>OU744301.1:20289262-23060004 GCA_916610205.1 Griposia aprilina
CAGGGTGTCTCCTCCTGCGGCGACTAGGGGCGTGAGGGCGCAATGATTGCCTCTCCCTCACGCGCTCCGCCTCCTCCTTCGCGAGCATTACTGCTTCGCAGAAGGAGGTGACTACTTCCCATTCCCTCTCGCTCCGTACCATGGCATGAACCAGGGCCGGACGCGAGAGATCGCCGCCGCCGATCGCCGCCACGAGGACACGGCGGTGCTCCGCCCAAGCCGGGCAGACCTCCACCGTATGCTCCACCGTGTCACCGTGTCGTGTGACTAACGTTACCTTGTCTTTACATTTACGAAACCGCTTTGTTCGTAAACAAAAACGGTAATTTGTTTAGAAAAGGTTCAGAACAAAGCTCTCGATCCATAAGACCAACATATCGACATGAATTATGCCCAAGACATTGAAAAACCACCCTTATGCACAAGAGCATACTTTGCATGGCTCCAATTTTTTTTAATAAGTTACTAAATAACATAAAATATTTACTCTTGACACAATTTAAACGTAAACTAAATACATTTTTAATAGAAAAATGCTACTTACTATACAATTGACGATTTCCTACTTGAAAATTTTCTTGTGACTTACCATTTTATGTAAATGAAATGAAATGAAATAATTTATTTGCTATGAATGTAGGTACAAAAATATGGTGTTAAGTAAGAGAAGGATCCAGTACATTCTACCGTGAGGCATGCAATTTTTTTGTTTATGTTTTTATGTAATATTCATATACATGTCTATTAATTTATTACAATATATTGTATCTTGTATTTTAATTTCTATAGATATGAATTACTTCATTATGTTTGATGGAATGTTTAATTTAATTTCTAATATTGTAATTTAACAATGAATGCCTTAATCGGGTAGATTTTTGAGCTACTATAAAATATGTTTAAGATCCGCTGTATCACCAAAAATCGCATTAATAAAAACTTTGACTTTGACTTTGACTTCTACAAAGTCATTCGTTATTTTAGGATGGTTTGCAACATCAATATTAAAATCACCACAGATAATGATATTTTTACTGTTAGTGCGTAGTTTACCCAAGATTTTATTTAAAACTAAAAATAAAGTATTTATCGATTCAATTAGCTTGTTCGGAGGCCAGTAAATACACAATATATTTATATATATATATATATATTATGGTCTGTTAGCTCGGTTGCAGAGCATTCTATTAAATTTATGATAGACATTTGGTTAATATGATCTAGGCTTTTGAACCGCTAGCCATTCTTAATTAAGATACAAGAACCTCCATGTCTATTAGTTCCCATGCAATATGATGCCAGATTAAAGTTTGGTATCTGTAAATAAATCTCGTCACCTTTTTTTAAATTTAATTCTTATTAAAACTCTGTGACTCTGTGCATCACAGTATTTTGAAGGTTTATTACACGAAATATATCTACAGTCCGTTCTTCCTTATTTTACTTCTGATTTTGCATTACTCTCCTAATCACAATGATCTTTATTCTCATTCTTATAAGGTAGCTGTTGGGTGGCTGTCACTGACAAATCTGTCCAAAATCATTGGGATCTTTTTTCTCGTTCCAATAAGGTTGGTGTTAGGTTGCTGCAGTCAGAGCTAAAATAACTGTGAACGGACTGTATTCCCTGGTTTATTACCTACTTACTTACGTATTGAATTACAAAATTAAGAATGACAGTTAACTAGTGTGGCAGTGTTGCTGACATTTATCTAATCGCAGCTACATCGAGTGGCCCCTCGTATGAAAATCGACTTGAGCAAAGGATATTTGGTCCTAAGCGATTTTATTTAACTGATTTAACGAGTTAATTAAAATCGAGCCGCATCACTATCTCACACTGTCAAAAAGAGAAGTGTCAAGTGACTTATTTCCGTTTCTTTCGAATTGCATTGAAATAAAAAATTCTATTTTCCTGTGTGTAATTGAAAGATTACAATAAATATGGAATCTTCAAGATGGTACAGCAATTACTTCATCAGAAGCAGTCCTACTCAGAACTGAAAGAAATTAAAGCAGGCGTACCGCAAGGAAATGTGTTAGGTCCGGTCCTGTACGTACTATACACTTGCGATATTCCTGAATTAGAGCAAAACACGAATAGGACCTTTGCTGATGATACAGCCATAATGGCTATAGGAAACAGCCACGAAGAAGCAGTAGAAAAGGTACAAATGGCAGTAAATGAAGTTTATGACTGGACCAAAAAATGGAGGATTAAACTTAATGAATCCAAATCTGTTCACATAGATTTTAACAACAAAAAACAACAGTATTCTCCAGTTTACATTAATAATAAACAAGTTCCGTACGAGAATACAGCCAAGTATCTCGGTATGACTCTTGACGCTAAGCTACGCTGGAACGCCCACGTCAAAAAGAAAAAAGATGAACTCGACCTCCGATTCAAAAAAATGCATTAGCCGCTTGGAAGAAATTCCATGCTGTCCGTGCAAAACAAACTGTTGGTATACAGACAAGTTCTGATGCCAGTTTGGCCTTATGATATTCAGCTATGGGGCTGCACCAAACATACCAATATATTAATTATACAGCGATTCCAGAACAAAGTGCTAAGGGAAATTGTAAATGCACCTTGGCACATACGAAATGATGACCTCCACCGGGACCTAAAAGTTGAGTTCATCGTAAAAGTGATCCAGAAACTTGTAGAAGCTCACGAAAAGAGACTTCATCAGCAATCCAGCTTCTCGACCACACAAACATAGTTAGAAGATAGAGCAAAACCGTTCGAGCTACTGTTTAGTTTTAGTGAATAGTGTAAAGTACAAACAAACACAAGAACGAAGTGTATTTGCCTTAATAGAGACAATAAGAAAAGTGAATTGGACACTACTGGATCAAAAAGGCTTGGGATTAATTAAGCTACTTCAATGTACCGCCAAGCTACAATCCATTTTATACTGTGAATAAGTGTTTTAGAATTAATATGTCATTTTTATTGATTTACATGACATATGATATTTTTGATGACCTGTCTGTGAATGTGAGTAGTATGCAGACTAGATTGAATACATGGTTATTAATTTAATATTGTGAATGTGAAGACTATGTGGTTCTTTGTAGTTTTTTTTTGCCTCTCTGCTAGTTTTAATCATAGTCTAGCAGTTTGAGTAATTTTTGTGGCCTACCCAAATGTCCTTTTGAACAGACTTCAAAAAAAAAACTTTTTTACAATAAAAAAAGGGCTTCCAAAAAAAATACTAAAAGACGTGAAAAATAACTTTAATTTCGGAAGTCAGTGTCTTTAGTTTTGTATTTTCGTTTTTGGCCACCGACTTCCAAAATTAAAGTTATTTTTCACGTCTTTTAGTGTTTCTTTTGGAAGTCGGTTGTTTTTTTGTAAAAAAGTTTTTATTTTTCACTTTTTAGTTGCGGTACCTACCCTACACAAATTCGTATACCACTACTTGGTGTGTAAACAACAGTGACAGGAAATTATTAACACGTCATCCATATAAACTAAGTGGAAAAAATATGCAGTATTAAGGATAACTCAAAAACTACTGGTCAGACCTTGATCAAATTTAAATGGGACCACATGTAAAGTATCACCTATCAAATAAAAAAAGAATCATCCAAATCGGTTCACCCAGAAAAAAGTTCTGAGCTAACACATACAAAAAAAAAACATACAGACGAATTTCGAACCTCCTCCTTTTTGTGAAGTCGGTTAAAAAGAGGAGGTTCTCAATTCATCTGTATGTTTTTTTTTGTTTTTGTTTATGTGTGTTAGCTCAGAATTTTTGTTTCTGGTTGCAACGATTTTGATAATTATTTATTTTTAACCGACTTCTAAAAGGAGGAGGTTATCAGTTCGGATGTTTATATATATATATATTTTTTTATGTATGTTCGGGCATAACTCCGTCATATATAAACGGATTTGCAAAATTCTTCTTTTGTTTGAAAGGGTATACTCTCGAGGTGGTCCCATTGTCACCAAGTCAAAATCTGATGAAGGGATCCCATGGAAATCGAGGGAAATCCTCAAATTTTACAGGCACGCCTATAGTATTTTGGGTATTTTTTATAGTAACTCGTGCATTTGCTCTCGGAAAGCACCATTCGGTGAAGTGGAACTGATGATGAAGACCAGAGGTGACCACCGGAACTACTCAATTATAAGTATTTCACGGATTACGATTCGATTACTTTAATATGGTTGCTAAGCAATTTATGCTTGTCATAATGAATATGGTGAAATGGTGCTGATGGTGGCTTCACCATCAGCTTCAGACAGGTCTACTCAATCTGTGTGGTTTTTCCTCAAAAGACCATTTCAGATACAAATCTACATGGTCTTCACATGATCTGACCAAGATTATGTCTGGACTTTATAAGAGACTGTGACCTCTGAGTTTGTTTCGGCCTTTCTTCTCAGAGTAGTAAGATAGGAAACGCCGACCTCATCTAGTTTTTAAATTATGATTGACGTGTAAAAGTGTTTGTACAAACCTATTTACAGAAATAAAAACATTTATCACACATTCTTAGTAAAGGCAATTTAATAGATTAAGTTATAATTAAATTACTTATTAGTCTATTTATAAGGTTAGATTGTAATAAGATTAGGGTCCATCCTATAGTTGAAACCTAGGACAAAAAAAAAAAAATACTCTCTATGGATGTGGTGTTAATTATTGTTCTGTAATATTTCAACGCAATATGCGAAGACGTTGTCCGTGACTGCTGCAGATCACAGAGTACTTTTACGTGCGGTAACTTGTGAACGCATGAATTTTTCACTTGTTTCAGTCAAACCTTCTACCTGCAGTTTGATGAAAGTGCGTATTGATGATGCAAGAAAGTATTGAAACTGTTTATGCATTATGGAGATTTGGATACAGGAATATTTACATTCCATGTCGATCTGCACAACAAACGCATACTGTGCCTGTTGACTCTGCGGCAAAGATCATTATTTTGCGGTGGATTTCAGCACACCAAAGAGAACAATCATAATATTAGTTAGAATACGCTTATATTTTTTAAATATCTTTATATTTTTAATCGGGGTTTTTATCCACATGGATACGCCAACCGCATCATGCCTTATCTTATCCAATCTACCATACCACTATTACATCATTAAAAATCTGAGAAATCTTATTCATGGAAGTACACTTATTAGCTGACATATTTTTTTAACAATATCTGAAATTGGTTGTGCCAAAATGCTTTGAACTAGCTCTACCTCTAATATGATTGATTGGAACTCATTGATTAAGATTTCCCTTTCATCTTGGTTCCTTGGTTGTAACAGAAGTCTTAAATTTATTTCAGGTGCTTTATTTAGGTACCTTGAACATCAGTTTCTTACACTAGAGCTGCTCTGGCCGGATACTGCTGCAACTGTTTGCTGGGCAGACGTTGGTGACTGTTGGGCACATGTAATGTTGAGCGTGCGGTGTGAAGTATATTTATCTTGGACACGGTATCAAGATGAGAGGTGGAGCGACCTGCATCATTTTTAAATGAAATACTATCTACTTCTAAGTCATCAGACGGTGAAATTGATAAATTTACAATAATAAAAATGCTTTGTTACATATGTGATTTTTGGTTTCATGAACCGTTCAAAACACCCTATTTTCCTACTATTTATTACTGAACAGTGCACTATGTTACTAAATCATAATACCGGTGAGGCCAACCTCTCACTAAACAATAATAACATACAATAATCTAGAGATTACAAGGAACACATTAACATGCGTTTCCTTAATGAACGCCCCAATTTTTGGTGGGCCTAATTGCCGAAGAAAAATAAACTATCTCCAAATTTTTATTTCATTGCTAGTGTATTAAAAAAGTCGTTTGATATGCCTAAGAATTTGTTATTGCACTCCCAGCTCGATTACTGCCTCACCTTCGGCTGCTCTCCTACTACTAGTGTTATAACAAACTTTGCACACTTGCATGAAAGAAAGGAGAAGAGAAGAAATAAGAATTGTTTATTTTGCACAAATATCACGGACATTAAAAACTAAATATATGAACCATTAACCTTGTTAAAGGCGTATTGTCAAAGCGGGTAATCTGTGGGTCAGTCACGCCAAAAGATCGCTGGATGTCCTGCGCGTCCAGTATAATAGCATCTTCAGGATGATGTTGGGGCTGCCTTGCTTCTGTAGTGCATCGGGAATGTTTGTGCTGTATCGAACTCATGGCTTTCATGACGTCATCCGCAAGAAAACTGTATCCCTGATCTGCAGAATGCGTGGCAGCTGCAACGGAATTCTGAGGACTGTAGCAGATAGGATCTCTTCTCCGCTATGGAGATCCTTGGTTAAGCGGGTAATATGAAGCTATGTTAATAATATTTTAATTTTAATTTAATTTATTTATGTAATGCATGGATCAATACATTTTATTTTATTTTATTTTAATAGTCTAGTGACTAGAATTTGGCCCATCAGTTAGGTTTTTTAAGTGGTTATAATTAAACCTAGCCTGCTGTTTATGTAATGTTTTCTAATTGTAAATTGTTTGTAGTGCTGTACTTAATATTTTTCATAAAGTGTATTAATATGGACTGTGATATTGTCTGAATTAAAAGTTATATTATTATTATATCCCTCATATTCTGATACCATAAAAGTATTCGCATTACTTAGGAGAGTCAGTTGTATTACTAGACTTATCTTTTTTCATCTTTGGCAAAATGTATGTGTCGTAGGAGTCCTTCTGTGAGAACACCTCCTTGATGAGGTTGGCGGTGTCACGCATGTCAACGTCGAAGTGCACCACACGCTCGTAAAACCGCATCAGGCTGTACAAGTGCCGGTACTGCGTAATGTTCTGATGCCACGCCGCACCCACCATCTTCAACTGCTCAGTTTTTAATCTTCGCATTCTATTAAATAGGTAACCCAGCTTGTATCTCCTGTCATCTCTTATGTTTTCGCGCTGTAATAAAGCTTTTCCTACCTCGTAACGACAGTGCATTGTAAACTGCACCAAAACCATCTGGAGTTGCTGTTTTTTTATATGCTCTATATTTTCGTAAAAGTAGTCATCATCAGGGTCTACCCAGTAGTCTCTTCTTGTAATATTCTTCACCTTATTCATACTGTTATTCTTATATTCTTTAGTAAAGTTCGAATACTTTTCATTAATGATGAAGAAGTCAAGTACGTCGAAGGTGTGGTTTGTCAGGTTAGTTCGAAGAAAGCCAAATGCGTCGGCTGTCCCCAGGTCCGGTTCATCGAGAATGTCGTTGTCGTTCGCGGCCGGCACGTCATCTGGCGCCGGCGTCGGAGCTGTGCCGCCGGGCTCTTTAAGGAACAGATCTTCCATGGATCCTATGTTGCCGAATAGCGTATGGTAGACGTCCCTCTCCTCTAACAGTGGATCACCATTGTTGAACGAGAGATCTGATAAAATAATTTACTTGTTAGCCACGTAGAAAACGGCGGAAATACAAAAAAAAACTATGTTTTTTAAACAAAGTGGGTAGGTAATTAGGATTCCTATTTGGCAAATAATAACATTATTTTAAACCTGCATTGCAGATGCTTAGTATTGTCTTACAATGATTTTACAAAATAAAGATATTGAAAGAAAACATTGTTTTAAAAATCAATGTACCCACTTATTGTATAAATATAATACTCACAAAGCAATGTTAAAAAAATTAAGAACACAAACATTCCCTCAGACCTTTCTTGTTATAAAATAGACCGGATAAGCAAGCTCGTTAAATTCAAATTACTTGAATAGCCCATTAAAAAAGAAATGGTATAATTTACGATGCGTTGGTATTGAAATACCTACAAGATATCCCAAGAGAAGTATACGCTTCGGGAATCATCGTCAGTCTTCGGAAATCAGTAGAGCTGTTACAACCATGGAAGTACTTACCTATTATTAACCGATGAAAAAAAAAAGGAGGAGGTTCTCAAGTCGAAACATAGATATTTTATTTTTTTATGTATGACCACGCATATCTTTTTACAGAGTTGTCAGATTTTGATGATTCTTTTGTTAATGGAAGAGGTTATACGTCGAAGATGGTCCCAATTAAAATTGAAAAACGAAATCCAACCCTGAGGGGAAAAAAATAGGGGTTAAATGATTTCAAATACTGAATGTTCACTTGTGAACCGATTCTGTTGAAACTTGGCACGTAAAATGTAGTTCTAATGACGCTTCAACAAAAAAGAGATCTTGAGATCATTTGATGATAGAGACGGAAGACAGTCAAGAGAGCTCCTCGACAGATTACAGCAGTTACATCGTGTTTGGGTATATTTCATTCATCTTGATGAGAACTTTAGACCTAGCTGGGGTATGACTGTCATCGAGGGTGTGATGTTGGGGACGTTAGGCTGTCGAAGGAAGTTTCAAATATTAGCTGTGAGATCATATTCAAAAAATTCAAAGGCTTAGATATTAAAAAAGGTAATCTGGGGGCACGGTCCGGCCCCCGCCAAGACGAGCCAAGCGAAGCGCAAGAGCACTACCTACCTTTTCTCGAAGTGTTTCGTCGTTTTTTGAACCCTCATAGAGTTGATTTCCAATGTACCAGATAGTTCATATTCTCAGGATATGATTTCAATAATAGACTTATTAAACATACAAAGTCTCAATTGAATAGCTCTAATACTTTAGATTTTATTGATATCTAAAATACACCGATTTCGTCACTGACACACTCACTGATACACTGACACACTGATGATCATCAAAATGTTAGGGTACTTCCTGAAGTGCGAGAAAGCCGAAATTTGGTATGTAAACAAAGTTCAGTATACAAAAAAACACTACCGTGCCCCCAGATAAACTTAAAAAAAAGAAGAAAAAAATAAACACAAAAAAGACTGCCTACCAACTTACAAAAAGAACTGAAATCCCACCAAAAACATTTCATGTAAAATGTTGCCAAGACGACCACATAAGGTTTGCCCTGTGAAAAAGATATCAGATCTCATGTAGAGCCAAGCTTCTGAATCTACACGGCCTAACTCTACCGACCCTAACTTCACAAATTCTACATATCAGTAAAAATTTATGACTTGGCTGTTTCGTTACTTACTTCAGAAACTAAATATTCGCATCACCTCCACGACGGTAGCGGGGGGAAGGGCAAACCTTATGCGGTCTTCTTGGCAACATTTTACATGAAATGTTTTTGCTGGGTATTTATTACAGCTTGCGCGGTCAAGTTATTGTGTCCACTTATGCAAATATGAATAGCAAATCCTTAACTTCTGACATATTCCCTTTAAAATGGAAAAACGGCAAAGGTGGTGCCTGTGCTATGAGGTAGCTCAACAGAAGTTAAAATTACTCTCTTTAGAGCCTACTGCACTACATTATACACATGCAGCCTATGGACTAACTACACGCAAAGGTCGCACAGCGCCCTTCAAGTCCAGTTTAACAATGCGTTCAGGATGTTGTTGGGTCTCCCCCGTTACTGCAGCGCTTCGAAAATATTTGCGGAGGCGCGCGTAGATTGTTTTTATTTTTAAACAAAAATGCGCAAGAGAGGCACCTCGCTGGTTCGGCGAGTGCTGGGGAGCTCCAACGGCATGTTGGCCGCGCTCGCGGAAAGGGTCGGTTGCGCCTACATTAATCACTGCTGTAGGTTACACATTGAACGCAGGTAATGTGGCAACACTGCTTCTAGTCTATTAAGTACCTATTTGTTGTTTTGTCTGAATAATTAGTTGTATGAATAATTTCAAAATTTCTATATTTAACTCTGTATTTATAATATATTATTTAATGCGACTGAGTGTGTATAAATATTTAAAATAATGTCTGTGAAACTTGAAATAAAATGATTATCGGCGACGGATTCTATCAGGGCACCAGAGCGCAAGTAGTGTAGGGACTGCTATGTTATTAATAATGAGATAGAAAGAATTTGAGTCACAGATTTATTTAATGTTTTCCTTATTCTAGTTAGTTTATCTAACTCATATTTATTGTTAGTATTCATATTTCGAAACAATAAGACTGTCTAAGTAGAATTTTATAAGCGTTTATTTGTTAGTATTATTTCGTGCAAGGTATAATAATTACGTAATGTGACCACTCACTGTTTTGTTTATGAATAGATTTTGATGATTTTTATTTTAAAGGGTAGTTTTAGTCATAAAACTATTTTTTCCGTTTGAATTGTGAAAATCAGACCATTAGTTTAGGAATTATAAGGGATTTTTCGAAATGAAAATGTGTCAACCTACATTTTTTAACAGTTTGTTTTAAATAAACTAAATGTGTTATGTTTTAAATAAAGGTTTAATTAGCTTTAGAATTATACAAGGAAGGTTATACAACAACATTATAAAGGAATCTAATTTGAATGTAATAAAATAAAGGCTTAACAGATTTCGGCTTATGAGAAAATTAGCTAGCAAAAGGGTTCAAAAAACGCGGTTCTCTTTAAGGTAACGTAGGCCGACCTCACCGGGTATAAATTTCATGCCATTTGCCGGAAAAAATCACCGCCCCCCCCCCGACCCTAGCTCGACGAAGCGCCAGCCTGCTCCGCAACTGAGCCTGTAACTTTAAATTCCCCGATTAATAATAATAATGATCAAAATTTGATCCACCCTGTCCCACCTTGCTGCCCTCCCCTCAGTGACACCCTAAGCCGAGGTTCGTACCCCACAAGGGGTGCCCTTAGCGTGCAGTCACCTAGTAATTTAAGAAAATCACCCCTGGCTGGAGGCTTTGAGTTAGCTTAAGGCCCCCACAGGACAGTCCGGTTAAGTGCCACGATCTCTAAGGGTCACAACTATGAGTTGCCATGTTAGGAAAACAGCAAAAATCAGTCGCAGCTCAGCCGTCGAAGTGGCAACAACTACAAGTAGAAGCCGAAATCTGCAAGCAAGAAATAGGAAGAAAACCCTGCATTTTATTTCGCCGCCTCTTCGCTGCCGGTCTCCCCGAGGCCCTAGTGGGTTGCATCTACTACCCAGCTACGCATTCAGGGATGCGTGGTGACGTGTGTGATCAGAGTCATTCGACTCAGTACTAGGGAAACAGACGTCAAAAACGTTGGGAGATTGTCCCAGGTCAGCCGTTAGGTAATGGACGTACCCCGGTGAGTCGCAACAATGATTATTATTATTATTATACATAAATCGGATAACAATGACCACATAAAAACTATAGTTCGATCCCAATCCTTTCAACGTTTGCCAAAGTATTTGAGTTACTTCTATGCCCGCATTTCCCAAACTATCTCTCCACAAATACCATTCAGAAGGGGATGATCATCGGATGGAACGGACGGGGATAAACGATAGTGGAACTGACCGCTTAAAGTCTACTAATAGCATTGTCTCTGGTCTAGCAAGCTAATTGGTCGTTTTCAGTATTAAGCTATTCATTAGCGATCACCAGCACAGATTTGTTGGATCACGAACAACAAGTACTAATCTAGTTCCATTTGCAGAACTTTTAATTGGGGCTGTTGATGCTGGTCATCAAGCTGACGTCATATATACTGAATTAAGCAAGGCCTTTGATAAAGGTTCCCACAAAATCCTTTCCTATAAGTTGCGTGCTCCCAACTGGATGCTTACTTGAACGGGTGATTACATATTTAGCAGATAGATTTTTATTTAAACGGTTATCAATCTTACGTTTAAAATATCTCCTCTGGAGTCCCACGTGGCTTACATCTGTGGCCAATTTAATTAAGGAATTTAATTAATGACATTCCTAGCTGTTTTAGGCACTCTGCATTTTTTAAGTATGTTTCTCAAAATAATTAAGTCTGTCTTCTAGACTTCTCGCTCTCACAGATGAATCTTAATAGTCTTACTCAATGGTGCAAAAATAATGAAACGTACATTATTTGAGTATGTAGTATAAGAATAAGAATAATAGATATTAAAATATTTTTTAACCACATAAACATAAACATAAATAACTAAGTTATAGTTAATATACTATTAAAATAAAACTGCCCCGTTTGTCCTGACTGTTGAGCCTGGGGTCCTGAGTTTGATCTTCAAGTCGATTTAAATATTTTGATTTCTCAGTAGCACCCCGGGATCAGTGACCCAATGGTTAATTAGGCTTGGTTCTCAGCCTCGTAATAGACACATTTAGCGTGTATTCCAAAGGGGTAGACAGAAGTGTAAGTGTCTGTGTGTAATGTAAATAATTGTTAATGTTAATCAGCCAAATGTTTTCTTAAATCAAAAACCTAGTAGGTATTGTAATAAACTACGTATGGGACGTGCTCTAATAGAGAAACACACGTAGTTTAATATTGAATTTAATTATTTTATCAAGGATTGAACCTAATACATTGACAGGCGTAGCCCTGTATGTCTACTATTAAACAAAAACTATCTTTTAATCCATTCAAATGCTTATTCCAAACTTGAAGAGTTAGTTTATTACCAGTTCGCGCAACATATGGTTGACACATGCAGACAACCTATACAGTACTATTTGTAGCGATACATACGCCGAGAGTTCCTTGTCGGAAGTCCAGCTGGCGAATACTTTTGAAATTACCATCAACACATGAGGCCGAAATTATATGTGGTGTTTGTACGTAAGCATACATTTCTGTGTCGAGTTACGCAATAGAATTTTCAGCAGGTGTTTCGCCGTATAGAATCTTATTCTTATTCGATAAACAACTTTTGGAAAACCTTCGTTCTCTCCGTAGTATAGTTTTTGAAAACTTCATGGGCCATTAAATCGTTCTCAATAATGAGATCCCCCAAAATCTCAATGTTAAACCAAAGGTTCAATTGCCTCTCATTTACAGACAATAATTCGTGAACGGATAACCTGAAGATGACTCTTTCTCTTGCCAACAAGCAACCTCTATATGCTCTGAAAGAAAATATGCCGAATGTCTTGGCAGCATTATCTGCTTTGTTCATCAGGAAGCCCATTTTGTAAAATGAAGAGTTTCTGTATTTTTCCCTATATATTTGCATGATAACCATTTTGTTTCGGGTCGTGTATATTGCTTGCTTCATAAGTTCATACAGCCGGTTTTTGATATAGAACCTATCTTTGAGAGGACCTGGCTGATTCCGAGGCCTCCAACCTACCTGCCGGCGGCCATCCTGGTCGAAGATTAATTTGGGGTTTCCGTTCTCAATTTTAAGTTCCATGATTTCATCTGTGGGATCCATAGCCTGGAGTATCATTTCTGATTGTTCCTCATTGGATAAAATAAGACCTTTGTACTTCTTTTGTTTATCTATTTGTTCCCAGACCGTACTGGGCTCAAATTTTCTTAAATAGTTTTCGAACGTCGATTCCTTTTTTTTAGTGTAATTGCTACTTTCTTGTCTTCTATTCATAATTAAATCATCACTACGGCTATCAGATTTAGGTTTAGTTTTAATATTGTATCGCATCGGCTCCTCGACTGCTTGTGTGTGACTTGTAAGTGTTAAAACTAATAGGATGTCTGTAAAGAAAAGAAGTAGCAAAATAAAACAAGTACAGTTATCAAATAATTTCTGTACTGATTTTCTGACACACTGCTCAATCTTTGTCATATTATGAAGAAGCTCAGCTGGTCGATTTTGTAAAAATCACTCCGTGATAACTTAGCTGAAGTGAGCTGTCATTCCATCTTGACAGCTGTCAATAGTGTCAACTCAAGGCTCACTTCACTTGAGCTTTTACGGTAAGATTTATACAGAATAGCTCGGCTGTACTACAAAACAAAAGATGAAGTAGGAAAGCAAAGTTCAAAATGGCTGCATATCAAACACGGACATGGTCTTCCAGGGGGACCAAAAATTGTGAGCTGTCACGGGACGCCTGGCAGATGTGAAACATCATGGCGACGCGTCGCCACACCAACAATCGGTTTTACCCGCGGCTATAGATGTTTCACAACAAAAGAAGAAGAAGAAATATTTATGTCAGAAAAATAATAACCAACCTATATTGTCCGTATATTCAAAACACAGCTGTCACTCATTGACAGTTGAATGAAATAGTTTAACAAGGTAAATGGACGTAAGGGACACCCTTCGTCAATTTACCGTTTTTTTTTCAAATTAATTGACGTAATTATTAACTACCCTCAATGTACTTAATTGTGGAAGTAACATTTATTGCGTTGACTCCACTGTTGATTGCAAAAATATAAGCTGGCGGGACATCGTCGCGCGACCTGAGGGCCTAGACAAAGTAACATTCGATTAACGATAACGCTAGTAGAAAAGCTAAAATGTATGGGGTTGACATAAGCTATCGAAATGTCACGTGATCATAGGTCAACGAATAAAAATTAGCTAGACAATGTAAACAACATTCGATTATGAAATGAATCGACAGCGTCGAAAGATTAGGTACTTCCACAGAGATGCATAGCCAAGGGACACTTTTTGACGAGCGTTATTGCTAGTTTTTGGAATCATTAGCGAAAGCGATAGCGATTGTAGAAATAGAATCGCTCCGAAGCGAATGCCATTTGTCTAGGCCCTCTGTTACGATGGATTCAGTACATGAATCTGAACACACTAAATTGAATTTATTCGTCGATTATTAACACATGTTTTTTTTTATAACCTTTGGAATATTTCTAAACTAGGGGGTCTAGAATCATGTGCTAAATTCATTGTTTCAGTTTGCACGTCGATGTCCCTGCCACCTTGTATATTGTATAACTTACCTCTGATATTAATAAACATGACCGGTTACCGAACTGTTAAAATAGCATTATATGTATGATCACTAGAATATTCAATATTACTTACAGCATAAATGTATGATTACATTGAAATTTTAATTAAAATGGTAATTCAGTTCTCATTACCATTACAGTTTGTATGTACTCGTATCTACCAATAATTAATCACAAAATTATGAGTTTCAAAAAATTATGAGCTATTTTCGAATCGCTCGTGTGGAAAGAGTAACGCCGCGTCGTAACCGAAAGCGCCTGACGCTCGAGTATGCGATCGTCGCGCTCTTTTATAATGAATATTTCGTACTCGCACGCAATCGATTTAACGCCATATATATGACGGAGAATATATGTCTCTCTCGTTATCATCAGCCATATTTTTAACTACTGTGGGCGTACTATGGGTAATGTAGGTTATCGCGCAAGAGAAAAACCGTTTGCAGTTCAAATCGAATTATATTTTTTTTAGGGACATATTAATCACATGGCACGCCAACGGTCACTTGCAGCGTTTTTATTTTGCGCCTGAACCAACATGTATCGCACTTCTGATGACGGAGAAGGTACGTCTCTCTCGTTATCATCAGCCATATTTTAACTACTGTGGGCGTACTATGGGTAATGTTGGTTATCGCGCAAGAGAAAAACCGTTTGCAGTTCAAATCAAATTATAATTTACGAACAAATTAATCACACTAGCAAATCACACACTGTAGGTATACGACACAACAGACTATATAGAACGCGCGACAGTTATAAACGTGTTCACTGCTTAAAGGCCAAAAACAAACTCTGCTTTAACTCTGGCCAAGCGTTATGTTATAGACTCCGTCGGCCGCCACCTGGTGGCGCTGGCGTCCCGATTAGTCAAAGTCAAACGATTGATTTAACGTATTTCCGACATATATTTACGTACAATTACAAAACTTTTTTGTTAATACTACACAAAGAACCAGAGTAAAGTAGTTATATACCCTTCAAAAGTATAGAACCAAAAATAACCCTGTTTTTGCTGTCGCACCATCCATTGGGTAAAAATACAAACGTTTGTAACTCGTAACATTTAACTTAAAAATAAACAAGTGGTAATTTTTATGTAATCATTTTAGTTGATACAAATAAAAATCAATCAGAAACATCATCATTCATCATCAATCGCAACAGAATATTATTCTGGAATGCGATCATACACATTTTACAATAGAAAACGGAGCGACCTGAATCTTTTTTAAATGAAATACTATTTACTTCTAAGTCGTCTGACGTTATAATTGATATCCTACTTACAGTAATAAAAATGCTTTGTTACATTTATGTGATTTTTGATTTCATGAACCGTTCAGAAACACCTTTATTCCTACTATTTATTACTAAACAGTGCACTAGTTTACTAAATTATAATACCGGTGAGGCCAAACTCCTCACAAAAAAATTGTTCTTTTAGTGATTTTTTAGGTTATGATCGTATTTCTCAGTATTCCGGTTAGACGAAGTATAATTATTACTACAACTGTAATTTAGAGGTCATAAGGAAAAAATCAACATGCGTTTCACTAATAGACGCTATTATTTGTGGTGGGCCTAATCTCCGAACAAAAAAAACTATATCCTTTATGTTAGAATCTAAATGGTATAATTAAGGTTACATAGAACAGTGTCTGTACACGGGGGTCTATGGATCAGCTTCACCAAAAGGTCGCTAGATGTCCTGCGCGTACAATATATTAGAATGCAGAATTATATTTTCAGAATACTCTTGAGACTGCCCCGTTTCTGTAGTGCGTCGGAAATGTTTGCACAGAATCGGACTGACGGCTTGGAAGCGGTCATTCGAAAAAAATGTTGCATTATTAGTAACTAGAACTCGGGCCAGTAGCAACAGCATTCTGAAAACAGTGGCAGATAGTGTCTATTCTCCCATTTTGAGGCATTTTGTGGAGAAGATGCCCAGGTGAGAAACTTGTATCTTACTTGGTCATCTTTTGTGCAAAATTCTGCAAACTCAAACTCAATTATAGTAATAATATTATTACTAGCTCTAACTCTAAGGTATTACTAAAATTATGGATCTTTGATGTCCGATTAAATATGTTTTTGATTTTTTGATTTTGGTAGATCTATTGATATATTAAATGTTTCAATTCTGCAATTAAACATTTATTAAAGTGATGACCAAGTTTGCAAATAAGAAAGCACTTAATTATGTTTGTGTATTTAATGTTTTGTAGTATGTTTCGATGTAAAAAAATATCTGAATGTAATCTTTCGTCATTTTAAAGTCTTCTTTTCCTATCAAAACAATACAAAAATCAAATCACATGACTCTGTTTCTAAATCATAGAGCAGATGTTTTATGTCTTCGTCAGTTTTGAGGTAGTGACAAATGTATTTTTTTCCTTCAAAACATTTTGTGCCACCGATAAAACCTTGTCTTGTCGGTATTCAGTAGGCATATTTTATTCTTGGTTGAAAGTGACCGCTGAGTGTAAGTCTTGATACTTTTTGCCTGACTCTTGATTCCGATCTCGCCATGCGAATCTATAGGCGGTCTAAATATATAATTCCCACAGTCGAGAATCGCATTTTGATCAACATACGACGTAAAACAGAGCTACAATTTGCAAAAAAACTAAAGAAAATTTTAATTTTGCGGGCTACAATTGAGGATTAACCTTAATATTTAACGATCGGTAGTTTGCGATAGAGTCGCTATCTAGTCGAGACTGTCAGCCCAGGTAAGTCAGAAATTGCAAAAATATAGTAAAGTCAAATAAAACTTGTATGGAGTCATCTTCATGTATATTTTTAGATATAATCATAAATGAATAATTTCGGATGTTTCCTTTACTGCTGTGAGACCTTGCTTCTTGCCTATGATTCTAGGTCAACGGGAAATTGGTAGGTAGGTACTTGCCCTAGGTAATGACAATATCTTTTTTTTGCGTTAACTCAGAAGCTTACATTTTAAACGTCCAAGGGACCGTAGACCTTAGTATTTGATATTAATTTTAATTTGATACCTCTACCCGTTCCTGAGAAAAAAGGTTTTGTCAAACGGACTTCAAAGGTTCTGCTCTTTTCCTTTTGTGGTACGGAACCTTTAGCAGGTTCTTCTAAAGAGGAAACGACAAATTGGACCGTGCACCTGACGTTTTGTTATATTTCATCAAAAAGCTATGGTTACACTGAGGTTATTAATGACTTTATTTTTTAAAGCGATTATTAATAAGCGCTTAATCAAAGAAAAAAATATATGTGAATTGAAAGAAAGAAAGAAAGAAAAATATTTTATTTAGGACATGCACAGGAAATACAAAGAGTAAAAAATAATTAAAAACGAGCATTTAAAAATAACACAATGAAAAAAAAAGGGGAAAAGGAAAAGTGGGAAAGGAAAGGAAAGAAAGTGGTTGGGAAAGTGGTCGTCGACAACAGAGAGACAAACAGATAAGTTCATCAATAGAATGTGTGAGAATTTGAATGTGCACGTATCCATAACACAAAGCGGAACGTAACTAAAATAAAAAATATTATCTAAACTTATGTCCCGACTAACACATCATCGTCCAACCCAAACCGCTAAAGTTTTATTTTCCAAAAAATGAACAACGGTCACACAATAACGGCTGTCCAAAAACAGTGGGGTCATTGCTTAGCACACTAACAGTAGGAATGGCTTTCATTTTGACAGTTCAACAACAACTGACTGCCTCGTTGGTCTAGTGGTCGCAAGCGCTTCTGCTGAGCATGAGGTCCTGGGTTCGATTCCCGGGTCGGGCAAAGTGTTATCGGCTTTTTCCATCTGGAATTTCTCGGTAGCATCCCGGAGTCTGGATTTGTGCCTGGTTGATGGCAATAGGCTCGCCCCTTATTACATGGGACTTAAACATAACTGGTGAAATGTGGGTGTGCTATAGGTATACCTCTGCAAAACCCTTCGGGGAATACAGGCGTGATGTTATGTATGTAGTTCAACAACATTTATTTCGTTATTTATTTATTTAACCATTTATGTACACACATATATAAACAGACAAGAAGAAAGGAACAGAAAAATACGTACAAAGATGATGCTTATTTTTAAAGAAATCTCTTTCAGCACATCTGAGATAGGAGAGTATATTAAAGAGATGAAGACAACATGTGTAAGAGTCGAAGGGAAAACAAAATACATAAAATCTAAAATAATTTTCTAATTTACATATAAACATACAATAAGAGAATATACTGACATACTCGTACATACATACCTACTTCTAAAATAAATATAAAAATATTATTTAATTTAAATAATGACTGACGAAGTGGAAAGATAGTGTTCTTTTACTCTACTTTTAAATACTCCAACAGTTTGGCAGTTCCTAATGCCAGGTGGAAGTGAATTCCACAACCGTACCGCGTGCACAGTGAAAGAGTAGGAGTAGAAGTCGGTTGAGTGGGGAGGGGATTTGAGGAGATTTCTAAGATGCGATTTACGTTGTTGAGCAGACAATTTTTTCGAACATATGAGGCAGTGGATTAGTAATATTCTTTAAAATGATTCAGATTGTGTTTGAGAGTATGTTATACAATTAGGTAGCTGAGCGGTGAAAATTACAGTATGAAAAGAGGCAAAGGCTGGTATTTTATCGTGTGCAACTGACAGGTATCATGATAGCATTTTCCTTGGCCCGAATATACCTATATGTGTTCATCGGGTTGGTTTCCTTTGATCGATAATATAATTAGTATTGCTCTAAAATGTCCCGCGTCCGCACTAGTTAAGTCCTCATGAATTATTTGAATAGAAAGAAAACTTGGTCAAACATGGTCTAAGCCCGTCGATACGCCCTGTCTCTGTCTCAACAACAGGCTTTTTGGTATGCGCTGTCTTTGTCTCGCACGCCCGGAAAATGTCAAAGATTATTTGGAGCGGCGCGTTTTGTGCCTACGCTAGTAGTAATAATCCGAAAATAGGTACTAAGTACTACAGACTTGTCGATGTTTTAATTTTATTTAGTTTTTAAAATTTTTAATTATAAAAAAACAGATAAATTACATTTAAGGTTTACAAAAACAATTTTCCAAGTATAAAGGAACATTACATTACAAAGATTATTGTTACTAACGTCTTTTAAGTATTTTTGTTTGTGTTTTTGTCAGTGTGGACCTTTTTGTTGTCTGTTAAATGAATTGATTATTATTATTACACACAGAAATATGATCATAATATGAAATATTAATATGCTGTGATTATTATGGTAACTTTTAGATAAATAACATCGGTCCGGGTATGTTTGTTTCTAGTGTCGATTCGTAGTAGATTCAATTGCTAAACTTGAATTCAGATTCTTAGATAATTATTATTAAGTTTTAACCTTTATTGACCTTTTTGTCACAAATCTAGATAGGTACAGCTACCATTTGTTGTTACGTAAAGGTTCTAAATATATCAGTTTAGTAGCAATGAACGTAAATTCCTCATTAGGTACTTAAAATTAATCAATCATTTACGAGTACTTTAATTAACAAGTAGATAAACATTGAAAAATTATTATAGGCTGGTTGTTGTACTCGGGCTAGTTAATGATTGCATAACATAACATCACGCTTTGTTTACCAGCAGGGTTAGGCAGATGTGTACCTTTAGTACACTCAGTAGCGCTCGCGACCACTGAACCAACGACGGTTAATGATTTATTATTTTTAAATGCTGTGTTTGATTCTGAATTCAGGGTTTTCGACTAGTGACAGGTGTGTGTGTAAATTAGTGGGAATTATATTACCGGTAGCTGTAGTAATTACCCACCTACATAAACTAGCAAAAAGCAGACCAGCAACCTAATTACGTAACACACTATCTATCACAATCTGAATCATTTTGAAGGATATTGCTAATCCATTGCTTCATATGTTCGAAAAATTTGTCTGCCTAACAACGTAAATAACGCAATGAATGTTGTTGAACTGTCAAAATGAAAGCCATTCTTACTGTTGGTGTCGTGTTACGCAATTAACCCGCAGGTACAGGAATTTGTTTCAATATTTTAATACGAATAAAAAAATAAAACCAAGGAACATTAAAAAGAACACAATATGTTTTGTGGTATTATTTTTCGTTCTAGTTAAGGAAAATGCTCCCTCTGCAATAATAATTTTCATAATCTTTGGCCCGTAGTATCGAAGCGTAGGGGTTTCCTACCCCTCTAGTCAGTGTAACAAGGCGCGATCGAATGACGCAACGTGTCGCGTCGTCCACAAAAATAAACACGAAAAAAATGTAGACGAAATATATTAAAGTATTAAAATCAAGTGGCTAAGCCCTGCACACGCGAACAACGGATTTAGCCGACATTTAGTGTTTTTTTGTTATTTTTTTGTTGATTCTGGCAACATTAACAAAAGTTTTTATTTCGCGGCCGTGGTGTGACCTGTGTAAAAAGTTGGGAGTATAATTTTGCTCGGCGCACCTTGTGTTGGGCTTTCAAACTTACTGCAGGTGAGTGGAAGACATTTTAACCAGGCTGCCCCAGAGGAGGGGTTAATGTTTTTTTACCTGTATCGCGCTCTTGTAACGCTTATTAAATTCCCTTACAGTGGCCGAGACAAATATTCGTAATGAAATCTGTAACTTTATTCTAATAATGTTGAATATTATACTTACTGCGAAAATAATGAGAAATAATATAGTTGGTAAGTAGGTATTTAATTGATAAAATGTAGTTTTTTTTTCACACCTGCACGATTTCTATGTGGATTATGAACTGGAAGTCTTGGGGAGAGGCCTTTTCAATCAATCAATCAATCTTTATTTGTGAACACAGGTATTACAATAAAGGTCATATGTATCCCAGCAGTGCTGGACAATTCGATGGTTTTAAGAAACTGAATATAACATTTTGAGTTAAACCTTATTGATAGCTTGCCCCACATACGTTTTCTTTATAAATAAATAAATTATAATAAAACAAATAACACCAACAACTGAACATTTACAGATATTGTATTTTTTATGAAACAAAAAGCAGACTAAATGTTTAGGCTTTCTCAAGTAAAACACAGTACTTAGCAACTTATTATTCCTTATGTTTTGGGGTTCATATAATTTAATGTACGTTTTATTACAGCATGTACAACAAAAACACGGATTTTTAAAAGATTTGCATTTAATTGTAATGTAAACCTCGACAATCCTGTTAATTTAATTGTAAAGGCAAGCCATTTAATTCCACCAAGAAAACCTACATTGATTTAAATAGTAAATCAGTTATGTTTCACAGCTTAGTAAATAGCCCTTTGATATTCCAAATATATTTAACAGATGAATTGCCAAAGAGAAAGAGATAAGACTTGAAGAAGAAGATAAGAGATAGACTTGCTTAAGAGATTCGCAGAAAGCTTTCGGGTCTCGACATTACTTAAAGTGTTTTTCGTTTTATATGACGAACCGTTTAGACTCCCTTAATCCATCTCTATCTATCTGTATCTTTAAGATTTGTACTCTTTACAATATAATCCTTAGTACTCCATACTTACAAATGTGTTTTTTAGTGTACAATTACTTAGGTGATAGGTTTAAAGCTGTAGGAAATTATCATGAACCCCGACAACCACAGCTTAGTTTTTAGATATTTAAGCAACTGTTGTATAATAAGGGGTATTAAAACAGGAACGTGGGTTTATCACACGAGGCGAAGCAGAGTGTGATAATAGTGTCACATGGGTGTTTTAATACCTAATTATGTACAGTTGCATACAAGGCTTTATCTATACATATGATATGAATCCTCTGTAAAAGGTTCTGAAACCATAGGGTGTTGTACAGTGTTGTAAAAACTATGTAAATTCATGGAACGTTTTTGATTTCTTCGCATTACGTTTTAACAAGGCAATTCATTTTGAATAATTTGAGATATCCACGTTGTGATTAATACTCAGCGTACTTTTGAGCATTTAATAGAATAGAAGGTCCATAGGGATGCAGATTTGAATTTTTCTGATAATTGTTGAAAATATACTAACAGCACATCTTCAGAAAATGATGTATTACTCTTTGATACGAGTATTTTCCAATTCATGAAATCTTGGTACGCCTTTTCATATTGTTTTCTCGACTTTTCTGGTAATGATTGGTTAGAAATGTCCTTTGCTGCATTAGAAATATCTGGTGGTGTGTTATCAAAGCTTGTATCACTCATTTTTGTAAACAACAAAGTTATTTTTTGCAATACGCTAGTATTGCAATTTTTTTGCGTTATCCCGCCGTTTTTGTTCGATATTAATCAAACAAAAATAGCAGGATACGGCGTGAATTTGAATAAACTATAAGTTTTTTTTTTAATTACTACGCTGTGGTAGTGAAACGCGCGTGCATGACAGTGTTCTTTTTTTGAAAAGGAGTTGCATAAAACTAAATTTAGTACAACATTATAACACTCGTTTGGATAATATTTTGGTTACTATGACACTGGTTGTTTTAATGTTGGCAATAAGCTAACTGTTTCAGAAACTTTTATGGGATTTATTTATAGCATGGGTGTAGATAAAAGAATATTGGCTGTTCAAATACAGACCGTTTTTGACAACTTACGGTCAAGTAGATACAGGTGAAAATTACAGATTTTCATGACTGCCGGTTGTTCTATTGTAATGGAACCGATTTCCTAAGCAACGCAAGCTTTACTAGTTAAATATTTATGTACCACTCATTACCTATTACTTCGGTTCATGTCGACACAAGAGAAAAGTGGGTAACCAGGAAGAGTGGTTAAAATAAAATAAAAACCTTCTATTTTTTATGAATCTTTTTCCACGAGAGCAAAAATTTCACCTGAATGATTGCTCTCTTCAAGAACCCGTAACTTAGTGGTAGAGGTCAACAATAAGGTTAATAACTTCCTGGCGAAAATTATCTTTTATGGACAAAACCTCTGAAATCATCGGTTACGATGAAAGGTAATATAATAGCGCAAGTAATTATTATTTCGTCAAGATTTGGCTGTGGCAATATCTAGCCTTTTAATAGCGACCGTTAAGGGTAGGACTCCCATAAAAAATGGAGGACTGATGTAAATATCACCATCAATATCTGCGTAGCCTTTCCCTAAGTATGTAGGGGTCGGCTTCCAGTCCTACCAAATGTAGCTGAAAGTATTTTACATGTAGCGAATGCCTATCTGCCATCTGACCTCCACAACTGGGTACTGGGTACCCTTTGGTAAGACTGGACTGTTATAAACAATATGACAGTTTACAACGCGTCAAATTATGTCATAATTAGCTTAAATCAAGTAAGTAATTTTGCAGTTTTGACAGTGGATGAGCGCCCGGTTCTACATTAGACCACAGTTAACGCGACGCTCGCTGGCAGAATAGTCGACACCGTCTCAATTGACAAAAAAAAAAAAAAACGCAAATCACGGAGACACTTCGGTGGCTGCAACTAGAGGCGGCATTGTCAACACATGCCATATACAAGCAAACGTGTCACCGTTTGATCGCATTACGACCCAAATGATGTACGAGTATAGCGTAGAAACTGACGGCTTTGAAGGCGGTTCGTGACTAAAGGTGTGCGCTCAATGCAGTTTCGGCGTCACGAATTGAATTAGCACTGCCGTCTCTAGACGCTGCTTGACTCCGTTCTCTGTGAATTAGACGATCTTTACGCCATGATTTAGTGAATTTTATAGAACAATATAGCCACTGTATCACTTGGTGGACTAACTATAAATTTGGCAAATATCCTGGAAAATTTAACCGTATACACTTACAATAAAGTTGAGGATTCATTCAGTTTACTATACGGTTCCGGTGAAGGAATCCGGATCTTGTAGTGATGATATTCATTTTATTTATTTATTTATTTATTTAAACATGGAAGACATAAAAAGGGAACCATATTCAGCAGGAAGCCAATTACAAGTCTTCGCGTGTAGAATTAGACTGGAAAATATGTGAGCATACAACAGCAATACGTAATAAATTGTGTTGTTTAACAGGTTACATATTTGTCTATAACTATTTGGTTTATAAGGAGCACAAATTAAATTAAATTAAGAAGATAAATCGAAACTATTTGAAAAAATTAAGGGTTAAACACCTTCTAGCTGACGTCACACTAGTCGCAAAGGGATCCAAGTCATGCTGCTTACATATTTCATTGAATTGTTTGCTTGCACGCACAATATAACTATTCTGCCTGTAATTCGTAGAGGTATAAGGTACAAATAAGGGCGGATTAAAACGAAATGATTTACTTGGCACATTAAAATAAAATTTTGATAATGGCTCGGGACTGTCAATATTATTGTTACATATCTTCAACAGAAACAGACAGTCAGCAATCCTACGTCCATCTTCAAGTGGCAACAGATGGTACTTCTTAGAGAGTCGCAGATAATCGATTGAATGGTACGGAATCTTTTGATGGTAACAAAGATATTTAATAAAGCGTCTTTGGATATTTTCGATGCGGTCGATGTACTGATGATAACGTGGGTTCCAAATCTGAGATGCATACTCCAGCTGACTTCTATCAGGGCTTCTGATTTTGGGCCCTTATGTAATTGTGTGCTTGTGATGAGTACTTACGGCGTTATACCTGGCCCTTTGGATTGAGTTGAAATATATGTGGATCCTGCGTCGCATGTTCTTACATTTAGAATATAATATAATATTCTTTATTATGTAGGTCTTCTTATTTTTCTTCTGCGAAGAAGATTAGGTAGGTACACTAAACAGTCTATACATATTAAATGTAGAAATTTTATTAAGGTGGGTTTAAATAGCCTCCACGAGTGGCTTGCTAACAAATGGTGTTTATAAGGCAGATGTGAGTGGAATCGCCGGGAGGGGACGTCATACACTGACGTTATTAGTGATGTTCTTCAAAAAGGCCAAGTGCGGAGTACTCGCAACCTGCGTGCGTTATGACTAGTATTAGGCTAATTCATGTAACTAAAATTGAATTTCGTGAATTTGAATCTAACTTCCGATCAATAGTACGACGCTTCTCGTATTCTCTAAAGCTGCCAGCTAAGCACGCGGCAAGTTTGCGTCAAGTTTGCGTCACCTCGAGAGCAATAAGAGCGCATTCTACTGTTACGCGCAGTTAAAAGATTGCTAGAATACGGTTTGGCACTCAAATTTGTACTTAACTGCAACTGTACCACAAATTGATCGGCGCGTCATGAAATTGCGTGAATTGCACAGTAGGAAAAAACATGTGTGAACGTAAATAAAGTAATGGAGTACGTAAGGATCGTAGGTGCCGATCATTCTGTAAAATCTCACCAAGAAAACTTAGGTATTGTGAGCTTGAAGTGAACTGCCGTTCCAAGGATTGACACTAAGTTTCCACAGTGACATTTTTCATCAAATGACCTCTCTCGCTCTGGGCGGAGCGGAAGGGCGTGTCAGACTCTTACTGACTAAAACCCACCCGTGTTCCTTCAGTTGCCTGTGCGTCAGGACCACGGTAACTCTTTCGCACAATCCGCGACCCCGGCAGGCATCGGCCCTATCGGACCCCGTCAATTATGCTGACATCTCTTTGAGGCGCGCGTGGAATACAACGCGCCGTCGACCCGGGCCTGGTCCTTACCGGACGGCGAGCTGGCCTACCATTACTACAGTACCTATGAGTGAAATATTATAATCAAATTGAATCTAGAACCCTCTCTACGGCAGCTAAGACCACTATATCACTGAGATGGTCATATTGATAGATGATCACTTTAGGTTTAAGAACAACTTTATTTCTCATAAAGAATTGCATACATAATTCACTTACTGAGAAACAATATCTAAAACTAAGATTAATATTAGAGCGCACAGATGTACGTTTATAAAATACCAAAACAAAAGAGCAAAAAAAAAAAAAAAAAAAATGTGGGTAAACAGATAACATAAACACAATCGTAAGTTAACCAAACACAACATGGATGTATAAATTAGATTTTTACTAGATGTGGCATTGATGGCATAGCCTGTTATTATGACTATTTTATTTTTAGTTTATTATTCTATTTATTTATTTTGGGTACATACATGGTTTTGGTTTTACATGGTGGTTTTTGAGTTTTGAATTCTATTTGTTTTTGTTTAATTTAAGTTATTACTAATGTATATTTTTAATTTAGAGGTATATAGTTAATCTTTGAATTGTGTGTAATTTATTATGATAATATACATATATAATGCAGTTTTTTATTTATTCACTTATTTGTATGTATTAACTGTGTGAGTTTTTAGTAGCTTTTTGAACCGGGCATAACTTTGTTCTTCCTTTATTACTGATGGTAATTTATTATAAATTGTAACACCCTGATACTCCAAATTTCTTCTTCCATAGTTAGTTCTAGGGGGGCGGGTCACTAAGTAACTACCACGTCTTAAGTTTATCTTTCGTGTTTGTTGTTTTGTTACAAATCTTATATTGGAATGGATTTCCTTATTTAATATTTTACGTATTAGAATACATGTGTAGTATATGTATGTTTGTTTTATATTCAATATTTTTGTTTCCTCGTATATCTTTTCAGTGGGTGTCCGAAATTTATAGTTAAATAAAATTTTAATTAATCTATTCTGAACTCGTTGAATTGGATTTATAATAGTCTTCGCTGCAGTACCCCAGATTTCAATGAGGTAGTCGATATGAGGCTTAACCAGAGAATTATAGATAAGATATCTTACCTTTCGAGGGAGACACTTTGTTATATTGCGGATTGCCCCTGTGAGTGGGCTTAGTTTAACTTTATTTTTTTCTAGGTGTGGCCTCCAAGTTAGGTTACTATCTAAGATAAGCCCGAGATATTTTTCTTTAGGTTTTCGTTCAAGTAGTTGGCCGTCTATTTTCAGTTCGAAATTATCATTTACTTTTTTATTTTTTGCTGCAAACATTACATAATTTGTTTTTGATGATGATGATCACTTTAAAGGTACAATACTGCAAAAAAAAGAAGAAAATATACGTAAACCTACATGGGCACATATGAAATGTCAGAAGCTAGATGCACGGTTCCAACTGGTCGTTTTCGTTTCCTATGGAGAAGAGCCGGAAAGAAACTCCACGGTTACTCTTTTATAAATAATTGTTTGTACAATGTTTTCAAATTACAGTGTTAATAGGCATATTAGGCATGGGAGGACAGTGTAGGCCTGTCAACAAGTAAACAAACAGGTACTTAACAAAATAGGAAATGGCCGATAAATGTAAACTTCACAAGGTCAAGGTCTACAAGGCCTACCAACCGCAATTAGAGACTAAAGAGACCCTACTGTGCTATGTATTTCTATGAAAACGCTTTTGTAGATAGCGACAGTGCCGTCTGCTGCTGCGGTCGAGCTGACTGCAGACGACATACCACACAGAACATATATACCTTAAAGGGAAGAACGTCAACTTCATACTTTAAAAATATACCAGCTGTCAATGACATACCAGCTGTCAATGGCTGCCACTAACAGAGTGACAAGACGTATTTTGTTGCTTGGCAAATCAGTTTCCCAAAACTGAACAAGTACCGCTGTCGTCGTAAATGTGACGTCGCATTCGGAATCAGAACTGCAGCGGCACTGTCGCCTTCTTTTATTGTCAACCGCAACACCATTGCCGTTTGCGGTATGCCGTCGCGTTCAGGATTGTAGATACTTTAAAGCACATACATATCTCGCGATTCTATATTTATTTAACCTTTTTTTCTATATTCGTGCCCGGTTGATGGCAATAGGCTCGCCCCCTATTACATGGGACTTAAACATAACTGGCGAAATGTGGGTACACCTCTGGCCAACTCTTTGGGGAAACAACAGCAACACATTTCCTGCACGTTTCCAGCGCCATCTATCTTGTGATAACTTATTTACACGAGTTACTAACTGTTGATTAAGTTTCGAGTGCTTCAGGGAGGCAGGGCGGTGTAGGTAATATTTCAGCCGGTCGTTTCATTGACAATTCAATGAAGGAGGGGTGTTCCTTGGGAAGAGGTTCCTACTTCCTTATAATAAATTGTAGTATCGACTACTGTAGCTTGACATTTAGTTATATATTTACGTTGTTTGCTTGGTGAATATTTTCTAGTCATTACTGTTTCTCATGCTGAATTATCAATCTGAGGAATAAATAAAATAGTTATTTACTAAGGCAGGTAGGCTACTCTCATAATATTTATCATATTTATCTTATTAGTCATTAATTAATCACAAAAATACATATTTACAATATCAACTAGATAGATAGATAAGTCTTTATTTGCTAAAATGGAATAAAGTTGTTACAGTCTGGTTTGTTATAATGTCCACATGTTTAACTATACAGAATATTGTATCAATTCCATGTAAAATAATGAATACACGAGTTAATTGGTAAAACAATGATACCGTAAAACGGGGTGAATAGCAACGCAAGAGTGAATCGCAACGAAACTTTAAAAGGGATTTTAACATTGAAATATTATAGTCTGTCGCCAAAAAGGACTCTAACGTGTATACTGTATTATAATTAACGATTACGTGTCCCTGTTGGCAACAAATTATATTATTTAAATGTTAAAATTCCTTTTAAAGTTTCGTTACGATTCACCCCTGCCGTTCCTATTCACCCCGTTTTACCGGTAGTTATTCAGATCATACATCACAAACTAAGACTACACAATCTTAGAACATTTATAGGTTAATTGGCAAGTACACAATAGGTACGCATACCTACCAGTAACTCTATACTTAATATAATATTTCCAAAAAATAATTATTAATTTACATACATTTTTAAAACTAATGACAACAATTTCATACAACATATTAAAATACACCGATACGTTATCATTAGTTGTCTAAGTCGATATTCGATAGTTAACATCTGGATTCAGACTATCGATTGACTAAAACCAAAGGAGCTTATGAATAAAATTGCCGTTCCATACATATTGACTGCGTAGGTATTGCTTGCACTTTTGCAAGAAACAGCCGATTAAAAAAAAAAATACCGACGCTAAATTTCAACTTAGGGAGGTTTAGAATCATGAACTGAAGATGATGCACCTAGAATAAAATTACTATACCACAATAGGTAAAAAGAATTAAAAAGAACGCAATGACAGGTAAATTAATTATGTGATAGATACATGGTGCTCACATATTCAATATACTAATCTAAATAATCAATATACTTTAAGTACATATAGCCGTGAGTCGAATATTATTTATTACTAGCTGTACCCGGCCTGGCTTCGTACAGGGAGCACTTAAGTATCTAACACCTACCCTACCGACCTACCCTACCTACCTTTCCTGTCTCAAACGCTCACTTTTTTGAAATTTTCTTATATACAAACCTTGTCCTGACAAAAAACGAACACAAAAAAAAAAGAATTATCCAATTTAGTGCAGTCGTTCGGAAGTTATGCGCGTACATACCTTTCGGCGATTCTTTTTTTATTTATATAGATTCCGCAAGACTTCCTACACTTATTCATCTAACCGACTATACCTACATTGGTTGATTGCATTTCTACAAAGTTACCAGAAATATTGACTAAATAGTCAAGAAAGTGTAGATAATCGAAATCTTGTAATATTATTGTTACCTCCCTACATCTATAACAACCGCCAACAACAATAAACAACAATAATCAACAACAATATATATCTGCATAGTCTTTTCCCAATCATGTTGGGGTCGGTTTCTAGTCTGACCGGTTGCAGCTGAATACCAGTATTTTATATGGAGTAACTGCCTATCTGACCTCCACAAAACAGTTACACGTAATATATTGTTAAGACTGGTTGCCACAATTTCTGGCTTCTGATTCCCCGTAACGGCTGTCAAAGATCTATACATGACAGCCGGGACGTGATTTCCGAGGCACGGAAGTGTCTCGGTATGAAATATATGGTTGCCTATTATTATACCCGGATCGACATCGGCAAGCGTAGCTTAACTTGATCGATGGTCCCGAGCGGCTGCTATTACTAAGCCACGAGCCTTACGATTTATAAAATATGCAGTCAATAAAATAACACATAAATAAATGAATAACTACAAAAGTGCCTGTTCCATTTAATCAATGTTCTGTTACGACCGATGATTTTCGGCTTGTATTTTATCGAACCTCTAATAACTCCTATTTTGGGGTCCAAAAAATACTAAATAATCAAATAACCGCGACCAACTTGGTTGTAGCGCTCGGTGGCTGCTGCCGCGACCCCGCTCGCTTCGCTCGCTCAGCTCGCGCGCCGTATGTCACGGTTATAACCTAACCGAACCCAATTGGTCACGGTACCCCTAGCTTACTTACTGCGACCTATTCAACTCGCGTGTGGTTTGTCACAGTTCCAAACGTACCTAACCCGTTTGGTCGGGGTACCCTAGTTTAATTACTGTGACTAACTGAGAGATAAGGCTAGACAGTTAAAAAGAGGCTCAGTTATTAAAAAAAGAGTGCATCATTAGACGAGCAAATTTTTTTAGAGGTTCATTAATTTAAAAAAGTGTCCGGTATTAGAGGGTTTATAAGTTTTTAGAGGATCTGTTTAATATTTTCCATAGTTTTTTGTTATTTTGTATATCTTTCTCCGTAATTTCTGCATATCCACTTTATAAACAAGATCTTCAGATTGTGGGAATGTAATTCGAGTCGCGTGTGGTATGAAGATGAGATCTCGGGTACAGACAACTCAATAACCCGATAGCAAATTCCTCTTGACGCCTACCATTGCCATTTCTCTACACATCGCTATTCTATACTGATATAAAATAGCTCAATTGGCTTTTTTCTGTGGCGATAAGAATGTGAAATATGTATAGGATTGTTTTAATCTTTAACCAAATTATAATGATGTGACGGAAAATGTACGTCTTTCTTGTTATCATCAGCAATATTTTAACTACTGTGGGCGTACTATGGGAAGTGTTGGTTATTGCGCAATAGAAAAACCGTTTTCAGTTCAAATCAAATTATAAATAAGGAACAAATTAATCACGCTAGCGAATCACACACTGTAGGTACACGACACAACTATACGGAACGCGCAACAGTTTCTAAACGTGTTCACTGCTTAACCGCCAGCAACAAACTCTGCTTTAACTCTGGTCAAGCGTGATGCTATAGACTCTGTTGAGTACCACCTGCAGGCTTAGCATGACGCTGTCTATTTCTTCGAAGAATAGACATGGCTATTTCCATACAAAGTTACATTTCGTTTCTCCATTTTTGACATCGCACCGTAAAAATCCTTGTAAAATCAGTCATTTTGTCTTTCGTTTCTGCCGATCGTTGTCTAGGCCCTTTTTAATGTAAACTATTTCAGAAGACAGTTGTCTAAGCTAGTGAAGATAATTTGTTTTTTTAATCGCGATGCTAAAGACAGTAGAAACCTTTTTCTCGACGGCCACAAAGTATAACAATGGAATGGAAAAATGGAACTTTTCACATTTTGTATGGAAAATATGAAAAATTATTCCCTTAATGTTGAGTTTTAGGGGTTTATAGCATTCATAAAGGGCGTCGAAATCTTCATTATTTTTGCGATAGGACACACCATTTTCGAGATCTAAGTAAACAAAATAAAAGAAAAACGTGAATAAATGACTGAATTTCGTAAAAAGTGCAGTTGACTCTTTCTACGTTGCTGCCGTCGTACTGTCTTCACGAACCGTCATTTTTGTCTATTCTTCCGTCGACAAAACGGTGCTTGTGCTGTGTTGTGGCGCAGGCGTCTCGATTAGTCAAAGTTAAACGATTGATTTAACGTATTTCCGACAAATCCTACTATCCTACTAATATTATAAATGTGAAAGTTTGTGAGGATGGATGTATGAATGGATGTATGGATGGATGGATGGATGGATGGATGAATGGATGGATGGATGGATGGATGGATGGATGAATGGATGGATGTTTGTTACTCTTTCACGCAAAAATACTGAACGGATTTGGATGGAATGTGGAACACAGATAGTTTATAACCTGGATTAACAAGTAGGGTACTTTTTATCCCGGTAGTACGTTCCCGTGGGATAATTTCCGATAAATACGCGGGCGAAGCCGCGGGCAGAAGCTAGTACAATATAATATCCTTCGTAGATATTAGACTAAGTTTTTTGAAGAATTTATCTCTTTTTGTGTCTGTCTGTGTGAACGCTTTGTTCTTCTAAACTACGCAACCAATTTATATGCGGTTTTCACCATCATTTAGACAATTTATGCTGAAAGGTTTATATTTATAATACATACCTGCATGCCTGAAACACAGGATTACCTAGTTCAGGCACAAATTATGTGTGAACTTAACATAGATTTAAGAAAAGCTATATTTAACGTTATACCTTATATTTTTGAATAAAATTTTATTATTATTATTATTTATTAATATTAAAGTTACATGTTATAAAGAAATCTCGAAGCCGTAAAGACCGTGTGAAGAAAGGGCGGGTCACTAGTAAAAAAAATAAAAACTGTAGAATGTTTTGTGATTTTTGAACAAACATGATTATCTACATGAACCAAACGGGTACCCCGCTTTTATTTGTTAACGTGAGTCATGACTTGTTTTCCACTTCCATGTAAAATTATTTCCCGTTTAGTTATCTGTTATAGCTGGCGGGTAGGTAATCTCATTCAAATTGAAATAGCCTTTATTAACAAACTACAATTTACTATTTTACAATATATTTTGTACATATTAAACATCGCTAAGTTTGTTTTTTTCCAGCATATGCCTCCCCTAGACCCTTGTTTTCGATCGTGAGCTTTCCTTGTCCATGGCCATCCCTGCTGACGAACTCAGGTCATGTCATGGATGACCTGAGAATGACCAAGTTTGAGCTTGGTCATTGAGATTGAATATTACTTGTATGAACAAGTAATGTTCAATCTTTAGCAAAAGGGTTAGGGTGGGGGGCGGTAGGGGTTAAGGTCCTATTCGAAAAATTGTATGCTGAAAAGATCTGACACTGCTAGTCATCATCTGCCTATCGGACCTCCACAATCCAGTAACTGGGTAATACCTACGATACCCCTTGGTAAGACTGGTTGTCAAACTTTCGGGCTTCCGACTACCCGTAACGACTGTCAAAGATCTACAAATGGTAGCCGGGACCAACGGCTTAACGTGCTTTTCGAGGCACGGAGGGGTCTCGGTCACCCTTCCACTCACCGAGCTCGGCAAGCGTTGCTTATGCTTGATCGAACCGTGCGGGTGTTATTATTTATCCACAAGCGTCTCTGCTACTCCACTCTACACTGCTAGTCAAGGAGTAATATTATAAAAAAAACATTTACCTATACTTAAAAGAAAAAGAAGGATAAATATTTTATTTGGGACACGCGCAGGAATTACAAACAGTAAAGAAACAACAAAACTAACAAACTCCACCACATATTCCATTCCACCAACACTTCATTTCTATAAGGTATTAGTTAGAATTATTATTAAAACAACGCCATTTACATCGCATTCAGTGGTCAGGTCAGAAAATAAGCTATTTGCATGTACTCACGGCTACATATCAAGCTATACAATTCCAGAATAAGCTGACCTCTCATTGCACGGAAATCCTATACGCTGCGAGATCAGCTTATACTGGTAATGTATAGATTGATATGTAACCGTACATAAGAACAAATTGTTTTGTCAGTGCTACAGCCTGAATATTAAGTAGTTGTTGAACGAATACTAATACCCTGCTACGTTAGTTTGATGTCTACATTGTTTAGGGTAACGATTCCTTAGGGTTTCTCGGCATTAGTAAAGCAGAAAATGCGCTCGTGGTTCGATGATAACAGCCACACAGGTCGATCGAAGTTTAAGCTACGCTTGCCGCGGTGGGTTCGTGGGGTTCGTTCGAGACCTCGGAAAGCACGTGGTCCCGGCTGTCATTCATAGATCTTCGACAGTCGTTACGGGTACTTAGAGCCCAGACGTCTGAGAACCAGTATTAAGGTGAAAGTCCGCCAATTTTTTTTTTTTTTTGGTTTTTTGCAAATAGCAGCTCTGTTTTACGTCGTATGTTGATCAAAATGCGATTCGCGACTGTAGGAATGATATATTTACTGAATAATAATCATCAATTTCATATCAATCGTCAAACTTTGGAAATTTGTTCCACCTAAGAATTTTCCTATGAAATATTCTGAAAAATTCTTAGCTGGAACAAATTTCCAAAGTTTGACGTTTGATATGAAATTTCACAGCACTTTTTTTATAGCAGAGGATCCCCGTTAACAAGTGGTATCATGATGCCTAGTAACTGGTTCGTAGAGGTCAGATAGGCAGTCGCATGTAAAATACTAGTAATCAGCTGATTACCAGTCAGCTAGTCAGCTTCCAATCTTACCAGATGCAGCTGCATCTGGTAAGATTGGAAGCTGACTCCGACATAGTTGGAAAAAGGCTATGCAATTTAATTGTCAAAAGCAGGAAATAATTTGAAGTAAGTTTATCAAGTGAAAGTGTACTTCTTTAACTGAACATACACGTATAATAATTATTTATAATAGAATAGAATACTCTTCATTATATACACCATAAAAAATAAAAATATACTGATAAATGTAGAAATAATTACATCTCCATAAACTCATGTCACCTTCGATTTGAACATCCTCCCTGTGTCTACTTAAATCTATAAGAATTCTTGGTATTATTACGGAACCCTAAAAAGGAAAATGCGCAAGCGTAACAGCCGAAATATGTCGATTCATGCCGAACTTCCCCGAACTCAAATACAGGGTGGTGAAAGCGTCCATTAACTTTTTGCGGCCACCATTATGCCGGCGAATGTGTTCCGGCCTCTGTATAAGTATTAATGTTAACACCCCCCTGTATAATAGGTAATCTTTTTTGTATACTTATTTTTAAGAGCCGGAATACCATGGCCAAGTATTTTTTGGTTGAAAATATATTTATTTTGGGTTCATTGAGGGACTCTCCTTTGTTGTTTTTTTTTTGTTTTCACAATGGGGAGAATGGTAAAAAATGCTGCGAAAGAAGTGTCAGCTGCTTGTCAGTTGTGTCATTAGGGGAGTTTTCGTTGTAATGGAACGTTTTTTGACAGTATCATGTTCATTGCTGCCTTTTTTCATAACAACTGCATTAGAGTCTTAAGCGTTCAAACGGAGTTGCTTGTTCTTTAGGTACCACTGAAATATTACATGCAATACTTATTGTTTTCTTTTAAACTATAGAGCCATCGAATATTATGATTGAATGGTAATAATTTTAGGCCCACTTGCACAATAAATAATTAAAAAATGCGTGAGTGTCGTGGAACACTCGGTTGGAAGTTCCCTTCGTAGTTTTTTTGTCAATTTGTCAATTAAAACTACCTGTGCAGCCGGTGCGAACTTACTGGCTGCCTTGAACCAATAAGCGCGCACCTGTGACTGGGCACAGCCAATAGCATACGCACTATGGATAACCGTCTACACTGAAGAAAGGGTCGTGACGGAAAGTCGTGACGGAAAAATCTTACCTTTTTTTCGCCTAGCCCCCATCCGCCAAGTCCCTACCGTACGATAAGGAACATCGTTCCGTTTAGAAATAGTTATTTCTGTTATTTTCAAACGATTCAAAGAAACAGTGCGATGTTTTAAATATGTTGAGCGCTAAACGCATTTAGTGGATTTTTGTCCAAGTGGACCTTAATGTGTAACACCAATACTATATTGCTAATTAAGATGTTTAATCTCTAAATAATTTGATCTGCGAATAAAACAAAGTTGTACGTGCAGCACCCGTACACGTTATAGAAATGAAACTTCTTAAAAAAATAAGGAATAACAGAGATTTAGTGTGAGAGTCAGAGAGAGTTATCTCTTTCATGTAACGAAATGTGCCAAAACGCGACGCGTCCTTGATATTTCACTCTCAATTCTCGTCCAATTTTATCTAATTGCCGCCTAAGAAGTTTCACTCCAAAAATAGCAATATTTCCCTAGCAAAACAGGTGCTATGAACTCATTTGTCACTAGCATTTTTGTTTACAAAAATATTATTCGGATTATTTTTCATAATAATTCCTTTGTGGAATTACACAGGGTATTCCCAAAAAATAATAACAGATAATTTATTGCAACCGTCTACTCTTCACAATAAGCGTAGAAACATAATAAATCGCCCGTCATTTGTTCGGTAGAAACGTCCAATTTGTTTGAAACCCAAATAAAACAGCTGTGCCATTATTTTTACTAGCGATTTATAATATTGTCTTTGTAATAAAGTTTATTTTGCTAGCCGAGGCAAGTAAACGTTGCTTATAGAGCATTTGTGATCTTTGAGGGGAATAAATGTGTTTCACTGTTTTTCAACTTTCAAAAAGTTAAATAAACTTTAACACAATACCTTATGTATAGAATATTCAACACAATAATATACTTCTCACACCAATCTATATTGAAAGCCAGCCTAGTGCAAAGTGAAGTGTTACAAACATAGTCATAAGTCTTACCAAAAAATAAAATAAAACATGTTTTTCCTTATCTCGACGGTTTCGTCAATCAATAAACTAAATATCCATGGAAACCACACACATTAAAATGAAATGTCATGTCATAACATTCAAAGACAAGAAAGTATTACGTATCGTAATATAGTGTAAAAGAGACAGGTATACAATTTCAGTTCATTGTTCGTTCATTCATTTTTGGTTGGATTAAGATCAGGGCACAGATTCTAATTCTATTTTATGTTTCGTCAATTGAACTCCAATGTTCCTAACTCAAAAAATATTAACAACGCGTAATAATAGTTAAATGTTAATTACCTAACTTCGACTTTACCAACTCTACATTTATTAATTTAACCCAACTATCGTGCAAGTGGGCCTAAGTAACTTTGTGCGAGAATAATTTCTGGGAAACTACTCATTTTGGTGTAAAATTCGATGTTTGCGGTAGTGCGCAATGTAACGCACATAAAAACTATGTGCTTATGGATGCATGCAACGGTACAGGAGTTGTAAGCTTAAAACATTTAAAACTATAACTTAAGCTTATAGACTTAACTTTAAAACAATTAAAAATTTTAACCTTCAATATCTCCGTAATCAGAAGGTTCCCAAGTATGGTTCATTGGGATTCAATAAAAAAAACACACACACAATGACGGGAAAAACAAGGGCTCTCTACTTCGTTAAGCGTCTTTTTACACTCTGAAATAACCCTGAAATTGCAGTCGGGTTATTTGATAAAGCAACTTGTGCATTCTGCCTAAGCCAAAAATATTACTGGCCATTAACAGATAAATGGGCCAACATCTACCACACTGACAAGTTGGGTAATTATTTTGATGTATGTGTGGGCCAACGTTGGTTCCAACTGACAAGTTTTAAGTGATGAACGTTTGGTTAATGTTTGTATATTGGTTTCGAAACGACCTGTGTTTATTTCGAAACAGAACTAAAATGTTCGTGATATACTTAAAGAGCCGGGCCGGACTCTATGGCCCGTATTAATAAACGTTCCTCAGCCCAAGAGGTCGCACTTGATGACAACCTTGAGATCATGACCGTATTAATAAACATAATAATTTGTGTACTTAAGTTACGGCTTGGGTTTACGTTATCAGCCGAGTGATGGACTGATTAATAAACGAAACTCCACACTTAAGTATACAATAGATGTGTGTACTCGAGATGCATAAACCTGAGTGTAGGCAGTCCGTGACTTAAGGTCGTGATTAGTAGCGCGAAACATGGAGTATAAAAATATTTTGGGTGAAATTAATTATTACGGTGAAATAGAGTACCTACTATGACGATATTTTATGACCGGTTTTATGCTACAGCATCAATTCAGGTAGGTACCTATGTAAATATTTTAAATACATTTATCATAGGTATAATTAATTAATTTTTAAATTTTTATTATTTTTAGTTTTTGTTTTCATTTGACATTGAGTTGCTTATTTTTATTTGACATTGTATTTATGATTTGATGACATTGTATTTATTTTTATTTTTATATTGTGATTTGTATTTATCTCGTGTTTTGTAACTTGTGATTGTAATATGGGAGAACCTGAAATAAATGTATTTTTTTATTTTTTTATAATTAAATTTATTTAATTACTATTTATAGGTATAACACAAAGCCATTAAGTCCAAAAATGTACTTCTTTAGTGGTATCAAGATTAATAAATAAATAAACTTTAAAAGTAGTAGGTACCATATAAATCCAATTAATCTAACTTTAAAACCCAATATATTTATGTGAAAATGTAATCTAATAGTTTCATATTTCAGCTTGTTTATGGTGACCTAATACATTTATCACAGCCTGCAGCACCAAATACAAAAATAAAAAAAAACAAAAAAAAACTTTTTTAGATTATTTTTTATTTTATTTATTGGGAAATAAAAACACATTTTTTTTTAACAATTTATGGCTTTCTTGGGTAGAAAACAACTTTATAATTATTAGTTTTAATAAAATACAAGTATTTCAATAAATCTTACAACATAAAATAATGAAATGTGATGCATGTCATTCTAAACTTCGGTCAATGTGACGTAATCGTTCACGAAATCAAGCCATCAAGTACAGCGCATTGAGGAGCTGATCTTGGTAACTGAGATACTGTATTCATGTGTTTATTAATTAGCAATGATCTTGAGATGCTGATATCGAAATAATGGCGTATCAAATGATTGCGTACTTGGGCACGTCATTGAGGAACGTTTATTAATACGGGCCTATGTAATCTGGGTGTCGCATTTAGACTTCGCTAACATTCGTACAGACACTCTCAAAAATGCATAGATCTTGGTCTTGTGGTTTTAATAACGGTGGGTAAAACACGTAAGTACCTACATGTGCGCATAATTAGCGTTATAATTTTCCCAGTGCTTGAAACACAAATTGTAGTACAGAAGTCAGCAGAAGTATGAAACACATCCAATAGTTTAAAAAGTATCTTATTTTCCAAATAACTGCATTTCTAGCTTCAATGTGAATCCAACTGAGCTCAGTTGGGCACAAGACATCAGTGAAAAGCCTCTATACACTATTGGGAGTAGTGGTGGCCCAGTGGTAACGGCCACAACTTACGAGTTGTAGGTAGTAGGTTCGAATCCAGACAGGCGCTTTCAATCCATCAATCAACTCAGCCTATCCCAGCCCACTGCCTCTCCTAGGCTGCGCCACAACAGCCTGTTCTCCACCACCACCACCACCTGCCACCACTCTCTCCTGTCATTCTATCCTGTCACTACTGCTCTCAAAACGGCGAAGGAGAATATCGTGAGGAAACCGGCATGTCCTAGAACCAAAAATTTGAAGACATGTGACATCTACTAACCCGCACTGGAACCGCGTGGTGGATTACGGCCCACTACCTCTCACAGAGAGGAGGCCTGTGTACCTGTGTAACATTTTGTTGTTGTGTTGTTGTAATGACTGACTAGACATACATTGTCGGCTTCTATATTTCCGTGCAATTAAAGATTTGAAATCTCGTCCTGTGGGTCTAGCACGAACGCGCGGAGTAAACGTAATATGAATTCAAACGACATTAAATTAAAAATACTCGTTTCGCACATAACATACAGCGTGATGCTTTAATGGCGATATTAATTTAACACACGTATACGGTTTAACGTTTTCGTTTTATAAACATATTTTAATTTTAATAAACGTTATTATAAATTGATTTATTTACAATTTTCAAAAATAGCATTTTGGAGCAACCTGTACATAAAGAACTGTAGCGTAGAGGTCATTTGCCGGGTCACGGATCATTAAATAGCATCAATGAAATTAAAACGAATAAAGTGGAAAGAGTAGGCGAATTGAAGGAAAGAGAGAGCCCTATGTCCGGCGAGCAATTTACGTGTGCCCTAAGTCTGCGTGTATTAAATAATAATGTCGCCATTGTAGCGGCACGTTGTATACTTCTTTTTAAAACTTTATCTGGGTGTTACTAATTGTGCTTTTCGCAAAAAAATTAATCAAAATGCTATATGACAGTCAAGTATTTCAATTAAAATATCGTTCGAATTTACGTCACGTTTACGTCGCGTTCGGCTTCTGGATAAGGGTTAATGAATGTTACGGTTTTCGGCACTCGGCGTTCGGCAAGTTGAAAAAAGAAGGAACAATTCAAGTGTTGATGTTACCTTGTTTTTATAGTATTATAATTGCTTTTATTTGGTGGCAACTGCATATTTAACTAGTTACGCTCTTTTTCTAAAGTATTTAGGTAGGTACTGCAGCTTTTAAACTAACTTGAAAAATCAACAAAACCCTTTAAAAAATAAACCATGTTTCATCTACAAAATTATAAGTATTTAAAATTTCCATAAAATTTGCTACTCGTGAAAAATCGCGTTACTGCTGAGCATGTGGTCCTGGGTTCGATTCCCAGGTCGGACAGTGTTATTGGGTTTTCTATCTGGAATTTCTCAGTAGCAGCTCGGAGTCTGGATTTGTGCCCGGTTGATGGCAATAGGCTCACCCCCTATTACATGGGCCTTAAACATAACTGGCGAAATGTGGGTGTACTATAGGTACACCTCTGCGCAACCCTTCGGGGAAACGAGACGTGGTGTTATGTTATCTTGTTCCATGAAATTCGCTAACAACTAAGGAATTTTATGGAAATTGTAAGTACTGGAAAAGGTATAGTTTACCTTAAATTCTAGTCAGTAGCAAAGAGTTTTACGTAAACGAAGATGCGGACTAACCTACTTTATATTTCCATACTTAATAGTATAAATACGTTCGTAACTCTGTCTGTCTGTTACCATTTCACGCTTTAGCAACTGAACGGGTTTGGATGGAATTAGGCATACGGATAGACCATAATCTGGGTTAGTACTAGAGTCCGACTTAAGATGTTTTTTTTTTCGGCCAAAAACGATAAGGAAGAAATTGATTTTTTTTTTGTCGATAGGTTTTTCTTCGGTAAAAGTAAAAGAAATGCAGTGTCAATCTTTTAAACATTATATTCAACCGTTCAAACTTAAATCACATAAAACTTCATACACACAAGTACCTATTAATGATTTAATAAATAATTATTTTATTGTGTTTGGGTGACTTACAGCTATCATTACAGAAGTAATAGTGAGGTGCTTCATGACAAGCCTTTTACAAGCCTCCACAGTTAGCAATAGAGTATTGTTGTACAAGTTTACAAATTCAATAATGTTCAATAAGTATAATATTAAATTAACTATTAACTTATGTACTTGCATAGGTAAAAATGCATGCGCAACCAATATTTAGGATGCAACAGAAACAATATAGTATTTGGATAAAACAGTAGAAATGGAAGCTAAGCTGCTTGCAAACAAATCGATTGAGGGGATGCTTTGACTGAGCAAATCACAATAAGAAACAATAATCAAACAATCTATACGAGAAATAACAATTATTATATCTGCATTTTCACAGTTACTCTGTTTTTATTTGTTGCAACTATAGATTTTCTCTGAATAAATGACTTGTAAGTATTGATTTGCCGGTAATTCATTATTGTCCACGGCCGAAAATAATTATCTTTATAGGCCGAAAACGAACATTTCCGAAAATTTACGTTTCGGTCGGAAATTGCCGATAACCGAAAACAAAATCCGGTCGGACTCTAGTTAATAGGATATGATACTTTTAATCCCGGTAGTTCGTTACCGTGGGATAATTGCCGACTACCCGTGGGCGAAGGCCCTGGCAAAATCTAGTCTACTATAAAATAAGGTTTACATTAGTATGTAAAGTACAGAAAATACTAGCACTTAACCCTTGAGGCCTACTTAAACTTTCAGTGTTAAATAAGGAAAAATAACTTTAATTTCGGAAGTCGGTGTCTTTGGATCTGTATTACAGTTTTTTGCCACCGACTTCCGAAATTAAAGTAATTTTTCACTTTGTTTTTTTTTTTTTTTTGTAAAAAAGTTTTTATTTTTCACCTTTTAGTGGGTCAGTTGTTAATTTATCTAATTCACAATAGTCTAATATCAACTGCTCATCACCTTTTACATAATATTGCTATTCCCGATGCAGGGACGTTAATTGTTGAGGTGTTCTCCTGGTAAAAACCAGACGATTTCACCATATGCATTGTGACGAGCATAAATTGCTTAGCAACCATATTAATCAAAGTATTCGAAGCACACCCATGAAATGGTTATTATTGAGTAGTTCTGGTGGCCACCTCTGGTCTTCATCATCAGTTCCACTTCACCGAATGGTGCTTTCCGAGAGGAAATGCACGAGTTACTATAAAAGAAATACCCAAATCGCTATAGGTGTGCCTATAAAATTTGAGGATTTCCCTCCATTTCCATGGGATCCCCTCATCAGATTCTGACTTGGTGATAATGGGACCACCTCGAGAGAATACGATTTCAAAAAAAGTTTGCAAATCCGTCCATATATGACGGAGTTATGCCTGAAAATACTTAAAAAAATATATATAAACATCCGAATTGATAACCTCCTCCTTTTTGAAGTCGGTTAGAAATAAGGTTTACATTAGTATGTAAAGTACAGAAAATACAAGCACTTAACCCTTGTGGCCTACTTAAAATTTCAGTGTTAAATAAGTACGGATACCGCTTACTGCGGCACGTGGCCGCATTAAAATCTTACTAAGTACTGAACTGACAAAATTTTGTTAGTTACACACATACCTACCTAAATAAACTCACGCCCTTTATCATGGGGGTAAGCAGAAATGACATAACGCGACTTGCTATGATCCTTACATATTTCTTTTGCTTCTTTTTCTTTATTATATACAGGGTTTTACAAAAAATCGGTTTCGAGTAGGTATGTACCTACATACCATTTCAGACACAAAACTACATGGTCTTCACATGATCAAACCAAGATTATGTCTGGACTTTATAAGAGACTGTGACCTCTGAGTTTGTTTCGGCCTTGCTTCTCAGAGTAGTCAGATAGGAAACGCCGACCTCGTCTTGTTTTTAAACTAGGATTGACGTGTAAAAGTGTTTGTACACACTTATTTACAGAAATAAAATCATTTATCATTTATCATACATGACATTATTAAGTAATAAAAAAACGCATACATTTACGGTTTAATTCTAATGATGGGCGCCCAAGTTAAGACTAATGAATTAACGAGCAGATTAGTTCAATGGGACCTGAATTTATCAAAACATTCTAAAAACAGTAAACAAATAAAGGAGCTCTCAAACCGTTGGTGCTTCCAAAAGTACCTTTTAACTTATTTAACAGGGAGAGAAGTCTCGTTACGAAAGGGTAGCGGGTCAAATTGACTGTTACGTGAGAAAAATGTTCCATGTGTTTAGGACCATTATTTCTATACGAGAAATAGAAGGGACATGTGCTTGTGTTTATTTATTTACTAGCTGTACCCGGCCTGGCTTCGCACAGGGAGCACTAAGTATCTAACACCTACCCTAACTACCTGCCCTACCTACCTAACTACCTATCCTACCTACCCTACTCTACCTATCTACCCTACCTACCCTACTCTACCTACCTACCCTACCTACCTACCTCTTCTGTCTCATTCACTCACAATTTTAAAATTTTCTTATATACAAACCTAGTCCTGACAATAACGAACACAAAAAAAAAGAATTATCCAATTTAGTGCATTCGTTCGGAAGTTATGTACACATAGAGAAACGACATATCGCAAAATAATAATCTGCCGTCCCATTCATTTGTGTCGAGTAGCTATTGAAGTTTTATATGGAACAGTTGATAAATTTTTCGCGATTATCATGTTGGTGCCATAGAGAAAGTTGTTCAATTTGCTGGTCTGTACCACAACCTTAAATATGAGCACACATTTCTGATACTCGCTGTATACATTATTTTCTATTTTGTGAATGTGAGAGCGTTGTAGGCCTTGTGGTGTGGACTCGTATATGCTTCGATTTGTTGTCCATTTTCCATTTTGGTCAGTAGATCATACCTACCTAATGCCTATTGATAAGCCGACACTGTCCTCCCATACCTATTAACAGGATAATTTTAAAACATTGTAAAAGCCAATTATTTTTAAAAGAGTAAACGTGGAGTTTCTTCTCGGCTTCTGGTTCATGCGAAATAAAATATTTTGAATTTAATAAGAAAGAAGGAAAAATATTTTAATTGGGACACGCACAGGAAATACAAACGCTAAAACTGAAAAAGGCGCATTTAAAACTAACAATATTAACATTAAAAATATCAATAAACAAATAAAAACTAAAGACTTGTGCGAGATCAAAAGGACTCCTGCAGGCTTAGCATAAGCACCGTCTTGTCGACGGAAGAATAGACAAAAATTACATTTCGTGAAGACAGTACGACGGCAGCAAAGTAGAAAGAGTCAACTGCACTTTTTACGAAATTCAGTAATTTATTCACGTTTATCTTATAATTTGCTTATATCTCGAAAATTGTGTGTCCTATCGCAAAAAGAATGAAAATTTCGACCCCCTTTATGGAACCCTTAAACCCCTAAAACTCAACATGTAGGTAATCATTTTTCACATTTTCCATACAAAAAGTGAAAATTTCCTTTTTCCTTTCCATTTTTATACTTTGTGGCCGTCGAGTAAAAAGTTTTCTACCGTCTTTAGCATGGCGATTAAAAATCAAATTGTCTTCACTACCTTAGACCACTGTCTTCTGAAATAGTCTACATTAAAAATGACCTAGACAACGATTGACAGAAACGGAAGACAAAATGACAGATTTTAGAAGATTTTTTACGGTGCGATGTCAAAAATAGAGAAACGAAATGTCACTTTGTATGGGAATAGCCGTCTCTATTCTTCGAAGAGATAGATAGCGTCATGCTAAGCCCGCTGTCACAGCTTAATGCTGCGATACTTAAAAAAATAAATACCGCAGCGCTGATAGGGCCCGCTGTGATGCCAAATGAAGAAGTTAATCAGTGGCGTAAGTAAGTCAGTGGGGACTGCTCATTTCTTAGCTGCCACAGCTTATTTTAATTTAATTTAATATTTGAATTGCTTTTGTCTTTTTATTACGGACGCTTTTAACGTTCTGCATCGTTCTCACATGCATAATTTCAACATGAACGATGAAATCAATATTTTGTAACCATATTTTGATTTAAAAGAGTGTCCGTGGAGTTTCTTGCCCGTTCTTCTCCATAGGTACCTACTACACTTTGGAATGGGTCACTAGCTTCATCTTTCTGACTGACCGACCCCTTGACAATTCAAAAGTGCCTGTAATTGGTTTATTTGTAATAAATGCTTTGAGTTTTGAGTTTTTTTGAGTTATAAAAATGACTGAGACTAATTCTGAAAGTTTTAAAGGCATGTTTGGCAGTGATAAAGAAACTATCTGCCAGGTAACTAAGTCAAAATTTATCTGGAGGTGGTAAACCAATCGTAAATAGTTATAATTATAAACCTGTTCTAATTAGGTACCTAGGTATAAGATCTAAACGTTTACCATGACAACCTTTTATTAACCGACTTCTTAATTACTTGTCATAACACCAATTGTGTTGCAAACCAAACCATAACAACTGTAAAACATGCAAACAATTAAAAGAAGCAAGAGCCGCATCCAGGTTAAAAATATCTTGAACAAAAAGCACGGAATGGAAAGACAGTAACGGAAATCCATTAAGCGGTAACAGTGGAGTGGCACTCCGGTTCGGTCCGTTTCGTTATCGCGCCGGATACGTGTCGTGACGCGCCCGTCCCGGCCCCATCACGACTAACCCTGTGACCACGAGCTACACGCTCAAGCGACACACGTCTTACGACAGCGATTGCGGAGAAAACAAATCAAGGCGAAAGCGCCAGGGTGGCCCGCGATATTCAACTTTTCTTATTTTGTTTTGCAATTTGCAGGTCAGTGTCAGGTTGTATGTCGATCAATATATGATTCGCGACCGTAACAAATATGTATTTACAGAATTATAATAGTAATAATAGTCCTCCAGACCGTATTTAAGCCATGGTGGCCAATCTCAACGGAGACTAGCCTTCAGCGCGGGAGATGTTATAGTGCACAAGTGTGTGCGCAGACACAGGTGCATTCTCTCATCTCTCACTCTCATAGTCCGATGGGACGGGAATCCGACACAACCGAAGAGAGATCAGCGCAGGACCAACGGCTTAACGTGCTTTCTAAGGTACGGGGGTATCACACCGCCAACTTAGAAACTCCGGACTGTTGAAAAACCCAATAACAATTTGCCCGACCTGGGAACTGAACCCAGGACCCCAGGCTCAGCAGTCACGCTTGCAACCAAAAGACCAACGGGTCAGTACAGAATTATAAGTAAGAATTAGAATCATCAATAAGTTAGAAAAGACCTTAAAAGTCATGATTTCATGAACTATTTCATGAAATCATGACATTTGAGGTCAATTAATTCAATTGGGTGATTTAGCGCATCTCCCTTAAAGTGGTTAAGGTATGCCACAAGTCACCGTTAGGCGACTTGCGGAGCGACGAAAGGAAACAAGTGACGCGCGAGCGTGTCGCTTGACGCAAGTCGTGTCGCAAGTCACATCGCTCATGATCTTGTACAGAGGCCTAAACGGCTCTTTCGTTCCAATTATGAATGATTCGTTTTTAATGCATTTCAATCGTTCCAAGTGCTCGACTGTGGTGAGTGGCGTTGTGGTGGTGGTGAGCGTTTTTGAGAGGTCATTTTATTTATGAATGCTGCAGACGGATATTATAGGAGCAGGATAAGTATTTGAAACATACACATATTAAGAACAAACAAGCTGATGTCCGCAATTTTGTCCGCAAACAATAGCACAATGTCATACTTTAAGGAAGTTTTTCACAAAAGATTCCTATGGCATCTTGGGCCTCCCCCCACGCTGTAAATATGTGTTTTAGTAAGGTGACACTGGCGTCATCGTACAACGTCCCTTGGTGTAACCATATAGCTGATCGTGTCAGATTTTGTTGGTGTTAAAATGATTAAGCATTTGATTGAGCATTACCTTTTCGAACACCTTGCTGAATACCAGCAACACGGATACTGGTCTATTATTGCTGCTGTCTTTCATTAAATCCGGGAAGACTCCTTGATCCACACACAAATTAAATATGAAAGCTATAATTATGATGCTATCGGCTCAGCTCGGTGGTATACATTTTTGATAGATACTCCCCATAGATCTTCTGTCAATTTGATTTTGGTTTGCCGAAAAGCTTTTATAACACTATCATAGGGTTTTTAAGTCTAAATTGAAATTCAAACAGGCAGCATAGAACGTTCGCTCTTAATAAATCAATTGAGACATCGGGTGACGAATTTAAAGCTTCTGTTTTATTAGATGGTATTTATTAGTAGTGTACAAATTCTTAAGCTACTTCTAAGTTAGAGCTTATGGTACCACGTGCAGTCTCCAATTTATAATCAGTATTTCGTTTTTTATTCCTACTAGTTTCGTTATTCATAAATTTCCAAACTGCTTTTGTTTTATTTTCTGCTGATTTGATCTTGCTGTTAATTAATACAGGTACAAGTACAGGGCTTTAGCTATCTTGCAGGTATTTAAAAAAAAATGGAATATGTACATGGTCATACTTGTTGAAAGTTTCAGTGTTAATGTAAGGCTTAAGGCCATACAGTACCTCTAATTGCCTAGTCACTAAATATAAAATTACGACAAATATTTTTTGTTTTCTTTTTAAAAGTTTTATTTAATTCAGTGTGCAGTACTGAAAAGGAATCTTTATACTCGTATAATTTATTTGCGTCGTCCATATTATGGCCCAGAACATTTAAATTATTGTTTAGGGTGCTATTGAATGTACCTATTGGATTTGCGAGTTGTTATTGGTCTAAATTGTATTTGCACTTTTTACAAAGATATTTTAATCTTAAAAGTTACCGTTTGTCCACTATGATCAAAAGGCAGATAATTTACGATGGCTTTCTCTAAATAATCACAATCTCAGAAGACATTATCGATACAAGTACCAGAAGTTGGAGTTACTCTAGTCGGTTCTGTAAAATCATTAGATAAATTGAACGATTTCAAAAGATTTAATAATCTACTGCTATTTTAATTACATACATACATAAACTCACGCCTTCTTCCCATGGGGGTAGGCAGAAACTACAGAACGCCACCTGCTACGATCCTTATATACTCCTTTTGCTTCGTTTACGTTCATACATCTGGTCATACACGCACGCCGGTTGCGAGTACCACCACGCACTTAACGCACTTCAGAAAGGTCTATTTGAATTATTTTCCAAAATATTAGTTTTTAAATCACCACAAATAATTGCGGTTATGTTACTGGATGCCAGTTTCGCTAGTACATCTTCCATTATTGACTCAAATAAAGAAAAGTTCTGATAATTAGGGGCTCTGTACATGCACACTACAACATTTTTATCTTCAACACAGGACACTTCGATGTAGTATTGTTAAACTGATAAACCAATTTTTTCATTACAATACAACTATTTTCTTACTGTCCCTCGGCAAACTTCACGTTTCGTCAGTCTTCGGATTTCTATCAGTTGCCCTTTGCACTTGAAGCAGACCGGACGCTCTCAATCGACTTGGTATTCGACACACATCGTCGTGCACATTAAAAAAATTAATTGTTCTGTACGTTGCTTAGACTTTAAAACAATTTTTTATCAAGATTAGAGAACTTCCACCTCCTTCTCGATTTACAGTTAAAATTAACGGTTACAATAATCCTATATGCGTCAAGATAAACGGTTATATCTCTATTTGCACCACACCATATTGATCTCAAGGGAAATACAGTTCTATAAGCCTCCATATTGCAGTATCGTTCGTGCACCGTCGCCTTTACTGTTCCCATTAGTCTTAGACGCTCGAGAACCGTAACATAACGTAACTTCACCCCTGTTTTCCACGAAGGGTACGGCAGTGATACACCCACATTTCTCCAAAGATCTTTAAGTCCGAGGCGAGCGTCTTGCTATCAACCGGGCACAAATCCATACTTCTGGTTGTTGCTGAGAAATTCCTAATGGAAAAACCCAATAACACTTTGTCCGATCTGGGGATCGAATGCAGGATCTCATGTTCAGCTATAGTACTAGCGTCTGCTAGACCAATGGGTTAGTTCGAGAAAAACTACATACATATTGATATACATACCTACAGGGCGGCAGGGACATCGACAGTTTTAAAAAAAAAATGCGGGGCAGTTTTTAGGGACTGCCAATCGAAGTGAAAACTAAGTAACTTGTGAATTGTATCGTCGAAGCGTGTGGTGACGATGACGCGAGTTTCACGCTTTTTGTTCACCCAAAAAGTACACATATATACGCAGTATACATATAGCTCATGGAAAGTGTTAGGTGACGATGACGCGAGTTCCATGATTTTTGTTCACCCAAGAAGTGCTCAACGCGCCTAAAGAAGTTTTCATTTCAAAAATCTGCTGTTTCATACAAAAGTGCAATATCTTTGCGGTCAAAATGTCTGAAACATACATCATACATCTGGTCATACACGCACGTGGTTGTGAGTACTACACGCCTTACTTTTATGAAGAACATCCATGTAGCGTGCCGACATAATATACTAGCGCAGCGGCGCACGCCCGCAGAGTGGTCACTTGCTCGCTGGCGCTCGAACGATGCGGACGTGCGACCTCTCCTGTTGTACAGTTAATTGTTGTTTAATATACCTTCTCGAATACTACCTATAATGTGGTGAACATCACCATCACCAACGAGGACACTATAATATGTCATTCTAGCTATCACTCACATCTGCCTTGTAAATACTGAATAATAATATGTCCCTTCAATAAAAATATGTTTTGGTGATTGGTAACAGTTGGGCAAGGTGGTTTCTAATACGAATAATTCATTTCTCTTCATAAATGAGTCAAACAAACATATTTGATAACCTCTAACTTGTAGCTTAGTCTTATGTGCCGACTTTAAAATAAAATTGATTAGTTTTTTTTTTATCTTAACCATTTATGTACACATATAAACAGACAAGAAGAAAGGAACAGACAAAGACGTACAAAGGTGATGCTTATTCTAAAGAAATCTCTTTTAGCGTACCTACAATAGAAGAGAAAATAAAATACATAAAATCAAAAACAATTCACTAATTTAAATATAAAAATATTATATGAGAATATGTGTACTGTGGTAATACTACGTGTATCTAATAATAACTAGGGGGACGTAAGCTAAACTACGTAGTATTCATTAGAATGTAAATATATTTTATCAAGGAATTATACACCGGCAGGCTCTAGCTCTGCCTGTCTATCTCTTATAAAAAATACCATCACTTTTTCTTTTGAATCTTATTTTAAACTCGCTTGACTGTTCGAGGCAAACCAACGATAATATATATCCAGCCAGTCAACATAAGGTTAACACATGCAGACAATCTCTACAGTACTTACATACATACATCTAAAATAAATATCACTAAAATATATGTAATCTAAATAATAAACGCATATGCAATTATGACAAAGTGGAAAGATTGTGTTCTTTCACTCTTCTTTTAACTACTGCAACAGTTTGGCAGTGTCAATGTCAGGCGGAAGTAAATTCCACAACCGAACCACGTGCACAGTGAAGAAGTAGGAGTAGAGGTCGGATGAGTGGGGTTTGAGGAGATTTCTAAGATGCGACCAGCAAGGCGCATCAAAACGACGGGCGTAGGAAAAGCGTTCCCGCAGATAGGATAGCGTTTTAGGGTTGTGAAGGATGTTAAATATCAGATACAATATCCGAAAGCTCCTGCAAATCCGAATAAGGAGCCACTGGAGTGTTTTGCGAAAGTTAGAAATATGATCATACTTTTTAAGGTTAAAAACAAAATGAATACAGATAGGTATTTTTCAAACGCTCAAGTTTATTTAAAGGCTTGTAATATAATACTTAGCACCGAAATTGTAACACACACAGTACCTATATGCAATGTCTTTCTACTTTCTATGTTTTTTGTTTTTCGTATTATAATTATTTGTTCTAATTAATTTACTTAAGATAGAATTGAAATCTTCTATCTCTTCTGATTCTGACGATTACAGTTCTATTTCCTTTTATAATTAGTTAGATAATTGCTTTCTGTCGAAACAGCGCAATTGGATACTCTCGGAGTTTCGGCGTTCATTAGACCTCTTTAGAATTCTGTTCATGTAGTATTGAGGGCAATCATTGAGTCTGAATTGGTGTAAGATGTACATAAAACTGGTAGTAAAACATCTTTAGGTTAACACATTTATCTATACATACATACAGATAAATAAAATTGGAGTGTCTGTTTGTAATATTAAAATAACCGCTTGTTACTAAATGCATATGGATGTATACGCTGTCTGTCTGTTTGTTCCGGCTAATCTCCGAAACGGCTGGACCGATTTTGACGGGACTTTTACTGGCATATAGCTGATGTTATAAGGAGTAACATAGGCTCCTTTTTTAATCCCGGTAGCACGTTCCTGTAGGATAATTCCCGACGTCCACGCGGGTGAAGCCGCGGGCAGCAGCTAGTTTCATATACGAGCCGTGTGCCCGATGCAATTTCCCATCGGCTAAATGACGAACTGTCATATAAACGTAATCTCCTATTTAACCCCATTAGGAGGTGACATTTAAAAAATCCTTCGTTAGTGCTCACCTTCTTTATTAAAGGAACTCTTATACAAAATTACAGGCTTGTGGACCCAGCGGTGAAAGCTGCGCATTGTGTGTCAGTGAATGAATGGATTAAGATTTTTATTAAGTAGGTAAATCACACCGTAAATCATCGCTATCCAATCTTCCTAACACGGCGGGCAGGACCGGGGCGGCTGCTGCAGGTGCGGAAAACCTCAAACGGCGCAAATATTCCAATGTTATTGGAACTTATATGTTCCAGCCGTTTGGAGTTGAAACTCTAGGGCCATGGGGTCCGAGTGACCACTTAGTATTTCGAGACATTGCCAAGCGGTTGTTTGACTCTTCACGTGACCAGAAGGCTAGCCTATTATTTGGCCAAAGAATCAGCATTGCCATACAACGTGGCAATGCTACCAGCGTTTTGGCCACTTTTCCTGTTGACAACGATGCGGACGAATTTTTTGATGCCCTATGATTCCTTCCCCTCCCCTTTTTATATACTTGTACATATGTATTTAGCTGATAGCTTTAAAATTTTAAAAATAAAATATACATAACTGTTCGCTTAAAATGAGAAACACTGGTGAAGTAATTAATAAAACGTTTGTAAAGAACGAGTAGAACCTATTAGCCTACGGCAACGGACTAATGATTACAGACATTTTTTTGCAGACGTACCTACAAACTCAAGGATGCTGCTGACTATACAACTTTCATGGGCACCGTTCGAAAAAAAAAAAAAACAGTGCTTCTATTTCAACCAAATTAAAATGAGTCTAGACGAAATTACTTCTCTTGGTGGTCAAATTGATTGCTACTCGGTACAATTGGCAATTTTTTTAATAAGGTTTATAAATAGAATATCTACAATATTTTGTAGTTATAGACTTACTCGTATCATTAATATTATATTAGTGAATAAATAAAAAAAAATTGTGAATAAAAAATACACTGTTTTAAAACAAAACTATCCTAGGAAAAACGTTATTTTTGTAGCTTTTTAATACATTTTGTCGAAACTGAAATCTTACCAAACTGACAGTTTTTCCATACAAAAATTTCAATACCTGACTTCGATAAAAATTGCCCTAACTGTAGTAACTTCTTAAGCTACGGTTATCTTGAAAAGCGGTTATCGCCAAATAACGGCCGCAGTTACGGTTGTCAAAAAAATGGCGGTATCGGAGTTTGAATTTACGTTGTCTAAAAACGCTCTCTAGGGAGACACATCAACTTACTTTCATAACTAGCGTTTTAGTGACGTCATTCGACGGTTAATGCACACGCTATGTGGCGGCAACCGCTGTCTTAGAAACTGTAGCTTTACAAGTAAAGTTTTCCAACCCGCTATAAGCTATAAGCTTGCAAGTTCGAGACCTGCCTATCTATCAAGAGCCCTAATGAACCCAATTAAGCTCATAATGTTCTACTGTTCGTGTTGTTTTTTGTTTTATTACCTATATATCGATGTATGTGTTGTACTAACCGTTGTCCACCCATTCAAAGAGGCTAATCGAATCGAGGGTTTGTTACATAATTTATGGTCGTTTGTAGAAAGTACAGGATTGTATGGTTGCAGGACATTCAATGATGCCTAAATGGGCATAACTCGATTTCCGGGTGATAAGTATTTGTATAGCAGCAATTGGTGAAAGTTTTCATGGGAATCAGAAATGTATGGAAGTTTTATGAAAGGAAATAAAATTCAAAACAATTTGTTTTATATAAACCCTTAGCTGGTATAGAGTGTATTATTATTTGGATAATGTGAGATATTTAGCTGTAACGGACATTCTTTTTCTCGTGAAGATTACCTTTTTATGCACATTGAAATAACAGAAATACATTTCTTTAAAAAAATACGGGGTTGTTGTGACTTGTTTTTAATAAAGCCAAAATGTATTGAATACCTTGTTCTCCCTTCAGTACAAATATCGACACACAATGATACTGGGAATAATACTGATAATATTTATATTGAACTGTCGAACCATCGTGAAACAAACAAAAACGTATAAACAACACAAAAATCCAATTGATAACTCTAATCCGATCCAAAATGTATTTGTATTTGATGATCGTATATCATCGACCGCAGTCGGTTTCATTCGGAAAATACAAAAAATTAATGGAAGACAAACATCCCGGTGTTTGCGTGAGAGGATGACATTGATCCCGTTGTGCGGGAAATCGAATCCCGGGCTTAATGTAAGTGGGATGCCACGTCACCTGACGTTCTGCGTTTAAATGCTTTAATACCTGTGACTGAGGTGGGTTGATACTGTGAAAAAATTGGAACGGTTTAGGATAGATACTATTCAGTACTTCTAAAGGTGACTATGCAATGTGGGTTGTTCACCATGGCAGTCGCATTTTGAATGCGTTGGTTTGGCCCTTATTACATGCTGAAGTCATTACATTAATTATTCACGCTACATTAATATAATAGTGATGTTATCGTATAGCACAATAATGACGAGCGTATTACGCGTAATTATTGGTAATATTACAACTAATTTCAATATTGGTTTGACGGCCGTCATTTCAAGCAATTATAGTAATGGTTGTTCACTAGAGCTTGTCATTTTATATACCTATCGATTTAATTATACTGTTTTAATGAAGGGATGTTAATACTGGTATTTAGTTGCATCCCGTTAAACTATGGTTTCCAAGAAGAGTGATGCATAAGTATAAGCATAATCAGCCTTTAATGTTCCCACTGCTGGGACACAGGCCTCCTCTCTTTGAGAGGGAATGGGCTGTAATCTACCACGCTGGTCCAGTGCGGGTTGGTAGATGTCACATGTCTTCGAATTTTTGGTTCTAGGACATGCCGGTTTCCTCACGACGTTTCCCTTCACCACTTTGAGAGCACTGGGCCACCACTGCTCCTTGAGAGAAGAGTGGTGGCCGCCATGAAATTGATGGCACCAGGGTTTGACATTCTGGTGTCGAAAAACGCTCTCAAAGAAAACACACGAACTTACTTTCATGAATTACTTTCAGTGACGTCATCCACCGGTAAATTGCGGACGCTATGTGGCGTCTACCTTTCTTCAAGGAAACTGTAGCTGGGAAGCCGGCGCCAACAAAGTTGGGAACAATTTAGGCAGATGCTGTGAGTGAAGGGATAGTTCGACTTTGTTAGTAGTACTTAGACTACCTTTGACCCCTGAAACGACCATTTAGCTTTTGAAACGTAATCCTCAAGTCATTCTATCACTACATACACCTACATCTTAAAATTACAGTGAAAGCACAACGACTTGAAAAATTGCGTTAGAGATTTTTTGCAGTACATTAAGATGGATCCTCAGTTGTAGCCGCCAAATTCAAATTTTCTTTGTTTTTTTGCAAATTGCAACTCTGTTTTACGTCGTATGTTGATCAAAATTCAATTCGCGACAGTCGGAATAATATATTATCGAATAAAAATCGACAAACTTTGAAAATTTGTTCTCCACCTAAGAATTTTCAAAGTTTCAATTTCAAAGTTTCAATTCACCTTAAATATACAGGTGCAATGCATCCCAAAACAGTTCTATTTGTTAGCGAGATTAAAAATATCGTTGTTAATTGTACAAATCAATTGGTAGTTGCTTATCAACTCTGGATGTAGTTCTGAACAATATAAGCCTATATTGCCTGCAGGGTTTGGCGAAGGTGCATGTATAGTGAACCCACATTTCGCCGGTTATGTGTGAGTCCCATGTAACAGGGGGCAATTGCCATCAACAGGGTTGATACTGAGAAATTCCAGATGGGAAAACCCAATAACCCTTTGCTCGGCCCGGGAATCGGACCCACTAGACCAACGAGGCAGTCAAAACAATGCCTACTCTAATGGAATTTATATCGATATTATTATTATCGACACTAGTTTCCTGTAAATGTCGTTAGTGACCGCCCTAAGTCCATTTAAGTTGATAATAGAGTTCCAATCTAGGTAAAGCCTTATCTATTAAAATGTGCGGCTACGCCAAGCTACGCTCCGTAGCGCTCGTAGCCGTTCGTAGACGCGCTACGGGAATTGAAGTTAATCGAGGTCAGGTTACAAAGTAAATGGCGATTTAATTATTTTCTAATAGGATTGTCTTTTATTTCTTTTTGTCAATAGGATTTTACTTCTCAAACGGTTTATTATAGCTTTAATGTTCTGTAATAAAATGTATCTTGAAAACATTAGGCACTGTTCTTTGATTTCTTGCAAAAAATAAACAAATTACATATTAAGTAATGGTAAACCTCATCTGTATGTCGAAATATCGTTTTTAATATCAATACAATATTCTTCATGTCTTTATAAAACGGTCTGAGATTTCAAATCACTGTTTTGCATGCAAAAGACGATGTCATGCAATGCGCTCGTGAACATGCAATCTTAGAACCGCTCGGAAAATATGGATTTTAGGGTTCAGTGGTCAATAGTTCTTACTAAAAACTCTCACTGTTATATTTTTATTTGTTTTGTGTTCGTGGCTTAGGGCCCGTCATTTGATCAGTAGTCAAAGATACTAATAGTTAAACTGCGTTAGTTAAACTAACAACTTGTTAATAATGACAGAATTATGTTGTTTGACAAATGGTTAAACTAACTACAGTTAAAAAATATGTCAATTTGCTATAAAAGTTAACCATGCGCAGACAGAGTAGTTAAACTTTGACAGCTTTTGACTATTGTCAAGTGACTAATTGTAAAATTGACTATTGGTAATTTTTAACTATGTATGAAACGACGGGCCCTTAGTGATAACAGTCGCACGGGTCGATCGAAGACTAAGCTACTCTTATCACGGTCGTTTCATGGATGGGTGACCATCCATTACATTACAAGATGCCCCTATGTCTCGGAAAGCACGTTAAGCCGTTGGCCCCGGCCTTCATTCGTAGATCTTTGACAGTTGTTCCGGGTAGTCAGAAGCACAAAAGTCTGACCAAGAGGTGTCGTGTTACCCAGTAACTGTGTTGTGGAGGTCAGATGTCTGCATCCAGTCAGACGGGAAGCCAACCCCAAAATAGCTGGGAAAAAGCAGACAGATTGATTATATAATCTATCTATATATTTATAAATGAATTGCTGTTAGTTAGTCTCGGTAAAACTCATTAAAGGCTTGACCGTTTTTTTGTTTTTTTTGTTTTATTGACCTCTTTACAAGGGTTGTATAAAATAAAATAAAATAAAATAGGAAAAGCCCAAAATTTTTTTTTTAAAGGACTGCTGAGGACGGGTCATCTAGTTAGGTAGCTAGGTAGAGTAGGTAGGTAGATAGAGGTAGGGTAGCGTAGGGTAGGTAGGTAGGGTAAGTAGGTAGGCAAGGTAGGTAGGTAGGTAGGGCAGGTAGGGTAGGTGTTAGATACTTATGCTACCAGTGCGAAGCCAGGCCGGGTAAAGCGAGTAATATAATATAATTTATTTAGGTACATAAAGGTTTTGTACATGAGGGACTTACAAAGTATGCATTATTAATTACATAGTGTAGCTACAACGAATTGTTGGGTGAATTGCCGCTCTCCTAGCTAGATCACTGAGCAATCTGTATTTAGGAGAGACGATTGATTCTGTATATTCTAACATTTTACAAGGATATTTATTATTATTTTCCGTGGAGTTTCTTGCCTGTTCTTCTCAATAGGAAAGGACCAATTGGAACCGTGCACCTAGGTTCTGACGTTTCATAAGTGCCCACGTAGGTTTATGTGAAATAAAATATATTGATTTTGATTTTTAAACGTTTATTTTACAGCGTATTATTTGCACAATTTTACATTTTAAATACAACAACAATGTAACACGGTGATTGAGATAATAATAATATGGAACAATATCATTGAGGAAAAATTTACTGTTGAAATTAATATAAAACGCACAATAATAACATTTTCATACCTATGTCAACCTTCTACAAGGACGACCTACCATCACATCAACAAATAAAAAAATTAAACACAAAGCGAGCCTGCGGAACCCCTAACGTTGACTCTTCAAGATTTGCATTCTGTCTCGTTCTTTTTCATTCATTCATTCTTTAGTGAACACCGTCCGTTGTCGTTCACATCGCAACTTCGTGGAAATAAAGCCTTTTGACTGTTTTGTTATCGTAAAAAGAAGCTTTAGTCCATAATTTTTTACAACTTTTCTCCCTTGTAAAGAAAATATTCGGAAAGAATTTTCTGGAATTCGAAGCAAAAGGGTCAAAAAGCTTTCCTTAATGTTTTTGTTGTTCCGTTCAGTGGCTTCTTCGTTTTGACGTTTATTTTTAAAGAGCCCGTATTTACCTATGTAATTATGGTGAAAAGGATTCAATGCTTTCGCTTATCGAAATGTACGTTGAGGTGTGTTTTTTTCTTTCTTTCCTTTGATGCATCTAAAGCTCCGCGGTTTTTTACGCACCCTGAATCATACATACTCGTGTGGGTTTTGCACTTTATAACACTACTAATAATGTTTTATTTTCAATGTCATCCGAAAACCCTCTGGTTTTCAGCTTGGTAGTCTCTTACAATCAACAAGCTCGCTAAAGGAGATGTTCCAGAAATGTATAGAGCCTGTGCTAGCACTATGTACACTATATGCAAATATCGCTTTACAATATAGTAACCGTTTTTAATGTTAATTTTCTATAATTTCACTTCGTTTCAATGTAAATTCCAATTAATTTGGTCAACGAGAGCAGTAGGGGTGGATCAGCAATATGCGATATGTCATTTTGACAATGACATTTGATTGACTAGTCTATGTAATATCTTCAATAAAAAAGTAATCAATCAATGTCAAATCAATCCATATTTTTACCTATTTATTTATTCCTCCAGACCGTATTTCGGCCATGGCGGCCGATCTCAACGGAGACTAGCCTTCGGTGCAGGAGATATTATAGTGCCCAAGTGTGTGCACAGACTCAGGTGCCAGATCCAGATGCAGGTCTTATTTATATATGTAGTGTACATAGTGGTAGCCCAAAATCAAACATCTCCTTTATCTTTCATTCATCTCTACGTGACACTGTACCAATGGCCGACATAAGTGAACCATTTATTAGACACAACATGCCTGTAGTCCGCGAAAGGGTAAGCAGAGGTGTATCTATAGAATAGAATACTCTTTATTATGTACACCATAGCTATTTGAATTTCAACAGGTCATGAATTAAATAAACCAACTTACTGTGTAGTACGATCACATAACTCAAAGCTACAGACTAACCTAAATGTTTAAATAATAATACGTCCAATCTGAAGTTTTGAAAGCGTACAACCACAGGCAACATTGGTGCAATGATACTCCGTACCATCGCAATTAAAGCTAGAGAAACTCAACTGTTCGTCACAAAGAACTTGTTATGAACCATTTAGTATTTTGAGCATTCATTTATTAGTCTGTGGTTGTACTGCGATTGAGCTGGGACTGGTAATAATTTAGTGCTAATTTGAATACCAAAAGGATTTTTTGTTGTTAAGCAACGTTGACTGAATATACTTAGTCAGGAAGAAATGCTCGGACTTTTTGAGCGATGTTTTTATAGGAAAGCTGCTTCGGAAGTTACTACCCCACGTTCCTAATCAGGATTTAAACACGAAATATATACTAGAATACTCTTTATTATGTACACCATAAAAATTACAGATATAAATGTAGAAATTTTACAAAGGGTGACACAATGAGCGATGTCTTAGGTGAAGGGTACTGTCATTCCCCCTGATGGTAGGGATTACAACTATGGGGAGGGTCGGTCAAAGCTAATTGTAGATGGCGTCACCATAGCTAGGTCCTAACGGCCTACAACAAATTTAACATTTCGTTCATTCATTCCATTTCGTGTTCATTCATGAGTTTGGCTTTATTCCACTATTTTGTTCAAATCAATATTTATTAGATATGGAAAGTGTCAGAATTAAAAACCTTGAATATTGCTTATTTCCTCGTAATCACTTTCTACAAAATGTTTGCGCCATAACCTCGAACTCTATTTAATTAAAATCATTTTCAATGTATAGCTTTAAACCACAATCATCTAAGTTTAAAGTATTTTGGAAAATGGAAGACTCCAATTTCCGAGCATTTAGGAACATAACAGATGTTTTACAAAAAAAAAAAAAATTTACTCCTTGCATTTTTATTAGCTTGTTTTAGGAACCATCTATGACAGCGCCATTTTAACAGTTGCCTTCAAGATCACTACACCTAAGTTTTCACGGTGAGATTTTACGGAAAAGATCGGCTGCTTGGGAACTTTTTCAATCGTGAATGAGAAAACACTGATGGACGTGGTATTTTTTTAAGTTATTGTTGCAGTGGGCAAATTAGACTCATTATTATGACGGGTAACGGGTACCTAAACTAACCTATAATAGGTTAGCAAAGGTCCTTTCAAATTACCAGAAATAACCTTTCTTAAGCAACAACTTCATTTACCATCATCCTTTTCACATTTGGGTCAAATTTGATACAAATCAAATAAAACTGGATTTCAGTAAGATTGAATTAATGGTACATGAAATATATGGTAAGTATATATATATATGGTATATATGGTAAGTATCTGAACACCAGCTTCATATTTTTTTGAGAATAGAAAAGTTTTGGATCAATATTGTGACCGGGACATAATCCGGTAATCTGGCCCGAAGGACCGGGATGAAACGAGATGTTACAAGAGACCTTACATCACATTAGACGTGGATATATGATGTTACTGTATACTAATTTATGAGCAAAGGAATAATGAGGAGGCTTGGTAATCGTTCACAATAAGCCTTAATTCATTTTAAATATTTAATTACGTGTTTCTTTTGTTTGCTTTTTTAAACAGGGGATGTATTTTTAACAATAGTTACTAATACGGATAAGTTGACTTTTAAAGCTATGAACATTTGATGATAGAATTTATTTTAGAATTTTTCCAATTTCTGGACTGCTGCTAAGACTTTCTTCTTCTTTGGGTTTTTCTTTGACTTTTTCGACTTAACGTGGGGTTACAGACTAGAGAACCTAGACGCTTGATGAACACGGTCATCTAAGATAACTCTACTTCTCTTATATCTTTTAGTAGTAGGTAGTAGAACTCGGTGAAGGATCGCGTCCGGGAAAATACTAATCGTAATCATAATCGTTTATTTGATTAAAAAGTAGGTACATAAAATAAAGGTGTTTACATAACATTGTGATCCCTGTACAATCTAACTTAAACGATTATATTTTTTTTCTATAGAAGCTGGCATATCCCTCCGCCGGCATTTTTTTTTAAGTTTCCGCGCACCGGGAATGTAGTATAATTATACTAGCTTTTTCCCGCGGCGTCGCTCGCGTTCATTTAGAATTTGACAATCAGTTCGGGTTGTTCGGGGAATTATAGTTAGGAGGATTAAAAACCGGTTTATCTATACTCACAAAATGTATTAGATACGTAAATTTTTTTTTTTTAAAACTCTTAACACACTACTAAAGTTTCTATAATAATATAATTCAATCATGATTCGAAAGACACGTGGGGCCATCTATTATCATAAGAACGTTATTGTTGTTTTCCTTGGGAACAGTACTTTTTTCGGGATGAACGTATATGCAAAATTTCAGGATGATCGGTTCAGTGGTTTAGGCGTGAAAAGGTAACAAACAAACTAACGAACTTACTTTCGCATTTATAATATTAGTTAGGATTAGGATGGGTAGGGGACACTTATACAAACAAAAAATGTCCCGTAATATGGTACCCTAAAGTATAACTTTTCAGATATATTTGGAGGTAAATATCGCCATATGAAAACATTGAAAACTATGAAAATCATAATAAATGCAGTACGTAGCCACTGGCCAACTTGCATCGTGTAAATGGGCGTGAAACAGTTGCGAGTCGCGTTCTTTGGTTTTTTGAATGACAAATCGGAACAGTTTCAAATTTGGAATAACCCGTCTATTGAAATCTTGAAAAGCAGTCGTTTATTGGTGATAGTGTTGGTACGGCGCTGTTCTTTATCGGCGGCCGTTACGTTACCGATGGCGTATTGCTACCGGTGGCGTATTGCTACCGACGGTGTATTGCTACCGATGGCATATTGCTACGACATATTGCTATCGTTGCCAAATGCCTTATGGAAACAATTAGTTTTTGTGATTCAGTCATGATTTTGGTTTAGTGTTGCTTGTAAAAAATAATACATAAAGTAATTGTTATTTAGCATAGATTCAGCCTGGAATTTGACATGAGTAGCGTTACTTCAGTAGTGTCTATCAGTTCCTGTAACGTGCAGGCAACAGGATACGCTGGACACGATACTAAGTTCAGTAACCTATTGTTTGCGAAACAGCACCACATTTACACTCCAGGGCGGTGTCATCTGTGAATCTCCACCGGCGCAGTTTTTCCTTGCTTCGGCCAACTTGGGTCCGGAGTCTGTTATAATGTATAGAGGAACTAACACGATTTTCACTTGCTTCTATAATTTTAATGTACTGAAAAAGTTTAGCAACTTCATTCACCAAAAACTTACTAAGTAAAAACTCTCGAATTTTATTTGTAATTTTAACATCTCACTTATTAATTGAAACTTAAGTGATAAAGATAAAACTACGTAAAAAAACCTATTGTCTTAAAATATTGGAATATGAACCGCACGAAGTTGGGGAATTCTTCGAGCCTGTGCTTGGGGTAGATCCAATTAAATTCCGAATTGGTTTTCGCTCGGGGTCGCTGTGTATACAGCAATTTTATCAGTACTCCTTCAAAAGGCTTGCTGTTTGATTTGGAACTCATAGACTGCTCAACTGCGCAGTATTAATAATTATTATTGACTTAAGTTAATTAAAATTTGTAATGTTATGTTCGCATTCTGAAACATCTTACGTCGAGGTCTGATTGGGGGTATATAGGTGCCATGCAAAAGCCAAATTGCATTTCAAATGCAGATTGAATTGCAGTCTCTGCAGCGTCCATTTCAAGCAACCGAATGAAAACATTTCTGAATGCTGAGGAAGATAGAAAAGAAAAAGAATGAAAGAATAAGTTTATTTGCGGTACCATGACACAAAGATAGAACAAAAACACAAAAAAGAAGAAATTGGAGGAAAATATGCGTCACATCAACACATAACGGCCATCGCTCGACATGATGGCTGCTAACTAACAGATCACATTACTTCGTTCTCTGCCAACTTCTTCGGCCAAAAATCATGTACCTAAACCTACATAGATTTCCCTGGAGGCAAAAATAAAATAGTCAAGCAAATAAGGTATAAAAGCTCTAAAGCTCGATTTACTCTAGTATTTATTGAATTAGTCGTCGTTCGAACATAACTACAGGGTACCCTTATAAATTTGGGCCCTAAATAGGACAGATTGGTGGACGCCTTTGCAGAAAGGTTAAGGTGTGTCAGGTACCTTTTATTGACTTTCAAAGGAACTAAAAGGATTTTCTTATGAAGAAACAAGGAATATTTATTACTACTTATGGCTATGATGCATTATTTATGAATTGAGAAAATTTTCAGACACTACTAGCACTACTTAAGGAGATTCCTTCAATGTAGCCCGCGAAATTCAATGATTTTTTTACGTTTTTTGCAAATAAATTTTGACTTTCGCGGGTCATAAGTAATGCCAAAGTAGATTTTGACAAATTCGCAACATCAAATTCTTCATTCAGAAACCGGGTGTAAACGCCTACACGATGTATTACTTCCCCTGTTCAGTTGGAAAATATATGTAATTTTAAAAGCCTGACAATGTACTAGCATTTTGGGTTTTTTAAAGCCAGACTAAGCTATTTTTCAGAATACTTAATTGTATAGCTCTTGCGACACCCATTTTCGGCAATGTGTTGCCAAAATAATGTATAATTTTGCAGAAAATAATCTGAAAACCCTCCTAGTGGTAGTTGGTTACTGTCACCGATGGGTATCTGCAAAACCGGAGGTATTATAGACGAGTTGCTATCCCAGGCACCCACGACCCTTCAAACTTGAACACAGTTACTCCTTTTAGCGACAGAAATAGGTATGGTGGTAGTACTTCCCCGGACGTTGCCGGCGTTGCCAACCTTAATAAATAATATAGTATCCTATAAAATTATTAAAAAAAAAAATGTAGGCGAAACTATTATATTTTCGATGAAAATTTAAATGAAATTATTGTATTAAGGGCTCAAAGCAGCAAAAAGAAACTTTTTTTTAAAACATAATACTTAGTATATTTTATTTATTTATTCGCCATCTACTATCATATTTTTACAGGCTATGCCTTATAAAATAATATCTTTGATATAAAAAAAATTGGCAACCCTATAGGTACCTACTAAAAATTAAATAAATCAAATCGATCTGCCTGGCCCCTTCCCAATAATGTCTGGGTCAACAATCAGTCTCACCGGATGCAGGTGAATAACAGTACTTTAAATGTAGCCACTGCCTATCTGACCTCTACAAGTCCACGACCCAGTTACTGGGTAACTAGATAATTTAATGGATGGTGATGATGAACCCATCCACGAACCGACCACGGTAATGGTAGCTTAACCTTCGATCGACCCCTGCGGCTGTTTTCATTTAGCCGCGAGCCCCAAAACAAATAAGGAAGAAACAAATAGGTACCTACTTACCTAATTTGAAGAACAGGGTGTAAAGTTCACTCATACCTCCACAGAAAAGGGAACATCCTCCGACCAGACGGGTGTCGTGTCTGGTGGGCAACTGCCCAACGGTTGATGTCGGAACGTTGTATATATGCTAATCGCGCGGTAAACTCTGCTTGCGCGATGCAGGATTTTGCGAGACGTCAGTCTGACGCGTAGCTCGCATGTGGCGATGTAGATGCCACCTCAAGATAGATATATAGATAGATAGATAAAACATTTATTCAGTGCACACAAAAGATATAGCACAACACAAAAGCACAATTGAATGATAACCGATGATTCCGTAATTGGCTGTAAGATTAGTTTTTGTTTTTTATGTGAAATTATTAAAGATCTGTGGGTTTTGTGAATAAATAAATAAACAAATTACAGCTAAACACAAAACAACAAAGCAACACTAATTAAAAATAACATCAAAGTCAGTGTCAAAGACTTGCCAGGTTCTCGTTTCTAGCCCAATTTATTAATTAATAAAATTCAAGGGAGCGAAGGTGACACAAATTAGTTCCCTCGACACCTCATGGGGCGTAATTTAAGCAAATATACAGCTCTCCCAGGACATACCGCTGAAGAAAGTTTCACATAATGTAGTCTTTTGATGACTGCTAAGTTTAAGGTATTAATATTAAGTAATATTTTGGTTGAGGAACACCAAATGCTCAAGAAAAGACTTTTTCACTCCTCTTGCTCAAAATGTCCGTCGTTGTAGCATACCAGAACGGGGATAAAATAGCATATTTTCCTCTAGGCAAAGTATATTTTTTTTGAATTTTCGAATACAGTATGAGTAATTTAGCATAATCATGAATGAAGACTAGACTTATTACTGTTCCATAAAAAAGAAGAACATTTTATTTTTCAAAATGGAACTAAAAAATACAGAGTTTTCACCATCATTTAAAAAATATTTATTCCGGAAGATTTAGATGTACCTATATTAATATTTAACTATCTATTTACCTATTGCTCCGACATCTGGATGTTTGACATTTCATCTTTGCCCCCGTGCGAAGCAGTCTACAGTATCTGTGGTTTCTACCTATCCCCACGTAAAAAGGACGTAAGTTTATGGATGTAAAAGTTAGTCCTAACTTATTCTAAGTCAGCAAACCCTAAGTCGCGCCACCACATGAAACATTAGCTACATATTTGATCAAGTAACCCTGCATATATCCCTGATATAGCTTCCATAGTTAAGTCTAGGACCTACCGTCGTTCCAGGATACTCCCAGGAGACCAACTCTTCGGAACTACAGGTTACAGAAACGTTTGCGGATGATTAAACAATTTCATTTTACATGTTCACAGACATTTTCCCCGTGGATATTAACGGAGCATGTATTTTGTATTAATTTTCCACAAAACGAGTTTTTTTTTGTCGTGTTTTTGCGGTAGCTACGTTTTTTGTCCGTTTTTTATATAATGTAGATTGTTATGCTACATTTGTTTTTTTAACCGAGATCTAAATTTAAATTTAAATTTTCTTTGTTAAATGCAAATACATAGAACGCACACACACACGCACAGTTTCATATTCTAACTCGCCCTTAGTTCGCGCGCTCGCAATGCTGAATGTTCTACTGGCATCGACACAGGACTGTGATTTGTCTGCCGCGAGATGGGTAGACGTATGTCGTGCTTGTTTGAGATTCTATTAGATGATGGACGATAGATAAGCTTTTTATTTTTGTCCCAATATTATTTGATTGTTGTTTGTTAGTTTAACTTGTTTTGTTAGTTTTTTTTAATGTATTATGTCTAAATCTTATTCCTTCCTTATTGTAAATATGTCTGTTTTTATTGAAATTCTAATTGTGCAATAACTTGGACCTAGGTCTGTAATGTTGTGTATGTTTTTTTTTCCAATAAATTAGAAGACACTGCAGTCCTTTCTTTTGAACTTACGCGTAATACTGTCAGGGTAATTGGTGTTTTGGCAAATTCGCCGTGTTACAGCCATGTCATACTGTCAAAGAAATAACAGTTGTAATTTGAATATACGGACAATTTAAGATGGTGGTCAATTATTTATACGGCCAATTTAAGATGGTGGTCAATTTGCCTAACCATAAATTGTACTGACTTTACAACGCAAATTCATACTACAGAACTCAGCCGGGACCTAGTTACTTTATTTAGACTTATCGGTTGATAATTTTGCACATAGCAAATAGTAGGTAAGTACATAATTAAATTTTCTCTTTGCTTTCTCCTTTACATGTTGACCAAATAAAGTTCTTTTTCAATTAAATGATATTGAAATGATGTATATTTCTGAAGTAGATATTTTAAGACACTGTTACACGTCAGTTTTTTTGGTCAACATTTTAAAACTAGGCATTTTATGGCTGACTAAACCCTCAAAAGAAATGCCGAAACAAAGTTACTTTTAAAGTTCAAACATTATAATATTACTAGCTGACCCAGCAAACGTTGTTCTGCGTTTTTTTTTCGTTCTATTAATATCTCAAACCTACCTAATATACATAAAAAGAATCATAAAAATCGGTCAAGCCGTTTCGGAGGACTGCGACAACAGACACCGTGACATGAGATTTTTATATACTATAGAAAATTACGATTTTATGTTAGTCTATAAATGTCAGTTAGATAAAGTTGTTTAAATTATTCACTCTAAGATCTATAACAAGATATCCTGCAGGAATGGCCCTCGTAGACTTTTTTAAAATGATTTTGTCCCACTAAAACTCATACTTAAATATATAGACATAAGTGTCGGACAACCCGTGAGCCCAACCCTTAGCGCTAACCGATCCGTTAGCCTTGGAACAATCGACGTGTCACGCAACACACCTCGGGACAATACCTACCTACCTGTTGGCTCTTTGTGTGGGTAGTAGAAGGTTTTTTGAACAAGCTATGTCTGTTACTAAGTCAAGACATTTTTGGTAGCCATAGTAGGAAAATGATCCTTTAAAAGAGTAATTATAGAGTTTCTTGTTCATTCTTCTCGTGGGTGCTCGTGGCTAAATAATAATAGCCGCACCGGTCGATTGGAGGTTAAGCTACGCTGGCCGCGGTCGTTTCGTAGATGGGTGACCATGCATTGCATATCGAGACCCCTGCCTTGAAAAGCACGTTTAGCAGTTGGTCCCTGCTGTCATTTGTAGATCTATAACAGATGTTACGGTTAGTTAGAAGCCCAAAAGATTGACAAGCAGTCTTACCAAGGGGTAGCGTTTTACCCAGTAACTGGGTTGTGGAGGTCTGATAGACAGTAGCTCTATGCAAAATACTACCGTTGTGCTGCATTTGGTTAGACAGGAAGTTGACCCCTACATAGCTGGGAAAAGGCAGGTAGATTGATTTTTCTTCTCCATACGAAACTACTTTTTGGAACGGGCAACTGAATCAAATCTATTTTCTTCTTTTGGGCGTTCAAAAGTGCCGTCTGGCCTTTTACTTTGACTTTGAAAGGGGGATAATACTTTCCTGGTACTTTGAAAGGGGGATAATGCTTTCCTGGTACTTTGAAAGGGGGATAATGCTTTCCTGGTACTTTGAAAGGGGGATAATGCTTTCCTGGTACTTTGAAAGGGGGATAATGCTTTCCTGGTACTTTGAAAGGGGGATAATGCTTTCCTGGTACTTTGAAAGGGGGATAATGCTTTCCTGGTACTTTGAAAGGGGGATAAGGCTTTCCTGGTACTTTGAAAGGGGGATAATGCTTTCCTGGTACTTTGAAAGGGGGATAATGCTTTCCTGGTACTTTGAACTTCTAATATATAAGAGGTGAGGTCTTCTATGCCTATGTTTTAAAGTTATTTCTCTATTATTTATTGCATCTTATAACGACTAGTCCTTGTCATGACAAGTCACAGTTTTAAGTAAAATAATCAAATCAAATTATTTTATTTCACATAAACCTACATGGGCACTTATGAAACGTCAGAAGCTAGGTGCACGGTTCCAATTGGTTGTTTCCTATGGAGAGGAGCCGGCAAGAAACTCCACGGTTACTCTTTTAAAAATAAGGGGCTTTTACAATGTTTCAAATTACAGTGTTGAAAGATATGGGAGGACAGTGTAGGCCTGTCAACAAGTAACAGGTACTCAACAAAATATAAAAAGGTCTACAAATCTACAGTCTACAAGTTAGGCCTACAACGTTCTCACATTCACAAAATATAGAAGAATCTATATAAAAATAAAAGCCTATTTGAACCAAATGACATGATTGCTATTACAACTGTAACAAATCTAAATTACAATCATAAGTAAAGAGTTGAAATAAGAATTACTTCAGCTTACACCAAAATTATTTTTATAGAACCGTTTTCCGTTCTATAAAAATGTTTAATTGTTAAAGTAGTATCTACTGTAACAATCCGTTTACATGGAAAATAGTATCTGTCTGTATTCCAATGAGAACCGTTATTACTAAACTTGGAAATTTATCTTTAAACTTTACCAAGACTTCGAAGTATAAACACCAGTTGAACCAATCCCCTGTGTGCCACGGCATCCCTTTTAATATTTCACCTGTCTTCTGCCAGTAGTGACATAATTTAGGTGTGGAACCATGTGCTGTGACCTTTAAGCGGCGGTCGATCCAGACGCACCTACAAACTCACTACATATCTATGTACAACACGTTTATAAACTCTGTAATGTAGGCACGGTTTTTGCGACGTTACAGACTTATGTCCTGTGGTTTTTGGTGGAGAATAGTCAACCATTTTGTGCACTAGTTTTCCTACAAATCGCTTAACTATAATGACTATTTTTTTTAAACCGGCGGTAATTATAGTACCTTTCGTATCGAAAAATTCAAATAACTAGTCCATAAAAATTCCAGCACGTACCTAAGTGTAAGTTTTGATCATTCGGATAGAACATAATTATTCGTTTTAAATATGCAACTTACAAAATGTACGTTTAATTATAAGTACCTACCTATCCTCAATCATGTTTTGTAAGTCTGAGTGAGTCAACGAGGTCAATTTGTAACATACCTATTTATTGAATGAAAATAATAACCTATTATATTCTTCACTAGCTTTTGCTCGCGACTTCGCCCGCGGGGATTATATCCCATTTATCCATTATTGATGGTTTACGCGGCGCACGCCAGTAAAGTCGGCCTGATTTATTCCGTTATCTTCAACAATTATCGTCATATTTCAGCCAATTTACACAAAACCGTAATGAATTATACACTTAAACCTTCCTCATGAATCATTCCGTACATTCGTGAAAACCGTATGAAAATCCGTTCGGTAGTTTTTGAGTTTATCGCGTGCAAACAGGGAGACAGACGCGGCGGTATACTTATTTTTATAATATGTAGTGATGATACTTACCTTTGTGTGAAAAGCAGCTGTAAACGAAATGCTTGGACATTTATATTAATGCTGGCTATGCCATGTGCTGTCTTTCACACACATTTAATACACTCTCGGGTACAATCAAGTGCAGCAACTACTTTTTATTTCGTGAGGCTTATCTTTATACCTCGGTCCACCACTACCAATGCCCTCCCTGTTCCTGGAGTATTTTACTTCATCCAATACAAAGAAAGAAAGAAAGAAAAGTAGGTTTATTTGTCATAGAAACACGTGCATACAAAAAAGATAATTAGCTCAGGTAACAATGTAAAATAAAAACAAATAAAATAGATCTATAATCACGAGCACAAAACAGAAATAGTCGACAGCTGCACGTCATGACTGTGACAAAAATGATGATTGGTACTACATCTACGTAACAAAATAAAATAAAACAAACAATAAGCACTAAGAATACAAAAGAACCACATAAACAACCAATAAGTATATGAATAAATACGTGCACCTTATAACGTTATCGTAGACGGAAAAATTTAAAAGCGTCTTCATATTTCCATACATTTTACTTCCCCGTGTTATCGTGATGCCGTGAGGTGGTCGTGGATGTCCATGATAATATCGTCACGTTATAAATGATAAAATCGCACATTCAATAGTGATATCGGTGTTAGATATCTTTGTCACATTTCTGACCACTCAGCTAAGGAATGATTTTATTAATAATAAATTTCTTTGTTGAATCAATAGCTATTGAGAGTAATAACTAAGGATCCCAGAAACAGGACATTTAGTAGGTAGTTTTATTTGCAACTTACAGGCACACTTTACACACCAACCTGCCCATTCCTGAAAATATTAAGTCTTAAATGAAAAAATTATGAGTCACGTTCATTTTACAAATCAAATCAAAATATTTTATTTCACGTAAACCAACATGGGCACTTATGAACGTGAGAAGCTAGGTGCACGGTTCCAATTGGTTGTTTCCTATGGAGAAGAGCCGGCAAGAAACTCCACAGTTACTCTTTTAAAAATATTGGGGCTTTTACAATGTTTCCAATTACAGTGTTGATAGATATGGGAGGACAGTGTAGGCCTGTCAACAAGTAACAGGTACTCAACAAAATATAAAAAAGGTACCTACATATTCATACGTATGTTCATAATTACACGTACCCTGATACGTAGGTCTTAGATGTGTACTAGTATTATCAAACAATAGACCTAGTTATTATTTGCGACAATGGAAAAATATTACCAACACTCCATTATAGCTTTAAGGTTACTTGAATGTCTAAGCAGTGGTCAATTTTCAAGGGTTCTCGATGTCATTTAGCACTGATTTTAGATTTATTACAAAATGACTGTAATTACTCGCTCACAATGCGGTTAATCAACTTCATACTTATTCAACTTTTTAACTACATTATCATGAAAATGTACCGAAAAAACTAAAGGTAAAAAAAAAATCGAATGCACACGTGCCAAAGATATCTCCGATTCCATCACATCGAACGCACTAACTTTCCAGATTCTAATACTAATATTAATTCTAGAATATCACAACTCAGGCACCTGTCCCACCACCGACGAGCAAGCGACTAGCTATCAGCGATTTCCTCGCTCGCAAATGTACAAAAGATTGCATGTCCCGCGTATGTATGTATAAGAGATACAAATGTATAAATCGTTGATCTCAGACTGTTCACACAGCCACTGCCGGCGAGTAATCGTTTGTCGCAGCAACAAGAATACTCGGTCAGCGACGCTCGCTTGGCGGGCAGAACACTAGCTGAGAGACTCACTCTTGGTACATAGGTACCAGCGAGGAATCAGTTTTCAACGTCGCACACTCACTGCTCGTTGCTCTTCAATTCGCTTTTAGATGCTCGCTCTACTCGTTTCTAGCCAATCGCCGGCGGTGGGACAGGTGCCTAATTACTGGCTAAATATTGACCTGTAGATACATGAGTGGTATATATTTACTTTTTTATCTTATCATTGCAGGATACCACTTTTCAAATAGGAGAATATTCATATAATTTTGATAATAAAACGCTATTGATTGAAGTACAATGCATCCAATGATTATGTTATCATCGTTTGTCCACGGAACATAATAGTTGATTCCTTGTTGGAAAACAGTGTGTTCTAAAAGTCATTGTAAGGTGTAATTCACACGAATGTAGGTATTGTAATTCTAAGCAGGTTTCTGAAATGGGAATCGTTTCGTCGTTCTTAGGGTTAATTGGTTGAATATGTTCATAAAGAGAACAGCTTCCTTGTTTGTCTAAACTAATATTATAAATAAAAAGAAAAAAAATGTTTTTTTGTATTTTTGTGAACGGATTTGGATGAAAAGTGGCACATGGGTTGAAATGGATTAGGACATAGGATACTTTTTATCCCGATATTCCTACGGGATTGAGACTTATGCAGGTGAAGCCGCGGGGTGCAACTAGTATTTAATACAAATGGCTAAAAGTTCGACACTGCATAAATGATTTATCTATTTATCCAACTATCTATAGACCAAAAACTCGGGAGGCTCTCGTATGATGGCTGAATCAAAGGCCTGGTACATAATCCTGATAACATAACTATTGAGGATCCAGATAACTAGAGAAGTAAAAACGTATATAGTATAAAAACGTATTAAGATAATCACTGAAAAATATATCTTTGTAAAAATTGGTATACTGGCTTTCTAAAAAGTGTTTGTTACAAACTTAATATCAATATAAACAGACCTTTATATGTATTATGTTGTTATAAATGTAAGGTTGTATTACTGAACCAAGATATTACATTACTCGCGTTCATTCGATTGTGTCCAGTCAAAATGCAAGTGGAAATATGTACCGAAAACCATCAGCTCGAAAACAAATACATTTGTCCAAAAGAGATATCGAACAAACTAGATCAGTCTATTAACAAAATTGTTGAAAAAACAGGATTCACAAAATGCAACATTGAAAAGAAATCTGTATGCACAAACGGTGGAAACTATCTCGGATTATTATATGAAATAGACATAAAAGGGAAAACAAAAGAAGGTGATAAAGAGTTAAACATATTCATTAAAAGTGTAATCCCAGGTCAGAGCGATTTGCAAATCATATCCATAACTGATGTTTACAAAACTGAGCTGTTTACCTACAAAGAACTTTCGAAGATATTCGAAGAACTGCAACAAGAAGCAAAAGTACCCATGGGTGAAAGATTCAAAATGGTCAAAAGTTACGATGAAAGTAATACAGAAATGATAATAATGGAAAATATATCGAAAAAAGGATTCAGTACAGGCCACAGAATGGATGTAGTGTCATTAAAGTTTGCTGAAATGGCCATACAAGACCTTGCTAAATTCCATGCGCTCGCTTTCGCGATAAAAGAGAAATGTCCTGTTTTTTTTGAGAAACAGATTAAAACAAGGAAACCAGCTTACAATTTTGGTGAACAATGGCATGGATTTGTTCAGAGCATGACTAAAATGGCAATAAATAATATTGATGAAGATGTCAAGGCGAGTGTCGAGAAGTTTACTGAAGGCATTGCAGAAAGATTCGAGAGACATTACAATGTCGAGGCGATCAAGCGATGCTTGTGTCATGGTGACTACAGGCCTAATAATATTCTGACGAAAATTATTGTAAGTATTTTTCACTGTTTCTGTATTAACAATTCCTATTATGATGTATTCCCTAATGTTTAATGGGTAATTATCATATGAATTTGCATTGAACACTTATTTAATGAAGCAATAATTTTACTTCAAACGTTATATGGTTACATATTCTATCTTATTTGTACTAATATATTATGAGCACATTTTTAAGAAACTTTCTTATTGATCCTCAGAATGGAAAAGTATCAGAAATAATACCGGTGGACTATCAACTGATGCACTTTGGATGTCCTATAATAGACATTCTGTATTTCATCTTCAGCTGCACTGACAAAGAATTCCGGAGGGCCCATCTGTCGCATCTCAAACAAATGTACCATGAAACGATGACAAAATTCTTAAATTATTTTGACATGGACGTGAACTCTTTTTATCCTTGGAATGAGTTTGAAAAGGAATATACGAATAACTTGGATTATGGTCTTATGTTCGCACTAATATTTCTTGCCTTCATGTTTGCTTCTGAAGACGATATTCCCGATATAACAAAGCATGAAATGGCCAGCTTAAGTTTTAAGGTTGATGACAAGTATAAGGATAGAATCCAAGGGATTGTGGAAGATTATATTGAGTGGGGTGTTATTTAAATTATGTTTTAAGCTTTCTTTGTTGAAATGTATATTGTATTGGATGATGGGTTAAATAAAAATGTGTTCTCTGTTTTATTAATTTATTTATTTTGTATACACATTTGCTAATTAACGGCTTCAACATGCAGATATCGCTAATAGATACGACGTCTAAACTCGTAGGAGATATCGAAGGATATTATTGAAATACATTACTGATTGCTACTAATGCAGTCATCTACGTATGTACAATACGTAGATGACTGCATTAGTAACGTAAAATATAAATACCGTTTATCGGTCCATATTAATCTGCTAATGCTAAAAGTGTTAAAAATTATACAAACTGAATGATATTGACAGCGCGCAGCACTGGCAAACTATGAAGTCGTACCACAGCCGAGCAATTCCGGTGATAACCGAACGATTCCGAAACTAGTCTGGGTAACACGCGTCCTTTTCGCTCATTCCGGTTTCATTGATTCGTGAGTCACGTTGTGTCGATTGTTTATAAACTGCTTACATAATATTATGTATGTTTTGTGTTTATTATAATAATATGTGATACGAATATTTGCTTAGTGAATTTCTTTCTAAAGATTACTACCTATTTTTATCTGCACTTTATCTTGTGTCTCTTTATCAGATTAAGATTTGATAAACGAGTACCATAGATTGTAAATAACTTAGTGATAATTTTTTACAAACAAAAATGGAAGTAAATGAAAATTCCAGTGAAGTGAATATGTTTATAGAGATTTTACATCCAAAGTTGAAAGAATGGATAGAAAGTATAGTAAAAAATGAGAGCTTTATAACCTATGAAATTATAAGTAAGAAATTGACGCCAACTGGTGGCGGTTTTGTGGGTGTTCTATATGAAATAGATGTAAAAGGAAAAACTACTGATGGTGCTAAAGAATTAAATATATTTGTCAAGAATATACCTGAAAACGAGCAGATGACAATTTACTCTGTGTCAGGCGTGTTTAAAAGAGAAGCATTCATTTATACAGAAGTTTTTAAAATCTTTGCAGAGGTGCAAGATGAAGCTAACATTCCATTCAATGAAAGATTCCAAATAACCAAGACTTATAAAGAATGCAATCCAAGATCTATAATTCTTGAACATTTAGGAAAAAGAGGTTTCAAAGTATATAACAGAATGGAGACAGTTACTTTAGATTATGCTAAACTATGTATACAACAGCTTGGTAAATTTCATGCTCTTTCAATGGTCGTTCAAGAGAAAAGACCTGAGTTTTTTAATGAAAACATTGCAACGATGAAACAACCCTTTATTTTTAAAGAAGACTGGTACGGATTTGTGAAAAACATGTATGATTATTCTATCAATTGTTTGGAAGATGATGTAAAGGAGAAAGTAGGACAGATAATACTGGAGAAAGTCGATGACTATCCTAAGTATATGAATGATATATCGGGAATTTGCACGCTCTGTCATGGAGATTATAAACTAAATAATGTCATGGCTAAAGAAGTTGTAAGTTAAACTTTATCATTATTAACGTAACTATATTAAACATAAAATAAATATTTGATATAAATATCATTTTATTTATTCTATTTTCTATTAATCTCGTGTTGAAAAAAAAAATCTAGTGTTGTTTTTTTGTGTTTATCAAAAAACGAATTCTTTCAGAATGGACACTTAAAAGAAGTTATAATCATTGACTTCCAAATAAGTCATTACGGATGTCCGGTTCTGGACTTTCTGTACTTCATTTTCAACGGAACTGATCAAGAATTTAGGAAGGCTCACTTGTCAAACCTAAAGGACATATACTATGAAGCTATGGAAACGTTTCTGGGTTATTTTGGACTGGATATCGGAGAGATATTTCCTAGAAACGAATTTGAGAGAGTTTATAAAGAGAAGTTAGATTTTGGTTTAATGATAAACGTTTTTTATGTTCCGTTTTTGTTTGCCGCTGAAGACGATGTGCCTGATGTCACAAGTGAGACGCTGTCAACGCTATCTTTTAAAGTTGATAGCAGATTCACTGACCGATTTCGTGGTATTGTCGACGATTTTATACAGTGGGGTTACCTTTGATGGAGTTAAGGAAATCATTTGAAAATCTTTGATTAATAAACATAATGTATTTGATGTTTATTGTTTTATTTCACTAGACTATAACATAGAGAGATTTAGAACTTGTATATTAAATTCTTTCCGTTGAAGGCGTTTTGGTGCCTATGACAATAAGCCAAACGTAATGTTTTGGTTCTTATTTATTTATTATTTATTTATATATACCCCCCCTCCTTTTTCTCTATCTCTCTTTCTATCATAAATCTGGTAGAAGGACCTTCTACCAGATTTTCGTCCAAAGACGTTATTTTGAAGGAAATAGGATAATGTAAACTGAATTATTTTCATAAACTTGTGTTGGTTGTGGTGTTTCCTATTACGTTTCGTCCCCTTGGGGGATAAGAAGGGTTCAAAGACTTCACTCTTTTCTCCTTACGGAGCAGTGAGAGCAAATCTGCGAAAAATATTTGATTGCTATTTGTTTTATAAAATTTATGTATTGTTACTATCCTTACTTCAGAGACCTGTTTTTCAAACATAGGTAGGTAAAAGTGTATTTTCAAGTACTTCCTCCATCTACGTCAATTTGCCGTGTTGTACTCATTTTATACAACTATCAAAGATTGACAGTTGTCTATTAAATATAGGTACGGACAATCTAAGTTAGTAGTGGTGAATCCTCAGTTGTAGCCCGCCAAATTAAAATTGTTTTGGCTTTTTGCAAATTGCAGCTCTGTTTTACGTCGTATGTTGATCAAAATGCGATTCGCAACTGTAGGATTGATTTATTTTTTGTATAATAATTATCAATTTCATATCAATCGGCAAGCTTTGGAAATTTGTTCCAACTAAGAATTTTTCAGAATATTTCATGTGAATATTCGAGGGGAAACGTGTTTAAAAAAAAATAGTGGTGTTGAATATTGTACGGAGGTACGGAATCCTTCGTGTGCGAGTCCAATTTACAATTAGCTGGTTTTTCTCAAACCATAAGCCTAATATAATATTATTAGTGTCAGTCATAACGAAATTACAATATAATATCCATAATTAATTAAAGAAAAGATGGCGTGCTTATGACCACAGCGTGCGTAGCATGACCGCGATTCAGCGCTAAGTATACGCGATTCAGCGTCACCGATCCTAGCGTAACGGTTCAGAATGAGCGCGAACTGCGCCTATGGAAGGTTTCACTCGGGGCAGTCTTTGGGGGCTGCCGATTGAAATGAAAACCAAGTAACTTGTGAATTGTATCGTTGAAGCGTGCGGTGACATTGACGCGAGTTTCACGCTTTTTGCTCACCAAAAAAGTACACATATATACACACTATACATATAGCTTATGGAAAGCTTTCGGTGACGATGACGTGAGTTCCATGATTTTCTTTCACCCAAAAATAGCTCAACGCGCCTCAAGAAGTTTTCACTTCAAAAAAACAATATTTCATGGGGAATCAAATATCTTACCTACTTACCTATTAATCTAGAATTCCATCGCTACCATTATAATTGAAAATACTTATTCAGTACGATATTAATATTTTATTTACACTGTTTAATAACTTATAACAACTTACCCCTTTATTTATAAACGTTGCTTAAAGTTAAGTAGTGATTAGTGACTGTTTAGCCATATATTTTTGATGTCTAAATGCCTCTTAACTTTAAGCAACGTTTATAAATAAACTCCTTAAAACTAAAAGCCAACATGTTAGCCATTTCAATTTTTTAAATTAATATCACGGTCTACTCATATACGACCTAAACAAAATAGACTTTAGATTTCCAGGAATTGCATGCAATGGCTAAAGTGGTTCACATAATATTATTTACTAAAGTATTTACATAAGTAGTCAAGGAATTTATATATGTTGTAGATGCGACAAACAAATATTTTAATGTTTATTTACAAGCTTATAGCACCCTATAACGTGGGACTTAAATATTACTGGCGAAATGTGGATGTACGTTAAAACTATAGGTACCTACTACACTTCTGGCCAATCCTTTTGCGTGGTGTTATGTTAAGTTAATAAACAAAGTTAAGTTCGTAATAATTCAGTTATATCAGGTAGATATTTATAATTCTTATAATAACATTCATAATTTGTTTGTTGTTTGATTGTTAGGTACCGGCTTAATTTAATCTCCTCCTTTTATTTCATGTAGATATGACTATTAACTATGCCTTATGCCACGTTAGGAAGTGCCTATGTCCAGCCAGGATGCCAAAGACCAGCCATGAATAAATATATCCTAACTTTGTCTGGTGTAATTAAGGATATACCATAAACATTATTATTTTATTCTTAATATCTTCTCCAATAAAAATCTACAAATACCCCCACTCAATGAAATCCTGCACGATTCCCACCATTCTCTCTTGACACTGATCATTTACGTTAAAACTGAGACCTGCCAACGGTTCCCTAGTTATGTCCACATCGCTGCTACACGTCATCAATAAAGGAATCAAAAGAAGAGAAATCATTAAGCCGTAATCTAGCATGCTTTTGTAATCTCTCTCAAAGTCGTTCCTTGGATAAATACTACTAATATCCAAGGAGAAATGCTTCAAGAACCGTCCCAGATTATCGTAGTACAAATCCTTAAGGTATAGCAGATTGGATCGTCTGAATGCCTGGTCTGTTGATGAAAAGATAAAGTAGATGAAGTCCAAGATAGGGCATCCGTAGCAGATGAGCTGGTAGTCAATCGGGATCATGTCGGAGACGACGCCGTTCTGGAAGAAAATTATGAATTAGAATTGAGAATTTCACGGAATAGGAATCATGAAAAGGAGTAAATTGAAAAAGTTTTTTTTTTTTTTTACTATTTTGTTTTCCCTTCTACTTTTAAACACGTTGTCTTCTTCTATTTAATGTACTGTCCTATCGCAGGTATGCTGGAAGAGATTTCTTTAGAAATAAGCATCACCTTTGTACCTATTTTTCTGTTCCTTTCTTCTTGTCATAAATGTTTATGTGTGTGTGTACATAAATGGTTAAAGAAATAAATAAATTAAATAACATAACACAAATCGAGACTCCGAGCTGCTACTGAGAAATTACAGATGGACAAATCTAATAACACTTGCCCGACCTGGGAATCGAACCCAGGACCTCATGCTCAGCAGTAGCCTTGCGACCACTAGATCAAAGAGGCAGGAAATAATAGGTGGTTATTTATAAAGATTATGATGACAGCTATGTATTGTAGGTCAGAATTGAATTGAATTGGTTAGTATTATGATGAAGTGGTGCAAAATATGGTGCAATCGATGAGACTATATTATACACAAATAAAAATTACGCTATGTTATTTCTGCATTTAATGAATGATAATGTTTCCGACCCCAAGACTAGTTAAAAGAAATTTATCTGCGTGTTATCTCAAATTACAGTGTATAATAATTCATCTCCACCATGTATAATGTGTAGATACACACCACACTCCCAAACTTACTCACACCCACTACTCACGTACACATTCACCCCCACACCTACACACATAACACATACATTCCAGCGTGTTTTTTGCTTTTCATTAAAATACTGTTTTTCCATTTCATTTTGTTTATAATTGTATATTATCTTGAACAGGCTCAATAACTTAATAGCACCTGGGGCATAATAGCACCCTTATATAACCTGGGGAAGGACGGAGCGTCCTAACACAAGCAAACTATTTGCTTAAAAGGATTCTCCACATTGTAATTAGAATAAGTTAAATTGATGCAATACACATTTATTATTATTAATTGTGATACTGCTGGGCAAAGGCCTCTTATCCTTATAGAGAAGGAACAAGCAAGCGTCACGACGAAAAGCTTGCTTTTTCACGTTGGCGGTTAGACCATTATGGAATAACGATCGTAATTTTAACCGACTTCCAACAAGGAGGAGGTTATATGTTCGGCTGTAATATTTTTTATGTATGGTAACCGATGTCTCCATCAATTGTGGACTGATTTTGAAAATTCTTTTTTTGTTTGAAAGGGTATGCTCTCGAGGTTATCCCATTGTCATTAAGTCAGAATCTGATGAAGGGATCCCAAGAAAATCGAGGGGAATTCTCAAATTTTTTAGGCACACCTATAGTGATTTGGGTATTTTTTATAGTACCTCGTGCATTTTTTCTCGGAAGTCACCATTCAGTAAAGTGGAACTGATGATGAAGATCAGAGGTGGCCACCGAAACTACTCAATAATAAGTACTTCACGGGTAGCGATTCGATTAATGGAAATGGAATTCGGTGAAATGGAGTTGATGGTGGCTTCACCACCAGCTCCAGTTCTTCTGGTTCTTACCAGGAGAACTCCTCAACAATTAACGTCTCTGCATCGGGAGAAGCAATATCTTGTTAAAGGTGATGAGCAGTTGACATTAGGCTATTGTGACTTAGATAAATTAATAACTGACCCACAAAAAAAGAGAAAAATAAGAAACAACATTTTGACAAAAAAAACCGACTTCCCAAAAAAAAAAACTTTAATTTCGGAAGCCGGTGGCAAAAAACTAAAATACAGATCCAAAGACACCGACTTCCGAAATTAAAGTTATTTTTCAGTAGAGTATGTACCCTAGTGTTTTTTTGGAAGTCGTCTTTTATTTTGTAATAACGTTTTTTTTTGGATGATATTTTCTTTTAATAGAAATCATTGGTGTGGTTGATTAGCTTTATTAGCAAAATACTAATTTCCCTTCACACTGCAACATCTTCAAGCTATTAAGGCGGAACCTTCAGGATAGCCCGCGAATTTCAAATTTTCTTACTTTTTTTGCAATTTGCAGGTCACTGTCAGGTTGTATTTTGATTTAAATATGATTCGCGACCGTAACAAATATGACATCACAGAATTATAATCATTAGAATCAGCAATACATCTCGATAAATAAGTTATATTACAATAACTTCATATTACCCTATTGAATGACTATTTCATGAAATCATGACATTTGAGGGCAATTCTAACTTAAGGAGTTGTATTGCTGATTCCAATGATTATAATTCTGTAAAGCCATATTTGATACGGTATCACCATACAAACTGATACTGACCTGCAAATTACAAAAAAACGTAAGAAAATTTGAATTTTGCGGGCTACCTTGGCGCATCCCCCTTAAGGATATTGATGGAAGTTGCAAAGGAACATTATAAAAACATACATGCATAACTTTACATACGTACTTGCCACCATACACTATAAAACAATAATTATTTATACTTGACTTTGGCCTTTAAATATTTATGTAAACAATAGTTGACTTATGACCATTAGAGATAGCGTATCAACAACAGCAATGAGGTTCCTTGTTGAATTAGTTTTTTTTATGCTGATATAAGTGATCAAAGCATTATTAATAGTCTGTGTTTCTGTATGCATGGGCTCGAAGACAAAACTTTTTTGGATGACATTATTAATTTCTAAGACTTTCAAACTAATGTTATAAAGCCTTATAAATACTTACAGTTTCTTTCACCAATATATTATTCGGTCGGTAATCACCATGACGCAAACAGAGTCTCGCCGTTGTACCTTCCAAGTATTTGCGATATTTCTCATTAAAACCGGGAATGAAATCTTCCAACTTTCTACGGCTATCTTCGTCTAAATAATTTAACGTAATTTGGCTCATATTTTGTACAAAACCGTTCCAATCTTCGTCGAAACTAAATGTTGTTTTGATCGTTTTTATTTTCCTTTCATAATACTTCGGACGCTTTGATTCAAGGATGAAGGACAACGCGTGGAATTTCGCCAATTTAGCGATTGCCATTTCAGCGTATTGTAATGTGATTACGTCCATACGAAAATTCGTTTTGAAGTCTTTTTTGCTCATATTTTCTAGAATAATCACATTTGGATTGCTTTCGTCGTAGCTCTTGACGAAATTGTATCTCTGTTCTATCGGTAGGTAGACTTCGGTCTGCAACTCCGTGAATATTCCTGACAGTTCTTCGTAAACAAACAGTTCACTTTTATAAGCTTCGGGCAGAGATATTATAGTCATTTGTACGTCCGGAGTGATGATCTTCATGAATATGTTGGTTTCTTTCTTCTGTGTAGCTGTTTCTCCTTCTATATCAACCTCGCACAGGATACCGAGGAAGCTTCCACCGTCTGGAGTAAACACTTTTTTGTTGACATTGTAAGACACGTATCCTTCTTTCTTGATGATATCTTTAACACATTGCTGGAGTTCTAAGTAATTGTTATCTGCGATCGTGTCAAAAGTTTCGAATCGAGAGTCCGTTTCGACTTCCATGACGTGCGTTTGTTTTCAAGTCCAATGTCTGAATGAGCAAAAATGGAATGCGACAGGCTTTTATGCTGTGTGGTAAAAACAGATTGTGTTGTGTACGTCAAAGATCTGTTGTGTAGGTATGGACAGCAGAATAAATAAAATAAAATAGATAGTAATAAACGATTAACATTCTTTTAAATGTCAACCTTACTAACCCTTTCAATGATATCAAATTGGGAATCAGAGACCATAATGAAATGAATATACTTGTTATATGTAAATACATAACAAATCAAAACAAACTGTACACAAACTAAATTGTCATTTAAACATAAAAACTATATATTAGGAAACTTCATCACTTTTTTTTCTGCTGGCTGTACATTTTGTTGGACATAAGCAATAATTACTTTGTATTGTAATTAGCGTTTATAAACATATAGGTATGTAGGTAAGGCATTATACATTCCGTTTAAGAAGTATTTATTAATTAAATTGATAATATTATACCATAAGAATTGCAAAGCTTGGCCTTGGTATCCTCATATTATTATTTTACTGTGGTAGAATTCGCAATCGATTCAGTTCTTTATCGTTTTTTTTTATTATTTAATTGTGGTTCATCTATACTCGAAAGGTTTAGGTAGTTAAATAAAGGTAAACAACAAAAACCACGTGACTCATAGATGCTACACCTTTTATTTCAAATGTTAAAATCATATTATTTTTAGTCATCTAATAATATGTTCTATTTTGAATCTGAATCTGAGGAACTATCTGTCACATGACATTAATGATAAAGCGTTCAGTGGTATCACCAATTATTTTGTCTAATTTAAACATTTGCTGTTCTTCTTTTATAACATGACCCTCACAATTTTTCCAATTATCAGCAGTCACATTAACCTCTGGCAAAATATTTTTTAGGTCAGCCATTTTAAGTTTTATTTTTCTCGGCTAATTATGTACCCCTTAACTTGAGCCCATGTCTTGAAAATATGTCTGTTTTCAACGGATAACACTCTTTGGGCCATGTTTCTTATACATATTTATTTAAACACATTTGTCAATGTGTGTTTCTCAGAGGATGAAAGAGGTCCTGTTTTGAAGCGTTTTTTTTTCGGTGATGGAAATGAGAGTACGGAGTTGGTCTGGCTCGGGTTCACTATTTCTTCAACCATACGAATTTAAAAACCAATAACGATAAATAACAAAAACTTACAATAACTAAATAACAAAAACAAAACAAAGAAACAAGCTATATTAACAAAATCGAAACGCACTCGCAACATCGCAAATGTCGAGAGTGCTATCAAAGGCGTCTGGTTAACCGACTAAACATAATACCTGCTACTTCAGTCGCCGTACTACATCCCAGGCGTACTCTTCAATTTAGTAACGTTATATTCGATATATTTTCTAAAAGGTTTACGGAACCTGTCTTTTTGGGCTCTTTACAATAGACAGATTACAAAATATTATTCTATTTTATAAATCACAACAAAAACATTGTGCTCAAGCAATTACATCTACGAAGAGTAATTTACAAAATAAAATAAGGTAAAATAAATAAAAGAGGAAACTATCGTATAAATCGAAAATAAATTTAGTTTTGTTGTAACGTATTTTTAAACAAGAAAGTGTCAACTATAAAAAAACCCTTTTTACGATTTGTTTACCTTTATTTAACTACCTAAACCTTTCTAGTATAGATTTGTTTAAATTGTTAATGTAGGTTGAAAAAATGGCTTAAAAACATTCCTCTTTTTTGGGCTTCGGCGCAGTCGGTTAAAAATTACACCTAGATATAAAACTAGACATAAGTAAGTATCATAGAATTACGTGACCACAGACAGCCAGTAGTCGTACTAGCTGTCTGTGGTCACGTAATTAGTGGAAGATAATTATAGCCTACCCATTGAGGTGGGCTATAATTATCACAAGTCTATTATTATCCTTCATTATCTACAGACTCAACAATTGGTGACTGTCCTAGACAGTAATTGTTGGGTAAAAACTACAATATATGACAGCAGCAGATAGGCGTACTACACATTTGTTCGGGTAGGCATGATTCGGCACAGCCGGGCGGCAAATTATACAGTCGATTTTGCCGCCCGGCCTGTGCCGCGAATTACATTAGCCAGCGAAACTCTGCAGACGTGATGGGTCGATATCGATTTCTAAACATGATAAAACAAAAAAAATAAAAAATGTTTTTTTTTATGGTCATCGACCGCTGTTAGTTTGATAAAACATATTTTCTCAACTAAACTTCAAGTAACAACACTACAAGAGGTTTGACCCCTAAAACAATATCAAATCTTATTATTTTATCGAATTTAGATTTATATACCCATCACGTCTGCAGAGTTTCGCTAGCTAATTTAAACGATTCCTTGTGAATTAAAATTTCCTATTTGAAACAGTTTGTGCGTTTCATTCGGTTTTCTCGCCTTCGGACCTTGAAAACCTATTCATGGTCCTTCGAGCTCGGATGGTCGGGAGTGTTTTTGGTGGTCTCCGGTGGTGGTAGAGATTACCACCCTTCGCGTCATTACTGGGCAGTGGATCGCTGTCCAGAGCATCCCCTTCAAGTGGGGTACTTCAGGTGAGAGGTACTAGGAGCTGGAGGTGGAACCGGTCGGAGCAGGGAGCAGCCAGTGGAGCGTGGTGCAGCGCTACTGGTGGCAGCTACAACCGGAGGAACGGCGCAAGGGAGGAAAAAGACGGCAGATCGTGGGCAAGCAGAGGGCGCCACTTGTGTGGTGCATTACATCGCGACGCAGCATCACGAGGTATCAGCAGTCAGTGTCAGTGAGTGAATTTGGTGAAAAAATCGTGAGCAGTACATACGCAGATCACTGTGATTCGGTATAAGTTAATTATACGCGATTAATACCAGTCCAGTGTTTTCTTTCACATCCCGCTCCAAGTCGACCCTCGGTCATATTCAATTAGGCAGTCATCAAGGTAGTAGCAGATCAGGATAGGTCTGTGGTACATTTACATAACCCCGATCGTAGAGGCTATTAATAACAAAACTCAACATTATTTAAATATTTTTACCAATACATACGGCAAATCTTATATTGTCAATTTGGTTACATTGGTTACAATTCATCGGCGATACGAGAATTAATAATTATTTTCTTAAATCTTTAATCATGCGAAAGTAAATACAAATACTTTCGCCTAAGAATCATTCCTATCCTGTTGAACCCAATGAGAATGAAAAGGCATGAGGATAAACTAATTCTTGACCACCAGTTTCGTTACGTGACGCCAGTCAGCTACGTAGTACAGTGGACACAACTGTATCATTGTCATGTATTCTGCGCTGTTAGGTCAATGATTGTATAGCAATGTCATAGGACGTATCTAGGCTAGTCTATCTCGAATCTAGACTATCACGACATTTATATAAGTTGGCAGGGACATCGACGCTCAAACTGAAACTAGAATTCAGCACATGATTCAAGAGCAGAAATGATGAGCAGAAATTAGAGGTTCATAGGAAAATGCAATACCTACCTACGTGATAAAAATGTATGAAACAGCAATTTCTTTTTATAACCGCCGCTGAATTTCTGCCCTAGGGGGCCTTATAAGTAGGTTCCGAATAAGTAACGAATAAGTCCGAATAAGGATTGGGGGTCCGAATAAGTAACAGACTGACAGACAGTGTTATAATTATTAGTATGTATACTAAATGATAAATGATTTTATTTCTGTAAATAGGTTTGTACAAACACTTTTATACGTCAGTGATATTATAAAACTAGATGAGGTCGGCGTTTCCTGTCTGACTACTCTGAGAAGAAAGGCCGAAACAAACTCAGAGGTCATAGTCTCTTTTAAAGTCCAGACATAATCTTGGTCAGATCATGTGAAGACCATGTAGATTTGTCTGAAATGGTATTTTGAGGAAAAACCACACAGATTGAGTGGACCTGTCCAGTCAGTGCACGCATTTGTCAGTAATCGTACAGCTCAACTCAGAACTTAAAGAGCTCAACGATTCAACGAACAATACCAAAGAAAGGACATTTGGGTAGGCCACAAAAATTACTCAAACTGCCAGACTAAGATTAAAACAAATTGATTTAAAAAAAAAAAACAACAATGACCCACATAGTCTTCACATTCACAATATTAAAATGAATATCATGTATTTAAATTTTATGTTCTAGCCTGCATGCTACTCACATTCACATTCATACTATGGATAGGTGTGCCAAATTTCAAAAGTAAAAGAGAGACCGATATACTTTCGCATTTATAGTTATAATTATTATCATTATATATTATATTATTATTATAGTAATAACTTTAAAAATAACATAACATCACGCCTGCACTCCCCGAAGGGTTAGGCAGAGGTGCACCTATAGTACACCCACATTTCGCCGGTTATGGTTAAGTCCCAAGTAACAGGGGGCGAGCCTTACCATCAACCAGGCACAAATCCAGACTCCGGGCTGCCACTGAGAAATTCCAGATGGAAAACCCAATACCACTTTGTCCGACCTGGGAATCGAACCCAGGACCTCATGCTCAGCAGTAGTGTAGATACCAATATACTAATGAGACAGTCAACAAGTTTAATTAATTATTAATAAATATACAGAAGATCTCTACCAAAACGTAGATACATGTATGTACACAATCCTCATACCAATGCCGTGTATGTTTTGTTTCCATTACTTTACGTCCATCATGGGCTAATTAGTGAAGTGTGCAACTTTACACTTAGTTTTATTGCTGTGTGGTGGTATTAAGGGTGACCAGAGGTCGTTGCTATGCGAGTTCTAAGTTTGATGGCCGTTAGGAAGCTTAGCAAACGTGGCAGTGTGTGGCATTTAGTGGTCACGTCCTTCCTGAAAAGCAGGGGGATAATTACTTCGTTACTTTCGGGTTATAGCATGGCACAGCAGGACTGATGTGGATACCCCCTATTACATGGGAAAATACATAACTGGTTAAATGTGGGTGTACTATAGGTACACCTCTGCCTAAACCTCCATGGATTACACGCGTGATGTTATGTTATGTTTCTAAATTATATGTAGAATACATCTTTTGGGAAAAGTGACAGTCTGTGGCACATAATGGTCACGTCTTGCCTGCAATGCGTGTGTGAGGAAAACTTAATGACTCACGGGGTAGCCACAGGGTACAGGTAGGCCACAAATGAAATCAAAATATTTTATTTCACATAAACCAACATGGGCACTTATGAAACGTCAGAAGATAGGTGCACGGTTCCAATTGGTTGTTTCCTATGGAGAAGAGCCGGCAAGAAACTTCAGGGTTACTCTTTTAAAAATAAGGGGCTTTTACAATGTTTCCAATTACAGTGTTGATAGATATGGGAGGACAGTATAGGCCTGTCAACAAGTAACAGGTACTCAACAAAATATAAAAAGGTCCACAAATCTACAGTCTACAACGTTTTCACATTCACAAAACATTTTTTATTTTTCACTTATTAGTTGCGGTACCTACCCCACACAAATTCGTATACCACTACTTGATATGTAAATAACAGTGACAGGAAAGTATTAACACATCATCCATATAAACTAAGTGGAAAAAATATGCAGTATTAAGGATAACTCAAAAACTACTGGTCAAACCTTGATAAAATTTAAATGGGACCACGTGTGAAGCACCAGCTATCAAATAAAAAAAGAATCATCCAAATCGGTTCACCCAGAATGAAGTTCTGAGCTAACACACATTAAAAAAAAACATACAGTCGAATTGAGAACCTCCTCCTTTTTTTGAAGTCGGTTAAAAATATAGAAGAATCTATATAAAAATAAAAGCCTATTTAGACCAAATGACATGATTGCCATTACAACTGTAACAAATCTAAATCAAAATCCTATCCACAAAACCATAAATAAGGAGTTGAAATAAGAATCTGAGGTATATAATGCCAAATAATGAGAACAAGCATTGGTGTGCTTTATAAGAGCTTTTAGTTGTTCCATCCTAATATGCCGAGGACGGTTGCTACCTACTCCGATGGTACTAGCTATGAGGTGGGTGGTATAACACATGGAGTAGACTCACCGCTGCTAAATTCCAAAATTTTTACGAGGACCTTAGGGCCTAGACAAAGTAACATTCGATTAACGATAACGCTAGTAGAAAAGCTAAAATGTATGGGGTTGACATAAGCTATCGAAATGTCACGTGATCATAGGTCAACGAATAAAAATTAGCTAGACAATGTAAACAACATTCAATTATGAAATGAATCGACAGCGTCGAAAGATTAGGTACTTCCACAGAGATGCATAGCCAAGGGATACTTTTTGACGAGCGTTATTGCTAGTTTTTGGAATCATTAGTGAAAGCGATAGCGATTGTAGAAATAGAATCGCTCCGAAGCGAATGCCATTTGTCTAGGCCCTCTGGTTCGTATCCGAACAACGTCGTCGTCGTCGTCGTCGTTGTTCGTTGTTCGTTTGTTTTGTTTTATTATACTGGCTACATTTTAAAGTGCTTTTTACTGGCAATATTATAGATTATGACTTCTTTAACACTCTCGAAAAGATGGTTGAATAACTGGCATTGTATAAAAAAGTGCACTTAATTTGTATTGCGATCATATCGAATAAAGTGATTTTCTTAATATATCACATTCAATTTTTATTTATGTAATCGCCACGAACAGACCTATCTACCTATGCAGGTTCTTATTATTATACCTATGCACGTCGGCGTTGATACGAATAACGAGAAAGTATCAAATAGTATTCGCAAAACACAAAAACAAACACGGAAAATACACCACAAATACGGAAAATCTACAAGAACGGGACACTTTTATGTACACTCGAGAGCAATGAATCCGGGTCACTTAAAGAATGTTAAAAATCTCGGAAACTAAAAATGATAGGTTAATGCAATAAATTGTATTTAATAGACAATGTAATACTCCTTAAATGAAAGTAAAAAAAATATGAGTCACCATACATTTTATTAACACAAAATTACATAAAGAAAAAAACTGCTGATCTCTCCTTAAAACAAAAATAGGAAACATGAAATTTTTGAACTTTATTACGATTTTCTTGAATTTTAATACTTCGTATTGCCTCCTCGTGCTTCCATTACTGCGTTTACGCGGTTTGGCATGCTGTACACCAAGTTCCTTATACGATTTTGGGGAATATTCTCCCATTCCTCTGTGAGAGCAATTTTGAGCTCACGAAGCGTGATTGGGGGAGGGTTTCGTTGTTTTAAAACAACGAAACCCTCCCCCAATCACGCTTCGCGTAAATACGCATCTGCCTAGCTCGTCCCAAGCATGCTCGATCGGGTTGATATCCGGGCTGCGCGCTGGCCACTCCATACGAGTAATGTTCATCTCTTGAAGGTAGTCATTCACAATCCTACCTGTATGAGGTCGGGCATTGTCATGCATACATATAGCATCCTCACCTAAATTGACCATAAATGGACCAACGTGATCATTGAGGATTTCTTCCACATATCTTACGCTAGTTAAAGAGCCGTTTTCTATGATCACCAGCTCTGTGCGACTTTCAGAAGAAATTCCGGCCCACACAAGTACAGACCCACCACCGTAGGCTACTTTTTCTTCGATGCATGCTTGCTTGAATCTTTCCCCTGGTCTTCGATACACTCTGTGTCTTCCATCGTGCTTGTAGAGCATAAATTTTGATTCGTCGGAGAATATAACTTTTGACCAATCTTCAATACTCCAATTTACGTGGCTCTGGGCATATCGTAGTCTTGAAATACGATGCCCACGCTCCAGTTTAGGGCCGTTTGCAGGTCTAAGGGGTTTTAAGTTAGATTCAGCAAGCCGACGTCTTACTGTCCATGCACTTGGGTTACTTCCTCCGAGGCGTCGAAACTGATTTGTGAGTTCAGTTCCTGTGAGAAAGCGATTTCGAAGCATGGTGTTCACCAAGTATCGGTCTTCTCGTGCTGTGGTACACCTGGTTCTGCCCGTTCCTGGTCTGCGTAGGTTAGAACCAGTTTCTTCGTAACGTCGGAGAACTCTTTGTACTGTTGACAGCGACACACCGACAGTCCTGGCTGTATCGCGCTGACTCCGGCCGGTTTCCAGCATTGTAAGTATTCTGGTGCATTCTTCAGGCGTAAGCGACATAATTTCAGCTTGAATAATGAATATAGAGCACTATCAACATGGTTTATGTACCCACATAAATGACAGATTACAAACAAAAGCAAAACCAAATGCTGTAATTTCGTAGTTCCATCTTCGAAAGTGGCCCTTTTTCAAATTTGATTTTTTTATGATATAACTTTACAATAACTAAGAAGTTTTAATAACTTCATTTAAGGAGTATTACATTGTCTATTAAATACAATTTATTGCATTAACCTAGCATTTTTAGTTTCCGAGATTTTTAGGATTCTTTAAGTGACCCGGATTCATTGCTCTCGAGTGTATATCAACCTACATATTATCTATACCTACATATTATCAAAAGTAATATTATAAAGAGAAAATATTTGATTTTATCGTGAGTAACCGGTGGTCCTTCCCGTAGTTCTGGCCACGGGTATTTCTTTTACCCGTGGCCCCTCCGAGACATAGAATGCCGGTGAATTAAAATGGTAGTTCCTCCCGTAGTCCTTGGAAAGTACCGTTCCTCCGACAAATACAATGTTGCCGAATTAAAGTCGTACTTAAGTCAAGTCATAATACAGCCAAAGGCATTATTCATAATTAAAGAATGAATATAAATAAAGAAAAAATAAAAAAATAAAGTTTGAAAAAATCACGTCTAAATTAGTAACATAGACAAGAAGTGGTTCAACAAAAACCTTGTAGCGTCATCACTTATGTCTTATTTAACAGTTTAAATTATCGTAGTTTCTCAAGTGCATGAACCTAATGAAATGTCATCACTGATTAATTGTACAATAATAATTATGTTGAATTGCGTCGTCAGTTAATACAATCTGTTTTGATCATTTGTAGTTGTATTTTTTTTAATTGATATCTGAATCCTACTCTTTGAGTGAAATCTTTCCGCAAGATTATTTTTGTGAAGCCTTACACCAAAAACATTTATCATACTAATATATTTGGGTCGCAACTTTTTTTTTTATTTAATTTATATATTACTGCATATTGAAAATTTCTGCATATTCAGAATTAATATATTCCCACCGCGCTTCAATCATTTCTTTAGGTAAAAGCAGTAGAACCGCACAGACAGATAACAAGGTGTTTTTGTTGAACAACTTCTTGTCTGTTACAAATAATATATTCGTGTTTTTTCACCTTGTGAGTCTTTTTTTATATATTCTTTATTCTTATACCAATATTATAAATGCGAAAGTAACTCTGTCTGTCTGTCGCGCTTTCACGCCAAAACTACTGAACCGATTTAAATAAAATTTGGTACACAGATAGTCTAGAGCCTAAGAAAGGACATAGGTTATTTTTTAATGCGAAAAAAGGGTTGTAAGGGGTTGAAAGGGGGGGATGAAAAGTTGTATGGAAGTTTCGTCATTTTTAGAGCTAAAAGCTTGAAACTTATTTTTTAGGCTGTTGATGCGATATAAATAAACAGACATTCAAAGTTTATAAAAGTTTTACCCTCAAGGGTGTAAAATAACAATAGGGAATGGGGGATGAAAGTTTGTATGGAAATATGTAATGTTTATGTGAATGTTTTATAAGTTTGTGATAAATAAACTCATAGTAATACTTTATACATTATGTACTTATATACTTAAATAATTTAATAAGCTCTTTGCAGTGACACACTGCAAATAGCTCATTAAAGTATTTATACGTATGTGTCTTATTTGTAAAATAATTAGCCTAAATAATTAAAAATGCTACCCAAAGACATTATTCCACGCGGACGAAGTCGCGGGCACAGCTAGTTATGAATTATGCCTTTGACTGTATTATGAATTGATTTAGGTACAATTTTAATTCGGCAGCATTGTATTTGTCGGAGGGACCACGGGTGAAAAAATACCCGTGGTACCTTCCAGGAGCACGAGATCCCTCTCGTGCTCCTGGAAGGTACCACGGGTATTTTTTGTATATTTGTTTGTTATCTGTGTTTTGATTTGGATGAAATTTGGCACATGGGTAGACCGTGACCTGGATTAGAACATAGGATACTTTTTATCCTACTATTCCCATGGGATCGAGACTTATGCGGGTGAATCCGCGGGGTGCAGCTAGTTATATACATTAAGGGGACTACATGACCTAAACGCAAATTTATAATGCCTAAAAATATATGATCCACTGCAGTAACCAAAATAAGAAAAATATATGATATTCTGCAGGATATATGCTAGTTAGATAGTGTGTTGAAAACATAATACAATTAAATTGATATTATAGAAAAAAAACAAGAAGATACCATAAAAAAAAAAATTACGATTAAAAAACCACAAAAAAAAAAATTACGATTAAAAACCATACATGCAAACATTCAATTTTTTGTCAGATTATTCTACAAGCAACATACTAACGTAATAGTGTTTTAATTTTTTAGTCCAATGAATAGATTTCTTGTAAATCCATAATTGCTTCATATTTTGCAATAAATTACCAGCGTTGTGACATCGCGCGTCTCTTTCTTTTCTATGCAATCTGACAGTGACCGCGCTTTAGCTCTTGTAAGCCCCCTAAAGTTACTTTTCGTGTTTGTACGTGTGACCGCGTTGGTCTTTAAAACTACGAAACGGATTTTGAAAAGGTCACCATCATTTAGAGAATTTGTTCCGAAGTATTTCTGTGTTTATTACATTCATATTAAACTTATATTTAATCATAGCTGGCCACCGTTAATCGAATAGTTACCTTCGTTAAACGTTAAAGCGTTACATTTCGGATGATTTAACTAACGGAAGTTAACGTTAATCGTTAACTCGTGATAGAAATCACATTTTATTTCGTTGCCTTAGTAATTTATTTATAAAAAAGTTGGTATGGGCTAGAGAAGTTTAGGCAGGACATGAACATTAATAAAAAAAGGTGTATCATTAGAGATTGTTATAATAATTACATTATTTTGAGATAGTCGGAACGTGTTTTACACGTCTCGGCGCGGTCCGCGTGGTGTCCTATCAGCAAATAGTAGGTACTTAATTAACCATTAACGGAGTTATAGAAAGTTAAAGGAAAATAATGAGTCCGTTAGCAATTTTTAATGTTAACTTATAAGTTACTCGTAAATCGTAGTTAACCGTTACTCGCAATATTAACTTCGTTAACTAACGATTTCGTGCCCTAATTTTCGTAAAATCCGTGCGCAGCAGCAGCCGGGTCGCTAGTGTGTTTTCAATATGTGAGATCATGGCAGTTCAAAAGTAAACACAATATCCTTTATGACATCACTATCTCCAATTTAGTCTTGAAATCCAATCGTCGGTATTTATAGTCCAGCCTAAAACTTTAGTTTCCTAAGAAAGCGGTGAACTGTCACACAATAACGGGTGTCCAAGTCCATTTTTTTTTTAATGTCCCAGCGTCTTGCTGAGATAGGGGCCTATTGGCCTCGTACAGGACTTTCAGTTGTTATTTTCTTTCATTATTAGTTTATTTGCAGCCCGGAGTCTGGATTTGTGCCCGGTTGATGACAATAGGCTCGCCCCTTATTACATGGGACTCTAATATAACTGGCGAAATGTGGGTGTGCTATAGGTACACCTCTGCCTAACCCTTCGGGGAATACAGACGTGATGTTATGTTATGTATGTGTTATTCTATTATTTGTTTTTATGAGTGTGTTTAGTTTAGTTTCTGATAATCCTGTGCGAGTCTCAATAAATTCTTTTTCTTTCTTTCAAATACAGAGCATCTTTTCACACATTAATGTCAAATACTGGTGAAAATTATAGATTTTCATTATATCCGTTATAGTATGACGGAACCGCGTTCCTAGGAAATCAAAGCCTATGTATCTATAGTCAAGCCACAAGCCTTACCGTACATCTCGCTTGCGGGATCACGGTTTCTATTGAATAACCGGTACCCGAAAACTCTTGACCGTAACGCTTGTAAAGATTCTGCGCAGGGCAAGCGATGTGTTTTTATAGTTTCTAATTATTCTACTGCATCGCCTTCAACTGGTAGGTACGTGCTGTCCAACGGAAAATGTCAATACACAGTAGACTCCTACGCCCCGTGGTCAAAACGTCATAACAAACCGATATACTGCAGTTGCACCTCTGTCTACCCCTTCGAAAATACAGGCTCTATTTATTGATATTGTTATGTTTCTACGTAAGCGGTTATTCGTGTAGTTTTTCTCACCATATTTTTTATTTATTTAATTAAAATTACATGCACAATATTACAGAATTGAATCACAAGACGTTGTACAGAGCAAATTACAAACTAAAAAGTGACAGAAACACATACTTAAGTAGGCTAGGTAAAATACATTTAAAAAAATGTAAACACAAGAAAAACAAAATTAACAAACACAAGTTTAATTTAGTTGGAGGTGGAGCAATTTAAATTAAATTAAATTAAAATTGCAGTCCATTGCTAAATACCTCGTCACCAAAATTATTTATTATTAAACTTACACACACTATCTTTACAGGATGACCCCAATACAATAGTGGATTGCAAACACACACTAGATAAATTGAAACGCCTAATACTTAAAAAACTAAACTTTAAAAATATGTAGAAAGCAACACTAAACTCTATTAAAACACAATAATTTTACAATACATTATTTCACACATAATAATGAATAATACTCAATTTCAAGAAATTACTGTAAATACAAAATTCTAATATTTTTGTATTCAATACAACTTTTGTTCAAGTTGCCGCAAGAGTTAACAGTTAGACGAACTGTTAAGATTATTTTACTACCTCTTCTCTTAGTAACTAATTATACCTAGGTACCTACACTCTAATAGATTCAAATGAATTCACGTTACTGTAAAGGTTAGTTCCAAAAGTCGACCTTATGTTTTGTAGGCTGATAGTAAAATAACTCTAGTTATATTCGAACAGTCAAGCGAGTTTGGAATGAGCTTTCAAATTATTTAAATTAGGTTTTTGTTTGAAAAAAGAACGATGACATAGGCGCGTGAATGTAAAAACACGAACGCTTAGAATAAACGTAATAATTCAATATAATGCCTTTCCCTCCTACATCTCCGTAACCATTACAGTACCTGTAGCGGCATCTGTAAATGCCACATGCGAGCTACGCGTCACACTGACGTCACGCAAAATCCTGCATCGCGCAAGCAGAGTTTACCGCGGAACTATAACATTTAGACAACGTCCCGATATCAATCGTAAGGTAGTTGCCCACCAGACACGACACCCGTCTGATCGGAGGATCCTCCCTTTTCTATGGAGGTAAATTGAACTTTACACCCTGTTATTCATACCTATGTCAAAGACTCGATACTAAAACAAAGAATACGTGTACCTAATGTAAAAATTAGGAAATTAAAGTTCTATTCAAATACCTAATCAGAATCACGAACATAAAAAAACCTCTTAAATAATATTTCAAGGAACACAAAGAGTATTAAAATCAACGAAAAATAATTCCCTATTATCCCCTCAATAGCTTTCATTGTCCCGCAGCCCTTATTGTACCTGATACGTAGGTTTCTAGAGCGAACCCGGCTTGGCACAAAACATGCCAAGAGTAATCTATTAGTCTCTTTATTTTCCGAAAATATTTTTTCAGAGGCTACCCTTAAAAACATGTTTGTGAAAACAATATTGATTAAGGCTATTGTTATTCGAAAATATGAAGATTAAAGTTGAAGCCGAGTTGAATTAATAATGAATAACGTCAGATCAAGGTACAAGCACCTACTTTGTTGTAAGTAGAGCAAGTAATCGGATTGGTACCTAATCAATTTGGCTGTCGGTGATTCGTGAGCGGCGCCTGTCAAATGTTTATCTCTTTGAAGTTTTGAAATGTGAATTTTAAGGCTAAACATTAATTAAGCTTTTATAACGTCAAATCTACCAACATAGTACCCTGAATATACTAATAAACATATTTCTCTTTCACAGATAATCCTCAAACAAAAACATGAACGAGGCAGAACCAAACCCAGTGCTACAGAAGTCAGGGCACAAAATTAACTCCACATAAAAATGTCATCAAGCAACCTTCTGATGTCCAAATACCGAAAACCAATGCAATGTCAGACGGTGAAGAGCAACATGAAAAAGCCGACCAAATTCAAAATGAACAGGATGTCAATAAATTTTCTGATGACAATAGTCATCTTAGCTTCGTTGCCTTATAGTTCGACATTGAGTTTACCGAACGGTGACCCTGCGCCGGGCAGGTCTCCAGGGCCACCTCAACTCGATGATAAAGAAGTTTCAACAGATGACAAAGTAATAGAAATACCAGAGGTTTACGATGAAACAACGACTAGTGAAGAAGTGGTAGAAGTAACAACTGTGAGTGAAGTAGTGAGTGAAAGGACGGTGGATATCAGTGATGCTTGTGCCTTCGCAAGGATCCCGAGTGACAGTGACGATATTGTCACGCTTAGTGACGAAGATAGTGATGTTAACTTGACGCTTAGCCATCCGGTGTTTGAAGCTGACGAGCTGGTCCGAGGAGTGGTGTATGATGGTAAGTGAACTTTATATTTTGAACTACATCCTTTGTAACTATTTATTGTTCCACAGCTAGGATTGATATTGTCAAATACTTCTCAATTTTCGGTGACTGTAGGAACTGCTAATTCTACTGTGTAATGTATTAACATTCTCAAATACTCCGTCAGTTCTTTCTCACATTGATCGCATGCTGAATATACACGAACTCGTTGGAAATAGCCTGCTGCAATATATTGAATGTTATTCAAGTCTCTGTTTACATGAAATTGGAGTTGACTTAGAATTTCCATTTCAAAATCCAACAATATTGTGTCCATCAAGGGAATATATCCCAATACACTCGGTACGCCAAAGACGTGACGCTCAGACAATGAATACATAATCTATGTAAAGTAGAAGTGAATAATATATGATTATGTAAAGTACATAATCTATGGATGTTGTAGAATTATGATTCGTAGTACGAATAAGCGGGGTCGTGCAGCCAAGCAGACAAGTCGTTAATATTCACACAGCGAAGCTTTGGATTGGATTGATTCTTCGTTTTATGGTTTGCTTATTTTATTCTCTGCAAGTTTTAGCTTTAATATTATTATGGTTTTCAGGATAATGAATCAATAGAGTGGTTTAGGTCGTGCGCGTCATTTGTGTCATAAACCTATTCCGTTGAACTTTGAGTACATCCCAATGTCTAACATGAACTTAGCGTTTAAAGATGTCACGCTGGTGAGTCTGCAACCTAACATTTGCTAACGTTGACTATTACTATGGCAAATTGGTTCATAAAAGTAGATAAATTATGTTCATGTGTCCTGGCCCTTATGTTACTTGTTTTTTGTTTTTAGTTTGGGCAAAGTGGCTGTAAAATAACTATCTTATTCATAATAGAGCCATTTGCTTAAAAAACCTATTTTAGCTATAGAACTGTGTTGTCCCTTTCAGTCAAACTTCATTTTAAACTTGACAAAAAGGGAGAAAACAGTTCGATAGCTAAAATAGGTTTTTCAAATGAAATGGGAATGGGAATTCAAATGTAATTTATGTTATTGTTTATACTGTAATTGTGTAATTTTTGTGTGTAACTAGTGTTGTAATTTTGTGTGTACATTCAGATACAAGTTACTTGTTAATGAATAAATGACTATGACTATGACTATGACTATGACTATTAAGCGAATAGGTTTATTATGAATAACAGGGTTAGTGTTTAAACTTTGTACGCATGCTCAAATATCTCTATATCTTGTAGATATTTGAAGCTTTGTCTGGTTTCAAGAGTTTTCCTTGTGAATATTCGTAAACAAAAGAAATACTTAGATAATACTGAAGTAGGTACACACAGTGACGTCATCTCTTTAATATAGGCCGCTCCCAGGGATAGCTACGATTAATGATCCCAGTATGAAATAATCAGAGAATAAATGAATCCTTCTGCCTACGCGATATACATCAATTAGGCTCAATGTTATGCTTCACATAGAAAGAAAAAGGGGAAACATTAATATTCTTGGTTGTAGAAGTGAATAGGGGCAATCAAGAAGCTTGTTGTACTTTTTATCAAATGTTTTTTGATGGCCAAGTACCGCATTTTAAATGCTCTAAAATCTAGATGAATGGTAAGTATCATTAATCTTCACTACACATCTTATTGCTTCGAGAATATTCTTTGAAGCATTGAAAGAAGTTTCTATGGTCTAATTTAAGTTTTCCTGTATTGTCTGTTAACACACTGCGTCTACGGCTCTCATCCAACTGTCCTGTCCCAGGTCTGGTGGAAGAAATTTCTGTTGAATTAAGCAGTACCTTTGTGCCCCTTTATCTTTATGTATTTTTTCTATTAAGACTTTTTTGTGTACATGAATTAATAAATAAAAAGTTTTCTGATCATAAGGGATCTGTTAAGTATTTCATAATGGATCCCTTATGATCAGATAACTCAGATTGATCGAACATTTTTCGGGAACACCATATTGAAATAAGTTTCACGAAGCAAAATAATTATGGGACAATGGAGGTTCTGATTTCTATGAAGATGAAGCTGCAACTATGATAATATCCATTAATTCTTAAAGTTACCTACTTATAAGATACCCGTAGGTGTAATGATCTTTTTTATATTTTTTGGATGTAACCAATAGATTGTGGAAAAAAAATTGATTTAAAAGAGTGTCCGTTGAGTTTCTTGCCTGTTCTTCTCCATAGGAACATACTACGCTTTGGAATGGGCAACTAGCTTCATCTTTCTGACTGACTCCTTGGCAATTCAAAAGTGCCTGTAATTGGTTTAATTGAAATTAATTCTTAGTTGAGTTGCGTTCAGTAGACTATACTAGAAGTACCTATCCAAAATATATCTAGCTTGAAGCTTCTGAAATAGTGTGCAGACAGAATAGCGCTCTAAGGAGTGTCCGACTGACAACACTTGAGGAAGTGATTGCTTCTTGGTGTAGACACAAACGACACTTGTGTCAGACACTAGAGTTGCTAAAACGATTCATTAGACGGTGGCAATGTATTTGAGATATTGCGAGCTTTTATAGTTTAGCGTAGAATGGCACGCCACATATTTTTGTTACCTGTCATGACTACTAATTAATTAATTTAAAAATAACCAGCTACCCGTAAAGAAGAAGTAGAATGTCAAATCACATAGGAAAGAAAAATGTAGGGAATTGTTGAAGACGCTTTTAATTTTATATCATACAAAAACAGACATTCAAAACAGAATTTCACATATTATTTAGACAAAACCTCCACCTTAAGACAAGCTTCTTTTAATTACCTACTCCTTCCTAATAACTGTACTTATTAGGACGGAGTATCAATCATTCTGCTAAGCTTTTTCCTATAGTAATATATATATCTCACGAAGAGAGGCGCGCTTTGCTTGTGGTTAATAGTCCTCCAGACCGATTTTTGCCATGGCGGCCAATCTCAACGGAGACTAGCCTTCGGCGCGGGAGATATTATAGCGCAGAAGAGTGTGCGCAGACACAGGTGCATTCTCTCATCTCTCACTCTCATAGTCCGATGGCACGGCAATCTGACACGACTGGAGAGAGATAACGTGCTTTCCGAGGCACGGGGGTATTACACCGCCAACTTCCAAACTCCGGGATGTTACTCAGAAATTTCTAATGGAAGACACGCTGTGAATGTGTGTGTAAGCGCAGGAGCTCTCTATACCGTCCGAGACAATGGCGAAGTTGGGAGTGTGTGTGTGCGTGTGTGTGTCTTATGTGCTAACTAGAGTTGAAAATTGCGAAAAATACATTTTTATTATTTTCGAAATGTTGCGTTGTCTTTCCTATAAAATAAAAAACAAATTTCACGTTCGACTGAAAAATAAAATCATACACGTATAATACTTGTTAAATACTGTCTATGTTTTTATATTTAAAAATCAAAGGGAAATAATCTTGCGGAAAGATTCTGTATTTTGTTGAAAAATACTGAGGCATTTGAAAGATACATGTTATTTTAAACGCTAGTGCTAACGCTACTCGTCTTCACGCACACATTCACAGCATGTTTGTACACTTGTTTACCACAAGTAAAGCCCGCGTCCTTTCGTGAAAAAAATAAAAAAAACTATAACCATGTTCGGGTCGGCGTCAAGTCTCACCGGATGCAGATGAATACCAGTATTTTACATAGAGCAACTGAATATCTTATTAGTATACTATTGGAAATTACATCCATAAGGGGTCAAACGCGTGTTATAATGTTACATAGAAGCGAAGTATTATTGAAAAATATTACAAAGCTATTTGCTGTAACTGTCTGAAAACATACTTAAAAGCTACCAAATAATACTTACATATGTAGTTTCCAATATCCTGGTAACACGAGACCGTTTCGCAATGCGAAATATTCAGTAAAAAGTACTAGTAACATGCAATTTAAAAAATATAAAATATGTTTATGGCCCTGGGTAGCTTTGCCGATAACCTTTGAGAGCAAAGTTGAAACATTTTCAGTACAATTCGTATGTTATAGAAATTTATCTGTCCCCGAAGGCTTAAATATGATGACCTGATACCGACTCGCGATTTAAATTTTCATAAAGTAGAATTTGAGCTTAATTCGTTCATTTTGCTAAAACGTGCGCCATTTTAAAGAGCTTTTCAGTCTCGATTTTACGTTTGGCAATGTTTTCAGGAGCCAAATTACAAATTGAAGTACATACTCATGTATTTATGTTTTAGGTGAAATGCTATTTTAAAACTGTTATCGGCACATCCTGTTTTCAGCCATTCCAAAATATACAATAACCTATCAAACGTATTACAAATTCTAAAGATGTTCTTTTACTCTATCTTTTTTAACCGACTTTTGTATTTGTGTATTTTTTCTTTGCGTCGTGTTTACCGCAAATAAACATATTTTCTTTATTTTTTCTTTTAGCTCTGCACCTTTTTATGACTTTGATGAATGTTTCTGATGTTACAATAGTTATTATTCAATTGTATTATATATTATCCTACTAATATTATTAATGTGAAAGTTTGTGAGGATGGATGGATGGATGTTTGTTACTCTTTCACGCAAAAACTACTGAACGGATTTGGATGGAATTTGGAACACAGATAATGTATAACCTGGATTAATATGTAGGGTACTTTTTATCCCGATAGTACGTTCCCGTGGGATAACTTCAGACATCTACAAGGGCGAAGCCGCAGGCAAAAGCTAGTTATCCATAATGAAATCTCGAAACGGCTGGTTGACACTTCCCGTGACCCAAGGGCTGGCTTTTACCTTGGCCAGAGGTTGAGCATTGCCGCCATTTTCTTGGGCACATTACCATGACAGTCGACAGCGATGTGGAGAAATTTTTCTACGCCATATTTTAGTAAAGTTATTAGGTTTAGTTAAGGCAAGATATTTTATTGTTTTTATTTTTCATTTAATGTGCATAGTTAGTTAGGTGTACGTTGTTATTTGGCATATAAATTGGAAAATAACAACACAATTCAATTAGAAGATAACTACATCACACTGTTTATCTTTTATCTGACGAACACAGTTTTCGACCTTTGTTTTTTTTTTTTTTACTGACTTAAAAACTCAAAAATGTTTTTAAAGTTAATGAGAACTGCGCACTGGCCAAGGTCACAGGTATACAATCATCCTCTTTGTTAACCGACTTCACATAAAGGAGGAGGTTCTCAATTCGCCTGTATGTTTTTTTTTTTTTATGTGTGTTAGTTCAGAACTTTTTTCTGGGTGAACCGATTTGGATGATTCTTTTTTATTTGATGGGTTCAAAACCTTTACATGTGGTCCCATTTAAATTTGATTAAGGTCTGACCAGTAGTTTTTGAGTTATCCTTAATACTGCAGATTTTTTCCACTTAGTTTATATGGATGATGTGTTAATAATTTCCTGTCACTGTTATTTACACACCAAGTAGTGGTATACGAATTTGTGTGGGGTAGGTACCGCAACTAAAAACTGAAAAATAAAAACTTTTTTACAAAAAAACAACCGACTTCCAAAAAAAACACTAAAAGACGTGAAAAATAACTTTAATTTCGGAAGTCGGTGGCCAAACACGAAAATACAAAACCAAAGGCACCGACTTCCGAAATTAAAGTTATTTTTCACGTCTTTTAGTGTTTTTTTTGGAAGTCGGTTGTTTTTTTGTAAAAAAGTTTTTTTGTGAAAATGTTTTTTTTAGTACCTGAAGACCCGGTGTAAAGTTGGTTTCCGACGGTGTATCACAAAGATTTAATTCGTTAGATTCGCCCTACCGTGTCAACAGTTAGTCGCGTTTCTGTTTCGTTTTGACATGACACACAGTGACTTGATTTGAATGTGTGAGCTTACTTTTCTCAGTATGGGCACTTTTTTGCGTGACTAAGTAGGTGAGGGTAAATCTAGCTATTTAAATTTTTGGTGAATCATTAATTTAAAGTCCAAGCCTGTTATTATCCATCAGAAATGGGCCAAGTGGTTTTTGACAACCCGATATAAACTGTTTTTGATTAAATTTTCAAAGTCTCACACAAATTTTGGGAGTTTCGTCGAAGTAAACATGTTTAAATAATGTAAATATTGTTTCTTAAACCTTGTTTTGTTTTGTTTGTTTTTTTTTTTAGATTACCTTGAAATTAATGAAATGATTTGTTTTCTTTTAAAAAAAAAATCTAAGGTAGGAATATTATTTTCCTCAGAAAGTGAGTTTGACCTTTACAAAGCTTTACACCAATACAAATAGTTTTTAAATTGTTTCATAAAATAACAATAGTCTGCATATAATGTAGCCTCTACAGAAAACATAACATCACGCCTGTTTTCCTCGAAGGGATAGGAGGTAGGCAGATGTGTAGATAACCTATCGGACACCCATATTTCGCCAGTAGTTTGTAATAGAGGGCGAACCTTTTGTCATCAACCGGGCACAAATCCAGATTCTGGGCTGCTGCTGAGAAGTCCCAGATGGAATAACACAATAAACTTTACCCGACCTGGGAATCGAACCCAGGAGCGGCGCAAGCACTACTCAGCAGTCGCGCTTCCGACCACTAGACCAACGTGGCAGTCCCAGTAATTCAGATAGGTTTAGAATCTTTGGAATAATATAATTATCTATCTATAAATGACTTTATTTCTGTAAGTAGTTTTGTACAAACACTTTTCCACGTCAATCATATTTTTTTAACTAGATGAGGTCAGCGTTTCCTATCTGACTACTCTGAGAAGAAAGGCCGAAACAAACTCAGAGGTCAGTCTCTTTTAAAGTCCAGACATATTCTTGGTCAGATTATTTAATGACCAAGTAGATCGGTATCTAAAATGGTCTTTTGAGGAAAGAACCACACTAATTGAGTGGACTTGTCCAGTCAGTGCACGCATTTGTCAGTAATCGTGTATATTAAAAGGCCATCGTGACTGACTGATCTATCAAAAAGAAAGTGGATGTAAGACTACATTTATAGGTATTGGCATCCGCTTAATTAGCAAGCTTTGAGTGTCAGAATGGATAGCTATTTAATATGTAAGAAAGTGCCTATGAATATGGTGCGTTGGGTAAGGATTTTATGAAGAAAAGCACAGAAAGACAAGACCAGGCATTTATTTCAGTTAGGCTTGTCGTTAATGAGAAAGCTATCAATCCGTTCCAAAACTAGGTCTTCATGGAGAAGAAGGATAAGAAACTCCATGGAAGCTTGTTATAAAAATCTTGTATCAACACATTTTTACATTAGCATATTATTATTGTTAACACAAGGATCGTTTCTCAAAGTTAGCAACTTTGTCAATGCAAAGAAAGAACATAAACATACCTTAATTCGATTTAACACACAAACAATATTAGCTATCCGTAAAACACATACAGAACAACATAGATCAGCAATACTAATCACTATTATAATATCAATTAACTTACATGAACATTGTAGTCAGTCGATCTTTCACTATAAGTAATGTTGTTAATCATAATTCAATCCATTTTACAATATAGGAAGAACTTCGCTATGCAGCGTGATTTCCTTAGGTATATTGGCTTTTAGCAAATTAATATTATGAATATTGGACGCCACTCAGGAACGGATTGGGCTGAAACTTGGCACACAGCTAGTTATTATGACGTAGGCATCCGCTAAGAAGGGGTTTTTGGAAATTCGACCTTTAAGGGGGTGAAAAGAGGAGATTTTGTTTGTATAAGAAATCTTATTCCTTGAGTTAATAAACTTGAAACTTGGCACGAATATACAGTAAATTGTATGGGTAATTGTTTTCTTTTTTTTTCACAGTTATTTTTAGTCATGGTCTGGTAGTTTGAGTAATTTATGCGACCTACCCAAATGTCCTTTCTTTGGTATTGTTCGTCGAATCGTTGAGCTCCTTAAGTTCTGAGTTGAGCTGTAATTATGAAATTGTGATTACTGACTAATGCGTGCACTGACTGGACAGGTACACTGAATCTGTGTGTCTCTTTCCTTAAAAGACCATTTCAGACACCAATCTACATGGTCTTCACATGATCTGACCAAGATTATGTATGGGATTTAAAAGAGACTTAAGTGTGACCTCTGAGTTTGTGTCGGCCTTTCTTCTCAGAGTAGTCAGATAGAAAACCTCATCTATTTTAAAAAATTATGATTGACGTGTAAAAGTGTTTGTAAAACCTACTTACAGAAATAAAATTACTTGACATTTATCATTAAAAGAAGTTTTTTTTTTCTAAACTTTTGGGGTTTTTGGGGGGTCAAATTTTGTATGGAAGAAATTTAACGCGCGGTCCAATTAACTCGAAACTCATTACTTATACTTAAGATCAATTATAAAGAATAACGTGTATCAAGGTTTTTCGAAAATCATCCTCTGAAAGGGCACTGGGGTTACTAAAGTTTTAAGAGGAGGATTTTACTGCGTGGCTTGATTACCTTAAAAAATGGTATGAATAATCTGTAGTTTAAGTTGTGGAAACAACACAAATGATTTTTCAAAATTCCACCCCTGTCGGAGGTAAAGGAGGGGATACAGTTTATATGAAAAATCCTATTATTTTTGGTTAATAAACTTGAAACTTGGCAATATTTTCTTTAGTAAATAATTAAGATTGGGGCTTTTATTTTTTTTAAACAGCACCTCACAGAGGATTTAGAGGGTGTCAAAGTTAGTAAGTATTAAAAGGCGCTGTCGGATTAAATCTAAAATTGGTACTAATATTTAATACAAAAAATAAAAAGTACGTAATTCAAGGTTTTTCAAAAATCTATTTCTAAGTAGGTGGAAAAGGGTAATAAAGTTTGGATTTTACTGCTTGCTTCGATTAACTGGAAAATGGTATTAATAATGTTAAATCATACAACAGAAATGTACCAAACACTTTTTTTTAACAAGGCCTGTCGTGTTGAAAAATCTTATTCCACTGATATAAATTTAAAAATTAGCCCGAATACTTATTTAAATCTACATAATAAAGCTGATGTACAAAAGCGTTTTCGGAATTGCTCCGAGAATTTATAATAACATTCCGAATTCCATAAAGGTATAGCCATTCTCAAAATTTTTAATCGTACTGCAAAAACTTCTTCTTGTCAAATGCTACTATACAATAGACGAGTTTTAAATGATAAACAGTTATAATTATTAATGCTACATCTAAAATTCCACATCTGTAATTTTGTTTAATGACTATTGGAATGTTTGTTTTTATTAATGACATTTTAGCTTATTTACTTTGCATGTTACCATATTTGTATGTCTTAAGACAAAACATAGCGTGCTTTTTTATATGTATGACCTATAGTATACCTTTTTTTTTTGGGTGGTAAGTATATCATCAAATGATATCTCCTTCTCTGGGCGGAGCAGAAGGACGTGTCAGACTCGTACTGACTAAAACCCACCCATGTTCCTTCAGTTGCCTGTGCGCCAGGGCCACGGTAACTCTTTCGAACAGTCTGCGACCCCGGCAGGCATCGGCCCTATCGGACCCCGTCAATGGTGCTGACATCCCTTTGACCTATGTTTCACAAATAAACTTTATGATTATGATTAAAGAGTTTGTTTTTTTGTTGATGTGTAAACATCTTAGCGCTCGGCCTACGGTAGGGGCTAGCTGAGACTTCGAGCGTCAGACGCGTAAGCTTAAGACTTCGAGCGTCAGATGACGTCAGCGTAAGACCCGTGTCTATGTGAGCGCGTGAACCAAACTGATGCGAGCTCACATGTTTACACATCAATTTTCGTGAGTGCCAAACCAACTCACACCGATTTTTTTGAATGCGCTAATCTCTGAAACTACCTGTCGGATTTGAAAAAATCTTTTTGCATTTGATATTCCAATTTTTGAGGAAGGTTATAAGCTATTTAACATCACGCTACGTCCCTTAAGAGCCGAGGAAAGGGGAAAAAGGCAGAAAGAACGCCAAGCGAAAACGAACTAATAGCACGTGCAAGCGATGTGATGCGACGCGGTGGGTAATTAAGTCGAAGAATTAATTAATTAACGAAGTCGCGGGCATAAATAAGTTAATCAAATTCATCTTATTTCAAAAGAACCAACAATTATAACCAGCATACATAAACTGTACAAGTGTAAACAAAGCAAGCTAATTTGAACTTTATTAATATATGCATAAGGTGTAATAGGGTATGCCAGAGCTTTAATAATTAATTGTTAACTCTGTCAGAGTCAATTCTTGCCCAAAAGACAAGTACCTATAGTATATATAGGATTAAAAGGATTAAACAATTTTAATGGATGTCTGTATTTACTGTTAAGAGTCGACAACTCGTCACTAGGTAGGTACTTGTAAGTACCATTTTGTTTTTGGAACGAAGTTTCTTATCGCACGTTATACTCTGCACACTTGGCGAATGAGAGCTAGATCGAAAGAAGTATAAAATTTTGACTGTCACGACACTTTTGTTACGTGACTGTAGAATCCTGTTGATTCACTGGCTCACTATCACACCAAGCTCTATCGAGGAGACCCTGCTTCACTTTGCCTATTTCCCGCCATTCCTCGTGACTGACAGATGACTTTAGTGACAGCAGCGACTCCTCTTGTGTGAATGAGACAGTGTTTACATATTTATTAAATAGATACACTACATTGACAAAATTGTTGTTATTCGCCAAGTGTGCAAAAGCGAAATGATCTTCGTCCCACAAAACCTCTCGAATGTTTTATTTCTTATTTTATATGTCTCCATTTTATACTTAATTAAATTACCTACTGGCGTACCTGCCAATAAACTTCCGGAAAAAGTGCCTCAGTTTTAAAACGTTACGAAAACTGATCTAACAGCATACCGCGGTCTTAAAAAAAAAACAAAAGGGTCTAGTACAAAAACAAAATTCACCCAATGAATTAACACCACTTAAACCATAATTTTAACTCTCCCTCCGCCTGCGAAATGCTAATCGCAAACAACTCCAAACATGTACAACAAAGCCTAGTAAGCATTTCACATGTCGCGACATGCCTCATGCCTATCAACTTAGACTATTTATCATAATGTCATCCCTGCTACCTTTTGTTTCATATTGTGTTAAGGAGAAGGATGGTGTCACATAAAGCTGGGTACTCACTGGTAAGGTGTAACTATAAGCCCGAACTCACATATGTACACTGACGAAACGTTTTTTTTCCGTATCTTCATTAAATATGATTTTGAAGTAAAAACTTCTTTAGGCGCACTTTCCGTTCTTTCTGAACAGTGAACGAAACGGAACCGTAACGCTCGGGTTCGTGACGCTGAATCGGGTATACTCGGCTCCATTCGGTCGGTGGCGTTGAATCGCGTATACTTAGCACTAAATCGCGTATACAACTTGGCTCCAGTCGTAAGTTTTCACTTTTTTTTTAAGTGTCCCATAAAATCGTATAAGTAAACGTATTCACGCGTTTACACGAATCAAGAAATCGCATAAGTATAATAATATGTCCATATCACGGATTTATTTCAGAATGAATCGTCTTGTCGCCATGCGAAAACGCATTTTAAAGGACAGTTATAAGAAGAATCGTCAATCATCACTAATAACGAGTCGGTGCACAATCGAATCAAAATGCGATGTAATTTTTATTGTATGGCGATAACGTCTCGTGGATTCCCCGTACAAAGTTAAAGCATTTATGTATTTCAAATAGGTACATAAAAGGTACTTTTGAACGTCAAAATTTACAAGAAAATGGAATTGATTCTAGTTGTCTCTTCCAAAAGGTAGTTTCGTATGGAAGATAATGGACAAGAAGCACATGCACACTCTTTTAAAATGTTTTACGATTTTTTGTATACACTAGTTGTATAATATTATTTGTGAAGACAATGCACCTATACTCCATTTGAAATAAGGTTAGAAATTTTGACTTCTATTCCGCAGGGATAAGGATGGCATTAAAAGCAAAAACGTGGTTACAATACCAACTGTTTACTGCAGCTGCCATTTGTCATACCACTAACGCAATAGAATTCAAAATCGGTTGAAAAGACTGTAAAAAGGTTTATTTAAATTTCTATTCATATTTCAAATGGAGTTTAGAATAAAATAACTGTACCACGATTAGTTACAACACACTCAGCAAACTAGAACCATAGTGTCTGTGTCTGCATTGATCCCAGTTACAGCTCGCTAATGAATACTTGGGTTTACGTTGGGCAATGAAAGGATACATTCGGGTACAAATGGTTACAAATTGTATCCTTGACATAAAATGTCGCATTGTGACTGAAGAGTTATGAAATTTTAGGTGCTAATACATATTATCTAGCGATTGCCATCCAACGTGCCAATGCTGCCAGCCTTTTGGGCCCTTATCCCCATTGACAGCGATGCGGATGAATTTTTGAATGTCCTATGAGCTCTTCCCTTTTCTTAAATTATATACTTTTATATAGTAGGTATATATACTTTAGTAGTGTTAGCCTCTCCCTCGCCTCGTTGCCGGTGCCTCGTTGGTCTAGTGGTCGCAAGCGCTACTGCTGAGCATGAGGTCCTGGGTTCGATTCCCGGGTCGGGCAAAGTATTATTGGGTTTTTCCATCTGGAATTTCTCGGTAGCAGCCCGGAGTCTGGATTTGTGCCCGTTTGATGGCAATAGGCTCGCCCCCTATTACATGGGACTTAAAACATAACTGGCGAAATGTGAGTGTGCTATAGGTATACCTCTGCCAAACGCTTTGGGAATACAGGCGTGCTCTTATGTTATGTTATGTGTAGTGTAAGCTTGTTTAAGGTAACCTATTTCAATTTATCACATAACAATTATCTAGCGATGAAAAGGGTGAGGTTATTGGTAGACGTGACTTCAATTGTTAGTACCGTTTGGATCTCAGAAAATATGGCACCACTTCTTTCTGAGAGGATGTGATAATAGACGACTAAGATTATTCAGAAGGATGGTCAGTGATACTCGTATTGTAGCGGCATCTACATCGCCACATGCGAGCTACACGTCATACTGACGTCACGCAAAATCCTGCATCGCGCAAGCAGTGTTTACCGCGCAACTAGCATAATTGAATACAACGTCCGGACATCAAACGTCGGGCAGTTGCCCACTAGACACGACACCCGTCTGGTCGGAGGATCCTCTCTTTTCTTTGGAGGTATGAGTGAACTTTACACCCTGTTCCTTGTACCTCTATAATATCATGTCTCTGTGTTTTCTGATGCTTCATAGTTTCTAGCATAGTAGACATGTATGCTAAGGGGATACCTTTTACGACACCCCCGTGGATTTTTCGGGTCCTGCTGTTACAGCGAATGTCAAAATGGCTATAAATTCACACGCAATTCAGAAAAACTTCGAATTTGGGACAAATTCTTTTAATAACCAAACTGCGATCATCGATTCATCTCCCCAATGTCATGAGTATGGCATTTTTAGGGTTCCGTACATAAAGAGTGCCAACGGGACCCTATTACTAAGCCTCCGCTGTCTGTCCGTCCATCCGTCCGTCCGTCTGACTGTCGGTGGGCTGTATCTCATTAACCGTAATAGGTAGATAGTCGAAATTTTCATAGAGTATGTATTTCTATTGCCACTATAACAACAATAAATAAAATAAAGTTGAAAATTAAATGGGTCCCCATACAAGAAACGTGTGTTTTATTTCAAATATGTAGTGTTAAATATATATGTGTAGTGGTGGCGCGGAACCGTTTGTGTGCGAGTCCAACTCGCACTTGACCGGTTTTTAAGTTTGAATCAACTTTTGATATCAAAGAGGTAAATGGTGGAACGGAGTGCGATTCGAAAATTCAGCGTTTTTGCTCTCTATACGAGGTCATAGCCATTGTATTATTATTGCTTTAATTTGACCACTGAATTTATACTTAAATGGTGATTATCGACTATTTTTTCTTCTCAGAGTAGTCAGATAGGAAACGCCAACCTCATCTAGTTTAAAAAAATATGATTGACGTGTAAAAGTGTTTGTACAAACCTTCTTACAGAAATAAAATTATTTATCATTTATCATTCAATCCAATCCCTGTCATACCGTTTAATATCAATAGAATTTGATAAATTAAATATAATCATTGCGTTCAGTTGCTAGATTACATTGTGGAGGTCAAATATTTGAATAGGTCTTGTAAACCAATTTGAAACGCCATAGTCAAATAGAAATCCCTTCAAAATCATTTGCAAGAGATCTCGTTTAACTATTGCGAACACAGTGAAATAATTGTCTATTGTATTGACAGGACTAAATCTCTCAGAGATTAATTTTGGGGTCTGAGTGGCCATCAACAGAGGTTAACAATTATTTTGTCCTTCATTGAAAATTAGTATCGTCTGATGAACAGGGCCGTTTTTAACCTATTGCAAGCCCTAGTCATTTTAGGAAACTGAGGGCCCTATGGAGAATCTAGGATGCAAGAGCGAGCGAATTGAACTCAAAAATTGTAGCACCCTGTCTCTGCGATAGACCCTGCGCTAGCTCCGAGGCTGGCATGAAATAGGGGCCCCATGAAATAGGAGGCACTTGCGCGGAGTGGCCAATGGAAAAGAAGGCCCTGCTGACCAATGACTGTTCTAGTTGTTTAGGGATGATTTGTCCTAGACCGTCACGGGTGCGAGCCCCATCCGTGTCTGCTCGACCAGTCCGTCTATTCTGTTAAAATCTCGCTGTGAAAAAGGTGCAGTGAACTTGAAGTGAACTGTCAATAGTGTCAATTTCCAGCATCAGGTGGAACGAACGCTCTGCATAATAGTACTACAGGACACGGACGCCGCACGATGTACCTCATTATCATCATCAGCCCATATTCGTCCACTGCTGGACGTAGGCCTCTCCTAGTTAACGCCACTGACCCCAATCTCCAGCTGTCCTCATCCAGTCTCTGCCACCGTCGTCTCTCCACCTGGCCGATGGGCGTCCCACCCTACGTTTGCCTAAACGCGGTCTCCACTCTAAAACTTGTTTTCCTCAACGATTGTCAGTTCTGCGAGAGATGTGACCAGCCCATTGTCACTTCAGCTGGGTAAGTCATTGGCGTTTCGGATTTTATCCTTTAGAGAGACTCTAAGCATAGCTCTCTCCATAGCTCGCTGAGCAACTTTAAACCTATGGACCAGTCTCAACGTGAGTGTGACCGACGATGACCGTGACGGTGTACCTACAAGATGAAATGCTTCATATAAAAACGTTCGTGAAGTTGTGGATCAATGCCTCGTTAGCGCCTCGTATGTAGTACTGTGGCACGGCTCACACCCGACATGGTCTAGCATAAATTATCCCTTACACAGATCAAGTACCTTTACCTCTTCCTCTATGTTTGTTGTTAAGAGGGTTGACATATAAACGCACTGTGCCAAAATTTACTTTTCGATAAAGAAGAAAAATTCTACGGTAATGGCAAGAGAATATAGGCTTGTCTTTAACTGCTTCGTCCGTATTACCAGTCAGCAAGGATGGTAGCGGCTCTAAATAAGTCGTTTCTGCAAGACAAATTTCAGTATAAAAACTTTGAGAATCTCTTTGAAGAGACATGATATGGTAACAGTGTATAATAATATTAACACCTGAGAAGGCTCTCGTTGGGCAGCTGAATTAAGTGCTTGATTCAGAAAGTGGTACTTCTGGACCCGGCTTGTATTGTTAGGAGGTTCCTCTCTCTGAAGCCCTGACCGCCTTGCTGCAGCACCTGTAGCTTGGACCCTGTTCCCGATACAGGTGGGCTACTATTTTTATATTTAAAAGTGTAGGTATGTGTAGGAACTACAGGTAGCAATAATGCTAACGGGGCGAAATGCATTGTTTCTCCCGCATACAGTCTAGCGGCCAGTCGTCTTCCCAGCGCCGTAGCAATAACTTGTGTTCTGTATAGATTCAGTAAGAAGCGTCACTGTGCTTATTGTTCATGGTCATCATTCAAAAGACGTTATACTTTATACTGCGATTTCATTTACCACCTTCTCCAACCACGATATCATAAGGTCCGAACAGTATGTAAACGTATTTTATATGTGTATTTATGAAATAAAGCAGTTCAGAACATTTCTCAAAACCTATAATTTTAAACTTATAAATTTAGTATTTGTAGTTAGAGGAGGCCCCGAGGGGCTCACAGGTCTAAAATTAAACGGACCACGGGAAGGGTGTACCTAAACAGATTAGCGTGCTATTTGCGACTTGAAGGTACCATAGGAGGGTATGTTGGGTCATTGTGTATCTTTATAATATCCAGCTCCTATATTCAAAACAGATTGTTAAATTTATTAAACGTAACTTTTATAACAATTGTTCCAAAGTGTAATTGTGTTTTTCATCATGAATTTCATATATTATCCTGCCCTTTATCCAATTTATTTGTGATCGGTGCAGTAACTATGTCTTTTTCTTCCATATTTCTCTAAACTGAGTTCAAGAGCTGCGAGTGTCAATATGTCACTACAATGTTGACACTGACAGCTCTTGAACGCAGTTTAGGTGTGCAGATCACGTTTAGTTTCATTGGTGAAATTCGCTTAGTCGTCATCTCACTAATCACTCCTTTTGTAGCCATAACATCTCTCACACCCTACCTAGGTATATTATTGGACTTAAATAAACCTAACTGGTGAAAACTGGGTGTTGCATCTTTACGTTGAGCTCCTTAAGTCCTGACTTCCTGAGTTGAGCTGCACGATTACTAACAAATGCGTGCACTGACTGGACACGTCCACTAAATCTGTGTGGCTCTTTCCTTAAAAGACCATTTCTGATACCAATCTACATGGTCTTCACATGATCTGACCAAGACTATGTCTGGACTTTAAAAGAGACTGTGACCTCTGAGTTTGTTTCGGCCTTTCTTCTCCGAGTAGTCAGATAGGAAACGCCGACCTCATCTAGTTTAAAAAATATGATTGACGTGTTAAAGTGTTTGTACAAACCTACTTACAGAAATAAAATCATTTATCATTTACTATCCAACCCTTGGAGAAATACAAGTGCTATGTTTTGTTATATCGAAACCTTGACATTAATAAACTCCGGATTTTCCTTGTTCCGGAATTACCTCAGGTATACGTATCATTACCCTTATAAATCAGGCCTGATTCATCATATTGTGCACAATGATCCAGGCCGCGCGGGGACCGTTGTAACAACAATGGCGTCTATTGATTCCTTTGTGCTAGTCCCAAATCAATCTCAGACGTATTTAATATTAATCGTGTTTCCAGTCTTTGTGTTGCCATCGGGAATGTCTGATTTTTTAAGGCTTTTGAAGGTTTATTTTTCTTTTGTCTTTTCTAGCTGGCTGGATCTGTGAGCAGAACTGAGTAAAGACTGCCATTAGATAGAATATCTGTCTATGAATCATGACGCACACAAGCGCAATAAAATTTGTGTGTTATCGGCAAAACTGAATAATTCTTCTGTTTACATTTGGTACATAATTAAGTACCGACTCGAGTTAGGTTCCTTGACGTCTATATGTAATACTTTACAATGAAAAACTGTCACTTTTGGACTGACTTTGGACACTTAAGTAACTTGCTACTTAAATTAAACTCGCTACATAACTAATGCAAATGTAAATCAGCCATGACAGACAAAACGGTTTGGATGCTGGTGCGCATTGTCTTAATGGTATGTAATATATATATACCTATACAGGGTTAGTTTTCAAAGACCAGCCAAATTTAAGGATGTGGTACAGACCATCAAACTGAACAACTCTCTCCATGGGACCAATATCATCATCGCGAAAAATTTATAAACTGTCCCATAAAAAACTTCAATACCTACTTGACCTAAATGTATGGGACCGCTGATTTTTTTTTCGTGATTACGATTTTGATCCCAAGGAGAAAATTGTTCAGTACGCTGGTCTGTACCACACCCTTAAATTTGGCTGGTCTTTTGAAAACTAACCCTGTATATATTTTAATCAAATTTATTTCGAGCAACCTAAACTCATATTTGGAGTACACACAAATACAAACAACACAATCAAAAATAATACTAATGATCACTGATTTTGTTAAATCCTAAATTGTGTAATGGACCATGCGTGACAATATACTAAAGTAAGTAAAAAAAAAAACAAACAACAACTAAGCAATGTTTATTTTATCTCCACAAATTACATTCTTATACTAGTAATATTAAGATGACAGGTATTTTATCAAAATTTTGTAATTTGTGGCAGATCTGGAGTATAAACTAAGCCTAGGCCTGTATTTTAGAACTCCAGGACCCCCATTATATCATTCTATTAAAGGTTGTCAACGTGGTACAATTGATTGATGGTGTGTGTGTGTCTATGTGTGAGGGTGTGTGTGTGTGTGTGTGTGTGTATGTATAGGGGGGTGTGTGTGTGTATGGGGGTGTGTGTGTGTGTTTGGGTGTGTGTATGTGTATGGGGGTGTGTATGTGTGTGTGTTTGTATGCGGTAATACTGGCTACCACTTCTTTGAGTACAAACAAACAGAGCTCTGACAAGTGCAGAAAACATCGAGTTAGATAATCGGTTAATCCCTTATCCCTACATCCTGTTAAGTAGATACTTAACTATGTACTCGGATCGTGGGTGTGTCGAAACACGTACCGCTTAAGAAAACATCTTGGCCTCAAACGGATAGGTACTCCTTTATAAAACCTTTACTTTTTACCCAGAGGTCAGGTGGTAGAGAATGCCACCAGCTATTAAGGCCCACTTGCACCGCCAATCACTAAACACGTTTATCGTACAAGTTTAGAGATCATTCTGTCTCTGTCATCTTTAAGCATTTGGTAGAAACAGAATTATGTTTTAAACTTGTTTAGCGCTAAACATGTTTAATGATTGGCGGTGCAAGTGGGCCTTAGTCTGCCTCTTGATAGGTACAGTAGACTGCACGTCAGCAGTAACATTGACCTTGAGCTGGCCTAGCGTAGTACGTAGATTCAACAGAATAAGAGGTCGGCTTAATCTGGTTCTGTGACCATTGTCGTGCGTCTTACTGTACACCATGTCTTCGTGTAGCCGGTGCAGCGCATAAAAGAATAATGAAATTAATTATAAGTACCTACGTGGACAACCAACCAGCAATCAGAGGGTTGAAAGAACAGAATTAATCCAAAAACTCTAAGGACCGAATAAGAAAGACTCATGAGTCTACATTATTCTATAAATCTAAATCTAAATTATAATAATCCATACTAATATTATAAATTCGAAAGTAACTCTGTATGTTACCTTTGCACGGCTAAACTAAAAAAACGCCTAAAAAAAATTGGTAAGGAGATAGATGGTACCTTGCGGAAGGACATAGGCTACTTATTGTCCCGGTAGCACGTTCCCGTGGGATAATTTCCGATATCCACGCGGGCGAAGTCGCGGAGAAGCTAGTAATATTATAAAGAGAAAAGATTTGATTTTTTTATATGTTTGTTTGTTACGCTTTCACGCTAAAACAACTGAACGGGTTTGAATGAAATCTGACACATGGGTAGACCATGACCCAGATTAGAACATAGGATACTTTTTATCCCGATATTCCCATGGGTTCGAGATTTACGTAGGTGACCCCGCGTGGCGCAGCTAGTCTATTATAAATAATGGTGCCGATTAAACACCGAACTAAACTAACTAAACTATCACAAAAATTCCTTACTTTTGGCTATGAGAATCTTAAAGCTATTCTGCAAAAAAAAAACTCTAAAAAATTAAAATTTGACGCAACTATAATTTAATTTGACAATCGCGGCTCCACGTGGTACTTGTTTTCCCAACCCCGTGTATTTTTTTAGACCGGAGGCGCACATGGGGTGCAACCTCGACGTGTTTTATATGGAATTTTTCACTTTTTATATGAAAAAATATTACTTACATGCAAAGTTTTAAAGGTTTAAGGGGGTCGAAATTTTCATTATTTTTGCGATAGGACACACCATTTTCGAGATATAAGCAAAATAAAAAAAATAAAAAAAAGATACAGCACTGTTTTTGCACCTGAAGTCGACGTGTTGTGGTGAATTTTAGTTCATGACAACTAATTTTATTCCATACCTTTTTAATCGCGATTAAAAATAGCCAGATTTAGTTAGACAACCAAAATTATAAGAGAAAAACGTCAAATTCAGAATAGCAAAATTGGCATTTTCACTAAACTAATAACTCAGTGCAATCTTAGTGCTGTCAAACTAAAATATAGTTAAGTTGTGTCACTTTAGTCTATTTCAGAATGAGAAATCGTCGTTTGACAGGAATAAACTTAATTTTAGTGATTTTTAGTCTAGTTTAGAGAATTTTGTGACAAGAGAATTGGCACCAATGCCTACATTCGTCAGCAATTAAATTAAAATACCAAATACACCTGAGATTTGTTAAATATCCAAAATCATTTCTGATTATTTCAAGTTCGCCCAAAGAGATTGAATGTCTTTGAGTTCGCCATTTGAAAGCGAGAGAGTTGTCAAACAAAATGTCAGCTGTCACTGCCAAGCTAGTGCATGGAATTATGAAGTGCTACCGTACTTTATTCATGCTCCTTGAGCCAATGTTTCTTGTAGTAACATTACTCAGCGCTGTAGAGCGCTTTAGCGCAACATGCATCTACATTTATATGCAACCAAACAATCTTATCCATAGAGGAAGTGCTGGGTTTTATTATTTTTGCAATCATCCTTTGATTCGTCCAAATATAGCGCCGGAAAATAAGATCTAGAATACAATAAAATTGTGATACAACCCTTTAAAAGTTTACAAGATTTTGAAATGTCCATGTGATAAGAAATGATATGAACAGCATAAAATAAATTAGATTTTGTCGTACGGATTTTATACGTGTTGATTCATAGGACGTTTTGAGCAATGTTCTTTACTGAGCATACAAAGAAAATCAGACATGTCACAACAGGTGATCTATTGAAAGGACTATCCAACTAGAGAGTGATCGATCGAGTCGGTGAAATTGAATTGAACAAAAATAACAATGTTACAAAATATTTCAGGAGTATGAAGGATTTTTATTGTATTGTGTTTTGCAATTTACTTTCGAGATGACAAAGCAAACAAAGGAATTTTCTCTAACATTACTGCGATCACTTATCCGTTTGTCACGTTTGTTACTTGTCCTTGGCGCTGTGTTTTAGGGTGATAATCAAAATGTTTCTACCAAATGTAGTCAGGAATAGATATTCTTGGATAATGTACCATTTATCAGTCGTCATTTGATTTACTAATGATTGTACCTTAATTAAATTTATTTAATTTATTTTTATTTAAACATCAATAGGTACCTATTTATGCGAAGCACAAACACGAAACACGTACAAAAGACTTCTCTTATATTTGAAAGACATTCTCTAATTAACGTAGATACTATACTCGTTAAGCTAAGCGCACATTACAGCCGCATCGGGCCGCATCACATTTCAATACAAAAAACGCGGTGCGGCCCGCCTCCAGTGTGTGATAGTTCAAACAAAATCTACAAAAGTGATGTCGGAGGACTTTTGCAAATCTGCGTCAGCCTTTAGGCCGAAAACACATTGGTGCGGAGGCGTGGAAAAGTCAATCAAAATTTGAATATAGAATTCGGGTTGTAATAAGTTCTCCGCCATACTTTGTTTCCAAACCAAATACAGAATGTACCTACATGTCTTAATACAGCGATGAAAGAAGAATAGCCCCAAGTTATCGTGAGCCAGTAAGCCATTTCCCCAATTATACTTACAACATACGCAGGAGGGTTGAAACAGTGTTTTCGTTTAATTTCAAGATCTATAAGGAAAGGTTCAGGGAAGGTAAAACCCTTGCCATTAATATTATAATAATACTCTAAGGTTACTTTTGAATTAAATATTTATGATGTTCCACGTCAAGATGTTTGGTGGGCTTCAAAATTTTTGGTTTCCTAAATAAGCGGTGAACGGTCACACATTAATGCTCCTTCAAACAGGCGCGACACGCGACGCGAATCGCACGCGACACAAAAGCACCGCTCGTCGCGCGACAGGCGGTGCAGTAGGGTCGCGTGCGCTTCGCGTTGTGGGTGGCGCGCCTGTTTGAAAGGCACCGCCTGTCGCGCGGAGCGGTGTCTGTCAAACAGGCGCGATACGCGACGCAAATCGCACGTGACACAAAGGTACCACTCGTTGCGCGAAAGGCGGTGCCTTTGTGTTACGTGTGATTCTCGTCGCGTGTCACGCCTGTTTGAAGGAGCCTATAACGGCTGTCAAAATACAAATCGTTTTCTGACACCTTAATGTCAAATATTCGTGAAAATTACAGATGTTTATGATGACCGTTATAATATGACTAAACCGCTGTCCTAGTAAACCAAAGCTTTAGGTATTAAGGCAAGAGGTATGAACTACCTAAATGCTGTGCATATTCACTTGAGTATATGATTGGAATCATGGTCAGTAGCGGTGTGAATATGAAAAGCATCATATTCAGCTGCGGAGGTCTTGAAAAGATATTCAGTGTACAAATAATTGCAAGAAACACGCTTGCCTTGTAATGTTGGCGGTTCTCCTTTGAAATTGGTAGCAAATGATGAACGGACTGCAGATTACTTCTAATGATATCGTTGTTGTGACGTGCAAGGTTAAGGTCAAAATTGAACCTCGTAATTAAATTAACTTTTATTCAGGGATCATTGGTTAAGACTGCAATAATATTCTAAATAAAATTATTTTCGAACACAAAAAATAGGTACTCAACTCTACCCAAGTTCAGAATGATCTCCTTCCAAAAGTACTCCAATAAAGACACTCTTTACCAACTCTGAAACCGCTTTGTTTCGCTAAGCAAAACATTAATTTACTCTCCAAGTTACCTCTCATATAAATCATGTGACGTCACAAATAATTTGAGGGTACCCAGCAGTTTGGGGAACGTTGGAAAGGCGACTCGCTTACCAAAGACAGAATAGTATCTACAGAAGGTCGGCTCCATACAACACATACGAACGAAAACACACGCTTCATGTACAGCGAGTGTAAAGTCAATATCAGACTCTTCACGTTTTGTTCTTTTTTAAGGTTCCGTACCCAACAGAACAGAACCCTTCGTGTGCGAGTCCGCCTCGCACACGAAGGCTTTCATTCGACATCTTTCACATGAAGGGAAATATCTGAACACAAAATGAAGGCTCCCGCCTAAAGGCGCGACGCGACTCTAGTAGGACAATTTCTATGAAAATTTCATGGAAATTGTTCTACAAGAGTCGCGTCGCGTTGTCACGTCACGCCCGTCGGCGGCGCCTAGTCAAAAGTGAAAAATGAATTCATTAGTGAATCAATCCTACAAAACTGTATTTCGGCACTTGGCATCTTTCACTCGCCTACCGAATGCCCGAAAAAGAAAGGTAAGAAGCGGATGAACGTTCATTCTTATACAATTTTATCGGTGTTGCTGTGATCGTGGAATGAAACAAAAAACAACAATGAACCTTGACTGATATTGGCTTAAGGCGAAAGCGTCGGGGTAGCCCGCGAAATTCATTCGCAACCGCGCTCGCGACTGGCATCCGTTTGAGATAGTTTGAGATCGCCATACGTGCGTATCTGTGTGTGCGTGCGCCTGTGTCCGCTCGCTGTATGAACACAGTATTTATACAGTGGTATGGAGCCGACCTTCTAAACTATTCTGTGTCAAAGGGCTGCAAGTTGTTATTCTTGTGGCTTGTTGATTTTAATATAGCTAATGGATTAGTTAAACAACTGTTGTTGGTTTGATAAACTTAGATTAAATTCTGTTGTCTGTTGTAAACTTCGGTTTGGTATAGGTAAAGTTACGTGGAATCTGTTGTTTTTCGGTAAAGGAAAAATACGGTTTTCTTGTTGTATCGACGCGTCAGTACTATCTTCCAATTTAAGCTGTACCTGCACCATTTATTGAACGAATGTAACATCTAATTAACACTCGAATTAAAATCCGACATTGATTAAATACATAGCGAGGCTAATAGTATTTAAATCTTAATTATAATTATGTTTGATTACTCGTTTATTTATTTATTTTTCTCAAAGATGCTTGGAAATTCGAGCATTATTTTGACAACATTCTTCGAGCTAAATTGAAAATGTTGTACTTTTACTGTACTACATGGGAGCAACGGCTGGCAATGTTAGTATGTAAATCCATATCTGTCGTGTTTAGCGGCCGAATAAATTACTATGAAAACTCTGTCGTGTAATTTAAAAATGGAACGAACTTTTTACAACTAAGGTGGTAACTTATCAATAATTTTATTTAAATCTCGAACTGAGCTGTTTAAAGTGAAAAAGAAACAAATTAACATATTGGCGCGAGAAAAATTATCGTTGTTCGTTATTGATTCTGGAATTAGATTGAATTTACTTGATTGTATCAGATATTGTCATTCCTTTGCGGACCCAAATTGGTGCTACATTTCTGCTTATGCATGGTAATGCACGTCCACACACTGCCAGAGTCGTTGCCAATACACTTGCCGCAGCTAATATCAACATCCTACCATGGCCTGCTCAATCGCCCGACTTAAATCCCATTGAGCATGCATGGGATATGTTTCAAAGAAGAGCTCTGCCAAATTCGGATGGCTTACACACACCAGTTTATTTTTTCGCCTGTTACATCTGACGTGGGCGGCCATTCCGCAACGTGATTTGGATGAACTCATATTCAATAAGCCGAATCGCTGCAATTGTGCTATACGCGTTCACAGCACACATACAGCACACATACAGACTACTAATTGTTTATTTTACGCAATAAAAACCTTTAACAACATTTATTTTCATCTTTTTTTATCACATTTTAATGTCAGGTAACTAAGGTGAAAAAACCAGCATAAGAAAAATCGCAAATCGCCTTTATTAATGAACAAGCAGAGAGTACTTCGTCGATCTATACGAAAACATTTTAATTAATCAATCTAAATAGAAAATTTAATTTAATTTCAATAGGCAACAAAATATTTTTTAAAATAAACTTGGTCCCTAGACACTTTTGATGTGTGTAGTTTAATTCGTTAAACTACTGACATCAAAAGTAACTCAACTCAACTCTCTAACTCTTCGCAGAAGAAACGGTAAATATTTGTACTTACCGTTTCTTCGCCGAAGAGTTAAACCGATATCTAAAAGGATGTTTGAATACTTTACTTAGCTGGAAAACACACAAGTTAGCTTTTAACTGCACTTTATATAAACTTTATACACGGCTGCTTATCGTCTGGGAAGACAGTAAAATAGCAAAACTTCAGTTTTAAACTTTATCGTTTAGCACCTAACTTAAGTAGGATCTTGGTATTTGTCTTTTCGTGGAAATGGGCTTTCGGGAAAAAGATTTTGCGCTTGTGCAACAGATCCTTATTCTTTTCTGGGTAGTTAAATAAGCAAATTATATTTCGGTGAAAAATCAGAAATATTTTGAGAAATTCTAAATTAAATTGTTTTGTGAAACCTCAGTTTTTAGTTTTTGTTTGATATTCGCATCTGGCTTTTAATAAGTCTTCGAGTTTGAGCAAAATTCTAAGGGTAAATAACCAAAGCTGGATATAAGATAATTAGTGCAATAGGTCTATTTTAAAGCGATGAGATCTTTGAGGTAGAAAATCATTAGTTATGGCAATACTACAAGGTTCAACCAAATTGATTCACTATATTTGAAAGGCTCAGAAATGACAAGTATGCCCGTTAACAGACAGCTGTGATGCTGGGTACTTGGTTGCACCACCTTCTTCTTCCCAGCTAAAGCACTAGGAAGTGGTTTTGGAGGACTGTCTTATGTAATTTTGACGTTCCAAAAGTGCTGATTGTCAGCCTGGTTTGCAAACCTGACTTTAGAATTTGCCATTAATTAATTATTTTTATGGTTATACTCGATTTAATTTGAGTGTTTCATCTAAACTGATAAAAGTTGTGCTTTTAAGCACAGAATCGGTCGAAGTGCTTGGTGGAGGCCTATGTCTAGGCAGTGGACATCTTTCGGCTAAAATGATAATGATGATCTAAATTGATAGGAAATAGTGAACTGTTCAATGCCGAAATTAGATAATTCACAAAAATGTTTCTCAATATTTGAAATAATAATTACTCAATCAATCAATCAAACAACTCAGCCTATCGCAGTCCACTGCTGGACACAGGCCTCTCCCATGCTGCGCCATAACTTTCTGTCCTCCACCTTCCGCATCCAGTCTGTCCCAGCCACTATTTTGAGGTCGTCGGTCCATCTAGCTGGGGCACCCCCCAGCTACGCATCCCACACTACGCATGCCGATACGCGGTCGCCACTCCAGGACTCGTCTCCTCCACCGGCCTTTGGTCGTCCGACAAACATAACTCAACTCAATAACTACTTATTAAATATCTATTAATTAGTGTTACACCTACTGAGGGATAGGTAGGTTCTATTTGTTGTAACTTGAACTGTACCTTTTAGTTCGGTGTCGAGTTTTAATACAATTAAGCCCTGACCGTCATTATTATAGTTTCAATATTGTTTGTTATTATAGCTTCTGGAATGATTGTTGTGAACATCATTTTATGAAACATTTACGAGTCAGTAATTTTTTAAACATGATGGTACTGGACTTTTCCTAGCATATCAGTCTATGAGGGAAAAATACAACAAAATTATATTGATTTGACAAAGCTCACAAATTAGCGCTATATAGTTTGTTACAGATCTTTTATATTAATGGCAATTAATCCTATATAATGTACTAATAATATCAATATTATAAATATGAAAGTAACCCTGCCTGGATGTCAGCTAAATTTTCACGCCATAACCATTGAACGTATTTCTAGTAAATTTGGCTCACAGGCAGACCATGAACTGATTTAAGACATAGGATACTTTTCATCCCGGTCATAGGTCAACACCGGAGTGTTACCATGAGATAATTTCATACACAATTCGGGCGAAACCGCGGGCATAAGCTAGTTCTATATAACGCTTTGAATGTATATGAACTTACACTGTTTGCCAAAAGGTCGAAAATCCAAGTTTCAAAAACAAAGAACAACTTCGTGGCGGGTACATTAACTTATTGCTTTTGATAGTTAGAACAATTTCTGTCACCTCACGACCTTTAGCCGTCCAATTTTGAGGAATCATTCTCCGTGTGTAAGTTTTGTAGCAAATAAATTGAAATCGGTTGATGTCGTGCGCCCATCGCGTGACGCTCCGAGCAAGTCGGCGGCCGGATTGAGAAGTTGTGAGAAGGTAATTTGTTACGCGACACGGAAGACAGAAGGCGTAATCTGAAAGGAGGATGCATGATTAAGAACGTGCATTCTAAAAGATGGCGACGTCGCAAATAGCTGTCACCTATTTACTTATTGAGGTGAAAACTTCTTTAGACGCACTTTGCGCTCTTTCTGAACAATGAACGAAACTGACTCATCACCCTCGGTCCGGTGATGCTGAATCGGGTATACCTACTCGGCGCTAGTCGGTCGGTGACGCTGAATCGTGTTTTTTGGCGCTGAATCGCATATACTCGGCTCCAGTCGTAAGTTTTCACTTCGTGTGGTCATAGCACACGCCCTTTTTAATGGATTTGTTATTATGAAACATCGCTCTAGAGTGCACTAAAATATTAATTAAGAATGCAATAATTACACTAAAAAAGGTGTTGCAACAGTTTTAGGTGTAAAAGGGGCATTTAGAAAGTTTCGAAATGCTTTTGTATGTCCAACGCACAGTTGGCTCATCAGCCTCAGTAAAAGAGTGCTACAAAGATCCGTTGGTGTCTGAATGACATTGACAGGGGTGCGTTGTTGGACAACAGTTGTGCAATTGTTTTGTGAAATGTCAATGGGGAACGTCGGGTAAACCTAATTGTAGATGGCGTGATCATAGCTAGGTCCGGTCCCTACGGCCTAGTTCATTCGTTCCATTTCGTGTTCATTCATGAGTTTGGGTTTAGTTCAATATTTTCTTATTTTCGGTAATTTCAATATTTTAAATCAATTATTTGACATGGAAAGTGTCAGAATTTTAAACCTTAAATATTTCCTCGTAATCACTTTCTTCAAAATGACTCAGACAGAACCTCAAACTCCGTTGAATTTAAAAAAAATCTCTACGAATACCTATAAGCCAGAATCTTCTAATTTTAGGATCTTTCGGGAAAAGGTGGACTCCATTTTCGAACACAAACAAGAACGCGTAATTTTGCAAAAAAAAACACACCTCACGCCATATATAATTAGCTTGTGTTGGGAACTAGCTACAACAGCGCCAGTTTGACAGATGCCTTTGATTTGATTTGCCCCATTGAAACGTATTCAAAAAACAAGATGGCAGCGTAAGTTCTGATTTTGGCCACGCCCCACAATATCGTTGTACCGCTATACCACCTAGCTGATTGACTTTTATTTGAACCGGAGAGAAGTAGAAGTATTCTGTCCTTGTAGACTCAACCTTTTGTATCTTTTTTTGTTTTGTATTTTATTTCCGTGTGGCAGTTGGAAGGCTTTGAATCTGGCACGCCATGCTTTGTAACGAATATTCGCTTCAATGTCACCAAGTTGACGTTAATGACTTTAATGAGTTTAGGATTATGTTTTTTTTTTATTTCTTTTTCACTGATGACTTGGAAAGGTCATGAAACAGTGAGTCACTGTTTTTTCATATATTTTTTTACTTTGTTTTCTAGTTACTTGTCGGTAACAAAGTAAAACCGTAATTCGAATTTTGATTGTACCTATAATAAGAATGATGATCAAACTATGCACCTACATATTATTGGCGCAGTGGCTGAGTTACAATACAGCCGGTGGATTCTGTAAATATCTTTAAGTGTGAAACTTAGGTGAAGTGAGCTTGAAGTAAGCTGTCATTCCACCTGGTGCCAAGTAAGTTTTCACGTTGAAATTTTTACAGAATAGACGGTTGTTTTACGCTACAGATTGCGAATCCAGTAGAATTCAATGAAATAAAAGATAACGATGTCAGATTTCGGTTTCGGTACTAATAAAGGAGGCATTGTATTATGTGTGTAAAATGAAATCCATGTAAATAATACCGAATAAAATAAATAATTTGAAGCCAACTAAAAACATTTGTTTCCATCATGCGGTATTTAAATACGATCTATAAAATTACTCAGTTTTTCCTCCACATCATTTCGCACATCAAAGACCGAATACTATTTGTGATCTACCTTCATATTAAATGAAAATAGAAAAACTTCAAAGCTATAAATATAATTTCAGCGAACAAGTCCCTTATTATTCAAACATGAACTCAACAATGGAAAATTGCGTACGCGCGACGTTTCAACCAGATTACGTGACCCTTAATATGGCACATGTAACGAGTCTGAGGTGTAACTAAGATGGGCGTGGTTGATCAGGCTTACTGCATCTTGTCAAGAAAATTAAATTGATATCACCCAGGTTTTGGGCTTTTCTCTTGTTGTGGAGATACCTAATGACGTGCCATGTTTGTTGTAAGTAATAATAATTAAATAATAACACTCGCATTGTGAGGAGGTTCCTGTCTCTAGAGCCCTAACCACCGGTAGCTTGGACTCTGCCCCCGTTACCGGCGGACCCCTATTTTTAATATTTTTAAATGTTTTTATAAAAATATTTCAAAATGTATTTAATAAGTATGACAGTAAATAAACGAAATAAAATAATTAATACATTTTCTTTATAGCCATAAAAAATAGGTTAAAATGTGAAACCCTTGCTCCAGAGCTAGGTAGAGTACCTGTATATCAGTAACCAGAAAGTAAACTGGTTTATAGGTTAAAGACTTCCTCTCTCCTTAATCTTCATTATTATTTATAGTTATTTTAGCTCAGTGTATTTATTTATTGTACAAGTAAATGTTACACCACATAGTGCCTGCAGTATGGTCTTTCATTATCCCTTTAAATTCATCCGAAGGTCGTCTTTAAAAGATCACTTTTAGCGATAAGACCGCCCATTTTGTCGCCCTATGTAAAATTTCTACATTTATAAGTGTAATGTATATAGTTTACACAATAAAGGGTCTTATAGAAAGAAAAATAAAGAAAGAATATACGTTCGTACGTATTCTATTCTATAGGAGAATGTGGTTTTATATCGACTTCAATAAAGGAAGAGAGATGTATTCTATGAATTTTTACGTTTGTATACGGATTCCCCGTGATCCCTGGGTGGATGTACGTGGTTATTTTTTCATTGGGTAGAGGAAGTATAGTTTAATATTGATCGAAAAAAAAGGAAACCCAAAAACTACCGAAACTGGCGTTAATTCAACAAACGATACGAAGGGTAGCTCAACACTTGACAAACATAAGTCGACCCAGTTCACTGCCCCTTAGAGCAAAAATCAGTTTCAAAAGTTGACTCGTTGACAATAAAACTTCAGCTCGCGGATCGAAAAGGCGTGAAAACAAGACAAACATCTTACGAAAAACAGATCGTTATAATTAGATTTACTTATCAAAAAAACTTCGTGAAAGTTAGGCAAAGTTCGGAGATCGATGGCGGAGGCAATCTGATTAAGGAGCCAAGTAAAAAGTTACAACGTAATTTAAAGTATTGTTTGCTCTCGATCATTGCAAGGTGGTCTTAATTAGTCAATTAATTTATTCTGTTTTAGGTTGTTTTTGGTTGTAGATTTATTTGGTTTTAGGCTGGGTTTCAAGTTTAGCAGCTCTTCGAAATTATATTATTTATTACGATTAACAGCTAACTAAGTAATGACCTATATTTTGGCCAAAGAATCAGCAATGCCATCCAACTTGGCAGTTCTGCCTTCCTTTCGGGCTTCCTTCCCATTGATGCCGACGAATTTGACCAATGAGCTCTTCCCTTTTGAATATATAACCTGTACATAATATATTTTATTGCTAGCTTGTATATTGTATTTAAGATTTGTTGGAGTTAGATAAAAAAATGGCATATAATAGCAATGGTTAAAGAGCATCGCCATAATTGACGGCCCAAAGTTAAGGTTGAGCTTTACCAAAACACAACATTATTTTTATTTTAAACTTATTCCTTCCAAAGATAATTTGTACCTACAAAAACGAATAAATTATTATTTTCAAAGACAGACCTGTTTTCAGGAACCAAATCTTGCAGCGAAGCTTTCTCGTCTAATAAAAAGCTTAAAACAATAAAAATATAGATATGACACAAACAGACCTCTTTCAATAAAGACAGGTATTTCTGCAAATTGGAAACTCGGAAAGCAATTAGGTTAACAGCTCATCGGCGTCAGTTCAAACCGAACTCAATAGCTACGGTAAAGTTTATTTATATAAGACTCCTTGACTTATGGAGCCTTTCACTTTCTCTTGTTTTCTTGCAAAGATTTTAAGTGCGTAGTGGAAGTTATAATTTATTGGGCTTTTATCGTGTGTCCTTGGGTTTAGGTTTACTTTATCTTTATGTACAAGTGTTTATTCAGCCAATATCTTCTCCAGTGAGCAGTATATATTATACGACTAGTTTTGAAGGACGTAAATTATCCGACGGGAACTTACTATAGGAGTAAAAGTATGCTATGTGCTAATGGGTTAACATAATAGGATACTCGGATTCGACAAAAATGTATTCGATTTCGACAAAATGTATTTCGATTTTGACGAAACGGATTTCGATAAAATTTGATTTTATTTGATTGCGTTTATTTTTATAGAAATTCGTTCTGCCGTTAAGACGTGAAAAGGTCGCAGACAAACAGAGTTCCTTACGCCCGTGACATCACAGAGGGCCCTAAAACAGAACCAGCGTGCAGCGCTGCGACACTTATTTTTAAATGTCGCAGCATCATGCTGAGATAAGAGCCCTTTGGCCTCGTAGAGGACATTTTGTTTTTACTATCTTTTTATACAATTTTATTTTTATATTTTTATGTTTGTGATCTTCCTGTGCGAGTCACAATAAATACTTTTTCTTTCATTTTTTAAGCATTTATAATATTAATGTGGTTTTTTTTTTGATACGACTCTCTTAAAAGCCTGTTAGGTAGGTAATGGATTTATCAAGACGATAAGCAGTATAGAATAGAATAGAATAGAATACTCTTTATTATGTACACCATAAAAATTACAGATATAAAAGTAGAAATTTTACATAGGGTGACACAATGGGCGGTCTTATAGTTAGCGATCTTTTACAGACAACCTTTGGATGGATTCAAGGTAGAAGGAGAGACAATAATGCAGGTAGTCAGTGGTGTACCATTTACATATACAACAAATACATACATACATAAAACATATACCTATCTACATAATATAATATATACAATAATAAACATGAAACAAGAGTAAGGAAACTAAATGTAATGACAATGTTTAAGGAGAGAGGAAGTGTTTTTTAGTATTCTCATTTTACCATATCAATAAACTGCAAGCGATTTCAAAAAATTAAAACACGAAATAACTAATTTATTTATGAATATTTTATTTCTATCAAGCTACATAATCAGCATATAATGTTCCCACTGCTGGGAAACAGGCCTCCTCTCTGTGACAGATAGTGGGCCGTAATCCATCACGCGGGCCCAGTGCTGATTGTTAGATGTCACATGTCTTCGAATTTTCGGTTCTAGCCATGCCGAGTTCCTCACGATGTTTTCTTCACCATTTTGAGAGCAGTGGTGATGAAATAATTTACAAAAAGTAAAGCGCCTGTCAGGGTTCAAACATACGACTTTCAACTCATAAGTCGCAGCCATTACCACTGGGCCAGCACTGCTCTAGCAATCTACAAATTGGCTACTATAAAGAAACTAGATAAACCTGACACAGACCGCAAGATACTTTTAACTCAGATTATTTAACTGGCAACGTTCTTAACTTGAGCAGCTAGGTGTCTATCGGTAATGGGTTCTCTTCTTTCATTTATATTTATTACCGTTCCCTAGCGAACGACGAGGAGCTAAGTCTTTGTCTCGACTTAATGCTGGTAGAAGGCGCTATAATATAAGGTTTTAGCGGCGTTGTGACAACTTAGGGTTGGAAAATTATGGGTTGAAATACGTTACAGTGACAGATGCGAACAGTTTATGTTCATATTTTTTTTCTAGATTAAGTTAAATTATTAGATGGTAAAATGTAATTTGGTTGAACTGTTTGATCTACTCTTAAATTAATTTATTAATTTACAGACAGAAAACGCCCAGCGAAACCACTAAGTCTAGAAGCTTGAAATTTTGCGCAAGTGTTCCTTATATAAAGGACCTGTAATACAAAAAAAATGGCTATGTAACATATGTTAAGTTTGTGTGGAAGTTCGTTATTTTAACCGATGGAAAATCCCATCGAGGTACACGGCTTGTATTGCCATAAATTTAAATCCAAGTTTTGCTACCAACCGTTTTGTAAATACACGTTATTTATCGAGCCGTGGATTAAAGATATCCCCAAAAAGACAATAATTAAACAGTAATTTGCAATGGCAACAGCATTTAAAATCTTTCAACCAATTATTCTGCTCATTTTGTGAAAACCTTATCTCCAGCTATCAAAAACGATTTAAATAATTGATGTCGTTTCAGTCGATAACGGCTTCATACGGCTGAATATTACGAATAGGTATATATGAAAAGGTTCGCGGCAAATTCAGAAGATTTGTGAGTGCGAATGAGAGTTATATTTGGGTTTAAACGCACTGATAAAAGTTATTAGCGTGTGATAAAATGAGGGTTAAACAACATCGTTTGTGTGTTCTCGACTTTATTTTATGTGGAGCTTTTATTTTTATTGTTGAGAAATAGACTTTACTTAGTATCAAACGATTTTAAGAATTATGTTTGCGACTGAGTTAATGGTGGTAGGTGAGGGGATATCTGTGCTGTAGGTACTTATGTAATCTCAAAGTACCTTTTATAATGCGTTTGACTGTAGAGTTTGACAAATTCTTAACTTAAAATTCCCAATTCAGAAACTGGGTGTTAATCATTGTTCAGTGATGCTTTTTTGTTCTCTAGTGATTATCTCACTTGTAAGGTTTCGTTTAGAAATTTAATGGTTTTCTGTTATTCACGATTATGCTATGATGAAGTCCTTTTAAAATACCTACATACAATTTAATGCTATTTCATGCTTTACTTAGTTTTAATTCCGACAAAAATTAGATCCAAGCTTGTACCACAGCCTAACTAGCTTGAACACGTGTCGACTCGTGTCGTGTCGTGTGTGTGAATATGAGTTCGAGTTGCGTGTAGCATTTTAGTAATCGCTCCATCAGCATGTGCATATTTTTGCGGGCGGGAGGTTGTTGCTGCATTCAATTAAATAAAACGTAATATTGAAATTGCATAACATTTTATGTATGTATGTATTGTATGTATGAATGATAGAAAACAATTCATTTTCTAAGCGAAACATCACAAGTAAGATAATCACTAGAGAATAAGAAAGCAAATTGAACAATGCACAGTCAGCAAAAGATATAAGTATCCAAGGTCGCCGGATATAGTTGAAGCTTACTAAGAAACCGATAAATGTTTTCGAATGAGATTTAATATGATAAATGACCAGTTTGTTTTCTATTATTTTAATTAAATTTTATTCGAAAATATTCATCGGTTTCTTACTAAACTTCAACTATACCTGGCGACCCTGCTAGCTTATCTCTTTTGCTGACTGTACATAAACTCACGCCTTCTTCCCATGCGGGTAGGCAGAAACTACAGAACGCCACCTGCCACGATCCTTGTGCTTCGTGTACGTTCATACACGCACGCCGGTTGCGAGTAGGTACTACGGACTTGACCTTTCTGAAGTACATCACAATAAGGTCACTCGTGTAAGTCACTATATACATATATATTTTCATTCATTTAATTTTATATGTCATAGATTTCCGCAAAGTAATGCCTGATACCATAACTCACCTTAAAGTCCTTTATAAAAGTTACTACCTAGTTAGGTACTTTTCTACATAATCTTGGGAAATTTGTAGTTTTTTTTAGGTAAAATGTAACTTCCTGGTAGGTAAAATTAATATATTATGATGAAACAACTATTACAAGATCATTTGGCAACAATTTCGTGTAGCCAAAAATTCGTAGGTAAACTAGTCAGGCAATTGCATTTTCTCTCGGAAACTTCTTATATCAAAGAGTAACTATTACTACTATATGAGGGGTAGTTCTCGAGGGATGTTGGAATGAACTACACACGGGCTCGGGAAAGCAGTTTATATTGGTAACAGCTCGATTAATACACAATCAGTCCTTAGGAATACTCCGCGTTACAACACAAAAGATGGTGCCCGTTGCACGATCGCAGCGTGCGTGGTCTTAGGCTCGGTACAAACGGGCAACCGACCACAGCCACTGGTGGCTGTCGCGTGCTACCGCCACATTTGTAACAGTGTCAGAAGCGAGCGACAGCCACCGGTGTTCGGCAGCCGCCACATTTTAGTTTAACGGTTAACTGCGCGGGGTATGGAGCAATGCGACAGTGGCGGGTGTCGGCGTCTTGTGTGGCCAGTAGCGACCACATCTGGCGAGTCGCGGACACTGCTGTAGCGAGTGGCCGCCACCGGCTACACGTATGCGGCCGCGTCTATACAAAATATATGAAAAACTGTGTTAACTCGCTGTCGCTGGCCACCAGTGGCTGTGGTCGGTGGCCCGTTTGCGCCGAGCCTTAGGTGCGCGTGCGTAGCGGTTGAGCGACTGGCCACGCGAGTGAGCGCTGGCGGCGGGAAGCGAGCAAAGTATCTTTGTAGCGGCGGGTACTGCGTGACCTAACTTTGACGTACGTCACAAAGCAAAAAAGGAAATACAGAGTTAGTTTTCAAAGATCTGCTAAATTTAAGGGTGTGGTATAGACCATCACACTGAACAACTTTCTCTATGGAACTAACATCGTAATCGCGAAAAATTTATCAACTGTCCCATAAAAAACTTCAATACCTACTCGAGCTAAATGTGTGGGACGGCTGTTTTTTTTTCGCGACTTCGATTTTATGCCCATGGAGAAAATTGTTGAGTCTGATGGCCTTTAGCACAAACTTAAATTTGGCAGGTCATTGAAAACTAACCCTGTATATAAATGAAAATGAAGTCTCCAAGTCGAATCTATTAACGCAGTAAAGCATAAAATCACTGTCTCCGAATGCCAAGAGATGTGGGCCAGACGTTTTTCTCAAAGAAAATAAAAAGGAATTAAATTAAATCTCGTCCTGAGTGACGGACACGAAGGACGACCCAAAAATATATAATTTTTACGTTCCCTTAGAAATTCACGGAGTAATTTTTTTTTGTTCTGTAGGCCTTGTTTGAACACACAGCTTACGTTTACTTCTCGCGTTCGTGCTAGGCCTTTTGTTATGTATAGTTTATGTGCCTTGAAATTAAATTAAATGACTTTTTTCTTTGTTTTGTTCTATGTAGTTTGATTTCATGTCCAAGCAGAAGAAACGTAAATACCTGCCGTATTTACATTTGTTTGGTTTTCTACCCGACACATAAAGTTATTTATTAAAACTATATGCACAAGTAAAAAAATACTGTACCAAGGCGGACTTAATGCCTGAGGCATTTTCTACCAGTCAACCTTAGGGTGATGCAGAGCCTGCAGGGGTCGCGGATTGTTGGAAAGAGTTACCGGGGCCCTGGCACACAGGCAACTGAAGGAACACGGCTGGGTTTTAATCAGTAAGAGTCTGACTCGCCCTCCTGCTCCGCCGAGAGCGGGAGACGTCATTTGATGATTCCCCACCCAAAAAAAAAAGGTTGATGCAGAGACAAAACATGGCGGTTGCAATAGTAGGTGCATGGTAGGTAGTGTAGTGGTTTTGGTATTTTTCTATTAGTGGAAAAATCTGTTTTTTTATTTGTGGTTTACGTCAACCGTATTAACTATTTTTTTTGTTCCCAGCAAAGAGCCGGGATGTCTGAACACCAATAAAACTCTTTCCTGCGTAATGATCAATATCTATTCCCGTAGAAGTCGAATAAAGAGCTGAGGGCCTAAAGAAACTGAGATTCTATCAGCGATAACGATGATGGAAAAGTCAAAAATATATTGGATTGTCAAAAGCTACCGAAAAGTCTATCCTATTGAGAATCGTTGTAGAAATACGAAACGCTTTGAGAGCGGTTGTCATTTGTCTAAACCCCTTAGGACCTACTGAGACAAACTAAAGATAAAGCTGAACAATTTAATTTTCTTTTTTCAATGTAATTTATATAATGGTATCAAAACCAGCCAGATACATACAGTACAGCCAAAGAGATTTTACTACAACTTTATACCTATAAAATACGAAAGAACTTTTCCCCGACCTAATAATTACGTTACCACTGAGCTCTTCAAAATCCGATCACAAATCAGTCGAAGCTTCTCATAAATCACGTGCAACCTGTTCTTGAGTTAATGAGTCATTAACCTGAGAGGCTCTTAGTGAAGGCTCTAGATAATTATACTTGAATTAACTGAATGATCATAAACGTTTAATGAACTGTATGGCTCTTTAGGGTGCGAAAAGGAATGTTCCATTTTTGTTGAAGGATGTTTTGCTTGAATGATTTTCTGCTTAAAAAGGTGTTATGGCTGTTTTCACTGCAGATATAGGTAGAAGTGGAAGACACTTATAGTTAGCAAGGTAAGGTCTCGTGTAATGCGGGTTTTGTGTAATCCGGACTTAAAGAACAATGGCAGCTTCCCATACATTGTTTTATTTGAAATTAAATTACTACGTCTTTAAATGAAAAATATGTTATTTAACTCGGCGTTAGACTGAGCTAGTTTTTGCAAGATTTTTTGTTTGAAAATGCGGAAATTAATAGCTATTCAGCTTTTAAACAACACAGGACAGAGCGGAAGCTTAATCTGGTCAAGAGTTGTAAACTGTCAAACGGTTGTCAATGTCAACAACCAAGCTATATTTTTTAAGACTTTGAATAGTACTAGTCTTTTTAGTTCAGAATTGCTTTATCATTAGATATTTTTCCTACTTTACTGCAAAATTCTTAACTAAGTAAGAACACAGCATAAACTTAGACATACAAGAAAATAAATGTGTTATTTATTCATTTACTCCATGTAAACATAATAACAAACTATAAATATAAACTTATGCTAATTTGTATAACAAAGTGTCGAAGATAAAGATAAAGATAAAGATAAAGATAATTTTATTTTGCAAACATGGGTAACATTAAATGGTGACAAAAAAAAAACATATTGAAAGTTCAGCCATATTTTACCACGTAGGCATGCAAAAGATATAGAACATCAACTTATAACTAGATAGTAGGTAGAATTAAAAAACATTACACGAAAAAGTAGGTACACAAAATAAACATTATTCTAACTTAAAAAATCTTTCTCAGTAAGGTATTCACTTAAATTATAATAAGCTTTCACCACTAAAAAGCTACGAAGTCTTTTTTTAAATAATTGGACTGGAAGCCCTTTCCAACTCTTAGGCAAGTGATTATAAATAACTGGAGCTATGCAGTAGACACTTTTGCGCATGAGTGCTGTCTTAGCTGGCTCCTGACAAAGCAAGCTATTGTCGCGTCTATTGCGGGGAAACACGTCAGCTATACGTCTGAAACGACTCGGGTTTGCCTTCACAAACACAGCTACCTCTAGTATGTATAGACAAGGTAATGTTAAAATCTTATAACTTTTAAAGTATGGTTCACAACTATCAGTGGGTTTAATTTTAAACATCGATCGAATGCATCTTTTTTGCGCCTTGAAGGCGGTTTCTTTTTCAGTAGAGTTTCCCCAAAATATGATCCCATACCGTAAATGTGATTCTACTATGCCATAATAAGCAGTAAGAAGAGCATCTGTGTTAATTACAGGTGATAATGTATATAGAGCGTATGCAGACTTACTCAGCTTCTTACATAAGGTATCAATGTGTGATTTCCAATTTAATTTGCTATCTATTTTGAGACCCAAGAATTTTGTACTTTCAACTTCCTCTATGATATCATTATTGTAGTGTATATTTAAATTAATAGTAGAGGTCTGTTGTCTATAATGGATAACTTTAGTTTTACTCAAATTTATTTTTAAATTATTCGCGTCTAGCCAGGTTACCATCTGTTGTAAACTATTATTAATGTCATTCTCATAATGATCTATCCTTCTACAAGGTATTGTAATCGTACTGTCATCCGCAAATAGTGTTACTGGTCGATCAATAGATTTCGGTAGGTCATTTATGTATAGTATAAATTTAAAGGGTCCCAAAACGCTGCCTTGCGGTACCCCAAATAATAATTCACGCTCTGAAGATCGAAATATTTCTTCACGTTTATTAACTGTATTAACTTTATTAATTTCAGTAATTTGTTTTCTATTTTGTAGGTAAGAATTAAGCAAATTAAGGACATTGCCTCTCATCCCGTAGGCTTCGAGTTTCTTTAAAAGAGTAGTATAGTGTACATAGTCGAACGCCTGGGTCATGTCGCAAAATACACTACATACAGGATTCCGGATATCAACGTTTTTTATGACATTGTATAAAAAATCATATATAGCCATATTGATAGTCCTATGTACACGAAATCCTTTCTGTTCCTCGCACAGAATGTTATTTTTTTCTACGAATTTATAAAGTTCCCTATAAATATATTTTTCAAAAATTTTTGAAATAACGGGAATTAATGATATTGGTCGGTAATTTTCCATCCGTTCTCTATTTTCTTTTTTAAATAATGGCTTTATAATCGATATTTTTAATGCATCAGGGAAAACGCCTGCGCTAATACTTAAGTTAATTATGTGACTTAAATGGCCACTTATTTCCTTAGACACATGTTTCAATATTTTTGTAGCAATATCGTCATACCCTACACTATTTGTATTGTTTAATGATTTGATGATTCTCTCAATATCTTGTGGTATACTAGGAGCCATAAACATTGTTTTATTACAAGTGTCAATTCTGTTACATTTAGGTTTGCTAGTCACATCCAGTTTCCCTTGTACTTTATCGATAAAATAATTGTTAAATGCTTCGGCAATATCGTTGGGATTAGATAGAACGCTGTTATTATTTATAATTTTAGTAATATTAGACTTAGGTAGGTTAAATTTTGCACGATTTATAATTTGCCACGTGGTTTTAGACTTATTTTTAGATGTTGTTATATTATGATTGTTCTGGGCTTTTTGTGTTAGGTGTATAATTTTTTTGTGTAAGCGAGAGTAGTTCTTGAAAGTATATTTATTATATTTGTTTGGGTTTAATCTGAATTGCCACAAAAGTTTTATTTTTTTTTGACTGCCTAGTTTAATACCTTTTGACAACCATTTAGGTCTTTTTGTGACATCTACTTTGATCAGTTTAGTTGGAAAACACAAGTCGTAAATTAGTTTAAATAGATCGAGAAATTTATTATAGGCTTCATTCGGATCGATTGTGTCGTAAATCTCACCAAAAGAGAGATTTTTAATGTGGTTTTTAAAATACAAAATATTGTCTACACTGTAGTCTCTTTTGACGGTATACCAATACTTTATGAGACACTTTGTTTGTACTGGACAGTGAAGCAGCTGTGCCGTATGATCGGACAAAGCCAGTTCGATTACTTCGGTTTTACATACTGAACTAAAATTATGAGCAAAGTTGTCTATACACGTCATACTGGCCATGCGAGTCGGCTGTCTTAATTCTAGTTTTAAGTTAAAGCTCATTAACAGACATTCGAAAGCATTTGAGTGGCTATTAGGTTTAAGCATGTCTATATTAAAATCACCTGCTATTACAATGTTGTTATATCGTGTGCGTGATATTTCTTTCAAAAGCGTTTCCATTTTATCAAAGCAGTAACTGAGATTATTTATATTTGGTACTCTGTAGATACATACAATAATTATTTTAAAAAGGGTGAGCTCAATCGCACAACATTCAAATATGCCTGATGTCGATAATTTTGAAATTTTAGGTATGTCCTTATATTGAACATCGTTTTTCACAAGAATACAAGCCCCTCCTCTTTTCCTGCCTTCCCTACAAAAACAGGCAGCTAGGTTATAATTTGGCACATACAGTTGATGTTGGAACCCTTCCATAATGAAATGTTCCGTTATACATAAAACATCCACGTCAATCTTTTTTTCGGACAGTTCATCTAGGCATACAGTTAAAACATTTGCTTTATTTAGTAAACCAGCAATATTTTGGTGTAACAATTTAATATGTTTTTTAACGAAAAAAAGTATCACTAGTGCTGTCTTTTGTGCACGAAAAAGAAATTGGGGGAGACTCACCATCAATTACATGAAAAACGTCGTAGCTATTAATCTCATTAAGCATTAAATTTATATTTTTAAATATGTTCATTATACCATTATTATTAACAGATCCACTTCTTGGCAAGAACATTTTATCATCATATGTCAAATAAAAGTTACTATCAAACAAATACGCGTAGTGATGAGTACAGGCATCTAAGTATAAAAGACTGTTAAAGTTTTCTATTCTCCTATTATACATCATAGAAAAGTCATTCAGTTTAAATGTCGGTGCACATATTATAATATTAGTATGATTATTTTTTAAAAGTGCTTCACGCAATGTAATTATGAGATCGACATAGTTGTTCGTTCGGCGAAAGTCTTCCTCGCCGATGAAGATCAGGCAGTAATCATCCGTAGTGTAGTTCTTCAATTTGAGATCTATGTCCCTAATAAGTGCCTCTATACCACAACCCGGTATCAAGTAGTGACAAATTTTGTAATCTAATAATGTATTTTCTGCAATCGTTAGTATTTTGTTTTTGTTGTTTGTACTCAGGATGCATACCTTTCTTTGGCTTCCTCGAACTTCTGGTTTAGGTATTTTTTTTATATTAGGCGCGTGATCTGACTTATTTTGGTTTTTCTTTTCTGTAACTTCGGTATTATTGTCCTTGTTGATCGGGTTACATGTCTGGGAACCTTTGTTGAGAGTATTTTTGTTCTCATCTTTCTTTTTCGTTTTCCTCGTTGATGTTGGTGGGGTGGAACAAGACTCGCCGTATCCGACCTTTTTGTACAATTCTACAATATTCTGACATCTTTCCAATTCCAACTTTAAGTTAGTATTCTCTAAGTTTAAATTCTCAATTTCATTATTTGCAATTATCAATTCCTCCTGTACAGATGATAATTTTATTTGTAAATTACGTACTTCTAAAGTTTCACTGGGGTCAGGTAGACTCTGCATCGTACTATTAAAGAGTGACGAGTCAGAAGCGTTCATAATCGACACATTATTATAAGAGTTAGATTTCTTATTTTTCTTAAAGTTATGTTACTAGATACTCCACTCGCCATAATTTGTAGTAGGAAAAAGAAGTTTACTCAATTTAATTTACTTTTCTACCACAAGGAAGATTATTTTGTGAACTGGTATCCCCAATCACTATCTAACGCCCCTGGTGGGCAGTAGCGTTATTATTTTAGTTCACTTTTTCGCCACGTGAACCGTTTTGTACGATGTTATGGCGCTAGTGGTCGTTTCAACTGCGCTTAGGTTGGTAGAACTGATATGCTATCTTGCTGTCACTTTAGTACGTCCATTCGCCACTTAGGCGGTTGCATATGTCGTTTTGGCGCTAGTTGTATGTTTTTAAATAAAATAAACGAACTATAAAAGTTAAAGTCTTACTTGAGGTTGATTAAAGTGGTTTCGTTCACTGTTTATAGTTTTCTGTTTCTTCTTTTGATGCACTAAGAACGTAATAATTGATTAGAATTTGCAAAAGTCACTTTTCACTGTTTATTACTGAGTTTTGGTATTCACTATTGTTCTTTTCAGTAACTGTCCTGGAACTCGATAGTTTCACTTGAAAACGTTGTCACTGGTTTGTTATGTTGTTAAGACTTTAATGATATTATTTTTCGAGTATAAACGCATATTAAAGATTTTAATTCTTTTTTAAATAGGGGGAGCCTATGTTTACGTTTGCCAGGGTTGCCAGTTTTTTTAACATTTTTAACAAGATGGAATATCTTGAAAAAATTACAATTCTAAACGATTGCATCAGCAGATTTGGAAGTAGGTGAACGTTTGGCGTCACGAGGCGTCGAATCGTTGATTCAGCAAACTGGTGTGTTGCAGTTGTATGCGGGTTTCCGCATACAACTGCAACATTCCGATTGACATAAATAGCTTATCATGTCGCTATTCAACTGATTTGGTGAAGGCAGGGCACGTAACACCAACGTTTTTTAGGGTTCCGTAGTCAACAAGGAACCCTTATAGTTTCACCATGTCCGTCTGTCCGTCCGTCTGTCTGTAGCTTAGCTCAGAGATATACATAATTATTAATCACGCCGAAAAAGTGGTAAAAAAATATATTTTCTTTAAGGTTCCTCCTGTACACGTAATTTGGGGATGTTTTATTTTTTCTCGTTTATGCCATGGTGTGAAGTATCATTGGATAGGCCATTCAAAAATATTATGAGTCTGTGAAAACCATTTTTCCTTTCAGGGATTCGTTTGCGTAAAATTAAGCTTTAAATTGCTAATTTTTGTTTAAGTCAAGTGACCCCCCCGCCCCGCCAGCTAAATGCTTGCTTTTATATATGTAAAAAAAATACGGTTGTTGTATATATAACGAAATTAAAAGAAAAAGTATCACAGCTAGGTAGGCTTTGAAAGTTTAGGAGTAATAGTCGACCAGCTTACATTTGCGGTTGGAACGTGTCGGAGAATATGTTTGAAAACTAGAATGTTAAGTTTGTTCTTGGAACAAATTTAGCCCAACTATGGAACTCTTCATTGTGCGTGGTCTGACACGCACTTGGCCGGTTTAAATGTCTTTTGAACCCACCCTTTTATTTATTATTTATTTTATAATAATTATTTTTTATTTTCGATAACCCTTTATTTTTGTTTGTCCCATCACTATAAAAAAGTACTTTCTAGTGCGGTATCGGTCGTTATCGGTCTGACACTTTCCTTGGTTGATTTCTCATTTCCTGTTTGGCAGATCCAGGAGCGAAACGAACGTAAAGATCATTTTAACAGTATAAAAAAACAGTGTACACCGTGTCTTTGCAAAGTTATAGCGCCTTAATCTATCCCAGTGGTGTCAGGTCAAAAAGGACTGATACGTAGGTACTGTCGAAAAGGCCGACGTATGCGCATTTCGACCGCCACCACACCAGATTAAAGTATAACATGTTTTTGCCGCAGCTAGTGTGTTAACTAGATAATATGATATGTAAAAATGTCAGTGTAACGTGTAAGTGTCAAGCTAGACGTAAAATTTCACCATTGTTCTTTGCTATTGAGAACACATTACATTTCCAGGGATTGAAACTTATGCTCAGCGGTCATTACGGCCACCAGAGAAACGAGGCAGTAAATTTTCTGCATACTGATATCAATAATGTATGCAACTTTCCCATAATCTTCACCTCGCTACTCCACCCACTACTTGCAGACATTATCAGTGCGCGTGAACTCAGCGAAGCCTATATGTTCCAAAATCGTGTTTCAAACTAATTTCCTTGTGCTGCAAGTTGGTCTTGATAGCACTAAGCTTATTGACGACTAGAACAGCTTACGAAGACTTGCTGGGAAAGCGGGTTGTTCGGTAATTTAGTTTAGCTTAGAGTCTATCTTTGAAGTAATGAAATATAATGAATAACTGTCGTAGGGATGGCGTCTTCATATCCGGCGAAGCACTGCAGGCTTAGCACGAGATCCGTAGAGAAGCGTTTGGTCGACGGAAGACTAGACAAAAATGACGTTTCCGTGTAGACAGTAGAATGTTTTCTACTGTATTTAGCATGCCGATTACAAAATCAAATATGAAGAGTAGTGTCTTCACTACCTAGACAATTGTCTACAACAATTACAATTTTCCTCTGATTTTGACAGTTTGGGATAGAAAACTTTCTTCCGAAATAGTCTATATAAAAAAGGACCTAGACAAAGATTTGTTACTAATTTTTCCGATAAGAAAAGTAATTTTAGTCGATGCTTTGTTGCTTTTATCATATAAAACATTCAACGGCTGAAATTAACATTTTGGGTTCAAATTACCGATATTATTTAAGTTTTTATATAGAAAACTTCAGCGAAGATGGAAAAAGGGACCGGAAAGTCTCCGTTAGCGAAGTGTTGATGGGTAAACAAAAAGTCCACCAACACCTCTATTTCTTTTGCTGAGCTACGAAGGCTGTAAATAATAGATTTTTGGTACTAATAATATACTAAGAACAACAAAAGATCCTACAGTTTTTACACTATGTTGTCCCATAACTTTGATCAATTAAATAAATTTAACAGCTCACTAAGAGCCAAAATCTTCCCATTGAACTCTGACTATATTCAGTTTTAAATGGAGATTATACTATTACGAGTATTTATCGGAAATACGTTAAATCAATCGTTTGACTTTGATTAATCGGGACGCCAGCGCCACCAGGCGGCGCTCGACAGAGTCTCTAACACTAACGCTCGACCAGAGTAAAACCAGAGGTTGGTCGCTGGCGGTCATGCAGTGAACACGTTTAGAAACTGTCACGCGTTCTATATAGTTGTGTCGTGTACCTACAGTGTGTGATTCGCTAATGTGATTAATTTGTTAGTAAATTATAATTTGTTTTTAACTGCAAACGGTTTTTCTATTGCGCAACAACCAACATTTCCCAAAATACGCCCACAGTAGTTAAAATATGGTTTATGATACGAGAGACACGTACGTTCTCCATCATAATTATATAAAATATCTAAAAACAAATGCTATTATTTTACATAAATGGATACCATACCCATAACAATAAATAATAATGTACCTAATAAAATACTTATTTTTGGCGTGACGTCATAATGATGGCACTGAATACACAAATGTCTTTTAAAACTTAGTTGGTGGTATTATATTCTAAGCGTACTAGCCATAAATCAAAATTTATGACATAACAGATACCATTTGCGTTTTGTTATTGAAGAATGATTCGTTCAAAACATTTCGCTTCATAAAGGAACAGGGAAAGCCTCCATAGTTTCCTGGGTTAACTCAAGCAAACTATCCTTATTTGTTAGAGGATATAATAACAAGGCCTCACTGAAAATTTGGTGAAATTTGGCTATCCAAGAATCAAGTTATATGAAGTATAGTAAAAGTGAGGTTACATTAAAACATTGTAGTTTTTTGATGTTGTTTGCGAAATATCTTTGAAAGGCTTTGGTTGTATAATGGTATTATGCATTGAGTGCAAGTAGGGTGCCACCATGTGTGACGTGTCGAAGATCTGACACGTTGGCACGCTCTGGACAGTCGCTATAGTCGAAGACAAGTATCTTCATCCAATATCCTGCACTTTGATGCAGTAAGTACCTACCTTTTAAAAACGGGAGAAGAAGAAGTAAAATAAAACACCAATATGTGTATAAAATATTTATTATTCATCATTAATAATTATGAGAATAACATCTAAGAATTGTGCAGGAGGTGCGATATTTTCTTGGTATCTTGCCCAACTGAGATACTATATTATGCACATTACATGGTCACAGCAGCCTTTTTTTATTTATTTTGGTTGGGAAATCATCAAATGACTTCTCCCGCTCTGAGCGGAGCGGGAGGGCGTGTCGGACTCTTACTGACTGAAACCCACCCGTGTTCCTCCAATTGCCTGTGCGCCAGTTACACGGTAACTCTTTCGAACAATCCGCGACCCCGGAAGGCATTGGCCCTATCAGACCCCGTCAATGGTGCTGACATCTCTTTGAGGCGCGCGTGGAACACGACGCGCCGTCGACCTGGGCCTGGTACCTTACCGGACGGCGAGCTGGGCACAGCAGCCTACAGTCCTTCTTGGCTTCTTGGCATACATAGTTCTCACTGGTTACCTGAAATAAATTAACTATTTCAATCTTGTTCAACCATAAACAAGCTTCATTACATGTACCTAATCCTAATGCATGTTCAACCAAATCGCTACGCCCCGGCCGAGACCGAAATGGTCCCAACAACTGTCAATACCTCAAAGCACCAAAGCCTGGAACCGAATCGGTCCCATCGGGACTGGACGGTTACCAACACCTTTTTTATGAGTGAAATGGTCAAACGACACATTCCATAGTTTCGTATGGCTAATTAATCAACTAATTAGCTATTAAGTAAGTATTGTTTTAATATATGCTTTCCAACAAAAAGACCGCCGACAGTAAACAGTAGGTCAATAAATCTGCCTTTTTACGCTTGATAGGCTAAAAAGTTCGATTTAAATTTACTTACAGGCTAAGATGCACGCCACTGACGAATAACTGATGCAATCGCCTCATCGTCCAAGACTCTTCTGCCAATAGAGTTACTGCGACCAGTCGCAATGGTACAATTCACACAGCGATCCATGTCGTCAATAACTGATCGATAGGCGTCTTCAGTTGTCCAAATTAGAGTGCCAGGTAATTCAAAGTAGCAAGATCCGTCGAATAGTTCTTTATAATATGCAAAACCGAAGTGTGGGGTTATACAATAAAACATGGAAAATACGTGCGTACTCAGAACGAAAGCAAACGAACGAGTGCCGGTTTTTTTCTGCCTATCATCTGTCGTCAATTGGTGACCAATGTTGCCAACTGAAGAAAACTTAAAAGAACTCGATTCCACGAAACGATTGATAAGCACTTGTCACTCGATTTTCATACATATTCTGACATTTTATCGATATATTAATTATCGATTATTAAGAATTCAGGCATGTATTTAATCGATTATTTAGTTTCATAACTTAATTTAACTTTTCTCGCTTTCTAGATAGATAAATATGGTACTGTATTTTGTGATTTCCTTTAGAAAAACATAACGGTGGTTTTAATACACATTTCAGCTAGTTAACTACGGGGCCCAGGATTTCCCATCTCCTTTGTTTGCGAACGAACCGCAAAAATACGATAAAATTTGGTTAGTAATATACGTCACTAGCGACTACTCTGTTGCTATGGAAAAAAGAAACCCGAGTCAGGGTGTGACCTCGTGCTCGGGAACAAGACATTTTGAGAAGGGTAAACATACGATTTCTATTCTACTGTAGAGTAGAAATAGAAAGGGTGCTAAGCCTGCTGATCTCCAGACTTGCCCACTGTGATTTCGTTCTTTTAAGTACAGTTTTCGTCATTATAATAGGTAGGTATTATTTCGGCGGACGTTTCATTTGTCAAGAGAATACGGATATGATGTCAGATATTTTTTTAAACTCCCACTGGACTTTTTTACCTCCATGACCGTGTCATCTTTATCGTTTATGACTACCTTGTTCCAACCACTGTTGAGAATGGACCTCCTCCTTTCTGCACCATGCCCAAATACACAGCAGCAATTAACAACCAATTTAATTATACCACTACTTACCTATTCATTGAAAAATCGAAAACCATTTCCATACCGATCAATGTTCATTCATACCAGTATGCAGTGTTCACACATGTGTTACACTTCCAAACTCGTAGACGTACCTAGCCCCCACTCCCCCCGTCTTAGGTTAGATAATAAAACGGCCGCACCGCAGTTGGCCGCACTTTTTATTATGGCCAGGCCGTAAACCGCACTCCAGTGTCTTGTTTGTACCTCGTGCGGTTAGCTTTACGTTTCATTTTTAATTTTGTGCGAAAAATACGGTTTTTTCAATAGCCTTGAGTGATGTATTATGTATTTAGGATTTTTCTTCTGTATATTTTTACATACTACCGTTTTTGTTTAGCTTTCTGTTTATTTAAACAATTATGTTCTTATCGGTACTTTATCATATTTCATGCTGAAAACACGTTTACCATGATCATCATTTCCGCTGAAAGACGTTCACTGATGGACATAGGCCTCCCTCATAGCATCGCCACATCGACACGCGAAAACACTTTTGATCCACAAAAAAAAACAAATCACCGTGGTTTATTAATTTATAGACAATGGTGCCGATTCCCTCTAACAAAAAAAAAAAAAATCTCTAAACTAGACTAAATATCACAAAAATTTAGTTTATTCCTGTCAAACGACGATTTCTCATTCTGAAATAGACTAAAGTGACACAACTTAACTATAATTTAGTTTGACAGCACTAAGATGGCACTGAATTATTAGTTTAGTGAAAATGGCAATTTTGCTATTCTAAATTTGACGTTGTTCACCTAAAATTTTGGTTGTCTAACTAAATCTGGCTATTTTTAATCGCAATTAAAAAGGTGTGGAATAGAATTAGTTGTCATGAACTAAAATTCACCACAACATCTCGACTTCAGGTGCAAAAACAGTACTGTATCTTCTTTTTATTTTATTTTGCTTATATCTCTAAAATGGTGTGTCCTATCGCAAAAATAGTGATAATTTCGACCCCCTTTAAAACACTTAAACCATTCAAACTCTACACGTAGGTAATATTTTTTTTCATTTTTTCCATACAAAAAGTAAAACATCCATATCAAACACGTCGAGGCCGCCGCCCCCCATGCGTGCCTCCGACTCTAAAAAAAAATCACGGGGCAAACAAGTACCACATGGAGTCGCGATTGTCACATTAAATTTTAGTTACGTCAAAATTATTTTTAAATTTAGAGATATTTTTTTGCAGAATAGCTTTAAAAGCCAAAAAAGTATTTTTTCTCAGAGCCAAAAGTAAGGAATTTTAGTGATAGTTTAGTTCGGTGTACAAGAGAATCGGCACCAGTGTTCTCTATTTTAGCATTAGGCCATGAGAGCAAAGTTCAGTGAACAGCTAGTAGGCAAGTAATAAATACGGTGGCTAAGAATACGCACATGAAATCATGCGAATGCCCGTCATTTCAATAAGCCATACCAACAAATTACTAAACTATAATCAACATCTACCAATTCCATGAAATTGAACAAATAAGCGCGTTCATTGACCCCCAGTCAGATCAAGAGAAAACCACTTGAATTCCTCATTTGGCTGGCTCAAATGACAGACACAGCCATTCTTCAGTCACTTCATGAATAAGAGATGGCGTTTTCACGAACCATTGCCTGAGACAAGTACCTGAGGTAGATGAAGGCTAGACGCAAAAAACTTCGATCATAAGAAGCTAAATAGCTTATTTCATTAACGAATAAATCAGGAGAATAGGTATTCTGTTTGAGATTTTTTATGTATTTTTTTCCTGTACGGAAAAGTTTTACAGCTTTTGGATTAAGTATTGTTTGAATTATTATTTTACGTTATTTTATTAACTACTTAACTTTTTAAGCTGTATATTTTTCGAAGGTATAATAATGACTGTCTCGTTGTTCTAATGGTCGACAGCACTATCGCTGAGCATTAAGTCCTGAGTTCAATTCCCAGGTCGTGCAAAGTGTTTTTGGGTTTTTCCATCTGGAATATTCAGTAGTAGCTCGGAGTCTGGATTTATGCTCGGGTGATGGCCATCTAGCACTAATCAAGTTTGTATAAAATATCATAATATGCCACAAACCTACCTTCCATCAGTCAAAACACAGTCTTTTATATCAGATCAAAGTTAAAATGTAATAAGAAAACTAAACTCAATCTTCAGCCTGCCAACTCAACCACTTAGTTCAAAAGTTTTAAAGTAATTAAACATACAGCATGTATCAGAGCGCTGTGAGACAATTAAGAGGCTGATAACAGCTAAAGCGCGGTCACTGTCGGACTGCATAGAAAAGAAAGAGAAGCACGATGATACAATGCTGGTAATTTATTGCAAAATATGAAGCAATTATCTATTTACAAAAAATCTACTGATCGGACTAAAAAATTAAAACACTAAACAAAACATCAGAATGATTGCATGTATATTAGTATGGTTTTTAATCGTTAAAAAATTTTTTTAGAGGTATCTTCGTTTCGTTTTTCCTATCGTATCAAATTAATTGTATTATGTTTTTAACACACTATCTAACTAGCATATGTCCAGAAGAACATCATATATTTTTCTGATTTTGTTTACTGCAGTGGATCATATACTTTTTGGCATTATAAAACTTGTGTTTAGGTCCTGCAACAACAACAACAACAACAAACAACATCGTAACAACAACATCGTAATCGCGAAAAAATAATCAGCTGTCCTATACATTTCGGCCAAATAGATATTGAATTTGATGGTCTGTACCACAGCCTTAATCATGACCACACATTTCTGCTACACGCTGTAGAATTAAGTTCAATTTAATATGTTTGACATATGACGTGTTTGTTGTTTGTTCGACCTTCTGACGATAATTTCTATTTTATCGTACTGCAACCATAGCAATGAAACACTGTAATTTTGTATGATTCTTATAATTGTAATTAGACAAAAGCACATGCGTGAAACGCGGTAAAAGTAAGAATGGCAACGTCAGTTTTACGTCAAAGGCAATTGACATAAATCACTTCGTTCTGTAACCATAGACTATAACAATTTCTTAATGACTTTTTAATGTTCGGGAGTTTATGGAGATAAAAGGTACCGGAGGTACTTGTATTTTCTAAGAATGTTAGAAACTTCTCTTTTGATCTTATCTATAAGTTTATGTGTGTATTGTTGTTGTATTCAGATAAAGTGGAAATATTACCCTACTTTCTCTTATGTAGGACTTTACACCCTCTGATCGACCCCTTCGAAGAATACTGGCGTGATGTTATGTAAATGTATGTTTCTCTTACTATTTCATTTATATTACGTATATAAAAAAGGGAGGGGAGAGAATCATAGGGCATCAAAAAATTCGTCAACATCGTTGTCAACAGGAAAACTGCCCAAAAGATTAGCGTACTATTATTATTATTTTAAGACTGTTAGCTTTTAAATTACGTAAATAAAATAAAATATAATATTATAGATTGTAAACCATTTTAATTAAATACATAAAAAAAACACAATCAATTAATTTAAAGGTGTTCAACCGCCACAACTCACTAAAGGGTATCGTATTACCCATGAAGTGGGTTGTGGTGGTCAGATAGGCAGTCGTACCATGTAAAATATTGGTATTCAGCTGCAATCGGTTAGACTTGAAGCTGCCCCAACATAGCTGGGAAAGTCTAGGCAGATGATGGTCATGATCCACCACAACTTACTTCCAAAACGACAATAGTTTCAGAAACACGCGAATACCACTCGTTACTCAAGCAAAATTCATAATAAAACATGTCACAGTAATACTGTCTCAATTCACTTTTAAATGTACTCCTGAAACTTAAATATTTTCTCACAATTCTTGGCAGGGACTTGGGTTTAATTCCCGAATTTTTCGAAGTAGATCGTTCACAGTACGATCACGTAGACTTTAGATTTTGAAATATAAATTGTCCTAAATTCGGGTGAGAAATAACGAGGAAACTTTCAGTTGTTCTGAGGACTATTCGAATGGTGTGACCGAACTTATCTGGGGGCACGGTAGTGCCCCCGCCAAGACGAGCCAAGCGAAGCGCAGGGGCATTACCTACCTTTTCTCGAAGTGTTTCGTCGTTTTTTGAACACTCATAGAGTTGGTTTCTGATGTACCAGATAGTTCATATTCTCAGAATATGATGTCAATAATAGATTTATTAAACATACAAAGTCTCAATTGAATAACTTTAATACTTTAGATTTTATTGATATCTAAAATACACCGATTTCGTCACTGACACACTCACTGATACACTGACACACTGATGATCATCAAAATGTTTGGCTACTTCCTGAAGTGCTAGAAAGCTGAAATTTGGTATGAAATCTAAGTTTAGTATACAACTAACAAAAAAATTCATAAACTTATAACTTTCGCCCCCCATCCCCTAAAATGGGGGGTGGAAGTTTGTATGAGACTTCAAAATGTTAGGGTACTTCCTGAAGTGCTAGAAAGCCGCAATTTGGTATGTAAACAAAGTTCAGTACACAAAAACACACTACCGTGCCCCCAGATAAACTTAAAAAAAGAAGAAAAAAATAAAAACTAAAAAGACTGCCTAGCAACTTACAAAAAGAACTGAAATCCCACCAAAAACATTTCATGTAAAATGTTGCCAAGACGACCACATAAGGTTTGCCCTGTGAAAAAGATATCAGATCTCATGTAGAGCCAAGCTTCTGAATCTCCACGGCCTAACTCCACCGACCCTCACTTCACAAATTCTACATATCAGTAAAAATGTATGGCTTGGCTGTTTCGTTACTTACTTCAGAAACTAAATATTCGCATCACCTCCACGACGGTAGCGAAACGGCGAAGGCATACATTTTTACTGATATTTAGAATTTGTGAAGTTAGGGGCGGTGGAGTTAGGCCGTGTAGATTCAGAAGCTTGGCTCTACATGAGATTTGATATCTTTTTCACAGGGCAAACCTTATGTCTCTTGGCAACATTTTACATGAAATGTTTTTGATGGGATTTCAGTTCTTTTTGTAAGTTGCTAGGCAGTCTTTTTAAGGCAGATTCATATTTGAAAAGAAGCAGCGAAATATTTCTTTTTCAAACTCCTGCGTCATTTTGGTTGGCATTCTTTAATATGCAACTAAGAATTATTTACACCGTTAAAATCTAATAATAAAGTTTTTATAAAACCTAAGGTTAGTGTAATACATTTTTATAGGTTAGCACCACATGCCCAATAAACATAATAATTGTGCCTTACGCACTATACTATAAAATTAATAACTAAAAGGAAACAAATATAAGAAACCAGAACCCATTGGAACAAGAAAAACGAGCAGCGTAACGTTGCCTTTTATTCTACACTGAACTAAATTTTAAAATGAACTGCCATGTGCTTTAATACCCTTTTACAAAAAAAATAACGGCCAGCAGGTGGCGTGCTAAGCAACTTCCGGAAATAAAATATTAAATATTATTTTAATCCAGTTTGCAACGACTTCCGTTTACTAATCGGAGACGGTATTTTGAGCACCGGAAGTCAGTTGCAAATCTGCACCCAGTAACATTTAATTACATTATTAAACCAAAAGCTAAAACAAATGGCATAATGAGAGTTTAAAATAACAACAATATCTAAATCAGCCTTAAACAGCGATACGGTTACATTGTACAAATAAAAGGGCTATGGGCGGATATTTAACTCGACGTGCATTAAGGTAGCATTTGCCTTGTTTTGACGTAGTAGTGGTTATAGAATTATTACAACAATGATAGGCCGACGGAACATTACCAGGTCTAAAACTCTAATTAAAGAAAGAACCAAAACTTAAAAACCCATAAAAACGTCTTGACCACTTCACCAGTGCCAATTCTTAGTATTTACGTTCAGCGTAACCCGGGCAGCCAACTTAGCTGACAAATCTATTGACTAACCTTTCTCGTAAGAAAAGGAGAAACGAAAAAACAACCGACTTCCAAGAAAAACGTGGAAAATAACTTTAATTTCGGAAGTCGGTGTCTTTGGTTTTGTTTTTTCGTTTTTGACCTTGAAAACTTTTTCTGTGAACTTTGAAAAGTTTTAATTTTTCACTTTTTAGTTATGGTACATATCTACCCCATAAAATTCGTATACCACTACTTGATATGTAAATAACAGTGACAAGAAATTATCAAAACATCATCAATATAAACTAAGACAGTGGTAAAAATACGCAGTATTAAGGATAACCGCTGGGACGCTTTTGATCAGTTTGTGAGGTCACCGCAATGCGCCCATGGTGTGAATTTCCTACCAAAACGTTTTCAGAGTTTTGCGCCCATGGTGTGAAAGTCATACCAATTTTTTTTGGTTTTATTTTCATCCTTGTTTATCCTTGTATCACCACTATTAAGCGGTACTTTCCAATTCCATGGATTTAGTTTCATACGTTATCTGTTTCCGAACCGTTTGAGATATGACAACCCTAGAAGGAATTAGTCTATGACATTAAAAAATATCATTTTTGCTGTCATTGAACGAGCAACCCGTCGTGAGTCTCAACTTTGGATGCTTTTAAATAATTAATATTGTACTGTGGTAAGTGGTTTTATTCATGTTTCGTATGAAGAACTAACACACCATGTTTTTTAAATCATAAAACATATAGGACAACCCCTGTTTTTCTTATTAGAAAAAATCTTGTTGGAATATGTGAAAAAAGTGTCTTTGTTCATCTTAAACAGTCGTCTACAAACGGAAACATCGTATATTCAAATACAACGCACACTTTAATATAGCCCTACTCACTAGCATTCATAAAAAAATACAACGGTCGCAGAATACCAAGAAATGACGCCGCTTATCGGGTTTGTTTACAAACACTCGACGCGCGAGCCGACGCGTCATATGACGTGTACAATGTAGTGGGAATACCTAAGCGCGTGAGTACAATTTAGTGTTAGAAAAGTCTGGTATGCTTTATATACCAAAAGCGTCCCAGCGGATAACTCAAAAACTGCTGGTCAGAACTTGGTCAAATTTATATGGGACCACATGTGAAGCACCAGCTTTCATATAAAATAGAACCATCCACATCAGTTCACCTAGAAAAAAGTTCTGAGCTAACAAACATAAAAAAATAGAGAAAACATACAGTTGAATTGAGAACGTCCTCCTTTTTTTGAAGTCGGTTAAAAAACAATAAAATTGTCTTCATATTTATTTACATTACATCACGCCTCGTTTGCCCGAAGGGTTGGGCAGAGGTGTACCTATAATACAACTACATTGTGAAAACTTAAACATAACTAGCGAAAGGTGGATGTAGTATATTTATTTACGTGTGATTTAAATGTCAGAAGTAGTAAAATAGCCAACATTGCACAACTGTTCAACTTCCTGATGCATTTAACATTTGCTACATTATCTCTAGCTCTAGGCTTAGTTACATCACATTACTTGGAGTAGCAGTAACATGTTTTAGATTTGCAACATTTTCGAGTTGAAAGCCTTTTAGAGTCGCTCGGATTACCCTATGCATATATGCGTGACCCGGATAGTCGGGTGGCCGTATAGCCGGGTGGCCGTATAGCCGGGTAACCGTATAGCCGGATAGCCGTATAGCCGGGTATTCAACGAGTGCTACTGCAGAATCACTTTACGATTTATCCGGACGAATGTCATTTTATATTTCATGCTTTTAATCCCAAAGAAGTAAGCAATACTAGAGATATTTTATTTCCATAGATGTTTTAGCAGTCTGATTATTTTTTTAAAAGAACAGTGGTTTATTTCAAAGTTAAAATATTTACAATATGCAGATAGCGACGGTCCCAAACCAGATAGAGCCTGTATCTTGGGCACCATTATATAAAATTGTTTAATTATTTTTAAATAAAAGTTGAAATTGGTAGCCTCTTCGAGGCTGCAAAACTAAAAACACAAAAATAACCCAATTAATAGATTTATTTATTTCAACTTTGTTTACTTATTCAGTTACTCAGTTTATTTATTTCAACGTAGTTCCGGTGGCTACCTCTGGTCTTCATCATCAGTTCCACTTCACCGAATGCTGCTTTCCGACAGCAAATGCACGAGTTACTATAAAAAATACCCAAATCGCTATAGGTCTGCCCATAAAATTTGAGGATTTCCCTCGATTTCCATGGGATCCCCTCATCAGATTCTGACTTGGTGACAATGGGACCACCTCGAAAGCACACCCTTTCAAAAAAAAAAAGAATATTCAAAATCGGTTCACAATAGACGGAGAAATCGGTGAACATAAATAAAATAAATAAAAACATACAGCCGAACATATAACTCCTCCGTTTTGGAAGTCGGTTAAAAAGGATAACATTATGATAGGTGTACAAAAAAAAACTATTGTTATATTCTCCACTTCATTTACTTTTTTGTTGAAATAACCACATAAGTCATACAAATAGGATCTGGGGAGATTACATTGTACAAAAACTTTTAGTGAGACGAATATTCATTGATAAGATTAGACTATTGAATAGAAGGACTGGATGCAGAAGTTGGAGGATCGGGTGTTGTGGCGCAGTTTGGTGGAGTCCTAGGTCCAGCAGTGGACTCCAATTGGCTGAGTTGATTGACTGACTAAAATGGACTAGAAACTAGACAATTCAATCTCAGTACTCGGTGCGTAAATTCCACTGCATACATCCTGGCTTTAAGTACCAGATGACATAGCTGATCTACCATTTCTTAAATTAACTTACTGATTTAGCAAAAGATTCCCGACAAAAACAAAATGCAACATATTTTTTAACCAAACATAAAATCTTAGGAAGCAATACTATAAGATATGGCTGTTAAGAATCAGTGTTGCCCTCTTTGTCTGTAACGCTGGCAATACTGGCATACTTCCAAACTTTATTGATTGCTTACATAACATGCCATCTTATGTAACGTTTTATTTGGACTATCGTGTCTGTGGGTGACCTCAATGGGTTTCTTGAACTCGATTAGGTACTATAACTACAATAAGCCTGAAAAATATTTATTACTAGCTAACCCGAAAGACGTTGTCCTGTCTTAACTATAAATGTTGTATATCGTTTGGTTTTAGTTTTGACTATTGATTAAAACTAAAACTATTGACTCATTTATCAACCGATCCATCTGTGTTAAACGATATTTGCAGCGCGCATTCTGTCAATCGCTGACAGTTATTTCAAACAACTGACCGTTATGTAAAATTAATATTGGCGTCAAGTTTTCTTAAATTTTCTAATGTTCCGTTGAACTTTCATAAGAACCTTCTCCTGACAATAATTAACACAACAAAAATAGAATTAGCGAAATTGTTCCACCCGTTCACGCGTGATGCAATGACCAAGGGAAATAGAGATTCTATTCTAAATACCTATATAATATAGATAGATAGATAGGTTGTCGGATTGTATATGGAACACAATAATGCGTACCAAAAGCAGAATCACGGGTGTTACCCCGTAAAGCTGCCAATTTTAAGTGGGATTGGGCCACATATGTCTGCCGCATGCCAGATGAACTGTGGACTAAAAGAACCGTTGATTGGGGCCCAATGCTAGACGACATAGTAGCAGACCAAGACGAAGATAGAGGGACTCCTAACGAAAGAACAGGCCCACAATGGCAGTGGACAAACGTGTGTGGAAAAAGGGGAAAGGTAGGCCTTTATCCATCAGTGGGCATTACGGGCTAAATAGATAGAGGATAGGTCCGGCAACGCGTTGACTAACATTCTGTGAAATTCGAGTCAGGTAACATAATTAAATTACTACATTAATCAAACGCAAAACTTTATCAGGACACAACTCAGTTTTGCTGTCAAATCACAAGTAAGCTGTAGAAGTGATAGAATTAACAACTGCCAATTAAATCAATTGTTTTCTTTGATTCGAATACAATAAATTATCCAAAACCGGGGTTGTTAATGTCATTATCCAAAGTCTTGTTGTTATAAGACTTATTGTAATAAGTCTTATTAACAACAAGTCTACAATTTATGGTCACGAAAGACGCTGACTTTCTGTGGTCCGAGATTGTTGATCTTTCTTTTAGTCTGTTTTAAATAAATCTATTTTCTTTCTTTCTTTTAGCATCAGCGTTTCAATGTAAAGTCACGTGAATTGTTTGTTATGTAAATTGACTACCAACTGAAGTTGTCAGTATATTCAATTCATAACTGTCATTCTTTGACTGTTATATGAAATGGCTGTAACAGGGCAAATGGACGTAGAGTTTCAATTTGCCTAACCAATGATTGACCTGACTGTACTTACATGAACAACGGCGGATATGCAGAAAGTTTGTGATAATATTAAGATTATTTTCTAACTTACCTACTTCAGAGGGTTTATTTATGATCATCGGCCTGGCCCTTTTTCCAACTATGTTGGGGTCAGCTTCCCGTCTAACCAGATGCAGCTGGTTATCAGTATTTTACACAGAGCGACTGCCTATCTGACCTCCACCACCCAGTAAATGGGTGACACGATACCTCTCGTTAAGACTGGATGTCAGACTTTCAGGAGGTTTATTTAGAAACGTTGCTAAAAGTAGCAATTGTTTACCAATATTTAATTGACGTTCAAACTTCTTTTAAGTTTAAACAACGTTTATAAATAATAAATTATAAAAAAGCTAGAAGCCCGGATTGTTACAACATAGAGGTGAACGACCTTTAACAAAAGTCAGTGACCGAGTCGACCATATTGGCTAATCATATCACGCTTACAATTTTGCAGGAGACCAAACAGCAGGGTCACTTAGTTTTGAAACACTAGCGGTTCTAAGCAAGTTTGGTCTTTTTGGATACTTTATATTTTATTTTGCGGTTGCTCATAATCGCAATTATGTCGCACACAATATACCATTTTGTTAAAACTATACTTACCTTAAGTTCCGAGTTGAGCTGCACGATTGCTAACAAATACGTGCACTGACTGGACAGGTCCACTCAATCTGTGTGGTTCTTCCCTCAAAAGACCATAATAGATACCAATCTTCATGGTCTTTACATGATCTGACCAAGATTATGACCTCAAAGTTTGTTCCGGCCTTTCTTCTGAGAGTAGTCAAATAGGAAACGCCGACCTCATCTAGTTTTTAAAATATGATTGACGTGTAAAAGTGTTTGTACAAACCTACTTACAGAAATAAAATCATTTATCATTTATCATTAGAACCTCGTGAGACATCGTATACAGTAGTGTGGCTTCAGAGTCACAATGTATTTTCCAGTATTCCCATTTGACTATGTTGTACCTGCTTTTAAGATAATGCTTGCCCAGGAGACACTCTGTATTTTTGCCCAATTTCGTACGATTCGAATGAAGAAACATTTAATTACTACTCCGTAATAAGTGGTTTCTCCCCACCAAAACAAAAATAAGATTTTGTCGCACTCCCGATTGATTGAATTTACGTTTTTCCTATTAAAATTTTACGAAGCAAAGAATCACCATACTTTTGCATTGCACAACTTTTTTTTATTTCCTGCCACTAGACAGCACGAAAAACAGGAAAAAAACAGTCCAATACAAAATATTCCGCGAACAAATCAGATTGGAGTAAAACTGCTATTTTTTATGAACGCAGACAAAATAGCTACCGTGTTTAACTGGATACTAAAAAGTTAGTCGGAAGCGAAGTTTGCGGAAAAACAGAGCTAACTAGGTTTCATTTACGTCACAGGTGAGGTTAACGGCCTGGTCGGCCATCGATACGGGGTCAACGACCTGACTAGCGTCAGTAGGTGAACTACAGGATAGTCGCAGTGCAAGTCTTGTTTTACGCTGCATTGAGGTATGCTAGTTATGTTTGTAAGTAAAATTGGATTATGTTTATATGCCAAGCCGTGTACGAGTTAAGTAATGGTTCTCTTTCAGTTAATCCATCGTGTTTATTTTTGGCTAGCTATAAGGAACTTCTTGTAATATCCAATCAATGGTAGCAATCTTGAAATTCTGACGGTTGGATTGTATTTTGTTTTTGTTTACTCGACTTTTCTTTTGTTGACTTTATTTACACAGGACTTACTGGTAGGGCAGAGCCCGGAGGGTTTTTGAGCAAGCATATATTATATCCAGGGCCATAAGTTGATAACTGAGTATGAATATGATGAGAGAATATGCCCCGTTGTCAAGGATCCACCTTCAGATTTCAAAAATGGTCATAAAATAACGTAATCTTGAGAGCCTTTGATTTTCGTATGATTGTTGGCGGCCTGTTGCATAATGGCTTTAAATAGTCAATCTGATGAAGAAATTGTGGGCTTTCCCTAAATCTGACGACTTTGTAAACTCTGATTTGGACAATTTTTAAAAGCATATTCAGGGCCAATAAAAGTTATGTTGCTATTTAAATTTGAAGCTGACACTATTGTGAAAATTTGTCAGTATTCTGAAATATGAAACTGTCAAACACTCGAAAGTGATGATACAAAGTTAAGTAGCAAAATTAGAACTCAAACTCAAAGCATTTATTTCAAATAAACCAATTACAGGCACTTTTGAATTATCAAAGGTTCAGTCAGTCAGAAAAATGAAGCTAGTTGCCCATTCCAAAGCATAGTAGGTACCTATGGAGAAGAACGGGCAAGAGACTCCATGGACACTCTTTTAAATCAACATATAGTTACAAAAAACAAATTGTTTACATCATTCATGTTCAAATTAAAAATGTGAGAACGATGTAGAAAGACGTGCACGTTTAAAGTATCCGTAAGAAAATAGATAAAAAACAATTCAAAAATTTAAATTAAAATAAGCCGTGGCAGCCAAGAGTTGACCAGTCCCTACTGACGGCGCCCGTTCACGAACATGACGCATGGATCAGCACCATTCAGCTCAACCATTTTGAAGGGAACTTAATGATCCAACACACACGCCACCACCAGCGAAACATTCGAGTGAGCATGACATACTCTCAGCCGCCAGGGCACATTCAAGTCAATGAAATACGAGCCTAGTAAATGGTGGCTTTCTAGTAGGTAACTAAGAAGTAAATATACTACTTCGTGAGCCCTACGCTCCCAATTTTTCATTTAATTGATATACATACGCAAATGATTTGACAGTTTTTGATACCTAATATTCAACTTATTCGCAACTAAATAACACTTATATTTCATACAACATATCATTTAAAATGTGTTTAGAGGTAATAACCGTGGGAAAATCGTTGGTATTCGCCACCTGTCGAGGTAAACGCGAACTATCTTTGAATATCTGAAATAGAATAGAGTAGAATGTCAAGTATTTACCACAGGCGCAGACACTCTATTAACCCTTTTCTCGCCACTGTATAAAGTAAAATATGAGGAATATTTCTATTATATTTCGCATTTTACATTTTGTTGCACAAAAATATCATTTTTGCGAATTTCCAAACATTAAGTAAGTTAGACTGACTTATTTCTAAAAAACACTGCCGTAATGGACGAAGGACTTATATCAACTGATTGTAAAATTTAAACTGAAAAGCAATGCGTCCTAGCATTATCTTTAGCAGTGGTGGCCCCGACTTACGAGTTGTAGGTCGTGGGTTCGAACCCAGGCAGGCGCTTTACTTTGTGTAAATAATTTCATCACCACTGCTCTCAAAACGGTGAAGGAAAACATCGTGAGGAAACCGGCATGTCCTAGAACCAAAAATTTGAAGACATGTGACATCTACCAACCCGCACTGGGCCCGCGTGGTGGATTACAGCCCATTCCCTCTCAATGAGAGGAGGCCTGAATCCCAGCAGTGGGGACATTATAGGCTGATTATGATTATCTTTTGAGTTCAAAGTCACAAAGTACTAATATTCTGATATCTTACCACTGCTTTAAGCGTGACAGCGATTATTTGTAAAAGACTGTTTAATAACGAAACTGGGCGTACGTACGCTCCAAAACTGTAGACAAGGAACGTGATTTTGAACGCATTAGAAGTGGGCCTAACGCTTCCTTACAAAGTATTATATTCTTTTCTATGCTACTAATATAAGAAACGTAACAAACAACTTTTCACCTTATGCCATCAGTAGTTATGTCGGTGATTTTAACATGGAATAATGGATTCCAAAAATAATACAAACTGCATTACATGAAGGGGACATTAAAGACTAATAGAATAGAAAACTCTTTATTATGTACATTGTACTCCATAAAAAAAACACATGAAAATGTAGAAATGTCACATAGGGCGACACAATTGGCGGTCTTATCGCTAAAAGTTAAAGCTAATTTATTTTTTATAGATTGTTGTCAAACTAAATATGTACAAAAATTTCAAAAAAAACGAAAAGATTATTTAAAAAAGCGCTTAAAATCGATCAATATAAAAACTTCATAACATCGACTTAATTGCGATGCTCTCCACAACCTGTTCAAAAATTATAATTCAGCTGCTACCGCAAAATTAGACCAAAATAGTCTTTCTAAACCGTATCTAGAAATACCCACTATTATGCTAAATAGACGTCCATTACCGACCTAGCTAAGGCTATTTTCGCTTGAGGTCATCGCACTTGTGGTCGGTCACGGAAAATGCGGTAAACGCGCAGTGTCTCACGCGATACCCGGCAGTACAGGGTTGATGTATGCAGGTAACTAGAGGCGCCTTTTTTAGTATGGTGAATAATTGCTGGTTGTTGCTGTAATTTTTAGCTGAACGCACAAAGGTAGGTCGCTGAATTCAAATTGTTTTAAGTTTTTTGCAATTTGCAGGTCATTTGTCTGTGTGCCCCAAATGTCATGATTTCATGAAATAGTACTTCAATAGGGTAATTTAAACTTGAGAGTGTTACTTAGTTATAAAAACAAAAAAACATGAGAGTTGATGATTTTAATGATTATGATTCTGTAAACACGCAGTTTCGTTCGCGAATCGTATTTTGATCAACATAATTAAAACCTAATACAGAACTGCAAAATGCAAAAACTTAAGAGAATTTTAATTTCACGTGTTCGTTAACAGAAACAGATTTTTATTTTTTTGGAAAAACGTTTTACTTTATTAATGTAAAACTCACAGGATAACATTTTCAAGTACTCATTATTTGGAAATAATAAAGGGCCCTAAACATACAGGCACATTTTCTTAGGATCTTTCCCTCGATAGTATTTTGACTAGTAAGTTGAACCAATGGACAACTACATTTTTAGAAAAAAAAAATTACATAACATAACATAACATAAGCCTGTATTCCCCGAAGGGTTAGGCAGATGTGTACCTATAGTACACCCACATTCCACCAGTCATGTTTAAGTCCCATGTAATAGGGGGCGAGCCTATTGCCATCAACCGGGCACAAATTCAAACCCCGGGCTGCTACTGACCAATTCCAGATGGAAAAATCCAATACACGAAATAAATTAAATAAAATCAATAAATGAAGAACTCACGAATTTATAAGGATGAAATCCTGTTGAAAACATGCATGCTACAAATATTGATTTATTATTTACTACGCAATTAAATTACTTGTCTTAAACTTAAGTACTAAAACACTATTGTTTTAGTACCTATATTTAAGACAAAAACCTACCTAACTAAGTTTAATTGCGTCTAATTGAATAATAAATATTAACTCAAGTCAAGCTAATTAGGTAAGTACTAAATACATACATATAAAAACTCACGCACTTTTCTCATGGGGTGAGGCAGATACTACAGAACACCATTTGCTACGATCTTTACGTACTTAGTCCTTTTCCTTGCCAAATATTTTATAAATACATACATAAACTCGGCGTGAATTTCTTCCCACGGGGGCGGGTGGACGGAAACTACAGAACACCACCTGCTACCATCCTTTGATACTCCTTGTGCTTCTTTTACGTTTATACATCTGGTCATACACGCCCGCTGGTTTCGGGTACACTCAGTACAGTATACTTCTATGAATTCCATCAAAGAACTCATCAATAGTACAATATTATCAACAGTATGATGCAAAGCTTCATACATATCCCTTATACGGTGTAAAATTCTGAACTGTAATACAAGTACATGAATCTTTTTAGGGAAAACATCTCTCAGCTTCCTGCCTAGAATCTACTGCTTAAAAATATTCCAACGTGTATATTTTGCACTTAGGTACAAATTCTTGGGAGTGATGCTTTACACTTACAGCATCGCGTAAGATTAGTTTTACGTTGAAGTTTTTTCATCCCGTGTGATCCTAGGCTAAGACTTTTTTGTAATGGGTTTTTTTTAATGTTTATATTCATATTCGTTTATTGGCGTTACACAAGGTAAAACAAGATGTTAACAAAAGACTTTTAGAGCTAAGAGCCGTTGTAGACCCTGTTAGGGCACAGCAAAAGGTATTGTTTGATACATAACTAACATACTTACTTATACTTGATAGTAAGTTATAAGAAGAGAGTTGTGAATACGAACCTATTCTATTAGACTATACCTAAGCCTAAAGGATTTTTTGTGTGTAAATATTCTAAGACCGTAGGTTAATCGCTAGACTAAAACACATTCCTAATTTTCCAAAAATATTTTTATTTAGGTGTCACTAAAAAGCAGCCTAGTGCTAGTCGGACTCGCACGCAAAGGATTCCGTACCACGCAAAAAATATATTTCTTGTATAGTGGCCATAGTAGTACACAATCTTTGAAAATTTCAAGTGTTTACCTATTTGACGTACCTATTGACATGTAAAAGTGTTTGTACAAACCTATTTACAGAAATAAAATCATTTATCATTTATTATGGTTCAAAAGATACAGACCTGTGACAGACGGACGGACGGACAGCGGAGCGTTAGTAATAAGGTCCCTTTGAGTACGGAACCGTAACAAGTGTTCCTTACGACTAAAACCAGACAAAGATTTAAAAAAAAAGAATTCTTGATAGAAAAATGCTCCAAAAATTTATTTAATACGTTTTAGAGTTGTCGTCCGTTTCATGAAGTTTTCTATTTTATCGTTAAATTAAAATCTTGACATTTTGCAAAGTTTCAGGAGACGAGGTCGTCGCCTGTTCAATGTCTGTTTTCAAGCGTTCCTAAATAAATGACTGACTGGCATTTTGTTTGTTTCTTCTTTTCATTTGAGTCTGAAAATAAGAGAATTATATTATACAAGTCGTGTCCCCGATGGGATAGCCCACGAAAAAATTACGAACTTACAATAAAAACTTTTATCCTTATTTATCCCTTGTGGAGGGTGAATTTTCAAAAACACCTTCCTTATTACTCGCATTCGTTAGAATAGGTCGGGGAAAAAGTTTTTTCTTATTTTATAGGTATAAGTTGTAGTAAAATCTTTTTGGCTTAACTGTTTGTATCTGGCTAGTTTTGATGACATTAAATAGATGACATTTAAGAAGAAAAATTAAAATTAAAAAGGATTTCCCGCCATTTTTCAATTGTTTTTCTGTCCGCCAAAATGAGTGAATCAAACGAAGAAATGCGATAAATTTTGATTTTTTTATTACAAAAAAGGGAAAAAAGCGACACAAGGCGCGACAAAGAATATGTGATGTTTATGGACTTAACGCAGTGTTAGTAGGGTAGCACTAAGTTGGTTTAAGCTTTTTCAGTCCGGGATTTTTGATGTCAACTATGCAGCTCGCTCTGGTCGCCCCGTTACGGATAAAGTCGATGCCATTCTTTAAAAAGTGGGGCAAGATCGGATATTAGTAGTTACAATATAGCTGAACTGTTAGGGGTTGACCACCAAACAGTTGGCCCATTTGAAAAAGTCTGGGTATACAAAAAACCTCGATATTTTGGGTGCCACACGAGCTCTTAGTCCTGAATTTGTACATAAAATATGAAAAAACTTTTTCCCCGACCTAATATTATAAGGAACTCATATGCAAAATTGTGTGCGTCATACAAGTAGATCCAGCAGTTCCAGCAGTTGAGCCTGTGCCTTGTCTGTCAGTGACTGAATGCATATAAGATTTTTACTAAGTAGATTGTAATTGTGTTTCTTTAGAAAAACCCACTATTCGAAAGTAAGGCTTAATTTACTATAAGAAATCTGATTCTTTTGAGCACTGACAAAACAAAAATGAAAGTCAGCCATGTGGTACCATATCTAACTTGGTACGCATCGCGTTACGGCGTATTCTGCACAGAGCTACGGCGTAGCTTCCGGTCTGCTACGGCGTAGCATTCCGTCTGCTACGGCGTAGCTTCCACTCTGCTACGGCGTAGCTTCCACTCTGCTACGGCGTAGCTCGCACCGAGCTACTAACGAATGACTTTCAAATTAGGAAACTTTCGTATAGTAATAAAGTTAATTAATTTGTCATAAGATGCATTACTTTCCCTAGAGCATAATTGCTTTTAATATATCCAAAAGCAGTGTCCACTGGTGTATTATTCATAATTATTCCTGCTATACTCTGAGAAATATCTCCCTGGAGTATTGCACATAAGTTTATAATGCTCACATTTCTATCCTTTACTTTGAGTCGAGTTATTACCCGACTGCCCAGAAGGAGGGTAATGTTCTTCGAGTGTATGTGTGTAGGTATCTCATCAAATCTGAGATTGAATTAAAATAACTGCCACCATCAGCGTTAGACTGTTTGAAAAGTGAGCTCGTTTTGAACTTTTTAGATGTTTTTTGCAGTCAGGTTGTTTGATATGTTTTCTTGTGTAGTTTCGTATGCGACGACTGACAAATATAAGTCAATTACTAAGTAATTTCTATATGGTCTTATTTCATAGCTCAGATGAATTATTGATGAGATGGTATTCAAACATTCACCTTTTAAGTAACTTGAATCAGTTAACTCCTCAAAAGTGATTATACTTGTGAATTTATTTTCCATTATTTAAATGTTCAGATTATTATTATGATATTAATAACTTAAGATTTGAAATTCCTAGCAAAAATAATATAAAACGTACTTAAATTGTTATTAGCATAACCGTTTGCAGACTTTCAAAATGTTTAATGTATAGGAGAATTAGTTTTTACTTATAGTTCTTTTCGAATAAACGATGTAGATCTATTATTTACAGCGAAATATTATGTACATAATTTATAAACTAATTGTCTTAAAATAATGATAATAAAATGTACATATATAAAAAGGAGGGTCATACTAATGTTAAACTATTATCTCCAATGTATTGTTTTTTCTCTAGTGATAAACAAAAATAATAGTAACAGGAAAAGTGCCTAGACATTACTTAAACTTTCACATATTTACTTTACACTTGCTTTAAAACAAAAAGAGAAGAAAATACGTTTATTTATTTACGTTTATGCGTCAGTTTTTTTATCCCGTTTAGATTAAATCAGCTAATTTTGTGGATTGGACTTCATACCTAGTTTTCTGCACAAAAACATCGGTTAATCTAGCTGAAAGGCGTCTAACAATTCAATTTGTGGTTTTACGAGCACAACAAACCGGTTCTCAATAAAGTAGATCAAATGTCAACACGCTGTGGATATTAGGTTCTAAGATCCAATCACACACACACATACATACCTTTCTATACACCTACAGTATATCAAACATAAACCCTTATTTATCACGGAGCATATTGAGGCCCGAATATCAGTCCACTGCTGGAATTAAGGCCCTCCAATAGAACTGGCCATTGAGCCCAGCATCGGCCATCCCATCCATCTATTTACAGAGATAGGGAACATTTTGTAACAAATACAAACATACGAGTACTTTCATCAGACGTTCCCTTCTAAAAGTTTAAATTGTTTTATTTTGACGTACTGCCAGCGGCAAATGGGATATTCTCTACCTATTCCAAGAAGTTATGAAACAGACACGTTTAATAATTGTATTTATTTTTATACGTAGCAACGAATTCAATTCAATTCAATTCATTTATTTTCAGATAAATTACAATCTTTAGTTATAATCATCCATACATGTTTTGCTTTTGGTTTAGCAACGAATGCTGTTCAAAATTCGAAATTCAAAATAATTTATTTCACATAACATGGGCACTTATGAAACGTCAGAAGCTAGATGCACGGTTTTACGCGGACGAAGTCGCTGCAAATGCTAGTGTGTATATTACATTATTAAACTTACATGTAATAAAGAATTTTCGATGTTTTGTCAAGTCGTAAACCGTGTGAAGCGGGGGCTGGTCACTAGTAAATTGTATAAAGTGTTAAGATTTCTTCATCTTTAATCAGGTTTCAGTTCTTTTCCGTGTCAAAAAAATCTCTGTACAGTGGCTGACTAATATAATATAATTATTAGATACACACAAAAATATTGTCCAGTTCATTCCACCCTGAACATTTCCACGTACATTGTCAACACTCCTGTTTTCCTCAAAAGGAGTTCCTAGTGATGACATGCTATAATTATGTTCCCGACAAACTTTGCTCGTCTTCCCTCCTCCTTGGCAGTTTTATGGATTTCGATAATTGGCTTTTAGTGTTATTTGTCAGTTTCTGTTATTATTTTTGTTTATTCGGTATTTGTTACAAAGAAATATAAACCCATAATCAGTTAAGTAGTAAATGATTGTTGTGACTTAAGAGAGCGCACACGGGTCCACTAGCGCCGATCCTTTAAAAAAATATTATCTCGTGACTGAGAAGGAATTTTGAGTAACGGCTCAATAAGCACCCTTGGTAAGTGTGCCTAGAATTTTCTAATACCTTTTATAAACTTTCATATTGAGACACGAAGCAACAAAATTCGATCTAAAGAAAAGTGGCCACATTCCTCTAGATAGTATTTTGTTGCTTTGTGTCTCAATATGAAAGTTTATACAATACAGGCGTGAAAATTTTATGTTAAAATACCTCATCTTTCAATATATTAAATAACATTTACTCCAGCAAATTCAAATAAACATAGTTCCGATACTGTTCACATTCACTATTAAAATATGCACACGAAAATATTCCAACTGTTCAATATAAATTCGCTTCGTACAACGCATAACTAACCAATGAGTCGAGAACGATCAAATTTCCTTTTGAGAAGCGTTTGGTTAATAAACTCGCATTGTTTTGTTACTGATTTTAATTATGTTTTGAGTATTAAAGATCCTACGAACAGGCGCGACACGCAACGCGAATCACACGCGAGACGAAGGCACCACTCGTCGCTTGTCGCGCCTGTTTGTAGGAGCCGTTAATATTGAAAAAAAAAAGAATGAAAGAAAATACATTTATTTAGCACAAACTACAAAGCACACAACCCAACATATACCTACAAGTAATAAAGAAAAAAAAAAGTGTAAAGTGCGTAGTGAGAAATTATTACTAAAGTGTGCCTCGCGGCTGCACTAAATAGGTTCAGTTCAGCAAAAATGTCAGACAACTAGTGCCTGACGCTACCTGGCGCTGCCTGGGTATTGTAGCGATGTTTACATCGCCACGCAAATCCTGCATCGCGCAAGCAGAGTTTACACGCGCGACTAGCATATATACAACGTCCCGACATCAACCGTCGGGCAGTTGCCCACCAGACACAACACCCGTCTGGTAGGAGGATTCTCCCTTTTCCATAGAGTATGTGTGAATTTTACACCCTGTTCCTCATATCTCTATAATATCCTATACTTTTCAACGGTACATTGGTAGTATGTTGGTGTTTAGCTGCAACAAGTTAGATTCGAAGCCGACCCCGACATAGTTAAAAAAAGGCAGGCAGATGGTGATGACTTTTGAACAGTACGATAATAAGCCAACATTACCTAGGCCTGATAATCATTTGCGGGACGATCCGGCAAATTAAGTATAATCAACCCTACTTACCCAGTGTTAATTGCAATGTATGCGGGAATTTTCCGGAATAGAGGTGGGATTAACTCAGTTTCTGAAACATGGCCAAAAAGCTACGAGATTGTTGGCAATGTATGGATGTAGGATATCTTTCTAATAACTTGCAGATACCTACAGACAACAAATAGGCACTTACTTTTTTTTTCTTAAAACTCCAAATAACTTTGGAAGTTGAAGTAAAAGTTCGCACCAGATTTAGGCGCTAGTTAAAAAGTTAGCACGGAGCTACGCAGGTTCCCTAAAATAAGGACACACTGGCTATAAGTCAAGGTTTCTTGAGGAAAATTTGGATACCAACCTAACCCATATACTTACATTTTCAAGCACCCCGTGTGTGAGTAGGAAGCATGTGTGTGTAACCGCTCTCTCTCTTTAACATTTAAAACCAGCCTCCGGAACTTTTCAGCGCCGTTCGGTACGGAATCGATAAACCGCTTTAAAAATGCAAGTCCCGTATTTTTATATCCCGGTCCTGTTAAATATTAAACTGGCCAGCACTATCGGAGTGGTATGAACCAATTTTGTGAATACAATACAGTCCTATCAATTGTTTTAGTTTACGTCACATTTTTTAAACGTGATTGTTTTGCGAATTTGCTTGTTTTTTTTATTTGATAGGTTTTTGTTATTCGTATGGTGTTTTGATTTCATTTGTTTTGTGTGAAGGACTTTGTTTGGACGACGTCTTTAATGGACGAGGAAAAAACGTTCACATCATTCTATATCTATACATTTTCTTCTATCCATGTATATAAATAAAACAAAGTAATATTACACCATTTATAACTAAAGAACGGCTGGACCGATTATTATGATCTTTGATTTGTTGGATTATTCTCCGCCCCGAATAACAGAATAACTATTAAAACATGGAAAAGAGGCACGAAAAAAAAATAAGATTGGTTTTTTTCTCATACATTTTTTATGCAACGGATTAGTTAATAAGTTATCACAACATTGACTGATTCTGAGGCACTAAAAAGTTTACCGGTCAGCTAGTGTTATTATAAATTAAAGTAGCTTTTCACGTCTATCAGTATGACTGCGTTGCTCTTCGGAACTAAGCGTATTTTTTTTTTTACTTTTTTTCATGCAGTTTTCACTATAATTTACAGAATTTATTGTATAATACAGTAATTAAAACTTACATATAATACAGAAATCTCGTTTTGTCAAGTTGTAAAAACTATGCGAAGTAGCTGGGGTCGCTAGTAGAGTGATAAATGCTTTGACAAATCCGTTGCTATAGAACAATTTTTATTGGGATCATAGCTAGTATCGATAGTATCTAGATTAATCTCGCAAACGATTGCTCTACTGTGGAAAAAATATTTGAGACTGTCGAGGCTCTAGAACGTCATAAAAAAGAGGATTTCAACACTTATCTTTTTCTATAAATCGTCTCCCACTCTTCAGTTCCCGAAACTAAAGAATCTTATAATGACATACACTCAAACATACAATATGGCCGCCTGTCGAACATGACGTCACGAGCCCACAGGTGTACTCGCCAAACTCAAGATAGCATTTATTTTGCATGCAAATTGGCCGGCGCCCCTCGTTAAATATCAACGTCATTCCAAGCTGATAGTGTTAATAAAACAGGGAGATTGCCTGGGCTTTGTTTATCACTATTCAAGTAAAGCAGACGTATTTTGATGGAGGGAAGAATTGAAGTTTTATGTTTTTAATTTTGCGTTTTTGGTCAAGGTGGATGGGTTTGGGTGGTGGGTGGTGGATTATAAAGTCTGGCTGAATTAAGAAGACATTGATATTTTAGTCGCGTATGTCGGGTCAAAGGAATTTTGTTTCTGATGGCTAGTCTACCGACGATGTTGCAGTTTCAGATTTGTGTCAGAAACATAATGTTGGAAATTTTTGACCGATGCTATTGGAGTTTTAGGCAATATGTACATCAACAGTGTAGGAGAGCAGTGCATGGTGTCCCAGTGGTAACGGCCCCGACATACGAATTGTAGGTCGTGGGTTCGAACCCAGGCAGGCGCTTTACTTTGTATAAATAATTTTATCACCACTGCTCTCAATACGGTGAAGGAAAACATCGTGAGGAAACTGGCATGTCCTGGAACCAAAAAATTCAAAGACATGTGACATCTACCAACCCGCACTGGGCCCGCGTGGTGGATTACAGCCCATTCCCTCTCTAAGAGAGGAGGCCTGTGTCCCATCAGTGGGAACATTATAGGCTGATTATGCATGTTATGCATGTACATCAACTACTATTAATGCAAAATATGTGCATGCTGTAAATCTATGTAATAAAAATCAAACAACGAGTGCTGATTTGATTAAATTAGCTACCTGCCCCTGCTTCGCACGGTCATCACGACTTGACAAAACATCAATATTTTCGTATTAAATGTAAGCTAAAAAAGGAAACAACACTTAAATCTGCCGAAATAAAATCTCTAAAGGCTCCCGCAGACAGGCGCGATACGTCTTTTATAGAACAATTTCCATGATTTTTTTATATAAATTGTTTTACTAGAGTCGCGTTGCGCTGTCACGTCGCGCCTGTTTGCGGGAGCCTTAAATAATAGCGAAAAACACATAAAAATCGATGGCGTAATTAAGAAGAAGAAATACGGTCACACAGCCAGACACGAAAACCCACTTTAATTTATAGTATGAATAGATAAGACACGTACTATCGAAAAAGTCAAAGTCAAATTGAAAAAGTCTACTCAAAACAGAATCATTTGCGATTATTGATTGGAGATTTAAATCGCAAAGAGCCTGTAAAAACTGACACTTAAGATAAAAGTATTTGACACAAACATTTAAAACAAAAACATTTCAAATAGCTGCTAATTTAAAACGATTTAAATACAACTTGACATTTAAAAGTATCTTCTTTAAACTCATTGGAAACTAATTTTATTTTATTCTAGTAGGTGTAAATTAAAACCTATTTCAGTTTAACTAAAATTTTCCAAAGGTTAGTAAGCTTTTAATAGGATTTCTTTCAGAGTACCTTTAAATATAATATTTTAATAATATTTCGGGCATTTTCTTTATATTTGTCTAAATATCCAATTAGTTAAAAGCATTAAGTTATTCGATTGGATTTTATTTTAATTAATTTACCGCTACCTTTGTTTTTATTTGCTGAAAGTTAAGACTGGGGTGATATTTATATGTTTGATAAGTACCTAAAAAGAAAGAAAGAAAAGAAATATTTTATTAAGGTCACGCACAGGAAATACAAACGGTAAAAATAAACTAAAAAAGCAGCATTTAAAACTAACAAAATTAACATTAAAAACAACACTAAAGATGTAAACAATAAAAGACCTGTGGGCGGCGTAAAAGGCTCCTAACTCAGTAAAATGCTGCGATATTTAAAAGAAATATACCGCTTTGCCTGGTATTCTGATAGGGCCCGCTGTGCAGCCTACATGATCTTCTCTGAATAAAAAAACGAAAGTAATGCTGATGTGATTATAATTTAAAAACAATACAATGCATTAAACAGGTCCGGTAGGTACCTACTTTTTGATGATCGGAAAATCAGCATTCATAGTATTGTACTCTGCTCGCTACACTCTCTCACTTGCAAAATATGTTTTGACTGCGATAAATGAGAGCTCGTGGCTAAATGGTAACAGCCGCACGGGTCCATCGAAGGTTAAGCGATGATTGCCGCAGTCGATTCGTGGATAGATGTCCATCCATTACATTTAGAGATCCCTCCGGGCCTCGGAAAGCACATTAAGCCGCTGGTCAGTCGTTACGGGTAATCAGATGCCCAAAAGTCTGAAAACCAGTCTTACCAAGGGGTATAGATTTACCCAGTAACTGGGTTGTGGAGGTTATATTGGTGTTCAGCTGCATCCGGTTAGTCTGGAAGGCCACCCCAACATAGTTCAGAAAATGCAGGCAGATGCTTTGACTGCGATAAATGAGAGGCTCCGCGAATAGTAGGTATTATACAAAACAGAGAAGAGGCCAAACTGAATCTTTCCTCCAACAAAATCCTATCTATTAAAACTTAGTTTAATATTACAAGGAAACACAAAACAGGCTCGCAACACAAACATAGCAGGAACTGAACAGCGGCTAATTAAAAGTAAACAGAGCCAAGCTAATGTTGAACTGAGACAGACTTGGACCTCTTTTGCATTTGTTAAGTTGGCGAACCATTTCTATTGATAAATTAAACATTTTTTTCACTAGCTTCGCCCCGATTTCACTCGCATTGAGATTTGCACAGAAACCGTGCATTTTTAATAAAAGTGCTGATAAAAGTCCAAGTTTAAGTGCAAAAGTTTAATTTATTTTTTTCTACAAAAAAGGATATTATACTGCGTGTATCAGAAAGGTGTTTATTTATTGCATTTTTACAAATGCGTGCCATGACTGGACAGGTGCACTGAATCTATGTGGTTATTTCCTTAAAAGACCATTTCAGACGCAAATCTACATGGTCTTCACATGATCTGACCAAGATTATGTCTGGACTTTAAAAGAGACTGTCACCTCCGAGTTTGTTTCGGCCTTTCTTCTCAGAGTAGTCAGATATGAAACGCCGACCTCATCTCGTTTAAAAAATATGATTGACGTGTTTGTTATACAAACCCACTTACAGATATAAAATCGTTTATCATTTGGTGTATATTTAAAACCTGCCGAATATTTGCTTACTCACTCGTGTGAATATCAGACTGAAAACAGGAATTTTATTTTTAAGCTATTTAGTTCACGAGACACGTTCTCGAAAACAGTTCGCAAAAAATTGTATCACAATATGGTTTAAATCACAATGCCAGTTACATGGTGTTGATCAAGAGTATTGTTATTCAATTAGTATATTCGGAAATAAGTGTCACGAGCCAAAACAAACCGATATCTAAATAACATTCACAATAGTGAGGACCAACACTAATTGGAACACAGCAAATACATAACTGGAAATGACTCCCGCATTTCCGATCCATGTTTGATGAAGAACCAATCAATTGCGCGTTCTAGTTAGCATTAGTTCCGTGGGAATATTTGGTAATCAGCGCAGAGTAAATCCTTTAACGAGCTTGCTATGGTTGGTGTCATTAGTACCCTTTTCAACGTGGACCAGCTGACGTAGGCGTAAAGGGCAGTTTTAGGTATTTTTATACAGAGCCATGTAACTCCGCTGCCGTAGTAATTTACAGTTTAAAATTATATGCCGAAAACAATAATAGGCGGGGTTCACTTACATACTCAGAGTCTTCTTCATGTTGCCATCAGCATCATCCACAGCCCGACTTCAGGTCAAAGTCAAATCTTTTATTTCAAATAGGCACATAAAAAGCACTTTTGAACGTGTGCATAACTCCAGCTTCCTCATATGTAACGTAATGACATAACGTCAAAATTTACAAGGAAATAGAATTGATTCTAATTGACCCTTCCAAAAGGTAGATTCCTATGGAGCAGAATGGGCAAGAAACTCCACCGTTACTCTTTTAAAATTAATGTTTTACAATGTTTTGTGTACATTGATAATTATATATATGAAGACAGTGCACATAAGTAGAATAAAATTACTATACCACAATAGATAAAAATAATTAAATAATAAGCAATGACGGGTAAATTAATTATGTAATAGACACATGGTGCTCTCATATTTACAAATATTGAAATATGGACAGTTTAAAAAAAAAACAAGTAATAATTTAGTGTGTGAGTTAAAGTAGTTACAGAATGTAGAATCAATGTCATAAAAATTATAAATTATACTATTAAATTGTAATCTGTGGAGAACGTAGTGGGTAGAATAATTGTTTAAAATGTTTTATTTAAGATAATAATATGACTGTTCTTATTATGCTACTATTTGTTTTTCCTTAAATAAATACATAAATTACTGCTGGGCATATTCCTCTCTTGTCTTATACCTACTTCTTCATGTACCCGGTTAACAGTTCCATTTCTTTTCTAAGACTTAATCTATCTTTGAAAAATCCATTTAGATACAGTTTAAATAATATGAGTAGCTTGTAAGAAACATCAAACATTTTCACACTCTTACACATTTTTAATGTTAGTATGATGACGTCATCATCATCATCTGCCCAGCCAGCATCTGCCAGGTTGGCTTACAATCTAACCGTAAGCTACCAGTATTTTACATGGAGCGACTGCCTATCTGAGCTCCTCAACCCAGGTAATGGGTAGCACGATATCCGTTTGTAAAACTAGTTGCCAGACTTTCGGGCTTCAGAATATCCTTAATGGCTGTCAAAGATATACTAATGACTACCGGGACCAATGGTTTAATTATCACAAAATGCTCTAAAGTTTATTCACAAGTTAGTGTTATCCAATTAAGACAAGGCTATTGTACATATCTTACTGTATATTTGTTTATCACTGACTCGTTGCTAAAGTGATTGCACGCGCTATAGTTGAGCACGAGGTCCTAGGTTCGATTCCCAGGTCGGCAAAAGTGTTATTCGGTTTTTATATTAAGAATTTCTTAGCCTGGAGTCTGGATTTGTGCCCATTTGATGTCTAAAGGCGAGCATGGAACTTAAACATAACTGGAAAAATGTGGGTGTAGTTGAGGTACACCTCTGCTTACCCTTTGAGGAATACCGGCATGATCTTATTAACTAATCACCGTAGAGCAAGCCTTTGACTAGTTTCCTGAAGACTCATTAGACTGCTTCTAAGTTCGTATCAAGTTTTCGTTGGTTATACTGTGTTCAGTTGGCAACAGGACTTGTGAGTTACTTCTAGATTTAGTTTTCTTGTTTGTTTCTAGATATCTCTAGCTTGATGAAGATAGTGTTTTATTGTTTTTGAGTGGTTGATTTAGTTTTTAATCAATTGGGTTGGGTTATTACAATTTATCATATTCATGTATTGCCCTTTATGTACTTTACAAAAAAACAAACAGAAAAATACATTACAAATAACAAATAAAACAGTACAAGACATACTACTAATGGGTGGCCTTATCGCTTTCTACGATATCTTCCAGGCAACCTTGGAATCTTGGACTTGACTTAAATGGGGTTGTCATTGGTGCAAATAAAAAATATAAAGATACAATATACTGAAAGATTCATTGATATCTTTCATATTAAGAAGTATTGATTAAATTGACGACTGTTTCATTGGTCGTATCGCCGAAGCACGACTGTTAGTCATGGGGAGATGAGCAGTATCACTGGGTTTTTCCTTATTTAGTTATCTTTAAAAACACACACACACACACACTTAAATTACCTCCGCTTCCATACAGTCCGACACAAAACATTCGACGCTGCTGACTCACTTAAAATGTTAATAACATTGTTTTATAAGATAACTATATGTGGTCTGTGCGCATATTATCATAGCATGCATGAAAATCAATAGGAAAGTCAACCTCCCTCATCTTATGATGACACAATTCTTGGTACCTTTTTATCTAACTAACTTCTCTAATCCCCCACTTAACTTTATTACAAAAGATATTACTGCTAAAAAGTTTTGGCTGCAATACTTTCAAGTTGCATGTCAGCTCTAAGGCCCGAATTACAGAACCTCACTCAAAACTCAAGTATTAATTAAAATTCGTTAAAAGCCACTTGATTGGTTGAAACTAATTTTAAGTAATGCTTGAATCTTGAGTAAGGGTACTGTAATACGGCCCCAAGGGTAAGTGGTCTGACCAGAAAACGTCACACGCAATCCTAACATCAACAATAGTTTGCCAAGCGGCTTGAGCGGCCACACAGTGGTCAAGCCACCTCTACGACAGTTATCTTGAGCGTCACTAACTTATGTCTACGTGTCAGAATTAAGCCATTATGATGGGTAATTCTCAGTAGCAGTCGTATTGTCTGGATTTGTACCTGTTTGTGGCTCGAATTTATATATATACTAGCTTTACCCGGCCCGGTTGCGCACAGGTAGCACAAAGTATCTAAAATCTACCCTACCTACCTATCCTACCTTCCTACCTACCCTACACACCCTACCTAGCTACCTACCTAGCGGACCCGTCAGACGTTGTCCTATCAAAAATTTTCGTTTGGTATTTCCTATTTCTTTTTTCTTTGAACCACCCCTGTAAAGAGTTGAATAAAACGAAAACAAAAAATATTCAAATCGGTCCAGCCGTTTCTGAGTTTTAACGAGACTAACGAATAGCAATTCATTTTTATATCTATAGATATAGATTATATAACACAAAAATTGTTTCTACCTATGTCCGTTATAGACTTTAAAACCATCGAACCGATGTGCTCTAAACCAATGTCAAAAAACTAACACTTCATGAATGGACCAAATGTGCCTAATGCATTGTTTTATCGCAGTAGCACACGCCGGGTATCCTAGTCCTTTATAATTGAATTAAAAACATAATTGACGATATCGAAAATAAATATTCACTAACGTACGTATCTGCCTTACCCATTCTGGGAATACAGGATTGATGATATTATATTAGCTGATATTGATATTGGATATACTTTTCCGTAACAAGTTATTATTGTTGGAAATATATTCATACTAATACAATGTATTCATTACTGAAAGGATGATACAACAATATTATTTTAATAGGAGTTCATTACCTCTTTCAGCAGCTTTGGTAGTTAACAAGTTACATACCAAGATGTTTGTACCTCCCCTTAACTCTCCGAGTAACATGAGTTGAAGGAATCGTTTCTAAGCAGCTAGCTTAGTACCAAGTTTGAAACCCGATTGGCGGATACCAATGAGGCTTGATAAGTTGTAAAGGAATCGGAATTCCTTTACAACTTGATATCCTATTCTTGACAATTTAAAAGTGCCCGTAATTGGTTTATTTGAAATAAATGCTTTGAGTTTGAGTTTAATGCAAAAGTTTGCAAAATTATTTGGATGTCTGTTAGTCAATTACGCATAGGACTTTGATAGGCACACAAATTAAATGGACTAATAATATATTAGGCGTGGAAGATATCTAGTATCCTATAAATTCTAAGGTAGGTACATTTCCATTCGAGATACCAACCATTTACATAAACTACACACAGGTACCAACCTTATATAAGTACCTACGTGTACACACTACACTATTATGAGCCTTGATACCAACACTAACGCGAAACCGAGTCACTTGTGCTCCCCGTCATTGTATATTTTTGTTTGTACTGGACCATACCTGGGAACCTTCTGGTTACGGACATATAGAAGGTCAAAATTCACACTTTTACCTACGTTTTTTTACGAAAACAAGTTTTTAATGTTATAACACAACTTTAAATACTCCCACGACCCCTGTACCGTTGCATGCACCCATAAGCACAATGTTTTACGTGTGTTACATTGCGCACTACCGTAAACAGCGAATTTTCACATCAAAAATAAAAATCGTTTCCCAGCAAGTATTTTTGTACAATGTTACTTAGTTTGATGTACAGAGTGCATAGTTGACGGCTGTGTGATGGGTCTTTTTACACCCTGTATAGAGGAGCGATTCCCGTATTTTATGAACTTTCGCATTTTTATCTCCATCTGTCAAATTTTTTATAAGATTTCTGACACAATGATTGTCGCTCAGATAAGATTGCGACTAGATTTTGAAAGTTTCTATACAGGGCGGCATCCCATATCGACGCGCAAACTGTAACCATGAATTCAATACATGATACTAGACTCCCCCCAGCGAAGAAACTTTTCGTCGATTATCAAAAAAACACTGCTGTTTCATAGAAAAGCGCGATACCTACGTGGTCAAAATGTATGAAATGGCTATTTTTTTTTAAATAACTGACAAAAAGAACATCGGCCACGGCCCATATGTGCTATGACCTGACTATAAAATGTCGCGAACATAAATAGTGTATGGATTAATTCGTTCCCCTAGGCTCAATCATCAAACTTAAATTAAAAATATATTATTTAAAGGCCGAGGATCATAGAACTTTACACATAAGTATTTCGTAACTTTTGAGGCTATTAATATAATAAGTCTGCTGCCGTGACTACAACCTCAACTAAAATCGCAAAAATGAATCAATAATAGCCTTTCTAATATTTTCACTGATATGTATGTAAGACACAGGTGCAGCGAAATTTACATGAATCAGGGTATGATTTTATGATAAAACCAGTTCTCATCGTGTATCATTGCCAAACTATTGCCAGTTAAAAAAATATAACAGCGAATCGTCAGGTGTAAGCGTTATCAGTGTCCAGGGATTAATATTAGGTCTTTACCTATGAAATTGCCGTTCTGCAGTACTGGCCATTTCAAATCAAAATAATTTTTGTTTGGCTAAGAATTCTAATTTCAAATTAATTTTATTTTAAAAACATGGATTTTTTTTTCTAAAAGTAGTCATTTCTTTATTGATTAGTGTTACATTTTCATCGCATTTCAATCTTTTTCGTCATCATGGATACGTTAAAAATTCGAGTAATTATGGAATATGAGTACCGTCGTGGCAGCAACGCGGCACAAGCGGCACGCAACATCAACGACGTTTACGGAGCTAACACTACAAACCAACGCACCACCTGTTATTGGTTTGCTCGCTTCCGTTCTGGAAATTTCGACCTGAAAAATGAACCTCGCGGTCGTCCGAAGACTTTGGTCGACAATGACGAATTAAAGGCGATTGTGGAAGCTGATGATACACAATCTACGGCTGAATTAGCAGCAGCTTTCGACGTTAGCGTCAAAACAATATTGGTCCATTTGCGTCAAATTGGCAAGGTAAAAAAGCTTGACAAATGGGTGCCCCACGAACTCAATGATCGCCAGCGCGAAGTACGCGTCGAGACGTGCCTTGCACTGCTCAACAGACACACAAATGAAGGAATTTTGAACCGCATTGTTACCTGCGATGAAAAATGGATTCTGTTTGATAACCGTAAGCGCTCAGCAAGTTGGTTGGATCCTGGTTCAGCACCTAAACAATGCCCTAAACGAAAACTTACCCCTAGAAAAGTGATGGTCACTGTTTGGTGGTCTAGCGCCGGTGTGATTCATCACAGCTTCTTACCAAACGGGGTGAGCATTACTGCAGATGTGTACTGTGAAGAACTGAACACAATGATGGAGAAGCTGGCGCATCTCCAACCAGCATTGGTCAATCGCTCGTCTCCGCTGCTCCTGCACGACAACGCGCGACCGCATACTGCACAGCAGACGGTCTCCAAGTTGCAAGAACTGGGGTTGGAAGCTCTCCGTCATCCGCCCTACTCACCAGACCTTGCGCCTACAGACTACTACTTTTTCCAGAATTTGGATAACTTCTTGGCGGGAAAAAAATTTAATACCCGAGAGGCAGTACAAAATGCCTTTGAAGAATTTGTTGCCTCCCGTCCAGCTGATTTCTTTAAGAAGGGCATCAATAAACTGCCACTGCGATGGCAAAGATGCATTGATTGCATGGGTGATTACTTCGATTAATACAAATAAAAAATTCATGAAAAAAAATCGTTTAAATTTTTTCATACAAAACGGCAATTTCATAGGTAAAGACCTATTATCAGAGGTTCGTCAGGAGTTGAAAGAGCAATCGGAGTTCGTAATATTAGGCAAGTCACAAATAACACACTAAAACCACAAGAAATCGCATAGTAAGCAACGACGCAAGAGCATCGAACGAAGGAGTGCGCGGTAAACGCTTTGACAGGTCTCTTGTCATAATACGAAAATACGTCCCGTTCTAAGTATTAGTGCATTCTATATTCACTGACAACCTATTTCTGTCACTGTCAACCATTTGCAACTCATTTCGGAATACTTAATCAATATCCCCGACGTTATTGAAAAAAAAAAACAAAAAGAAAACTACATTAAAATCTAGTGTTTAATAAAGTAAATGCATAGTTTTAGTGCTATGATTAAACGTGTACCACAGATAAAAACGGGACGGGTTTAGATGCGTTCAAAACCTATAAAAAGTAGAATGAAATAAGGTTTTTATTACGAAGCTTAATTATTTTACCGGCTCCAATAAAATAAGCTGAACCTAATAATTTAATTTAAACAAGTCACTATTTTTTGGCATATAAATCATTGATGGTTGTTTCATATTTTGGTCAGGTCGTATTTGACCCATGTTCTTTAAACGCAGAGCGGTTCAGAATCCTGTACTGGTATCCATGGCAACCGGTTGCGCACCGATGTCACTGTCAACCTGTATATGGGAACTGAAGACCAATTCTCGTACTAAAAACGTTCAAAATTCAAATATGTTAATAATGTAAGTAAATTAGAGGTTTTATTGTCAGATTGAGTGAGATTAGAACGCGAAAGTCCTTAAAATACGGGAATTACCCCTCACCTCACTTTAAACGTTTGTTAGGACGAGCCAAAAGCCGGCAATTCCCGTAAGAGACCCGAGATTTTGGATATTCAATCTAAACTCCGGTCGGCTACTCAGAATCAGGAGAATCAGTATTACTTAACTAACTTACGCTGGAAAACACCTTCCTAGAACTCTGTATAGAATTGTGGTCTGTCAGGGTTGGCACCGCTAAACAATCAAATAATAACGCTATTGTAGACCAATATTCACAAGGTGTTGCATATCTAGGTGATCTAACTAAAAACTATTTCATCGATCTTTAAAGGTAGCAAAACTAGTTACAATTGGCATTATCTATATTTACAGGGTTATAGGATAAATGTCAGCAATCCATTGAGGGGATGTAGGAGAGGTCATTTGCAACGTAATGATCCCTGATGACCCCTATGCAAATGTCAACCATTTTCGGGTAATTTGACATGGAATAGGTAATGTAATGTAAGTAATGTTTGTTTACTAAGTGTATTCTCCTAATATTTCTTACCCGTAATCAGAAGGTTCGCAGATGATGAACGATTTGGGACCCAACATGATGGATGGCATTAACCCAACAGCATTAGTAGAAGGATAAATAATAATAATATTGTGGAGGCTTGCCCAGGCATTATATACATGACGGAGAAGGTACGTCTCTCTCGTTATCGTCAGCCATATTGAGCGTACTATGAGAAGTGTTGGTTATTGCGCAATAGAAAAAAACCGTTTGCAGTTCAAATCAAAGTATAATTAACGGACAAATTAATCACATTAGCGAATAACATACTGTAGGTACACGACACAACTATACAGAACGCGCGACAGTTTCTAAACGTGTTCACTGCTTGACCGCCACCGAGCAACTCTGCTTTAACTATGGCCGAGCGTTACGTTGTAGACTCTGTCGAGCACCGCCTGGTGGCGCTGGCGTCCCGATTAGTCAAAGTCAAACGATTGATTTAACGTATTTCCGACAAACATAACAATATCTAAAAATATTATAAATTAAATTCGCTTTTCGTGTCTGTCTGTGTGACCGCGTTGTTTTAAACTACGCAATGTATTTTGATACGGTTTCCACCATTCTTCGCTCCGGAAGGTTTATAAGTATAATTAAGTTGTGTGTTGTGTAAGGTTATGTGCATACATAATCAGCCTATAATGTTCCCAATGCTGGGACAAAGGCGTCCTCTCTGTGAGAGGGAGTGGGCCGTAATCCACAACGCGGGTTGGTACTTGGTATATGTCACATGACTTAGAATTTTTGCCGGTGTCCTCACGATGTTTTCCTTCACGGTTTTGAAAGCAGTGGTGATGAAATAATTTACACAAAGTAAAGCCTGACAGGCATCAGGGTTGGAACTTGGAACCTACGATCTACAACTCGTAAGTCGCGGCCGATTAATATTAAAGATACTTAAAATTAAGAAATGTCTATGACTTGTCAAATCGTAAAAACCGTGCGGAACAGGGGCGGGTCGCTGGTTATGTATAGTCACCAAAAGAGATAAGTAACTAGGGTCGTTGATGTAGTTGAAGTTTAATAAGAAACCGATGGATGTTTTCACATGAAAAATAATTTGAAAAATTAACCTTTTGTTTTCTATTAATTAAGTTAAATTTTATTTGAAAATATCCATCAGTTTCTCACATTTGGTGACCGTACATGTAATGAGATATTTTGTGCGATGTTATGTTTTGTTGGCACAGCGACTTCAGAGTTGAGAGCTTAGTGCCGAAATCATGGTGTTGACAGAAATTAATATGCCATTGAGCAATCTAGAATACTGTACCAACCCGTGACTTTCCCAACACTGCAGGACTAAATCTAGAGTACCTAGATGTCGTGCCATTATTCAGTGCGGATTGATGATTTAGAACTTGAATAAATCCAGGTTTCTTCTCAATGTTTTACTTCACTCTCAGTGATGCCTATGATGACCTTATTCTGCTGAAATTGGAATGCGGGGGTGAATAGGGATGCAGGGGTGAATCGAGACGAAACTTTAAAAGGGATTTTAACATTGAAATAATATTATAGAGGTATGAAGAACAGGGTGTAAAGTTCACTCACACCTCCATAGAAAAGGGAGGATCCTCCGACCAGACCGGTGTCGTGTTTGGTGGGCAACTGCTCGACGGTTGATGTCGGGACGTTGTATATATGCTAGTCGCGCGGTAAACTCTGCTTGCGCCATGCAGGATTTACGTGACGTTAGTGTGACGTTTAGCTCGCATGTGGCGATGTAGATACCGCTACAATATAGTTTGCTGCCAAAGAGGACTCTAATGTGTTAACTGTATTATAATTAACGATTTAGTGCCCTTGTTGGTAACAAACTATATTAATTCAAAGTTAAAATCCTCGTTGGTCTAGTGGTCCCAAGCGCTATTGCTGAGCATGAGGTCTCGGGTTCGGTTCCCGGGTCGGGCACAGTATTATTGGGTTTTTCCATCTGGAATTTCTCAGTAGCAGCCCGGAGTCTGGATTTGTGTCCGGTTGATGGCAATAGGCTCGCCCTCTATTACATGGGACTTATACATAACTGGCGAAATGTGGGTGTACTATAGGTACACCTCTGCCTAACCCTTCGGGGAATACGAGTACAGGCGTCATGTTATGTGTTATATATTAAAATCCCTATTAAAGTTTCGTCCCGATTCACCTCTGCATTCCTATTCACCCCGTTTGACGGTACCTAGAGTTTTTTTTTCTTAGATAACGATATTATTTTTCAGAAGACAGCTGTCATTTCAATTACCAACTCATTGCATAACTTTACGTGCAACGAGCTGCTTGCAAATTAAAGTGAAACGAATGAATAACTTTTAAGAAAAATATGGTGACATAATGACATAAATTGTCATGATTTAAATCTTAAAATGCAAACAAAGTAAAGACCTCAGTCTACAGAGTGTTAGGTTATGGTTCATACCACTAGTTTCTAAAAGCCTTTTTGTATTTGACGGCACAGCAAGTGGCGCCGTCTAGTTTTATAACGAAGTTACTGGAATCACCAAAGATAGTGACACTGGCCGGTGACAGTCGCAGAGCATCGCAGCGATGGTTGCGTGACAGCTGTCTCCTGATGACAGAAGAGAATGTCAGGAGAGCCACTGTCGTACCACATCTACGACGCACTGCTATATTCCGGCACAATCTTGATAATAATGAAGCTGTGAACCACTAATACGATGACCACTTCTGGAAGAGGCTATCCAGCGCCGTTATATTTATTTTTGCCAAATCTCGTATCATATAATTTTATTGGCTGTTATTATTTCCGACACCCAAACACAACAGCATTTAACAAGATTTACGGTTTAGAGACTTCTCTTTTGGATTCGGTCATCTATAATCGCTGGAGCTCAAAAGAACAATAGTAAAAATATTTCGGAAAACCGAGTTACGAAATATATTGATTTTAAACTCAATTGTTGAGTTACGTTCACCTCAAACGAAACAATAAGCTGAAAATAAAAATAAAATAAACAAAATCATCATCCATTTTTCGTAGTTTACAATAGTATAAGAACGTTAAACAACGCAAACGTTAAACGCAATAGGTACTTCGGCTATAGCGCGTAATCATTGATCATAGAGTGTGCACTCAAGCATTTTTTAATTTAACCGATTCCGTTTTGAAATTGGAACTAATGCATGTGAAACAGCGTGAAATCCAAGCAATTACCGCCATTTGTAGTCGATTTTCCACAGAATCACGCATTCTACAACAATTTGCAAACCCTACAAAATGTACCGTTTGTACGCAATATTTTTTGCTCTTACAATAAAAATCTGTAATACGGCAGTAATTCATTTGAACGACATGAAGTTAAATGTGAACGGTGCTCCGAGTGTGACACAAACTAATAATTTGAGTGCAAACAATACACCAGAAAGTATCAACGTATATATTATAGAAGATAAGCAAGATACTAATAAAGTTGAAGAAACGAAATCTAATAAAAACGTCACTACTGTCACTAATAGTCCAATCGTCGTCAACATACCGAGAACAGACACAACAAATATAGAAAACAAAAAACTGCAACGTGAAGACATTTTAGCGAAAAAAGTGAAGTCACAAAACAAAGAGGTCACATCCAAACCGCAATTTAAAATTACCGTGCTAAAACCATCTGCTCAAGAAATTTCATCGAACGATATAGAAACAAGAAGAATGTCCAAGTTTAATGTGTATGTGCCTATAAGTGAAGATATAAACCCATATAATGAAATCCCTTTTGATAAGGGAGTAGGAAGACGTGGATTGTCGCTTATAGACTTAAATGGAAACATTTTACGTATTCCTTTGTAGACACAGCAGTGATATTTTACTTGTTTTATTAGATAGTTCTTTCGCATTGAATTTATAAATATCAGTACATTTAATGTCGTGGTTTAATGGATGATATTAACATTTTGGTTTTGAATTATGTCGTTTTCCTTATATCAATTATTCTTCAGCGGAGTTTTATACACCACTAATTTTTAATTGGTACAAATATTTAAATGACTTATTGGAGAAGGTCTTGTTATTATATATGTAAAGTCTCAATTAATAATATTCATAAACAGCAAAGTTATTAGCGTTTATTTATATCCCAAAATCTCAGTCAATTTATGGAGATATTGTACAGGTCATTCATAATAGTACTCATTATTCATATTGTCTCGCTCTCGCGTTCGCGTATCTCACTCAAACTTGCCCCGCCTCCAACAGCTGTTATTGTAATTGTAGGTAACTTAAACGCATCTTATGCTTTACGATTGAAAACTAAGAAAATGTAAAATAAAAGGTTCACGATAAATAATAGGCACATAATCAATTCAAACTTTTCCTTCATACTTTAATTGGGCTTAGGGCCAACAAAATTACCAACTTTTTTACAATTAAAACAATCAGGTAACGAAAGTAAAAAGAAATTAAAATAAAGCTTTAGAACTTGTTTAAAATGTAATTTTGGCGTATTTAAAAAGGTTGAATCAGCTGATATTTACAATAATTAACGTATTTACAAAACTCAAAAAAAACTTACAGGTATTTTAATTGTCCTTCAAAATGTCCACCACGATTATCGATGCAAAGACGGGCACGTTTAATTAAATTGTTATTCAATGATAATAGTATGTTTCGGTCATTTTTCACTTGGTCAAATGCGTCCAATATGCGCTGTTGTAATTGTTCGGCACTTGTTGACTGACTAACGTACACTCGCCGTTTAATTTCACTCCACAAAAAAAAGTCCAAGGGCGTGAGATCAGGTGAGCGTGGAGGCCATGCCACGGGGCCGCCTCGACCAATCCACTGACTCCTGAACTCCTCCGTCAGGTACTCACGCACTGCGCTATGGTAGTGCGGAGGCGCGCCGTCATGCTGGAACCAGAGGCCTCGTAAGTTGGCTAATGGAATGTCGTCTAACATTGAAGACACCATTGTCCGAAGCAAAGTTAAATAACTTTCGCCATTAAGACGCCCTTCAATAAAATAAGGGCCAACGATAGTGTCGTTTAGGATTCCTGCCCAGACATTTACAGAAAACCTGTGTTGAAAGGAGTTCTCCTTTGTTAGCATTGGATTTCGTAATGACCACCAGTGTTCATTGTGTTGGTTAAACAATCCGATACGAGTGAGTATACACTCATCGGAGTATAACACATTTGCTTCTGTGATGTTCAGTATCCACCTGCAGAACGCCATCCTTGGTTCAGTATCCACAGTGGTCAATTCGTGACCCCCTCTGTAATGGTATGGTTGAAATCCATACGAACTAATGATCCTCCATGCACAGTGCTGGCTAATATTAAAATGAAGAGCTGCGTCATTCGTACTTCGTCGGGGATCTTCTTCAAAGTAGGCCACTACATCGTCGTACAGGTTTTGCGAATACGCCGTCTTCCACGTCCTTGGCTATGGGCCGGTGCGTGGAAAGATCCATGGTCGATTAAACGCTGGTAAGCATTTACCACAGTCCGAACGTTTGGCTGGCGAACATTTGGATACAGTTCCCTGTACATACGTACAGCGGCACTCGCGTTCTCACCAGACAAATAGTACACACGCAACATAGCCGCATACTCCCGAAATGAAAACTGGTAAGCCATCGCGACAGTAAAAACGTGGGTAACAATTTGGGTAAAAGAAGCGCGCGCACACTTCCGCTAACAAATTACGACTACTACACTTGCTCGAAAATGGATCGCTGGCCGGCTGGCGCGTGGCGGTAGGATAGGGTAGCGCCGGCGCAAAAGGGGGCGTGGCTTGGGCTGAGACGGGAGTTTGCCGGAACTTATGAATTGCGAACTTGCGACCGAAATGGAAAAATACTATGCGTAGTATTTTCTAGTAGCAATTGTTATGAATGATTGATTCTATTATGAGTTTACCAATTATGTTGAATTTTCGTAGGCAATTTTGTGATTTCGTTTTTTTGACTTTTGAATACAGAAATATGATCAGTAAAGGGTACGGATAGAGCCCCATTTTTTTTTTGTACTAATTAAAAATTTGTCGTGTATAGACTTCTTTACACGGTTACATAATTTCATTTCTCAGTAGCAGCCAGGGAGTCTGGATTTGTGCCCGGTTGATGGCAATAGGCACGCCCCTATTACTTGGGACAAAAACACGACTGGGAAAATGTGGGTGTAGGTACTATGTAGGTACACTTCTGCCTTATCCTTCGGAGAAACCTGGCGTGATATTATGTTATGTGTTAATTTAATTATGTAAAATTGACAAATTAATCAAAACAGCCAAATATTTGACAGTTGCTTTTTACGAAGTTGCCAACTTTCAGAATGCACTCTTAAAAGTTGTCTAAAAGTCACTTTAAATTTTAGCTCAAATGCACGATGTAACATGCCAAACCAATAATTTCCTGACTAGTCCCAACATCAGACGATCGTGATTGGTTGGAACCTTGTCAAATATGGTAATATCACGCCGTGATTGGTCATTGTTGTGGTTTGTTCGATCGCCATGTTTAGTTGGAGGTATTAGTGTATTTAATACAGTGCTGACATTTGCTCGCATTATAATAATCTAATCTGTGCCCATATTAGTAAAATGCTTTTCATTATTTAATAGTTATAATGTCATCTTTGTAACGATCAACAAGTCATATATTTTTTTGTTTGTTTGTCCTGTTGCGTGGCAAACGTCTCCCCCACAGCTTTCTACTTTTCCCTATGTGTTCCCTTCCATGGCCGATCTCCCATATACGCCAGTAGAATATTACGCCAGCGTTTCCTAGGCCTCCCTGCTGTCAATTTATTGATATGAATTACTTTGAAATTCTACTCTTGGCTCAGATTTTATTGAGAGTTACGCGGTAGGCCCAGAAGAAGATGGCCTGACGAGAAAGACTATCAAAAAAATTGGGCTGACATTGCAAAAGACAGGAGATAATTGAAAGACTGAATTAAGAGAGTCCTTTGCCCTGCAGTGAGAAAACTGAAGGAGTTATCGTATCTTTATCAATGCAGAGGAGATAATTTAGCATGCTAACAGTGTAATTTTAAACAAAACATATATACAAAATTAATTAAAATCGTTTTTCATAGCTTAGTTGCATCACAGTGCAACTAAGCATCGAAATACAGCTTAACAAATTTATTGCAAGAAGTTTACTGGTAAATATATTCGCATAGCTGGCACATTACAGCCACGTCGGATCACATTTCAATATAACAAAGCGCGGAGCGGCCCGCCATTATGCGATGGTTAGAAAGTAAATGAAATAAAGTGATGTAGGAGGATTTGCAAAAATCCTCACTCACCACTTTATCATCACTTTATTTCATGCGACGCAGCCTACTCAGATCGGATTATTTTAATGCTAGCGCAGACTGGGGCGGGCTGTGCTGCTACATATCGTAATGCAAAATCTTCCTTTATCACTTTCGTATTTTTTTTATAAGCCAACACATACTATAGGTATCGCACTTTTTTGTATGAAAATGCGTCGCGCTGCGGCCCGTTGCGGCTGCAATGTGCGCTTAGCTTTAGTCTAACCACTTATTCCTTGCACTGAAACGTGGCTTCAGTACCCATTGTGCAATTTCATCTACATAAATCGCAATTTAGCACTGGCATATCGAATGCTACCATCAACCACAATTCTCCATCCCGAACTGTAGTAACAAAACGTAGCTCTTGGACATATTCCAATTATATCGAAATGTATCTCACCGGCTCTGTTTTGTTAAATCGAACCAACTTGGAATACTCATAGAGCAAGGAACTGCCGCGAAACGGCAGTACTAATAATATTCGTGCGGCGATATTTTCGTTGAGCGTAAATACGGTCGTCTCGGCCGCCAGTTTTTATTCGCATAGATTCGTAAATTGTGAAGTAAAAATAATTAAAATAAAAAAGCGACAGTAATACCTCATTGTGGTGTGTTTTGGAGTGAAAATCAAAATAAATACGAAGATAAACAAAATGCTGTCGTATCATTTCACAAGTACATAAAAACTGTGACGCCCACTGACACGGATGGTTTGTATGAAAACTGTTTATAATGAATGCCGTCTCCAGCAGAGACGTCTCCATGATCTATGGGAATACTGCTCGAGTAAACCACTGCTCGGAATTCAGCTGCCAGTGACGTGAAATAATTTTTTGAAGATTTCACGCTGAGTTGCCATTGTGAACAATACGGTAAATGTGTGCTGGTTTGGATTCTGCCGGTGTACCGTCTTGGATTTGATCCAAATTCTATATTTGTTTGGTGTTCTACCACTTTCTGATTGCGAGTCAGTTTTTTTTTTATTACAGAGAACCTGTAGTAATTAGCTTAAAGATAACAGCTATTTTGGCAAGTCTAATGATTGGTTTTATATTCCCTGTAATTTAGAAAATAGTAGTGTTAAAACAGACCTACACGTTTTCAAAGTTTCCTTTTTTGCATTTTCAGCGTTAATAGCTAAATATTTTAATAGCCGTAAAAGCAATAACCAACAGTCCGTTAAGAGAATTAGTTTCATTTCAATGAAAAAAATATTACTCAGTATCGGAGTTTAGCGATTATTCTGCTCGGCGGTTGAGCCGGCGACGGCTCCATTCGTGTGTTAAGTTCTTAATTCTTCGGGGAAAACATTATATTTTATTTACATAATTTTTCTCAAACATGCTTGGAAATTCCAGCAAGAGCACAACCGATGATGTCATTGATGCTGGCGTGCCGTGCTATCCAGCCTGCGCTCCTAGTGTGCAGACGCAGACAAGTAGCGAGCCGGAAGGTGGTGTCACCCAGCATAGTATTTATGTTGGATGACGGTAGCGCCTGAAGCCAGTGGCCCGACTCCCACTCATCCACAGCCAGGAGGCGGGCATGTTTAGCAGTATTGGTGGACGTATTAATAAGATTATTCCGTACCAACTGCAGAGCGGCTTATCCCACTGTCTCTGGAAACATGGGTTCACGGGGCGATCTGTATCCGGGCAAGCCATTTTCCAGGTATTCACCGTATCGGTCAAGCACAGCACTTCAGAGTCAACTAGGGTTGGGGCTAAAAAAAAACCGGTCAACGTTTCAGCACTGTGGACAGAACACAGGAACAACAACAGAACAACACACATACACAACAGGAACAGGAAGCTAATACTAGTAATTTTACGGATGCCGAGGCCACCAAAACGGATGGGTAGTGTGGGAGAAACGATTGGGATTTTTCCCAGGTTGTGCCAATTTACCTATATCATAAACCATTAAAATTGCTTCGGTCGTTTAGTCTAAACGTAGCAGTCTGCAGCCCCGATATATCACCTTGCTGGCCAGCTACCCGTTTTAACTCGATATCAACCAGCCCGAACTGGGCCCGCGTGGTGGTTTACAAACCGCTTCCTTTCACGGAGAAGACGCCTGAGTCCCGACATTGGGATTTTTATAGGCTGACTGACAAGCATGTGCCCCATGGGATTTCCTATCGGCACAAATTAAGAACTTACATACAAACTTTCATCCCCTTAGTGAACCCTTTATGAAATAAGTTTCAAAAATCCTTTCCTTAGTCCTCACTTTCGTTATACAGGGTTAGTTTTCAAAGACCTGCCAAATTTTCAGAGATGATTCAGAATGGATAATACATATTTTCAATTTATGTTTTTTTTTTGTTTTTTACTATTTTTTTAGTACATGGTCAATATATTATGAATAATTTTATTAAGTATTGTGATTACTCGTACTAGATTAGTAGTACCTACTCAAGAAGCACGTCCGCGGCCGCGCCGCGTACTCGGCGAGAGGTCATTATCCTTGTCGCGTGTTTAGGAACACTTTTTGGAAGGAATTTTTCAAACATTTTCAATCATTTAAAGTTTTCATTTATTTTTATTTATATTTGATTGTAATGTTTAAAGCACAATAAAAAAAAATCTATGAGATTTAAAATTTGGCAGTTCTTTAAAAACCAACCCTGTATATCCTCTTGCGCATTTCATGCATCTAAGACCCAGTGGCTTAGGCTTTGCGTTATCTGTCAGTAAATGAATGAATTTAAGATTTTAATTAAAAAGATTACTGTATACATACAGTAATCATTTGAGACTTTCGCATTTCAATTATATTCATTCTGGCGCATTTCTACACTCGCATTTCAATTACCTTTGTACTTGAAGTCATTACTACCTAACATATAACACTACAAATAGTACCTCCTTAAATGCCATAGTGGCAAAACACAAGCCGACCCATTAAGGGTGTTTAGGGAATTTAGGGCTTCTAGCTCCAAGTCCCCCGAGGACCTCAAGTTTCAAAGAAAAAGTATAAGTGCCGTAAATCGCGAAGTTATTTTTTATCCTTTGCTAAGTTGGCGACGTGGTAGTAAATGGCTTGTATTGTTAACTTGGTATATGATAAGAAGTGCAACTAATAAAACCGTGTTAACAATGGGAAAGATTTCAAGTTTTAAAGATGCCTATAGAAACTAAGCCTTCTACAAAATCTTTGGGACCTTTGGGATGTTTTTTCCGGTGCGGGGTCAAGGTTTTTATATTAAGGGGCCTCTTTACCTTATTTAAAAGCTCCAAATCCTTGAAAGTCTGCAAGCATCTGTTCGTGAATGTGATCGGTACAAAGTGTCTTCAAAGAAAAAGATGAAACGAATGAGTGAGTTAGCCGATGCGTTCTCAAAGCAAGGTTTTTGAAACTTCTCGTGAGCCTGTAATTTACTGAAAAAAAATAAAACGTTAGTAATAGTTGCATCGAACAACCTCTTGCCCGAGAGCCTTTTCCAACGCCCAGAGGCAAAGTTGCACCAATCATTAACCAAAGTTAATAAAGTTAGTTCAAATATGTGCTAAGAACTCCTCATAGTGCAAACTGGTGAAGCTCAAAGCGTTTCCCATCGAACTTATTGGAATATGCTAATACGGCGCAGATGAGGTAACTTTGCCAACTTTCTCTATGTCACGCTGAGTTGGCCGTGATTGGCGATATTAGCTTCCACCTTCATATTGATGACTTAGATTAAGTTTAAAGGGTAGTTTAATGTTGCATTGGATGGTTTGAGGAAATAACTCTACGGTGAGCGCAAATTTTGGCGGTTTTGTTCCAGTTACCTAATATAGTATTTAATATCCTGTTTCTTATTGTAGGACTTCTCTTGTGATATAGTTATAGGTAATCCCAGTGTAAGCTATTCTTAAGAAACTTAGCCGTTTTCTGTTAAGGAAGCAGCTTTTCTAGAGAAAAAAAGAATTAAATGAGACTTTTCCCGAAAATAGTAAAACAAGTGATGGCGCCTCAATTCAATATGTCAAACTACAAACAAAATTAACATGTATTTGAAGTCTTAACTTCAAGCTAAAATTTCTGCAACTATCATTCATATTAAATTAAGAAACGTATCTCATGTCTGTACAAACTGACTCCCTAGTTTTTTAATTAATAGGCCACAGAATAGATACACACAGTAGTTCGGCTTCATACAACAATGAGCCAAAACGCACGCACACATTGACATGCTTTACGTACAGCGAGTGCAAGCGCACTCGTAACAGGCATTTGTTTAAGATCACCGTACGAACGAGTCTATGTGTGTGTTCGCCTTTTTTTGGGTTCCATACCCAAGGGGGGCCAACGGGACCTTATTACTAAGCGTTCGCTGTCCGTCCGTCCGTCTATCTGTCAGCGGGCTGTATCATATAAACCGTAATAGGGAGACAGTTGAAATCTTCACAGGGTGTGTATTTTCTATTGCCGCTGTAACAACAAATAACAAAAATAAAATAAAGTTAAAAATTAAAGGGGGTCTTCTTACAAGAGACGTGTTGTTTTCGGCGTTTTTTGTCTTGAACCCTTCGTGTGTGAGTCCGACTCGCACTTGGCCGCTTTTTTCGCTGGTTGTATAGTGCCGACCTTCTGTACCTACCAATCTATTTTGTGACTTTGATTCCGAGAGTTAATGTCAGCCGTAACTAGACCCTAACCAAATTAATTACAACTTCAGTTGTAATTTGACAATCCTTGCCCTGAGTATCCTAGGGGAGAAAAGTGCCCCAAACCCAAGTACATTAAAAAAGCAAAAGTATTTTATTTTTAAACCCATTCCGGGTGTTAAAACGTAATCGAAAAAGGTTTAAATAACTTTTTAATGGTCCCACGACTAGAGGTAAATATGAAAGGACAGATTAAAAAAAAAAAAAAACCTTTAGAAAATGTTGATCTGTTTCGAGTTCGAGTTCTGCCATACAAACAACTAATTATGAATATTCTTAGTTTTTCTACTACTACGTACTTACGTATTGGTTTCTCGTAAGGATAGACACAGCAACAATATCAAATATTGGTACTACATATTATACTCATATACCTATTAATAGTATTTATAAATCAAAGAAAACCGTCCGGGGGCTGCCATTGTCCTGTCTGTTTCCTTTCAGTTAAAATGTATAGCAATTTATGTTAAGTAATCTAAAATTCCATTAATTCTCACTAAATTAGTTTAACTCACAAAGCTGCGTATATTCAATTTATTGCAAGGTATGGAATGACAGCCCCCGGCGGTTTTTCTTCTTCGATCGAATCGAGATTTCGAGCTCACCGCGTTAAGTTACTTCTAAGCTATCGTGTACGCAAGGCTACAGATCAAGCTATACATTTCCAGTATAACCCGATCTCGCATTGTATAAGATTTCCTTACAATGAGAAGTCAGCGTAAACTGGGAATGTATAGCTTGATGAGTAGCCGTGTGTACCATCTCCGACCACCTCTTCACTTAGAGCTTGCCCACTCTGAAATGACGCGTGGGGCGCGTCATTTCAGAGTGGGCAAGCTCTACTGAACTAGTTGATCTAGATTTGTGAGAGCAAATATTAATAACGACACTTCATCTGTGTGGCAGCGTCGACTGTTCTGTGAACAGTCGATCTATATGCGAACATCGCGGTCGACTAGTCGCGTGATAAATCCGACAACGCTCAAAGTATGGAGTAACGCTGGCTCATTGTATGGAACAAGCAAGGGAACAAGATATCCGCTCCCTCGCGCGTTCAAGGAAATTATGACTAGTTGGACAACAAATCCTGTGCTTCTAAGTTGAGGTCCAATCGGCAGCTGGATGACCAATTACAATGGTGTTTTTATGTGTATTTCATCCATATTTGTTTGCTTGTGTGCGTAAATGCGGTAGTGGGGCGCGTCATTTCAGAGTGGACAAGCTCTACCATCAGGTAACATAGTGGTCAAACGTGAGCCTATAATGGATAAAGAATATGCTAGCGTGGTGATCATTCGCCCTTATTTGTACGATTAGCAAGAATAGTGGATTAGCACTTAGATTTTTATAACATTAATAAATAATTGAGCAAAATATTTATAAAAAATGCGTGAGTGTCGTGGAACACTCGGTTGGAACGAAGTTCCTTTCGTAGTGTATTTAGAACATCCATAGAAAAAAAATTATTACCATAAAAAGGGTTATATTGAGTGCATGGGCATAGCATAGAATGTGCATAGGGTTTACTAAGTGCATGTAGTGTGTAATAATAAACTTATAATTATCTTTTGGTAGAATTTAAGTACTAACATTAGTTTATAAGTTGTTTGTATACTAACCCATATGGACTGATGGTCTGAATTAAATGATTTTTATTTATTTATTGAGTCAATCTTAAAAGATAGACTTCCCGGACTTTTTTAGAACTTATAATAGGAAAAAAATCCGTCATACATGATTGTTGCGTAACTTTAACCGTTTACGCAGCGCACGGAACGGAAGCTCTCAAAAGGAATATATTGTTCCCGTTTTTGCATTTTTTTTTTATGCTCTGCTCCTATTGGTCGTAGCGTGATGTTATATAGCCTAAAGCCTTTATTGATAAATGGACTATCCGACACAAAAATATTTTTTCAATTCCAACCAGTAGTTCCTCAGATTAACGCGTTCAACCAAACAAACAAATAAAGAAAGGGTCGTGACAGAAACTCGTGACGGAAAATTCTAACACTTTTTTTCGCCTAGCCCCCATTCGCCAAGTCCGTACCGTGCGATAAGGAACTTCGTTCCAAAACTAAAACAGAAGTTTAAAGAATATGAACTTTTATATGAAATGCTATAAAGCAGTTTATTGAATATTCAATCTTGATGATACGGAAACGTGTTAGTGATAATGGAGCTTTGTCGCTGACTGTACAAAAAAAAGGCTGAGCCCCACAGTTGAGCCATTAACAGTGATATTATATTCCCTTCGTGGCTTGACAGCAGCCCATTGCTTTACATCTTAAAAATACCGATAAAACGGCGCATCAAATCACAAAAATTGGTTCCAGTACGTCTAATTACCGGAACTAGGAGACTGATAACGTACTTATCGTCTGCGGGCCGTAGCTCGGGCATCATTACGCCAGGCATTTGGGAGTCTGCCAGACGTAGTGGCTGCTGTTGCCAAATGGGTCAGTACGTATGGCTAACGGATGTTTTGCTTTATATTAGGCCTTTATCTCTGTAATTGATGTGGTTGGTTTCAGCCTGTGTTTGGTCGTTGCTTTTGTTTCATTTTTTTTTTGTGTTATGCGGTTTCTGGTGTCTATTTTGAATTATGGGTTTAATAACTGTCAGTTTATGCTAAGTCTACAATTGTATTTTTGGTGGTATACAAAAGAGTATTTTCTCATCTTATGGAGAGGACAGTATACCCCGTTTTGTCACCATTTACAGCTTCAATGTAGTAACCAAATAATTATCATTCATTCAATGTTCAGGTTACAAGGTTCAAGTTGATATAATTTAACGGGGTTAGGAAACGTAGACTGTCTTTTAGTGTCCGAGACAGATCATCCCACTGTTTTCCGGAACTATGTATTATATTGCATAAGTTTCTACCTTGTTTACGCCCATAAAAATATGGCCGACGGTATACCTTTGGGCTCTATATGCGTTGAACAAGGTTATTCATTGTAGAGATCTATGGGGATACACGGCTCCAACAATGGACGATCACAAAAGAATACCTAATATTCCAACATATCCAATTTTTCATGTCATAACAAATTCATGGTACGTTCCCGCGTGCATCGGAAATCACATTTAAGGATAATTTCGACCAAACGGCTCGCATCGCATTGGATCGGAAAGGATACGAACGGGTGCGGCGACAACCGATCGCGTCCGGCAGGATGTCTACCCATACGATCGCCTCCGTACTGTCGCTTTCGAATGTATCCGTTTCTGCGCCTAGTCAAATAGTTTCATTCCTACTATGATGAAGTGTTCTAATTTTTGAAATTGGTTGAAGTTGAAGTAGTATTGTTGGCTATAGCATTAGAAGAGAAGAAAATAATCATAAAACACAGAAGAGGAAAGAAAGATACGACGACAGGCGAACGGAGACGTTCGCGCGTCGTAGCATACTTTCGGCTACGATCGCGTGTCGCGGAAGACGCCCGCGACCAAGTTGCCGTGTGCGGCTTGGTAATATAGACTTTAAATACACACGATTTAATATCGTTTAAAGATTGTAAAATCCGTTCCAATCCGATGCGATGCGAGCCGTTTGATGGAAGTCATCCTTAAGCCTTTTGTTCTGCGCCTGATCTCTCTCCAGTCGTGTTGGATTGCAGTTCCATCGGACAATGAGAGTGTGGGAAGAGTGAGTGCACTGTGTCGCGCACACTCTTGTGCACTATAATATCTCCCGCGAAGATGGCTAGTGTCCATTGAGATTGGCTGGCATGGCCGAAATTCGGTTTAGAGGACTATTTTTATGTTCCCAAACAAAATATATTCGATTGACGATCAGTGGGAGCCGAAACATAATTTATTAACGAACCATGTTATGTTGCGTCAGAAAAATAAAATAAACAATTGTTTATGTTCGAGTTATCGATTCGATTCGTTTCCGATTTCATGTCGATTCCGGATTGAAAGGAAATTAGATTGTGTAATAATAAATTCTTATAATTTATGAGTTTTTTTTATGATTAATAGTAGGATAAATTGTTTTTTTTTTTTATATATGGTAGATATGATTTTAATACAGGTTGCGAAGGCAAGATGACGTATGCACTGAAAACACCCAAAAATACGATTAACATTGGTATCATAGAAGAAAGTCTGTGAGGCCCTCAAATGTTTAAAACTCATCTTATAGTAATAAGTAAAGTTTAATAATAGTTAATTAAAGATATATTTCTGCAACTTCAAGCAGTTTTAAAATCAATATCAACTAGAATTCTCATAAAACTAAAGTTTGGAGATAATAGATTTGTATTGAAAACAAAACATCACGCCTTTATCCTGCAAGAGATGGCAGAGGTGTGTAGTACGCCCACATCACGCCAGTTATGTTTACGTCGACCCATATACTTGACTAGCCTCGGTCTGCTACTTCGTCCGCGTGAAATTTATTAAATAAAATATATCCTTTGACAATTGGCAATACTGTAGTCTCCATTAGTGAAAGAATTTTCGGAATCGGATCAGTAGTCCCCCTACAAACAAACTCATATCTCTTTATACTATTAATATGACGGAGAAGGTACGTCTCTCTCTTTATAATCAGCGATTTTCTAACTACTGTGGGCGTACTATGGGAAGTGTGGGTTAATTGCGCAATAGAAAAACCGTTTGCAGTTCAAATCAAATTATAATTTACGAAAAAAATAACACACACTAGCGAGTCACACACTGTAGGCACACGACACAACTAGACAGAACACGCGACTGTTTCTAAACGTGTTCATTGCTTGACCGCCACCGACCAAGTCTGCTTAACTCTGGTCACTGGTCGAGCGTTATGTTGTAGAATCTGTCGGAACGCCGCCTGGTGGCGCTGGCGTCCAGATTAGTAAAAGTCAAATTATTGATTTAACGTTTTTCCTACAAATATAAATGTAAGGCGAATCTATTGCTCAACCGGCACCAGCAACCAGCCAGGTCACAAATAAAAAATCCTTGCTGATACAAAAAATATAAAAAAACAATACTTATCGCTTTGCCCGAGCAGCGAATCGAGCCCAGGATAAAACACTCAGCTAACGCGCTTTCAATGAGTACACCAAAGAGGTTATCAAATCGATCAGGCCTCTTTTCGAGACAACCGTAACTTTAGTATAATTCTCGGCATAAAGCTAAAGTTTCGAAAGATAAGGATAAGATGTGTATTCATTCGAGAATATTCTCTTTCAGACATGAAATATTCAAAATGGCGCCGAATAACGGATTACAGTCCCTTATAAAGTGATCCCGATCTATTGAATTAATAACGTTGTTTTTGTAGATATCGTGAAAGGTTAACTTAAACAAGTTTAAGTAAGAAATAGTGTAAGAATAGAGCTTAGTTTAAATATCATTCGAAGTGTTTTTATGGTGCAATGTGTCTACGGATGAAAACAGTTGATCTAACTTGATTGAAGCTTAGTTCATCTAAGTTTTCAGGTGAGATTTCTACAGAATAGACCGGTAGAAATATGTAGGAATCATAGTTTTTGCTTGTATGGGGAAAAGGCGTGTGTTCATGTATGTCCCTACGGTTTTGCTTGTTATGTTTTTTGTGGTACGTATTCATCACCTGCCTGACTTTTCCACACCATGTTGGGGTCGGCTCCCAATCTACCCAGTTGCAGCTGAATACCTATCTGACTTCCACAACCCAGTTGCTGGGTAACACGATATCCCTTTTAGTGGCAGGTTTACAATCTTATAATACGTATTAAGGTTAAGTAGCCTTGGTTTAATAAAACTTACCCGTCGTGCCTTACTCGAAACTCATGAAAAGTTATGACAAGCTTATTAGAAAATGTATGTTTAAACTGACGTTTCCTGTTGTAACTTTATTCGGAGTTTACGAATACTTATGGAGGCTACGGATTAATAACAGAAGTACCTATGTGAAACCTCCTGTATTTAGGTAAATACGGAGTACAGCATTGTTTTGAGGGAATCAGACCCGATCGGAGTAAAAATTCCGAAACTGACAGGGGTCTTTCAGTGACAATGAGGACTCATAATGTTATCATTCACTTAAATAAAAAAGAAAAATAAAAATACCTTTATTTGCAGTAAACATGACGCGAAGCAAAAACACACAAATACAAAAAGAACGAGTTGGGGGGAAATATGCGTCACATCCACGCAAAACGGCAACCGCTCAGCATAATGCTACGACCCTATGCGAGATAGAGCCCCAGCGTTAGTTTTCAGCGATAGCCGGCGTTGACGTGGTGACGTCAACCTGTGCAGCGGACGAAAACTAAAAATAAACGAAAAAAATAAGAAATAAAATAAATACACTATACCTAGTTCTAAATGTACATAAACATAATATTCATTACATTTATTTATTAATATATTCTTTATTGTACACTACAAAATACATACCAAAAAATAAATCAAACACTACAAAATATACAATGGGCGGCCTTGTCGCTTTCTGCGACCTCTTCCCGGCAACCTTGGAATGGACAGTGATTTGGACATAAAAGGGGCTGGCGTTGGTGCAAATAATAAGTATATACTACACTAAAATAAACAACAAAAGGTATTTACAAGGCAGATGTGAGTGGAAACGCCGAGAGGGGCATATAGTGACCTTATTGGTGATGTTCTTCAAAAAGGTCAGGTGCGTAGTACTCGCAAACGGCGTGCGTGTATTACCAGATGTATGAACATAAACGAGGCAAAAGGAGTATGTAAGGATCTCGTTATCGTTCTGTAGCTTCTGTCTCCCCCAAGGGAAAAAGGCGTGAGTTTATGTATGTATGTAAAATAAATACAACCTTTAACAGTATAACCTTCTTACTATAACGGTGTCAAAAGATTTTGAATCCTGGACGAAAAATTCAGGAGTAGGCACTTACCTAAATCATTTACATAACATAAACACAACATCACGCCTGTAATCCCCAAAAGGTCAGGCAGAGGTGTACCTAATAGTACACAACATTTTGTCAGCCAAATAATTTAATTGACAATTATTTAAGCTTCACTCGTAATTTTAAACTTTAACTCTATTTGGTTTCAGGGGGATCCTGAGTTATAGCCCGCCAGATTCAAATTTTCTTTGGTTTTTTGCAAATTGCAGCTCTATACGTCGTAGGAATGATATATTTATTAAATAATGATCATCAATTTCATATCAATCTTCAAACTTTGGAAATTTGTTCCAACTAAGAATTTTTCAAAATATTTCAATGAAAATTCTCAGGTGGAAGAAATGTCCAATGTTTGAGGATCGGTATGAAAATGATGATCATTATTAAATAAATATATCATTCCTACGGTCGCAAATCGCATTTTGATCAACAGATGACCTAAAACAGAGCTGCAATTTGCAAAAAGCCAAAGAAAGTTTGAATTTGGCAGGCTACAACTGAGGATTGACCTTAAGGCTTAAGTCAAGAACAAACCATCTAACAAACACAGATTAATACAAATGTTCTTCATACCGTGCAAACTAAAACTTGCCATGAATAAAATATTAGTTATTCAACTGTTTAGAATGTGATTTTGTTTTTGTAAACCTTAACTGTATTTTTTCGGAAATATAATTTATTTGATAATCCTCATCATTTCAGCCGAAATACGTCCACAACTGGACATGGGCCTCCCCGAAGCATCGCCACATCGACCCGTTCTGTGTTTCTCGCATCCAGCGGATTCCTGCGGCCTTTGCCGTCATCGGTCAAAATTTATTTATTATAATTTATTTAGATATATTGAAAACAGACACAAGCTGTGGCATATACACAAACAAATACTGACATATTATTATGGACAACACGTTAACCCACGTCAAGTGATCCCACGAGAATAGACCCATATAATTTACCCCAGCAATGGACAAATTAAATTAAAAGGGGCTCCGACCTACATGCACTCATTAATAAAGGCACTGTGGAAGTTATCTTGCGATTCTTTTTTTAACTTCGTCCGCGTGAAATTTCTTGTTCCCCAAACCCATCGCGTCGCATCGCATCACCCGCCCGCGGTACTACTTTGTTTATACTTAGCGTTCTTTCAGTTTTTTCTTCTATTGCTCGTTTCTTTCAAGGGTCGTAGCGTGATGTTCATAAAAGCCTTCCTCAAACATTGGACTATGAAAGGCAAAAATATATTTTCAAATCCAACGAAGTTCCAGAGATTATCGCGTTGAAACAAACAAACACACTCTTCAGCTTTATTATATTAGTATATAGATAAACAAAACAATGTTTCGTCCGCTGTCCGACTGTGGCGGATCGATTGCGTTTTTTGCGCGGCTTTCAAAGTCCTGTGTAGGCCATTCTTTTGTAGTAGAGTCATTTATCTTTGAGCAATATTAATCAAGGCTTTATTAAGCTTCAGTTAGTAGGTTTTTTTTAGCAGTAAGTAATCGCTTTTGGGGATAACAGAGATTGTTAGCAGCTGATAATACACCCATTTGATGAAATGATGCTGCCCAAAAACTGTAGACAAAAAAGTTAGAATCTTTTATTTTATTAATTTAACTGGCATCTTCCTTCAAACCGGAAGTGAGCAACGCTGGTTGGCGACAAGGTCGTTTTTCTGACTTTCGAAATCATTTTAAAAACTGAATCGAAAACAGCTTTTATAAAATGTTTATATTATATTTCCAATTGAAAATGACCACATAATATTAGGGGAGTATAAAACATTTTATCAAGAGTGATCTGTATTGATAATTGACTTGAAAGCTTTAATATAGCGATATTTTACTGATACATCGTGCATAATAAATTACACAATAATTATAATTAATTAAAGCCTTTTGAAAGTCGCATGACTAGTGAGTACCCTGCTAGTGCAGTTATTTATACGCGACAATAGCTTATTTTCTGAATAAACTAGAATATATTATTTGCATAGAATGTAGGTATTACAAATCAGATGTTACAATTAATGTTAGAATCCTTTTACATTCTGCCAAAATATTATGAGCATTATATATATACAAATATACAAATAAACTATCTTATGAGGTCTAAATCTTAATAAATTTTATTTATAGTAAATTATCGGCAAAAAAATCAGCTACAGAATAATAACATTTTATCTAAAAGTTTTTTTTTTAAATTGCCTATTTTGTTGGTCTTTAATATTGTTAGGAATTTTATTATACACAGCAGGTGCCATACAAATAACACTTTTTTATTCAATTAAATTTACCGTGCCATATGAAGTTGCGTTAAAAAGTGCATCCACAGTATCGCGCACCCAAGGGTAGTCAGTTCTGTTACCAACTGGGCTAATATTAGCATAAGCAAATGCTAGCCTATAGGTCGTTTGTGGTGATGAGAGGGAGATAGTAGAATAGCTTAACGCTTAAAGCAGACTGGCGAGCCAGAAGTCTTGAATTCGAACCTGTCGCATGAGTTACTTGCCCGTTCTTCTTCATAGGAATCTACTACGCTTTGGAATGGGCAACTAGCTTCATCTTTCTGACTGACCGACTCCTTGAAAATTCCTCTCATTCTATTTTTCTTCATTTTTTTCCTTGAACAGTGCCTGTAATTGGTTTAATTGTAATAAAATAAATTATTTGAGTTTTAGTTTAAGTTTGACTGACGCAACTTTTATCGATGAAATCTTAATAGATCTACCATACAGTTACACTGCCGGCAGAAATATCGTTCACAACCAGAAACATGGCCTTCACCACAACACTATCCAAAAACCAACGCGAGAACCTTTTACTAAACAAACGGTAACCGTAGCTTGACAAACAGCGCCTTTTTAGCTAGCTCCTAAAACGCGGCGGTCTTGGAAAGGGCATCTAACTAGCTGAAATGCCAAGGCGAACCGTGGGCGGGCTCACTTAGGCTCTTTGTACACGATACGGTTTCTTTACGGTACGGCGTGTCAACCGCGCCGTAGAAAAATCGTGTGACCTTGTACAGGGTGTCCGGTAAATAATGGATAACCACGAAATAGCATATAATAGACCTTATGGCAGTTCTAAATATATATATACTATATATATTTCCCAAGAATCTAAAGATTTTTAGAAAAAAGTAATAACTTTTTTAAATATTATTCTTCTTCACCACGACCACAAATGAATGAATTCCTTCTGTTATAATAATGTACGTTGACTATGCCGACAGAGCGGCAGTAAATAGTGTTTCTAGAAGTAGCACAGTATTTTTTTATTGGGATATTATTATTTAGAACGGCAATAAGGTATTTTATATGATATTTCAAGGTTATCTAGTCTTTACCGGACCCTGAACATGACATGGCTCTTTATGGTATAAGGAGACGGCGTCATGCCATAGTGCAGCCGTATCGTCAACAAACTTCCATAGTGCTCCATACAACACTGACGACCGTGCCTACCTATACACGGTGAATAAACCGTGGTTTTTCACGGCAAGAAAAACGTGTGTGCACAAAGGGCCCGCTCCGTCAGAATCGTATTGGCGCTCTGTTCTCTTGTTATAGGCGTAGGTGTAGGAAAGGTGACATTCAGTTTGTTTAGACAGATTGAGACGTAGAAACTGGGTATTGGTGGTTTGAATAATAATAATATAACACAATCAGGCAGCAAACATCATCCATCAAAAACTAGCACTCAAATATAAACTCATACAAGTTACAAACACACCTTATTACAAGTAGGTACGTACCACAAATAGTTCTAGAACATACCACACACAAACTTTACAACGATCGCGCCATACTAACCGACCGGACCGTTCAATATATTAGACCAGATATAACCCTTCAAGATAAAGTTAATGAAGTCACACCTCAGATATTGCAGTCCCTAATACACAAAATTTACAAAAAACAATAGGTGAGAAAATCAATAAATATGCTGAACTGAAAGAAGAAGTGACCAGAATTTGGAGGCAGGAAAAAGTCAACGTAGTACCTCAATAGGTACCTCAATTCATGCATGCATGTGTCTATGCATGTATGGGTGGAAAAGTGTAACAGTTGGGATATTATGTACATAAAAAAAAGGAGCTACGTCAGCCAACAAACTGCTCAGCAGTTTGGCAGAGGTAAATTTTGTGTAAAAAATTGTTTCTGTGAATAACTCCACGACGGGTGTTATACCCAATCACCTCCACCACAGCCTTAAACTAATAGACTTGAAAGACTCAATTTACATAACACTCCAAAACGCCGCATTTTTAAACACCTGCAGAATAGTTAGGAAGTTTATTCAAATCGAGGAAAATTAAATTACTCCTCATAACATTAATTCAACGTGATTAAAAAAAAAACACACACGCTACATTGTCTTGGCTTGGGCCCGAAAATGTAGCGTAGACTAGCCAAAGAGCTAAGAAACAAAATTTGTTTACCAAAATAATAAGTTTATTAATTTTTTCTCACAATGGTTTTGTAGCACTTAACAGTTTTGATTCAAAACTGTTAAGTGCTACAAAACCAGGGATGTTATGGAGCTCCGTAACCGTAACCGAAACTATCGGATATCCGAAATAAAAATATATCCGTAACCGTAACCGTATCCGTTTCACAAGTTTCAGATAGTTTCGTATAAGAGTGGAGTCTAACTAATTATTATAACATCTCTAAATATTTACATATGGCTGATTATAATACTAAATGACTAAACTAGATAAAACCTATAAATAAAACCAAATTATTACATACTATATTTGTTTATATTTTACTTCAATCTAATATCCGTAACCGAAACTATCCGAAACTAACGGATAATCCGAAATAATTACATATCCGTAACCGTATCCGAAACCGATATAATTTTATTCCTATATCCATATCCGTATCCAGATCCGAAATGTCATATCCATAACATCTCTAGTTTTGAACTATAAAAATTTACATTGTGAGAGCTTGTGCCTGAAGGAGGTTTTAGAAATAACCTGTATTACAGGTCACTAGCCCCACTTAGTGGCATCATACTAATAAACAGGCATGTAACATGTAGTAACACATTTAAACAGACATTAAATAAATGAGAAGTCGATTAAAAAGAAAAAATAAATTAACAACACAAAAGCAATCAAAGGATGTGTGATGAATGTATAGGTGAATAGCGGTGAATGTGTAGGTGAATGAAAGTGAATGTGTGGGTGAATGGAGGTCAATGTGTAGGTGAATGGAGCTCAATGTGTAGGTGAATGGAGGTCAATGTGTAGATGAATGGAGGTCAATGTGTAGGTGAATGGAGGTCAATGTGTAGGTGAATGGTGGTGAATGTGTAGATAATTATTTGAATACAAGCGCTATTTAATTGAGTGGAGCAATTGCTCTGTGTCCTCATAGGAAAGAGTTTTCAAGAAGTAGGTTAATTTTTGCTTACAGCTGGGTTTGTGTAGTGGATAAATATTTTGACCCTTGTTGACAACAATAAAATTACAAATACAATCCCCTAGGTAACAGAAGAACTTGCGGGCAGACTTAAACGGCTTTTTCTTGTACTGCACACAGTACCCTTTCTTCGTTTATCTTTCAATAAACTCGAATCATAAACTATTTGCGAGTGCTTTTTGAGACTGTATGCGGAACGAATGACTGAAAGAAAAGACAAATTGTTTGAATGGGAGGCTGACTAGTGCAGTTAAGCTTATAATATGCCATATCGTAGAGAATTGTACAACAGACCACACGTCCGTGGAAACAATTTGTTCTGGAACTGGCTTAGCGTAGTACGCAGTTTCAATACAGTGCGAGGCCAGTTTGTATTAGTTTGTTATCAATGACGGACGTAGAAAGTTCATGGCGACTTGCTTCTTCTCTTTTTGAGAAGAGAACGCTTACGGGCTGATATTATTACCCGATGGGATATTCCCATCGCCTAAAATGACGAACTTCGAAACAACACATATCCCCCATTTAACCCCTGATGAATGATGAATAACGAGTTCTAGAGTGGAGACCGCATTTAGGCAAACGTAATGTAGGACGCCCGCCGGCCAGGTGGAGTGACGACTTGCGAAAGGCGGCTGGCAGAGACAGGATGAGGAGAACCGAGGATCAGACTCAGTGGCGTTCACTGGGAGAGGCCGACGTCCAGCAGTGGACGAATATGCACAAACAAACATAACAACACAACTAACTAACTAACAACCAACCAACCAACTAACTTTAACTAAACATTTTATTTGTTATTTTTATTTTTCGTATGCTGCACTGGTTAAGGTAATCACGTCAACGCTGGCTGTCACTGAAAATCAGCGCTGGGGCTCTGTTTTGCATAGGGTCTTAGCATTATGCTGAGCGATTGCGTTTTGCGTGGATGTGACGCATATTTTCCCCCAACTCGTTCTTTTTTGTATTTGTGTTTTTCTCTGCGACATGTTTACCGCAAATAAACGTAGTTTCTTTCTTTTTTATTTATTTCTTATATAGGCTGATGATGATGATGGTGAATGAAGAATGAATTTTCAAAAATCCGTTCTTGCTGCTCACTTTCGTCATATAAGGAACTCTTATGCAATATTACATGCTTCTTCACACCTCGATTTAGTCTGCGCGTTATCTGTCAGTACGTCAATTTAAGATGTAGATGATACGAGTACGTTCGAAACACCGAGAGCAAAAGAATATGAAACAGAGAAAAATCTACGTAGGGTAGGTACCTAAAATTAATATTCCGAATGAAACCGGACCAAACGAACGTTGCGGCTAAAACCACTTTCCTGATGTTTGTTGAGTAAAAATATAGGAACGAATGGACGAAATAAACTAAAAATACATATAGAAATGAAAATATGGAGTGCTTGCATAAAACTAAAAGGCCACTTGAACAGGTGTCCGTGGAATGGGTTCAATTGAAACGCTTCCAAATAAATTCGGTGAGCGGCTGTGACTGTAGTCTGTTCACCGCTTTATAGGGTGGAGAACACTGTTGTCGGAATAGCTTTAAAGTTAAAAAAAAATAAAGAATAATGTGTTTTTTTAAATGTTAGTTACTGACGAAATAGCGAATAGTCCTTGAACGGCTTTTAGGTTTAAACGCCTATCAAATGTGCGTTTTTATAGTTTCTGACGTGACGATACTATCGTGCACGTCCACTTCCACGTCATATTATCACGATAATATAGGGAAGTGAAATGTATGGAGATATATGAAGACGCTTATAAATATATGGAGACGCTTATAAATATGTGAAGACGCTTATAAATTTTCCTCCACGATAACGTTATATCGTGCACGTAGACGTTCACATCCTGTCGAGGGTAGGGAGGAGGGGGGGGGGGGTTCCAGCCGGGGAAAAAAGACGTTCACGTTATTATCGTCACGTTAGAAAGAAACCGCACATTATCCAATTTCTTTTAGGGATGTATCAAACCTCCCGCAGCGAGGACTAACACGCACTTGACGATGGCGGTCAGCCCTGGCTTGACATTTCTTTCTTATCTTTTCACCACGACACTTTGATATAAAATCGTTTTGCCACAATAAATATTAAAACATGGTTATAAAATTAATGGAAATGTCGTTGTTATAGTACGTATTATGTTATTACGATAACAGTACTTGTATAATTTAATGCATACATATTACTTGACAACCTAGCCAATAAAACGGTTTTGGTTCGTATTGTGATTTCTCTGAGAATTATTTTTCGTTACTTTAAAAGGGGCTTACCCTAAAACAATACAGCTACATGTCAATCAATGTCAAATAAAAATGCAATATCTTACATAACTAAAACTCACTGGCGGCATTGCCGTTATATTTTAATTTTATTATATAATTCGGTATAAGTTGTTATTGATGTACATTTAATTTTAATTCTGAATAAATGTATAGCTTCCTTTATGTCAAATTGATTTATGAGATAATTGCTACATAATAACAAAAACATTCCATTTTTCATTCGTCGCCCTTGAAGCGAACACTGAAGAAACAGCAACATAACGATAAGTATAAAATAATTATAGCAGTTAGTATGTGGAGCGGGGGATAACTGGTGCTTCCACCCTTCGGGATACAATTAAAACGCGATACGTTAACACAAAAACGTAGATTGGATTTCCATTAAGAGAAGTTTTCGTAGCTGGTTTTTCTTTTTACATATACACTATAGCACATTATATTATATGTCGTATGTAGGAACCTAACTTAAATGATAAAATGATAAATGATTTTATTTCTGTAAGTAGGTTTATACAAACACTTCTAAACGTCAATCATATTTTTTAAACTAGATGCGGTCGGCGTTTCCTATCTGACTACTCTGAGAAGAAAGGCCGAAACAAACTCAGAGGTCACAGTCTCTTTTGAAGTCCAGACATAATCTTGGTCAGATCATGTGAAGACCATGTAGATTTATGTCTGAAATGGTCTTTTGAAGTCCAGACATAATCTTGGTCAGATCATGTGAAGACCATGTAGATTTATGTCTGAAATGGTCTTTTGAGGAAAAACCACACAGAATGAGTGGACCTGTCCAGTCAGTGCACGCATTTGTCAGTAATCGTGGAGCTCAACTCAGAACTTACACTTAGATAATAGGTTTAATAAGTACTTTACAAACCTTTTATTTTCAATATTACTTTCTAAAGTTATGCATACGAAGGTGCGTGAATTTGAACACATTTATAGTAAGTAAGTAAAATTTTATTTGTTTAAACATGGTGTACATGAAACATTACAGGCAACATAATAAAAGATACAGAAAAAAGAATTCTAACATGTTCAGCCGCATATCGTGGCGTACAAATTGGTAGGAAGAGATGGTGCATAAAACGTGATAATATTCATCAAAATTACATTATAGAATTACATTTGTTTCTGTCTCGGACAACTTGGAGCTATAAGTCGTGTTCTAACCAAAAGTGATGTCGCACAAGTACGCGATCGTCACGCTCGAAGAATATGACGTACTTGCGCCCTCAATCAAGTCGTGTTTGTACGTCATAATCATGTAAACGATCACGTAATCGCGTATTTGCGCATTTCACCACAGGGTATGACACTTTTTTTGTCCACGACAATAATCTTGTACCTACCTGTTCGGTTTTCATCACAATTACCTGTTAACCCTCTTAAGTGAATTTAATAAAATACTTTCTTGGTTCAAACTCACGACCATCAATAAGCCCAATGAATGACATTTACTACACTTAATGATTTCTATAAGAGCAACTTATACCTATCAGAAACTATTGTTAAAGTTGCAGTGGCGAAGGTTCGATACAACTAGATTCCGGCTTCCATTAAAAAAAAAAATGGCACAGTCAGTATTCTATAGACAAATAATATAATCACATTAAAGATACGAGTATTTACTCCGGCTTACCTCTTACGAAAATTGACCCTTCGCTACTGCAAACTTGAATCGAAGTTCTATAATAATACCACCGTATTACTGTCATAGTGCAGGGCAAAGGCGTCTTATTAACCGACTTCACAAAAAGGAGGAGGTTCTCAATTCGTCTATATGTTTTTTTTTATTTTTTTTATGTGTGTTAGCTCATAACTTTTTTCTGGATGAACCGATTTGGATGATTCTTTTTTTATTTGATAGGTGGTGCTTCACATGTGGTCCACATGTGAAGCAAAAAAAATATTATTATTATTTAAATTTGATCAAGGTCTGACCAGTAGTGTTTGAGTTATCCTTAATACTGCATATTTTTCCACTTAGTTTATATGTATGATGTGTTAATAATTTTCTGTCACTGTTATTTACATACCAAGTATTGGTATACGATTTGTGTAGGGTAGGTGCCGCAACTAAAAAGTGAAAAATAAAAACTTTTTTACAAAAAAACAACCGACTTCCAAAAAAAAACACTAAAAGACGTGAAAAATAACTTTAATTTCGGAAGTCGGTGGCCAAAAACGAAAATACAAAACCAAAGACACCGAATTCCGAAATTAAAGTTATTTTTCACGTCTTTTAGTGTTTTTTTTGGAAGTCGGTTGTTTTTTTGTAAAAAAGTTTTTTTTATACAGAGTAGGCATGATCTTCAGCATTGATCACTGCGCTTACGCTGGCGGCATGACGATTTCAGACTTATATTAATTTTAAGTCCAGATTTCCTCGGTAGAATTTCCATCACATCACCTTCAAAATAAACTTAGAAAGTAATTTTAATTATATTTTTTTTATTATTATTTCAATTCTATATAATTTTATATTCATTTTAATAAAAATGCTAGCAGTTGCTTCAACTCTTTTCAAATAATACTGCAGCATACGGACACCGGACGCATAGATAACATGACTATACATCTGTCATGACAACTACAATCGTTGAGCTCTATATGTTCTAAGTTGAGCTGCACGGTTACTGACAAATGCGTGCACTGACTGGACAGGTCCCCTCAATCTGTGTGGTTTTTCCTCAAAGACCATTTCAGACACAAATTTACATGGTCTTTATATGATCTGACCAATATTATGTCTGGACTTTAAAAGAGACTGTGACCTCTGAGTTTGTTTCGGACTTTCTTCTCAAAGTAGTCAGATAGGAAACGCCGACTTCATCTAATTTTTGAAATATTTTATGATTGACGTGTAAAAGTGTTTGTACAAACCTATTAACAGAAATAAAATCATTTATATCAATGGTCTGTATTGAGTCGGTACGCCGGCAGCAAAGCGGAGCTCTGAAAAAGCCAGCAAAAAAAATGGAGGCTCGGTATTCCACATATTTGAAATTTTGTTTTTAAAATATCAGGCAGGGTGGTTATGCCATGCTCGCGAAGGAGGAGGCGGAGCGCGTGACGGAAAGGCAATCGTTGCGCCGTCACGCCTCTAGTCGCTGAAGGAGGAGACACCCTGGGCGTCGAGAGTCGATAGCCGATTCCCGGCCACGGTAGGCGCGGGCTTACGGACGGCGAGTAATGGGTAGTAATGGGTAGTAGAGTTTATGGGTTCTGTACCGACATGCTATTGTTGACACTATATCTGAAGCTATAAGAGTCACGTGTAACCTCTTCTGTTGGCAGCCCCCATGACTGCCTGTGTTTTTGGTCTTCTCTCATTGCTGAAAATCTTGTTGTTTTTTCAAGAGCGGGCGTCTACCCATTTGATTTTTCTTTGGTAATTAAAATGTATTTTCTTGGTAAATCTTAAGTAGCATTAGAACATTTGAGCGGTCATGAACATCGCCGTTTCATCTTTGCTTATAAATATGCATTTGTCCTGGAAATTAATTAAAGAGCCTGAAATTATAACTGGTTTACACTGGACAAGGAAATTGCTTATACATTTTGTTTTTCTTACAAAACGTTTTGTCAAACTATGCATCTTCAAGTAGAGAAAAGTCAGAGAAAAAGGGTACGATGAAGCCCGCAAAAAGATATATCCTTTACGTATAGTGGGTATACCTACACTTGTATTAAGCCAAACTGAGGGTCGGATGATAAATATTACTTTTAAGCCAAGCGCACATTACAGCCCCAACGGGCCGCTGCGTAACGCATTTTCATACAAGAAAAAACCGACCCAGTGCGTGTCGGATAACGCACAATGAAGGATTCCGTAGTGAGTATGAATTTATCCCAAGAACAATTGTACAGCTGCTTTCACCAAAATAATTAACATTCCCACCTCACCCACATCACCACTAAACAACACCTAGCACACCCCCCCACCCCACCTTCACCTGGGTTCTGAAGGTTATAAACACAACATATGAAAGCACCAAACATTATTCTGACGCAAAGATAAGTAGCATTGAAGGACAAACTTTACATTGTAGTTAAAAAAATGTTCTCGATATACGTCACGGTCTAGTCTCCAACTGCAAATGTAAGTTTGTAATCGCAAAAATAAATGTGATTAAACTACATATTACCGATTTTCGGAACTTTTCCTTTACTTTTTCTGTGAGACCATGCTTCTTCCCAAATTTCATGATTCTAGGTCAACGAGAAGTACCCTTTAGGTTTTGATTTATTTGTGAGTAGGTATTAAAATATGTCAGCCATATTTTTTAGAAGCTTGATTTTTTTAGAGCCCCAGCGGACTGTAGACCTACGTATTTGATAGTAATTTCAACTTGATACCTCCACGAACTCCTGAGGAAAAGGGTCTTGACGTATGTCAAGACCCTTTTGGTTTGTCTAGACAGACAGACGAACTGACCGGAACCCTTATAGGATCACTTCGTTGTCCGTCCGTTCCTGAATTAGTATTTCTGTAACTGGCTCTCTGTTTGTTGATAATTTCAAGCTCAAATTATAAGCAACATTACGTTCTCAAATTGTAGTTACGTAGCTCCTTGACTATAGTAAAATGTGTGCAATTCATCTGATATTAAAAACTGCATTTCCAATATTCTATATTCCTCGGGAGCACGTAACATATCGAACAGTTCCATTCACGTCGCCTCGTTGTTCGCTGAGATATCGTCCACTACTGCCACATAATAGTCTTACCACTGAATGGATGCCCAAATAGTTGGGACAAGACTCTATTTCTGTAATAGTAGGTTATTATTTACCTGATACTTTTTAATAACCAATGGTCAGGCAAAGTGTTATTGGGGTTTTTCTATCAAAAATTCTTTAGTAGCCGCCCAGAGTCTGGATTTGTTCCCGGTTGATGGCAATATGCTTGCCCTCTATTACATAACTGGTGAAATGTGAGTGTACTACTAGTACATCTCTGCCTAAACCTTCAAGGAATACAAGCATGATATTGTGTTATGTTATGTTTTTAAAGAGGCAGAAAATATCAGTCACTTTCCCGCATACCTTTTCTGTGTCTTCCACATTTGATAGTAAGTTGTTAAAAAATAAAATAACGGTCACTTTTTAAAAGCTGAGCCTTTAAAATGTGATGGTTGTAAAGCATTACCAACTAAAAAATATTTTATCTTGTAAAAATCTGTTCAATATTAGAAACTTAAACTTGAAATACGCATTCTCGTATATTTCATGTCACGGCGATTTCTTTAGAACTGCAGAAAATCGTTTTAAAAACAATGTATTTTATCCTGCTACTAAAATGTTTCCAACTATTATTTTACGAAATATGACTAATATTTCACAAAGGTTAAATAACACATGATACTCCAAATAAATTAAACACTTCAAACTGGAGCACCATTTCCACAATTTCTGTTCCAGTATCGTCCTTTCCAAGAGTACACGTAGGGTATTGAACGAATCGATTTCACGCCGCGCCGCGATCATAGTGAGATATTGTGCAGAGCTTCCATCAAATAGCCTGGACTGTCGGTACACTCACAAAAAGCATGTAAACAGTCGCCTTTGTGTAGTTAATACGGCTATAAAGCTAGTTTTTTTTTTTTTACGAATTTTAGTACTTTAAGAGGATTACAAGAGCTAAAGCGCGGTCACTGTCGGATTGCATAGAAAAGAGAGAGAAAAGAGACGCGCGACGACACAACGCTGGTAATTTATTGCAAAATATGAAGCAATTATGGATTTACAAAAAATCTATTCATTGGACTAAATAATTAAAACACTATCACGTTAGTATTTTACTTGTAGAATAATCTGACAAAAATCAGAATGTTTGCATGTATATTAGTATGGTTTTTAATCGTTGAAAGAATTTTTTAGAGGTATCTTCGTGATTTCTATCATATCAAGTTAATTGTGTTATGTTTTCAACACACTATCTAACTAGCATATATCCAGAAGAATGTCATATATTTTTCTGATTTTGGTTACTGCAGTAGATCATATATTTTTAGGCATTATAAATTTGCGTTTAGGTCATGTAGTCCCCTTAACCTTATTCGTTGTGTTGGCCAGAACCAGTCTGAACCGTACGTTAATATCATTTATTAACTTCGTTTTTACTTAATTAGAACTGTTGATGCATTTTATTTATCTACTAAAATCTACTATAAAGCTCAAGGTGAGGCGCCTCGTAGCTGGTTGCTACGACCACGTAGCAAGCGTAGCACGTCGTAGACCTTGCTACGTAATCTCGATTTTAGACAGTATTATTTCTTTTGCAGTTCTTTATCTTTTGTGTTCGTCATAAGTCTACTTTATAAGTGACTAGCTTTTGCCCGCGGGTTCGCCTGCGTTGAGCTCGGAAATTATCCCATGAAACGAGATAAAAAGTATTCTATATCCTAACCCAGGTCAAGGCGTATTCCTATGTTTTTCATCCAAATCCATTCAGCTGTAAAGGTGAGAAACGACAAAGTAAGGGAGTTACTTTCACAATTAAAAAATAATTATTAGTATGTATATTTGCGGAAGAAAAATACATAATTATTATTCTATATATAATGTGCAATACTTACTAAGGGGTATCGTGTTATTCAGTAACTGGGTTATGGAGGTCCAATAGGCAGTCGGTCCATTTAAAATACTGGTATTTAGCAGATTCCAGCATAGTTGGGAACGATGGTGACAACCGCTTCAAAAACCGTTGTGTAGTTTAGAAGAACAAAGTGGTCACAGATGGACACGAAAACTAATTTTAATTCTAACTACGTATAGATTATTTAGCAGTACATAATAATAACATAAAAAATCTTTATAGCAAGAATATCTAAACTAACAAAATGCACCACTGGCTGGTCAAAGCTCCCTGTAAGCCGCTTGACTGACCTCTTCAATTGAACCGTTTCAATTGTTATTTCAAGCTGACCACTACCGATGTTTCTTTTACTCCACGTTATACTAAGGCACCTGTCCCACCGCCGGCGAGTAAGTGACTAGCTCAAACGATTGCGCGCTCAAGAAACGTACAAAAGATTGTATGTCCCGTGTAAGTAAAAGAGATGCATTATATTGATAATTGATCGCTTACTGTTCACACCGCCGGCGAGTACTCGTTTGTTGCAGCGACAAGAGCTGTCAAACGGAGTACTCGCTGAGAGACTCACGCTTGGTGCATAGGCATACCAGCGAGTAATCGCTCATCACCCACTCGCTGGTCGTGGCTCGTCAACTCATTTTTAGTTGCTCTACTCGCTTCTCCTCGCTGAACGCCGGCGGTGGGACAGGTGCCTTAGCTAAGTTCTCTAGCGTTTTATATTTTTAACTGAGCGAATAGAACTTTTAACACTTGCGACGCTGTTAAGATATTTTCTCAAACATTCTTGGAAATTCGAGCATTATTTTGACAACCTTCTTTGAGATAAATCGAAAATGCTGTACTGGTCAAATACATGCGAGCAGCGGTAGGAAATATTAATATGAAAATCTATATCTGTCGTGTTTAGCGGCCGAATAAATTACTATGTAAACTCTGTCGTGTAATTTAAAAATGGAACAAACTTTTTACTTCGACCCATGACAACTAAGGTGGTAACTTATCAATAATTTTATTTAAATCTCGAACTGGCTTAGCAAATAGAGCTGTTTAAAATGAAAAAGAAACAAATTAACATATTGGCGCGAGAAAAGTTATTGTTGTTCGTCATGCCACCGCGGCCTACATTTTCACGTTCGTCCATCAATGCCTCTGTTGTTGGCCGCTGCGGTAATGTACTATTGTAGGACTATCTTTTCTTAAAAAAAAAATAAGTTTTCTGTCACTTCCATAATAATTCAATTCTATTGTTTTGTTATTATTTCTGCATCATGGGCTATTAACTTAAATAACAGCATATTAAAAAACTATTATTTAAAAATTCACATCAAGAGATTACTGACATTTTAAAAGCAAAGTTTTAAAGTTCTTACGAATCAAGCAAGTCAAAAAACTTAAGTAATTACACGCAGAACATTTTTCTTAATTTCTTTTTTATGAAAGTTTCATAATCATTAATCAAAAACGCTGACGAAATGTTTTTTAATTGAATTCATGAGTAAAGGTCTCCACCCACTGGAATGGATAATACCATTATTGTAAACACATCGACACATCACACACAACACAAACATAACACAAAACACAACACAAAATCACAAAAACATAAAACACAAACAAAACAAAAACAACAACAAAACACAAACAACACAACACTAAACACATAATAAAACACAATTAAACCATAAAACACAAACACAAACAACAAAACAAAAACACACAACACAAAACAACACACAAAAAAACATAATTAATTTTTCCGGTGGTCATGGTTTGGTTCCGTGTAGTAGACAGAGCCTTTTAGCAGATCAAACTGTTAATGATTTGGTCACAAGCGGTACTGCTGAGAAATAAAGAAAGAGAGAAAAGATGGAAAAGAGAAATATTTTATTCGGGACATGCTGAGCATGAGGTCCTGGGTTCAATTCTCGGGTCGGGCAAAGTGTTATTGGGTTTTTCCATCTGGAATTTCTCAGTAGCTGCTCGGAGTCTGGATTTGTGTCCGTTTGATGGCAATAGGCTCGCCAACATTACATGGTATTGAAATGTAATTGGTGAAATGTGGGGGTACCTACTATAGATACCCTTTGGGGAATACATTAGTGATGTTATGTTATGTTAAATCACCTATAAGACCCCGTTCATGGCCTCGAGCGATGCGACTTGCGTCAAGCAGCTCGCACGCGCGTCTCCCTGTTTCCGTTTGTCGCTTCGCAAGTCGCATCGCGATGACTCGTAGCATACCTACTCTAAGCATCTTCCTTCATTTGTTTTCTCCACAGTTGCTGTTGCAAGACGCATGTCACTTGAGCTCATGGCCACGGGGTTAGATGAACCAAACCAAGGCAATTTTTTGTTTTTCACATTCGACGTTCTGTTACATTATTTATTACGAGAAAAAAAATAAAAATAATCGAGTAAAAGAAGATCTTCGTAGGTAATGTCAAATGTCAATTGTTATACAATAGAGGACATTCAATACTTAGAAATAAAACCCGACACGCAAAAGATATTTCTAAAACGAAATATCATCTTCCCACTCATAACAATATAATATTATCTCCAAAACAAGACAAAGTTTCAAACCCCCTTTCCCCCTTTTTCCCCTTTCCAATTCCCTTCTACCTATCAATAAATATTGTTTTCGTTTCAAGTTGTTCCGTATCGGTGTATCGATGTTGCCTACTCCACTCAATTTCCTTTAAACCTTTACAATTGAAAGGGGAGGTTCGGCGAGTAACCTCGGGGATATTGGAACACTTATCGCGGGTAATGAATGGTGTTGGGTTGCAATTTTAAAGTTATGCAGCGGTTATCGGTGAACGTGATATGACTTTATTCGCATGGTATTCGAATTTTGCATTTTTGTTGAGTTCACTAATAATGCAGTTTATTAAAACAGGGTTTTTTGCGTTGAACGTGTTGGATTATGGGTAAATAACGCAGATACAAAAAGATTTAATGGGAGCTTTTTCTGAACACACATAACTCGCAAGATAGTCGACAGCAGGAAGAGACAGAGGACAGAATGACGTTTTGCATTTGACACATGACTTTGACAGGCACCAATATTGACGTATGTTTATATTTAGTCATAGTTTAGTGTAGTCATTTGTTTCGTTTTTAATGAATGAAGTTTCGAAATTGTAGCGTTGCTTAGGAGGCCTATGCCCTAAAGGCCTAATGTTGAATTCTCAAAGAAATACGTCAGTAGTTTTATTTTACGTCTATATTATCGACAACCGATCACGATACCAAGTCTACTTCTGTGACAAGTGACGTAGATTACACGCTAAAGATGCACATAGGGAAACAGCATCAGAAAATTAGACGTGATAGATAAAATATAAAAATAATGACGGAGAAGGTACGTCTCTCTCAATACTCAATACTCAATCATTTATTGCATTCCACAATGTGCTTAGGTGGTAATTTAACATTAGTTGTAGGTACCAATCGTGGACCCTGTCGGGCACAGCAAAATAGAAATTTGAAGGAAGAGGACTTATCTAAACATGCAAAAAAAAAAACTTATTCTAAGTAAAATTAAAGATAACATTCTATTAATTATTAATTAAATTTAAGCAAAATTTTTATAATTCATTTTTATTATTATGTCAGTTCTATGGATTTTTCAATTAAATATTCATTTATACTGTAATAAAATTTATTTAGTAATATTTTTTTTTAATTTATTAGTAATAATAGCAATTTTTCCCTCATTTCTGAGCACCTCGGGTAGTTTATTATAGATTTTTATCGACATAACCAGTGGACTAGATGAGTGCATTTTTAAACGGGATGTCGGTAGGTTTAATCGTGATTTGTGACGGAGTGTGTATCTAGTTTGTATGTCTTCTCGTTTAGTATAAAAGTCTTGGTGTGTGTGTGCGAATTTACAGATTTTCAGTATGTATAAAGAAGGAAGAGTTAGAATTTTAAGGTTTTTGAAATGGGGTTTGCAGCTATCCGTTTGTTTTAAATTAACTAAAATCCGAAGTAACTTTTTTTGAGTTGTGAACAGCGCCGGTGCGTCTGTGCTATTTCCCCACATTATTACGCCATAGCTAAGCCATGCATGAGCATAGGCATAGTAGGTGACCGGAGCAGTTTGCAAGTTTGTGGTCTTTTTTATCTCTCGTTTTCATCAGCCATATTTTAACTACTGTGGGCGTACTATGAGAAGTGTTGGTTATTGCGCAATAGAAAAACCGTTTGCAGTTCAAATCAGAGTATAATTTACGAAAAAATTATCACACTTGCGAATCACACACTCGAGGTACACGACACAACTATACGGAACGCGCGACAGTTTCTAAACGTGTTAACTGCTTGACCGCCAGTGACTAAACTCTGTTTTTACTCTGGTCTAGCGTTATATTGTAGACTCTGTCGAGCGCCACCTGGTGGCGCTGGCGTCCCAATTAGTCAAAGTCAAACGATTGAACGTATTTTTGACATATGCTGGGACGCTTTTGATCAGTTTGTGAGGTCACCGCAATGCGCCCATGGTATGAATTTCCTACCAAAACGTGTTCAGAGTTTTGCGCCCATGGTGTGAAAGTCATACCATTTTTTTTTGGTTTTATTTTCATCCTTGTTTATCCTTGTATCACCACTATTAAGCAGTACTTTCCAATTCCATGGATTTAGTTTCATACGTTATCTGTTTCCGAACCGTTTGAGATATGACAACCGTGGAAGGAATTAGTCTATGACATTAAAAAATATCATTTTCACTGTCATTGAACGAGCGACCCGTCGTGAGTCTCAACTTTGGATGCTTTTAAATAATTAATATTGTACTGTGGTAAGTGGTTTTATTCATGTTTCGTATGAAGAACTAACACACCATGTTTTTTAAACCATAAAACATATAGGACAACCCCTGTTTTTCTTATTAGAAAAAATCTTGTTGGAATCTGTGAAAAAAGTGTCTTTGTTCATCTTAAACAGTCGTCTACCAACGGAAACATCGTATATTCAAATACAAAGCACACTTTAATATAGCCCTACTCACTAGCATTCATAAAAAAATACAACGGTCGCAGAATACCAAGAAATGACGCCGCTTATCGGGTTTGTTTACAAACACTCGACGCGCGAGCCGACGCGTCATATGACGTGTACAATGTAGTGGGAATACCTAAGCGCGTGAGTACAATTTAGTGTTAGAAAAGTCTGGTATCCTTTTCATACTAAAAGCGTCCCAGCGGATATCATTTTTTGATATACCCACATAAAACAGTATAACCAGTTCATCCATACTTAATATTATAATAGTTATAACTAAAAAAATACAATAATACAAAACAAAACAACAACAACAATATTACATGATAGATGTGATATTACATTTATTATTAGATGATACATGTAAATTAAAGTAACTTTGTCTGTCTTGTTACCTTTCATGCCTAAACTACTGAACCAATCGATATGAAATAAGACAAATCGGATGCTTGGGATGACTGCTACTACGAGTAACATAAGCTACCTTACATCTGATGATATTTATAGCAAACTAGCTTTTGCCCGCAGCTGCGCTCGCGTGGAGCTCGGAAATTATCCCACGGGAATGTACTACCGGGATAAAAAGTATTTTACATGTTAATCCAGGTTATAAACTATCTGTGTTCCAAATTTCATCCAAATCCATTCAGTAGTTTATGCGTGAAAGAGTAACAAACATCCATCCATCCATCCATCCATCCTCACAAACTTTCACATTTATAGTATTAGTAGGATAATTATGAAATACTAAACAGCAAATAATTATGAAATACAAAATACACTCTAACGAAGTCGCGGGCAACAAGGCGCGGTAAACAAAAACATGACGAAGGAAGTCCATTACAAGTTTTAAGCGAAACAATAATTTAAAACTCACCTTTAACGTTCAGAAAATAGAAAATAAAATGTAATACCCAACATAATTTATATTCTACTCAAGTCTAAACTTCGAGCCACAAAATCCAGACATAAAACGTTAAGAAAGAATGACAATTTATATCACAGACAGCATAATGCTAACTGTTTAAAGTCAACTGCATAAATTGGCGACGCTGAGTTCAGTCCCAGGTAGGGTTACCATTTCAAAATTTGAAAAGTCCTGACAAAAAGCCGGATATTTGCAAAAAAACTTCTAGGGTCCAGTCTCACCACACCACAGTATTTTATATGGAGCGACTGCCTATCTGACCTCCACAAATCAATTACTGGGTAACATGATACACCTTGGTAAGACTGCTTGTCAGACTTTTAGGCTTCTGGCTACCCGTAACGACTGTCAAAGACCTACGAGTGACAGCCGGGACCAACGGCTTAAAGTGCTTTCCGAGGTAAGGAGGAATTTCGATATGTAATGGATGGTCACCCATCCACGAACCGTGACGGGAAGCGTAGCTTAACCTTCGATCGACTCGTGCGGCTGTTATCATTTAGCCACGACCCCCTTACTTTTGTCAGTATTTGTTAAAATACATAAATTTTCTAAAAAAATCCCCTTATTTTGAAAAGTGCGGACAAAAATCCAGACGGATGGTAACTCCCTGGTATATTTCAGAGACATCTCTCAGCTTATTGTAGGGTGAAAGAAAAATAGGTAAATACAAAACAGGTGCTGCTTATTTTATATTGGGCTTGTTTTCTTTTAAAAAGTTCTGCAGTATTTGTTTATTATTATAGCACAGATTTTCTTTGGGAAAATTGTGTAATAGCGAAAATACTACCTAATATGTCTTCTTGGCAAATGTTTGTACCACTGCTACAAAGTTTTAAACTGATTTATGCAACGTAAACTAGATTAAAATAAAACGTCGTCTTTTAATTCAGCGCCTTTTCTAAACCATTCTAAATATGTTTTTTTTTTTTTATATCTAAGGATCGCACTGCGCTTAATTAAATGATAAATGATTTTATTTCTGTAAGTAGGTTTATAAAAACACTTTTACACGTCAATCATATTTTTAAAACTAGACGAGGTCGGCGTTTCCTATCTGACTACTCTGAGAAGAAAGGCCGAAACAAACTCAGAGGTCACAGTCTCTTTTAACAGTCGTCAACTTATTAACGCAATGGCTTTATTCGAATTTACCGGCAATATAGCTTAACTCCTGATTTTTTTCATCTACAACAATCCTTGCTTATTCATTCACACTCTACTGTTACCCAAAGACATCTCCTTTCTCGCCACTCCAGAAATTAGCTCAACATGACTCCAAACGTTCCAAAACATCTGGACTTGTTCCAACTTGAACAAATCATGTCCCAACATGTCTACAATAAAGCGGAATACGCTTCCGTTAAAGACTGAGCAACGTTGGCTTATTGGCTCCAATGTTTGTCTTAGTGGCGGAAACAGGCTCGTTGCTCCATTTAGTTAAAGATCGTAAAATAAACCAATATTGGTGACATTGGTGATTGGTTTTGGGTATGTGGGACAAAACAGTTTCCCGATATTGTTAGAGTTGTGTTTGTCGATTTCGTATCGATATGTCGTCTTGTTATGCTCTTGAAACGGGCATTAGCAGATTGAATATCTCTTGCATGTAACTTTTTATCTTGCTGCTTGGATTTCTTGTATCAGTGTATCGTAAAGGAGAAAAAGCATACAAATATCCGAAAGTACTTGAAAGGAAACTAGTAAAGGATAGATGAACCATACGGTATTGGTTCGGTTGTACTTTTCTAGTTGCGATACGAGCTATAATAGAATAACCGAAGTAAAAATATTAATCAGACAGCATAGTGGTTGCACAAAGGGCTATGGAGCGCACAATGTTAAGCCTATCATTGAAAGACCGGGTCCGTAACTCAGAAACCCGTTGTAGGACTGAGGTTCAAGACGTAGGACTACGGGTAGCGGCTCTGAAATGGAGGTGGGCAGGACACATGGATATACGTGATGATGGCAGCGGAAAACGGTAGAAGGAAGATGGCCTACAGAAGCTCGCGGGAACACTTGGATGATACTTGCACGGACCAGGCATGCATAGCACAAAAGGGGGGAGACCTTTTACTCAGCAGAGGGTGGAACTAGGCTACCAATGATGATGATGATGATAGTGGTGTGGCTGTCTGCCTATGTTGCACCGGTAGGTACAGCTACCAGGTGCATATATTATATGATATGCACCTGTACCTACCGGCTTCAATGAACGATACTATAGTACCTCTGAGGCCATTTTAATGAATCTTGACAAGCCTGTGATGATCACGTTAAGCAGTCGATAGTTGTTAAAGCGAGCAACTATCAGACAATATACCGGGGACAAAAACAAATACATCAAAACTAGGACATTTCTACGGCAGTCTTCAGAAATACATTTTCTCAATAGAATCTATTCGAAAACATACAAATTCGTTGCAAAATCTGAATCATTTTGAAGGATATTGCTAATTCATTACTTCATAAATTCGAAAAAATTGTCTGCTTAATCAACAACGTAAATAACGCAATGAATTTTGTTGAACTGACAAAATGAAAGCCATTCTTACTGTTAGTGTGCTACGCAATTACCTTCGCAGGTTGAGAACAAATAGCTTCAGTTCTTACAAATATTTTGTCTCCGTCTTGGTCGACGAGAATCGTTTGATATGTAAAATTGGGACATGTTGGCTTTTCTCAGGGCCATGCTTACAACTTTATGTGATAGTCTCAGAGGAGTTTGGCATCTATCTTTAAACTGTATCGTACTTTACACGGGGCAAAGTTGATTGAAATAAAAGCCCCTGCTTCACACGTATGCAATTAACTGATGTATTTAAAATTAAGTCATTATTCTCCTAATTTATTTGGGTACGTCGCAACATTTAGTTTTCCATACTTCTCTATTAGTCGTCATCTCATTAGCCACCCTGTTTCTGGCCATATCATCTTTCACAGAGTCCATCCATCAGTTTCTTTGGTCTTCCCATACTCTTATAGCCATCCACATTCATACTCAAAACCTTCCTCACAACATTTTCCTCATTCCTCCGCATGACATGCCAACCATCACATGTCATACCATGACAACCGATTTCCTCACTACTTTTCAGTCACCGGTGCCACTTTCTGACTTCCTCAATTGTACTCATTTCTTATTCCATCTATTCCTCTTAGCATTACCAACACAGATGCAAAAAAAAAACTGTAAAATTCAATACTAACATATAATTTAAATAACCCTGCCGGAATAAATAATGGTGAAAACCGCATCAAAATCCATTGTATTTTTTAGAAAAACCAAGCGGACAAACAGACAGACACGAGAACCGACTTTGTTTAAGACAAAAGTCAAAGTTACTTTTGTTTTAATCAAAGTCGGTTCTCGTGAACTCGTGTCAGTTCACTGAACGTATGTCTTTGTACATAGTTGCAGTTTCTAATGCCATAATAATTATAGAATATTCTTACGGTTGGTAACCAGGCTATATACAGGGTGTAAAAAGGGGTTAGTCCCGCTATGGTATGGTCCCGGTATGGCACCCTCTTAAAATACCTATCAAAAAGTCCCGCTATGGTACCCATCTTTTAGATCTACGTTAGACAATAGAAGGTACAACTGAAAAGAAAAGTGTATCTATAAATAAATACTTTTAGGAGTGTATCAATAAAACGTCTGTTTGCGATATTAAATCAGTCTTTTATTAATTCAAAATATTTATAAAAAAATATCAAACAGTAAAACGAAATATTAATTGCAATGTAATTTTTAAAATAATCAACAATATTAATTACAAATAATCAACATGGAGAAAAAGGCGCAAATTGTAAACATAAACTACAAAAAATAATAGCTTGTTCCCAACGAGTCACACCTCAACGGGTAACAGTGTGACTCGTTGGGAATGTTTTGGATAATAATTCCCAACGAGTCACAGTTACTGTTACACTGTTACTCGTTGGGATGATCCCACCTTGATTTAGGGTATCAATACATCTATCGCCACGAAATATTTTCGTTCTCAGATAAACAAAAATTGTTCCCAGGTATTTGGTACAACTTGGGGCACCCCGACTCGGACAGGTTAGGTTAGAAGGGGACGGCGGGGTCTGAAAGACCCCGCCGTCCCCTTCGTGGTTATTTTTTTTTAAACCGCCCAGAAGTAGGAGTCCCGCGAAGCGGGACTCCGTCGGCTATTGTGGAACTGATTTTGCATTGTTTGGTGACTACATTTTGGTGACAGATCTACTATTTTGAGGACAAACCCTATTATTTAAGAAACACAAAACTAATTAAATTGGTGATAGCTTACTAGTTAAGAAAAGATATTTTTTATTAATACTATTTTTTTCTTAACGCATTGTATAACTTTTCTTTACAACAGTACCAAAAACTGAAGGGTACCATAGCGGGACTTTTTGATAGGTATTTTAAGAGGGTGCCATACCGGGACCATACCATAGCGGGACTAACCGGTAAAAAGACCCATCTCATAGTCGTCAACTACGCATTCTGTACATCAAATTAGGTAACATTGCACAAAAATAATTGCAGGGAAACGACCTTTATTTTTGGTATGGAAATTTGCTGTTTGCGGTAGTGTGCAATGTAACACAAGCAAAACATTGTGCTTATGGTTGCATGCAACGGTACAGGGGTCATGAGGGTACTAAAAGTGGTGTTAAAACATTTAAAAAAAAAGTCAGTAAAAAAGTTGGAATTGACCTTCAATATCTCCGTAACCAGATGGTTCACAGGTATGGTCGTACAAAAAGAAAAAATACAATGATGGCGAGTACAAGTGGCCCTTGGCTTCGTTAAGTGGGTTTTTATATCCGTTATAGCGTGTATCAGAAACGTGTAGTCATTTTATTTTAAGGGTATGGTATACAGACCATAAAATTGAACAACGTCAACTGAACTTCTTATTTTCTGGTGTACAATAAAGTATATATAAATAAATAAATAACTTTCTTCATGGTACTAAAATCGTTATCGCGAAAAAGAAAAATTATTTGTCCCATATATTTGGGTCGAGTAGGTATTCAAGTTTTGTTTAAGAGAACCGATTATTAAAATAATATGGCCACACATTTCTGATACACGCTGTATTAGTTATTTATGATATTAGTGCGGTAAGTTGATTTTTACAAACGAGTACACGAATAGTCGAGGGCTTACCATAGTCACGAGTTTGTAAATATCAATTTCCGCACGTGTGTCATACAACATTTTTCAACACATTTGCGAGAAAACAGTACAATATTTATATCTGATTCCTTGCTTGAGCTCATTTATTATTACTTTGTTTAAAATATTAGTCGGCTCGGAGAGTCGCAACAATCTTCGACGTTTCTAATATGAAAATGGCGCGAATTGCAAATGGCGCCACGTGCGCCTGGTAAAAATTAGAACTACATCTTTCGTCTCATTTTCTCTTTAGTATTAAAGTGAGACAAAGGTATTGAGCAAAAGCGCTTCCAAGGAGGTTCGATTATTCAGCTTATTTATTCTCGTAATGTGAAACTCCTTGGTGTAGTTCTTATATATTGTTTATGGAAATTAAAAATAAACCGTAAAGGATACGCACGGTGCTATACAACGGAGTATGCGGTAAAACAGGTACTTATGTGTGAGTACCTATTTTACCGCACGCTCCGTTGTATGGTACGTAATTTTTAACTTTCGAACCATGTACACAGGCATCGTAAATGCATTTTTTGAGCAAATGTGTTGAAAAATTTCTTTTCAGCAACTAGGTGAAACTTCTTTTAAGTTATTTCAGATTCATAGTGATATTCTAAAATAAATAATGATAACATTGTACTTACTTAGATATTTTGCTAATTATTATTCGTTCTTTTTAACATCAATATGTATAATCTTAGACAGCAGTGCGTAGATTATAATAGGTGTGAATCCGACCCATATCCGGTGTGAGCCAAAGCAGCAATTTGGGCCCTCTCGAATTCATCATAATGATAAACGATTTGCCGGAAGTCGTCAAACATGGCTCTTGTTTATTATTTGCGGATGACCTTAAGTTGCTGCTCCAGGTTAATAGTGAATCCGATTGCGAACGATTGCAGGAGGATATAGATAGGGTAGTGGAATAGAGTCAGGACAACAAGCTTTTCTTCAACGTGTCGAAGTGCTCGGTGATGAGTTTTATGCGCGCGCGTGCCCCTCTAGTCCACGAATAGTAGTCTCTGAGGTGCGGGATTTGGGGGTTGCTGTCACTCCTGAACTGTCGTTTCGCGAACATATTACGGGGATCTGTAGAAGGGCGTTTAGAAACTTGGGGTTTGTTCTGAGACAGACAAGGAACTTCACTAACATCGCAACAGTCAGGGTCCTGTATGACGCACTTGTGAGGAGTCATCTGGAACGTAGTGCTGTCATATGGGCTCCGTATGAGGCCACGTACTCGGTAATGCTGGAACGCGTACAGCACAAGTTCACGCGCCACTTGTACAACAAACTATATGGGGTATATCCGTTTTACCCGTTGATGTACTCCACTCTGTTTGTGCTCGGTATAATCGGGTACAACCATCTGAGGGTACGACGGGATTTCACGCTTGTCGCGTATTTGGTTAGGTTGCTTCGTGGCATTGATCATAACCTAGGAGTACTGCAGCGCCTGAGTGTACGTGTACCGGACCGCTATGTGTGGAGGCTGCTGGCCGTGCTGGTTGCCAGGACCAACCTTCTCGCCAAAACACCACTGACCCGCGCAATTCGGGTTATTAACGATCTTCACGTGAAGGTCGATGTATTTACATGCCATTAGAGTGAATTCGCAAAAATACTGTTGTTTATTTTATGTTATAAGTAGTGTAGATTAGAGTAGGCTTTATGTTGTTGTGATTTTAAATATTGTGTTTTTTACGTTTTTAAAGTTTTAAATTGTATGATAATTTTAAGACCGCGCTACGGCATTAGATATACACCTGTAATGATAGTTGTAAGGGAGATTTTAATACATAAATTATAAAAGTCAATACTGAGTATAATACGTAGGTAGGTTCCTAGGCGCACTAACTTACACTTACACTTAAAAAAATCTTATAAATATAAACACAAAGTCATAACATCAAAACATTTCAAAATTAAACCTATTAACGAAATTATGAAAACGAATTAAAACTAACGACTGCACTTGCACGCGATTCCATTCCTAAACTGTTAGTAATAAAGCGCAAATTCCCGTAATACTGACATTTGCGGGTAAAAACGATGGTGGATTTCAACAACTGCGTTACTTATCATGCGATTATACTTTTTTTATTGATACTTAGCTTTTAACAAACTCATGTTACTAGAGGGAGCGTTTAAGTTAAATGTGAACCTCTTGTCTGCCTAGCCTTTCCCCAACTATGTGGGGGTCAGCTCCCAGTCTAACCAGAGGCAGCTGAATACCAGTATTTTACTTGAGGTGACTGCCTATCTGACCCTTTTTTTGGGTGGAAAATCATCAAATGACATCTCATCTGGGCGGACCGGGAGGGCGTGTCAGACTTCTAGTGACTAAAAACCACCCGTGTTCCTTCAGTTGCCTGTGCGCCAGGGCCACGGTAACTCTTTCGAACAATCCGCGACCCCGGCAGGCATTGGCCCTATCGGACCCCGTCAATTGGTGCTGACATCTCTTTGAGGCGCTCGTGGAACACGACGCGCCGTCGACCCGGGCCTGGTCCTTACCGGACGACGAGCTGCCTATCTAACCCAGCATTCTTTGAAACACTAATTGGTATCTTTCACCTACTGTAAGTGTTAAGTACAATATGTAATGTGGTTGTGTGTGTGTATGTGTCTATGTGTGTGTGTGTGTATATATGTGTGTATGCGTGTGTGTGTGTTTCTGTGTGAACTAATGCACATTATGAAAGTAATTTGTTCAGAGTCGTTTACTGAATCGATTTCTGTCATTTTTAATATAGGTTTTTTTATACAAAAATTATTAAAACTACGTAGATTACAGTCACAGTTCCGCCGTATAGTCAGAACAAACCTAAATGGATGAAGTAACTACTACGCTAGACGCTTATACGGGTGCGGCTGTGTGCGTGCGTAGATTTTTAATGTAACCATAACTTTCTCCCACAATCAGTATAACTAATTTAATAATTAAACAATGTTTTATACCATAACAGTAAAAATTCAGTGTGTGCTGTATTATGATTATAACACAATATTTTAATTGGGGTGTTTGGTGGTGTGCGAAAATTTCGGGACATGTTGTATTATAATATGAACTTATGACCCGTTAAGTAACTAGATATATTTAAAAAAAAAAAATCTCTTAATACCTATTAAAAGAAATAAACGAAATAATAAAATAAAAAGAAACTTTATTTTTTATGACCCGATAAGTAATTTGACAGATTTAAATATTTTTTTATTATTATTATTATTAAGTATTATTTTATTTTGTCAGTAGTGGCACATTGAGCAACAGACCCTAAGAAAATAATGATGTCCTTATTTATCCATTAAACTGCAATCACTCAGTTATTTCGTAACCAGCAGCCTTATTGCGTAACACACTATCTATCACAATCTGAATCAGTTTGAAGCCTATTGCTAATCCATTGCTTCATATGTTCGAAAAATATGTCTGTTCAACAACGTAAATAACGCAATGAATGTTGTTGAACTGTCAAAATGAAACCCATTCCTACTGTTAGTGTGTTACGTAATTACCCGGCTGCTCTCTCCTTTGCCTTGCGCCAACAGTTCTGTGCCAGTGCCCTATTTCTCTTCGGGAGCAACCCTAAACTGCGTGCTGGAAGGTACTAAAGAACCGACAAAATGTCGTGACAGCCCTCAGCACGATTACTCGAAGAGTCTCGTTTGGAAATATTTTGTTCACCACGCCATGTTTGGCTTGATACCATCATATTGTAACTAAACAGCATTCTCTTCCAATATTTAACTGCAGTTGATTATACTGAGCGAAACGTAAATCTAAAACTCACGTAATCGACAAATTAAGTTATTTTGTAGTTTCTAAAGTTTAGAAAATACGTACCTAGGTTAAAATAAAATCATACATTTTTCATTAAGTCGAAATTAACCGCGAAAAAATAATCAGCTCTCCCATACAATTGGGTTTCAGTAGGTATTGAAGTTTTGTATAAGATATCTGATAATTTTTATTTAACTTCGAATTTATGACCAAGAATTGCTTCCCTATTGCTTATATTTGCTTCCTATTCTCAAACAATTGCTTCCATCGTATTCTAGAAGAAAAAAACATTTTAAGGGTGACCTTTCATTCTGATGTCAGGACGGCTGGTCACTGAGTCGTAGTGTCCCTGATAAATAGAACTATTGAAATTCACGGTGGAGATTAATTACTTCCCGTTTGCTTCTCGCAATGTTTTACAACGATAATACTGTAACTATCACGGCAATAAAGACATCGACAAAAGTGTTGTTTATCAATATTTTTAGCGCCTGACAAAAAAATACAGCAAAACTCTTAAATTTGACATTGCAGTTAAGCTTCCGTTCATCCTGACGGAGACATTTTTTCTCGATTACGATGTTAGTCTCATGGAGAAAGTTGTTCAGTATGTTGGTCTGTACCAACCCTTAAATATGACCACATATTTCTGATACACGCTGTGTTATTATATAGCAACAAAAGTAAACATATCCACTCGAGGAAGGTAAAATTCAAAAAAATTAAAACTAAGAGGCGGTAACGCGCGATCCGCTGTCATTTTGAACTGGTGACTTTGTAGTTTCGGGCAGTTGAGTGGATTCAAATATTTACATTGCCCAAAATTATTATGGAAGATAAACATTAGGTAAGAAATATAACGAGCATAGACCAGAATTACATTACTTTCTACACAAAATATCGAAATTCTTGCCTACTGAGGTAGTTGGCAAATCGCCAAAGAAACTAATAGGATAGAAAGCCACACTAGTAATATTTGTATATAGTGGTCATTATCGCGAGGACGCTAGATAGAGCGGGTAATATCGCGTGATCTACGTAATTAGACGTGTTTGTTTGAACTGTCAACTGTCTTGATGTCATTCGTTAATATTTTACGACATACTAGAAAGAAAGAAAATACGTTTATATGCGATAAAAATGACGCAGAGAAAAACACAAACTTACAAAAAAAAAACGAGTTAGGGGAAAATATACGTCACATCCACGCAAAACGGCAGTCACTCAGCATAATGCTACGACTCTATGTGAGACAGAGCCCCACCGCTGGTTTTCAGCGACAGCCGGCTACTAAGATCGAACCCAGAATCAACTCAGCTGTTGCTTATGACCAACGAACAACGATAGCCAGTCTAGGTACTCGAATGTTTATAATATTACATACATACATACATAAACTCACACCATATTCCCATGGGGGTAGCCAGAAACTACAAAACGGCACCTGCTACGATCCTTACATACTCCTTTTGCCTCGTTTACGTTCATACATCTGGTAATACACCCACGCCAGTTGCGAGTACTACGCACCTGACCTTTCTGAAGATCATCACTAATAAGGTCACTATATGTCTTCCTAGGGCGTTTCCACTAATATCTGCCTTGTAAATACCTTTTGTTAGTCGCCTTTCATTCATCCTCTCAACAAGAGCAAACCATCTAAGCGTACTCTCTTAAATTTTTGTCCCACCTTATTTAAAAAAAAAAAAAAACTTCCGTTTTTCTTTTCTTTCTGTCTTTTCTTTTTCTCTTTTTTAACATGATGTAGTAAATAATAATGTCAAAATGAATACGAAAACACAGACGAGAGGTGTCGTGGGATACCTGGTTGGAGTGGAGTTCCTTACGCTTTTGCACACTTGGCAGATGAGAGTTAGGCCGAGAAAAGTGTAACATTTTTACCGTCACGACACTACTTTTTAACCGACTTCAAAAAAACTAGGAGGCACTCAATTCGACTGTATATTTATTTCTCTTCATGTGTGTTACCTCAGAACTTTTTTCTAGGTGAACTGATATGATAATTTTTTTTTTTTAATTTGAAAGCTGGTGCTTTTCATGTGGTCCCATATAAATTTGATCAAGATCTGACCAGCAGTTTTTGAGTTATCCTTAATACTGCATATTTTTCCACTTAGTTTATATTGATGATGTTTTAATAATTTCCTATCACTGTTATTTACATATCCAGTAATGGTATACGAATTTGTGTGGGGTACGAACCACAACAAAAAAGTGCAAAAAAAAAACTTTATTAGAAAAAAATCAACCGACTTCCAAAAAAAACGCAAAAAAAGTGAAAAATAACTTTCATTTCGGAAGTTGGGGGCGAAAAACGAAAAACAAAACCAAAGACACTGACTTCCGAAATTAAAGTTATTTTTCACTTTTTTTGCGTTTTTTTTGGAAGTCGGTTGTTTTTTTGCTAATAAAGTTATTTAACAGTGTGAAGGGAATTACGTGCGATAAGAAACTTCGTTCCAAAAAACAGTCCCAGCAGCAACGGCGGTTTTTCGCAGTGCAAGTGATGTACGGTTGTCTGTTCTGTGAAAATATCACCTACTCGTAATCTCGGGAGGTGTTACTGCCTCTTAATCGCCAATCAGCTGGTAGCAACATGGCCATGAATGAGTCTATGCTCTGAACGGAAACACTTCATCCTCTGCCTAGTATTTCCCCACCTATGTTGAAGTCAGCTTCTTTGGTTTCCTACGACAGTGGTGGCCGCCACTTAATGGCCGTAGTGTCTGCCGTCATATGGGGGGCCGTTGCCGTCTATTTTGAACCAGGCCCAGGTCGACGGCGTTTTAAAGAATGCAGGGTTAGATAGGCAGCTCGTCGTCCGGTAAGGACCAGGCCCGGGTCGATGGCGCGTCGTGTTCCACGCGCGCCTCAAAGAGATGTCAGCACCAATTGACGGGGTCCGCTAGGGCCGATGCCTGCCAGGTTCGCGGATTGTTCGAAAAAGTTACCGTTGCCTACCCGTAACGACTTTCAAAGATCTACGAATGACAGTTGGGACCAATGGCCTAACGTGTTTAACGAGGCACGGAGGGGTCTTGGTATGAACGGGTCTCGGGTCGGACGAAATGGATGGTCACCCATCCATGAACCTACCTCGGCAAGCGTAGCTTAACCTCCGACCGACACGAACTGCTGTTATTATTTAACCACCAAAACTTACAGGCAGATATTAATATACTTTTTTTGACAATGCAAATTGTATTTTTAAGTTGAACAGCTTATAATAAGCTATAATAATGCTGTGCACTCAGCCGCTAACATTGAGTACTCATTCATTATTAATTGCACCAGCAATGGTGCTATCAAATAATTAAGAAAATTTCCAAAGGAGGTCGTATAAGATAGCCAAGTTTAAGTTTTGAATATTACACGTGTTGCCCAGTGTTGCCAGGCCGTTTGGCGGGTTGCCAGCAAGCCAGGAACTGAATAAATAAACTTGAATGAAAACATTTGTTGCTCTCAGGCCATTATCAGGTTTGTTTTTTCCGGTTTCATGGAGGTAGTTTGTTATTTTTGCTGCTTCTTTAATTCGTAAAGTATAAATAGGAACACAGATAAAGAAATAACAGCAAAACGTCGGATGATTTCCATATTTTTATAACATAAAATCACTCAGGTATTTCTCGTAGGTTAGAAAAGTATACTCGTATATTTAGTATACTCGTATATAAAGTACACCGCCATTTCACCAGTCAAGTTAAGAAAAAATCCAAACCCCAGTCTGCATCTGAGAAAATTCTAATGGAAAAACCCAATAACACTTTGCCAGACCCAGGAATCAAACCCAAGACCTCATTCTCTGAGGCACCGACCAGCCCGCCGATTAAAAGCGTCCCAGAGGGTCATGGCCATCCGGCTGGTCCGGTGATACCGCACGGTCTCCTGCGAGGCGGCGAGCCTCCTTGCCGGATTGCCGCCATGGGATCTGGAGGCAAAAGTCCTCGCGCACATTTGGGAGTGGCGCGAGGAGGTGAAACGCCGGGGCGTAACTCCACTGCCACAAGAAATCGCAGCACAGCGGACAGAACTCCGGCGGGATCTCATGGCGTCATGGAGAGTGCGACTGTCGCAACCCAGTGCTGGGCACGCCACAATTACGGCGGTAAGTCCCCTCTTTACGGAGTGGCTTGAGAGGCGTCACGGCGTCCTCACCTTCCGCCTGACGCAGGTCCTCACCGGACATGGCTGTTTCGGGAGATTCCTGTATAGTATAAGGCGGGAGGAAACGCCCGGGTGTTATTATTGTGTGGATGGACCTGAGGATACGGTGGAGTATACGGTGGAGGTCTGCCTTGCTTGGGCGGAGCACCGCTGTGTCATCGTAGCGGTGATTGGCGGCGGCGATCTCTCGCGTCCGGCCCTGGTTCAGCCCATGGTACGGAGCGAGAGGAAGTGGGAAGCAGTCCTCCTTTTGTCAAGCAGTAATGCTCGCGAAGGAGGAGGTGGAGCGCGTGAGGGAGGGGCAATTTTTGCGCCCTCACGCCCCTAGTCGCCGCAGGAGGAGACACCCTGGGCGTCGGGAGTCGATAGCCGACTCCCGGCCACCGTAGGCGCGGGCTTGGGGACGGCGAGCAATGGGCAGCTCGCCGTCCGGTGAGGACCAGGCCCGGGTCGACGGCGCGCTGTGTTCCACGTACGCCTCGAAGAGATGTCAGCATAATTGGCGGAATCCGATAGGGCCGATGCCTACCGGGGTCGCGGATTGTTCGAAAAAGTTACCATGGTCCTGGCGCACACGGTGAACACGGGTGGGTTTTAGTCAGTAAGAGACTGACAGACCCTTCCGCTCTGCCCAGAGCGGGAGAGGTCATTTGATGATTTCCCACCAATAAAAAGAAAATGACCTCAAACTCAGCAGTTCATTTAAAGTATTGTCATTGGAGTTTCTACTCCATTCTTCTCCATAGGAATCTGTTACGATTTGGAATGGGCAACTAGCTTCATCTTTCTGACTGATCGACTCCTTGAAAATTCAAAAGAGCCTGTATTTTATTTTAATTATCCATGTAACTTTTAATTCATATTGATAATGTCAAAATCTAAATATAATATACAAGCTAACTTGTGTTTTTTTTTTGAGTGTGTTTCGTTTAGTTTCTGTTAATCCTGTACGAGTCCCAATAAATACTTTTTCTTTCTTTCTTTCTTACACTAAAATATCTACAACTATACATATAATAAAAATAGGACTTAATAATTCATTGGGCATCAAAAAATTCGTCCGCATCCTTGTCAATGGGAAAATAGCCCAAGAAGCTGTTAGCGTGGCCACGTTGGATGGCAATACTGATTCCTTGGCCAAAAATATGGCCAACCCTCTGGTTACGCGTAGAGTTGACCGACCGCTAGGCGATGTTCCGAAATACTCGATGAGCACTGCCCCACGGCCCTAGTGTTTCAACCCCAAACGGCTCAAACATAATTATAGCTCCCAATAAGGTGGTTATATTTGCGCTGTTTGAGTTTTCCTACACCTGCAGAAGCCACTTCAGCACAGCCCGCCGTTTTAAGAAGCTGGGATGCCGCAAGGGTGTCGACACAAGTTACATCCTACACTAAAAGCCTACCCAACTTCCAAGGCATTATGGTCATATGCCTGTAATTGGTTTAACGAGGCAGTAATTTCCATATTTATGTCAGATACCACTGCACATGTAAAGTCTGGTGGACTTGAAAAGACATTAAGTATGTAAGAATGGGTGAAAAGTGATAAAAGAATAGAATACTCGTTGTTGCGTACACAAGGCAAGACATTGTAGTTAGACACGTATAAATAAACAGTCACATATCAATGACTAGCTTTTGCCCGCGGCTTCGCTCGCGTTAATTTAGATTTTGACAATCAATTCGGGTTATAATTCAATCATTATTCGAAAGACACGTGGCGCCATCTATTATCATAAGAACGTTATTGTTGTTTTCATCGGGAACAGTACCTTTTTTCGGGATGAAAGGTACCCTATGTCCGTTTCTGTACACCTGACAACGTATATGCAAAATTTCAGGATGATCGGTTCAGTGGTTTAGGCGTGAAAAGGTAACAAACAAACAAACAAACAAACTTGCTTTCTATTAATATATAATATATATTCTTTCTATTATATTATTATTTTTTATAATATTAGTTAGGAAGTTCGGATTTGCCTTTATGGCGCCTCCCTCACGTCTTTTATTTTTTACTTGTTTATTGTTGTTTTTAATGATAATTTTGTCAGTTTTAATTGTTTTTTTTTACTATTTGTATTTCCTGTGCGTGTCCTGAATGAAATATTTTTCTTATGTTATGAATAGTTTTTAAATGTCGGTCAAAACATGAAAATCTTCTGTCAAGTCGTATTTCTATAAAATCCTGCAACGGGTTTGAGGTGAAATCAGTAAAATTTCTACCATACTTCTAAGTGGAATCAATAAAAAAGAACGTTATTATGGAGAGAAGACGTCATTTGAGCTGTGAAGAAATTCTCAGAGACGTGGGAATGTTGGAAGCTGGTTCTCGGCAACGTGCTGTGGCAATAGCTCTGGGCTCTACGCAGAGTGTTATAAGTCGACTTGGGACACGTTACCGTATCACTGGCAGCGTGGCAGAGCGACATGGAATCAAATCAAATCAAATCAAAAATATTTATTTGCTAGAATATGGTACATAAGGTGTTATAGTAAATTTGTTTCAGCATATCCTGCCATAACATGGCGTGCAAATGCTTTCACAATAAGCGACGTCAATTAATCTAAGTTACAAATTTCAGATTCTATTGATTTGTCTTCTAAATAGTCCTTAATGGTATAATATCTTTTAAATATTAACAGGTTGAAAAGTATTTTTTTAAACATTGTCAGCGGTAAGTCTTGTAAACTATTTGGTAAATGATTGTAAATAATAATCGACATGCAGTATACATTTTTCTTAAATAATTTTAGTTTTATTTGTGGCAGCCGAAGTCTATCTTTATGCCGTGTTCGGCTATTTGGCCTGTCAGTGCTAATTTCAAATAAATTGTAGTTTTTCTTAACAAAACTACATATTTCAAAAATATATAAACATGGCAGAGGTAGAATTTTAAGTTTTTGAAATAGTGGCTTACAGCTGTCTAAAAAGTGAGCTCCACAAATTGCTCGAATACATTTTTTTTGAGCTTTAAAAACTCTGTCAAAATCTACTGAATTACCCCATATTATTATGCCGTATCTAAGTACAGATGACACATAACCATGGTAAGCCAGCATTGCAGTATCACAGTTTACTGTTTGTCTAATTCTTTTCAAGACATATATAAAACGATCAATTTTTGTAAGAATTTTATCTAAGTGTGTTTTCCAATTGCAATTTTTATCGATCGTTATACCCAAGAATACACAATTATCGACAGTGGTCAAGTGAGAATCTTTATAATTAATGTCTATTTTATTTATGTTTGAATTGTATGTCTGAAATTGTATTATGTTGGTTTTAGTCATATTTATTTTTAAGTTATTTTTTTCTAGCCAATCGATTGCATTATCGAGGGCTAAGACGATTTCATTTTCTAAATTTTTGTTATTGTCACTCTTAATCATTATTGTAGTGTCATCAGCGAATAGTATGCAATCTTTACCTATAGCCTCTGGAATGTCGTTGATGTAAACAAGAAAAAGTAGTGGGGAGACGATTCCTCCCTGTGGCGTGCCATAATTATTTAATTTATATTCCGACCTATAGGTTTGTTTTTCATTTTTACAAGTTTTTGTTATCTCCACGCATTGTACTCTTTCGGAAAGATAACTTTTAATCCAATCGTTGGCTTTACCCCGGATTCCATAGTGCTCAAGCTTTGAAAGTAGTGTTTTATGGCAAACAAAATCAAAGGCTTTTGTCATATCTAGGAACACGCAACTTATCTTAGATTTTTGATTTAAACTTTCAGTTATGTATTTTATTAGCGCAAAACTTGCTAGAGCAGTGGAACTGCCCTTTCTAAAACCGAATTGTTCTTTTTTTAAAATATCACCTGCTGTTAAAAAGTTTTCTATTTTAATGCACATAACTTTCTCAAAGATTTTTGATAGGACTGGGATTAAGGTTATTGGGCGATAATTACTCATGTCAGTTTTTACACCTTTCTTATAAAGAGGTTTGACAATTGACCTTTTCAAACGTGTTGGAAATACTCCATCTGTTAGAGACAGGTTTATAATGTAGGTTAAGGGAGATACTAAACTCTTTGCACATATTTTTAACACTTTAGTACTCAGGTCATCATATCCAGTCGACTTAGTATTTCTTAGACTGTGAATTATTTTATAAACGTCTGATTCATCTACTGGTGTAAGAAAAATGCTTTTAGGATTTTGAGGAGTGGTTATTTTCATGTCATATTGCATGTTTTTATGACCATTATTGGTCGTCGTTGTTTGGGATATATAATAGTCATTAAATAAGTCACATATTTGGTTTGGATTGTCATAAACTTTACTATTAGCATGAACTGCGTCAATTTCAGAGTTACTTGTCAAATTATTTGAGTTTGTTTTAATCATGGTCCAGGCCGCTTTACTTGTATTGTTGGCTCTATTAATGTATTCTAAGCTATTAATCTGCTGAGCCTTGTGTATGCATTTTTTCAGTATTTGAGTGTAGTCGTCATATTTTTTTTTGTTTTGTTTTTTGTTATGTTTGTACAGATGGTATTTTAAATATAGTGTTCGCTTTTTAATGCAGCATCTTTTTATACCTTTGGTTAGACCTCTATTTTTCACTTGCTTTCAAGTATTTTTGATTTTAACTATAGGAAAGCATAGATTGTAGAAAAGGGTAATTATATCGTGTAGTCTATCGAAGGCGTCATTTGTTGTTTGAGCTTCATAAACTTCAGAAAAAGATAGACTTGAGATGCATTTATTAAATTTAATTATATTTTCATCACTGAGTTCTCTTACATTCTTAAACCAAAAGCTATGAATGTCTTTAACTTGAAAGTCAGTTTCTAAGATAACCGTTATTGATTGTGCTGATTCGTGGTCTGAAAGCGCTAGATAGTGAAGTCCTGATTTAGCATAGTGTATGTTACTTACTATTAAGTCCAAACATGCGTTTTTTCTCGTAGGGAGTTTTATGTAGTTTATTAAATTATTATTACTTAGTATAGAATTTAAGTCATTTGATGTTTTATTTGTTTTCAGTGTATCAATATTCCAATCTCCACAGATGATAATTTTTTTGTTACTTTTTTTACATAGTTTATTGGTAAGAAATTCCAAATTATTTAAAAATATTGTGGCATCACGTGTAGGTGTTCTATATATGCACACTATAATTAAATTAAATTTAATAATTTCGATGGCACAGCATTCGAATTGACAGGTAATGGGGACAGGTAGATTTTTTATTTCTTTAAATTGTAGGTTATTTTTTAATAATATACATGAGCCTCCCCGACGTTGGTTAGCTCGAGAGAAGAAAGATACCAGTTTATAGTTATTAAGCCTAAGATTTGGTTCACAACCACTTTTAAGGAAAGTTTCAGTTAAACATATAATATCTACGGAACCCAGTTCCCCTTGTAAATTTGAAATGGCCACCTCTATTAATTCCTGTTTGTTCAATACCCCCGCAATATTTTGGTGGATTACCGTGATTGTAGTATATTTAGTTTTATTTCCGAAAAAACCCAGTTTTCGTGTCATTACCGACTTGTTTTGTTTTCTCAAAGAAGGCAGTAATTTTGGTTTGTGTGGTTTTTCGCGGTGTCGCATGTGTGTTTTTTCTGTTCTGTATAATGTGCTTATTTTTAAATTGATTAAGAAATTCAGTCTGGTATTTCTTGTAATCAATTCTTGTGTTTAACTTCAAACATAATTGTGAAAGATAGTACTGGTGATAACTTTTCATAGACCTGTCGTTGATGCTATTTATGTATTCTGAATTGTGTATTTTTACGTATTTACAATTCTTATAATTTTGTATTATTAATTCTAGGTTGTAGTTAATTGTGTTTTCGTTTAAGTAAGGATTATATTGCACGTTAGTAATAAATACAGTATTGTTTCGTAGTTTATAAAGAACGTTACACAACTCAGTTATCAAAGAGTAAGGGTTTTTGTCATTAGATCCTATCACTAAAACTATAATATCGTCATTTTTCAATGTGTTTACGAAATCGTCACTGCAGCTGTTAAGGATCTGAGCACTTGTTGCATTGGGCTTGATGAAAGACGTAGTTTTGTAGTTGTCATTCCATTTGTCTAACCTGGTATTGGTCATAATTTTATTGAGGCCGCAGGCTTGCTGGTCTCTCATGGCGGCATGGAGAGTGCGACTGTCGCAACCCAGCGCTGGGTACGCCACAATTGCGGCGGTAAGTCCCCTCTTTGAGGAGTGGCTTGAGAGGCGCCACGGCGTCCTCACCTTCCGCCTGACGCAGGTCCTCACCGGACATGGCTGTTTCGGGAGGTTCCTGTTTCGGATAAGGCGGGAGGAAACGCCCGGGTGTTGGCATTGTGTGGATCGACCGGAGGACACGGTGGAGCATACGGTGGAGGTCTGCCCGGCTTGGGCGGAGCACCGCCGTGTCCTCGTGGCGGCGATCGGCGGCGGCGATCTCTCGCGTCCGGCCCTGGTTCGGGCCATAGTACGGAGCGAGAGAGAATGGGAAGCAGTCACCTCCTTCTGCGAAGCAGTAATGCTCGCGAAGGAGGAGGCGGAGCGCGTGAGGGAGAGGCAATCATTGCGCCCTCACGCCCCTAGTCGCCGCAGGAGGAGACACCCCGGGCGTCGGGAGTCCATAGCCGACTCCCGGCCACCGTAGGCGCGGGCCTGCGGACGGCGAGCAATGGGCAGCTCGCCGTCCGGTAAGGACCAGGCCCGGGTCGACGGCGCGTTGTGTTCCACGCGCGCCTCAAAGAGTTGTCAGCATAATTGACGGGGTCCGATAGGGCCGATGCCTGCCGGGGTCGCGGATTGTTCGAAAGAGTTACCGTGGCCCTGGCGCACAGGCAACTGAAGGAACACGGGTGGGTTTTAGTCAGTAAGAGTCTGACACGCCCTTCCGCTCCGCCCAGAGCGGGAGAGGTCATCTGATGATTTCCCATCCAAAAAAAAAAAAAAAAAAAAAAAAAGGCTTGCTGGTCTCCGAAAATTACTATTTTATTATGTTTGTCCGATACACTGATTGGAGCATTTTCTGTCATGCTCTTATGGTGGGATTGTTGTTGATCAATGAAATGCGTTGCAGTGTCATCATTCGCGTTCTTCTGGTGGAAGTTTTGTTCGTCAATCAAGCCTATTAAAGCGTCATTTTCCGCGCTTTTATGTGGGGTTTGTACTTGAGTGGGTTGTATTTCCTCCAAACTGTTTATTGAGCCGGTGTTGAATGATACATTTCCGACCTTACTTGGGGATTGCGCTACCACGACCGTGTCAGGTTTGTGCGCCGATGTAGGAGGAAGAATCAACTTGGACGGAGTAGAGAAACAGGTCGTCCTTATAATATTCTTTTTGCGTGCAGACTTCGGTGTAGGGCACTTTGTTTCTAGTATATTCACCTTTTTATATGTCTCTATAACTTTCTGGTATTGTGCGATATCCATTTTTAGTCGAACATTTTCACTATTTAAGTTTTCGACCTCCAGATGAGCGCTTTCTAGTTCCGTGGTGAGCTTTTTGATTGTGTCCTTATAGCTCTCAATGACGTCGCTGTCATTCAGTGAGGTGTTTGGCAAGCTCATCATAGTACTCGTAGTGTCAAGTAAAGTAGAATTATTTTGTAGGTTGATATTGAAGATATTATCCACTGCGTTAGACCTCAATGGTTTCCGGAAAGTAATGTTATCTATTTCAAAATCCATTGTAAGCGTAAATTAATTAATTTTAATCAATTTTCTTTTAGTATTCAGAGTACTCTAAGTGTTTAAATTTATATTCGATGATAAAAATGCAAAACAAAAAGCAAAAAGTAATTTTTCTATTAGCGAGGTTTGAACGCACTGCCTTCTGGACACTATGCGTCTTACTTAACCACTGCGCTACGGTGCTACGAATTATCAGCTCGTAACTTATGTGTGCTTTCTCGCGTGGAGTAGGTAATTATTAGTCATCGCCTTGCGGTCGTCGTAGATGACCATTTATGGTAGCGAATACGCATAGCACGCACTGTCGCTGTGGTGAGTCACACTGAGCACTGGATCACTTAATACCTATATAACGAGTTTTGTTGATTTTGGTTTTTGTTTTTTGCTGTTTATTCACACACTATTTGATTTAGTTCACTTCTGGTTTTTGCCTCGTTTACACTAACACTTTTCACTTCGGTTAGTTGTTATTTTAATGATAAATTTTCGTAATTATAATTTATAGATTTTTTGCTACGGAGCTATCACTATTTGTGTGCGTCCGGCGGTGCGCGTGTCATCGCTGTGGAGGACGAGCTCGCTTCACCACACGCTGACAAGATCGTTACATACAAATTAATGCTAGACGAAATCGTATAATGACCGCGATGATGTTGGTTTTGAGGCTTCATAGCTCTTCAGGGATGATAATAAGCGATCAAATCATAAGAAACCGGTTGCATGAAATCAATCTTCGTTCCTGAAGGCCGCTACGTGTACCACTGTTGAGCCCCACCAATCGCAGAGCCCGTTTACAATGGGCTCGTGTGAAGACAGAAATTAAGCAGAAAAAAAGTGGCGTTGTGTGTTTTCCTGACCAATCTGGCTATGTTATGAGGCCAGATATTAGATGTACACGTATTGGATGACTCCTGGACGCCATGAAAGTTTAAAATCATGCCAGGAAGTCCATGCATACAATGGTGGAACAATCATGATATAGGCGAGTATTTGGATCGGCGCAAGAACCGTACTGATTTGGATCAGAGGCAATCTCAATGCACAAAGGCGCTGAAACGATTGTATCCATAGATATAAGCTATGATTATATCAGATGTTTTTATTCCTTTGCGGACACAATTTTGTGTTTCATTTTTGCTTATGCATGAATTGCGCATCCACACACTGCTAGTGTGGTTGGAAACACAGTTGCCGCAGCTAATATTAACGTCCCAACATGGCTTGCTCAGTTGTCAGACTTGAACCCCATTGAGCACGCATGGGATAGTCTTCAAAGGAGAGCTCTGCCAAATAAGGATGCCCTACACACACCAGAAATTCTTTTTCACCTGTTACAACGAACGTGGGCGGCCATTCCGCAACGTGATTTGGATGAACTCATATTGAGTATGCCGAAACGCTGCGACTATGTTATACGCGTTAACAGCGGAAATACAGACGGCAAATTATTTATTTTACGTAATAAAAACTATTAATAAATTTATCTTTTTATCACATTTTAATGTCAAGATTAACGAAGGTGAAAAATCCAGCATAAGAAAAAAGTCTTTACTAATGCATCTACACATACGATTTTTTTTTATTTAATCAATCTAAATAGACATTTTTATTTAAGGGCGATGCGCCAAGCTAGCCCGCTAATTTAAAATTTTCTTACGTTTTTGCAATTTGCAGGTCAGTATCATATTCATATCTTTATTTGCATTCCATAATGTGTGAAGATACACTGGGCTTTAAAGCTAAGGTACAATTACGGACCCTGTAGGGCATAGCAAAAAGTATAAAATTAATGTTTTAAATATATTTAATACTTAATTAATAATCAATTTTAAAACATTTCCATAATATTAAATAACTACATTATAAACTAAAACACAAACTCAATCTATGTATATTTATCTATTTATGTATGATTGTAAATTATAAACGACTAACAATGTATGGCATCAGGTTGTATGTTGATTTAAATAATTATGATTAGCGGCCGTATCAAACATTTATTTAAAGAATTATAATTATAAAAATCATTAATACATGACATCTCTATAAGTTCATATTACCGTATTGAATGGCTATTTCATGAAATCATGACATTTGAGGGCAATTCTAACTTAAGGAGTTGTATTGCTATTGTAATGATTATAATTCTGTAAAGCCATATTTGATACGGCCGCGGATCATATTTAGAGCACCATACAACCTAATAGTGACCTGGAAATTGTATAAAAAAAGGTAAGCAAATTTGAATTTCGCGGGCTACCTTGGCATCCCCCTTAATTTCAATAGGTTTTTTTTTTTGTGTGGTCTAAGAACATAAGGTCTGGCATTCCGGGAGTGACACAATGCTTACGTCACTATCAAGTTGCCAATTTATTGCAACAAAACACGAATTATGGAAACATTTTCAGTCACCATTCTGTTAATAAATATATATAAACCATTTAAATTGTCGTTTAATTTTTCTAATCAAACGAAACAATTCAATTTAAACATACCGACGTAATTTTTAGTTAAACCTCTTTGTTTTATCGGATTCGCACAGGTATTAAAGGTGATTGGGGAGTTATTATTACACACTACCAGTAAAGTGCAATAATAATAAAAATTGGAAATAACAACTACCTTTGGTAAGAAAAACACAAGCACTTGGTAACTCAGCGGTGATGACGTAGGCTTGTGTCACCAAGTGCTTGTGTTTTGCTTACCAAAGGTAGCATTTTTTATTGCCAAGCTGGGCATATAAATAGATTCGTAAGCTAATTTTACCTGTGATAGCTATTATATGCGAGGATCTACCATGCAAAGCTATGAGGTCATTGCTTCATTATTGGTAAAGATACAAGAGACTTAATTTTAACCAATAACTGTCCGTAAATCATAGGAATCGGCCAATAGAAAGTCAACGTCCTTACACTTTAAGATAAGCATCAAGTTTTTAAGAAAATATTAAAGGCCGTGTGTTAACGTAAGTTTTATTTAGTACTTTTGAGTTCATTAAAAGCTTTTTACTTATTATTATTTTTATACTCAAAAATACAGTTGTAAAATAAATAACTTAATAAGTAGTGTGTGAGAATCTCCTAAAGGTTGTCGTATGTATACTCCAATTGTTCTAATATTGTGCAACACGGCAAATAGCGCACTAATCCATTGTGTAGTCATAAAACTTGGGATTGTATGCCATGTTGGCTCTATACTCTATCTTTTGTATCAGAAATACCACGTCTTTCATGTCGATGTCATATCTTTGTATTTTCTCGACTAATTTTAAATCGTAGTATATTGTTGCAACAATAGGACCTGCCCCACCACGTTCACCATTTGATTTGAGCGAAGTATAAATCCATTTTTGCATTTCTTTGAGATGTCTCAATAATGAAAATAGGAATCCGAGTTTGTATACAAAGCTATTCATATACTTTTTTCTTAATAATTGTGGATACACAAGCTTGTAACGCGCAATATATACGAAGTGCGTCATCAGATTCAACAAACGCGTAGTTGCTTCCGCAGCCCATGCCTTTTCTTCAGAGTTCATTCGGAGGAAGTTTTTCTTGTTTTTCTCAACCAATTGGTCAAATCTACGAGTCAACGTGTCTACATCTAAGTCGGATAGATAATCTGATGCCGATCTATTACTGCTGAGTATTCTATCGAGTTGCAGTTTCAAGTGGTCCATTTTTAAATCTGCTGCTTTTTCATGTGGAATTGTAGACATAAGAATTCTCTCTGTTGTTGAAATATCTGGTGCTTTTGCGGTTGTGTTTAATTTCAGTTTTGTAGAATTTTCCTTTCTAAGAGATATGAGTGTCATTGTATCATTCATATTAAAAGGTATACTTTGTAACCTTTTTCGCACTTCGTAAAAATCATCTCCAGTTTCTGAAGCAATAATGTCGTCGGGATCTAAATTAAAGATATCTTCTTCACGTTTCGAATTTGAACACAGCGCTGTAACATGTAAGGCAATAATTACTATATAACTTTTTTAGAAGAATACAACTAGATTTTAAAATAATAATAATATGTTTTTTTTTTAAATATAATAAATGACAATTCACAGTCCAGATTTAACACTATCAGTTTAAAAGAATCCTAAAATAATACCAGATGAAAGTAAAAATTAAAAACCAGTCAAACCAGACTCTAAACTTGTATAAAAAAAATAGACAATGTGAGTAAACGTAAATTATGCAGACCAGAGCCAGACCGCGACAAGAGACACACCCACCACCTCAATCATGAGCGCCGTATCACCGGTCGCTGCAGTTGCATCGAGCTCGAGCGACGAAGTTTTCTCCCCACCGTCGTGACCTACACCACCACGACAGCGAGGAAGAGGACGGCCACCAGCGGGCTTGGGATCTCGAGGCCAACAGGCCTCGAACGGGGTCCCTGCTGCCAGTGGAAATGTGTCGCACATGCGATGGACCCAGTCCATAAATGAAAATGTGATGCGTGCATATTATGGAGACTACAGAGAGAGGAATTAACCTTACAGCGTACCGAGGTCAGATGCTCTCTCTGTTTCAGGTGCTTGAACCAGCCGTAAACGTCTCGGCCCAACGATTGTCGGATCAGGTGCCTGTCATTCGACACAATCATAGATTGGATGATGCTACACTTGATCGGCTACGCTTGGTAATGCAGTTATATTTAATTATTTTTACCGATTGTACTATAGTAATTTTATTCTAGGTGCATCGTCTTCACATATAATCAATGTATACATAATATTGTAAAACATTTTTAAAAGAGTTACGGTGGAGTTTCTTGCCCATTCTTCTCCATACGAAACTACCTTTTGGAAGGAACAACTAGAATCAATTCTGTTTTTTTGTAAAATTGACGTTCAAAAGTGCCTTTTATTTGCCTATTTGAAATAAATGATTTGACTTTGACTTTGCAGAGTAGCTCTGCTAGTAATCCTTCCCCCTCCCAGAATTTTGTGCATGCACCTGCCGAGGTTCCACTGCGGACAAACCAGCATGATGAGGAGGAGGACACTAGGACTATATCTGCAGATAACCTGTGCAATGTGGAATTAAAGAGCATTCTGGAAGATGCGATCCGTGAGTACCGGTTCAAATCATCTGATCTTAGACCACGGCTACCACGTTTGCCCATGAATAAAAAAAAGAGCTCGGGTGTGTGCCCTGTACGCGCAGTTACCAAATTTTATTGAAAGCAGCGCAAACTTTTGCGATACACACTCAATCTTGTATTGCACGGCTGTTGCGGTATGTCCTATAGCTCGTGTGAAATTTCCAAACACTGACCGAACTGCACGACTGAGACCAGCTGTACCAGCCTGGCAGTGCAGGATTAAGCGTCGTATTAATGAGGCCAGGGTACTTATCGGGAAGCTCATCTGCTTCAGAGAGGGCAATAGCCGCCCAAGGGTGATGCGCTTTCTGAGGCGGGGCTTCTCGGGAACTAATATTAGTCGTCGAGAATATAATATCCCGTGTCACAGAGCACATCGACTTCCTGAAGTAGAAAGTTTATACATGGGCAAACCGTATCCGTCGGTATAGACGAAGAGTGGATCGGTACACTCAGAACCGCATGTTCCAGAGCGATGAAAGGTGGGTATAGAGCTTGGGAGCGATCCATTCCCACTCAAGGTGTGACTGACGTGCGTCCACCGGATAATGATGCCATGAGTGCTTTTTGGCGACGCATTTGGTCGGTGTCCGTCAGTCACACTGAAGGTGATTGGATGCGTGTTGTTGAGCAGGCGTGTGATTCAATACCGGACATGGAGGCTATTACCATTAGTCCTCTAGATGTGGCTCGTACAGTCCGTCCGATGCCTAACTGGAATTCTCCAGGACCGGACGGACTGCACAATTTCTGGATTAAATGGCTACAAATGTCACACGCCTGCTTAGCCTCGCAATTCCAGTCATCTTTAGAGACTGGGTCGCTACCATTGTTCTTTACGACAGGAGTAACCCATCTGCTCCATAAATCGGGTAGTACTGCGGAACCTAAAAACTATAGACCAATTACATGTTTACCGAAGGTCTATAAAGTTCTTACTTGATTCTTGGAGCAAAAATTGCACAACATATTGAAAGTAACTCAATTATGTCTGTGTCTCAGAATGGGTCTCGCGGTACTAAGGAGCTGCTCCTTATAGACATGGCCATAAACCAACAGGTTCGTAGATCCCGGAAGGATTTGTCGACATTTTGGATAGATTATAAGAAGGCCTATGACTCGGTGCCACACACATGGCTCATAAGGTTGCTGGAATTGTATCAAATCCTAAACAGTTATAGAAATATATCAGGGCGGCAGACGATGTAAGTTCAAAACCGGGCAATTAGGTAACAATATGATTTTTTGAAATTAAAACTAATATGAAAAACTCGCATTGTTACTGGCCGGTTATTAAGTACCTACTTTCTAAGTTTAACTTAGACTTCATTGGATGGGGAATTTACGCGAAAGTTTACGCTAACTTTGCATTAATTTGAAACAATGTTTTTTTTTATTTTATTTATCGTATAGTGTACTCGTAGTGACAGGAGAGTAGGTTCAAAAGGTACACCGCGAAAAGTTCACCACCGCGTGTTGCTTAAGAAAACATCACATTCTAATTTTACTGGTAGAAAAAAATATTCACGGACATATTTGTCTGGAGTATTTGACGAAGAGATTAGGTATTACAAATAGGTCAGTGAATTAAACATTTTTGTCCACAGGCGATAAACAAATTACGACGTTTTTATTTATGCTTCAAGCTAACATATTAAAATCGGTTTTTTTACATTAAATGACCTAATTAGATAATATTTTAATACGCTATCCAACAAAATAAAACATAATAGTATACACACGGCGACATATTAAGCTATACATTTCCAGTATAAGCTGACCTCTCATTGTACTAAAAGCCTATACAATGCGAGGTCAGTTAATACTGGAAATGTACAGCTTGATAATATCGTCGTATCTAGGTACCTACTAGCTCTAGATATATATATATATATATTTGCAATAGCATAATCATAAGAATCAGCAATTACAACTCCTTAAGTTAGAATTGGCGTCAAATGTCATGATATCATGAAATTATCATTCAATACGGTAATATGAACTTAGAGAGACGTATTGATGATTTTTATGATTATAATTCTATAAATAAATATATGATACGGCTGCAAATCATATTTAGTTCAACATACAACCTGACACTGACCTGCAAATCGCAAAAACCTAAGATATTTTTTATTTCGCGGGTTACCTGGCGCATCTCCCTCCAGACAGGTATTAAAAAACTTACAAACTAGGTGACAACACGCTAAGGGCACCCCCTGCGGGGTACGAGCGGCGGCTTAGGGCGTCGCTGGGAGAGGGCAGTAAGGGACAGATTGGATCGGAAACACTGTCCTATAAAATATCCTATATTTTTATAATCTTCAGCTCTAAAATTATCAGCACACAACCGTGAATATTTTGTGACTGCTAAGTGCTTGCGACGTACAGCAATTTCCTATTGTTTGCGCTCGTTTTTAGTTACGAATGAACGCCTCCTTCTTGCCAATAGATAGGTATATGCACTTACACTAATACAGTGCCGCATTCTTTACAGATTATTCCTGATCCTGACGAACAGCTACTACATATAAGGAATAATAATAACAGTAGATTGTAAAAACACATGATAGAGTGTGTGCGACCGAAATAATCGTTTGCCGCCATTTCGACGTTTTTATCTGGTGTAAAGAGAGTGTGGTGTGTTCCGTGTTTTCTAAAGTAAATAATCGCCATCAATCGCCGGAACTGATTAAAAGTGCTGGCAGGGATATAGTCTTGAAAGTCAAACACGCGCGCAGACTTATCTTGCGCGCACTCTAGGCTCAGTATCATCACCGTCACTTAACCATTGATGGAACCATGGATTTGATGACAGAAGAGGTCTAAACGTCATTTTGTACTGTTTACTCCTGTGTACAACGGTACATGGATCTTTTGGCGAGTGGCCAAAATCGGAACTAATGCCGCCATTCTGTTTATTCTGTGACATTTTTTCAAATACTTACCAACAATGTCCCCTCCCCCCTTTTTTATTTGTCCCCTGTCGATGTCATTCAACCGCCAAAGATTCTTGCACAAAGTGATCTTTATTGTCTTTGTAATAAGGTTGCTATTGGGTTGCTGCCATTGACAAAGTCTGTCTGCACAAGGATCTTTATTATGATTACAATAAGGTTGCTATTGGGTAGCTGCTGTCAGAAGTAAAATAACTGTGAACGGACTGTAGTAGTATAATATTAAATCTATGATACGTTATAGTGCAATGGTCCCTCTAGCGGGAGAAATTGGCAGTAAAGTCCCCTATTCGTGAGTTTATAATCGACTACCTAATGATTTCACACATTTTTAACATGTAGGAATGTGTTATTTCTATAACAAATCGTTTAATACCTTCTTCGTTTTCTAGAAGAACAGTGGCCGTCATATAACGGCCGCAATGACGGGTCTCATGAAAATGATGACAGCGTGGTTTGACTTTCTGGTTTCAAAAAACGTTTCAGTGACGTCATTCCCCGGTAAATTACAGACGCTATGTGGCGGCCACCGCAGTCTAAGAAAACCCTAGCTTAATTAGAGATTGGCTTTTTCGATAGATGTTCTGGCAGCCACCTTTTTTTTCTTTAAAATGTGGATCGGTAAGCAGTTCAAATATGTATAAAAATGGCTACTTACATATTAACATTAAAAATAATATGCACCTTTTAATCATATTTCTTGCGTGTAGAGAAACAAGTTTGTACCTACATCAATGTGCAGGTAATACGAGTAATCAGAAACAAATGTTCAATAAAAAAGTTAATATTATTTTAATGGGTTATTTATGATAATTATACATAGGCTGCTTGCATAAAGATACAGGTTCCCAGGCTGCGACGACTGCTGCGCTGGTCACAGTTCTAACTTAACCTAACCCTTGTGGTCAGGGTGCCCTGGTTAAGTTACTGCGACCAATTCAGCTCGCGCGCGGTTGGTCACAGTTCCAACCCTTTTTTTTTTGTTCCCCTTTGGAATGTCATCATGGATGGCCCCGCCAGGAGCGGGCGGAACGGTCTGACTCTCTTATCTTACTAAAACTACCCTGGTCTTCCCTTCCCACATTTGCACCGGGGAACATGGGAACTTGTGCGCCTTCCACGATCCCCGGCTAGTGCCGACCGCATCCGCGGGCCTACTCAAGTCCGTGAGGGGAGTGAGGTGTAAGACTCCCCCCGCGACGTCCAATAGCGGCGCGCGTGTAACACTACGCGCCGCTACTTTGGGTCCTGCTGGATGAGGGCTCGGCGAACGTCCCCGAGTCCACCGTCCCTCAGTACCTGATTACGGGGGCTGGAAGAGGGCAATGTACGCCCTCCGTCGATGCCCGGTCCTCCTTCTGCAGATCGGGAGAGTGGTCTCAATCGCCCTCTCCCTTTCCGTAGCCTCCTTTTGTGAAGGAGATCACCGCATCCTACGACTCGGCACTCCCGACGATCGAATGAGTGACGGGCGGCAGCGAAAAATCGGTTCAGACTTCTCGAGGACATGGCGCGGCTCCTCCCATGCAGCGCATTGGCAGCGTATGCCATGCCATATCCTCCCGACAGTTAACGCATTGATGACACCGAGCGTCCGGCTCCCTGTTTATGCGACACAGGTACTTCCCGAAGCAACCATGCCCCGAGAGCACCTGCGTCGCCCGAAACGATAGAGAGCCGTGCCTCCTCCCGAGCCTTTCGTCTAGCACTGGTCGGACCGCCTCAACGATAGCGAGGCGCCGCGGTATGGCGCTGAAATCTGTGCCACCACTTCGTCACCACGACCTCGCGGAGCTGCGACCGATGCAGCTCTATCTCTAGCTGCATCGGTCCACCGCCCCGCGTCCGCACATCCTCGCGACACAGCCCTCTAGTTGCCAATGCGAAGATCTGGCCAGTGGTCACAGTTCTAACTTCACTCGTGTGGTCTGGGTATTCTAGCTTAGTTACTGAGACCAAGTATGAGAAAAAGCCAGAAAGTTAAAAAGAGGCTCATTTATTGAAAAAAGTGTGCATCGTAGAAGCCCGAAAAGTTTTAAGAGGTTCATTATGTAAAAAAATCGTATTTCATTAGAAGGTCAAAACGTTTTAAGAGGATCAGTTAAATAATTCCATAGGTGCCTTCTCTATGCACACACATTTATAAAGAAACGGTGAAACGCGTGTTGGTACCGACTACAATTTTTCATTCCGGGTACTCGTGAGCTGATCTGTAAATATCAGTGCTGACCTGTACCGACAAATCGGAACCGGATAACCTGTATCATTATGCAAGCACCCCTACATAATAATTCAATTCTAATTGTTTTTTAAAGGTTTTTTGTTACGCAATAATATAATGAGAGTGATGTAATGATTAATTTTACAAGTAATTATTTCATTTCTGAAGAGTGGCGTGTTTTTTTATGACATGTTCACGAGTGCAACAGTCGCCTGCAGTGGGCAAAAGACGGCAGGAATATGATAGTAATTAAATACAGCGTTCTTTTTAATAAAACATGCAGTAGGTCTCAAAACGGTGAAGGAAAACTTCGTGAGGAAACGGCATGTCCTAGAACCAAAAAATCTAAGACATGTGACATCTACTAACTCGCACTGGGCCCGTGTGCTGGATTACGGCCCACTCCCTCTCACAGATTAGATAGGAGGCCTGTGTCCCAGCAGTGTGAACGTTATAGGCTGATTATGGTTATGCAGTAGATACTTGCGTACTGCCCTTTCACAAGTTTTACCAGTGTAAGTTAATTCTCCGTGCTCTTAAGCACATAGTGCGTTATGAGTAGAAAATGTAATCTAGAGTCGAGAGAGTGGCAACTCCAGGCCTCGCTTGCTCAGTCTGGTATCGAGATCTCGACCATATTGGTGATTGGAGATTTAAAAAATGAGATTGTCTTCCCACGAGATTGACTCTCGAAAATAGGTTGTATAGGGATGATTCCTCTCTACTCACCGACTAATACAGAGTAGCTATTTGCTTGAGGCTAAAAATAATGTTAATTCGCATGAGGTTTAGGCTGTAATAAGTACACACAATTGATCTTCTCAACAATAATAAAATAAAAATAACCACCATTCTTATATTTGTACGCCGTTAAGGCAAAACATGACTGTGCTATAATTTGTATGTAACATCTTGGATGCCATGTGTGTGTACACTTATGTTTTGGACAAATAAATGATCTATCTATCTATCTATCTACACAAACTTTAATTAATACAGAATGATATTATAGGATTCCTTACGGATAATAGTTAGTAGGTAGACTTACTTATTTTCGAGTTGACATTACCCTTTTACATTAATCACATGCAGTATCACATCTGCGTGATATGTTGTGGTTCAACGCCAAAGCTGGATAAGTTGTATACGGAACCAAATGAGGCTCCAGAGTTGTATTACCACTGCTTTATGTAATGTGTACGATGAGGAATTGGCATCCACCGCTCGTTACATTGAGAAGATCATTTTCTTCATTATTTTATTCTTAATCTATTGATTCCATTGGAATGGAATCGTTAATTAATCATAAAACCCTGCCAACAAATAGAAACTCGTGTTGAAATATCTTGATGTTATGAAATTCACTACCACATGGCTTATGTGACAATATGTATTTTAAATCAGTAAAATCAATACTCACAGCTTTTCAATATTTAATTCTAGGGCTGATCCTAGTTATATGATGCTACATCATATGTATTATGTAATTTTATTATAGTTCCAAAATATATCTCCCGTTGACTTCGAGAATCAATCAGGAAAAGGACGCATTGTCATTCCTCCTTTCTCTCAGTTGGCAACTCTCTCTCTCTCTCTCTCTCTCTCTCTCTCTCTCTCTCTCTCTCTATTACTCTTCTAAATTACTTGTTATCAAATTATTAATGTGTTTAATTTTAATATTGATTCTAATAAATTATTATTAACTAATATGTGTGTTCTTTAGAAATGTTTCTTATTAATTAAATTTAATTATTTCTATAGTTTATAGGTTTTCTGAAGCGCCATCTAGCTACTTTTTGTACCAACTCCACACTTCAACTTCACCCATTCGCTAAGAGAGCGCTCTGCTATTCCAATAATTAGGGTTCAATAATTGTTACAAGGTTCGGTATTTTGCAATATTCGAAATCAAAATGGAGATGGCATTCCCTAGTTATGACGAAAAGATAAGCCAGTAAACAAAGTTGGGACTAACTTGAATTAACCTGATCAGAGCCCGCCGTAAAAAGGTTCTTCTAAAGCACAAACAACAATAATATTAATCATTTAAGGCTAAAGCAGCGCATTTCAAAAATTCTTCACTACTTTCGTACATTTTTTATTAATCAACGCACACTACGGGCCGTAATGTGCGTTGATGCATAGAAAAGTTTGATGCGTAGTTTCTTGGATGAAAATGCGTTGCGCTGCGGCTATAATGTGCGCTTGGCTTTATACAACAAAACCTACACAATCATCAAGGAAACGAGACAAGATTATTAATTATCGAATGCTCGCAGAATATAAAGTAGGTATGGTACTGTGGTGTTGCTACGTGTATTTAATAATTAACGCAGTACTCCTTAGAACGTAAATATATTTTATCAAGGAATTATACACTGGCGGGCCCTAGCTCTGCCTGTCTACCTATTAAACAATCTACCATCACTTTTCCTATAAATCTTATTTTAAACTCGCTTGACTGTTCGAGGCAAACCAAAGATAATATATATCCAGCCAGTCAACATAAGGTTGACACATGCAGAAAACCTCTACATGAGCTACGCCCACCCTTAAATAAAAGGATCGACGCAGTCGTGTTTTCAAACAAGACTTTTATTTACTACCTCGAACAATCAGACTCTTCCTGCCTATACCTATAAGAATAATTACCTAACGCCAGAAATATATTATACAATATGAAGTCCAACTCTTACAAGAGAAGGCTTAAGGACAGGACGAACGATTTGCGTATCTGACTAAGATATGTGTCAGGTAAGAAAAACATTACTATATGTTACCACATACATGAATAAATTAACATTCGCCATGCTTAAACCTCGTCGCGCCAAAACTGGCAAAAAGATGCGACGTGGCTTCCTAAAAACAAATAAATTGAAGTGACAAATTCACAACAACCCTGAAGGAGTTTAATGAAAAGAATGAAACTTAACATCGTAAACTTCGACCCCATCGGACGGTATGAGTCAGAGGGAGAAAAGGCTAAGAAGTCGGAGCTCATCAACAAACCTTTTTCAAGCACATACTCCAGAGGAAAAATCTCAAGACCCTATTCGATCTCACCATTTCGAACTCTATTAAGCATCAGCCAGTACTGATTGAACTGTGGGTTCTCAACAACATTAAGTTTAACCATTGATGTTCACTCAACATCCTTTGCAAGAGCTACGCTCCTTTAGCAAAGTTGGTTACAACTCAGAGAGTATTCAATCCAAATTCGAACTGATGGTGTCAACACAACACCCTTTGCAAGAGCTATGCTCCGTAAGCAAAGTTGGTTCGAGTTTAGACTGCGTATCACCCTCCCCTCTAAAAGAACCACAGTTTCCAAAAAAAAAAAAAAAATCTCTTCACTCGCATTACTATGATCTGGAGTATGGCTATGCTATCATAGCCTAGTGAAATCCAACTATTATTGAAGACGAAGATGCCTTCTCCCTCAGACTTCTTGGTGTGGTGAGGTGTGACACCTCACACGCACCCAGCTGCGTCCGAAGATTGCTCCCCATATATGAAAAATATAAATGAAAACGCATTAATACATTGCATCATATTATCCAAACTAAAATAATGAATTAATCTAAATGATGTTTACATCTAATTGACATCTATATGACAATACAAAAAGACAATAAATTATTATAAACTGACATGAAAAGGTTTTAATCTACATACATATACAATATCCCTGAATCTCCTATGATTTAATTTTTTAAACTTATATTTTAAAAAGGAAAAAGTCTTTATAAAATAATTATTCATTTCTCTAGACTTTCTTTTGAATTTGTTCACTTTTGGAAAGAAGTCTTTTATTTTAGTTTTTCTAACATATGAGACCTTTTTCTTTACCAGAACTTTTCTTATTGTATTGTTAACAATACGCTGATGATATGATGGGACATTACGAAATCTTTTGCTGTGGTAAGAATGAATTATAAAATGACCACCTACAGATTTGACTATTTTACGAGTCAATGCATTTTTGACCAGATCAACCACTATTTTTATTTTATTATCATTATTTCCGACAACATGTGACACCGCGTCATCCTCGACTATCTCATTGTCACCATCTAACTCTGAACCAAACTTTAATTTACAAATTTGCTCTTGAGTCACAGATAACTGCATATCCTCCTTTACTGTGGTTATCAACGACATATTATCAATTTCCTTTACATTGGAAAGTAAAATAAAATTATCCTCGTTAGATTGATCAACACCGTCGTTATATTTGTGTGAGTCTTCGACGTGATCAATATCTTCGTTTAATAAGGACACATTCTGCTGTTCTGAAACATGGCTATACAATTTAATATAAGGATTAGTCTGACCCGATTCATCAAATTCGTCCTCGTGTTCATTCTCGAACACTTCGACTGGTCGTTCCTCATCATTCGCAGGTCTGCACTCTTGGCAGCTGCGCTCGTCATCAACATCATGGTCATCACTGCCTGCTTGGCAGCTTTGCTCATCAAATAATGGGTCATTATGTTTTTTGCTAGAAAATATAACAGTATCATTATCTAAATTAAAACAATTTTCTTGCTCGTCTTCATTGGTCATATCATGTGCAAATTCCTCTTCTTGCACTCTATGCCCTATTTTGGAAATGCATCTGCATGGGAACTCAGCTCTAAGCTGGTCACAGATCGCTACAAAACTCATACCTTCCCGGTATATAAATTTGTGAAAAGCTAGGGCAGCACCCTGAAAATATGCGCTCACTATTAGCGCCCAATCGCTTTCTCGCCATCCGTAGCTGGTAGCAAAATCCTCGAAAGCGTCTAAAAAAATTTCTATGCAATCGTGGCTTGAGCCCGTGAAAAAATCTTGAGCCATCTCGCTTTTTTAAATTATAAAATTGGTAAAACCACTTAGCTTTAAATTCCGGTGACTTCACTTTTGTTTCACCTTTTCATATTATTATGAACTTCGCACAATATAACGCTTTGTGCACGCAACACGAGAAACGAACTTGTGCAATATTTTATTTGGCTCTGCACACGCCTTAAAAATAATGGGAGCTTGCGTACTTTTGCGCTTCGGCGCCTCCACCAATTGTGGTGTTGCTACGTGTATTTAATAATTAACGCAGTACTCCTTAGAACGTAAATATATTTTATCAAGGAATTATACACTGGCGGGCCCTAGCTCTGCCTGTCTACCTATTAAACAATCTACCATCACTTTTCCTATAAATCTTATTTTAAACTCGCTTGACTGTTCGAGGCAAACCAAAGATAATATATATCCAGCCAGTCAACATAAGGTTGACACATGCAGACAACCTCTACAGTACCTAGGCAGGAGTAACAAATTATTTAGAAAATGACGTCATCCAACAATAACGACGCACTGGATTATGAAAATAAAATAATAAGACTCGCCCGTCTGTTTATCTTTTTGCTAAGAATACACAAAACTATTTACTTGTAAATTGAGTTAAGACAAAGGAAGTGAGTTGTTTAATACAAACAAGTGTTTTACGGATACTGTAGGTTTATCAGAGAAATAAGACTGTGATACGAGTATTAATAGCTACACAAAGTAACTACGTACATAACTGTTTTACACAGAATTTAAGTTTTTCAATTTGGTGTAGTGGTCGCAAGCGCTACGGCTGAGGTCCGTGGGCTCGATTTCCAGTTTAGACAAAGTGTTATTTGGTTTTACCATCTGGATTTTTAGCAGCAGAGAGAGGAGAGAGGACATTTGTAGAAGCAGTCTGGAGTCTGGATTCGTGCCCGGTTGATGGCAATAGGCTCGCCCCTTATTACATAGGACTTAAACATAATCGGCGGAATGTGGCGTGGGTGTGCCTCTGCTAAATTAACCCTTCGGGGAATACAGGCGTGATGCTATGTTTAAATTTTAAGTTATTACAATTCGAACAGCTAAGAGTTCAAATTATACATTCACTTTAAATGAAACTGTTCGCATTCAATTACAATTCGAAAGCTTAGTTATTTCATTTATTCATTAATTTCGTTCTTGCTTTCTTCCGTGTTTAGCAGTCGCTCGGGTTAAGAGGGAAGTTTGCGAGCGTGAGAACTTCTTTTAGAACGCACACATTGATATTTTCCACTTACACTGCAACAACGCGCAGTATAAATTACGTATGGTGTACACCTAACTAGAAACAAATAAGAAACCATACGGCGCGACGGAAATATTATAATTTCAATGCGTGTTCGCCCCTAAAGGATTTATAAGTATGTGTCAGAAAACACGCAATGTATTAGCAATTATCTCGCCGCATCGCGAGGCTTGCGTTCCAGTATTACGTATTAGTCGTCACCAAAGGGTGGGGTTACAGTGTTCATCAGGTCGATTGATAAAATTAATTATGTTGTTATTATTTTATTAACTTTATTTATGTTGTTTAATTTAACTAATAACTTTATTATTTAGAATTTTGTATTATTGATTGCTTTTAACTATTTTTGAATAAATTGATACCTACTAAATATTGTTCATAGATATTTTAAGGTAAGTATGTGAAAGACGTAAGAGAGGCAAAGGACTAATTAAAAAAAAAACAAGTAATTGTACATACTATTTAAATTATTTAATGGATAAATGAATTATCTATAACTTATTAAGTTTAATAATAAGTATATATTTAACATCACATTAGTAAGCAGGTAGGTAATTAATAAATAAATAATAAATTCTTTATTTAGCCATTATACAACATTTTGAAAAGAAAGAAAGAAAAATAGGTTTATTTGTCATAGAAACACGAGCATACAAAAAAAAAAATTGCTCAGGTAACAACACAGGCTCAGGTTTTGATACTTGTTATCTAAACTTATCTATTAGAATCGTCAAAATTTGGAAATTTGTTCCATCTAAGAATGTTTAAGAATATTTCATATGAAAATTCTTAGGTAGAACAAATTGTTTGACGATTGATATGAAATTGAAGATTATTATTCAGTAAATTTATATCATTCCTACAGTAGCGAATCGTACAATTGATCAACATACGACGTAAAGCAGGCTGCAATTTACACAAAACCGAAGTAAATTTGAATTTGGCGGGCTGCAGCTGAGGATTCACCTTAATAAGCCAGGCAGATGTGGACTTGTGTGTAAGTGTGCGTATGTGTGTGTGAGTATGTATGTGTGTGTTTGTGTGTGTGTGGCTGCGCACGTGCGTACGTGTGCGGGCGCATATGCATGTATCTCTCTGTGTGTGTGCGGATTTATGTAAATTATTTGTAAATGTGTCTGGGTGACTATCTAATTCTACGGTTGTATGGGCTAGATCAGTTGCCACAATTTAGTTTGCAGTTACAGTTTTTTTTTTTTTTTTGCGTTTGCTATAATTAATAACCGTTTCGCTTTTCCGTTTTTTTGTTTCTCTTTCTGCTTCTCTTTTTTTAATTGCCTCTATCAAATAATTGGGCTCCCTTATGTCCATTTTCCTGTCTAATCTAGAATCTATTATTTCCGGGAGCATACAATCAATATAAAACCTTTTTTAATTTATGTTCCATATTATTTCGCCAGAAGTCATCATGTCTTTTTATTATTTCAATCTTTGAGTCTATACTAGTCCAAACCATAAAAATGCATTCATTTTTTTGTGTAATGTGAAGCTGTCCTTGAACCTGATAATACCAGTCATGATTCTTATTTATTATCAGGTCTCCTGTTTGGCTAAATTTCCAGAAACGAATCTTTTTCATTTTAACGCCATCGTCTATTTTTGCACAAGAATATGGACACTTAATTTCTACGATTTTATCAGTTTCCAATAGTCCATCTGGACTTGCTCCTAAATATCCTAACACTGGGTCAACAAAAAGGCCACATCTTTTTATAACGCAGGGAGAGCCATCAACACTTCTTAGAACTGCCAATTGTTCTAGCGCATTATGCTCGTGATCTTTACCGTACTGTAGCGATTTTACATGGTCTAAGTTTGCTCCACGAAGCAAACTTTTCACGAGAGGTCCGCATTTAATAAGGCCTCTTTTGCAAATTTTGCCAAAACCAGATGCAGTCAAGCGTTGTCTTTTGAAAATTATCGGTTACGCCGTGACACTAGCACCCCACCCTTAGGCCTTGTGTCTAAGTGTGCGTAAACTATTTTCGAGCTCGGTGCAGATCAAAAATTGACGTGCTCTCACCTTGGGTTCTAGGGCGGCACTGAATAGTTTTCGGCGCGTGCTCGAATATAAATCAAATTGCGGAAGAGAGTACGCTCCATACTAAAATGTATGGGAAATGGAAAATGATTTGCGTAAAAAAGTATAGAATGTTTAGACGTAAATTACTATCGTATGGGTTTATTTAATTAGAAATTAAAACAGGGAACTTCATAATCATACATTTGTGTCACGATTTAACGAAAAATATTTTCAAACATTGTTTTAAAATAAGATAAAATGTGTAAATAGAATGTGTCGATTTCGATGTGAATATGAAATTTTAACATTGGTTTTAGCAGGATTTTTTGGATAATTTTGGAAATATCTCGCAATGGAACTGATGACAGGTCTATTAACTTTCCTACTTATTTTTTTGGTATTATTTGATGCGGTGAATGTTTAGATATCTTGAAAACAGTAAACCCCTATTCAGGCGTTTCGTAAGGACTCTCCTCTTAATTTTATAACAACATTTGGTCAGTGGATACGAAACGGGGCAATAGGAAACAAGCCTTCGGGACCCAGTGGGTTGTAGAAGTAGCAGGGTGGGGGACACCATGGGACACCTTTAGGACATTGACCTTAACCTTGAGGTCAAAATCCGAAAGACAAGATCCTAATTCTCAGGGGCAGTAACAGGTCATGGTTAGTGACCTTGAGGGCAATATCAAGTGATATTTAGCGTCAAGGATAAGTGACTTTGAGTTCAAGGTCAAGTGATCCTGGAGGTCATGATACCTTGGCGGTCATGGTCAAATGACCTTGAGAGTGTTTTTGGAATTCCAGTGCACTGACACTACCAACCCCTTGACTTCGAGTGCAAAAGCAGTAATAAATAGAATAGAATAAATTTCTATTAATTTATACTAAAAATATATATATTTTAATAATAAAATTTGAAACCATAAAAAAAATGTTTAATCATGAATTAGAAGAAATAGAAATTAAAGTTCTAAAAAATAAAATAAAGAGAAAAAATATCATATTAGAATTAAATTAAAAAAGAAAAACATTTCTTTTGAGAACTTTCAATTCAAATTATACGAGTATATTGTAGTATAGCACGGCCTGAATGCAACTAAAAGAATACAGGTTTTAAAGCGAAAACAAGAGTTATTTTTGCATCACCTGTAGAATTATTCTATCGTAAGAATTATCCTATATTTGTTTAACACCCTACTGTGTGACAGCAAAAACAGGGCTGTTCTTCACGTGTTATATATATACATAATTATATGTATGTCTGTACGTGGGATTATTTTTTCAGTATTGTTGCTTGTAATCCTTATGTTAAAATAAAGAAGATATGAAACAGTAATTCACTGAAAGCCACATTAAATATTCACAAAATAAAATACAAATGTAATCCAATTCTCAGTACTTATTCAAATATCACTCACAGTCACACACATTGCTTTTCAGAACAAAATATTCAACGTGAGAAAAAAAATGTTGCCAACACAATAATGCAAAAAGCCCAAAGTTCATCAAAGTTGATGCACCATTCCATTCGTGAAATGTTTTCGCAGAACGCGCTGGTCCCTGGAGAGTGTGTCGGAAAATATCATAAAAATTATTAACACACATGTTGGTACCAACGTTGGGACCAAGGACGAATTTTGGACAGAGTTTTAATGTATTATGTGTAGAAGTGAGTTTTTTTGCAGTTTTCAACAACTTATTTAAAGAAAGAAAGAAAGAAAAATTGTTTTTTCTTTACAAACAAGACGCGCTTAAAAAAGTAGACATAATACATACACTAATAAAAAGTAGCCAAAAGCCATGTATTCAAAAATGCTGTCCATTGCTTGATGTCAGGTCAGATCAAAACGACACTGGCAAATTGCAACAACCAACATAAACAAAACACGAAATGATTTACGTTGATCTATGTAACTAATTTCTATCAGGCGTGTTGTCCGCTTGGCTTTTAACCTACAAGTACAACTGTATCTTTAGTGATAAGTGGTAAAAGTCAGAAATCATCGTTTGGAGAAATTTAATTAAAAAGATTTGCATTTTTTAAACGGGTTTTTTTTTTATACTGAGATTTTTTGTAACATTTTAACTTTTATCAATTGGAAATTGTTATTATTAAGTTTCCATAGAAATATTGACTTTTTCAATCGGTGTTGCTGTAGCGGTATCGACATCGCCACATGCGAGATACACGTCATACTGACGTCACGCAAATCCTGCATCGCGCAAGCAGTTTACCGCGCGACTAGCATATATACAACGTCCCGACATCAACCTTCGGGCAGTTGCCCACCAGACATAACACCTGTCTGGTCGGAGGATCCTCCCTTTTCCATAGAGTATGAGTGAGCTTTACACCCTGTTCCTCATATCTCTATATTGCTATACTTGGTATGAGATGAGAGATTAGCCCGCAAAATTCAAATTTTCTTAATGAATTATTTTATTTATTGATATTTCATGAAATAGTCAGTCAATATATATAATATAACTTATAATGAACGTAGAGGGTTGTATTGATGATTTTAAATTAATTTTATACTTATTTATTTACAAGAATCTAGGTAGCTAACATATGTTCTAAAGATCTATGGGTTTCACTATATTATGCATTTCAGCCATACAAATATTTAGATTTTACATATTGGTTATACTTATAGCATGCAGTACACATTTAGTAGGTAATTAGCAATAACAAAAATACTAATAATTATTTAAATTTAGATTACATTGCAATTAATACAATTAAATACCATTCTATTAATTTAAAATAACAATTTATATAAAAAATTGCGATCAATAATGATGAGGTCATGTCAGTAAAAAAAGCAAGAATAATGAAAATGTTTCAATATTATTTAAGGGCTTGTGTTTAAAAAAAAACGAAATACTCACAAAATTGTGTCCACCAGAATGGATAAATGCTCCCCAAATTGTGTTTCATAAAGTATTATAGAAATGAACCTATTTTCCTTTTTTATTTATAAGGCGTAGCAAAACGAATATAAATACAACACGTACTATTATTCTGATGAGTGTATAATTATTTTGGAACTTACAACGTTTTTCTTTAATCACCTCGGTATGGTTGTTGGTTGTTGGTGGTTGGTTTATTTTATTTGAAGTTAACATATTTTACTTGGTACTTAGTCTTAGGGTCTAAAAAATATTTTTTTGAGCATTTAAATTGTAGCCTTATTTAAGTAATGTCATTAGGTAGATGTCATAATAATTATAATACAACATAAGTTATACATTTTATACTCAAAATATTCATTGATGGAATAAAAACATCTCTCACACAACCAGATAACCACTCTATTAAATTCTAAATCTATAGAACTTCTAAATTTTTTGGCTAAGTGGTTACATAATTTCAATTATTTTAATTATGTGAATACATACTTATTACGGTCGCGAATCATATTTTGTTCAACATACAACCTGACACTGACCTGCAAATTGCAAAAAACGTAAAAAGAAAATTTGAATTTCGTGGGCTACCCTGGCGCTTCCCCCTTAAATGAATATTAGCTTTTAATTTTTAAATAAGTTATGATTACAAAGTTAAGCATCACCCTCAATCTTATCTCAATAAAAAACGACAAAACTATTTAATTTAAACTAAACCAACATTCCCCAACTTCTGGGTAAAATCTCCGTACAATAAATCACTTCCCTAAAACATTCGGGGCTGCCATCAATTCGTTAGTATTGCCAACTTATCCGTATTTTTTACCCGTGAGTTCCGATATCTGGCACATAAGTCTGCGTTCTACTTTCAGATGTGTTTCCATTAATGTATGACGATACCCCATTTATTTTGCGCACTCATGAGAGGCAAAGCCACCGAGTACAAAGTGCCAGGTTTGCTTTCTCAAGCTTGTTTTTGGAGACCAAAAGAAAAATATAGGGGTAAAGCCGCTTACATTTTGCATGCGATGACTCTGTGTGAGGTAAAAAATGTATGTTTGTGATCCTGGCAGCAAATGGATTGCGTAGCTGTAACCTACTTTTTTTTTGCTTTTGTTTTGTTTTCAACCAAAGCCCGCTCTGTTTTTTTTTTTTAAACCCTACGCTGTAAGTGTACCACCTTTTTATTTTTTAATGGCAAGTTGAATTATAACATGTGAAATCTAGTTTCAAAGCTTGAAGGAGTTTTGAAACTGCATTTTCATAAGGTTAACCAATCTTTGAAAGCCGCTGGGTATTTGCGTAACACACTAACAGTAGGAATGGCTTTAATTTTGACAGTTCAACAACATTTATTGCGTTATTTACGTTGTTGAGCAGACAAATTTCTCGAACGTATGAAGCAATGGATTAGCAATATTCTTCAAAATTATTCAGATTCTGGTGTGTTACGCAATTAAGTTGCAGGTCTTAAGGATATGGTGCAGAAAATGAAAATTACGTATTATGAGCTAGTAGCAAATGTATTCCGACCATAGAATAGAATAGAATAATCTTTATTATGTACACCATACAAATTAGAAAAGAGAAATACTCGTAAATGTAGAAATTTTACATAGGGCGACACAATGGGCGGTCTTATCGCTAAAACCGATATTTTACAGACAACCTTTGGATGGATTAAAGAGAGAAGGAGAGACAATAATGCAGGTAGTCAGTGGTGTACCATTTACATATATAATAAATACATACAGACATATACAAAAGATATACTTATCTAAATATAATATATACAATAATAAACATGAAACAAGAGCAATGAAAATAAATGTAATGATGATGTTTAAGGAGAGAAGAAGTGTTTTTTTAACCAGAATTTCCAAACCATACTCTGTAATATACACGCCATTGGCTCCAGGTGTCTTGTAGCGTCCAAGATAGAAGCCTATCAATATGCGCGAATTTCGAACTTTCTGTATAAGGTCAGAAGTAGTGGTGGCTCAATGACTTACAAGTTATAGGCCGTAAGTTCGAACCAGGCAAGCATAATATTCACTTTACTTGTGTGTATAGTTACTGTGCAATTTATCTTAATACCAGTATATACTTACATACGGATGTATGTATGGAAAACAGCGGCCCACTCCCTCTTACAGAGAGGAGGCCTGTGTCCCAGCAGCAAGAACATTAATATAATTTTAAGAGGTACTTCTAGATTTTGCAGAACATGAAGGACTTATAAAGTATGCATTTTTAATTACATGGTGCAGGTACAATGAACTGTTGGGTGAATCACTGCTCTCCTAACGTGATCACTGAGCAATTTGTATGTAGGACGTTTACATTATATTTAGGTTGATTATGCGAGACTAGGTCTCAGTCACTCCCATGTCCATCACTCCTGCTTATTTATATACATTTACAATTACACAAACAAAAAAATGTGGCCTCATTGTCCACTGCCAAACTTCTACTTTTTTAGCACACCTCTCACATCTCCATAATAGGCTGGCTACAAGCGAGCAAGCTAAACAATGGTACACCGACCGGCACAAAAGTGCCCATCGATCGATTGACCTACAAACCGAACAGTCAAAGCTGAGCTAACGGACAGAGCCATAAAACATTGATTTATGGCCAGAAACCATGATGGTGCAGAAGTACCTAATAGGGTTTGTTTCAGCTGTTTAACATTCGGAGAGTTGTTGAGATTGTAAAGTTTTTGTCGTGTGCAGTTGGGTTTTCAGGTGTTGATTTAGCATCTATTATTCAAGTCGTTGTGGAGGTCAGATAGGCAGTCGCCCCATGTAAAATACTGGTATGCAGCTGCATCCGGTCAACCTGGAAGGCAACCCCAACATAGTTGGAGACAGCGTGGGCAGATTGATTGTGTCAAGTCGTCGTGAATATAAGCAGTTGCTATTATGCCCTAAAATCTTGGAAGAAATCAGCTGTTTCCAAGTTTCGGGTTTAATAGGAAATAAGCCCACCAAAAAAGCACGACTGGCTGTTCACAATGGTGTGCTGGTGCCTACGCTTATGTATGGAAGTGAGTGTTGGGTGTGGCAAAAGAAGCATGAAAGTAGAATAAATGCTGTGGAAATGCGACTATGAATGATAGACTGAAGAATGATGTGATAAGGTAACGGTGCGGTTTAAAAGAAGATGTAGTCACAAAAATTTAAAAGAGTATGCTAAGATGGTTTGGTCATGTTGAGAGAATGAATGAAAGGTGACTAACAAAAGATTTTAACAAGGCAGATGTGAGTGGAAACGCCGGGAGGGGACGCCCTAGGAAGACATATAGTGACCTTATTGGTGATGTTTTTCAGAAAGGTCAGGTGCGTAGTATTCACAACCGGCGTGCGTGTATGACAAGATGTATGAACGTAAACGAGGCAAAAGGAGTATGTAAGGATCGTAGCAGGTGGCGTTCTGTAGTTTCTGCCTACTCCCATGGGAAGAAGGCGTGATTTTATGTATGTATGTAAGCCCACCATGGTTCTGTAGAACAGTATTTTTTTTCGATTTATTCGGATTTACTAAGCTACGACTTGTTGTTTCGTAACGATTATCTATCGAATCAGAATTGTCAAAATATAAATGAATTATACCCTACAAAAAAATAAAAATATACTTAAAATGTTTTAAAACAGGGTACTAGAACAACTGTTTTAGAACCCAACGGCTTGGCACGCGACGATGGAAAGAGACCAGACGGAATGACCATAATACCCTGGAAGTTAGGCAGGCGTTTGGTGTGGGATGCAACATGTTTCGACACCCTTGCGCCATCCCATCTTCCTAGCACGGCGAGTTGAGCTGGGTTGGCTGCTGCAGGTGCAGAAAAACTCAAACGGCGAAAATATTCCAATCTTATTGGGAGTTATATGTTTGAGCCGTTTGGGGTTGAAACACTAGGGCCGTGGGGTCCGAGTGCCCACTTGGTTTTTCGAGACATCGTCAAACGGTTGGTCGACTCTTCACGTGACCAGAGGGCTGGCCTATTTTTTGGCCAAAGAATCAGCATTGCCATATAACGTGGCAATGCTGACAGCCTTTTGGGCACTTTTCCTGTCGACAGCGATGCGGACGAATTTTTTGATGCCCTATGATTCTTTTGTCTTCATTTTTTATTTTTTTTATTTAGATGTACATACTATTAATATTTTTTAAACTTCTACATAATATATATATTTTAGTGTTAACTTATATATTGTAAAAAGGGTATTGAATGACATGATAAGTATATTAGAACACCCGAGGGCCGATCAGTTTAAGTAATTTGCTGATTAACTTTTCTGTGGAGAGTTATTGAAAAGTAAACGAAAAATCGACTTTTAACTAAACAGACCCAGTACTAAATACTACTATATAGATACTTACCAAAAAAGAGTAAAGTTTCATAAGAAAAGGGTCGACAATAATTAATTAAAGGCCTCTTCAGTGACCCTTTAGTAGTTCAATTTGACGCAACGTTTTTGTATAGACCTCCGTGTACTTTCCAGTAATTACGCCGTAGTTTCATTATCCCTGGACTCGTTAATTTAATGATTTTCCGTTTTGTAGATAAACTGGGTAACGTTCGTTAGGGAATTTGTGTACATTAAACATTATTGGGGTAAATAAAACATGATAAGTGTGAGGACGGGGAGACTGGATGGGAGGTGGAGGACAGGGCGTTGTGGTGCATCCTGCAGGCTTAGCACGAGCACCGTTTTGTCGACGGAAGAGTAAACAAAAATGACTATCCGTGTAGACACTACGATGGCAGCAAAGTGTAAAGAGTCAACTGCACTTTTTACGAAATTCACTCTTTTACATAATTCAACTCAGAATTCTTTATTTGGTCATAGGATTTTTTTTCTGTTTGATTATCAATTTTAACTGATATTAAGTCAGGTATATAAAGGTTACTATAACAATTTTTGTCGTAACAAGTTTGTAACAAGTGTCGAAGTACCGTATTTAGGAACAAAAACTATTACAGTAATATTGGCCTTAACCATTTCCTCACAGTTTATTCCTTTTTAGTTTTCCTTTTTAGATAACCGTAGATGCTTTGTGGCCGTCGATTAGAAAGTTTTCTACTGTCTTTAACACGGCGATTACAAAATCAAATTGTCTTCACTACTTTAGGAAACTGTCAGTTGTCAGTGTGATTTGGACAGTTTGGGATAGAAAACTTTTTTCTGAAACAGTCTACATAAAAAAGGACCTCGACAAAGATCGTTAGAAACGAAAGACAAAATGACAGATTGTAAAAGGATTTCATCGTAGAGATTTCAAAAATGGAGAAACAAAATTTTACTTTGTAGAAATAGAAAGTGTCATGTTATAAGCCTGCTGGGAGAGGCCTATGTCCGGCTGTGGACTACGATAGGCTGAATTCGTTGAAGTGTGGGGTACCTATATGTTCAACCTAAGCACTTGATCGTTAATTCTGGCTGTCGATTGTTTGTGAATATTTAAGAATTACCACGAATGCCCAATGGGTCTGGTGATCGCAAGCACTACTGCGGGACGTAGAATAATGGGCTCGATTTCCAGGTCGACCCTCTAGCTTCGTTTACGTGATTACAAATTAGATTGTATGAATTGACGAATAAATGTTTATTAAGATTATAAATAACTGATGAAATGAGACTGTACTGAACACCTCGGCCTACCACTTTTGTGAAAACGGGCGTGAAGTTATTGTCATGTTGAAGTAAATAATACCAGCCAATAATAATTATCCCGCTGCATGCGAAAGACCTCTTCTATACATCATAGTATTTATAATTAATTCTCGAAAACAGAACCGTACCTTCTTGTTAAGGAGATGTTTCATTTTTGGCTAGCACTTGTACATTATATCAAATAACGGGGGAAAATACTGTGCATTTAGGAAAAATATTAGTCCGTGAATATGAGAATGTTATTTTTGTTGTGCACACAAATTAACGTTTTTCAATTATTGAAATTGTTGTCGTTATGGCAACACTATGGCGGCGTCTTCAGAGACGCCGCCATAGCCATGTTGTCAGCAACATGCGTTCTGAAATCAGAATAGATCTAAAATTAATGTGAAACCGTAAATACAAAAATAATAAATATAATTTATTACTTATAAAAAACCTTCGCTGTATTGTTAATTTATCTATTACACCTATTTCTAATGTGTTATTAATGGAAACATGTAATAATATCCGAGTTCGATTAATAAAGTCTACTTGGCCAGTGTACTTCCGATTTCCGAACATTGTATATTGACATACATTGTCGGGAGTGTCGTTGTCAATCACAAAATATCCCCGTTTGACATTCATGTCATTGTCATCTGTCATAATGTCTCCATTTTTCTCACAACAAATGTCAAACATTTTCAACTTTATTTTTGTACATCTCCAATACAAATTAATTTTATAAATCATTGACTGTTACATGTTTATGAATACATTTCACAGATTTTCTGGAATGTACTCGTCCTAGCCAAAGTTCCATACAAAAATGAAACGTTTACTTTCAATGACAATTAGGAGTGGCTTCTCGACGTCTTTTAGTATCGAGAATTTGTGAGATCGTTAGTAAAGGGTTGCAATAAATTAAAGGGGTACAGCTTTCAACGCAGCGCAAAACAATTTGTTGCGCAGTTGAACGTTAGGACGACGAAACTTTGGTGCCGGTTGTACGCTTCGAGTTACTGGGCAAAAAAGATACTGTGTTGAAGAAGAATAATGTGACGTCATATCGTTAAAACGACAACTACTTATGTATTTATTTATGTTCTTACTCTTTTTTACTAGGCTAGGATTTTGTTAAGGGATAAGAAAGCCCATACTTTATCGTGTAATGTGGTGATGCGGACACATATTATCTCATTTTGCACATAATCCGTGATCGGGAACAACTAAAATACACATACATAAACACACACCTTCTTCCCATGTGGGTAGGCAAAAACTACAGAACGCCACCTGCTACGATGCTTACATACTCCTTTTGCTTCGTTTACGTTCATTCATCTGGTCATACACGCACGCCGGTTGCGAGTATTACGCACCTGACCTTTCCGAAGAACGTTACCAATAAGGTCACTATATGTCCGTCCCCTCCCGGCGTTTCCACTCACATCTGCCTTGTAAATATCTTTAACTAAAATAATCTGGAAAAATAATTGTTCGGGATTCGAACTTGCCTGCATACCGTCGCAGAAGCAAGTACTGAGCTTTTGCGATTGTAGAACCATCGCCTTTTCTGTTAGGTATTATAAATATCTAGTTTTATTAAACTACAGAACAATTTAAAACTTCACAGTAATATGAACTTTACATAGTAGGTACTGCTCTGTTTTCAAATAGCTTCAAGCAAGTATTTACTGCAAATGAGAGACAGCAAATTCTTTGAAAGTAAATTGCAATGCACTTCATTTATTTATTCATAAGTACTTGTAATAAAACTTTCATTTTAACGTTCGCAAAATAATTAAAGTTGTAAATTCAATGCTTAATAAAAAAAGTTAGTAAAAAGTTTTAGAAACAAAGACAATAACAACTCGAGTTCACGACTTTGTAATACGCGAATATTCTCATCCAACCACACGATAGTGTACCTACTCATTTTTTTTTCTTGGAAATTACGTTCTGGTTTATTTAAGTTTATAACTGTAAGTGTAGTGATGGTTTAACAGTCCAAACTCAATTTTATGTCAACATTTTCTTGAGAAATAATAAAACATAGATCCTTGGTTGTCAATGACTATTTTCGACATTCGTCATCGTATTCGGACATCCACTTCAGAACAATGGACACGGACCTCTCCTATTTCACATTTTTCTGAAAACGACTTCAATCTTCAGCTCCTCAATTATAAACGAAAGCAACTTCCTCAAAATAACTGCTTCCATTCTAAGTTCAAAAGGACTAAAATCATACAAATTTAATACGACGCCGACGTTACAAAAGTAACATATTGCTCAGTGTTGCTACACGTAAAATATTTCGCCGGCGCCAATAATGTTACCATAAATCAAAATTGTATTACGAGGAGATTTTGCGAATGTGAAAGGTCACAAGTAAAACGTTAGGATGTGACTTTAGTTATAAAAGGAAGCGTGGGAATGAGCCGGAAATAATTTCTTCCCCTTCACACGTTTCGGCAGCAAATATACAAAAATATTAGATATCTAAATCTTACCGTGGTGAAAATATTACATAGCTGGTTGTAGATTAGATACTTTCACAACGTTTTTTCTTTTACTCCTTTGTTTTATAGTGAACATTTTCTAACCGACATCAAAGAAAGGAGGAGGTTCTCAATTCGACTGTATTTTTTATGTGTGTTACCTCAGAACTTTTTTCTAGGTGAGTGGATTATGTTGATTTTTTTTTATTTGAAATCTGGTGCTTCTCATCTAGTCTCATGTAAATTTGACCAAGACCTGACCAGTAGTTTTTAAGTTATCCTTACTAACGCTTATTTATTCCACTTAGTATATTATATTGATGATGGTTTAATAACTTCCTGTCACTGTTATTTACATATCAAGTAGTGGTATACGGATTTGTGTGGGGTAGGTACCACAACTAAAAACTGAAAAATTTAAACATTTTTTACAAAAAAACAGCGTCATGTCAATCCAACTTGACTTTTTGGAATAAAGGTCTCCTGTAAATCTTTTTTTATCAGCGTCATATTAAACTTTAAATCAGCATACTTAACACCTTAAAATTTCTACATACTCAGTGACTTCAACAAATCTCCATTGTTTCGGAGATTTGATGACCAAAAACGGAACCCACAAGAAAAGACGACAAATATGGCCTTCCATCACAGCGGTATCCTCACAAATATCAGACGAGTAACAAATTCCCACGGATCTCCATAAAAGATAACACATCGGCTATCCGTCTCGTCCAGTAGGCCGGAAATTTGGCCCTTTGCTGGCCGGTTTTGGGGCCGACCCGTTCCGGCGTCAATGGACGGCCCCGAATGGTTCTGAGCATAGACGACAGATGACATACTTTTTGATTGGTTGACTACGCTGAGTCATTTGAAAGATTGGTTCCTTTTTCAAAAATGACATCTACTGTATACATATAAGGTATTATGTTTTATATAGGTACCTACTCTACGCTTCTACTAGGAAAACTCTCTCGATCGAAGAACCAACTACTTACTTAAAGAAATACTGCACTCATACAATCTCAAAAACATAATCATTGACGGAATGATTTATTTAAACCACAAGCTTTTGCCCGCGGCTTCGCTCGCGTTAATTCAGAATTTGACAATTAATTCGGGTTGTTCAGGGAATTATAGTTAGAAGGATGAAAAACCGGTCTATCGACACTCTAGACGCACAATATACTACTACTTAAATAAAAAATATATAAAACTCTTAACACACTACTACAGTTTCTACAATAATTCAATCATGATTCGAAAGACACGTGGCGCCATCTATTATTATAAGAACGTTATTATTGGTTTCCTCGGGAACAGTACTTTTTTTTCGGGATGAAATGCATCCTATGTCCGTTTCTGTACACCTGACAAGGTATATGCAAAATTTCAGGATGATCGGTTTAGTGGTTTAGGCGTGAAAAGGTAACAAACAAACAAACTTACTTTCGCATTTATAATATTAGTTAGGATTAAATTGCACGGCTATAAAATAAACCTCGTTAGTACTGCACCAAGAATTGATCCTGTTTCTACACATGGAACCTATCATTTCTAGGACAAATCCTCATGCCATGTTTTGTCTCTGCATTAACCTAAGGTTGACTGATAGAAAATGCCTCAGGCATTAAGTCTGCCTTTGTACAGTATCTTTTTACTTGTACATAAAGTTTTAATAAATAAATAACGTAATTCTCTCTCTCTTTCCAGTTCACCTTCAGTTCGAGGACCTGACACTCCGGGACTACGTGCTCCACTCAATCGTAGACAACATCATCCGAGGGAACTTCACGCCGACCTCCTTCACCGAGAGGCCCTGCAGAGACGAGTCTCTCCCCTACTTCCTCCCGAAACACATGCGTTCCGAGCGCTCAAAGCACATGAAAAAGTCCAAAAAATACGGTGATACCTACAGGACATTTGACGACCATAGTTTAAAAAGTGTAGATAGCCTTAGTGATGGGTATTACTTCAGACCAAAGTACCGTAGTTATAGTAGAGATGAGCGGTCGGTGTATAGAAGGATCGCGAAGAGTTTGCGGATGAGGAGGCGGTACCTACCAGCCAGGGTGGTCAGTGGACCGCTGGTCAGCAGGACAGCGGTACTGCTGCAGTGGTCGCTGAACGATGCCGTGCATCTAGATAGTGAGGGGACTAGTGTTGTTTTTAGGTGAGTGGCTTTTGTTTTTTTTTCTTAATGGAGTAGTGAGTGAATGGATCGCTAAAGAAAATTACTTACAAGATCTAACACAGGATTGTTTCTCGCTACGAAATTATTCATAAGCGGAAGTCATGCCTCTTCTGCACGTATAGATGTTGCGAAGCATTCTATTTGCTTATTACTCCATACTTTTATACATAGTATAATATAGGAATGGGTTTATATATCAATAATCGGTACAGTCATATTACTGTGAAAACACAGTTAATTAGCGTGTAAACACCGTGTCTACTTAATTAATTGGACACGCGATGTCACTCACACACATGACTGGTATTAACAATTCTTCGAACTGACACGGCTTTCACATGCATGACATGTGTTTCGATGACATCACTCATACCCGTGGAAGCTTGACATTTGACATACATATCACAGCCCACGATCTTAAAGAAATCCATACCCGTAGTACTCGTAGTAACAGTTACTTAAATGGATAATCCAATGTGAACACCTCAGTAAGAGATATTTGGGTGTTATCCGTAGTGCTCATATACACGAGCGGCACGTTGCCAATGGCAGCGGCATCTACAGCCATCGACACTTGTCGACACTCGTCGACGGCTGCAGTTGCCTCTGCTGTTGGTAGCGTGCCGCTCATAAGGCCTTTATCCATATAATATTCCACTATACCCATAGTCGTCTGCCTCGTAGGTCTCAAGGCCGCAAGTGATGCTAAAGAATGTTGGATCCTGGGTTTAATTTTCAGGTCGGTCAAAGTGCAATTGGGGTCTTCCGTTTTTTATTTCTGCTCAGTTTATGGCATTAATTCAGACCGTACTACGTGGGGCTTGAACAGGGTGAAATGTGTATTATAAATCCCTGCCTACACCATAGGGGAGTACATACATGATGATAAGGTACCAAAGATGTAACCTTGTCGAGAAGTTTCAAGTTTGTGCAATTCCTCATTTCCACTCCTCACGAATTAGTTTCATTTTCAATTTCCTCTCGTGTCGGTATCATCCAAAGGTATTTTAAACATTAATTATATACTTTTTACTGTACCATATAGAGTCTGTAATTGTATGTAAGCATTACAAAATCTTGTTGAACATTATAGAAAGCAAATAAAGAATAGAATAGAATAGAATAGAATACTCTTTATATCAATAAAGATATAAATATGAATCTTCCCACCAACAAATTCTCAGCGAACAGTTTGTGCGTAAGACTGTAGGCGTCAAAATCCTTTACCAATTTATATCCCTAAGCTCTTTTATTCCAATATTAGCTTCTGCCCGCGACTTTGCCCGTGTGGATGTCGGAAATTATCCCACGGGAACGTGCTATCGGGACTAAAAGTAGCCTATGTCCTTCCCCAGGATGCCATCTATCTCCTTGTAAAATTTTATCAAAATCCGTTCAGTGCTATAAGCGTGAAAATGTTACAAAGTTACTATTCGAATTTATAATATTATATACTAGCTGCACCCTTCGGTTTCACCCGCATATCTCGATCCCGTGGGAATATCGGGAAAAAAAATATCCTATGTCTAATCCAGGTCTACTCATGTGCCAAACTTCATCCACATGCGTACAGCCGTTTTAGCGTGAAAGCGTAATAAACAAATAAACTTACTTTCGCATTTACAATATTGGTTAGGATTCACCCAAATATTATATGATCCCAAGAGTACACAGCCATCACATTTTCTTACTAACCCAATTTTCTTAATACTTTGTGCCCTCACGCCTGATAAGAGTGACCACAGCCCTATCGGACCGTAATCCGAAAGCCCGGAGCTCTATCATCATAATTTACAGGGATTCATCGCCCTTTACGATCCGCCCCCTGCTGAGCTTTATTTCTTCAAACACCATCCCATGAACATTGTTGTCGCTACGGGGTATGTTATTTTTATATGACAATGATATTTGGTTACATTATTCCTTCTAAAATGGGGTTTTGTGATTTATATCTGAAAACGTTTACGTAGGTACCAGCAGTTGATTTCTGCAGTTATAGCTAAGTATGTCTTTTATTAATAAGCTCTCGATATCTTGGACATCTATTATCGATAGGTACTTATTTCTAGACTATGTTGCGCCACTTCTTCTTCCCCGTTAAAGCACTAGGAAGTGGTGAAGGTTGGGCATTTTGGGGGACTGTGTTATGTAATTTTGACGTTCGAAAAGCCTAATTTGAATAAATGACTCTTGATTTTGATTTCTATTTGTACAATAATGTTGATACCTAATCTTCGGCTCCTTTATAAACAGTATTTAAAAGACATTTTTTTTTTCTAAAATTATTCTAAATACGGCAAAAAATATAACATGGCAGTGGTAGACACAAAATATATCGTTAAACATATTTTTACTAGTAGTTATCATTATCCAGGGAGAAAAAAGAGGAAAAAGTTAGTATGGAATTAATGCCAACGACCACGTAACAGTCGATAGGTCCAAAGGACCACAAATAACTTTCTCGATGCATTACCTATTCTAACAAAGCTTTAAATGATAAATTATTTTATTTCTTTATATAGGTTTGTACAAATACTTTAACACGGCAATCAAATTTTTAGAACTAGATGAAGTCGGTGTTTCCTACTTGACTACTCTGAGAAGAAAGGCCGAAACAAACAAACAACAACAACCACAACAACAAACAAACAAATATAGTCTCTTTTTAAGTCCAGACATAATCTTGGTCAGATCATGTGAATACCATGTAGATCGGTGTCCGAAATAGTCTTTTGAGGAAAGAACCACACAGATTGAGTGGACCCTGTCCAATCAGTGTACGCATTTGTCAGTAACCGTGCAGCTCAACTCAGAACATAAGGAGCTCAACGATTCGACGAAAAATACCAAAAAGGACACTTGGGTAGGCTGCATTAACTACTTAATCTGCCAGACCATGATTAAAACTGAAACAACGACCCACATAGTCCTTACATTCACAATAATTATAATAAATATAATACTTTATACAATAAAAATATTCATGTCATTGTATATATGTAAAAAGGTATAAAAAAGGGAGATAAATAGCAAAAAAAACACACTTACTGTGTAAAGAATTTTAATTTTGGAACAGCGATTTGAAGTAGGTAATTAATATTAAACCATTTAACTACTTTTGCGAGGGCTCTATTTACGTTGTCATGTCAGCAACCAGCTGCTAACGTTTGACTTCAAGTAAAAGTGAAGAGTCGTCTGCAAACAACACTATATCATGTTTATCCTGTCGCAGTCTACCGGAAATAGCCAAGATACTATTATCTGCCATGGCCAAGTAGCCATGCAAAACGCCGCAAAGAACAAAACGGATCGCAAAACTATCTCGCATTTTACAGAATTATTGTAGCAAATGGGTATCCAAAGTGTCCCAGCTCCCAGCAGAGTACAACAATCTCAAAAGCTGACTTTAGAATAGAAACGTTCAAAATATCAGCAAACAAAATAAAAAAAAACGCACTAACACTCAAAACTAAACTGTATTCCGTACACGTAAGATTGGTTTTGGAATAGCAAAATTGCATTAGTACTTTTTAAGCGCTGCATCCGTACATTATGTGGAGTTTCAAAACATTTTATTTGAATTGTGGCCACGAACGGTTTCCAGCCCTTTGTGGCATTACATTCATTGTTCCTTGGCCTGTTTACGATGTCGAATTAAAAAATAACGACCGAAGAACTTTCCCGCTCACGGTCATGATGTTTGATGACATAATTCGAACTAATTAAACAATTGTGTGCTGTTGGTAAATAGTTATATAAAGTGGATGTTAATGTTAGGTATGGTGTACAGTAATTATCGTAAGTGACAACATACAAGTAATATTCAACATTATTTCAAGACAATCTATATTATTATACGAGTATCTATCTTTATGTATAAATAAAAATTAAATACAGTTCATTGGTAAGCGCACCACTTGAGAACGGCGGGACCGACTCGGCTTTATTTTTTTAAGGATTGAAAATTTTTCAAATTCGGGAATACCTGAACGTCCTTTTTTCTATGGGATTTTTGTATGGATTATTAAAAAGTGGACAGGACAACGTCTGTCAGGTCAGTTAGTGTTTAAAAGTATCACAAAAACGTTATCTATGTATATCTAGTAACTAAGAAACATTTTTAATTCTTTCCAATTCTTCCATTAATAATCATAAATCTTAAAACATTTTCGATGTTTAATTTACGCTCTCATTTTTCTTCTTCATTCTTTATTACATGTAGTACATAATTAATTGGCTTTTTCCATTAGCAAAAATACATTAGTGTTATGTTATTAATGGTTGTTATCGTAACCTTTCAAACAGAAGCTAAATCTTTTAAAATCTACCTATTCTTATTTTAACGTGCTTTCCTAGGCATGGAGGAGTCTCAGTATGTAATGGATGGTCACCAATTCACTAACCGTACCTGGCAAACGATGATTAATCTTCGATGGACCCGTGCGACTGTTATTACGTATCCACAAGCTCTTATATCGATCAGTACGAGCATCGCAAGTGGAACGACTCTTCATCATTAATGCAGTTGGTCCTTCGGTTCAAGTGTCATTCATCGGACCGTTCTGCCTCACATAGAAGTGTCAATTAACTGCACTTAGATCAGGCTTCCACAACCGCATTCGGTAAGTGTAAGTAGCTAGAGCTTGTAATCTGAAGGATCGCGTGTTGTAACGATGGTTTCGCCGATTTCGGACTTAAGGTTATTGAGTTCACAAGCGCTAAGTCACGAAGTTACAACCAAATTTTAAATTCATACATACATAAGCTCACGCCTTCTTCCCATGGGAGTAGGAAGAAACTACAGAACGCCACCTGCTACGATCCTTACATACTCCTTTTGCTTCGTTTACGTTCATACATCTGGTCATACACGCACGCCGGTTGCGATTACTACGCACCTGACCTTTCTGAAGAACATCACCAATAAGGTCACTATATGTCTTCTTAGGGCGTCCCCTCCCGGCGTTTCCACTCACATCTGCCTTTTGCCTAAATGCCTTTTGTTAGTCGTCCTTCATTCATCCTGGTCCAATTTTAGTAACAATATAAGCGACAGGAAGAATAATTATTATAAGTCCTAAATGATTCATTGCCTGGTAGTTGAGGAAGAGAATTTATGTGCGTTAAATTGAGAAGTTTCAGTTTCAGAATCGTCCATTGTTAAAGAATTTAATACTCTTCCACTTTTTATAAGGGTGAATGTACATTTTTTACATACTGCAGCAGAACATACACTCAAGGGTGCAGTAAAAAATTCTTACACGAGTTACTACCAAGCAAGTAGACTGGCTAATATAATCATGGTGGCATTTAGGTTGTACATCCATGCGAGAAAATAATACGCAGACAATGTTCATGGAAATGAACTTTGTCGGCGTATTATTTTCTCCGATCCAATGAAAGAATTCACTGACACAAAAAAGAAAATTATAGAAAGAAAGAAAAAAAGAAAATAAGTTGATTGGCCGTGCGATAAACACGATGCAGAGAAAAAAAAACTTGAGAGGTGTCAAGGGACACCCGGATGGAACGAAGTTCTAAAAAAAAAAAAAGTTGATGTCGTTGTTGTTGTTTGATTGTTGTTTGTTGTTGTTGTTGTTGGTTGTAGTTGTTGGGGTTGTTGTTGTTGGGATAGTTGTTGTTATTGTTGTTGTTGTTCAATGCGAAATAGAAATGAAAATATCTGGCTTGCTTTCTATAAGAAAGAGAGAGACAGACAGAGAAACATGCGACGCCGCACAGCTTACAATAGCTTACTATAGCAAAAAGTGTCGTGACAAGTTTTCGTAAGAATTTTTTCCGTCTAGCCCCCTTTCACAACGCGCGATAAGGAACTTCGTTCCAACTAATAAAATAATTAATAATTTATTTTATAATTCTTTTTGTTCCAATAATGTCATTTGGGGTTGGTGCAACTTATATTTTTCTTTCCTACTCTATTTGTCATCATCTCGGTAGTCCCCGTTTCTAACCATATCATCTTCCACACAGTCCATCCTTCGTTTCTTTGGTCTTCCTCCATTCTTAGAACTACCCACATTCACACTCAAAACTTGTCTCACGACATTTCCCTCATTCCTCCGCATCACAATACCATGGCAACCGATGAACAATGAAAAATATACTTACGCCATATTGTATTCATTTGTGTAACGCATCATAATCCAATGGATTATCTTCATCCATAACGGGTCTGTTTGCTCGCAGCCATGTTTTTATTTCCCTGGAGACAAACACACAGTTTATAATCCCGTATTCCCGTCACACGATCGTAAACCCTCCACTTATGAGTTGGTATTATAATGTACAAGTTTGCATGTTTTAACAGCTGTTTTACTTGTAATTTCTCATGTTTTCTCAACCTTTCAAGCCTAATACTTTGTGAAAATCTCTTATTAAGGCGATGTATGCAGGAAAATCTAGGTTTAAGGTGTAATTTTTGCGTCATTATCAGGTTGTATGTTGATCTAAATAAGATTCGCAGCCGTAAGAAATATTTACTACCAAAATTATTATCATTAAAATCAAATTAAAAATCATCAATAGAACTCTCTAGAAAGTTCATATTACACTATTGAATGACGTTTTTAAGAAATCATGACATTTGAGGCCAATTCTAACTCAAGGAGTTGTATTGCTGATTCTAATGATTATAATTCTTTAAACCATATTTGTTACGGTCGCGAATCATATTTTAATTAACATACAACCTGAAACTGACTTGCAAAAAACGTAAGTAAATTTGAATTTCGCGAGCTACCTTAGCGCATCCCCCGCTTTTCGGAGATAAGAAAACGGTCGGTCCGTTCCTTTCTTGATTTTATTATTGTAGGTAGATACGCTTTTTTTTTAGACTATCTTATTTTCCAATGCAATCCCAACGTATGAAATTAAAACTACTGTAAGAGAGCTTAGTCTAAATGGCGGTTTTTTCTTCATCATTAGCTGGCTATACAGCCAATTTGACAGCTCTCATGCTTAAGAGGAAACGCGGTCACGTGATTTTTGGCGTTCATTCTATACTTACGTATTACTCTGTCTTCTCTCTGGTCAATGATACAAGTCCTAATATTTTTTTGCGATATAAGATATATTTACCACTGCCACGTCCTTATGTGTAATATTTTTAGTGTAATTATATTAATTTTGGAAGAACAAAAATACTCCAAAAAACAACGTATGAACGCCAACGACCACATGACCACGTTTCTCCAAGAATAACAGATGTTATGATCGTGTTAGAATCACTAGTAAGATCGTAAATGTCGGACCTATCTATTGAGCGGCACCACAGCATCACCCTGGAATATTTTATGGTGTCCCGTGTTACTGGGTAGTTCCTTCACCTTTGATTACAGTTGTAATGTTTTATTGTTATATCTTTTACGTTCGTTACGATTGATAAGATTTTTTCGCCGACTTCAAAGAGGTAGATCGTGGGGAACTCGTTTCATAGATTCAATATTCCGTATGTATATTCTCGGGTAAACTTGGTGATACATTTTTTTTATTGGTATAATTAATTTTTTTGGCTGTAGGACCTCTAATTTTGTGAAACTAGTTAAAACATAGTGTAGTATGTGTTTGTGGTATAAGAGCAAGATAATTATGAGTTTAAGACATAGTTTCAGTATGTGCTATGTCATGCTCACTCAAATGTCTCGCTGGAGGTGGCGTGTGTGTTGGATCATTAAGTTCCCTTCAAAATGGTTGAGCTGAATGGTGCTGATCCATACGTTAAGTCCGTGAACGGGCGCCACTAGTAGGGACTGGTCATCGCTTAGCTGCCACGGTTTATTTTAATTTCTGTTTTTTTTGTTTTTTGTTTTATCTTTTTTATTACGGACGCTTTTAACGTGCACGTCTTTCTTTATCGTTCTCACATGTATAATTTGAACATGAATGACGTAACCAATTTTTCTTAACAATATTTTAATTTGAAAGAGTGTCCATGAAGTTTCTTGCCCGTTCTTCTCCATAGGTACCTACTACGCTTTGGAATGGGCAACTAGCTTCATCTTTCTGACTGACCAACCCCTTGACAATTCAAACGAGCCAGTAATTGGTTTATTTGAAATAAATGCTTTGAATTTGTGCGGTCGAGCAGAAAAAAACACAAATACCAAACTTTAAGCTATTATGTCACTTCGGCCACCAGATTAGACATCTTTCATCGAAAGTCCTTCGACCTTTTTTATAACATAACCAAATAAGCCAAAATAAAATCACTGAAATCTTACTACGGAAAGCAGGTATACCGGATATCCCTCCTATAGGCCACTTGGGTCACACGTGTAGGGTGAAAGGTCGCAAACATGCATAATTGATGACATATTCCGAATTTATAGCAGGCGCTCTAATAACCCAGTTCATTCTGCTGATTCAAGGAACCAAATCCGAGGAAATAGTTCAATGATCTGTTTAGCCCGAATGCGCGACAGTAAAGATAGGGTTATGTTTTTCACACGTATTTCCGTATCTTTTAAGATTCTTTAACACTCCAAGCATCCTAACGGTCTTATAGATCTTAATACAATGAGATGTCTATTATCAACTCGGCTAGGTCGCGCCATGGTTATAAGCTTGGTTTTGTTTAGGTAAAATCTGAATGTCGGATTATAGATGCCAAATAATTGTATTAAAAAAAAAATCCCATGACCAAAGGGTTTGGGGAGATGATTCCAAAATATAAAAAACTAAAAGGTTAATTTTATTTTATTTTTTTGGTACAAGAATACTCGTTCCAGTATCTACATATTTTTAGCGTTGACTCTTCCCTCCCTTTCCAAAATACATAGCATGACCACAATAAAAACGAAAGGCAAACTGACAGATTGTAGAAATATTTCTACGACGCGATGTCAAAAATGTCACTGAGATGTCTATTCTTCATAGAATAGAGATAGAAGTGTTCATGTTACGCGTGCTGAACTTTCCACATAAGGAAGAAATGTTCATAGCGTCATAGAAAACAAATCATAATATATTAATTATTTATTTAGAAAAGGTTACAAAAATTGTACATTTAGCTAACAGTAGATAGTAAAATTTCCCATACATTGTTGTTTCATTGGTTCCTAAAGCTAAAATATACTTTTTTCAAACATGCTTGGAAATTCGAGCATTATTTTGACAACCCTCTTGAGATAAATCAAAAATGCTGCACTAGTCAAATATATGCGAGCAGCGGCCGGCAATGTTAGTATGAAAATCTATATCTGTCGTGTTTATCGGCCGAATAAATTACTATGAAAACTCGTCGTGTAATTTAAAAATGGAACATCTTTTTTACGTCGGGCCATGGCAGCCAAGGAGACAACTTATTAAAGATTTTATTCAAATCTGGAACTGGTTTAGTAAAAAGAGCTGTTTAAAGTGAAAAAGAAACAAATCAACATATTGGCGCGAGTAAAGTTATCTTTGTTCGTCATTGATGGCTACAATTTAAATGCTCACCAAAATAATTTTTATACCCTAAGACTAAGTACCAAGTAAAATATGGTAACTTCAAATAAAATAAACCCACTCTATACCGAGGTGCCTCAAGAACAACTTTTTAAGTTCCAAAATAATTATACACTCATCAGAATAATTGTACGTGTTGTATTTATATTCTTTATGCCGACCAAAATGGATAAATGCTCACTGAATCTTGTTTAAGTTGCTCACCAAAAATAAGTATGCTTCAAAATGCAAGGGTGGGATAGGATGCAAGAGCGAGCGAAGCGAGCTCGGGACTTGGGGCACCCCGACTCGAACAGGTTAGGTTAAAACCGGGCAGGGTAGGGTAGGTAGGTAGGTAGGGTAGGGTTGGGTAGGTAGGTAGGGTAGATAGGTAGGTAGATAAGGTAGGTAGGGTAGGTAGGTAGGTAAATATGGTAGGTAGGTAGAGTAGGGTAGGGTAGGTAGGGAAGGTAGGTAGGGTAGATAGTTAGGGCAGGTAGGTAGCGTAGGTGTTAGATACTTAGTGCTCCCTGTGTGAAGCCAGGCCGGGTATAGCTAGTACATGATACAATAAAAATTGCTTGATAGAAAAAAATACCAAACTAAATTCGATTTGCAATGTTTTTATAAGCCAAATTTCATTTTAAACAATTACTAAAACTCCTTTTTTTCTATAAAGCATATCAATCTAAAGGTAATTCATTTTGGAATCCATTCTGCCTGATCGTTTGTTTTTCATTACATTTATAATTTTTTTGATCGAGCATTCAAGTGATTTTAGATCCGCGCGTCATATAAATTCACGCCGGGCGGCGGCGACTCGAGCGCACGGCTCGCTTCGCGAGCAGGGTGGCAGCGCTAAATGCCTACTTCACTCGGTCTACCTAGCCTTAACTTCAAAGTCATTTCACCTGCTGCTAGGGATTGACATTATTGTCTGCTCACCTGAATTTTCACGGTGAGATTTTTGACCAGCTTATATAATCATTCTACATGTGCTTTTGCAACTAACAATTTATTTCATTTGTCGACTCTTAAAACGGTCCAGGAAAGCCTGAGGAAACCGGTATGGCCTAGAACCAAAAGATAAAAGACATTGTGACACCTACCAACCCGTGCTAGGACCACGTGGTGGATTACGGCTCGAATTCTCCCAGAGAGAAGAAACCTGAGTCCTAGCAGTGAATATTATATGCTGATTATGATATGTTTATGTGGGTACTGAGATGACGTCTCAGATGAAGGAAGTCTGGAAGAACAAAAATACATGATGAGGTGACCCCAAATGACTTGGGAATTAGACAACGGTCATGTTGATCATTATGTTATGTTTGAAAAGGTTACACTTTTGAAACACAAGTCATCATTTACGAAACCTGAAGTCCCCTATAACATACATAAACTCACGCCTTCTTCCCATGGGGGTAGGCAGAAACTACAGAACGAGAACGAGGCAAAAGGAGTATGTAAGGATCGTAGCAGGTGGTACGATCCTTACATACTCTTTTCGCCTCATTTACGTTCATACATCTGGTCATACACGCACGCCGGTTGTGAGTACTACGCACCTGACCTTTCTGAAGAACATCACCAATATTGTCACCATATGTATTCCTAGGGCGTCCCCTGCCGGCGTTTCCACTCACATCTGCCTTTTAAATACCTTTTGTTAATCGCCCTTCATTCATCCTCTCAACATGACCAAACCATCTTAGCATTCTCTTTTCAACTTTTGTCACTACATCTTCTTAAAACCGCACCGTTACCTAAGGATCGTAGCAGGTGGCGTTCTATAGTTTCTGCCTACCCCCATGGGAAGAAGGCATGAGTTATATATGTATATGTAAAAAAACATAATTATATTTTGTCTTCATCTCTTAGCTTAAAAGGATTACTAAGCATTTCATCGTAATTCAACCAATATCGGTTCGACCTACTTTATTAAAAGTTTTACATTATTAAAAGGAACGTAAAGAAGTATATTTTAACTTTCTATTGGTACTCCATATTAGTTGAGAGTTTTATACAAAGTTGGTGAATAATGCGCGTCTCTGTTGAGTTCTTTTTAACCAACTTCAAAAAAAGGAGGAAGTTCTCAATTCGACTGTGTTTAATTTTTTTATGTGTGTTAGCTCAGAACTTTTTTCTGGGAGAACCGATTTGGATGATTCTTTTTTTATTTGATAGGTGGTAAAGTGGTCATTCACATATGCCCCCATTTAAATTAGATTAAGTGCTGACCAGTAGTTTTTGAGTTATCCTTAAAACTGCATATTTTGTTGAAGGTTATAGATAAACTGAAAGTCAATGTCACTTTGCTGTCAGTGTCATCTGTCAAAGACACCTATCATACTTGTCAATTGCTCTCTTTCCTTTTTGCGATTGTATCCTAACAACTCATGGCTGTGTCTGCTCTGCCGCAAGTAATAACAACATCATCTCATCTCATCTTATACAATATTATTATTTTCCTACCAATAACCCATCATATTTTAACCACTTAGTTTATATTGACGATGTTTTAATAATTTCCTGTCACTGTTATTTACATATCATGGAGTAGTATACGAATTTGTGTGGGGAAAGTACCGCAACTAAAAAGTGAAAATTAAAAACTTTTTTACAAAAAAACAACCGACTTCCAAAAACAACACTATAAAACGTGAAAAAAAATACCTTTCATTTCGGAAGTCGGTGTCTTTGGTTTTGTATTTTCGTTTTTGGCCACCGACTTCCGAAATTAAAGTTATTTTTCACCTATTTTTTGTGTTTTTTTTGGAAGTCTGTTGTTTTTTATTTGTTTAGCAGTGAAAAAGACTGTCGTGATGGCTCAGTGGTTAAAGGCCTCGCCTCTCACTTACGAGTTTATGGGTTCAAATCCGGGCAAGCACCAATGTTACTTTCTAAATTCAGATGTACTTTCTGAGTTTATATTGGAAATTACTGACTCTGGTGAAGGAAAACATCGTGAGGAAAACTAGACTTATCTATACTTAATATTATAAAGAGGTAAAATTAGTTTATTTGTAAGTATGTATGTAGGGGTAATCTCTGCAACTACCCGGATGGATTTCAAACATAACATCACGCTAGAATTCGTAAGAGCCGAGCAAAAAGGAAAAAAATCAGAAAGATCGCTAAGCGAAAACGACTTTTTGGGGCTGACTGTACATAAAATATGGTAAGGATGCAGATTAACACCTTGTTTAACAAACTGTCGAATATTCTTGAAAACTTAATGATTAATGTGTTTTACTCGAAGTTATTGATGGCCGCATCACAAGCAGTTCGCGCCAATATGTTGATGTTGTTTCAAATTGATGGCTTCCACGAATTGTTTCGTACTTGTAATGTTGTTGGATATTCTGAAATAGCCAGTCTGAAGAGAGTACTAAGAATTCTAGGAATTTATATATTTAATTAAGTGGTTTAGATTATTTCTCGAATGCCTCGGTAAGGATCGTAGGACGTGGTAGGTAATTTGTAATTTCTAAATCTAATTGGATTTGAAGAAGGCGTTAATAATAATAATATTAATTAATAGACAAAGTGATTTGGACCCAGCCTTACAATAGTATTTCATTTTTTAGAAAACCTGAAACTTGAAACCATTTTAAAATCAAAAAAGCAATCAAAATGTAATAAATTTAATAAAAATCTGCCGATTCGGAGGTGACATGACAGGTGTCACCTCCGATAATACAAACATGAAAATTATATAGGAAAATGAAGATGAAAATAAAATGTTGACAAGATCAGCCGCACGCCAAGCACGCCCACCACCTCCGGACTCGTCGCTCAGCTCCGCTTCGCTGCCGCCGGTATCCAGCCCCACTGTGAGCGCTGTGACGACACCGGCCGCGGTAGTTGCGTCGAGCTCTAGCGACGAGTATTTCTCCCCGCCCACGACGCCACCACCTGCTCGTCGACGTGGAGGACACCGGCCGCCGGACGGTTTAGGACCTCGAGGCCCACCGGCCTCTGATAGGGTCCCAGCTCCCGGCGGAAGTGTGCAGCGCATGAGATGGACACGATCCATCAATGAAAACGTCATGCGTTCATACTATGGGGCTACAGAGGGGGGAAACAATCTGACCGCGTACCGTGTTCGGATGCTCTCTCTTTTTCAGGTGCTTGAGCCAGCTGTCAACGTTACGGCACAACGACTGTCGGATCAGGTGCGGGTCATCCAACGTAATCATATGTTGGATGACACTGTACTTGATCGCCTGCGAAATGAAATGCAGAGTAGTCATGTCATCGCCCCCCCGTCGCAGACTGTTGTAGTACTACCACAGTCTAAAACAAGTCAAGCAGACGAGGAGACTGATGATAGGGCTACAAACGTAAGTACCCAGTGCAATGATGAATTGAGGAGTGCTTTGGAGGATGCGATTCGAGAATATCGGTTCATATCGCCCGAACTTAGACCACGCTTACCTCGTTTACCCATGCAAAACAAAAATAGGGCGCTGGTGGTGGCGCTGGATGCGCAGTTGTCAAATTATTTTGATGACTGCGTAGACCTCACCGATACACATTCGATTCTGTACTGCGCGGCTGTAGCGGCATGTCGTGTAGCTCACGTCAAATTTGCTAACGATTCTAGAGCTACACGACCGAAACCAGCCGTACCAGCTTGGCAGTGCAGAATTGAGCGCCGTATTGGTGGGGCCAGAGCTCTCATCGGCAAACTAATCTGCTTCAGGGAGGGCAATACTCGCCCTAGAGTGATGCGCTTTGTGAGACGCGCATTTGCAGGGACTGATATCAGTCCTCAGGACTATATGTCCTGTGTCACAGAGCGCATCGACTTCCTGAAGCAGAAAGTGTATGCATGGGCGAACCGTATTCGTAGGTATAAGCGGCGAGTGGAGCGGTACACTCAGAATCGCACCTTCCAGCGCGATGAAAGGTGGGTTTATCGGGGTTGGGAGCGACCGGATCAAGGTGTGGCTGACATGTGCCTACCAGATGATGATGCCATGTGTTCTTTCTGGCGCAATATCTGGTCGGTGCCTGTCAGTCACACCGAAGGTGATTGGACTCGGGAAGTCGAGCGAGCCTGTGATCCAATACCAGAAATGGGGGCTATTACCATCTGCCCCCAAGATGTAACTCGTGCAGTCCGCCCGCTGCCTAACTGGAAGTCTCCAGGGCCGGACGGACTGCACAACTTCTGGATCAAATGGTTTGGTGGATCGCACGCTCGCTTGGCTGCTCAGTACCAGGTTGCTTTAGAATCTGGTTCGCTACCCCAATTCCTAACAACAGGAGTTACCCACCTGCTCCATAAATCAGGTAGCACTGCGGAACCCAAAAATTATAGGCCGATCGCGTGTTTACCGACGGTCTATAAAGTTCTTACATCCATTTTGAGAGATAAAATTAACAAACATATAGACACCAACTACATCATGTCTCCTTCTCAAAATGGATGCAGGAACGGGTCCCGTGGTACTAAGGAGCTACTCCTCATTGATATGGCCATTAGCCAACAGGTTCGTCGTTCCCGAAAGGATCTGTCGACATGTTGGATAGATTACAAGAAGGCCTATGACTCGGTGCCACATACATGGCTCATGAGGGTGCTGGAGTTGTATAAAGTAGAGGCAACTCTGCGCACCTTCCTGATGTCGTGTATGGGGCAATGGAGGACGGTCCTTCGCTATCCAGCATGTCGAAATACCCAAAGGAATAGCGAGCCGATAAGGATCGAGCGAGGCATATTTCAGGGTGATAGTTTGAGTCCGCTTTGGTTCTGCTTAGCCTTGAATCCTCTAAGCACACTCTTGGAGGATTCAGATCTAGGCTATCGGCTGAGGAGAGGTGGTCAGGTTATATCTCACCTCCTCTACATGGATGACCTAAAACTTTTTGCACCCAACAATTCGCAACTGATGGATCTACTGAAAGTAACTAAAACTTTCAGTAGCGCCATCAGGATGGAATTTGGTGTGGACAAATGTGCGGTCATGCATGTAAAGCGAGGGGAGATTGTGGAATCCGTCGGAACCCAACTCTCGGATTCCATAAACCTTAGAGCCCTCTCCGCATCCGAAACCTATAAGTATTTGGGTATGTCGGAAGCGTTGGGCATCAATGGTACTGACATGAAGCAGTCGTTAAAGGATCGCTTCTTTGGCCGCCTGAAAAAAGTATTTAATAGTCTTTTATCAGGTGGAAACAAGGTGCGCGCCTTTAACGGTTGGGTCATGCCGGTTTTGATGTACTCTTTCGGCATACTCAAATGGACTCAGACCGAACTCGACGCCCTGGATAGGAAGGTCCGTACACTGCTGACTGCAAATCGAATGCATCACCCACGATCATCGGTAATGAGGCTGTATATCCCGCGAAAGTGTGGAGGTCGAGGCTTTTTAAATGCTAAGACCCTCCACAATCGCGAGATATGCAGTCTCAGGGAATATTTCTTAGAAGCCGACGTGGGGATGCATCAAGATGTGGTCACAGTGGACAAGGGCCTCACCCCGCTCTCCTTAGCTAAAGAGAACTGGCGCAAGCCAGTAGTGCTTGACACTAATGATCGCATGGAAGTATGGCAGAGTAAGGAGCTTCACGGACGCTTTTTCCGGGCTCTACATGGGCCCGATGTAGACCAACTAGCGTCCGTAGCCTGGCTGCGTTTCGGTGACCTCTTTGGAGAAACCGAAGGTTTTGTCTGTGCAATTATGGACGAAGTTATGATGACAAACAATTACCGGAGATTTATTGTGAAAGACGGCACGGTTGACATCTGTCGGGCATGCCACCGTCCGGGTGAATCAATCAGACATATTATCTCCGGATGTTCTCGTCTAGCTAACGAAGAGTACTTGCATAGACACAACCTTGTAGCCAGGATTATCCATCAGCAACTTGCTCTGAAATACAGCCTTGTAGAATCGGAAGTGCCGTACTACAGGTATGTGCCCGACCCAGTTCTCGAAAATGGACATATCACATTGTACTGGGATCGATCCATCATCACTGACAGGACTATTGTTGCCAATAAGCCTGATATAGTGATGGTGGATCGATTAGAGCGGCGCGCAATGATTGTTGACATAACGGTCCCGCATGACGGGAACCTCGTGAAAGCCGAAAAAGATAAACAAATCAAGTATCTAGACTTGGCTCGCGAGGTTGTCGACATGTGGGATGTGGACTCAGCGATCATTGTGCCGATAGTCGTAACAGCCAATGGCTTAATAGCCAAGAGCCTCGACCAACACCTGAGGAGGCTCTCGTTGGGCAGTTGGATCAAGGGCTTGATTCAGAAAGCGGTACTTCTGGACACGGCTCGCATTGTTAGGAGGTTCCTCTCTCTGGAGCCCTGACCGCCGGTAGCTTGGACCCTGTTCCCGATACCGGTGGGCTACTATTTTTTATATTTTTAAATGTTTTTATATTTTTTATATTCTAATATTTAAAAATGTAATTTATATGTAAATAATGAAATAAAGGAAATAATAATAATAAAACGTTTATTTCGGAAACTTGCTCCATAGATCTTTGTTAGTGATACAACTTACGTAACTATGTTAGTACTTACATTAAATTAAAAACAGAAACCAAATCAAAATAAAACCTACAATTACATTAATTCATGTATCTTCCTGCAGTATCAGACCCGTAGCTATGCATACGGGTCCAATAGTCCAGAAAACGCCGTCCAGACTATCCCCATTCACCTTCAGGATACCATTGGCACTCCCACGAATCCTGCGTAACAATGATGCCGTTCTTTTCCTCATGATTGCTGCAAAACCATCGGTAGTAGATTCAGCAAACATGACAGACGCGCTACAGAATCGCGGTAGCCCCAACAACACCCGGAAGGCGTTGTTGTACTGGACACGAAGAGCGCTGTAGGACCTCTGCTTATGCTTGACCCACAGGCTGCACGTGTAAAATGACTGACAATAAGCCTTGAAAAGGGTGATCTTGACCGGTCTCGTACATCTTGCAAACCTACGGGTTAAATCACTAAACCGACTGTTATGAAATTTTACCTTCGTAGAAAAACTAAATAAAATAATCTCTATAACTGGATATCTGATGCTGGGGAGTTTGTGGCGCCACTTCTTCCCTGCTAAAGCACTAGGAAGTGGTGAAGAGCGGGCTTTTTCGGGGACAGTCTTAAATCATTTTGACGTTCAAAAAGTGGTAAAGAAATGACTTTTGATTTGATGTTTTGTACCACTTTAATATTATATAAGTATTTACGAAACTGCCAATCTATAGAAATAGTCGAGACACAAAGCTGACATTAAATATAAATTAGTTGATCAAGTACAAAGGAAAATCCCGTGGCGTCTGTGTATCACCATAAACACATAAACTATAACTATCCTCGCGCAAAAAATATGCAAAAACAAAGGCCCAGAGAGCTTCAGTAAGTAAAACCCGTTTACGTTATGGAATCATTACTCTAACTTAGGTACTATTTCTTGCTACTACCTACTATAGGGTGACTATTAATTTTAATTATTTTTGTCGTGAAAACTTCTTTAGACGCGTTGATCGATTTTTGATAGGGGAAAATCTTATGGGTTCGCGGCACGCACATGATAATGTTGACAGTAGCTATGAGTATGACGTGTTGCGCTTGGACAGCAGTGACAGCATAAATATATTTTAATAAACAATTTTAATTTACAAATTATGAAATTTAACTTATTGATACAACAATAAATTTTAAAATTTTAAAAAGTCACCGTTTTTTCATAGTTATAATACTGATTTGACAGCCTTTGCTTTTTTAAGATGTAGTTCAGAACACGAACGGGAAAGTACATATTAAGTAGCACCATAGATACGTATTTCTGCCTGCAAAATGTAGCAAAGCTTTGTAGTCTAAAAGTAATGGGTGCCGGAGTATTTTTTATATTTTTATTAATGGCACATGAGGCACATGAGGTATTTTACCGTGGCCTCTGGGATGGCTACGCATCAGCGATACCAGATAGACAGTTGGTACATTAATGGTGTAGAGCTTGTCCACTCTGAAATGACGCGCCCCCCTACTTAACTAGTTGTTTTAAATGTGAGAGTGTAAATATTAATAACGACAGTTTGTCTGTGTGGGAGCGTCGACTGTTCCGCGAACAGTCGATCTGTATGCGATCATCGCAGTCAGAAACCTCTCTGTCTGGAGTAGCGCTGGCTCATTGTACTTGTATGAAACAAGACGTCCGCTCTCTCGCGCGTTCAAAACACTTATCACTAGTTGGACAACAAATCCGAGAATAACCGCTTCTCGGCAACTGAATGACCAATTACAATGGTGTTTTTATGTGTATTGCGTGAAATTTGCTTGTGCGTAAATGCGGTAGTGGGGCGCGTCATTTATCAGTGGACAATCTCTAGTAGTGTTTGTGTATCTATTATAGTGTATAATTGTGTCTATATAGGCAGGTACTTATTATTTTGCACCTACGACAACACCATTTTTACTTTCACGCAATCACTGTCGTTGCCTGGAAGAGGGCGCAGAAAGCGATAATGCCGCCCATTGTATATTTTGTGGTGTATGTATTTTCTGGTGTACAATAAAGAATATTGTATAAATAAATAAAACGAGATAGGAGCCTTTTGGCCTCGCACAGGACATTCTGTTTTGTTTTTCTGTGTTTAGTTTAGTTTGTGATCTTCCTGTGCGAGTCGCAATAAATACTTTCTTCCTTTCTTTATACCAAATGTCCAAAGGCCACGCTGTTTTCCCTACTTACCAAAAACAGAAAAGAAAATATAGAATTGATTTCAATCGAATCGATATTAAAATTGAATCGTTACATTTACCTACCAATATTTTTGAATACCTACTCAATAGCGTTGTTTCAACAGGGGACCGTTTTACCCCGTTATGCAATCGAATGTGTAAATTCAGATGTGATTTAACCTTTGACGGTTTCTCTTGCGTTAGATCGCGGTTTGTGGGTATATAAGGACATGAATTCTGAAATTTAATGAACGAATCACGAACATCACTGGATAGATATAATGTTATAAGAATTTTGTATCTCAGCGGGGAAGCGATTGTACCTTATGGACCTAGAAGTAAAAAACCTAAAAGTAAGGTATTAATGTCTTTTAACCTCCCCCACATACATAATCTGCCTATAATGTTCCCACTACTGGGACACGGGCCTCCTCTCTGTGAGAGGGAGTGGGCCGTAATCCACCACGTGGGCCCAGTGCGGGTTGGTGAATGTCACAGGTCTACGAATTTTTGGTTCTAGGACATGTCGGTTTCCTTACGATGTTTTCCTTCACCGTTTTGAGAGCAGGGGTGACGAAATAATTCACACAAAGTAAAGCGCTTGCTTGGGATCAAAACCCACGACCCACAACTCGTAGGTAAGTCATAGCCGTTACCACTGGGCCACACTGCTCCCCCATATAATGAGATTGAATTGATGTCATCATTACTCTCCTGTCCTTATCCTTAGTCATCATCTTTCCATCGTTTCTTTGGTCTTCTTGTATAAGATTAAATTGATGTACAGGTAGTATTTTTTGTCATGGCATTTGTCACGCCACATAAAAAACTATGAAAGTCATCTGACGTCACACAAATACTACATCTCGCAAGCAAAATTTTCCGCGCAATTATAAAGCTCTCGATTTTCTAAGCATTTAAAATGAAATGATAAACACTGCCGCTGGGGCTGTTCACTGTTCAGATCGCGTGGGTTTGAGTGAGCGATCACCGATGTCCGGTCATTGGGATCTGTTCATAATTCAATATTGTTCATCGTTAGCCAGTAATTAAGTCGACATTAATCCGTGGTGGCGTGACACACGGCTGTGGCGGTTTCAGGAAGATTTTTATAATACTCTTCTCCATCACACCCACCACCATCACCATCATCACCATCATTCTTCTTCATCTTCTCTTCTTCTTCTCTTCTCTTCTTTCTCTTTTTTTTTCTCCATTTCTTTTCTTCTTCTTAATAAAGAAGTATGGAAGAAAAAGACATGTTACGCCGAATCCATATCAATTGTGATAAGGGAGGGCAACAGAATTATGAAGAGGCAGACGAATTTAAATTCATATTAATGACGTTGAAATTCGGAATTAAGGACCAATAGACTAAAGGAACAAATTATTGATGGTCAGAAAAAGTATGGTTTTAGAAACAATCTTTGGATTGATTTTGTTTTCTTGCACAATTCGGTTCTATATAGAGGATGGTAGCGAAATCGACGCGCAACCTGCTACCATGGATTCAGTACATGGTTCTGAACACCCCTGCGTCGCATTTTATCGTCGGTTATCAAAAACAAAACAAAATAGCTGTTCCATAGAAAAGTGCCTACACGGTCAAAATCTATGGAGCAGCTATGTTAACAATCATGTACTGAACCATGGTTACAGTTTACACGTCGATGTCCCCGCCACCCTGTATTAAGGTTGTCTCCAAGAAATGGCTTTTAGCGTTAAACTGGTTATTTCCTTTTTTCCGCTATTGTTTGTCCTGATCATCATCATCATTTCAGCCGAAAGACGTCCATGGCTGGACATAAGCATCCCCCAAGTATCGGCACTTCGACCGGTTCTGTGCACCCAGCGGATTCTTGCGGTCTTCACCAGGTCTTCGGTCCACCTTGTGGGACGCCTTCCAACGCTACGTCTTCCGGTACGCGGTCGACACTCCAGAACCTTTCAGCCTAATCGACCATCTGTTCAACGAGCAATGTGCCCACCCACTGCCACTTAAGTTTGTCCTGATAGTGTTCAATAAAGAATACTGTTTAGTCTTCTTTCCTAATATTAGGTCTTTACCTATGAAATTGCCGTTCTGCAGTACTGGCCATTTCAAATCAAAATAATTTTTGTTTGGCTAAGAATTCTAATTTCAAATTAATTTTATTTTAAAAACATGGATTTCTTTTTCTAAAAGTAGTCATTTCTTTATTGATTAGTGTTACATTTTCATCGCATTTCAATCTTTTTCGTCATCATGGATACGTTAAAAATTCGAGTAATTATGGAATATGAGTACCGTCGTGGCAGCAACGCGGCACAAGCGGCACGCAACATCAACGACGTTTACGGAGCTAACACTACAAACCAACGCACCACCTGTTATTGGTTTGCTCGCTTCCGTTCTGGAAATTTCGACCTGAAAAATGAACCTCGCGGTCGTCCGAAGACTTTGGTCGACAATGACGAATTAAAGGCGATTGTGGAAGCTGATGATACACAATCTACGGCTGAATTAGCAGCAGCTTTCGACGTTAGCGTCAAAACAATATTGGTCCATTTGCGTCAAATTGGCAAGGTAAAAAAGCTTGACAAATGGGTGCCCCACGAACTCAATGATCGCCAGCGCGAAGTACGCGTCGAGACGTGCCTTGCACTGCTCAACAGACACACAAATGAAGGAATTTTGAACCGCATTGTTACCTGCGATGAAAAATGGATTCTGTTTGATAACCGTAAGCGCTCAGCAAGTTGGTTGGATCCTGGTTCAGCACCTAAACAATGCCCTAAACGAAAACTTACCCCTAGAAAAGTGATGGTCACTGTTTGGTGGTCTAGCGCCGGTGTGATTCATCACAGCTTCTTACCAAACGGGGTGAGCATTACTGCAGATGTGTACTGTGAAGAACTGAACACAATGATGGAGAAGCTGGCGCATCTCCAACCAGCATTGGTCAATCGCTCGTCTCCGCTGCTCCTGCACGACAACGCGCGACCTCATACTGCACAGCAGACGGTCTCCAAGTTGCAAGAACTGGGGTTGGAAGCTCTCCGTCATCCGCCCTACTCACCAGACCTTGCGCCTACAGACTACTACTTTTTCCAGAATTTGGATAACTTCTTGGCGGGAAAAAAATTTAATACCCGAGAGGCAGTACAAAATGCCTTTGAAGAATTTGTTGCCTCCCGTCCAGCTGATTTCTTTAAGAAGGGCATCAATAAACTGCCACTGCGATGGCAAAGATGCATTGATTGCATGGGTGATTACTTCGATTAATACAAATAAAAAATTCATGAAAAAAATTCGTTTAAATTTTTTCATACAAAACGGCAATTTCATAGGTAAAGACCTATTATATTTTCTCTTTTACTTTCAACAAAAAGATAGATAAGTGATTTTTTGTTGCAGTCTCTAGTAAAAAGAGCCGCGCTGTGTCACATCCGCAGCCAGTAGTGTGGCGGTGAGCAAAATCGGATTAGCTAAGAGAATTTTGCGAGCGTGTATGAAAATGTTATGTTAATATTAAATAGTTTGTCGTTATCTTGTTTGTTACTAGAGACTGTGAAAAAGTTGTTTTAAAAACCTAACATAGTACCGTAATTAATAAGGTATAGTTTACCCCTTTATTCATTACCGTGCTTCCTGCATCTGTCAAAACCGGTCGAAGTGGCGGTGCTTGGGGGAAGCCTACGTCCAGTAGTGGACGTCTGTCGGCTGAAATGATAATAACGATCAGGACAAACAATACCGGAAAAAAGGAAATAGGTGGTTTTACGGCTGAAAGCAATTTCTTGAAGACAACCTTAATTCTGGGTGGCAGGGACACCACATAAACGTTGTTTAAAGTTAAGAGACGTTCAAATTTCAAAAATGTATGATTAAACGGTTGCTAATGATTACTTAACTTACGCTGACGGCGCGGTTGGCGCAGCGGTCAAGCGATTGACTGCTGCGCTGCGTGTCGCGGGTTCGATTCCCGCACAGAACAAATAATTGTATGACCTACAAGTAGTTGTTCCGGGTCTGGCTGTATGTGAGTTTAAATGTTTGTAAACGCACCCACAATACATGAAAAATTACTAGGGTAGGGCAAAGTTGAAAAAAAAGAACCATACTTTTATTGTGCTTTGCAAGAGTTAATTAGGCTAAAAGAAAAACACTATTGTTTTTTGGCACAGGGCACTATAACATCTCGGTGTCTAAGTTACTAGTAGCCTAGTATATTTTTATGCTCAGAATTTCAATCTGTTTACGGTAAGGCCTTTTGTTGATCCTCCTCACAATATACACCATATCTAGAAGTTAAATTACAGACAAAGCCGCCCATTAAGAGCTGACATAGATGTTGGTTAAACAAAATAATTCAAAGTTAAAGTCAAATCATGTATTTCAAATAGGCACATAAAAGCCACTTTGGTTCGTCAAAATTTACAAAAAAATAGAATTGATTCTAGTTGTCCCTTCCTGTTAGTTTCGTATGGAGAAGATTAAGATCGACCGATTGATCGTATTGGAGATTGAATTGGGTACATAACCAGTCAGTTAAAATAATTAAAGCAGTTTTTCACTGACGATGTATGGTAATTGTGGTCATACCTTCCATGATTACAGGTGCAATATGGGCACATAAAGCTTTGCCCAATGGCCATTCACTAATTGAAGGCCAATTCTCATACATTTACATTAAATTTGAACATTTTTAAATGTTCAAATTTAAATCGCAATCTTATCTTAGTGACAATCAATGTCAAAAACCGTTCTAAAATTAACTTAAAATTATTGTTTTTTTGACAGATTAATTAGAACACAGCAGAGGGTCAATTCCTGTATTTTTAGAACGGGCATAATCGTTCTAAAAATACAGGAATTGACCCTCTGCTGTGTTAAATTTACCTTCATTACAAAAGATAAATATTTCCCATATTTAACTGATCCTCTAAAACTTGTTGACCTTCTAATGACGGTCACTTTTTTAAATGATTGAATCTGTAAAAACTTGCGCTTCTAATGATGCACACTTTCTAAATAATTGAGCCTCTTTTAAATTTTCAGGCCTTTTCTCATAGTTGATTGAAGTAACTTGGCTATTTAGTATTATAAGGACCCCAAAATTTTAATTATTTAAGGTTCAAAAAAAAAGAGGCGTAATCATTATATAGAGCGTTCTATACTATTTTAGGAGCGCAAAATGGGAATTATTAGAGGTTCAATTAAATACCGTCATGTCAATACAAAACAGTCGGCCAATCGCAATGGCCGTGTGTGACGTCAACTCCGGAAAAACGGTCATTTATCTTCGTCAGCCCGTTTTAAACTATGTTTGGTATACTTTGAATGGTAAATGACGCATCGGGCCTGTTATTGATGTACTGGTTACAGTAAGCTACTTCGTTGAAGAAAGGGGCGTCTTTTAGGATTCTATTTTGACTTAAAATTTGATGACGTCATTTTTTGGCCTTTTTTGGGAAAATCACATTACACATTATAACCGTCCGTTACTGTGCTTAAAACTCGAGAACCACTTAACTAATTTTCATGATTTTTACAAGATTTTATGTTTTTAATTCTTGGATATGTCAATCGTTAGGATCTAGTTGGATATATCATATAATCATCAGTTTTATTTTAATGTTTACCGTCCCAATTAAATTGAAATATGAAGTGATGGCCTGAAACACAGTTTTCAATAAACCTAGATCAGGCTGGTCGGTACCTTAAATTATAATTCCAAACCATAATCACTTGCACTTGTAACACATTACTGCAGCGGCCGACGACAGAGGCATTGATGGACAAACCTGAAAATGTGGGCCGAGGCGAAGCTGAGGCACACATACGTGAGTCTATCAATGCCTGGTTGCGGCCAAGGCTTGTATACCTAGTACTTTTCTCAAATAATGCGCGGAACTTCTAACTAAGTAACTTTTCAGAATCAATGACGGCTTGTGTTTAAACGCCTATCAGAAAAGTACCTATTTTACTACCAAAAAAATTCGAAATACTCACCAAATTGTGTTTCATAAAGTATTGTAGAAATTAACCTATTTTCCTTTTTTATTTATAAGGCGAAGTCGAAGGAGCCCCGCTCAGCGGGGCTCCTACTTCTGGGTGGTTTAAAAAAAAACACGAAGGGTATCTACCTACCTACCTACCTTACCCCAGCTACCTACCTACCCTACCCCACCTACCTACCTACCCTACCCTACCTACCCTACCAACCTATCCTACACTACCTACCTACCTACCTACTCTACCTACCTGCCTGACCTACCTACCCTACCGACCTACCCTACCTATCTACCCTACGTACCTACCCTACCTACCTACCTCTTCTGTCTCATTCAAACACTACTTTTCATTTCGAATATAAGGAAATTAAAAATAGTATTTTTTCTAAAATACTTATTGATATTAATAACATGAGACTCATTTTTAATCAAATATTAGTATATAAAACCAATATTTTGAATTTCGGTACAGCTTACACAGTTAGAATCCCGCCAAATGATATAATCTTTTTTATATTTTAAATATGGAACACACCGCATCACCGCCGCGAGCCGTCCCGCTTAATAGGTTTTTTTTTAATTCACACTGGCTGTTTAAACACTCACAATACCACAGCATTTTTTTTTATCGATTGTTTTCTTAATTATGTAAAATGTTTCGTAGCCGACTACCTAAACTTTAGTTCTATGTTTATTAAAATTAATTCCCGCCCTACAGACGGAAGTAATTACTTTCCCGCCCCAAGATCGGAGCAGCATTTTCCACCCGCTACTCGTATAAAACAAACACTACTTTCCGAATATGAGAATTGAAAAGTGTCTCCCATCAGCTAAGGCAATTTGGACCCAGTGTAAAATTCGCTACGTCCACTCATTCTGAACACCAGAAATATCATGCTAATTGCGAAAAACGCAAATTAAACATTTATGGAATCAGCGCTAAAAATGTGCATAAACTCCATTTTTAATTAAATTAATCTAATTGAATTTCTGGCCCGTCTGCCTTCCTGAGTAATGTTGTTTGGAGCTAATGACCAAAATTAACATTAAGGTTTCAACTTTTGGTTCAAATTTTGGTTTACATCTTCTTCTTCGTCGACCCCTCAAAGCTGAGAATCGCGACCGCTTACGATGCGTCTCCAAGTTATGTGGTCTTCTGCAGCGTGGACCGCTCGGTACATGCTGCCTCCAACAGCCTTCTTGATCGCGTACGAGCATGTTGCCGGTGCTGTCCCTTGAGCGCGCTTTCCTTTCACCCAGCCCGGTATCATAAGCCTTTCCAGACAAAAGATAAATATACTTATACCAACAGGGAGTGATAGATATAGGTACCTAATATAGATATAGGTACGAAATCGTGATGGTCAAAGCCAAAGAGTCTATCAACCGTATCTGAGCACGTGGTCTTCTCTCTGTGGCAAAAGCTATTTTGCCTTGAAGACTTCTACTAACAGACCACTCTATACCTACAGTTCTACTTCCTGCTTTCACATTTCTTTGATGGGCAGCATAACATAACATCACGCCTGTGTTCTCCGAGGAGTTTGGCAGAGGTGCACCTATAGTACACCCATATTTCACCAGTTATGTTTAAGTCTTATGTCACAGGGAGCGAGCCTACTATTACCTAATTGCCATCAACCGGGCACAAATCCAGACTCCGGGCTGCTACTGAGAAATTCCGGATGAAAAAACCCAATATCGCTTCGCCCGGCCAAACCGATCAAACCCAAGACGATGCTCAGCAGGGGGCACTTGCGACCAACGAGGAAGTCATGGGATGAGCGGCTCTCTTTAAATTCTATTTGTAATTTGGGTTCCCTATGTTACACCGAATGACATAAGCCCGAACACTCACAACCCGATGATTTCATGTCCTTCAAAAGAAGAATTTTATGTAAAAGATGACTTATGTTTTGACTTCGACAACATCACGAGTACATAAATTTCTTACAAACAAGTTCCATACAAAAACCATAAAACATTCCTGAGTCTAAACTATATAATACTCCTAATAAGTAATATAAAGAGAAAAGATTGTTTTTTTTGTATGTTTTTTTGTTACGCTTTCACGCTAAAATGACTGAAAGATTTGGATGAAATTTGGTACATGGGTAGGCCATGACCTGGGTTAGGACATAGGATACTTTTTTTTTCCTATATTCGTGCGGTATCGGGACTTATGCGGTGGAAACCGTGGGGCGTAGCTCGTTACTAATGTAACATGTAACATTTCTCGCCCTCATTCGCCCTCCCCACTAATTGCGCCTCCAATCAGAATCGGTATCATTTAACATTTCTCCCTCGCCCGTCGCCCGACTCAACGGTAGAAATGGACGAAGGCATATCGAAGTGATTAATAGCTTAGTTAATTCCCAGGGTGTTATCATTACTCCCTTTTCATTTAGGAATGGATTCCAAGTAGAATATTATGCTCTTTAACCTGAATTAAATTCTTTCGAAGTACGGGTAGTTATGTAGTCAGAGGAATTATTTTATAAATTAAAATAAACACCACGTTAATTATTTTTTGACATAAAATCAGTACACTTGAGTACACACGACTACATATATATATAATATATATAGCTACACATTTCCAGTTTTAGCTGATCTCGCATTGTATAGGTTTTTCGTACAACAAGAAGTCCGCTTGTACTGGAAATGGATGGATGGTTGTGTGGATGGAGCTTGATATATTATATATCTATGTAGTCGTGTGTACACAAGTGTACTGATTTTATTTAAAAAATAATTAACGTGGTGTTTATTTTAATTAATAACAAAAAGCATATTTTGCTCGGTGTGAGTATTAGTAATTGGTACAGAAAGTTACTCGAGTTATGCAGAAAAACTAATCATTAATTATCAGCCTACACTGAGAAAAAAAATTGTCAACAAAGCCACAATAAAAGCTTTGTCAGAAATTTCTTGTCGCAACTACTAAATATTTTGGTACCATCTCACAAAGAACTTGTACGCATTATATTTTTTTTTTATTGTTCGACGTTTATTGACTTACGAACAATTTAACATGTCTCCACATTTTTTTTTAAATATTTGGAACTATACTACGGTGACCGTAGAACGTTGTATCTGTATAATTAAGTATAAATTGTTATTGTATTTACGTGTAAATTGTTCTTGTCTAAACAAAATAACTATTAATACCTTTGTGTCAAATAAAAAACGAAATTAATTAGCAATAAGACAGCTGTCACCATGTCAATGTTGCTTGGATGTGTTTTGAGTTCCATTGCCATTGTGTGTTGGCGGCTCTTTGCTTCCATACTCCTTTATCGTCGGACGTCGAAACAGAACACAGAATTATACATTATTTAAACAGGTTACTGATAAACGCATGCACAGACTGGACAGGTCCACTTAATCTGTGTGGTTCTTTCCTCAGAAGACCATTTCAAACATCAATCTACATGATGTGACCAAGATTATGTCTGGACTTTAAAAGAGACTGTGACCTCTGAGTTTGTTTCGGTCTTTCTTCTCAGAGTAGTCAGATAGGAAAGGCCGACATCATAGTACAGTTTAAAAAATATGATTGACGTGTAAAATTGTTTGTACAAACCTACATAAAGAAATAAAATCATTAATCGTGTATCATTTAAAAACTGGAAAAACTACACGGAAAGTCAAAAGTTGTCATTGATTTTGATTGATTGTGCGGTTGTGGTTTATAGTCCCATAATTATACCCTTTACTCAAATACTTTCATTTAAAAAGCTTTAAGGCCTGGGAAGAAAGTCACTAAAGAGGTCACGAGTAGGTAAAACCTGCACAAGATAACGTAAGAAAAAATTCAACTTGTAATATAATCCTAACGTTCGCGACCTCCCAGATACCCATTCAAAAAGATGTTAACCCACAGGTAAATATTTACCTTGGAATATATTAAACATCTTTACTTACTTACATTTCCTTTCTACGGAACACAGAATAGATAAGTCTTTGATACCCACAAAAATTGCTAATGGCAAAAATGGATCATTTCACTCGCTAGGATATTAAATTGTAAGTAATATATCTTGGGTTTCTGTGGTAATATTCCGGGATTCCTGATTTATTAGATTATTGGTGGATTGTATATTGGTTTCATGTCAGTTCGCCGGTATTTTTGCTTTGTGGTGGGATGGAAGATGGATGTACGATGTACATATTGTACAGCTACTAAGAATATTAGCATTTCTTGTGAAAGAATTTGGGAACGCGGGCCGTGATAGCGTTATAATTAGAGATCGGATATTCGGATGCATATTTACTTAAAATTAATTTTAAGCTCTGAAAGTCTGGAAGCGGCTTCTTATATATATTTTTTGCAAATTTTTTCGATGCAAATATGTGTATGTAGGGTGTAAGAGGAGGGGTCACCACCCCTCCTCTTACTTGTGTTAGTAAAAACAAAAAAAATAACATAAATTAAAATAATTATTTTTATTAAATGAAGGGTGATTGGGCGTAAATAATACCGAAGCTACAACAACTCCAATCACTACCTTTCCATCGCTATGATTTGGTCACTGAAAAATCTAACGTACCCAAGCAGGATTTTTTCGATACAAAAGCGCATTCAATATTAGCCAACATCTCAACTTTAGGTGAACATGCATCCGAATATCCGATCTCTAGTTACAATATAGACACCTAAACAAAAACACAATCACATTTTTTTTTTCTGACATAATTTTTATTTATATTCATAAATTTTTTCTTCTTCTGATATTATTTTTTCTTTTGGCCTTGCTTTTTAGCCGTCTTTGAAAGGCCTTTGATTAGCACATAATTAATATAGGACTTCGTTCAATAAGAAATACTAAACTACCTAAGTAATTAGATTCACTGAAAAAATCTTGATCCTGCAAATAATGCAAGGGTACCTATATATGTATACACACATCAAACGTGCCTATACAGGGCCCAAGATATAAAAAAATGCCCTATTGAAATTAAATAAAAAAACTATTTAGATTGATTAAATAAAATGTTTTCGTAGATCGACGAAGTACTCGCTGCTTTTGCATTAATAAAGACTTTTCGCAACTTTTTCTTATGCTGGTTTTTTCACCTTAGTTAATCCTGATATTAAAATGTGATAAAAACATAAAAATAAAAGGTTTTAAAGGTTTTTATTGCGAAAAGAAACAACTAGTAGTCTGTATTTCGCACAGAACACAATCGCAGCAATTCAGCATACTCAATATGAGCTCATTTTGGATGAGCTCATATTGAGTATGCACTTTGCGGAATGGCCGCCCACGTCTGTTGTAACAGACGAAAAAGATTTTCTGGTGTGTTTACGGCATCCATATTTGGCAGAGCTCTTCTTTGAAGCTTATTCCATGCGCGCTCAATCAGGTTCAAGTCTGGCTAAGCAGGCCATGGTAGGACGTTGATATTATCTGCGGCAAGTGTGTTTCCAACGGCTCTGGCAGTGTATGGACGTGCATTATCATACATAATCAGAAATGAAGCACTAAACTGGTTCCGCAAAGGACAACATCTGCTACAATCGTTTCAACGCACATCTGTGCACTGAGATTGCCTCTGATCCAAATCAGCTCGGTTCTATGACGAATCCAAATACCCGCCCATATCATGATTGTTTCACCACACTGCTGTATGCAAGGACTTCTTGGCATGATTTTAAATGTTCTTGGCGTCCAGGCGTCCTCCAATACGTGTACGTCTCTGAATCCAGATTTGTCAGCAAAACACACACCAAACGCCACTCTTCTTCTGCCCAATTTCTGTGTTCACGAGCTCATTGTAAACGGACTCTGCGATTGCGGAGCTCAATAGGTGGTACACGGAGCAGCCTTCGGGAATGGAGATTGACTTCATGCAACCGATTTCTTATGGTTTCATTGCTTCTTTACATCCCTGAAGAGCTATGAAGCCTCGTAACCAACATCATCGCGGTCATTGTACGATTTCGTCGAGCAGTAATTTGTATTTGTATTTCTCGTCTGCATGTGGAGATGCGAGTTCGTCCTCAATGTCGCTCTGCCACGCTGACAGTGACGCGGTAACGTGTCCAAAGTCAACTTAAAACACTCTGCGTAGTGCCCAGAGCGATTGCCACAGCTGCGCGTTACCGCGATCCAGCTACCGACCTCATCACGGCTCTGATAATTTCTTCTTAACTCAAACGACGTCTTCTCTCCATAATAACGTTCTTTTATATTGATTCCACTCAGAAATATGGCAGAAATTTTACTGGTTTGGCCTTAAATCTGTTGCAGTATTATACATAAAGGAATACGACTTGATGGAAGATTTGTATCTTTGGACCGAAATTCAAAAACTTTTCCCTGTTCCCTTTTCAAATGGCGAAATTTAAAAAAAAAATCCACAGTCGTTAGATAAAATAAAATAAAAAAAACTGATTTTTATTAACTAGCAAAAACGTGTTTGATCCCTAGACACGTTTTCTGTGTTTATATATTCATATAAAACTCAGCATGCAGTGATTCCTCTTTATAACACAACAAAACCGAGAACAAAAAAGAAAATGTAACGAACAGACATTATGATTTGATTTACATTATATTGAACTTTTTCCATAATAATTCTCATGCCCGAGCCCCAATTCCCCTAAAAATATGCCAATATTAAAATGTATTTTCTCCACCTGCCTCATTGCATTACGTCATTGGAAATTCAAAGTTATTTTCTCTCACAAAAGAGGCATTGATTGAGATCAGAGGTCCCGTCGAAAAGGTTGTTCGTTAAAGGTCTACAGGAAAATGTCTTCCAATTTTTCAATATTTAAACTTATTTTTATTGCAGATATCATGAGATGCAATCAAACATTTTACTCAATCGTTGGAAGGAAAATAAAATTGTTCTGTTTGGTAAATTATAATCAGATGCATATTTAACGATATGATGTATCGAGGACAGGTAAAATGGTCCACAAATGTATTTGTACGAGATTTATAGGAAAACTAACTTTGCCATTAAGATTCATGAAAATCATTCAAGAGCTCATGTCGTCCGAAATATCTAAAATTGACTGAAGAAGCACACATTTTATACTCGTTCATAGTGAAATCGTTAAAAATTTGAATGATAAAGTTAGACAGTAAAATAAATAATAAACATTGAAAAAGAAACCTCATCTGCGTATTGGTAGCGGGTCCTTAGAAAGTCTTCGCTAGCTATCATAACATTTTCATATCGCGTAAATTACACCATGCAGAGGAAAGAGTAAAAATCATCAGTAATTCAGCGTTCATGTACTTCAAGAACAGGTGCTTTTACGAAGACTTTTGTAAAAGAAGAGGTAACACCTCCTTTGGCCAACGTTGTGTAATTGCGATGGCAGCTCCACCTCGCTGCACTCAGCGCCAAATGAAGCCCTTTGTGTCAAAGACAAAAGACTGCCAGGATTATAATGATTATAATGCTGTGTGAATGAATGCTTTCAGCGGCTTTGAGGTATAAAATGTACTTAGGTATACATCGATTTTCCGGAAAAACTCTGAGTTTGAACAAAAAAGACAGTTACAAATGTGTTCGGGTCATGAAGTCAGTTTTACCTGTAAATATTACTTTCAGGTTACCTCAATATAATAAATAAACAGTACCTACAAGACATCTCTGGAACGCTATTTGCCAAAATGACACAAAACTTCACTGAAAAAAATACTGTTTTAGATCCCACCGTACGTACGGCTAGACCTGGTAAACTGTTCCAGCTATTAAATAACTAAAGGCAAATATATACTAGATTTTACGCAGTCGAGTTGATAAAAAAAATTAAAACATACTCCAATTATATTAAACGGTACTTACATTTACCCACAACACATTCCGAGTATCTTAACCAATTTTCCTTGAATTGAAAGCACTCAATAACAGGCGGATTACTGTCAAGTGGCGTATAATTTGAAAGCCACTTTATTTGAAAAATAAAACCAGCGAAGGTCACGTCGGACTTGCACAGAATGGGTTCCGTGAAACATGAATTTGATGTAACTCAAACTCAAAGCATTTATATCAAATAAACCAATTATAGGCACTTTTGAATTGTCAAGGGACCAGTCAGAAAGATGAAGCTAATTGCCCATACCAAAATGAGAGAAGAACGACCAAGAAATTCCACGGAACTGTTTTAACTGGTTTTTATTACCATTAGATGTTTAATAGGGATAACATCGAATTAGACGAAGTTTACATTTGCGTGGATTATCTCTTTCGAAGAGCAAGAACAAAAACTTGGAAAAGGCGAGGTTTCTTGTATGGGAAAAAGTCCATCTAAATAGGTATTCTATTATAATTTTCCATGTTAACAGCAGCCTCAACTGGGTGGCTATCACGGTTCTAAAGATGAAGCCCTGTGAAAGACATAATTATAGACTGTCAGACGGTCTGGGCTTAGTAACAGTGTCCCGTTTGTACTTTTAATTCCGTGGGTTTAAGTACGGAACCCTTACAAGGAGATTGCTGTAATGACATGTTATTTGAAACGCATCAGCTGGTGGAACATAAGCCTTTGATGTGAGAATCGATTCTGTATTGTTTCCTAGATTATAGATTAGCAGTAGCCGAGTAGGTATCCATTACCTACTGTCATTAGTGTCATTAAGTACCCACAGGGTTAAGGTCACAGGTATTCTAATGCTTTATAAACTTGACTTGTAATTAAGTAAACATGTTAGTCTTAAAAGTAGATTTCTGGATGTTATCTAATAATTTGTTTGTATTGCAATGTTGCAGCATGAATCAGAATCGTAAAACTTGAACATATTGCAAGGTGTTATGAAGTCTGTGAAATTATATTTGGTGCAAATCGACATATTTTCCCGTCTTGTTTGTAGTAAATTTAACTTCGAGGGCTATATTGATGTTTTAAGTGATTGTAATTTAGTAATTATTTTATCATTATTGAATTTTGATTAAAATACAACGTAAAGCTGCGCTGCAATTTGCAAAACACGCAATTGAATTTCGCGGGCCACATTCACATTCACATTCATTCATAATTGAAGGAATAATCTTAAAAAAATATGAGTTTTGAGTAGGTTTTTGACTCTAAAAAACTTGCTCCTAATATAAATCTTATTCGATATTGTATTTACATCTAAATATCTACTTCCGGACTTCTTTTAATCACCGACAAAGTAATATTATCAAAGATCTTAATCCGTCACATGCAACACAAGTCGAACCAACATTAAATTGTAGCATAACATCACGCCAATATGTCCCGAAGGGTTGGACAGAGTACACGCACATTTCGACAGCAATGTTTAAGTCTCATGTAATAGGGACCGAAATTTTAAACTATGAAAAAGCATAACCCTTCTTTAAAATAATCCTTAAAAATATAAAGCCAAATCACCTAAGTTTTAAACCTGTTTTATTGCATACCTCTCACCTTTTCAGCGAGAGCTTACAGCTGTAATAAAAATATCCATTATAAACCGCGGAATAACTCGTCTCGCCGAGTTTCAACTCTATATTAAAGAAAATTAACTTCATTCTCTTTCACAATGTTAATTTCTTAAGTTATAGAATTAAAATAGCTCAGTCTGGAAGCTGTTTGTCATACTTAGCAGGCTGTAAAGTAGACGCTTCTTGTAGCAGGATTTTTGAAAAGAAAAAAAACTTTGTCAGGACCATTAGCAGGTGGCGTTCGATAGTTTCTGCCTACGCCCATGGGAAAAACGCGTGAGTTTATGTTGTCATGTTGTGTTTTGGTTTAAGAATATTTTCATTTTGTCAACGATTCCTTGGTCTCTTTTAAGTGGAGTTTCGATAGCTCTTAGATTTACTAAATAAATCAACTTGAAAAAATGTATGATGACAAGCGCAAAAATGTACAGGCTGATGTTTTCAACTTTGCCTCAAAGGTTGACAACCTCTCTAAGTGTTATAGAGGAATCATAATAATAATATTAAGCGGAACTTTCTTAGACAAAGTTTTACGTTGATCGTTCAGACTTATAATTAACCTCATCATTACAAGAACATAACAAACTTCTAAGGTAGCTTGCATTGTTGTAACAACCATACCGTTGACGATAATATACTGGTGTACTAATGAAAAAAGTTTCCCAACTATACCATCAACCCATGACATTGAACCACCCACATAATCCACTAAACTTTCCTTCAATGACACGAGAGTGGAAAGTATTCTTATTTATTATTCTTGAACAAAAATCCTTCGACGTATGAATAATATATTATTTGTGCTGTTACGAGTCGCGATGACCACGCAATCTTTACCACAGAAATCAATATTCAATGGCAGCTACTGGGCTATTTGTGCCACGTTTAGTTTGGACGAGTTACTGGACTGTTAAACTGGAATAACAATACCAGCCTATTAGTATCCCACTGCAAAGCAAAGGCCTCTTCTCATACTGAGAAGGCACGAGCATAGATCACCAAGCTTGCTCGAGACAGGATGGTGATTTCAGAATGATATTGACTACTAGCTGTTGCCCGCGACTTCGTCAGCGATCCAGGATGAAAAGTAGCCTATGTCTTTACCCAGGTCATGGTCTACCCATGTGCCAGATTTCGTCCCTATAGAAAAGTTTCGTCATTAAGATAATACTTAGAATCCATCCCTAAATGAAAAGGGAGTAATGATAACCCCCGGGAATTAACTAAGCTATTAATCACTTCGATATTCCTTCGTCCATTTCTACCGTTGAGCCGGACGACAGGTGAGGGAGAAATTTTAAATGATACCGATTCTGATTGGACGCGCAATTAGTGGGGAGGGCGAAGTAGGGCGAGAAATGTTACATGTTATATTAGTAACTTGCTGCGCCCCGCGGTTTCACCCACATCAGTCTCAATTCCGTAGGAATACCGAGATAAAAAGTATTCTAAGTCCTAACCTAGGTCATGGTCTACGCGTGTGCCAAGTTTCATTCAAATCTGTTCAGCCGTTTTAGCATGAAAGTGTAACAAACAAACATACAAAAAATCAAATCTCTTCTTTATATAATATTAGTTTCGAAAAGTCCAGGTTTCCTTAAGAGGTTTTCCTTCATCGATTTCAGTACACCAAGATAAACTTAGAAAGTACTTATGAATTGAAAAAGTCATATTGATATTTGGTAGGATTTAAACCTTGACACTGGAATGGTCAATATTATTGTGAAATTAGGATTAGCCATACTATTTGCTTTAAGTTTCAATTATATGAACGCAGAAAAACCTTGGAACGATTTTATCTATTTGGTTTAAATTAGGTATAGGACTGATTAAAAGAGTATCAAAACATTTGCGTCGGAAAATACCTACTTGCTCCCAGCCCAGAATTTGGAAACATTACAAAACAGAATTTGGAAAGATACAGGGGGGGGGGCAACATGTGCAGTCCCCCCCCCCTTCCCCTGTGCTTCAACCAAACTGAGTCTACAAGTCTAAATTGGACATAAACATAGTTTTATAACCTGTAATTTTACTTTTTATACAGTAAATTACTAAGATATTGTATACATAGTCATCCTCGAAAAGGGGGGCACATTTTCCAGTTTACAGAAAATAGTTGCCGATGTTTTTTTTAAAGGGTTTCATGGCTTGAGACATTGAACCCGTCCCCCATCCGCCCAGAAGGAAACATTTGCCACTCCTCGAGCGAAAACCTCGATCGGTGCCTGACTACACTTGTATCAAGACATCCAAGAAACATGAGCGTGACATCTAATTATTTCTCTCAAAATATCAACGTTCCTAACAATTTAATAAATCTTCAAGCAAATCCCCTACCTACCCTAACATGATTTACTCAACAAATATTCCTTTTAAAAATCTACTGAGAAATCTCTTGTATACCTAATTCAGGGAAATGATAAACAACTGGCTCAAGAGGTACAAGGTCAAAGAATTAGGTAAATATTCTTTCTTTTTCTAACAGACTGAAAACCTCCTTTTATTGTATAAATATTTATATTCCGGTTCAACGATGTTTAAGATCAAGCAAAATTATAATAACATTCGTCGTCCTCGTTGAATGTATGAGATGCGAAAGGAAATTGCGTAGGTAGAACTTTATATTTTTTTGCCATTCAGAAAGACGTTGAAAGAAAATTCAAAATGGTTTTAATTTTAATAATCATTCGTTGTATATTTTTTTTTTTCAAATATTTTGTATAAAATGATGTCATACAATACCAATGAGGTTATATAATACTGGAGGAGCAGTGTCGTACTAAAAAAATCAGAAAAACGTAACCACTTACGAGTTTAAAGTCGTAGCTTTGAAACTGATACTATTATGTCAATCTGTCAAAATAATCTATGTTTGTCTCATTTCTTCTATCGTCAAACTAATTACATTGGAATGAGACAAGACATTTCTATCGGAAAAACGGCCAGAGTTGCCAATGATCAACATAATTTCCCCAGTATGAATTAACGTATTTATTGAATCAATTAGGTACTATATAGATAGTTTGTATTTTGGAACATTCAATAGATTAAAGATTTAAAGAAATTGACAAGGATTAGGTACATATAGGAAGAAGAAAAACAAATGCGTAAACGTAAATATTATATTTCAAAACTATTAAGATCGTGTCAAATTACTTTTCTATATAATGGAATGATATTATTTCTATGTACAATCATTTATACAATATATATGTACTGTACAATATATATGTTAATACCAAACCGACTATAATAATAATTTAGACTTCCAGAAACATGCATTCGTCGTTCACTAAACTCCCAACAGTCTGGCTAAATCAAAATCATTTTTACAGGTAACACTGGTTGTAAAAACAATGTTCGATAAATTTATTTCGTGTCGTAATGTTTTTTTCGATAATATGAATAAAATTGAGCAAACTTATTTATAAAATGAAACACCAATTGCTTTATTGATCTTTTCAGACCGTGTCATACAAATATTAATAGCATATTTCACCATTTTGTAATTTTTTTGCGCTAAGCAATCGCTCACTTGACGTCAAGCTGACGACTGAAGTCAGATATGCCTGTGGACATATACGACGTGGCAACGCATCTGCGCCGTACACTGCTGATCTAGTCCGATATAACATAATTGTACAATACTATTAAGTGTAATATTGTTTGATGTCATATGTAATTTTCTAATTTCATTAGAAACTACTTAGCTCTAGGACTAAAGTCGAGGGCCCGAGTGTTCATGGTATCTACAACGAAATCTCAAACGGCTGGGTGACACTTCCCGTGACCCAAGGGCTGGCTTTTACCTTGGCCAGAGGCTAAGCATTGCCATACAACGTGGCAATGCCGCCAGTCTCTTGAGTACATTACCAGTCGACAGCGATGCGGAGTAATTTTTCGACGCCGTATATTAGTTTGATAATAGTTTTAGTTTAGGTTATATTATTATATTTGACGGAAAGGTATGTCTCTCTCGTTATTATCAGCCATATTTGAACTACTGTGGGCATACTTTGGGTAATGTTGGTTATTGCGCAATAGAAAAACCGTTTGCATTTAAAATCAAATTATAATGTACCTACGATCAAATTAATCACACTGTAGGTACACGACACAACTATACGGAACGCGCGACAGTTTCTAAACGACTTCACTGCTTACCCGTCAACAACCAACTCTGCTTTGCTCTGGTCAAGCCTGAGCGTTATAGAGTCTGTCCAGCGCCACCTGGTGACACCGGCGTCCCGATTCAATTGATTCAAACGATTGATTTAACGTATTTCCGACATATATTTATTTTAATAGTTTGTTAGAACTTTGATTTAACGTATTTCCGACATATATTTATTTTAATAGTTTCTTAGAACTTAATGGAATACTAATATCAAATATTTAATTTATTGACAATCGTCAAGTCTTTATTTTTTGCATTTTAGTTTGTCCTTGACAGAACTTTTCCTAATTATTTCCAAATTCAGGCTTATCATAATTCATGCCTTGGAAAGCACGCTAAGCCGTTGATCTCGGCTTTCATTCGTAGATCATTGACAGTCGTTACGGGTAGTCAGTAGTCCAAAATTCTGACAAGCAGTCTTACCAAGGAGTAGCGTGTTACCCAGTAACTGGGTTGTGGACGTCAGATTGGAGGTCAGCTCCATGTAAAACACTGGTATTCGGCTGCATCTGGTAAGACTGGAAGCCGACCCCAATATGCTTGGGAAAATGCAGGCAGATTGATTGAGGCTTGTCATCATCATGCTTAGTACACGAATGATCAATAACAGTTTTTTGTCATTAAACAGAAAAGACAAGCTATTCGTACTAGTAAGTGTAGCAAGTAGCTCGGTGTAAACGAAGCACGATGGTCAAGGTTGGCGGTTAGCTAAGTATCGGTACGTAATTCACAGGGAGTGACAGACAGCCTATATACTCAGGTATACCTACACAAATAACCTAGCCTAGCCTTTTAAATAAATGTATTATTATTATACAGGTGGCATGACCTCGACGCACAAACTGTAACCATGAATTCAGTACATGATTTTAGAACCCCATAAGCGTAGGAATGTTTCGTCGGTTATCAAAATATAAATCTGCTGTTTCATAGTTCAGAAATGTGCAATACCTACGCGGGCAATTTTTTTTTAATAACCTACGTAAAATTTCAAGTCAGGGAGTTCAGAATCGTGTACTGAATCGATGGTAACAAGTTGCGCGTCGATCGGTCCCTGCCACCTTGTATAGTTAACCTTATACCTTTATGTAATAGGTACCGAACCCATTTTATAAGATAGGTACCTTTGTAGGTACCTGTGCTAATGTGTCTGAAAGATTATTTTAAAACTTAGGTATAACAGTTAATGGTGAAATATGTAGACCTTTTCGTAATGTATGAACATCATAAGTAACATGTTTCTCACAAATAAATTACTTTGTCTTTTTATCTACTTGCTAAACCATAAAAAAACCGTTGAATCGAATTAAAGCGACAATAAGTGCCAGCGACCTTGAGCGAGTGGGAGGAGCATGCGAAACTTTTAAGCAAATAAAATTGCACAGAGCGTTAGCGTTTACCCGGACATTGGTCAGCGATGCACTGCCGCCCGTCGCCCGCAAGTGCCCCCGCTTGAACGCGCATCAAGTTTATTCGCAAAAACAACCCTCCTTGATTTATCAAACACAATACAAATAAAAGCCGTATACAAAAATTTGGGTAATTAAATTTTCTTTTAGATGGTGCAGATTTCATAAAATTACGCCCGATAGTTTTTGCGTGATTATCGTTTTTGTGTTCGCGTTAGACATTAATTTACAAATTAATTACACTATGTTATAAAAATATAATTTCAAATATTCACATATCAAATTATGAAGAAAATAGTCTATTATCTATAATAGAGATAATAGTCTATATTTTTTTCAAACAAATAAGAATATTCGTTTAGACGTGATGTTCAATTTGAAATTTGCCTTAAGACGAGGCACTCTAAAATAATTTCCACGCAAGCTCCGCCCACATGCACCCCGCCACTCCGCGCGTCATGTCTCGCGAGAGACCCGAGCGCGCGTCGCCGCATCGACGCAAAATTCTAACTATAATTATGTATTTTGATTTTAGATTAGCGAACACAGAAAGAATAGAGACGCCTTTATTTATTTTACAAAATAAAATAGTCGTTGCAACTATGTTTTTTTTGGCAATTGGAATTGAAAATGGCAAATTTGCTATTTCGATTGCCTAACTAAATCTGACTATTTTGAATCGCGATTAAAAAGGTTTGGAATAAAATTTGTTGTCATGTACTAAAATTCACACCAACACCTCGACATCAGGTGCAAAAACAGTAGTGTATCTTTTTTTAATTCTATTTTACTATCTCGAAAATGGTCTGTCCTATCGCAAAAATAATGAAAATTTCGACCCCCTTTATGAGACCCATAAATCCCTAAATCTCAACATGTAGGTAATAATTTTTCATACTTTCCATACAAAAAGTGAAAAAATCTATATAAAACACGTCGAAGCTGCCGCCCCTATGGGCGTCTCCGCCTCCGGCTCTAAAAAAATCCGATCCGGATCTAAAGTCACGGGGGCAAACAAGTACCACGTGGAGTTGCGATTATCAAATTACATTTTAGTAAGTAGTGTCAATTTTTTTTAAGAATATTTTTTGCAGAATAGCTTTAAGATTCTCTTAGCCAAAAGTAAGGAATTTTAATGATAGTTTCGTTCGGTGTACAAGAGAATCGGCACCACTGTATTGTTCAAAATAGCTTCGTAAATAAACCATATTCTTTAGTAATATGTAAAAGATAAAAATAGTTACTGAGGGTTATCTTTAGGAGATAGACATATACCATCGCGGACTTTTCTGTAGAGATTTTTAAGATATACAATTCCATAGTACATTATTTTGATCTATCTCGTAAGGTTTAGCCAGCGTTAGGAAAGTAAGCGCGCAAAAATATGTTTTTTATGACATCATTACTAATCTTTGAAATTCTCGGAGTTAGTACATTATATACCTGAAATTATAATATAATCATATAAAATATAAGTAAAAAACCTTTCTAAAAACAAGCTTTTAATAAACAAAAAGGTACTAAATAAAACTTACGTTAACATAAAACTTTAATATTTTCGTAGAAGCTTGCGGCTTATCTTAAAGTGTAAGAAGGACGTTCACGCCTCAAGCTTTTATAGATGAAGTGGTTTTTTTTAGGTTGCAAGATTTGCCCAGAACATACATACATACATACAAACATTGCAAGTTAAATAAAAGCTTGTAAAATACATAATAAACAATAAGAATACATTTTGTTATTTTTATTGGAACTTCATAGAAATTCGCTGAGACCGAGACTAGATTATGTAATTGAGAAAGCGTCTTCAATAACTTTCCCTGTTCCGGATGACATTCGAATAATTCGAGAAATTTGTCTGCATTTTTCTATAAATATTTTTCAAACGTTCACCTTTCTCTCTCTTCTGAACATATCTTTTATTATCTTTCTTTGCCATTGTATGGGAATACGTTACAATATGTATATTATTAGAATAACTCCCAAATAAAGTACCTATTGAACGCGCGCGTGTCAATATCATGAACCTACTACAATAACAATGGAGGAATCCAAGTTGAAGCCAGATAACAAAGACGTAATTTCATTAACGACGCCACATACCATTATGTTATCTTAGCGTGTAAATAGACCTAAGACTAATGTATTAATGGCACTCTTTACTTGTATTTAATAGAGTTAACAGCTACTCAATATATAAATAAATAAAATATTTTTGTAATTTAAATCTAGTTTGATAAATCGTAACTGGCGCCCAACGTGGGGCTTTATCTGCGCTTCAAGAATTAATAAAAATTAAAAAAAAAAAAAACTAAGAATGTTAACTTGTTTTGGGATTTTTTCTAAACTTTTATCAAGGTGTATTTGCTCTATAATTCCAGGGTGTAGGATATCATGTTGGGCAAATACGTAAGTTTCATGTATGTTTATACATACATCATGTAAGCTTTGATAACTAAATAATAATTCTGAAATAGCAGCGCTTTCTTGGTTCTTTTGTTTGAGATTTGTATAATAAGTCGTTAATATGAGATGAAAGATTATTTAATTTTTTATTCATCCCTTCCATGGTATCAGTAGTGAGACTAAATTTATTTTCAATGTTTATTAAGTCTGTATTATCTAGATTTCCTGAAATAGCTTTAATTATCGCTCCAAGAACGTCTATTAATCCTCTTTAAGTCCTTACCTGACTTTGAATTTTCTCTATACAATTATTCAAATTAATCTCTAAATATTCTAGTCGATGTTTTTCTACATTAGTGCCCAATGCTATCGAGTACAAAGTTTTAATCTTATAAGACTCATTATATTAGGTCTTTACCTATGAAATTGCCGTTCTGCAGTACTGGCCATTTCAAATCAAAATAATTTTTGTTTGGCTAAGAATTCTAATTTCAAATTAATTTTATTTTAAAAACATGGATTTTTTTTTCTAAAAGTAGTCATTTCTTTATTGATTAGTGTTACATTTTCATCGCATTTCAATCTTTTTCGTCATCATGGATACGTTAAAAATTCGAGTAATTATGGAATATGAGTACCGTCGTGGCAGCAACGCGGCACAAGCGGCACGCAACATCAACGACGTTTACGGAGCTAACACTACAAACCAACGCACCACCTGTTATTGGTTTGCTCGCTTCCGTTCTGGAAATTTCGACCTGAAAAATGAACCTCGCGGTCGTCCGAAGACTTTGGTCGACAATGACGAATTAAAGGCGATTGTGGAAGCTGATGATACACAATGTACGGCTGAATTAGCAGCAGCTTTCGACGTTAGCGTCAAAACAATATTGGTCCATTTGCGTCAAATTGGCAAGGTAAAAAAGCTTGACAAATGGGTGCCCCACGAACTCAATGATCGCCAGCGCGAAGTACGCGTCGAGACGTGCCTTGCACTGCTCAACAGACACACAAATGAAGGAATTTTGAACCGCATTGTTACCTGCGATGAAAAATGGATTCTGTTTGATAACCGTAAGCGCTCAGCAAGTTGGTTGGATCCTGGTTCAGCACCTAAACAATGCCCTAAACGAAAACTTACCCCTAGAAAAGTGATGGTCACTGTTTGGTGGTCTAGCGCCGGTGTGATTCATCACAGCTTCTTACCAAACGGGGTGAGCATTACTGCAGATGTGTACTGTGAAGAACTGAACACAATGATGGAGAAGCTGGCGCATCTCCAACCAGCATTGGTCAATCGCTCGTCTCCGCTGCTCCTGCACGACAACGCGCGACCTCATACTGCACAGCAGACGGTCTCCAAGTTGCAAGAACTAGGGTTGGAAGCTCTCCGTCATCCGCCCTACTCACCAGACCTTGCGCCTACAGACTACTACTTTTTCCAGAATTTGGATAACTTCTTGGCGGGAAAAAAATTTAATACCCGAGAGGCAGTACAAAATGCCTTTGAAGAATTTGTTGCCTCCCGTCCAGCTGATTTCTTTAAGAAGGGCATCAATAAACTGCCACTGCGATGGCAAAGATGCATTGATTGCATGGGTGATTACTTCGATTAATACAAATAAAAAATTCATGAAAAAAATTCGTTTAAATTTTTTCATACAAAACGGCAATTTCATAGGTAAAGACCTATTATAAAGGTTGTAATTTAATTGGATGTATCAGTATCCATTCATCCTCTTGGATCCATGCTTGGCCCATTGGCGCAATTAATGTTCTCCTATCAAGCTTTGTAATCTCACACCAGCATCTGGCATTTGTCTATCCTTGTTGGAATGAAAATAGATTACTTTATTTCTAGGTAGTATTTGTTTAATTAAGAAGGGCCCTGTGAAGGCGTTTTTATTGTTTCCTCTGTCATGTCGCTTCTTATAAAACTGCATTCCTATTTTTAATTCGGTTTTTATAGGAGTTCTCATTTTAATCATGTGTCCTAAAGATTTATCTTTTATCTTTTGTATGGTGTCTTTTATTTTATTCAAATAATCGCAGGTGATTGTATTTTCTATAGGTAGATTTATTTCGCGTAAGAAATGTAATTCATTTGGAGTTTTATTAGTTGTACTGTGTATTGTGGAATTATATCCTAATAGTAATAATGGAATATCTAATTTATTCTTAATTTGTTTTTGAGCTCTAAGTCTTTCTATTAGAGTCGAATGTAATCTCTCTATCATCTCCGTGAGATGTATGATGTTGTGGTGTTGATTATTGTTCTATTCGTATAGTTTGTAAGCCGCAAGGTGTAATGTTCCGTCGCTTCCGCGGACAAGTGCCACACGATCGCACAAAGACAGTGCTCGAGTGAAGTGTGTTTTACTAACTTAGTTTTAAGTTTATATACTAACACACTTTGTACTATTATGATATATATGTTAGTCTGTAAGGTATTTATCTATGGGCCAAAGTAGCCTGAAAATAAAGGATTTATTATTATTATTATTATTATAGGTTCACTCGTAAATATTGAGTCGTTATCTACAGAGAGAATATCAGGTTTTCCTATTATTGCGAATATTATAATTAATTCGTCAATTACTTGTAATGATGTATATTCAGATAGTGGTACCATAAAGGTCCATTTAGAAAATACGTCTATTCCTGTTAGATATTTTTATTTGTTCATAACTTAATGTATATATTTGCCATTTTTGCATAGGCTTACTAAAATAAGAGTTTGCTCCCTATGTGGTTTTATAGGATTCCTGTCGTATTTAACTTTATTACAGGTGTTACAGTTTTTTACATAATTATTGGTATATTGTTTTATGTTTTTTATGTAATATTCTTTAGATATTTCTTTTGTCAATGCTGGGTTTGAAAAATGTCTTTGAAGGTAGTCATGGATTGTTCTAATGATTTTTAATATTTTTTCTGGGTCTGTTATTTCTTTTCTAATATTAGTGAACCAAATAATTTGTATAGGGTTGTTAAAATAAAAACTATATACTTCTGATAGTTGATTACAAAATGCTTTATCTGTACATATTATAGCGTATCGTTTTTACCGCAATGTTCAATAATAAATCGTTTTAATTCATCTGGTTCGTTTAACATTACTTCATAATCATGTGTTTTATTTAATTTTCGTGTTACTACAACATTATAATGTTGCTTGAGTTACATAAATGCGATTCATACGTCGTGATGGATGTTCGTTTTTTATAACAAGGCCTGTATCTGAGTCGTCATAGTTACTATGGATTGTGACGCAATCTGATTGACAGTTGAGTTCTATTCTGAAAAAAGCATCGGCTACGTGATTGGTTGCTCCTTTCTTGTGAACTATCTCATAATCGCATTCTTGTAGCTTTAGTCGCCATCGTGTTAGTTTAGCATTAGGTTCTTTTGATTTTGCTATCCAAATTAGTGACTGGTGATCCGTTTCTAAAATAAATCGTCGACCGTAAATATATGGTCGGATTTGTGTTAAGGCATACAGAATACCTAATAATTCTCGTTAATTGGTATTATATTTTTGTTCTTTTTCATTTAGAGTGCTAGAGGCATAAGCTATAGGATGATTTTCTTGAGATAAAACTGCTCCTAGTGCCATTTCTCTTGCGTCGGTAGTTACTGTGAATTGTTTATCAACATTTGGATATGCTAATACAGGTGGATTAGATATAAGTTGTTTAGCTCTTTCAAAGGCTTTTTTGAATATCTCATTGTGAATTATGGCTTTATTCTTTTTTGTACATTCCGTTATGGGTTTAACTATTTTAGATAGATTTGATATACATTTTCGGTAGTAGGATACAAGTCCTAGAAATGATTTTATTTCTTTAGTTATTTTAGGTATAGGAAACTTTTGTATTGCCTTTATTTATTTTTTATTCTTTTACTTTATTGGAACATAAAACAGTTTAAAACATTAAAATTTGATTGTGACAGAATAAGTTAAAAACTAAGTAAACGTGTAACCCACACCAATTTTCGCGAAATAAGATTATTTTTTCTGGACAACGTTGTAGACCATTACTTGTTAAATGTGTCCTAAAAATATTACGGATGTCTGAAAGAAGTGACATTTTTCTTTACTGATTCGTAATTGACTCTGTCGTATGGTTTCGAAAATGTTTTGTAATCTTTGATGGTGTTCTTGTTTCGTTGCAGCGAATACAATATACTAGGCAATGACCTGCTTCCAAATGTCGGTGTATATAGTATTCAGAACCCGTTGGAAAGTTGCTGGTGCTGTTTTTAGACCAAATGGCATACGAATGTATTTGTAATGACCGTCGGGTGTAGAGAATGTGTAAAATGATTAATTTATTTTGAGAAGGATTTATAGAAATTTGTAACTTAGTCATGGCATCCCAACCAAGTAAGTAGTCGTATTTTGTAGAGAAGTCAAACATATAAAACTCTAAAGGAGTTTCTTGATTACCAAAAATAGCTTTCATTGGAGGTAAAATTGTTTTGCCTTGATGTTGCGTTGTAGAATGTGATGTTTGAACTAAAGATGGTTCATCTATATATTGAGTTATACCTTCGCTAATATATTCTTTAGCAATTGAAGTTTTAATAATCGATCGCGAGCTTCCTGTATCTAATAAGAATTTTCATTTACGCTTGGAATAATTATGTAAGGTAGTTGTGGTAATCTATCATGATGATAATGAATTATGTGGGAGCCGTATCGTTCGCTTCTTGAGGAAAATCCTGTATGTAATTGTTATTATCATATTCATTAGTGTTGTAGTCATTAGTGTTTTACTCATTAGTATTATCGATGTTTGTCTCCATACTGCTGATAATACATGTCGTTGCAATGCTTCATGAACTCATCGTAGTTACTAGAATCTATTTTGGTTCTATTGATTCTATTTTAAAAATAGCGTTACGTGCTTGTGGTTGGTTTGAAGCTGTACGCATTGTTATATCCTCTTACATAATACATAATCAGCCTATAATTTTCCCACTGCTGGGACACAGGCCTCCTCTCTTTGAAAGGGAATGGGCTGTAATCTACCACGCGGGCCCAGTGCGGGTTGGTAGATGTCACATGTCTTCGAAATTTTGGTTCTCGGACATGCCTCCTCACGATGTTTCCCTTCACCGTTTTGAGAGCAGTGGTGATGAAATTATTTACACAAAGTAAAGCGCCTGCCTGGGTTCGAACCCACAACCTACAACTCGTAAGTCGGGGCCGATACCACTGGGCCATCACTGCTCATTATATCCTCTTGAGTTAGTTTATTTTGGGTATTTCGATTTTGGTTATACGAACTGATTAGATTGATTATAACTTTGGTTGTCTTTGGTTAAAAAAATGCTTTTGTCTCATAGAGAATGGTGAAGGTGGATATATATGTCGAGGTTGTTGGTTGAAATTATTTGGATTTTGTTTAGGTGTAAATTGTGGGTTACATTGTTCTCTGAAAAACTGATTTTGATAGTTCTGGCTCTGATAATTATTTTTATATGGGTTTTGATTAAAGTTCTGAGGTACAGGTGCTGTTACGTTTGGTTTTTGCACATTATTTATTACGTAACCTTCTTTATCAAGCCGTCTTGCTCTTTCGCATGTTTTAACATAATCTTCCGTTCCACATATATCTGGAAATGCTCTAGGCATATACTATGACAAGGTAAATTTAGCCATAGGTTATAAAAATACTTTAGCATTTGTGATTAATGCTTCTCTTTCAAATATTAGTTCATTTATTTCTTGCATGAAAGGAATTAAGCGATTCTGTATAGGTACTAGATTTAGGATTTCCATTACTACATCGTCTATGTTAGCGTCCCATTTTCCGAATCTTTGAGTTAAAAGTGTTTTAATACTATTCCGTGTAAAGGTGCGTTCTATGTATTCCATGTAAGGGTTTCGCGATATACTACGTTATATGCTTATCCAGCTAACCTAGATAATACAAGATTTATTTTGGGTAATATCTTCATCTGGGGTGGAAATTAAGAATCTCTCACATGCTCTAAGAAAACCATTCAAGTCTCGTTCATTTCAGTCACCTTTGTATGTGGGGATTGGAATATGTCGAGTCTCTGTAGTGTTGGATCAGTGGGGTTGTGGAATAGTCATGATGGGTGGTTTAATGAGATTTCTCTGATGAAGTGGCCAATTTACTTGTAGAGTTTTAAACAAGTGTACTCACGTGCTGATGTAGATCAACACCATTATGTTCTTCCAGTTCATGTGGATATCTTTGGAGCTGATTGAGTCTTCGCGTTGCTGCTGAATCATCTTCGTGCGTCTTGATCCCAATGAGCTACGTGCTTTCTGCATACTAGTCAGGCTGGTTACTATTTAGTCTCGTATGCAGGCGTAGTCTTCTTGATAATTTTCTTAACGAATTTGTAGGTTCTAGGCAGATTAGATGCTTCAAAATGCAGGAGTTTTGATGCTACAAAATTGCCCTCTACTTTGGTGCCAGTTACGATTTATCAAACTGGATTTAAATTTCTTGTACGGAACCAACAAGTGTACAAAGTAAATGAATGTAAACTAAATATATGTACATGTGAAATACCTAAAAATTGTATTAGAGACACTATATTACGTCAGATCAGCACGTGTAAAGAATGATTGATCTTCTGTCCAGCGGTATATGCAGTCAGAATAAATACAGATACCTATTACCGAATGGTATTAAATGAAACTTTAGTCAAGTACCGATGCAGTCAAAAAGGTATTCAGTTACAAGCATCCTTTATAGAAAACAACACTAAATGTCTTATAAAAGAAGAAAGAATCGAGGTCAAAATATACCAAGAACTAAAGGAGGAACCAATCAATGACTATCCTTTAGCAGTAGTTACTATACAAGACGATGTAACAAAGCAGATTGAAATGTTATGAAGACATCAGTTAACTCCGCAAGAAACAGGACAATTGAAGATAGGACTGTATTCTTCAGTTTTCATAATATCTATTATCCTTGTCTTGTTAGTACTCCGGCAGGCAAAACAGAAGTACTCAAGACTGGGAGAGAGCCGTCAATATCATGAACCTACCAGAATAACAATGGAAGAATCCAAGTCGAAGAAGTCAGTCCATTAACGACGCCATATACCATTATGTTAACTTAGAGTATAAATAGACCGAAGACCAATGTACTAATTGCACTCTTTACTTGTATTTAATAGAGTTAACATGTACTCAATTTTTTTATTTTATATTTATTTAAATCCAGTTTGATAAATCGTAACTCGAGCAAGCGTAACACACCCTCGACGGCGCACAGCACGATTATATATATATTAGTCTATGCAGCACGGCACTAAGAATTCGGTTAGGCCAATAAGTACTAAACACTAACACTTCAGTAATAAAGTTGAATATCACGTGCGCTCTTTGATAGTGTTCGAGCACAAAATTAAATGGCGTAAGTCTTAATTCTATTCTTTACGTTTTTAACTAAAGTAATAATTGATCCAGAGAAAAAATATCTTGCGGCTCGATATTGTCTTACTGTTAGTATTTATTTTAGACGTAAAAGCCGAGTAATATTGAAAGAAAATGTAATAATCTTTAAAAAAGACATGAGTTTCGAATAAAAATGAATCGAGCGAAAATGTTACAATTACGTAACTGTCTTGTACATGGAAAGAAAAAGATCCCATAAATCATATACTAAAGTTTCATTTTGATTGTATGTGTGACTGCTTCAGAATATGAATGCAAAATCCTTTTCATTTCTTTCTTTTCTTTATTCTATTATATTGTATTCTGCAAAAGCTTTACTTATAAAACATCATTATTAGTGGAAAATATTTACACTGCAGATTACATACCTAACTACGATACTTAACATAACATCACGCATGTAACCCCCGAAGCGATAGACAGAGGTGTACTTACCTATAGAACATCTACATTTCGCTAGTTATGTTTCCGTCCCATGTAATACGGGGCGAGCCTATTGCCATCAACCGGGCAACGATACCTACCTATCTATTCTGTAAAACTCTCACCGTGAAAACTTAGGTAAAAATGTACCTACAATGATCTTTTGGCGTGTGGTCACAATTTGAACTAATGCCGCCATCTTGTTTATTCAATACTATTTCTGTGACAATTTCACAAATATTTACCAACGACGCCCCCCTGTCAAAATGACATTCAGGCGCCAAAAAAGTCATGTAGTAGTGTTAGCGAGCTCGCTTATACTACTACAAGAATCTTTTGGTGCTATTGACAGCTGTCAATAGTGTCAATTCCTAGCTTCAGGTGAAATGACAGCTCACTTCACGTAAGTATTCACGGCAAGATTTTCCAGAACAGACCGGCTGTACCTACTACTCCACTATGTTCGAAACAACTTAAGTGTATTAATCTATCATCCGTGTAAATCACTCGGCACTCGGTGCGAGCCTCAGTCCGGCTAGCTAATCAAGGTAGAAGCTGATGGATGGCCGCGGCCTTGAGTAACGTCACTCGATGTAAAGGGCAACGGTTGTTTATAGGACATTTTTCTTAATACTTACTTCAGGTATGAGATAGATAGATAGATTTCATGGTTCCATGAAATGCCTGGAATATAATCACGGGTCTCAAATGTGTCAGTGGGTTTTCTAGAACCTAAAGTAAAACGAAAAAAAAAATTGAGCAGGTAAATATTTATATTATGTTAATGGATAGAGAGGTAGACGAAGACCAAAGAAAAGATAGATGGATCATGTGAGGGATGACATGATAGAAATAGGAGTGAATTACAGAATGACGGCTGCACAGGGGAGATGAGAAGAAAAAACATATTGCGCCATCCCATGGAACAAGGGCAAAAAGAAAAAAGCTCTGGCTAAGTTTTAGTTTATCAGCCGTCGAGTTGGGAGTCCATATTTTTAATACAGAACGATCGTATTATTAGAAGCCACCACGTAAAGTTTTAAGTTGCGGAGATAAATGGTTTACAAGAAAAAAAACAAACAAAATCGTAGAAGTTTACAAATATTCTGTCACTTTTGGCATTTTGTCTCGCCATTGAACGTTTTGTTTTACGTAAGGTCAACGTACTAAAATGTTTTACTGCATATAATTATGAAATAAATACATTTATTTAGTAATTTATATACTTTTTATGCAATTTTGTTATATTACATACATTTCACTGATTTAAATTAGTGCTATTAAATTAACACTTATAACAATTTACCGAGTATTGCCGATATGTGAAACTAAACGTAAAACGACGCCATTTTGTGCTATCACTGTTAATTGACTTACTTCAAATAGAAGACTAAGCTTGAGACTTCGGGCACCCCGGCACAGCTCCACTTAGTAAAAAGGCAATGAGAACTTACGCTGCAAGAGCGAGCAAAGCGAGCTCGGGGACTTGGAGGACCCCGACTCGGATAAACAAATACATATTTGAATTTAAAAAAAAACATATCTCAGAAAGGGGGGGATCCGCAACTTTTCCTTCAAAAGGGGGTTATACACATCCCCCCCATCCCCCATCCACTCCCACTGACTTAAATCGACGGCTGATTATCAAAATTCCTACCAAAGCTCTTGTGAAAATAATATGTATAACGTGTTTTAGTTCTTATTTAAGTGTCCATGTAAGCGTTGTGTCCTCCAAAAAGTGGAGTCTTAGATTCGATGTAGGAAAGAAACACATAAGAGCATATCTTGTGGGGTAGTCGTAAAAAGTTTCGTGATGGAATATGTTATGACGCTGTCAACCAAGTCCTTGCGTACTCATCCTAATAACCAAATGGAACACGTGCGAAATATTACATACGTAGAAATAAAAAGGATATCCATATTTAAATGTGTATCTACAGTACCTACAATTGTTTTCTTAATGTCCCTCGGGAATCATCACATTTCCGAATACAAACGAATGCTAATTTCCATGTTCATCAATTATTAGATTTATCGTGTATAATAATTTGAATTCAGAACTAAGTACATTATTGTTGTTACAAAAAACAACAAAGTACTTAGTTCTGAATTACAAAACAAAACAAAACAACAATAAAGTACTTAGTTCTGAATTCAAATTATTATACATGATAAATCTAATAATTGATGGACATGGAAATTAGCATTCGTTTATATTCGGAAATGTGATGATTCCCGAGGGACATAAAGAAAATAGTTGTACTGTCCTTCAAATAGACTGTCAGGACGTTCTGTGAAAAAATGGGTGACAGGATTGCATGGCAATATAATCCATTTGTTCATCTAGCCTGTTTGTTTAAACCACTGAAGGGCAAAGGGTTGTTCTTCATTATTTTCTATTCGCTGCTACTGCTGGCCAATCCTTTCGGAAGGACTCAAGTTCTCTCTTAGTTTTTTAACCAGCGACGTGCCCCTTCTTCACACGGTTTTTCTGATTAGACAAAACATCGAGATTTCCTTAATATTTGTAAGTTTAATATTAATTTGTTATACACATGAACCTTCCGGAATAAAATCTTTAAATGATGGTGAAAACCGTATCCAAATCCGTTCGTACACGAAAAGCGACATTAATTTATAATATGTAAATAGATTACAAGATGGCTAACATTCATTTGGAAGTTCTGAATTATGTATTGTACTTCTTTAATGTATATTTCTCTTGTTTCAGGTTACGTTATAGGAAGACGACGAGTGCCACCATATACCAAGTGTTCTTTACTAAAAAATTAAGATTAGGTAAGTGTAATATAATATCAAAATTAATTATTTATTACGTAAAAATATGGTGCAATGGTGGCCCAGTGGTAACGGCCCCGACTTACCGAGTCGAAGATTGTAAATTCGAACCCAGGCAGGCGCTTTACTTTGTCTAATTTATTTCTTAACCACTGCTCTCGAAATGGTGAAGAAAAACATCATGAGGAAACCGGCATGTCCTAGAACCAAAAATTAGAAGCCATGTGACATCTACCAATCCGCACTGGGCCCGCGTGGTAGATTACGGTCCACTCCCTCTCACAGAGAGGAGACCTGTGTCCCAGCAGTAGGAACTTTATAGGCTGATTATGCTACTTATAAATAGAATAGAATTCCTCAACAATTCTAGAGGAACTACCGCATGTTGCTGTGATTAAATTAAAAGTACCTATCTAAAATCCTTATCCAAATCTGTTGAGCCGATTATGCATTACTGACTCTTGCCCGCGACTTCGTCCGCGTAGAAGTCAATATATAACCTACTATAACTATAACCTAACATAAAACATATCCTCTAACACTCAACAATAGTTTAGTTATCTACCAGTGAAATCATTTTTGAAACCGGATGTTCGTTTTCGGAGTTTTCCCTCTACATACAAACTCACAAATTTTACCTCTTTGTAATATTAATACAGGTACATTGATTAACGAAAAATTCCAATAATAAAAGTACCTGTTTAATTAATTCTACTCTGATAATTGCAATCTACTAAAGGAGTCAAACAGAACATAAAAGCTTCCCTTTAAAAGTAATACGATGAGGCAAAAATTAAGGGTGTTAAATGAGCTAAATCATTCGCGAAGAATCCGAGAAATCTTAAGTAATTTCTTAAAAGCCAAGTCGTAAATCACAGCTCTAAGTAGTTTCTTTAAAACCAAAGGGTTTTACACCGTTTTTTCTTGGATGACTTAACGGTTCAAAACTTTTGGTCTACAAAAGTATTAAGTAACAAAATGCTTTTAAAAAATGATCTTATTTTCTTCTTTCCACCAAGATAATATAAAAAACCTAGCAAAATATGATATTTTTCGAACAAATCCTTCATTTTATCCCTTTCGCATTTTCATAACTAGGTCAATGCCTAGATCCTGAGCGATCAAAACGTCTCATAAAGATAAACTCATACACATCACTGATATCCTTACAAACCGACGGATCTATCGTCTGGCCTTGCCCATTTATCACCTAAACGTATTTTACAAGCGAAGGAAAATAGACCTTAAAGTGCAGAGATAAAATGCATCTCACTTCGTATAGTTGAGAGGAGTTGAGCTGTTTTTGAGTTTGTTAGGGTAGCCATGTTGTAAGATAGTGTTCGGAATTTATGTAAGAAATGGTGATGTTAGGGATAAAAATGCCTAACATTTTTACTACAAAAAAAAAGTTTAGTTTTGCACGACCTATTTTGTTCCAAATACAGATTACAAAGGTATAACCTACATAATTTTAGTTAACAAAATAATCTCCTGCCTGCGATTTATTTTGTTTAGTTAAATCAAAATAAAATTTCAAAATGGCGGATTTCTGATAGATTCCATTTATTTATTTATATAAACTTTATTGCACTCCAGAAAATATATATAACAAAACAAAACTATGATGTCCCTACATATTGACACTGAAATATATTAAATCTGATTTCAGCTCTAAACCTCTCATATCTCTGGCTATAAAAAGCGTCACTTCATAAGACCAATCAAACTTAAGAACATCATAACTAAAGAAAATTCTCGGAATGATCCTCACATCTGCAGCCCTTACCTAAGGCCAGAAATAAAACCCATTACGAGGGCCATAAACATTTATAAATTCCCGACGGAATCACCGTTATCTGTATTTGTGACGGTTTTGTATCAAACGCTGGGAAATAAACTTTTTTTGCTTCCACTAATAATTTTATGACAAGGGCGAATAAATTTCGTTGGTAAATAATTAAGTAGATAATCGAGTCAAGCAAATAAAAGGAAGGAGGAAGGAGGTGGCGTTCTTGCCTAGTTTCTGCCTACCCCCATGGGAATTTATGTATGTATTTCATGCAAATAAATCTAATTTAAAAGCTCCCACAAGTGTTATAAGTTGCCCGGCTTGGGCGGAGCACCGCCGTATCCTCGTGGCGGCGATCGGCGGCGGCGATCTCTCGCGTCCGGCCCTAGTTCAGGCCATGGTACGGAGCGAGAGAGGATGGGAAGCAGTCACCTCCTTCCGCGAAGCAGTAATGCTCGCGAAGGAGGAGGCGGAGCGCGTGAGGGAGAGGCAATCATTGCGCCCTCACGCCCCTAGTCGCCGCAGGAGGAGACACCCTGGGAGTCGGGAGTCGTTAGCCGACTCCCGGCCATCGTAGGCGCGGGCCTGCGGACGGCGAGCAATGGGCAGCTCGCCGTCCGGTAAGGACCAGGCCCGGGTCGACGGCGCGTTGTGTTCCACGCGCGCCACAAAGAGATGTCAGCATAATTGACGGGGTCCGATAGGGCGGATGCCTGCCGGGGTCAGGATTGTTCGAAACAGTTACCGTGGCCCTGGCGCACAGGCAACTGAAGGAACACGGGTGGGTTTAATCAGTAAGAGTCTGACACGCCCTTCCGCTCCGCTCAGAGCGGGAGAGGTCATTTGATGATTTCATACCCAAAAAAAAAAAGAAGTCTTATAAGTTCAAAAGCTTGTTTGTTAATAAGTGCTGCTAACAGCAATACCAAACACAAAACGTTTGAGAAAATATAATTCAATTGTGTGATTTTTTCAATTGTGAGTTTTTTTCAATTCGAATGTGAGTTTTTCACGCTTTAATAACTGTCTAGCTTTTTTAAATAGTAAGTATTAAGGGGGAAGCGCACGAGAAGCCCGCAAAATTCAATTTTTTCTTAGTTTTTTTGCAATTTTCAGATCAGTGTCAGGTTGTATGTGAACAAAATATGATTCGCGACCATAACAAGTATGTATTTACACAATTATAACCATTTAAATCAGATCAACCCTCTACGTTCATATAAACCTATTGATTGATATTTGACATTCGAATTGCGAATCATATTTTGATCAACATACAACCTAACACTGATCTGCTAATTGTAAAAAACGTAACAAAATTAGGAATTCGCAGGCAATATAGGACTTTCCCTTAAAACCAAAAAAAAAATTACAAGGGCTTCAAATGAAAAATTATAATTTGTTGAAGATAAAATATTTTTTTACAATATCGAATGAAACGATACTTCAACGGTTTTTTTTTCATAATATCATAACATAACGCCTGTATTCCCCGAAAGGTTAGGCAGAGGTGTACCTATCCGTAGGCGCGGGCTTGCCGGGGTCGTGGATTGTTCGAAAGAGTTACCGTGGCCCTGGCGTACAGGCAACTGAAGGAACACCGGTGGGTTTTAGTCAGTTAGTCTGACACGTCCCCCGCTCCGCCCTAAGCGGGAGAAATCATTTGATGATTTCCCAAACCAAAAAAAAAGAGCTGAATTTATAGCACACCCACATTTCACCAGTTATGTTTAAGTCCCATGTAATAGGGGGCGAGTCTATAGAATAGAATAGAATAGAATACTCTTTATTATGTACACCATAAAAATCTAGTCTATTGCCATCAACGGGGCACATATCTAAACTCCGGGCTGATACTTAGAAATTCCAGATGGAAAAACCAGTAATACATTGCCCGACCCAGGAATCGAACCCAGGACCTCATGCTCAGCAGTAAACAGTCCCAATTTTGCCGTTACCTTTATTTGAAAACTTTATAAGAAATAACTCTACAAAAAAAGATATAATTTCTAGCGTATCGAACACAAAATCATTCAGGCGAAAAGTTTCTACAATGAATACCCACGTTCATAACTAAACTACTTAACAATATGGGGTAACACCACAAAAGATTCTTACGTCCTTGTATAATATAATACATAGGTACCTATGTACAAGTTTTCTGTCATGAATACTTCACGCGTGACTCGGTGAAAGGGCCAGAGAACAAGAGGAAATGACCAGAAAGTTTAGCCGAAGATTCGACGAAAGTCGAACTTAATTAAGTTAGAGTTAGTTTATCGCGAGAACTTAGTATTAAGGACTGCTACTCTGATTCCTTGAAATGTACAGTTAGTAAAATTGATTAGTAAGCAGTCAGCTAGCTACAACTCACTTTTTACCCGAATGCGTGACAGCAAAGACAGGTTTCTTAAGTAACAATAAGAAGAAGAGAGAAGAAATTTGGCACACAGATAGACTATGACCTGAATACGGACATAAGCTACTTTTCATTCTGGATCGCAAACGAAGTCGCGGGCAACAGCTAGTAAATAAATAAATATTTAAGTTTTGTTGACCCCCATTCAGAAATGCTTCTGACTAAGGAATCAAAGCTTTTCATAATGGGGTTTTAATGTATATACTGTTAAACATATATACATATAAGACTTTATTTACAAACATAATAACAACAAATGACTGAATAAATAAGTAACTTATAATAAAGCTAAACTCGTAATAAATCTAAAACCTGCGTCGACATTACGCTAATTTTCTTACGGGGTCTGAACTAAGTAAAAGTATGTTTAGAAGTCCGTATTTTGTAAGTTGTCTTGAATTTTTATAGTATGATCTCGTCTAAAGGCCTTATAATTTTTATTGTTGGATTCGGCAGCCTCTACGGAAAGTTCTCCGATAGATAATAGACCATACTGTGCCACTTCAGCACCATGAATGAGGACTTTGTGGACGGAATCTGGGAGACTGTACCATGGATATTCCTGAATTAAAAATCTCGCGGTTTCGAAAGCATATTCATTAAATTTATTCGAATTAATATTAAATCCGGAAGACACAGGATGATGTTAGTATATTTTCTAAGACGTTTGTATGTTTCTGTGTAATAGTTCTACTTATGGACGCCCAAACCTCAAAGAAGTGCAACCTTGAAAAGGTACATTTAATCAAAGAACCTGAAAAGAAAATTTAAAAAGTAACGCATGATTCGTAGACGGTGCTACACACGAGCCTAAGCAATCGTAGAGGATGTATAATAGTCACAGCCGCAGACCGACGCAGATTAAACTTTATATTTTCAAAATGGACAGTTCAATGTTTAGTTTGAAGTAGGTGAGCGCATTTGGTTATATTTGCAATTTTTTTTAGGTCTACATAAAGTGAACTATAATGTAAAAATATATTACAAATCTTGTGTGGCCTAGCACTTAAAAATAAACAAATAATACATCTTATAAAAGTAAAAAATACAACTAAATAGTGAAAACATACCTTATACTTCGAAATCCATATCACAAACACCACTCACAAACAAAACAATTCTAGGAAATCACAATAAATTGCACAAACAAGTATGGATGAGTCACTTATAACGGCGAGTGCAAATCTTATAGGTAATGCTTTCACTTCGGAGGTCAAAACATAAATGATAATTAAATAAAATGGGTGACATATTTATTTCCTCAGGCAGCTTGTTTATCGGTGGATGGTTATGTGTAATTAAATAATGGGCATTTGACAACTGACTTTCTGCAGTTATGACCTGCGGAGGGACCACCGTGCAGTGGGACAGTGTTGGCTACATATAAAAAGAACATAGGCAGTCATAGGGACTTCTGACAGAAGTTAAAACTTAAAACTATGAAATAACGTGTTTTATTTTTCAAATGAATACTTACAAGTAGCATCAAAAGTTAAAATTAATTTGTAAATTAAAATTATTAACATTATCCTGGAGTCCACATCTATCGGCACTCCGAGCAACAATAAGTGCAACATGTCATTGGTACAAATATTGTTAACAATAGCATGTCGGTAACGCGAACTCATAAGATGTTCCCCTATTAAAAAATTGCTCAACGCACCTACAGAAGCTTTCACTTCAAAAAAACAATAACTAACAGATTAGGTTATTGCTACGTATATTGTGTTCACAATCCACAGACGATATTTATTTGTTGCCTGCGTGTAACCCTTTTTGGTGGGAAATCATCAAATAACTTCACCCGCTCTGGGCGGAACGGGAGGGCGTGTCAGACTTTTACTGACTAAAACCCACCGTGTTTCTTCAGTTGCCAGTGTGCGAGGGCCACGGTAACTATTTAGAACAATCCGCGACCCCGTCAGGCATCGGCCCTAGCGTACCCCGTCAATTAGTGCTGACATCTCTTTAAGGCGCACTTGGAACACAATGCGTCGTCGACCCAGACCTGGTCCTTACCGGACGCCGAGCTACCCATTGCTCGTCATCCGCAAGCCGGCGCCAACGGGGGCCGGGAATTGGCTATCGACTCCCGACACCCAGGGTGTCTTGGGCGCAAAGATTGCCTCACCCTCACGCTCTCCGCCTCCTCCATCGCCAGAATTACTGTTTCGCAGAAGGAGATGACGGCTTTCCATGCCCTCTCACTCCGTACCATGGTCTGGACCAGTGGTGGACGCGAGAGATCGCCCCTTCTCCGGAACAGGAACCTCCCGAAGCCTTTGTGTAACCCTGCGCACCAAATTTTTTTGTCGTCGTACCTATGGGAAGTCTGAGTAGAAAAGTTCTACCCTATCGCATTTCATCGGATATAGCTTAATTGATACCGAGGGGAGGTTTACTACGTAACTTTGTATACTATGGAAATACTCGTAGTCAATAAATTCCGGATAACATAGTGAGTGTAAGATGTATCGATGGAAATAAGGTTTCCAACAACTTGGATTCAGGATGTTACAAGAATGTATTTTCGATCAATCCATCAACTTGGCCTAGAATGGTTTAGACAAAAGTCCTTTCCGATCAATTTGGGCTAAAATGGTTTACTGCGAACCACCTAGGACTCATTCAAATGGTGTTGTTTGTAATACTCGTCGGTGCTATAAGGACTAATTGAAATTTGACCATTTGGTCTATGGGGAAAATTATTAATTACAAAATTGAATAAATATTACATGTTTCAACATTAAATTATTAAAAAAAACATGAGTAAAATAAATTAATAATAAACTTAGCCTGTTTTTTTTTATCAAAAATTTCAAATTGAATTACATAACACGAACAAGTTATCAAAAACTCAACTCAGCCATAAACTCGTTATTTATTATAATAATAGAATTTAATTTATAGCCTTAAAAGCCAATAAAAAATAAAACAATTGCTATTCCAAAGATAAAACAAACCACAAATAACAAAGTCGTTGCACAAAGCGAAATGTCAAAGTAGTTTGCATACTAAGTATTGCCAATGACAAAGACAATACGTCGGGATGAAATGCGGGATATGAATTTTTGCTCGGGACAGTTTTATTTAAAACGTTTTATGTGTATTTCATGCTGATTTGATTCGATATTTAATATTCTTTGTGCAGAATTGTTGTCATGTGAGAAATTGGAGCCATTTTAATAAAGTGCCAATGGTAGTTAAACAGAATACAAATGCAGCCGCCGTCTGCATGGAACATGGAATCTCAAAAATAATAGAATATTCTCTCTAATTCCGTACTAACAATCCGTATGCAAGCAATGATTACAGTGAAAACTTCCAAAATATTAAACTGGCGGGGCTATTATTAGCACAGGGCTAAAAATTGGGACATCCCGTGCCCCGGTTTCACGGGACGTTGACAACCAGAGCGTAACCGCCCTCAAATATTAACACTGGCAGTAATCAAGTTGTGCGCACAATATGGAGGCATTTTCTTTTTAATATTTTAAATATGGCCGAATATTCGCTTTTAAAAATGCTTTTGTTTCTTAACGAATGATTGCATGACTGGCTTTCGTGTGGCCATTGCTAATTTTGGTATGATTAAAAAGTGTAATTAGACCTTTTTAGTAAAATAAATATTTAAGAAATGCTGGGCGTCTAGACTACGTTTCTTTTCAAATTACTTAATGTTTGCTGAAAGCATTTCTGAATAATCAGCAGGTTATCTGGAGGTTATAATATCAGTTCTAATTAAAATATTTAAGTATTAATTTTGTAGTTTACATTGCTATAAATTAGAAATTATAAATGAACGCATTTTTTTTGGAGTGGGTAGTTCCCAGGTTGTCCTGGATTCAATTCATCGTCACATTTTGTTCAAAGTGATGCTTTTTCCCGCTTTATTTATTTTTCTTGTAGTTTTAATGTAGATAGACCGTCCCTAATATTTTTTAAGGCATACTTTACACTCAAATAGTTATTCAAGAAATATCAACAAACTAAATTATGAATCACCTACAAAAATTGCAGAAAAAAAGACATCTCCAAATATAAAACAAACCCGTACCTTGGTCTTAACATTTCGGAGCTTCCAGAGTTTTCCACAGGTCATTAAAATTATATAAAAAGATTTCCAATTTGGACATCAAAAACGTTTTTTCTCCCAACCTTTTTCATCCTGTCTTCCGTCACTGGACACTAACATTTTCTTTTGATTAAACTTACTTTATTTTTGTCTTTGTAACTGGTGTATTTACCTAATAAACCGTTATTACGTGCCAACTGTCACGACAGGTCCACTTAAATCTGTATGGAGTTATCATCAAAACACATAAACCTGCAATAGATCTCACTTAAGCTGTGGGTTTTTTTTTATTTGAGATGGGTTTGCTCTTGACTCTAGTCTAGGTCTGATATGACCGAGACAAAGTCGACGATGGAGTGAGCTTACCCAGAAGAAGCCTGTTCACTCTCACTTTAAAGAGATTTGGGTTGTATGCGGTCGGAAACACAGGCGCAGGTAGAGAATTCCACTCTTATGCTGTGCTCATTATAAAATATATTTGGAAGCGCTTAGTGCGAATTGGTGGAATAGCAACTAGGAACTAGAACTAATAAGAAACTAGCTGTTGCCCTCGACTTCGTCTACGATCCAGGATGAAAAGTAGCTTATGTCCTTTCCCAGGTCATGGTATACCCATGCGCCAAATTTCATCCATCCGTTCAGCCGTTTTTGCGTGAAAGGTAACAAACAAACAAACTTACTTTCGCATTTATAATATTAGTTAGGATATCACCCGGTCTATTCTATAAAAAAACCTCACCGTGAAACTTAGGTTAAGTGAGCTTGGAGTGGCATATACAAACGCCACATGCGAGCTACACATCACACTGACGTCACGCAAAATCCTGCATCGCGCAATCAGAGTTTACCGCGCCACTAGCATATATACAACGTCCCGACATCAATCACCAGGGCAGTTGCCCACCAGACACGACACCCGTCTGGTCGGAGGATCCTGCCTTTTCTATGGGGGTATAAACGAACTTTGCACCCTGTTCCTCATACCTCTATAGGCATAAAGTGAGCTGTCGTTGACTGTCTCACTATAAACTCTGCCGATCCATTCAGTAAAAATCTCACCGTGAAAATTTAGTGGCAATGAGCTGCTATTCCACCTGATGCTAGAGATTGACGCTATTGACAGCTCACTTCAATTTCACCGCGCCTAAGCTTTCACGGTGAAATTTGTACAGAACCGACCGGCTGGACTTTAAAAGAGACCTTGAACTTGGAGTTCGTTTCGGTATTTCATAGCAGTGGTAGTCGGATAGGAAACAAAGACCTCATATAAATTGAAACTTGGTTAATCGATAGTCGTTTAGACTATAGAGGTATGAGGAACAGGGTGTAAAAGTCACTCATACCTCCATAGAAGAGGGAGGATCCTCCGACCTGACGGGTATTGTGTCTGGTGGGCAACTGCCCGACGATCGATGTCGTTGTATATATGCTAGTTGCGCAGTAAACTCTGCTTGCGCGATGCAGGATTTTGCGTGACGTCAGTGTGATGGGTAGCTCGCATGTGGCGTTGTAGATATCGCTACAAGACTACAACTTTTTAATACCAAAAATTACTTAACTTTGAAAGGTAAGTAAATAGATACAGTCACGAGCATATATATATATATCAGACCGTCGCTTGTCTCGTCAGATAGTTTTGTTGTTCCTTCGATGTCACATATATCGCTGCCACTTGTATATCCACAAATGATCAAATGAAATGGAATGATGAATCATGAAATTAGATATTATTGCCGAACTGTCCATAGTAATATATAAAATTTATGCTCGTGAGACTACACAGCGTTGTTTTTCGATATGTCATGGAAAGTATCGTAGAAGCAACTTCAATAGGTTTCAGAACCATTCCGAATGAGTAATAGAAAGCAATACACTACCTAATATTTCGACATACTCGTAGTATGCGAAAATATAAGAATTTATCATGTCTCATTACAATCGACTACACGTTACGAAAAGCAATAGATCGTATTTACTGATGCTGAAAACTTTTTGCTGAAAGAACATTGTTAGGAACTGATAAATGATGGAGGCTCTACGTCTCGTTGAAGTAAGTTACGATGCTATATTTATTAGTCATCTAAGTAAATTGTTATGTAACGTGAGAAATGAAAAAAATGTGAGTAATGTTTGTTACTTCTCGTTCAGTTTAACCTATACATAATTAGGTATTTGATTTAATAAGAAGATACTTTTGACGCTAGGTGAAACTATTTTATTTCGATTCATCAATTTGAACATAAACGAAGCAAAAGGAGAATGTAAGGATCTTAGCAGGTGGCGTTCTGTAGTTTCTGCCTACCTGCATGGGAAGAAGGCGTGCGTATTTGTATATATGAATGAATGATATATTTATTTGCAAGAATATAGATAGCTAACATAAGTTCCAAAGATCTAAAATGTGTAAATGTTTATGTAATGTGTAAAATTTGAATGATCGCTATTTTGCGACCGATAGACCGAGCTATAGCAAATTAGACCTACTATAAACGTTACTACGGATGTAGAACCAAGGTACGCCTAATATTTACGAAGGGAAAATGTGGAACCAGTTTGAAACAGAAAAACAAACTAAACTCAAGTCCACAGTACCTAAATACTTAATCCGCCAAAACAAATCCAACATTTTATAAACAGACCAACTTACTGTGTAATTCCTGACTATTTATTTAGCAAATTGTATACATATTTACCGAAGCATTATCTACGTGGCCGAATTACTGCTGTCACGTATATGTACATTTAATCTCGTATTGTGTACCAAATATTTACTTTCAAGTCTTCAACACACTTGGGATTAGTTGTGTCAATGTTTCCTTTGATATCACGATGTGTATGAGATCAAAGAAAGACAGACAATGTCGGAACTTGAAAATACGACGAAATGTAGCTTCGTTTTTAGTGAGTACTTCTGTGGAATTTTCAGTCACGGGATTCATTTTCAGGTCAAACAAAAAGGAGAATTGGACTGACCGAAAAAAGTCTTTGGTATGAGGATAGGACACTGTAATCGATATTGTGTGATAGAGTTGTTCCCAATTACTTTAGTATGTAGCGTCATCAAACATCGCCACATACGAGCTACACGTCATACTGACTTCACGCAAATCCTGCATCGCGCAAGCAGAGTTTACCGCGCGATTAGCATATATACAACGTCCCGACATCAACCATCGGGCGGTTGCCCACCAGACACAATACCCGTCTGGTCGGAGGATCCTCCCTTTTCCATATAGTATGAGTGAACTTTACACCCTGTTCCACGTACCTCTATAAGTACTTAGCAGTATGTTGAAAAATCTATCCATATACGTAGACTTTAGACGGAAATTGTGATGTTAGTACCAAGCTCACAAATATTAGTATAAAATGTATCGATTGTCACACGGGCTGGGGCTTCGTGGTGAAGACCTTCTATTATACGCGACAGGGCGCGATCTTGACCAAATATTTGCATAACCTTTATAATATACCTATCTACATAAAGTTCAGTACGTTTTGTCGAGCTATGAGTGTGTTTCCAAGCCAAATTCATGCTTGTAAATGCAGACATGATACTAAAAAAAAATCATAGAAGAAATACTAGTGTGAACGACTAGTAAAAAATACAACTTAGTTCGCTGTTGATGACTCTGAAAGCCAAACAAACCAATATCTAAAGGAACAGGCATTGGTAAGTACACTTGTATACATTCAGTACCTACAATAGTGGAAACTGAACCTAATGATCATTTAAGGCTTTTATAGACCTACTCGGTCGTGTCCCCACTAAATCACGGTAATATACAAACCACATGACTGCTGAGTGGGTTGCTATGCACCTAAACACACGAATAGGTTCTGTACACCGCTGAGGAACCTTGCTTATATTGTATTGGAGTGCTGATGTCTTCCTCTCTTTCACTTATGTATTTTTTATTATTATTTTATATAGAGCCCCAAGTGACGCGATGCGTAGTTTGTGGCTCACCGAATATGTCACAATTTACCGTATTTTTTTTATGAATAACAATGTATTATTATTATGGTTAACAAAATTTTGTTTCTAAGCTGTTTGGCTAGTTTCAAAGTCAATGTAGCGTGTGGGTGAGGTGGTTTTAAAAATTATTATTGATATTGAAACGAAGTTGTTTAACGCGGCTTGCGGTAGGAGTAAACTGGTAATATCGTCACGTAACGAAAAAGCGTTATGCCCCCTCCATGCGACTTTCTCCCAGTTAGAGACAGAGAGAGAGAGAGAGATAGATTTCATGGTTTTCGAGGGTGATATAGCCGATAGTGTGGTCAAAATGGAAATCCAAGATGGCGACAACTTTATGAGAGCTTCTAAAAACTTATACTAGATAGCTCTGTATTAAAAACGCGTATTAAATTCACACTTTATCTCTCTCTGACTCTTTCTATTATATACGAGTGTGTGTGCGTGTGTGTGTGAGTATCGCGTAAGGAACTTCGTTCCTGACGAGGGTCCCCTGCCCGCACACGTTTTTTTAAATATATTTTTTAGCTTATATTTCCAACTGCAAGGTAAAGGTCTCCCGTTCTCCTTTCTACTCCTCTCTGTCTTGATCTAGTGAGAACGAATCATATCTGTAGGCGTTAAGCTCGTTCCGCTATCTTTGCTTCGGTCACACACACGGTGTTTTGACGTTAGGTAATAGATAATACGGGCTGGTGTCCGCAACTCCACGCATGAAGACAGTGATGTTAAATCCACACAATCCTCAAAGCAAACAAAAAGAAACGACGGCCATCAACTAGCCTGCCTCTCATCAAAGGTTAATTAACATTCATCAGATTATGATACTATTTAGCTTCGAAGCAAGGAAGTTTGGAAAATAATATCTATCTATTGTCCAGTGCTGGCTAAAACAGGCTAGTTTTATGAATTCAATAATAAAATTACTAATAAAAACATAGTAGATCTTGATAACGTCTTAGTGTCAGAAGGCCAATTTTTTAAAACGTTCCCAGCTACAATCAATGTCAAAAATGTAGGTAGGTATTTTTGGCGGATTGAGACTTAGTGACTGTCTTTGACTGATTAGAATGCAAACGTTCGGAATTCGCCCTCAGCTGTGTTCCTGGTCCGATAACTAGCATAAACTCACACAATAGAAACACACGGATACAAGCCAAACGCTTGCTTATTGATGCCACTGCAACTGATTCCCAGATTGGCGCCCTCATATCCAGCCGTATGAATAATTCAGATCAGCCCCACATGCTGATACGAACTCTGAATCAGGTCTGTGTTGTAACGAAGTAGGCTGGTGTGGTGGCTGTATGTCTACATACCGTCGTTTGGTTTGAATATCAATTCAAGAGTCCGTTTGAAGAATTTTACTATACTGCAAAGGCGTCTTTTATACAATGCGGTATCATATTATTACTCCAGCCAGAATCTTAGCTAGCTACCTTATATTTAATAAGCGTTACTTCTCAACAAATACATCTCTTTGTTACTTGATGTTGTAGGTCTAAATTGTCTTAATTACCAATTTTTGCACACAATGTGGTTCTCGTTTAAAAATCACTGTTATCTGCCTCAGACCAAATAAAAAATCAAGACATAGCGCTATCATCAGTGACGTGAGGCCGGTTTCGTAAAAAGGTATGCGCTTAGTGAGGTGTAATTTAGTTGTAAATTGGGTTGCAAATATGTGCGCGTGTATGCACAGAGCAAGGTGTAGTTTTTCATTCTTCTTTATATCGTTCGCAGCACTATGTCTTGATTTTGTATTTGGTCTGACTTATCTGCATCATGGGAGTAGAGAAGGTGATTATAAAAACAATAACAATACCAAACGACATACCACAAACAATAAAAGACCTAAAGAAAACCAAAACACCGTTATCCGGTGAGTTATAGCAGTGACGTCACAAAACAAAGATGGCGGAGCTAAAAGCGCGGGAACGTACGCTTATTACGTTCATTATGTGCATAATGAATATTTTCTTATTTTACGTCCAAATTGTTTTAAGTTACAGTCCGAAATCTTGTTCAATATTCTGAAAGTGTGGTTTATTTTAATGTTATTAGATGATCTTGTCTTTTAAGATTATTTATGAATGTAAAAAAGTTTCTTTGGATCTTCAGATTTGATGTGTTTGTGACAACTTCATGGTATGTTAATGCTGTATCATTCATATCAACGGGTGGCAAATGTTATAATAGTTCAACCAGGGTTTCAAAAATCCATCATTGTGACGAACTTGGGAGTTGCATTTTTAATAGAGTTTATCCGATAATTATGATGAAACCAATAGGTAACTGTACATACATTACTTTTAAATATCAGTAAAATCTAATAGGTAGTTCGTAGCCTTGTTAAATATCAACATGATGTAGGTAGCTACCTGTATTCATAGTCCCATACCTGGAAAATGATCCGGTAAGTAAGTTAACATCAAAAACATTGTTAGCGTACTAGCCCATTTGTCAGTTATCCACGAAATCGGATTTAACGTGCTTTCAATAATTACTAACGAGCAACAGTGTGTTCCTGGAAAATTGCTTCAACCGTTAAACTGATAATGATGTTGCAATTATTAGATACATTCTACCGAATATTTAACATTCATTAGACAGGCATGCATCGAGTCAATGTTAGTGGTTGGTCTTGTTTAATTTGGAAACCATCAGATTCATCACTGCTGGACAAAGGCAGTCTCGAGCACCAGAAAATATAATTCTACTCTTAAATTCAATGACAGACAACGCTTTAACCGCTGAGTCTAGCAGATAGATTATGTAGGTACTGAAAGTGAGCACTAAGGAGGGATTTTAGGCAATTCACCGCCTTAAAGGGTTACACCGGGGATACAAGATTGTAAAGAAGTCCGTCATTTTTGCCGATGGGAAACCCCATCGGCTGCTCATGCTCATACTCTGCCCATGGGGCTTGGCTTTGGATCTGATAATATTTTAACAGTGAAAGCGTTATGTAAGTCTTGACAACCTACTTTACATGAAATGTTTTTGGTGGGACTTCATTTCTTTTTGTAGGGTGCTCTATTTTATTTTATTTTTGGGTTGATATTTTTTTAATATTACAAATACATGTTAAAATCATAACCCTTACTTCTAGCATATTCCAGTAAAAAGGTATTTCTTGCAAGCCAGTAGTTACTTTCTTCATAGCCAATGAAAAAGAATTTCTTCTTCGTTGTTGTAATGCTAATTTAGCGTTCATAACGAATGGAAGTAGGTATACCTATTATCCGTAAGAAATACAGACTTACAACTCCCTTTAAGAGGGTTGGATTGGAAAAGTTACAAAAGCCTTATTTTATTTTTTTGTTATTTGTGTGCAAATCCTAGCTTGCATACCAAATTTCAGCTCTCTAGGACTTCTGAAAGTACCCCAGAGGTTTTATTTATATACCGATCTGCATCCCCCGTTACGGGGGTTGGAGGGTGAAAGTATTTTTTTTTGTTGTTAGTTTGCATACCAAATTTCAGCGTTCTAGGACTTCGGGAACTAACCTACCTTACCTACCCTACCCTACCTACCTACCTACCTTACCTACCTACCTACCCTACCCTACCTTACCTACCTACCTACCTACCCTACCTACCAACCCAACCCTACCTACCGACCCTACCCTACCTACCTGTCAACCTACCTACCCTACCCTACCTAACTACCTACTTCCTTACCTACCCTACCTACCTGCCTACCCTACACTACCTACCTACCCTACCCTACCTACATATCTATCTACCTACCTGCCTACCCTACCTACCCTACCTACCTACCCTACCGACTTACCCTACCTACCTACCTTACCTACTTATACCCTACCTACCTACCCTACCTACCTACCTACCCTACCTACCCTACCTACCCTACCTACCTACCTACCCTACCTACCTACCCTACCTACCTACCTACCTACCTACCTACCTACCTACCCTACCTACCTACCTACCTCTTCTGTCTCATTCACTAACTTTTTTGGAATTTTCTTATATAGAAACCTTGGCCTAACAATAACCAACACAAAAAAAAAGAATTATCCAATTTAGTGCAGTCATTCGGAAGTTATGCGCGTACATACATTTCGGCGATTCATTTTTTTATTTTATATACAGACTTGCACCCCCGTTACGGGGGAAGGGGGGCGAAAGTATTTTTTTTTGTTGTTGTATGTTTGCATATCCTAACCTGAGTATAAAATTTAAGCTTTCACGCACTTCGGGAAGTTCCCTAGAGGATTTATTGTATATTTCGATTCTATTTTCTTTCTAGGAGTTTGGTTAGTGCCCTAGAGGTTTTGATGAGTGAGTGAGTCAGTCAGTCAGTCACTAAAGAAATCGACGTATTTTAGGTATGAATAAAATCTAAAGTATAGAACCTAAACTCAAGCTAAGCAAATGAAACTTAGTGTGTTATATAAATTTGCTAACTAATTCTTATCCAGAGAATTACAGCAGCCTAGCATTAGCAAGGCCGAAGCTCTGAGGGTTTGAAAATACGACGAAACGGTTCGAGAACCGATAGGCAGTGCTTTTTGTTTTCGGCTCATCTTAGCGGGGGTAATACCGAGCCCCCAGGTCCAGTCAAGAGGGCCTAGACAAGTCGCAAACGCTTTCAAAGCATTTCCTATTTCTTGAAGGGGGATGCGCCAAGTTGGCCCGCGAAATTTAGTTTTTGTGTGCCATGCAATCAAAATATATTATTCGCGGCCGTATTAAATATTTATTTATAGAATTATTATCATAAAAATCATCAATACATCTCTCTAAATTAATATTACCCTATTGAATGTCAATTTCATGAAATCGTGACATTTGATTCTAATGATTATAATTCTGTAAAGCCATATTTGTTACGGCTGCGAATCATATTTAACTGATACTGACCTGCAAATTGCAAAAAAACGTTAGAAAATTTAAATTTCGCGGGCTACCTCGGCTCATCCCCCTTAACGACCTTCAACAGGATTGTCATTCGTTTTCGATAGCTAATGTCAATCCACTTTACCTAGGCCCTAAGGTGGACGTTTGAGAAGCAAAGCGTATCGCTACAAATATAACGAGTTCTAGAAAGCATTTTACTAATACATATTATGTAGTCGTTCCGTCTGTATACTTTTATATCCTACTATAAATTATCCTACTAAAATGTGAAAGTTTGTGAGGATGGATGGATGGATGGATGAATCGTTAGATGGATGGATGTTTGTTACTCTTTCACGCAAAAACTACTGAACGCATTTGGAACACACATAGTTTATAACCTGGATTAACACATAGAATACTTTTTATTGCGGTAGTACATTTCTGTGGAATAATTTCCGAAATCCACACGGGTGAAGCCGCGAGCTAAAGCTAGTAATAACAGGATACAGTAAAAATCCAAGTGAAGTAGCACATTTTTAAAAGAAAAAAAGCCGCATAGTTTATTCCAGATCTCAACACAACAGAAATATATTGAAAACAAAATTAAAAGCAAAGTTGCGCAGTACGGAACGAGTACAAAGCTTGCTACTTTATATAACGTAGCCCGAAAACCTACAAGTGCAGAATAAGTATTGTACGGAACCCGTATGTAACACCCGATGCTTAAGACAATGTAGCCTCTCTAAGTAGATAATTCCGAGGGGATTGCGTTGTTAATGAATTAGTGGATCTAGTCATAGGTAGTCTGTGTATCTCGAGGACTTCTTTTAGGGTTTCGTAGACAAAGGATAGAACACAGGAACCGTAGGCAAAGTGGCCTTATGAAATAACATTCTAATGCCCGTTTTCACTAACACTAGGAGACATCATTTAGGTGTTACCTACAGTTAGCCAAAACGGGTATAAGCCAGCCGCCTGTGAGTCAGTGTGTTTTTTTTGTTTGTTTACTAAATAAGTTATTAACTTACGTGTAACAAAAAAGGAATAAGCAGTCAAAACATAATGAGAGTGCTAATGCGAAGCCTGTATGTTCTTTTTCTATATTTTTTGTTTCTCCACGGAAAAGAAAAAGAAAAGTAAAAGTATTCCATTTCGAGCACCAGTTGGGCGCCAAAAAAAAAACATTATTATCTTCTTTATTCAATAAATATACAATAAAAAAACCTTTTTATATATTTGTATATTTGAATATAAAAGTATAAAAAAAGTTGTAGCCCACCGGTATCGGAACAGGGTCCAAGCTACCAGGGCGCGGCGGTCAGGGCTCCAGAAAGAGGAACCTCCTACAATACGAGCCGTGTCCAGAAGTACCGCTTTCAGAATCAACCCCTTATTATACAAAGACTGCCTCCTTGGTTTGGTGGTCGCAAGCGCTCCTTACCGCTGAGCATGAGGGTTCGATCCCTAGGTCGGGCAAAATGTTATTGAGTTTTTCTATCTGGGATTTTTCAGTAGCAGCCCGGAGTCTGGATTTGTGCCCGGTTGTTGATAATAGTCTCGACCTCTTTTAATTGTGACTTCAAAAACATAACTGGTGAAATGTGGGTATACTATAGGTATGTACTCTTCTTCCCGACCCTTCGGGGAAACAAGGCGTGATGTTATGTTATCTTATTGAAAAGATATTCTCCTTTTTTTCTGGTCGGGAATTCATCAAATAATTTCTCCCGCTCTGGGCGGAGCGGGAGGTCGTGTCAGACTTTTACTGACTAAAACCCCGGGTGGGTAATAATCTGTTGTTCCTTCAGTTGCCCGTGCCAGGGGCCACGGTAACTCTTTCGAACAATCCGCAACCCTGGAAAGATATTCTCCTTTGAGCACCAATCAATATTTGAGCTGCTATAACTAAACTTAACTGTTACGTGCAACATAGATTCATACTAATACAATCAGTGATAGGTAGACTCAGGTACAATGTTGTGTGCGGAACCCGTACGCTGTGTGCGGTTTTCTCGCCTCTCGAGAGCTCTGAAGAGCGGGCAGGCTATCAACAGAATAGGTTAGGTAGAGGACATGTTGTTGAATGATTAGCGATTTGATAAAATTACTTGCATGTTCTGCATACGAACACATACTCTATGTACGTCATACGTAACGTCTTGTATTGTATGGTTTGAATGGTTTCGTAATAAATAAATATTTATTCAGAATTAAATTGATAAAATCTACTTCAAAATCTTAAATTCACTGACAGACCATACACAATCTAAACCTAACTTCGTCATTTTTGCCGATGAGAAATCCCATCAGGCGCATAGTTTTATTAAAATAAAATTCTTAGAAATAATTTACAAAGTTATTGAATTGTTAGATGATGCACTAAGGCAAAATCAAAATTTCCAGTCGGTTATCTTTTAAAGTGAAGGCACGTGAGCATATCCGTCAGAACTTAGCCGAAACTTTCTAGTGCTGATTTGCTGGATTCGTTTTCTCCTATAATTATCGTTATTTCTCCTGACACAGTTTATTTTGTTTACATGTATGTATCAGTATTTATTCTTGTATTGTATAGCTATTACTGAGCTATCCATCCCGTATGTTGCACCTGCCATGTTTTGTCTCTGCATCACCCTAAGGTTGACTGGTAGAAAATGCCTCAGGCATTAAGTCCGCCTTTGTACAGTATTTTTTTACTTGTGCATAAAGTTTTAACACATAAATAAATAAACATTGCTATCTTATCGACTGGATGATATTAATTGCCCCTCTCCTTACCTTAAAACGAATATCTATATTTACAGCCCATTTTTTGTTGGTTACAGCTAGATAATCCTTGCTCTTTTATCGATGGTTTGTTTGCTCCATACAAAACTCACTCGCTCCCGCGCCTGCCCTCACCACGCCACCTACCTAAGGGTAATAGCACATAAACAAACATTGTTAGAGCAATACACGTGCAAGCTGCAAGCTATTCGCAACACTGTCGGGTTTACTACTAAATTGCACTAAGATAACAATTTACTATTTAAAGTGAATTGCTCGTATTTGCATGATATTGCCTGTAGCGTGCGGTACCCGGACAATTACTACACTGAATTAATTTTATGATGATTGAAACAGCACAAAAGAACAACTTCTCACACTTCATACACACGGGGACGCGGTCCCCGCACGTGATTTTCAGAGTCCCATTCACACGATGTGTTTTGCTTCAACGTATGGTATGGCACTGGGAAGTAAATCGCACCGTGCACGTGTAAACGAGACTCCACAGTGCGCACGACGACCCCTAAAACCGAGATTGACAATAATTCGTTTAAAAAAAAGAATAATATGAATAAAAAAACAGCTCCTGCTTAAGATCTCTGTCTTACCTGACCAACTACATTTGGTAAGAACGACAACCCAAACACCATTTGCATTGCTTAATTAGTAATAATATTATTCATGACATCCATAATTAATGCATGTACTTAATCTACCTATAACTTAATCGTGTGACCTATGACGGGCTGTCCGTTGAACATTGTTATTACAACAAACTATGGTAAAGTAAGGTGTAACTATAGTACACCGACATTTCGCCAGTTATTTTTAAGTATATACATATGTGCGTGTGTGTGTGTTTGTTTAGGAATGGGTGTGTGTATGTGTTGTATGTTGTATGTGTATTTGTTAGTTTGCATTTTGCGTGGATTTGACGCATATTTTCCCCCAACTCGTACTTTTAAGGGTTCCGTACCCAAAGGGTAAAACGGGACCCTATTACTAAGACTCCGCAGTCCGTCCGTCTGTCTGTCCTTCTGTCACCAGGCTGTATCTCATGAAACGTGATAGTTAGACGGTTGAAATTTCCACAGATGATGTATTTCTGTTGCCGCTATAACAACAAATACTAAAAATCAGAATAAAATAAATATTTAAGGGAGCTCCCATACAACAACCATGCTTTTTTTGCTCGTTTTTGCTCGATATTGATAACGGCAACAGGAAGACGCTTGAAATATTCTCAAAATATTTAGTTATATATTCACTTTAAAAATAAATAATTAAATTAAAATAAAACAAATATATAAGGGGGTTCCCATACAACAGACATGATTTTGTTGCCGTTTTTATAGATTTGCCCGCGGCTTCGCTCAAGTTTATTTAGACTTTGATAATCAATTCGGGTTATAATTCAATTATGATTCGAAAGACACGTAGTGCCATCTATTATCATAAGAACGTTATTGTTGTTTTGAGATTTGATGAAAGGTACCCTATGTCTGTTTCTGTACACCTGACTACGCATATGCAAAATTTCAGGATGATCGGTTCCGTGGTTTAAGCGTGAAAAGGTAACAAACAAACAAACAAACTTACTTTCGCATTTATAATATTATAGTTAGGAAGTTAAGATGGTATGGAACCCTTCGTGCGCGAGTCCGACTCGCACTTGGCCGGTTTTTTGTATTTATCTGTTTTTCTCTACGTCATGTTTACCGCAAGTAAACGTGTTTTCTCTCTTTCTTTTCTTTATATCCATAATATCTATATCTACACATAAATACATACATAAACTCACGCCTTCTTCCCATGGGGTTAGCAGAAACTACAGAATGCCACCTGCTACGATCCTTAAATACTCCTGTTGCCTCGTTTACGTTAATCCATCTGTATGAACTTAAAGGTTCTGTACTACAAATTCAAGTCGCTTTACGTGTCTGCCTGTGTGACCGCGTTCTTTTTCTAAACAACGGATATTAAGTATATAGTTTTCACTTTCATTTAGAGAATTTATTCTGAAAGATTCATTAATATTAAACTTACATGTAACAAAGGAATTTTGATGATTTGTGTTGTCGTAAAAACCCGTGTGAAGCAGGGCCGTGGGCGGGTCGCTAGTACTTGAGTAAACATGATAGTTTAAACTATAGGACATAGTTCTTGGAACCGTTACAAGAATATTAACTTACACTTCACTGTAACCAGCCATCAAGTGCTTCACTATGTAGTATGTAGGTACGTATATGTGTATGTCGGTGTAGAAATATGATAGGTATCCGAGTATACGCGAAACGCAAGGGCTTTCGCGATATCTCAATAGCACAGGCAAATTCTTTACCTACACTATTTTACAAGTATACTGATCTATTAATATTATAAAGAGGTAAAATTTGTTTCTTTGTAAGTTTATATGTAATGTAGTGCAATGTAGTGTAATGTAGGGTAATCTCTGAAACTGCCGCATGCCGGTCGGATTTGCAAAAATATTTTTGTATTTAATAGCCCAATTCTCGAGAAAGCACACGCTATATAACATCACGCTAGGAAACTATGGGGCGGAGCAAAAAAAAAGGCAGAAAGAACGTTAAGCGAAAACGAAGTAATAGCGTGGGCAGGTGATGCGACGCGACAAGGTGGGTCGGGGGTCGGTGGAACCAGAAATGTCACGCGGTGAATTCGGGGGCAGAAGGTAGTAGATAATAATAGTATCGCAACCACTATGAGATACAGGTATTTAGTTGGTTAATCATAAATGACTGGTTTAAATTATACATATCAAAGGAAATAAGAAATCCAAGGTTCAAAGTAAAAAATAAAATTCGTCTAGTTTCGATCGCGCTGTTGGCACAAGTCACGATCACACGGAGTACCAAACACGAACTGTTGTTGACTTAAAAATCGATGCAAATAAAACCAGCACCAAGAACCACAGATTTGAAAGGAAATTGCTAATCCATTGCTGCTTGTTATTTAAAAAAAATATGTCTGTTACACAATGTAATTTATATCGCAATTAATGTCAAAATTAAAGGCATTGCTACCCCGCTAATTCGATAACTAGCCCACGGATTCACCGGTAAAGCTCAGAACTTACCCGTGTCCAAGGTTTTCCTGCAACATATTATTCATGTCATACAAACCGCGGCATCTCTGAATGATGCTCAGCTATGCGACAGCATGTTATGGACATAGTTATCTGAAACTATGCCAACGCCGTCATTTGTAACAGCACACACAAAGCGTCTTAAATACATAACGAAGCAAAAGGAGTATGTAAGGATCGTAGCAGATGGCGTTCTGTAGTTTCTGCCTACCCCCATGGGAAGGAGACGTGAGTTCATGTATGTTTATTAACGAAGTTTCTTCTCTCGTATTGACACGTACTAATCAGCTCATAACGTGGTGAAAATACCTAACAGCAAGTCAAACGGCTATTTAACAGCTTCATAAACTGCTAATGAAAATTGAATTGGTTTTTATAACCTTGCAGTAGGGGCGAAATGTAGAGTATTATCCTTGGTGATAAAGGCGTCTTCTTCTTGGGCGAGCTTGAATCCTTCGCTGCACTCAGGATTCTAGTCTTATTAAATCCCTCGCTTCGCTCAGGAGTTAACTCAGAGCTAGCCCTAGAATACTTCGTTGCGTTCGGGATTGAAAAAAGCGCGCGTGACGTAAGACACTGCTTTATCCCCTTAGTGAATAATCTACTATTCAACAAAACAACACTGTCTGTCGTAGTGGATATGTACTAACATAGATCGTAAGCCGCATTGTTACTAACATCCTAGGATATAAGTACTAACGTTAGTAGGTTATAAGATTTATTGTTACTAACGTTTTTTTAAGTATTTTTGATTGTGTTTTTGTCAGTGTGAACCTTTTTGTTGTCTGATAAATAAAATAAATGATTGTTATTATTAGTTGCTTGAGAGGGAAGGATTTTTCAAAAATATATTCCCGAGTGGTTGAAACAGAAGTTTATATACGAACTTATTCACTGACAAAAATATTGTCCAATATCAAGATTGACCCAAATCTCTTGAATACCACCCAGAATAACTTTCGACTTGAATCACGCTATTTTCAGCCGGAATAGGGACAGTATTGATCGTTTCTTAAATAGAAATCACTTGGTTATTTACATTGTATTTAAAACACAGCTACTTCTCCTGACTTTGTCCGACTGAGGTATTTGAACATTTTATCAACTTAGCAACAACGCGCAACGGTTGAAATTCAATTGTCTCGATAAACAAAGAAACAATAGCACTTCACAAAAATAATAATACCAGTAACCATTTGTCCTCGTCTGTTGGACAAAGGGCTTCAAACTCCAAATACAACGTAAATATAGTAACGAATATCTCATCTTTGTTTCAGATTGTGCAATACGCCTAAGAAATTTACGCGTGGGTCGAGTGCACTCGGGGCACGTGCCGCGCACGCACGGGTGCCGCGTGCTCGTGCCGCCCCCCGGCCCGCGCCGCGCCGTCCTCATCGAGCTGCACAAGCTCAACGTGCCCTGCTCCACCGGCTTCATCCGCTTCGCACCCAACACCCCCACACTCTGCGGAAAACTGGACCAAATACCTATCCCAAATAGAAAGTTCCTCTACACCGCATCAAACAAAAACCCCGCCATAGAACTCCACGGTCGACCTACGTTCGCCGCGATATACCGTCTAGTAGACCATTGCCATGATGTTCTGCTCACGGGAAGAAACGGCTCGTTCGAAGTCGGCCCGACCGTCAAACTCTCATGCTCGTATGAGATCCACCTGCCCTACGGCAACCGCGTCGCTCTGCGACTCCAAATGGGCACAGGACCAATGAACGCGAAAGAAAACGATGTGTCCAATATTATACATGAAGACGTGCAAGCTTTGTGTAGAGGTATGGAGTTAAGTTTAGAGGATGGGGAGTCCAAGTGGAGGCATTGTTCTCAGCCTGGCGATCCATTGAGGAGTGTTCAGATAGTGTCAGAAGGGAACTCTGTCAGGCTGAATATCAGTATAACTGCTAAGAAGAATACGTCAGCCATGTGGTTGAAAGTGTGGTGGATGGATAAGGCTGTGGAGGACATTGTGGGGCACTGCAACTACGGGTGGGTGCTGTCGGGGGATTTTTGCATATCAGCGGTGCGGGAGGCGAAGAAGGCATGGAGACAGGCGGAGGCCGAGTGCGTGAGGCTGGGGGGACACCTCGCCAGTGTGCTTAATGAGAGACAGCAACAGATTATGGACCAACTACTTACACATGCGTGAGTACCCATATCATAGACTTGTATTGTTTTTTTCGCGTTTTGTATTATTCTTCCTTATTAAAATGATCAAAATATGTAAGGCTCTCCCTGACACATTCGGTATAACTAATGGATAAGCTGACTTACAAGAATATCTCAAGTGTCCTTTGAGTAATATTCCCTTATAAAATAATGCCAGAGAAGCAGGTAAAAGGCAATACATTCTAGAATCTAGACATACGCGAGTTTAATGGCACCTTTTCTACTCCAATTTTTCGACACATTAAAGCCGTCGTGACATGTATTTCTACTTTTATTTACTTGAGAAACATTACCGTTGAGGATTCAAATGTGATTCAGGAAAAAGTTATTTCTTTTTCATAAAGACAAATGTACAAGGTACTTATCTCGGCAAGGTTTTGCTTAGCTTAGAATGTCGTCTGCTCCTTATAACATTTATCTCACAAGGTCTTGTAAAACAGTATAGGGAATAAAATCTGAATAGAAAGAAAAAATATGTAGGTAGTTAAAAAGCAAATGAGTTCATAATACAAAATCATTTATTACACACGATTGCTAATAAAATTGATGCATTTTCAACAGAATGTTTTCCTAAGATAACTGCAGAAAATATTTTTGTAGCTGACACAAACGTTCCCCAGTTAGTATAAATAAGTTTTCAAACTCCATAAACTTCGTTCTGCGACCCAAAACGCATCCATATTTACTGCGCCGTACAACTTACGTAACATCCTAGTTACTTTAGTATCCGTTTTAAGTAGAATATTTTTGATCGAATGTCGAATGATCGTAATATACGGTAGAATTGGTGTTGGTAGTCCACAGCCAGATGGTAGATGATCTACAAAGGACGGTGAACCTCAATGAGACTGGTACAGAACAGGGTAGAACATGACTGGTAATTACTTTGATACTTTTTGCCAGGGAATTTGTTGCGCCACTTCTTCTTTCCAGCTAAAACACTAGGAAGTGAAGGGTTGGCGATTTCAGGGCTATTTCATGCAATTTTTGACGTTCAGAAAAGTTTAAATTTTCAGCTTAAGGCGGAACCTTCAGGGTAGCCCGCGAAATTCAAATTTTGTTACGTTTTTTGCAATTTGCAGGTCACTGTCAGGTTGTATTTTGATTAAAATTTGATTCGTGACCGTATCAAATATGGCTTTACAGAATTATAATCATTAGAATCAGCAATACATCTCTATAAGTTCATATTACCCTATTGAATGACTATAGCATGAAATCATGACATTTGAGGGCAATTCTAACTTATGGAGTTGTATTGCTGGTTCTAATGATTATAATTCTGTAAAGCCATATTTGATACGGTCGCGAATCATATTTAGATCACCATACAACCTGACCCGCAAATTGCAAAAAACGTAAGAAAATTTTAATTTCGCGGGCTAACTTGGCGCATCCCCCTTTATTTAAATAATAGGTTTTATATTTTGAATAAGATAATAATGATGTCTTTTTGTTAACAGTCCCGGTTTTGGTGTCGATGATGTGTACTGGATCGGGGCGACAGATGCCGTCCATGAAGGCGAGTTCCGATGGTCGGATGGACTGCCCTTCTCTTATGCACGTGAGTACATGATATGCTTGGTTTTCTACTAGTCCATATACACAGCCAATCCTCAAATATACAGGATTATTTTTTAACCATTGCGAAAACTGTAACCATTAATTCAACATATGATTCGTAGTTTAGAACATTGTCGTTGCCTATAAAAAAAAAATAAGTTCCATACATTTTGACCGCGTAGCTATTGCCCTATTCTATGAAACAGCAGTTTTTTTTTGTTTTGAATACCGAGGAAAATCGTATGCTGAATTCATGGTCACAGTTTGCGCACTGGTTATTTTTTTCATGTGTTTGGGTCGGCTTCCAGTCTCAGATGCAGCTGAATACCAGTAGGTTTTCTACTACTACGTAATTATTTCTACAGCAAGACGAACTAGCCTTTGTGAATGTGAGAACGTTGTAGACCTAACTTGTAGACTGTAGATTTGTGGACCTTTTTATATTTTGTTGAGTACCTGTTACTTTTTGACAGGCCTACACTGTTCTTCCTTATCTATCAACACTGTAATTGGAAACATTGTAAAAGCCCCTTATTTTTAAAAGAGTAACCGTGGAGTTTCTTGCCGGCTCTTCTCCATAGGAAACAACCAATTGGACACCAAATAGCTGTAAATGTTTTCAAAAGTTTTCGTAATTGGTGAATACTAATATTACTTACTTTATTAATATTTATATTTTTCAGTATCACTTCGTTTGACCACTTTGATTGATACAGGATAGCCAATTCGAAGATATACAACTTTAAATTAAGATGACTAACTATTGCAAACGAAAATAACCACATGTCCAAGCCAAGCCAAGACTGTAATATTTAAATAATACAGGCTTGGCAATTTTATATGGAAAATAACATCTCTCTCCACCTTTTTACTGGTTTAAATGCGATCGCTTTTCATCACGTTTTTCACCAAATGTTTCACATTCTTTATTAGGTATTCTACTATCAGCCACAAATATTTAGCTTTTAGTGTTCAAAATTGACCACGAGACGTCCCTTTACAAAACCCCACAGAAAAAAGTAAAGACTTGTCGAATCTGATGATTTTGGGGGTCAATTAATGTCAACATTTCTTGGAATTTATTGTTTTGTAAACATTCCTCTCAGTTTCAATAATGTTTCGTGATGATTGTTTCTGGCTCCATCTTATTAGAACCACGTATTTTCTAGGTCTAACTGATTGACTTGATGAAACAAAAAAATATAAAACTTAACACTATTGCGACTGCCAGTCGCAGTCACCTGTCCTGTAGCCTCCAGGAAGAATGGTGCAAATAATCCACTTAACTAGTCAAACAAAAACAATTTAGAGATCCTGTGTGCGTTAACAAAGGTTGCTCTTCTTCACAAAAGTAGGAATTTTGTTTATTTATAAATCCTCTGTGATCAATATGGAATTAGTTACTCGTACTGATTTGTTGAAAAAAATGGGTTCGTTTCTCAATTCGTTTACGAAGTGTTACGATACAATTACTGAAGTTAATGCGGTAGTCATGGTCTTATAAATGGTGCATTACGAATTTGCCACATTTTAACTAAATAGTGGATATCAAAGAACCGAAAAATATGGTGCCATATAAAAATGGTGGTCAACAAAGTTGTATCATTCGAGTTGGCCAACCTGTACATAGAATATGTTTTTGTTTATCACAAGCCGTGTGCTCGATGGGAATTCCCCGTCGCGACATATACAGCTATTATGACAGATACCTGAACCAGGTGTCGCGACTGTCCAGGGGTAAAGAACTCTTTGCAAAACTTTATGATTCTCGACCCATCGGTTTAGGCTGTGCGTTGTCTGCCAGAGGCTGAATGATTCATTCTTTAAGATTTTTATTAAGTAGAAGATAGTTTTAGTTTTCAACCTAAAGTCCCATCTCAAAAATTCACTTTCTGTGTAAACTAAGATTTATATTAAATTAATATTATAAATGATAAATGATTTTATTTCTGTAAGTAGGTTTGTTCAAACACTTTTACACGTCAATCAAATTTTTTTAAACTAGATGAGGTCGGCATTTCCTATCTGACTACTCTGAGAAGAAAGGCCGAAACAAACTCAGAGGTCACAGTCTCTTTTAAAGTCCAGACATAATCTTGGTCAGATCATGTGAATACCATGTAGATTGGTATCTGAAATGGTCTTTTGAGGAAAGTACTTTACAAGTACATACTCATGTCATTGTATACATATATAAAATACAACAATGTCAATGTGTATATAAAAAAACGGACATAATGTTTGAGAACCATGTAGATTGGTGTCTGAAATAGTATTAAACGCTTTAAGTCCAGGTACACACGGGCGTGATTTTCTCGCGGCGATTTTTTTCGCACACTGGGTTTTCAACGCTCTGGTTATCGCCGAGAGTAAAAATCCAATAAAGTATGTTTTTGACGCGCTGGGATGCGCTCTGTTGGATTTTCAAAGCTCGGTTTAACACCAAGAGTAAATAATGAAAATCCAGTGCGCGTTAAAATCCCGCCGCGGTATTTTTACATCCTTGCAAACGTGTATTGAGTGTTCGGTAGTATTGAGTACCGTAGCGGCTCTCCGCGCGAAAACTGTCGTGACACGAGTGGCGCACGTGTGTGTGTGGCGTAGCCACATCGATGTGGCGTTTACGATCCTTGTGCACAGGTTTATTTGATTGGGTCAATCCTAGCTCTGTTTAGGTTGCTTGGAGTGCATTTATGCATACTATTTAATGAATATAAAACTCTTTTAGTTTGTGTATACGAAGCCCTCATAAAGTGTGGTCAAAAGCCAGTTAGTTCGGTAGTATTGAGTACCGCGAGGGCTCTCCGCGCGATGGCTGTCGTGACTCGAGTGGGTACGTGTGTTTGTGGCTTAGCGACGATGTGGATGTGGCTTATATGAGCAAGACCATTGTTTGCTGTTTTATTTGATTGAGACAACCCTAGCTTTGTCTAGGTTGCTTAGAGTAAGACACGAGTAGGTCCAGTCAGCCTAAAAAAGATGGCGACAATTCATTTAATAGCCTACAATCTTTGTTCCATAATATTGTATCAATGTGTAACCACAAAACATAACACATTGGATACTTAACTGTAGCTACACATTGATGCAGTATCTATTAATGGAACTTTAAACTAAAACTTTAACTAAATTTAATTAATTATTGTTGATGTATCATCTTTTTGAGGCTAACTGTCCCTACTCCGTTTAAAGTTTATAGAGTTTTAAAACTAAAACTCTTTATTACAAAGTTTATCTAAAGAAATTACGCTTTATTAGTACAAAAATATTCTTTTGAAAAATTGTATAAATTAAGACTGAAACAACGTTTTAAAGTTAAAAAACTTAATTTGTATTTGCAGGAGTTATCCTCTTTTCATGACCATAAAATGTCTTCATTACGTTCGTCATAAAAACACACAATCTCGAAGAAAACAACTCTTAAAAGGGCAAGTTACATAACTCCAGAAGCTGAATTTAATAGCTGTGAAGAAAAAAGGAAAAAATCAAACAGCCAGTGCACTTTATAGGTTAAAACCGTCAATGGCTGCCAAGAAGTATCGAGTGAGAAGCTTCAGTCTAGACGGCGCGGCGGCGCGGCGGCAGAAACATGCGGCTTTCCCATATCAAAACCAAGCATGTGCAAATCAAAAAAAAAAACGCATAAACGGGCGTACCGTATCGTATAAAATTAACGTAATTTGTTTATAGCTTTAAGCTACAGGCACGGTCTAATTATCAAGCTCTTGCATGCATTTAGTAAAATCACACAGAAAATCTAACCTCTCCGAGTCAGAATGCTCCAATTTTCTGGCACGCTTCGCTCGCTCTTGCATTCTCTTGGTAACTTTACTAAGAAAGCTAATACTATCCCAGTCCAAAATGCTCTAATTCGCGAGCTCGTTTTGCTCGCGCAGTTACACACTTAACGTATCTGAGTCAGTATGTTTCAATAGTCTAGCTCCCTACTCTTGCATTCTCTTTGTGAGCCCAGAATGATAGGTTACCTCCTGAATCAGGTTATTTATAAATAATTAATACCCTCCTTTTGAGCTTCGCCGCAGTCGGGTAAAAGGCCCCTCAGCATATTTTGATACAGGGCCCCTTTAGGAGCAGCTATGGCACTGTCGCATAATATGAGTAGATAGACGGTACATGAATGATATATAACGTTAATAGGATTATTACCATTAATGGTAACCGAAACTTATCATAATTATATTTTAGTAAAATTAAATACATATTAAATATGATGCAAATAAAAATTTCCTGGAGAGCGCAAAAACAACTAACTAGGGTTTTTCAATGATTAATTTAAGGGGAGCCTTAAATTAATCGCGACAGCACGACACAAAGGCGCCGCTCGTCGCGCGGCACGCGGTGCCTTTGTGTACGCTGTCGCGTCGCGACAGTGTGCACGAGCCTTTACTTGTTTATATGAATTACACTAACAAGACAGTTTACCACAAAAAAAACTAGTAAGTTCCGAACACTATTTGCTTGGTTTTGAAATGGTCAAAATTGACTTACTATCTTTTTTATTGGTTTTTAGAAAGTACTTATGTGGTAGGTACGCTTTCTAGTTAAGACTGCATTAAAAACTTCGTTATTGCTATGAGTTTAATGCTAGTAAATATTACGTGAAAAAACAAAATTGTGTCTTACTGGGTTTTGATATGGGGCAGTCGATACGAGTGTCCTCTTACTTAGTTCAAACATTGAATTATTCACCCCTTTTTAGGGCACGATGTTATGTGAGCTAGTTTGTAAATAAGATGCTTTGACATAGAAATTATTTTAAAATATGTAACGTACTTAGTTTGGTTGCAGAAAAGTAACTAGAGATCGAGCTTATTTGTTCCACCGATTGTCAGACATTTGGACTTACGACCAACAACAACAAATGTAGGTTACTGACTTTGAGAGCGGTTTAAGAGCAGTGTGCCCGATGAATGATGAAAACTTCATGATTTTTTTTTTGTAAACATCGTCTAATTGACAACTGTATGCTCCTCTACTAAAATTTCTATACAAACATTTGAAATGTGTATGCAACTAGCAGTGGAGGGGCATGCAATTTTCAACTGGACGATCTCTACTAGAGTCGCGTCGCGCCTGTCTGTGGTACCCTTTAGGGAATGAGATTCCAAATAATGATGATAAAATTGACTTTTACATATAAACAGAAGTCTAAGCACCAATTCTCACGTTTCTAACTTCAAAAATGACGTACGTCCATACAAACTTTCATTTCACCCATATTTAAGCCCCTTAGGGTGTGAGTTTTCAAATCCATTCTTATTGCTCACCTTCGTTATTATAGGGAACTATTATGAAAAAATTAATGTTTCTAGAGTCTATGGTTTTTATTAAGTAGAATAATAAGTAGATGAGCTGTGTTAAAATTTCGGTGCACAATACAACCTATCTATCAGAACCTATTCGTATCGAAACACTAATTAAACCGAAAATATGGCAACAAATAATTTAACCATACTACAAACCATACATGATTAATTCCCAAAACGTATGATGAATGAATGACTGAACAAGGAGACCGAGGCGGAAATTGCAATGAAAAGCACGAAATGTATTTTAAATACTTAATATACTTTTAAATTAACATTCGGTGATTTTTGGGACACTGCCGCTTATTTTATAAATCTGAAAAAAAAAATGAGACATATTAAATTAATTTTATTGTATATTGTATTGGACTGTTTTATTGTAAACTAGCTGCTGCCCGCGGCTTCGCTCGCGTGGACGTCGGAAATTATCCTACAGGAACGTGCTACCGAGATAAAAAGTAGCCAATGTTACTCCTCGTAATATCAGCTATCTGCCCGTCAAAATCAGTCCAGCCGTTTCGGAGATTAGCCGGAACAAACAGACAGACAAAAATTGTAAAAAAATATATATTGGTATATGTACTGTACCGTGTATCCATATGCATTTAGTAAAAAGCGATTATTTTAATATTACAAACAGACACTCCAATTTTATTTATCTGTATAGATTATTTGACAGTTATTAAAATGCACCTCGTAACTTAACAGTTACTAACTATTTCTAACTTATATTTTAATTCCCCTCATTTACTGTATCGAAAAGTAATCAAGTTTTAAACATTAATTTCCCTTTAAAAAAGCTGCTACAAAAACACTGGCCAACAGCTTTTTACAACATAAAATTCATATTATATTTTTTCACTTTTACAATTAAACGTAACACGAGCGAGCCGTACGTTTTGTTTTTCCTTTGTGCCCGCATCTGCATAGAGATCGAATTTTAAAGTTTCGTTATTTCATCCAACGTCCACATAGATACTGCGGGCTACATGATGGTGGGAAAGTATTAAAGTTACAATTCAGTTATACTTTAAAAACAAAAACAAAACAAAAAAAAAAGAGAAATTGATATTTCGTCTTGACGTATGGTAGAATATAAAAACATACTGTACGAGTTTGATCGGTTATTAGTTTTTTTTTCTGTTGGGGAACTCTGTTGTTTTTATATTATTTTTGGCTGCCGTAAAACGTTATAGGCTAGGTGTAGGTAAAATATCTTCGCGGAGAAACTATATAACGTGACAGGTTTTATTTTTAAGTACGTATAATACGAGTTGATTTAAATACCTATGCTTCCACATTATTTTTATTAACGGCTTTATTTTATGAAAAGCAAAATACACAGTGTGTTAAAATAAAAAATAAATGATTAGCCGACGTGTTTATATTGTAAACATTTATTTAAGTCGTGTTTGATAATAAAACAACATGAGTTTTGTGTGACAGTTAATTTGTAATAAAAATGAACATAAACGTACAAACTTGAAATGACATGAAATGATGTTTATCTGTTCTTAGATCGTTATAAACACTTACACTCGTCAATTCTTTTATCAATATTTTCAAACTTGATGGCACTGGCATTTGCATTACCTACATTTAACCAGTACCCTAATTACGTAACACACTATCTATCAAAATCTGAATCATTTTGAAGCCTATTGCTAATCCATTGCTTCATAATGTTCGAAAAATTTGTCTGCTCAACAACGTAAATAACGCAATGAATGTTGTTGAACTGTCCAAATGAAACCCATTCCTACTGTTAGTGTGTTACGTAATTACCCCGCTGATTAGGTAGGTGTTATAATTGTGTGTGCCGTAGGTACTCTTAAAATATAAAACGTATTTAAAATTTTCATGTCGATAGCTTTTAAAAGATTCATTTTTCAAGCAACGTGTTGAAATTGACAAATAAATACGAACGTTTTGACAATAATAAATACAAATTTATGGTAACGATTCCTTTTAAGCCAACCACTCTGAATACGTTTGAGCTCAGAGCGGTCACAGTTGACCACAATCGTTTGAATTCAATTACTTGCCTTCGCTCTGTGCTTCTGAAGTAGATACTGACACAAATTAGAGCCAGCGTTACTGAACCTCACGATTACGCATTTGAAATTTAATTCGCTTTGGGTAGCCTTTGACATCGTACATTTGTATGGTAATCGAATAGATTTTATTGTAACCGTAAAATACGTCTGTCTGTTTTCTATAATTTTGTATTGATTTTCAACTTTTCGTAACTGCTACAAGGATATTTTGACGATCAAATCGCTCATTTGGAGAAACACGACGTAACTGGTGCTTTTCAAATATAACAGGAGAGTGATTTAAATTGGATATTTTTTTGTAATGGGGTTCAACATTTCAGAACGAGACGGTAAAGTCTAGTTCTGAAATGTTGATAAATCCCAATACATATTAAATATTTCACTCGTCTGCTCCTCTGAAAATTTGTTCGAGCACAAATATCAACAACTAATTTTTGGGAAAAGTTACATTTACGTCATTGTTTCTCCAAATGAGCGAAATGACGTTGACAGGGGGGCGCTGTTCGCGGATTGTTCGAAAGAGTTACCATGGCCCTGGGGCACAGGCAACTGAAAGATCACGGGATCGGGGACACACCCAAAAAAAAAAAAAAACATACGCGCTGTTCAAGAACATGTTTTCTGAAATGTCACTTGAAATGTATTAAAAAAAACAAAATGGCAGCGTTAATACCGACTTTGTCCACACGCCTCCATCGACCTTGTAGTGCTATTGATGCATCAAAGTAGTTTCCACGAGGGGTGACATTTGAAATTGAATGTACGCTCACCGTCAGATAGGTAATAATAATATAAGTCCCGCTACCAGCTTGCTGATTGTTTTTTTACTATTGCATTATTGTTATTTATAGTGACCCTATTGGTGATGTCCTACAGAAAGATCAGGTGCGTAGTACTCGCAACCGGCGTGCGTGTATGACCAGATGTATGAGCGTAAAGAGGCAAAAGTGTATTAACGATCGTAGCAGGTGGCGGTCTGTAGTTTCTGCCTACCCTCATGGGAAGAAGGCGTGAGCTCATGTATATATGTATGATCTATTGATATATTATTAAATCGGTTGATATACATGATCTATTTTCATATCGGTAGTGTAGAGTAGTGCCGATGCAAGAGAAGATTGGGGTTACGTAGGTACCTACTTAGTTTGTAGATCATATTATGACGCCACATCTACCTTGATCAAATTAGTGTTTTACAGAAGTTAAATAACAATTACGTTTCCTTTACGAAACAGAATTGTTAATAAAGGAGACCGAAACGATTACATACAATCTTGGGTCTGGATGTAAAAAGATTGTTGTGTGAGTGGTGTCAATCAGCATAAATATTGTCAACCTTTAACTGAAAATTCTGCGGATTTTGTCAATCTGAGAACAGCGATATAAGAGATTAACTAGGTAAAAGTGAGGTTATGTTACAATCTTTAACTAACAGCTGATTCTCGAAGTGCAAAATATGTTCTTTTGCACTAATAGTTATTATATTTTAGTAGAAAATGTTTGAAAAATCATAGGAATGAACGTCAATGACTTCAAGTCATAGGTAGGTAACAGGTATGGAGTTATGGAAAGGATGTATAAAAAAAAAAAAAAAAACATTTAATATAGTGTTTTATTCGTCTTCTATTATAATTAAAATGTCGTCTTGGAATTGTGCATGTGGTACTATAGGATCTTGGTACCTAGCCCAGCTAAGGTACCATATAATGCACATTATATGAGCGCAGCAGCCTACAGTTCGTCGTCGTACAGTTCATCGTGTAAGGGTCGTCGGCCCAGTGTATTGCAGTGGCCAGTTCTAATCCCACAGTTCACACGGCGATCCATAGTTTGAACAATATCCAATCCACAAGCCGGCGGTACAATCCAAAATAACAATTCCAAGTCAAACGTGTGAGTGATCTTCGGTGTCCAGTGTGAAAGCAAGGGTCGTACAAGGTAGGCAGGGTCGGAATCCGTAAAATACAAAGAAGTGGTCGTGAAAAATGAAGAATAATCGGGAAAGCACTCAAAACGCATCGGAAACCACAAAACGAGTGAGCAAACATGAGCAGTCGGCAACTGTCTAGTTTCGATGTCAGTCAGCTGTCATGCCAGTGACATAGACTAAAAATAGAAGACTGATTTTAATCTATATGAAATCGATAATCATTAATATTGGTTTTTCAGTAATTAATTGATATTTTATTTATTAATATGACTGTAATTATATGCACTATATTAAATAATAGGTCTTTACCTATGAAATTGCCGTTTTGTATGAAAAAATTTAAACGAATTTTTTTCATGAATTTTTTATTTGTATTAATCGAAGTAATCACCCATGCAATCAATGCATCTTTGCCATCGCAGTGGCAGTTTATTGATGCCCTTCTTAAAGAAATCAGCTGGACGGGAGGCAACAAATTCTTCAAAGGCATTTTGTACTGCCTCTCGGGTATTAAATTTTTTTCCCGCCAAGAAGTTATCCAAATTCTGGAAAAAGTAGTAGTCTGTAGGCGCAAGGTCTGGTGAGTAGGGCGGATGACGGAGAGCTTCCAACCCCAGTTCTTGCAACTTGGAGACCGTCTGCTGTGCAGTATGAGGTCGCGCGTTGTCGTGCAGGAGCAGCGGAGACGAGCGATTGACCAATGCTGGTTGGAGATGCGCCAGCTTCTCCATCATTGTGTTCAGTTCTTCACAGTACACATCTGCAGTAATGCTCACCCCGTTTGGTAAGAAGCTGTGATGAATCACACCGGCGCTAGACCACCAAACAGTGACCATCAGTTTTCTAGGGGTAAGTTTTCGTTTAGGGCATTGTTTAGGTGCTGAACCAGGATCCAACCAACTTGCTGAGCGCTTACGGTTATCAAACAGAATCCATTTTTCATCGCAGGTAACAATGCGGTTCAAAATTCCTTCATTTGTGTGTCTGTTGAGCAGTGCAAGGCACGTCTCGACGCGTACTTCGCGCTGGCGATCATTGAGTTCGTGGGGCACCCATTTGTCAAGCTTTTTTACCTTGCCAATTTGACGCAAATGGACCAATATTGTTTTGACGCTAACGTCGAAAGCTGCTGCTAATTCAGCCGTAGATTGTGTATCATCAGCTTCCACAATCGCCTTTAATTCGTCATTGTCGACCAAAGTCTTCGGACGACCGCGAGGTTCATTTTTCAGGTCGAAATTTCCAGAACGGAAGCGAGCAAACCAATAACAGGTGGTGCGTTGGTTTGTAGTGTTAGCTCCGTAAACGTCGTTGATGTTGCGTGCCGCTTGTGCCGCGTTGCTGCCACGACGGTACTCATATTCCATAATTACTCGAATTTTTAACGTATCCATGATGACGAAAAAGATTGAAATGCGATGAAAATGTAACACTAATCAATAAAGAAATGACTACTTTTAGAAAAAAAAATCCATGTTTTTAAAATAAAATTAATTTGAAATTAGAATTCTTAGCCAAACAAAAATTATTTTGATTTGAAATGGCCAGTACTGCAGAACGGCAATTTCATAGGTAAAGACCTAATATAAGTAATTATAATGCATTTAATTACTTTGAGTTAATTATTTAGTGCAAAGGTTTTATTTTCGTAACTGTGTTATCGATTACTCAATCGATAATCTCACGAAAACTATATTTCTCATATTTCTCCGCTTCCAGATTAACAATTGAGGTGATTTTTCATATTCTATGATAAAAAAATATGATTTTTTTTTTGATCATATCACAGCTTATTACATTTGGTTCCACCGTTTTCCATCTCCTTTCTGTGAAAAAACTATTTAAATGAGGGCTAGAAACATAAGTTAACAAAGAATATACGTTTTGCATGCGTTTGCTGCTCTAGTTTATAACAAACAGAACTTGGTGCAGTATAGAACACAATGTTTGTTGGCACTATAAAGTTTAATACTAACGGAAGTTTCTATTTGAATTGAACTGAATTCGGAAACCTTTCTCTCTTCGTGATTTTTAAGTAGTTTACCGAACATGGTAGGTATGTAATTAACAAACTCTCTATAGATGCTAATTGTACATAAAATATATTCTGGAAGTGATAAATATTATTTATCTGAAATTATAATAATAATATGATAAATATTATTATTATAATTTCAGATTTCGTATTTTTTTTTTGAACATTTAGGACATACCTACCTCTTTTCTTTCTGTTAAATCATTAACTGTTCAAGTGGCGCAGAGGTTTAAGGCGCTATCTACTTTTGCCGTTCAAGCACCGCCCGATCGAGTGGTCGCGAGTTCAAACCTCAGTGCTAACTTATACTTTTCGGAGGTCTCCAATATTAATATTTGGAATTGATTTTCCTGGTTCCGGCGAGTAAAAGTTGCTGTCTACTTGTAAGTTTGCAATAATAGCATAACCGTCCGCAAGATGGCATCACTGGTAAGATGTCATAAATGTAAAAAAGATGTGAACATAAAAAGTACAGCTTTGTGTTCCGCCTGTGATAACAGATATGAGTTTGATTGCGACGGTTATCCAGAACCTACATATTGACTAAAAGATGCAGAAGCGAAAAAAAAATGGAGATGTAAGGTGTGTATTAGAAATAAAAAATATTCTAATACCGACGGAGCTTCCAATATTACCATACGAAAGAAGCACAATTATATTAAAACACCTTCGCCAATAAAACAAACATCGAAGACAAAGAAAGGTCTAGTCGATGATACGTCGAAACGTCTGTCTTCAATTCAAAGTAGTACAAAATTATTTGACTCTCACATACTTACCGACTGTGAATCGCCTGATGAGTCATATACTACTCCCGATAAACTATCAAGGAGTGTTGACAGAACTGTAACTGACTTGGTATCAGTCTCAGAAATGAAGGATACAATAGCTCAACTTACACTTCAGTTAGAAAGCACAGAAAATGAACTGGGAAATATATTGCTAGAAAATACCGAACTACATAAACAAATAAAAAAGTTATGTACAGAAAATAATACTTTAAAATCCTTATGTCATTCTTCCTCTTTATTCGGATATCCGGGTACAAGCTCCAAGAAAAAGAAGCAAGCCCTGTCACAACAACACTACGTGCATTCTACGCCATCCTCTCCATCGCCATCCACATTGAACGTTGAAGTTACTGATCACGTAAATATATTACGCCTGCAACAGGAAATCCTAACCCTGCAACAGCAATTAAGGACTGCAGAAAAAGAAATTCTAACTCTTACAGAACGTATTACATTATTGATACAGAGTCAGAATACCTGCGAACTTTCCATTGAAGAACCGAAACGGAATACGGCTAGTTTTAAAACTTGCACTGCCAAGCAAGTACAAAATCTGATTTCTGGGAAGAAAATATATATTTTCGGTACTCAACGTTGCGTTGGCTTAGCAGCCGCCTTATCACACTCAAGAGTAAATTCACAATATGAAAATTATCAACTCGTTGCTCAAACTAAACCAAACGCACCATGTAGCGAAGTAACATCCAACTGCAGAAATGTAAAATTAACAACAGACGATAAAGTTGTAATTTGTTTAGGTGAAAATGACCGTAGCATAAATATTATCTTGTCTCAATTGAAAAATATATTGGATATATTTAGTTGTAACACTGTAATTGTATTAAATGTCGTAAAAAATGTATTCATCAATGTCAATAAATTAAACAATTCTATAAAAAATGTATGTAGTAAGTATAAAAAATGTCACTTTGTAAACCAAATAAGCACCGAATTGTCTGATATGTGTAAGTCAATTAATTTTGTTATAGATTGTAATGACTATAATGATAAATATTTGAACCCTAGTGAAATTCGAAAGAGAATAGCAAGTGGCAAATCAAGTTTCAAATTGAGCATTGGTATACATGAAACAAAAAAAGGGACAATTCCCTACTACTTTAAGAAACAAAGTCGCAGTGAAACTGGTAAGCATCCTAAAATCAATAACTTTACGGAATCCAATACGAAGGTTAGGAAAGGAACTATACCGTACTATTTTCCTGTTATAAATAAGAGCGACTCATTTTTTCGTACCTAAAGCCACCAACAAATCGCACTATTTTAAAATATTACATCAAAATATCGCCAGTGTTCTATCCAAACAAGAACTACTAGAACTAACCATTCAAGAACTAAAGGATGATAATAATGACCCAGATGTAATATGCCTATCTGAAACTTTTATAAAAAAAGGTTTGGACAATTATGTAAAAATAAATAATTATGTAATGGCTACTAACTTCTGTAGAGAACAACAAAGGGGTGGCACTTGTATATTAGTAAAAAAAGAGCTAAATTTTAAAGAATTGTCAATAGTTAAAAACTACGCCACTCAAAATACGTTTGAAGCCTGTGGAATAGAATTAATGTGTGGTAAATTAGTTATTATATGTGTTTATCGCACTCCTAAATCTGATCCAACACAGTTTTTATTAAAATTACACAAACTTTTGCACGATTTAATAAATAAATACAAGTCTAAAGTTAATATAGTTATAGCTGGTGATTTGAATATAAATACACTAAAAAAAGGTAACATTACAAATCAGTTACAAGACTTATGCAATAATTATAATTTGAAAATGCTGATAAATGTTCCCACACGTAAATTGGCTTGTATTGATCATATTTTGAGCAATATTTCCAATGCTACTGCAACCGTACTACCTTTACATCTATCAGATCATGATACAGCACAAATGCTTAGCTTTCCTTCTCAAAATGTACCACAAAAAGCAACAATACACTACGTTTATAAAAGAGATTACAACCTAGATAATATCCGAAAATTCCGGGAATGCTTACAAAGTCTTTGCTGGTCTGATATATATATAAACACAGATTCAAATTCTGCCTTTAATGATTTTCATGATCTGTGGTGCCTCTTTTACAATCTCTGTTTTCCTAAGGTAAGAGTCAGGGTCAACAGTACCGCTAAAAACACGCAAAAGTGGATAAGTAAGGGTCTTAGACAAAGTTGCAAAACTAAGCGAAAATTACGCTATGAATTTTATAAAAACAAAAATAATTCTAATAACTTAATATATAAAAAATATTCCTATATGCTTAAAAAATGTATTTACAGCTCAAAAAAGAATGCGAACATAAAATATATTGAAACACAAGATAACAAATGTAAAGCCACTTGGACTGTCATCAAAAATGAAATAAATAAAAATACCACCCCTAAAGATAATATAGATGCAATAAAATTAAATGGTATTGTAGTTACAGACCCTGTAGAAATAGCTTCTACATTCAATAATTATTACGTGAATTTGACGCAAACGTCACCGCAAGATCCAGCTGTTCAAAATTATGGGCTAAATAGATATGTCAACTCAATGTTTCTTAAACCAATGTCAGAAAACGAAGTGCGCCTTGAAATAATGTCCCTGTCCAACACTAGATCAGAGGGCTATGACGAAATTAGTACTAAAATCATAAAACCTTGCTGTAATGAATTGACTAGTATTTTAACCCATTTAATAAACATGTCTTTTGCAGCAGGAACATTTCCCGATAGGTTAAAATTATCAATTATTAAGCCGTTATTTAAAAAAGGAGATAAATGTGATATTAGTAATTACCGTCCAATTACATTGATACCTATTTTTTCAAAAATTTATGAGAAATGTATGTTTAAAAGGCTAATAGAATTTTGCAATAAATTCCAAATAATAAGTACTGAACAGTATGGATTTCAAAAAAAAAAAACCACATCATTAGCTATTTACTCTCTTATGAAGGCAGTACTTTCAAATATTAATAATAATCATCTGACTACGGGACTTTTTTTTGATTTATCAAAAGCCTTCGATTTTGTGTCGCACAGCCTATTGTTGGATAAACTAGAGACTATTGGGATTAGAGGACCTGCACTTGAATGGATATCATCCTATTTAGGCAATAGACAGCAACGTGTCATTATTAGTAAAATTAACAGTAATAGAGATATGATACCACACTCATCAGAATATAAGCAAAATAAATGTGGCGTTCCGCAAGGAAGTGAGCTTGGTCCAATATTGTTTCTTTTATATATTAATGACATCATAAAAATAACCAAACATAAATGCATTTTATTTGCCGACGATATATCAATCATAGTGACATCAGATAAAAAGAAAAACAAGACTGACCATGAGTTTGACATAAATAATACAATAGACAAATTACTGCTTTGGCTTGACATGAATAATTTAAAAATAAATTTAGATAAATCCGTTTACATTCAATTTAATCAATCAAATAATAATAAAATCAATATAAAACTTAATATTAATAAAATCGAAGAGGCAACCCATACAAGGTTTTTAGGCGTAATAATAGACAAAGATTTTAACTGGAAAGAACATGTAGATAATGTAAGCACTCGAATCAATAAATTTGTATACGCACTGAAGCAAGTTAAAAACGTAACTAACATAAAAACAGCAATTATGTCATACTACGCTTATGTTGAGTCGATACTGCGATATGGTCTCGTAATGTGGGGTAATGGTACCAATATGAATAGAGCATTTATCGCACAAAAAAAGTGCATCAGAGCAATAAGTGGTATTAAACCTGATGACTCATGTAGACAAATGTTCAAGAGGTTTGGTGTGCTACCTCTACCATGTCTGTATATAAATGAGGTATGTATATTTGTAGTTAACAACAAACATTTATTTAAATCAGCAAATGATGTAAATCCCAGAAACAGACGAGATCCTCATAAACTGGTATTAAGTGATTTGCCAAGACTTGCGAAATACAACAAAAACTGCCTTGCAATGTGCGTACGTATTTATAACAAAATACCAAGTCGCTTTAAAATATTGAACTCGAGAAAGTTTAAGATAGAATTACACAAGTGGCTTATTGAATGTAATTTTTACAGTTTAAAAGATTTTATGGATGTGAGATGTTGATTCCTTTTGTTAAAATATAAATTTTTGCATGCTATGTTATATCTTAGCGAAACATGTTGAGCTACTGTAATAATATTAACATCAATGTATACCATGTTTTACGCAAATAAATGATTTACTTACTACTTACTTTACTTTTGGTCATTTTAATCAATGTCTTAAATTTTTCCAATCGTCCAATTATTCCGTCTCAAAAATGTAATCTGAATGTAGGGTTACCTACCATTTAGAACGGAATCCCCCAACTAAAATAACTTCTGAAGATGAAGTCACAAACCAAAGCGATAACACTAGGTTTACCACCACAAAGTTCGACTGCTCAATCGTATTGGCTCGTCAAGAGGGCAGTAAACTGACCGTAACGAATAGAATTGAAGTTACTTGTAGTAACAGCCAGCCGAAATGACGGTCGGTACTGACCAAATCACGGTTGGATGGACCTGACCAAATCGTGAAATCTACGACATAGTAGGTACCTTTAAGTTCATCGTAATTGGAAGGCAAAGCGGCGTGTTATTAACGTGTTATGACTACTTAAGTTACCGTTAACTAGGGTTGATACTTATCGTTTTAGATATTTACACATTTGACCGGTTTTCACCCATTGATGGTCTTGTGGTATTTTTATGTAGCCGTCCACAATTTTTGGAAGCTGCGTTTAATCATGCTGATACCAAGTCCGTGCCGTAATTGTTTTATCATAAGTACCTTCATTAAATAATAATAATAATAAATAAAGTTTTGCTGAAGTAAGTACGCAAAATACTTACATACTTATTTGGATTTTTTTATGTTCAAGACTTTTTATGAACCGAATTTTATAAAAAGTAAATAATTATTCTATTCTAAACATATAATTCCAAATGGCATCATTTTAGTGATTTACTCCGTAACACAATACGTAGTAAGTAGTTTAGTAGTTAGTTAAGTGATTTATGCGACCTACCCAAATACCCTTTCTTTGGTTGTTTGTCGAATCCTTGAGCTCCTTAAGTTCTGAGTTGAGCTACACGGTTACTGACAAATGCGTAAACTGACTGGACCGGTCCACTTAATCTGTGTGGTTCTTTCCTCAAAAGACCATTTCAGATACCAATCTACATGGTCTTCACATGATCTGACCAAGATTATGTCTGGACTTTAAAAGAGACTGTGACCTCTAAGTTTTTATAGCTTGTTCCCAACGAGTCACACCTCAACGGGTAACAGTGTGACCGGTTGGGAATTAATTTTAAAAATAATCCCAACCAGTCATACTGTTACTCGTTCTCAGATAAACAAAAATTGTTCCCAGGTATTTGGTACAACTTGGGGCACCCCGACTCGGACAGGTTAGGTTAGAAGGGGACGGCGGGGTCTGAAAGACCCCGCCGTCCCCTTCGTGGTTATTTTTTTTTAAACCGCCCAGAAGTAGGAGTCCCGCGAAGCGGGACTCCGTCGGCTACGCCTCATTATTGTTGAAATACTTATTAGGACACACCTATTATAATACATACAAAAACATTTATTTGGTACTAGACCTTATATCTCAGGATTTTAGGTGATTTATTGTGGAACTGATTTTGCATTGTTTGGTGACTACATTTTGGTGACAGATCTACTATTTTGAGGACAAACCCTATTATTTAAGAAACACAAAACTAATTAAATTGGTGATAGCTTAAATGATACCCTAAATCAAGGTGGGATCATCCCAACGAGTAACAGTGTAACAGTAACTGTGACTCGTTGGGAATTATTATCCAAAACATTCCCAACGAGTCACACTGTTACCCGTTGAGGTGTGACTCGTTGGGAACAAGCGGTTTTTATCGGCCTTTCTTCTCAGAGTAGTCAGATAGGAAACGCCGACCCTATCTAGTTTGAAAAATATGACTGACGTGTAAAAAAAAGTGTTTGTACAAACCTACTGACAAAAATAAAATCCTTTATCATTTATAAATTAAATTAAACATACGTAATCAGTATCTTTAAATAATCTAGCAGCATAACAAGTCTGACAAGATTTATATGAGATGGATTTAGTTAAACAAATCTAATTATAGATAATTATGACAAATATCAGGATAGTGTTTTCATGTCAAGATTTAGCCCAACAATATCTCAACGTCTTCACGTTTAGCGTAATATGAGAGTGACAGGACATTAACAAACATTATTAATGTATTTTCGCTTAGTAGGAGTTATAGTTTAAGCGTAATCGTTTATACGAGCTACCATCTGCCTCATACATAATTTAAGTAGGTATAATTTCTTTGGATTTTCTGGTGGCATGCTGAAATAGCACACTACTCTTTCATGTAGGTATGACAAGCAAAATGGTAGAAGTGATTGAAAATTGTACATAAATTATGATCACAGAAAGGCATAACTGCCCACATCCGTGTAGGAATTGAACTCGTTACCCAAAATACCGTCAAACATTTAACATAATTATAAATTCTACAAAAGTTAATTTCAATAATTACCTACCTATCTCAATATCTATACAAATTCGTTTTGAAATAAAAATCAAGTGAACGGTATGTGTGCCAATACTACTAAAGGGTCGGCCCTGTTTACAATGTCGACATCTGCATTCAACAAGTTCAGAACCGCAGCGATCCGCAACGGACCGCAGCCGCACCGCACCCGAGCCGCCCTACGATCGCGTCCGGAATGTGACGTCACACAATATTGGTAGTCCTGCGTTAACAAAGTTATGAGGTTGATCAATATTGAAGGGTTAATGGATAGGAATAAATTTGTTACAGATGAAAAGACTAGACGTTTAAAAAAAAAATGTTTAATAAAACTAAAAAAATACGCTTTTATAGAAAATCCAACTAAAAAATAGAAAATAAATTTTAATAAATCTGATTTCAAAAAAAATGTGTAAGAAAAAATTATTTTATTGTAAAACAAGCGTGGGGTGCTTTTCAGGATATTATCAAAATAACCCTTCTACTCATATCTGTTCATAAAATATTTATAACTATTGATACCATGCACCCCATGCTTTTTAGTATTTTCATGGCGTTGAGACGTGTGTTGGGACGTGTGAGAATGTTGGCTAAGTTTGAGGATCGAGCGTATGTTAGTGAGTCTGAGTATTTTCATAGAAAGTATTGGGTCGATAGTATATATCGAGTATGAGTAGTGAGTAAGTTTGGGGTTCCTAGGGGTCCGGGAGCAATCTCGGTGAACGAAGTGTGGCGTAGATAAAATAAAATTGTGTACCATCTATCGTTAATTTATCATCAAGAAAAATCTACGTTACCTACTTTGTCGATGTACGATGTCGACGTATGAAAGAAATTTTATATCAAATGTAAAAAAAAAACTTGATAGTAATTACATCAATTTACTATTAAAGTAAATTTTGAATAATTATTGGCTGCAGTCGCAATAAAATCGATAAATATTGTTTTATATCAGAACTCTTGAAACGTACGAAATTACCTGACTTTTCTGACGAGTAGTCATATGTTTGTCTCAATAAATAGGTCTTGTATGTCTCTAAATGTGGCTCAATTTTTTACTATAGTACACAATATTTTCGATATCCTACTATGAAAATCAATGATGTTCAATAAAATTGAGCCGTCATTGATGTTTATTCTAAGTCTGTAACTTATCCGATAAATGGGTAAATTGAGTGCCTACTGCCTTCCTTGGATGAGATAACCTGTTCTCAGGTTCCCTCTCCGAAAATTTTATCTTAATCACAGTAGGTAACTTATCCGAGAAATAGGTGATCGGCGCGCCAAGTAGTTTCCTTTATTGGTCTTGACGCACACACTCCGGGTATCAGGAAAACAAAAATTCGCTAATCCTGATTATCCTAGTAACGATAACGGGTCAAACTGTTTAAAATATTGAATTGTCATCGGTCCTTAATAAGTATGCCAAATTTCGAGTTAATCCGACGTTTTGAAGGGGGTCAAAATCATGTTCGAAGATTCCGTTACATACTAACATACGTATGAAGCTAATAAAAGCGTATTAATAAGGCATTGTTGTTAATTCTTTGTCCCAATAAACGTATTATCTTTTATGCCTATTATAATAAGCAGATTTGCTTATCTAAAAAGAATGCTATCTTTAGTCATGATGAATGAGAATTTGTGATGAAAATTCTGACGCAAAGATTGAGTGTTTTTACCGACTTGCAAAAAGGAGGAGGTTATATGTTCGACTGTACATATGTTTTTTTTTTCTTTTTTTGTTTTTATGTATGTTCACCGATTTCTCCGTCAATTGACGACCGATTTTGAAAACTCTTTTTTTGTTTGAATGGGTAAGCTCTCGAGGTGGTCCCATTGTTACCAAGTCAGAATCTGATGAGGGGATCCTATGGAAATCGAGGGAAATCCTCAAATTTTATAGGCAAACGTATAGCGATTTGGGTATTGTTTATAGTAACTCGTGCATTTGCTCTTGGAAACCACCATTCGGTGAAGTGGAACTGATGATGAAGACCAAAGGTGGCTACCGGAACTTCTGAATAATAAGTATTTCACGGGTGATTGCGATTCGATTTTAATATGGTTGCTAAGCTATTTAGGCTAATCACAATGCATATATGGTGAAATTGAGCTGATGGTGGCTTCACCATCAACTCCAGTGGTTTTGGTTCTTAACAGGAGATTTCTTCAACAATTACCGTCCCTGCGTCGGGAAAAGGAATATTTTGTAAAAGGATAGCGGTTGACATTAGGCTATTGTAACTTAGATTTATTAATAACTGACTCACTACAAAGTGAAAAATAACTTTAATTTCGGAACTCGGTGGCAAAAAACAAAATACAGATACAAAGACACAGACTTCCGAAATTAAAGTTATTTTTCACTTTTAGTTTTTTTTGAAGTCGGTTGTTTTTTTTGTTTCGTTTATTGTTCGATGTAGCACTCTCGTAGTCTCGTAGCTAAAGCGTAGCACCGTAGCACTCTCGCAGACTCGTAGCTAAAGCGTAGCACCGTAGCACTCTCGCAGCATCGAAAATCTTTTAACAACTTTAAATAAACTCATTTTGTTAAAGAGTATATTTAAACTTTGGGAGTTTAGTTTTATTCAAACTCAACGTTTAAGTCGGTAGGTACTTTGCATTCATTAATTAAACATGAATCCAAGCCCAAAATCTTTTGTACCTTACTGCGCATAACTACTTGCTTCCCTTGTGCCTTTCGGCAAATAATATCGAAATAAAACAAATATCGTCTCCAATATAATGCGATATTAGACAAATATATTCGCCATAGAAACGTAACAATATAATCTTCGCAGAAACAATAGTTCCTTAATTCAATACTACCAATAGAATAGAATACATTTACATACCTGCAAAATAAATACAAAATACTACAAGAAAGTCTTACATTAATCATGACTTGAAGCACAGTATAATAAAGTAAGCAGTATTACGTCTTCATACAAATCGGCCGAAACGACGCGATACATTGTATTCACCAGTTGCGCGTGCGCCGCAGTTACGTAAGGACCCGGATGGTGCGAGACGCTCCCGCACATATTCTAATAACGTCAAATATGACAAGAAGTTATCGACTGTATTATTCTGTATATGGCTGTTTGAATTAATCAATATCGAAGCCAGTTTTTTTGTTATAATTTACCAACTTTTACAACAACAATAAAAATAACATTATTTTTTATTTATTTATAGTGTGTTGGTATTTCTACATTTATTGAAGCGTAGCGAGCATAACCTCCTTGACAGGTACTTAGTAGGTGAGTATCTCTCTTTTTCGATGCAATCGATGCCCGATTGCAGAAACATAATATACCTAGCTTCTGCTCGCGGCTTCACTCACGTGGATTTCAGTCTGTCACAGAAAGTCTTCATCGTGCGTCCCGCGATCAAAAACACGATCGTGAAATCTAAACTGTTCATCCCATATTCATCCTAATGATTTGGTGTGAAATGCAATTTTTATAGACTTAAAATTTCTCTAACGATAAGCATATTTATTTCGATAGTAATTTAACATTACCTACTTAAATTACTCTAGACAAATAAACATATTCGTTTCAAACAACTCTGTCATATTCGATTAATTTGTGAATTAACCTGAGCATTTAGATATATATGTCTTCGCGGACTTTTTACAGGCCTTTTTACGTATCTTTCTTCTTTATCTATAGAAAACATTTTACTTTTGAACCCGAATAAACGGTTGATACCTAAAAAAAAACGGACTATCCTAATGGCTTCGGCTGCTGAGCCGAGATGATGTAGCAAACAAACCTTACACCACATGCTACCGGATTTGCGAAAAACATTTTAATGTACAGGACATACTACCTACAACAAATCGCAAGGTTTTAAAAAATAATTCACTACCATTGTGGTGTTCATCACATTATAGGAAGTATTCGGGTAGGTAAATTAAAAAACAATTCACTGTACTACAGCAGAGGTCGCACGACTGCATCGTTCGGGCGCCAGCAAGCAACTGACCACTCTGCGGACGTTCGCCGCTACGTTAGTTTATTATGTCGCTACGCTACAAACATCAATAAAGGGGTCCTTTATTGATGTTTGTAGCGTAGCGGCACAAAGTGTTAGGAAAAAGTCGTTCAGCGAATTTGGCTGAAATTTTGGTGCAATAAATATAACATGCTGATTGAAAGTCAATACGGGCGCAAAAAAAATAATGTCCAGTTTTAGAGATCTAGCCATTATTTATGTTGAAAACAGAAATATGGTTTTATGTAAACAAAACATTCACATCAATCACAACAAGTTTCAATTCATATTTTATTGTTTAAAAACATATTACTATGTCTGAATACCCGGAGGGGTAGGCAGAGATGTTTTACACACATTTCGCATAGTAGACAAGTCGTCCGGATGATTTTGCTAAAACTTTTGGATCTGGTATTGAAAGTATTTTGTCATGGGGTATTTTTATTTAATGATTATTTACATCAATGCATAATATTTACATAATATAAAAAAGAAAACCAACATAATATAAGTTTTAAGCAAAGTTGCTTTTAGTGTCTGTGTATGTGACCTGTGACCACAATGGATTTCACCATCATTTTATAGAATCTATTTCGGGAGAAATTTATGTAGCTACCTATAATAGGTACATTAATATTTAACTTAGATACAGGGTGTAAAATGACACATCCATTAACTGTTATCTATGCATTCTGTGCATCAAACTAAGTAACATTATGCATTTTTTTTTGCTGGTGTGAGTGACTGTTTGTTACGTATTCCTATTTAATAGCATAATGTTATATTTATTTTAAAATTGTCACACGATATCGGGCTCATAAAAAGACATTAAATCTCAATTTTATTAATTACAATATTTTGTTATTAGGGTAACGTGTGGACATTACCATAATTCATGACAAAATATTCTATTTCTTTAAAATTGTAAAACAATATTGAATCTTTCAGAAGCCCATTCCATTTATATCCCACGGCTGGCACTTATGCCAGCCATTAGTCGAAAGGCAATATTTTAGTTCAGTAAAGATACAATGTTTTCAACAAATTGTAAAGAAACTAATAAAATATCCGATTTCTAATTTCGATTCACAATGCTAGTGCCGCATCTGGCCGCTCTAGTTGATACCCAAACGAACTCTTAAAACAATTGAGAACTGTACAAATATAAAAATTGAGCCGTCACGGGACGCCTGGCAGATGTGAAACATACCATCGTATAGCGTGGCGACGCGTCGCCACGGCATGCATCGCTACGCCAACAATCGGTTTTACCCGCGGCTATAGATTTTCACATCAAAAACTTAGGGGCTGATAGCTGACCGTGGTTATGTCAGGAGATGAGAATTATAACGAAAATGTGGAGGTGGTTGACTTAGGACCGCGAGAGGCGACAGACACAAGAGTCCAGGGTACTTAAGTAAGGAGACTTAGGGAAAGCCAAGAAGTGATGTCCATTACGACAGTAAGGGACCGAGCATTATTTACTAAGTTGATAGTGGGTTAAAGACCACGTTAGGTAGCGTAGCGGACGACGTACTCTAAGCTAGATAATTTAGTTTTGAGAGTTGTGACTTGAAACTGGTAATACGTGCAGTATTTCGTAAGTGAGTTGTAAACTAATTCCCTCCAAGGAGATATTTGATAAGTGTCAACATAGTAGTTATAGACTTTTCCATTATATTGTTTTTGTAGATTGATTTGTATTGTGATTTATAGCTAACAGTTAAGTGATATCGCTGAAGAGCTATTAATTATCAATTATTCCAGCATGGTGAAATTACTCCTATTTAGTATCGTAGTTTATAATTACTGCTATTTTCTCTTGTATTACGTGTCCATCCCCTAATCAGTACCTAGACAGCTATTTGTCATTTGCGTTAGGTTAATGAGAAATGAAGAAAGCCTTCCGATATACTCGACACTCATTTCATTTCATTTTCATTTATTCAATTTAATAACAATTTACATTGTGTCTGAATGTTTTACAAAAATCCCTACGCAAATAAATTATATCTCATTAATATTAACTACAACTTCATTAATATCACTGAGCACTAACGCTCCTGATTCTTGACGATTGTTGATCTTAGTTGCAATTGACGCATAATATATGGAAGGCAGAACCATAAATACTCACAGTTCTTCTTAAGCTATAAAGCCGAACTTTAATTACGTGATACAACAAATAAACGTTAGTGATGATCACTGCTTCCAAAAAGGTCTCGCCACAGAACACGTTGCGTGAGAATTCTTGTATGCGCATTTACGGGAGAGGGGGTAGGCTTCACCAAGCGCCCCAAACTGGATTGGTAGTCGTTCTAAGAACGCTGGGGATCGTGTCTCAATAACACCCACACCCGGCTGTTTGTGGACCAATTACTGAATCGACACTATATATCGAGACACGACAATTTGGTCGCATTGCCGCTGGCAGCCGCACTACGTCCTCTAAATGGGGAAGAATAAGGAAATGTGAAGTGACGAAATATCACTTCGGTGTGCACCAAGTACGATCGATATAAGTTTTGCTGCAGACTAAGTCTATGGTGCGCTTGTACAAATTTTCCCTTATACTAGTAACAAAAAAAAATGGGAATGAGAACCTCCTCCTTTTATTGAACTCGGTTAAAAAGGGCTAGGCCACCGTAAGGGTGTCATTAACTCAAGTGTTGAGTAGAACTACTCAACACTTGTCTACCTCAATAGCCGTTGGACTTCGCAATACTTCAGTCTTTAAGATTGAGTAAGAGATTTATATAGTGCTTAAAGAACGTGTTCTGTTAGAATCATATTACTGTCCTCAGTGGTTCTATGCTTTAGTTCTAGCAGGACACCAAAATGAGGCAATCGTTTTATTACCTTTTCTCTGTTCCCGGTCTCACTAAAGTAGGTGCATTGTAAACAGATAAATTAACGTTGCTATAAATGATTAATTTAAGTGCAACCGTAACGATCCCTTTACCCCTTCATATTATAAAGAGTCCATTGTAGATATTAGTGCTCACCTGCGAGATGGAGGACATCAGCGTTAAGGCATTCATAATACTAAATCATAATAAATTAAATACTTTGGCTTACCCTCCCGTCTTCTTAGCTTCACATATTTATAATTATAATACTAATATTTCCTAACTATGAATTCCTAATATTAACATCACCTTGTGTCCTCTCCTTATCTCCTAGCTTTCGAAGTCGGGATAAGCCAGTTTAGTTTATGGGAATTCATTTCTTATAATGGTGGGAAGGTGCCCAGGTTTGGTGACGAGCCCTACAGGAACGCGCGAATGTAGAGGGGTGATCCCTTTTGGTGTATAAGTTGACGCGGCTTTCGAAGGATCAATAAGCGGGGATGTTTTTTGTTTTGTTTTGCGGGTTTAGAAATATTGGACGACACACAGAATTAAGCAAAAGGGAATATAAGGTTATGAGTGAGAAAATAGGGATGGATGGACTTACTTGAGAACCTTCTGGACGAAACACGTTGACTCAAGGACAGCCTTCGCAGACGTCCCACGTGTTCACTGACTTTCTTCCTCTCACGGTGATCCACTATCCCTTGGTTTTTAAATGTCACACTTGTGTCGGCCAACACTTATAAAATAAAGAGTTTTTGAGTTTTTTGATATAATATCGGATTATTAGCGGCGCGGCGCGGTGCGGTTGACTCAAGTGTCATTGCAAGAGTGTTTTTTTCTAATCACAGTGGATTTATGCTGCGATTGGCTATAGCTGCGGCGTTTCTAAAAAAGTAAAAAAAAGCTGGTACTTGAATTCAATAGCTCCGTAACCAGAAAGTTAACAGGTACAGTCCAGAACAAAAGTTCGTAGTTCAGCACACCGAACTACATTAGGCACTAGCATGTTTTCATTGTAAAGGACGAAACACATGAGCGCATGTGTCAAAAGTACTTGCTGCAGCTTTACCAGTGCAGTAATAGGTATCTATAGTGTACCATTGGTTGAATGCCCAATCGATTTAGTGGTGAAATGGCATGTGATCGGAACCAACGCCGCATACCATGAAAATCATTATCCAACTCATTCATGAGATGAGAATGCTCATTAATAGTGTCATTATTTACACGATTAGAAAAGTATGGTCCCTGATATAGCCATCGGGGGCAACTAACCACGACGGAAGTGTTTTTTTTTATGAAAGAAGTACTATTGTCGCAAGGCCATGAAGCAACTATTCTTTTCGAAATCTAAATACATTTAGACTTGTTACTTGTGTATGACATGTTTGTTCTGTGACAAATAAATTATTTTTCTTTCTTTCTTAGTTGTTCTACAGTGTTACTTTTGGTTCTTGAGGAGTATGATGATATAAATGATTTGGAAAATGTATTACATGTATGTCTATATAATCCTGTCTTGTAATTGCTTCAAAGCCTATATTTTCGAGAACAAAACGAACCACCAAAGATTGTCTATTGTAGTAATTGCAAAGCTTGCAACTTGTATTAATTTATAACTCAAAATAACCGACAATAATTTGTCACTAAATGCTTGTAGCAGCTTGCACATTAAGCAAAAGTCTCGTGTTTCCGTAACGAAATCCACCTTGTATTGGAATAGGATCACAGTGATTATTAAAATCAACGACGACAACAACAACGCAGCGAAGTGTTAACTAATTACAATCGTGACAGAAATGTTCGAGAGATAAAATATAGTACCAATATCCTATAAGCGGGTGTCTTAATAGAAAGCAATTGTCGCGTGATTACGAGATGGTCGCGATCGTATATCATATATTGTGTATCGATAGCCTGAGCTGGACAAACTCCTAGTGCATCGACACCTTTAAATATACATGTCAGCACGTCATTGACATGTCACCTGTTGTTCAAATGTGTGTACACATATAGACTGAAATTATTTCTAAGGTTACAGCAAAATCAGCCAGACGACTTGTCTACTATGCGAAATTTCACACATAACATACATAACATCACGCCTGTATTCCTCGAAGGGTTAGGCAGAGGTGTACCTATAGCACAGCCACATTTCGCCAGTTATGTTTAAGTCCCATGTAATAGGGGGCGAGCTTACTGCCATCAACCAGGCACAAATCCAGACTCCGGGCTGCTACCGAGAAACTCCAGATGGAAAAAACCGATAACACTTTGCCCGACCAGGGCAATGTGTGTAATAGATATCTGCCTATCCTTCAGGGTATACAGACAAATAATTTATTTGAATTGAAACTTGTTGTTATCGATGTGATTGCTTTAGCAGTATGACATAAAATCATTTACCTGACTTCAACATAAAAATGGCTATCTCTCTAAAACTGGCCATTTTTTTTCGCCCCTTTAGTTTATCAATCAACATGTTATAGATTATATTTTTCCAAAATTTCAGCCAATTTAGCCGAACGGCTTTTCTTAACATTTTGTGCGGGGTCGTTTGTCGGAATTATAAAAGCACAGTTACAACCCCACCTAGAGTGGGCAACCCTAGTGCGTGTTTATGTACCCAGCAGCCGTAGGTAATTATTTGAAAGACACTGCCGAGACGTAATACTGTTTACTTTATTATACTGTGCTTGAAGACTCACTTTCAACACAATAGGCGGTAATAAATCAGTCGGCCGCCATCTTGATAAGATGGCTGCCATAAAAGCGCGCGAATTCATCCGCGGTTTACTTCAACGCTGCGCTCCTGTTATTAATCGCAGACTTATAATTAAAATAAAGTTGCATGGAGACAGAATTCAGTCAATTGTTAGTTGTTGACAGTTGATGCCTTTTCCAAAATGAAATCAAATTTGATGTAACGTGCTTTCATTATAATTCACGTTTAAGCCCAATACATTATATAACTTGCAAATATCGATTCATATGTCCATTACGGTTATAAACGTCCACTGCTAAACACGAAGTCATTCTTCAAAGACTGTTACCGAGAAAATGCCCTACTGCGCTCAATTTTAATACCTTCTAAACACAGAATCAAATAATGCTTTTGCTAAACAAAGATCGATATAAAGGGTGTAAAAAGACCCTTCAAGAAGCTATCATCTATCTATACGCATTCTATACATCAAATTAAGTAACTTTTTTCAGAAATAACTTATGAGAAACGACTTTTGTTTTTGGTGTCATAATTCGCTGTTTACTGTAGTGCGCAATTTAACACACGCATAAATAACATTGTGCATATGGGTACATGTAACTATACAGGGATCGTGGGAGTATTTAAAATTAAATAATGACATTTAAAACTTGATTTCATTAAAAAAAGTCAAAAAGCTGGAAGTCTGACCTTAAATATCTCCGTAACCAGAAGGTTCCCACGTATAGACCGGTACAAAAAAAAATCCTAATAATGGAAGGAACCAGTTCCAGACGGTTTCACGTTATAGAGTGTGGACCTAGCTTAAGCCCGCCGCTAAATTCTCGGCATAATTCATGATCTGAGTGAGCTTTTTGTTTCAAATTGTATCTTGTCCTATAGACGGATCCTATAAAAAACAGTTTTTTAAATAATATATATATAAATTTCCTCTTGTAACTAAATTTTTGTGGCTTAAATTCGTGCAGTGTAGTTAACCCTACTAATATTATAAATGTGAATGTTTGTATTTTTGCCCTGGTTGGATGGTCGGATGTTCATTCATTACTCAATCACGCAAAAACGACTAAACGGATTTAGATGAAATTTAGCACATCCAAGGTTACAAACTATCAGGGGTTAAAACTACCAGTTAATCCAGGTTACAAACTATCTGAGTTTGTAACTTGAATTAACACATATATTTTAGTATTAGATTGTATATTGTATTTTAGATTTCTTAATAAAACTTACACAATTAACACTTATTATACCTACCTTTTTATCCCGGTAGTACGTTCCCGTGGGATAATTTCCTACCTCTACGAGGGTAAAGTCGCGGGTAAAAGTTAGGTAACATAATATTCTTATTAAATTAGATATTATTAATATGAGATTTTCCAGTGTAAATCAAAATCCATTTGATTCGAATTATAAATGTAGGTAAAAGGCAAACCATAGATGCTATTTTTTTTTTAATGGCGCACGAAATACAGTGTGTATGAAGTCTTTATTAATATCCACCGCTTTCAGAGCGCAGCGAACCAGAAGAAAACTAATTAAATCATAATCACGTATCATACAAAATATCGGAAAAATCGAATTAAGCGAGTAAAAACCAGAGGGATCGCAAATATCTTTGCCATTATTACTTTGAGAGGAATAATTTATTATTTCAAGATTAAATTTATTATTATTAATTGGCATAATTATTAATATTACTAAAATAATTTCTTTAAAACTAGAAAACATAATGATTAAGGTCTCAGATAAACTGTAGGTATCGATTGATCAAAAAACAATAAACACCTATTACTTTCTCAAAGACATGATGGATGGGATCAATTATTATAATAAGCCACTATCTTACATTCCTTCTATCCAATTTTATCTAATGAAGACTCCAGTACCGTATATTCAACTAGAATCTCACGTAACTCTATGAAACTTGGTGCTTATGCTCTAATTGGTGGTGAGAACTGCTAACTTCAGTTAGCGCTCGCGTCCGTCTCAACACTTCTTCACTTTGACGTGTAGTGAGCAAAGTGAGCATACAAGCATGAACCTCGGAGATTCGGGATGTAGTTTATTACAGTCCATGTTCTTATACGTGCCTACCCATTTACAAAATTAATTCAAATATGAAACTGAATTTGTAAAATAATATCTGCTACTGCTGAGCTAGGTCCTAGGTTCGATTCCCGGGTTGGGGAAAGTGTTATTGGGTTTTCCATCTGGAATTTTTCAGCGGCAGCAAGGTTTCTGGATTTATTTGTGCCCGGTTGATGGCAATAGGCTCGCCCCCTATTAAATGGGACCTAAACATAACTGACAAACGGTTGGTGTACTATAGGGACTCAATACTCAATTCTTTATTGCATTCCATATGTATTTTACATAGATGGTCTAACAAAGTAAATGATCACTAAGGACCCTGTCGGGCACAACAAAATTAGGAGAGAGGAAGAGGACTAAGCAGCAATTCAAGCAATTCAGTAATATTAAAAAATATTAGATGAGTTTAATTGGGTGTATAATTATATATATTTATATATTATTAGGTTTGTGTATAGTATATTAGTTATTTTTATTTTATGTATTGCACAATAATAATTTAAGTAATTATTATAAAATTCTTAGAAATATTTTTATTATTATTAAATTATGCTACTATTTATGAATTCATATTTTCATATTTATGTTTGCTTTTCTATATTCTTATTATATTATATATATTTTATAATGTTTGGTGAATAAGAGAGAGAATAGTTTTATTTTGCAATAGACCTGTCATCTAAAAACTCCTTTACTGAGTAGTATGACTTTGATTCCAGAAATTGTTTCAATTTATTAATAAATATATTTGTTTTGCTTACTTCTCTAATGTCATTTGATAATAAACGTATTTTCTTTCTTCTTCTTTCTTTCTTTAATTTATTATACATTTTTATGGACAAAACTAAAGGGCTAGTTGAGTGCATTTTGAGTCGGGATTGAGGTGTGTTTATTTTGTTTTTGTTGTGTCGAAAGGTGTATCTTGTTTGTGTTTCTTCGCAAGTGGTGTAAAAATCTGAGTGTTTTCTGACAAATTTACATAATTCTAAGATATATAGACACTGCTGCCTACCCTTTCGGGGAACAAAGGCGTGATGTTATGTTGTATTTATGTATCTGCTAGAAAAGTTAACTGCATCTTATGGTAATGAAACCTTGATTTTCGCAATCCTTGACCTTGTGCAAATATTTGTATAGAAAAAAAAAAAAGAGTAGTATTACCTTTACGTCAAGTGCGATCTATGCACAATAAATTTTGACAAATGTGGTCGTATCAGAAAAATATCAGTCAAAATTCAACCATAAATAATTATACCTTTTATTTTTTGTTATCTGGGGAAACCTTCAAAAGGCACCCGACTTCAGGGAGTGTGGGATTTTTACCTTACTAAAACCAACCCGGTGATCACCATCAGCACATAGAGGGGGTCCCGGTTCCTCTTAAAATACCAATTCCGGAACCACCCATAAATGATACCTACCTATAACTTATTGCAACATTCGTGTCCACACATCATAACATCGCGTGTGTAACGATGCTTTATATTTATTCACGTCACAACACAACGAACCGATTCGCAGAACACAATTACTTACTAAATTATTCCACTAAATTGCTCTGACCCGGCTTCCAGTTACTAAATGCTTTACTAAAATACGAGCTTCAAAGTAATCTTGTTTTATGTGCTTCAGCATGCAGACTTATTGGCGAATGTTTTTATTTTATTTTTAATGGACAAGGAGAGTTTTGTTTAGTGGGGTAAACCGGATGATAGTTGCAGTAGCGGTTATCCTGGCCCTGCAGTCTCGACAAATATAACGACAAAAATCGGTCGTTAAGTCTAATTGATGTCAAATTTCTTTAATAGATTTTCAACCTTATGTTTTCTAAATAAAGTTGAAAATCTATTATAGGAATTTGATAACGATACGACTTAGCGACCGATTTTTGTCGCTGTCTAATATCGAGACTGCAGGGGCTGGTACCTTATAAACAGAGATCGGATATTCGGATCCATATTTACCTAAAGTTATTTTTTAGCTACGAAGGTGGAAGTGGTTTCTTAAAATATATTTTTTGTAAAACAAAAGCCCGGCGTGCCAGGAAAACCGGAAATGCATAACTAGTAGGGTGGTATGGAAGCGACATTTTTTTTTTTTTTTAAACACGGGTTTCTTGGAATGCATTACTATTCAGATGCATATTTATTTAAAATTAATGTTTAACCCCCGATGCAAATATCTGCAACTGTAGGTGAATGCATCCGAATATCCGTCCGCTGCATATAAGACATGTCTACTTTTACTAATTGTACCTTTACAATTTTTATAAGTGGGAAGATGTAACTACAACCTCATAAACTGGGGCTACCTCGACGGTTCGGCAGCAGGGTGTGGGTGAGAAGTTTCACAAACTTTGCTCTCCCTCTTACATTACCCTCTGTGCCCCAAAAAATACAGCCATAGTGATCTCTGCACTGCCACCAACGATGCCGTGGAAGTAGAAAAGTTTTGAGCCAACGACAATTAAATTCACTGTCGTACCTTCAAGAAGTTTTTTTTTATATTTATGGGCCAAAAACTGAAAATACTAAAAGCAAAACGGGGAGGTGTAGCCCATCTCACATCAAGTAAAATAATCAGGTTAAATACATTTCCCCTTAAAAATCGTTAACCGGCAAATTATGACTTCACAACGAGCTAACACTAGGTATAGCTAATTTAAAATGAACGCACAATCGAATCTGGGGAATTAATAATTTACCTTAATTGAATTGAATATTCAACGAATCATGATGAATGATCGTGATTTTTCGTAAACATTTTCAATTCGTTAACAGGTCTCATATAATTTTCACTATTTGCATAATTTAATGAACGATTCATTAAACTGGCGTTTACCGCAATTCAGTGATCATTGCATATAGGTAGTTATGTACTGGTGGTAACAATTCTGAACAATTGCACATAAAATTTACGTAAACGAGATTTTGCGAAACTCCCCACTTCGGTTTTTAGCCTCTAAAGTATTTTTATGTACATATACAATGTACATATTTTTTGTAGGACTAATTTAGAAGTCATCTAGTGTTTGAGTAGAGTTCATGTAGCAATTTAAATCACAGTACAAAAAAGTCTCAGAGAGCATGTTAAACTATGTATTATAATAATTTCATTGTTGTCCCTACAGTAGGATGAATAGTAAATACTAAGTTACGTTTTAAATTCATCAAATTTATAATTCATTTAATTTAATCTTACACACAAATTGTCCAGTCAAACATTGATTGAAAGATCGTTACATAATAACACAACCTACTCTGACTACTTTTTTTTTTTTTAATCCTGTAATTTGAAAACGTTTAACTCATAATCATCGTCTTTGTGAAACATCTCACGTAATGAACGGCACAGAATAAGCAACTCCTCCAATTCTCTCACGAGTAGCCGCCTAGCCGCTACACAGCAATTTTCTACAAAGTAACGAGCTATGTGTAGAGGTATACATTACTACGTTCCTTTAAAGTAAATTGCTGTCTATACCTATGTACACACGGCTACATATCAAGCCACTATTTTCAGTATAAGCTGACCTCTCATTGTACGGAAATCCTATACAATGCGAGATCTGCTTATACTGGAAATGTCTAGCTTGATATGTAGCCGCGTGTACATGTACCTAGTAATTACTAGTATGTATAGGTGTGCCTAGCAATGTCTAGTAATAACACGGTGGGAACTGTAATCGTAGAAGGACTTTGTGATACTAATATTACAATTGTACTTCCCCCGCCCCTATCGTGTATTGTAGTCAACGTTTTTGTTATTTATTTACTTGTTAGGGTTCCGTACCAAAGGGTGCCTACGGGACCCTATTACTAAGACTACGCTGTCCGTCCGTCTGTCACAGGGCTGTATCTTTTGAACCGCTATGGGCTGTGTCTTTTGTTAAGTGTCTACCTATTAAGGTAGACACTTGAAATTTTCTGATTGTGTACTACTATGGCCGCTATAATATCAAATAATAAAAATAAATTAAAGTAAAAAAAACATTTTTAACTTTATTTTATTTTCCATTCAAGAAAAGTGTTAAATTCAAATTTATTATTCAAAATAATTTTTATTTTCAAATTAAAAAAAAAACAGCGATGCGGAATGCTTTTTTCATGAGACAACATGACATCTTGCGGATTTTTATGACTTTTATAATTCCTTATTGACATTTTGAGGTCCCAATTCCCCATCTCAAAAACAAAAGCGTTACAATCTCCTGCATGACTACTAAAATAAGCTAAAAATATCACCAGCAGATATTGTTGTCCTACTGAAAAGTGAGATTACAAAAGGAGGAGTGGGAGGGGTTAAATAACTGTCAAACTAGTTAACACATTGAACTTCAGCGTGTTTCATATACTGGGGTGTGGTCTAAACTTGTCTAAAACTTCCAGTGCAACTTTGGCAGTTATTATTTTCTTGTTTTGTTGGCAAGTAAAATATAGCCAACGTGAGGTCAAATAGTTTCAGGCTTGCTAGACCGACGATCGTCGCAGGATGGCTGATAACAGCTGAATGGAGTAGCCGAGGATCGAGTCAAATGGCATGGCGTTTAGAGGGGCCTGTGTCCACCTTGGACTAATTTTGGCTGATGACAAAAATATGATAAATATTAACTGGCAAAACAACGCGTTTAAAAAGACGACTTACAAAGCCGTGAGTCAATGTGATCTTTTTTTTAACCGACTTCATAAAGGAAGAGGTTCTTAATTCAACTGTGTTTCTTTTTTGTATGTTTGTTACGCGATAAGTATCTCCAGAAATCGTGGATCGATTTCGAAAATACTTTTTTTAATAGTTAGGGTATGCCTCAGGAGTGGTCCCATATAAATTATATTAACTTTGCTTTGGTAGTTTGTCAGTTAGCTTCAATAATACGTATGCTTTCCACTTAGTGTATATTGATGATGATAAAATAACTTTCTGTCACTGTTATCTACATAGCAAGTAGTGGTATATGAATTTGTGTGGTGTAGGTACTACATCTAAAAAGTGAAAATTAAAATATATTTTTCAAAAACAAAAATGACTTCCATAAAGTACTACAAAGTGAAAAATAACCAAGTGTTTTCGGAAGTCGGTGGCATAGGTGGAAAATACAAAACCAAAGCCACCAACTACCGAAAATTACTTAGTTATTTTTCACTTTGTAGTACATTTTTTGTGGAAGTACCTGGGACCTTCTGGTTGCGGAGATATTGAAGGTCAAAGGTTATAAGTTTTTTCTCGAAATCCATTTTTAAATAACTTAACTTTAAATAGGCAAAACTCCTGTACCGTTGCATACACCCTTAAGGACGTTACATTGCGTGCTGTCGTAAACAGCTATTTTTAACACCAAAAATAAAAGTCGTTTCCAAGCAATCATTTTTGCTCAATATTACTTAGTTTGATGTACTGAATGCGTATTTGTATTTCATTATATTTTACATGTTATTCTTTGTCCCCAGACTGGTTCCCCGGCTGGCGCAAGCACAGCGGCCAGCCGAACGACGATGGCACCTCGGGCCAGGACTGCGTGGAAGCCCGGCGAGAGTTTCCCCCCCGGCCACCACCAGGGACTGCCACCTTCATGTGGAACGACAGGGGCTGCAGGGAACACAACTACTTCGTGTGCGAGAAGCCGAGTGTTGAAGGTAAGTCTTAAAAGCTTGGAAGGATGTCGAACATAGTCTTAATTGGATTCGGCGGGAACTTTATCCTCAATCGTTTTTTTTTTATTGTTAATTAGGTAATGGGACCTTAACTCACACCTTCCTTTTATCACCTTGATCTGGTCTGATGGAAAGTAAAGGATTAAATGGAACGAGGGCACCCAGAAGATGTCCTACTAATTATTTAAAGGGTTATAAATAGACAGATTTAGATGTAAGTCTTTAATGGGCCACTAATATAATGATTGCAATTAGGGTATTGATGTTTGCTAGATACCTATTTGCTTTATTAGCATATAAACTAATTGATACACACATCACATAACTGCAGATCACGTACGTATACAAATACAAGTCACACACGCAGAAACTTCCACGTAACCCGAACTTTTCGATTAAGGCGAAAGCGTCAGGGTAGCCCGCGAAATTCAATTTAAAATTAAATTTTCCTTACGTTTTTTGCAATTTGCAGGTCAGTATCAAGTTGTATATTGATCTAAATATGATTCGTGGCCGTAACAAATATTTATTTATAGAATTATAATCATCCAAATCATCAATACTCACATCTCTCGAAGTTCATATTACCGTATTGAATGACTGTTCCATAAAATCATGACATTCGAGGCCAATTTTAACTTAAGGAGTTGTATTGCCGTTTCTAATTATTATAATTCTGTAAAGCCATAACTGTTACGGTCGCGAATCATATTTTAATGAACTTACAACCTTGCACTGATCAGCTAATTGCCAAAAACGTAAGAAAATTTGAATTTCGCGAGCTACCCTGGCGCTTCCCCTTAACTTCAAACATTACTTAATAATTTCCTTCCCTAAAAGTAACATGAAACTGAAACAACCCTGTAACTGCAGCCAGTTATTGCAAACGATCGTGGAAGTCCGAAGTAGAGGCGGAACAATTATAAGTTGCAGTTCTGTGGTTATGATCATTGCCACACTAATGTTGGGCGGGGTTGAATGAGTTTCTAGAATGTTCTGGACGATTCTGGTCGACTATTTTATAATGAATTAATTTATTTTTAACTTTATAAAAAGCATTTATTTAATCAATCTAAATAGATTACAATATCCAATCTAACACTAAAATATACATATATACCTACTATTTACATGTATATAACTTAAAAAAAGGGTAAAGTTAGGATGCAGGATTTTGCGTGACGTCAGTGTGACGCGTAACTCGCATGTGGCGATGTAGATACCGCTACACACTTAGCAACTACTGTATGTTGTGATAAGCTGTGATAGGCGATGACCTGGTGGAAGTTCCGGGAAACCGTTGGATAGGCAACTTAAGAACGGTCGTTGTTGTGATGTTAGGGGAAGACCTATGTCCGGCAGTAGAAGTTTATCGACTTTTGTGATGATAATGACCAAGGCCAGTGATGATTATAATGGCACAATGGAAGTTCCACTGGACAAGCCAAAGTCAAGCTAGTGCAAAGTGAAGTGCTAATAACATAGTCTTAAGCCTTTTTACTAACTCAAGTTTTGTTTATATATGTATAGGTTAAGGTTTTTTTTTCAATAAAGCTGTGTCGTCTGAAATAAATGATATTATTATTATTATTATTATAACAGGTTGCAATAACAATAATAGTAATAGTGTACAACTTTTTGCTGGAAAGTTATGTTAGTTACCTTTACCAGTATGCGAAGTAATTTCGTTTCGTGTGTTATCTCGCATCCATTTAGTTGAATGTTATAAGCGTGAATAATTGCTGAATATGAAGTTGTCTAAAGAAGCTTGTTGTGTTTGCTACAGCTGTTCCCGTTTCTCCTTGCATGAGTAAAGATTTAATTTTCCGGAATAAACAGTATGCTTAGGTATGTCGCTTTTCTACTCCTTACCCTGATTACTATAAAGCTGCGTTCAAAAATTACTAGTAGTGCAATCGTAAAACGTAGCAAACACACAGACAGAGGTACTTTCGTTTATAATATTAGCGTGGATTAACAGATTACAGTCACTACAACGTTATTAAATTCAAGTAAATTGGTGTGTTTTCCTAGAGAGCGACTTTTGACTCCATAAAGTCAAACCCGGGTGCCATCATTTTCTTGACAGCTGTCACTGCGATTGTTTTGTGTCACTCTAAAACCGTAGCTTAAGGTGTAGCCCGCCAAATGCAAATTTTCTTTTGCAAATTGCAGCTGTTTTACGTAGTATGTTGATCAAAATGTGACTCGAGACTGTAGGAATGATTATATTTATTGAATATATAATTTTTCATATGAAAATTCTTAGGTGGAATAAATTTCCAAAGTTTGACGATTGATATAAAATTGTTGATTATTATTTAATAAATATATCATTCCTGCAGTTGCAAATCAGATTTTGATCAACATACGACGTAAAAAAGACCTGCAATTTGCAAAAAAAACAAAGAAAATTTGTATTTGGCGGGCTACAACTGAGGATTCATAGTAACATAACACATAAGCTGTGCTGAGTCAAAGAAGGTAGTGCATTCTCAAAGAAAATAATCAAACGAACTCATGATTTGAAACAAAAAAAGGTCTGAATGAAGAAGCAATTGGAAACATGAAGATATTATATTTTTTGGTTCGTATATTGTGGTAGATAACGCTGTAACAAGATAACAAATTTCGTTTTATTCGGACAATTCAAAATTGAATTCTTTTTTGCTTACCACGTTTGACAGGCAATTTTTCTTTTGCTACGAGAAATTTTGTTCACCTACGTCATGTTAACCAATTCTTTATTGACAGTTTTGTAATATATGTAATTTGTTCTTATTTTTATGAAATCTTCTTCTTTATGATGTTCAAGCCATATTCTCTGCTGTGATTCACATTAGAATAATTATTTTAAAGATTATCATAAATATTTATTATAGGAGTTTCTTAACAGGCAAACGAGAGGGATCTATATTTTTTTTAAAGGGCGAGATTTCAGAATAAATTTTGAAAGAGTCAGAATAATATAAAACATAATCACTGTCGGTGAGAATACCGATACTTTGTAGTCGGGTCGGAAAACTCTAATGTTGCTAACGAATGTTCAATCCGTGTAAAGCAATATGAAGTGTTGTCGTGTGTACACCATAACTAAAATAAATAAATCTTTAAACTCTTTAAAGTCTTCGAAAACAGCGTAGCATCTCGGTGCCTTTCCCGCATAACAAGGTACATAACACTTCACACTTTCTAAGCACGTTGCAACAATGGCGCGGTAATTGCACCGAGAATCGTGCGATAACCGTTGCGAACGACGCGAACTTGACACTGTAACCGTTGCTGGCGCATGTTACAACGTTGCAAGTTATAGATAATTCACTAATGCATTTTCACGTACTTGGTTTTTATTATGAGCAGTAAACGATTGCGCTACCTCTCTCGGTAATGGCTGTAAAAGAAAGTCACGTACTGAATTCACGATTGTGCTTTACTTTACTGTAATGTTTTCTCGGCATTCAAAGTCAAATCATTTATTTCAAGTAGGCCATTAAATGACCCTTTTAAACATCAATATTTACAAAAACATAGAATTCTGTTTAAAGACATCTATTTTCTCAAACAACAAATTACAGTTCGCTTAAAGAGAAACTTAACTAAATTAGCAATAGGTTGTAGTTTACATTACGACGTTCAAGCCATCCAAGAAACTGAACACCATAGTTTGATTTATAAAATATAGGAAGTATGTACTTAAGTCTAAATAAAATACAAAACAGTTCAAGCTAAGCTTATGTGTCTAATACAAAAATAAAATAAAACTAAACTTATGTGTCTAACATATAATTCCTTAGGCCTTTTTTGGAATTGATTCTAGGATTCCCATTCCCAAAAGGTATTTTCGTATAGAGAAGAATGGGCAAGGAACTCCACCGTTACTCTTGTAAAATGTTTAACAATATTTTGGTAAGTGTTGTAGTAAAGTTGTTACGTGAAGATGATATACCTGGAATAAAATTACTTTACTCAATAGGTCCCTATAATTTTCAATAATTAGGTACTTCTTTTCAGAGAAGATCAAAGAATAATCATTTATCACCACGCTTGCTCACTGTATTATAGCGATTTCAGTTTTTCCTCACAGTGACTTGCCTTGAACCACATTGATCTCTTGGCACTGTTCAGGTTTCAAACTTTTATCCTGATTATTAACAAATCTGTATACCACTAAGCATACAAGAAGGAAAGAAAGAAAATACGTTTATTTGCGGTAAACATGACGCACACACAGATACAAAAAGAACGAGTTTGGGGCAAGCCAAGACAAGACATTTATTTGGTTATATTAGGTCTTTACCTATGAAATTGCCGTTCTGCAGTACTGGCCATTTCAAATCAAAATAATTTTTGTTTGGCTAAGAATTCTAATTTCAAATTAATTTTATTTTAAAAACATGGATATTTTTTTCTAAAAGTAGTCATTTCTTTATTGATTAGTGTTACATTTTCATCGCATTTCAATCTTTTTCGTCATCATGGATACGTTAAAAATTCGAGTAATTATGGAATATGAGTACCGTCGTGGCAGCAACGCGGCACAAGCGGCACGCAACATCAACGACGTTTACGGAGCTAACACTACAAACCAACGCACCACCTGTTATTGGTATGCTCGCTTCCGTTCTGGAAATTTCGACCTGAAAAATGAACCTCGCGGTCGTCCGAAGACTTTGGTCGACAATGACGAATTAAAGGCGATTGTGGAAGCTGATGATACACAATCTACGGCTGAATTAGCAGCAGCTTTCGACGTTAGCGTCAAAACAATATTGGTCCATTTGCGTCAAATTGGCAAGGTAAAAAAGCTTGACAAATGGGTGCCCCACGAACTCAATGATCGCCAGCGCGAAGTACGCGTCGAGACGTGCCTTGCACTGCTCAACAGACACACAAATGAAGGAATTTTGAACCGCATTGTTACCTGCGATGAAAAATGGATTCTGTTTGATAACCGTAAGCGCTCAGCAAGTTGGTTGGATCCTGGTTCAGCACCTAAACAATGCCCTAAACGAAAACTTACCCCTAGAAAAGTGATGGTCACTGTTTGGTGGTCTAGCGCCGGTGTGATTCATCACAGCTTCTTACCAAACGGGGTGAGCATTACTGCAGATGTGTACTGTGAAGAACTGAACACAATGATGGAGAAGCTGGCGCATCTCCAACCAGCATTGGTCAATCGCTCGTCTCCGCTGCTCCTGCACGACAACGCGCGACCTCATACTGCACAGCAGACGGTCTCCAAGTTGCAAGAACTGGGGTTGGAAGCTCTCCGTCATCCGCCCTACTCACCAGACCTTGCGCCTACAGACTACTACTTTTTCCAGAATTTGGATAACTTCTTGGCGGGAAAAAAAATTAATTCCCGAGAGGCAGTACAAAATGCCTTTGAAGAATTTGTTGCCTCCCGTCCAGCTGATTTCTTTAAGAAGGGCATCAATAAACTGCCACTGCGATGGCAAAGATGCATTGATTGCATGGGTGATTACTTCGATTAATACAAATAAAAAATTCATGAAAAAAAATCGTTTAAATTTTTTCATACAAAACGGCAATTTCATAGGTAAAGACCTATTATTAGGTCTTTACCTATGAAATTGCCGTTCTGCAGTACTGGCCATTTCAAATCAAAATAATTTTTGTTTGGCTAAGAATTCTAATTTCAAATTAATTTTATTTTAAAAACATGGATTTTTTTTTCTAAAAGTAGTCATTTCTTTATTGATTAGTGTTACATTTTCATCGCATTTCAATCTTTTTCGTCATCATGGATACGTTAAAAATTCGAGTAATTATGGAATATGAGTACCGTCGTGGCAGCAACGCGGCACAAGCGGCACGCAACATCAACGACGTTTACGGAGCTAACACTACAAACCAACGCACCACCTGTTATTGGTTTGCTCGCTTCCGTTCTGGAAATTTCGACCTGAAAAATGAACCTCGCGGTCGTCCGAAGACTTTGGTCGACAATGACGAATTAAAGGCGATTGTGGAAGCTGATGATACACAATCTACGGCTGAATTAGCAGCAGCTTTCGACGTTAGCGTCAAAACAATATTGGTCCATTTGCGTCAAATTGGCAAGGTAAAAAAGCTTGACAAATGGGTGCCCCACGAACTCAATGATCGCCAGCGCGAAGTACGCGTCGAGACGTGCCTTGCACTGCTCAACAGACACACAAATGAAGGAATTTTGAACCGCATTGTTACCTGCGATGAAAAATGGATTCTGTTTGATAACCGTAAGCGCTCAGCAAGTTGGTTGGATCCTGGTTCAGCACCTAAACAATGCCCTAAACGAAAACTTACCCCTAGAAAAGTGATGGTCACTGTTTGGTGGTCTAGCGCCGGTGTGATTCATCACAGCTTCTTACCAAACGGGGTGAGCATTACTGCAGATGTGTACTGTGAAGAACTGAACACAATGATGGAGAAGCTGGCGCATCTCCAACCAGCATTGGTCAATCGCTCGTCTCCGCTGCTCCTGCACGACAACGCGCGACCTCATACTGCACAGCAGACGGTCTCCAAGTTGCAAGAACTGGGGTTGGAAGCTCTCCGTCATCCGCCCTACTCACCAGACCTTGCGCCTACAGACTACTACTTTTTCCAGAATTTGGATAACTTCTTGGCGGGAAAAAAATTTAATACCCGAGAGGCAGTACAAAATGCCTTTGAAGAATTTGTTGCCTCCCGTCCAGCTGATTTCTTTAAGAAGGGCATCAATAAACTGCCACTGCGATGGCAAAGATGCATTGATTGCATGGGTGATTACTTCGATTAATACAAATAAAAAATTCATGAAAAAAATTCGTTTAAATTTTTTCATACAAAACGGCAATTTCATAGGTAAAGACCTATTATTAGCCTGGCGTGATGATTATAGCAATGTAAAGAGAGTCCTCTTGCAGCGGTGGCTCAGTTATTGGCTCCGACTAACGAGTTGTAGGTCGTGGGTACAAACCCCAGTAGGCAGTTTATTTTGTGTAATTTATTTCATCACTACTGGTCTCAAAACGATGGAGGAAAACATTTTGAGAAAACCGGCATATCCTGGAACAAAAAATTCAAAGACATGTGACATCCACCAAACCGCACTGGGCCTGCGTGGTGGAATATGGCCCACTCCCTATCACAAAGAGGAGGTTTACCGGCCTGTGTCCCAGCAGTGGGAACATTATACGCTGTTATAGAGGATCCTTTTAAAGAACTTCTATAATCTCTCCAGTTTTTCCTTGAGGTTGATAGTAGACACACATCATGAAACACAGTTTAATTATAGCATTTACAAGTTCACACACGATATAAACACAAATACAATTTTCGTGGAACAACGGATCATTTCACGGAATGTCTGGTAATTTGCGAAATGACTGCGATTTGCGACAGATTACTGGCTACGATACGTATAGAATACTGTTTACGACCATCCGGTACTATGTGACGAGTAGTTTGATTAACTACTCATCATTTGGGAACCCTGTTTGTTGAGTGACAATTAATGCTTCGTGTGTTTTGAGAACTTTTGATGAAGATGAGATGTAAAGAAGCCGCTTAAATAAATTAATATCAAAAAATTATATATACCTACAGAAATTAATTGGTTAGCATTTTAGTGTTTCAATTAAAAAGCAGTCTAAATGGTGTTTTTTTACTCATGTTCTCATTTCACAAGGTTCTTGTAGAATAAATTCTTAAAAAGATCTTATTTACCTAGCATTAAATTATGTGTCTTAGACAACATATTAATACATCCTACTGCTGCGTCATACAATGACGTCACTAGTTTTGTATGAATGAATATTAATGTAATACATAGAGCTTTGAGAGAGGTATAATACCTTTAGAATTCTGAAGGCATTATACGTATACTGACGGCGTTCCTAATATACTTAGTAATGGCACGAAACAGCTCTAATTTGAGCAGAGCATTGTCAAGTATGAACGAGTATTGTAACATAACAACACGACAATTTTCTCTGAAGGGTTGGGCAGAGGTTTACCAATAGTACACCCTCATTTCACCAGTTATTAATACGGGGCGTTCCTATTCCCATTAAACGGGCACAAATCTAGACATAATATTGTGCCTCTTTTTGTGAATCTCTAATAATTTAATTTCTATAACAACAATAAAAATAAGTTGTTTTTTTCTAATAATTTACATTTAAAAAGGGGCTCATTTATTTAATAAAGTTTGCATCATTAGATGCCACAAGAGTTTTTAGAGGTTTTAAAAATTACTCATCATTAGAAGGTCAATAATAACGTCATCCAACAGCATGCTGGCCGCGCTCGCGGAAAGGCTTGATTGTTCTATTGTGACTCACTGTTGTAAGCACTTAATAAGCTGTAAGCACTACTTAATAAGTTGTAAGCACTTAGTAAGTAAGCACATAATAGCAATTAATGAAGCACAAATTATTCTAATTTTATTTTTAAATGTGTCAGATTTGAATGGTATTGTAATTGTATGTAATTTAAATTAATATGACTGTGTGTTCTTGTTAGTCCTATTACGAGTCTATTTTATTTATTTGGGACAAAAAACAGTTATACATTACAGCATTAACAAAAAGTTATATTACAGTCGAAAAACCGTATAAACCACACTAGTGTCCACGAAGTGACATCAGAGTATAACAAAGAACGAATGTTAAACGAAAAATAATAATAATAGATGAAAAAAGTACGTATTTAGAAGAAAAACACTTTATACCGACGAATCGAAGGAAGCGGATAACAAGAGTATCCGTCTTAAAGGCGACCTGCAAGAGATTGTGAAACCATTCTTTTAAATTTAGATTGCGACAGCGCAAAATTATCAAATTCAATGAATTGTGAGTTATAGGTTTCTAAAAGTCTGTGTTACCTGAATTAAAATGATTTGAATTTGAATAAGTGTTTAGAGGATCAGTTAAATATTTGCGAAATCGTTCGTAATTTACAAAGCCTAGAAATAAATAAGATATCAAATGCTGGCATAGATTTTAATAACCAAAATTTAGCTTAAAAGATTTTCAAAGGTCTACGTTACAAATTAGAACGCCTTTTCGACCTTGAGAGCTCAGATCGGATTATTACGTAATCCGATTTAAGCTCCAGTACTACCTAATAAATTAAAAAAGGTACCTATTGAAAGAAATTCCTAAAGAACTATTTACTGAGGACCTTCGAAAAATCCATCCTACCTTCCAATTAATCTCTTTTTTTCCTACAAAAAAAATACGTTAAAAGAAGACGAAATTATAATTAGAGGAAATTAAAAAAAAACGGCCAAGTGCTGTTAATGAGAGCAAGCAAAAAACGCCGAAAACACGTTTCTGGTATAGTGATTAATTTTAATTTTTATCTTATTTTTTATTTTTTTGTTATAGTGGCCATAGTAGTACACACTCTGTGCAAATTTCAAGTGTCTACCTATTACGGTTCGAAAGATACAGCCTTGTGACAGACGGACGGACAGCAGAATCTTAGTTATAGGGTCCCGTTGGCACCCTTTGGGTACGGAACCCTAAAAACAAAGCTGCGACTAAAGATAAGGCGAATCCTGACTATGGATAGATCACCCACTTATTTTAAGCACACATGAGCCACTACAGTAATATGTTTAAGGGATAAAAACACTAGTTTAGTATAAGACATTAGTTACAGTTATCTTGGGTAAAACAGTGGTCTATGAACGAGTGTTACTTTTCGAAGGACGTACCTTCGAAGGATAATATAACATTTCAAAGATTAACGCGATTTATCAAACGTTATGTATCTGTCTAGGATTCTATACAGGTGGCGAAATAGGAAACTTTAAAATGGATTTATTCTGAACTTCGGACTTGAGTTGACAAGCATTGGCGCCGCCATAAGCATTTTAGATAATGGTTCACTAACAGTAACTGTAGTTTATAACTACGACAGTCATAAAACAGAAATCTAACCCCTTTAAAGCCCAATCCGTTAATCTTCTGCCTTTTCACTTCAATGACAAGAATAAATTTGAAAGGTAGTAAACGCTGTACGCGTTTTCAGTACCGGAATCTGTATGGTATAAGCGCTACATAAGAAAAATAAGAAGCAATACTAAATTTTCGCTATTTATTTCAAGAGTACGTGCTCACTTTTGCGCGCTTATCATATACTTAAGGGTAAGCACACACGAGCCACCGGCCACAACCACCGGTGGCTGTCGCCTCTTGCTGCGGTGTTGAATACTGCTGTAGCGGGTGGCCACCACCGGCCACACGTGTGCGATGAATCCATACAAAACGAACTGCTTGTCGCTAGGCTACCGGTGGCTGTGGCTGGTGGCTCGTTTGTGCCTAGCCTTACTGTTGTTTTATGAAAACAATCGCCGCATATTCAATTTTGAAACTACTTCTAAATTCGCTTGAGTGATCGAATGCAACCAGCACCCTAATTACACTATGAATCACAATTTGAATCATTTAGAAGCTTATTGCTAATCCATTGCTTCTTATGTTGAAATAATTTGTCTGCTCAACAACGTAAATAACGCAGTGAATGTTGTTGAACTGTCAAAATGAAAGCCATTCCTACTGTTAGTGTGTTACGCAATTACCCCACTGAGTGATCTTCCTACCAGCCTGCACGATGTCAGGTTCCCTTTTTGCAAACAACCTTTACAGTACCTACCTACTTACTTAGTGTAAATATTTGTACACAAAACCTTTGCTGGAATACTGCTTTCTTTTGTAGTTATATCAACTTCAATACACTTACTATACCATACTAATATTATAAATGCGAAAGTAATTCTACCTGTCTGTCTGAATGTTACCTTTTCACGCCTAAACCACTGAACGGATTTCAATCTTTGGCCAGGCGAGACATGGCATCCTGGGGAAAGAAATAAGCTACTTTTTGTCTCAAAACTAAGTCTTAAAAGGGGGTCAACGTATGTATGGGAAACCCAGCATTTCTTAAGTTAGAGATATGAAAATTCAAATTTATGCTTTTGGTAATAAATAAAGAATTACGTGTTTCAGCGTTTCTGTAAAATCATCCCCCAAGAGATAGTTCGTAGAGGTAATTTTAAACATACACATATATACATAAACTCACGCCTTCTTCCCATGGGGGAATGTCATTCCCCATGTAATTTTAAAATTAACATGTATTTGATATTGAAATTTAAGTGTATTTAAGGGATTGGAAATATAGTCTGTCTGTTACCTTTTAATGCGTTAACGGCAGAAGGGAATTGGATGAAAGGCATACGGATGGGCCATGACCTGGGTTAGGACATAGGATACTTTTTTATACCGGTCGTAAATTCCCGTGAGATAATTTCCGACCAACACACGGGTGAAGTCGCGGGCAAAAGCTAGTCTGCTATAAATCTACCGAAGCATGAGATAACAATATTGTCGTTCGTGCTACATAAACATACTAGATGACCGTATTTACCGATATTCTTTGACAAGCGCAAGCAACTTTACGATGAAAAGCCAAAGGACTTAAACTTCTTTGTTCTGTATTCTTGAACAATGTTTCTGTATATTTTCTAGATTTTTCTTGTATACAATTTGTTCAATGATGCATACAGAAGTTCCTTTGTATGTTTACCTATATGCAAAGCAATAGTTTCATATTTTCAAAAATCGCGTCTGTTTCGGGATTTGATTTTTGTTTTATATCCTGTCTAGCAACTTGTTTTCTTGCATAACGAAGCTCATGTTTAAAACACTGAATAAAATAATCGGATTAAACAATATCTAAATAAACCAATGTCTATCAAAGAAAATACTCAGCAAGCAAGCAAAACGAATATGTAAGGATCGTAGGAGGTGACGTTCTGTAGTCTCTGCCTACCCCCATGGGAAGCAGGCGTGAGTTTATGTATTTGTTTAATAGTAGATTATACAACAAGGGAAATAAAGGAAATTTAATTCGAGGGACTAAGTTGGATCCCGAGAGCAGCGAAGTATTCTAGATTAGAATCCTTAGCGGAGCGAGGGTTACAAGGACCGAGATGGATTGGTTTTTTTCACGAGTTGTCTACTCTTTCTTCTTTTTACCATTGACTGCGAGAAAATAAATACCTAGTAGTATAGTAAATTTTCCAATGACATAAAACAACCACGATAACAGACAGAAAAGAACCTAACTTAAATTGGCGGGATATTTTTTTAATTTTGTTGTATGGAATAGCTCCATTTAGCCAGCCAGTAGGTACTTTCATCATATTTTATTTATTTTTTGTACATAATTCGTATAGTTCGTGCTTGTTCCAAATTCAAAATGTTTTTATTCACTCAGTGACTAAAAGAGAGTTTTATTCACTGAACGTTATCGATGAATCAAATGCTCTTTTTCGAGTGGCAATGGTAAAAATATTTTTTATCAAACGCAAAAAGTTTTTACATTCTGTCTGTCGTTCTCTATGTTGCAGTAAAACATTTTAATCTACCAATAGCCAAAATATTGGAACACGATTCTAAATTCAACCCTCAAAAATACACGTGTACCGGCCAATATACCTATACCTTTTTCCGTCGTTATACTCTTTACACACCGGCCTTTTTACTGAAAGTGGGGAGGCAGGGTGGATCGAATAATACTGGCTCGTAAGTCCGTCCGGTACACGGTATGACCCAGTTGAAGGTAAAACGGAACGCACTCGACGTTAACGTGACGTCATTGTCAGCCAAATGACTACGGTGATGCACAGGGCTTTGTCATGAGCGTTCGTTTTTTGAAGCGAATATGAATAGAAAATGTTAGGCTATTTTTTTAGATTTTTACTGTTTTTATTAGTTTAGAATTTTACTGTTGTAGGTGTTCTGAATTCAAACATCGGGATGAACAAATGAACTACGAACGAGTGCCTACGTAGAATGAATGGGAATATATCAAATAGTTTTCCCATTCATTCTTTGTTCAGATTTAATGGAATGTTTTATACGTTAGATTTTATTGTAACGTTTGACCTCGATAGATGGATAGATTCGAATAACAATACATAGGTCGATTAGTCAGCCTAGAACCTACTTATTATAAAGCAATTTAATATCCATAAGCATCTTTATCAAGGCTGGAGTCTGTTTTTCTTTTTTCTACAGCAAGTTAAATTTTCCCGCTAAAAAAATCTTACAAAACTCAATCCGGAAAACGCGGTAACTTAAGGTTTTGCGCCTATCGTGCGCACGCGACTTATTTCGTCTATCCAAGGACGTGCCGTTGCGTGCCAGCGTTGATTTAATGGCGATACAGCTGAGCAGTTATGTCTATTGCTTTTGACACATAAAGGGCAGGCACAGAAGGTTTAGTTCCGCGAGACCACAAGTGATAAGTACATAAATGTATATAAGGTGGTAGCTAAAACAGCCATTCCCGGTACCCTCTCGCTAACGACGGGCAATTTTTTTTACAGTCCTATCTAAACTTACAAGTAGAGAACTGATATTAGTTGTAGACAAAGTCAATGTATAAAAAAAGACGTGAATAAACTTTACATATCTCATGCTTAATTTGCATTATTACATGCAGACGGCTCAGAATTAATTATCAACACCTGCTAGCTTTGTCCCAACTATATTCGGGTTAGCATCCAGTCTCGGTTAAACTGGAAGCTGACCATGATGCAGCTGAATACCTCCAATTAACATGGAGCGACTGCCTAGCAGTCTGACCTCCATAACTCAGTTACTGGGTAATACGATATGAATTATTATAATGCTAAAATGCAAAGAATACATATCTTAATAGCTTATAATATTTATTTATTTATTAAAACTTTATGTACTGTGGGAGTCCTACGTGTGCCTAACAATAATTGGAGGATCGTAGATGTAAAGCAATACACGCAGTACTCCTTAGAACGTAAATATATTTTATCAAGGAATTATACACCGGCAGGCCCTAGCTCTGCCTGTCTACCAATTAAACAAACTCCCATCACTTTTCCTATAAATCTTATTTTAAACTCGCTTGACTGTTCGAGGTAAACCAACGATAATATATATCCAGCCAGTCAACATAAGGTTGACACATGCAGACAACCTCTACATGAGCTACGCCCACCCTTAAATAAAAGGATCGACGCAGTCGTGTTTTCAAACAAGACTTTTATTTACCACCTCGAACAATCAGACACTTCCTGCCTATACCTGTAAGAATAATTACCTAACGCCAGAAATATATTATACAATATGAAGTCCAACTCTTACAAGAGAAGGCTTAAGGCAGGACGAACGATTTGCGTATCTGACTAAGATATGTGTCAGGTAAGAAAAACATTACTTTATGTTACCACATACATGAATAAATTTACATTCGGCATGCTTAAACCTCGTCGCGCCAAAACTGGCAAAAAGATGCGACGTGGCTTCCTAAAAACAAATAAATTGAAGTGACAAATTCACAACAACCCTGAAGGAGTTTAATGAAAAGAATGAAACTTAACATCGTAAACTTCGACCCCATCGGACGGTATGAGTCGGAGGGAGAAAAGGCTAAGAAGTCGGAGCTCATCAACAAACCTTTGTCAAGCACATACTCCATAGGAAAAATCTCAAAAGCCTATTCGATCTCACCATTTCAAACTTCATTAAGCATCAGTCAGTACTGATTGAACTGTGGGTTCTCAACAACATTAAGTTTAACCATTGATGTTGACTCAACATCCTTTGCAAGAGCTACGCTCCTTTAGCAAAGTTGGTTACAACTCAGAGAGTATTCAATCCAAATTCGAACTGATGGTGTCAACACAACACCCTTTGCAAGAGCTATGCCCCGTAATCAAAGTTGGTTCGAGCTTAGACTGAGTATCACCCCCCCTCCTAAAAGAACCACAGTTTCCAAAAAAAAAGAAAAATATCTCTTCACTCGCATTACTATGATCTGGAGTATGGCTATGCTATCACAGCCTAGTGAAATCCAACTATTATTGAAGACGAAGATGCCTTCTCCCTCAGACTTCTTGGTGTGGTGAGGTGTGACACCTCACACGCACCCAGCAGCGTCCGAAGATTGCCCCCCATATATGAAAAATATAAATGAAAACGCATTAATAAATTGTATCATATTATCCAAACTAAAATAATGAATTAATCTAAATGATGTTTACATCTAATTGACATCTATATGAAAATAAATGACAATACAAAAAGACAATAAATTATTATAAACTGACATGAAAAGGTTTTAATCTACATACAAATACAATATCCCTGAATCTCCTATTATTTAATTTTTTAAACTTATATTTTAAAAAGGAAAATGTCTTTATAAAATAATTATTCATTTCTCTAGACTTTCTTTTAAATTTGATCACTTTTGGAAAGAAGTCTTTTATTTTCGTTTTTCTAACATATGAGACCTTTTTCTTTACCAGAACTTTTCTTATTGTATTGTTAACAATACGCTTATGATATGATGCGACATTACGAAAACTTCTTTTGCTGTGGTAAGAATGAAATTGAAAATTACCACCTACAGCTTTGATCTTATTACGATTACGAGACCATATTTCTTTATTCAAATCAACCACTACTTTTATTATATTGCCATTATTTCCAACAATATGTGACACCGCGTCATCCTCGACTATCAGTTTATCATCATTTAACTTTGAATCAAACTTTAATTCAAAAATTTTGTCTGGAGTCACAGACAACTGCATATTCTCCTTTACTGTGGTCATCAACGACGTATCAATTTCTTGTATATCGGAAAGTAAAATAAAATTATCCTCCTTAAATTGATCAACACTGTCGTTAAATTTGTATGATTCTTCGACGTGATCAATATCTTCATTTAATAAGGACACATTCTGCTGTTCTGAAACATGGCTATGCAATTTAATATAAGGATTAGTCTGACCCGATTCATCAAATTCGTCCTCGTGTTCATCCTCGAACACTTCGACTGGTCGTTCCTCATCATTCGCAGGTCTGCACTCTTGGCAGCTGCGCTCGTCATCAACATCATAGACATCACTGCCTGCTTGGCAGCTTTGCTCATCAAATAATGGGTCATTATGTTTTTCGCTATAAAATATAACAGTATTAATATCTAAATTTAAAAACTTTCTTGCCCGTCTTCATTTGACATATCATTTGTGAACTCCTCTTCTTGCACTCTATGCCCTATTTTAGATAAGCATCTGCATGGGAACTCAGCTTTAAGCTGGTCACAGATCGCTGAAAAACTTATACCTTCCCGGTATATAAATTTGTGAAAAGCTAGGGCAGCACCCTGAAAATATGCGCTCACTATTAGCGCCCAATCGCTTTCTCGCCATCCGTAGCTGGTGGCAAAATCCTCGAAAGCGTCTAAAAAAATTTCAATACAATCGTGGCTTGAGCCCGTGAAACAATCTTGAGCCATCTCGCTTTATTTAAATGATAAAATTGATAAAACCACTTAGCTTTAAATTCCGGCGACTTCACTTTTGTTTCACCTTTTTATATTATATGAACTTCGCACAATATTAAGCTTTGTGCACGCAACACGAGAAACGAACTTGTGCAATATTTATTATGGCTCTGCACACGCATTTTGTTCCAGTCAACCTTAGGGTGATGCAGAGACAAAATATGGCAGGTACAACATACGGGATAGATAACTGGAAAAATAATAAATACTAATATATAGATACATACATACTTATAACGAAAATAAACTTTGTCAAGAGAAATAAAGATAGGTAGAGGAGAAAACGAATCCAGCAAATCAGCGCTGGGATTATTCTGCCAACTTCTTACGAATATATTCACGTGCCTTCACTATAAAATATAACCGACTGGTTTCTATCCTGATGTTCAGAGGTAGCAAATTCCAGAGAAAGACCGCCTGGACAAAGAAAGAAGAGTGAATGAAATCAAAACGGTGAGAAGAACATCATAGAAGACGATTGTTGGTGGAACGAAGATTTTTACTATGCGCGGAGCATAAGTATTGAATATGGGAAGTCAGGAGAGAAGGAGAAGTGGGTTTGTCGAGCATAGAAAACAACATAGACAGAGCCCTCAACTCTCTGCGCTGACGAATGGGAAACCATTTTAAAAGCAACTGTTGCGCGGACACATTATCGTACTTATGAAGATTTAAAACGAATCGAATGCAGTTATTTAGAAGGCAGTCAAGTTTATTGAGGAGATCAGCATTCAGGTCATAGTAACACACATCACCAAAGTCAATTAGGGGAAAGATTAGGGACTGTACAAGCATTGCCTTTATGTGTCATGGGAGAAGGATAGAGCGACCGCAACGTTACGGTGACTTTATTACTAACAGTCGTAAACTGCTTTCGCTAGTCAAGACAAGAGTGAATATTTAGACCAAGATCCGTAACATCGGAGCTAAACGGGATGACTAAGTTGTCGAACATTACAGGTGTCAATGTTAAGCCATTCAGCTTCCCTATACTGTTTGGGCTCCCTACAATCATAGGTTGACACTTGGTAGGGTTAACCGCCACCTCAAATCGATCAGACCAGTTTTTAACCACTCCTTTATCCAGGTTTAGCTCCTCAATCGCATCGGATATGTTATCAACACTTGCCTGGCAGTAAAGCTGCAAATCGTGAGCATAAAGACGATACGCAGTCCGAAGCTCGGTGGTAATGAGATTAATAAAAATGGAGAACAAAAGAGGAAATAATATACCGCCTTGAGGGACGCCAGCTGCAAGATCACACAAACTTGACTAAGAGTCTCCAGCACGAACAGACTGCTGACGCTCCTGAAGATAAGAGGCAAACCATGCCAATACCTCCTGAGAGACCATAAATAGGAAAGGATGGATAAAAGGACTTCGTGACTGACGGTATTAAAAGCATTGGAGAAGTCAATTAGCACTAAGACTGTAACTTTAGTAACTTTCATTCCCCGACTTATGTCGTCAGTCACTTTCAGGAGCGCTAAAACGCCTCTACCTGGGCCGGAAACTGGATTGAAATGGACTGATGATGGAGGTGTTGTGAATAAACTGGGAGATTTTTTTGTGAACACTGGCATCGGAACACTTTTGATAGAAAGGGAACGATGGAAATTAGGCGAAAATGACTAGGAAGAGAAGGATTGGGTATCTTAGGCATGGTCCAAAAAGGGCTTTACGCCATAAGGAAGCAAAACACCGATGTAAAGGGAAAATTTTATGATTTGGGAGATTGCAGGAAGGAGTTGATCAAGAGCCGCTACGATCAAATGGCGATTGATATCATCGCAGCCCACGGCTTTGAGTTTAATGGAAACGATAATCTTTTTGATCTTTCCCGGGTCAACTGGGGTAAAGACAAGGGGGTTAACATTGGGACGCGTCAGACCAGCAAGGTAGTGGAGGGTTTGACAATCTAGAGCGGGAATAGTGGAGAAATGGCGATTTAGATCGTCCAAACCTATTGTGTGAGGAAATTCCGAATATCGCGATTTGCCGATGCGCAATAGCCGATGCTAAATATGAGCAGGAGATGAACAAGCGATATTATTTAGGATGTAGCGGCGTATATTATACCGCTTCCTAATCAGTGAGCCTTCTGTGTCCTTATTTGCCACGTAGCAAGAGAAAGCTAATTATAATCTATGCAAAGCTAACTCAATTGTTAACTGCTATCGTGATTTGGCGCAATTTACATAAAAAATGGGCTAGATAAGTTTGTAATGTACCTATATTGTGATTAGATGGCTAATAAAATGTACATTATGGTCTGTTTCTATTGAAAGTTATCGAATTAATTTTAATCCCTAAATCCTTTTAATGTTCTGCAGATACCTAAAACAGGTAGGTTCGTAAGAGTTTAAACAATATTTTTGACTAAGAGATTATGTACTAGGTTTTACAATCTACGAATACAACTTTAGAAGATATTTTTCCTTCGCATTTTCAATTAAAATATTTAAGATAATATTTCTATGACGAGAATTAATAGATCACCAAAAGAGTCAAGTAAAAAACGTTTCTCATCCCTCCATCTTTATGAATGACGTCATCTATCAGTCAAGCACAGCCTCGTCAGCGCTTCTTTAATTAAAAATAATTACAATTTGGGAAGTTCGCTCCTTAATGTTTAATAACTGAATTAATTCGCCCTTTTATTGTCAAAGTTCTGTCTTTGATGCGAATTCAACTACGGCAAAGAGTTTTATTGGCAACTAAAGTGGCCGGGTGAGAGATATTGTATTATTTAAGTATGTAATAAAGTTATATTACTCTGTCACTTACCTATGCTTGAAGAAAAATGAATATTGCTTTGTTTTCTAATAAAAGTCGCGATGTTATTTCCAAAAGGTAGGTATTTGAATGGATGTATAGAGAATTTAATAAAGTCCTAATACGAACATAAAAAGCTCATTTATTAAAGCGAAACGTCAAACGCCACTAACAAACCTTCAAAAACTCGTTCTAATCGCGTTCCGAATTTAAAACAGGCGAATTAGTTAGGCGACCCGCGCCGACCTATATAACGGTCGAACGATGCACTCGTTTTTCCACTGGGTTGCCAGACTTCCGCATCGCCTGCCTTTTGAGGATTAAGAATAAGAAAAAGGAAACACTAATGACTGCATGGAAGTATGGCAGAGTAAGCAGCTTCACGGACGCTTTTTCCGGGCCCTACATGGACCCGATGTAGATCTACAAGCGTCCGTAGCCTGGCTATGTTTCGGTGACTTCTTTGGGGAAACCGAATGTTTTGTCTGTGCAATTAGGGACGAAGTTATGATGACGAACAATTACCGGAGATTTATTGTGAAAGACGGCACGGTTGACATCTGTCGGGCATGCCACCGTCCGGGGGAATCAATTACACGGGGGTATTCTCGTCTAGCTAACGAAGAGTACTTGCATAGACACAACCTTGTAGCCAGGATTATTCATCAGCAAGTTGCTCTGAAATACAGCTTTGTGGAATCGGAAGTGCCGTAAGAAAGGTATATGCCCGACCCAGTTCTCGAAAATGGAAATATCACATTATACTGGGATCGATCCATCATCACTGACAGGACTATTGTTGCCAATAAGCTTGATATTGTGGTGGTGGATCGAATAGTGCGGCGTGCAATGATCGTTGACATAATGATCCCGCATGACGGGAACCTCTTGAAAGCCGAGAAAGATAAACAAATCAAGGATCTTGACTTGGCTCGCGAGGTTGTCGACATATGGGACGTGGACTCAGCTATCATTGTGCCTATAGTCGTGACAGCCAATGGCTTGCTCGTTGGGCAGCTGAATCAAGGGCTTTATTCAGAAGGCGGTACTTCTGGACACGGCCTGTATTGTTAGGAGGTTCCTCTCTCTGGAACCCTGACCACTGGTGGCTTGGACCCTGCTCCCGATACCGGTGGTCTACTATTTTTTATATTTATATGTTTTTATATTCTAATATTTAAAAATATAATTTATATGTATATAATGAAATAAAAGAGAGATTAAGAATAATTTAATTGTAAAACAAATAAATTATACATTATACAAAGACCTCAAAAATAAGGTAGTGCGTTATGTTTTGCCAATATTGGCATACAACTGATTAATTTGATTAAAAACGATTAAATGAGTACTATTAAATGTCAATGATAAAATTACAATATAATTGTAAGTATTTGAGTAATGGATGCAAATTAAATTTTATTACAATTCAGAGTCAATTTCATTTCATATCAGAATTTAAAGTCAATTCCAAGATTAATATTAATGTAAAATATTAAAATTTATGTCAGCATTCTATAAGACCGCCCATTGTGTCACCCTATGTAAAATTTCTACATTTATATCTGTAATTTTTATGGTGTACATAATAAAGGTTCAAAATAAGGTTCAGGATAAAGGTTACTTCTATTCTATTCTATAATTATAGAGATTCGTCATTAAGAAACTCGTCTAGAGTATAATAACATATTTCAAGCAGTTACCCGTTAAGTGTTAAAACATTGCAAATTTAAAAAAAAATGCAATAGCATACATTGTATTTCATCGGGTATTTTATTACTTAGATACTTGTGGAGCAACACCAAAGAAGCTTTTCTTCATTAGACAAATTTTACATTTCACAAGGCATAATTCATGAATATATTGAGCACGTATCGGTGTTTTCTTTACAGCACATAGTTTTTTGAATAAATGTGGATCGTTTTTTACAAATAATGCAGATTAATTTACCTGAGGGCCTAGACAAATGGCATTCGCTTCGGAGCGATTCTATTTCTACAATCGTTATCGCTTTTGCTAATGTTTCCATCATACGAATCGAAAAATAGCGATAACGGTTTTCAAAATGTGCCACTTGGCTCGATAGAGTCGAATGATGTTAACATTGTCTAGGCTAATTTCTATTCGTTGACCTATGATCACGTGGCATTTCGGTCAACCCCAAATTTTGTTTGGATTTTCTAATAGCGTTATCGGTAATCGAATGTTACTTTGACTAGGCCCTCTCGTCAGAAGAAAAAGGCGTACGGTCTATATACCACAGAGATTATGAGGCGCTCAGGAGTTACGGTTTCGTGAAGTTGCAGCGTTGGAGCTACTTGCTTGCTTTAACACTTTGACAGCCGATCGCGCACCTGCCTCGTGACGCTCAGTTTTGCTCTGTGCGCCGATCACGAACGCAGCGCGTTATCGGAATTCCTTGAAGTTATTCTAAAACACTAGCTACGCTCTTGATCGGCGTTTGTTGCATTGTGTAGGAAATCTAACAGGTTGGTGGGAAGACATTTCTACAGGCGTATACCACCGACAGCGACATAGTCACAGGAGTCTGCAAGGTTTGCGCGGACACAGTAAAAAACAGACAGACAAACGGGGAAGAAAGGAAACTTATTTTTATTGTCCGGACTGTAATATGCCACTCTGCCACTATCCCTGTTTTGAAAATTTTCATAGATTGTTTTTTTCAGTTCTGAACCGTGTAATCTGCCTAATTACACGGTTCAGAACTGAAAAAAAAAACACGTTATCGAAAATTTATATGTATACCTATAGGAGTTTTTTTTTTGTCGAAAATGGGTAATAATGACTTGATTTTTTAAATAAATAAATATACTTTGTTTTATTTTTATTATAAAAATGTATTAGTTATTCTACGAGCATATACAAAAAGAAGTTTTTTTTAGTTATTTTTATATAATTTTTACAAAAATCCGTAAATAGCCGGCGTACAGGGGAATGCTTGGCTGTCAAAGTGTTAAAATAAATTAGGGCATTAAGGCTTCATAAAAAGTAGGTACACACATAAAACAGGTATATTATAAAATGCAAAAAAAAACATAAGTAAAATAATAACCTTACTTAGAATTCGTTGAAACCCAACATTACACATTTTTTTGCAAAATTACCTGCCGACGCTACAGCCAGCGCCGTGATCACAAAAAAGGATCATTACGTCACTTCGTGCCGATCGTGAGATCGTGCCTGGTGAAGAACTGAAGAGAAATAACGAAAATTATTTGTTGAAGGATCTTTCTATTGCTTTGTACGAGTAGGTATGTAATTTTTCCAATTCAATATTCTTTACTGTTTGGTTGTTAGACATTGATTTGTGAATCGTGCCATGAAGGCCTTTTAGGACTTAATACAACAACTTTAGCATCTGCTATCACTCCTAGACTACATTGCACTGAGCGTATGTCCAGTGTAAGCATTGACGTCGCCTCCACGCCACGTAGACGCTGTGCTAGCGACGCATAGACGTGAATCTGACGTGAATGAAGGATGGAAATTATACCACGAGAACGTACTACCGGGATAAAAAGGTATCATTTAACCTAACACAGGTCATGATCCTGTGTGCCAATTTTTCAAAGTTCATCGAAATCCGTTCAGCCACGGCATGAAAAAGTAACAGACTTCAACACACATTCGCATTTGTAATATAAATTTTGGTTCCGTTACGTCTAGACCAAGGAAAGCACCCTAATACACAAAATTGCTACCACTTAACACAACTACTTACTATCCCAGGCCAATAAACTCTAATTTCTTAACAAACGAGCAACTTACAAAGTTACTAATACGACGGTAACTTGCAATACTTTCTCATTGGTCCAGTAAAAGGGTTGCACTCGTTACATTTAGATGTTTAACTTAATTCCGCAGAGTGTACTCAAGTTAACGTAAACGTTACCGAGAATCCTAGTATTTGTCGGTTAGGTTCTGTTTAGGGTTAAGATCTAAGATAACTGTACTTTTGTGGTGTGGCTTTGAATCTTTAATTTTATTTTGTATAAATTACTTGTTTCAATTTGCTTATTAGATTCTTCTAACAGTTTAACTGAACAGACAGCTGTGCTGCTGGGTCGCTCGTTGAGCCACTTCTTCTTCCCAGCATTAGGAAGTGGTGAAGGGCGGGCGTTTTCGGGGACTGTCTTATGTCATTTTGACATTCAAAAAGTGCTGATGAAGTTTTGATTTTGAGATAAGATGTAAAGACATTTATTATGAATATTTTAAAGGGACTAGCCGTGGTTTGCATTACACATCAATATATCTCAGCTACCGTTCAAGCGTGGGAATTTATTTAGGTAGCAACTTTTTGTCAATCTACCCAATGCAAGGCTATGATTGTTCAGGGCTCAGTAGCGAGCTGCAGTATTTATGTCGTCGATAAAACCAAATGAAAAAATCAAGCATCACTGGTATTTAAACGTCTATTATATACCTAAACAGAAATGAAATGAAATCGTTTATTCTGTAAATAGGACATTTAAAAAAAAATAAGCTAGATGGATTCGACATTTCCTATCTGACTACCCCTGAGAAGCAATGGCGAAACAATATCACGGGTCCAATTCTCTTTAATCCAGACACACACAATCATGGGTAACTAAATTCCGGTAAAGATACATCACAGGGCAGTCATCCCCAATAAAAGAAAATAACTCCGGAAGAATGTTAGAAATAACACGACCATTACAAAGAAAAGCATTTTCATTCCATCTGACACAATCTATCCTTCTGGCGCCATCACCCAGTTGGTCGCGTTCGTTTTATTTCGCGCCATGTTCTGTCGTGGTCACAAAGGGGTTCATTACGTCATCTAACGGTTCACTCCTGGCTGAATGGACAGAGGAATGTTTTACAAAGACTTTCCGTGTAAGGAGGTTTTCATTCGAAATTACAAGGAATATTTATGGTTAGACAACAGTCTGTGTGCAATATACATATAGTGCTTACATGGAATTAGTATGAACTATAAAGTACTCGTAGAACAGTGCTTATATTAAGTACAGTGTCGCCAGAACTAGACAGACATTAAGAGATAATATTTTGAATCACTCTTATGCTTTTTCGGGATCCATACCCAAAGGATGCCAACGGGATCCTATTACTAAGGCTCCGCTGTCTGTCCGTCCGTTCATCTGTCTGTCAGTGGGTTGTATCGTACACGTGTGTCGTAGACAGTTGAGATTTTCACAGATTTCTATTGCCGCTATTATAGTACTATAAATAAGTAATATAAATAGTACCAAAAATTAAAGGGGGTTCTTCATACAAGGAACGGGTTTTTTCGGCGTTTTTACCTTATGATACGGAACCCTTCGTGTGCGAGTCCAACTCGCACTTGGCCGCTTTTTAGATTATGAACAAGTTGACGCTAGGACAATTAACTAACGTAAAATTATTTGATGACATACAGTGTTAGTTTGACTAATATTAAAACGTCGGTATGAACTATTCTCTCAAAGTTTGTGATGATATAAAAGAAGAAGTGCCTGCTATAAACCTATAAATCTAAAACCCAAAAAAACCCCCTAAATAAACTTATTTTTCTTTCTTTATTTTCTTTTTCTATACAAAATCGTAAGAAAGCATAAAAAGCTAAGGTCACAAACACCCATGGATATTGCAAAGCATTAACAAACAAAGCATTTAAAAACTCAATGGTGTAAGTAAAATAATATTCTCACAATACTCTAAAAAGTCTGAAACTTTTAGTTACGAATAATAAAAAAGAAATATAGTCTCGCTTTAAGAAAAGAGAACAGCTATTTGGTGTGACATTAACACACGAAATCTGACATCAACCCACCAATCTGGAGGATACATAAAACCGTACGATCTAATAAAAATGCAGTATTTTTTAAACTATCAAAAAGTTTAATGGCCTTGCAACTATCCAATCCAGTGTAAAGCTCCTTTTATAATAACAACGTAGACAGGTAAGGACAGAAGGTTCATTTGATTCTCTGACTCGTGAGTGCAGGGCACTTACTTTGCCGCAGGGGACACTCTGAGCGTTAGGAATCGATCGCAGATTACCGGCCACAGTAGGCGCGGGGTTGCGGACGGCGAGCAATGGGTAGCTCGCCATCCGGTAAGGACCAGGCCCGGGTCGACGGCGCGTCGAGTTCCACGCGCACCTCTAAGAGATTTCAGCACTAATTGACGGGGTCCAATAGGGCCGATGCTTGCCAGGGTCGCGGATTGTTTGAAAGAGTTACCTGGCACTCAGGCAACTGAAGGAACACGGGTGGGTTTTAGTCATTAAATTCTGACACGCCCTCCCGCCCAGAGCGGGAGAAGTTACTTGATGATTTTCCACCCAAAAAAATATAAATAATAATAAAGGGCACTTACTTGGAAATCTTTCCTCTTCAAATTCAAATTCATATTATTCCTACGAGCAATACAAAATAAATGGTTATACTTAACATTATATTTTGTTCAGTACTTTTGTTACGTGCCCAGGATTTATGACTTGATTTCAAAGAGCGCCTTTAGAGTTTCTTCTCCAAAGAGATCTAACTTTTGGAATGGGCAACTTCAACTTTCTGACTAACTGCCCGACTCCTAGACAGTTCAAAAGTGCCTGTAAATGGTTTAATTGAAATACTTATTTTTCTACTTAGTCCATATTGATAATTTTATAATAACTTCCTGTCATTCAACTCAAACTCAAACTCAAAGCAATTATTTCAAATAAACCAATCGCAGGCACTTTTGAATTGTCAAAGGGTCAGTCATTCAGAAAAATGAAGCTAGTTGCCCATTCCAAAGCGTAGTAGGTAGCTATGGAGAAGAACGGGCAAGAAACTCCATGGACACTCTTTTAAATCAACATATAGTTACAAAAAACAAATTGTTTACATCATTCATGTTCAAATTAAAAATGTGAGAACGATGTAGAAAGACGTGCACGTATAAAGTATCCGTAATAAAAAAGATAAAAAAACAATTCAAAAATTTAAATTAAAATAAGCCGTGGCAGCCAAGAGTTGACCAGTCCCTACTGTCGGCGCCCGTTCACGAACATGACGTATGGATCAGCACCATTCAGCTCAACCATTTTGAAGGGAACTTAATGATCCAACACACGCCACCACCAGCGAGACATTAGAGTGAGCATGACATACTCTCAGCCGCCAGGGCACATTCAAGTCAATGAAAGACGAGCCTAGTAAATGGTGGCTTTATAGTAGGTACATAGTGCTCACACATGTGCTATGCAATTATACATTGTTAAGAGATTGAATTTATACAATGCAAAGATAGTTTTTACAATCTTCAGCAGAAGATTGTAAAAACTACACCAACAACAATATTCAATATAACAATATTTTCGAATGCTAATCAATTAATTTATGCGCCCCTGTGGAGCAGGACCAGCGTTGAGCCAAGCATCTTTATCAGCGATGTAATCCCCCAACTTATAATATACTTGGCTGCATAGTGCGCGTTTTATACAAGATTAAAATTTTGTTTCATTCAGTTGGAGTATGTGGGGAGATATTTTATTGTAACATTTTAAACAGTACCCCATGAAGGATGAGTCTACTTTAGCCAGTCTGAAACCTGGTTGAAATAATTAGTCCATTGTTATAATTACATAGCAATTAGTGGTATACGAATTTATGTGGGGTAGTTGGTAGGTACTACAGCTAAAATATGAAAATATAAACATTTTTACAAAAAAAACAACCGACTTCCAAAAAAATACTACAAAGAAAAAAAAAATGTTAAAATTCTAAAATTAAAGTTATTTTCCACTAACTAAGTGTTCTTTTTTGGAAGTTTTTTTTTTGTAAAAATCTTAATTTTATCTGAAATGGACTGCTCAGTTTACTGTGAAAGGACAATATTAGTTGCACACTCCATCATGGGTGGTTTTGCAAGCTCGATCAAAACGCTTGTGAATTCTTTGTTCTGTGAGCCTGCCCTAGCATGAGCGCGCGAGGTAAATGTAACGCACAGATGTAACGTTAATTCGATTTTTTTTTAGTAGAAATACTCGATTTGCACATTATTGAGTTTATAGACTTTATTCATATATATATATATGGAAGATACTTATTGTGTATTTTAAAACAAAAGTGGTAAAGGATAGTTGTACTTTGGTTGAAAAAAACGATCTAATTTACGTTACTTTTATTTCGCACGTTCTTGTTAGGACCGGTGTTGCCAGTACGATAGTATTTTATTTTATGGCTTTTAACGCTTAGATAAAAGTGGTCCTTCTTTCATTTCTTACCGGATACCAAAGTCCTGGTTTTGGGGGCATCAGCCGCAGCCGGGCCGAAAGGTGGAGGCATTAATAGCCGTGTAAAACTGCTGTAAAGATCAAAGTTTGGTGCTCCGGATGCGAATAACTGTGGATATACGAGTTGGCACGGCTTCAGTTCTCTTTTGCATATTACATTTGTTTAAGTTTATAAGTACTAAAAAGACTTTAAAATATGAGTTTTTACTGCCAATAGTGATAAAAATAGTGACGGGTCATATTCAAAATAATTGTATATTTACTACTGTCTTAATGTCCAACCCAATTATTTTTATAATTTCAGCTGACCAGAATTTCATAAACAAACAGATTAAATGTTTATTTTAGCATAATAAAAAACAATGAAATATTTGGTACGTCTAAACAATTCATTAAAAAAAAAAAAAAACAGACAATCAAATCAAATCAAAATATTTTATTTCACATAAACCAACATGGGCACTTATGAAACGTCAGAAGCTACGTGCACGGTTCCAATTGGTTGTTTCCTATGGAGAAGAGCCGACAAGAAACTCCACGGTTACTCTTTTAAAAAAAGGAGCTTTTACAATGTTTAAAATTACAGTGCTGATAGATATGGGAGGACATTGTAGGCCTGTCAACAAGTAACAGGTGCTCAACAAAATATAAAAAGGTCTACAAATCTACAGTCTACAAGTTAGGCCTACAACGTTCTCACATTCACAAAATATAGAAGAATCTATATAAAAATAAAAGCCTATTTAAACCAAATGACATGATTGCCATTACAACTGTAACAAATCTGCGTTCATTGCGTGGGTTCCGTTTCATACAAGTATTCAATATCCACCACGTCTTTGACGGTAAACTAAAAAATAAAATAAATATTCAGAGATAATTGTTTAAATTTTATCACTTTGCTAAATAAAGTATAAATTATTATTTATTGTTCCTCAAAAATTTATTAATGCGTGTCCAGATTTTATATAATATCTGTTATTCTTCTCTGATAAGCTATTTTAACATTATTTCCATGGAAATAAATAAATTTGATATAATGGGAACACTAGTTCATTAGTTGTCGGACACTCCATGACGGAAAAGTAAATGCTCTGCCATTTTGTTCAATATAGTGTTTGGGATATTTTCGTCAACAAGTTTCACATTAAATTCAATTAGGATTTTGCTTTTTAGCTTAATATTTTTATTATTTTTTATTATTCATTTCGCACGTTTTCTCTTAACACATCTGACATTGGCAGAATTGTCGACATGGGCATCCTTAGATAAATGATTGGTCTCGCTGCGCTCAACTAGATACCGCCGGCGTACTTGTCAAATGCGGCAACAAATACTACGCCGAAGTCGGCGTACCCGAGTCAGTCACACTGCAAGTTGTGTGTGACGTGTACGTGCCGAATGTTTTATTCAATTTTGGGCAAAATCCGAAGTAAAATGCCAGTTTGCGTAGTGAAACTGTGTAAAAATAATACTACAAGAAATAAGAAGGACACCGGGATCACATACCATCATTAAGTATCGAATATAATTTCGAATTTCAACATAAAATAAGATGAACCCTAAACGCCATTCAGTGTTGCCGCTTATACAAGAATCAAATTCCCCGTGGTTGAGATTTTTATGATGTGAATTTATTGTTTTTGTATTTTGTTATATAACCTAGTTATTATATAGGTACTTAACCTAGTTCTATAAATTATTTAATGTTTATTTTTGTAATCTATAAACATAACTTGTAAAAATGTTGGCTGACACTATTTCAAGGGGTGATTCTATCCATGAAACTGAACAACTTTCCCCAAGGAACAGGGGTCGAATAATGAAAAAATAATCCATCTTCCCATAAAAAAATGCGCAATCAGCTGACTACGCTACGGGAAAACAAACATATTTTTTTCGTATTTCGACCCATGTTCCTGAAATGTAAACTTCGTGTCTGTGCATCGAAAATATTTGCGAAAAAAGTCTTCAAGGAGATGAAGGATACGTGAGAGAACACATTAGAATCATTTTTAATAATTAATTAGTTATTTGTTTTTTTTTTATACTTTTTCTTCTAATCATTGATATACATACCTCACATTTTTCTAAAGAAGAAACCTACACCTAACCTATACACAAATATATTTATACATTCGCTTTTAATTTATTGTTCATTTTTAAGTATTTTCTGAGCTAAATTTATAACTTAACTAATAGACCACAGCATAAAATATTTTTCCCATTAACTCGGGTAACAGTTGAGCAGCTGGTAACACATAATTCTTCACGCACACTAGTTGTCAATGTCAACTGACAAATGTCAAGTGGCAATGTCTTAAACACACTACAATATTGAGGTGCCGCATTTACGGAGGTATTGTTTTTGGATAGCGCGGTATCTAGTCGAGCGCAGCGAGACCAATCATTTATCTAAGTCGGCACCATTGCCATAGAAAAAAATTGAATAGCACAGTTTTTTGGATGGTTTCGTGTTTTGTTAAGTAAATAGAAATAGACTTTATAAGTTTTATTGACTGTGAGATGTTTAAAATAGCGGGAAGTACTAACTGTTTTATTACTCACACTAGGAAATGACTTTGTATTGTGATATTTGCTATAAATATAAAATATTCGTACCACATGTGAATTGATATGGCAATAAATAGATTTGTAGGCTAGACACGTGCAATTTAATCATATACGTTATTTTATCTGTCACATAACAGATATGAATGATAAGGCGTGAGCAGGTTAGCCAAAACATTTTTTTTTTCATATATTTGAAGTAAGTAAAGTTTGCGTATAATGTGTCATGTAATTGCATTGCTGCGCAATGTGTATTCTGTAAGTGCATGTATTACTGCGTATCCCCGCCGCTTGCACCGTTTGTACTAGCCACTAAAGATGGGTGACTCTCTTTCTGTCAAACGCCGAAATATAAAATGTATTAACAAAAATACCTAAATTGTTACAAGCCGGCCGTCGAGAGAATGCGTTCCTGACACCTGCCAGTTCGACAACTCTAGTAGCTATAAAGATCTAATTCGCAAAACACGTATTCATTTGTATGAAACTGACAGGTGTCAAGAACGCATTCTCTCAACGGCCGGACTGTAACGCTCTAAATGCTTAGTGGGCTAGCAAAAACCGGTGGCTACCGTTCGAAAAATAATATTCATACAGAACTATAATTATTATAATCATGCAGAAATTTGAACTGCTTTACGAATCGTTCAATGATTTATGACAATTATACTAATATATGATCATCAAAATGTTGTTTCATTATGTACCTACCTCGCGACCCGCCTTTAGCACTGGTAGCATTGTTATACCTAATTTAAGTAGATGAACTGTAATAAGTATATATAGGTAGTGATAGTAATGATGGTATTTTACTATTCCAGATGTTTTAAATGGCTCAACATTAATTATTTATTTTAAAAACATGTGCTATTTAAACTTGCCCTAACGGTTCCTTTCTGTTATTTTTCTGTTACAATCAAATAATATTCATATTGGTTTCCTATTAGTAACCTACAATTATTTTGAATAGGATCCATACACTGAGGCCATACGCTTATTTGAAGTAACACCCGCTTAAATAAAATGCACTCGCACTCGCACTGCAAAGATAACACTGCATTCAATTCTTTTAAACCAGAGACTCACCTCATCACGATAAAAATAAATGCGAAACAGTAACTGATAAATTGGAAGGATACAGAAATATTGATGGAATCTGCTGATGTTAGACCAAACACAATCGTGACCTCTGACTTCAAAAACAGTCGGCTAATCCCAAAACACGCTCGTGCATGAACCGTAAAAACTCATAAATCTAATATAACACCACTCTGCATACAAACCTACACCTCCGAAGGATTCCAAACAATTGTACGTCAAATAAAATACATCCAAATCCTTGCGTACTTCAACTTGCAAGCATCCTTTACGTCTCTTGTCCTCTCTCCCTCACACATTTGGTAACTGAAAGACAGAGAGGATAAATATTGAATGCCCTGTTACAAGTCAATAGGGAGAGGAGGACGTCTTCTGAATACGTAATTGTGTGTAATGGGGGAGTTGATCGTGGGCCGTGATCTTTGTACAGGAGATGACGAGAATCGAAGATCTGTGTTTATATTTAAACCTGTAATCTGTGCGTGTCGTGAACTCGTGACAGCACTTTTCTGAGAATTTAAGATACCTGACTCGTTTCCGCTAATTTTCACTTTAGTACCCAATTTTCTATTTTTGAATGTTTTGAGTGTGTAAAGTAAGCATCCTTGGTAGAGCAAAAAAACTTAAAATTCGAGACATGAATCTAGATTAATCTAGCATAGATTTAAATTTCTACATAGGACACAGGCATGAGTAACCTCTTTATTCTGTGAAGAAAATAATTGGATCTTCAATATGTAATGTTTCCTTATTGTATTTGCAATTTCAGCAAGCAATCGAGAATCGCTTTTCTACTTGGTGCGCTTAGACATTAGTGTGATAGCAATGAACTCAAATATGTTACGTAATAGCTGCGAAAAATTCTAAGTATAAGCTATAAACATTAGGTAGGTACCGCACAATATTTTGCAAACAAACAATGTTGCTAACACAACAGAACCATAAATTTAAAACATGGCACAATAAAAACATCAAAGTAATACCACAGCTGGTACAATGACAGATAAAGGCACATTGTAGTGGCCGCCATTCTTGAGTACAGTCGAGACAAACGGCGGGAAGCGTACGTATGAAACAATGGCTGCGTTCGACTGTACCACGGACAATGCGCTATCGGGGACAGCGATGTACAAGTTTAAAAAAAGTGGACAGGACAGGACTGAAAGAAAAATGAGGATTTGAATAAAGAATTTCTCACCAACTTATTAAAGTTTTAATGCTAGGATTCATTAAAACTGACTCAATGGTCTAGTGTTCGCAAACGCTACTGCTACAAATGAGGTCATGGGTTCGATTCCCAGGTCGGGTGAAGTGTTATTAGGTCTTTCCATCTGGCAATTCTCAATAGAAGCCCGGAGTCTGGATTTGTGCCCGGTTGATAGCAATAGGCTCGTCCCCTATTACATGGGACTTAAAGATAAGTGGTGAAATGTGGGTGAACTATAGCTATATCTCTGCTTAACCCTTCGAGGAGCAAAGGCATGGTGTTATGTTGTGAATGTTATCTATGTTACATGGTTCTGATCCAACGCAGAAATGAATGGTATGGCTTACATTGAATGATTCAATTTTATGTTAACACGATTCAAATTGAAAGGCGAAAGCGAACCGTGTAATTCTGTCGTTATAAAGCATTTCGAATTGTTGCTGGACTTCCAATCACACGGGCGTAATTCGCTGTTATGACGCAATAAGCGCCGCATATTATTTTCAGTGCTTGAGTCAACGATAAATAAAGGCTCCTGGCAGTCAGCAAGTAGCCTGAAAATTTCCCTACCAGTGCTACAGTGTCATGAAATGTCAAGTACCTAGTTCTTGTTGACAGGCCTACACTGTCCTCCCATACCTTGAAAATGTCAATTATTTTTAAAAGAGTAACCGTGGAGTATCTTGCCGGCTCTTTTCCATAGGAATCGACCAATTGGAACCATGGTCCTAGCTTCTGACGTATCATAAGTGCCCATGTAGTTTATAAATAATACTAAATAATAAATATTATGAATTTGAATTAAGAATTTCTACTGTTGAAGATAAACTGTGAAAACCGTTATGTGTGTATTGGCTATAAAGAGATTTAATGTTCGAGCAACCGTGGTGATCAATACTTATTCCTTAATCAGCCTATAACGTTCCCACTATTGAGACAAGTCTCCTCTCTCCCTCCTCCCTCTGTGAGAGGGATTGGGCCGTAACCGGTGGGTTACGACATCGCTTAGAGACACGTGCCGGTTGCCGGTTTCCAGACAATGTTTTCCTTCAGTGGTAAGAAAATAATTTACACAAAGTAAAGCGACTGTCAGGGTTCGAACCTACGACCGACAACTCTAAAGTCGCGGCCGTTACCACTGGGCCGTCTTATTCCTTAAGACGCTTTTACTGCAGAGGTCGATATTACAATGTTTTGCAAACAAACATCTCGGTAGATTGCTATAAATCACCATCTGGTAAAAGCACTTAAGATATTAATTACTGTGGTGCTCGTAAACGGTTCAGTTTGATTTATTTCGGGTCTGTTGATGTTTTAATGTTTATTGTAGTCTTGCTTACTGCTACTTAGATAACGTGTTCTCTAGGAAACTTAAGAATACAATTATAGGGAATAGGTACTGCTTGTCAAGCGTGTTAGATGGCACAATGCGAATGCAAGCTTACTTACAGGAGACCTATAAATTACAGGGTACTAGCTTTAAAAACTTTATGAAAGCTTTATTTTAATAAAATCACTTATATTCATTGCTAAGGAGCTACACACACAGGGGCGATGCGACGCGATGCGGCGGCGGCATTTTTCTCTTAATATCGTAATTCTTACCTTCTATTCTTTATCAATTTAGTTTAACGAAATTCAGCGCAACAAAACAAAAGCACAAAGATTTCTGGCGTACCATACTGTGTAGTAGAACTTTAAATTTAAATAATATCCCTATTAATTACACAGGCCTGCAAAATGAAGGTCATAACTTCCTCTCTGGAATTTGATAGCTGATTCTGGAGTATTTTGATGCGCTGATTACGAATATGTACTTAGTTTTTCTCCATCACCTCCTGATTTTTCAAAAAAGCTACAGATAGAAAATTGAGAAAAAAGACAAGTTTTCACTTAAAAAATTATATATTTAAAAAAGTACTTAATTTTTAACTTAAAAAACTATTAACACGTAATAACAACTTATTGCTGGGTTAAAATACACTTAAATTTTATTTGTGGAACCTGGTCCTTTTTTCCTGGAAGCTTCTGTTGTGCGATTTTCGCTTATATTTCCGGTTTGGATCATCACGCTTCAACAACCAACAATAGTCCGCCATCATGCTGACATTCCATCTTCCTTGATACCGGACTTCAAGCTCTTTTAAATCTTGGTGAAATCTTTCACCTTGTTCTTCGCTAACGGCTCCTAGATTTTCTGGGAAGTAATCAATGTGCGAATTCAGAAAATGAAGTTTAACGCTCATATTACAACCCATTACACCAAAATTCGTTATCATTTTGGCTACTATTTCTTTATAGTCCGAGCTTTTATTGTTCCCCAAAAAGTTTTTTACCACTTCCTTAAATGATTTCCACGCTTGTAACTCGACATCATTGAGTTTTTGATCAAATTTTTCCTCCGACATCAATTTTCTTATATCAGGGCCGACAAAAATTCCTTCTTTTAACTTAGCATCTGATAAAGATGGAAAAACTGAATGCAGATATTTGAAACCTTCCCCATCTTTATTTAAAGCCTTCACAAACTGCTTCATTATACCCAATTTGATGTGTAAAGGCGGCAGTAAAACTTTTTCTCTGGGAACCAAACTCTGTTTAAGCACGTTTTTGATTCCTGGGGTTAGTTCAGTTCTTGGAGGCCATTCCTTTTTGGTCCAATGATGTTGTTTATCCCGGCTATCCCATTCGCAAAGAAAGCACGGGTATTTTGTATAACCACCTTGTTGGCCGAGTAGCATGCTTATGATTTTCAAGTCTCCACACACCATCCAGCCGTGATGTTCGTAAGCTATAGTAGCTAAAAGCTTTTCCAAATTTTCATAACATTCCTTTAAATGGACAGAATGTGCAACAGGTAGTGAGGCATATGTATTCCCATTATGTAGAAGGACTGCTTTTAAACTTCTTTTTGAGGAGTCAATAAACAATCTCCACTCCTTAGGATTGTATTCAATGTCGAACATTTTCATCAAGCCAGGAATATCTTTACAGTACACCAAATCATGATCTTCAGCGAAGAATGGAAGGAAATCTTTTTCTCTGTGACGGTACCATGAAAATGAAGTACCAGGTGCAAGCATATTTCTTTCTTTTAATCGTGATCCGAGGAGCTCAGCTGCATCTTTGGGGAGATTCAAATCTCTTGTCAAGTCGTTTAAATCTGACTGTGAAAAGAGCTGACACTCGTTAGAATCTACTTGAAATACAGGATCAGATTGGGATGCATTCTGTTCATTTGTATCATTAGCAGAATCTTCAATTTGTATAGCTGGATACGGGGGCTGCACCATTTCTGAATCTCCGAAAACTGCAGGCGTAACTGATGACACATTTGGATAGCTTATGTCACTTTTATTTTTAGAATTGTATCCAGTTATGTCACAACAACAAAAGTAGCAATCTTCAACATGGTTGTTAGGCTCTCTCCATAGCATGGGCGAAACGATTTTGAAGCTATTTTTCTGTCCTTTTGACCACTTGCGAAGTTCAAGTAAACAAGTCGAACAAACTTTTTGAGGTGTCCAAGTTTTGTCTTGGTTACATAAAGAATGTCCAAAATAACTTTTGTAAATATTTTTCACATAGTCTGTAATGTTGTTTCGTTGTTTTATCACCATGAATTTCCCGCAAATATAACAAAAACAATTCGAAGAGTTTAAACAACTTCGCGACGACATTTTAAAGTTTAGGTTGCAAGATGCGCACTTCGACTGTTAGTTTTCTAATTCAGAGTAGGTACTTATACAAAAAAAAACCTTTTGTTTTCTTCATTATACCCTTTTTGAACAACATTAACAACAATTAGGCAATAGTAAAAAAAAGTAAAGTAAGTAAGTAGTAGTAGTAATAGTAAAGTAGTAGTTTGGCCGCGTATCGATGCGGACGTGTTGCTGACGCTTATATTAGTGTAAACCGAGCAGCGCGGCGCAAGCCGTCGCTCGTAATTATTTTGTCGTCATGAGTAGTCAACTAGTGGCGAATGAATTGCTGGCGTTCCTGCAACAGAAACTGGACGTGATGGACGAGGTGTCCGCAATCCAGATCTGTTCAACCAACTTCAGCGAGGAAGATATAGCTGCTTCCAAGCTGCTACTGTACAGGTCGGTAAACAAAGCTGACCAGATGGTGTCCCGCCGGCGTGACGGGACTAAGAAAAGCCTGCAGGATATCATCACGCTGTTGAAACAGACCGACCCTGACGACGTGCCGACATTTGTGGCGAAGGACTTAAACAAGCTTCCCCCCGTCACATTCGACCACGTCGACGTAACAAGCCTATTGAAAGATATCGTTTTTCTTAAGGCCAGCCTCGCGGATGTGCAGAAGAGATTGGATGCATCCCAAAACACCATTGCTGATTTGCGTAATGAATTAACAGAGTTGCGTAAAACTGTAGCGGTATCTGGGTCACCATCGAGTGCATCTAATATCAACACGCGTCGTGGAGCGTGCCTCAATTTATCGGGGGCAAGTTTCGCGTCAGCGGTTATGTCTTCGTCGTCGCCGAACAATGCTGAGTGTGCAGAGCGTGCGCCATGCGCGCCCCGCAACCCTGCACTCGCCCTTGCGGCTGCTCCTCGTGTCGCCGCTCGAGTTACCGAACCCGCTGACACAATGTCTGTGTCTAAAGCGCCTGTGAGAGTTACCGAACTCGCCAACGCTCCCGCGAAGAAGCCCATGCCTGAAAGGGCATCGAACCGGGCTGATGATGATGGTTTTGTGACGGTGCAGAGGAAGAAGCGCCGACAAAGAACCAACAAGAACCGTTGCGGCACAGCTCCTATCAAGCCCGACATACCTGTTCGAGCCGCCCAGCCGAACACTCCCGTGTATATTTCCCGCCTACACTATACCACTAAGGCCGAGGACATCGTGGAGTACGTATGCCAAAGGACCAAGTACAGGCCGAGAGTGCAGTTGCTTGAATCGCGCCGCAACGTCAACTTCAAGGCGTTTGTGGTGCGAGTACCTACTTGCTACCTGCACCTCGTCATGGCAGAGGACTTTTGGCCGCAAGGTGTAATGTTCCGTCGCTTCCGCGGACAAGTGCCACACGATTGCACAAAGACAGTGCTCGAGTGAAGTGTGTTTTACTAACTTAGTTTTAAGTTTATATACTAACACACTTTGTACTATTATGATATATATGTTAGTCTGTAAGGTATTTATCTATGGGCCAAAGTAGCCTGAAAATAAAGGATTTATTATTTATTTATTTATTAATATCACCTAAACATCGTGTATTAATGAGCTCATTACTAAATGAAGCCAAAATGACCCGTTTTCGAAATGGTTAATGCGAATTACTTACACTTATTATGTAGTAATTAACAAATTACTGATTTGCATTCATTTCTATGTCGTCTTAAACAAATTAAATGCAATAAAAATTAAGCTGAAGTAATTAAGTGACGTTTTATAGATTTTAAAATGTATGCGCTCAGACATTTTTAGTTAAAATCTTAAATATTCAATATCAAAGAATCCTGACGTGATAGAATTTTTTTATTATTTTTCTCGTAATCAGCACATCAGAAACTATAGAAAACGTTAATCAGATCTCAGAGAGGAAAACCATTGCAGACCTGTGTTATGAATATACAATATATACATAATATAAATTAAAGTCGCTTTTTGATTCTGTCTGTATGACCGCGTTGTTTGTCTTAATTACGAAACGGATTTTGATACTGTTTTCACCATCATTTAGATGATATATTCCGGAAGGTTTGTGTGGATAATACATTCATATTTAACTTACATAATATTAAGGATATGTTGATGTTTTAAAACTCAAGTCGTAAAAATCGTGAGAAGCAGGGACGACGGGTCTGGTATATAATAAATAAATCTCAATGATATGTTTATTTGGCACGTTTCTACTGCTATTCTACAGCCTGCGCTAACCGGTACTAGTAGAATTTGCATCGAAGGAAAAACATAAAAAAATGTATAGTCAATACAATAATAGGTCGAGAAAAAAGTGTTTTTGTATTTCATAGGTATAAAGTTGTAGTAAAATCTCTTTGGCTGTACTCTTTGTATCTGGCTGGTTTGATACCAGTAAATTGATGACATTTAAAAAAATAAAAAGTAATAGCGATTTCCCGCCATTTTTCAATTGTTTTTCTGTACGACAATATTAGTGAATCTAACGAAGAATTCGATACATTTTGAAGTTTTATTACAAAAAAGTGAAAAATGAGACAAGCCGTGAAAAAATATGTGACGTTTGTGTCAGTAAGAGTAGCACAAAGTTGGTTCAAGCGTTTTCAGTCCGGGAATTTTGATGTCTAAGATGCAGTTCGCTGTGATAGGCCCTGTTACGGTTACGGTCGATGGCATTTTTGAAAAAGTGGAGCAAGATTGGCATGTTAGTAGATAAGACATAGCTGAAGAGTTAGGAGTTAGCTACAAAACAGTTTTGACCCATTTGAAAAAGTTTGGGTATACAAAAAAGCTCGATATCTGGGTGCCACACGAGCTCTAAGTCTTGAATTTGTATATAAAATACGAAAGACCTTTTCCCCGACCTAATATAACCTCAAACAACATTTCAAGCTACCTCACTGCGCATCACAATACGTAGTCTCAACTTTGTCGAGACAAAGCGAAGTTTACAAGTTGATACCACTACGAACAAAGTATCGGTATCGGTATCCGTAAACTGTACACAGCTGTCTTCTGCAACCGTATGATATGCAACACAGACGTACTTTTTAGAATATTGTACGTAACTTTACACTCTGTTCGGAATAACTTTAACGTTATTTCAAATCGGATGAAATGTTTAGATGGTTCTTTGAATTGAATTATGTCGTTTTATTTTGATGTGGGTTACAAACTTTAAGGGCTGTAGTTATTTATGTTCACAAATTCAAAGATTCGTTCTACAACTGCTTAAAGTCAGCTACTAAATCCTAGAACTTTTATTGTGTAAATTCCCACTGTGGGCCTTGAGTTCACATGCACATGTTACTGCTAGCGTTTTATTTTGTTAGAAGTTTTAATAGTTTTGATTAGATAGACTATTCGTACTCAGCGCTTCTCCTCGGCAAATATTATTATGCGCACAGCGAAAGTGTGGAACACTCTGCCAGCGTTTGTGCTCCTTTCCACGTATAACCCGTCAGCCTTTAAAGCAAGAGTGAACAAGCACCTTCTGGATACGCTCGTTCCATCGTAGACTTCAACCATCACTTTCCACCAGGCAAGATCGAGCTTAAGAGCAGGCCCATTAGGCAATAGAAAAATAGAAGAAAGAATTTATTTGTGACTAACAATGTTTTGCGTTCTTGTGTGCCATTAATTAGACTTCTGATACTATTTGGCATTTTTAAAACAGAGTAAACAACGTCATAGGAAGGAACTATGTGTAGTTGACCACGTAATTGTTTATCACTTTTAAAAACAAGTCCCAGTAATTTAAAACTTCACTATCGTCGAAACTAACTAACGATCACAAAGACAAATTAGACCTTGGTGTTTTATGACTTGCATAATTAAACGATGTTATCACAAATTATGAAGACAACTATACATCGAGGCCTTAGACAAGAAATAAGCAAAAGGAATTGCAACGCGACTTGCGTCAAGCGACACGCGTGCGCATCTCCCTATTTGCGTCCGTCGCTCCGCAAACCTCGTTGTGATGACTCGTGGCATGCTCTAAACATGTTATTTCATTCGTTTCGTCCATAGTCGCTGTTGCAAGACGCGTGTCGCTTGAGCCTGTAGCTCGTGGGCTATGGAGTAAGAGACTTTTGAAAACTTGCCAGGCTCATAGTTTTTTTTTTAATTGTTCCAGACCCCTACGAAGCATCAAAAATCCTGTGCAACGAGACGATAGTGCTGTCTCGCACGCACCCACACGCGATCGTGTCGAGTCCAGGCTTCCCTCGGCCTTATCCGGACGACGTAGAGTGTGTGAGCGAGATACGAGCGCCGCCTGCGCACACATTGAGGCTGCATTTTGAAGAACTACTCACGGAACATGAGCCTCAGTAAGTGAATATTTATCTGTTTTTTTTTTTTCTTAACGTCAGATATTCCGTAGAATAAAATTGACGTCGGTAAAGAAAAACTGTCAAAGATTCAGAATCTGGAGTTGAATAAAACAACCTTATTCCATTTTCCAGTACCTAGGTATTTACCAGCAATATTACGGGAAGAGGATTTATATATTTTTAAGTATGATGAAAGGAGAAGTGATAATGTAATGAAGAGAAACACGCTTTCTAGAACGTTTTAAACACTTACGGCTTGTAATTTTTTTTAGGTTATGGTACATAGATTTTGTGCCACATAAACTATAGAGTAACAACGACGCAACAAATAATTCTGAATAATTAAAAACTTACATACAACTTCATATAATTCTATGAAAATATAAGTTCAATATATGACAATAAAGACCTCACACTGACTGAATTCAAGTGAACTAAATCATTTTCAAAACCGACTACAAAAGTTACAAAAGCTCATATTACACGTGCTACTGGTAGTAAAATATATCACCTATTTATAAAGCTTAGTGTCCAACTACGTAGTCTACATCTAAAGCCTGTGCTACACAGGACATAATACTCAAACGAGGTAGAAAGCCCCTTGAGCTCCACTCCTGGCACCTGTATGAATAAGGAAGTCTCTATGTTAACAACACAATGACTAAAGTATTTTATAATACTTTGATTTTTCGGATTTATTTGAAGTTAAGTTGTTTGTTTCGAAATCACACAATTACGGCTGAAAGGATTCGAAAAAAAATTGCAACACAGGAACTGTGTCAAGCGGGGTACTTGCGTAACACACATTTAATGTCAATCGATAGCAATGCCTTTCATTTTGACGGTTCAGCCACGCTCATTGCGTTATTAACGTTGTTGAACAGACGAATTTTTCAAACCTATGAAGCATTTGTTCAGGAATTTCCTTCAAAACCCTCGGATTGTGATTCAAAGTAGTGTGTCACGCAATCAGGGTGATGGTTTAACGCATAACAGAATATTTTTATACGCCTCCATTAAGAATTTCTTCTTTATTGTGAGTCAAACCACAGACAATAGCTATTATTAACCGACTTCAAGAAAAGGAGGAGGTTCTCAATTCGACTGTATGTTTATTTTTTATGTGCGTTTGCTCAGAACTTTTTTCTAGGTAAACTGATTTGGATGATTATTTTTTTTGAAAGCTGGTGCTTCACATGTAGTCCCATATAAATTTGATCATATTCTGACCAGCAGTTTTTGAGTCATGGTTAATACTGCGTAGTTTTGCAATTAACTTATATTGATGATATGTTGATAATTTCCTGTCACTTTTATTTACATATCAAGTAGTGGTACACGAACTTGTGTGGGGTAGGTACCACAACTAAAAAGTGAAAAATAAAAACTTTTTTACAAAAAAACAACTGACTTCCAAAAAAAAACACTAAAAGACGTGAAAAATAACTTTAATTTCGGAAGTCGGTGGCCAAAAACGAAAATACGAAACCAAAGACACCGACTTCCGAAATTAAAGTTATTTTTCACGTCTTTTAGTGTTTTGTTTTTGGAAGTCGGTTGTTTTTTTGTAAAACAGTTTTTATTTTTAAACACAAAAATATAACTTCGCTTCACGGTATTGGCACAATGCTACAGGTAGCGGTTTCTATTCCTGTTCTGAAGTAATATTTATATAGCATATAGATAGCTATTATGTGTCTGAGTGTTTCTGCATACGAAATAATTTGTAAATTAACTCCCAAACCATTCATATCATCACATAATGTCATGCCTGTAATCCCCTAAGGATTAGGCAGAGGTGTACCTTATTAAACCCATCTTTCGCCAGTTATGTTTAAGTCCCATGCAATAGGGGCGAGCCAATTGCCATCAACCGGGCACAAATCCAGACTCCGGGTTACTACTGAGAAATTCCTGATGGAAATAGCCCAACAATACTTTGCCCGGGGTGGAAATCGAACCCAGGACCTCATGCTCAGAAGTAGCGCTTGCAACCACTACACCAAAGAGGCAGTTACCCCTTCATACCACCATCGGCCTATAAACCTTCACAGCTACAACAGCCTTCTCGAACATCACACAACTCATCAAATACGAACCCAGTTCCCCCACATTTCTTATAAAATATTTCTAGTACCAGTATTCAATATAATTGCGGGCACATTCCGCAAAACACTGCACTCACAGATCTTTGACCTTCTGCTCCGGTTTATTCACTGCTATTACTGAACGGTTACATTCCTACCTTTTAGACAAATAGAATGTAAGTATTTTTGGTAAAATATTTTAGTGTTAAAGTTACTGTTGAGACTGGATTTGGGTCCTATTTATGAATAGGCACTGGCAGGCCCCGGTTACAGGGGATTTGTAATATGCCCGGTAAATCCTGAGCCTTCTATACATATACTGCTGGCTACCTCCTTGGGGTTGGCGAGCTATTATGTTACACTCTCTTGGTAACAGGTGCTGGTCTGGGCTCCCAAACCTAGTATTTTCTTTTGTATATGTTATGTGGCAATTGTGATTGTATAACATTCAACTACGCTATTTATGATAACTGATAAATTATTTTATTTCTGTAAGTAGGTTTGTACGAACACTTTTACACTCCAATCATATTTTAAAAACTAGATGAGGTCGGCGTTTCCTATCTGACTACTCTGAGAAGAAAGGCCGAAACAAACTCAGAGGTTAGTCTCTTTTAAAGTCCAGACATAATCTTGGTCAGATCATGTGAAGACCATGTAGATTAGTGTCTGAAATGGTCTTTCGAAGAAAGAACCACACAGATTGAGTGGACCTGTCCCTTCAGTGCACGCATTTGTCAGTAATCGTGCAGCTCAACTCGGAACATAAGGAGCTCAACGATTTAACGAACAAAACCAAAGAAAAGACATTTAGATAGGCAGCATAAATTACTCAAACTGCCAGATCATGATTACAATGAGAAAAAAAAAAACAAAAAAGCAGTGATTCACATAGTCCTGACATTTACAATAATTAAAATAATGAATACTCATGTCATTGTATATATAAAATTCATCAATGTCAATGTGTATATAAAAAAATCGGGCATAATGTATGCTAAACTAACTGTAGGTCAGCCAACGTGCCCAGGGAGGTGCCTTACAGGCGTTGCACAGGGGGGGGTTCCGGAATTGGTCTTTTAAGAGGAACCGGGACCACCCCGCCTATGTGCTGATCTGATGGTGTTCACCGGGGTGGTTTTAGTGAGGCCTTTTGAAGGTTTCCCCCCGAAAACAAAAAAATCAAAAAATGGTCAGCCAACGTAATTAAATTTTGGTCCTCACTTCTTGGTAAGACAACACTAATGACCTTCTTGACGATATCTATGCTGAACTAACTGTTGGTCAGCCTACGTAATATAACTTGATCTTTGAACTGGTGGTGGTGACAACCGAGATGACGACTAATAGAAGAAAAATACATGTTGCGCGACCCCAAATAAATTGGAATTACAGCATGAGAATGACGATGACTTCTTGTCTTGGTAAGAGAAAACTAGTAGCCTTCTTGAAGTGTAGTTTAACTGTGGAAAGAAACCAGGCAGACTCATCCAGGTGACTTATTAATTCCTGTCTGTTTATGTGCCGTCTATAATTTATTGACACTATTAGTGTTTGGCATGAAATTATTGACACCTACATAACTATTGACTTTATTTTTGTTTCTATTTTATTAATTGACATTCGATTACTTAAGCTATTTTGTATGCCCTTTTGCAGGACATAGTATGGACCAACATTATTTTATATAACATCGATATCATTTTTACCATATGTTCACAAAATTATTAAATGAATTTGAATTCATTCAATTTATCACAAAAAAACGTGGTGTTTCACTCAAAATAAAACGGATACATTTTCTTCCACAAAAATAAAATAAAAATTCTTCAAGAGACGGGCAAAAAGATAGTGGTTCCTGAATAGAAATAAAATATTAGTTTAGGTAAATGTTGGTATGACAGATAGTGGGCTAGCGTCGCTGTCACGCACGATAACGGATAGTGCTGAATTATTTGTTGTTTTTATGAATTTCGCACGTTTATCATGTCAGACTGCCCACATTTATCATAATTTCCAGAGATAAAAAATGTCATGAATACATCTATATTCTGGGAAAAACTTATATTACGAAAATGGAAATCATAAACTAAGCCATTTTTAGCAAGAATAAGTTTAACATCGTTTATCCATTACCAACAATTACAAAATAAACTTACATTAAACGTAGACGTCCATCGATCAAGCGCTACGCCGCGTAGCCAACGAAGCCGTGACTAGCTACGCCGTAGTTAATGCTACGCCGTAGACCCAGCGTAGTATCCCGAAACTATTTTTAAGTATGTACTAGCACTATCTAATTGTAATTTTGTGAACGATATTATTTGTAAGAGATCGGAAATCAGAAAGTAGGTATTACGCGTAGTTCTGGTATATTTAGCAATATGTAGAAGGTCTGCGAACTGACGGTAACCTTCTTGAAAAACGATCAGCATGACAATAGTGTTAAATAAAAAACGACCTTTCAAAATAACCTCAAACAAAGTCCAAAGTTTATTCAAGCAATCTACCCAACGTTAATTGTCATTAAACTTTTATCTTTTTAATCGCAATACAGAAGGCTGTAAGAATTAAAATAAAAAAGCCCTTAATGCTTAATATTCAGACGACGGGACATTACTCTCTGTGGTTGACGAGCAGTAACTACTTCATATCGCCGTTTGTTTACTAGGTCATGTCCAATTAGTTGAATGTCGCTTTGATAGTTAACATAATATATTATATCAACAGTATAAACTTTGGCTAGACAACAGTTGTTAATATGATTTCGGGATGTGGTTTGAGTTATATGGACAGTCAACCGAACGTCAGTAGTGACACTCGAACTACGTAAACCACCCTAACCCGTTAGCCGCAAGCTACACGCTCAAGCGACGCGCGTCTTGCATTATTAACTACTATCATTTTTCTCTGCAGTCGTTATCGACTGCAGAAAAAAATGAAAGTAGTTGTTAAGATCATCAGAATCAGAATGATTTATTTGTAAACATAGGTCAAATTACAGCAGTATACGAGATGTTACAGATGGGTAGATCCTCTATGTTTTGCCCAGAGGCGTACAAATATACTCGTATTTAACGAGGACATTAAATTATTACTTGTATCTATCTTAAAATCTCTTTGATATTTAACTAACATTGTCATGCCACGATACACCGAGACGCGACTTGCAGAGAGTATGGAAACGTTTCGCTGTACCGCACGTCCTAATCAAGAGAGAATTTTGTCAACTTGCAGTTTTTGTTCGGAAAACCGAAAGGTGCCCTCTGGTGGCGACACCACGCGTTCCAGATCGCGGACAAAAGTGACATATGAACGCGACGATCGCTTTTAGTTAGGACGCGGCCTGACGCAAGTCGCGTCGCCAGTCGCACCACTCGAGGCTGGCACCCTAATGGCGCAACACACTTTCAATCACAATCTGAATCATTTTGAAGCCTATTGCTAATCCATTGCTTCATAATGTTCGAAAAAATTGTCTGCTCAACAACGTAAATAACGCAATGAATGTTGTTGAACTGTCAAAATGACAGCCATTGCTACTGTTAGTGTGTTACACGATTACCCCGCGAGAACGGGTCCGTATTGATACAATATAAAGGCACTATCACAAACAAAAAAACAGTAAATAAAACCTTAAAGATGTGCCGTCATTTTAAACAATTTTAATACAATTAATTTGTAAAAGTACTTTGTTATGTGCTAATACAACGACACCCATTTTTGCACGATTGCTGTACCTTCTGTAAATTACGTGAGAAAACCAACCTTATCCATTATTTAAGTATAAGCGCTTTATTTAAAATATACGCTTTCTCTTCTCTTTTCACATCACTGAACAAAGAATGCAATATTATGCAAGTATGAAACCCAAACGATCACATAATTAATTAAAACACCTGTACATTTCAGACCAATTTATAGAGCACTGTTTAAAATATTCGTTTGAACAATTCACAAATGAATGGGCATCGCATTCAGTATCCAATATCGCATCGCATCGTATGATAAACATTTGTTTCTACTGACTCCACAAAACAAACTCAACTAGTGTGCCGATGGTACAAAATACTCGATCATTAAAATATTGAGAGCCACAGACACACAGAACTACGTATTATTATGTTTTTAGGGTTCTGTGGTGTTTTTTTTTTACCTTACTGCCACAAATATGTTGTTATCAGTTTAAACAACTGTTTTTGTGTTTATGGAATTTAACCTTAAACTGATAGGAGACAAGCAGAATAATTGCGAAACACACTAAGCATGGCAATGTCTTTCATTTTGACAGTTCAAAAACATTCATTACGTTACATAAGTCGTTAAGCCGACGATTTTTTTCTAACATATGAATGGATTTGCAATTTTCTTCAAAATCTTCTGGATTGTGATGGAAAACTCAAACGCAAACTCAAACTCAAAGCATTTATTTCAAATAAACCAATTACAGGCACTTTTGACAAAGGGTCAGTAAGTCAGAAAAATGAAGCTAGTTGCCCATTCCAAAGCGTAGTAGGTACCTATGGAGAAGAACGGGCAAGAAACTCCATGGACACTCTTTTAAATCAACATATAGTTACAAAACACAAATTGTTTACATCATTAATGTTCAAATTAAAAATTTGAGAACGATGTAGGAAGACGTGCACGTGTAAAGTATCCGTAATAAAAAAGATTAAAAAAACAATTCAAAAATTTAAATTAAAATAAGCCGTGGCAGCCAAGAGTTGAACAGTCCCTACTGAGGGAGCCCGTTCACGAACATGACGTATAGATCAGCACCATTCAGCTCAAACATTTTGAAGGGAACTTAATGATCCAACACACACGCCACCACCAGCGAGACATTTGAGTGAGCATGACATACTCTCAGCCGCCAGGGCACATTCAAGTCAATGAAAAAGTGTGTTACGCAAGTAAGTCATAGGTTTGAGCCAGTGTCCAAGTTTTTGTGACACATGATGATAAATGATTTGATTTTATTTCTGTAAGTAGGTTTGTACAACCACTTCTACACGTCAATCATATTTTTTAAACTAGATGAGGTCGGCGTTTCCTTTCTGACTTCTCGGAGAAGAAAGGTCGAAACAAACTCAGAGGTCACAGTCTCTTTTAAAGTCCAGACATAATCTTGGTCAGATCATGTGAAGACCATGTAGATTGGTATCTGAAATGGTCTTTTGAGGAAAGAACCACACAGATTGAGTGGAGCTGTCCAATCATTGAACGCATTTGTCAGTAATCGTGCAGATCAACTCAGAACTTAAGGACCTCAACGCTGATGACTGATGATAATTCCATATACTGTGACAAAATAACATACAAAACACCATCTCCTGTAAGTGTGCGTTTGTGTTTTAATGTTAACAACAGGTTAATAAAATTAATAAATGGAATTGAAATCGTGATACGAAGTTTTAATACAGCTGTAAAACTTTTATGCACCGTAAGCTGTTGAAAATGTTATCCACAGATTATGGTGCCCAAAAGTTAATGCAAAGTGAAAAAAAATATATAAAATTGACATACATACATACATAAACTCACGCCTTCTTCCCATGGGGGTAGGCAGAAACTACAGAACGCCACCTGCTACGATCCATACATACTCCTTTTGCCTCGTTTACGTTCATACATCTGGTCATACACGCACGCCGGTTGTGAGTACTACGCACCTGACCTTTCTGAAGAACATCACCAATAAGGTCACTATATGTCTTGCTAGGGCGTCCCCTCCCGGCGTTTCCACTCACATCTGCCTTGTAAATACCTTTTGTTAATCGCCCTTCATTCATCCTCTCAACATGACCAAACCATCTTAGCATACTCTTTTCAATTTTTGTCACTACATCTTCCTTTAAACCGCACCGTTGCCTTATGACATCATTCTTCAGTCTATCATTCATAGTCACACCACACATGCTTCGCAAGGAACGCATTTCCACAGCATTTATTCTACTTTCATGCTTCTTTTGCCACACCCAACACTCACTTCCATACAAAAGCGTAGGCACCAGCACACCATTGTGAACAGCCAGTCGTGCTTTTTTGGACATCAACTGGTTGGTTACAATTGCATTTGTAGCACCATTCACTTTATTTCCCGCATTTACCCTTCTTTCCACATCTCCATCAATCTTTCCATCCCTTGTAAATAGACTCCCCAAATATACGAACTCACTCACTTGCTCCACACATTTATCATTTAATTTCACATCACATACCGATACATCCTCTTCTCTTTCAAACACCATGACCTTCGTCTTATTCACATTTATATTCATCCCTTTCATTTTAAATGATTCATCCATCACAGTCACCATGTCTTGCAACCCTTCCGCTGACGATGCAAGTAGAACTTGATCATCTGCGTAGAGAAGGCATTTGACAGGCATCTCATTCATCGTCAATCCATACTCACCCTCTTTCAAATCTGTCAGACAACTATCCATGTACAAGTTGAACAGCCATGGTGACGCTACACAACCCTGTCTAACACCCCCCGAGATTCAGAACCAGTTCGTGTATGCCCCATTTATCCTAACACAAGCACTGGAATCCTTGTATAAAGATTTCAGTGCCCGTACTAAGCGCCAGTCCACACCGTACAAGGATAGTGTCGACCACAGTTCTTCCCTCCACACACTGTCATAGGCCTTCTCCAAGTCCACGAAAGCACAGTAGACTTTCTTGTGCTTTGCGAGATGTTTTTCGGCTATGCACCTTAGGGAGAAGATCTGATCCATACATCCCATTCCCTCTCTAAATCCTGCCTGCACATCCCATATTTTCTCACCTGTCACTCTTATCACTCTATTTATTAAAATCTTCGCATATAGTTTGCCGACAACACTCAAAAGACTAAAATAAAATTGACTCGTTTATATATTTGTATTCAGTTAGATAGTTTATTTGATTTCTAGTGCATTGAAGCAATCTCACGATTTTTTTATGTATAAACTCACTTATACTGAACCCTTCAACCTACTTGAATATGCACCTGGCAGATAATTTATATTTCCACGTCGCAAAAGGATCGTGTCCACAGTATGTTTTATAAAGTCTAATAAATTCTGCTGTGACACAGAATATTGTATAAAATTATGATAATCTGTGGCGCGACGTTCCAGTGACATAAATAATATAACTTTGAATAAAGACAGGGTATTGTGCTTATGAAATTTAGCTTAACTTGTTACCAGGGGTGTGCAGGTTATAACCAGACAATTTAGCTTTCGTCCCTATTACTAGCAACATTTTAATAAAGTTTCTTTGTGTGAATTTTATGTGAGTAGCGCCAAAATCTGCACTTTTATTTCATGTAATATTTAAGAGTCCTCTGCCTGCAGAAAAAATCTCCTCTATTTTTCAACTAAGTAGTTTCTTAATAATTCAATTTGGACAAAAGTCCTCCTCGGGTCTGACAGCCCTAAATGTTAAGACTAAGCCTTTCGAGGCATTACTCGCAGACAATGGAAGTGGTGAACTGGTTAGCACGAAGATAACAGAGGAACCTGGAACGCGGCCGAGTAATGAAGCGATATAATTACCTTACTTGTGAAGTCACCTTTTATAAATGAATGATAGCACAGGTGCATTGTTAGAGTGGCTCGGTAATGGTTTGGCATGGAGATAAATAATGATAGACAATATCTCGCCTCATTAGTCCAGCGTTCGCAAGTGCTACGGTTGAGCATGAGGTCCTGGGTGTGATTCCCAGGTCGGGCAAAGAGTTATTGGGTTTTTCTATTAAGGATTTCTTAATAGCAGCCTGGATACTGGATTTGTGCCCGGTTCATGTATTGCCATCAACCGGGCATAAATCCAGAATCCAGCGGAGTCTATTGAGACTCCGCATACAACCCCTATTACATGGGACTTAGACATATCTGGCAAAATGTGGGTGTGCTATAAGGTATACGTCTGCCTAACCCTTCGGAAATTCCTAGTGTGATGTTGTGTATTTGTGATCTATGATAGTTTCGTTCCCTCTCAAAGAGAGGAGGCTTGTGTCCCAGCAGTGGGAACATTATAGGCTGATTATGTTGTGATAGTTTCGTTGCAGTTTTTAAAGACAATTGAATCGTTTCATTGAGACTGACTGCACTTTATCTTCTCAGTTATTTTTAATTTGGTCACCTGTATGTAGATTTTGGCTAACAGAAGTTGTGTTTCCTAAGCATAGTGTTTTGATAATGTCTCGCAAAAAAATCGAACGTAATTTTATACGCAACCAACAGGTACCCGGCGTGTGCTACTACAATTAAATAATTGGATTAGGCACATTCGGTCCATTCATGAAGTTTTTTTTTCATTATTTTAGTGACCTAAAACTATCTGCGCATTTTTGGGGCACATCGGTTGGATGGTTTCAAAGTCTGTAACAGACAGAGGTAGAAACAATTTTTAAGTTTTATATTATATAGATAAATAAGGAATATTTTTTCAGGGGCTCGTGGCTATATAATAACAGCCGCACGGGGCGATTGAAGGTTAAATAAAAATATTTGACAATTTATTTAAAAAATAATATTTGACATATGACTAGTATTTGCAGTTTGCATATTAAGCATTAATGTAATAACATTCAATGGAAATAGATGCATGTGTTGAGGTCAGGCAGGAGGCCTACATTAAATACTAGAAATTAATCTAAGGCACCTGTCTCACCGCCGAAGAGGAAGCGACTAGCTGTCAACGATTTTCTCGCTCAAGAAACAAACAAAAGATTGAAGGTCTCGTGTAAGTAAAAGAGGTACATATATTAATAGTTAATCGCTGACTGTTCACACTTCCAGCGAGCACTCGTTTGTCGCAGCGACAAGAGCTATGAAAGAGAGTACTCGCTCAGCGACGCTCGCTTGGCGGGCACAACACTCGCTGAGAAACCCACGCTTGGTACATGCGCATACGTTGGGCACTCGCTGCTCATTGCTCGTCAAGTCAAATCAGACGTTTCGCGATAATTATCAAAGCAACAACTAACTGTAGCCCGCAGCTTCACTTGTGTATAGTATGTACTTATTATTTTAAAGCGTCAAAAATAACTTCTATGTAGAAATTAGACAATATGGCAACTTTTTTGAAAAAGTCAGTTTGTCACGAACTTACTCGTATACTGATTATACAGTCATTTTCTTAGGAAATTAAATTAAATGATGTTTATTTTACAAACTTTTATTTAACTTGCAATGTTTGTATGTATGTATGTATGACCGGGCCAAATCTTGCAAGCTAAAAAAAACAACTTCCTCTCATCCTATGGCGTTGAAATTTCACATGTTAATTCTGTTTCGAAGACAAAGTCAAAGTCAAGCCGCAAGTTTCTAAGAAAATATTAAAGTTATATGTTAACGTAAGTTTTATTTAGTACAAATAATACTACAAAAAATAGTTTATTAAAAGCTTGTTTTTAAAAAGGTTTTTTACTTACATTTTATTTTTTTGTATGAATAGAATACTCTTTATCCGCTGGGACGCTTTTGGTATGAAAAGCATACCAGACTTTTCTAACACTAAATTGTACTCACTCGCTTAGGGAGGGTGACACAATGGGTGGTCTTATCGCTAAAAGCGATCTTTTACAGACTTGTAAGACACTTTTTAAACACACATACATTTTCGGACAATATTTCAAAACCAGATGGAGTCGCTCTTCGTTGCTGACTAATCCCTGAGAAGAAATGCCGAAACAAACTCAGAGGCCATAATCTCTTTTAAAGTCCAAAATGGGTCTTTTGTCAAAAGAAATGTAATATTCTTACATAGATCACAGAAAAGACCAATCAATATATTAAACCCGCTGAAAATTAATTCAAAATAGACATGCAAAGGTGCTTCTAAATTAGCAAACCGAACACGAAGCGACAAATTTAGCCAAACTTTATATAGTTTGGATTTAGTGTATTAGCCAAGAATCAGGCCGCTGATCCAGGTTCTGTTGATGTAAACCTTACCCATGCAGATATAAAGGCTAATTTCGCTTGAATCGTTGAATTAACAAAGTTACTCATGCAATATGCGATACAAATATTCATTGGGTTTGGGGTTTGGTTTCAGTTTAAGGAATAAGCGGTTACTGAGTGTTGTTGACGGAAATTTAGTTTTTACTTGCGGCTATAAAAGCAAGCAGTCGAGTTTTTTAAGCTATTGCATAGCTTCTATCGCGGGCCTTGAGCGCGGGGACCGGAGCCAAAAATTCCGTAACGAAAAAAAACCTCACGCTCCCCACTCCGACGGGCACGGAGGTGTGGCTTGAAGGCCGTGCATTGTCTAACGTCGTTTCTTTTCGGCAGTCTTCGACACGGTGTTTGTGTGCGTGCAACTAGACGTATTGTACGACTCTACGAAGCTCGCACGAATCGAGACGAGCTGCTCCGAAATCGGACGAATACATAAGCAGCTGTTTATTAGAAAGTATATAGGTGTATAGGTATTTATCAAAAAGTGTAACTTGAATTAATATTTATTTCCATTTACTTTCGTACCATTTATCATTTACCAGTCGGACACCATACATTTATTATAATCACCACTATCTTAAAACTCAATATCCCAATATCTCGGAAACGGCTGGGAATATCAAAATTCTGACCAAATTCCCCCCCCCCCTATAACCGCCTTCTCAAATAGTACATACATACAGACAAGCCCCTTTGACCCCCCTTTTTTGACCCCCTCTTTTTCGACCCCAATATTAAGTTGTATTATATTTATTTATATTTAAATCAATCCCACTTATATATGATCCCGGGACCCCCCCGCGTCACCCCTTTTGACCAACCCCTCCACCCGTCCAGGGCTACTTCACCCCCCCGGGTCTTAACTTTTGAACCGGAGGTCGTAGAGGTATCGAGTTTGGGGTCTTTGGAATCGGCAGTAAAGGGCCTATCTTTTGGCCCCGATAAGGTTAGGGTAAAGCGCCCCATTTTAAATTTATTTTAAATTTAAAAAAATTAAATTCTTATTTCTTATTCTTATACAAAATGCTATGCAATAGCTTTACCGCGGCAGTCCCCGAGTGCCACACGTCTTTTTTTATTTTTAGATAAAATTCCACACCCAATTTCATGCAGTCGGAGGCATCTTCTTTAACAATAAAAACCTATTGCTTCCGATCGCATGAGATTAGGTATGGGATTGGATACAAAAATATGACATTTTGTTTCCATCTTTTTTAAAGTTCACTTTTTACGCAGTCGGGTTTTTTGATATTTTAGATTAACCTTCTTTATTTTACACTTACACTAATTCAGATTATTTTTCTCTAATAGTATTAAGTAACGCTTTAGGTAACGGTCGTTTAAATTATCTTTCAAAGCAGTAACATTCCAAATTTGTCACTCGATTTAAAGAATTATATTATTATTTTTCACGTCAAGATCCTAAATGGTCATTCAAAATGACAAATGATTACAGAAAACTAAAAATGATTTTCAAAGACATATTCAACAATACCCCACTTGACATAGTTCGTCGACTTTAATTTTTTTTTCTTTATCACAATATGGCGTCTGGTTCACGCTCACTCAAAAGTTTAAAACAAATCGATTGACGTAATAATCATCAACATAGGCTCACTCGTTTGGTTTCTAGAGCGCCACAAAGGAACATACATATTATATGTATGTATGTTTGTTCCTTTGTGGCTATTATGTTATAAATGTGTTTATAAGCATGTACATAGGCTTATAAACACGTTAACCTCCCTTGCGTCGCACAGTCGGGTAAAAAGACTACACAGCCGTAGCACTGCTACGCAGTCGTAGCACTGCTACTCGCCACTGCTACGCTTTCGTAGCAAACAGTGCACATGACGTGACTATTTGATTTGCATCGCATTCTGTTGATTTTAAATATTTATAGCAGCCGCATATACATGTACCTATGAAAATATACACAGGTACAGGTCTAATAATCCGATTATCTAAAATGCCATCGCCTCAACCCCTTACTTGCACAAATCAAACCCCCAACAGATAAACCAAAGTCAGTAATTAGTGGGGCGCACAAGTTTGCGTTTACTTTTAAAGTTAAGCGCACTTACCGAGCACTTCACACATCCGCCAAACGACATCGTATGTAGATTACACGTTAGGGACTCGACTAATGTACTTTACATTAACTTATTTAACTTAAACTTGTAATGCCTACATGAGAGGGCTATTAGGGAAATGGAGGAGTTTTAATTGCGTGCGGTACAATATTGATTACGCTTCGAGTTATTAGTCGCTTACGTAATTGATTAAAGGAAGGGTGTTAGTAATTAAGCAAGTAGATACATAGAACGTATAAATTGATCTACGAGCTTTAATTAAAGTAGGCGGTGAAGGTAAATAATTTACGGGAATTTCGGCGTAATACTATTTAAAATTAAGCATTATTGCTAGTTTTGGCTGTCCTGAGTGCCAATTACTTTTAAAGCTTTTTGTATTTCTACAACGACTTTTAACACAATTGACATAAGCTTGTCGGCAGTTATGTCAATCAAATACGTTTTTGACGTTCCCATCATCGTTATCACTGATAGAATGTCATTTTGTCTATGGCCCACGAGAATGCTCGCGCGTTTTTTGAAGTCAACTGTTCATCTTTGCATTCACCCAGATGGGTGCTCTAAAATAGCTGGAATAGAATACATGCAGAAGGCCACCAATGTGGTGGTATGGAGAAATGCTTAGTCCAACAGAAGACTTCTCTCGTATTGACTCGAAATATAAGAGAATAGTTCATTCTATATCTATACATTGTATAAAAAATCTTCGGTTTCCATGTTTGTTTGTGTGGCCGCTTAAGACTTCTAAACTGCACAATTTTGTGACGCAGTTTTCACCATCATTTAGAACATATATTCCGGTACGTTTATGGGTATAATACATTCATATTTAACTAAGATTCAGCCCAGTAATCTCGCTGTTTTGACATATTGCCGTTGCACCCGTGAGAATCAGTGGCGAGTCGTTAGTTATAAATATAAACAAGTCAGCAAAGAGGTAGCGTCTGACTGGTTTACGACGTCAAGCTGTCTTCAAAACACACGATTATTTAGAACACTATCAGCAGCTGAATAATACATCGCATAGTCTAGATACCTACAGATCGTATCGCCGTATCGTCGTAAATCGCTTTTTGATGTTCTCGTCGAAGCGACGTCGCATTATACTTTATCTATGAAAGGTTTCAATACTATAGTTATAGTTGTAGGTGACAAATCGCTTCACACCATTAGGGAAGTTCCGACGTGCTACTAGTCGAGTGATGTTCGTCTATTTTTATTTTATGCTTCATTTACTTACACGTGGTTAATAGAAAAGTAAATGGTAAAGAAGTGGGATACTGTAGACTTCTAGAGATCTATCGACGATACTGAGCTAACTTGGTTATGAAGCCACCCAGTATCGATTATTTTAGATAACTAAAATTGATACTGGGTGCCTTCGTCACCACGTGTCCATATAAATTGCACACAATCTAAAATGTTGTCTGAAACAGCTTATTGGGGAAGGCGTAAAAAGGTCCATCAGTCGACTTTCGGCTAGATTTCACTTGTTTATTCTTATTTTGTGTTAAATCATAAATCATTTATTTATTTGCAAATATGGGTAAGAGATACATGATATTTTCCTTATAATAAAGTTCTCCATATTTTACCATTACATGGGTACGCAAAAAAAAAAAAAATACTATCAATAATGTCAATTATATTCAATAAATCATAATTCTAAAACAATAAAAATTATAAATTAATAATAACTAAATTAAATAATAAATACATACCTAACAATTAATTTCAGAATAATCAATATTAATTATGTTCAAAATAAATAAATAACCAATCTAAACTAACATCTTTCATTTAAATAGTCATTAATATGATAATAACATTTCGCAACTAAAAATTCGTGTGTTTTGGTTTTAAATAGATCTATATCTTTAATTTCCATGATGTGTTTAGGTAATTTATTATAAATTTTGGGTGCCATACCTAAATGATTTTTATAGAAGATAGCTTTTGTATGTGGTGTTGCGCATATTTTATTTTTGTGTCGTAAACTCTTTGGGTGGTTGTATAGGTGCATATTTGCTTTAACATAGCTTGCTTCATGAACTGTTACCAAATAAATGTTATTCTTTCGTTAACGATCATGATAATGATACATACAAAAACTCACGCCTTGATTGACTGACAAAAATTGAAAAGAGTCTGCTTAGATGGTTTGGTCATATTGAGAGGATGAATGAAGGGCGACTAACAAAAGGTATTTACAACGCAGATGTGAGTGGAAACGCCGGGAGGGGACGCCCTAGGAAGACATATAGTGCCCTTATTGGTGATGTTCTTCAAAAAGGTCAGGTGCGTAGTACTCACAACCGGCGTGCGTGTATGACCAGATGTATGAATGTAAACGAGGCAAAGGGAGTATATAAGAATCGTAGCAGGTGGCGTTCTGTTTCTGCTTACCCCCATGGGAAAAAAGTATGTTATTATTTATGATAATGATAAATACACTTTATTCACAAGTAGGCCTAGAAGACGTATCATGCTACTATGATTTATTTATTACAAAATAACGTCAGTTGTCAGTTTACATGCATTTACTGAGTTAAGATAACTTGTTTTATTGACTGAATAAACTTTAAAATTCATAAAATTTTGTGCATAAGTTTATACGACATTTATACATGAAATATGAAGTTACAACTTTAAAAAATCCCACCCAATGAACTGGTAAACCAAAATAACATCAACGAATTTATAAAAGTTGACCGGTTTTAATGTGGATTAAGGCCTTTTAAACAACAAGGGGTCAGTGTAGGGCTTCGTTTCAAAGAAGGCTAACAACGTACTTAATTAAGAGTCATCTTAGTGAGTGATCGACTCTTCACAGAAATGGTGCTTGAACATCAATTGGTTCTTAGTGGCTGAACTTTTAACCATAGGTTGAACATCACTTCTGTATTCTTGACTATTCATTTACGAATTGCATGTACCTCATGACCCGGAATAACTGTCTAAACCTGATACCGCAACAGATGATAAAAGGGAAGGACAAATAGAGACCCAAGAAATGGCAGGAGAAAGAGAGTTAGACCACAGAAAAGGTGGGACGATACTGTGTAGACTTTGGTATGTTAATTAATTGTATATATTTTTATTAGCCTTAATAAATTCAAATCATTGATTAATTGGCGAAACTTCACAGAAGAAGTTTTACAAATTTATTTTAAAAGATGTTGTTTAACGGAACTCACATTAAAATTACTTAACTACTAATGTTTCATTTCATTTTAGAGTACTTTACCCACAGGGTACCCCAACGGAACCCTATTACTAAGTCTTCGCTGTCCGTCCGTCTGTATATCAGCAGGCTGTATCTCATGAACCGTAATAGGTACATAGACATTTGAAATTTTCACTGAGTGTCCTTCTATTGCTGCTATAACAAAATATTATAAAAAATAAAGTAGGTCTCCATACAAGAAACTAGTTTTTTTCAGAGTTTTTTGCCTTGTGGTACAGAACCCTTCGTGTCCGACTCGCACTTGGCCGGTTTTTCTTTAAATCCTCTATTCACCTCATAGCCTCATCATTGTTAAGCTACCACTTAAGGGAAGAGTGAGACAGCTCTGACACAAGTACTATTGTAACTTACTGGGCAGCCTCAATTTATGTTTGACATAATGTTTGACACAATGTTTGACACAATGATTGACAAAATGTTTGACACAATGTTTGAGATGAAATAAATATCCCACCAAAAACATTTCATGTAAAATGTTGCCAAGACGACCACATAAGGTTTGCCCTGTGAAAAAGATATCAGATCTCATGTAGAGCCAAGCTTCTGAATCTACACGGCCTAACTCTACCGACCCTAACTTCACAAATTCTACATATCAGTAAAAATTTATGGCTTCGCCGTTTCTCTACCGTCGTAGACGTGATGCGAACATTTAGTTTCTGAAGTAAATAACGAAACAACCAAGCCATACATTTCAGTCAGTGAATCAGTGAGTGTGTCAGTGAAGAAATCGGTGTATTTTAGATATCAATAAAATCTAAAGTATTAGAGCTATTCAATTGAGACTTTGTATGTTTAATTAGTCTATTATTGACATCATATCCTGAGAACATGAACTATCTGGTACGTCGGAAACCAACTCTATGAGGGTTAAAAAAAACGACGAAACACTTTGAGAAAAGGTAGGTAGTGCCCTTGCGCTTCGCTTGGCTCGTCTTGGCGGTGGCACTACCGTGCCCCCAGATTTTTGTATTTTGTAACTACTAGGTATAATTACAAAATATCAACAGCGTTGTTGGGTTTTTCCATCAGGACTCTCAGTAGCAACCAGGTATGGATTTGTGCCCGGTTGATGGCAATAGGCTCGCCAAATTTTACATGGAACTTAAACATAACTGGCGAAATGTGGGTGTTATATAGGTAGGTTACACCAAACCCTTCGGAGAAACAAGGCGTGATGTTATAATATGTTAGAGTTACAAAAAACCATTCGCCTACTTAAGTACATGTCCTTCCCCATGAGGCTCTTGTCGCACAGCCGTACTAAGCCTTACAAGTTACATAAAAAGGTGCGGGCTCATTTGTCCATCCGTCACCACACCGCGTCTCGTTGGCACGCGCTGTCTCCGGACCCGATAAAAACTCCCGATACTGAAGTGGTGAATTTATTGCGTTAAAGTTTCTTTCAACGTTGACCGAGAGAGATGTTATCAAGTCTTGTTAAAAGTGAGGAGTTTAAGGGGCGATTGACTAATGGAAAACCCAAAGTTTACAAAAAGTTGATTGACCTACAGATACTTGTTTCTTTTATAAATTCGTCTCTTTTGCGTTTCTTGATAAAAAATTGTGTCGCTTATGCTGTAAGATTTGAATTTTGTTTTGGAATGGGCTTCAACTTTCTGACGAACTGACCGACTCTTTGATAATTCAGATGTGCCTACAAATGATTTTATTTAAATGAAAAAAGAATGATTATGATTTATTGATTAAAATGCTTTAAGTTTGAGTTTAAGACTACGTCTTAATGTTAGTTTTTTGGTTATATTTTACTGCGTTGTACAATAACGTTTTAAAGCCATTTTAATGTTAACATTTCAAACGGGAGAAATTATTTTCTTGGCTGAGCTATGTATTCGCTTCAAAATTGGTGTTCATTCAGAAACCATTTAATAACAAAGAAAACTCGAGAGCGTTTACTGACTAAAACTTAATCTATCTTTATCTTCGATCATAAAAAGACGCGCACATTTGTCTGTCCGTCAACGCGTCACTTCGCGCTCTGGAGAGCAGATAGGGCCACTCGATAAGAAGTGATGAATTTATTACTAGCGCTAAAGAAACTTTGTTTCCTCGCTGATCTAGATAATGTTGAAAGAATGTAATGTTCTCTGTGAATTGTATAGTTGAAGGTATCATTATAAAGACAGCGTTACTAAATGGGGACCTCAAGATTAAAATATTATACTTCTTTAACATTGAATTTGTCACGACTATCCTAATGAATAATTTCAATAAAAACTTTTTTTCAAAAAAAAACACCTACTTCCAAAAAAAAACACTACGAGTACTAAGTGAAAAATAAGTTTAATTTCGGAAGTCGGTGGAAAGAGACCGACTTCCGAAATTATAGTGTGTGTGTGTGTGTCTTTATAGTGTTTATTTTTTTTTCACTTTTTAGTGGGTCAGTTATTAATTTATCTAAGTTACAATAGACGAATGTCAACTGCTCATCACCTTTTGCAAAATATTGCTTTTCCCGATGCACAGACGTTAATTGTTGAGGAGTTCTCCTGGTAAAAACCAGAGTAAGAGATTGGTGAGCTGATGGTGAAGCCACCATCAGCTCCATTTCACGATTTATGCATTGTGATTGTGATGAGCAAAAATTGCTTAGCAACCATATTTATTTATTTATTAAAACTTCTCGCACAGAGTAGTATACAAAGGCGGACCATATTAAAGTAATTGAATCGCAACACGTGAAATGCTTATTATTAAGTAGTTCCGGTGGCCACCTTTGGTCTTCATCATCAGTTCCACTTCACCGAATGGTGCTTTCCGAGAGAAAAATACCCAAATCGATATAGGTGTGCCTATAAAATTTGAAGATTTCCTTCGATTTTCATGGGATCCCCTACTCAGATTCTGGCTTGGTGACAATGGGACCACCTCAAAAGCATACCCTCACAAACAAAAAAGAATTTTCAAAATCGGTCCACAATTGACGGAGAAATCGGTGAACATACATAAAAAAACATACATACAGCCGAACGTATAACCTCCTCCTTTTAGAAGACGGCTAAAAAAACAGAACGGCTTGACGTGGGTTCGAACCATCGCATCGCCCAATGCCACCATTAAATACCGGCAGTTTGGACCAACTAGCCGGCGAGTTTGTCCGTCCGTCAGCGCGTCGCTTCGCACTCTCTCAAGGACAGATAGTGCCACTCGATACGAATTGACGGATTTATTGCTAGTGCTAAAGAAACTTTGTTTCTCCGCTGATCCTATTAACCCGCGTTCACGACGCCGAGCGATGCGACTTGCGTCAAGCGACAAGCGCGCGTTTCACATGTTTCCGTCTGTCGTTCCGCAAGACGCATCGCGGTGACTCGTGGCATGCTCTAAACAACTTCTTTTACATGTTTTCTCCGCCATCGCTGTCGCAAAACGTGTGTCGTTTGAGCGTGATGCTCGTGGCCATGAGGTAAAGTTGAAAGAATGTGATGTTCTTCGTGAATGGTATAGTTGTAGGGAATTAGAGATTACTGTATTGTCTTGATAACACTCAAAAGAAACAGTACGATTTTTGTCTGATTAACTCTAGACAAACATTGCTGTTTTATCTCATAGCAATGTTTTGCTATTTTCATTTACAGATTAAATATAAAAGAAACGAATAAAAATGAGCAACTAAATTTGTTTCAGTTTTATTAAATTCTTTATAGTTTTCAGTTTAAAACATGCTAAAGTTTAACACGTACTACAATCTCACAGCTCCTTTCAGTATCATATCTTGCCGGTAACTAAGTAAAGAATATTTTCAATTTAGTTCATCGGTACACAAGAGGTTTCACGCCAATGTAGGTTAACTGAATGTAAAATACTTGAGTTGGAAAATAACAAACATTGCACTGTCATGGACACTCGACTTGCCCTACAAAGTTACACTATTTGCTTATCAACTCAGGACACTCACTTGAAGAAAAACAGTGCCAGTGTTATTGAAGCAATAAAAAGAGCAATAATTTTTAAAACTGTTATTCAAACTTAGTTGAAAAAAATAACGGGCAGTCATTCTATTTTTCGGCGGTTGGTAAACTATTTTGAGAGTAAAACATGAACAGTAATAAAAAATAAGTCGGTTATTTCATCCTACAATGTCATTACAAAAATATTCAAGTAGTAGTCATAAATGAATGGCAAGTAAAAATGTCGGAATGGGCAGTTAGATAAATAGTTCGGCAGTTCAAAGGTTAGGTTGGAACTGTGACCAACCGCGCGCGAGCCGAGCGAGCGAAGCGAGCGGTGCCGTGGCATTGGCCGGCGAGCGCTACTTCCAAGTTAGATTTCTTACCGATTAATTCCGATTTGTTAACTGCCTACATATAACTGCCTTATAAGCCATTTAATTGCTTACTATTAAATACCCATTAATTAACCATTTAAGTATTCGTTATGACGCATTTTTATTTAGTTTACTCCTCAGTTTTTACTGCCGAACTTGTTAATAAACATGTATTTTGTAATTAGTAATTTATCAAAACTACAATAAACAACTAACTGCCGCTTTCAATTAGTGCCATAATAAAATAAAGAGTACCTAATAGGGTAATGTAAAGTCAGTAAAAAAAGTTATTTATCAAAGTGACTACCAATTTAAATTGTCCATGTATTCAAATCACAACTGTCATTCTGTGACTGTTGCATGAAATTACTATAACACGGCAAATTGAAATAATGTGTCAATTTGATAAATAACTAATTTCCCTGACTGCACAGCCAAAATCACAAAAAGCACGTTTTCAATTTTACCCTACATGAGAAATAGCCTATAAATCTTTGATATACGACACTAAACGATTACATTTGGCTGTAACAATAAAAGTATGAATTTATTCCTAAAGGAGGGTAGAATTGAACTTGTTTTGCAAGATCACGTACTAGATTCGCGCCGTCTTCAAGACCATATTACGTCATCGTTTTGCTGAAGCTAACATTGTATTTTTTTGTACGAGAAATTTATTCGTTTTGATTGTGATCTTTTCTTTTCACTGCCTGTTTTAGATGAAGACAGATTCTCTCTTTCTTCCTGAATGTAATGGTAGGGTTGATTAAGCTTCAGAAAAGGATTAGGCAACAGTGCGTTTCACTGCACATCCCATGTGGAGGGGTCACATGTGCTGAGGCCGGCCACCGTGGGATTTTAGACGGCAGAAGTCCGACATAAACCTTCGCCTTTCAAATCAAAGGGTATCCATGAGGATTTCCATACAAAAAAGGACCTGTAATAATTAAGCTTGCTTATTCTGCCATGATATCATCAACATCAATAGCCTTATGAATGTGTGAATACAAATGACTGATACGCAGCCTGCGGCAGTCAGTTTCACTCAATACTTGCTGACTGGCTACTCTTTAATCCACTAAGTACCAATTTCATCAAAATAACTGAACGCAATCAATACATCTAAACTGGGGTTCTACTATCTAAGTCCGTCAACGAAGATAAGGGCCAGTTCGAAAGTAGTTGAGCCGTCAAAACAAGAGCCAAATTCATTTTTTCGGACGGGCATAGACTCTTCGGGAGTCACAACTGTCATATCGTATTGTCATTCATTCTTAGTTCGGCCCCTGAACTATTGTCATGTCCTTAATTTGAACGGAATAGGATAGGCCCGTAACTTCGGCCAGAACAACGGACTTTTTGCTTAGGGAATAGACTCCCTACGTTCAGCACGCGTAGCATGACCACCATAGAAACGGGTTTTGTCGAAGGAAAAATAGTCAAAATGACAGATTATTGGCAGATTATTGACAGATTTTGAAAGATTTTTTCCACAATCTGTCATTAAGGTGGTGGAAGGTGGTGGTCGTGGTCGTGCTACGCATGCTGGAGCACTTAGTGTTAATATTCCATAATAATGATGACACTGACAGCTGTTGAACGCGGTTTAGATGTGATGCTGTTCACGTTCAGTTTAATTGGTGAAATCCGCCCTTAGTGAGCTAATTTCATAACAATGGAAAATCCACAAGCCAAGTTGATCATAATCTTCTTAGGTTAAGTAAAAACTCGCACACATAGACTAATCACAAACACATATGCACTCACTTACATACGTACGTACCTATAGCATGCAGACACTCATAAAAAAACCAACAGAACTGACACAAATCATACCAACATGTACCTATACACTCTTTTTATGTCTATTTTAAGTTTTAAAAATGTACCGTAGATTGCAAAAAACTGTTAACAGAACGAAGGAGCCTTTTTTTTATGTGTGGGATATCATCAAGTAACTTCTCCCGCTCTGGGCGGAGCGGGAGGGCGTGTCAGACTTTTTCTGACTAAAACCCACCCGTGTTCCTTCAGTTGCCTGTGCGCCAGGGCCACGGTAACTCTTTCGAACAATCCGCGACCCCGGCAGGCATCGGCCTTATCGGACCCCGTCAATGGTGCTGACATATCTTTGTGGTTTGCGACGAACACTATGCGCCGTCGACCCGGACCTGGTAAGGACCGGACGGCGAGGTATCTGGAGGACCTGCGTCAGGCGGAAGGTGAGGACGCCGTGGCGCCTCCCAATCCACTCTTCAAAGAGGGGACTTACCGCCGCAAGTGTGGCGTTCCCGAACGAAGGAGCCTGAATGTCACAACACAGTGAATCCTAGTGTGAGGTCTAGGAATTCAATCCACTTGAAAGTAAGCTTAGCAAATAAATTTATTCTTATTCTTAATAATGTTCACAACTATACAATTCTACATTTTACGTCTAAAAGCCAAACAAGGTACTTACTCAAGTCTCATTGGAGTGAGGGATCGGGACTCAAGAAAATTAGTACTCCGACGTGAATCGATGCTCAATGACTGAAGTTTTAACTAGCGGTCGACCCGTCGATAGTCGGGCTGTGGTTTACCCTGGTTTATCGAAACGATACAATGGCCTATATCTAAACCTGCTTGACTAAATCGCTTATATATTGTTGGTGAACAATTGGGGCAGATTAGTCTGTACCACAATTTATTATGACAGTGCCTGAGATTAATGATAAATTACAGTAATTGAAAATGAATCAAGCTCGCGATTGAATCTGTTGTTCATCTGTCCTGCCTTTTCCTAACTATGTTGAGGTCGGCTTCTAGTCTAACCAGACACAGCTAATCACAATTTCACATGGAGCGACTGCCAATCTTGCCTCCACAACCCAGTTACTGGGTACAACGATACCCCTTGGTAAGACTGGTTGTCAGACTCTTGGGGTCCTGACTACCCGTTTCGACTGTCAAAGATCGACGAATGACAGCCGGGTCCAACGGCTTAACGTGCTTTCTGAGACACGGAGGGGTCTCGATATGTAATGGATGGGTGAGCATTCTTCGAATTCATTATTCAAATAAATATTTCAGAATTTAGCTTTTTTTAAATTTGAGGTTATTTTTTTTTTGTTATTTTAAGTCTATTGTCTCCGCTTTCCCCCAAATTGAACAAAAATAACTGTCTTCAATAAAAAATAGTATTACTCCTAGTGTTAATTAAATAAAATACAATTTTTATTCAAAATAATTATTCTGCGTTACGACAAAACATTTCAAATAATACCTGAATATTTTTTTCAGTTTTAATATTAATGTTGCTTATTACTGTAAGACTCGCTCGTTTTGTTTTTTTTTTCAAAGACACGATCATTATAATAGTAGGTATCACAGAAAAACAGAAATAGTAATGTCCGTACCTATACTGACGCTTATAAGCAAGTAATAATTACACGTATTTATAATTAAATAGCATGTATGAAAATGAATAAACATTATCGGCCACGAAATTAAAATGCAAATAATATTCTGAGAATTTGCAAACGCATTATAAAGCTTGAGTAAATTCAGATGTAAAACCGTTGTATTTAAAAACTTCAGCATATTTTTACTGTTCATTAATCCGCTACGCAAACATTACTGTTCACGTATAATTCTCAACGAATTAATGTTTGTTTGAATTATTAATAAAAGTGGATATATTCCAGCGATGCACAGCGTCTGACGTCGCAACGAAATAACGTCGAAGTTTACAATTTTATAAAGTGGTACTTTATTAGCGTAGGACTTCAGTTATGTTACCCAGTAATGTTTTAATTCACATAAATTCGTGGAATCGCTTGTTTATTAAGAAAGTCAAATTAAAGCTTTGTGTTAAATGATAAATGATTTTATTTCTGTAAGAAGGTTTGTACAAAAACTTTTAGATGAGGTCGGCGTTTCCTATCTGACTACTCTGAGAAGAAAGGCCGAAACAAACTCAGAGGTCACAGTTAGAGGTCAGTTAAAGACATGATACCATTATAAAAGGTTCATACTGCATGCAGGCAAAGGTTTCAATCTTCTCATACAGCGAAGAAGCAAGCATTGTTCATCACACTTGCTCGTGCGATGCCACGATGCTATTAAGTTGGCAATTTCGGACTAAGACCAAATTCCGTCTCATATTCTTCTTTACTCCGTTATTCAATGGTGTATTAAATTACCTAGAAACTACAAAATGTATCTTTATATGATATTTTAGTATTCTCGTTCAGTAGCATAAATAAATATTATAAATGGTACGAACAGGGGTAAAGCTGCGCATTGTATAATTAACCTACTCATGTAGACATCTAGGTTAACAAGAATAATGCAACGAATCTGTGTGTTTTTGTGTTTTTAACAGACAGAGAAGCAGGTGGGATGTTGGGATGCTTTTTGCACCAAAGTAACATTACTTTGGTGCAATTCGTAACAATATTATTTATTACTAGCTTTTGCCCGCGACTCCGCCCGCGTGGAGGTCAGAAATTATCCCACGGGAACGTACTACCGGGATAAAAATGTGTAAATCCAGGTTATAAACTATCTGTGTACCAAATTCCATCCAAATCCGTTCAGTAGTTTTTGCGTGAAAGAGTAACAAACATCGATCCATTCATCCTCACAAAATTTCACATATTTTATAATATTAATAGGAAGTACGATATTAGTATGCTGGAATGGGATATTTTTGACAAAGTTAACCCACACACACACACAGCACAGTCACACACACACACAGTCACAGTTTGGTTAGTAGTACCTATATATCGAATCATTTGTAGAATTATCAACAAATTATAATTTATTTATTTCATAGGTAACATTGTAAAAAAACATAGTGTTCACTTCACTCTTACTCTTTGGTTTTCTATGAAAGCGGTGAACGGTCACAATAACGGCTGTTGAAATACAGAGCGTTTTTTGACACCTTAATGTTAAATACTGGTAATAATGACAGATTTTCATGATGGCCGATATAATAAATGACGGAACCACTTTCCTAGGAAACCAAAGCTTTAGGTAGACATTGGTGCCGATTCTCTTGTCACAAAATTCTCTAAACTAGACTAAAAATCACTAAAATTTTGTTTAGTCCTGTCAAAAGACGATTTCTTATTCTGAAATAGACTAAAGTGACACAACTTAACTATATTTTAGTTTGACAGCACTAAGATGGTACTGATTAATTAGTTTAGTGAAAATGGCAATTTTGCTATTCTGAATTTGACGTTTTTAACCTAAAATTTTGGTTGTCTTAACTAAATCTGACTATTTTTAATCGCGATTAAAAAGGTGTGGAATAAAATTAGTTGTCATGAACTAAGATTCACCACAACACCTCGACTTCAGGGGCAAAAACAGTAATGTATTTTTTTTATTTTTTTGCTTATATCTTGAAAACGGTGTGTCCTATCGCAAAAATAATGAAAATTTGGACCCCCTTTATGAAGCCCTTAAACCCATATAACTCTACACGAAGGTATTTTCTTTTAAATATTTTTCGTACAAAAAGTGAAAAATTCCATATAAAACACGCCGAGGCTGCCACCCATGCGCGCCTCCGGCTCTAAAAAAATTCACGTGGTAGGGCAAACAAGTAGGTACCATGTGGAGTCGCGATTGTCAAATTAAATTTTAGTTGCGTCAAAATGATTTTTAAATTTAGAGATATTTTATTGCAGAATAGCTCTAAGATTCTCATAGCCAAAAGTAAGGAATTTTAGTGATAGTTTAGTTAGTTTAGTTCAGTGTACAAGAGAATCGGCACCATTATCTAACAACGTCAAAGAATTTTCTGAATTTTCATTTCATAAACATGAAAATCAAATCTGTAAACAGACGATCAAACTTGAAAGTAGCATTGGTTACTAGGAATTAGTGTAGACCACAAACAAAAGCCAGCCATCGATACGTTCACTAACTAGTGGCGAGCGCGCTGATGTCCAGTGTCCGAATATCCGCATGTCCGATCCGATACCGCCGACCAGTTAATCACATCATGCCCTTTGTCGGATATTCGTTGTGAACTTTCGGGAGCTAAGATATTGAGTTGGATAAGGTGGCTATTTTCGGAGGAAACATAATTTGTTAATTGGCTTTAGTGTTGTTTTTATTTTCTTTGTTAATATCAACGGGTATTTTTAGTGTAATCCCTACAACGCTCTAAGGTTATTTAGGGGCGAGGCCAAAATCAGAACTAATGCCGCCATCTCGTTTTGTCTACGCACAATGACAGTGACTATTTCATAAATGTTTGTAACGCGTAACGCCCTTGTCAATGTCATTCGGATTTGCAAAATTCTGTTAACATTGTCGTTTCTTTTTAACCGACTTCAAAAAAAGTAGGAGGTTCTCATTTCATCGGTATTTTTTTAATTTATATTCTCCGATTACTCAAAGACGGCTGGACCGATTTGAATAATGTTTTTTTAGTTTGAAAGGGTATACTTTCTAGGTGGTCTCATTATCATCAGGTCAGGTTCTAATGATGGGATCTTGGAGAAATCTAGGGAACTCTTTAAATATTATAGGCACACCTATAGTGATTTGGGAATTTTTTATAGTAACTCGTGCATTTGCTCTTGAAAAGCACCATTTGGTGAAGTGGAACTGATGATGAAGCCACCGGAACTACTCAATAATAAGTATTTCACGGGTTGCGATTCGATTACTTTAATATGGTTGCTAAGCCATTTATGCTCGTCACAATGCATATGGTGAAGTGGAGCTTATGGTGAAGTACCAGGAGAACTCCTCAACAATTAACGTCCCTGCATCCGGTAAAGCAATATTTTGTAAAAGGTGATGAGCAATTGTTATTAGGCTATTGTAACTTCGATAAATTACAAACTGACCCACAAAAAGACCGAGAAATAATAATTTAAAAATTAAATTAAATTTTATTACATAGCAAGTAGTGGTATATGAATTTGTGTTGTTAAGTAATAAGTGAAAAAAAACCTTTTTACAAAAATAAAACAACCGACTACCAAAAAAACACACAAACACAAGTCGGTGGCAAAAAACAAAAATACATAACCAAAGACACCGACTTCCGAAATTAAAGTAATTTTTCACTTTGTAGTGTTTTTATGGAAGTCAGTTGTTTTTTTTTTTAAGGTTTTTATGGATTTCTGTTGACCTAACTAACGTTGTCCGGTCCAAATTTCAATAATTCATACAAAAAAGACGTTCAGTTTTACCCAAATTAAAAAAAAAACCGGGTAACTTCCAATTTCGCTTTCCATTTTATGGAAATGTTCATAATATGTTATTAAATGTTCATATGTTCATAAAATGTTTGTATGTAGTCTGAATAAGGTTAAAAACCTTATTCAGACTATTACAAACATTTTTAAAACAAAAATATAACCACATCTGTCGAGCCGTTCTCGAGTGATGCGCTTACCAACGAACAGTATTTCATTTTTAAGGTTCCGTAGTTCTGACAAGGAACCCTTATAGATTCGTCATGTCCGTCTGTCTGTCTGTCCGAGGTTTTGCTAAGAGACCGTTAGTACTAGAAAGCTGTAATTTTGTAGGAGTGTGTATATCAATTACACCGACTAAGTGGTAAAATAAAATTTTGGAAAATATTGTTTATTAGGGTAGCTCCTCTACATATATACATATACATAGCTAGCATTTTAGCATTTATCCTTTAAAGTGACTAAGATGAAGAAGTTGCTTGTTTATAACGGGTAGACTTGCATTGAAAAACAAAATATGAAACAAAAAACATATTAAATTATCATAATTTTCACAATACTGTAGCGGTATCAACATCGCCACATGGGAGCTACACGTCATACTGACGTCACGCAAATCCTGCATCGCGCAAGCAGAGTTTACCGCGCGACTAGCATATATACAACGTCCCGACATCAACCGTCGGGCATTTGCCCACCAGACATAATACCCGTCTGGTCGGAGGATCCTCCCTTTTGCATAGAGTATGAGTGAGCTTTACACACCCCGTTCCTCATACCTCTATAATACTGCCGCTAGATGGCGCTGTACCAACAAGTTACGTTTTCATTATATTCAGAATAAAGAACAACAGAATCGTACTATATTGTGATAACGGGCTACTACGGAACCCTACACTGTGCGTGGCCCGACACGCACTTGACCGGTTTTATTTTCATGGATCAATCTCCCGAGAATCACCATTAAATAAATAGGACAATGGTACCTACGACTATAACAACTATTAACTTCCAATCGGATAGATACGATCTACCGTAACCTAGCTCCCTAATCGATAAATCGATACGGCGACTCTCGACAGTCAGACGGATCTCAAAGGAGATACGACCGAGTAATTAAGAACATGATCAGTACACAACACTATTATGAAATTGGTAACGAATTGTTTATTGCTCATTTATTTGTTTTGTTTTACAAGCAAACTGTCGTTTCAACTAAAATAATATTTATGAAATACTATTTGTTAGTTAATTAAAGGGTTGATTTACTCTAAGTAAAAAATAACAAAAAAAAACCAGCATAGCAACAAGGATTACAATTTAAAAGTCCTTACTACTACATAAATTATCATTTCACTATTTGAACATCAAATAGTGAAATAATAATTTATTACAAAAAAAATATGGAAATGAAGTTACTTACAATGAAGTTAAGTAAGTTACAAACTATAGAGGTATGAGGAACAGGGTGTAAAGCTCACTCATACCTCCATAGAAAAGGGAGGATCCTCCGACCAGACGGGTGTTGAGTCTGGTGGGCAACTGCCCGACGGTTAATGTCAGGACGTTGTCTAAATGCTAGTCGCGCGGTAAACTCTGCTTGCGCAATGCAGGATTTGCGTGACGCCATGTGACGTGTACCTCGCATGTGGCGGTGTAGATACCGCTACAAAACAATAATTTGAAATCACTTAGTATCAACCGGACACAAATTATCTCTTTCAAAACGAACTTTCCTGTCTGTTAAAAAAATGTTTGGTCAGCCTATTAGAAAGAGATGAAAGCCTCGGTATGCATTATCTCTCTCTGCTCGTTTTTTTGGTAGGAAAGCTAAGTCCAGTTTGTATATTAGGTCCATGGTCAAAGTCAAACGTATTTCCGACGTATCATCATTCTCCCAATTTATTTGTGGTCGGCTCAACGTGTATATTATTATCTCTACCATACTTCTCTATTAGTTCTCATCTCGGTAGTCACACCCTTTCTAGCCATCTTTCACACCATCAATTCAAATCATTCAATTCATCCATCGTAAAATATGTAATTTACACATAATATTATTTGTAAAAATTATTTCATGATTTTTAAAAGTCCCAGTATTCTGTACAAAATCATAATATTTGCTTACAGAACTAACTACACAAAACAAAACTTGCCTTATTTGCACAAGGAAATAGACGACTGTCCACCAACAAAAGAAAAATAAAAGCCAATCATCGATTCTTTATCTCTGCGTCCTACACACAGTGGTCCTGTCAACATATCAGACGCTGAGATACGAGCGAATAATAAATCACATCCGGACCGCATCCGTATTCGGATACGACTCGATTATGAATAGTGAGTGGACGGTGCGGTATCGATTATGGAGATTCGATTTGATGAAAACTGAATGGCGTTTTAATACTGATTTTATTTTAATTTTAATGAACATCCTTCTTGTTTTAGTAATAGAGATTATATAGCTTTTGGTTTCATTACGCTTAAGAAGAGAAGTACCTACACATTTTTTTCTCTATCAGAGAGCAATGCAGCATTAGTTACAACACTACTAGAGAACTTATGAATAAAAATATCTTGATACACATAAATGTTAGGTAACTAAGACTGTATTGTCACACGAAGATGAACTAAATATCACACTAAATAAATGTGCTTAAGAGAATGAAAGAAAAACAAGTCTTTATCATCAAACTGGAATCTTTTTCTTTAAGTCGATGTGTGCCCAGGCCCACCCAGTCCACATGTCGTGTGGACATGTCGAACGACCCCGCTCGAGATACGGCACCGTCGTAAATCACACCCTTACCGCCTCATATCCGTATTCGAGAATCGTATTGACTTAGCGGGTACGTATTCTGATTGTTAATTATACGGAATAGGCTCTTTGGTCTTGTAATAAGGGGAATTACATTTATGGAAGTGGAATTCAAACGTAGGAAGCACAAGTTTATAATCTTAGCAAAACTTGTTCTAGATTGTCCCACTTTTTAGGGTTCCGTACCCAAAGGGTGCCAACGGGACCCTATTACTAAGGTTCCGCTGTCCGTCCGTCTGTCACAGGGCTGTATCTTTTGAACCTTAATAGTACTATGGCCGCTTTAACATCAAATAAAAAAAATACTACCAACAAAAACCACACCGGTGCGCGGTGTAACCATTCTTGGCACAATTATAATAAGGATTGGGATTCCGTGTTCTGCAGTGGAACACACTGGAACTTTTATTTGCAAAGCGTCCCATAGGAAACAAATCTTGCCGAACTACCTATAGTTTAGACCACAGAGCTACGGAGCTAGCTCTGTGGTCTTGCAGCTCTAGCAGAGGCAGCATAGTCACCACTTTCCATACAAACCAAGCGTCACAGTGCGAGGACACAAATACCGTATAAAAAATGACGGCTTTGAAGGCGGTTCGTAACCCCCCCGACCCTTGCTCGACGACGCGCCAGCCCGCGCCGTAGCTGAGCCTGTAGTTTTAAATTCCCCTGTTAATAATAATAATATTATCTCGATCCAGCCTGTCCCATCTTGCTGCCCTCCCCTCAGTGACGCCCTAAGCCGAGGTTCGTACCCCACAGGGGGTGCCCTTAGCGTGCGGTCACCTAATTTTTAAGTATTTTTCGCCCCTGGCTGGAGGCTTTAAGTTAGTAGCTTAAGGCACCCACAGGCTTGCCCGGTTAAGTAGCCAGGACCTTAGTGGTCACAACTACGAGCTGCCAAATAGGAAAAAAAAAAAAAAAAAACCGGTTCGTAATTTACATAATCAGCCTATAATGTTCTCACTGCTGGGACACAGGCCTCCTCTCTGTCAGAGGGAATGGGTCGTAATCCAACACGCGGGCCCAGTGCGGGTTGGTGGATGTCACATATCTTCGAATTTTAGATTTTTGAACATATCACATATCTTCGAATTTTTGGTTTTTGAACATATCACATATCTCCGAATTTTTGGTCTTTGAACATGCCGCCGGTTTCCTCACGATGTTTTCCTTCACCGTTTTGAGAGCAGTGGTGATGAAATAATTTACACAAAGTAAAGCGCCTGTCTGGGGCCGAACCCACGACCTTATAACTCGTAAGTCGAGGCTGTTACCACTGGGCCAACACTGGTCCCGTCCGTGACTTAAGTTATGGTTTAAACGCTGTTGGCGCAGCGATTCCGTACTCTCTGGTCTAAACCTACCACCATCATCATTCTCCAATCCTTACCCCTTACTTTTCTAATCACCCCCTTTCTAGACATACGTATGATCTTTCACACAGTCCATTCATCTGTGGTTTAAACCGACCATGAGATCGCGAAAAATTGCTTTTGATCATTCCAAATACGCTTTTGTCGACCAATTTACGAAGACTTACGAAGTTACCCGAATACGTGCCCCGATGGCGATAACAAGACAGGACTGTGTGGACGTATCACAACGAGCGCTTGATAAGTCTATCCGATGGCATTCCTTGCCGCCTCGTGTACTCAACGCTTTACTTCGGAAAAGCTTCTTATGAAGACAGCTTTGTTTATGTCAACCAATGGAAGTGGAGTAATGTTTGGATAAGAATGATTTGATTCAGATAGGTAAGCTACACACGGTTTTTGTAGTGTGTTTTTTGAGAGAATTTATGTAACATTCTCTCTAACATCTAACACAAAAGTTGACATTTGGCTACCTGTGGCCAATGGACATAGGGGTATTATTCACCACGCTATTAGATGTACCTAAGTAATTTCTTAATCACTTTTAGCACCCTGCACAATAATTTATATTTTTTTCTTTTTAGGCATAGCTGACACTATTTACTGCGTTTCAACCGATTTAATACTGGTCATTCAAGAACGTTTTAAAACTCTAAACTCCATCCTATTGGCACACATGACTCAACAGTATTCAATACTCCGTCAAGTTAAAGGCAAGTCACCCCACTTGAGTATTAACTTTACGCCCAGTTACGCCGCAAAGGAGCTAAAACGATGACGGCATTGAAGATATGGGTTCTCACACATATCAGCTAAACTGTTGCTGCTACAAGTATTTTATTAGCTAAGGGATAGTTCTATTTATCAGCATATCAATCTCCAGTACGTAATAATCATGAGTTTGTAACTGTCGATGTCGTGATGAAACTTTGTTATCAGCGCCGCTCTTACCCAATAATTCGGTGATAGCATAGGTGACCGTTGGTGTTGTTATGTGGCATAAAAGTTAGTACCTTATTCTCTCCAATTAACAGAGTATTTCTTAAAGAACTTATAACGCATTTCTGCCTTAAGAACTAGATAAATTTCTAACATCAAATCTTTATAAAAATATACTAAAGATTTAAGCTCGAAAAACTGTTTAATGTGTATTTTAGACTAAAAACCAATCCGATACATTCCGTTCGAATTTTACTAACAGAGTTAGCGGCACAATAATTGAATATGAATCAATTACGGTATCGCTGGGGCAAATATAAACAATTTATGTAAATCCAGGGTTTGTTTTAATCCCTTTAACAAATAGGATTTTAGGTACGCCATATTTATTTATCATTTCATTTCACACAGAACTTTATTACCACGTTCTCAAATATATTCGTCACTGTTTTTTGATTCAACCGTCATTTTGCAACGCAGGCCTCGCGTATAAAAACATTTTGCAATAAATGTCCATTTTACGACGCAAAATAAAGTACACGTCGTGAATATTGTGCTGAGTTATGATTGCAGGGCTTTAAACCCTTTGTGGGGGTGACTTTTCGGAGTTTGGAGCTGCCACGAGAATAAAACGTGTTGTTTTCTTTTTAAATGAAATCTTCGTAATCTGCAAGCAAGGCCGTTGCCTCACTTCACAGATTACGAAGATTTCAAATGCAATTTTTTTGTAAACTCAATTTCTTGCTTTGCTGATAATTAACATCCGTATTTTTGTAACCCTATTAAACTCTAAATAGCATCTTTTATGCTAGATCTGACCTAGTTAAGGCTGATGACGTGCACAAACCAAAAGAAGTATGATAAGATCGTAGCAGTTGGCGTTCTGTGCCTAACTCAATGGAAAGTAGGCGTGGATTTATATCCTATCGGCTCGTCATTAATAAAATCATTCCCCACCCTGCTGGTCTTGCCTATTGTGACTGTTTTCCACATTATGACAAAAGACCAATTTATTTTCAGTTCTAAAACAATTTGCAAATCTGGTCGTTATGATCGTTTGGCATACAGTATTCAATTTGATAGATTTTTTAATTACGTCGATATTCTCGCAAACCAGCGATTTAGTTACTTTTTCTGATTTTTATGCAACATTTAGTCATTCTGATTTGAACAAATATGGCAACCCTACATGTCTCTGCTCGAAAGCGAAAAGCATGTTTAGGGATTCCCCAAAATAATAATTGATATTGCTTACTCGCTCTCAAGTGGTGTTTTATGGTTAAGATAAAAATAATTCAATTACCAATTACTTAAATGGGCATTAAATTCCTTTATAGTCTATAAATTCCTTATTTAAAGAAACCTGAACAGATTTAAAAATATACCAATGTTTACCTAAGCATAGGAGGCGGGTAAGAGCTTCGCTTACTTTTGTTGATAAGGGGGAGGGGGGGTTAAAAATTACTTAAATTCTGCTTACGTAATAATTGACTGGCCCCTCAACTGGATGTTCAAATACCAATTATTCTTTATACTCAAACATTTATTTCGAAGTAAAATCCCGATGAGAATTTCGTACACAATAGCGATTTACCTACATCTGTACCCGTACCACCCAATACAAAGTGTAATGCGGAATTCCCAACAAAGTGAAACCCAGTCAATATTCTAAATCGAGCCGCCAAACACAGGTGCGGCGTCGAGCCCTCTCTGTTTATCGAGCCAACTCGAGCCAACTCGGGCAAACTCGAGCCTCTATGAGGATTCTCCAACCACCGGCCGAAAGGTCTCGTTTATAGGGATTTAGGCAATATGTTGAATGACAAATAACTTATTGACAGTTTAGATGTTGTAAATGGTGTAATTTAAATTATTATGTTGCTTTGTTGAAAGACTTCAATGATGTTTTGTATAAGAAGCCTTATAAAACCTTATATCAAGGCTTATTTCCAAAGATCTATGCTCAACTCGAATGCATCGCATCTGAACAGCAGAAAGAGTTTGACCTTGTGTACAGAATGATTACTGAAAGAGATCGCAAAATCTATAAGTTACCTTTTATACTTATATAGGGTGTTTGGAAGCTGGGTACAAAGCCTTAAGGGGGCGAAATTTGACACCGAATTCGGTTTTATTTTTATTTTTTACTGCTATTTCTAGGTTTTTTTTTAAGTAAACGTATAGCAGTTAAAAATAAAAAAACAGACTTCGTCTCAGACATGTATGTCTCAAAACTCTCTAAATGTTGTCAACATCAGCCCCTTAAGGCTTTGCACCCAACTTCCAAACAGCCTGTATTTTATGGAGGTATTAGTGAGTTTGTATGTATATACTTATGTAATTTGTAGTATTCTCTGAAACTACTCATCCAATTTCAAAAATTATTTCGCTGATAGAACGCTACACTATTGCCAAGTATCATAGGATTAATGTTTTATGGTAGGTTGTAGTTAAATTCCACGTGGAACTTGTGAATTGTATCGTCGAAGCGTGCGGTGTCGATGACGTTAGTTTCACGCTTTTTGTTCAACAAAAAGTACACATATATACACAGTATACATATAGCTCATGGAAAGCGTTCGGTGACGATGATGCGAGTTCCATGATTTTTGTTCACCCAAAAAGTGCTCAACGCGCCTAAAGAAGTTTTCACTTCAATAAACGGTACAAGACATAATTATGAATTGGGATGTATTTTGACGTTGAGTTAATGTGGTGACAATAAATGAAAACAAAGGCAATACTAATGCATAGGAATATTTCGAAATTTACAAATAAAATCTAACATCGAAAATATGAACGTGATTTCTACAAACAAACTAAATAATAGTGATGGGCCGACTGTAGGTTTTCCCGATCTGCCGGCTAGTAATAGTGGAACCGTTGGACATAAATGACTGAAATTTTGAATGCACACTGGGAACGTCATTAGATATATGAAGTTTTATTTACTGTCCTATTGTCGTCTTCACCTTGTATACAATGATTTTACATCCTCACCAATAATTGTACCAGTAGTCCAGTATAGGCCTTCAGACCGTATTTCGGCCATGGAGGCCAACCTCAGCGGAGAATAGCCTCCGGCGCGGGAGATATTATAGTGCACAAGTGTGTGCGCAGACACAGGTGCACTCTCTCTTCCCTCACTTTCATAGTCCGATGGCACGGCAATCCGACACGACCGGAGAGAGAACAGGCGCAGGACCAACGGCTTAACGTGCTTTCCGGGCACGGGGGTACCACACCGCCACCTTCCAAACTCCGGGCTGTTACTAAGAAATTCCTAATGGAAAAACCCAACAATACTTTGCCCGACCTGGGAATCGAACCCCAGGCCCTCATGCTCAGCAGTCGCGTTTGCAACTACGAAACAAACGGGGCATTCCCTGGCAATTGTACCAGTAGATAGTACCTAAAGCTTATGAGATCCTACAACACAAAATTAACCTACATTGTAATTCAATGATTCAAACCGTATCAAAAACTCATCACAAATGCACGTATGTGGTAATCCATCGGACCTTTACAATATCGGTAATAAACAGAGAATATTCTTTATGAATAATATGAACATAAAGGTGTGTTAATTAATAACGAGGCGTGCGCGGATTAGTTAGCAGACGAACGTTAAGCCGCTGGTAATTAAATTTTACTTCGTTCAACAAACAAACGTAATTAAAACTAGTTGCTACGTATGTTTCGGTTAAAATATAATGGGTTTTGATATTTTTGTGAATAATTTAAACGGAAAATTTCATGCGGATAACCAAACTTTATCCGCATGAAAATTTCCGTCTAAATTATTCACAAAAATATCAGAACCCGTCATATTTATATTACCTATTTAGTTTTGTATTTTTTTTAGCGTAAAGGCCATCTCAAATTGATTTTGTATTGGAAATAAATCTCCACCCGTCTCCTTGCATACGTAACAATATGCCTGTATTCCCAAAGGGATGGGCAGAGGTGAACCTTTTGGACACCGGGCGAGCCTATTGCCGTCAACCGGGCACAAATCCAGACTCCGGGCTGTTACTGAGAAATTCCAGATGGAAAAACCCAAAAACACTTTGCCCGACCCGGGAATCGAATCCAGGATCTCATGCTCAATAGTAGCGCTGGCGAGCACTTAGACCAACGAGGCAAGGCGATTATTTACATGTCACATGATAAATATGATAATGCTTATTTTAGAACTGTGACATTTCATTATTATGATTAGGTATCAATCAATCAATAAATGCGGGGCAGTCTTTGAGGACTGCCGATAGAAGTGAAAACTAAGTAACTCGTGAATTGTATCGTCGAAGCGTGCGGTGACGATGACGCGAGTTTCACGTTTTTTGTTCACCCAAAAAGTACACATAAATACACAGTATACATATAGCTCATGGAAAGCGTTCGGTGACGATGACGCGAATTCCATGATTTTTGTTCACACAAAAACTTCTCAACGCGCCTAAAGATGTTTTCACTTCAAAAAACTACCTATGTCCGTTATAAACTTTGAAACCATCCAACCGATGTGCCCCAAATTGATTTTATTAGAAAGGCAATAACGCGAAAAATAGCAAAGTTTCCTCTTTGTCCAACAAATAAACATTTTTTTAGCGTTGTAGCACAGTTATTATTATAATATATTTTACTAGCCGGGTTTCCGCTAGTACCTAAAAAAAATATCATGAAATTGAATAAAGCACTATGATCCCCACAAACTAAAGAATACTCCTTAAATATAACTGTCAAGCTTGGGGTCAACCTATCAAGTCTTCTGTTTATTATTGCGGTTACAGACAACACTGACAAGACCATTTCAGACACAAATCTACATGGTCTTCACATGATCTGACCAAGATTTTGTCTAGACTTTAAAAGAGACTGTGACCTCTGAGTTTGTTTCGGCCTTTCTTCTCAGAGTAGTCAAATAGGAAACGCCGACCTCATCTAGTTTTAAAAATATGATTGACGTGTAAAAGTGTTTGTACAAACCTACTTACAGAAATAAAATCATTTATCATTTACTGTACGTGTTTGGACTAAAATGTTGATAGATATTACAAAACAGCAGATAAATAGATATAGCATGGGGCTTTTCAATTTGACGACTCATATGTTCGATGTTCGGTTGATTTCGGGGAGAATCGGCTTAACTTAAATCATTCTATTGAACTAAATGAACTAATACGTGCCTCATTGAACACATTAAAAACATATTACAGTTAGAATTTTAGTGGAAAAGTTCCAGTTTTTGTTATCTTCTGAATTCTGTTAACGCGGTAGCACTTTCAGACGTCGCAAAAGGGAACACGACTGCGGTACTTTTGTAACCGTCAAAGTCTTTGCAGTTAAAGTATATTAAAAATTGATAGACAATTACCATTAATTTCATATAAGTTAAAATTGCTTTTCACGCAGGATTAGTTTACAGAAGAAACTGGAATGGCATGTCTAAGCAATAAACTTATCTTTTGGCACTTTACATACCTACTCACAAATATATGCCATAAAATGCAGGTTGTAGTGAAATAAAAAAAGGATTCACCACATAAACACGTATAATTTTGATAAAACAAAAAATACACCGAAAATACACCAACATAAAAAAAAAGTTAAAAAATATAATCAACATTTTAAGGAATAAAAACAGAAAATTGCAGAAAGTGTTGTCGATATGGCTTCTTATATAAAAAGGAATTACTCGAGAAAAACTTAGACGCGCAAGATCGATAATACCTTTAGTCTAGTATTCGCTATATGATGACCCTAAAAGCCTGATTGCAACCAGTATTCTAGGACGCGCACGTTAAATAAAAAGTTTATATTGTCTAGGAGACGGCGCTAAGTTAGACCGTGGACATAGTGCGGACTTAAATTAAACAGAAAAAGAACATAAGAGTTTAGAATTAATAATAAATAAATAGCTGGTAAAATCATGCGATCATTGTGACTGCCGGAGTCGGGAACAAGGATGTAGTGCGTAGTCTCGTCGGGAGTCGTGAGGTTGCTTGTTACGACTCAAAGGCTAGACCATTAGCCCGGGGGATGAGGCCGAAATTCGGCTTAATAAACACGGTCAATACTTAAGACAAACAATAACAGATGAGGACCGTCAGTACAAGCACAATTTTTAATAATAGAAAAGAAAATTGAAAGATTGAAAACATAAGAAAATTTACATACTATTTTGCTGCAGATAAGATTCTTATTGCAATAAAGCATACGAAGACAAGCATACGCTGAACGTTCCTATGACAAAATAAATAAAATATAATGGTTTTCCATAGTTTGAACGAATAAGGAAGAATACATACCCAGTTTATAACGGAATAATTAATAACCACACTGGGTAATCCTCAGTCGGATTAATTACGGTTAATTCCACATAAATATTGTATATATAACTAAAGGAAATGTTGGCTTAAAAAATCATGAACAACCCATCAGGTATAATAATATTCTGCGATGACAACCATTGTAAGAAAATGTTTGCTTGTCAAAATAAAGAGATTCTAAATTCCAAAAAAATAACAACATCATTAATTGCCGGTCAAGAAAAGCTTAAAACAGGTTGAATATTTTTTAAACGATAGTTGTATATTACGGCAAATTTTATGCAGGCATATAATGCTGCAAGATGTAATATATTTTACAAACATTTTATAGCCTAATAACTTGAAATGCTTCCAAGTAATGTCGACACTAGTGCTAGCTAATGCATTTCCGTGAACACTTGCTTTTGAAACATTACAAGATAAAATACTTCAATTTACAACTCAAGAATAATACACGGAATTCCTTTAACACAAGAATGTTCATTCATTCTCACCAGAGACATTGCAGATGCCTTGCCGCGCTAGTCACAAAACGGCACCCTAATTTAAAGATTTTGAAGGAAATTGCTAATCCATTACTTGATATGTTTGAAAAAATCGTCTGCTCAACAACGCTAATAACGCAATTAATGTTGCTGAACTGTCAAAAGAAAACGCATTGCCATTGTGTTACTCAATTACCTCGTCGAAATGTCTCAAGTAAATGTAGAAAGAACTTGATAAATGGAAAGGGTCGTCTACCTTACAACTTTGCTTAAATACAAGTAGAGCAGAATAGTAAGCAAGACTATGTTTTAAACTTCTTAGGAGTAGTCCTTTCATCGTGGGCAAAATTACTCCTGAAAACGTTGTATGTACTAAGTGGAGTTTTCAAGTAGGTATCCAATTTCCAACAGCCACACACACACACAGAGTGATAAAGTCGGATTCTCGCCAAGATGTCACTTCGCAAATGCGTTCTTGATGTGTACTTCCATTTCATCATAACATCTGCATGCACCGACACGTTCCCGTGATGTTGGCAGAATTCTAAGATATTATCTTTTATGTTGGTATACTGTATACAAAGATACATAAAGCTATGTTGGTTGTTTAAATAAAGGTAGGGTGCTACGTCAATATACTAGTTTTGTGGCCTGTAACCTTCAGTATATCGTCAACCATTGAACTGATTCCCCACGATACGGTCTGTCAAAAATTGGCGCCAATCCAACTCGTGTGTTTGTAAAGTTTTGTTGGATTTTTATTTAATAATTTATTTACACACGTATAAACAGATAGGAAGAAAGGAACAGAAAAATATGTACAAAGGTAATGTAAGGTATTTTGTTGATTTTTAAAGGTAGGTTTCTACTTGAATATTCTAGAGTAGTGGTCTGTAGGACAATGGTGTTCGCTACATAAGTCTGTATAGATCTGCTGAAAACGGTCCCCTAATTATTTATCAAAGAAAAAATAACATAGGTAGACATAAACTAAACAAATGAAAATAGTCTTAGGGGAAATCACCTTTGCAGGTTGTTATTAGCAAGTAAGAAGACATTGCTGTCCATTATCTTGACGTAATATCGTCTCAATGCAGATGCAGATGGCAGGCTAAAGTTACAAAAATATTTAAATTAAAAAGAATATGTTGTTCAATAGACACATTTTGTCTGTTGATGAGCCATCGAACCAGATTTAATCTTCTTAGCGTAGCAATGGTAAAAATTTACTCATAAAATATAATTATATCTTTTTTGGCCCAAAATTCAGCAACGCGAATACCGTTAGCTGACGCAGCCACTAGGTCCTCACGTGTGACAGGGCAGGACAATTTCATCCCGTAGGAGAAGATAGGGTTGTCTTATCTTAGCCATCAATACGACAGTGTATGTAATAAACTAACCTACTGTAGCAATTCTGCGTCCGGCCCACGCCTGGGCAGTCAGAAGAATGAGCTATGGTTATAGGTTATAAAGAAGAATAGATATAAAAATCGCAAATGAAGAAATAAAAGATTTATTTTCTCACAACGTTGCACCTCGCACATGTCGCCAACCCTATCGCTGCTGACACCGAGCTTAGAGTCGGTACGAGCACGCTCGCAATATGTCGATGAGTCAGCACTTCCCTTCCAATGGCCGCCATGATATACTACATGAACCAAACTGTTTATTTTACGTCGACTTCGGCTCATTTCGGGTTTCGTCGGCTTTATTCGTCGATCGGGTTCTTTGAATGGTAGATAAAGTGAACGGTTATGGGTTTGGGCTTCCACTGTTTTTTTTTTTAAGGTTTTGAGAAATTCTAGCCTTCGTCAGCTTCATAAAGTTGAAAATGCTGCTGATAGAACACTTTTGTTGGAACCATTACTTTTTCCTGTATATGACAGGCTCGTGTTTGACTACTAGCTTATGCTACGCAATGATATGGTAGAAGATGGCACACGTAAACTTTTCGCTCGATACTTTAAGATTCCCAGGTGATGATAGCTATCGGTGTTCACGTACAGTGAATCTTAAATAAACTTTGTCATGACAAACAAAGGTCGAGAAGGGGGATGCGCCAAGCTATCCCGCGAAAATCAATTATTCTTACGTTGTTTGCAATTTGCAGGTCAGTGACAGGTTGCATGTAAATCAATATATGATTCGCGACCGTAACAAATATGTGTCTACAAAATTATAACCATAAGAATCCTCATTAGAGAATCCGTCAGGATTTCATGAAATAGTCATTCAATAGGGTAATTTGAACTTAGAGAATTGCATTGATGATTTAAATTATTATAAATTTGTAAATGTACACTTGTTACCGTCGTGAATCATATTTTGATCAACATATAACTTAACACTGACCTGCTAATTGCAAAAAACGTAAGAAAATTTGAATTTCGCGGGCTACCCTAGCGCTTTCGCCTTAAAATGAAGTGGCAAGGAATGCATTGTCCGCTCTGCTCGAGATGAATGACACTTAAAACATGAAACTTGACATTTTTTATTTATAAATGGTCCGAAATAATTAAATGGCCAACCATTGTCACAAACAATAAAATTATGGAATATATTTTTATTTAGACCGTGCTCTACCTTTGTATTCTGTTATTAACATAAAAAAGCTTGTAATAAATTATAATTTGGTTGCAATTTGTTTAATTATTTATATAAGGTACATCGCATGGTCATAACAAAGGTTTTCATATTTATTTGCGGAAAACCACAAATCAAATATTACTACCAACTCTAGTATGATTTTCTAGTTATTTGATAATATTTTATGATACATTCACAACAGCATGTTTATTTTTGCATTAAGTATTTCGAATGTTTTGTAAATTGTGCTGACACTACCTACTTTATTCAACACACGTTTCAACATTAGGTCAAAACTTATTTCAGCAAAAAAAAGGCAAAAGCAAAGTTTAAAAAGAACTTTTGAGAATTTTTGAGACAACAAAGCCGTAGACGCACTCTTAACAAAAATGTTAGCGTAAACCTTAACGTAAGTAGCTAGGTGCTGATAGTAACATCAGTCGAGTTGAGAACCAACCTATAAAGATATTTGCACAACACTTAGCTCTAACTTTCACACAATAATAGCGAAACCCATTACATAAATCCGCGCGCCATTAAGTTGTTATGTCTAGTAAGTAGCTCCTGACAACAGCACGCCTCTAATTCCTCGTAAAAGCATACTAATTGATATTTTCATGGGAGCAACATTCACGTTACTAAAATTGCGTAGGAGCGGTATCGGGTGGCCGTCTGTAACTGCCGCCATTAGGCTCCCATAATACGTGAGTTATGGGCAAAATTTTACATTTATGGCTTTCTGAGATGAAACTTGTGTCTGACATTTGTCACTGTGACAGCGAAGCCATCTTGTTTTTGAATTGTGGGCGGATTTCATATGACAACAATTATGTAGGTACCTCGAATATCAAATAACATAGCATCACGCCAGTAATTTCCGAAGGGTTCGGCAAAGCTGTAGCTATAGTACACCCACATTTCTCCAGTTACGTTTAAGACCCATATATTAGAGGGCCTATTGCCATCAACCGGGCACGACTCCAGACTCCAGGCTGCTACTGAGAAATTCCTGATGAAAAACCCAATAACACTTTACTCGACCTGGGAATAGAACCCTGCAACTCGTGCACAGCAGAACCACTATACCAGCGAGGCAGTTAAAACTATCAAATAATTTGGTAATATTTTTAGCCTAAAACATAAACGTTTTGCTAATATTGTTAGAGAAGATTTACAAAAAATCGCTTGAAATAGCAAAAACATAGACTGATTTGAACATCTTGAAGTTTAATAACACTATTTGACACTTTTAGCCACTCTGTTCACTGAGTAGGTACCGCTGCAGTCAAGAACAGGGCAGGTGTAGAGGGACATTAGGTTCTTTGATACGTCTCAAGACGGCTACACGATTCTTACGAGTAAAGGCTAATCGACACAAAAGCTCCGCCTGTCACGAGACGTGCGTTGTCTTTGTGTCACGTGCGACTCACGTCGCGTTTCACGCCTGTTTGAAGGAGCCGTAGCTCCGTTTGTAATAGTAGTAGAGAATATCGGTGCACTTACTAGACTGTGTGGTTAGGACAGGACTGTACCCTTTTTGTTAACATACAGGGTGGATTTTGAAGATGGGGCAGTATAAGGTAGGTAGGCACCTGCCTTTACTGCCCCATCTACAGCTACAAGGAAACGTTCTAAGGACACAGTCCTTAGCTTTTTGAGTAATAGCTAAAGAAAGAAAAATTGTACAGTCAGTTATTTTTGGCTTTTATATTGTGTGTAATTAAGAAATGTGCCTAATAAACATTAATATTCTTTCTTTTTTTCAATTACTCAAACGTTTATTACGGTCTCCTTAGAAAGTTTTCCTGTAGCTACAATGGTTTAGATAAGTAATTTACTGTCCCGTCTCAAAAATCCAACTTGTATAAAATTGTAAGCTCACTTAATAAAGTAATCTGAAAAACTAAGCCTCTAAGTAGGTAACTTTGATAAAAGATATTTAATTTGTAAAAGCAGCGATCTTTATTTAAGTTCTCAGGTGAAACATTTCCAATCTTCTATTCATTTCAAGTATTAAAGTATCATTTAATGAACGAAGCTAATTTAATAAGTTAAGTACCTACTCAATGTAATGCTCATCAAATAGAAAGTCCAGTCTTTGAAAATGTTTACTGTAAAAGCGTTCAAAGATCATGAGGTTTCATTGCTTCAATCTCAAACTTGAAATCTTAGTTTTTTTATGTAAGTTATTTAAACCCAAACAAAATTTTATTTACCTTGAACTCGAGAGAGATATCCCCATATAGCTAGTGCAAGACCTGCACGTTTACTATAAGTTTTCAGTACGTAAAACTAACTCGACTGAACGGAATTTCATAAGGTTTTCACCAATGGACGGAGTGATTCATGAGGAAAGTTTAAGTGTTCATTACGGTTTTGTGTAAATTGGCTGAAATATGATGATGATTGTTGAAGATATCGGACAAAAATATGGCCGACGTTATATGAAAACAATTTATCATGGAATTAATACATTGTTTACCTGAATAGGGTACTTTTAATCTCGGTAGTACGTTCCCGTGGGATATTTTGCGACATCCATGCGGACGAAGCCGTGGGCAAAAGCTAGTAATTTCGTGTCGGTCTGTGTGACCACGTTGTTCTTTTAAACTTTAAACTACGTATCGGATTTTGATGCGGTTTTCATCATCGTTTTAAGATTATTCAGGAAGGTTTATGCATATAATATTTGAACATTATACTTACCTATATATAAAAGAAATCTCGATGTTTTGCTAAGTTGTAAAAACCGTGTGAATTAGGGGCGAGTAGTCGCTAGTGATTGTCATGTTCAAGTTGGCCCTTTATTTGCAGCTGCACCTACGACTACCTGGAGATCACGGAGGTGGGCGTGGACAACAGCAGCGATGCGCAGGAGTGGCAGCTGCGCGACCATCATGACGCGTTCAGCTCGGATACTGAGGTAATTAGTTATTTGTAATTACTTCACCACCCTAAGGTTGTCTGTCACTTGCACGTCATAAAAGCACGTTAAGCCGTTGGTCCTGCGCCTGATCTCTCTCCGCTCGTGTCGGATTGCCGTGCCATCGGACTATGAAAGTGAGGGAAGAGAAAGTGCACCTGTGTCTGCGCACACACTTGTGCATTATAATATCTCCCGCGCCGAAGGCTAGCTTTCGTTGAGATTGGCCGTCATGGCCGAAATACGGTCAGGCGACAAGGTATTTTTGTCTATGTAACAGATAATTTCAACCTAAATTGCACCACGGATGTTTTGGCGCGTGAATGCTATTGACAGGGGGGCGTTGTTGGTAAACATTGTGAAATTGTCACAGAAATTGTATTGAATAAACAAAATGGCGGTGTTAGTTCCGATTTTGGCCACGCGCCAAAAGATCACTGTAGTTCTGGAAGAGAAGCTTCAATTTACTGGAAATTATTATCAAAAGTGATAAAGCAAGTACAAGGTCGACTAGACCTTGTACAAAAATACGAAGTGCGGATTTCATCCGAGAAACTGAACGCGATCAGCACTTCTAAACTGCGTTCAAGAACTGTCAGTGTCAATATTCCACAGCAATTTTGACACTGACAGCGCTTGAACGCGGTTTAGATGTGCTGAATGCGTTAAATGTCATTGCTGAAATTCAAGTCGTTGCCTTCTTTTAAACATCTAAGCTTCGTAAGCTATACTAAAAAACTTCTATCTATTCTATTTACCAGATTTGGGAAGAGACAGAGACCCAACTACCAGAATCGGATGCCATCAGCGCGGGCTGGATGCGGGATGCGCACGCGACTCGCGCTCGACGTTTGTGCGGTGATTGGAGCGGCAAGTTAAAACTGTTGCGGTACCAGTCAAGAGGGAATGTTCTAAGACTGCGGTTCAGGGCAGACCATTCAAGGCACTACGCGGGGTTCAGGGCGAAAGTCACTGTTACTGATTGTAAGTACATCACAAAAGGAATATTAATAGTGTTGTGATTGAGGGAAGTTGAAGCTGTTGCGGTATATGTCCCGGGACAATGTGAGACTGCAGTTCAGGACGAAAGTCATTGTTACGGTAGTTCATGAGGTAGATGCTCTAATCTTTGGATTTTTAAGTATAATATGGTGTCTGGGCAAGTTCACTCACTGGATACCTAAATCTGACACAAAATCGACCTAAAATCACTTGGATGATAAGATCAGCAATTATGAGCAGGGTTCGTAATAGGGTTCTATACTTTATCCATACTAATATTATAAATTCGAAAGTAACTTTGTCTGTATGTTACCTTTTCATGCCTAAACCACTGAGCGGATTTCTATAAAATTTGGCAAGAAGATAGATGTCACCCTGGGGAAGGACATACTTTTTGTCCCGGTAGCACATTCCCATGGGATAATTTCCGGCATCGACGCGGGTGAGGCCGCGGGCAGAAGCTATAGTGTCTAATAAACAGAGAACAAGATTAGATTTCTGGACTTTATGACGTAATAGGAAGCTCAAGTTCTTGCGAAGGGGACCATCTCGGCTGTAGTTAGTTCTTGCGAAGGGTACCATCTCGGCTGTAGTTAGTTCTTGCGGAGGGGACCATCTCGGCTGCACATAGTTGTTGCGGAGGGTACCATCTCGACTGTAGTTAGTTCTTGCGGAGGGGACCATCTCGGCTGCAGCTAGTTCTTGCGAAGGGTACCATCTCGGCTGTAGTTAGTTCTTGCGGAGGGGACCATCTCGGCTGTACATAGTTCTTCCGAAGGGTACCATCTCGGCTGTAGTTAGTTCTTGCGGAGGGGACCATGTCGGCTGCAGCTAGTTCTTGCGAAGGGTACCATCTCGGCTGTAGTTAGTTCTTGCGGAGGGGACCATCTCGACTGTACATAGTTCTTGCGATGGTTACCATCTCGGCTGTAGTTAGTTCTTGCGGAGGGGACCATCTCGGCTGTACATAGTTCTTGCGAAGGGTACCATCTCGGCTGTAGTTAGTTCTTGCGCAAGGGACCATCTCGGCTGTACATAGTTCTTGCGAAGGGTACCATCTCGGCTGCAACTAGTTCTTGCGAAGGGTACCATCTCGGCTGTAGTTAGTTCTTGCGGAGGGGACCATCTCGGCTGTACATAGTTCTTGCGAAGAGTACCATCTCGGCTGTAGTAAGTTCTTGCGGAGGGGACCATCTCGGCTGTACATAGTTCTTGCGAAGGGGACCATCTCGCCTGTAGTTAGTTACTAATGACTCAGAGCTGAACTGAAACCCTAAATATGGACAGTACTATTCTTAAAAATATGCTACCAGTTAAATTGCCGGAACAGGAAACGTGGCGTCCACTAACTCTTTAGAATTTTGTTAAAAGTGCTAAAAATTTTCGTGCTATTTCATTAAAATTAAACATGAAGCTCTCGTCTCACCGACATTGTCCAATGTTCTGCACTACCGACTTTCCACAAGTTTTTATAAAACAAAACTTGGTATAAGGTATAAACTTTTAAAACTCAGCATCCCAGCGACAAAATACTCTTAGAATGGGTAAGACGCAGTCTATCTGAAACTTTGCCTTTTAAATCAAATTAAAGGACTACGGAAGTAGCCATACAACCTACTTATATCAGTGCATGGATAATGTCAACATGAACGATGTAACCAATATTTTGATTTAAAAGAGTGTCCATGGAGTTTCTTGCCCGTTCTTTTCTATTGGTACCTACTACGCTTTGGAATGGGCAACTAGCTTCATCTTTCTGATTGAGCGATCCCTTGACAATTCAAAAGTGCCTGCAATTGGTTTATTTGAAATAAATGCTTTGAGTTTGAGTTTGAGTGTCTCATTCCTACAAAATATTTGAAGAATATTTCATCAGAAGTTCAGCGAATACAACTCCATGCAGCCTTCACACTGAAAAACATTTCCGCGGCGTTATGTTTTTCAATTTCAACTTTTCGCTCTGTTCCGTGCGGACACCAGCGGAAAGGAACGGACCGTCTATACGACAAATAAAGTTCCCAACTTGCACCTATTGTGCCACCCATACCACCTTTAGCACCTGAACATAAAGTTTAAATTCGTCTAACACCAACAACAAAGGCAAAAAACTTAGCTATGCAGTTAACCTAACCTTATTAACGAGAGCATAAAGTTTGTTATTGAATGTAGGAGTTCTGGTGTAAGTTCGTCAAGTAGAATGAGGCAAGTTGAATAAAGCGCAGTCTAGTTTTAATTAACCACGGCTATGTAAGACTTTGCGTTTGTTTCTGTTCCTCTGTTTTTTGTTTCGACTTCCCGGTAAGTTTCTGGGATCGATGCTGTGAGGCAGTCGCATACGCCTCGCCTGGTCTAACTTGGTCCTGCTTACTGGCGCGAGCCGACAATCTTAAAGATCGGAGATTTGCTGAGTAATCGTCACTATCTCATAAATTATATTAAAACACCTTGGCACTCCTTTACATGTTGCAACATTTTGTAGTTCCTGTGTGTGTAATCCATATGTAAATGCAACAGTAACAACCTTTGTAACAGAAACAAAGAAAAGAAAGAAAAATAATTACCATGATAAAAGGAACTCACATGTATGTGCAATACTATCAAAACTACGTATATAGCTGGATGCAAAAGCTATTCGATATTCTTCTGAAAACATATCAAGCACTACGATCTATTGGAGTTCGTGGAGGTACCTCTTTCTATTTGTGCTCAGCTCGACGCTGCATGACACGCATACATCTCATTTGACTTTTATATTACCTCTAGTACAGAAAAGTTGACAAGCCGCACACGATATACCTATCCTGACACAATTTTACTCTATATTTCTCTAGACTTGACGTCTGCCCTCAATATTATTTCATGCAATCCTTTTGGAACTAAAACTACGAGTACATGACTGGAGAAAACCCGATATCCAAGCTTACTGTTTGTTTACCCTAAATCTTTCCAAGGGGTCATTGTATGCATTATTATGAACAACTTTGACCATGGGACCCACACCCTGAAATTGCGAAAAATATCAAGCATCTTAGTACATTTGTGTTTACATAAATCGAGTGGGTACCCTAATTTTTAAAACCACAAATAAAAATGTTAGAAACAGTACGTAATAATCGTTTAATTTTAAAAGTTCTTATTCTTTCATATTTTCTAAGAACACCGTTTCGTGAAGGAGGTTAATTCTGATAATTAATTTCATACGTAACGTACATAATTTATAATACCAACCAAATAACCCACCCTCTATAAAGCGAGACCACGAATATAATACGAGAGTACAAAGCAATACACGATCCACTGCCTCTCCAAACTAACTGGAACCATCGCTTTAATGAACTCACTGTTCAATGTATACCTCGCATTATGTTATGACAAATTATCAATAGGGATACAGAAACCGCGTAATAAACTCGGTTCGAAGCCAAAATCCTGAATAGTAATGGTGTTAGCTGCAGGCAAAGCCGTATAATATGGACGAAGATAATATCTGGTATTAGAGCAAGTCTGCGTGACATTGTAAATTTAATAGGCTTTCGAATTTTATGATAATTTATTGTCTGGCCTCCAGACTCTGGGGGCTAACGTAGGCCGTGATTTTATAGTAAAATATTTCGTTTATTTCAGTACAGATTTTGTTCAAAGTTGTGTTACATATTTATGAGTCATTAAAAAATATCTTTTACTCTTTTAAGCTTCTAAGTACACTTGATAAATTTTGTGGTAGACAATCTTTGCTGGTCTTTATATAGATCATATTTGAATCCACTTTTGAGAAAAAAACAGTACCGTTACTTTTTTGAAATATGTGAATGTACATAATCTCGTTGTGGCAATGCATGTTATTTCAATAGTTTCTAAGTTATAATAAAATGAGATAGATACCACAATAAAATATATTATGCTCCTAAGTATTTTTCATGATGTGACTGCCATCTGACCTTCATTATCAGCTTTCTACCCTGGTCCCAAGGTTGAGATAGGTTGTTCTACGAAAACCTACATATGTACATATGACGGAGAAGGGACGTCTCTCTCGTAATCATAAGCCATATTTTAAGTATAGGAATTGTTGGGTATTGCGCAATATAAAAACCGTTTGCAGTTCAAATCAAATTATAATATATATTAATCACACTAGTGAATCACACACTGTACGTACGCGAAACAACTATACAGAACGCGCGACAGTTTCTAAACGTGTTCACTGCTTGACCGCCACTGACAAACTCTGCTTTAACTATGATCGAGCGTTTTGTTGTAGACTCTGTCGAGCGCCGCCTGGTGGCGCTGGCGTCCCGATTAGTCAAAGTCATACGTATTTCCGACACATATATTAACTCACGCCTCCTTTCCATGGGGCTAGGCAGAAACTACAGAACGTCACATGCTTCGATCCCTTTTGCCCTCGTGGATGTCTGAAATTATCCCACGGGAACGTAGTACCGGGATAAAAAGTATCCTACGTGTTATTCCAGGTTATAAACTATCTGTGTTCCAAATTCCATCCAAATCCGTTCAGGAGTTTTTGCGTGAAAGAGTAACAAACATCCATCCATCCATCCATCCATCTATCTATCCATCCATCCATCCATCCTCACAAACTTTCATATTTATAATATTAGTAGGATATGTCCTACGAAAATTCGTCAAAAATTATATCTATACCTATTCAGGCCTATATTTGATTTAGTATCCCAACGTCGCCCAACATGTCACGGGGAACAAATTGCTTCCGCTGACAATGCCAAAATTGACGTCGTGTCGTAACATGTCGTTAGCGATACCGCCTGTTCCATGACATGGCTTCTGACAAGTTTGTCGCTATGAATGGGCCTGGTTTAGGTCACTTACTATTCATTTTAAAAATGACTTAAGGGTTAGCTATGTCTGACCTTGACAACGTAGGTGGATTTCGTTTGAGTTGCCTGACTTTTCTTATGAAATCTCAACTCCTTTATGATTCTTGATCATGAAGAAGCTATGTCTGCGTGGTAGTATCAGAAAATTAAAAAAATACCTTCGATAATAATGAAATAATATAATTTTTACCATTGCCACTCGAAAAAAGGCACTTGATTCATCGATAACAGTGACTAAAACAGAGTTTTATTCAAGAGTGAATAAAAACATTTTGAATTTGGAACAAGCACGAATTCTATGAATCATGTACAAAAAGTAAATAAAAAGTGCTGAAAGTACCTACTGGCTGACTAAATGGAGTTATTCCGTAGAGCTAACATATTTTTTTTAAATACCGTGTCTACTCAAATCCCAAAACTGTTGTAATTTCACTATACATTTTTAATGTTTATATTAAATCCTTTGTTCTCTTATTACCAATTATATAATAAAATCTGATTAATATAAATATTATTATTTATATGGATATCATTTTTATAATACTATTTATTTTCTCGTAGACAATAGTGAAAAGTAGGTAGAGTACACAACTTGTGAAAAAAGAAATTCATCTCGGTCCTTGTATCCCTCACTCCGGTCAGGATTCTAATCTAGAATCTTTCGCGGCTCTCGGGATCCAACTTACTCCCTCGAATTAAATTCCCTCTTTTTTCACTTGTTGTCTAATCTACCATTTTGATCTAACAAAACAGTAAACAGCCAAATTAAAAAACGGATCGGAGGCAGCGCCGTATAATTGGCATTTTAATTGAAGCCAGTCACCATAGGACACCTTTTTCATCCATTGTCTAGTACCTACGTATCACCTCTTCCGCTTCGTTCATTACCGATTCTTCGTTCAATACCCATTGTGTTTCGTTCCGGCACAAAACAAAATCAATAAGCACGTAGTTTTCGAAATTCAAAAGTCCGACATCCAATTCATTCTCTATTGAGTGAGCTAAATTCATAACATTTCCCGAACTAAAATTTGAATAACGATGCTGGCATACCTTTCATTCGCGAACGAGTGAATGGATGAATGAAACTAGTTAACGAGGAAGCGCATTTTTGCCGACTTTTTTTTCTGAGAGCTGAACTGTTGAACATAATTTGATCTAACGAGCACCTTTGATACGTCAGGTTAGGGTAAAAGCATGACGGTTTAGTACATGTGTCGTATTAGATAGCTCGCTGCATTCAAACAGTCTTTGTGAGGCTTTCGAGATGATATAGTAGAAGAGTTACTGCTTTAGTGGTTCAATTGTGATAACGTAGGAACCATCCGAAGTCTTGTAGTTATAAGTTTAATTACAGGTGTAAGTTCTTTTTTTCTGCATAATAAATATGTTCATCCATCCTTTAGCGGTTATTTTGTTGTCATACGTAGATATTTCATTCATGAGGTTTAATTAGTTTGGTAAAACCGTAAGATACCAAACTAGCCTACCTACCTTAGATACCATATTTTACAAATCTGTAAATTTATTTTCAAACTAAGTTTTACTTCAATATCTAACATTACGTTTAGATAACAGCCATCACAATTCTTAGAACCAACACGTGCAAGATAACAGCGATACGAAAATTAATCAACAGTGTTCTCCCACGAGTCGCAATTAAGTATTCAAACATCAGGAAACTTAAACATACAAAGCTGCCCGAGATTAGACCCTCCCTCTTTACCTTCCATTTAATATTTAGAGGGGGCGCGTCCCAATTAAAACTCAAAAATGTATACAGCGTGGCACAGAGTCAGAGTAATCAGTAGTCTAGTCTAAAATATGGTCGGTCTATGTTTGTTTGTGTAGCGTTTTACGGTGAAGGTAATTCAAAAGACCAAATTAAAAAAAAAAACTTCTTTATTTACTCGCTGGTCTCAATGACAGCGGCAAATCGAGAAAGAAATCCTTTATAAGTTTTGTCGAATACAAAATTTACACTTTGAATGATTCAGCTGCTGTTATCTCTTTGAATAAATTGTTATTGAAATATTCTCAATAGCATCCCCGTATTTTACCTTTGTCGCTTCCTTTACCTACACAGAATACCTATCTTTGAAATAAACAACACGGTAGCCATTGAATACAAACACAACAGTTAGCGGATAACAGGTGAAATATGACGCCAATAATATTCATCAATTATGCTTTTATACGGTTATAAAAGTCAAGTCAATGGCTATTAATTGGGCAGTTACGAGGACGCTGGTCTGGTAGGCTGTAGATAGTTAATTTCAGATATTTAAAATACGGTAGGTAACCAAGATTTTGTCACCATATGTATTTAGTACACTATGTTCGGGGAAGATGTGTCTACGGATGTACCACACATAAATTGCCGTCGAGGTCAAACTACTAACTACTACAAAGTACTCTCAAAAGTTATTGTCAAACATCCTTGAAATTATCATCAAGCACGGAGGAACTTAAATAAATTCGTCAGTGACCGTAAAAGTCTACCTGGCTGAATAGAAATTGGGTACGTCGGTAAATTAAAGGAAGAAAATTTTGAATGTCAGTGACAGCTAGACTACTGTTTGCCCCTGCACAGTGCGGAGTTTATTAAAATTTGTCGTTGACAACGTGTCGTGTTGTCGCACCCTCTGTTCCGGCCTTTGTGACCACTTTGCCATTCAGCTAATAAATATATCCGAACGGTTGTGTTATCACGTGGCGACGAAAGAATTGCGCGCGCATGTTTTAATTAAAACACTTTTTAGCGCTCTTGAAATACTAATTAAGTACCGCCAGTTTATACTAGGTCTTGCTTCTTTTCGTAATGAGATAGAACGCCAGCGGGTTGTGCTAGTGTTGTTTAAACGGTAGAAAATGAATAGGTACCTACTTAATAAGATCGTGTTTTCTTCTCTCGCCGAGAACGGAATTTAAAAAGACTCCCTCTTCAGTTTGTTGAGAGGTTGTTAAATTAACTTGCTTATAAGTATACAACTTCTTCAACACGTTTGCTATTCGTACGTGTGTATATTATGTAGGTTTCTGGTTTCTCCGAGTGCCAGTGACGTGTAGCTATTGTGAGAAAGAAATGAAACCGCTGCACACGCGGGAAATCTACTACTTTATACCCTTCATTTTTACTGGCTGAAGTGAACGTGTGGGTAAATTTTGCCGCGCTATATTCGACTTTGTCCCCTCATATTACAGCAACAAATGTCTCCAAATTTGGTACATTACACCTGCCAACAAGATTACTCGGTTCATTGCTCACCAACTGCCCCGGTAAGCTCTGATCACAGAACTTATAAATATTTCATGTTCTCCTGGTACCGGCGCGACACGAAAACATGCCAGTAATGCCGTCATTCTTTGTGATGTTTAGGTTTTATAGCTTTATTAGAGGTTTAGTTATACGAGAAACTACACTAAATAGAACAACAAGTATGGAACTCATTGTATTGTTGCCAAAAAAGCATCGATACTATCAGGGGCGCCGACTCCGTCAGTGCTTGGGGGCTCTAGTACCCACGAGAGGTAAACAACAGTGACTGCGAAGCACCCACGAGCATAGACATCAAAAGTGATCAATCAATCGGCTTCGACAGATATCTCTTTAACATATTCACTCGCCGCACGGCAACACGTCTCACTGCTTACGTTATTACGGTGATTGCGTTTTAACCTTTTTAAGCGGGTGCTAAAACAGCAGCTGTGTAACTCCTATTTCTGTACAAATGGTCCACAGAAAACTTTACCTATCCGAGTTGCTAAAATTTCCGAGCTCGCTTCGCTCGCAGTACATTTTTCGAATTCGCTAGCACAAACTACTTTTGCGTCAGACACTATTAAGAGTGAGTTGCACCAACTAACTTTAACGATAACCAATGCCTTGCCAGCCGTCAAATCTCCGGTTATCCGTAATACAGGTTGCACCATTTTAACAATTGTTAAAATTACGTCACAAATAACAATAACATTAACCGCTCATCTTCGGGCGGTTAAGGGCTATAGTTACGGTTTGTGTCATCATTTCTTTGGAGTGGGGCATTGAATTCCTTTTCAATGTTTTCCCATGCTTGTTTTTTTTTTGTTTTGTGCTAGTCCGGTCTGTTTTTAGGCACATCAAAAATGTGTTTTTCGGCATGGATTTGTAATCTAGTAACTTCTACCTTGCTAAAATGAATACTTCTTTCTCTGAAAATATATGTCAGTTATCTTATTAATAAACTAATCATATAAACATCAGAATATGGATGGATTATAGTTTTACATAAGTAATTGGAAGTTCACCCATGTGGTATTTTTAAGTAGTGGATATATAGGTATTATAAAACAAAGGTATTTAAGTAATAATAACATTAAACTCAAACTCAAACTGTTTATTTCAAATAAACCAATTACAGGCACTTTTGAATTGTCAAGGGGTCGGTCAGCCAGAAAGATGAAGCTAGTTGCCTATTCCAAAGCGTAGTAGGTACCTATGGAGAAGAACGAAGACACTCTATTAAATCAAAAATATGGTTACAAAATATTGGTTACATCATTCATGTTGAAGTTATACATGTGAGAACGATGCAGAACGTTAAAAGCGTCCGTAATAAAAAAAACAAAAACAATTCAAATATTAAATTAAAATAAAATAAGCCGTGGCAGCTGAGAAATGACCAGTCCCTACTGACGGCGCCCGTTCACGAACATGACGCATGGATCAGCACCATTCAGCTCAATCATTTTGAAGGGAACTTAATATTAATTCTAATTTTCGTCTACAGCCTCCGAGTTGACTCAGATACTAGGCGATCTTAGCATGGCAAGCCTAGAGGTCGGACTTCAGATGAATATGTCGCACTGATAATACAATACTGTTGTCCCTCAAAATAAGTAAAACTTGAGATAACATCACATTAAAAAAAAAAATGTGATTAATCATTTTTACGTCGATTCTGAAAAAAGTCCAATTTTGAGTTACAACAGTATTGTATTATCAGTGCGATGTCAAAGACCAAGTTGATTACGAACAGCGTGCATCGCAGGATCACTGTGGCGGGTGGGGAGGTTTAATAAATACGTTGATGTGTATCTCAATCTTGGTCAAATAGTCTCTTTCCAGGCAAGACAAAACAAAGAAGTTCCACGACGCACCAAAAATGCCTGGAAGAGCTCTGCAGTAGGACATCACAGGCTTTTAATTAATTTTAATATTAATTCGCATAATTCTGTTGCGTGTGTAAGACCTTACGTTGTATTTTATTACGTTGGAGGAACGAGAAACCGAAGAAACAATATTTTAAAAAATATTAAAGCAATACCTACTCACTTTGTATTGTAGTTGTGGAGAAAATTGCTATTGTAGTTTAACTTAATTTTTATCTTTCTCTACATATAATATTTTGCAGCAGTATTTAAATAATAATACTATAGCGTATAAATCGTCGGTCGGTAATCGGTTCGTAATAATCCTGCCGAAAATATAAGTTTGAATTTGGTTAATTTTGAAAGCGTGATGAGATGATAACAAGCTTGCAGTGTTGCCTTTGTCTAAAAAAATACCCATGTATATTTTGGGGAAATAAGACGTCTTGTCACTTGTCACCCATTTAACTTTAACTTTTAAACTTTACATGATGGTGCAACAATATGTAGTTCAATTCTATGGTCATTGTTAATGTTACTGTTAAAATTAACTTTGACGGAAACTATAACGTAGCTCTTAGTACAACCCACTCTAACATAGCACACATCAAAAGTGTCTAGGGATCAAGCACGTTTTTGCTAGTTACTAAAAATCAGTTTTTTTAATTAAATATTTTGTACCTCCTATGGATACTTTTTAGTAAATTTCGTCATTTGAAAAGGGAACAGTTTTTAAATTGCGGTCAAAAGATGAAAATCAAGTCGTATTCTTAAATAACCCTGCAACGGGTTTGAGGCCAAATCAGTAAAATTTCTGGCAAACTTCTGAGTGGAATCAATACAAAAGAACGTCATTATGGAGAGAAGACGTCATTTGAGTCGAGAAGAAATGATCAAAGTGTTATAAGTCGACTTTGGACACGTTACCGCATCACTGGCAGCGTGGCAGAGCAACATGGAGGACGAGCTCCCATGACCACACGCAGACAAGATCGTTACATACAAATTACTGCCCAACGAAATCGTAAAATGACCGCGATGGTGTTGGTTACGAGGCTTCATAGCTCTTCAGGGATGTTAATAAGCGATCAAACCATAAGAAATCGCTTGCATGAAGTCAACCTCCGTTCCCGAAGGCCGCTACGTGTACCACCTATTGAGTCCCGCAATCGCAGAGCCTGCTTACAATGGACTCGTGAACACAGAAATTAGGCAGAAGAATAGTGGCGTTCTGTGTGTTTTTTCTGACGAATCTCGCTTTAGTATTGGAGGACCCCTGGGCGCCAAGAACGTATAAAATTATGGCAGGAAGTCCATGTATACAGTAGTGGAACAATAATGATATGGGGGAGTATTTGAATTGGCGGAAGAACCGAACTAAATTGGATCAGAGCCAAGGTCAATGCACAGATTAACGCTGAAACGATTTCATCAGATATTGTCATTCCTTTGCGAACCCAATTTGGTGCTTCATTTCTGCTTATTTATAATGCACGTTCACACACTGCCTGAGTCGTTTCAAACACACATGCCTCAGCTAGGTAATATCAACGTTCTACCATGACCTGCTCAATCTCCAGACTTGAATCCCACTGACACACACGGGATATGCTTCATAGAAGAGCTCGGTCAAATATGGATGCTGTACCCACACCAGAAAATCTACTTCGCTTGATACAACGGACGTGGGCGGCCATTCCGCAACGTGATTTGGATGAACTCATATTGAGTATTCCGAATCGCTGCGATTGTATTATACGCGTTAACGGCGGAAATACAGACTACTAATTGTTTATTTTACGCAAAAAAAATCTTATAAACTTTTATTATTTTTATCTTTTTATTACATTTTAATGTCAGGATTACAACTTTTACTAAATTGAAAAATCCAGCATAAGCAAAAATCGCGAAGTCTTTAAGCAGAGAGTAGTTACTTCGTCGATCTACACATACGAAAACATTTTATTTAATAAATCTAAATAGACATTTTTATTTAATTAAATTAGGGCATTTTTTTTTAATACCTTTGTCCTTAGAGTCTTTTGATGTGTGGATGTTGGTTGGTGATGCCTTTAAAAAACAGTGTACAAGAATGAAACTAAGTGTTAACAAAAAAACTGTTTTAGGCTGTTTTATTGGGGTAGTTTCTTTAGGTTCTTTTCATTATATATTTACGAAAAACTTAATTAATTAGTGCAAGACTAATGCATAAAAAAGTATTAATGCGTTCTTTATCAATCTCGCATTGTTTTAGCTATATTTCCTAGTTACATTCACAAAATGCAACTTCTTCCGTATCCTACTGCCTGTCTGTTCACTTAACATGAACCCCAAATGGGCATGACTGAGCACCCACAAGGTTTTCTAAAAGTCGGTGCCCTGCCCCAGTCCTCGACTAGATCCTACGAGCACACTGAATCGTACCACTAGCTCAAACAAAGAGAGTTATATAGTTTGCATAATTTATTTATTTTCATAAATGCACAAACAACGGAAACAAAAGAAAATACACAGAGTTGTAATGAATTTATTAAATTCAGAGTGAAATCTTTCTCGCGAAAGTAAGCTACATCTTTGTCTGTTAATTAACATGGAGACTGCTCCTGTTTTAAAATGTAAATGAACGAATATAGAGTACCTATGTTGTTTTTGTTCACAGCACATTCGTGTATGGATTCAAAGCAAGTGCTGTTCAATGGACACTGCTACCTCTTCTCTGGTTACCCGAAAGCATCTTGGGCTACTTCCAAACAGGTAAGTTTATGAAATGCGAAAATCATTAGACCGTAAGTAGGGATGTCACCTAGAAATACCATGTTAAGGGGTAAAGGATAATACAGTTTTTGTGAAGCCTATTTAAGGGGAAACGCGGTCACGTGGTCGTTGGCGTCCAATCCATACAAACTTATGGAATGTTCCTCTGGTTTCTCTGGTTTGGTTTTCAAATTGCTCTAGTGTCATTACACTAGAGCATTTTTTTTTTTTTATATAATTTGCAACTACCACTGCTGTCCCTATGATTTGTTTGTATGATGTACTAAAACTAATTTTAGAAAAAAGAAACCAGAGATACTAACATGGCCGTGATAGATATAGATAGAATACCTAGTAAAAAAAAAATGCGCTGGTGCCATTACCGAGGAAGAAAACCGAGGAATACGTTTGTATGGAACGCTCGCACTGACAACGTAATCGCGTTTCCTCTTAAGCACATCATCCAATCTAATCGCAGAAAATTGAGAGCAGGACAACTAAAGAGTAGACAGGATAAGCAACAAGGCAGTTACGTTGTCGATCACGTAACAACAGCACTTTAACACCACCATTACATTCCTTGACTATTTTTGTATCAAAAGGCATTTCCAAGGCTGCAAACTACCAAAATAACATTAAGGATAAAGCCTACTGGACCCTCAGTCAGTCGTGTAATCCTCAATGATTTATATTCCTAATCCCTTGTCCTCCAGACGATGCTGCCGCGTTAAATAAAAGGGTATCACAGTCTGTCTGTAGCGTTATTTTTAGTGGAACAGTATTAGAAATTAAATAGTTTCGAAAATACCGATACAAGTTAAAAATATCGAGAAGGAAGATATGAAACACATTATTTTTCGGAGAAGAAAAACTATCATAGTAGAGAATTCCAGTATCTGCGTCATTGTTCTCACAACTGACAATTTGTCATCTAAATGGAGCAGACTTCTTCGAAAACCATGACGCTTCGCTAGACCAACAAAGATTGATTACACTTTACAAGTAGGAAGGTACATAATCAGAACAACAAAGTTGCAAAACTTTAGTTCCAGTTCTGTTGCTTGTTAATTTATAATTTTCTAAGGAATAATGGTAAAGGCTTAACCGCTATCCTTTTTGATGAACGTTTCGTTTCGACCTCGGTGCTTCCGTCTGAGCGCCTTATTTATGGGAAATTATATGTGCGGCAACAAAAGTTTTCTTTAGCACCTGCAACCTAGCGTCTTTTTTTATATGTAGACGACGAGTTAATAGAACAGCTTCAATTATATTAATTCATCATCTTTACTATTCCAACAGAATATCAAAAAACCAGCGTCAATTTACGAGCGTAAATTAATATGACTCCGAGCTACCGATAAATATATTTACTTCTGATTTGATAACTCAGCGACTAATGTTGTAAGTGAGCTACTAAGCGAGCTCAGTACTTAGGGCACCCCGACTCGGACAGGTTAGGTTAGAAGGGAATGGCGGGGTCTTTCAGACCCCGCCATCCCCTTCGTGGTTATTTGTTTTTAAACCACCCAGAAGTAGGAGCCCCGCCAAGCGGGGCTCCGTCGACTACGCTTGTCATTATTCATAATGCGCGGGCATTATGAATAATGCCCCTATTTATTACTTGGTCCATAACGTTGCTTAAGAATTATCACCATGCTGCGTCATATTAACAGTAGCTCGTTTTACAATATATGGTCGCTTGAAAACCATTTATTAGACGCTAAAAGTTCGTCACTGAGCTATTAATTCATTAGACAACGAAATAAATTTGAAGACGAGAATGACATTTTAAAGAAGCTGCCTTAATTAGCACCCCTTATTTATTATCATGACAGCCCTACTTTTTTCTGGGTCAAAATGAAGTGACGGACTGTGTCTCTTTAGTAACATTTTCATAAGTTGAAATAATAATTTTCAAACGCTACTCTCCTAATATACCTTTATATCACATAGACATTGGCCCTTCATAAATCTAAATTTTATGATTTCTGTTTTCATAGGTGTGTGAAGGTCTAAACATGCATCTATCGTCTGTTCATTCTGCGGACGAAGAGCGATTCATTGTCTCAGGAATCCGACAAAGCAGCGATTACAGCGCTGGTTCCATATACTGGCTAGGAGCGCGCCAAGGAGGAGAAGATGGGGACAGTTTGAGCTGGATCGATGGAAGCGCTGTAGGATATCAAGGGTGGCCGCCGTATAATGACACTGAGGAAATCGAAGATGCCTGCTTAGGTATTCAGGTAAGTTGCCACTGTCGTAAACTTTGTAACCTACATAGATGCAACTTTTCTAAAGTCTAGTCGTTCCCACGGCCGCGCTGGCGCTTTCTTTTAGTTTTAGAACTTGTCTAAATGTGTCGACCAAAAAATCTGTCTTTGCATAAAACTACCGTTAAGATGGCAACATTTTTTTTTTTACTAATAACTTGCTATACCAAGGTGTTAAGAAGCTATTTTTCTGTCTATATCAAGATAATTTTTTCCTCAAGTAAAAAGCGCGCATAATAAATCTATATGTTTTTAGTGGAAGTCATCACCAGTTCCGTCTCTACCAAGCGGTTTGTTTTGGACCTTATACAAATGTGGTATGACAGGCGGCTACGTGTGCAAGCGACGGCTGAACCCAGAACATATCCTCAAGAACAGGACCGTTGAAGGGATTTCAGGTACGCAAAACACATAGACATAAATTTATCAAAGTACATCCATATCATACCTAAGTAGTTCTTAAACATAACTGGCGAAATGTGGGTGTGCTATAGGTACACCTCTGCCTAACCCTTCAGGGAATACAGGCGTGATGTTATGTGTTATGTGTAGTTCTTAATAAAACTGGAATGGTTGAGTTTTCTGTTATAAGAACAAAAGCGGTCCCACGCTGGGCGCCATTACAATTGAAGTGGAAACCAGCAAGGGAACAGAATAACGAACAAACTGAACTTGAATACCAAATCATAGAAAACTTACATGTATTCAAACTTAATCTACAATCTACTTAAAGTTTATGTAGTCTAAGTTGATTTTGAGTAACCACTTGTAATAAATAAATCTCGCTTGCAATGAATATGATCTTCGGCATAGTATGACATTAGTGGATATTGATTGACTGCGTATAATAAATATAAGGGCTTAAATAAATTTCGTTTGAATTTCAAGTTTGTCATAATACGACATTCAGTTTGGTTCCAAAACATAATAATTATTGGCTATTCTGAATTCAAATATTGTTCGTTTTCTGGTCCCATGCTGGGCGCCAAGCTATTCGCGTTTAACATTTTAATGTATTTGTTTGTTCGTCTAGGAGTACTGACAAGTCCCAATCACCCTGGTATCTATGACAACGATCTGGATTTTTGGGTGCACGTAGTGGGGCCTACGGACACGCGACTGGTCTTTGTTTTCCAAAACGTGGATTTAGAATACCAAAAGGACTGTCTTTATGATTTCGTTGAGGTGAGCTATTTTGTTTATAAAGTTACTATTTCTTTATTTCTTAAACACAATTTATTCATATAAATATATTGCACGACTCATGATGCGAAGCATCAGAGAGTGCTTTACGATCGAAAAATTTTTTTCGGCTCATTTTGGCGGCTATTTTTATTATTATAGCCTTGTTAGTTCACGGAATCAAGATATTTTGCATACTATTGTCGAGATAATTTAATGGAGATTAATTTCATACTTTTTAAAAATTGATTTACTGCAATAGAATTGGAAAAAACACCAAAATAGGTCAAAAAAAAATCCTGTCCGTCATGTGTGAAACCCGGAAACACTGTAACTTGTGAAAAAATCCATTATTTGAGTTAATTCTTTTTTTTTTAATTCTAATCGACGATTGTAGGTCACTGAATGCGAATGATTAATTAATTCAGTGTCGTTTAATTGCAATTAATAAAAAACGAAAACTACAAGACTGTATATCTATATATATCCATAGAAAATTAACATATGGATGGTGATATATCTATAGATATTATGTACATTTATTCCACCAGGGGCGCTTGTGCAGTACCTTCTTCCTACTACAGCTGTTTTTTCGGCAATTAATTTTGAACGACTTAAGTTTTTTTTTTATATATATATTTCATAATTAAATGAGCATTATGAGTCGTGCACTTTTGGATTTTCCAAATCTATATATATAAAAGAAAGTCGTGTTAGTTACACTACTTATAACTCAAGAACGGCTGAACCGATTTGGCTGAAAATTGGTGGGGAGGTAGCTAAGAACTGGGAGAAGGACATAGGATACTTTTTATGCCGTTCCCGTCGTTCCCGTGTGACGTGACATAAAACGTGGTATAACAAAACGCAACTGACATTGAATACCCTAACAACTCAGTCAAAATGTAAGTCAGCGGTTGATTTGTTAAAAATGGTATAACAAAACGCAATTGACAGCTGAGCATATTTAAAAAAAAAGTCTTACCGGTTGATGCATTTGTCTAAAGCAAGGAATATAAATACTCTCTGCCGGTTTAAAGTTTCTAATAAAAAGCCACAAAGCAAACTTCAACTTCAAAATTTCTAAAATTATATTGCTGTGCCGTTTATCATCATCAATAAAAATACCATGCCGCGATCAAGACGATCAAATCTTTCTCGACAAAGCCGTAATGCAAGAGTAAATCGAAACATTGCGAATGAAAGCACTGAAGAAGAGCAAGAAATTGCACGTGAAGAGCGCCGCCATAGTATGGCTCGACTTCGTGCTTCTCACTCACAAGAGCAAAGGGAGGCAGCCCGTGAAACGGCTCGGTTGGCAATGCGAAATCGTCGAGCAAACCTCAGAGATCAACAGCTAGATAATTTACGAAGCAGAAGAAGAAATTCATCAAATACTGATTTGAATCGGGCAGCGTTTCAATACAATTGCAGCACTGATTACTGCTTGCATACTAGCGTTCTCATTGGGCCAATGGACGTAGTTTGCGAGTATTGTGGCGCATTAAAGTTTTCCGGAGAACCGCCAGGATTATGCTGCCTTAGTGGCAAAGTGAAATTGCCATTATTGACTCCGCCACCTGAGCAAATAATAAAAATAATAATAATAATAATTAATCACCACAATACTCAAAGGAAAATTCAAAGGTGAGGAAGTTCTCATTCCGAGGATCCCGATGATCCCAACCGACATGCCATTTGAGTTTAAACGACTTCAATTTCCGATCCGTCTTGCATTCGCCATGACTGTAAATAAGTCACAAGGCCAATCGTTGAAAGTTTGTGGTCTTAATCTCAAACATCCATGTTTTTCCCATGGCCAATTATATGTGGCATGTTCACGGGTCGGAAGACCTTCCGCGTTATTTCTTTTCGCGCCTGATAAAAAAAAAAAATGTAGTTTTATCACAAGATGCTACAATAAATGGCAAATAAAGAATCATTGAATAATTATATTTTTTTTATTTACAATTAACCTAATTTAAAAAGTAAAAAATGTGATCATGTGATATTGCCTTTCAGGCGAAACAAAGTTCGCCGGGTCAGCTAGTTTTTTTATAAATACATGCCACATTTACCATTGATCCCTCATCAGCATAGAAATTTAAATTACAGTACGCGCCATTGGGATAAGCGTAATATGTATTGAAATCACCGAATTGCCGAAACATTCCTAAATATCGTAACATATTCAATGGTATTTAAGATATTCAGAGGTAAAATATCCAATAAAAATTCCATTAGGAATTGCTATTCCGCATCTTTTGCCGTAAGTTGTAGCGTTTGGGGAAATTAATAATTCCCGAAACATCGTACAAATTATAATTTAATTTTAATGCCGGCTGATTGTTCGCATTGAAGCCTTCCAGGAAATAACAGGGATCGTATTTATAATTATAATTAAAGAATGGTAGGCACCTATAAATAGGCAATTTCAAGTAAAGCTTAATTTTCAAAACATGTTTTCACGTAGTCGTTAACTCTGAAAGTAAGTGATATAATTTCACTGGCTTGATGGTAAGTTTTACTGATATTTTTCTTACCAATGCTACTTAGATAAGTCAAAAACAACACATTTGCACATGCCAAAGGTAATCTAATCATTCTTAATACTCTGCAAGAATGGCAAGTATCATCGTCAAGTGCTGTCAATCTGTTCAATATTTGTTACAATCTTTCAGCTTCGTGACTCATGGAGTTTGAAGTCATCGAGATACTGCGGTTCGGTCGGTGAAGCCCGCTGGGTCGCATCCACCAACAGGGCCGTGCTGTACTTCCACTCTGACTACAAGTGAGTCATACATTATCATAATATCATCTTATAAGTTAAATCTAACACACCCCTCGGAGCGTCGAGAACGGTTCCGTTTCCATTTCAGATAAATTAATTGTTCACCGTATTTATATGCCTTACACTTTTACCAGAAACCAGAGGAGTTGGTTGTGTGCTGTCAAAGTTAGTGTGAAAGCAATCGACAGATTTAGGATCACAAAATTAAAAGAAGCCAAAATTATGTAGCCAACAAAACCGCAACAACAATGATGGCTTTAACATGTCATAGTACGGCCGCAGGGCAATTAATTCCTCATTAGTTTTAACCGTCCACTATGTGCTTTAAAAGTCTTTAAGGCTCGTGCACACTGGCGCGACGCGACAGCGTACCACAAAGGCACCGCGTGCGGCGCGACGGGCGGCGCCTTTGTGTGCGGGCCTTTAAACTTCTAAATAATCATACTACAAATAAAATTAATAGTACAAATTCTCCGTTTTATAGCACCCAAGGTTCTGGATTCTCAGTGACATGGAGAGCAGTTGAACTGATTGGCTGTCCGTCACAGACGTTAACATCGAAGGAAGGTGTCTTACGAAGTCCGAACTATCCTCACTTTCTGCTGCCCAACCTGGATTGCACCATCGACATTCTGGCTCCCACCGGTAAGTATAATGCAGCTCAACAATTCTGTTAACTCGTTGGAATGGCTATTTGTACTTTTTGCACCTAGCAATGAATGACATTCGTGAAAAGTATAACGCACAAAGCTTCAACGTGTCTTTGCTTTTGATAAAAGTCTGTCTGCGTGATGCTAATTCACTTCTACCCTCTGTCGACTAACACTGGATACGCAAGCAATGTTATCTAGGGTCATCAAGGTTAATAAGCGAAAAGTACCTACTTCGAAATTAATTAATAGTCTTTGATAAAACAAGGATAACGTGTACTTGTTACCCTTTCAAAAAATGACGCCCAACGTGTGTCCACAAAAAATAAACAAAAAGTCAGCTACCTAAAGCTGGATGCGTAAAACACCCTTATCTAGGATAATTAAAGACATAATTATTTACCAAAGAGTTTGAAAGGTACTGAGCAGATTCAACAAAACAGCGTAGTTGTGCTTCTTCCAATTCTTGACCAATCTTACTTTATAATTTCAGGCAAACGCGTATTCTTGAACATCAGCCATTTCGACTTTGGTTACGGAGTATTTGCAAAAGGCGTGCCCATCAACGTCACGGATGCTATACCTGAAGACTCCTACATTGACGTACAAATAGATCTACAGAACCCACCGATCAGGCCGTTCTTGAACCCCAACATACTGACCAACGGTCTCTTTGTGTCACGGTCTGAAATACTTCGGCTTAGGATCAAGACCGGCGAGAATGTTACTGGACAGGGCTTTTTGGCGTATTTTAAAACTAGTGAGTTTTTTCCCTTAATTAGATAACTCTGTTTTGTTAAAAAATCTGTACATAGCTTGAGACACTTATCCCGTTAATCTTGCAACACAATCCGTGTTGTCCAAGTTTTTGTTACACTACTTCCTTTTTTATTATTTAGAGCACAAGTTCAGTTAGACCTAATTTTTATCTTCCTTATTTCCAGTAAGCTATCTGAACGCGTCACACGTGGTAGAAGTAGCATCAGGTGTAGGCGGTCGCCTGGCCGCTCCCAACTGGCCACAGTTAGCTCCAGCGCGCGCTGCCTTACGGACTCGACTCATAGCACCGCATCAACATACACTGACGCTGGCCTTTACTGCTACTACGCTGGTCGCCTCTGGAGAAGAACCCTGGCCTTGTGGAGCTGGCAGTGGGTGGATACAGGTCTGTAATACATTGATCCAAATGTTATTTTTCTCCGTTCAGAATAATACACCCTTATGTCACTCTTTGTTGTCGCCTCTTAGTGAGTTATTGCTGTGCTCAAAACATGATTTTTGCAGAAATACCTCATTCCAGATAGGTATTTTAGGTTGGCAGGTTATTAATCATTTATTTTCTACCAAACCTAAACCCCAGAAAAAGCAAATAAAACATATACCATTCTAAAATTGATCCACAGGTGAAAGACAGCTACACAGACAACAACGGCACGGAGTGGACGCTCTGTGAGGTGGACAGAAGCAAGAGGAAGGTAGAACCGCACGCGCCTCTGGTCATTAACTCGTACCTGCACTCGCTGAGCGTGACGCAGCACGCGGGCGAGCGCGGTGTCAACATGGACGTCGCGCTTATGGTCAATAAAGGTAAGAAGAAACTGACCAAAATCAATAAAATTACTAATTTGTCGATTTATCTTAAATAATCCATTCCTGGGTGAGGCAGTGTTATTGGGTTTTGTCGTCAGGGATTTCTCAGTAGCAGCCCGGAGTCTGGATTTATGCCCGGTTTGTACCCCCTATTGGGGGCGAGCCTATTGTCTATCGCGTATTGGTATTTGCCTATTCGTATTTGGCTATTTCGCGAGTTATTTTTAAGCCCTACGTAATAACTTAGGGCTTAAAAATAACTGGCGAAATGTGGGTATATAGAGATATACCTCTGCCTAACCCTTTGGGGGTTACAGGCGTGAGGTTATGTTACCCCTCATAGGCAGAACTCTCATTTCCAAAAGCACAATGACCGCTCAGTAAATGTGCTGTCAAATAAAACATTACCTACATTTTGCAATTTACTAAACACAAGCAAACAATAATTATAAAAGTTATCCAACCATAGCTGCATTCAGTTCTTGGAAGGTATTATGAACAACTTATAACAGCGTGGTTATCTTTCAGATCCGGAGTACCACAGCAAGGTACTGCTAATATCTGAGGAGACCAGCTTGGAGTCTTGCTACCCAAACCCATGTCTACACGACGGGAGATGCGTTACGGAGGATTCGAAGAGTTTCTGTCAGTGCGCTGGATATTACGCTGGTAAGATATAGAAACAGCTCTGGTTTTGACATCCAGTTGTTTTGGAAAACACTTTATTTGCATCAGTACCACGCTGACTATTTTATGAAACATTAACAGCTCTCTAAATCTAATTTGAATGACATCAATCTTCAGCCAGGAATTAACATCTAGCCTGACTTTTCCAAAACTTTCCAGGACTGTTCTGCCTAGTGACAGCATGCGAGAAAACCCCTTGCATGTACGGAAACTGTTCCTTAGTCGTCGGTGGTGCCAACGAGGCAGGCGAAGCTTTTACATGTGCGTGCGCACGCGGCTGGAAAGGGCGGCGCTGTGCAGAGCGCGTTCGACCTTGCGCGTCCAAGCCATGTAACAACAGAGGAGCTTGTACTGAGAGGGATGGAGGCTTTCTGTGTCAATGTAATCCTTCGTGGAAAGGGAAAAGGTATGACCTTAAAGTATTTAGACTTCATTTAAATGTAATTGCTACGGACGACGAACAGTGAATTTAAAAGACGACAGATGCGTGGACTTTTAGCCAAGAGTGCTCTGTATTTTCCAGATGTGAAACCCCTAACCCGACCCCCAACATTATCAGTTTGGGTCAGCGCATGCTTCAAGAGCCGTTCTGGCTCGGCCTCATCACCGTGTTCGTGGTGCTCGGCATGATCGGGCTCATCTGGTGCGCCAAGAGGCACTTCCCCGAGAAGATCGAGAAACTCCTCGCCGAAGAGGCCGACAGATGCGCTAGACGTAAGTACCCCCCTCAATCATCACGGAGGACAAATCTTTAGGCCCAATATTTGACCCAAAAATATAACCCCAAAATAACTTTTCTCTCATAAGCACACTTTCAATATACGTTCAGTTCGGCTTGCCACTCTCACTTTAATAATACACGGTAACCTAGTTTGACCGTCCAATGAGAGGTATATTTGTGACTCACAGTACAATAATGCTTTGTTTCAACATTTTGTCAGATTGTTTCCGCTATACTCATGTATTTTCTCAATAAACGCACTGTCTCTGGGATGGTAAGGACACGTTTTGCGTAATTTTACTTTTCTTTCTTCTTTGACTTTCATCTTTTCTATGTTTTACTGTTGCGGGTCCAGAAACTGAATGTGATATAGTTTGTACATATTGCTGCATTGATGCATGTATTGACTTAGATGACTGTCCATTGATAGATGCATTTCTCAGGTTTCTGGAGTCCGTTGAATCACGGTTCTTTTAACTTGATCCACGCACTGCAAACAGTAAGTAGCATCTGTCTGTTAAGTATGTTTATATGTATTTGTCCTGGAAAAGCTAGCCTTCGGATCGGCAAGTTAAAATAATCGTGCCAATAGTTATGTCGAAAAGGATTGCCAGAAGTTATAATCTGACCGGATACAATTGGCTTAACGTCACCAAATAAAAAATTACAACATTAAATCCCAGCGAGACAATGTGAATGTATCGTAATGACCATCATTGTCACGTACTTGACTGACAGAACTGACTCGGACATGTCTTTCACGCTCATCAAAATTCAATGTTTACTCGTGTGTTGCGTATCTGGCAATCCTATGTGTGTGTGGGGCTAGCGTCCGCGGGCGGCGCGCGGGGGCGGCGCTACGCGGCCGTGCCCACGCAGGAGCCCTAGTGACGTCACGGCGCGGCGGGCTCACGTGACGTCACGGCGCGGCGGGCTCGCGTGACGTCACGGCGCGGCGCGGGTGTCAGTGACGCGGGTTTGTCCACAGCGGGCGTGCTGCACGACGCTCCGCCGCACCGCACGCTGCTGACGCGGCTGGGTATCCGCAAGCCGTCGGTGTCGGGGCTCGCGCCTCACCCGCGAGCCGCGCGCACCTTTAGCTTGGACGATCTGTTAAAGCCGCCGCCCGGACGTAAGGACTGGAGCGTTGTGTTCCTAGGACCCACGACCCGCGCGCTCCGCACCCTCCGCGAATACATACTATACTCATAGATCATGTAGACTGCAACTGCATTCAAATTATAACGATTCAGCATATTTATGTTACTCGAAAACTTATTAGAGGTTATTTTTTTAGTACTTAAAACTATTCCTTCTGATATACCACCTAGATGTTATGTCTGGACAGAATGCAAACTACTAAAATATTTGTTAGCTGTGATGTAATAGAGTAGAGACCCAAATTGTATGTATTCTTATATCACATTTTCACAAAGAATCAAACTCTAATGCTTAAAGCCTTTTGTCTCAATCTGTGACAAGTTGCCTGATCATACACCTACTTCATGCTGCCTTTACTGAGAGTCACAAAACGTAAAATCTACATAGATACTGTTCCAATTTCTTTGCTATCAGACACAGGGCTTTATTAGCACATTTTGTTTGAGTATCATTAGCAAAATCATGTCTTATCGCAAACATTTCAAACATTCGGCGGAGCGCGCGGCGGCCGGTACGGTTAGCACTGGATGTGACCCTGCTGAATGAAATTTCTATGTGGAATGCAAAGACCAATGTAACATGGCCCGCTACCCTCGTTATTACTTCTTTCGATGTCGATGTGTGCACCCCTGACAGCACAAACACAGCATCTCTAATGTAGCCGCTCCTTCCTTCGTTGACACCTTTCTAGATCGTCCAACTAACTCGGCCTCTGTTTTGTTAATAATTTTGATAACTTTGACTTCATAATTGTCCGTCTTTGATTCAGTATCTTCCTTTTCTTCAACACAAACTATATCAATATTATTGACAATTCAAAGGCTTCTTTCTGTATGTGTATGTCGCTAGCATGCTATTTTACTCAGACACTGTTTTGTCTCATTACAAATAACGAACTAAAATCTAACAGATTTTCCAATATTGTTCCCAATACAAGATAGATACTTGCCAACTATAACATCATAGATGATCTAAAAGCAAAACACTGTCTCTCTCGTATTGTATAGCTATTGAAACGAATGTTGTTATACCATTTCTGTCTGTGGCTTTGAATGGCGCTTAAACCGTTCCAATAACTATACAACATGACAGATCAACATCTCCATTACTCATTCTGATGTCATGAACACAACACAAAACACTTCTATTGAAAATACAATTGGCACTTCCAAAATTTTTGATTATTGGCACTTACCCTAAAGAATTGGCTTCCTTAGTATGCACAGAGATCGAAGGCATGATGATGATCTCTCAGTCAATAACTGTTGTTGTTCAATCCCCTGTTTTAAATTTCTAAATATTGTGTTGCTTTTGTCATGATCATTCGATGTCGTTGCTTCTCATGAAACCATGTGAACTCAATGATTTAGTATATGTGAGTCTTTTGATGCAGGAACACCGTCACCGCGTAAAAAACGTAATAATTCCACCCCAACTAAGAAAAACGCTGCTGAGAAAAAGCAAATTTTACAACAACTTATAAGTCCCGCGACAGCCAATGATCATTCAAAGAAGATAACAATGGGAGATTTGATACAGATGTCTGAGAAGCGAACGTTGAGCACGGTAGAGAGTGCGCCAGCATTCATGGATTATGGGAATGAGAATAAGGAGACATCATTTGCAAGTGAAACGTCTACGCCGTCGACATCGCCATCCATGCGGCACATATCAGACCCTAAGTTAGAAAAGAAAGTGACATTTGCAAGACTGCTGAACAAAGTGTCAGCTGAAATGAGTTCGAGTTCTGATGTGGATATGGTGAACACTATAACGATCCCTATGGCGGTGATAGCGGACAGGGGGATGCGAGCAAAGGCGTCCAGCACCCCGCCCTCGCCAGGGGTAGAAGTGAGGTCACCACATAGCACCTCTAGCAATCAAGGAAGTGATTCAATGTCGAGCCTTGACTTGACGTTGACACACGCTGCGTTGAAGAAATATTCCAGGTTAGTTTTATTAATAGAATGCAAAATTAAATTTGGTAAATAAGATTAAAATCCCAATTTAACTGACCTGAAACATGAATGTTTTCTTCAGACAACCGAAAATCTCAAGCGCCGATTCCATCCTCGCGATGTTTCGGAACTTCTCGTCATCGTCAGCAGCGATAGTGTCACGAGCATCCTCAGGAGGAGTCTCCTTGTCCAGTACACCTTCAGCTTCATCACCACAAGACGATACGGTGGACGCTGATGACTTATCTATTGCTTCCTCGCACATACCCTCGTTGGCACCAGACTCGCCAGTCACCAGGCCTCATAATACTATTGAGATTCAGGTAAATACGAAGACACTATAGCATTGGAGCACTCTCATCTTATGGGAAATTAATTTCTGTCTTGTGAGCATTATGTGTAAATCCATCACAGCCCACATGATAACTCCTTCAGAGAATTTAGATGTTTAAAACCCTAAGCACCAAGATGGACCTATTTTCTCTACATTTGCAGGTCCTGGATCCTCTAAGCGCTCACAAATCTTCATCATCAGGTAGCAACCTACTCTATCCGCCGTCCATACTTCTAGAAGTACCAAGCGGGATTAACAAGTGCTTATCCCCAATACGAGAGCTTCCTACCCCGTTACCTACCCCTCTTCCTACGCCCCTACCCACCCCACTACCATCCCCCAGGCTTCCTAGAGCTAACATGGAGATGGATGCTAAGAGTGAGTCCGCGGCGACCGTCATATCACCCAGTGAAGACGAACTAGATGAAATTAAGTGTGAAACGAAGATGGAGAGACCTACTTCAGGTTTGCGGTTGAAGGTACGTTCGATTTGTAAATGCTACCATGCCGTGGTGGTTTTCGGAATATATATATATATGTATCTGAATATTACATATTGTTTACTTTTTTGACTTCCAGCTGCGCCAGCCCCTGCTGAGCACGGATACGGCGACAACCACACCGACGGCGTCGACGCACGTAACCTCGTCCCCCAGCCCCAGCCTGTCGCAGCCCTCGCCCCCCTCCCCCCCGCGCGTTCCACTGCTTCAACTGCAGCGCGCATCGCCTGGCTCCCCCCCACCACGCCGCACGCCGCCGCACCTAGAGTTCCAGCCACCCCCCCTCATCACCGTCACGTACAACGCTAGCGAGGAGTCCGACGAGCCCATGTCCCCTAGACCACCCCCGCCCTCAGGCAACATGTGCTACCTTAGCCCCTTCTCGATGTCCGCACGAGGAGAGCGAGCACCCTCAGAATCCAACCTATCCTCGTCAGGGTACAGCTCTATGGCGAGTCCTGGACCTTCGCGCTGCGGTTCGAGCAATCCTCTGTGCCCCTCGGAGATGGAGGATCCTGGCTCCGGCGGGGGACCGTCCTGCTTTCAATCCCGGAGGCGGCCACTCATGAAGACCAACTCCAGCCCGGCGGCGTCCAACGACGACAGTAAGGAACGTAGGCGAGGCCGATCCGACTCCGAAACGCTCTCCGACGACCCTCTGTTAGAATCCAACGACGAAGGCATAGGGACAGACGAAAGAGTAGATGATGTTCCGACGAGCGCGAAAGAGATGGAACTAGTCACAATGAAAGAGACTTTAGAAGTTCCACAAGCGACGCTGTGCTCCCCTAGCGGAGTGACCAAGTGTTCTATAGTTAAGTGTGTTAGTGTCGAGAGAGGACTAGACGAGAAAGCTTGTTTAAGGCCGCCCACTTTGATATCAGAAGGTAGTAGACCTCTAAGTCCGGTCAGTTCGAGGAGCGAGAGTCCGTTGAGCGACAAAACTGGTTTGGGGAGATTTTCGCCGCAGTTTTACGGTAGACAGCTGCCGTTTACAGATTCTGACGGATTGTACGACTTTCCAAGTTCGGAATGCGTGAAGGGCGCGAACAACAAGTTGGGCAGTAACTGTCAGAAGAAGAGTGGGAGGAAGCGAGACAGGAGGAACACGCGGACCGCCTCGCACGAGGTCACCGGCACCACCAAGTCCACGCTCCCGCACATGCCGCATTCCATGCACAACTTGTTGGAGGTGAGACTCTATGACTCAATTTCACTGCGTTCTATCGATACCTATCTACACAGAAATTTGGCACACAGATAGTTTATAACCCGGACATAGGGTTCTTTAAATCCCGGTAGTACGTTCCCGTAGGATCTTTTCCGACATCCACGCGGGCGATGCCGCGGGCAAAAGCTAGTAAATAAAATAACTAATGAAGTGAGTAGGTAACTAGGTAAGCCACGCATTAAATACAAAATCTAAAACGTAATTATTTTCATAAACCCTTTGCACAATCGCCAAGTACTATAACCAAGATCGACAAGCCCACAATGATACCCAATGTAATGCCCGCAGGTGCCCGGCAGGCGCGGCGAGGGCGCGGCGCGCGGCGGGCGCGCGGGCGGGCGGCGGCGGTCGCGCTCGCAGGCGCCGGCGCCGGCGTCGTCATCGTCTTCAGAAGACTCGGTGTCTAATGCCAGCGTCGCTTCCGTCGCCTCAGCCAGAGAACTGAGACTGCCCGATATGGAAATGCAGGTATAAAAACCTTCTTTTAGTTTTCTTTTTTTTTTTCTTGTCAACCAGTATTTTACTTGGATGTCCAGTGTAGTTTTTTCTGTATGTAGGTAAATCTTCTTTGTTTGAATTATTAATTACAAAAGTTTTGAAAAGTTATGTCGCAGTCACTTGGCAAAAACAGGAATTACTAGTCTTGGTCAAAAAATTACATATTCTGTCATTTTTAAATGCGTCATTTATTTTTTATTTATTCAAACAGTTTTTAAATTTAATTGTAAATAGGTACTTTAAAATAAGTGCACCAAAGTGTTGCATGACATATTTTATTACCTGTACATATATGTGTTATTCAATGTCGTCTTTTTGTGTATAACTGTTTCTTTTCTTAAATACTGCACTGAAACCAAATAAAGCACTAAATCCTAAAAACTTACTTAAATACATATTTTTCTAAACTTACAAAAAATCTTTACTGTGCACTTCTTTAAATTATATCAATCACGCTGTCATTTTCAACATGATATAATTTCTCAATGTTTTGCTAATTTTAGCTTCTTATGATTATTTGACAGTAGGTTGTAGTTGTATGTTGGATTATTTTCAGCCTTGTGAGCCGATGCGCTTGCGGAAACCACTCAGGAGACAAAAATGCCGTAGTTCAGAGGTGATTGTATTATGGCAGCAATGACCTTATTTCGTTCATTTTATAGTACAGGGCTACAGCCGCCAAATATATTTCCATTCTTTCTTTAAAATGTTATTTGCGGATCTTCATCAAGTTTTTTTATGATTTATGTGTGTTTATTTTACTACTTTAACATGTTGGTTTTATAATATTCATAGTGTTTTCCTTTACAAAATATAATAAAATAGTATAATATAGTCATTATCATTTTGAATGTTTTTATAAGTTTCATCTTTCAAATGTATCAAGTAGACTAGATCGATAATTTCAGAATGCGTATAGTGACTCATGCAACCTCTTCACTGTTATTATATAACATAGAGGCATGGTACTTAAAAATAGTAAGTTTCATGCGTAGTGCATATAGTGCCTTTGCATCTCTTTAAATTATTTTAAACTTACAGGACACGTCGTCTAAAATTTCTTCGAGTTTGGATCTAACGGAGGACTCCAGAAAACCGCCGAAAGTCAACAAGTTGCGGACAATAAGCAATCAGATAAGGTAAGTATCAATACTAGTCAACGGAGAAAGCCGTTGTTTCTTCTTTATTTCTCATATTACTTGCAATATCAATCCTTTTCATTTTCCTTTTAAGTACGTTAAGTACTATCAAGCCAGTATAAGATATGTTTCTGTTTTTGTTAATCAAATAGGTCATTCCAGATTTCTCCGACGGCTAGAGCGCAGCTTGAAAATGAAAGAAAGTTACCCAGCTCTTTCCGACGACGAAGGAGACGAGTCCTCGAGCGTCACTTCGCCTCTGCTTCAAGGTCGGAAGGACCTAAGTCGACTTCCCAGCCACGCGATATCAGCTCCTCTACTTAGTGCAGTTAGGCCCAAAATTACCAGACAGAGACGTTACGATAGGTCGTTAATAAGTGAAGACACAAGGACTTTAAACACTGCCGCAGGTCAAGACAATTCTGACTGAAATTAATCCATTTGTATTGAAAAATACAGTGCCATTTCATTTAACACGCATAGCATGTTTTTCGAAATAGTTTTTTTTCTGGACGAGCATTAGTCGCTGAGTAAATTATTATTAAAGTGATAGTTGAAGTAAATAAAACCCTTTTGGACTTTACAAATAGTCTCCATGTTCAATAACTATCAAATCGACATGAGTATACAAGATTCTAATCTAATGTGATATATTAAACTAAGCGACAAGAATATTAGGAATGTTATTGTTTTTTAATTAGGAATAATGTTTAAGGAATCGAACGTTTTAATTTCCTTCTGTTCACTTTTGATGTCTCAAACTACTTGTAACTTAGCTTCGTGTTGTAAATAATTTCTCGATAGCAATAACTTATTTGTAGAAGATTTGTAGGAAGAAATATTTTACTGTAAGTAATCGTAGTGACGTACTGTAACGTAGGACACAGCAAGCATCGCTATCATTTTTACAACCTTAAACGTAGTAGTTTTGTAAAAAAAAAACATTTCGCTTGATTTGTAGTTTTGTTAAATATAATATGTATAAAATGCTTTTTGTAAATATATTAAACGTATTGCTCAAATGCATATTTTGTGAAATCGTTTTTTGCGCACTTTTTGCTGTTTTGTAAATATAATATGTAACTTATTTATTATTGTAAATATCGGATTCGAGAGAAATCTTTTCATTTTTCTTGACAAAAAAACTACATGTAAAATATTTTAGATTGTAAGTATAAAACAAAATGAAAGGCCCAAAAAAATCTGTATACCAATTGCACAATTACTACTTATATACAACTATATATATATATGTATGAATATAAGCACTCATAATATGTTAAGATATATATATATATATATATATATATATACTGATATCTTGAAGTAAGTATATACTTGACGCACCAATAGAATAGTTCACCGCATCGTTGTCTAAATAAATCCACACTTATACGAGTCGGTAGAGACTCCCTTTATAGATATCCTATTGAATAGCTCCCTATTCTGTTGTTACTTAATGCATATTTATTTTAAGCCAGAATAGAAAAGTTACCTGTAATCAATAGATACCTAGTTTAGTTAGCCTTAACATAATATAAAAACCTTAAAAAACGTTCCATATAAGATAGATATCTAGTTTCTTTGTTTTTTTTTACTAGTATTAATCCAATTATTACTGTCCTCACTCCATTAACCGTTAGATACATTAACCGTTCCTTTATTTTGTCCTTTTAATTTAACTCTAGATTAGTATGAACAAACTTTAGATGCTTAGATACCTACAGTTTCAGCAATAATTTTATGTGATTCGACTGTACAAAGACTGACATTGTTTGTGCACTAACAAATCTTAGACATCTGTGTTATGTTTCAATGTGTATCGTAATAAATGTATACAGTTATATTTTATACCTAAGTAAGTCACTGTCTATGTGTTCGATGTTTATAATTTTTATTTAAATGTTATTTCGTAAGAAAAACTAGAAGCGAGACATTTGTCAAAATGTCTGATTTCGTATAAAGAACTGCAACATCAGTTTCATAAATTAAGTGGCTAATATAGAAACTAACTTGAACAGTTTCATTCAATCAATAGTTAACTAGTAAAGCATTTATGCGTCCTTTGGACAACATTATTATAAACCTTTTGAACGAAAGCTATAACTAATTTGTATGTAATCAGCATAAAGTTTGCTCGATTTCGACTTCATATGCAGTCGCCAGCAGGTCAAGCTACACGTAACTGTAAAATTTCTCCAATCGATTTCAAACCTTAAAATATTGTGGATTAAGTTCAAAATTGAATGAGAAAATCTGACAGTTTGCGGTAAATTGATGTGCTGGCGACTGTACCTATTTGTTTTAGCCATAAATCCACTTTGGACTTAGTGCCAAAACCCATACCTACGACACGACATCACAACATGTTACGACGTCGTGTCGTGAACTTTTACGATGCACGTCGTAAATTTTCATGACACAACATCGCATAGTGATACGACGTCGCAACGTGCCACGATGCGTATCCTATGTATGTCTTTTGATCCTACTTGGGAACAGTATAGGTATGAAAAGTTGAAATAGGTATTTTCAAAATGTTTCGGTTAGTAGATAATTTTCCTGCCCAAGTCTAACTAATATCTATTCAATGCCTAGAACGCGTCTAAATGTAAAATAGTATAACTAAAAATTATGAAAAATAATGGCCTGTTCATTGAGACTGATTTTCTAAAACTTAACTCTTAAAATGTCGCTTATTCGTTTCTCGCTCGATCGATGTGTGGATGTGTTTCATTTACTCTGTCTATAATTTTATTACTTAAGATCCTGAGATCTTTATGAGATCTACGTTTCCGTGCCTTCGAGTCTGTGGAAATTATGTAGATATGAACATTTGGCCGTGTTATTTACTATGTATTAGTCGATACGTTCACATTTTATCATATTGTCAAGAAAAATCATTGGGATGAACCATTCATTCTTAGTGATTTTTACTAACAATTGAACATTAAAAGTATTGGACATATTAAAATTTAATTCAATGTATTTTATTAAAACAATTTATTTATTTCTCATTGTCAACTGAATTTCATTACTTTTTCATAGAATAAGTATTTTGGAACAACTGACCAACAGGCAAAAGCGTCTCATTGAATTAATAAAAATAAAAAAATACCTACCTAAAGATTTAAAATTATAAAAATTATGAATATTAGTTATTTGCCTGTTGTTTATTTGTACTACATAATATTAAATATTATTAGTATTTAATCAACATAGAAAAATCAAAATTAGTATCATCGTGAGAGCACCCAATTATTGTAAGCAATACGTTATTATAAAATAAGTAAACAAAATAATTGTATGATAAAATAAATAAATTCTGTGATTGAAAGCGTGAAGCTCAAATGCGGTTTAGGTGTCGTCTAAAAGTTATTTTAAATGTTTATTCTAATTTATATCGTAAAACCATCAATTCCGTTGTTTAAATAGATTGCTTTATAAAAGAACAGTTAATAGTTGCAAAAAAAATGTTTTACTAGGATCACTTCACTACTTACTCAAAACAACAAATAATTTTATTAAATCCGACATTACCCAGTCGGACAGTTTTCCTCACTTAACTGCGACATATTTTCAAAGTATTTTTTTACTTAGCTACAATAATTCCAGACATTACCTGCACCCTAATTGCGTAAAACACTATATATCACAATCTGAATCATTTTGAAGCCTATTGCTAATCCATTGCTTCATAAGTTCGAAAAAATTGTCTGCTCAACAACGTAAATAACGCAATAAATATTGTTGAACTGTTAAAATGAAAGCCATTCCTACTGTTAGTGCGTTACGCACTTACCCCGCAGTTCTGAGTCTTCCCAAATACACCGAAACATACTTTGAAATGCGATAGACAACTAATATTACGAAAATAAGGCGTCAAATGATTTCGGTTTTCACCACGATTTCGGTTTAGAACGGAGTTCAAATAATATGTATTGTAACTTTGGATGAACTTGGTTTATGTTTCTAGTTTAAAGAAACTTATGCGACGATTCAATAATGGGGAAGGCAACTGTCAAAATGGCGCTGTCGTAGCTCGTAGGTTCCCAAAACAAGCTAGTAATGTAAGGCGTGAGGTTGTTTTTATTTAGTTTTTCGAAAACGACTCGTTTTTGTGTTCCTCAATACTCGGAAACTGGAAACTATAATTTTCCGAAAGACCTAGACTTAGAAGATTGTGGCTGAAAGCTATTCGCAGATAATTATTTTAACTAAACAGAATTCGAGGTTATATCGGAAACATTTCAAAGAAAGTGTTTACGAGGCAATATTTAAAGTCTTTAATTCTGACTCTTTTCATGTCGAATAAATATTTACTTGTTTAAAATATTGAAATTACCGAAAATAACGAAATAGTTGAATAAAACCAAACTCATGAATGAACAAGAAATGAAATGAATGAACGAAATGTCAAATTTATTTGTAGGCCGTAGGGACCTAGCTAAGGACACGCCATCTACAATTAGCTTTGACCGGTCATCACAGAGAGAAGACAGATACCTATAGGTAACTCTCTGTCTCTCACATTAAATCTCTCATAATCTTTATGTATAGAGGTTTACTTCTATCGTTTTGCTTATTAATTCGACACCAAAAAGGTGGAAACCCCTAGGTTTACCTAAAAACTAGTGTTTTAATGTGTCTTGTTTTTTTAATATTAAAATCGTTTCACTTATTTGTATCGTTGAAATTGATTGGAGGTGTTTGCAGCACTAAGCTAGTAATGTAAATATGTTTTACACCATACGCATAAGAATTTAAGGTGTATTTTCAATATATTAACGTCATATTCACAATGTAAAATATGAAGGTAAATAAAATTTTGCTTGTTAAATGTACGTTTTATTCCTTGTCCTTTTTTAAGAGACATATTTAACTGATCCTCTAAAAAAAAAATATTTTCTAATGATGCACACTTTTTAACAGACTTCCAAAAAGGAGAAGATTATATATACGGCTGTATGTTTGTTTTTTTATTATTTTTATGTATGTTAATTTATGTTGTTTGTTTATGTTTGTTTATTTTTGTGTTGTTGTTTTTGTGTATGTTTATGTGTGTATATGTTTTTTGTGTATGTATGTTTTTATGTGTGTTGTATGTTTTTATGTTGTTTGTATGTTTTTGCCGTCAATTGTGAACCGATTTTGAAAATTCTTTTTTGTTTGAAAGGGTATGCTCTCGAGGTGGTCCCGTTGTCACCAAGTCAGAATCTGATGAGGGGATCCCATGGAAAACGAGGGAAATCCTCAAATTTTATAGGCACACCTATAGCGATTTGGGTATTTTTTATAGTAACTCGTGCATTTCTTCTCGGAAAGCACCATTTGGGGAAGTGGAACTGATGATGAAGACCAGGGGTGGCCACCGGAACTACTCATAGTGGTTGCGATTCGATTACTTTAATATGGTTGCTAAGCAAGTTAAGCTCATCACAATACATAATGAAATGGAGCTTCACCATCAACTCCAGTTCTTCTCGTTTTTACCAGGACAACTCCTCAACAATTAACGTCCCTGCATCGGGAAAAGCAATATTTTGTAAAAAAGGTGATGAGCAGTTGAAATTAGGCTATTGTAACTTAGATAAATTAATAACTGACCCCCTAAAAAGTGAAAAAAAAAACTATTTTACAATAAAAAACAACCGACTTCTAAAAAAAACACTACAAAGTGAAAAATTACTTTAATTTCGGAAGTCGGTGGCAAAAAACTAAAATACAGATCCAAAGACACCAACTTCCGAAATTAAAGTTATTTTTCTTTTTGTAAAATAGTTTTTTTTTTAAATTAATGAGCCTCTTTTTATATTTCTGGCCTTTTCTCAAATATGTTCGCAGTAATTAAACTGCCACACCAAACGACTTAGGTTAGAACTGTGAACAACAGCGTCACTTACGACATCCACGTTGGTCGCAGTTTATACTCGGCTATTTAGTATTTATAGGACCCCAAAATAAGAATTATTTGAGGTTCAAAAAAAGAGGCGCATTCATTATATTAGAGTGTTGGCTAATATTTTTAGGGAAGTAAAATGGGATTTATTCGAGGTTCGATTAAATACATGCCTTTTTTTAATTCATCAAGTTAATTCAGAACTCAGAAATAAAAGCAGGTATTAGCAATCATAATAATTTATTTATCATACAGATATATACAGCAAAATGTACAACTTATAAGAAGAATTCGAAATTTTATGCCTGTCCTCCACCTACGGAAATAACAACTTATCTGGTTAATAATTACAAAAAAATTGCCCTAAACGTTTCTACGAAAAATTCTAGAATGGATGGACATGCAAGAATCCATTTTTAGGGCGAGCATGTCTTACACTACTATGGGTGACCGTGTTTTACACATAGAAGCCCAAAGGAGCTATTGCAACAACCTTTCTGATTTTACAATATTCAGAGAATTTACAGAAAATGTGTAATTTTGAAGTCGTCTGTCACTTTTTCATTGTTATAAATTAATGTAATGTCTGCAACAATGTTGTATTTTTTTTTTCGCATTTTTATGTATTTTGTAACAACAGCAAAAAGACTACCACCCGGTTTCTGAATTGAGAATTCTAAATTGAGTTCTTGTCAAACTCTAGCATTACTAAAGGTTAAAGCCCGCATATTCAAAACTTCTTACGTTTATTGTGTGCGTGTGTGTGTTTGGTATTTGGGAATTCCAAGATAAGTGTCATTGAAAGATATTGCTTTCTAGTTCGAACATTCTAGCAAATAGGACGAGGACGATGTCTTACAAACTAACAAACAACTCTGTTATAAATTACTATATAATATTTGTTCCAACTTCCAATCCATAATGACCATTATGAACTATTTGATACACAATCTATGCACCAAACATGCACAAACCAAAAGGCTTTGCATCAGTTACAAAACATAGATAGAAACCCTCCATTTTAATAAAATTACTGAAATAAAGGAGATGTTTCATTTTCGGCCACAAAGTGTACGGTAGTGAAAAAAAAAGAGGAAAAATTGCCACGAATTGAGGAAAAATATTCTTTCCTGAATATTCCCCTGATTACTTCGGCACAAAGAATAATAAATTTTCAAATTATTGCCATATTCTATTGAACATAGCGTCGTCTTCCTTGCATACTCCTTTCGTCCAGAAATCATGTTACATTAAAACATAACAATATCACGTAGACGTTATTTATATAAATAATAAAAGGCATGTATTTCTATGCTAATAAGATAATATAATAACGATAGCTATCTTAGACTACTTTTTTGACTAATTATACGAAAGTGTGACGATTAATTTAATCGTTAAATAAACCTACCATACCATACCTATTCTACTTTTGTGGATTTGTAGGTATTTCCGGGCGAAAACTTCAAACGTTGTTTGTATTGCTATTGGCACTGACATAAGACACTCAGTCTCGTAATGACATTAGTCTGGTACCTTGGTTGGGCTCGATATCAAAATAATGTTGTGGCACCAGCATCTTTTCTTGACTATGTAGTACTATTAGTAAGAGAAGAAAAATAAATCTTTGAAATCTGAAAATTGTATTTTTATTTATTTACCTATTAGGACATCTATGTACTTATTCCCCAATTATGTTTTCACCTTTCATCGGATTACTTAAATATCATACCAATATATTTATTATAAAATAAGACTTTATAATACCCATTCCAAGAAGGTTAACACTTTTATAACCTTTATCAAGATGAGCTGTAACCCAGAAATGGTTCAAAAGATTTGATCTGGTGGGCCCACTTTTGTCTAATGTCATACTTTAGTGCCGTGACCTAGGAACAAAAGTCACAGTTTTGTTTGAAATATTCTAGGTCATGGTATAATAATATACTATACCATGTTCTAGGTTATGTATGTAAACGTCATCTCTCAAACCTGTCATGGCTGGCTGTCGATGGTCGTAACTTTCATGGCAAACTCCAAACATTTTCAGTTTTTATTTAGTGCCTAAAATATATTAGTTATTATGAAAAAAAACATTATTTATTGTAATCAGGGGTTACCCAGGTTTTCTAAAACGTACATGTTATGGCCGGAGTCCTATACAAAAATGAAACGTCTCCTTTAACGCAATTAAGAAGATCTTTAGCCAAAAGAAATCGACGTGTGTTTCTGCATTTCCATTTTAATTATAATTTGTTCAAAGTTTTTTGATGAGTGCCTTTTAAGCCGCAAATACACATATGTGTGTAACATGCGCAGAATGCAAAATTTCTTTTGGCGCGTGGCTAAAATCGAAACTAAGGCCACCATTTTGTTTTTTCATTAAATCCCACACATGGACGTACAAAAAAGTCGGACGGAACTCCCGCTATGACATAACTGTGTCCCGTAAGGGCGGCGACAATTTGTGTGAATTAATTTAGGGTTGCCATGTTCAGCTCACCGTCCGGTAAGGACTAGGCCCGGGTCGATGTCGCGTTGCGTTCCACGCGCGCCTCCAAGAGCATGTCAGCATAATTGACAGGGTCCAATGGGGCCGATGCCTGCCGGGGTCGCGGATTGTTCGAAAGAGTTACCGTGGCCCTGGCGCACAGGCAACTGAAGGAACACGGGGGGGTTTTATTCAGTAAGAGTCTGACACGTCCTCCCACTCCGCCCAGACCGGGAGGAGTCATTTGATGATTTCCCACGCAAAAAAAAAGGGTTTCCATGTTAGCCAAATTTACCCATTTATTATTATTTTATTTTAAGCCAAATACAAGTCTACAGACAAGTTTCTTGGAAATGTAAGCAGAATTATAACAGTGCGATTTGAAAAGGTTAATGGGTAGGACAAAATCTCCCTATGAAAATAATAAATAATCCATTAAAATACAGTTAATAATTGAAAATATTTTAATTGTTCAAAACTTTACTGTACATACTGATTAACATCCCTTATGCTTAATTAACCTTTAGAGGTATAAGTAAAGGTATAAGTCATTAGCTGGAAAATGTAAACTGCAAAATGACTCTATATTTGTTTGGAATCCAATCGTTTTCACCGTTACAATTTCTAATTATTTGAATCCCACCATTTCTCCATAAGTCATTTTTTTTTTCTTCCGTTCTCTAAGGGTTTTACACCATTTCACCGCCGCATTTTTTCGCCGCGTAGACATTTCGAATCGGTTGCACGCGTAATGGCTGACTAATGTGTGAATGTGTGCCTGTACGTACAGCGAGCTGGCTGTCTCTCGAGTGACACAGTTTTTTGCCAGCGAGAATCTGTCCGACTTTTTTTGTACGTCCATGTTTTCACAAAACAATTTCACAAATGTTTACCAACAGCGCATCTCTGTCATCGTTATTCGAGTTCCAAAAGTTCCTTGTTGTAGCACATGCAAGTAGTTTAAATGCCATTGTGACAACAACTTCTGATTGGTGAAGTCACAAAGGCATTGCATAGTTACAGATTTCCCAAGAAAAGTATACGCTTCGGGTATCATCGTCTAACGTCGGAAATACGAACGCGGGATGATACATAGAGCTATTACAACCATAGAAGTACTTGCCTATTTTTGATTACCATGATTACAAGATCATAGATTAGCAACTCTATGCAATTCAAAATATCTATTGAGTGACAGATGACGATCTGCGACAGGAGTAGGTAACCCAACAGAGAGAAAACGTTGTACATTCGCGCATTGATAGGTGCACAGCGCGCGGCAGTACAAAACTTAGAAGTTTTGTCTCTGTAGGGGGTTACTCTGCGGCGCGATGTTCGTACTAATTCGGAAACACGAAGATTACCGAAGCACATGACTTGTCTAATTTACCTGTGCAACCAATTTAGGTTTTAACAGCATCCATCATTCTTCCAGTCTCATCTAAAATTAAGCAAACTCTTACAATATTCGCGCGATCTTATTATGATTACAGACTAGACTTTATTAATACATTATATTAAAGCTAATATATACATAATTATTTATAACTTACATTTAAATTGTACAAAATCTTTCTAAGGGCGCGTTCAGACTTTATCTATTTTTGTGGATAAACTCGAGACTGTATTCACATCACATCAAGTGCCTATTAACAGAAACTGATCAATTCTGAACGCTCCATAAATAAACGTGTGTAGAAATGTTCTATTTTATTACCTTAATTATAATTATTACGTGCAAGTGCGAGGATTCAAATAAATAAGGGCGATACGGAAAAATATTTTAGATTTTCTCTTGCAGAAAACGTGTCTTAAGAATCACTAAATGTTCACTTTATAAGCACTTTGGTATTTATAACCACAATTAAAAAAAAAAACATCTCACTCATATTTTAAAACACAGCCAAAATCAGTCCTCAGCCTTCCACTAAAACATGCCATCATGTATACCTATAGGTACTAAAATGGCCAGAAAAATGCCGAAATTTCTTAAAACCAACTTCCAATCATCTGGTACCGCATACGGTAGAATAATCCCAGTCAACTTATGTATCTCATGGGTCGTACACACGAAAATATACGACGTAAGTATTAGATTTAAAATAGGCGCACTTGGTATAAGTACTAGGACACCATGAGTGTCAGCGGCTAACCAAATATGGGATTGAGAAGCGAATAGTTCGAGAGTAATCGTCCCAAACCAGGCAAACATTGAAGAGTGTCGCATTCGTAACGCTCCTGAGACATTTCTTAAAATAATATAGCTGACAATAGGTAGGAAGGCCACGTAAGAATGTATTTCGTTGCAGTCAAAAGTGTTGGAGCAGAAGAATGTGAAGGTTACATAGCTGCCAAGGCCTATAAAGGCGAGAAGAGTGGCGCTTAATGAGATTCCTGGAGTGAAGAGGTTACTGTGATTGTTGTCATCTAGCAGGTTGTAGCGTTGCGCGAGCAGGTAGGCCAGCGCGAATATTATGCCGTACGCCATTGAGTAGCTGCGGAAAAATATCGTTTTCTTAAGTAGGTATATATTTAGTAAGTATTACTAAGTATATATTTAGTAAGTATTACTAAGTATATATTTAGTAAGTATTACTAAGTATATATTTAGTAAGTATTACTAAGTATATATTTAGTAAGTATTACTAAGTATATATTTAGTAAGTATTACTAAGTATATATTTAGTAAGTATTACTAAGTATATATTTGATGAAAAATAAAATGGCAATAAAGGATTTGGATTAAAAATCAAAAGTAAAATATCTAAAACCCATCGTTTTAGTCAAGATTTAACACTTAACACACAATTTAGTTATTTGATTTTAGAAAAACCTACACAGTACACATACAGTTTAGTTCCCACAACAGATTCAAATAAAATCAGACGGAAAATGGTACTAGTCATTCTGAAACCAACCTTATATCCACAGACTTAAGGCTGATATTAGTGTAAAGTCAATTGGAAACAAGGATTTTAACGAGAACTCTCCAAGTTTAATTTTTCAAAACAACTCAAATGGCTAACCGATCTTGCTTCCACTGCAGCCACCACTGATGGATGTCATCATCCGAGTTCACAAATAACGCCTTCCAAGGTCTTGTGACGAAGATCTTTTGGAAGAACACCTCACTCATATACAGGACTGTCACTATGACAAGCAGACCGATCACCTTGGAAGAAAGGGAAATAACATTAATTTACATCTTTAAGGGTAAGTACATAAGCGGCAAAAAAAAAGTTACATAATATTGAAAGGATTTTTGGACAATATCGACGCAAATCGGCCATCGCTCAGCATATTGCTTAGTAAAGTCAAATAAAATCATTGATTAGCAAATTGACTATCAACTTAACGAATATACGACCAGGAATTATCTATTTATAACTTTATTTTATTTTAGTACATGGGGGACTTACTGCTAATAAAAACAGACAAAAATGGAAACCATAGTCACCAGAAATCCAATTACAAATCCTCACGAAAAGAGATGATTAGTTATAGTTGTGATTTACTTCATTATCCATTTATCTATGTATAAAAACTGCTCGAGCATTTTGCTGCTAAATGTGCGCTGACCGTTATACGGTAAATTAACATAGCCTTGGTATTGGCATGTCAATCTATTAAACTATAAATTTCGTTAACAGTACAAGCGCGAAATGCACGAAGGACAGATAATATTTGTTGACAACGTCGACATAATATGGTGGACCGGTGCGACTTAAGATATTATAGAAGTATATTGTAAGCATCATTTTACTTAGTAATAATCATTGTTTTAAGATTTAAATGAAAGGCTCGCAAGCACACAGATAAAACCAATGTAAAATAGGCTCAAGTGTTTTGGAAATAAAATCTATATAAAAAAACGTGTGCGGTCAGGGGACCCCCGTCAGGAACGAAGTTTCTTACGTGATATTCGCACGCAGACACACTCGTATCTAATAGAAAGAGACAGAAAATGAGAGAAAAAGTGTGAATTTAATACGCGTTTTTAATACAGAGCCATCTAGTATAAGTTTTTAGAAGCTCCCATAAAGTTGTCGCCATTTTGGATTTTTATTTTAACCACACTATCGGCTTTAGCACCCTCGAAACCATGAAAACGACACCCATGAGGAAAAAATTGAAAGTTTTCGCAGCTGCCATCTTGGATTTTCATTTTGAGGTCATTATTGGCTTGAGCACTCTCGAAAACCATGACAACCTCTTGCATGTCGAAGTCGCATGGAGGGGGCATAACGCTTTTTCGTCACGTGACGATTTCTAACAGTTTACTCCAACCGCAAGCCTTGTTCCAAAACTTCGTTCGAATAAAAATTAAATGCTGTTCGTTGGAGCGCATCACTTGAGAAGGACTGGACCGATCTCCAAACAATTTAAAACCTTAAAACGTTGATGGTTAAGTTCAAAATCGAATGAGAAATCCTGACATTTTGTGGTAACTTGATGTACTGGCGACTGTACGTAATAATCGGGATTAGGTTTTTAGAAGAAAAAAAATTAAAAAGTTTCCCGACAATTTTTTAAATACCGGAAACGTTTGAACATCCTCCTTTTTATGGGCTTTTTGTATGAATTATTGAAAATTGGACAGGACAACGTCTGTCGGGTAAGCTAGTAAATAATAATAACTTACCTTGACAGCTATGTAGAGGTACTGGTATGGCTTGGACTCCACCGTGTGGCTCGACGATGTCGCTATGTGCGGCGGGAGAGCGAAAATTGCGAACATCTGGAATAAACATTTAGAGGTATAAGAAACAGAATGTAAGCTTCCTCATGTACGACTAGCTTTTGCCCGCGGCTTCGCCCACCTGGATGTCGGAAATTATCCCACGGGAACGTACTAACGGGATAAAAATGTGTGAATCCAGGTTATAAACTATCTGTGTTCCAAATTCCATCCAAATCCGTTCAGTAGTTTTTGCGTGAAAGAGTAACAAACAACCACCCATCCATCCATCCTCACAAACTTTCACATTTATAATATTAGTAGGATAGAAAAGATATGACGAAAGCATCAATTTCTATGTTTCTTTTAGTGTCGGCATACCTTCAATTACTTATTTTCATATTAGCACTTAGGGAAAATATTGCCTACAGTTAGTCTGCAAGACAATCATTCTAATCATAGTTGGTGCATGTCTGCAGTACAGTAATTACTTTATCACATTAACAATATCTAAAGCAATTTTTACTTAATCAGGAAAATTTTGGGCTAACTGAACATTCTCTTGCTCTTATTACAACTTGTCTTATTAGTGCGCGTTGGACCCCCGGGGGCATTGTTACAATAGATAACTAATTGTGTCTCATAAGTAGAGATCGGATATTCGCATGCATATTCACTTAAAGTTGCGATGTTGGCTAATATAGAATGCGCTTTTGTATCGAAAAATCTTAAGTTTTACTAACACACACCACCCCTCCTCTTACACCCTACATACACATATTTGTAGTGGGTGTAAAACATGAATTTTAAATTAATATGCATCTGAATAGTTTTGCAATCCAAGAATCCCAGTATTTTTATTTTAAATAAGTATTTTTTTTTTAAGCTTACCCGACTTATGCATTTCCGGTGTTCCTGGCATCCCGGGTTTTTTTTACAAAAATATATTTCAAGAAGCCGCTTCCATACTTTCATAGCAAAAATTAACTTTATGTAAATACGCATCCGAATATCCGATCTCTACTCATGAATCAAGGCTTGATAGACTAAAATATGAGGGCAACATATTATAAGACACAACCATGACATCACGCCTGTAATCCTTGAAGGGCTAGGCACACATAGGTGTACCTATAGTACACCCAAATTTCGCCAATTATACTTTGTTCCATGTAATAGGAACGAGCCTATTGAATATTATAAGAAAAACAAAAATACTCACCAAAGTATACCAAAACGAGACCAACGGAATGAAACTATAAAACTGATATGGCCTATTCATAGTCAGGCACAGAACCACAGTCAGAAAGTTCAGCCTAAATATGACCCTGAAGTATCTGACAAGGCCTGTATCTCCTGTCTTCCAGGTGTAGTAGAAGTGGCCGTATCCTGTGAGGAATAGGTATGCGGAGACTAGGGCTCGGACCAGCATGTAGATGGGTAGGATCTTGCTGGCTCCGGTCACTTGGTAGACTAAGATGACCAGCTGCATCCAGCCCTTCCATTCATCTGTTTGTTCACGGTGCAGTACTCTGGAAGTTGAACAGACAACTTTTACTGAAGAAAATAATTATTTTAATAATAATTTGGGATATTAGGTAATTTGGACTTTTGTGCTTCTCTGTGACAGTTTATTTTTTATTTGTTTTATGGGGAAGAGCTGGTTACTTTTTTGAAAATAAATCACAAGTATTTTTAAGTTGAACTGTCGTTTTATATTTAACGTACAGCGGTATTATATAATGTAAAATTCGAAGTATTGAATCTCAGTCCACAGTAAAACAAAACAGCTCTGCAATAATTTCCATCAATATAGTAAAAAAATTAACAAAAATAAAATAAAACAACTCACGTATTAGACCTCGACTCATCCGTGAAAAACAACCCGAGTGCGAACACATAACCAACAGGAAGCCAGAAACTCCACTCCGAATAGTACTTATTCTCCTTCATAAAGAAGTTAGTCCTATCACACAGATAGAAGTAGGCCATGATGAGGCCCAGCCGCGCCAGCGCCGCGAGGGCGGAGGCCGGCGGCGCGCCCGCGTTGTGCGCGGCCGTGACCGCGCCGTGCGTGGCCGCGCCCGCGCCGTGCGTGGCCACGGCCGCGTAGCCGCGCAGCTGTGTGCGAGCTACGTCGTACCACGACCACGCGCCGCGAAGCATCCACACCACTGCGCTACAGATAATAGAATGGGGCTTATAGTTATCTGTAACTAAGTAATCATTTATTTAACAAAAAACTTAGCCTAAGTAAATCCCCATCTCGAGAATCTCGGTAACGAGATCTCGCCTGCTTGGCGGGCACGATCTTAAATGACCAATCCCGACTCCACCACCAAATTCGTATACCACTACTTGATATGTAAATAACAGTGACAGGAAATTATTAAAACATCATCAATATAAACTAAGTGGAAAAAATATGCAGTACGAGGGTGACACTGAAAGTTCTTAGAAAATCAAAAACTGAATAAACTAGCAAGTTATTCGTTTTATTTATATCTTTTCAAAATAGTGTGCATTTACATCAATACATCGCTGTATTCGATTGAACCACTGAGAAAAGCGCTTTGCCCAATCGTCCTTAGGGGTCTCTTTGACGGCATTTTGAAACGCAGCCACTGCCTCATCGGGGTCCATAAAACATGTTTCCTCGAAGTTTTTCTTTTACTTTTGGAAATAAATAAAAATCGCAAGGTGCGAGGTCGGGGCTATAGGGATAGGGCGGGTGACCCAGTAATTCCACGTCTGACGTCGCCAAGTAGTCGATTGTTTGCTAGGCGGTGTGCGACGAGGCGATGTCGCGGTGAAGGAGGATCCTACTGCGAGGTCGTTTCTCCCGAACTTTTTCCAAGACAAGTGGCAAACAATTGTTAGTGTACCATTCCACAGTAACTGTTTTTCGATTCTCTAAGTCTATCATAACTTTCTTATTGACTCAAATGACATCGAAAGTCATTAATTTTCTCGCGTTAAATTCATGCTGACGTGACACAGACAATTTTCAATTTGCCGCCAAATCGTAAACAATTGACAAATGAATACAATACATACACAATAATATTGGCAAAGAGTTCCATTTTCAAAATGTGATCTTATTATTTTTAATATATCGTTTACAAGTGGCCAGTTCTAAAAGCCTTCAGTGTCGTCCTCGTATAAGGATAACTCAAAAACAGTAGTTTTTGAGTTATCCTTATACGAGGACGACCCACCCATTATTTACCCATTATTACCGTCCCGGGCCGGGCCGTTATTGGCCCATTTATTTTTGGGATTTGATCAAGTTCAGTCTAGCAAGACCGAACTTGATCAAATCCCAAAAATAAATGGGACCACATGTGAAGCCCGCGCCGGGCCGTGTGTGTGTGTGAGCTATCAAATAAAAAAGAATCATCCAAATCGATTCACCCAGAAAAAAGTTCTGAGCTAAAATACATTTTTTTTTAAATACAGTCGAATTGAGAACCTCCTCCTTTTGTTGAAGTGAAGTGAAAAAACTAAAAAACACGCTTTTATCACGCACTAAAAAAATATAAAATAATTAAAATGAATTGTATTAGTTCTTCTTTTATATCCAATGATTAAATCAAAAAGCGTGGAGTGCTTTGTTTAAATTAATTAAAAGTACACACAACTAAAAAGCACTCCACGCTTTTTAATTACTACATATTTTTTAATGTATTGCGGTGATGTTAACGGGAAGAATTTCTAGCCTAAATGAGTTGGGATGGTATTCCGTATTCTAATTGTTATTGAAGTTGGTGGAATAGTTATTTTTGCACAATTATCTCCGCAACCAATTAATATTTCATGGCAAGATTTATGATCAATTGCCTAATTTTCTTTCCCATAATCATTTTACGATCGCTATTCCTCTGCATTTTTAAAGGATTTAAAAATGTTTTTTTTAACGTCATAATACTTAATATCTTCATATTATAAGTTATGTTAATAATTTAGCGTTCACAAAAAGGAAAATAAATACCATTTTTGAAATAGGCAAAAAGAGAATGCAGTAAAATTATTTAAAAAACATTGCACCATACCAAAAACGTTTCGCGATATCGACGCGACGGCATACCGCATCACTTTTAGCGTTTTTTAGTAATTAAGAGGGAAAACAGAAGCCAAATTAAAGCTTTTTTCAAGTCACTGTGAGCGCGCAATACAATTTATTCGTGTTATGCACGCTCTCTATCTACAAAAATATAATAAAGCTGAAGAGTTTGTTTGTTTGAACTCGCTAATCTCAGGAACTACCAGTCGAAAGACCGCAAAGCGAAAACGAAGTGTTAGCGCGGGCGGGCGATGTGATGCCACGCGGTGAGTAGGTGGAACAAGAAATTTCTCGCGGACAAAGTCGCGGGCGTACGCTATTCTAAATAATACTCAGAAATAATTATACTTTGGCGACTTCGTAATTACTTTAATACATTTTTGACAAAAACTCCCTGTTAATTGAAACTTCACAAGGCTGAAATGATCTAATTATCACATTGGTCTTACTTAAGGCCCTCTTGTAGTGCAGTGTTTCTTGCGTCTCGACGGGCACTGGCCGGCCGGTTCGAGCGCTTGCACTGTTAGATTTTGTATATTTATTTTAAATGCCCTAAAAAACAATAAGCCTTATCTTTTGATATAACTTTTACATGATTTCATCATGGAATCTCTTCAAGGTACACGTTTTAAATAGCGATTTAGTGTCATCTTTATGATATTTTTTTTATCGGGCCAATTATTATAATTCACGTTTCTGTCTTCACACAGCGCTTGACCGCAAATTAAATTTTCCTAAAATATTTGTTTTTGCGCAAGATTTACATTTGGCTAGATTTACAGAGGTTTAAGAAAGTTAAAAAGTACTGCAACCTCGCTTTAAAGGAAAAATAGACTTTTACGTTTCATGACGTGCAATTAATATTCAGCCTTAGGGTGGTAACGAAATTATAAGTTCGTACATACATTTTGTAAAACAAGTCGTGAGGCTCTATGGGATTTACCCTCGGCAAAAATGACTTACTATCTGCTGCTGAAAAATGTTTCCATACAAACTTTCACATCCAAATCCTCCAAACTCATATCCAAACCTCCTCCTACTTCTTCTATTTCATATCCAAACTTTCATAATCAAAGTTTCCTATTTAATCTAAAGGGGTAGAAATTTCAATAATCCTTATTTAGTGCTCACCATCGTTATGAAAAGAATTAAGGAACTCTTGCGCAACATTTCATGCTTCTAGACCTAGCGGTTTAGGCTATGCATTGTCTGGCAGTGAATTTAAGAATTGTATGTAAATAAGTCGCCAACCCGTCTTGAGCAAGCGTGGTCATTATTGGTCGCGAAATGGCTGAAATATGTTTTTTTTTACGTTTTCAACCCCCTTATCTCCGCCATTTCCAAAAATTTCGAAATACTGAATCGACAAAAAAATCCATATTGTCGAATCTACTCACAAAATTTCACGAGAATCGGTTGAGGAAAGCGACCTTTAGAGGAGAACAGACATCCGGACATCCGGACATACGAAAGCATTTTTGCCCAAGCTGAAAAGGAGACGCGCTCGCTCGGTCAATTATTATGTTAAGCAGCATGCAACCTTAGGGTGCTAACGTAATAACGAGGTCACTGTACAAAAATAATGTACAAAAAAAAGAACTCACCATAACAAAAACAGCGCAAATGTCAGTATCTGCAGCTGTGTGTACGGTTCAGGTTGCGCACAACACGAGCCGTCATTGAAGTTCATGTGGTCGTTGCAGAACATGTTGAGCAACAATTGCGCGGCGTGGCGCAGCGCGGTCGCGCTCAGCGACACGTCGCCGTCTTCCGCAACCAAGCGGGCTGAGTTCCACATTTTAGCTGCACTGTGAGTTAGGATCTGTATGTGATGGAAAGATGGTGAGAAGTTGTCGATCTACAACAGCAGGCTAATTGCGTAACAAACTTACAATCGCAATGCCTTTTAATTTTGACAATTCAACAAACATTCATTGCGTTATTTACGTCCAGCAGACGAATTTTTCAAACATATGAAGCAGTGGATTAGGAATTTCCTTCATAATTCTTCGGGTTCTGATTGAAAGTGGGTTACACAATCAGGGCTGCCTTTTAAATACCAATAATAATAATAATAATTTTACCGTTATAATATTTTTCTTGAAAAAGAATTAGGGAAAAGCTAAGTAGGTAGAGGTATTTTAAAGGAAACTGATAGAAAATTCTGACCCTTTTCTGAAAAGCAAGTTATTGACGGGAAATTATTTCAATATCCAAATATAACTAATCTGCAAAATTAACGGAATAATTGCGCTGTGCTTTTCCTGTCTTACAGGCAATATTATTTAATGCGCAACAATCAATTCAAATGCACAAAAAGTCGAAAAAATACATTCAAAGAGGCTTACCTCAATAGCAGCTTTATTATATGAATCAATATCACTATTACTAATCCTTTTATTTTCATTCTTCAACTTAGAAGCATCAACAGATTCAATAAGCTTCCACAGTACTTGTGTGTTCCTCGCTGCAAGCGAATCGATGGCTTGTACCAAGTGCGTAAGGTTCCTTTTGTATTCTTCAAGCACTAAGTCTGTTGTGTTTCGAGTTTTGAGTAGTTGTAGACCGGTGGACGCTACGATTACTGAGGGAGGCTGGTCCGATCGCTGCCTGTTGGACATTAAGTTTTAAGTTTACGGTATTAAAGATGAAATAATGGGTGTTTGCAAAAAAAGATTTTCAGACTAATTTTGAATACATTCTTTAAAATTACAAATTTATAAATAAAACAACGTGTGCGGTCGGGGGACGCCTGTCAGGAACGAAGTTTCTTACGCGATACTCGCGCGCAAGCCGCGTAGGGCCTGCGCCCACTGGCGGCACTGCATGGCAGAGTATCCTTCGGCATCACTACGTGCAAGCGCATTCTGACGGCACCGATGCCGCGGGCGGCGTCCTTATGCGTTCATTGAAAATTCAACTTTATTGTCATAATTTCAAGTTATATCTCATTCGTTGCATAAAAATCCCTTGCCGTGCCATGCGGCCAGTGAGCGCAGGCCCTTAAGGAACTTGGTTCCAAATATTTTTAGTTGCTCACTCACCACGTCCTAAACTGATCAACCATAGTCTTGGACACGTCATCACTGTATATAAAAGTGACGGACAGCCGTAGCTTGTTGTCCACATACGTATAGTTGGGCATGTGATGGTCCACTGTGGAATAGGACGTGTCCATGTCGAGACGAGTTCGGACCACACCTGAGGAATGAATGGTGGTGACTTGAAGACATCGAGTAACGAAGTAGTCACAAGCATTAATACTTTACACTTACGCCAGATTCAAGAGTGAGTTTCTCTTAGAGTTTTGATATTTAAATGTTAAGATATTCTGAACAAAGTATTTTCGAAACCATTATATTAATAGGAATTTTCTCCAAAGTTGCAATAATTATTTCACGAGAACATCACTTTAGAATCTTGCGCAAGTGTAAGGTATTTATTTATGCTCGTGACAGGACAGTACCCGGGCGTTAGGAGCCATCTTCACGTGAAGAGAGTCGCAGCGATAGTCTCGCCGTGCCATCACAACACGAACCTGCACTACACTACTCGATACGAGTTTAGATTTGTAGAAAGGCCCTTCCGTTCCGACTTCCGTTCACTTCGTGCAACCCCGGGTCGCCTCGGACGACTTCCGATCGTGGTCGGTTTTTGCCTGCACTACCAGTGGCGTAACTATAGGGTGGCAGGACTGGCAAAATGTCACGGTACCACGGCCTGACGGGGCCCCCGGCCCGAGAGGCCCCCGGCCCAAGAGGCCCCTAGCTTAGAAGTAACCTAACATTTTTTTTTAAATTTAGTAAAAATTATTAATTTTATAGGTAAGTACTTAAAATCAATTAAGGAACTCTATGAGATAAGACAGGCTACGTAACTTAGCTATTCTGTCTATTGAAAATTCTTTGGCCTGATCTTTAAACTTTGATGATGTTATTGATACTTTTGCGGAACAGAAAGCTCGTAGAAAAGAATTTTATTAATAAAAGTATTGTTAAGATTAAATTGTTATTTTATTATAAATATTAAAAATTAATTTTAGCATATATTTAACTAAAATGCACACAGTAATACTGTTGGGTAACAACTTCAGTGATTTGTTAATATTAAATTACAACGTGACGATTTTTACTGGGCCCCACATAATGAAATTGCCACGGGCCTCAGATGGTATAGGTACGCCACTGCGCACTACAGTACTCGCGAAGTTGATCGAAGTTAAGCGAATACGAGAGTGTAGGTCACTTCGCTTCGCTTCGAGCTACCTCGGCTCGCCACGGGAGACTTCCGATCGCTGACGGTTTTTGCGCCCGAGTCAAAGGATTCGAAGCATCCCGTAGTTCTTAGCTACCGAAATTGCTTCGACGAAGTACTGGACAAAATTGACCAAAGTCCGAAGCGTGATTATACACTCATGCTAAGAACTACGGGACGCTTCGAATCCTTTGACTCAGGCGCAAAAACCGACAACAATCGGAAGTCGCCCGAGGCGAGCCGAGGTTGAACGAAACGAACCGAAGTTCCATTCTACACTCTAGTATTCGCTTATGGGGTATCGCCTAGGTAGCCCGCGAAATTCAAATTTTCTTAGGTTTTTTTGCAATTTGCAGGTCAGTATCAGGTTTTATATTGAACTAAATATGATTCGCGGCCGTATCAAATATTTATTTATAGAATTATAATCATAAAAATCATCAATACATCTCTCTAAGTTCATATTACCGTATTGAATGACTATTTCATGAAATCATGACATTTGACGCCAATTCTAACTTAAGGAGTTGTATTGCTGATTCTAATGATTATCATTATGTAAAGCAATATTTGTTACGGCCGCGAATCATATTTTAATCAACATACAACCTGACAGTGACCTGCAAATTGCAAAAAACGTAAGAAAATTTGAATATCGCGGGCGACCTTGGCGTATCCCCCTTAACTTCGATCAACTTCTCGAGTATTAAAGTGCAGGTGTACTTCTTAGCAAGAGTGTATAGTCAGGTACTTCGGACTTCGGTCAATTTCGACCAGTACTTCGCCGAAGCAACTTTGCGAGTAGTGTAGTGCAGATTCAAGAAAAGCTCTATGAATCAATCTCCACAGGGCAATATCATCGCGACGATCATTTGATGGCACCGCATGACTATCGCCGCGATTCTATCGCCCATGGAGATGGCGCCTTAATATGACACACGGTGCACCATAATTGCGTAACTCACTATCAATCTCAATCTGAATCATTTTGAAGGATATTCCTATATCCTTCATATGTTCGATAAATTTGTCTGCTCAATAGCGTAAATAACGCAATGAATGTTGTTGAACTGTCAAAAAGAAATCAATGGCTACTAATAATGTATTACGCAATTACCCCGCAACTTTAGCTATTTTTTCTTAGCTAGCTTTAATTTTATTAGCTAATTTTTCAGTGAGATGTATCAAATACCATTCATAATATCACTAAGTTGTCCACGCCGCATTGACAGCCTCGTACGTCAATGATTCATTATATTTTAATATTTTAGTCATCTACACGTAGCGCTATCTTTCGAGCTATCGATTATGATTAACGTCTACTATTATGATACTAATGAGAAATTCCTTATGGAAATCCCGATAACACTTTGCTCCACCCGGGGATCGAACCCAACCAGAACCTCACGCACTCCCCATTATTTCAGTCTATTATTGTTCCATTGGGAGCAGTGGTGGCCCAGTTGTAACAGCCGCGACTTACGAGTTGTAGGTCGTAGGTTTGAACCCAGACGAGCGCATTACTTTGTGTAAATTATTTCATCACCACTGCTCTCAAAACGGTGAAGGAAAACATCGTAAGGAAACCGGCACAGACTTGAACCAAAAAAAAAAAACGAAGACGTGCCATCTACCAACCCGCACTGGGCCCGCGTGGTGGATTACGACCCACTCCCTCTTACTGAGATGAGGCCAGTGTCCCAGCAATGGGAACATTATAGCCTGATTATGGATTATTGTTCCATTACCAAGCAAAGTTCTCTTGCAGAGAATTCGCGAGCACTGACGAAGTCGCACACCTAGTTAGAGAGTGGCATAACTCAAAATAATCCAAAATCGAGTTATTGAGATTATCGGATCTGTATGATGTTGTATATTGTTTTGGTAAGATATTAATTGAGCAAATTAGTATCTTGGTAAAAAAGGATTGTGTGGTTTTATGTAACCACGGTAAAACTGAAACTTTTACATTATAGACATTTAACTAAAAACCTCTTTCCTTTCACTTTAGGGATAAAACTCCGCGGCCGACCGTCACGCGACATGCAATACACAAACGAAAAAGTTTGAGACGATGTATTACAAGTTTCACTTTAATAATATACAACATCATACAACAAAACATTTATATCGGTCAAATAGAAAACGGGAAAACGTTTTTTGCTGAAATAAGACCTATTTTGAATTGTGCTACTCTCTATCTAGGGGTGCGATTAGTGTTAACCATGCTTGCTCGTTGCCTGTTGGGAATTTTAACTACACACACACTGACTAACTAGACAACCATATTACTGTGTGAGCCTTAAAATTAAAACCCGTCGTTTTTGATGCCGAATTTAAGGTGCTGAGCAGACGATGGACAATTTTTCCGGTATAGAAATCCCGGTAGTATATTTGTCCTAGGTGTGCTTTATTGCCATAGATTTCCATAAGTTCTATCGTCGCAGTCGCGGACAAATTGTCCAACGTATACTCACGCGGAAGGGGCGCGGTGGAGCATCATCTAGGCGGCCTTCCATGTCTACATTATGCACTTACCTATAAAATATTCATACAACTGTTCGAGTCTGGAGTCGCCTATGAAGGCGAAACTGTTGTACTTGCCCCAGAAGGCAAGGTACCGGAGACATCGTCTCGCGTCTCTAAAAGAAATATATTACGAAATATATTTAAGAAAATCTTTCTACTTGGTACAGATGAATTGTAGATACAGCTTTTTTAAGACGAGCGCATACTACAGCTGCATCGGACTCCACCCGACTGTAGTGTGCTATGGTTCCTACAAGATGTACGAAAATGATATAGGACTTTTGCGTTGCGGTTTGCGGTGCGGCCCGCCCAACTCTGCATCAGCCCTTAACTGACTGTTTGTCAAACGATCATCGTCTAACATTGCTACCCGCTTGTTGGCTGGTAAAATAATACGTGAATGAACGCAGGCGCCTCGAACTTCCTGCTGAATTTAATATACATACATCTCGCTCACAAACACATACTCACACACATATACTTACTCACAAATACTCTCACTCACTCAATAACAAACACACACTTCACCAATTAGTTAATCAAAATCAGTTTTAGTTTTCTCTCTGTTATTATGTTCCCGCTTTTTATTAGTTTTCCCTATAAATCGGCCAAATTCTGCATTGTATCTTTTATGTTTGTTCTTTTTACTTTGTATATCATTGTGTCCTATCTAGGTATAAATTATAATGCTTATTATATCCATGCATAATTTTGAAGGTACACTGACTTATAAGATACAGGTTTTTACCTAGTTTAGAGGTCAGGGTCTTTTTTACTGTGAATCACTTAGCTTAGGCCATTTTTCATTTGTTTCTTGTTCACTGTAATGTTCATGCATCTCTGGGAGTAATAAAGATTTATTATTATTATTATTATTAATTACAAATTGGGTCACAAGGACCACCGGTAATTAAATAATTTGTTTTAATCCGTCTTCCCAATAGTGTAAACTAAGTGACCCCAGGGCCACTAATTAAATGTAATCAACAATTAAGATCACTGCAGTAGTCATACACTTGATGCTACATGCACTTGGCCAGCTGCCTCATATTAACAACTTTTAACCTAAATCCTTAGTAGACAATTATTGTGCTTGTATCTATAATACAAAAGAAATAAGTAACGGCGTTATACCAGTCAATTTAAATTTACAAAACTAGTTGCCAGGTGATATAATATTTTTAACCGACTTCAAAAAAGGAGGAGGTTCTCAAGTCGTCTGTATGTTTTGTTTCTTTATGTGTTTTAGCTCAGAACTTTTTTCTAGGTGAACCGATTTGGATGATTGTTTTTGTATGACTATGTCAAAAGTGACCCATATTTTAATTCCTTAGCTCTGATTAATCAGAAAAGTGGAAGCCAAATCTTATAGAAAAAGCTGGACAGAGGATTGATTCATCAAATGTTATGAGTGAACCAGCCAACACCTTTTCCTTCTATGATTCATAACAGGACTGATTAGATTATCAGGACAATACTCAAATAAATAGTTTCTTGGAAATATGAAATTTTGAAAACTGTGTTTATTGTGAAGTAATCGTTACATGAATAATAATAATAAAATTATTAATCACTTACTACATTGTAACAGATAATTGCTGTGCCCCTAAGGCTTCCACAGACAGGAGCAATTCGGCAGCGCGATGCGACTCTAATAGAACAATTTCTATTTGGCAAAAAAATCTAATTGGCTAAGAGCCTTTAACGAATTAATAGAAGGCACTGCAATGGACTGAAATCTTCTGTAACATAATTTTTGTTGCTTGGTTACTTTTTAGTTACAGCAGATTAAATTAATGCTATACTTTTGAGTCTATTCTGATTAATTAAAGTCATAGCAATATTGTTAATAATGTAAACAAAGAATTATTTAAATACCAGTATATTTTTGATAACAGCCCGGAGTCTGGATTTGTACCCGGTTGATGTCAATAAGCTCGCCCTCTATTACATGGGACTTATACATAACTGGAGAAATTTGGGTGTATTAAAGGTACTCCTGTGCCCACCCCTTCAGGGAAACAAGGCATGATGTTATGTTACATTTTGTTATATTTTTTTTAGAGTACTTTCAAGATTAAAGTCCCAAAATTTTAGTAATTTCTTTTGTAATTAATGATTTATCCACATTCTATTGTGATACTGAAATATTTGTTCTTTTTATTCTTATTTTTTTCTTTCATTTTTATTAATTACTTATCATGGCACTGCAAACAATTTATAACATTAAAACTGATGTTTAAAAGTTCATCCCATAAAAACTTACGTTTTTGAGTATCTGTGTAACATACAGCCATACGGTTGCCACTCATGGTCACCTTTATATCGACCAGATGTGAGAAGCCATGTGCACGAGTCCGATCCTGGGGAGACAAGAGTTCATTTCTGTGACCAAATTCTGATAAACACACTATGAGTCTTGAACTGCTTGGTGCAAGAAAGATTAATAAAATTGAAATATAAATTGTTGGTGCTGTCTACCCTTTCTAGCAACATGACACATGAAATCATTCTCTTACTTAAATATGGGTCCTAGGTACTGCCTGGATGCAAAGAATAACAAAATGCAACAATAGCTACTGTAAGAATTCATAGGTATAAGGTTAATAATTACCATATCTGAGATGTAAGACTCCATGGTAGCCAATAAACCCTATGACCAACACAAACGCTACTAATTTGGCATTCTCCACATTAAGCTGGTCAATAATCCACTCTGCTGAAGACTTTTTACCGTGGGAAACCATAGTGGCCGCCTAAATTCAACCAAAATTCCGCAAAAAGTTGAATAACAATACCAATGTAAATACAATCACATTTCGAGATTATAACAGTTGCACTATACTGATTTCATCAACGAAGAAAATAGAAAGAAACGAACTTTGTTTATCGATAGCAAAATTAAGTTAAATTTCAATTTTATTTTTATTTCCATTTCACAACAACAAACTATTTCACCTGAGCACAGATAACATTCAAACATAGAGTATAGTAATTTCAAATTACAAAATTTATTTGACGTTTATCGGAAGACGGACCAGACTGTGAAATTATAAATTAGAGGTGATCACAATTATCTTTACCGACTAAAAAATTTAGGACCTTTTACAGAGTAGTCTTATTTTGTTGATTCTTGATTTATAATTGAAAAATAAAATCTACCCCTAAGCACTGGTTGACTAGCACTGGTTGACTAGGGGGAGAGTGGAGGCAGGGGCAGTCCGCCCGTGCCCCTGTTCTGGGGGCAGTCACATTCTCTTTTCTATCGGACTTTTCTGCATAAATCGATTAAGTAACACCTAGTATCAATAGTCAAAACAAAACCTAATCTTTTCGGAGCAGCATGCAAAATTTTCAACCTTGCTTTTAAATCCTATATTCTTCTATTCACAATTTTTTTTGGATAGTGAGATGGTAGGGAGGGCTCATTTAATTTTTCGGCCCCGGGCCCTAAACAGGCCATAGAAGGGTAGAAAAATAGGGGTTGATTGATTTTCACTGACTGAATTTTCTCGTGTTGAATGAATCTGATGAAACTTGTCACACTTATTTAGTTCTAATGACACTACAACATACTGAGACCTGGAGTTGATCTGATGATGGAAACGGAAGACAGTCGACAAAGTTCCTCAATACTTTACAGCAATAACGTCGTTTTTGGGCTTATTTCATTCATCTGGATGAGAAATAAAGACCTAGCTGAGATATGACTGTCATCAAGGGTTCAATGATGGAGACTTAAGGCTGCCAAAAGAAGTTCTTAATTGAATAGGAAACTTTAAAGATAAATATTTACATTAATTTAGGAGCCTAGTTATAGGCTCCTAAATTAATGTAAATAACTCATTTTAAGTCGGCGCCAAACAAACAGAAATTCGCTAAGTTAATGATTATTTATATTCGTTGATTAGTAGACGATTTTTCTGGCACTGGTTACTCTTGAGAGCGTATCCGAACTAAAACTTTGACGTTTATTCCACTGTGTTGCAATAAAAGCAAAGATTTCAATTATTTCTAGATGGCAGTATATTCAACATTGAATTCCTCTGCTTTTCAATAAAATAAAGAAAATGTACCGTTCTCCATTTATTTAGATTATGCATTTCAAGTGAAATAAAAATGGGAATCAGTGGATTCGATCTCTTATAGGAAAATATGAACTGAACAGGAGAATAATATTTTTATACTAGTAACATCAAACGTCTAATTGGATTACAATGGCGGCTATGTCCCCGTCTGAGGTAAGTAAAAAATAATTAAAATATTACGTTTTACAAAGCACAATAATCGTTAATGCTTTACGTGTATGATGTCTTTCCTATAACAATATCAAATCAGTTAGATAAATAGCTATAAAATCGTAATTTTAATGGTTACCGTATTGTGACAGTTTTGCTATTAGATTTTTTGTTAGAATTTTATTGTATTGAAGAAAAATAAGCTTTACATTTGAAAGTTGTAGAAAAATAAGTTTTCCCTGCGCCCGGAAGCAGAAGTTGTGTTCAAAAAAGAAATAACTTATCGATTCGTTGGGTAAAATATGGTACGATGTCTGTTTTAGCGGAGATTACAGAAAGAACTCATGTCCCTGATGAAGGAACCGCCACCAGGAGTCACCGTAGACGGAGATCAGGCCAGCCAAAATCTAACACTGTAAGTAAACTGCAAACTTCGAATACAAACAAAAAAAAAACCTGAAGAACCATTTCATGTATGAAATAATAGGTAAGTAAACACCAATCGATTTATTTGCATCATGTTACTTTATGTATAATGTTTTTGTAATTAAAGCATGGTAAATTTAGGTGATTTAAATTAGCCTTTGTCTTGACTGGGTATAGAATTATGCTGATAATGTCAAAACAACATTATGCAGTGATGTAAACATTGATAGAAATAAATAATTATAACTACTTAGTTATTATTATATAATACAATTATTTATTCAGTCAATGTCTATTCAGAAGTTTCATAGTACAATTTGTACATACTTCTGAGAAACATTATTATAAAAAAGAATACCTACATAGTACATTGTTTCTTTTTAGTCTTTTTATTAACAAAGAGTAATAATATTCTTCTATCAGAATAAAAAAAAACACATATAGACATAAAATAAATACAAGTACTTTATACATTTTGAGAGTTAGATCATACTGTAGTAACTACTTAGTGTGTATGATACTACTAATTTTGTACAAAAACTTGGTTCTTCGGTTGTCCTAGTTTGCAATGTTTATGTCATGTGATGTTATTTATTAATGCACATGTCTGTTGTTACTGGCCCATGTGTTGCATACAATTTAACATTTTAAATTAATTTGTCAACACCAACAAAAGTTTTTGTACCAGCTACTCATGTATGCAAAGGAATAAATGGTTTAATTTGAAACTAAACAAATTTTATAGAAGGACTCGCTAATAGCTAAGTTCTGGGGTGACATTGAAAGGTTGAGCAGAACAATAAAGAGCGACAGTTCTCATGTATTCAATACAGCTATTCTTTAAGACTGTTCTCTAATCTAGTCCACTGCTGTTCATGGGCTATTACTAAATTGCATCACAGCACAGCAGTTTTTTTTTAATATTATCTCTATAATATTTGGTGCAGATTATGGCTTCTGGCTTCTGGCTGTTCAACAATGATAAGCAAATCAAACTCTTTTCAATTTTAACAGTCTATAGTTATTCAATGTCACAGCTCAGGTGTCTTTTCAGAAGATTATGGAGACATTAATTTTGCAACTGCTCTCCTCTATCATAATCAGAGGTTGGATATTCAGATGCATATTTACCTAAAGTTAATTTTACCCACACCCAACCTGGGAATCTCGGAATCGTAGCCAGGACCCCACCCACGCTCAGTAGTCACGCTTACGACCACAACCAACGGGGTAGTTAAATTAATCAATTAATTGTCACTGTTAAAATATTTTGTTTCTCCTTGTCAGGTGGACTGTACACATGGAAGGCGTTCCCGGCACACTATATGAAGGCGAAAAATTTGTATTGCAGTTTAAATTCACAAACAAGTACCCGTTCGACTCTCCTGAAGTAAGTGCATGAGTTTTTTTAATTTATTAGTGACATACATAATGGTGATGGACACTTGTAACGTTAAAATAACTTCAATGAGTGGAAATAGATACGTAAATGTACCTCCTGTGCAGCCTGGAATGTCAGCCTCGCCACCATTTCACTGACTGGCTGCTTGGCATGGGCTTTTCTTTATATTCAATTCAATTTATTTATTTCGGAAAAAACATCCATATTGTATTAGTATTAAAACTTAGAAAAATATGTTAGTAACATTAAAATCAAAAACAAATTATTATTACAACCAAACCAAAAATTAAATTAAAATCAATATCATAATCAAAATCAAAATAAAAATTAAAGTCAATATTACATTGGAATTAAATCAAAAAATAAAATAAATTACAAACAAAACAAAATTAAATCAATATCAAATTAAAATTATGTCTAAATTAAATTATGTAATAATTAAACAAACAAAAAAAATGTGTTCGGTTCCAAAAGTATATGAAAACATAACCTGTGGATTGCAATTTGTAGTGCTACTTACAAATTGAGTGCTCCCCTATTTGATTATTTGAATAGTTAAACCTAAAATTATAATTTTCAAATCGCCTGTAAGATGTTTTTCATTTGACAATTTGAAAATGTTATTCAAACAATAATTGTTCGAAAAAGTGGTGAGATGTAAATTTGAAACCTTTTTAATTCAGATGAATATTTTACTAATTTCCTTTAGTGTGTGATTGTGTAAGAATTTAATCTGAACAGGGTTTGTTTACACTTTCACCAGCTATAGAGCATTCTGCTTTTATGAGAAGTGTGTTAGTCTATTTATAAAATACAGTTCTAACAAAACAATAACGAATGGGATGATATAATAGAGACTGCGACAGCGCGCGATGGTGATGGTCACGCGAGGAGAGCCTTAACAGCACTCCGAACACCCTTATTAATTTGACTCATTTATGTACATATATAATACTTGTGTTAAAGTATTCTGTAACTAGTTTTATGGATATAAATCCTAGGTAACAAAACCTGTACAAAAAACAATAAATAGAAACATAATTGTTTAAAATATCAACAAAAGTGCAATGTGTTTAGGTTTGGGCAAATTTTTAGGCTAATGGTACCTACCCTTTTTGCAATAGGTAGGTACTTATGAGGTATTGTATATCGGGCTGGTGTCCGCAACTCCACGCCCAAGCGCGCATTTTGCATACGGTATTAAAATACTAATAAACAAATTCGACGAGTGCTGGTTACCGCAAAAAGTTAAATTCTTCTTAACAATTCATGAATTACTGGCTATACTTTAATTTCGGCAGCATTGTACCTACATTCAAATTAATTTAAAATAAGTAAATATAGGAAATTCTAATGGGAAAAAAACATTATTCCTTCCTAATAGGAAAATGTTTTTTAATATTTTGTGATGGCCTGGCTGGAGACCAATTGGCCGTCGGAAACAGGCGAAAGTTTCCGGAAAAGCCACCTACAGCCGGATTCAAACTTAATGGCGGCTCGGAACTTAAGGCGAGTCGCAGCTCACTAACAAACTAATTCACCTGTCAGCGGGGGTGAGGGATGACGTACTGCGCAGCGAGTAGCGCACTTCAGAGCCGCCATAAAGTTTGAATTGGGCTGTACTTTATGCGAAAATTTATAGCCAATATCATAACCGTAAAATTACCGTACGCAAATTACGCGCTTGGACGTGGAGTTGCGATCACCAGCACCCTAATTGCGTACCTAACACTTGGACGTGGAGTTGCGATCACCAGCACCCTAATTGCGTACCTAACACTTGGACGTGGAGTTGCGATCACCAGCACCCTAATTGCGTACCTAACACTATCAATCACAATCTGAATCATTTTAAAGCCTATTGCTAATCCATTGATTCATAAGTTCGAAAAATTTGTCTGCACAACAACGTAAATAACGCAATGAATGTTGTTGAACTGTCAAAATGAAAGCCATTCCTACTGTTAGTGTAATATGCGATTATCCCGCAGCTCACCGACCGTCGGCGTCCGCCGTAGTCTTAAAACACTAGCTTTACAAATTTTAATCACGCGAAAAAAACCAATGTATTGTTTACCTAACAATACATTGTTTTGTTTCGCGTCACCAATAATAAATGGTATCTATTCTGTATTTAATTTAAGCATTGCAATGTGACTTACACTACTAATAGTACTCATTTTTCAAGCGTTCCATTGTCCGGCTCTTGGGTAAAAAAAAATACTTACATAAGTAGGTATTTTATTTTATTCGCAGTTTAAGTACCGTCAAACGGGGTGAATTTTTGATGCAGGGGTGAATCGAGACGAAACTTTAAAAGGGATTTTAACATTGAAATAATATAGTTTGTTGCCAAAAAAGACTGTATTATAATTAACGATTAACACACACAACACGACAACAAGAGCACTTAAGTGCTCTTGTTGTCAACAAACGATATTATTTCAATGTTAAAATCCCTTTAAAAGTTTCGTTCCGATTCAGCCCTTCATCCCTATTCACCCCGTTTGACGGTAATAAGTAATAATAGATTTACCTATCCAACGACCTAAATAATAATTTTATTTAAGTATAACTATAAAAGCGTACAATAGAATCCCTACTCAAATGGTTCCATGCGTGACACTAGTGCGCCAAGAGTTTATTTACCGAAGTGAACTCAATGTATAAGGCCAACTGGCACCGCCAATCACTAAACACGTTTAGCGCTAAACGAATTTGAAACATAATTCTGTTTCTGTCAAAAATGTTTGAAGATGACAGAGACAGAATGATGCTTATAACTCGTTTAGCGCTAAACGTGTTTAGTGATTGGTGGTGAAAATGGGCCTAAATCGTCGAAAGATGCCAATTCTTTTACGATTTAAACATTCAAGTTCACTTCTGCGTAAAAAGAATATCCGTAATGTTATCAGGAATCTAGAATAACAAGTTTGTAGTATCTAGCTACTTATATTTAATTAGTTGCTGCCTCTTCGCTCAGTCCTTTACGTAATTAAGTGATGAGCAAATACACTAGGTACTTATCAGATTTACATACATAACATGGAATGCCTAATTATGTAAATAGATACGGCATCTATATCGCCACATGCGAAGTACGCATTATACTGACGTCACGCAAAATTCTGCATCGCGCAAGCAGAGTTTACAAAAGTTAACAGCTAAGTGTTAACTAACAGTTGACCATAGTTATTATCGTAATGGACCGTCAGTGGCCCTTAATAGTTTTTATCGTTCTTTTTAACTGCCTCGTTGGTCTAGTGGTCACAAACACTACTGGTGAGCATGAGGTCCTGGATTCGATTCCCAGATCGGGAAAAGTGTTATTGGGTTTTTCTATCAGGAATTTCTCGTTGCAGTAGCAGCCCGGAGTCGGGATTTGTGCGCGGTTGGTGGCAATAGGTTCGCCCCCTATTACATGAGAATTAAAAACTGTTTTAGGTACCTACACCTCTGTGTAACCCTTTGGGGAATACCTACAGGCGTGATGTTATGTTTATTATCGTTATTTTTACGTAAACTTTAAAAATCTACCACAAAACAAAACGTAACCGTTACACTTAACGCCTCTGTTAATCTCAATGTCAGCGTAGAAAATTAATTCACTAAGATTTAATTAATTAAAAAGTCTGCTATTATAAAAATTGCAGCGTTTAATTTTGACAGTTTTGATTCAAAGCCTTGGTGCTATATTTAAATTGTCTCAGCAACAATATCTTGGCACATCAATACTCATCATAGTTATTAGAATTACACTTAATTTAATGACAACACGCTCTTGAAGCTATTTAGCCTTTCCAACTCATTACTCTGACATATTTTTGCGAATAATAGTACAATTCATTATTTAAATCTACTCAAGTTAAGCTGTTAACGGTATTCATTAAATAATTTATTTATCGATCTAAAGTAACCATCCTTGTCATGGGTGCCATGATACATATACCTACATTAAATGCACAAACGGCTTGACTAGAATACTAGGAACCATACTTATAACTAGACAAGGTGGTAACGCTGGGAGGGGACGCCCTAGAAGGGCATACACTGACCTTATTGGTGATGTTCTTCAGAAAGGTCAGGTGCGTAGTACTCGCAACCGGCGTGCGTGTATGGCTAGATGTATGAACGTAAATTGAGCGAAAGGAGTATGTAAGAATCGTAGCAGGTGGCGTTCTGTGGTTTCTGCCTACCCCCATGGGCGAGAAGACGTGTGTTTATGTATGTGTGATATTTGAAGAATTGTTGCTATGAGTCTCAAAAGCTTTCTTCTCCCTTCTGAATATGATCTTGGATAACCTCGATCCCCGCCGCGATGCCCGCCTAGTTTGTGTAGTTGTTTCCCTATCGTTTATAAATAATTTGGCATCTGTTTTCTGCCTAAAACTTTTCTTGCCGCATTGCGTGATTTTCTAGCCTTTTCCGACACCCCATTCTATTGAATAAAGGTACTTAAATATTTAACTAGTTTAATTTGCATACTTGTTGAGCATCACAGCGGGTTATCACCATCTATGCTACGTATTACATAAGGAACATAGTCTGGCGTGTAAATCGTTAATGAACTTTGTTAAGATTTCTTTTTTAACGAAGACTCGTTGGGCTTGTGTCATTTAGGAACTGTGGCTAGGCTAACGGTTCGTGGATGGGTGACAGTCCTTACGGGTAGTCAAGCCCAAATGTCTGTCTACCAGTCTTAGCAAGGGGTTTCGTGTTCCCCAGAAATTAGGTTGTGGAGGTCAGATAGGCAGTCGCTCCTTGTAAAATATCTACTAGTATTTAGCTGCATCCGGTTAGACTAGAAACCGACCCCGACATAGTTGCGAAAGGGCTGGGCAGATTGATTTTGGTTAGGCTTAACGAGAATAATATCCTAGTTCCCGGTTTTTTGGCTAGGCTTAACGAGAATAATATCCAAGTTCCCGGTTTTTTGGCTAGGGTTAACGAGAATAATATCCAAGATCCCGGGTTTTTGGCTAGGCTTACCGAGAATAATGTCCAAGTTCCCGGTTTTTTGGCTAGGCTTAACGAGAATATTATCCAAGTTCCCGGTTTTGTGTTCTTAGTTAGCAGGAGGACGCCACAACTCACCATTACTACGTAACCCAAGTGCCAGTTCAAATAAAACCTTTACCACAAGTATCTAAAATACTACAAAGTATTGATTGGTTTTCTGTTATTTATATTTATAACTGTAGTCTCAGTACCTATCGATGAGTACTTCGAAGCCATATTATGCGACATATTGTTCGGTTCAGAAATACACAGTGATGCATCGAGCGAACTAATCCGATTAGTAATTAATCCGGTTACATGAATAAGTAATGACACCAACATAACTTTATAAATATATTTTTGCTTTAACAGCAGATTTAGGCACCGATCAGACATTTGATCTGGTTATGTGCATATCAGTATAAAAATGATTTTCATTGGTCGACTCATAATTACTGTTCAATAGGAAACCATGTCGCCCTACAACCTACACAAGGCATGTTTCGCGTGGCGTTTTGTTTGACCGATGGCGATACATAGGATATCGATGTCACTTTGGACGTCATATAAAAAATAAGCTAGATGGAGTCGACATTTCCTATCGGACTACCCCTGAGAAGAAATGGCGAAACAAACTCAAGGGCCAGTCTCTTTTAAAGTCCTAACATTAAATATCAATTAGTTTTTACGGAAACCCCTTACATTACTTTCGCGATTCATAAGTTTCATTACATTGTTCCATGTGCTGTCAATGCCGTCAGCACTTCAATCAGTTTAATTGTGAATAAATTAACTTGACGCCGCGTCATTGTCGAGTGTTCGGAGCTATAAACTATTTTCAGACGATTCACTAAGTAATATGCCTTTTGCAGTGCCTACTGTTTGACAAGCTAAAACTTGTTTATCAATAGAAATGCGACACAAAGCATTTTCACTTGGAATTTTGACCATTTCAGTTTCACGCGTTTTTGTAACTTTTTCTCAGCCCAGAACCTAGCCTATACTAAATTAAAGAACTTAAGAATGCGCATGTATTTAATGCTGCAATTGAAAGCTAGCACTACACGATCATAAAATATAGACCTTCGAAAATTTGAAGTGACATAATGATTACGTCAAACCTTCTCCCTCGCATCAGTCTATAGTAGTAAGTACGCTGTTAAAATTAACATCTCTGTCCATGTAGGAAGTACACACGTTTCGAATGTCCTCATCGTCATTCTTATATAGCCATTTACATATTGAACAGTCAAGCCAGTATATTTTTAGAGGACATTAAAATCAACAGTCGTTTATCATATTATGCTAGCTAGTCATCACTTATTATTAAATGCAGGCCACACCGCCAGCGAGCGAGCGAGCTGGGCGAGCATCGTTTCAACTCTTTTCATACTTCACACCGCGAACTGTAGTTCTGTTGTTGTTCTGTTCTGTTGTGTGTGTTCTGTTGATGTTGCGGTGGTGTTCACCTCGTTAGCGCAGCTTAAAGAATAGAATCGCTGGCATCGTCGGATATTTCGTTCGCATCGTTTGTATCGCTGACGTAGCTTATCTCTGTAGTTCGGGGTGTGAACCGAAGTATGAAAAGAGGTGAAACGATGCTCGCCCGGCTCGCTCGCTCGCTCGCTAGCTGGCGGTGTAGCCTGCGCTTTACTACGCAAAAACCGATAAAATCTTTGTAGCATGAATATGAAGATTTGACAAGTAAATGTTTAATTGTATGTGCGAAAACCGTCATTCATCGTCACCGGATTTATTCGACCGAAACAATTCGTCTGCACTAATATTATAAAGGGGTAAACTTTGTTAGTTTAGATGTAGGATGACTAGGAGGTAACCTCTGGAAGTGCTGAACCAATTTCGAAAATTCTTTTACGGGCAGGAAGCTGTACTATTGCCAAGTGCCATGTTTTATAGTATAGCTGAATAACTGGCGAAGTCGCCGGCTAAGCTAGTCGCTAATACAATTAAGTACAATGTATTCTGAAATTAATCTATACATTATACTGAAATGCAAGTTCCACAGCAATGAGTTTTCCTTATCAACTGTTTATCGCTATATCGTCATGGCAGCTGAGTCAATTTGTTACCATGGTATTTGATGATTACCTCTAGGATGCGCTCTGAGCGTATGAGTCACTATGAAGATAGTCCAAATAAAAAGTACCCTAAGAAAATCTAATGTCCATTGTTATATTCCTTAGAACGCCTCCGTTTCATTATGCTTAGCTGTTTTGCGGATCAAACATTCAAATCAGCGCGGTAATTGCGTAACACACTAACAGTAGCAATGGCTTTCATTTTGACAGTTCAACAACATTCATTGCGTTATTTACGTTGTCGATACAATGGATTAGCAATAGGCTTCAGAATGATTCAGATTGTGATAGATAGATGCAATTAGGGTGCTGGAAACCAGTAGCCAGCTAGACAAATCGTCCAACATTTTGAATTCGAGGCCCATTCAAAAGGCAAACTCACTAAAGCACAACGTTATTCCCAAAAAAGTTTGACTCTCTCTTAGATCTTAGACAAAACCGATATCGTCATTAGTCGTTCTTATTTCATCATTCTCATGCAGGACACAAATAAAAGATTTTAGTAAACAGAATCAAGACCATCGCAGTAAAACCCCATATTTCGTATCTACCTAAAATAGTCTAGAACAGTGATTACCGGATCAAATGGATCATTGTGCTATAGTTCAACGGTTCAGACCAAATGAACTGGCTGGATGAGAATCTTTACAACGTGGGCCGCTAATCCTACGCGCTAAGTGAGTTTAAATCGTTTATTAATTGTGCTCTGGACTCTCGAGTCGGTAGTTAAACGGTATTATGCGTTAGATAGCGGTCTTGTGAAACCCTTGCCTTTTGACGTGAAAGGCTTTGGAAAATAACAGGGTATTTTAAGTTATAAAGTCAGTCACTTTTTGGCTATGATTTTATAATTTATAAGAACTCATACCATGAGTTCTTTTGACTGATATAACGTTTTTCTTTTTGCGGAAAGTAGAATATACTTAAATGTAAGTCGTACTTTTCGAGGCATTTTGCAATTCTACGGGCAATGATCCTGAAAAGTCGAAAGCACTACTTAATTTCAACAAATCACTTTATCGATATCTCGCAGAAATGGAGATTTTTTTAATAAATTATTTTGATAATAAATGTGTTTCGAAAGTTAATCGTAATGTGTTGTTACAGGTGACGTTCATAGGCAACAACATCCCGATACATCCACACGTATACTCCAACGGCCACATCTGCCTGTCCATACTAACAGACGACTGGTCGCCAGCCTTGTCAGTGCAGTCTGTCTGTCTGTCAATTGTGTCCATGCTCAGTAGCTGTAAGGAGAAGGTACGTGTTGTGTACACAGTAGTATGTATATTAACAGGCGACTGGTAGCTAGCCCTGTCCGTCTGTCTGTCAATCGTGTCGGCCCATGCTCAGTAGCTGTAAGGAGCTAATAGCGAAGATACCCAAACACAATGGTTTTTTGATGTGAAATATCTATAGCCAGGGGTAAAACCGATTGTTGGCGTGGCGACGCATGCCGTGGCGATGCGTCGCCACGCTATGCGATGGTATGTTTCACATCTGCCAGGCGTCCCGTGACTGCTCAATTTTGTTCATCATCTGCCTCAGTCGCCTATCTGACCTCCAGAACCCAGTTACTGAGCAATATGATACTCCTTGGTGGTAGTCGTGTCGCATGTTATGACTGCCCATTACGACTGTCGCAGATCTACGAATGATAGCCGTGACCAACTGCTTAACGTGCTTTTTAAGTCACAATCTTTCTGTCCACCTGGGTTTCATTTCAAGCGAGCTGATCATTGGAGCACCTTACACCCAGAAAAAAACCAAATTGTGCTTTGTCACCTTTATTAGTCCCAAAATAAAGCTTCGCTTTGTTACATTTCAGAAACGGCCACCAGATAACTCATTTTATGTTAAGACTTGCAACAAAAATCCTAAGAAAACGAAATGGTGGTATCACGGTGAGTTCAATTCAATTAAATATTTTAATAAAATCATTCCTGTGTTGTGACAGTCCGATGAATTACTTCGCTGTCTTAGATGACCTGTGATACAGGTCCGTGGCCGCAGAGCGAGCCCTACGCAGCTTTAGCTGTACAAGGATCTTGGTCTGGCGCATGGCTAAAATTGGAAGTAACGCCGCCATATTGTTTTTTCAATACAATTTCACAAGACACTGCCTCGTTGGCCTAGTGGTCGCTCGCACTATCGCTGGGCATGAGATCCTGGGTTCGATTCCCAGGTCGGGCAAAATGTTATTAGATTTCTCTATCAGTAATTTATCAGTAGCAGCCCGGAGTCTGGATGGTTTAGGCGCATTTGGGCTAATTCTCATTTTGGCAACCGACTCGCTAATGGACTACTTCTCATTAGGGCTACTTCTCACTTGGGCTACTTCTCCCTTGGGCTACTTCTCACTTGGGCTACTTCTCACTTGGGCTACTTCTCACTTGGGCTACTTCTCACTTGGGCTACTTCTCACTTGGGTTACTTCTCATTAGGGCTACTACTCAAAATTTGGGAATGTTTATTGAAATAAGTACTGTATTGAAAACAAACATTGCATTCATTGACATCATTACAATAAAAACAAACGCTACACAATCGGGGATAGGATGCAAGAGCGAGCGAAGCGAGCTCGGGACTCGGGGCACCTCGACTCGGACAGGTTAGGTTAGAAGGGGATGGCGGGGTCTGAAAGACCCCGCCGTCCCCTTCGTGGTTATTTTTTTTTAAACCGCCCAGAAGTAGGAGCCCCGCGAAGCGGGGCTCCGTCGGCTACGCCTTATAAATAAAAAAGGAGAATAGGTTCATTTCTACGACACTCTATCCATCCTGGTGGAAAGTAGCAGCTTAATAATCAGTTGTTAGCTTTGTTTTAATTTAAACTGGTATCGAGTTTCTGTTTTGGCGAGGCCTCCTATTTCTGAATTTTTATTTTTGGACAAAAAATAAATCCTGGTTTATCCTGGGTTTTATCTGATTTGCATAATAAGGCGTAGCCGACGGAGCCCCGCTATGCGGGGCTCCTACTTCTGGGCGGTTTAAAAAAAAATAACCACGAAGGGGACGGCGGGGTCTTTCAGACCCCGCCATCCCCTTCTAACCTAACCTGTCCGAGTCGGGGTGCCCCGAGTCCCGAGCTCGCTTCGCTCGCTCTTGCATCCTATCCCCGATTGTGTAGCGTTTGTTTTTATTGTAATGATGTCAATGAATGCAATGTTTGTTTTCAATACAGTACTTATTTCAATAAACATTCCCAAATTTTGAGTAGTAGCCCTAATGAGAAGTAACCCAAGTGAGAAGTAGCCCAAGTGAGAAGTAGCCCATGTGAGAAGTAGCCCAAGTGAGAAGTAGCCCAAGTGAGAAGTAGCCCTAATGAGAAGTAGTCCATTAGCGAGTCGGTTGCCAAAATGAGAATTAGCCCAAATGCGCCTAAACCGTCTGGATTTGTGCCCGGTTGATTGCAATAGACTCGCCCCCTATTACATGGGACTTCAACATAACTGGCGAAATGTGGGTGTACTATAGGTACACACGATGACATATCAAGCTATACATTTCCAGTTTTAGCCGACCTCGCATTGCATAGGCTTTCCGTACAATGAGAAGTCAGCTTACACTGGAAATGTATAGCTTGATATGCCGTCGTGCATACACCTCTGCGTTATCCTTTGGGAATTACAGGCGTAATGTTATGTTGTTAGTTTTAAATGCTCCTTTTTTTACTGTTTGTATTTCCTTTCTATAAGTAATTTCACAAAACAATTTCATATATCGCATGGTGACAAAATTCAAAAATTTGAGAGATTAAGTTAAGTATACAGAATGACTTAAAAACGAACATTCTATGACCTGACGAAAACAGAAATGGCGATATTTGGTTAGAGCTAGAAGAAATGATATTTGCGTCTTTCATTCCAAGGCGATTTTCGCACCCGCGCCCGCGCAGGCAGCATAGACGTATTTAGAATTACGCCAGTAGTTCGTACGTGTGGCCGCGTTGCAAGTTGTCGTGAAGTGACCAATTCAGTGTTGGGTCTGTTTAATTCTAGCTGATGCGGTTAGTTTTTATACATCATTTTTACTAATAAAGGGACCTAAAACAAATTTAGTCATACATAATCATTTAGTAATTAGTATTATAGTGACAAATATTTTTACTTTATCGTTTATAAAAAATATATATACCTATATATAAATTCAATTGAAAATTATCTTAGTATAATTCCTTATTAGCTAATTAAAATGAAAAAATCTACGTTTTACTTATATTTTTTAAAGATACAGGACATAGAATGATCGAGTTCCTCATTTTCAAACACATTTTCACATTCCCAAAAGTTGTGAATTTTGGATTAAGTCACTTTAATTCTCACCGTGCGATATGTTTACCAACGGCGCCAAAAAAATATTGTAGCACCTTACGAACCATCGATAAACAGCAGAGTAAGTTTGTAAGTGCATGTGTACCAGAAATACTTAATTCCCAGCCCACTTGCACTTCAACATACTCTTGGGTTTAGAATCATAACGATTGAAGTGCTTTGGCACTCACATCACTCGAAACTCTATCTGCCTATCCTTACCTTATGTTTGGGTCGGCTTCCAGTCTAACCAGATGCAGCCAAATACCAGTATTTACATAGAACAATTACTGCCTATCTGAACTAAGAGTGGTTGTCAGATTTCAGACTTCTGACTACCCGCAACGACTGTCAAAGATCTACAAATGACAGCCGGGGCCAACGGCTTAACGTGCTTCTCGAGACACGGAACACACTACTCGAAACTACAGATAGAAAATCAACTGCCTTTGTCTAAAAATATGTAGGTGTCGTCCTGAAGTTGAACCTAAGGGTACCATAGCAAAACTTACCCATAGCAAAACTTTACCAAACACATGATTCCCCCATTGTTGCATGCCTTATCTAGAATGATAGCGTATCAGGGATAGTCAAATCTTAGTATTCAATACACATCACAGTGTCAATGATAAGATAAGGAAATCAATATTTGAGTGCATTGAGTCGTCCACTGAACATGTACGGATATAATGAGGAAGGTCGGGCAAAGTTAATCGTAGATAGCGTGATCATAGCTAGGGCCCTACGGCCTACAATCAATTTGACATTTCGTTCATTCGTTCCATTTCGTGTTCATTCATGAGTTTGGTTTTATTATTTTCGGTGATTTCAATATTTCAAATCAAGTATTTGACATGGAAAGTGTCAGAATTTTAAACTTTAAATATTTCCTCGTAATCACTTTCTTCAAAATGATTCCGACAGAACCTCGAAATCTGTTTAATTTAAAAAAAAACTACCGAATAGCTTTAAGCCACAATCTTCTAATTTTAGGATCTTTGGGGAAAAGGTGGACTCCAAATTCGGAGTACTTAGGAACACAACAACGCCTCTTTTTCGCAAAAAATAAATTAAACAACCTCACGCCATAAATTATTAGCTTGTGTTGGGAACTAGCTACGACAGCGCCATTTTGACAGTTGCCTTCCCCATTGAAGTACGAGGACACTTGTCAAAAGACAGAGCAAACTACGGGCTTAGCATGACGCTGTCTATCTCTTCGAAGAATAGACAAGGCTATTCTCATACAAAGTAACATTTCGTTTCTCCATTTTTGACAATGCACCGTAAAAATCCTTCTAAAATCTGTCATTTTGTCTTTCGTTTGTACCGATCGTTGTCTAGGTCCTTTTTAATGTAGACTATTTCAGAAGACAGTTGTCTTAGGTAGTGAAGACAATTAGATTTTTTAATCGCCATGCTAAAAACGATAAAAAACTTTTTACTCGACGGCCACAAAGTATAAAAATGGAATGGAAAAATAGAATTTTTCACTGTTTGTATGGAAAATGTGAATAAAAATTACCTACATGTTGAGTTTTAGGGGTTTAAGGGTTTCATAAAGAGGGTCGAAGTTTTCATAATTTTTGCGATAGGACACACCATTTTCGAGATATATGCAAAACAAAAGATAAACGTGAATAAATTACTGAATTTCGTAAAAAGTGCAGTTGACTCTTTCTACTTTGCTGCCTTCGTACTGTCTTCACGAAACGGCATTTTCGTCTATTCTTCCGTCGACAAGACAGTGCTTGTGCTAAGCCTGCTACAGTCCTTTCAGTTATTTTACTTTTGACAGCAGCAACCTAACGAAAATAAAGATCACTCTCTTCTTCGTCGTGTCGAATGCACGAGTGTATTAAATTTCGTTGGCCCAAAATTTCGCGCAGAGGTCGCTATGGTTGCATATTTGGTGCACAGAAGGCAAAATAGCTGGTGGGACATACGCCACAGCTCCACGTCCACACCCTGCTGCCGTACCGTAGAAATAGCCCCACTTTGCGAGGTCGTAGTTTCACATCTTCCCACTTAGGTTCGGAGGCGGTTGAGACACTTACCAAAGATCACTGTGATTTTTTGAGACTTGTCAGTGGCAGCAACCCAATAGCAAACTTAATAAAACGTGAATAAAGATCAACGATTGTAACAGTGACGCAAAATCAGATGTAAAGTAGCTGTGAAAGGATTAATTAAAATTAGGAATCTTGGGGGTTCTTGAATTTCAAAACCTGACTATCCCACTTAGCAGACTTTTAAAATATTAATAACAAGGTCCTGGGTCACCATATACTACACTGCTGGACTCTTGGGCCTTGGAATAAGAGGAGAAAGTTGCAGTGCTGCCCATGTCTATTAAAATAAGAATTCCTTAGTAGTCTCACTGCCTCATACGACGCTGGTGAGGGTGTGTGGGATAGGTTCTATCATTCTGGGCAATATCTGAGCTGTGGCTCAGGTTGAAAAAGTCATTATTTACGTGTGTTTATATTAAATTTGACGGAAAATATTTATTTAAACTGCTTGTTCATAAATACACACACACTTATTGGCAGAAACTAACATGATTGTAACATTTCAGATGATTCCGTCTAACAAAACACCGCGTCGCTGTATCGAGCATGGACGATAAATCTCAGTATGTGTTAAGTGTTATAACTAAACGGTATGTTATTGTAAAATGTTATGTACATACGAGGCGCATGCGCGAGGCGACGCGCGGCGGGCGAGGGCGACACGGTGCAACACACTGCGACACGGTGCAACACACTGCGACACGGTGCCACACACTGCGACACGGTGCAATACACGGCGACACTGTGCGCACACGCATCGTAACGGGGGGACCCGGCGGACTTGGCGAACATAAATTAACGAGTAACGGAAGCTGGGACGTATTGAATATTTGGGTAAATAGTACAATTTATAATTTGTTCAACTGTAGAAGTAGCTGGCTACTCGTGTTCTGTCTAACAATAATGTTATACGACTTTGTTTTGTGGCCAACTAAATACTGTTCGTGGCCGTTGTTATGGCACGAGTTGTAGAAAAACTTCGATTTGGTAGACCGTCGTTTCTATCACAGTCGAGTCTCTTTATATAACCCTGTGCCATACTACGACCGAGTACTTCTAGATTATTCGATGTCCCAGAATAAGAACAACCTGTATTTTATGTCAAACTAATTAACATGTATATCGTATCGTCATTAACATTTTGTCGGTTAGTGACATAAAAAAGTTCAATAAGCAGTTTACCCAGATTGTTCAATAATGCAGCTGTCTTCTGAAGTTTATAGCGAGCGACTAATCGCTGTGCACTATCCTACATTTTGAAACCGCGCTTATTGAGATAATTCGTTCTGAAAGTAATTATTTACATGGTTGCATCAAATCTTATGAAATAATAATCGTCGGCCTAATTCGTTAACCTGCTAAGTCCTTTTTGTGGCAAAATTTACTTTTTATACCAGTTAAAAATTTCAATCTAATATCTACCGTATCGTTTAAGGAATAACTGCGATATTAGCCAAAAAAGGTGACAAATGCTATGCCCGAAAAACTGCTTTCTGACCACCAGTCAATCTTCACAACGCAAACCTGCTAAATCCTGTTGGGACCTCAGTTTTGTACTGACACAGACCACGTGCCGTTTGCGACGCGTAAAAATCTATACACCATACTCAATTTAAATAAAAAACTGCTAAGGCCTCAAGCAAATTGAAACTTCATGTCGACAAACTGCTAAATAATTGTTTTTCTAAATTTTATAAAATGTGTATAAGTTATGCTGCTACATTATATTGTTAAAATATCAAGAAAAATTATAAAAACCAACGGGATTTTCAGAATTTTGATTGCTAAATTAAAAAAGATATTCAAATTTTGTTTTGTCCTGTAAACTATGTCAAAATGGACTTAGCAGGTTAACGAATTAGGCCGACGTAATGCTGAATTCGATAGTGAGTTTCTAAATGTCGTTCAGGCACTTGGCGTTGAAAGCTCAGCTACAAATATATTCATACCAACAGATAGGATTTGTCAGTGCTAAATTAAAGATATACTTTATGTAAGTAGAGTAATAGGGTATGAAATAATGTACCGCTTATTGGAGTCTTTGTTCACGCAACAGTCACCTTTGTTTAGTTGTATATAATTTTGTAATTTTTACTATTATTGTGATTTTACCAAGCTGCTTGCTGCATACACGGTGTGTCGATGTGGTACTGGATTATATCATTTACGCTTAAAGCCTGTTTATTCGGCTTGGAGTGTTCCTTCATATAATATTTACAAGAATAAGTTATATTGAGGCTTGAGAAGCATTTCATTTTGAATTATAACGAAAATCAATTAATTAAAACGATGTATAAAAGTTACAACCACATTGTTAAACTATATTTCTGCTTTAATGCTTTGGGAATTTTAGTAAAAAACGCTTAATGTCTGTTCATATTCCGTTCATTATTTAGCAGACTTCGATTCAATTCGATTTTCATAGGATATTTTGTGAGCATAATGGAATGCAATAAACTTCAATAATTTCTGTTTTTATATTTGTAGGTAAATATTCTACATGATGATGGATGTAATTTTGTATGAAATTTTATTTACGTATGTCAATAAGGGATTCGTTGAATCATAGACTAATATTATATATGCAAGCTAGTTTTACTCGCTGTGAATATCTGTTCGTAACACTGTCGTCTGCTTCAGATCTACTCTCTAAGTCCGTCAACGAAGATACGGGCCCGTCCGAAATTAGTAGATCTGTCAAACAAGTGTCAGATTCCATTTTTCGGACAGGCAAAAACATATCGGTATTATGGACAACTGTCAAATCGTGTTGTCATTCACTCTTAGTTCGGGCCCCGAACCAATCATATGTAAGGAGTAGGAAAAGCCCGTAACTCCGGCCAAAACTACGGATTCTGGCTTAGGGAGTAGACCCTCAGGACTGCCACTCTATAACGTATCTATTTGCAATGCATACAACTACTAGTCTACTTCAAAGTATTTTCAAGTGATTTAGCAATAAATAAATTAACCAAACAAATGTCTCGGACAGAAAATTTATATAATTCCCTGTTTGTTTTGCAATATTTGCTGGTGCTTTGTTGAGATCTTCATAAATTCACATTTGAATGATAGTTATTTTCATTTTTGTGAATGGTAACTTTCACATTAGGCTAGCAACACATTCCTGTATTATTAGATGAAAAATTGCTGGGTCATGTGTACCTTTATGATTTACTGAAATGCATTATAATTGTATTATTGAAACAACCTGCTTAATTTATTGAAATAAAAATATAGTTAAACATGTGTCCGTATTTTTATTCCAGTTACCTAAAACTTATTGCACGTAAATAGATGGTATCTGCATAACAATGTTTTGTTAAGGTGTCTACACACCGAAGCCGACCGGCCAACATTTTAAACAAAAGTTGTCCAATTCGCAACATTCTCAAGCCCAGTGCTTTGGTGTGTAGACACCTTTACATCTAAAAATATTCAATACTGAATAGGAAAGCTACGGTTTCCTAGCAGAGCGGTGACCGCCACATGCGGCCGTAATGTCCAAATACAGAGCATTTTTTGACAATGTCAAATTCTGGTGAAAATGACAGATTTTCATGAAGTCCGTTATAAATATGACGGAAACGCTGTTCTAGGAAACCGTAACTACGAGTCCAATTTCTTCGTTCCTTATACCAACACTAACAATAATGTAAATTATAATTCATCTGGTAGGCAGCCTGTGAAAGGATAATTTTAAATAGTACTAAAATCTAAACTAGAATGGAGATTACTTTCAGTAACTTATTGAAATGCTCTCAAAAGAAGATAAACATTAGCTGCTCTGTTAACTCAAGAGTTCATCGTTGCCTGATGAGCAGCGATTCGTGCAGTAGCTGCAAGGCACTCAAAACTGTAGATAATTAAGTTTACACCTAGGTGGCTCAATGCAAAGCAGCATAGCATTGCGTTGTAGATTGTGACTTTTATATGCAGCTGTGATTACGTACAAAAAATAATCATATTAAACAAAGAACTTGATACTTACAAATCTCTCCACCATAGAATCATTTCCTATGAATTTGATTTGACATAACTCCTGCTTATTACAATATACACTTATGTACAGAAATAATTAACATTTTGGTAAAATTAGTAAAGTACTTCATTATTAAACAACAGTTAATATTTTTTACAAATCGGATTTCATAAAAATATAAATGTCATCAGATTCTATGATTGATAAATAAATAAACAGATCAGTGCACACTTGTTTGTATCGCAGTCGGTTGACAATATTTACTTTTAGAGGTATTTACAGTACTATGAACTGGGAAACTTTTAAAACTAGCCTGAATGTGTGTGACAGGCGCTTTACTTTGTGTAAATAATTTCATCACCACTGCTCTCAAAACGGTGAAGGAAAACATCGTGAGGAAACCGGCATGTCCTAGAACCAAAAATTCGAAGACGTGACATCTACCAACCCGCACTGTGCCGGCGTGGTAGATTACAGCCCATTCCCTTTCAAAGAGAGGAGGCCTGTGTCCCAGCAGTGGGAACATTATAGGCTGATTATGCTACAACCTTTAATAATTTTCATTCATCATAATTTAACTTTAGACCCCAAGCCCACATACAAGTTCGAAAATTAATCGATATCAGCTTTAAGTACGGTCACCAAAGGTGATAAGTAACCAGGGTCATCGGATATAGTTATAGTTGAAATTTAACAAGAACCCGATGGATGTTTCCGAATCAAATTTAATTAAATTAATAGAAAACAAACAGTTCATTTATCAAATAAAATTTAATTCGAAAACATCCATCGGTTTCTTACTAAACTTCAACTATATCCGACGACCCTGGTTACTTATCTCTTTTGCTGACTGTACATAACAATTAATTTTAAAAAAATTGTTTGATAAAACAAAAATTAATTAAGTTTATCACTGTAAACTCAATCAGTATAGAAATATGTAATGAGAATATAAATATTCTATCTAAAAGTGTGTGCTATGAAAGAATAGACACGATTCAAAATAACTATTAGTTATCTGCCCGCCTTTTGCCAACTATGTTGGGGTTGGCTTCCAGTCTAACCGGATGCAGCTGAATACCAGTATTTTACACGGAGCGACTGCCTATCTGACCTCCACAACCCAGTTACTGGGTAGTACGATACCCCTTGGTAAGACTGGTTGTCAGACTTTTGGGGTCCTGACTACCCGTTTCGACTGTCAAAGATCGACGAATGACAGCCGGGTCCAACGGCTTTACGTGCTTTCCGAGGAACGGAGGGGTCTTGGTATCTTATATATTATTTATATATATATATATGTGTTATTTTTATTAAAGACTAGCTGACTCGACAGACGTTGTCCTGTCTTAACTATGAATGTCATTATGTCGTTTGGTTTTGGTTTTGACTATTGACTAAAACAAAACTATCGACTCATTTAGCAACCGACCCATCTGTGTTAAACGATATTTGCAGCACGCATTTTGTCACGCTGACAGTTATTTCAAACAACTGACAGTTATGTAAAATTAATATTGGCGTTAAGTTTTCTTAAATTTTCTAATGTTCCACTCAACTTCCTTAATTTTTTCTTTCCTATGAAGCTTCTCCTGACAATAATTAACAAAACAATTTTTTTTTTGCGAAATTGTTCCATCCGTTGACGCGTGATGCGATGACCAAGGGAAATAGAGATTCATTTTTATATATACCTATAGATTATTATTATTATGTACAAATGGTCACCCATCCACGGAGCAACCGCGGCAAGCGTAGCTTAACCCGTGCACCTGTTATTGTAACTTAGTCACAAGCCACTCCTATAAAAAAAGAAACTAATAGTATAATACTTAATTCTAAATAAGTACATTTTTTTCTCTGATACCAGCAGCACACACCCACGTCGAACAAACCCTACACAGACACAACAAAGTCCATTATAGTATTTTGATCTCACGAAGCGACGCGCGCTTTATTTGTGGTTACCAAGTGTACAAACACGCTGTGAATGTGTGCGTGAAGACGAGTAGCGTCAGCACATAACACACACACACACACACTTCCAACTTCGCCATTGTTTCGGACGGTACCGAAAGCTCCTGCGATTACACAACATGCATTCAAAGCGTGTTTGTACACTTGGTAAGTACAAGCATACCGTGCATCGCTTCGTCGAGGTTTTGTATGAGTGACAGAGAACTCTACAAAGACACATTCCTCGTACCCACGCACGATTTTTTTACTGTGCACTGTATTTTCGAAGTGCGCTGAGAGTTGAAAATCCAACACTGTATTTTTTTGACGCGCTGGGATGCAATCTGTTGGATTCTCAATGCTCGACTCAACACCGAGAGTTGAAAATCCAGTGCATGATAAAAAAATCATCGCGTTAAAATATCACCCGTGTCACCTGGTTTTACTATTTCTAAAACTTGTTATGCCGTATTGGCAGCACCTGTAACATTAACATGAATCAACTTCCGACTTAGCACACTTAACAACATTTGTAGTCAGTCCAAACGCGTCACTTCACTAATGTACCCCGTCCAACACTAAGGGCAACTTACCCAGGTAATAATCATGGTCAAACCTGGTCACTAGGATGCCTCCAATGACTTTCACGTCACTATCCGCTGAATAGTCAATGGATTCACCTTTGGTCGTCGTCATTTTACCTCGAACTGTTTTTATGATCGCGTCTCCTGCACATAGGTCCCACTTCTTGATGGTGGTAGCGTGGAGGTACACGTCGTAGGTACCGTTCACGACCTCCATGACTTTGTAGCCGGCGCCTGCCGCCGACGAGACGGTGGTCTTGGGACCAAACGCTGCAGTTGCTATTTCTGTGACCTTGCCGGGATGAGACCGGGAGACCACAACTCGTGGATGCTCCTTGTTCTCTTCTTTCTGTAAGGCATTTGTAGAGTGGGTAATTTTTGTCATAGTGATAAACAACCAAATAAATCCATGGCTCATGTCTCAATTATGAATTTAATCATAGAGCATTTGATTATACATAGATGGCATGTTTTTTTGGGATAATCAATGTGACTTCTCCAAGAGAGTGATATTTAAATAAAAATAGTGGATACCATTCTGAAGAACCTAACATTCCCCCTATGGTATTAACTATTTATTTTAAACTTACATGGGCCACAATGGGCATGTTGCTTGATGGTTTCTTGGTGTACCAGCCCCAGTAAGTCCTTGGTGGAAAGGGGTAGTGTATCACCCCTATGATGGGCACGCCTTTGATTGCCACACACACCATGGTTGTCACATACTGATAGAGAGCCTCTGAAATTGAAAACATAAACAGCTATGAGGAAAGGATAAGATTAATCACATCACATTACATTACATTTTATGATTTTGATCTAGCAGTATGAAGAGCATTATGATTAAGAGGATCTATTATCTATTTGAATCTAACATTATTTCAGTCCGAATTTGTATGATAGGAAGGTGGTAAGTATTTAAACCATGATCTTCTATATTTTAACAATACAAAGATAGTTATGACTAAGACCACGTGCGCACGGGCGCTTTTTTAATGCGACGTTTAATTTGGTCCCTGGCTTTTAACTCTCCACTTTGAGCCGAGCGAATAGAATCTAACAGAACGCGACGAAAAAATCCGCGTGTTAGTAAATGGATTGTCAACTTCCGGCGCTGACCCGAGCGTTGGACATCCAGTGCGATGTAACAAAAACGTCGTGAAAAAACCAGGCGTCGTTCACACTGCCCCACGCGTTTTTACATGCTCACAGTGTGTACGACGCCTAAAGTCTAACTAAAGGTACTGTACTGAGCCTAGAAGAATTGAGTGCGAAAATTGATTGGATTTTATTTTGCTTTATTTTCCTGAGCTACTAATGAATGTTATCAAGCTTCGTTAAGCAAATCTGATCTGATTAATTAATAGGAGTGTGTACAATTACTATTTTTTCTAAAGACTGTTTTGTTTGTTGAATAATAATTTACATTTTTCAAGAGAAACATGATGTGATCACAAACATTCACCATGAAGTACCTAGTGTTGACAGCTTTTGCATGAGCTTGAGTCACTAACTTGTATACAATCAGCACTAAACAAATATTTAAAACCAATGAATATTATCCAGGAGCTGTCAGAATCAGAATAAACTTTTAATTATGATTGGTGTTAATTGTTTTTGCAGTTATCATGTATCTGGGCCTGATTCAATGCATGTAAACCACACTATTTTAGTTACCCTTAATAACCCTTATTCATTTGTCAACCCTTATTCAGGTGCCAACTGAAAACCAGCACTGGGTTTGTAATACCCAGCAAATACCACCTGCAACCTTTCCACTGTCGATGTTGTGCTGAGCATGCTCATACTAAATGCTGCGTTAGTAACTCTCTCGGTTACTAACTCGGCATTAGCTGGGTATTACAAACCCAGTGTTGGTTTTCAGTTGGCACCTCAAAGGTAATATGGCTATAGCACCTAAACCTGTAATCTCAAGAATAAACTTTAAAGTAATTACTTTAAAGTTATTTCTTGAGATTTCAGCTGTTGGTGCTTATTATTAAGAACCTATTATGATTGTTCTGTTTATTGTTGTTGTTCCTTTTTTCTTTTACTCTTGTGATTATTGGTGTTGTGTTACGTCCATGTTGAATAAATGCTTTCTATTTTTCTATAATCTCTATATCTCCAAGCTATTTGAAACACACACACCAACTAATTAGATGCAAGTACCTATGTGTTACCAAATAAAAATTATTGATAAAAACCAGTATTACCTACCTCTGCCTAACCCTTCGGGGAATACAGGCGTGATGTTATGTTATGTGTGTTATGTTAAAAGCAATAAAACTTGTTTTCTCTTTTAAACATGGGGTTTTAAATTTTTATCACTTCTTATCTGCTTTTAAAGCTTAGGTATGGCTTCCAACACACACACACACACAAAACACTTTTATTTTGCTAGCTAGTAAAAAGAACATTTGCTTATTCATGTTTAACTGCAGTGATATTAGATATTAAAAGCTTTGTTTATCTAATTTTGAGGCACTAAGCTTAAACCCTAAATATATTAAATGTCCCTATGTTTCTAGTTCTGGTAGCTAGGTTTAGAAAAGTGTATGATCCTAAGTAAACAAACTTCTTGCTAAATTCTTTACCTGTGTACTCTTTGGTTGCGTCCAGTGGGTCGATCCAAACAGTCACATCCTTCACATACACTAGTTCATCATTCATGTAATCCACAATGTTGTTCCCTGGAAGTACTTGCTCTATATCAATCACTGGTTGATTTTCACAACTTAGATCACTCTTGGAATGTTCTTCAGAGACCACAGTCAACTTTGAAAACGTGTTTTTCAATCCGTAATACATTGCGCAATGCGAAGCATAATCTGCATCTGTAACCGGGTCGTTTACCCCTTCCAGCGTTTTGCCTTTGCTTTTAATGTTTAATTCGTGACTTTTTCCTTCCTTAACCTTCTTTCCACCCCGCTCAGCGGCCTGAATAGACGCTTTTAACAAGCTTTTCAAGTTAATAAGATCACTTTTTTCCATAGGAAAACTAGCGCTCCCAGTTCGCCAATAAATTATTAAAAATACTATAAAAACTAACGTAAAACATGCAAATTTATTCACTCTTAAAGTTCCACCGAAATTCATTGTGATATTCTTTATTTTCCTAAAAATTTGCTGAATTTTGATTTTTGTTTTGAGCTGAGGTGAGGTGTGGGCACTTTTCAAAACATGACAATGACAGATGACATGATGACAGTCCGCAATCATACGGCAATTTTTTTGACGTGTTTTTGTTTGTAAATAAATTCATTCGGATAGCTAAATATGGTTACTAGTTACTACCTACTCCTGAACTTATGAAGATCAACTAATGGGTCACGATTTAGTAAGTTTTCACACCTCTTACAACTGTCAGATTATCATAGACTACATAACAATACCAAATTTTTTCAGTCTGTGACCGGCGTTCAACACGAGAGCTACTAAAATCTCAAGATATTTTTTTTTCATTATATAGGATATTTTATTTAGTACACAATAGCCTAACCCTTCACTCCCACTCATTAACTAAGTATAAAAAACCATACAAAATGATATTAGTTGACATTTACGACATGGTAAGTTTACTCCCATCATTTTAATTACCTACTCATCGCTGTAAAATGGGTTTTCTAACCGATTCTTAACTTACAGGCGAGCTGGTGGACTCTGGTTATCGCTTTTCAAGTGGTAGTAATTTCTACTTACTTTTTCTGGACCAAAAAGAAGTCTAAAACTTACGATCCCTTGTGCAATGGGAAGGCAATAGATTGGAAGCCAATACCTATCGTGGAGCATGATGTTACGGTAGAGGAACCTCCAATGATGGGTAAAATTGATGATAACGTGTTGAATGTAGGCTCCTCAAGTTTCCTTTGTCTTGATAAAGAGGAGTCTATTATGGATAGTGCCTTGAAAGCTCTTGGGAAGTATGGCGTGGGATCCTGCGGGCCTCGCGGGTTCTATGGTACCATTGACGTGCATTTAGAGCTGGAGGAACGTCTGGCTCAGTTCCTGGAGGTTGAAGAGACTTGTGTGTACTCCTATGGCTTCTCAACAATTGCCAGTGCAATACCTTCCTATTCTAAGAAGAAGGACATTATTTTTGCGTAAGTATTTAACTGTATTTATACTAGCAATGGTTTTATTTATGAACTAAAGGTTTAATAACACTAGACATAATAAAAATCCTATTAGCGTCTTACTAGAAACTCAAACCAATAGCAAAAAAATGCACCACTTTTCATACGAAGTTCCTTACCTTGATTGATAACAACCTTTGTCAAACTATTGAAATATGACTTCTATCAGTGCAGCCAAGTAAATAATGACTCGAACATTTGATTTTAATGTCAGGCCAACATTGGGCATCAATCTTGTTTGTATATTTATTTATTGGAGAAAATACACCCATCATTTTATCAAATCTCACTTTCTGCAGACATAAATAACTGCAAAAAAATATTGGTTTTAGGTACAGTATATGTGAAGAAGCTTTAAATGCCAACATTAATGTTATACCCTCTTTGATGACCTATTTAGTCACTATTCCTTCCCTTGTTCAGCAAAACATAACAATGTAAGTTAGGTTTATTTCAGACTAGCTGCACCCCGCGGTTACACCCGCATAAGGCTCGATCCGATCGAAAGTATCCTCTGTCTTAATCCGTTCAGTCATTTTAATATGAAAGTGTAACAAACAAACAAAAAAAAAAAAAACTTTACTCATAATATTAGTTTTGACATACATTCTAATAACAACTTATACAGTAGTCCTGATTTATTATTGAACATAGTTAAAGTTTAAATAAAAACCAGCCAATTGCGAGTTGGACTCGCGCACAGAGGGTACCGTACCATTATCTATAAAAAACGGCAAAAGAATCATGTTTGTTGTATGGGTATGCCCCCTTAAGTATTTATTTTATTCTGTGTTTTAGTATTTGTGTTGTTGTTATAGCGGCAACAGAAATACATCATCTGTGAAAATTTCAATTATCTAACTATCACGGGTCATGAGATACAGCCTGTTAACAGACGGACGGACTGCGGAGTCTTAGTAATAGGGTCTTGTTTTACCCATGGAACCCTAAAAAGCAATAAAACACTTAGGAAAATGTTTCATGTGGTTTTTCTTCTGAGTTGCATTTGATCATTTGGATTACACCATACTTTTATTTTCACGTTACAGACAGTTGTTGTGTAACAGACGGCCAGGAGAATGTTTTACTTAAGCAATTTTCGCAGAAAAAGTCCCATACGGGGGAAATTCTGTCCACGTGTGATGCGATATTTCATCAGAAATAAAATGCCGAAATAAAATGACAATCTGACCGCTGTGAGATACGTAAACGAGATTCTCAATGAACATACGGCTGAAATCCACCTCCTGTCACACTTCATGCCCTGAAAAATGCACTTATTGAAGAATGGGAGATTATTCCTCTGCATATTGCTGGGAAAAATTCTCCCATTCAGCATATTGCTGAGGAATATTCTGCAATCAAAAAGCGTGGAGCGCTTTTTAGTATTGTATACTTTTAATTAATTTAAACAAAGCGCTCCACGATTTTTGATTTAATCATTGGATATAAAAGAAGAACTACTAGAATACCGCAGGATATTTTTTTTATTTAAACTATGTACTTATTTTGTTTTTCACGTCGAGAAGCTATCTTGCGTGGTTTTGGAAATATTTCATGATAAGTTAGTGGCTTTTTTATATTGCTCGTCAGTGTAGATAAATACCTTCAAAAAACATACAAGGTTGTCATGCATTGATACTCTCATGGTTCAGTGAGTTCCTCTAAATGGGCGGACAGTGGTGATAAGATTGATTGCAGATTCATAATTTAGAATAAATTAAATAATGATGCAAAAACTTAGGGATTATATTACGAAACTATTGTTGTGAAACTCGCCACAACTGGTGGTTGTACATAATGAATGTCTTGAGCCTTGCGCCAAAGCACACTAGGCGTCACGTCGCGTTTTGCGTCGTGCAGCGCCGCAACGCAAAATGTACGAAAGTTATAAAGGAGGATTTTTGCAATGCGTTGAGTTCCGGCGCGGCCCGCCCTAGTCTGTGCTAGCCTTTAGGAGTTTTCTCTCCACCACCTGAATACCTATGTATTCTTGCGCTGGAACACCGTACAGCTATTATAAAAACCTTAGAAAGAATATTACTTTTACTATACTAATGTCCCCAAACATTTTAGCGACGAATGCGTCTGGTTCGCGATCCAGAAAGGCATCGACGCATCCCGCAGCACCGTCCGCTACTTCAAACATAACAACATGGACCACCTCGAAGAGATGCTGGCCGAGGCTCAGAAGAAGAAGGAGCTCAACCCTCGCAGACGTGCCTTCCTCATTGCTGAAGCTATTTATTTTAATACCGGGGAGATGTGCCCGCTGAAGAGATTGGTGCAGCTGGCTAGGAAGTACAAATTGAGGATCATTTTGGATGAGAGCTTGACTATTGGGGTGAGTTTTACGTACTTGACTATGCTATAAAAGAATTCTCTGAATAGTCGGTGTTCGATATTCAATTTCTTCCCATTTTGCCTAGTGGAGATTCGCGGACATGCGTTTCCGTGAATTCACCATAGGGGGGGACATTTTAGGGGTGCTAAACGGAATACCTTACCGATTTACAGTTAGGTGTATTGCCTGTCGCCTTTAAATTAATAGAAAAATCATGCCCAACCCATGAAATAGAAAAACATGACGCTTTGTTATTTCGATAATCACAGCAAAAAAGAAACAATTTTTATTTTGACGTGAGTGTTGCGAATTTACATAAAAAAATCTATAAACATGCATAAATGCTAATGTAATAGTTTTTTTTTTATGGACTCTACAACCATCCATTACATCTTACAATGACGACATTCAAGTGAATTTTCGAATTCTAATAAGTAGGTATAATAGCTTTTTATAAACACTTCCATCCATTAATCGTTTGTTTGACGATAATCAACTGCAGTTTTAATGCATAACTAGGTCACAGCGAGATGCTACACTGCATCTAAGACTAAACGCCTTATTCAGGGACCCTTTCCCTAAATTGGGATGGAGTAATAAGAGAAAGGGAGGAAGGGTCCCTTTAAAAAAATCACATAAATATTGGTCCCTAAATATCATGTAGTATAATGGCCTACGAATACAAGGTACTGGAACAATTGCAATAGGAGTCCCTAAATGGTATACTGGACATTCTTAAACCAGACAGCATTGAATAAGACATTTGCATAATTATAGGAATGCTTTGACTGCCACGTTGGTCTAGCGATCGCAAACGCTCAAACTCAAAAGCATTTATTTCAAATAAACCATCTAGAGACACTTTTGAACTGTCAAGGAGTCGGTCAGTCAGAAATATGAAGCTAGTTGCCCATTCCAAAGCGTAGTAGGTACCTATGGACAAGAACGGGCTAGAAACTCCATGGACACTCTTTTAAATTACTTTGTTACAAAAATATTAGTTACATCATTCATGTTGAGTTTATAATTATTTATGTGAGAACGATGTAGAAAAGGCGTACCTACACGTTAAAAGCGCCCAGAGTAAGTACAGCAAATAGAAACAAAAAAAAACAATCCAAAAATAAAATAACTAAGCTAAGCATGAGGTCTTGGTTTCGATTCCCAGGTCGAGCAGTGTTATTGGGTTTTCCAAAAGCAATTTTTCAAAAGTACCCAGAAGTCTGGATTTGCGCCCGGTTGATGTCAATAGGCTCGCCTCATGTACGTGGGACTTAAACATAACTGGCGAAATATGAGTGTACTATAGGTAGTACACCCCTGCTTAACTCTTCGGAGAATACATGCGTATATGTTATCTATGATATCTATCTATATAATAATAATTTAATGCTCTTTGGGAGGGCCCTGGTGATAAACCTGGGGATAAACCTACTTCAGGCACCAGTCTCACACAAAGTTAGCTCCTTGTTTGTGTACTATTTTCGAATATTAGCTGTAAGTACATACTACACAACACACAACTAGTGTGGAGAAAATAAACGTTCATATTATTATAAAAAAATGCTGTTCGTTGGCAAGCGCATTATTGAGAACGGCTGGACCGATTTGGCTATCTTTAATTTTAAACTGTTCGTTAATAATTAATCCGAATCCAAGTTCTTACGAAAGAAAAAAATTAAAAGATGCTGGGAAATTTTTCATTTGAATTTTGTATGAATTATTGAAATTTGGACAGGACAACGTCTGTCGGTTAACTAGTGTTGAAATAAAATAAACTTGTTGGCATTGCGTACATTAGTGGCTGTGCTTCTATTTACATTTTATTTTATTTTTACACAAATGTACTTTTGTATATTGTTTGGGTCAGTGGCCACTTTAAGGCGTTTCCTCGACCAAACGACCTTGAGCGTTCGGTCCTTCTCTGTCCCGTCGCTGAGTCTCGTTCTCTCTCGCTCCCAGCGCACGGGCATTTATCATAGAATTCACAAAAATTAATATAATATATTAAGAAAAAAAAATAAGCGATCCAGCGAATTCAGAACTAAGTATTTTATTGTTGTTTTGTTTTAACGTAACAACACAATAAAGTAGAACTTAGTTCTGAATTCAAATTATTATACACGATACATCTAATAATTGATGGACATGGAAATCAGCATTCGTTTGTATTCGGAAATGCGATGATTCCCGAGGGACATAAAGAAAATAGTTGAACTGTACGTCCCTTGCAAGAGACGGTTAAACATGATTATCAGTAAATTGTACTTTTATTTACCCCTTCAACTTTGTTCGCAGGTCGTAGGACAGCACGGCCGGGGCCTAACAGAACTACTGAATGTACCTCGTGATGAAATCGATCTGATCGTTGGCTCTTTAGAGCATTCCTTCGCGACCGTAGGTGGATTCTGTGCCGGCACACACTTCATTGTGGAGCACCAGAGGCTCTCGGGACTAGGTATGTGGATAATTAGTGATATATACTACCTGTAACCATACCTATGTTTAACAAAATAAATTATTATTGATTATTGATTATAATTATAGCATTCCGAGATACTGTGTGACACAAGCTTACGTCATCAACGCTGTGTTACCAGTAGTGTGTAATAAATTAATAATAACTCCCCAACCGCCTTTATTACCTGTGCGAATCCGACAAAACAATTAAGTTTTAACTAACAATTACGTTAGTATACGTTTCAATTGAATTGTTTCGTTTGATTAGAAAAACGAAACGACAATTTAAATGCTTTTTAAATGTATATTTTTTAACAGAATGGTCACTGAAAATGTTTCCATAATTCTTGTTTTGTGGCAATAAAGTGGCAACTGGATAGTGATGTAAGCATGTGTCACTCCCGGAATGCCAGACCTGTTTTTTTTAGACCATTTGTATTGTATCAGTCAGGGATTATTGATAAGTAAATTGACAGCTTACGTCAATTTGATTGTCATTTCACGCAACTGTCAAAGGAAGACAGTTGTGATTTAAATATACGGCTAATTTATGTTGGTAATCAATTTGCTTATAAATTAATTTCCCTAACTTTAAATCAACATCATTAGCATAAGCAGTCCACTGCTGGACATTTCTACGCCATTCAACTCAATCCTTGGCGCCTCGTTACTACCAGCAACCTCCGTACGATTGTCGCTCCACCTTGCCTAAGGGCGTCCTATCGCACGTTTGCTGATTCACGGTCCCCACTCAAGTGTACCATTTAAGAATATAGGGGCCTATTGATAAATCAATTAATTGAGAGTTCCATAGAAGTGTGTATTATTTTCCTGCATAGCATAATGTGTAGATTTGATGCATTTTCCTCACTATCGATTATAATTATAGGGTAAGGACAATGCATCGAGTCTATAGTATAAAAAATGCTTAAAGTGACACAATATTATGAGGTTTTCCTATTGGATATTCCGTTTCCCCATGCTTCGTTTATGTAGAAAAATATTCTGCCAACGTGTATGGGTCAATAAAATATAACTTATTTATCTTTATAAGTATTTGATTTGACCTCACTACAGCCACTGACAATCGATAGCCATCACACTGCTTTCAAGTATTCACTTCTCCCGTTCCTCGACAGATTTCATTCCCAATTTATATGTTGGGTCACGAAATAAAGAGAATCTTTGTCCCTCTAACAGCAATCAAAATTTACCAAGCCTTCATCAATGTTACAGGTTACTGCTTCAGCGCGTCGTTACCGCCGATGTTGACGCAAGCCGCCATCTCAGCGCTAGATATCATTGAATCTAAACCAGACATCCTTCAAGAGCTCAATGAAAACTCCAAGAAACTAAATAGGTAAATATTTTAGCATAATATCATGCCTGTTTAGGGGTGTTAGGTAGAGGTGTACTACCTGTATTTTTTTAACTTTTTATAGGTATTACTAAGATATAGAAGTTGTAGTCGTCCTCGAAAAGGGTGGCACATTGTTGACTTTACAGAAAATAGGTGACGATGGTTTTTTTAAGGGCTTTCATGACTTGAGACATTCACCCCCCCCATCCTCCGAAAACCTAAATCCGCGCCTGACTTAGTACACTCACATTTCTCCAGTTATATTTAAAGCCCATTTAATAGGGGCGAGCCTATTGATAATGTAGCACAAATCCAGACTCCAGGCTGCTATCGAGAAATACCTGGAGGGAAAACAAAAAAAAAACCATCTCAATACGAAAATGAAATGGTTTACGGTATTGCAGTCCGCTGTTTTAAGGAATGGTTTTTACAAGATATTCTTTCGTTGACGTAGAAGTCAATTTTATCATTATCGTGCCTCTTAATAATGATGACGAATGCCTTCATTGAACTCTTTTAATAGTTAAACGATGATGGTGAATGATGATTGTATGTGAGAAATTCTTGACTTAAGTCGTCATAGAGCAGATATACTGTTATTTCCTTGTTCTCGGGGAAAACACGACAGCTTCCCGCGTAAATGTAATACAGAAACATTGTATCTACTTGATAAAAAAATATTCACCTTTAACCTCCGGTAACCATCAGAAAAACAAATACAATTAAATAAATTAACACCGTTTATGAGTAACTAAAGTCTTGACTCTTGCGCAAACGAGGGACAATTTGTCCGTTGACAATTTGAAATCGTATGGAAATCCTGGGAGTCTATTTGTCATACGTGTCTGTTATTGCATAAATTTCCATACGTTCTATCGTCGCAGACAACTTGTCCACGTTCAAATCGTCCGTCGTTTGCGCAGGCCTTAAAGGGGACGCGCCAAGGTAGCCCGCGAAATCCAATTTTTATTTAGTTTTTTGCAATTTGCAGGTCAGTGTCAGATTTTATGGTGATCTAAATAAGATTCGCGGCCGTATCAAATTTTTATTTATAGAATTATAATCATAAAAATCATCAATACATCTCTCTAAGTTCATATTACCCTAAGGAATGGCTATTTCATGAAATCATGACATTTGAGGCCAATTCTAACTTAAGGAGTTGTATTGCTGATTCTAATGATTGTAATTCTATGAAGCCTTATTTGTTACGGCCGCGAATCATATTTTAATCAATATACAACCTGACACTGTCCTGCAAATTGCAAAAAAACGTAAGTAAATTTGAATTTCGCGAGCTACCTTGGCGCATCTCCCCTAAATGAAAAACAAAAGTGTCGTGACGGTCAACATGTTACACTTTTCTCGGTCTGGCTCTCATTCGCCAAGTGTGCAGATTAAACGTGCAATAAGTTCTGAGTTTTCGTACTTTCTTTCTCGTACTGAGTTTGTTATTTAAAAGCTCGTAGGTTTATAGAAGCAATTTTCGATCTTGCAACTTCAAACATACTAAAAAGTAAGTAAGAAATAAATAACATGATAAAATGTTGATTTACCTATAACTGCAATTTTATTGGCATTCTGATAACATTGCTACACATTAAACGTACGATTTGATAAGACCCAACGTTGTCTTGCGCAATATTTATTGCTAAAGTTAATGTCAAGGGGATATGACTCACTCAACCACGGAACATATACGACGTAAATGTAACGTAAATACGAACGGTTTTTTAATCGAAAATACGACTACTCTGTAACATTTTGCTTTAGAGTTTATACTTTTGCGAATGGCACAATAAGTAACACCCATAAATATGAATAAAGTCTTAAAACTACGTAATTAATGTGTGGGGGAAAAGTTTTTTCTTATTGTATACTTAGGTATAAAGTTGTAGTAAAATCTCTTTGGCTGAATTGTTTGTCTCTGGCTGGTTTTGATACTATTAAGTAAAGGACATTTTAAAACAAAAAGTAAAAACGATTTCTGGCAATTTTTCAATGTTTTCTGTCCGCCAAAATGAGTGAATTTAACGAACAAATTTGATACATTTTGAAGTTTTATTACAAAAAAGGGAAAATTACGACACAAGCCGCGAAAAATGTGCGACGTTACTGAACTCAACGCAGTGTCGCACAAAGTTGGTTCAAGCGTTTTCAGACCAGGAATTTTGATGTCAAAGATGCAGCTCGTTCTGGTCGCCCTGTTACGGTTACGGATAGTCGATGCCATTTTTGAAAAAGTAGAGTATGATATAGTACATAAGAATTAAGGGTTGGCCACAAACAGTTTTGACCCAATTGAAAAAGTCTGGGTATACAAACAAGCTTGATATTTGGGTGCCACACGAGCTCTTAGTCTTGAAATTGTATACAAAATACGAAAGAACTTTTTCGCCGACCTAATATTCACCTTTCCCGTCATTTTTCCTTACACACGACCCACACACACTCACTCACTCACTCACTCACTCACTCACTCACTCACTCACTCACTCACTCACTCACTCATACACATACATACAGATACTAACTCTAGAATAAGTAATAATAATAACCGATAATGTAATATTTTTTCTGGTTTTATATAACTTACCGCATTTGTGTACGAGCGCATAATCTGATTTAAATGTAACTGCTTCCAAAGGGGTGGAGACCTGGTGTTCTGAAATACAGGTCTTACGCCTAGCTTAGGCACCAGTCTCGCACAATATAATTAAAACAATTATGTGTTTGTTCTTAATAATTTGAAGATGTACTTATACAGCGTGGCGCTACAATGGCGACATTAATTTAACACATGGATAGGGCTAGTGGCCAGTAACAATAAAAAATATTCGTAAAACACAAAATAACAAAAAATAAAAAGTGTTAACAACAACAGTGTGTGCCTCACGGCTGCGCCAAAAAGGTTCATATCAGCAAAAAATCAAAACATTTTTTTATTTCAGGAATACACGCATATTTAAATTAAACCAAATTACAAATTAACTATTAAAAAAATATTAAATTAATACAAAAGCTTTCTTATTATATTTTTTATTGTTACTGGCCACTAGCCCTACCCATGTGTTAAATTAATATCGCCATTGTAGCGCCACGCTGTACGAGTATGTTGTGGTGAGAAATAAATCATTATCTTATCTTATCTAATATTATGTGCGAAACGATTATTTTCAAATTGAAAATCGTTCAAATTTACATTACGTTTACTCTGCGCGTTCGTCCTATGTGCAGAAGGTCGGCTATATACAACGAGCAAAATCGCAGGCATCCATAGACACGCTCCACGTACAGCGAGTGCAGCGACTAGCATTCATTTCACGTTTGAGATCTCCGTACGTACGCGTCTTTTCAAATCCTTAATTCCAATTGGTGTTATTTCCACTTAAACAAAATAATATCAACTTTATAGTAGAGTAAATTAAGTTGATTTAAGGATAACTAGTAATATTGAAAAAGTTCTAAAAATGTTTGAAGTGGTAGCGCAAACAGAACTTTGTGGGTAGGCATTAAAGTTATTTTTCCATAAGCACCTGTACTATTCCGTGACTCAACCATCAGAATGCAGGTAGACATAGTATAATCAGCTGAAAAATGTAGGTATGTCAGATAAGTTAAGAGGAAATAAACATTGATAAGGATAAGTAAGGTAAACTAAAAGAACTGCGTTTAGGATTACTTAGTGAGATAATGCTTTTATGACATGGCAGTTGAGGGTTTGAAAGAGACAAAACAAAACAGTGCCATCAAACTTGGACAGGCAATCAAGGTTTTTTTTTTTTTGCATCTCTTTTTTTTTACTTCAATTTCTTGGCAGAGATTTACAATATACAGATTAAGAATTAAAAAAGCCGGCCAAGTGCGAGTTCGACTCGCGCACGAAGGGTTCCGTACCATTATCTATAAAAACGGCAATAAAATCACGTTTGTTGTATGGGAGCCCCTTAATTATTAATTTTATTCTGTGTTTTAGTATTTGTTGTTATAGCGGCAACAGAAATACATCATGTGTGAACATTTGGACTGTCTAACTATCACAGTTCATGAGATACAGCCTGGTGACTGACGGACAGACAGATGGACGGACAGCAGAGTCTTAGTAATAGGGTCCCGTTTCACCCTTTGGGTACGGAACCCTAAAAAGGATGTCCTTAGTTCCTTAGCAGATACAAGTATAGAATAGAATACAATACTCTTTATTATATACACCATAAAAATTACAGATATAAAAGTAGACATTTTACTTAGGGTGACACAATGGCCGGTTTTATCAGATAACCTATTGTATTTTTGTAATACATGGATAAATCCATGCTGATAATAAGAATTTCTGAACAATGATCCCTGGAAGTTTTTGCCAGACGCCAGAAGCCACCATTTCCTAATACTTAACCGATAAATCTTCTAATACTTAACCTATGCTGACATTATATTTTTTTTTTTTTTTTCAGCGCACTGTCTCGACTGAAGCACTTCACGTTCCGGGGCGACGAACTCTCCCCAGTCAAACACATTTACCTCAAAAATAACGACTTAACAGACAGACTGAAACACTCATACCTCCGTAACATCACAAACTATTGCCTAGAAAAAGGCGTCGCCATGGCAGTTGCAGCGTACTTACGGGATGTCGAAATTAACTGCCCAGAACCATCCATCCGTTTGACCAGCAGTAGGAAGTTCACAGATGATACCATAAGCTTAGTTTGTTCCTTACTAGATGAGGCCTACGAGAAAGTAGGTCCGCAACCTGAACTACAGCCTGTGTAGACAATACCTTTGCTTTAAAGTATTGTCTATGGTTTTTGGCGGGAAGTACAATTTTTGTTTCCTTTTTGGACTTTGTTATAAGAGATTTTTTTTTTGTTTTCCTTTTATGTTGAAGGCTTTCTTGTATTTAATTGCACTGACCAATACGCGTATCAGAGTAATATTTTTTACAATGCATTTAGGGCGATGAAATACATGTTACTATTTTTTTATGGCTTTATAATGATTGTTTCATTTTTTGCGATTTAATGCAATATGAATAGCAATAATTAGTGCAAAATCATAGTATCTAACGAAGTTACTTACGTTAACGAGTTTTCACGTAGTTAATTAATTATTATTTATGGAACTCATTCGCTTTAGAATTTTAATTAAGAAAATGGTTACTTACTTGTTAAGCATAGACAATATTATCTTATATTATTACTAATTATAGGATCCGTTAGTTATTATCTAAATCATGGAATTAGAAATAACAGTTTTTTCTCTTATTAATCTAAAGTTGGTGCATATTAAGATTAATTTAAAAAACACAAGTAAAAATAGCAATACAAAATTACTGGGTACAGTCGGCGTTTAAATTTATGTTATAATTTATTATATTACGTGGTTCAATAAGTCCCGATACTAAATACAAAAAAAAAGTTTTTTTTCTTTAACTATTTTCTAACATTTCTATTCAATGTGTGTCAAACGATTTATCTTTGGCTTCAAAATAAGCCTCCGTTGCTGTGATTACTTCACCCTTCGAGTCAAATTTCTTGCCCTGGAGCATTTTTTTTAGGTCAGCTATCACTGGGGTCCAGACATGGATAATACGGTCGATGGGGAAGTAATTCGAAGACGATTTCCATTAGCTTGGCCATCGGTATCATGGACTGTGACACGGCTCATAGTCCTGGTGAAAGATCTTATTTTTTCTTCATTTGAGGCCGTTTTTCCGCGACGTTTCGTACTTTAATCGCTCCAATAACCGTATGTAATATTCACTATTTATATTTATGCCCTTATCAAGGTAGTCGATGAAGAGTATTCCATGCGCATCCCAAAATATAGAGACCATAACCTTGCTGGCAGATTTTTGAGTCTTAGGCCGCTTCGGGGGGCTTTCACTGGCTGCTCTCCACTCTGCTGACTGCCAATTGGATACCGGAATGAAATGGTGAATCCATGTTTCATCCGTTGTCACATACCGGCGTAAAAAATCCTTTTTATTTCAATTAAACAGTGCCAAACAGCGCTCTGAATCGTTGATACGTTGCTGCTTTTAAGCAATTGTTAGCAAACGCGGCACCCATTTGGAAAAAAGCCTTTTCACGGCCAAATTTTGATGTAAAATAGTGAAAACACTACCAGTTGAAATCTTCACTATCTCAGCTATCTCGCGCAGATTTACCTTTCGATCTTGGAACTAGGACTTGGCTGATGTTTTGTCGAGTCACTGCTTCATTTGGACGACCAGAGTGTTCAGCATCATTTATGTCCATACGAACGCGCTTGAATTCGGCATACCACCGACAAATAGTTGGTGTAGACGTAGCAGATTCCAGATAACACTTTATAAGCCACTGCTGTGCTTGAACGGTGGTTTTTCCCATTAAAAAACAATGTTTTAAACTCGTTCTTTTTCCATTTTTTTTCCAGTAGCGTTACTTAAAATATGTCTAATTCAATATTTTATTGTTCGATTTTCAACAAAAAAAATGCCAATATTTGATGGCTAGTGCTTTCCAAAAATCGAAATAAGTTTTAATTTATGCGCCATCTCCAAGTCAGTCGCGGGACTTATTGAACGATGTGTTAATTTAAGTGCACAATTAATGCTTATGTTACTGTAAAACTGAATCTTATTAGTGAGTTAAATTCCAAATATGACTTGTTGTTAGATGAATTAATAATCGTGAAGTCGTGGTGCGATACTTTATATACAGGGTGGGGGAAATATTTGTCCCGTAGAGGAATTGAAACTCACTTGGCTCATCAGGAAATCGAAAGGAAAAGAGTGCCAAATAAATGTGTGGTATCAATTTACAGGGTCAACAATAAGGACCAATTAATTGACTCAAGACACATGTTTCTTTGGGCTAAAAAGGGCCCCTAATAGATTTTGATACAGGGCCCCTTTAAGACTAGCTACGCCACTCGTCTTGAGGGGAGCCCGCCACTGACCATCTTTTTCTCCACCCTGTATACTAAACCAAAACACTTAAGTATTACGAATAAAACCTCATATTGCATCATAGTTTTAATATATTTTGCTGCGCTACGTGGCTACAAGTACATTGAGTTACACTGATACACTGCTTAACTATTTATTTAAGTAATATTTATTTATGTATTATTACTTTATTAGTGTTATGATGTAAGACCAATAATATTATGTGTTCTCAATTCATGTATTTGAAAGGAATAGCAATTTTCTGACTTAGTCTAGCGCCTATGTCCATCTTTTTCTGGTTGCCAAAAGTCGGTTATGTCATGAAAATGCTGCCTGCCAATGCTAAAGATATCTAATGCGATCTATAAAATAAAATAAGATGCCACACCGACAAGTTCAACGATAACTTCTATTGTAATTGGGCTATAAATATACAAATAATCATTTAAGTTGTTAGTTCGAAGAGCCGCATAAATGTGGCAACCGTAAGTAGTTCTACTTGTGTATGTTAGTTGTAGTAGACGTCACCAGTTGCGCCACCGTCACCTGCGCGGGCGGCGTCAATAAATGTGCCGTCGCCAGCTATATAAGTCGCTTACCAAAATCGTTTGTGAAACCGGTTTCAAAAAAGTCCCGCTATGACGATTCGCCATAATGAGTTACTGTGACGTTCATAATTATATTAGCAATCATTTTACTATTCGTGCTAGCAATACTATGCGTACTTTTGCCAAATTGGATGATTGTTTTGTATCCATCAAGAATAATGATTACTTAATTAAAAGTAAGGTCAATTGGTCAATGACACTTCGAATATACAATTGAGTTACTAGCCCAATACTATATTTGTAACTTTGCACTGCTTTTAATTTAAACCTTATTGCTCAGATGTTAGGCTCTCTTTTCTGCAATATACTCTATTAATGTTGTCACTAGAGCTCCGGTTTCATAATATTTTTGTTTAAAAACAACGCAATGTCCGGTATCGATTTCGTAGTGTATTCTGAAAAATCTACTTTCAGTCGATTTTTTTTCCCTATCAACTAAAGATATTTAAATCTCTTTGCCTATCAAATACATCGAATTGACACACTGCTAAATAGTGCCTTGAACGTGGAATCTCATTTGATGTAAAAATATTTTTTATCAGTTAAGAACACATTCCAGTGAACTCCAAAGTATTATATTATTACGAGTATAGTTAATAATATAGTCTTACGTTATTTAAGAAAAATAGTGTTTTTACATCAAATGCTTTTATTATTACCAAGGATGTCACGAAGATCATGACCATGTTTCTATATTAAATTAATTATGATATTATAATAATAATTCAGCACACTGCTTGTTATGTTATTACATGAATAAATATGAGTATTTTTTAATTTGTTTATTTTTAATAATTACATTGAACACGACCGCTGATGGTGACAGTCTTAAAATGACTTGTAAGAAGTTTTTTTAAACTCCAATAGCTACTAAAATATTCACCATATAAGTTAATATTTTTCTTAAAACTACATGAAGCTATAATCGGCCTAAATATAGCTAAAACATTTTATAAATAGCAAACTTGGTGAGCAAAAGGTAACTTCTGATAAAAATGTTGCCTATTGCAATACAGTTAGTACTTACATCTTTCTATAGCCCGTAAATATTTGATACACATTCATGATTTGAAAACTGGTAATACTAACATGATTGTTGCCCACTGCTTTCATTTAAAATTGCAATTATGAACTTTTCACTTGAACTGGTGCTTATCCTAAATGGCGTTCTCTAATGCACATAAAAATTGACTCACGCTATATTTTGTCAAAAATTGGCAACACAAAAATCGTTGTAGCCAGCCACCGTGATTCAAAAAGTGTTGCTCTTAATCAGTGACCAGTTCATCGCTCATGCGGCAATACCCCACGTTTCTTTTGAACTCTGTTTCATCCGGCGCGTGGATTGGCTTCCTGATCTCGATCAGCCGTCTATCTGTTTCCAAGGCTTGGTTCTTGTATTGCAGGTCCTTGGTCACGCGCGCATGGTGATTGTACATGCCGTGGTATGTCGTCCTGAGAATGAATAGTTATTTTTTTTGCGATGAGTTATAGTAAGAGCTCTTCGTGAAAACGCTCGTCTTAGGATTGTCTCCCTCGACACCTATTTCTGGAATCAAGCAGCATTGTTGCAGGGCCCGATCTAGCCGTTAGCCGTTAGTCTTTACACTAACACCATCTATGTCATGAGCTTGTTATTCCAAAGATGAGTTGGTAAATACAGGGTCAAATAAAATATATGTTAGTCTACTGGGCTTCTGAACAAGTACACAAAAGCTCATGGGAGTATATAAACACATCAAAAAAAGTTTGCGATCAATTTGAAAAATCGAAATCTTTAGTTGTTACGTACCTAATCTATAACTATTATAATTTCTTATTTTTAGATTTTTTATGTAAAAATATAGAATTCGAATATAAAACAAAAAAACAAATTTAATTGCTTTTCCATATAAAAAGAAATTCAATCCAAGCTTACGCTCATTCAGAAATCTGACTTAGTCAATTTAAAAGATTTATAATATTTTTCAAGGAAAGTTGTTATTGATAAAATGCCAAGAGGATCCGAATCCTGTGTCGTGACCACGTTGCAGAGGTAATTTAGCTGACCGACCCCGCAGTGGTCGCCCAACTGTTCTGACTGCTGCTCAGAAGCGCTATATCAGATTGCTGGCAGCCCGTGACCCAATAATCAACGCTACTAAAATAAAAGCGGAAGTGCGGGCCGCCTCTGGACTTGAAGTCACCACTCAGAGCATTCGGAATTGCTTACACCAGACTGGACTAAGAGCACGGAGGTCTTGGCGAGCACCTCTAAATTCACAGCAATATCAGCGACGGAGATTGCAGTGGGCTAGGCTCCGGCAAAATGAAGAAGATGAGGAGGAATACATTGGCAAAACTGTCTCTTCGTTGACGATTTGCGAATCGGTACTCATCCAGATAACCGACGTGTCCGTGTCTGGAGAAGATCTGGAGACCCTGAAAGGCAACTAACTGATACTGGAACCGTTCAGCAAGGCGGGAAATCGGTGTCCTTTTGGGGTGGAATTATGATTGGAGCTAGAACGCCTTTGATCTCGTATCGAGGCTCCATGCCGGCAGATAGGTACAAAACAGTGCCTATTGATGGAATTGTCAGACCACTCCGAGTAAGCCATGGGCACCAATTCGTACTGGTCGATGATAATGCGCCCGCACAAAGAGCTCAACGAGTCAATGCTGCTCTCCGAGAATACGACATCACAAGGTAAGACTGGCCTGCCGGCTCGCCTGACTTAAACGCAATAGGACACGCATGGGTTGCTCTTAAGCGACCTGTTTGGAACCGTCAGCCACGTCCCCAGTCAGTGCCAGAGATCAGGGGAGCCGCTATTCAAGAATGGGACAGGTTACCGCAAGAAATGCTGGATTACTTGATCCTCAGCATGCCCAAGAGGTTCTCGGCATGTGTGCGAGCCGGGGGAGGAGTTATATTGTAGGTATTAAATAAAAACCTATTAATACATTTTTGTATAAGTTTGGTTAAACGATATTTTTCTTCCATCAAATTTCTATTTCAATTACATTATGATTGAATTACTCAATTGAAGATATTTAAAAAAAAAAAAAAACAAGAAATTTATTTCTATTTAAAAAAAAAGATAATGTTCGCGACGATGCGTCACTTATAGTGTATTTAGATAGTTTTTTTTGTAAGATAACTTAAATTCAGTGATAACAGTGCTAGTTATACGATAGAAACAGATATAATATGTTGTTTAGTCCATAAAACCGTAAGTACGACCCATTCAAGCCTCAATTAAGTGGACTAAATAGTCGAAAACCGTAGTTTGTTTAGTGTGTCCAGATAACCTAGACCAAGACCTAGCCCTGGACCTAATTTTCGTATATCGAGTCCTTTGAATAAGCCCATTTAATTGGGTTTGAATGTCGGGCTGCGATAGTTTATGAATTGTTTATTGTTTTGGTTAATGAAACATACTTTCAGGGCGCGTCACGCCCTGAAAACGATAGTTGTGATGTTTAAAATATTACATTGTTTCAGTTCTATAGACCGGCCTGAGGTATCTATAGCTTAATCGAAAATCGGTTCAGCGGTTTCCGAGAAAAACAGCTGACAAACACTTATATCGAAAATTGTAATATTTTCTCTGTTTCCCCTGCAATAACTTTTCAGTGGAAACAGATATAGTTGTTATAGATACCTCAGACGATAGGTAGTTTTTTAAGGATTTCATTAATATGCCTTACGTATTAAACGTATTAACGTATTACGTATTAACATGCCTTATGTATTAATAGTAAATAACGTGTATATAAGCTTTAATGTTACATAAGTCAGATGAAAATTTCGTGTAATAAAAACTTTGAATCAGGAAGTAATTAGCGGTTCTCGTTAAAGTAAAGTTTGATAGTACGTTAGTAAACATGTAAAACATAGAAATTTCGTAGTCATCGGCAGAGTATTTTAAATTGTCTTATATACTTCAAATAGTTCAAATAGCTTTTCACAAAAGTTCCGAAAATCGCTTCCTGAAAATTCGTGAAGACTTGTGTTATTATTCAGTCACCCAGGTAAATATAACTAGTCAGAGAGCGACAAAAACATGGTCAAAACGTACTCCATTAATCAGAATAGTGAAAAACACTGGTATACATAAGAAGCAGGAAGCCACCTGGAAGATGGGAAGCAGGAAACAGTCACGAAGATAAGCAGCTGGCAGCCGTCTGAAGATATCTGCAACCTATAGGTGCAGGACGTCAGCGCCGTCTGGACAGGGAGGCCTATCCTCTCACACACACAGGGATACACCTGGATAGGCTTACACACTCCCTACACCCTTCGCGTCCGACGATCACGCCCGTCCGGCACAGATAAAACGTAAACACTTTGTCTTGACAAAGTTAAATTTAAAAAATATATCAGCTTTTGCTAGTGTTCACAAACATTTTTTGATGTGTGTATGTAAATATATACAAATGTATATTTGGCAGTATATAGTGTGTCATGGACATCGAGGCGCAACCGTTACCATGGATTCAGTACATGATCCTGAATCCCCTGCGTTTAAATTTTTCGTCTTACTGTTCCATACATATTGACTGCGTAAGTATTGCACTTTTGTACGAAGCAGCAGTTTTTTTTTTGTAACCGATAAAAAATGTCGTCGCTAGGGTTCTACAGTCATGTGCTGAATTCGTTACAGTTTGTGCGTCGATGTCTCCGCCACATTGTATATATGTCTGTTCAAGAATTCTCAGAAACGACTGAATGGATTGAAATATTTTTATATGCATATGTATCTGTCAACTTCCTCATGATCATCAACCCGCCCGGAGCCCTCAATTTTGCCGCCCAAAATTTTTGGCGCTGGGCATTTGCCCGGCTTGCCCCCCCTTAGATCGGGCACTGCATTGCTGTGTTTCGGTTTGAAGGGACTGTGTCGGAGTTGATACAGTAACATGAGTTATTGCAGCATTTTTTCTGGGATATTAACGCACCTGTGATGCCTATCCTTGTATACGGGCGCCACTTACCATCAGTTTGCCATAAAAAAAATCACATAAATGGTGTAGAAATACTCACAGTGCTTCTTCCAATTTCTTCTCCAGCATATTGTGACTCATATGGACTCTTTCGAACTCTTCTATCAGACCACGCATGGGTTTGTCCTGCACTCTTTCAAGGACTGGTCTCATGGTCCTGGTCTCCAACCTGGTCTCTACAAGCTTGGTTGGATTTATTTTGTCAGCGACTGCTGCACGCAGCGTCTCAATCTCCCTGTCTATCTTCTGGAGGTTTTGTTCCAGCTGAAATGGAAAAACCTTATGTATGGCTGTAAAGATATACCTACCTATCACTACATGGGTGCGGTATACATCAGGGCGGTCCAAATAGTGACGCCCAAAACGATTTTTCGAAGCCTCTCCAAGGGCTCTCCGTAATACCCCCATGTAGGTTATTAGAATATACCTACCTATATATATATATATTCAGTGATTATTTCAAAACACATTCTACGTCAAAACTTAACCATTAAGTTACATTAAATCAAATAGATTTTACCAGATTCTGGGCGCATTATTTACGACCGTTATTATACTCCAGTGCTACCCTCCCCTCACAAACAAATCGGTGAGCTCAGAAGATAAAAATGTGCGACTCTTTATCACGGCCCTCTTGTGCTGACGCTTCTATCATACTTACCTTATACTTCTGCCACTCCATTTCATTCCGAGCCCTCTGTATATCATAGACCCTCCTCCTCATTATCAGTTCCACATGCTGGCTCTGTGCGTGCATCTGATTCCTGGCCTGTTCACGACTCTTGAACATCGTCTCCCGAAGAGTCTTCGATTCAGACATCAGCTGCTCAGCTATCTTTATTGTGTTCTCTATGCAGTGGACGTAACTCTCCTCAGTCATTGAACTGAGAATGGAAAAAAGTAAAAAAAATACCGGACAGACAGACTACAAAGTGATCCTATAATAAAAGAATTTCGTTTTTCTTTTTGAGGTGTAGGTATGGAACTCTAAAAACATGTAACTAGACTGCAAAAGGCTATGGACTACTGGACTCCCAAAATACTGCAAGGTTATTTCTCCTCTTATTTCTGAGAGCGCCAACTCATCTGTTAGTGAAGTGATAACTTTGTTGACTATTGGAAACTCAAATTCCTTCAACTATTCTCGTAGTATGCATTTAGGTATTGAGAAAGCTAGTGCTAAACAATGAGTGAATACCAACGATCCTAGAAGCTCTGAGCTCTGCATCAGATAGCGTACACCACCAGTGCAAATTCGTCTATGCGATCTCTAAAAGCTAGGCAGATTAAGTACCTTCATATACCTACCTAGTCTAATACCGGTAGTTTCTCGTCACGTCGCGACGTCAGTCCATACTGTAAAGGTTGGGAGAATAACTAAGCAACTTACTTTATAGGAACCCTGGTAGGATCCAGCTTGAAGCATATATCCGTGCTGTCTCTACTCAGGTCTTTGACGTGATACTCTAAATCGATGGTTTCGTCCTTATTTTTGATCTCGCGCTCCAGGCGGCAGAGCACGTTTGTCAGCTCCTTTATCTTTTCCCAACCCATGTGACAGACGTCCATTAGGACCCGTTTATTGTTCTCGGTTATGTGCAGTTCCTAGAGGAAAACTGGTTACTTAGAAAACTATTTGACGGTAAGACTCAACAACACTTTCTTTACCCATTTAAAAAGGAGTGTGCTGTGCAGTGAATAGGAAACTAACATAACGTAAGGCTAGCTAGCACTAGTTAAAAACAATTACTAACAGTCTTCCATTAAGTATCATCAGAGGGGACATGAGGATGAGGCAGAACTATCAACAACAACCATCTCTCTTATACCACCACGAGCCTCTGCTATGTGGGCCTACAACCTACAACACATGATAGTTAAGCCAAGTAACAAAATCTTCTGCAGTTAAAATTTAAGAATTATCAAGCACTGGATACGAAAGAATTGTTTTATCAAGAAAACACGATATTTACCTTATGTAACTCTTCCCCAAGTTGGTCTCGAGTCAGCTCCGGAGGCACCCTCTGGTCTCTGTTAGAGAGACACTGGGATATCACCATAAGTGGTACTTGTAGAGACTCCAAGTGCAGTTCGGTCGCGTTTTTCTCTTCTTTTAGAGCCCTAATTTCGTCCCTGACACATTCCCTTGTGAACCTCTGCTTCTCCCTCCATGCTTGGACTTCGAATATTCTGGAAAGTAGGTACACGTTAATAACTTCTCTATCAGGACACCTGATCCGAAACTGCTTTCTGATTCCGAAGACCCTTTCAGAAATCGGAACAGCATGGCGCATGCATGGCGCCTTTGACTACCTTGTTACAGCCAGTTACTGTAGAATCCTCAACAAGGGGGGAAAACGACTTAGCAGGAAGAGTATCGATTTCCTGAGAGACGCTTAACTTATAAATACTTCTGTGCTTCCGATGGTAATGTAGCAGCTAGACATACTCGTTGTTTATTCCAAGTGAGTTGAAATAAAAATAAACAGTAAGACCTTACCTATCCCTCAACAACTCATTGTTAACGTAGGTATCCCATCTCGTGGTGACTGAAGTTTCATTCCTCAGCTGATTAGCTCTTTGCCTCAACTCGTAGGACTCGAAGCGACGGAGTCTAGCCTCGTTTTGCAGCCTCTGGATATTCCTTGTCCAGTCCAACACAGTTAAAGGACGATGGGGCTTCTCAAAAACAGGTATAGAAGCGTCCATTTTTCCAAGGAAATAAAATAACTACACTAAGTACTGAGCTACGTTCCAAAATGGGCTGCTAACAGAATGTTAGAAAATATCGAATTGTTTGATCAATAAAGTAATGGGGATCCACATGAGTTTCAAGAGAATAGTAACATCAGTGAACTCCAGTCTCTATCACCTAAATAATGAAGTTTTCATTAATATAAGAAGAGGTCTGAATAGAAAAATAGAATAGAATATAATATTGCGACCATAGCTGGGCACCGTTAATCAAATAGTTAACTTCGTTAATCGTTAATCCGCTACAAAAAAAGTTAGCTTCGTTAAACGTTAAAGCGTTACATTTCGCAAGAATTAACGCAAGTTAACGTTAATCGTTAATCCGTTAATATGTGTAAAATTGCATTTTTATATCGTTGCGTTATCACTAACGCAATGATTTAAAAATGCAATTTTACACACATTTTTACAATTTTTTGTTCACACTTATAAAACCTGTTGGTTTATGATGTTAGGAAGGAACTGGAAGTTAGGAAGAAAACAAAATACTTGTTTAATTCAAATGTGTAATTTAATCGCCGGGCATAAGGTGCATATTCCCCTTCATGAACATTAACATATTGAAGTTCTCGTCTGAAAGGGAGGCTCGCTTTGGTGTTAAAATGTCTTTACCTGTGGAAAACAGACGTTCAACTGCAGCGCTTGAGGGTACAGCAGTATTGTATTTGATGAATAGATTTATGAATATCTGTTCCCGGAACCCGATTCCATGTCTTCCAACTTCGTTGATATGGTTTTAATTACTGCACTGCACAGTACACTTTTTCTATCTAACTGCACTCTTTTTTATCAACACGCAAATGATGACTGACAGTAATAATTATAATAAATAACAACAAAAAACACTCGTCACTCTAAGTACCGGCGCGGCGCTAAGTAATGAAATGATCAAACGAAACAAATCTCTTCGCAGTTTTCTCACTCGCACGCGCCGGCAAAATATATTATTATCTAGTTTTGTTTTTGTCTCACTTCACTCGCTGCCACGCGCCGCCCGGCACTTGTCATTTCATTCCATACTTGTCTGAACCTGTTTTTCGCGCCGCGTTGCGATGCCGGCCGTGCGGTAAATAGTAGCTGTACCCATTGGATTAACGATTAACGGACTTCTGACTGATGTTAACGGAAGTTAACGTGTCCGTTAACATTTTTAAAAGTTAACTTAAAAGTTAATCCGTTAATCAAAATATTAACTTCGTTAATTAACGATTAACGGATTAACGAGTTAATGCCCAGCTATGATTGCGACCACTCCAATGAAAAGAAACAAGGGGGTTTCCTTTTTCCTTGGGCTAACCATTTGAAATTCGTACCATCTCTGATTGCGGACATTGTACTTTTTAAAACATTGCAGGTTATTACAATATCGCGCCTATGTATCTTCTTTTTTTAATATTTATTTTTGAACTAAATTAATATAAATAACAGCAATAATTACAATAAACAATATTACAAATTCTTCACTTTTAATTAAAAGTTCCTCAACTTGCAAAAAGACAACGGAAACGCCAGTTGTCAGTCAGAACATAGACAGACCAATATCAAATCAAATATGGCCGACTAGTAGATAAGTAGCATTTGCAATTAAAGTCGACCCAATGGTTGTTACGCCAGAAATAGTGTAGAAAATTTATCGATTCCTAATAAAAAAGCGTAACTTAATAACCAGTAACTTGAATTGCTCAGAAATTCAGTATTTCTTAAAGTTTTTGTGTTGTTCCATCGTTGTTTAAAGTAAAGATGTAAGTTGGCTTATTTTTGTTATATTTTGTTTCGCTTCGCTTGGTTAATTTACGGGAGTTTTGTGATTAAGGTACGACGATAGACGTGGAGGACGTGGTGGCGGTCGCGGCGGAAGCCGTGGGAGCCGCGGTGGCGGTAGAGGTGGTTCAAGAGGAGGCCGATCGAGTGATCGGTCCCAGGAGAGAGGAAGTAGCCGCTTCGGGAGCAGCCGGGGAGGCCGGGACGGCGGCGGCCGAGGAGGACGTGACAGCGGCCGCGGCTTTGGAGGCCGAGGTGGCGGCCGGGACGACTTCCGAGGAGGGAATTTCAAGAATGACCAACCGGGTGGCAACCTCCGTAAAATCCGCTGGGATACTATCACTCTCACTCCGTTCCAGAAAAACTTCTATGTACCACACCAGAACGTCCAGGCGCGCAGCCAAGCTGAGATAGAAGCCTACCGCAGCCAAAACCAGATCACTGTGAAAGGACGCGATGTTCCGGCCCCAAGCATGTACTTTGAAGAGGGTGGATTCCCAGATTATGCTATGAAGGAAATTCTGAAACAAGGTTTCCCACATCCAACTCCTATTCAAGCTCAGGGTTGGCCTATTGCACTATCTGGACGGGATTTAGTGGGAATTGCTCAAACAGGTTCTGGGAAAACCCTGGCATACATATTGCCAGCTATAGTACACATCATTAATCAGCCTCGACTGCTGAGAGATGAGGGGCCTATTGTTTTGGTTTTGGCTCCGACTAGGGAGCTTGCTCAACAGATACAACAGGTTATTGTTCTTAATTATTGTATTATTAATCTTTGCTCTTATACCAATTTCAAAGTAACAATAAGGCCTGCCATTGGACTGACACAAGATTGCCTAAGGTTTACTCATTGAAACAACATTAGAACTAATTGTCTCTAATATAAATACTTTTAACAACAAAAAAATAAGATGGGTATTTGTTTTCCATTGTGCTACTCCAGGCGTTGATCTCAATGAATGGAATCGCTGCGGAGATGACGGACAATACGAACGAACTGGAAATAGTAAATTTATCCAATTACATTTAATTAGTAGAACTAGCTTATTGCAGGCAGGCTATGTTCGAAAACCTGATGAAACATTGACATGATTTTTCGCAACTCTTTTTCGATTGTTTACCCAAATTCAAAATTTTCTCTTTTATTAGGTGAGGTTTCTGAACGTAACCTTATTTATTTTGTTTTAGTTTTGGGCACAAGTATTTTTTGTTTTTTCTCTTAGACCTTGCAGCTTATCTGTGGAATGCTTTCTTTATTGTGTAGATTTTTCAATATTACATTTGAAAAAAGGCAATTTGCTTCATCACCTCATTTATACCTACAATATTATGTAAATTATTATAAAACCAATCAGGATACTATTCAAGGAAAGCCTGCCACAAAAATATTTTGAAATAGAAATAGTGGGTCATTGCACACCCAACATTTTCACAAGTTTTTGTGGTAGGGTCAACTATCTGGGCCATACACACTTTTGGGTCAATCTATAATTTCAAATATTCTGGGACTCATTTCATTAAATAACTCAACAATAAATTACACATGTCCAGTAGAATAGTAATTTTGTTTTTGTTGTAAGTTTTTTTATTAATTTATCTTTTGTCACTCCTTGAGTCATGCTTTCATTATTGTTTCATTTTCACTGTTAACAAGTGTGTCGGAGCAGATTAGGGTGGGGCTGATTAAATAGTTATAAGCTGCAATGTAATAATACAGCATTGAAAGCCATTTACACAAGCGCAGTCTTCTGTCAATGTTGACCTTGAATTCATTGAAAAATACCTTCAGACATAACTCAATTTATTTCTCCACAGTTGTGTAATAGCTTCTTAGCATTTTTTTTTTGCGTTTTATCAAACACCAATATGCTAGTTCTAGTCTCTTATGGGAATGTCGCCACACCCACAAGAATTTGCCACCCACGTGATAACACAATTTATTTCTTATCTAACTCAGAAACGCCTGGAATAAGTAATCATTACCGTCATCTCCATTTAAAACCAATAGCTCCTAATAATCTGCTCTTACATACATTCTGTATTTGTTTATTCACCTTTTATCTAAATACTTGAACAACTGAATGTAACATTTATACAGGAATTAAAGGCATTCTTCCTGTTTGCAGGTGGCCAATGATTTCGGCCAGAGTGTGCAAGTTCGCAACACTTGTATATTCGGAGGCGCTCCCAAAGGACCCCAAGGCAGGTTTCTGGAGCGAGGAGTCGAGATTGTCATCGCGACACCTGGAAGACTTATTGATTTCTTGGAGAAAGGTGAGGTTTTAAACTAACAAACTATTTTCCAAGTTTTGTAAATACTGTTTTTTGTCTTTTCTTGGTATCTTATACAAGACCTACAATTAAATACTAGTCAAACAATTCTAACAATAGGACCACTATTCAATGCATCAATGAACAATGTGGTCCTTAAATACCTACATCAATATTTTTAAACCTAACAAGATTTGTATGGGTTGAATTTGGTCCTTCGATACATACAATAACAAAGAATTTTTATCAACAGAGACGACAAACCTTCGTCGTTGCACGTACTTGGTGCTGGACGAAGCAGACCGGATGCTGGACATGGGCTTCGAGCCGCAGATTCGCAAGATCATCGAGCAGATCCGACCAGACAGACAGGTGGGTGATAAACATAATATCTATGTAAACCTACTTATATTATAAATCTGAAAGTTTCTGAGGATGGATGGATGGATGGATGTTTGTTACTCTTTCACGCAAAAACTACTGAACGGATTTGGATGGAATTTGGAACACAGATAGTTTATATCCTGGATTGACAAGTAGGATACTTTTTATCCCGGTACACAGTATGATAAATGCCTCAAAAAAACGGACATCGCTTTTTTAACCGACTTCACAAAAAGGAGGAGGTTCTCAATTCGTCTGTTTTTTTTTATTTTTTTTTTTCTGTGTGTTAGCTCATAACTTTTTTCTGGGTGAACCGATTTGGATGATTCTTTTTTTATTTGATAGCTGGTGCTTCACATGTGGTCCCATTTAAATTTGATCAAGGTCTGACCAGTAGTTTTTGAGTTATCCTTAATACTGCAGATTTTTTCCACTTAGTTTATATGGATGATGTGTTAATAATTTCCTGTCACTGTTATTTACACACCAAGTAGTGGTATACGAATTTGTGTGGGGTAGGTACCGCAACTAAAAAGTGAAAAATAAAAACGTTTTTTACAAAAAAACAACCGACTTCCAAAAAAAAACACTAAAAGACGTGAAAAATAACTTTAATTTCGGAAGTCGGTGGCCAAACACGAAAATACAAAACCAAAGGCACCGACTTCCGAAATTAAAGTTATTTTTCACGTCTTTTAGTGTTTTTTTTGGAAGTCGGTTGTTTTTTTGTTATTTTTCTAATCGATAGTGTACATTGTTTTGAATGCTAGAGTAGAACTCCCAGAAACCAATTCAACTTAGAACCAGAGCTATAATTTTTTAAATATTTTATTCTGGTTATCCATAGAAATCAAAAGAATTGCTTTAACTTATTATCAGTGATCGGAGTAGGTAGATTGAACTGGGGTCATTGATCCGAAACGTATATATTACTATGGACATTCCTCCGGAATTGGTGGATTATTAAAAAAAAACCGGAACTTATGTAGGAATTGTATTCTGCCAGAGTGGAAGGAGTCATTTGATGATTTGCCATCCTCAAAAAAAAGGTAGGAATTGTAATAAAATGAGCAATTTTATTCTTTATTATTCTTCCTATTTTTTTTTTGTCACGATTTGACAAAACCCAACGACCAATCAGAACAAAGGATCATGGGTGGTACAATAACCGGTTATCAGAACAATGCGTACGCCCGCCGGAAATACTAAATCCGGAAATACCGGAATTACTTTCCGGAAAAATGGCTTATCCATGTTATTCTTTCTGTGTGCATTTATGATACAAGTACTAAAAATCAATCTACCTACTCCGATCACTGCTTATTATGTATGCAACTTTTTTATGTTTTAATTATAGTATGCGATGAAGCCACTTTAGTTGCTATTTTAAGCAACAAAAATTATGTTTTAGATGTAATCTAAAGCAAGTTACGTAATTTTTTCTGTAATCTTGAAATTATTTTTTTGCGCGGGTTGTATGGGGTAGTAGCATTTTATTTTCACACACATTATTGTTTAGTATTATGTTAACCTGCCTGTAAAATATCAGATGCCTAACGCGAAGGATATTGGATTTTCGAGAGTAGTCTTTTTTTTGTTAGGGTTTTCACTAATCAAAAATCTGAAAACAAAAACGTTTTTTATTCTTAAACTGAAGTAGGTATTACTCATTAAGTATAAAGAGTAACTATAGAGATACCCATAGATAATTTTATGGAATAAAAGTTTTCTTGATTTAAATAATTTTGAGAAATTCAAAAATTGCTCTTAGTGGCTGTTTGTAGGTAAAGTTGTGATGTTATTATGGTTCATGCATATGTTTGTTTGTTTATTGTATTCTAATATAAAACCGTTTAATATAAAAATATTTTATACATTTAAATTACATTTTTCTGATGAAGGGGTAAATGTGGTATAGGGAAGGGGTCCGCCCTCGTCAGCTTTAATAAAACTAAAACCCTATTATTACCCCTTGCATGCAAATTTACATACTCACAAATTGTACTTTTTTTTTTAAATAGTGAAGATAAGACTTAGATATAGATAGATAAGCACTGCAACCGGGCGCCGGGACCCGCAGAAAAATAGAAAATTAATTATCTCAACAGAAATTATTAATTGCAATTTATGTGTTCTGAGAAAGACAACCCTATAATCAGAGAAAAAAATTAAAACCATAGAATCATCATATCTTCGATGTCCTGATAGGTTTGCATCTGATTATTTTTTATAGTTAATAGTACAGTTGTGAAGAATAGTTTAAGATAAATATTAGGTGCTACTAACAAAAGATGTCCGAGGGAATAAATAAAAAGGAAAAAACATAAAATCAGGCATATTTATTTTTCTATTATAGCGAAATATTTTCTGTTTCGCCTATATAATACCTTGCATGTAATGTCAAAAAACTTCAACAACAAATGTTCAAATATTTTCACCACATCGTTTATTTTTGAGTTTTTCTGAAAATCCAAAAACAATCTAATAAAAATTATAACTCTATTTTAAAGTATATTTAAGATCCGGGAGTTCTACTCTCGCATTCAAAATAGTTCATACTTTCGATTATTAGAATAAAAAAGGATGTCCGTTTTTTGAGGCATTTATCATACTGTGCGGTAGTACGTTCCCGTGGGATAATTTCCGACATCTACATGGGCGAAGCCGCTGGAAAAGCTACTAGTGGTAATGGCCGCGACTTACGAGTTGTAGGTCGTAGATTAGAACCCAAACAGGCGCTATACTTTGTATAAATTATTTCATTACCACTGCTCTCAAAACGGTGAAGGAAAACATCGGGATGAACGTCATGTTCTAGAACCTAAAATTCGAAGATACGAGGGCGGCACTGAAAATTTCGGGAATCAAGGAAGTGACACCACATTACTATTTATAAATTTATTTATTGCTTTTCGAAGTATTCTCCGCGAAATTTGACACATTTTTCCATACGATGGAACCAATCATTGAAGCAACCATTCCATTCGGAAATTGGGGTCTTCAAAATGGCCGTTTTGTAGGCGTCCACAGCTTCTTCAGGTGATGAAAATCTCTGTCCACGCAATTTATTCTTTATTTTAGGGAAAGCATAGAAATCATTAGGGCTTAGGTCGGGGCTGTACGGCGGATGGTCTAATAATTCTTTTTTCTTGCTCTAAAAACTCTTTTGTTCTGTGCGCGGTGTGAGAACTCGCATTGTCGTGATGGAGGATGATGCGGCGGTTGCAGTTCTCTTTACGGAGTTCAGAAACGACCTGTGGCAAACAAATGCTAGCATACCATTCTGCATTAACCGTTCTTTGTCCCTCAAGAGGAATAGTCGTAACATGGCCGGTTTTGGAGACAAACGTGGCCACCATTTTTATGCAACACTCCGTGAACGAACAATTTTTGTTGGCTTTAACTCATTTTCGAACACCCAAACTCGTGACTGGTTTTTTGTTTCGGGTTCGTACGCGTATATCCAGGATTCGTCACCTGATACGATGTTGTATACAGCATTTGAGGATCCTGCGTGGAATCTTTCGAGAGTTCTGACGCACCAAGTAACGCGAGCCGCTTTTTGCTCTTCACAGAGCGAATGCGGTATCCATCGGGAAAACAACTTTTTTACACCTAATTGTTCATGCAAGATTATTTGTATTTGACTCATGCCAATGTCTAAAGTTGCCTGAATTTCGCGGTATGTCACATGTCTATCTTCCTCAATCAGCTTACGCACAGCATCAACGTTTTCTTAGGTGACTGCAGTTTTTGGACGACCTTGACGGGGATCATCACTGAGCTTGACACGTCCACGTTGAAATTCAGCAAACCAGCGATAAATTGTGGTTTTGGATGGGGCTTCATCACCAAATGCAGAAATCATCCGGTCAAGCCCTCGTATGTGACATCTACCAACTCGCACTATGCCCGCGTGGTGGATTACGGCTCAGTCCCTCTCACACAGACAGCCCCGGATCTAGATATTTTTCGAGGCGGGGCAAAAACTGCTGTCGGCCGCCCCCCACCGCCCCGCCAATGCTTTAACCTTTTACATGAATCCTTATTTATTTAAATATACACTGACATGTCGAACATTTATTTTAATTAGGATAGTTTGAAGGCTAGTTTCAAATAAATCGTGAGATTATAGCATAATAGCTTCTGTCTGCGACTTCGTCCGCGTGAAATTTTGGCTCCAGACCCACGTGTCGCTGCGCATCGCTCGCCCACAATATTACTTCGTTTTCGCATAGCGTGCTCTGTCTTTTTTTGTTACTGCTCGGTTTCTAAGGGTTGCAGCGTGATGTTAAATAGCCTATAACCTTCCTCAAGAATAAGGCTATAAAAAAAAAAAAAACGACTGCTAGTTCCAGAGATTAGCGCGTTCAAACAAACTCTTCAGCTTTATTATTAGTAGATTAGTGTTTTATTTTATTAATTAAGAATCTATTCAAGGGGCTGAATTAGATTTTGAATTGCTAAGATCGCGACACTCGACTTATGCAGTAAAGCTTAATACCAATTAAGACGATCAAGAATGCACGAGCGAGCACGAAAATTTTAGCACTTTGCCCCAGATAAGTTAGATTTTTAACTACTCAGCGAGCGTAGCGAGCTCGAATATTTTGCCAGAAACATATTAGTAAAATTTTATCGATTGATAATGCTCCAATCCAACAGCTGCGCCAGCGCTGTGGTAAAAAATTAAAGGAAATCGTGTCGCCTTTGAACTTACAGGCGTCGGAAAGGGCGGGACGCCCGGCGCCCCCGCTACGCGAAGGAATATTTCTAAAATAAAGGATTTGTTCCACACAGAGGTGCTCGGCGCTCATCCGCCTCTGGGTCGCCGCGATTAAATCGCCAAATAAAAGTGGAACATAAGCAATAAAAACGTAGAATTCCTGGCAGAATTCAACTGCTCCGCCCGCAACCCACTCACACCATTTGACGACCTATCCCTAAGCTAATCACGTAGTAATTTCTTCAGTGCGCCACCCGCAGAAAAAGATAATAAGTCCTGCGCATCTCACTTATCGCAGAGTTGCGTTGCCCTTAAGACTAGCATGTAAAAAGTTTGCTTGCATGCATACGTTACAACCATTGATTTTACTACGTATTTCTTAAGCTAAAAATAGACCACCCTATATGTTCCATTGAAAAAAGAATCACAGCGTCAGGCTCAAACCGCTTCTGCATACGTTGCACCAAGCTTCAGGACATCAGAGCTTGGCTGTCCTACTAACGGCAGAATACTTCAAAGTAAGAGCTGCTAAAGTATCCCAGACTGGTGACAAGAAGCACCGTCAACTATGTGGTGTCTGGCACCCGGCGCACAGGCCTCGGTTTGTCGTCGTCGTCGTCGTCGTCCCCCTAGATTCGGGGCTGCACAGAGAGCACCATGTCCCAGCAGTGGGAATAGGCAGATCATGTTATGCAATAGCTATGTTATCTGGAGTGGAGCAGAACTGTTCTGCTTAAGGATTGAGGTTGTAGGAGCAGACAAATCATTGACTGGAGACCAGTCTTATTGGAAAAAAACGTCTTACTAATCAATCTTTGTGTGAGAACAATTTATTGACTTGCTTCCAATAGCACCTGGCGTTCTGTTGTAGTGTTGTCCCTAAAGAAAGAATGTAATGCAGTTTTTATAATCTATGTAGGTTCTCATGTGGTCAGCAACTTGGCCTAAAGAAGTCCAAAACCTGGCCGAGGAGTTCCTTCACGACTACATCCAGATCAACATCGGTTCCCTGAGCCTGTCTGCCAACCACAACATTCTGCAGATTGTGGATGTGTGTGAAGAATGGGAGAAGAATGACAAGCTCATCACACTGCTCACCGAGATATCTTCTGAGGAGGAAACCAAGACTATCATATTTGCTGAGACTAAAAGACGGGTGAGTTTTGAGGATAAGCACATATGGATGTTTTTGGATGGTAGGTCAAAATAAATAATTTGGTGAAACTTCACGGATGTGAAGACTACAAGTAGGTGAAGTTTCGCCATTTAATTTTACCATAACACTAATTCAAATTGATATGTTATGATGATCGGATTAGGAAATCTTGAAGAATTACATTCAACCTAGCACTGTCACATAATTTTTTTCAGAGGGAAAAAGTAAATGTTTATAATTTTTTTAGTCAGTAAAAATATTTTGTTCTGTGAATCATTCAGTCTCCATTTGTCCAATTACCCAAATCGCTCACGTTAACTTGTATCAAGGTCGATGAAATAACAAAAACGATCAATCGCGCTGGCTGGCGCGCGCTCGCCATCCACGGCGACAAGAACCAACAGGACAGGGACTATGTCCTCAACCAGTTCCGCATGTCCACGGGAGGCATCCTCGTTGCCACGGACGTCGCCGCCAGAGGCCTCGGTAAGTACTCCCACGTCACTCCCGCGAACGTGCCCAATGGTAGGGTAATGATAAGAGTGAAAATGTCTAGGGCTTTTATATGTCTGAATAAATAATACAATTGCAGTGTAGAGTTATCAGATATTACAAGCACTATTCGCTTTCCAAAGACGAACGAAATAGTCACTGTAAGTTGCCCAGAAGTTACTATCTTATGTTTGTGCCACCGATCAAGTTTATAATGTTCTATGGTGGTGATAATTCCCGCCGACTGATGAGGGCATCAAACAAAAGATGAAATGACACAGTTGCGAGTACTAAGAGATTATAATCATGTCAAAATAAGACGGCGGGTCTCGCACTGTACCACCGGGGTGTTGTAATGGTCTAAGAGATGTCAGGGGCGTAGCGGAGGTATATTGATGCCATTGCTTAGTGACAATCATGAACAGCTGTTGACACAACTGTCAAAATAGGTTCCAGTATTCACATTTTTTGCACAAGTAACACCCAAAGAGAAAAGAAAATCCAAATCTCAGTTTGAAGAGTTGCAGGGTCTTATAAAATTCAGCCTCCTTGCTAGAAATTGTGACGATTCTATTTTTTTTTTTGTTGAGAACACCAGAATTAACCATTTTAATGCACTTAAATGAATCACTTGAGGTGGTTAAAAGTGAATATTGGAACATGGCCTCCAAATACTTGTAAACACAGCAATGGTACGGTGATACTGCTATATTCTCGGGCCACGATAGCTATTATATTGTGGTGGTAGATATTTATACAATAGAAACAAAATAATATTCAGATGTTTTATTCCTCAGAAACTTTATATTGGACATATGGAGTAACTTCAATTACCTTGCTATACAGATATTGTAAAAATCTACCACAGACGCAAACATCTTAGCCCGATAATAATAAAATAAATTTCCATGACTGACTTGGCATTATTCTCGAATGTTTTTCATTTCAGAGGCGCATGCGTGCAGTGTTAACGGCTAGACTATCGGTGTGTTGCTGACCTTACAAAACCTTGTTACCATATTGTAACGATCAAATGACAGTACACTGTCAGCGCACACTGTTTCAATATGAGCATGCTGCCTCTAATACTTATATGGGAATTGAACACTAAAACATCATGGTCTTATGTACAGGAATTTTCGATCAAATTATGGGGGGAAACAAAATTTGGTCTGTCAAAACATACCATTGGTTTAAAGATTAAAGGTAAAATTAAATAAGACCATAGAGCAATACATGCTTGGTTATTTGTCATGAGAGATTTAAACCGAAGCCCTTTGGCCTGCCCTACGCAACTGACAGTCGCGCGGTTAAAGGGCGCTAACGTAAGACAGCACACCGACTCTTGGCCTGCACACTCCGGACTGACGGGCATAATACAGTTATTTCCAGTTTAGCGGTGACTGACGTGCCGACGACACACGATAAGGTAAATATTATGTGTCTTTACTGTTTGAGATGAGCGCTCTGGTGCAAAACTTACATGAAATGGTGAAATAAATATTCCCCCTGATTTATTTTAATCAATAAAATTAACTCACAGTTCAGCCAGTTTCATATTTACAATTGGCCAAATTCCTGAGCAAGTTGGATAATTGAATGTTTATAAAACCATTTTCTGTAGTGACCACATTTCTATATTAATATATAATATTTTTATATATTTAAGTAGTTTGTCCTTAGATACGAACCCTCATCTCAAACACGGTTACTTCTCTTGTCCAATACATTCATTATTGTGTGAGCGTCAACAATTCCCTGTGCTAACATAACCGCTTGGACACAGATGTGGAAGACGTGAAGTTTGTGATAAACTATGACTATCCGAACAACTCGGAGGACTATGTGCATCGTATTGGACGGACGGGTCGCTCGCACAACACCGGCACTGCATACACACTTTTCACACCTAATAACTCAGCTAAGGTAAGCAGCATTATGTTGTTGTATTCTTCTTATTAACTTCCTCTAATATGATATTGAAAAATAAATTTTCTATTTAGTTGAATATTCACCAAAAAACAAAACAATCTATTACAGAGTTACTTGCCACCTCTCCTCTATTAAGACCTACTATGTATTTGGAACCATGCAACTTTTACCTCTTATGCGAACCTGAGATGATATCCTAATCTTTTTAAAATAAATAAATTCGTTTGTATTATTTCCTAGGGTTTATTTTTTAGATAATAATTTGGTAAAACAAAATTGTTATAAAAATAAAACTTGTTATTGATACCAGGCCAAGGATCTGATGTGCGTCCTACAAGAGGCTAACCAGGTGGTGAACCCTAAGCTGTTGGAGTTGGCGCAGTGTGGCATGGGATTCAAGGGCAAATATGGTAAGGACTCCTAAGTATTTTACTTTTATACTTGTTGTAGTTTGTCGCAAAGGACTGGCTTATTCCAGCAAAAATGTATTTTGAGGCATCTCTAGGCCTGTAACGGTATGTACCGGATGTCCCACACTGAGGAAGACCGCATAGTCTGTAGACGTGTAGTTTGTGATCACGATCCTCGGCAGTGGTGGAAGGATGAAGGAGAGAGATGCCTGTAATGAATTCCGATTGCCGCCTAATTTTCTTTCTGGTTTTGTTCCTTCGTGTCCTTATTTTAGAACAGAAAATCTGACAAACCTTATAACCCTATCCTCTGTTGCGTTTCAGGTCGCAACCGCTACCGCGACGAGAGCTCCGGCGGGCGCTTCGACCGCGGGGGGCGCGGGCGCGGCGCGCGCGACGCCGGGCGGGGGCGCGGGGGGCGCGACTCCGGCGGGCGCGGCCGCTTCGGTGGCGAGAGGAGTCAGTACTCATTATTGTGTTTATGTAGTATACTCTACGTGTGTGTTTGTGTTTGCTTTCACTACATGTCGTTGTGCTCTGTGGCTCTGTGAACTTCCGAAAAACATTTTTGATTAGAAAGAAAAAGTATTTATTCGGGACACAACTCTGTATGAGATCAAAATTGCTTATGATATCTACATAGCGCTGCAACATTTTTTTAAATGCAACTTTATTTGAATTTACTCGCATTTACCCTCAACCAAAAACATTATTTGTACAATCAGCTGTACCGTAAATCTGAAGGGTTCTTACATGCAGAGTACCATAACAACAGACTGAGAACAACAATCTATTTACTTAGGACAATATACACATTCGCTGTAGTTCGCGGCAATTGAAGTTGACCCACAGAAAATGATGTAAACTCTCTTTCCTCAAACAGGTTCCAGATGGGACGACTCGAACAATGATTACGACAGCAACCAAAGCTCGTATAATACTCGTTCAAGTTACAACCGTGACAATAGCAGAGACAACTTTAGACCGGACAACGGCTTCCGTGGCAGGGGCCGCGGCCGTGGCGCCGGCGATGCGCCTCCGTTCCCCCCCGGGGGCGCCGGGGGCGCGGGCGCGCGGGGCCCGGCGAGCGCGGGGGGCGCGAGCTTTAACAACTTCAGCGCGGCGCCGGGCGGCTTCAGCGTGCCGCCCCCCACGAGCTACTACAACATGTACGCACAGCCCCCCCCTCCGCCGGCCACTAAGTTCGTTGCTAAATAGAGTTTTTGTTTAGATTAAGATCGACTGGATGTGATGTGAAATGAATGTTCATAGGATTAAGTGTGGGACGTTGCATGTTTTAGTGATTGTTGCAGTGCATATTGTGTTATGGCTGTCTTGCTTCCAGACTTCGATGACCTTCGAGTGGTATGCTACATCAGAAAGTTGTTGAAGAGATATATTGATTATTTAGTTAAAAAATATTTCCCTGTGCTCAAGTAGTCGCACTGCTAAAATCACTGAAATTAATAACGTCTTTAGCTTGTAATGTAGCTTTGAATTGATAACACCAAAAAGTCCCTCCTGTGAGTTACTTAGCAGAAACGATTAGCATTGTTTCACTCTCATCTAGTTGTAAATGATAATAGTTTTAATTTTTATTTCTAAGTTTCTGTGAAGTGATGGCTTGGAATCGGACCTATGAGGTTATAGACTCTATCATATCGTATATTATAGTAATATGGCAACAGATTTGTATACGTCTAGAGTCTCAGAAAAATGCTTCAGTGTACCGGAAAAGCGTAATTACGTGTGTTTTATTTTAATTTAGTAATGTGAAGAATAATAATTAGGGTATAATTTACTAGAGCATTTTAAAATTGTCTATTCCTGCTTTCGTGGTTTCCATTGTTATTTCAATTTAATCTGTTTTAATAAATAGTTAAATCAGTAAAGGAATTATTCCCAATTAGAACTAGTTTGATCTCCATTTAAACTGCATTATTGAAGAATAATAATTGGTGTGCCACTTAAAGAGAAGTGTATTTTATTAGCATAATATTTAGCAAAACAATGTTTCCACAATAGCACTTTGAACCATAGCTCGAGGCACTAAATAGTTTTTTTTTCTAAATGTAACATTCCTATGTCGTGTAACTCTGTGACAGCATTACTTGTGATGTATCAATTGTACAAGTCACGGAAAATAAAGTTTAATCGAATTTTATTACTGGTGTTTTATTCCCTTGTTACAAGTTCCCAACTTGACGCCGGATTTGTTTTTTCCATATGAGTACACACATACTAAGTAGCATACATTGTTGATCATCTTGGCATAATAATAGCTGGGTGCTGAAAAAGTGGATTGTATTTTTAATGATTCAACAAAATTGGACACTGGCAAGCCAAAAAAAAGGATGTTTCCCATTATAGCAACCTGTGTACACCACTTTAATAATTTATTTTATCACTTGTAACCAAGCAGGAGTTTGACTGAATAAAACTCTTGAATACCAAACACAATGGTATATTATTGAACAGTAAAATTCTAGTAATTTCTGTCACAATTATGTTCTACCTTACACATAATTATATACTTTTACAATTTTAGTCAAAATACAGAAAATGCAGGGTACTTATGATTACCTTATTTCACCAAGAAGGTACAAAGTACACGCGAAGATAGGGAACATCATCTTATCACAATGTGTTAGATAAGGAACCAAAGTTCCTTAATGCAGCATTTGGTAGGAGTTGACTGGTAGAAATCATCACATAAGAAAACAATGTTAAGGCCCATGTGTGCACCTTTCTCTGTCTCTTTCCGTTATATACATGTGCGGAACTTCATTCCTGACGGGAGTCCCCTCATTGCACACGATTTTTAACTCTAGTAATTTAAAGAAAACAACTGCTGTTGGTAATGATTTCATTTATTCCTACATAAATAGAACAAGATGATTGCAACTTCCTAAAGAACTTTGACAACACTTCACAAAACTGTCAGCTATCACATGGAGCTGATATATGATGACTGCTTGAACTCTTGAAGCTGTGTAAAGGCATTGAATAATTATTTTAGTGGCCGGAATGTGCTGGCTTGTCAGGGTCGACATAGCCAAGCTGCTCATCAGCTGTGTGGGGCCAGAAGGTAGGCTTGTTGATGGGGTCGAGGGCTTCTTCTGGGTAAGCATCTTTGAAGTCTTCCATGGTCATCTGGTCGTATGGCAGCAGAGCTTTGATCTCGCTGATCTGTTTCTGGTACCTGGAATTACAATAATTCGAGTCAGAAATGGACAGAATTTGTTGATAATGCAGTAATTTTTTTAGACCACCTTTAATTTTGGCTTTTTCTAAAGAATTAAAGTGAGAAGCCAAAAGAAATTTGTGTCCAGTATGGATTAAGATTTTCTTTATAAGATGTGCCATGATTTTCATCACCTAAGCCTCATAAAGACAGCAGCAGTCTTCATAAAGACTGTTACATTTTGAGTTAAAAATCAGGAATGGTTGGTACAACATTGGTGATTTTCATGCACAGACAATTTGGCTGACTTTTCATAGCAAACACTTGGGATAATATTATATAAAATATTAGTATGGCAGCATTAAATTTAAGTAAATATAATGCATTATGTTTAAGAAAGATCTGAAAAGTTACACATAAAAACTGAAGGTACCTAAGGGCAACAAATAAGAATATGATTCGGAACTTACTCAGCAATGCTAGCATTAGATGCCTGGATGAAGGCATCGATAGCTTTCTTGACCTCAGTCGATTGGCCTTCAACCTGAGCAGTCTGTGTGTCGGAGGGGTAGGGCACCTTCAATGCCTCGTACTGCTTCTGGAAGGTGTCAACCATGCCAGGCACGGGCACGGCGTTCTTGTACATAGACCAGTTGATCTTCGGCGGTTCAGGTGGGTTGGCCAAAACTCTAAAACAAGCAAATTAAATAACCAAAAATGTTCTGGCGAAAATTATGTAACCCATCGATCAAAACTAACCTTCGGAGGTAAGTGTCGGATTTTATTTTGAATGCCGCAAGGTGTACCTTCTGCTCGGCCGGGACCCTTTCGGCGAGGGCGGCCCAGTTTACGGAGCTCTGTGCAATCCTTTTCGCCATATTTCGGCGATTTTTATTTCTAGTGTAGAATTACGGGACTGTCAGGAAAATGGTCAACTGAACATTGACAAGTGACAATGAGGGCACTGCTTTTTTTTTTGTACGGAGTATTCGGCTTTTTGCTTAGTGAAGATTGTCTATGCCATGAAAACATTGTTAGAAAATAATGAAACCGTGGCTAAGCAACATAATATTTTATAATAAATTATGATTCATTTATTTATTTAGGATCTCCAACAAAAGATATGCATAATACATTACACATAAATTAAGGGCAACATCAGGTAATACGTAGGTGTATTGTAGTCTTTGGGTAGCTAGGCAGAAATACGCTTTGGGTGTACCTGGTACTGTACTCTTTCACTTAGTTGAGATCACAGCATGCACAATAAAGTTAACAACTAAACTTACAAAGTAAAAATACCAACAATAGTTAAATATGGAAAAAGTTAATATTTTTCTAAAGGACATTAATAAAAAGAAAAGAAAATATAATACTAAGAGATACTTAAATGAAATCTGTTAAACAGTTCTGCCTACAAAGTCTTGGAACGGTGGCGTTATATGCAAGGATAGTTTTTGAGCCAGAGATGTAAATCCTGGGAATCCGAGTTGGAATTTTAATCTCTAATGAGCTCGAAAGTTCACTGCAATCTATCGTTCCAATCAATATTTTGTGAAGGATGATGCAGTCCAGTTTTTTTATTTCTTCATTCTCAATTAGGGATGTGACGTATTTATCGTAACAGATAGAAATACCAGATATTTAAAAATAACGAATAACAATTTTTCATACCAATATAACTTATCTGTTACTTAAAATCACAGACTATCAAAGATTGTTACAACGGCACCTAGAGGAAGGAATATAGCAAGGCTATCTATTTCTCTCTCTTTCTCTTCCTCATTAATTACTAAAAAAAGTTAATAAATAAACGTAATTCTATAATTTCACATTACCCCGTCATTCCTAGTCCGTACTACGGCTACGATTTACGACTTTAAACGAAAAGAATTAAAGAAGATAAATAATTCAGATTTAAATACGTTAAATACGTATTTAAATCTGAATTATTTATCTTCTTCTTCATCCATACAAAAATAACAATATAATAATAATATGGGTCATTGTTTCAGTTATAGTCACGGTCGTTTCTTTGGTATTGTTCGTCGAATCGTTGAGCTCCTCCTGCTCCGAGGAGGTCCTCCTGCTCCTTAACTCAAGTTCCGAGTTAAGCTGCACGATTACTGACAAATGCGTGCACTGACTGGACAGTTCCACTCAATCTGTGTGGTTCTTTCTTCAAAAGACCCGTTCTGACACCAATTAAATAAACCAACCCAATACCAACCAACCAACCAATAAAACCAATTGAATAAAATTAATTTAATTAATAAACAGTGTTAACAAACAGTTAATTTATAAAATAAAATTTCATTCAAAAACATCTATCGGATTCTTACTAAAATTCAACTATATCCGCTTAGCTCTCTTGGTGACTGTACCACTACAAGCAGAACTGCTGCCTTATTATAACGTGCTAATACCATCATGGTTCCATTGGGAAAAAGGGATAGTGTTATTGGTCATATATAGTTCCGTCTCTCTTTCACGCTGGAACAATGATGGCTTTAACACGTCATAGTACGGTCTCTGACAGCAGTGAGTCCATACACACGTGCCGACGGTACAGTACAAGTTAATTATTTTATGCCGTGAAAACACAATTAATTTGGTAGCACTACCAAATTAATTGTGTTTTCAAGTTATATTTATTCAACGAGATAAAGAACTCTGTGAATTGAACACGGAAAGGGAAATACTGAGACGGAGACGTGTCGACCTATCACATTGGTTGAAAACCACATCACGTCTCTCGTCTCGATTTTTATTGGTCTTTATTCATCTTCCATTAGGAATTTCGTATTAGCAGCCCGAAGTCTACAAATATTTGATAATAGCAATACTGCCGCGCTAACGAAGAATACAATAACTCGATTTTGGACGATTTTGAGTTATATATATATTCGGAATCAGCGAATCGATATCTATTAACTCTCTAAGTAACTTTTTACGAATTGGGTCGGGTTGTCGGGTTTTTCAGTAAGCAAGAATGCAATAACTTATACTTCACTATGAAAGTTCAAAACTTTGAGCGCGTTTTTCTCGGAAGCGTCAAAATCGAGTTATTGTATTCTTCGTTAGCGCGGCAGAATAGGCGTGTGAGTTTAGGGTGTACCATGAGGATTCAGAGGATTATTGCAGTCAAAACATTGAACTGAGCAGTTTTCTTCTGGCGCTGCGCTTTACACAGGACTCGTAGTAAGTAAAGTGGCGCGCGGGGTAAACAAAACAATGTAGTTTGTTTTAATATAAATACATTTATTTTACCTTTGGTTCACTTATTATTTAACGAAACTATGCTAATTACATATTACAATAAATTATTTTAAGCAAAAATTTTCTATTTCTTCTATAAAGTGATGTTAATTATCCTGATTAAATAAATATAAATCTGTATGTAACCAAAAATGTTTATTTAAATATAATATTGTCGACATAAACTTATCTCCGACATTAGCTATGATTGAGGGGCTATTTATCCTAATTGACTTTTACATATCAGTCTTCACAAGAACTATAATAATATAATATTTTGCTACTACAGAAACATGACAATTATTTACTGAAATCAACAAAAAAATCGTATCACACAATACATTGCTGTGCGACAGGTAAAAAAAATAAAAGTCACTGAAATGATAATATTTATGGATCAAGCCAAGTGTAATAAAAAACATAATCATCATAACACACAATAATAAACAGCACTTCCTTGAAGAGTTAATTAATTTCACATACCAAAATGACTGTTTGAGTAAAAAATAAAGCTACTAAGTACCTACTCAAAGCATTCGAGCAGGCTTAATTTAACATTGATCTCATCAAGTAATTGTCAGGTCACATTAAGGTGGATGCAGACAAACAAAATTACAATCAATTATACATTTAGTGCCTGGACCCAATCTCACAGAACTGAACGTATAAAAACTAAACATAATTTAAAATCTAAAGGAATGCATTCTTATGTTTAAATAATATTATTTATAATTATGTTCTTATCGTATAAATGATTATTTATATAAAAATAAAGGTAATATTTTACTTTGGTTAAGTTAAATGGTAAGCATCATTATAAGCTATTATAAAGTACTTGCCATTGATTGTATATACAGTTGTATAATTAATATTTACAGAAAGATTTTTAAGATTTATAGCTATGCACTCACTAACAGATTATTTTAAAAATCGTGAGTTATTAATATTACTGATCAGTTGACGCCAAATACTCGTTATGCCTCCGATGTCTTTAAATAATCACAAAAGCGTTACGGATTTCTAGTGTATATTTATAACAATTCGTAGTGAGCACACAGTTTATAGAACACAAGATTCTTTTTTTTATTTTTGTGCAAAAAATTGCAATCATCTTTTCATGACGGCGGCGCACTGTTAATGAGATTCATAAATTAATGTAAATGCAGAAATGGGTTAACACTACCAGACTATCTTGCAGACGTAATACGTAAAACAAGAAATGTCGTTGGGAACAGTAAACTTAATTATGTAGTTATACGGAACCCTAAAAATCAGCCCAATTACCCACGGCTATAAAAAAGGATCCCTAGACCTCTAGATTCTTCCAAGGAATTACAAAACATAAACTAAGAACCTATAAAAATTATAATATTCAAAATATTTTGGACGTACGATGATTCACCACGACTTCTGCAATTTTACGAATTTTACTGATCATCCTTTAAATCTGAAGCATAGTTCCCGATGCCCGCCGGTAGATGTCACTCGTCACTTCATAAGTTGGCCGGCTTGTCCTTATTATGATTTCGTTTGTCGGCATAATGTGGAGAATTAGAGGAATGTCCCATGGTCCTGCTGCCCCAAGTGGTTCTTTTGCCTACGGTGCTATTTTTGCAGAATTTGAGTAGATTGGCGTACGCCGCGCGGTATTGTCTGTTGGTGGCCGCGTAGATGATGGGGTTGATGACACTGGAGGCCCACGCCAGGATGGAGGCGATGATGTGCAGCCAGGGGTACGTGATGCCGTCGTCGGCCACGTTCATGATCATGAGGGGCAGGAAGCACGCCAGGAAGCACAGGAAGATGGTCAGCATGAGCGTCGTGAGGCGGGAGTCGTCTTCTTTCTCTTTTGCTGTTTGACCGGAGAGTTTGCTGTGAATGAGGAAAAGAAAATGTTTTGAGTTATTCTTTCACAAAATATACCCCGCAATAGCCTATAATGTTCCCACTGCTGGGACACGCAGGCTTCGTCTCGTGGAGAACGAGTGGGCTATAAACTCCACGCGGGACCAGTCCGGGTTCGTAGACGTCACATGTCTTTGAATTTTTGGTTCTAGTACATGCCGACATTATTTCCAGAAAGTAAAGCGCCTGACTGGGTTCGAACCCACGACCTACAACTCGTAATTCGGGGCCATTATGCACCTTTATTTTGCCATTTATGTTTAACTGCGCGACAAGGGGTCATCAATTCAGATTCTGAACTGATACAAAGAAATTGCCGATGGGAAACTCAATAACACTGCACGACCTGGGAATCGAATTAGAACCCTGTTCCAACGAGGCAGCATTGTTTTTCTCACGGCCGAAATCCTAGGTGGTTTCTTCAATATAGGGTTTAATTTCCATACTTTTTATGTCAGCAGAATATGTGTCCCTCTCACAGAGAGGAGGCCTGTGGCCAGCAGTAGGAACGTTTTATGCTAACTGTGCTATGTAATCAATGACAAATAGAGAGAATTAAAAACACAAAATCCACCACATCCCACCACCACGTACATCTAAACAACCACCCCACCACCAGTTAGTCACAGCTAGTGACGTGACGATCCTCACCCACATACACACCTTCTTCCCTCGAGCTTCCGCTTGCTCTGTCTGACCCGCCAGTAGATGCAGGAGTAGGACACTATGATGACCACGCACGGGAGAGCGAAGCCGAAAACGAAGAGGTACTTCTTGGGAGACTTGCCGTCTTTCGGGAGGATCGTGCATGAGAATGTGCTGGGGTCCAGGCCCAGTTGGCCCCAAACGCCGAGGAGTGGCGGTACCTGTGGATGAGAGAAGATGTCAGTTAGTATGATTAAATAATTATTGTAGGTAAAGATTGTGGATAAAGATAGATTGGTTTGATTTTTTAACAAACATAGGTCCCAAATAACGGTCTGAAACTGAAGCGTCCAAATTGACAGGTATATTTTTTTCAGTAAAATGCTTTTGTAATTTTTTTTGCTCTGTAGTACTTTGTTTGGCCTTGTATAACTAACCCCAAGGAATCGTTCCACACGACACAAGACGATAACATTATAAAGTGTATAGTGACAACCATAAGTTGTAGCTCTGACTAAAATTAAAACCAATGGGAATTCCTATCAAAACCAACAAGCTTTAACACTGCTTAGCCCCAACAAAATAATCAAGAACATCAACATTTTATTGAATGCGGGTTCTCAACTTCTCATAAAACCATTGAATAATTCAGAAGGGTGTTAATGTCAAGTACTTAGTATTAAAATGCAACGCATTTGGGTTCATCAGCTCATTGTACACGAGTCATGTTTCCTAATAATTGTGATAGTTCTATTAAACAGATAGGTACTTATGCCCATTTTTTTTTCATTGTCTCTAAAAACGCCTAAACATAAATTAACGCCTAAATATTATTGCACTGTCGGACGCAGAGCGGTGTTAAAAAAAAAACCAACAGTGCGCTTTTATTTAAGCATTATCTTAGGATTTTTAGGTGTCTCTCTCTAGTCTATGTAGAAACGGACATTATTGTAGAAAAATAGGTTTGGTACTGAATAGGTAGAACAGTGGCGTTAGTTTCGAGGATTGTGGTCCACGTTATAGATAATAGCGAGTTAACTACGAGAATATTATGGACAGTAAAAAAAGCCACATTAAATAATATGTAGGTGCAGCACATTGAGGCATTTCAAATGAAATATTAATCCAGTCAATTTATTTTGTTGCGGTTTATTAACGTCAATAACAGCTTTAGGTACTTTCCCAATTTATCTTGTTTTGATATTATTTACTTTGTGTAAATTGCATATAAATACAAAATCCCTACAGCAACATAATTATTATGTAACTAACATTCAATTTAATTTTCCTCTAACACATTCCCTTGGTTACATCACAGTCATTAATTTAGCACCATGTAGTTCGTACTAGCAGAGAGGATGTTAGCTAATTCAGGACAATCAACGGCGTGTAAGTGCAACGAACTAATTCTAGCTCCCTTCATTACTAAAACTTTATTTATTTGGCTGGCAACACTGTGTTAATGCTACGAACCTTAATGGTAGCGTTGTGTGTGTTCCATGAAACGGATAAATTATTATCTTTTTGATTCCGGTAATAATTTCATTTTGTTATTGTTATTGTAGATATAATATGTAATAAAAATGTGTGTTTTTTTGTTCCGGGTCCCTTTCATTATTTATTACTGACTTCTAACAGATGGCTCGTGGTTTTAATTTGTTTAAGTTTCATACGTTTCGGCTTTCAAAATTTTATTTCTGTTTGTTACGGCGGTATAAGTACCCACAGGTTGTATATCTACTTACTTACTATCACGCGAGTTTCTTTTTTGCGAGATAATCTGTTTTTCTTTTCATTAGGAAAAACCTTTTGATGCAGACACATCGTGGAAATTCGAGCTCGCACAAATCAGACGGTTTTTTTTTTACGTTGCTTCTTGTTTATTAGATTTTACATTTTCCTAATGGCGTCAATTTTTCTAAGTATAAAGATAAGTATGCTGTACATTTTTACAAAACGTTCGATTTAACAAATCTCGAGCGAAAAGTTGATGTAAGCACGCGTTGACTGATAGACTGATTTCTGTTTTGATTTCAATGTGATGCAATTGTTTTTGTTGTAAAAATACCACGAAATTCTGTCTAAACGCTCGCTAATGATTGATATGAACCATTTGTTACAATATTCTTGTATATTTTTTCGTTTGAGAGCGTAATGAGAGTAAAAACGCTTGTAATTTTAAGATAAACCTCATTACATGCATTCAACGATGTATTTTGGATGGTTTTATCGAAAAGCATTACGTTATACGTAATATTCCTATTCGGATGGATAGGATTGTTCGTAATCGATGATGGACTATAGTTTTCTGTTAAAATCATTGATTGGTTGAAAGTTTAGGGACAAAGGCTATTTGTACCATAGCTTGATCTTTAAAAATCACGTTGCTCTTGTATCAAAAGGAATGAAAATTGGCAAGTGAAATGCTCATACACTGGATTCTATTAAGGCACGTCTGTTTAAACTATAGACGTAACAGATATACGGTAATTAGTTGGTAAGACAGGAGACAGGAGTTAGCAATTTCAGAAATTTTCTCTTATGAAGATAGATGCAGTTTTTATATAGTGTTTTTACTCACCATCAATCCAAATGACACCAGCCATATAAGTATAAGTTGCACCCAGATCTTGGTATTAGTGTAGATCTGCGAGTACATGTCGTAGTACGCGATCAGAGTGTATCTGAAACCAAAAGCAAAAAGATGAGTCAAACTCAAACTCAAAGCATTTATTTCAAATAAACCAAAAAAGGTCAAAAATTGAAAACAAAAAAAATAATAAATTAAATTGTCAAGGGGTCAGTCAGTCAGAAAAATTAAGCTAGTTGTCCATTCCAAAGCGTAGTAGGTACCTATGGAGAAGAACGGGCAAGAAACTCCATGGACACTCGTTTAAATCAACATATAGTTACAAAAAAAATTGGTTACATCATTCATGTTGAAATTATACATGTGAGAACGATGTAGAAAGACGTGCACGTTAAAAGCGTCCGTAATAAAAATCATAAACACAAAAAAATATAATAAAAAAAAAAAAAACCCTGGCAGCCAAGAGATGACCATGATGAGTATCAAACGAATCATCCACCATTATATCTACGTAGGAGTAACCACGAGGTATTCCAGTACACTAATCTAGGTTATATTTACGTACAAGGTTCAACTATTTTTAGACTTAAATAGGTAAACAATTTACAAGAGGAAGTAATAGAACCTCTCTACACGTGGATTTTAAGATATTTGGAGCGTTTCAGTGTTCTAATTTTAGTCACCTTCCGTTATAGATAGAGGAGATCTCGGCAAGAATAGGAAGATAAAAATCACTCTGGCATTTTTTGTCTTTCTCCAGAAATAAGGAAAACAATCTTCATAACCAACAAATCTATCTCAAGACCGCAATAGTTAAATAATTTGTTCTAGACGTTCAGAAGGTCCTTTACTATCAGATCAGCTCGCCATGGTTCACTGTTCAATATGGATCAACAAACAATCAATCTATAAAAGCAATCAATCAAGCAATCTATTACATTTACAATACTTAAATGATCGAAGGAAAAATATCATCATCACGCATTGGAAGTTGCAATTTGCTGTTATTTTAGCAGAGGAGGACTGGATGCTCTTTTTATCCATTCATCAGCTAATTAAAAACTAAACACATTGCTCTTCCCAAGCTTTTAACTCCACTGTTTTATTTCACCCATCTTTACTCACGATGGAACAAAGTGTCCCCACTTAAGTTGATAACATTTACTTTTCGCTTTCATAATGTAATCGCCACTCTACCACTCTGGTTATCTGGCGTGGGAAAGCAGCGTGTTTGCCAGCTCGGCACGGATTAGATAACAATTTGTGGCTTAACTTGTTATTATAGTGTTTATGGTATACATTGATACGCACACGCACGGTGAAGGACGCTCCGGAAGCCGGGCGGGTGCACTTGAAGTTATTTGATAGCTCTAACTTAATTTAAACATTGTGATTGGCTGGTATTGCAAAGCATTAGGTACCGACTCCTATAATTAATTATCCGAGACCACCTTGATCACAGTTTTACTTTTATGCGATCCTTTTGAAGTTTTGACAACAAAGGTCGTTTAAATTTTTGATTAGTTCCACAATAAAACGCTCATTTCAGTTGTTTGCTAAAAGGTTTTATAGCCATCAATAATTCAACCAACCGCCACGACAGTAATGAAATAAAGCAGTTGCTTGCGTACAATTATCGCGTGTGCAATGCGCAGAGATCACTTTACCTAACAATTACTTAAACAAATTAGAGGGTACACATCAATAAGCTGTTTACAAAGCCATTAACTGAGGCAAAACGAGCCAAAAAAGTAGGAGTACAGGCACAAGCACTCATTGTGCACAGTGGGCCCTTTGTGCGCCGGCTACTGACCCATCGTCAATGGGTTTATTTTTGTTTGGCTCGGGCCCTCTGCCCAGTGGGCGCGGGACAGATGTGCTCACAGATGCAGTATGGAATACAGTCGGTGGATTAAATCAGTGAAGCCAGATGCAAGGGATCCGTGAGTCGTGACGTTCAGCAAACATTGATGTTTTGTTTAGATAGGACAGTTTAATAGTTTGGGCTTTAGGTTCTTGATACCCCGGTCGCAGGTATGAAAGGCTGAGTGACGATAACTGGGACTGGAAACAGTTTGAAATATATGTTAAAGAAATGAGGTGCAGTCACCCTTTTGTTTGTTTCATTTGCATTTGGTGGAAGACTTACAGCATTTACTGATTAAACAGGCGATGTGTGCCTCATAAAATCTATTGGTATCAACCCACCAAATCGTTAAATCAATGATTATGTGCTAGCATAGGACTGCTTGCATAAAATCTTTGAGTAATGATTCTTAATTTGGATCAGTATCGTTTACCGTTTTCAGGACAGACTCTATTTTTGGGGTAATCTATCAAAGTATGACCCTTAAAGTTAGAACCGCAGAATCTTTATTTTTTTTCAAATCGCTGTCTCTGATGACTTGCGCTGCCACCTAAGATTTGGGCATTGCATTTGAACTCTTGGTCATATAATAAATAGAACTTAAAATCCGTGTGCGCAAGTGTTACGAATATAAAGTAGGTCAGCTGATGCATGCACGTACTTACATCGAGGGGGGTACCTACCTTGCCGAATATGACTACGTTGAATATAAACCCTGCACTACACTACTCGCGAAGTTGATCGAAGTTAATCGAATACGAGAGTGTAGAAAGTCACTTCGCTTCGCTTCGAGCTACCTCGGCTTGCGTCGGACGACTTCCGATCGTTGTCAGTTTTTGCGCCCGAGTCAAAGGACTTGAAGCGTCCGGTAGTTCTTAGCATGAGTGTGTATTCACGTACTTCGGACTTCGGTCAATTTCGAGTAGTACTTCGTCGAAGCAACTTTGCGAGTAGTGTAGGTAATTTATTCTACTTATAATACTAATTGGCGACTGTTTTGATTGCTTATTTATCCTACGTGCTACTCTTTTGACGATAGCTAGCTAGGAAATTCCCATATAAATGAATGAATTTGCGTGACCAAGGTATGAAACAAAATGAAATAGGTAATGAATTAATGATATTGGAAAACGACTAGAAGTCTGGATTTAATCATTGGGTTGGAAAGGAAAAAATTACTCCACTTCAGTCGAATTTCTTACATTACCCTGATTTTGATGGGTTTCGTTTTAATGACCACGCTGACATTTACTTACTTAGGTACTAGTTAATACATGAAAGAAGAATTTTCTGATACGTTCCGAATAAGTAAGTACCAAAAAGTTTGCGAAATTCTTCAATGAAAGACCTGTACCCTAATTACGTAACACACTATCTATCACAATCTGAATCATTTTGAAGCTTATTGCTAATCCATTGCTTCATAAGCTCGAAAAATTTGTCTGCTCAACAACGTAAATGACGCAATGCATGTTGTTGGACTGTCAAAATGAAAGCTATTCCTACTGTTAGTGTCTTACGTAATTACCCCGCAGACCCCCGAAACATCGGTATTATCTAGTAGGTACCTATTCAGGAATTTATTATTAGGTTCATCTGCGTTGTTTAAGAGCAGGTAAAGCAATCATATTTGATTTACTACCGTTGCTTACCACAGAATTGGCTAACCGATGTGTTATGATGTTATTCTCTTCATGAGCACAGGAAATTGCGATAGATAAGCTCCATTTAATGCCAGAACCACCCATTCCCACTTGAAATATAACACAGACTGTAAATGTTGCCAGATGAAAATTTGGGTTCATAGGGGACGGGGATCGGTGCAAAGTTATAAAACATGAAATAACACAACACCATGACTGAATTCCTCGAACGGGTTATGCCCGGTTCACGTTATTCCAGTTCAGTAATCCAGGGAATTAATCCACTCCAATGCTAGACTGGATCATATACCTAATAGTCTACATTACTCCAGCCATAGAGTCAGTCAGACAAAAAAACAACAATGCGTGTTCACTGTTCAACGTTTATTTCGGAGCCTGCAGTCTCCTCGACATAGATACTGACGTTGCCGCAAACGTTTTTCTTGAAAATTGTTTAGTGGCTATGTAAACCATATCTCGGAAACACTAGTTTTCATAACCATTTTAAAGAATTATTAAAACACCTTGTTAAATATCTAAGGACATTGCAGGCACTGGATTGGCCGTCTACACTATTCCAGGGACGCTGGACTGGGCAAGCTGGAATGAAAAAGTAGATTGTCAATCCAGTCAAGTGGTTCGCATTCTTCCAATGGCATTCCAGTGCTGGTTTCCATGGCTAAACTGGAATGTTACTGGAATAATGTGAACCGGGCAATAGCCATCTATGAAATCCTCCTTGAAAAACCTAATCAAACTGGTCAACCCCAAGTCGGTCCCATGACCCCGCGTGGTGAAACGTCAAAATAATACGTCTGAAGAAATAAATACTTATTAGTGGTCAATGACTGGTAATAAAGAAATGCCTGAAATTCGAGTTACTGCAATTAGGTATAAGTAGGTAGATAAGTACCTATCTCACAAGAGTGCTAAAAATATAGCAACATGTTAATTTTAGAGGATCCTCGCTAAATTAAACATATAAATAAGATTGTTTATTATTACAAATTAAATATTTGCTCGTTTACGGCCCATTTACTAACGATTTACGTTTGTACGTAAGCAGCTGCTCCTTAAATATTTCGAAGTCTGTTTCATTGAAATCATCTCCGAAACTGAAAGGCCAGCTGATGTTGGTCGCCAATTTAGAACATTTAGACAAGGGCCTCTTGCGACCCCCACTTGTCCTACTTGTCCGCGACAGCCACTTTTGCCAACATATTGCCCTTAAAAAATGCTTGTAATGCTGTCGTCGCAATCTAAGAAGTAGGATTTGACGTTTCTCATTTGACATGCCGCGATAACGTTGTATGAACGTCTATGTAAGAAATTGAAAAATCAAATTCATAATCCTATTTAATTACTATGTTACCCATACACTATCACAACGCGTATCATTCGTAAGCATCAAGTTTAACTTTATATTGAAAAAATGCACTCAGAAACACGAATTAATCGTTGATTAATATTCCGACAGGACGTTACTACAATGTCAAGTCTTTGGGTTAGTTGCCGTAGTGTTGACCGTTAAAAGCCGTTTTTTGACTGAATAAAATCGATTTTCTGAAAAATCGTTTACAAACATTACATTTAAAAAAGAGATACCTACTGTATTATTTAATATTTAAACATATAAAAACAAAATCTGAACACATATAAATGCTAGCTTTATTTTGATATTTAATATGAATATTTTGATATTATACGAAAGTTAAACTTCGTTGGAATTTAAATAATAACTGTTAAATATTACAAACTCGTGCGTGTAATAAAACTGTCGATTACAAACTAATTATTTTAAATCGATATGTCTCAAGAATCCGTTTTTAAAGCATCCGATTTTTTCCCCTCACTACAAAAAGTATTTTTATAGCTGTCAAATCCGACTTCGTAAATTGCGACGATTATAGCACGCGTAACATGACCACCGTAGAAACCAAAGACAAAATTACAGATTGCCTGGTACGCAGATTAGAGAATTATTTCCTCCCTTAGTATTATTATGCTCTTTGATCGGCACGATGTCAAAAATGAAGAAAAGAAATGTCACTTTGTCTTCGTCACGGAATTAGTAAGTACATACTTTGAAGGTAGAGTACAGCTGATAGAAGTAAAGGCTCCTGCACACTGGCGCGACGCGACAACGTACACAAAGGCACCGCGTGCCGCGCGACGCGACAACGTACACAAAGGCACCGCGTGCCGCGCGACGAGCGGCGCCTTTGTGTCGTGCTGTCGCGTCGCGCCTGTTTCCGGGAGCCTAATGGTGAGTGGTCATTAGCACAATGACACACTGACTATAGCTACTTGAAAGTGCAATTCATAACATTGAGCTTGAGCACAGTAATGTAGCTTGGGGTTAATGGCTAATACTAGGACTGTGCAAACAACATTAAATCAATCAATTAATCAGTTAAATGCACCGTTCGACATGACTGGCGCCTGATTCCGGAGTGCTGTTAAATCTTATTTCTCCACATATTCCTATGAATGATGTATCATAACTTATATCCACGCACGCGGTGCGGCTAACATAATTATAAGTTATCTCCTCATAAAGTTTCTATCACATTCCTCGTCAACTAATTTAATTTCAACGCTTCAATGGCTTGAAACCTTGCACTTGTGGTAAAATTAAATATTTTCTCTACATGTTATAATTATGTTCATTATAGCTGTCATAGCAAAATCAGTTTATGTGGAATTATACCAACTTGAGTAAATTGAATCGGCGAATTGATCGCATTCAAGCTGTACCGACAATCTTCTCAGAGTGGCTACTTGCTGGATGAGTCATTACGCGAACAAATAGAGAGGCCATATAAGGCCAAAAAAAGTTTATCTGTAGACTCCCATTTAAACCACAGAGCATTTCGAACTCTTATTTCGACAAAGTTAAACAAATACTGTCCGACCCGACCCGAGTATAAATTGTTAATTTGTATTTAGAACAACGTAATTTACGTGCTCTGAAAAAAGTTTATAATACAACACCGAGCTCAAAGGTATGGTTTTGGACTAAAGTAAGAACTGGTTTTCTTAAAAGACGGGTAATGTTCAGAAGTGGACTGAGATGGATGGATAATAGTGGTGTGTTTCGATGTTCATGAGGCAGTCAATCAATTTGCCTGACCTTTTTTCAACTATGTAGGGGGCGGCTTGCAGTCCAACTGGATATAGCTGAATACCAGTATTTTACATGGACTGACTGCCTATCTGTCCTCCACAACCCACTTACTGGGTAACACCATACCTCTTGGTAAGACTAATTGTCAGACTTTTGGACTTCTAACTACCCGTAACGTCTCGCGTCTGTCAGAGATCTACGAATGACAGCCGTGCGGGACCAACGGCTTCCCAAACGACGTGCTTTCCGGGTCACGAAGGGTCTCGATAATGTAATGAATGGTCACCCATCCACGAAACGCGTTCATAAAATATTTTTCAGCAAGTAAAGAGAAACTTTTGGTTAACTAGTTGCACTTTACACGACGGGAGATCTATAAAAGCACATACGATTTGATTAGCTGTTTACTGCATGCCGTCGTCGTAAAAAACAAGGAAGCGATACTGGCCGATATTGCTAATGGATTATTATATATGTGAGTAGGATCGTGTTTTATAAGAAGTATCTATGTTTGCCACACATATACAATGTGGAATTGTGGAAACAACAATACGATAAAGAATGAAAATACTGGCAATACTAGAGCATATTATTATTTTGAAACTATCAAATAAAACATAACAACGAATTAAAAGAATGTTTTTTGTCTTTTAATAACTAACTCAACTCAACTCAACTCAAAGCATTTATTTCAAATAAACCAATTACAGGCACTTTTGAATAGTCAAAGGGTCAGCCAGTCAGAAAAATGAAGCTAGTTGCCCATTCCAAAGCGTAGTAGGTACCTATGGAGAAGAACGGGCAGGAAGAAGTTAAATTGAAGTTATGTGCCGACTATGGATTTTGACTAGATCTAATGGTGACTAAACCAATGGATATATTTGAATTATTTGAATATTGAATTTTTATATGCGGACTGGGAACGTCATTAAATAAGTATTCGAAGTATAATTTATTGTCGACTCCACCTTGCATAAAGATTTATCAAAGTTTACAAAGGGAAAAATAAGTTTACAAAGTGACAAACAAGTTTAGGAAGGGACAAATAAGTTTACAAAGGGAGAAATATGGACCGTTAAAACTGTTTAATTCACGTAGCCTATCATTCGGTTATTTTATTCTAGAATTCTAGACAAATCTATATCCCAAGTGTTTGTGTTTCTGTTCTCCTCATCAAGTCTACTAACGATTACTCTATATTATCCACCGAGGATTTTAATAAAGTTTTTATGCTTGCTGCTGATTCATTCGGTACCCTTGCGGTATCGTATAAATTTTATAGATCATAAAGTTATTTATTACAATTTACAAGGAAAACACATCAAACATATTTTTAGGAACGGCCTCCGTAATCATCGAACCACTTCGAGTACCGATAGAAGATACATAAGTACGTATTTTGATAATAACTAAATATTAAATAGACTTTACATTAGACACGTCATACTTTTTATTTATTATTGATTAAAACTTTGGGTAAACAACACGATTTTACACAACTTAACATCACGCCGTATTTTCCGGAAGGGCTAGGCAGAGGTATAGATACCTAAAGTACACCCAAATTTCGCTAGTTATATCAAACTTTGGAAAATTGTTCCATCTAAGATTTTCATATGAAATATTCTGAAAAATTCCTAGGTGGAACAAATTTCCGAAGTTTAACGATTGATATGAAGTTTATGATTGTTATTCAGTAAATATATCATTTCTACAGTCGCGAATCGTATTTTGATTAACATACGACGTAAAACAGAGTTGCAATTTGCAAAAATCCAAAGAAAATTTTAATTCGGTGGGCTACAGCTAAGGATCCCCCGTAGCAAGGAGCGAGCACATTGCCATTTTCAAAAATTATTGTATTATAGGTAATATTCCAGATTTTATCCAGAGTAATGCACCATTGTGTACAATGGAGTCCCCATAAAATAAATAAATGTTGTAAATTGCTCTTGCCATTGACATTAGCACCCTCGTATTTAAATAGTAGGGTCCCCCAGATTATCCTAAATTGTTAACACCCATGCTTTCTGGCAGGGTTTATTAGTTGGTGTAATTTAGCGTTAAATTACCTCTGATTTTCTGTGCCATAGTTTGGTAAAAAATATTAATAAGTATACAGCATGTATTAAAGATATTAATAAGTATACAGCGTGTATTAAAAATATTAGTAAGTATACAGCATGTATTAAAAATATTAATAAGTATACAGCTTGTATTAAAAATATTAATAAGTATACAGCGTGTATTAAAATGGTGTGGTCAAATTTAAGGGTGTGGTACAGACCATCAAACTGAACAACTTCCTCCATGGGACCAACATCGTAATCAAGAAAAAATAATCAGCCATTCCATACATTTGTGTCGAGTAGGTATTGAAGTTTTGTATAGAACAGTTGATAATTTTATCGCGATTACGATGTTGGTCTTAAGGTGAAAGTTCGCCGAAAGCTCTCCCGGGTCCCGAGAAAGTTCCCATTATAGAGGTCGTAATACAGGTTGGCAGCGACATTGACGCGCAACCTGTTACCATCGATTCAGTACATGATTCTGAAAAAGCCAGCGTTGAATTTTATCGTCAGTTATTTAAAAAAAAACTTAGCTGTTCCATAATTTTTGACCGGTAGGTATTGCACTTTTCTATGAAACAGCAGATTTTTTATTTGTTAACCGACGAAGAATTTCTACGCTGGCTTTTTCAGAATCATGTACTGAATTCATGGTTACAGTTTGCGTGTCGACGTCCTGGCCACCCCGTATGTATGAAAGAGATCATATAGACAGTTTTATTTTCTTAAGCGAGAAATATGATTCTGTATCTGGAATGAAATGGTATGCCAAGGAACTTCGTAATGCATTGCAGAAAATTACCTACTTACTGATAGTTTTTAATGAAAGCTTACTCGTACCCTGTCTATCCTTCAATAATTATAAGAAAACGTCGTATACTCATGCAAATAATTAATTATTAATAATTATTTTTACTAGCCACGGTTATGCAGAGCAGCCAGACAAGCCCATGTAGATAGATAGGTATCAATACGTCTATTTAGATATTTAATCTGTACTTGATATAGATAGTTATGGAATAGATATGGAAAGGAAACTGGTGTTTACCTATTCGCAAAAACCGAAATGCATCGCGGTTCGGGATATGGATAATATTATCGTACCACCTATTAATTTAATGTGCTATGCATTTATAAATTTTGTAGTACCTACTACCTAACTACTATCAAAGGCATCATCGTCGTAAAGAATCATGAGAACGTAACGTAATAGGTAAAACAGTGTTTCAACATAACCTTGTTATTACGTGACTTGAAAAAATAAAGGGAACAGAATTTAAATACATTTTTATTATTTGTAACTCGTTCACTCAGGCTTAACTTAACAACATAGAAACTAATAAAAATAATTAAATGTTCGGTGCAGCGAAGGTGAACGCAGCGCCTATGCATCGCGCACGTACACACGAGGACACTTTAAATTGGTTACCACGCATTAATATTAATGCGCCAGTATTATGGTAATGGTTTAATCTGGGGGCGGGTCGACGAACCGAATATATTGGTTAAAAAATGACTACAATGGGATATTGTGTGCCCAATGTGCCCATGCTGTGTAAAATTGTCTTATTGTTTCAATTTCTTGGGAAGTAATTGCATAAACAACAAGTTTATCGAAACGAAAGTGACGTTTTGAGTTCACTGCTGATTGTCTATAGCTATGTAGTTTATATTTGTATGCAGCACCCACGTCATCCATGTTCTCTAAACATTCGCGAGTATAGTTTGCAAATTGGCAAAGACTGATATAAACCATAAAGTTGATGGATTGTGAGAAAAAATACTCAAAACCACTTTCGTGTTTAAGATAGATAGATCTCCTAGGATAGTAAAACAATAAATAAAACTAGAATTTGAGAACAATTTTATTGGTTCACGTGAATTCTGCAGTAGGTCAATATCGAGCGAGCTATCACTTGTGCCGGCTCCTATTAATAGCGCTGTGATGAGGAGTATTTTTCCCGGCGTCAGTAAAGAGGTTTGTTTTACAACTGTGCACGGCTGAGTGGTGGGATGGCGTGCGCGTGATAAATAACCCGTCGACATTTATAATCTGTTTCACGCCACCACTAAATGTATTTTTTACGATGCCCACGTAGAACATCTATTCGGGAAGTATCAGTGGCCGTATACTAAAGTACATATTCTAGTGAAACAATAAAAAGTTACACGCCAGTTATTTTCCGCTGAAGTTACAGACATTTTCTCAGGCTGTAGTGTTTGTTCACACGTAGCAAAACTTCCATAGCTCAGTGGAAGCTGCATGTGGTAGACCAATAGACAGAAAAAATAAAGATACATACATGTATGTATATTGCACACAGCACAGCACATGTTTTTCATCATATTATTATACATACGTAGGAGTGGTCCATAACATTGTTCCCGTTTGCGTATAGCTATGTATAGCATACCTACTATAGTTTTCAAATACTATTTTCCGTAAGTACCTATTTGTTACACCATGTTTATATTTGTTGATGATGATGATTATGATATTATACCCTTTTGATACGTTGGTACCGAAGATATTAAGAGTAAGCTTAAAAACATCGTCTGGGGTAAACCCAACAGTCCAAAAGTTCAAAACATACCGAAGAATGTGGGGAAACTCCTTGAACATCTTCCCTGAAAAGTTCACAGTTGTAAACAAAAACAAGTCTATTTACAAACAAGTGCAGAAAAACTCACCTATTAATAGTAATAGCGACCATAGAGAGCAGCGAGACTGCCTCATTCCCGTAGAAGACGAAGGCGAACATCTGACAGAGGCTGGGGCCTAGGCCCCAGTGCTGTTTGATGTAGCGGTTGGCGGTGAGCGGCAGGTTGATGGAACAGAAGAGGAGGTCCGACACGCAGAGCGAGAGGACGAACATGGTCGTGACGTGGCCGCGCAGCTTCGGGTGCATCAGCAGCGCCACTGTGGTAACTAGGTTACCTGGAATGTGGAGAAGAGTGAATGTAGTTAAATGCAGTCAAAAAAATGGGGTTCTGTTTAAAACAGACAGTTAATAAAATAAAATTCCCGCAGATAAATGTTACAAAGTAATTTTGGTAGTTTTTTCCAATCATTGATCTTTCTCGTAGAACTTCTTTAAAAACAAAATATATATTTTCATGTACAAAGATAAAATAAAATGGCAGTGGACCAGATAAAAAATGTTCCAAGTCTACGTAGCGAAAACTTTTCAAGCTGCATTATTTTTCGTGCACTCGCGTGTAAAAACTACGTTACCTACAGGTTAAATTGCTTTGTTGATTGTTAAATCAATCACTGTACTCATCAATTGGATCGAAAATGCACAGTAAAAACATGCACAATTTGCATGTTCTACAAACCCGAAATGTATGGGATTCTTAGCCAAATACACGAGAATTACGGAGTGCGGATCTCCCAGTCACGTAGGCAACCCCGAATTGATTGCAATTGATTAGATTAACAAACAATTGCAAATTCAGTTCAGTGCTGCTATTTCACAGAATTTCGTGGGTTTCCGAAACAAAAAAGGAAGTGAGACGTCTAAATCAATGTCATGCGAAACACTGGTTACAGGCTTATTTTACGCAAATTACTGAAGTGTTTCAGTGTGACCTCATTAAGCATGTGACTAGCTTGCTTTCTGAAGCGTTTCAGACAATACAATCATAATGCCTGTTGTTGTTTTCGGAGAGAAGTGAAAAAATAATATTGCTGGAGAACATATCTCAATATAAATACCTTTAGAGATTGATGACTACAAAATGGTTTGAAAACTTTCTAACTTTTAAACACCTTCAGTCAGCGCATCACCCAGGTACCGTACCTCCTCCACCACTTGTGTCATCACGATTTGTTAACTGATTCGTACCTATTTATTATTAAATAAGTAAGTTGGGGTTATTATAATAATAACCGCCGTATCTTTACGTTGACGTCGTGGTGGGGCTTGCGTGCTCCTGAACTGTACCGGTAGAGTTTATTTTGCCGAAACAGGTCTAGGGTGAAGAGTCAGACCAAGAGAGATACAGAAACCCGCAGAGCAGCATGCGGCGAGCTGTTGGGCAGTAGCGACCCTACGGAGAGAAGTCCCCCCGGGAGAAGTCTAGTTCCTCACCTCTGGCATGCCTTTATTGACCGGCTTGAGTGGAGATTCGTAAGAACAAACGTGTTCGGAAGACGGAAGTATTCCAGTAAGATGCTGGTAGGGATCCAGGCCGTACTTCCGGGATTGTCCTGACAGCCGTGGGATACCTCTCCACTCCTCATAAGCAACTCTGGCCATGTTGCCCCTTTGTCGCTACGACACTATATTGTGCTAGCGACCGTTTTCGGGGGCCCATTATTGAGTGTGCAAGTCACCCCCTGCCATTTTATCTGTGTATTTTATATAAAACATTGGTCAGTCAGGGGCCGTACTCTTTCCATGATGCTAGATAACCAGTCCACTTAAACTACCCAAATCTATAGTCTAATATCTTTGTTTCCATATCCTGCAATAGTCCTACACCAACCGGGGCCGGTGTTGTCCTTGGATGCACTTGTATAGTCCGAACAGGGATATAATTGCCGGTTGGTGCCTCATTACCTTAAACACATCTAACGGGCCTCTGCGAGTTGGCTTCGCCCCTCGTACGCCTTTCAAAGGTCCGGGATCCCAGGGTCCCGAGAAATGTCAAGAGACGTAAAAAAAAATACAAGTAATTAATGATGCTTATTGTCATCAGCAGTAAGCTGTTACTGCGTATTTAATTTATGAACGTTGTCACTGCCACTGCCACATTATAATGAGTTCAGCAATTACAATCAGGTAGATGCTGCTTAATTATACTAGTGGCAAAGACCGAAAATATTCTTGTAATCAGCCTATAATGTTCCCACTGCCGGGACACAGGCCTCCTCTCTGTGAGAGGGAGTGGGCCGTAACCCACCACGCGGGCCCAGTGCGGGTTGGTAGATGATACACGCGTTCGAATTATTGGTTCTAGGACATGCTGGTTTCATCACGATGTTTTCCTTCACTGTTTTGAGAGCAGTGGTGATGAAATAATTTACACAAAGTACCTGGCTGGGTTCGAATCTACGTCCTACAAGTAACTTGTAAGTCGCGGCCGTTTCTACTGGGCCACCACTACTCTGAAAATGTTCTATATTTTCCAAATCTAATATTGTACCTACATAACGAATCAGCTAGAGACTATGGCTAGAGATGAACGCGGACTTCGAATATAAACAACGATTCGATTGATTGGCATTTCTCTTAAACGCAATACGATTGAGTGGCCCCACTGGCCACTTATCCGATTTAAATCGATTCACAATTATTTTAGACTCGATGTTTATGAGGGACTGTTCACACTTTAACGAGCTGCTGGCCGAGACAGAACATACCGATATATACTATATACGTACTAATATAATAAAGCTGAAGAGTTGGTATTTTTGTTTGAACGCGCTAATTTGTCATAGTACCAGACAGATTTGAAAAAATCTTATGTCGTGTTGTAGCCCAGAGCTCTTGAGGAAGGTTATAGGCTATTGAACATCACGCTACCGTTAGGAACCGAGCATGATGAAAACAAGATAGAAAGAACGCTAAGCGAAAACGAAGGAATAGAGCGGGCGGCCGGGCTTATCAATATTTGTATGAATGAACTTGAATGTGCCCTGGCGGCTGAGAGTATGTCATGCTCACTCAAATGTTTCGCTGGTGGTGGCGTGTGTGTTGGATCATTAAGTTCCCTTCAAAATGGTTGAGCTGAATGGTGCTGATCCATGCGTCATGTTCGTGAACGGGCGCCGTCAGTAGGGACTGGTCAACTCTTGGCTGCCACGGCTTATTTTAATTTAAATTTTTGAATTGTTTTTTTATCTTTTTTATTACGGATACTTTAAACGTGCACGTCTTTCTACATCGTTCTCACATTTTTAATTTGAACATGAATGATGTAAACAATTTGTTTTTTGTAACTATATATTGATTTAAAAGAGTGTCCATGGAGTTTCTTGCCCGTTCTTCTCCATAGGTACCTACTACGCTTTGGAATGGGCAACTAGCTTCATTTTGCTGACTGACCGACCCTTTGACAATTCAAAAGTGCCTGTAATTGGTTTATTTGAAATAAATGCTTTGAGTTTGAGTTTTTGAGTTTGTAAATATGTGACCACCATGTATATATCACATATGACATAGGTAATTAATTTACCTGTCATTGCGTTATATTTAATTCTTTTTACCTATTGTGGTATAGTAATTTTATTCTAGGCGCATCGTCTTCACATATAATTATTATGTATACATAATATTGTAAAACATTTTTAAAAGAGTAATGGTGGAGTTTCTTGCCCATTCTTCTCCATTCGAAACTACCTTTTGGAAGGGGCGACTAGAATCAATTCTATTTTCTTGTAAATTTGACGTTCAAAAGTGCCTTTTATGTGCCTATTTCAAAGAGATTTAAGATAGTTATAATAATTTAATGTCTCTGGCCTATTTGAAATAAATGAGTTGATTTTGACTTTGTGATGCCACGCGCTGAGTCGGAGGCCGAGGGCGGCCGCAATTTCACGCGAAGGAAGTCGCGAGCAGAAGCTAGTATCGAATAAGCCTTTTTATTAGCGCCGGTCTATTAGTGATTCCCACACGCGTGTTTACTTTGCGAACTAAAATTATACCGAATCTATTTAGAACAGAATGGAACTTATTTTTAACCGACTTCAAAAAAAGAAGGGGTTTTCAGTTCGTCAGAATCTTTTTTTTAATGTATTTTCCCCGATTACTCGAAGATGGCTGGACCGATTTGAAAAATTCTTTTTTAGTTTGAAAGGGTCCCAGGTGGTCCCATTGTCGTCAGGTCGGGATCTGATGATGAGATCCTGGAGAAATCGAGGGAACTCTTCAAATATCATAGGCACACCTATAGCGATTTAGGTATTTTTTTGTTGTAGTAACAACTAAAAAGTGAAGAATAAAAACATTTTTATAATAAATACGCCTTTCAAAAAAACACTACAAAGTGAAAAATTACTTTAATTTTGGAATTCGCTGGCTAAAACCGAAATTAAAGTATTTTTTCTTTTTTTGGAAGTCTGTTATACTTACTTTTTTAATTTTTTTTAATTTTGAAGTGTTCAGTTTTTTTGGTACAATTATCTGAAAGTATTTCGAAGTGGCATCGCAGTGGCTGCTATTAGAGCAAGGTCCATGGAAGTTAGTGGATGCCGGAATGGTAAATCCCTTGGAGATGATTTATACACAGGGGGTTCAGAATCATGTACTGTATCCATGCGAACAGGTTACGCATTGATGTCCCGCCAGCCTGATTATAAACAGACAAGAAGAAAAATACTTAAGTACTTAACTACATAGGTACGATTATATGAACAGCCATGGATATTGCATAAAGGTTCGTGTACACTGGCACTTTGTTATTTATAGTTATTGGTTTCTAAATTCGTATGGTTGAAAAATTAGTGAACCCGAGCCTGGTACTAGCTAGACCAACTCCGTACTCTCATTTCCATCACCGAAGAAAAAAACGCTTCAAAACACGACCTCTTTCGTCCTCTGAGAAACACACATTGATAAATGTGATTAAATAAGTATGTAGAAGAACCATGGCCCAAAGAATGTTATCCGTTGAAAATCAGACATATGTAGTTTGAAGACATGATATTTCAAGACATGAGCTCAAGTTAAAGGGTATTTAGCCGAGAAAAATAAAACTTTTAAAATGGCTGACCTTATAGCTGAGCTGAACTTATAAAAAATCTTTTGCCAGAGGCTTTAGCTAATGTGACTGCTGAGAATTGGAAAAATTGCGAGGGTCATGTAATAAAAGAAGAACAGAAAATGTTTAAATTAGACAAAATTATTCATGATACCACTGAACGCTTTATTATTAATGTGACAGATAGTTCCTCAGATTCAGATTCAGAATATAACATATTATTATATGACTAAAAATAATATGATTTTAACATTTGAAATTAAAGGTTTAGTATCGATGAGGCACGTGGTTTTTTTTGTTTACCTTTATTTAACTACCTAAACCTTTCGAGTATAGGTCATCATTTGCCTCACCATCTCCCAACAATGTGAGGTCGGCTTCCTGTCTAACCAGATGCAAATTAAGACCAGTATTTTACATGGAGCGACTGCCTATCTGACCTCCACAACCCAGTTACTGGGTAACACGATACCCCCTGGTCTGAAGTGTTAATCGATTTTTGTTGTTGACCGAACCTGGCTTGGTTGGCTTTACAATAGAATATGTATATGCAAGAGATCCAGGAAAAAAATTAAGGTAAATATCCATATTATTAGTTATTTACGTAAAATCAATCTGCCTAGCATTTTACCTATATGGTTTATAAATAAACTTATCATATTATTGTATTAAGTACCTGTTCGCGGATAATAATATGACGTATGTATATTATCGATTAGCTAAACAAATATGATTGAATCACTGCACTGCAACTAACAGAAACCAGGCAAAAAGTTAAACCCTCTTTTTTATCTAAACCACGTCCATAATTTCACAGAAATGTATCTTTCCTTAAAAGCTCCTACAAACAGGCGCGACACGCGAAGCGAATCGCGCGCGACTCAATGGCACCGCTCGTCGCGCAGTCGCGTCGCGCCTGTCTGCGGCAGCCTTCAGGTACACTTGCACCACAAACCACTAAATACTTATATTATTTAGCGCTAAATATATTTGAACCATAATTCTATCCCTGTCAACTTCAAAAAATTGACAGAAATAGAACAATGTTTTAAATTCGTTTAGCGCTAAACGTATTTCGTGATTTTAAGGTAAAAGTGGGCCTAATTGTATTTTAATTTGTTTAGCTAGTAGGTATGTGCCCACTTAAAGCTTAAAATTTTTGAACTTTCTAGGGTCTACAGTACGACTGTATACGTCATGCTACGACCATTTCTGGATCTAGAAAGCTTATACTTATCCGAGACATACAAAATGGCAAAATGTGGCAACATACATAAGTAATTAATTATGTAAATCATCAATTAATCTATGATCAATTGGTTCTTTCACGGATGGTCGAAGAACAAACTAATTAACTAACTTTCATTTTTATACATCGCCATACTTTTAAATGCACTAACATTTGTAATTTCTTACATTATAGGTGTGTATCGGCTGTTAATTTTTTTATAGCATTGAGTGATTTATTTGTACTTAAGTTCAATACCCCGGAGTCGATAACTTGTGTTTTCATCCTAGGATTTGTAGCAGTCCATCCATGGGCTACTTCTCATCTCGTGTCGACACGAGTTAAGGCTCCTACATACAGACGCTACACAAAGGCACCGCCTGTCGAGCGACGCCTTTGTGTCGCGTGTCGCGCCTGTTTGGAGGGGCTTTCACGCAATAACGCGAAAAATATCCTAAAAAAATATGAATTTAACATAACAAAACAAATACAAACAAATACAGTCGTGATGTTATCACGAGTGTATTCCCCAAAGGGTTATGCAGAGGTGTAATTTAATTAGTGACAAAAATGGTTTTGGATTTGCTGTTTTTAGTTACTCTAACTAGTGACACGATTTAAAAGATTTTCTTATTATTTTAACAAGTAGACCCATAATTAATGTTTAATATTATGGGTATTATTAAGAGTAGTGGTGGGCCAGTGGTAATGGCCGCGACTTACGTGTTGTAGGTCGTGGGTTCGAACCCAGACAGGCGCTTTACTTTGTGTACATTATTTCATCACCACTGCTCTCAAAACAGTGAAGGAAAATATCGAGAGGAAACCGGTATGTCCACAAGAACCAAAAAAATTAAGACATGTGACATCCGGCAGCGCGCTCTGGGCCCGCGTGGTGGAGTGCGGCCCGCACCCTCTCACAGAGAGGAGGCTTGTGTCCCAGCAGATGGGAGTATTTTAAGCTGATTATGCTATTATGGCCGCACGGGTCGATCGAAGACTAGGCTATGCTTACCGCGGTCGGTGCGTAGATGGGTCTTGGTCCCGGCTGTCTTTCGTAGATCTTCGACAGTCGCTACGGGTAGTCAGAAGCACAATACTCTGACAACCAGTTTTACTAAGGGGTATCGTGTACCTTCGTATCGCGACAGTGTACACGAGTCTTTACCCAGTAATTGGGTTGTGGAGGTCAGATAGGCAGCCACTCCATGAAAAATACTGGTATTCAGCTGCATCCGGTTAAGACTGGAAGACGACCCCAACTTAAGGCTCCTTCCAACAGGCGCGACACGCGACGCGAATCGCACGCGCTTTGTGTCGCGTCGCGTGGCGCGCCTGTTTGTAGGAGCCTTAACTTGGGAAAAGGCTAGGCAAATGATTATTAGAGGCATTATTATTAATATGTAGGTAAGTAAGATATTCACTAACTGTGTAAGTCAATAACCCTCAAACAATAACGGGCAACAAAATATACATACGAAATTACATAGAACTATTATTTTATGCTAATTCTGTAGTCGTTAATTTTAAGTTTCTCTTTCTTAATAACATTGTTACTTACTGTATTTGTTACTTTCGAAAATTAAATGGTTGTTAGGCTTTTTAGGGAATACCCGCATACATGTTTACTACCCTTGAATTTGAAAGTAACGCTATTTCCATATTTAATTAGGTATGTTATTTCCACTCTACTTCTCTTTAGATATGGACGCAAAAGAATAATAGCAGTAATTTAACGCAAAATTAATATGAAAAGTTAGTTGTCAAGTGCGCGAAAACTGCTGTGATTGGTTGAATGATTTATCAACAGCCAACCGCAGCAGTTTACGCGCGCTTGACGATTTGTCACATTCTTATAGCAATAATTTTCGTTCGCGTAATTCGCCCATGAATTATATTATAAGTACCTTATTTACCTACATGAAATAATTATATGTACTTAAATAATTTTCAAATAGGTACTTATCCAAAATCGTGAGGTCATCACACCGAACAAAGGAACAGAAACGTCACAAAGTTAAATGATTAGGCAGTTGAGTAAATAGAGTAATGTATCTTCATGTAGGGACCGATTAGTTATATTATATACTTATCCATCTCGTGAGATTATAAACTATCGAAAAATTGTGAACTGAATTACATAATAGCCAAATTGGACACGATATACTTTTACCCATGGTCTAAAAAAAACAAGGTCTGGCATTCAGGGAGTGATACATGCTTACGTCACTATCCAGTTGCCACTTTATTGCAACAAAACACGAATTATAGAAACATTTACAGTCACCATTCTGTAAAAAAATATATATAAACCATTTAAATTGTCGTTTCACTTTTCTAATCAAACGAAACAATTCAATTTAAACATATACCAACGTAATTGTTAGTTAAAACCTCTTTGTTTTATCGGATTCGCACAGGTAATAAAGGAGATTGGGGAGTTATTATTACACACTACTGGTAACACAGCGGTGATGACGTAGGCTTGTGTCACCCCCGTGACCGGAATGCTATACCTGGCGATGGCGAAGTATATTATTATACCATGCTTTTACCGATATCAACCAACCGATTTCAAAATAATTATAAACTATCAGATAGTTTGACTTATCTAAGAAAATTATTTAATTTATATAAAAAGTCGGTAAATAATACCAACGAAAATAAACGTTGTTTTATCACTATGAGGTTTGCAATACCAAAATGTACCTAATTATTCGGCATTTTCTTTTGCACACAATGAGACCTCCGACCACAGTCATGTCATGTGGGGCGTAGTACGGTGTCCATTTAGTTCTATGTGTACGTATGCCACGTGACATAGAACTAACTGAGTAAGGTGTGACCTTGGTCACTAAGTACCAAGAAGATTTTGATGTTGTTCGTTTTGTCCCGTCTATCGCAAGTATATTTAAATGTCTTGGTTTATCTATAAGCACGTTGCACACTGTGTAATTTTATTTCAATTGCGGTCACCTATATTTTATCCCTTCATCTTATATATCCAGCAAAGAGCTAAAACTTCTGGGAAGGAACCATGGTTTCATTATGTTTAGTTTTAAAGTTATTTAAAAGAATCATTAAAATCGGACTACTCTGTAAAAAGTTATGCGTGGTCATACATAAAAAAAAATAATATATATATATATATATACGGGTCGACTTGAGAACCTCCTCCTTTTTTTTTCGTCGGTTAAAAATAATGGTGACGTTAGCAAAAAACTGTTTTTATTTGTACATTTCAAAATAATAATATGATTTACATAGATCATTGTTTTACTACAGTAAAAAACAACCGACTTCCAAAAAAAAACACTAAAAGACGTGAAAAATAACTTTAATTTCGGAAGTCGGTGTCAGGTTGTGTATTTTCGTTTTTGGTCACCGACTTCCGAAATTAAAGTTATTTTTCACGTCTTTTAGTGTTTTTTTTTGGAAGTCGGTTGTTTTTTTGTAAAAAAGTTTTTATTTTTCACTTTTTAGTTGCGGTACCTACCCCACACAAACTCGTATACCACTACTTGGTGTGTAAATAACAGTGACAGGAAATTATTAACACATCATCCATATAAACTAAGTGGAAAAAATATGCAATATTAAAGATAACTCAAAAACTACTGGTCAGACCTTGATCAAATTTAAATGGGACCACATGTGAAGCACCACCTATCAAATAAAAAAAGAATCATCCAAATCGGTTCACCCAGAAAAAAGTTATGAGCTAACACACATAAAAAAAAAAAAAAAAAAAAAAAAAAAAAAAAAAAAAAAACATACAGACGAATTGAGAACCTCCTCCTTTTTGGGAAGTCGGTTAACAATACAATATCTAACTCCATACAAAGTTTAGGTATTGCATCTACGATGTACAAAGAGAAATCGTATTTTTTTATATTTTCACAAAATTGCGGTTTTCTCCGTATTCCTATCGATTCCGTATTTTATTTTAATTCTGAGCATACATATAGTTATTAACAACACAAAATAAAAAGCAAATATGTTAACAGTGGGACTTCGGAAATATTAAACTTCTAAAGTTTCCATAGAATTTCTATGGAAATAGGGTTGTCAAATTGCATATATCTATTTATTTAATTCAAATGGAAAGATGTGTTATTAAATAAAATTGTTAATGTTTGAGTAATTAATTTTCTTTACTCTTCGACATCCAAAGATATTAAAACTTCTTTAGATGGTAAAATTACATTTTCATCATCTTTGGTTTTTTCAAGTAAGTCCTCCTGATTCAGAACATTTTCCGTTGATGGTTTTAAAATCCAAAGAACTTTTTCATGAACCAAACGCTTGTTATTTTTTTGGCGACTACCGAGTGACATCATGGATAGAAATGGATCAGAAGATTCCAAAGCTCGGTGAAATAGGTTAAGCATAGTTGTCTTCCGGTTTAATTTTCTCGTATGGTGTTCCCTATCATAACGCCAAAATTTGTTACGGGATTCTGAAGCTTGCTCACTCAGCATACCAATTGGTAACGGACTAGACTTTATAATTTCACTTCCGTGAGCTAATATTCTGTGGAGTATAACTGACATGTAGCACCACTCGTATTTTTCTACTTATTTTGCAGCGAAATTCGCACAAAATTCGTGAAACTTTTCAGGATCTATTTCAAAATTACTTGACAGCGCTACTAATATAACATGTAAATCATCTACAAGCCATTCTTCGACGCCTAGAATGTTCGCAAATGTTTTTCTATGTAAGTCCGATAGTGCAGTGCGGGCTGTGTTTCCGTCATTGGATGTTCCTGAATTCGGACGTACGACATCGAAGAAAGTACACAAAATATGATTAAAACATCGATGATAATGTGCAACGTATGATTAAAAAGAATATGTAGAATACCTATTAAAAGATTTTTCCTATTCTACTTTTCTACTCTTACGTGACAGGAGTCTAATTTAAAATACTTAATGGTACACCAAAGAAAACCATTACATTTCATTTTACATCCAGAAAGATAGTAAATTGGCAGTCAAACTTATCCAAAATTAATTATAGTAAAGTAGGTGACAGCCCTAACCTCAAAAATAAAAATTCAATAACTCAGAAGTCCCGCATTTTGATTGATTGATTTTTCACTGGATTTTTCCTTGTACTTACGATTATTAACAAAAAAAAAACTACTGGTCTAGTAAATATAACAGTCCTTTTTAAGACCTTATCTATAACAATTGCAAAATCATATATTTCAGACGAAATAATGCATTTCTATGGTTTCCATGGAGTTTTCTCAAGTTTTCTAATAACTTCTAAACTATACATAAAAAAATCATGGTTCCTTCCCAGAAGTTTTAGTTCTTCGTTGGATATATAAGATGAAGGGATAAAATATAGGTGACCGCAATTGAAGCAAAATTACACAGTGTGCGTTGCAACTGTTGCAAGTGAACAGTTACCGATATGACGTTTAAAATTATAAATCCTCGATATAAAAGGATTACCGATGACGTAGTAATGTGTTTGTATTGATAACTCGTGTTCGTCAGACGCATGTGACCAATCAGTCAATGGGCCACTTATTGAACACGGTACTCGTCAACAAAGAGGATCAGCTGATGTTACTGTGTCAAAACATTTATATGTATAGCCCTACACGGTTCTTTTGGCGCGTGGCCAAAATCGGAACTAACGCCGCAATCTTGTTTTTTAATACATTTCAAGTGACATTTCACAAAACAATTTCACAAATGTTTACCAACAGCGCCCCCCTGTTAACGTCATTCGAGCGCCAAAAGATCCATGTAGCAATGAAAATGACATGTTTTTACGGTTATTTTTTATTATCGTCCTTCTCCTGCCCCAATCCCAATGTGTTTGTGGTAGGAGCTGCATGTCGTCTCTTTCTTCCATACATCATCTCTACCAACTGTCGCCTCAGTACTCAGCAATTCTAATTTCAGTTTTCACTCTCTTTTTGTCCCTATCATCATTCACACAATCCATCTGCGGATTCTTTGGCCTTCCCGAGATTTTAATAGATTTAAAAAAAAACGTTCTTTTGTCATAATTGTCACTGGTCACTACAAGACCTAGCGATCTCACAAACTGGTAGGAATATTGATCACAAAGATTGCTTACTGCGTGTTCTCGATTTGAAATCGATCGTTTATCTTCACCAGTCGACAAACAATGGATCATTCATAGTTCCAAAGTTTACAGAGACCAAGAAACTACTGTTTTTAGTGGAAAAATTGCAGTTTTCTTAGAGAGAAAACTGGATGACCACACTGTAGGACCCGGTTTTCATGAAAGTCTAATCCGACAGATGGTTGCAGTGCCAATTTTACAGTAACATAACATCAAGCATGTATATCCAGAGGAGTACCTATAATACACCCACATTTCGCCGTTCCATGTTCCAGTTTTTTTATTCTTTCTTCACAAATAGAAAACCCCGTAACGTTCCCAGATCCGTGTTCACCTATGAAATCTGAGCCATACAAGAGAACTAGTGCATCACAACACGAGTCCGTTATCGAACGGAGCTGATTAACACTGTAGGATGAAGATATCGCGTGCTTCCAGCGACAGACAGGCTGCACGATCATTGAACATAGAGGATCACTCATCACGGTTACCGTTGGTGGCTGTTACGATTACGAGGCGTTAATAGTAAGCCATCGTGGAGTATTCTCAAATGTGTTGTATGACTTGTGCGTTGATGGATTCCTAGCGTTTGTTAAACTCACCGTTGAATGAGTCGCGTCATCGCGTGTCATCTATAGAACTGGGCTGATGAAAGAATTCTGTGATCTTATCAATCCGATTCAAGACTGTTCAATAATGTACCAAATCGATTAAGAATCGTTGTCATATACAGGATGTTTGGCAGAACGTTGAACATACAAAAATGGTGGATAGGTGGGGTCATCTACTACTTACTCAGCCCTAATATATTTGGCCCTGGCCCCTAATATTTAAAAAAAAAAAAATTGCTTTCTTCTAGTTTCACCACTTTCTAAACTTTAAGTGTAATTTTTATTAAAAAAGGGTAAAACGGGCATTTTTTTTTTTTAATCTTTAATGTTTGCTTTGTTCAGATGTTAGCTAGAAAAAAAGTTATTGAGTCCTCAAACTTACAGAAAGATGTTAAATATACTTAAATCTTAATTTCAACTTTAATTAAAAAAATAAAAATAAATGATTGAGGAGTTCCAATTCTAGCAAAACATCCCTAGTGTGTGACCACCTATCCACCATTTTCGTATGTTCAACGTTCTGCCAAACATTCTGTATAACAAAATCAACAACAACAAATGACAATTAGAAAACTCAAAGCATTTATTTCAAATAAACCTATTACAGGCACTTTTGAATTGTCAAGGGGTCGGTCAGTCAGAAAGATGAAGCTAGTTACCCATTCCAAAGCGTTGTAGGTACCTATGGACAAGAACGGGCAAGAAACTCCATGGACACTCGTTTAAATCAAATCAAATCAATATAAAGAAACCATCATCATCTGCCTTCGTTTTCCCAACTATGTAAGGGTCGGCTTCCAGTCTAACTTGATGCAGCTGAACACCAGTATTTTACATGGAGTGACTGCCTATCTTACCTCCACAACCCAGTTACTGGGTAACACGTACTCAACACGCTTTCTGAGGCACGGAGGGATCTCGGTATATAAAGATGGTCACCCATCCACAGACTGACTTCGGCAAGCGTAGCATAACCTGCGGGGTAATTACGTAACACACTTACAGTGGGAATGGGTTTCATTTTGACAATTCAATAACATTCATTACGTTATTTACGGTGTTGAGCAACTGTTCGACCAATGTTTCGAACATACGAAGCAATGGATTAGCAACAGGCTTCAAAATGATTCAGACTGTGATAGATAGTGTGTTACGTAATTACTGTAATTACTGTAATTAGGGTGCTGGTCTATCGATCCCTGCGGCTGTTATTACTTAGTCCCAACGTTCACAACCCACTATGACCATTGTGGATTTATCATGTTCTGTTTTGAATATCCCAATTCTGGCTCCAAAAAACACTTGTGCCAGCTCCAACAGCCCGTGAAACTCATTATATAACGATAACACGATAGCATCTCATTGAAAATACAATTCAATTTTATCAATAAACACCACTGGCCACCCGGTTGCAAGGCAAGCCAACAGGGTTGCCAACCAATGAATACCTACTTTAAAAATATACCAACATACTAAAATACTGTTTTTAACAACCATCCCCTACAGAACATTTATAGATATACAGGGTGGAATTTTGTAATGCCACCTGGAGGGAAAGTACTCTTAATACTGCAGATAGAAAGTTTTACTCAAAGGAAACATTCCTTTATTTTTGAATAGAAAGCAAACTGCATTCAAAGATTTTCGAAAATTCTCTTCTCCCACACCCGGGAATCGAACCGGCTAAAATCTGAAAAAATTATACCCTGTACTTTTATTGCATCGATCGTTAGGGTCAATTATAAGGATGAAATCTCTCTAACAAACATGATAAATTAAATGACAACCAGGAAATCTTAAATTAATTTAATTATTTACAAAAAATGGTAAACTAACTAATTAGTTGCTCGAAATGGGCTCCATTCTCTTGGATACACAAATTTATTCTTTTAACGAATTCATTTCTAGTAACCTTTAATAAAGTGTTGTGGTGAATATTATAAATCGTATTCTGAACTTCAACTCTCAACTCGTTGTCATTCGCATAAGATTTCATGTAAATTTGATTTTTTACATATCCACACAAAAAAAAAACTAATGGGGTGAGATCTGGCGATCTCGCAGGCCATCTGATTGTGCCGTTTGTACCAATCCAGGTATTAAAATGGTTATTAATGTAGGCAGTAGTGATTCTGCTGTTATCTGCTGGAGCACCATCTTGCTGTAGAATTATTTGGTTTCGCTCTTCCTCAGGGAAACCATTTAACTCGTTTCTTAAGAGATCCAGTATTTCAATATACTTGACAGTGTTTAAATGACCTTCGTACACGTGGACTAACACTACATTATTTCTCATAATTCCGCACCAAACGTTGAAAGAAAATCTTACTTGATTGTTAGTTTCATGAACACGAACAGGATTCACTCGAGACCAATAATGGTTATTGCGGCGATTGTACATGCCATTATTGCTGAAGTTGGTTTCGTCAGACCATACAATGTTACTCAAAAAATTAGGGTTTCGGTCAATTTCTCCAAGCATGTTTTCACAAAATTGTAATCGTCTGTCACGATCCCCAATATGCAATTTTTGCACCAACCGACCTTCACGATAGCATTTATACTTATACTTTTTCAGCACTTTAAGTACGCGAGTGTGGGTTGTTCCTAATTCATTGGCAGCATCTCTACTTGAAGCCTTTGGAAATGATTCAAAGTATGTTAAAACATCTAGTTCAAAATCGAAATAGTTTTGCTGAATAGTTTGCCGTCTCTTCCTGAAACCACCCGTATTCTTTAAATTTTCTACCATTATTTTCAATACGAACCGAGTTGGTGCCTGTCGGTCTTGATATCTCTCTCCATACCACCGCAGAGCTAGATTCACGTTTTTGTTATTTAAAAAATAAGCTTCCATTAAATCAAACTGTTCTTGATAAGCCATTATCACCGTGAGACAAAATGTGAAATGAGTTGTAAAAACAATCAAATGTGAATAACAACTATGACAATCTAATTTTCAAATTTTAATCTAACATTCCATATTTAAATTACCTCATACACGCAGCTACGAGTATGTCGCAAAGGAGTCTGCATTACAAAAGATGGATGTTAGTTAAAGAGTTTAACTTGACTCATTGAATTTGTAACTCAGATTTCCTGGTTTTCCTTTCATTTAATTTATCATGTTTGTTAGAGAGATTTCATCCTTATAATTGACCCTAACGATCGATGTAATAAAAGTACAGGGTATAATTTTTTCAGATTTTAGCCGGTTCGATTCCCGGGTCTGGGAGAAGAGAATTTTCGAAAATATTTGAATGCAGTTTGCTTTCTATTCAAAAATAAAGGAATGTTTCCTTTGAGTAAAATTTTCTATCTGCAGTATTAAGAGTACTTTCCCTCCAGGTGGCATTACAAAATTCCACCCTGTATACCTATAGAACATTATATTGAAAAAAAGATGCCCTCGCCACATGCACGCTCAATGGTTAAAGGCTCCCTCCCGCAGACAGGCACGACGCGACAGTGCGAGGCGATTTTGTTAGAACAATTTTCATGAAGTTTTCATAAAAAATATTCTACTAGTCGCGCCGCACCTGTGTGTGAGGGAGCCTTAGATGTGACGAGTTCATCTTTTTTTTTATTATGTTTCTTTACATTAAACAAATGACGCGAAACTATTAAGTTTCGAAAAACTTTAAAAATTAAGTGGTAGTCATTTATAAAACTTAAATAAAATCCTGATTACTGTGTAGTGTACCTAAAACTTATTTGGCACTTATTCAAAAATAAATAAACTAAGTAATTTTACGGTTAATTTTCCACGTGTTTAAAAAAAATGTTGACAACCCTACAAGCCACACATGTTTATTTTCCCGCGATCGTCCCCTAGGACGCCCTAGGTCGTCGGTCAACTGCCACCGATAAACCAAGTGATTGATCTGCCAACCCTCAGCACGCTGTCAACGTAAATCTTTCTAATTAATCAGTTTACGGGTGGCAGTTTATATATAATTATATGCAGTATCTATCAGTAACTGATAAGGAAATAAGAAAAAAATATAATGGCGACATTGATAATGGAAGTTTACTTAGCGGGTCATTTCTCGGTACGATGTTGCGGATTTGTAGATGTATTATATAACTAGCTTTTGCCCGCAGCTTCGGTCGCGTTAATTTAGACTTAGTAGACAATCAATTCGGGTTATAATTCAATCATGATTCGAAAGACCCGTGGCGCCATCTATTATCATAAGAACGTTATTGTTGTTTTCCTCGGGAACAGTACTTTTTTTCGGGATGAAAGGTACGGACATAGGTTAACCTACCCTATGTCCATTTCTGTAGGTACTCGTGACAATGTATATGCAAAATATCAGGATGATCGGTTCAGTGGTTTAGGCATGAAGGTAACAAACAAACAAACAAACTTACTTTTGAATTTATAATATTAGTTAGGATTTACTGACTGTGCCCCGTGGCTTTGTCCGCGTGTATTTCTTTTTATTAGTAATATTCCATAATGAAAATCTCACTATGTTTTTTTTCTAGACCAAACAACAATTTGTCATTGTACGGTAGGAGAAATTCAATTTTGTCAGTTTTACAATGCATTTTGTTACGTTAGCAATTGGGAAATATTTATTTGATCCTCTATAAACTTATTCACGCTGATATACGCTTTTTAATGACTAACATCTTTTTAATTTTTAACATCTTTCATGCCTTGTCTCAAAGTTGCTCGCAGTACGCTAAGTAGATAAGCACCATAGATATCGATGGGTAGCACCGACCAAATGGGTAAAGACAGGTTAGAACTGTGACCAACCAATTTTGTTGCAGTTACTTGATTATTTAGTATTTTTAAGACAACCAAATGATAACTATTTGGGGTTCGATTAAATACATCCACAGTCATTTTATTTGCCAGTTCACTTTGCCTCCGATGTGTTCTAATTATTCTCTCTCGTTCCTTCCACTTCAAGATGATCTTTACAATGGTACCGTGACCTATAAGTTACATAATTACAGTGCTCATCCTTCTGCGGTTTGCGGCTCGTTTGTTGAGGTCATGTTTCTATGCAATACGTATCTCCATCTCTATCTATGTGGCCGTGATAGTTGCAGTCACAATCAGCCACTGGGGGAGTGGTGGTCAGGGTTAACCTACCAGAGAAGATTATGTGATTATGATATCCTACTTCCTACTAATATTATAAATGTGAAAGTTTGTAAGGATGGATGGATGGATGTTTGTTACTCTTTCACGCAAAAACTTCTGAACGGATTTGGATGGAATTTGGAACACAGATAGTTTATAACCTGCATTAACACGTAGGATACTTTTATCCCGATACGTTCCCGTGGAATAATTTCTGACCTCCACGCGGGTGAAGCCGCAGGCAAAAGCTAGTGATTCATAAATGTCCTTGGGTAATATGGACGTCTTGCTTGTTAGGGGACGACCGAATACTGATTAAAGACCAACGAAAGCCAGAAGAAGCTATAGCCAGGTTCGTGGTTAGGTTGATCTCTTTTTTTTTAGTCTCCGGTTGAACCTCATCATTTACCTGCCTTTTCCCAACCATGTTGGGGTCGGTTTCCAGTCTACCTAAATGCAGCTGAATACCAGTATTTTATATGGAGCAATTGCTTATCTGACATCCACAACCCAGTTGATAATAACCCTTGGGAATACTGGTAGTCAGATTTTCGGACTGACAATTGAAAAACTCGGATTCGGGGTCCCGTTTTCAATTGACCCAGAGTTAAAGAAAATGACTCTCAGAATCTCTTTTGATTAGCTCATCGTGCACCTCTCTTTCCAGCATGCGTAGCATGACCACTTCTATCTCTACTCTACGAAGAGAAGACAAATCACTTTCTTAACAAAAACTCATTCTATTTTTGAATTTTGACATCGCGCCGTAGAAATCTTTCTACAATCTGTCATTTTGTCTTCCGTTTCTCCTGTTTCTATAGTGGTCATGCTACGTATGCTGGTGTCATTCTCATTAGTTAGAGAGTCTTGCACAGGCCTACGTACATAAAGAACTAATCGCTCCTAATCCAATCCAATAACAAAAGCTAGTTATTTATCGCATTCTATTAATAGCTCGATACATAGGGGGTGTTATTGTGTGCGGATGTCCCTCGGCGAGGCTAATTGTTTCGATAATAAAGTCGGTGACAAATGGCGGCCATCGCTACGGTCATTAGAAGGACGCTTGTTAGTCGGGCGGGCCATTGTGTGATTTGATAGTAGCGAGGGAATTGCAACAGAACCCTAATCACTTTCAATCCGAATCTGAATCATTTTGAAGGATATTGCTAATCCATTGCTTCATAATGTTCGAAAAAATTGTCAGCTCAACAACGTAAATAACCCAATGAATGTTGTTGAACTGTCAAAATGAAAGCCATTGACTGTTAAAGTATTACGCAATTACCACCCAGGTTTACTTAGCTGGTTTTATTGTGAGCGGTAAATTATATTCATGATTGGCTACTCCTAGTCAATGAAACATTAAAATCAGGTTTTACTTTATGTTTTTTAATTACTAGCCAGTGCCAGGTCAAAAACCCTGTTCGAATAAGACCTTTTCATGACTCGTCTTAATTCTAATAAAAAAAAAAACTAATTAATATTTTCGAACTTGTCATCCCCGGTCCGATGCATCCGACTTGTTTGACAAACGATACATTCAAACTGCGACTTATAATAAAACGTATTAAATTAATTAATTCCTGTTAAACATTCAGTGGTGCGTTTCAGGGCTTAGTCACGTCCCGTCAATGGACCCATTCATTCACTCGTTCACTCTCGAAGGGCAACAGCCCTCGCTCCAGGTTTTATTATCATTTTATGTCATGACATGAGAATGAGATGAGAAATTAGACGGCAAAGTTCATTCGGTTACGTCTCATAGGAGGTTGGTATGACGTTCAAAATAATTTAAATTAAACAAGGCAGTCCAAACAGCAGAGAGGTAAAACATAAGCCAGCTGTGTGTTTAGCCGCGAAATAAAATGTAAATAACTACTTCTCTATAGTAGTCATAACACTGTAATAAAATTTTAAATACACGCTCTATCATTGGCTGCTCGCCTTTCAGCGTGAACTGTGAAAGTTCCTTGTTGCGAAATTGCTAAAATTACATAACGCTGGCTATTTTGCGAAGATGAATAAATATGAATAGGTTATATTCGGATGCTGCGCATTATTGAACCAAACCAAAAAAAATATCGGTGCAGTCTTTGGGGACTGCCGATAGAAGTGAAAAATAGGTAACTTGTAAACCTGATCATGGGAAGCGTGCGGTAACGATGACGCGAGTTTCACGCTTTTTGTTCACCCAAAAAGTACACATATATACACAGTATAAGTAGATATAGCTCGTGGAAATTCTTTTTAGTAAAAGAGGTGAAAGACACAATTATATCACTAGAAATAGGGATCAATTAGTTCAACCAGGTTTCAGGCTGGCTAAAGTAGACTCATCTTTCATGGGGTACTGTTTAAAATGTTTCAATAAAATACCTCCCCATATTCTTCAACTGAATGAAACTAAATTCAAATCTTGTATAAAACGCACACTATGCAGCCAGGCATATTATAAGTTGGGGGATTACATCGCTGATAAAAATGCTTGGCTCAACGCTGGTCCTGCTCCACAAGGGCGCATAAAATAATTGATTAGCATTTGAAACTACTGTTGGAGCTGCTGAAGATTTTAAAAACTTATCTTTGCATTGTATAAATTCAATGTTTTAGTATTGTATAATTGCATAGCACAGGTGTGAGTACTATGCACCTACTATAAAGCTACCATTTAATAGGTTTTTCTTTCATTGACTTGAATGTGCCCTGGCGGCTGAGAGTTTGTCATGCTCACTCTAATGTCTCGCTGGTGGTGGCGTGCGTGTTGGATCATTAAGTTCCCTTCAAAATGGTTGAGCTGAATGGTGCTGATCTATGCGTCATGTTCGTGAACGGGCGCCGTCAGTGGGGACTGGTCATTTCTTGGCTGCCACGGCTTATTTTAATTTAATTTAATATTTGAATTGCTTTTGTCTTTTTATTACGGACGCTTTTAACGTTCTGCATCGTTCTCACATGCATAATTTCAACATGAACGATGTAATCAATATTTTGTAACCATTTTTTGATTTAAAAGAGTGTCCATGGAGTTTCTTGCCCGTTCTTCTCCATAGGTACCTACTACGCTTTGGAATGGGTAACTAGCTTCATCTTTCTGACTGACCGACCCCTTGACAATTCAAAAGTGCCTGTAATTGGTTTATTTGAAATAAATGCTTTGAGTTTGAGTTTGAGTTTGAAAGCGTTCGGTGACGATGAAGCGAGTTCCATGATTTTTGTTCACCCAAAAAGTGCTCCTCGCGCCTAAAGAAATTTTTACTTCAAAAAAGCAAGCGTGGTACGCAACTGGCTAGTGATGTGCACCGTATATTTGTTTACGCAGCTGGGCGTCCGAGAGCTGGATGTACCCGGGTAGGGATCGAGTCGTGTAACAAACCGTTTGATGTCCGATTACGACCGGCACTTAGCGTTTTATGTTGCGTTCGTGTTAAGTGACCGATTATTGAACGCTTTCTAGTGATAGCAAGTACATCGAGCAGCAAACAAATGCATACTTAAAACATCAACACCCGAATTTGAACTTAAATATTTGTAGGTAAAGTTTAATTTCCGATTCGTGGAAGATATTCGTGCTCTGATGTTCTAATTTACGGTTTAAACTTAAAGGGGTTCAATTTCTAATACGGAAATTGTTTATCTTTCTTTTATGTATTGCTTACTTATAAGATCTTTGGATATCTTACAGCGTAAGCTACTTTAAAGTAATGCAATAACCCATCTGTGAACGAACTAGTAAAAACAAACAAAACTTTTACAAAGCTAAATGTTTCGTGTCAGATTCGTTTCAAGCAAGTCATCAGAATACGCATCATAATTCTTTATGAAAGTATCTCTGGAAATCCATATAACAGTAACACCACTTCGAGTGTTTTCAAAACAAGTTGATGAAATATCAATGATACAGAACTTTGAAATGTAGTTTATTAGGATATGACACTTTGTTTGTACAGCGCCACGTCGCTATAAACAAACAGTGTTTCAACGCTTTCCTCGAATAGATGCATCGGGCATCGAGCATGCAGTTACTAGAACGGCCTATAAAATCGATCCTGTAAACACATATTAACTGGTAAACAAAGAACACTGAAAGGTAACTTACCGACGACTCCGACGACACTAAAGATGCAGGCACACGCTGCAGCCAGTATCGTGGCCTCTACCGGGTAGTGCGTAATGTTCTGTTCCATATTTGTAATGTTTTCGTACATATCATACGACATATCGATATCGGCCATAGTTAAGCACTTCACTATCACGGGATCACTTCACAAGATTTTTAAAACTTTAATTTGGAATTCTTTTTTGACATTTTATACTTTTTAATTTTGACATGGTCTTGTCAAAAGTTATTTCCAGCCATGATTCAGCTTTAGAGACACCACCATACGATCTGTAACAAAAGATAGGGATTGTGTTACACAGTTTTTATGAGTTGGGCACGTGTTGTTAGTCGTATGACTAACACAAAGTTTATACAAACATTATGGACACCTACTTAGAGCTTTTTAAGGAAATGTCAAGGAGATCAGTGTCATTTAGGCTATGTAAATTGATTTAGTACTTTTTGCGGTCATATTCGGCTTCATAACCAAGCAATTTCGCAAGAAAAGCGAGTTGCTAAGTAGGCTCAGGTTTATTATGAATTTGACATATTCTACAAATCTAAATTATACCGCAGATATTGACATAAGAAATAAGAGCATCTAATAAGAAAAAGTGAGCGCAAAAACTGGTACGGTCAGTTTTAGAGCAGAGTTCAGAAAACCGAAGAAAATGTTACACTAACGGAATAAGATGTATATTTTGAATAAAATATAAATAGACTAGTTCCAGTAAATAATATACGTAATATAACGGAAGGCTGGTGGTTCGTAAGTACATGTATTTTCAGCCATACATGTTGATCTCATTTTATTGCTCTGCCCTCCCAGATTTTATTCGCCCTCATTACGTGATCATAAATATAATAAATTATTGTTACGCCAATCATTCGCTGTGGGAGGTCCGGTATTCATACCTACATTTAGGCTACCACATTGAATAATTGAATCATTCGCAAAATGCTTTCTTGTGTTATGTAAATAGATTTTTTTTTGTATCAAGCCCCCAAGTCAACAGATTATCAGGCCAGTGTAATCACATGTGGGTATATTAGTAAAAGGGTAATTATTAGGATGCAGGGGTCCTATTTAGACTCAAACAGAATTATTAACAGACACATCCTTGCGACGCGGCTCACAATAGTTTTGACCTGACAAGCATTTTCATCCAACTACTAGCAAATCAGCAAATCGAAATCGGATCCATTTTTATTTCTCATTTATTTTTGAATTTAAAAAAAATCCGCAAGTTCTCCGTTTCATGATTCTCGCTATGTCCTCTGATATAATTATGCCATAAACAGAGAGAATCAGAAACGGTCTCAAATTTTCTATCGATATCTTCTTCCCACACTAGGAATCCATGAGGAGGTACCCATTACTTCCGTTACAAATTGAAATATCAATCTTTCATATGCTGGGGCCACACCAACGGCCAACGCAAAGCCCATCATCGCCATAAACAACACGCTAATTATTCCGATAGTTATTAACGTGATAAATTGAGTGGCCACACTTGAACGGCCAATGTCAATGCTCATATAATTGGCGCTAATGTTCCTTCCTTAAATTTACTTGATCCCGTCGCACTCACGGTGCACAATGACAAACGTAGTGTGGCCGCTTCAACGCAATTCTAGCTTTAAATCTCTTTGATGTAAGTACCAAAAAATACCGCCACCCGAGTTATCGCCTAACGTCAAACGGCAATGTGAATGCCCTTGTCAAATTATCGTGATAAGTGCTGGCTACACCTACGGTTAACGTCCATCATCGCGATAATCAACGGCGTTTCCCGTTGGTGTGGCCCCAGCATTACAGAGTTGCGCTTGAAACAATCACTACATTTCCACGTGTTTTTCTTTCTGAACCACAAAAACTAGGCGTAGCAAGTCACGCGGCGCTGGGTGAAGACATTAGCATGGATTTACATGCCGATACGAATCGCACGGTAGTATGGAAAGCATAAATTCTCATAACTCGCCGCACATACGCACACCTGCCCACTGACACGATTATAATAATTATTATCACTTGAATGCAGTTCCGTTAGACTGGCACATATTTTTCTTATGCCGTTTGAGAAAAATGAAAAAGAAAGTTTCTGTTTCAGGAAGTCCAAAGCCACTTCGTTACTTTTCAAGGGCGAGGTCGAGACTGTTTCAGCACTTAATCCGAAATAACTCTATTTCGGGAAGTTTGGCGGGTAATTTTTACCTTGAAGAGAGACTGCATTCCTTACAGCGGTAATAGGTAAGTATGGCTGCGAAAAGCTGTCATTTTTGGCGCCGAATTAGCATTCACTTCGACAGGTAGTTTTTTTTTTCTGAATGACATGAGTACTCCATGACATTTCGCAATTCTAATCAGTAATGCCAAGGACTCTTTTGTTTACGGTGCAATGGTCACCCATCGCTCCTCCTCATTATCGCCTGTGAATACAAACAGCTATTAATATGATCGGTAATGACCGCTGCCCTGTTAAGAGACCGTCGTAGCTGATGACTTCTCATCCTTATTAAGAAAATGTTCTGAGAAAGAGTCTATCATAGGGGTATTCATTAGTCAATGTATTGAAATTAAGAGTCATGGCATTTAAAATTGTTGATGAGTGCAGTTAACGTTAAAAGTTAAGTAGTGATGAAGTTTAAAGGACTGTGGGATTGAAAACTTGCTAAGTTGTAACATATTGTGAAAAAAATAATATGTTAGGTACTACAAGCTTGTTTCGCTTCAATTGAAGATAATATATTTTAAAATAAAATTCTCTGGGTAGGTACTAGCTGTAGGTACCTACTTGAATACTGGATTCTGCTAGTGGCAGCGCGAGCAACAAGAGTAAAATCTAAATTGAGATCCTAAGCGTCTACGAGTATAAGAACTTAACTATAAAAGATATTTCTAGATTTCTTCATTAATCTACGGAAGTTACGCGACCAATAACCGCTCGACAGGCTGAACATTTCCCTAAAACGCCAACGCCGCAAAACGCCAACATTTTTAATCGTTTTATCTCAAAAAAATCTTTTATTTGGCAGCTCTTTCATGAAACAGGGGAAAAATGAGAAATATTCGATTCATAATTATTGAAACAACATCGGCGTCTCGGTAAAGACAATCGATAGCACGGCTAGAACAGATCCGGCTGGTAATGATCACATTCTTATTTTAGTCTGCAGCTACACAGTACAGACATAATATCGTTTGCAACCATTTACGTGCGGCGCTGGCGCCGGCTAACCACTCCTGTGGGAAAGTATTTGGATTTCATAACAAGACTAGGTTATCCAGTGAGCCCAGTGTAATTTGGACGGCGGCAGAATAAGGAACTAGGCTTAATTGCATGAGTTTTGACAGATCTGGCGTTGCATGTGGCGCCACCATTAAATCCTAAGATATACTGGCTATATCCACGTTAATTTGAAGTGTGTCACTTTGTGTGTGGTGCCGTCTGAAAGTTTTATTGCTCTTCAGAATAGTTATTGTCTTCCGTGGTTCGTAAATGTCGTATTAAAGTTCTGCCGCTATATTTCCGTCTCGTTGAAGTGAAGCTTAATGGCGTAAGATTTATTGACTGTTAGCTATTTAGCGATTCCCCTGATGATTCTTATTACATTTAAGACTTTTTATACCCCAACAGACTCGATTAATACCTACCTACACAATTACATATATCTGACCAAGATTAATGGCATATTTCAGCAACGAGGCGAGAAAAAACTAATTTTAAAATCGGAAACGCATCGCTAATCCACGCAAATAAAGCTTTTTCATTTTCAATTCTTCATTTTACCGGGAAGCTGTTGTTTATTGACGTACATCATGCGTATGATCTGTACATTGCCGCGTAAATCATAACGTCTTATGACGCCATCTTGAAATTTTAACGATGCATTAATTAAATCGATTATAGTATGATTTGCCGTATGATTTGTTGCTATTATTAAATACTAGATAATTATTTATTGTTGTTGGTGCGTCTAGTAAAGCAGTTTTATGAGGTTGTTGCACATATACGGCGTCGGTATGCGGTTACGTTCGCAGTTTCGCACATCATCATCATCAATAAATTGCGCCAATTGTTCTCGCTAAAGCTGAATTAATGTAATTTAATGATCAGTTTTGTTGAGAACACGTGACGTTTAATGCATCATTAATCGAAATCATAAAATGAATTCTAAGATGTCCATTACAGTGTGCTAAGTGTGACGTATTACAGAAAAATATGAAAGCATTATTTTAAGGTAAAAGAACATACATACCACGCAGCTTCGTGATAAAAAAAATAAACTATTTCATGTAGTCAATTTATTAAAGGATAACAAGCATCATTATCATATTAAAAAATACTGGAAATAACACGGTTAATGACAGATGTCGATCTAATTTCATCGAGTGCTCGATGTTTGCACACATCACTAATTTACTAAGAGCTTCAATCGATACGGAGGCGTCACTAGCCGCGGTAACTGCGCGCCAAAAATGGCTGCCGATGACATCACTAATTTGATAAAATGTCGATTGTTTGACGAGTTAATTAGTTAATCTTCCTGACAGTGGCGCTTCTCGGCTTACGCTGATAACACCAACAGGCAACCGCTAGTAAACGCACTTTCGTTGATAACATTATGGCTTTTGTGGAAACCGGAGGAAACTAGGAAAGCTTGTTATCAATGCTTGTTAGTATATAATTATCGCAGTCTGAGCAGAAAACTGAATTTAGATAGATACGGAGAAGAAGCTCTTGCTACTTACGAATACAACTAATCTTTTTTCTAAGTATATTGCTAGCTAGAGAGGGTACATCCCAACTGCCACGCGCTCTAAAATTTTGTAAAACGAATGAAGTAAAACCAAAACAATTAAAGTCAATCTCAAAAGCTGCAAAGATTAGAAAGTACAGTTTGCTTAAAAGTGACTTCCTCATGGTTACAAAAGGCCTATTGGTGTTAGTTCCATGAGCTGGTTCGAACTTCACGGTAACTCAAACATAATGTCCACCTCCTAAAAAAGTATCCGTAACTATTGCACTATATTCAAGTTTCCCTATTCCTGATAACAGAACTGACGTGTGTCAATGTTGTACTCGTTTCTTTTCAACTAATGACTAAGCAGAAACAGGGCTTTACCGCCGTGATGTATGGAAAACTACAAATAGTACCGCAAAAATATGCCAATGACCTCGCGTCGACCAGCGACTAATGCTCGACTCCTATAGATAGCCTATATATCTATCTGAATCCAATCATTCTGTTTACAAGTGCTGCTACTGGGTAGGTACAGATCTTTTGAAACGAACCAGCTGATACTAAGTATAAAACCTGCACTACACTACTCGCGAAGTTGATCGAGGACGAGAGTGATAAGGGTACTTCGCTTCGCTTCGTTCAACCTCGGTTCGCCTCGGGCGACTTCCGATCGCTGTCGGCTTTTGTGCCCAAGTCAAAGGACACGAGCGTCCCGTAGTTCTTAGCATGAGTGTATAGTCAGGTACTTCGTACTTCGGTCAATTTCGACCAGTACTTCGTCGAAGCAACTTCGCGAGTAGTGTAGTGCAGGTTTTTAGAGCGACATCAGCTAAACTCTTTTTCGCTCCTAATTAAACTAGTATTAAGTTACGACTGCTACAGACGAGTTACTAAATAAATACGTATTTCCCAGTTCCCATATTTGATCGACTATTATTGGTTATTTGGTTACTGTTACGACTCGGACAGGTTAACTATCTTATCAATAACAGTCAGTAAGATATAGGAACTGCCAACTAGGAAATTATTCAATTTTCGTCCCAATATTTTCAGCTTTGGGCTGCCACAGCTGTGTTACACGACGAAGCAATGTTTCATTTACTGAGTGTCCGGGGGAAACCCGCTCGGTAGACAGCCATAACATAAAACAATATGTCGTCATAGCAGCGCGCAGCGACACTTGTGTTGTTGATCCACCTAATTCCTAAGCTATCGCAAATGCTTCCTACTTCTTTTGTAGCCGTTTATGTAAAATGTAGGTGACGTAGGTCTATTTCTGATTTGATTGTACATTCGCCAGAGACATTTACTGAAGAAACAAAAAATGACTACATTTTGACGAGATAAACGCTTTGAGTACATACAAAGGAACACCCCCACATTAGCTTGTGTAGCTCCGAAACTACAAGCTTCTACTACAGTCGAATTATGTCGGTAGTAAGTCCAGTATTTCTTCCACATTATTACCCAAATTTGGCCGTAAATCATAACACTGAGCAAACAGCCGGCCTTCTGGGCTATTTGTTCAGCTTGAAAGGCCATCAAGTTTGACGAAAATATGGGGCAGTAGTCCATGGATTTTTGGGTTCGGTAGTGAGTACAAATAATAGAATAGAATAGAATCAATCAGCTTTGGAGACACCTGGTGTCATGACAAATGCATATCCGAAATTAAGTCACTGCCAGAGGAGCTTTTTAAAATTGTATTGGTACTCAAGTGTATGCATCTGGTCGGTCAGTCTCACTATCACCCGACTGACTAATATTTTCGCCACGTCCTATGCTGTTATCATAATATAATACATAGTTCGTACCGATACGAAAGAGGCAGGGCATCACACAGGAGACCGCAGCAGAAACCACATTCATACAGAAATAGGAGCCCCACACAGCGACGAAAACAGTAATGATAGTAGAGCATACTACATTACCCAATTATTTTTTACCGTAGTTTTATAGGGATAGCGTTAACGACTCATTTGGGAATGCTAATTAGTAAGGGATATTATAATGTCACGGAGTTTTGAATGACAATTTTTTAATGATCATGACTTAATATTCTATTAATTGTTTTAGCTGAAGTAATTTTATTCTATTAATTGTTTTAATTTTATTGTTTTGTTATTTTAATTTTTATTGTTTTAGTCATTTTAATTTTATTGTTTTAATTATTTTGAATTTCTTGACTATATTTTCGTATTGACTGTATATTTTTGTATTGACTGTAATTATGTATTTGAATTTATTGAATTTTGACATTTATTTCCTACTCTAAATATTTTGTACGCCGAATATGGCAAAACATGTTGAACTAGCAATTTTAAACACATTTCCATAAATATGTGCATATTTATGTATCATGTATTCATGTTACACATGTTTATACAAATAAATGCATCTTTATCTTTTATCTTTATCTCTCATGAGGGTTAAAATTATTCGGGATAGCATTAGGTATTTAGATTTGAGGGAAAGCTTGATTTGGGCTTTCGTATTTGGACTATGGAGCCATGAAGTTAATAGTTGTGTTGAATGTAACAGTACGTTACCCTGCACTCGGGTTTTGAGTGAAGTATGATTACCTACTGACGCATGAGGAATGCGTCAGAGTCAGCAGTACAGCACGTTCGTTTTTTACCACAAAATATATTAACTTCATGTATGAATACCGAGCCGCTGCGTGAACGAAGAAGTAGTTATTGCAGATACGGATAGCTTTTATTTTGTAACGTCATCAACAGCAATAGATACATCATATATGTATTCTAACGAGTGTTTTAAATGAACGAATGTTACTATACTTAGCGAACAGTACTGACAGACATCTGACACTTCCCAAATTTAACGCAATAGGTCCAAAACTCAAAATTATTGAAAAAAGCTCTCCTCGTCTCCTTGGGTGTTCAATCTCTGAGAATTTCTTTCCCGTTTTTAATTAGGAAAAAAATTAAAATTTCAGTGTCGTTTCGGTCGTTTCGGACAATGGTGGTTCCAAATTAACATGCATTCGGCCATAACCTTAATCTGTTACTGCTGTTTCGGCCATACATTAACATATTTCCTTCGCGCTTCCCATTTAAGGAAGCACACTCACCTTTTAGAAAAAATGGACCAAATTATACATTAACTTTCCTTCCTTAACTTCCCATTCGTATGGGAGGCCTCGGCGTCCGCAATATTTCTAGTATTAGTTTACCGGCTTTCATATCCTCGGTCTACGGCACTGAGAAATTAATCAGGAAAATCCTAGCCTCCACACTGATTGATTTTGATGTGCCGTGATTCACCGAGGCTATGGATGCCTGGAATCTCGCTTGCCCGAATTCAGATCCACCCAACAATCCATCTTCCCAGAGACGGTGGGATGAGCCACTCTGCAGACTAGTACAGAATAATTTAATTGACACGTCTGCTACTACTGTGGAGCGTACGCACCTATTGGCTGTGGGTAGGTGGGAGTCGGGTCTTTGGCTTCATGCACTACCGTCGTCGAACATAGGCAGTTTGTTCGACGACACTACTTTCCGCCTCGCTGCTTCCCTGCGACTAGGAGCTCCTTTTCGTTCTCCTCATCGCTGTCACTGTGGCGAAGTTGTCATCACCCTTGGACATCATAGCCTGTCTTGCAACCTAAGTGCGGGCCGCTTAGCGCGGCACGCGAACATTATTGACATCATCCGACGAGCTCTTGTCACCGTCAGCGTTCCAGCTTTATTTAAACCTAATGGCACGCGACCATAGCAAGAGATCGGACGGCATGTCTTTATTTCCATGGAAGGTGGTTTACAGTTTGGTGGTTTTTTTTTGTTTTCCTTTAGTGTGGGACGCAATATTTGTCGATACTCTTGCGACATCCCATCTCCCTGGCTCGGCGTGCTGTGCTGGCGCCGCTGCTGCGGCTGCGGTAAACCTCAAGCGGCGAAAGTATAATAACCTCATCGGTAATTATATTTTCGAGCCGTTTGGGGTTGAAACCCTCAGGCCGTAGGGTCCGAGTGCCTATGTTTAGTTCAACGAAATCTCGAAACACCTGTTTGACTCTTCCCATGACCTAAGGGCTGGACTTTACCTTGGCCAGAGGCTAAGCATTGCCATCTCTTGGCCTCCCGCAATTTTTCGACGCCATATTTTAGTCGGGTTAGGTTATTATATTTTAATTTTAATTGTAAATACTGTAATTTCATATTTGTAAAATCCTACGAGTGGTTTTCCTTAAAATTACGTATTTGATAAACACGTTATATCAACCACTGCCCACTTTCCTGGGTTAACCACAAAACCTATGAAGACTTTAAAATTGACTTGTATTGGTTTGAGTAATTAAATTAATTAATTAAGCTACAAAATAATAATGGTGAGTTAAAGAAATCCTAACAAGTCACATGTTCACCGTGTACACGTGAAACGTGTAACAGTGAAAGCTAGTCAGCACCGCTAATCTTATCTGACGTGATTCATCTTATAAATTTATAAATAACAGTTCTCGATACATAGACATTATTCATCGATAAAACTAAGTGACGGAATAATTTTCATTCATTATTTTGTGTTTTTTCCCCGGACGTTGCGGCTTAAAGTAGGCGTAAGAGTAGGGGATGATACGAATGATACCCGCCTAGATTAGGTGCTTCACTTTGAAGACGTCATCACATCAGAACTTGTACTGAGATCAAGAATTGGTGTTACTATAAGTAATGTAGGTAAGCTCGATAAAGCTGTTAGTTCGTCGTACAAAGCGCTCAAGGAAGCTGTAGCTAGAATAGTAAGAGGCATTCAAGTCATAAAAGAAGATTCTAATAACAGCCCTAATGGTATACAAGACAGTATACCAGTTGTCTGTTGACAAGACAGTAACGGGGCTTGAACTGTGCTAGACATTTTAAGAACTAATAAACTGGAATTACCTAGTAAAACCAAGTTGTAAATTCTGATGAAGAAACTTAACTTGTATTCCGCAAAGTTTCCGTTAAAATTATCAAAATATAACTTAGTTGCAATGACTCGATGATCATCAAATAATTACTTGTACATTCAAAAACTCTATAAGGCTTTCACAACGAAACATGTATTATACTGAGTCACTTCCTGACTGAATCATTTCAGAGCAGCTCTTATGCTCAAGTTGACTCATTCCGGTAGGCTGGGCTAACAGTGGATTTTGAAAAAAGGAGAAAATAAAACAATTACTAATGACTCAATGCAGTCTAGACTTTTGGGAGTTTTGGGTTAGTGTAATTTATTCTTGCCGTGTAATGGTGACGAATTTACATGTGTTTTATTTTCATTTCTGTGCGAATTCTGTCACTTTGGTTATTTGAACGTGTCTCCTTTATCGTTCCTGTATTTGAAGATTATGAGTTGCAATGCAATGATGAGCAAGCCTGAACATTGCAATGATAGAACCCAACGCTGTTATCGAATCTAGATAGCATCAATGTTATTGACAGAGTTTTAGGTTTATCGCAGGCAACACAATTATTGCCGAGCACTTATCTTTAGCATTTACCAATTCTAAAAACACTAACTGGAGTTTTTCGCTGCTTTTATTTAGATCGAAGGTTCACATAACATTTCTGGAAAATCTCATATAGGAGGAGGAAAACAGAAAGGATTCTCAAGAATCTCGTAAAGCAAATAATCCGATGTAGATTCGGACAAGAGTGGCAAACATTAATACAGTAACAATACACATTTGGGTTCCGTGAATATTATTTAAAGCGTGATTATGAAACTGTATGACGTAGACACGTAGACAGCTGGACGCTCATGGTTCTGTGAACAAGTGGAAGGTATTTCGAGCTCCAAAGAGTTCGAACATCGATTGGTTCCGATACTTGGTACGTGTTCGTACAGTTACATTAAGACAGAATTAGATCAGTATGAAGAAATGTTTGCCAGCCTCTAACAGCGGACCTTTATCATTGAGCGCTTTGCTAAAGTGAAGATGGCAACAAAACAGAATTAGATTAAACACATTAAAGTCTTGAGGTAGATCTAGGCTGCTGTCTATAATATACATCAGCACACCACCCACGCTTTCGTTAGGAAAAACACGGTAAAGTTGTAGACGTAAGGTATGTTCGTTAAGTTTCTTCATTTGTTTAATGTTTTACATTGTAAGAAAATTAATAATGTGAAAAACATCATGAAGTAACACAACTCTTTGTATTTCTTTGGACAAAAAATCTACAGGAAAGATATTTCGCTCAATATTACCCAGTAGCTTTAGATCAGTTAGGTCTGTGCCCAATACCTGTTTACCTGCCAATATTTGATTTACATGTCATTATTCTGTGAGATATCTGGAATATGAGAATCCAAATAAAGTTTTATATACGGTTGGCGATATCTATGCGTAAACTTATGAAGAATTACAGGTTGACTGAGTTTTGGAGCTCTGAAAACCAGTAGGTGTGTCAATACACACTTAATCATGAATATGAGTCTACAAAGTACACATAAATACTTCTGGGTAACAGTATCGTGACGCACTGAACTTAGAACTACAGAAACGCATCAATTTCCATGGATAACAAAAGCAAGTAATCCAAAATGATGGACGCAGCTCAGCTCAAAGCGAACTTGTTTATTTTCAGACTTATAGCCGTGATGAATGTACCATGAAGAAGCAGAAGTAATGGATTGCATGAAACATTTCGAAAATATAGTTTATCCATTGCTAATGAAGTTGTGATATATGGCAATATCGTCATAAATCGACAACAAAATGTACTGTTTGTATCAGTCCCAAGAAAAAGCAATATAAGTAACAATTGAAGTTTTAACAAACGAGTGAAGAATATATTGTAGAACACAGGAGCATCAGTATACATAGTTGTAGCGAATACGTACGAAATATTCGAAAGTAAATAAACTACATTTAGATTCTACGTAGAATAATGTTTGCAGTTATAAAAGAGGCGCGCTGGACCGATACATGAACACACACACACTCTTTGTACGTTGAAAATAAAGAATTTTTCACTGTTAGTAACAGATTTCTTCGTGCTTTACCGGTATACCATAAATCGAATAAGAAATATGTACCAGATTAAGGAAAACATTTTAACTATAGCACTTAGCGTCTTTATTGAAGTGATGATTAAGGCTACCCTAAGTATTACCACTAATATAACTTTAAAACTGTAGAAACTCAAGAGGGGACCCTATTATCCAGAAGTGGTTTTAAATGGTATGAAGAAATTAAACCAGAACAACCCAATGAAACAGAAATTAAACCATTCTGCGACGAGCTTAATTAAAACCATGATCAGTAATGAATTATCGCTATTTTCCTTACTTTGCATTACCACCTCCTATTTGTTAACAACTTATAACAAATGCCTTCCTATAGCCAATGACAAGAGAAAGTTAATATAGGAAAATGAATGGCCGGTGTAATTACTATACTAGGTGTCTATGGTCGTTGTAAGATCTATTGGGAAAGGATGTACTCGTACAGTATACTTTCGAGACAAACCCACTTAGAATTGGTTTTTGGAAGAGTTTGTTTTTGGGTAAGTTTTTGGAAGACTCCAAAAACATTGAAAGAAGAGATAATACACATATCCATTACTGTCTTAAGAAAAGATAAAATATAAAATCAAGTATTTTTACTTCCCGAGATGGCTTAAAGTTAAATGACTCCAGCGACATATTACAAAATCTAAACTTCTAACCTCAAAGCCTCAAATAGAACTCAAACACCTCCGAAACTGAGTGTATTTCTTTCATTAACACCTAAGAACACTAATCATTACCAGTCCCACATCCGGCGGCTGTCAACGTCATAATTATCACGTCACATAACCTTATTTACATCGCACTAAACATTCAGTAACACTTTCAGGTACAGTCGAAAAAATATATAAGTAAACAGGCAGCTAACTTGCAACTGCTGCCACTGCAATGCAATGACAAATGGATGCAATGTTGCGCGTGGGCTGAGTATTCTTTGGAGTCTTTGGCATCATCCTGCTGCCCCTATTCCAATTTATTTGCCATATTGTGTTCTTCCACACATCTCTATTACTTAGCCATAGCCTCAGAGTGAGTACACTCCCTTCTAAGCTACATCATCTTTCAAAATGACACAATCCATCCCTCTTCTCATTGTTTGCCAAGATGATTATTTTTGCCTGCACACCAAAATATTTTGCCGACTGTACATAACTGGCAGTTAGGAAGACGCCGCAAGCTAGCTGCACTAATTATAACGTTCGGATAAGTGGCCTAGATCTAGCACACAATGGACTGCGCTATAAGTACTTGTCGTGTGACACAGAAGTCTAGGTTTACGCGAAACGAGGTGCGCGTGCGATGCATCATCATTTATGTATGTTCTGTCGTAAGTATACAGTAACCTATTTTGTTGTATTGACTTATAGAATTTGTATTGGGTAATGATAAGATGCTGGTGTCAGTAATTAGTGAATCATAAAATCTGCTTAATAAGCTCTTTTATTTTGTTCATTGGATTGGAACTGAAGAGGTCTAAAATTGTTAGGACCAAGGGTGAACCTATCCAACATATCGATGGTCGATTGTGATATCTTATTACAATGTCTTGCCCTGTCCCCATATGTTCTTCCATACTGTCAGCCGTCACCGTATGATTCAGTCCTTTAATTTTCCTTCACATCATTCAATACTCAATAATTTATTTGCATTCCACATTGTGTACTTAGGTGGTAACTAAATATTTATTATTATTCCTCCTTAATTTTTATTAAAGTGAAACTTTTGCATGTCGCGTGACGGTCGGCCGCGGAGTAGGGAAAAAGTTTCACTTTTACCGTGGTTTCATAAAACCACACAATCCTTTTTATTTATTTTTATTATTCCTTGCGCAAGAGATTGATCTACACTTCTGATTCATGCGCATAGTATTTTAATTAGTGAGATGGTGCAATACTATCAATATTAGGTGCATCGTTTAATTTATATCAATAATAACATATCGGGCGGTCAAGTCTGGTGACCTGCCTCTTAGAAACTTGTTTGAGAATAAATAGCACCCTCGAAACTATTGCAAACTGATAATATTGTATGGTCCCAACTTCTAGTACACACATATTAATTAGTTGGAGAGGTTCACAGGAACAATTATGTGTTCATGTTCCTAATAAGCTTGTTAAACCGGTTTAGATAATCTGGACTTGGACTTAGTCAGGTCAAAGACACACAGGACGTCCGAGAGCGGCGAGAGCACGTTGGATTGACATAGTCAAAGTTGCGGGAAGCACCTAGACACGGGATGGACGCAACCGTGGAGAATAGCAGAACAGAAAAGAGGCCTGTACCCAGCAGGGCAGCAGTTGATTCCAAACGGAATGATGATGAAGCATGGACTTCAATATAGTTGGAATTGGAGTTTGAAATGGGCAACTAGCTTCATATTTCTGACTGACCGCCTCCTTGACAATTCAAAAGAGCCTGTAAATGGTTTACATGAAATAAATGCTCTGAGTTTGAGTTGGACAAACTACGCATTGATATAATATTGTGGGGGGGGGGACGTTCTGGACAATTCTTCTATCGCTTCGAAGCAGTTAGTTTGACAGCCAGAACATCACTTCATCATCAATTTGCGAAAGGTCATTCCTATTTTTATTTTAATCGCACACCGCCTACACCCACGCCGAAGTGCTGGCGTGCCTTTTAATTTACTAGCGCAAATAACACTGTAGGTAGATGTCAGAAATAACAACAAGTCTACGATCATGATTGTGCTTTGTCGCTTTAATTTTAGTACCTCGCATTTAAATGATACCATTTATGTGGATAAGACTTAAGGCCAATTAATCAAGCAATAATTGATCTATTGGCCTTCTACATAACAAGTTATAAGCGACCTGTTGGACATGAATCACCTAGTGAAATATGTTCGGCAGGGGAATAAGTAGTTTAAGGATATATATTATCATTCATTATTCAAAGCTTGACTTTTATTAATCTGGTAGGTATCAAGTCTCCTACAAGGAAATTACCGAAATATTCATACTAAATCATTTTGGTAGAAAAATGTAAATTTCTTGGACAGATTAAACATGATGCAGAAGAGTAATTTTGGACTTTAGCACTTCTCAATCTGGAGCTTCCCCAAAATGACAGCCTTAAATGTCTCTGAAACTCAAACTGAAATCAACCATCACATTCTGCTCAACACAGGTGCTCTACCACCTTGGGGAATTAATGGTAAGGTTAGCAGGACCACACGTAACCTAATGAATAGCCCCATGCTAATTTATCACGTACATGCAAAATAACCTGTTCTCCTCAGTTCTGTAGCCTTTCAATTCAGAATTGCATTTCATCTGATTCTGTAGAACTTGGCCATTTTGCAAATCTTACTGTCTTACAGTACGCACGGTTGCTGCATTGATTTACTGTGTAAGTGTATTCAGTCATGATATTATGAAACGCGTATTGTTCATTGACTGGTGTTGTTTGACACTTTTACATGTTAGGACGGACGATGTGTTCTTACCAATTTCTTTGGGGTCTGTTCAGCTTGTATATTATTCTTCCATACATTTCTAGCAGACGTCACTCGTCATTACCTACAGTGGTCACTTCCTTCCTTTTCATATTATCATCATTCACACAATCCATCCATCTTTTCTCATAGCCACACGCATTCATACTTAAAATTTCAGAACGACATTTCTGATTAAGAAATGCAATACCTCTAATCCTACTGAATGCATCATTCATAGAATGACTGAATATAATTTCAACATGATTATGTGAATAAATTTTGAATCAATACACGGAAGTCACTTAGTCCAGTAGTGGGCAGACTGTTAATAAAATTTCATAACAGCATGTTTGAAGATTGTAATCTGTGCTGGCTTATTGTATGGTAATGCCAGTAATGTTTCGAATATCTGGGAAATTCAAATGAGCGTCGGCGTGGTTCCGCGGCCATAGAGAGTTTCTTAGTTCGGACTTCGGATATCCGATCAGGCTTTAGATGGCGACTAGGTAGCTTGGAGCTACTTAGGAATACTGTTTTGTCTGTGAGATTGTGTAAATTATAGCTTGAACACAGTGGAAACTTGGAAAGTAAGTATTCACCATAAGACAAGTTAATATAGGGGAAATTGATTGCCTTGAGCCTATTATGGTGAAGTAGAGCATAAGCTCTCTATGTACAGTAGTTTTTAGTAGTGAAATTTCGTCTCATAATATAATTATGTGGGCCCGCGTGGTGTATGAAGGCCCACTCCCTTTCACAGACAGGAGGCCTGTGTGTGTCCCAGCGGTGGGAATATGAGGTTCGTTGGTGCTTTGTATGTTATTAACACAATTACTTATTGAATACTATCAACTTACTTGCTACTATTTGTATACGTGGCAACTTATCTTAAGTTTTACTGTTCCTGGACCGACTATAGTATCTAGCGACCCGGTTGTGTCGTAGGCACTGCAAGCGCAATAACAACGATGATAACATTCAATTATTCTACATAAATCTGCCGATAAAAGTGTCCTGGTGTCTCGATGACTTAACTTTGCATAACGATTGACAGCTCCGTGGTGACGTCACCACTGTCAACTACCACTAGGTATTCCAGTTTACTAAATAGGAATTGATTGTATTTTTGTTGGACTGTGTTTTGTTTCTAAATATGTGTTCTATGGTGTGTGGTTTGAAAGAGAAGATTTTCCCTAAACCACCCTAAACCATTTCTATGAATTAATTAAATTAGGCTGATAGCTCAGCTCGAAGCAAGGGCGGATCCAGCTTTGGTTGCAGGGGGGGTCACATAGTCGTGGTCAAGTCACAAGAAATTATAATTGAATTTTTATAATCATAGATACAAGTAAAAAGTAGGTAGGTATTTTATTAATGTATGTAAGTAATATATTCAATTAATTAAATGTTGAAGGTACTTACATAAAAACTATATTGTGTCAAAAAATATATAAATACATTATGTATAAGAGGGCGCAGCAACACAGAAAAAAAACAAGTTTCACCCGCGCCTCTTTACCTACCCCTCTCATCAAACATGACGAAAACAAAACACAATCCATTCCCGCCAGCAGAAACTATTCGCACGGTGTATATCTAGGCATTTCAATTTAAATCTTGTGTGTAGTATGTATACGCAAAATAATCAGATGAAACCGCTCTATTCAATGTACCTATGTATGACTACTATGTACAAGTAGGTATATTATTCAATGTTATTGTATGCCCGTGAATCGTGAAGATTGGAGAGTAGACCGAATGGAATGAAATAAAGACTAAATGTTACTTCAAGATACGGCCTATAAATTTTCGATTCCGAATTGAAGACAAACTTAACCGTTATTGTTGAGAAAATATTGTCCTCTACATAATGTAATATAACTACAAATGAGCGATTTTCAGATATTTTCCTGTACCTATTTGTTCTGAGAGACCTTGCCAAATTTCATGATTCTAGGTCAACTGGATGTATCCTATGGGTTTTAATTTATTTGCGAGTGTCGAAATATGCAAAATGAATGGCAATTTAAGCGAAGATTCTAAGTCAACGTATTAGAAGGTCGATTTTTTTACAGCTCTAAAAGACCGTATATCTAAGTACCTATTTGATATCAATTTGAACACAATATGAAAGCGAATAATTATAATCACATCTCTTAACTTCCGCTTTTTCACATTATAAAAATGAAAACAATTGCACAAAAATATCAATAATCTAAGAAAATTTATTGGATAGCCCCGAATAGTTTTTCAATTACAATATTTAAACAAAATATGATTGTCCAGTCCCTTTATTTTCAATGAAATTCTTCAGTAGGTAAAACATCTGTTTATTTTGCCTATACTATACGCTGAGCTTGAATTCAGATTCTTATATCATAGTCATGTTTTGGAACTAGAAACTCAATGCTGACGTGACGAAGTTCAAATTCCATTCAATGTAACCAAATTGTATTTTAGGTCTTGTAAGTTGGACCTCACGACGTCTTTGTGGAAAACAGTGTAAACCAAGTAAAAAAATATGATGGTATATCGTGGATATTGCTTTGCAGGATCGTGCAAAGTCAATTAGCAACAGTGTTACCAAGTAAAAAATAATATTGGTATTGTGGATTTTGCACTGTATTGTGCAAAGTCAAATGGCATGTGTCATGAAAACCTATCCTGCGCGGAGCGCGAGTAGAAAAAAGTCCTCACCGAAAACATTTGTCAAAAACAGGCCAATTTCGGAACACATTAGTCGGCTTTACCGACAAAATAATTGGCATCTGTAAAAAATGCGTGCCAAAGAAAGTCGAACGTTTATTAGGTTCCTCTTTTATAATTGTTGAAACTTTAGCTTTGAAACGCAAGCCGGCAATCCCAAACGTTGTGATCCGTCACAACCTTTACTCATCTCCACCATAAAAATGGATCTAGTCACGAGAACACTATCCGTATGAAAAATTTCATGTCATGGCGCTAATTGTAATATACCCAATGATGTTATTATAACCTCATTGACTATACCAGTCAAAAATCTGTCAAATAAAATGTATGTCATCTTGAGTTTTCAAATATCAACATCGAATTATTATAATATTTTTGTCTTGCGGTTTAACCGCGGTATTTACTTAGTTTATCAATTCTTAACGATTTTAATAATCGTTTCGGAAGTGGTTTTAGTGTATTTTTTCATGTTTTCTATTTCACAGTCTCTTTCCTGCAATGTTACGATATTATTATTTACGCAAATAAATTATATCCCAGAGCAGCCGAAAATTCAAGCGCAGTCCTCTCTTCGCAACAGAGCGACGGCGACTGATTTGTGAAAGAAAAATATGCGTGAAGTTCCTGCAACCTACGACGGAAGGTGACTTCTTCCACGAACTAAAAACGTCGTAAGTGCTTAAAGCTTGTAGTCGTATTATAACCAAAAATAAAAGGAATTTCTAAAAATGCCTCCACAATTTTTCGCCTTGCATTAATACAAATAATCATCAAATTTTTATCCTATTAGTCATTAGACTATTAAGTACAAATCGAAAAAACGTGAAAATTAGAGGTAATTTCGTGATGTTGTTTTATTCTCGATAAAACAACATCACGAAATTACCTCTAATTTTCACGTTTTAACATTTTGTGTTTCTCCTCAAAGAGCATTGTCCACGTTGTATGGGAATTTGGCTCAGTATGAACAGGCACTTTAAGTATAAATATAATACAGGTTTAATAGGTTATACCAGTAGGAATGTGTATATCATATTATGGTTGTATCGTGATGCTTGTACGACTTGTTTTGCTTACTTGTTTTTTTTAATTAAAACACATTTTTATGATCCATATTCAAGCTGAGGTCAACGTTGGGATTGGTGTCGGAGTTCATAGGCGTGCTGGGGTCAACGTGAGAAGGGGTATCAGTGTCCATATTCAAAATCAAAACCATACTTGAAAAATAATCACCGTAAAACTAGGCAAACAATATTCACGATGCCAAGAAACAAAGTGAATGACAACTATGACAAGTGACTTGAAGTGACAGACAACTGACATTGATATAAACTTTTTTTTAAATAATTGATTTAATAATTACTAAAAATCGATTCATTGACCTACTTCGATACTTTTAAATACTTTTGTTTTCAGATTTATGGATAAAACATGTTTTTAATGTAAGTGATTATAAAAACAGCTTTACTTTAATTGACTGTAAACGCTAGAACTAGACTTTTATACTAATTTGGAGAACGTAGTTGAACTTAGAAAATAACAATCAGAATCGATTGTCTAAGTATTTTAAAGTAGGCGATTTATTGTTTGGCATCACTATCAATTAATGAAGGTCGTACTATCAATATATCGAAGAGTAAAACAATTTCAGTACTTATTAAAAGCACTTTTCGTGGGCGCAAGTTGATACAAAAGTATAGAAGAAATAAGCGTTTAAAAACTAAACATGATTTTTGATTAATTTGTTTCTTTTCGAGCATCGTGTCCACGCGAAGCCGAGAATGAACAATTTCCTTTTAACATTTTGAATTCTGTTCCAAAAAAAGTTTGAAAATATCATGTAGTTACTCATATAATTTTTATTTTATAGCTATGTCTTATCAATTTCATGAAAAATCAAATAGAAGATAGGTAATTTTGGTTACTACCCGCTCTTAACAATTTTAATTAGTGGTCCACCTAGATCCTGGACCTAGCCCAGGGGGGGTCATGACCCCCATGACCCCCCCCCCCCTGGATCCGCCCTTGGCTCGAAGAGGATACCACTGCCCAGTGGTATCTTCTTCCAACGTATAGTTGGACATTCCTTTCGAAGTCATCTATTGGAACTATTCCCTACTAATTTGGCACCTAAAAATGTAGTTACCTACCTCATAGTATTTTTAACCGACTTCCAAAAAGGAGGAGGTTATATGTTCGACTGTATGTATGTTTTTTTTTTAAAGTATATTCATCGATTTCTCTGTCAATTGTGGACCGACTTTGAAAATATTTTTTTTATTTGAAAGGGTATGCTCTCGAGGTGGTCCCATAGTTAGCAAGTCAGAATCTGATGAGAGGATCCCATGGAAATCGAGGGAAATCCTCAATTTTTATAGGCACACGTTTAGCGCTTAGGGTATTTTTTATTATAGTAACTCGTGCATTTGCTCTTGGAAAGCACCATTCGGTGAAGTGGAACTGATGATGAAGACCAGAGGTGGCCACCGGAACTTCTCAATAACAAGTATTTCACGGGTTGCGATTCGATTTTAATATGGTTGCTAAGCAATTTATGCTCGTCACAATGCATATGGTGAAGCCACCATCAGCTCCAGTGGTTTTGGTTCTTATCAGGAGAACTCCTCAACAATCAACGTCCCTGTGTCGGGAAAAGGAATATTTTGTAAAAGGTGATGAGCAGTTGACATTAGGCTATTGTACGAGTAACTTAGATTTATTAATAACTGACTGACTAAAAAGAAAAAATAAAAACTTTTTTACAAAAAAAACAACCGACTTCATAAAAAACACTAAAAAGTGAAAAATAACTTTAATTTAGGAAGTCGGTTGTTTTTTTTGTAAAAAAGTTTTTAATTTGTAATTTTCCTCAGTCGAAGTGAATTGAGATTTTCCTTACCAATAACTATTTCAATTCTTTATTTTTAATTAAATTTTATGACAAGGTAAAAAAATGTCTAAAATAAAATAGAGTAATCTCTAGAACATTCCATATTTTATCACTATCACGAAGTTTACTGCAGATTAACGATCGTGCGTGCGTGCTTTTGCACAGAGCTTGATATTAAACATAATTAATGAGTTATTTTGATTCACTTTGCACACTAGAGATTAGGTATCAGTGTAGGTGGCACAGATAATGAGTTTATTATGCACTACATTTTCGATTTAAGAAAACATAAGCAGTCGCCGACTGAAGTGAAGAAATAGGTAACAGATTTTTTCTAATTTCCAAAGTAATTGGATGTAGTATGTAGTACCAATTTTTTTATTTCATAATTTGTAAATTATAATTATTAATATAATAGGTCTTTACCTATGAAATTGCCGTTTTGTATGAAAAAATTTAAACGAATTTTTTTCATGCATTTTTTATTTGTATTAATCGAAGTAATCACCCATGCAATCAATGCATCTTTGCCATCGCAGTGGCAGTTTATTGATGCCCTTCTTAAAGAAATCAGCTGGACGGGAGGCAACAAATTCTTCAAAGGCATTTTGTACTGCCTCTCGGGTATTAATTTTTTTTCCCGCCAAGAAGTTATCCAAATTCTGGAAAAAGTAGTAGTCTGTAGGCGCAAGGTCTGGTGAGTAGGGCGGATGACGGAGAGCTTCCAACCCCAGTTCTTGCAACTTGGAGACCGTCTGCTGTGCAGTATGAGGTTGCGCGTTGTCGTGCAGGAGCAGCGGAGACGAGCGATTGACCAATGCTGGTTGGAGATGCGCCAGCTTCTCCATCATTGTGTTCAGTTCTTCACAGTACACATCTGCAGTAATGCTCACCCCGTTTGGTAAGAAGCTGTGATGAATCACACCGGCGCTAGACCACCAAACAGTGACCATCACTTTTCTAGGGGTAAGTTTTCGTTTAGGGCATTGTTTAGGTGCTGAACCAGGATCCAACCAACTTGCTGAGCGCTTACGGTTATCAAACAGAATCCATTTTTCATCGCAGGTAACAATGCGGTTCAAAATTCCTTCATTTGTGTGTCTGTTGAGCAGTGCAAGGCACGTCTCGACGCGTATTTCGCGCTGGCGATCATTGAGTTCGTGGGGCACCCATTTGTCAAGCTTTTTTACCTTGCCAATTTGACGCAAATGGACCAATATTGTTTTGACGCTAACGTCGAAAGCTGCTGCTAATTCAGCCGTAGATTGTGTATCATCAGCTTCCACAATCGCCTTTAATTCGTCATTGTCGACCAAAGTCTTCGGACGACCGCGAGGTTCATTTTTCAGGTCGAAATTTCCAGAACGGAAGCGAGCAAACCAATAACAGGTGGTGCGTTGGTTTGTAGTGTTAGCTCCGTAAACGTCGTTGATGTTGCGTGCCGCTTGTGCCGCGTTGCTGCCACGACGGTACTCATATTCCATAATTACTCGAATTTTTAACGTATCCATGATGACGAAAAAGATTGAAATGCGATGAAAATGTAACACTAATCAATAAAGAAATGACTACTTTTAGAAAAAAAAAACCATGTTTTTAAAATAAAATTAATTTGAAATTAGAATTCTTAGCCAAACAAAAATTATTTTGATTTGAAATGGCCAGTACTGCAGAACGGCAATTTCATAGGTAAAGACCTTATATTATGTATATCTAAACTAATACTATAATAAAGGGAAAAGGTTTGATTTGGATGAAATTTGGCACATGGGTAGACCATGACCATGATTAGGATATATGATACGTTTTATTCCGATATTTCCACGAGAGCGAGACTTATGCGGGTCAAACCGCGGGGCGATGCTAGTCGGTTATAAATTAAATTATTATGCTATCACTGCTGGCCTAGCACAAAACGGCATTCTCATAGCTACTGGGGGCCAAGTCTAATAATTTACAAACGTCACAATGGTCTCTGCATTGTTAGTTTTTGACAGATTTTGTATGGCAAATCTGTCAAAAATGCAGAGACCATTGTGACGTTTGTAAATTAGTAGACTTGGCCCCCTGATATTTTGTTACAACATTAGCATGTCGGTGACGCGAACCCATAAGATTTTCCCCGATCTAACATCGCTCAAAGCGCCTAAACAACTTTTACTCTTTATTATGTACACCATACAAAATATGCATTTGATTGCTTCGTTGATCTAGTAGTCGCAAACGAGACTGTCCTGGGGCCAACTCTCTAAGTCCGTCAACGAAGAATCGGCCGGTCCGAAAGTAGACGATACTTTGGAATGAACCCTACCCCCGATTAATTATGTATTTATTAATTAAGTAACTTGTTCGGACAGGCAATCACACATGGGAGTAAGGACAACGGTCAAGTGATGTTGTCATTCAGTTTTAATTCGGTCCTCGAAATAATCCCCGTCCGTTAGTGATACCGAGTAGTAATGCCCGTAACTTAGACCGAAACTACGTTTTGCGTGCTTAGGGAGTAGACCCCCTGCGACGTGCAGTGTCATGGGGTTTTTATTTGTTGTACACTTTACACTTTTTGTTTTATTATATGTTGTGTTGTGTGCCTTGTAGTTTGTGCTAAATAAATTCATTTCTTTCTTTCTTTCTTTCTTTGTTGTAATTAAGTAGGTATAGGTCATGGACGAACAAGTTTGTCCATGGTATAGGTACATTTAAAGCTTGTTGACATTTTAGGTAGGTACCTACCTACCTATTAAAAATGACAAAGCTTACGTAATCCAAGCATTGCATGTGTTGATTCATTCGGTCATAGGATTTTTTGCTAAGCAATGTGGTTAAATATTTACCTGGTGAGGGAAAAAGTAGAGGTTTTTACCACTTCATCATATTTGGATATTATGAGGAATATAATAATCCAAATATGGTGAAGTGGTATAAACCTCTTGAATTCAATTTATTAGGGTCACGAGTCACGTACCTACATTACTTTTATAGGAAAAGAGCGTCATGTTTCTGACTATCAATTTGATACCTATTAGGATTAATGGGGTACCTATTCATGTCAAATTTGCAAAATAACCCTCCTTCTGACGCAATGTGGTAAAAACTGGTCTGCCACTGTAAGATCGAAATTCGTTTGCACGTCATAGAATGTGGAACATTTTGTTTTACAATTAATTAATGTTATCACTTATAAGTAAGCACCTACCTAATTTTTTCTTACCTACCGACTGTAAAAAAGGTTTTTAGTTTTTTAATTTACCAAAACCGTTTTTTTACGTCAATAGCGTAGTGCTGTGCCCACACCGAGCAACAGGTGGACACAGCACGTGCGCCACACGCGCCGCGCGTCCCCGGCCACCATCTTTACTGAACCCAGGAGCCCGTAACGACCTTCAAACAACACTATAACTTTACAGTTTTACTCTTTAAAAATGTAGACGTAAATAAAACATTAATTTAAATGATCGAGACTTAGTGCTGCTCGCATAGTTGGAAATAGAATTTAAATAGTTTGTTTAGCCGAGTGCCTAGCGTTAGGCATGTGTAATGTTAGGTTAGGCACTCATGCCGGTTTTTAGTCCGCTTTTAACAACGATATCCATAACTCTTTGTGTCCATGGAGTTTCTTGCCCGTTATTCTCATAGGAACCTACAATACAACGCTTTGGAATGCGCATCTAGCTTCATCTTCCTGACTGACCCCTTGACAATTCAAAAGTGCCTGTAGGTACCTACCTACTAGGTTTAATTGAAATAAGTTCTTTCAGTTTGAGTTTCTCTTTGACTGAATCCTGGAAGACTGGAACCATTGGATGGCGGTACTTAGCGTTAGCCGATTCTATGGCGGTCATGCTACGCGTGCAGGGGCAGCTGTGCCAAAAATCTAACAAACTTGTCAAGTGAACGTGTTTGGTTTGGTCAAATATTATGGCTTCAACCCTATTTTGTTAAGAAACATGTCATGAGTTCATGACTTACTATTACAAAAAATATTTTATATAAAAATATATTTACTTATTTAGAAAAATTTTGATTGACTTGTATTTAAACATGTTAGTAAATGTTTGGCAGCTTTTAAACAGATAAGCTAAACTGCATAGGTTAAATCGTCGGTCGGTTTAAGTGGGTCTTATCAAAAACATGCTTCAAATTGAACCCACCTTAGTCACACAATACTCACACAATCTTCAAGTGGTTCAATGCAATGATTAATAAAACAAATAAGAAATACTTAGAAATGGGATTGCGTGGTAGCCCTACCCATAGGTACCTACCCAAAATACGTCATTAATTTCAACGATCTTCATTTAAACCATTGTCATTTATTGCAGATAAGTTGAATTTCCAATAATGTCTTCCAGCAGATGTTTTAGGTTTTTTTTTTATCCGACTAGGTACGGCAAATGATACTCTTCTGTCGATAAGTTTACGCACGAGCTAAAGGGCTCCACTCCACAAGTCTGTCGAATTAGGACTGGCCTACATGATCATTAGGACTGTGGCCTACATGATAATTTTAGGTAATCTGTGGCGCTACGCAATTCATTAGAGGGCATTACACCCTGTTTCACACACTTATTATTATGTACCTACTATGTTCTTATAATTATTTCTTTTAGTTTTCTCTTCTCGGATAATCTCTACATTTCTAATCTTCTGTAGGTATAGGTAGCGTGAGAAATAAGAAATGGACTGCAATTTAATGTCTGTGGTGTGTATAAAACATTAGCTGCTTTCGCAAATAGAAAATAATAAATAGAATAGGAAAGCTAAATAATTAGGTACAATTAAATACGATTCCTACGCTATTGCCACATTTGCCACTTTAGTTTATAAATAATATTTCTGGCTGGCAATTTCTAAAGCGCTCAACTATGGTTTGTTTTAAAACTACCCGGCTCTTGTTGCAATAAATAACGTGTTTTTGTTTACATACATTTTGTTATTGCTTGTCAAACGCAAAGAGATCAAGAAACAATAAATAATTTAATGTCTTTGGACAAACGGGAATCTCCTTTTCTTATTTATTATGCACGTTCTTCCAGAAATAATGATATTTTATTGAACACTTTGTTGTTAGTAAAATGAATTTCTTTTTTAAGGCAGAAATGGACCGCATTACCTAAATCTTCTGTTTGGGATCATAATAATAAAAACAGTTCCCTAAATATTGTTGTGGTTACTTCTATTTGAGCATTCGGCAAATACAAATAACATTTAGGTACCTACTTATTTAAGTATTTACTGAATAAGCAAATCTTGGTTAAATATTAACTCCGCACTTAACGAACTCTTCAAATAATAATTTTATGTATTTTTAAGTGTTTGTTTGAATTTTATAAGTTTAACTCAACCTTATTTCATAAAACAGCTAAAGTTCTATTCAAACAGCGAAAATAGAAGCACACAAAATAAAAAGCTCACCAATTCGATGTTCAAAACAGCGATATTCCACAAAGTCCACTCTAACTAAACACGATAAAGTTCACAAAGTATTTTTGTACACAACGCACAGACAGCTGTCACAAACTACTTGCCGCGACCGACGCGCGCGCGCTTCTGCTGCTTGCCGAAGTGCCAAGCGCGGGCTAGTCTAGTACCACGCGCGATGCACGAGCAGAGAAAGGAGAACTTTTTATCGCTCCACTGCACCAAACTTCGAAAGGGGTCTAAACAATTATATAAATGCAAATTATTCTCTAAAACTACCACTAAAGTTAACCAGAGATTGTAAATAATTAAAATATTCTCTCCAGTAACGGTTTCAAGCTTTTTGTTCGCGATACATTCATATTCATACTCCGTACTCCGTAACTATGATCTAATCAGTAAATTAAAACGACTATAAAATACAAAGTTAACGAGATTATCTTTATGTAGTGGCCAGTTTTAGATGCATGTAAAAATAAATGACTGCGAAAGAGGAAATCTCTTTAATTAATCACCGATTCACAGTTGATGTAGAGTTACAGTTAGACGAAAATAAAAAAGTAATTAGTGAAAAGGTGAATTATAGGCCCTAAAAAGTACCTACCTGGTGAAAAACCTGGTGCTGGAAATTTTCTTTTATTAATTATAGAATGTAGTTTTCAGAGCGATTTGAGTTTTATAGTTAAATTAAAATGAGTAGCCAGACAAATGGCGCCAAAACACAGGTACCTTTGCCGCCATTACGACGACAGCTGCTGCTTCTACGACCCATTGTCACTATTGTAATGCTCACATTCGTATCTATTACAACAGATTTTAACCCGTATCGGATTGCAATAAGAACTATTATCGCTGATAACGACACTTAATGTTAACATGGCCATAATAATGTGCTATTATTAATCGGAAGTGTAGATTTTTATTGGGGTTTCATTGAAATGAGATTTCTTTAAGATCGCAATAAGTACCAGGGCACCTATTTTTGGTTAGTTATTCAAGTTTAATAACATCATCAATTAAAAGCCATGATTAATGACGTATTATTGTTTAAACCACGTCTTTATTACTCTGGTGTTCTCGCACTGCCGTTATGTTTTGTTAAACTTAATCATAAAGAGGTAATTTACTAGTTAATAAGTACATTCGTCATCTTGAAGGTTGACATAAAGAATGCTTTCAATTCTGTTAATAGGGACACCTTGCTGGCAGAAACTAAAAAAGAAATACCCCAAATCTTTAGTTTCCTTTGGCAATGTTACAGACACCCTTCTAAATTACTGTATCGGGACAACCTTCTGGAATCTGCTGTTGGCTGTCAACAAGGTGATCCCCTCGGGCCAGTGATTTTTAGTTTAGCCATTCACCCAATTATTCGACAGCTAAATTCCAAATTTAACGTTTGGTATCTTGACGATGAAACCTTGGGAGGCGATGTAGAAACTGTTTTAAATGACCTACAATTTTTAAAAAATGAACTTCATTCCATAGGCCTTGATCTCAACTTTTCGAAATGTGAACTATACTTAGCGGACAGTACTGACAGACATCTGACACTTACCAAATTTAACGCGATAGCTCCGGAAATAAAAATTATTGAAAAAAGCTCTCTTCGTCTCCTTGGGTCTCCATCTTTGAGAATTCCTTTCCCGTTTTTATTCAGGAAAAAATACAAAATTTCAATGACGTTTCGGAAAGATTATTCCAAATTAACATGCATTCGGCCATAACCTTAATCCGTTACTGCTGTTTCGGCCCTAAATTAACATATTTCCTTCGCGCTTCTCATTTATGGAAGCACCCTCACCTTTTAGACAAAATGGACCAAATTATCCGGCATACATTAACTTCGATTTTAAATGTGGCCCTGGACGACCGAGCTTGGACACAAGCTACTCTTCCCATTCGTATGGGAGGCCTCGGCGTCCGCAAAATTTCTAGTATTAGTTTACCGGCTTTCATATCCTCGGTTTACGGCACTGAGAAATTAATCAGGAAAATCCTAGCCTCCACACTGATTGATTTTGATGTGCCGTGCTTCACCGAGGCTATGGATGCTTGGCGTCTCGCTTGCCCGAATTCAGATCCACCCGACAATCCATCTTCCCAGAGACGGTGGGATGAGCCACTCTGCAGAGTAGTACAGAATAATTTAATTGACACGTCTGCTACTACTGTGGAGCGTGCGCGCCTACTGGCTGTGGGTAAGTGGGAGTCGGGTCTTTGGCTTCATGCACTACCATCGTCGAACATAGGCACTTTGTTCGACGACACTACTTTCCGCCTCGCTGCTTCCCTGCGACTAGGAGCTCCCTTTTGTTCCCCTCATCGCTGTCACTGTGGCGAAGTTGTCAACAGCCTCGGACACCACGGTCTGTCTTGCAGCCGAAGTGCGGGCCGCATACCGCGGCACGCGAACATTAATGACATCATCCGACGAGCTCTTGTCACCGTCGGCGTTCCAGCTGTATTAGAACCTAATGGCTTGGCACGCGACGATGGCAAGAGACCGGACGGCATGTCTTTATTTCCATGGAAGGTGGGTAGGCCTTTAGTGTGGGACGCAACATGTGTCGATACTCTTGCGCCATCCCATCTTCCTGTCTCGGCGTGCTGTGCTGGCGCCGCTGCTGCGGCTGCGGAAAACCTCAAGCGGCGTAAGTATAACAACCTTATTGGTAATTATATTTTCGAGCCGTTTGGGGTTGAAACCCTCGGGCCGTGGGGTCCGAGTGCCCTTGTTTTGTTCAAGGAAATCTCCAAACGCCTGTTTGACACTTCCCGTGACCCAAGGGCTGGATTTTACCTTGGCCAGAGGCTAAGCATTGCAATACAACGTGGCAATGCCGCCAGTCTCTTGGGTACATTACCAGTCGACAGCGATGCGGAGGAATTTTTTGACGCCATCTTTTAATTTGTTATTAGTTTTAGTTAGGTTAGGTAATTATATTTTAATTGTAAATATTATTGTGTTTGATAAAAAATGTATATAAATAAGTATGTAAATAAATCATAAGTACATAAGTACTTACACAATTAATTTTTGGCCATTTGTGGGTTGGATCCTTTTCGTTTAACTACGTCAAATTAATACTTTAAAATTTTAGAAAAATCATCTAGGTACTTTTCAATATTTGTAAATATGTGAGCACCATGCATCTATCACATAACTAATTTAATTAGGTACCCGTCATTGCTTTAAATTTAATTATTTTTACCTATTGTGCTATTTAGTAGGTATTTTTTTCTAGGTGCATCGTCTTTACATAAATAATTAATGTAAGTACTTAGACAAAATATTGTAAACGTCTTGAGTGACGGTGGAGTTTCTTGCCCATTCTTCTCCATACGAAACTACCTTTTGGAAGGGGCAACTAGAATCAGAGGGGAAGGTCGGGCAAAGCTAATTGTAGATGGCGTAAACATAGCTACGTCCCTACGGCCTACAATAAAGTTGACATTTCGTTCATACGTTCCAGTTCGTGTTCATTCAGTTTAGTTTTATTTAATTTTTTAGTTATTTTCGATAATTCCAATGGAAAGAGTCATAATTTTAAACCTTTAACATTTCCTCGTACGTAATCACTTTCTTCAAAATATGCTTCAAAATGATTCCGGCAGAACCTCGAACGACGGCACCATTTTGACAGTTGCCTTCCCCTTTCTATTTTCTTGTAAATTTGACGTTCAAGAGCATGGACCTAATATACAAACTGGACTGAGCTTTCCAAAAATCGTATCATACAAAAATGAACCACAACTGCTACATATATTTTAAGTTTACTTTTGTTATGCTATCTTAGCCGAGGCAAAACGAGCCGAGAGAGATAGTCAGAGCAGAGGCTGTTTGTCCCTTTTTCTCAATTGTCAGAAAATAAAAATGTTATAGATGGTAGAAAATATTTCACCAACTGCAAGTAAAATAAGTAACGTATAAATATTTTTAGCTTTTAGATTGGTTTTAAATAATTTTATATAAAGGTTTACAATCTGTACATAGTAGTAATTAATTTAATTTAAATAAAATAATCAAAATAATAATTGTTTGGTAGTTATCATAAAATTACTCTTGTAACTATTATCTGACATGCGAATGACTTTTTCTGTTATTTTGTGAAGACGCATCGCATTTAAACTTTTAGCTACGGTTCTTTTGTAATTTTTATGGTAGAAATGGTGGAAAAGTGTTGTATCAAAACATTTCATATATATATTTTTCATTTCATTTCACATATCATAAAATTTCATTCATTGGTAAGGAATTACAAAGATTTTGCTCAATAACAATATGTAGTATGACCATGCTCTAGAAGTTTCGTAGACGGAAGAAACCAACGCTTTAGTGTATTTCTGATTAAAACTATTCATATAATGCGTATAATAAATACAATTTGCACCTATGTATCACATGATTGAAATAGCATTATTTTTACGTTGGTTATAGCTTTCCATCATAAGGAGAAATGAAGCAAAAATGGTTGGATGTAATTCCCGAATCACAAACAATTACCAAAAATTCTGTTGTGTGCAACCTTCATTTCAAGCCGGCAGATTTTTATATTGGTTTATTGGTAATTGGTTTACTTATTTGAAATAAATGCTTCGAGTTTGAATTTGAAAAAATGTTTGTCACACACACTTAGTTTTATTTCCCTTTACTTCATTTAAATAGCTTGCCTACTTCATCATAAACCACGTATACGTGATCATATTTGATGATTTAACACAAGACATGTGTCTCCTCAACAATATTGTAGTCTAGGTATCATAACTTCTTTTTTAAAACATGGGTACATGCACGATTCAACACCGACATAGTATACAACAGGCACACGCTAGAAAATAATAATTTCAAAGGGTCGCCGTTATCGAAATCGATAAGGAGGACTATATATATATAGTATACAATAATGTCAGTTTCAAATAATCAGCTTTCGAGAAAAAGTCTTTTCCGATATGTTTAGTTTTTAAAGGTTTAATGTTCTTTTTTTTCATAAATTATTATTTCACTATTTGAACATCAAATAGTGAGTTAATAACAGACTTATTACAAAAAAAAAATTGAAATGAAGTTACTCACAATGAAGTTAAGTAAGTTACAAACTATAGAGGTATGAGGAACAGGGTGTAAAGCTCACTCATACCTCCATAGAAAAGGGAGGATCCTCCGACCAGACGGGTGTTGTGTCTGGTGGGCAACTGCCCGACGGTTGATGTCGGGACGTTGTCTAAATGCTAGTCGCACGGTAAACTCTGCTTGCGCGATGCAGGATTTGCATGACTTCAGTGTGACATGTAGCTCGCATGTGGCGGTGTAGATACCGCTACAAAACAATAATTTGAAATCACTTAGTATCAACCGGACACAAATTATCTCTTTCAAAACGAACTTTCCTGTCTGTTAAAAAAATGTTTGGTCACCGTATTAGAAAGAGCTGAAAGCCTCGGTATGCATTATCTCTCTCTGCTCGTTTTTTTGGTACGAGAGCTCAGTCCAGTTTGTATATTAGGTCCATGTTCAAAAGAGCCAAAGTGCCTATTTGAAATAAATGATGTGAATGACTATAAAGGTTAGCATTGCTTTTGTTTGTCATCCCTGGCTACAATCGGAGATTACAACGGCAACGTCGCTAACGGCAATTATTATTATTAATTTATGTTATTGATAACTAGGTACGATAATTATTATAGGTTCAGGTGACCCAAAGTCTCGGTCAGTGGGTCATCTTAGGGGCGGAGTCTCCTACTGTCCAACATAAAAGATTAGGTAGGTACTAAGATATTTTTATCCTACAACCTATATTTATTATTTTTTCCTTTATTTCATACAAATAATATTTTTAAATATTAGAATATAAAAAATAGTAGTCCACCGGTATCGGAAACAGGGTCCAAGCTACCGGCGGTCAGGACTCCAGAGAGAGGAACCTCCTAACAATGCGAGCCGTGTCCAGAAGTACCGCTTTCTGAATCAAGCCCTTGATCCAGCTGCCCAACGAGAGCCCCTCAGGTGTTGGTCGAGGATCTTGGCTATTAAGCAGCCCCGGATCTAGGAGGGGGCAAGCCGGGGCCGATGCCCCGGGCGCCAACCTCAGGGGGTGGCAAATTCAAGCATGGCAGACAAGTGCACCACCCAGCGCACTGCAACTCTACGATAAGTGAGATGTGAGATGGGCAGCACTTATTATCTATCTCTGCGGGTGGCGCACTGAGGAAATCACTACGTAATTAGCGTAGGGATAGGTCGTCAAACGGTGTGAGCGGGTTGCGGGCGGAGCAGTTGAATTCTGCCAGGAACTCTCCGTTTCTAAAGCACATGCTCCACTTTTATTTGGCGATTTAAAAATGTTAGCTTGCCATCTCTTGCCACAGATCTATGCCGCAGCAAACCAGAGGCGGATGAGCGCCACTGTCACCTCTGTGGCCAAAAATTTAAGGGATAAATCCATTATTTTCCGAAATATTACCTTACCTACTTCGCGTAAAGGGGGCGCCGGGCGTCCCGCTCGTTTCGACGCCTGTAAATGCAAAGGCGACACGTTTTGCTTTATTTTTTACCACAGCGCTGGCACAGCTGTTGGATTGGAGCATTCAAATCAAATCAAATATATTTATTTCGGACGCAAAAATTACATCTCTAAGTGTTAGTAACAATGAACTTAGCCTCGCGTTAGTACAGTTTATTTATGCAATTTTAATTTTAACATGCGCCGCCGGGCTTTTCGCCCATCGCATATGCACTCATCCACTGTTTTAACAGTGGAGAATACCACCTGTTAGCCAAAGCGTCCAGGATGCTGTTTGCAGTGCCACACACGTGTTTGAGCAGCGAAGCGCTTCGCCTACGAATGATTGCATAAAAGCAATCAGTTCAGTGTGCGCCTCAGCAAACATGACTCGATGCGCTGCAAATACGAGGCAGCCCTAACACCACCCTAAACGCGTTGTTGTATTGTACACGCAGAGTCCCGTACACTCGCTGTGTGTAGAACGTTGAGCCATTATCGATCGATAAAATTTTACTAATGTGTTTCTGATAAAATATTCGAGCTTGCTTTGCTCGCTCTTACAGCCTACCGACTCTTAATTCTTAAAACTTCTCGGACTTAATAAATCTAACTTATCTGAGGCAAAGTGCCAAAATTTTCGCGCTCGCTTCTGCATTCTAGATTGCTTAATTGGTGTTAAGCTTTTCTGCATAAGTCGGGTGTGATCTTAGCAATCGAACAATCATGACAATCAGATTGATTATGACAAGGCCATCGATTTTTTTGCAGAACAAAAGGCTCATAGAGTATTTTTTTTATTCTAATCTTCTACTACGAGTAATAATAAAACTGAAGAGTTTTTTTGTTTGAACGCGCTAATCTCTGGAACAAGCAGTCTGATTTGAAAAATCTTATTGCATTTGCTAGCCCAATTCTTGAGGAAGGTTATAGGCTTTTTAACATCACACTCCGACCCTGTTAAAGGATTGGCGGGGCGGGGGGCGGCAGACTGCAGTTTTTGCCCCGCCTCGAAAAAATTCTGGATCTGGGGCTGCTATTAAGTCATTGGTTGTCATGACTATCGGCACATTAATGATCGCTGAGGCCCCTCCTACATGTCGACAATCTCACGAGCCAAGTCAAGATACTTGATATGTTTATATTTCTCGGCTTTCACGAGGTTTCCGTCATGCGGGACCGTTATGTCAACAATCATTCTGCACCGCTCTATTCGATCTACCACCACTGTATCATCAGGCTTATTGGCAGCAATAGTCCTGTCAGTGATGATTGATCGATCCCAGTACAATGCGATATTTCCATTTTAGAGAACTTGGTCGGGCAAATATCTGTAGTACGGCACTTCCGATTCCACAAGGCTTTATTTCAGAGCAAGTTGCTGATGGATAATCCTGGCTAAAAAATACTTGCATAGACACAAGTCTATGCAAGTATTTTTCGTTAGGTAGACGAGACATCCAGAGATAATGTGTCAGATTGATTCCCCCGGGCGGTGTCATGCCCGACAGATGTCAACCGTGCCGTCTTATAAAATAAATCTCCGGTAATTGTTCGTCATCATAACTTCGTCCATATTTGCACAGACAAAACCTTCGGTTTCCACAAAGAGGTTACCGAAACTTATCCAGGCTACGGACGCTATTGGATCTACATCGGGTCCATGTAGGGCCTGGAAAAAGCATCCGTGAAGTTCCTTACTCTGCCAAACTTACCTCCATGCGATCGTTAGTGTCAAGCACCAAGCACTACTGGCTTGCACCAGTTCTCTTTAGCCAAGGAGAGCGGGGTGAGGCCCTTGTCTACCGCGACCACACCTCGATGCAACCTCACGTTGGCTTCTAGGAAATATTATTATTAGGTATATACTTTTTGCCATCTACCATCAACAAAATGACAAAATGGCAATACTGGCGCCTTTGACTATTTTAGAGCAATAAGTTGTTGTCTTGCAAGACCGAGATGATTCGTAAATGAAGACCTAAAATATTGTTTTTGTTTTCTAATATAAAAGATTTATAGTAAATCTCTATAAAATTCTCGTTTGTTTCAACTAATTATTCTTCACGGTAAGGCAGTGAGGAGTTCTAATTAAGTTACATGTACCGGATTTCTAGCACTGTTTATAAAAAAAAAAACACCCTAGCTTTGACTGAACTATATTATCTATCATTCAACCTTTTCTCATTTATCAGTTAATCTCGTATAGGAGAGTTATAGGAGAGCGTCTGAAAACTGCAAGTTACTGTCTATCCTCTTTACGAGTTTTTAATTTTTAACTATAAATAATTATAGCGAAACGCAATTTTACTAAAGAAAGTATGTGCTGCAAAATGACAACAATGTCAACAACATGAAATGTCAACGTCAAATAACTGTCAAAACAAAACGCCAAAATGCCAGGTGTTTGTGATGAAATTATAGACGATATAGAAGATTTAATATCTTCTCAGGACATCACACCGAAAGAAAGATACTCCAGCAGAAAGAGTGTGAGCGTCCGGTCAAAAAAACGTGACAGCAAGAATGATTCCGAGCCCGCCGAAAAGGTTATTTTGGAGAGTGTCGTACCAGGTATAACCTCAAAAGTTGTTTATTTTAGTTTATTTCTTTTAGTTAACATGCCACTGTGAAATTATATCATAAATATTGTGTGTGAAGTGCCTACACACTTCACAAGCTCGGAATAAGTAAAGTAATTAAGGGTGTGTCCTTAATGTCTTGTGTATTAAGTTTAAACTCCTATCACTGTATTTCAAGTGTTGTGACGAGACCTAAGCTTGAACAACTCAGTATAAAAAGTGAAATGATTGTAGGCAATGTCATGTACCCTCATCAGTTTTTAGCATATATAGATTTAGAAAGAAAGAAAGAAAGAAAAGAAAGAAAGAAAATGAATTTATTTAGCACAAACTACAATTTACTTGCAAGTGGCTTTATTAATCAACTGTAACTTTGCCAAGAGGCTGAAGAACCAGTACCTATCTTGCTGTGCAACAAATAACTTAAGCAGGGCAAGAGCATGTTGTTGACGTAGTTGTTTAAGGCAGGCTGTATGACTAATGAATATTTATTTTGGCGAATTATTTTCCAGGCGACTAGCAACCTAAAGAGCGACTATTTGCTATTAAAAAAATAACTTAGCACCAATTAAATATTTTAGCAATAATTATATTAGATGAGCTTCAAAATGCAAGGAATTATAAAAACTAAATAATAGCTACTACTTTACTACTTACTGTACTATAAATAATGACATGGCGAGTAATATTATCAGTGGGATAGGATGCAAGAGCGAGCGAAGCGACTCCGCCACACCTTGGTTTTTTTTTTTTTTAAACCATCCTAATGTAGGAGACCCGGCAGGCGGCGCTCTGTTGACTACGCCTTGATATAATTGCCATTCAGAAATAGGAAGCCTCCCCAAAACAAAAACTCAATGCCAGTTTAAATTGAAACAAAGCTAACAACTGATTATTAAGCTGCTACATTCTACTTAAAATTATCCTTTGCTGTAGCTGCCAACCTACAAGTTTTGCTACTAGCTTTAATTATTTTTTAATCCCAAATTCAGATTAATTTGTTGCCGCATTCAATACATGCCTTTTATTTTGTGCGAAAACAGTATGTTTACAAAGCTGTTTCATCAATAAGTTTAATTTAATGGGTCACAAATTTTTTCTTTTGTCCATACTATCCAGGTACCCAGACTATCTACGTGAAAACATGGGGGTGTGCACACAATAACTCCGACTCGGAGTACATGGCTGGTCTGCTGGCTGCCAATGGCTACAAGTTGACTGAAGACAAGTTCGACGCACAACTGTGGCTGCTCAACTCCTGCACAGTCAAGAGCCCTTCTGAAGACCATTTCAAGTTAGTCTTTTAAATATTATGACTTTACTTCATCTGAATAATTATGAATTACAGTAAAACCTTCCTATTATTAAAATTAATTATTGTACTTTCATGCTATACATGTTAGGTATTTAATTATTTGTTGGTGATCTGATAATGCAACTCATTGCTCAATCAACACCTTTTACAATCCCTCATAATTTTTTGTTTAATCAAATCTATGAACTATACTGCCACAGAATCCTTTATTTACATCAATGATACCCAAAGTGGTGTACATTGACCTCCAGGGGTCGTTGCTGTTCATTTTATATTAATTCTCTCATGTTCTAATAATTTTGCATGCCTAATATAAGGTAGATTGTACAAGGATAACCCATATTTTAACTGTCATATCTTACCTACTGTACCTGCAATCTATGCAAATAATTTTTTACTTTACTTTACAGTTTAAACTTCTAGAAACTTGCACATAATGATACCAGATATCATTATGTTACCTACCCGCGTACTCATAGAAGTTCTTGTCCATTCTTGTCTCAGACATTCGCAAAGACATTAAGTACTTAACGTGTTTTTTTTTAATTTTTTCGGTCTACATTCCTCATTACAGTTAGAAATCAGTCAAAAACACATATGAAGTTGATGAATTTGCACAAACTGCAATATAAGCGGGAGTCTACCCAAAACCGAAAAACAAGTGGTCTATGAGACAAAAAAGTTTGGGCACCTTTGATTTACATGATTTGGCTTCGCTTTCCATATTTTTTTTTTCTAAAATTAATTTACGCCATGAAACAAATTATATGCACACAGCAGTGGTAAATATACATTAGGTATATCGTAAAAAAATATTTGCTCTAGTATCATTTACCAGGGAAAAAACAGACGAATACGTTTGTATGCAATTAACGCCGATGACCACGGGACCGCGTGTCCTTTTAACTCACAAGTAAATGGCGTCAGTTCTGTTCCATTTTGTTTATTTTCTAGAAATGAGATAGAGCTGGGTCAGTCGCGCGGCATCCACGTGGTCGTGGCGGGCTGCGTGCCGCAGGGCGCTCCGCGAGCCAACTACCTGACGGGGCTCAGTGTGGTCGGCGTGCAGCAGATCGACAGGATTGTCGAGATTGTTGAGGAGACACTCAAGGGTATGAGAATAGCAATAATTTTTGTGATCGCATCGCATCTCAATACTAAAAAGTGCGGTGCGGCCCGTCTGTAATGTGCGAATGGTTCATACAAACTCAAACTCAAAGCATTTATGTCAAATAAATCAATTACAGGCACTTTTGAATTGTCAAGGGGTCGGTCGGTCAGAAAGATGAAGCTAGTTGCCCATTCCAATGTATAGTAGATGGAGAAGAACGGGTAAGAAACCCCATGGACACCTTTTAAAATAAAAATATGGTTACAAAATATTGGTTACATCATTAATGTTGAAATTATGCTTGTGAGAACGATGCAGAATGTTAAAAGCGTCCGTAATAAATTAAAATAAAAGCAATTCAAAAATTAAATTAAATAAGCTGTGGCAGATAGAGATGACCAGACCACCCACTACCCACCGCTGTCACCATGTTGTAAATGAAAGACGGGTTGACCAAGACTAGCGTTGCCGGGGCGAAATATTCCGAAGTATTCCCGTCGAATTATTCGCGAAACATTCGGAAGTATTGAGTAGTATTCGGAATTATTCCCCGAGAAGAATAACAAGGCAAATGTCTAGCTAAGTAGGTACATGTTAGTCTAGTTAGAATGAGCCGCTGAGTCACGAGGCGGTGTGCCACAGTTGCCATAATATATAATCACGCTGACCGACATCGGGTAAGTAGGCTACTTATTGGAGCACCTGGTAGAGTTCGACTATTGACCGCTAGATGGCGACGCAATTACCATTGCAAATTATATATGTTCCGCGCTAGTGATGGTGTATTCATACTTACGAATCTTTCATCCTTCCTTCCTTCATAACTTTGGTCACTGCAGCAGCAGAAAGCGCAGGCGAGCACTACCGACGGAAGTTGTACAGTTGCAGCTTTTACTTTTACCCGCTAGACGGCGTTACTGCCAGTGACTATACATTACTACACGTTCATTCATAAAAATGAGTATAATACGATTTGAAAACTTCCGAATATTGCTTTCATCTACTTAGACATGTACTTACGTAATAACTTTATGTATGCGGTCTATTAGGTGTGAAAGTGATAGAGAGGTAAATACATAGTTAGATACTAACATAAGTTTATAAGATAGTAATTTATGTTATAATAGGGAGGTACCTAACAGAAAGGATAATCTAATTATTAAGTACTTATGTTATTTCAAATGTCTCTTGATTGATCAATTGCGGTTGAACACTACATAATGATTAAGTACTTAACTACTTATTGATTAATATTTGTTGAACACTATTCTACAAAGAAATATATTTTTTACGACTATTTGTTTTACCAAAACATTTAAATTAAGTACTTACGAATCTAGGCTCTGGATACGTACTTTAAACTAGGGATACGTACCTACTTTTATCTTACTTAACTAATTATTTATGTTTCTTCCATTAAATCGTAAAGCAAAAACAATTTTACGAAGTAAACTAAACTTGTAAATAACATCCGCACAAAATCGGCCCATTCTAAACTCAATCATAGTAAAAATAAAATAATAAGTAGTCACAAGTAGATAACTACTTACAGGGAAATATTCCCGCGTTGTAGGTACGTAGGAATCGAATAATACTTCGTTGAATTAAGAATGAACAACGGCTGCGGGCCTCGGTGGGTATGCTATTGTCACGTGCAGGCGAGCGCTGCCGCTGGCGTCGCCGAACGATTAACGAGGGAAGTTCTCCATTTATAGTCTACTCTTGCCCGCTAGATGGCGTTAATTCAAGTAACGGCACGGCGAAATATCTGCTAAACGTAACGGCGAGTCTCCTCAAGCTACCTACGCACACGAGTACATTCGTAACTACTGGGAATAATTTAATTCTTATGTAATAAAACGTAGGTTACCTACTTCATCCTTACAATATTTATTTTACGCTGCATTTTTGCTGCGGTAGTATTCCTTCCAATCGAAGTATTCTTTTGAATGTTTCCGAATTATTCCGAATACTTCCGAAGTTTTGCAACGCTAACCAAGACTGATTTTTATTAAGTACCCACAACCTAACTATTATTACATGATAAAACATTGACCTACCCACATTGTATACGACACTGACGACGCCCGTTTATGAACATGACGTATGGATCAGCACCATTCAGCTTAACCATTTTGAAGACAGCTTAAATTATTCTACACATGCGCCTCCATCAGCGAGACATTACTTGAAGTTGATGAATTTGCACAAAATGCAATATTTAATAATAATAATAATAGTCTCTGCCACGCATTATTTTTATTTTAAATCTTATATTTTGAATTGTTTCTTAATCCTTTTTTTTACATTGTTCTCACATTTAGAAGCAACAAGAATAATGTACCCAGGATTTTGTAATATCTTGATTTAAAAAGAGTGTCCTTGGAGTTTCTTGCCCGTTCTTCTCCATAGAGATCTACGTTTTGGAATGGGCAACTAGCTTCAACTTTCTGACTAACTGACCGACTCTTTGAGATTCAAAAGTGCCTGTAAATGGTTTCATTGAAATAAATGCTTTGAGTTTGAGTTGGAGTTTGAGTACCTCATGAAAGACAAGTCTACTTTAGCCAGCCTGAAACCTGGTTGAACTAATTGGTCCCTATTTCTAATGATATAAATTGTGTTTTTCACCTCTTTTACTAAAAAGATGTAGAATTTTCTTACGTACATGATGTTTTCATAGATATATTGATAAGGTACCGTCATGATGTTAAAACATACGAAAGTAATGTAGGAGGCTTTGAGCAATGCGGTGCGGTCCAAGCAAATGCGCGCTACGCTATGATTAGTTATGAATACTGTGAATACAATTGTGGACCAAAGCTAAATAACAATTTCGAATCATATTTTCAAATCAATGTGTAAGGTTAAGGTGCTTTTGCCGCTTTTGTTCAATGCCTTGGAGACAATATTAAAACAAGAGTCTGAGTTGCCGTAATATATGAAGCTTGACTTCCGGGACTAGACTAGAAAAAAAAAAAGAAATCGGAAGTCCGGAAGTTTGTCGGGTGTAAGCATAAGCTTAGGATATTGGTATTGCCCAGAATTCGGTTGGCAGTTAGCCATTTAAATCAAATACGTCTACACTCCATTTGAAATAATATTAGAAATTTAAATAAACCTTTTTTAGAGTCCGTTCAACCGATTTTGACTTCTTTTGCCTTGGCGGCATGACAAATGGCAGCGGCAGTAAACAGTTGGTATTGTAACCACGTGTTTGCTTGTAATGCCATCCTTATGCTTACGGAATAGAAGACAAAATCGGTTGAATGGACTGTAAGAAAGGTTTATTTAAATGTCTACTCTTATTTCAAATGGAGTATAGTTATTTCGAACACCGAAGCCAACCTTGTTTGAGAAAAAGTTAGGTGGAGAGATAAATAATGTTGACACCTTTACAGGGCACACAGTCCGTCTCTTCGGCCAAAAGAAAACCAGTGACGGCCGTAAAGCTGGTGGAGCTTCCCTCCTCCTTCCTAAAGTTCGCAAGAATCCTTTGATAGAGATCATCTCCATCAACACGGGCTGTTTGAACCAGTGCACGTACTGTAAGACGAAGCATGCGCGTGGGGAGTTGGGGAGTTACCCTCCTGAGGAGATTGTGGAGAGGGCACGACAGTCGTTCACTGAAGGCGTTTGTGAGATCTGGTTGACTAGTGAGGATACGGGTGAGTTTATGATACTAATTATTTTCCTTTTATTTATTTATTTATTTCAGGAGGTTTTGTAAGATCTGTTTCCAGAACATGTTATGTGCTATTTGTCCTAAAAAAGATCGTCATTTTTCACTTATACTATAGCATGTCGGCCAATCTAATCTTAAGGCGCTTCCCCGACCAAACGACCTTGAGCGTTCGGTCCTTCTCTGTCCCGTCGCTGAGTCTCGCTCTATCTCGCTCCCTGCGCACGCTCATTTATCATAAAATTCACAAAAATAAAAGATAAGCGATGTTTTAAAATAAAATAAAACGTAAATTATTTATATTTTTAAATTATCTATCCATTAGTGTAATCCTCAAATTAATAGAACGTTACCTTTAACAAAAGATGCATGCAATCAATAATTTTAGTCACTATTTTACAAGGAGATTTTAAATATATTTATAACACATAAAAACAAATAAGAATGTGCAATGTGATGATAGGATATTGAACATTAATAATATGCTCTTAGATGTAGTTTATTACCCATAGTGAATGAGTTAATAGCTTTTGAATAACGCACTATGGCAAGGTTTTGGTCGGGGTACCGCCTTAAATGAGCTATTGTCTCATGTCATTGTTAAAAGATAAATGGCAGTAGCCTGATTGCTTAACACACAGTTGCAATGCTTTTATTTTGACAATTCAACAACATTCATTGCGTTATTTACGTTGTCGATGGGACGTATTTTCAAATATATCAAGCAATGGTATATGAATTTCCTTCAAAATCCTTCGGATTGTGATTTTAAGTGCGTTACGCAATGGGAGTGCAGGTTCAATATCTCACTCGTATAATTTTTAGGCTGAGTATGGCTGTGGCAGTAAATTAGCACTAACTTCTTCAGCTTCTATTGACAAAAAACTTGCCAAGTACATTCGAAATATTCTTACTTTTCAGGCACATACGGTCGCGACATCGGCACTTCTCTGCCAGAGCTCCTCTGGAAGCTGGTCGAAGTGATACCGGAGGGCTGTCGGCTTCGGCTCGGCATGACCAACCCGCCCTACATACTGGAACATCTCGCTGAAGTCGCTAAGATCATGCACCATCCCAGGGTTTACAAGTGAGACTTTAGCATTCAATGTTTACAATGTGGTTTCCAGGTAATCGGCACGGTAATTAAGTATGAAACACTTTTTTTATTAGGAATCGGAACAATTTGAAAAACTGCAACAAATAAAAAACTCGTGTTGTACCAATATGAGGCCACACAGCTACTGAGCTGAGGTTACAGTGCGATAACACTACAGTAATACCACACCTTATACAATACACATTTTTGTGACAAGATCACAATAACGTCCTTCCAAAAACTTAACGCCTAAGCATAGCTCCTCTATGTTTTATTACACATAAAACACAAACAAACAGACACACAATAAAGTGTACGTAGTGCATGTGTATGTGTGTGTGTGTGTTTTAGTACATAATAAAGAGTATTCTATTCTATTCAATTATTTTTACTTTATTAGATATCGTGTTTTCTAATGCATTTTTTAGACTTTACTAACTGCGGTCATAGTGAAATGGGCTCGAAAATTACTATGACGATGAAGCCGTTCGTTGACTATATTTTAATATCTCCCTTTTTTAAGGTTCCTCCACGTTCCAGTGCAGTCAGGCAGTGATCAAGTACTCTCAGACATGAAGCGAGAGTACACACGAGCCGACTTCGAACGAGTCGTCGACTTCCTCAGAGAAAAGTAAGTGAGATGTCAACATAGTGAAATGTTTAGAATAATATGCAAACTGGAGTAGAAATGGACGGCACGGGTGGCGCAGTGGTTTAACGATTGACTGCTGCGCTGCGTGTCGCGGGTTCGATTCCCGCACGGAACAAATATTTGTATGACCTACAAGTAGTTGTTCCGGGTCTGGCTGTTTGTGTATGTGAGTTTGAATGTTTGTAAACGCACCCACAATACAGGAGAAATTCCTAGTGTGGGGCACAGTTTAAAAAATATATATACCCATATATAATTTGAAAAATCTTGCAAACGATATGGTGCTACAACAGCACATTACAACTTTAAAGTTTCAGTGGTAGTGATCTACCGCATTACTTTATTTGCAGTCAAAGTTGTTGGTGAAATGACGCCCGTATTTTTTACATGCTAACTTTCGGTCTTAGTGGGTGACGCACACCTCTTGGTGTTGCTTTTACCTCTCCCAGGTATTTTACCTATTAAATAATAAAATAATCTTATCCCCAGGGTACCCGGCATAACGATAGCCACAGACATTATCTGCGGCTTCCCCGGCGAGACGGACGCCGACTTCGACGACACCATGCGTCTGTGTGATAAGTACCGGTTTCCTTCACTCTTCATCAACCAGTTCTTCGCTAGGCCTGGCACTCCCGCTGCTAAGATGACCAAGGTAGGAATGATTTAAATTAGTTACTCATCGTGTCGTAAGATTTTGATGGAAATATTTGACGAGTATAACCGTTCAACGGCAACTTTTATTTTTGCGATGAGGTTTCTGGTGATCTTCTTACGGATAAAGTAAATAAGTTTTGAATTGACTATCTACCTTACCGTGATGTAGTCTAAGTTGATTTTTGAGTGGCCAAATGTAAAAAAAATTGTTTGTAAAGGAATTTGAACGTTGTCCTGTATGACATTGAGTTTGTTGATCCAAAACTTAACACGAATCATAGATTCTGAATTCAGGCTTAGATACTTTGATAGGGTTCAAAGGCAGAGAGCTTTATACATATTGTTATGTTTCTACACAGGTCCCAACACAAGAAGTAAAAAAACGCACGAAAAAGCTGTCCGAACTGTTCCGCTCGTACGAGCCGTATGGCCACAAAGTGGGCGAGACACAGGAAGTGCTCGTGACGGACATATCGCACGACAAGAACTACTTTGTGGCCCACAACGAGTACTATGAACAGGTATTAGTACCAAAAGAAGAAAGATATATGGGAAAGATGTTGACTGTCAAAATTACTAGTGCGAGCAAATTCTCTATGATGGGAGAGCCCATAGACAAACCAAAGATGGCCGGTTTAACCGCTCCGTTGAAGAAAGGTGAAGTTTCCGGTGTTCAAAGTGTGAAAAATGGTAGCAAAGTGCCTCTACCAATAATTGTGCTTTTTGCAGCGGTTTTCTTCAGATTGATCTGGATATTGTTATAATACTTTTGTATACGAATATAGGTTTAAGGAAATTGTTGTGGTTTTATTTGTATATTTTATTAATATTTTACTTAAATTGTTCGTACAGGTACAGATCATAATAATATTTTATTCTGTCATCGTTCAGTGCATCTGGTGCATTTTCCCTTGACACTATATTGTGACCTTACTTGAATTATAAACGCATAAGTTTTTTTTTGCTAAGTCTAGCTAGCCACTACGCGCTTTTTATCTTACTTAGAAGTAGTATTATAATGAGAGAATATTATTTGTGTCTAATATTATGAACTCAGAGATCGGATATTCGGATGCATATTTACCTAAAGTTAATTTTTAGCTATGAAAGTATGGAAGCGGCTTCTTAATTATTATTTTTTGTAGAACAATGAATTGCCTATTTATTTAAAATTAATGTTTAACCCCCGATTCAAATATGTTTATGTAGGTTGTAAGAGGAGGGGTGGTGTTTATTAGTTAAAACAAAAAAACAAATTAGGTACTATATCCTAATTGGGCGTAATACCTCGGCTACAAAAATTTTAATCACTACCTTTCGATCGCTATGATTTGGTCCGGTTTGGTCACAAAATCTGACGATAGCGGGGTTTTTTCGATACAAAAACTCATTCCTTAATAGCCAACAACTCAACTTTAGGTGAATACCTAAAGTTGAGATGTTGTTGAGATCGGATATTTGGATGCATATAAGTGCATCAGAATATCCGATCTCTGACTATTACTTACACTAGGTAAAAATTACTCAATTTTGGCTGTGGTTTGGGAATAATTTTGGAAGAAATCTCTCAGCACAAATCCTTCAAAAGGCAGTCTGCGACTGCTTGTTGAAGGATATAAGGTTCATTTAAGTTTATCAATTTGTGTTTAGTAAATTAGATATTCTGTTAGCTTTTATTTCTGACTTTATAATCAGAATAATGGAGATGTACGAATCAGCTCAACCCTTTGGTCTAAAGACAACATATAAAATTACAAAAAACCTCGTAACAAAATTAAAACATTACATTTCACAAGTACTATCAAACAAAAGCCCTGCATCCAGTTAGCGACACAAAGGACCGGCGGCACAGCGCACGCGCGGCTGAACACATTCACGCCGCGTTATATAAGCGACGCCGCCGCGCGCGCACGTCTGTCTGTGCGACTGCGGAGGGCAGGACACTTTAGACGATAGTTGGGGGTAAGTAGATACTGCCTTGTAACCACTTGTTGTTTAGGCCCCCCTAAAGTGCGGTAAGGTAGCCCGCGTTTTTTTTTTTTGTAATTTCGTGGTCAGTATCAGGTCGTTTCAAATATGATTGTCATGTAAATTCAAATATGATTAACAAATATGTATTAACAGAATTATAATCATTAGAATCAGCAATACACTTACTTAACTTTACCTTATACGAGGGGCGTTCAATGTGTTCCCGGTATGAGGGTGATTTACTTAATGATGTGGGAAATTTGACTAATTAATTAATTAATGACATTATCTAAGCGTATAAAGGTAAAATTTCATACAGTTGTGATCATTAGTTTGCTAGTTATCCTTAGTCAATGACAACTGGAATGGCTACCGTGACAATATCGAAGAAAATCGAGCACCGCGCTGTTATTAAATATTTTATGTTATGAAAAATTCTAAAAACTATCCACAAAGAGATGGTGGTTGTTTACCAAGATTTTACACCTTCGTTATCTATAGTTCAAAAGTGATCAAATGAATTTAAAAGGGGCAGAGAGAGTATTGAAGACGACACTCGCTCGGCCGGCCCGGTTACTGCCTCTACGGAAGAAAACGTGAATAAAGTTCAGAAACTTATACTGGAGGATGCCCGAATGAAGATGAAAATGATAGCAGAGATGACTCACCTATCCGTTGGCGCGAGAAGGGCACTGCGCCCCCTAAGAAATTCAAAGTCGTTTCGTCTGCCGGAAGTATTATGGTCACAGTGTTTGGGACTCAAAGGAAAATTTGCTGATTGAGTACACAAAAAAGGTAAAACCATAAACGCAGTATCCTACGTATTCACTTCATGAAATTTACGGGAAGCAATTAAATAAAAAATACGGGGTAAGCTGACCACCGGTGAGTTGCTTCTTCACGACAACGCCCCGGTCCACACGGCGCGTGTTTCCAAGGCTGCTGTGAGAAATTGTGGTTTCGAAGAAATTAACCACCCACCCTATAGCTCGGACCTAGCCCGCGTATTTTTTAGAGAAAAAGGAAGTAATAAATGCGTATTTTTTAAAGAAAAAGGAAGTTATGTTTGACAGGGTATTGAAAAGTTAATTTCGAGATGTACCTAATAAATGCACTGAGGTAATGGGGGATTACACTGAAAAATAAAAATAAATTAAAATGTTTTTGCGATTTTATTCATGCCGATACCGAGAATACATTGAACGCCCCTCGTATATTACAAAAAAAAGAAAGCGGAAATATAATTCTGCATTATGTATTTACTTATTACGTATTTTGGTGATTTTGCAAATTAAGTTTTACAGTAAGGCACGGAGTAAACAATGTCTTGCCTTCTTGTCGTATAGTCTGGTGTATTTTTGTGTTGAGTTAATATGGTCTTTGATATATAATTACCTTACTCTAAGAACTGATAATTCCGTCCGAGTATAAAGGTATGAGTTCGTAGCCGACTGCATGTAGCAGCAGCAGGCGACGTGTCGCCGCGACGCTACTGGCTGCTATGTATTTCTATTAAATACCATCCGTAGCTAGCGAACCGCCGTTTTCATAGAAATGCATACAAACCAGTAGTGTCGCGGCGATACATCGTCTGCTGCTGCAGCATGCAGTCGGCTACGAACTCGTACCTTAACAAATAAGTGGGGTATCTAAATCTCCTATAACTCATCACCTTAAGAACAGCACGATGTGCTCGTTCTAAACTAATAAGGTCGGCCTTGGAAGCACCCCCCATGCAGTAATAGAGTAAGTTGTGATGAACTGGCACAACGAAACATATACTAATAATAGGTTTGGCGGACAAAAGTTAACGTATATTTTTAAATATACAGATATAAATAAGTTTTCTGACTCTAGAGGTAAGGGTTGAGACAAGTTCTTGCCAGTTCAAATGTTGGTCAAGAAAATAATGTAATGTTGCCTGAGAAAGTTTTAGAAAATTCATGGCAAGTTTGCGCGTTGGTTGTGGTTTTGGAAGGTTGCGGAAGTGGCTGGAGCCATGAAAACAAAAGGAAGTTAAAAATAGGGATTTCTGAATATTCCTCATTGGTTAGGCAATTGAGAATTTAAATGATTTTGCATCGCTGTCCAATTCACAGTGATCTTTAATATAGTTTTAGTAAGGTTGACGTTGGGTCGCTGCTTGCTGCCACTGACAAGTCTATCAAAATCACAGTAATCTTTATTCAAATTGTAATAAGGTTGCTTTTGGGTTGCTGCTGTCAGAGTTAAAATAACTGTGAAAGTAATAGTTCAAAAATTCAAAACCATCTTACAAGCGAAAGAAATTGTTTGATGGCGACTCTATACATATACCTCAATTTTACCTGACATATTCTTTTTAGTTCGGGGACATCAACAATGGCGACGTACAACCAGCCTATTGCCAAGAGGCAGAAAGTGCGAGAGCCCCGGGCCGATAATGTTGACTATTTTCAAGGTATGTTTCTGCAATACAAGGTGGATGGAAAAATTACAGTCAGCTAGAAAATATCAATTCTCACGTTTTATTTTTTAGATGCCAATCGATGCAGTTTCGTCTAAACGTGAGATCTGACGAGTTTCTAGCTGACTGTACCAGTTTTCCAAAATCTGTGAAAGAGGTTGAAGGACCGTTGTAGCTACAGGAAAACGTTCTTAAGAGACTGCTCTTAAGAACGTTTTCCTGTAGCTACAACGGTTAACGGTTAACTGCCCTTACTGGCCCGCCTCCAAAATCCATCTGGTACAGTGTAAATTAGTGAAAAGATAAGCTACATTTTGTCAAACTTTATACAATAGTAGAAATAATAAAAAATGGCCAGGTGCGTGTTGGTCGCATAATGAAGGGTTCCGTAGTTAAAATTCATGGTCTTCCTTTTATTTTTGACACTATGTTATTTAGCAGAAAATAATCCTTATGATGAAGCCTTTCGATCGGTATGATAAAGCTACAGGTGATTATTTTTCTCCTGTAACGGGTTCGATTTCCGGTTCAATCAAGTAATTATTTAAATATCTATGAATGCAGTTTAAATTGTTTTTAAATTCAAATAATGTCTTCTTTCAGTAAAATGTTCCATCTACAATATTCAAGGTACTTTCCCTCCATGTGGCTTATCCGTGGGACGCCCTGTATATTGTATTTTAGAAAAACGAAACGACAATTTAAATGCTTTACATATATTTTTTAACAGAATGGTGACAGAAAATGTTTCCATATTTCTTGTTTTGTTGCAATAAAGTGGCAATTGGATAGTGACGTAAGCATGTGTCACTCCCGGAATGCCAGACCTTGGTTTTTCAGACCATGTGTTGTCAGAAGTGGTACATTGATTACAACGTCGACTGTATTAGTAGATACTACTTACCTCTTAACTAATTCCAGGTATAGACAAGATAGAGTACAACAACATGGCGTCCCCTTCGGAGAGCGCAAGTTACCGCTACTACAACAGTACTGAGCGCGTTCACTCGCGGCCCATGGAAGACTGGCTGAAGTATAGCGTGGCTCTTGACTTCAGGAGTAATGGTAGGTGAATTTAATCATTTGCCTTTTTATTAGAAAACGAGTAAGTACCTACTAACTTCAGTCCAAGCTTAAGTCTTCGAGCCTTATTCTAACGCCCGATTTCTGGAACGAAAATTAGCTAACAAATTGTCCAGCGCACGTAAACTGCTGTGATTGTTTGAATTATTTATCAACAGCCAATTGTATCACTTGAATTGCGTTTAATTTTGAAGCGTCATTAATTTTCGTTTTGTGCCGGATGGGATTTCCTATCGGAAAAAATTACGAACATCCATACTTATTATTTTCTATTTAACCCGTTCAAAGGATGGATTTAAAAAAAATCTTTGTAGTGCCATTTAGGTTGATAAGAAACTCTTGCGCAACATTTCAAGCTTCTAGATCTAGCGGTTTACATAGGTTGCGCGTTGTCTGTCAGTGAATTTATTTAAGATTTTTATTAAATAGAAGATGTACTATTTCAAAGGTTCAGACTCACACGGCCGCTCAACCCACTCCCGGTCTTGGGACGACACCACCGACTCTTTGGACAATCACAAACGACACATAAAGGCCCTCTTCGACCTCTGCACCAAACTAGGCATCAAGTACTGGACCGCCTTCGACTCAGACCTGGTACCCCATACCGACAGCTGGGAGGAGAACAAGGCCCACTGGGATGACGTCGCAGAGTACATACAGGACCTGACGCAGAGGTACCATGTGAAGCTGCTGTGGATAGCACCTGATTTGCATTCACATCCTAGGTAAAGTCAACAGGCATTTAAACAAATATCAACTTTACTAGTATGATTGTGGTATGTAAAGCACATAATTATATTACAGTTGCAGTGGAAAATTAACTTTATGTGGCGGTGTTAAAGCTACTGTGGAAATCGAATAAATTGGGGATTTAGGAATACTGACTTAGGATAATTAAACTGGAAAGTTTTCAAATCGAAGCGAATTTCTTAAAAAAAAAAATGTTCCAGATACGTATCCGGCGCGTTCACAAGCAACGATGCAGCCACATTCATCCAAGCCGCTACACAAATTAAAAGATGTCTAGAAATGTCACAACGTTTGAACGCCGAATGCTTCCTAATATGGCCATACCGAGAGGGTTACCACAGTCCCTTCCAAACCGACGTCGCAAGAGAAATAAAACTATTCGCCAAACTACTCAAATTAACAGCAGAATATAAAGATAGATTGAACTACAGATGCCAGCTTCTAATAATGCCTTATCATAATAATTACTACCATAATAGGAACTTTTATGGGGGTTGGCAACACCATCAGTGGCGGGAACGGGATCTGGTACATACCTATATGTGGGATGTTACCAGTTGTCTTTATTTGCTGAAGAACTATAATTTGGATCGATATTACAAGGTTTCTGTAACGCCTGGGCACCATATGTATATGGCTAACGTGTAAGTGACAATTTATTTAAAAGGTAGCACCAATACATAACATCACACCTGCATTCCACAAAGGGACCAGCAGAGGTGTATAGAACACCCACATTTCAAAGACAAAAATCAAGTCAAATCATTTATTTCAAATAGGCACATAAAAGGCACTTTTGAACGTCAAAAGTTTTTTTTCGTCTGTTATTTAAGGGTCAGCCCATTGCCATCAACCGGTCACAACTCCAGACCGGGTTGTTATTGAGAATTTCCCGATGGAAAATCCAAATACCTAACATTTTTCTCGATCTGGGAATTTAACCCAGGATTTCACGGCCAACGACCGAGTCAAGGAGACTCTCCTGTGATAATTGGACTACCTACCGTAACAATGTATGATGATTTTCAGATACAATATGCTAGGCGGTTCGACGGTGACAAATGACTGCAACCACTACGACAGCAGAACACTTACCTTGATGATGAAGTGTATCGTCGATCAGGTAGTGACTACGCCTTCTTTCTATACTCTGTGGCCTACGCCTATTCATAACTTAAAAGTGGGCAAGGAAAAGTGTTAGGAGCGATCTCCACCAAAGCTTAGGTTTTGCGTTATTTCCACATTCTCTTTGCTTAGTTTCAATAATGTACACATTTTTTGTTAACGAGACATCTCTTCTTTTCTCCGCTTCGTTGGAAACCGGCGCCCTAGACACACAATAATGTAGTCAAAATGTCGCTAAGAACTAAATAACTACGTAAAACTATGTAAAAAAATAGCTTTTATTCTCCGGCTCCTCATGCGTTGTATAGGAAACCGGCCCTTTAGATAAATAATTAAGATAGCCCAAGTCTCTGTTTAACTTAATCACTGAACAAAAATGAGTAACATACCTGCCCATTTATTCCGTAGAAATCTCACCGTGAAAACTTGGGTTAAGTGAGCTGACAATAGTAGCAATAACCCCTAGCACTAGACTGAGCGCTCACTTCACTTCAGTTTTCACAGAATAGACCGGTTGATTTTTTCCGTCTACCCACTTTATTGTAAACATTCATGTCTTCACAGGGCACAACGCCACCTGGCGGTATAAACTTGAGGCTAACTCCTCGTCGCGACAGCAGCGACCTCCGCGAGCTCACCACTACTTACGTCAAACATATCGACGCTGTAGCTAAAGCTCTGCGGTTGGCGTGCACCGTCATCGCTGAACAGATTCTATCGAAACATTTGCAGGTGAGACTGAAAACATTTCTTAAAAGTAGGGACATTTTTCTTGAACGGTAGCACATCAGAAGGCCATTAATTGAAAACGTTTAAAATCTAGTCGCAATCTCATCTTACCGTAGATCAATGTCAAAAACTTGTCAAAAATGTAGGTAAATTACAGTCTGGTCCGGGACCGGCCGATGAGAGAATGCGTTCTTGACATCTGTCAGTTTCATACAAACGAACACGTGTTTTGCGAATTTTAACTTTATTAGTTATTAGAGTTGTTGCACTGACAGTTGTCAGGAACAAATTCTCTCCACGGCCGGACTGTAGAGGTATTTTTGACAGATTAAGACTTCTGACTGAGATTCGCATGTGACCGTTCTTAAAAATACGACCATTCGGTTCACTTTAACTGAGAAAAACTACCATACTGCAACGAAATACAAATTGTATTCGTCTACTCTTCACTAAAATTATCGTCTGTTTTGCAGCAACGCTATTCAACTTACTACAGCGGGTTCGGTTCCCGAATCATCAGCAGTGACATTTCTATGGAGGAGTGCGAGGAGTACTATAAGTAAGAAACTTCTTTAACAAAAGTGTATCTAACATAATCACTACCTTACACCACACCACAAATATCAAGTTGTTAATGTATAAATTAAGTTGACTTTTGAACGACAAATTAATATTAATTTATGATTTTCAGTACCTAGAATTAAAAATCATAAATTATTATTAAAGTTGTAGCAGAAACTTAACTTTATGTGTAAGTTAATTTTCCTAAACCTAACTTGTGAGTTTACTTATTTTGCAGGAAGAACCAGCCCCATGGTGACGTGCCTTCGTCGAAGTACGAACACTTAGATGTGGTGTTCCAGAGACATTTGGATGCTTGCGACCATATATGAAAGATGACGTATATCTGTGTACCAGTGGTTCCTGCCTCTATGTTACCTATTTCGATTACAACTTGTATTTATTTTGTTATAAGGTGTTATTTTTTTTTGTTTTGAAAATTTATCAAAAATCTATTTATTATAATATGATAGACTAGCTTTAACCCCGCGGCTTCGCCCGCGTGGATGTCGGAAATTATCCCACGGGAACGTACTACCGGGATACAAAGTATCCTTCGAGTTAATCAAGGTTATAAACTATCTGTGTTCCAAATTCCATCCAAATCCGTCCAGTAGTTTTAGCGTGAAAGAGGAACTAATATCCATCCATCCTCACAAACTTTCACATTTGTAATATTAGTAGGATTTTTGATAAATTTTGAAAAATGGCTTTGTCATCCATGTCCATTTTTATTACTTAAAATCACATACTGTTAAGGAATAATAGATTAGGTCCAGATTTAAGAAATCTTGGCCAAAATAGGGTAATCTCAAGACAATTACAATAAAACAATGAATAATTATTTCAATCTGTTTTATTTCATTATTTGCATCATGTTTTCAGATTACTTCTTGTATTTTCCACATAATATTCACAGCGACTTACATCTATACAATAGCTAAATATAAATTATGTATATATTGTACACACGATTGTGCAATTATGTATATTGTGTAAATATTGTTTTTGAGAAATAGTTTTTGACTTTTTGAACGATAACAACTTTTATGAAAACATATAAAGACTTGAAAAGGTTCATAAAGGGGATGCGCTCAGGTAGCCCGCGACATTCAAAACTACTTACGTTTTTTGCAATTTGCAGGTTACTGTCAGGTTGTATGTTGATTAAAATATCATTCGCGGCCGTAACAAATATGGTTTTACAGAATTATAATCAAAGAATCAGCAATACAACTCCTTCAGTAAAAATTGGCTTTAAATGTCATGATTTCATGAAATAGTCATTCCATAGTGTAATAAGAACTCGGACAAATATATTGATGATTCTTATGATTATAATTGTATAAATAAATATTTGATACGGCCGCAAATCATATTTAGATCAACATACAACCTGGTAATGACCTGCAAATTGCAAAAAACGTAATTGAATTTCGCGAGCTACCCTGACGTTTCAGCCTTAAATAATTAATGCATATTAAAGTGTGTTCAAATTATACATTCAACATTTAGAATGGATTATTGTGATAAACCATGCTAAATGTTGAATGTATGATTTGTTTGTTATATTATTTAATATTTGTAGGAAGTCCGTTCCAGTTGCTAGTCGTTCGAACAGTCAGAAAGCTTCGAAGCATGTCATGATTATATTTCATATTATTTTGTGTAGGGACATGTCAATTGTAAGCGTTTAAATTCGAGTCAAATATTTCTTGAACAGAAGTCGACAGCGACTGTTTCATTTGTCCAAGTATTCACTTGGCGGTTTTTTACTACAACTTAAAATAATAATCGAGATAAACTCTCGATTCTTCTGAGAGGCACAACAACCAATACTTTACGTTAAAAAAGAACTAAAAACTTGGTATTGCCAACAATAAAAAAATAATTAAGCACATTCATTAAGTGTCAATTTTACTAACTAAATCTTACGACTAAACACAGTACACGAATACTGTTAAATAAATATTAAAGTTACGCTAAATAATATCATGATTGTTTTCATTTAAAAAAGAGAGGTCTTCTATTTAAGAAAAAAAAACCAATTCCTTTATTATATACATATAAAATAGTTTTTCATAAATATTTCATTGAAAAACCGCAAAAATCCTAATACTGAAGAAAGAAAATGGCAGTAGATAACAATATAAGTTAGGAATGAAACTTAGTCTGAACATTCTAGACAAAAAGTCTCCTGGATCTACGTATCAGTTATACATTATGTTGGCGCGAGGCTCATAAGTTTACATACAAAATACCTACTAAAATATTTCGCATTTATTCACCTTAAAAACATGTTGTAAAACAACCTCACGTTTAGAGAAAAAGACATTTAAAAGATCACTATTCAATATTTTCTCACAATCACTATGATTGGTCGTAAGAAAATATATTATGCTGCTATGATCTATTCTATGATCGCTATGACGAAGACAAAATGCACGATGACTAATTCAAAACATTGATTACTAAACTGTAGCTATAAAATAAAATTCATTTGAGAAGATGTGCGCGGCGATTTGTGTTTCATACGACAACATTTTACATTCCATTTAAGTAGAAAGCAGATTATCAAAATCTATACATTTATATGAATAATAATAATAAATTACATCGATGAATTCATTATTATGTCAATGATATAATTATAAGCAATTACAATTTATGAAATTAAAAGCGAGATTTGATATTACATAAAATATGACAGTGGTTATTAGAAAGGGGATTATACAATCGCCAGTTATGTTTAAGTCCCATGTAATAGGACCTTACCTATTGCCATTAACCGGGCACAAACCTGAACTCCAGGCTGCTCCTGAGGATATCTTAATAGAAAAACTCAATAAACTTTGCCCGACCGCTCAGCACTCGCGTTTGCAGCCAATATATTTGTATAATTCCCTTGTAATAAACTCAGTCACTGTATAATTCGATTTAGTATAACAGTCTGGATATCAGCCGATTGGGCAAGTTACTATGGAAGTATGACTTTAGACAAATTATGATAACGACTCTTCGGAGCATACGACTGACATTACCAAACATGGTCAAATCCCATTCTGGCAGTAAAGATGTTTTTGTACCACGTGGGAGAGGGATGCAACTTTGAAAACGAAAGAGATAGCATTAGAGTCAGTCGTTTGTCCCCAAAAGGTATAAAATGTCAATTCGATTGCTTCCTACATTACATTTTAGTTCATTCTAAGAACTATTCTTTGGCGACGCGATATTTTGTGACTTTAGCTTGCCGAGGCTCAGCCGTGACTGTTTAATGCTCTTGTAGGCACGTGCCTTTTTAATAAATATTAAATATTACGTTTTTATACATATATGTTGGACATGGGTTATGTTATGCTCAGCAGTGGATTAAATGGAGAGTGTTAATGATATTCTGTAGCGCTTTATATGGAGCGCAAAGCTCAGTAATATATTTTTACTAACAAGCCAAAGTGAACCTTATAGAGTAGACATTAAAATCATCGCCCCATGCGAGCTACGCGTCACACTGACGTCACGCAAAATCCTGCATCGCGCAATCAGTTTACTACGCAACTAGCACATATACAACGCCCCGACATCAATCGTCGGGCAGTTGCCCACCAGACACAACCTTTTCTATACAGGATGAGTGAAATTAGCATTCGGAAATGCGATGATTCCCGAGGGACATTAAGAAAATAGTTGTACTGTATCATAGTAGAGTGTACTTAGTACTGCCGATCTTTTCTCTCAACAGTACACTATCATCTCTAAACTTTCTAAACATGTTTCCAGCACATCAAGTCTCATTCGATTTTGAACTTAACCATCAACATTTTAAGGTTTAAAATTGTTTGGAGAAACTTGACAGTTTCGTGTAGCTTCACCTGCTGGCGTCTAAACATTATCATGTTGCTGCCACATTGTTGCACAACTTTGAACAGAAATAGATGTTTGCAGGTAACCCATGTCCAAAATAATATATATTTTAAGTCGTGACGTTATACTACTAAAAGCTGGAGATCTACTCGTACGTTAGTAAGGACTAGAAGTGATGCAACCGTTACATTACGTCTTTAGTGCCTCCGTGTATGATGTAAGATGCTACTGATACTAAGTTTGAATATGAATGTTGTGTCGCAGTGAATCAATGAACCTGCAACCTTTACTGCATTTAGGATAACATTAGACAAATAGCGGCGAAACAACTATAGTTATCTTTAGACTTACGTTATTTCGATAGTAGCTTTGTAATTTTACGACAAATATAAAGTCATGTAATAATCTATTCACCATTTGTATAGAAAAAATGTTTAATTCGGCGTTATGTTTTCCTGAACGGAGTATAGTTATTTCTCTTCAAGTGCGTGTGATGTGTGTGCGTATTTATAGGACTATGCATTTACATAAGCACGTGAGTGCACTTGCATAATGCATAACAATATGCTTTGTTTGCCGTGCATGAAAATGCTTTTCATCAAATGTGTTTTAAGTTTAAAAAATGTTAGATGGCAGTGTTCGCTATACTCCTACCTATTGGACGGGAATACACTTGAGGTACTAAAAACTTGGCCACTACTTCCATAGCAAGATGCCGCACTTACATACATTATGTAAATATTACGATTATTAAATAAATACAGGACCAGTCCACGACAATATTCACTAGTATTAGTTTCCATAGATTAGGTAACAAATGGTGAAATACATAGACACGTTATAAGTTGCGGCGACCAATCAGAATCACGCTGTATGACGAGATACTAGCGACCATCCAATGGCAGATGATTATTTTGACTCGCGCTATGTAACATGAAAGATTTTTTTTTGAACGTTTGACTCCATTTGTTCACTACTCCATGTATTATTTTTGCTGAATTTTATTATATTTTTTATACAAAGTGTTACGTGTAATTTCTACACAATTTTCGCAAATTTAAGAAGCCCCTCATACCTTAGAAGTTAATCGTCTTTACCGCGGCTTTAACACTTCTATAAATATGTATTTTTCACTCAAGTGGATTCTTTACTTTATAGGGCAAATGAAGTCGTGGTACCAATAAAAAATTAAGCTGTTATAATAATTTAAGGGTTTTCTGAATACTTTAAGCTAGATTCTAAAAATAAATCTAGTAGTATGTTAGTCATTTGTTAAAAAACATGTAAAAAATTCCAATCTCAAACCCTTTGGACTTTGAAAACTTAGCTACATAACCAAAATATGTATAAAATCACAAATAAATAACTTTTCATTCGTCTTTGCATTTACTAGGGCTCCGACCACAGTTGGTACCACAGATTCAACACTTAAACTACATATTACCTGCCATGATTATCGTAGACGATTAACTCTTAGGGTGCCTTCGCATGGCGTTCGTTCAGCGTACACACTCCGCAAACACGGAAACGCAGGGTTGAAGCTACGTACAACTACGTCATAGCGACGTACACTTACGTCAAAACGTCATACAATTACGTCATAGCGACGTACACTTACGTCAAAACGTCATACAATTACGTCATAGCGACGTACACTTACGTCATATCAACGTACAATTACGTCAAAGCGACGCAGTGTCTACGTGACGCTACGCAGCATCTAAGTGTTTACGCCGGACATACGCTCAGTGCGAAGACACGGCGTGGTCCACACAGGAGCGTGCATCGCTCACTCTTCCTCCGAGGGCTCGGTGCCGAAGTAGCGGTCGCCGAAGTTGCCTATTCCCGGCAGTACATAGAATTTCTCGTTGATCTCCGGGTCTAGCGCTGAGGTTACTATTTTTACCTGTGGATGAAGACAACGTGACTGTAAATTATTGATTTGCGGTGAACATTTCACACCAATCCAAACCGCACCTTTTGCGTAACCCACTCGAAATGATAACCCCTTTCAAATTGACTACACAATAGTAGATTGTTATACAAGGGTCGAAAGGAATTGATGACTTTCTCATTTCGAATATAAGGGAAGTAGAAAGCAGTAGTTTTTCTAAAATATTTATTGATAATAATAACACGAGACTAATTTTTAATCAAATAAAACCGATATTTTGAATTTCGGTACAGGTTACAGAGTTAGTATCCCGCCAAATTATTAGTCTTTTAAATAAAATAAAATATGGAACACACCGCGTCACCGTCGCGGAGCCGTCCCGCTTAATATATATATTTTTTAATTCACGCTGGCTGTTTTACGCTCACAAGACTGCAAGTTATATTTATATTTTTCTTAATTATGTAAAAAAAATCTTGGCTGACTAACCTAACCAAATTCAGTTCTATTTTTAAAATTCATGCCCGCCCTAGAGAGCGGGAAGCAATTACTATCAGTATTTCCCGCCTAAAGATGGGAGCAGCGTCTTCCACACCCGTTAATCGGATCAAACAAACACTATTTTCCGATCATGAGAAATGTAAAAGTCATTGCCTCATAAAGTTCGAAACAATAAATCGTCGTCTGCCTATACTTCAATTCAGAATCATAGAAAGCATAATATTGCCGCCTGCTCAAATTTCTTCTTTAGCATTACGTAGTGTAAGTTGAATTTTGAGTGACCATTTCGTAATAAAAAGGCCTTAAATATGCAATGGAATTCGAAATTGGTCATGAATGACATTGAGTTTGTGGTTTCAAAACTTGATAATTATCTCATATACTGAATATAAATATGGTTGACCGTGGCTAGATCATCTTAGCTCTATGGAAGATGCTGATGCTCAGTAAATGAGGAGTATAGGTTCAATACCCGGTTGATGATATGGCACGCGCAGTCTAAAGGCGAAAAAGTTCAGCTTTGTCAAGCGTTGTCTATGGCACTCATACACGTTTGACAGTCTGTGCCAAAATAATCTTCATCTACTCTTTTATCGTAAAATTCGAATTATAAACTTCAAAACGAGTTTATATTGACATTCTTTATAAACACAATACCGAAATTTAAAAATATAATCATTTTATAACACTTTTTCTCTAACAAACTAATGTTATAAAGCAACCTTTTTACCAATACGATACAAGAAAAATCCAAGAAGTTTCCATCAAATATTTTTTTCTAATGGAACGCATATGCGGGGCACGCCTTTGTTATAGCATTACAAAAAAGTTGATTCCAATTTTTACTTGTCTGTGGCAGCGCCCGCTTTAGCGCATGCGCCGTGTTATGCTGCGTTTTGGCGCCATTCATAAGTTTTGTAGTACTGAATTTCGTGGGAAACTTTGATATTTTATTTAGTAGGGTCAATCCCAATGTATGAGAGTAGATAAAGCAGTGTATGAAACTGTACATAACTAGGTATTCAAACATTAGTGTGATACTATTAAAAACCTTGTCTACGGCTCGGTTTTTAAACACACGCTCTTGTTTTATAATACCCCTCATTATGCAACAGTTTCATAAATTACTACTAACTTTGCTGACCATGTAAGAACTTCCCTTGTGCTAGGCTAGGCTAAAAAATATCAACGGTACGAGATGTTCTAATTCGTAGTCAATACAAAAATTCCTTATGTAATCGAAAATGTAAAACTGCATTAATAAAAAAAGAGTGTTCTGGGTATGGTCCCACGAATTTACAATAAAATTCCCGACGACATAAAAAAAAAAAAATTAATACAATTCAAGAAAAAAATGAAATTACTACTTGTTGATAAATGTTATTATACTGTTGACGAATACTTAGATGACGAATTAATTTAGAATGGCATTGTTAAATTGTTATTATATTTTTCATTAAGTACTGATCTGTAAGAGTGACTTAAAATAATTGACAAAATCGTACCTATTTTTAATTTATTTTATTGAATTAAGTTTTTAATTAATTTGTACTCATTTAAATTTGAACACCATATTTTGTACTCCTCATGGCATAACATAGCGCTCTATGTCATCTAAGCTAAGATCTGTATTTTATAAACACCTATGTTAACAAATAAATAAATGATTATGATTAGGTATCGTGAACCTAGTAACTGGGTTGTGGAGGAGTCGCTTCATGTAAAATACTTGTATTTAGCTGAATCCGGTTAGACCAGAAGTCAACCTTTACATAGTTTGGAAAAGGCGAGGCTGATGAGGAGAGGCACGGAAGATGAAGATGTTAAAGGCGTAAGCTCGTACCTGCGGGAAGGCGTAGGCGATGGAGTGCACGCCGATGTCGGCCATGAGCAGCGACACGAGGCTGATGTGCTGCTCCGGCACGTCGTGGTCCAGCAGCACGCGGATGGCCATGATGGCGGCGGCGCCCGTGGCCACGGTCGCGTCCATGAGGATCACGCGGTAGTCCTTGATGTCCTTGGGCAGGCGCAGGTAGTACAGCTGGGAGAAAACCAAATCATCCAATTAAACACTGTTCTAATTAAAAGTGTTCCGTCCGTACCCAAAGGCTGCCAACGGGACCCTATGCATCTATATGTCACTGGAATCTTGTGTGTATGTACCTCGGACACTACTTGCGCTCAACGCTCTCTTGGACGCTATTTTAGCCTGACTGTGTTGTGTTCGCGGAAGATCTTGTCGGCATGTATGGAGTTGTGAGATGAGTCTATGACTGTCGTATAGTTGGATACTTTATAGAATAGTTTTTGTCTTAACTAATGTAATTGGCCTTAGCCGTATGTTAAAATAATAAATAAATAAATCTTTTTTAATCGTTATTGGTAACCAGTCGAACTTTTACTTATTATAAATATGTAATTATGGCTCATACTAAACAATACATATAATTTTGGTGGTACATTAACGGATACCGTTGGGGTGCGAATCCAACTCGCACTTAGCCAATACTTTTTATATTGTGTTGTCTGTAGATTACAAATCGCTCAAAACATAAACAAAATTGTTGTGAAGAAGTACTCATAGTTACGCAAGGCAGGTTTTAAATAATAGTCAATAAAATTAGTTTGTGAAGAAATAAAAGGCAAAAAGGCAGGAACAAAATGCCTTATACATTAATTGAAAAAATAAAAATCCTTTTTAAAACTCATACCTCAGGTTCATCCGTCTGCTGATTGGTCTGTATGAGTATCTTGCCGATGCGTATGTCCTTACAAATATCGCACACCGCCTGCTCCATGGTCTCGCCCGCTCGTAAGATAGATACGCCGCAGATCTTCTCCACGTCGCATTTACGACCTTAACAAGATAGAAATAAAGGTTATTTTCAATGTTATTAGCTTTTATGGTTGTGATCTTGTTCAAGAAACAAATCAGTCAAGTCAGCTCATTGTTGGGTTTCTAAAGCTCAAAGAATTTTAGTTTTTCTTTTAAACAGTCCTGATTACATTTTCGAGAGTTAATAATATTGGCACAAATAAAACGGGAACCGTTTTGGTATTGAGCCTAACCTAATTTACGTGGAACGGCTTTCTGGGAGAACGCAGAACAGCTCTCTCGTAGTTTATCTTTTGCGAAAAGCTAGATTACTTGTTCAGATTCTCATGAAGAAATATGGGTTAAAATAAGATAATTTTCCTAGTATTCAAGCTGTAAGAAGAATCTCGAATCTCGTGGACGGAATTCCGCACAAACTTGTGCATACTCCAAGAACTCGGCATCAAACAGCGTCTATCAGAATTAGGACAGTCTCAAATACTGCAGTTCATTGGTCATGTCTCCAGGCGGAATAATGACTCCATAGAGCGTCTAGTGGTAGATGTCAGAGTGGCAGCCACGCGGGAGGTCAGCGGTGAGGCGGAGCGATCAAATTAAAACCGCGGTTGGAGGCTCTGGGCATGCATGCGCCAGACTGTTATTTAATAGAACCAGATGGAGGGAGATCGTGATCTTGATTCAAGCTGGATGCCAAAGGCAACCAGACCTTACCTTTATAACAGAAGCCCTGCGGCGTGTCCACGATATGGTCGGAGTAAGGCAGCAGAGACAGCGCGAACTCAATGACCAGCCGCATCAGTCTCTTAGAGTAGAAGATGAACTCGTCCCGGGGCGTGTCTTTGTTTCGGATGAATGTGTGGAGACCTTGCACCTGAAAGTTAACAATGAATGAATGTGTTTTTGAATATACACAATGTAAATTTTCGTTGTGTGATCTGCAGGCTTTCATAAAATTTTAACCGAGAAACTTGTTAAGCCGTCCTAATTTTGGCAATGTAAAATAACAACAATGCGAATTAGTTTCAACGTGATAAAGTTTTTTATTTTTTTTGGGAAAACGCATTTCTTCAAAACCCACTAGGAGAATCAAGAAGAAGAAAAAGATAGCAATAAAAAGTCGTTTAGAAAAATATAAAAGAAATAAAAACCATAAAGGCTCCTTCAAACAGACGTGACACAAAGGCACCTACTATCGCGAAGCGAGCTGAGACTTTGTGTCGCGTGTCGCGCCTGTTTGAAGGAGCCTTAATTATGTACCATGTGTTGCACTTACATTTTATGTTACGTTTCACAAATCTGTACCCGACATTACTTAATTACCAAGTTTTGGAACCACAAACTCAAATATGCAATTTATTTGAGAACTTTTAATTACAATAATCTAAGAATGAAATTGTCAACAAGCGAATTACGAAACAAAGCTAAAGTAAGTGTAATATACGAGGGCGGGTCAATAAGTCCGTGACTTTTGGAATAAAACACAGATTTTTTGATAAAAAAATAATTTTATTTTTCAACGTAGTCTCCCTTGAGCTCTATACACTTTGTCCAACGCTTCTCCAATTTTTTTATCCCTTCCAAAAAAAATGATTTGTCGAGCTCCTCAAAATAGGCCTTTGTTTGCGAGATGACTTCATCATTGGAGTCAAATCTTTTTCCACCAAGCCATTTCTTCAGGTTTGGGAACAAGAAGTAGTCGCTCGGAGCCAAATCTGGAGAATAGGGCGGATGAGGGAGCAATTCATAGCCCAATTCATGGATTTTTGCCATGGCAACTGCACATGTGTGCACCCTTGCATTGTCTTGGTGGAAAAGAACTTTTTTCTTGGCCAAATGAGGTCGGTTTTTTTTCAAATCGTCATTGAATCGGTCCAATAAGTTGGCATAATATTCCCCATTGATTGTTCTTCCCTTTTGAAGGTAGTCAATGTGGATTATCCCGCGTGCATCCCAAAAAACAGTCGCCATAACTTTATTGGCTGACAAACCCACCTTGGCCTTCTTCGGCGCCGATTCACCCTTAGAAACCCACTGTTTTGACTGTTGTTTGGTCTCTGGTGTGTTGTGATGGATCCATGTTTCGTCCACGGTTACAAAACGGCGCAAAAACTCCTCCATATTGCGATTAAACAACGCCAAACCTTCCTGTGAAGTTGTTACACGATTGCGTTTGTGGTCGACTGTGAGCAAACGCGGCACCCATCTTGCGGAAAGCTTTCTCATGCCCAAGTGATCATTCAAAATTGAAACCACTGAGCCATGCGAGATCCCTACGGCTTCCACAATCTCTCGCACTTTCAATCTTCGGTCGGCCAACACCATATCGTGAATTTTTTCGATTGTTTCGGGTGTAGAGACCTCAACTGGGCGTCCAGGACGTTCGGCATCTTCAGTGCTTGTACGGCCACAACGAAATTCAGTAAACCACTTTTTTACCATTGAAATCGATGGTGCAGAGTCCCCATAGTATTTATCAAGCTTAGCCTTGGTCTCGGTAATGGTTTTTTTTCGCAAGAAATAATGCTTAATAAGCTCACGAAATTCACTTTTTTCCATTTTCTCCTCAAATTAGTGAGTATTCTGATAAAAATAGCTGTCAAACACAAACTAACTGACGCAGCAAGTTAAAATTTTGACAGGAGTCAACTGACAGATGCCTGTTGACAGGAGCAGTGTTGCTGTTTCAGTAAAGAGGTCAGAAATTCAAAAAGTCACGGACTTATTGACCCGCCCTCGTAAGTGGCAATGGAACGTAATTATCTAAGATTCGGAATTCAAGTGCAGAACACCACCAACCGCCAGCGCGAAGCAGACACAATCACACGTGATCAGGTGAGTGACTGGCCGATTATGTTCACGTGAATGTCTACGTTTGTTAGGTATTGTGATAGTTTTTACTTTTATAAAAGAAAACATGTTAATATTTTGTGTCTGATAATATTTCTTGAAATCAATTTAATCAATGTTTCACACTTCCCGTGACCCAAGAGCTGGATTTTACCTTGGCCAGAGGCTAAGCATTGCCATACAACGCGGCGATGCCGCCAGTCTTTTGGGTACATTACCAGTCGACAGCGATGCGGAGGAATTTTTTGACGCCATCTTTTAATTTGTTATTAGTTTTAGTTAGGTTAGGTAATTATATTTTAATTGTAAATATTATTGTAATTTAAATAAAAAAATACCTATTAATGTTTTTTTTTTTATTTAAAAACAAATTTTTCAATCCTTGGTTTTTCGAAAGTCTATCTGTTCAACATCTGTCAAAATTTTGTTCCTCAGATATAAGATATAATTGTGTCGATAATAATCAGCCAAATTAGCCCTAATCAAATAGATTGAAGTCATGCAACCCTCCTTATAACTTACCTGAGGAGTTTCTTTAAGTACGTAGAGTGAGTCTGGCACGGGCTGTCCGATGTGTGCGATCGCCAGCTTTTCACGTACTTTGAAGCCGCGCTGTAACAAAACACGTATGGTTATTTAGCTGTATTATAAAGTGTGTCTGGTCACCGATGTCCAACCTATTCAAGGCAAGTAATACGATTAATTTTATCGACAAATCACCCATCATAATTATGTAATTTTAACTCAACTGTATTAAAATGGCTGCCATTTTAATTTTTAATACGACAAAGTACGGCCGCGCATCCATTTAGCAATATCACACAAGTGGTTTCGTTCAACAGCTAAGAATGTAGGCAACAAATTGATATGCAATTTTTTGATAAAATATCCAATTAAAAATATATTATGAAAAAAATAGGGCCATTTTTTTTGTTTGTTATTTATTTATTGTTAAAATTACATATGATGGGTGATTTGTTGATAAAATTGATCGTATTACTTGTCCTTAATGGGTTGGACATCGATGATCAGGCACACTGTATAATAAGGATTAATTATGGTTAAACAACTTTACATTTTCGAATAAGCCATCACGACGAGATTCATCTCATCATTTAAAAACCCGTACCGTGGGCCCATGTGGGACGCTAACTAGAAGCAAATTCATTACTTAAACTAATATGAAAATGAAGTTTCGTGTATGTGATAAGACCAACCTGACGTAGTTTCGAGGCTCTCCATGTTTGGTACTCTTTAGTTGGGCTAAACAATACAGACTCCATTTATGACATCAAGTTGACACATGTGTATCCCTGTAGCTGTCGTGTGGCAGTAACTCACCAGCTGCAGCTGCTTGTGCACATGCTGCACGATGATGTGCACGTGTGGCAGTAACTCACCAGCTGCAGCTGCTTGTGCACGTGCTGCACGATGATGTGCACGTGTGGCAGTAACTCACCAGCTGCAGCTGCTTGTGCACGTGCTGCACGATGATGTGCACGTGTGGCAGTAACTCACCAGCTGCAGCTGCTTGTGCACGTGCTGCACGATGATGTGCACGTGTGGCAGTAACTCACCAGCTGCAGCTGCTTGTGCACGTGCTGCACGATGATGTGCACGTGTGGCAGTAACTCACCAGCTGCAGCTGCTTGTGCACGTGCTGCACGATGATGTGCACGTGTGGCAGTAACTTACCAGCTGCAGCTGCTTGTGCACGTGCTGCACGATGATGTGCACGTGTGGCAGTAACTTACCAGCTGCAGCTGCTTGTGCACGTGCTGCACGATGATGTGCACGTGCTGCACTATGATGTGCACGTGTGGCAGTAACTTACCAGCTGCAGCTGCTTGTGCACGTGCTGCACGATGATGTGCACGTGTGGCAGTAACTCACCAGCTGCAGCTGCTTGTGCACATGCTGCACGATGATGTGCACGTGTGGCAGTAACTTACCAGCTGCAGCTGCTTGTGCACGTGCTGCACGATGATGTGCACGTGTGGCAGTAACTCACCAGCTGCAGCTGCTTGTGCACGTGCTGCACGATGATGTGCACGTGTGGCAGTAACTCACCAGCTGCAGCTGCTTGTGCACGTGCTGCACGATGATGTGCACGTGTGGCAGTAACTCACCAGCTGCAGCTGCTTGTGCACGTGCTGCACGATGATGTGCACGTGTGGCAGTAACTCACCAGCTGCAGCTGCTTGTGCACGTGCTGCACGATGATGTGCACGTGTGGCAGTAACTCACCAGCTGCAGCTGCTTGTGCACGTGCTGCACGATGATGTGCACGTGTGGCAGTAACTTACCAGCTGCAGCTGCTTGTGCACGTGCTGCACGATGATGTGCACGTGCTGCACTATGATGTGCACGTGTGGCAGTAACTTACCAGCTGCAGCTGCTTGTGCACGTGCTGCACGATGATGTGCACGTGTGGCAGTAACTTACCAGCTGCAGCTGCTTGTGCACGTGCTGCACGATGAGGTGTATGGCCACTTTGTTCTCGCCGCCGCGTGGCACGATGATGTCGGCGTGCGCCATGCAGGGCGCGATGTAGCTCTGGTAGGCCGGCTTCACGTGCGTCATGTACTGCTTGAGGACGCCTTCCAATTCGCGCCCGCGTTGTACTATGTCTCTGTTCAGGAGAAATTAAAGACTTATTTAAATGGTGTAGAACTATGGAAAAGACACTTTATTACAACATACTTTATAAAGACACATAAACTTTCTACGCTAGGGGGTCTAGAATCACTTGCTGAATTCATGGTTACAGTTTGTTCGTCGATGTATGCCACCCTGTAAAAGTATTGATAAATAAAATAATAAAAATAATACCAGCGTATTATTGTCCCACCCTACTGCTACACAAAGGCCACTTATCACACAGAAAGTCATGACGCATTGATCACCACACTAGGTCTGTGCTCCAGACTCCAGGCGTATAACGGATTCTAAATAAATTGCAAAATTAAAGGTTGAAAGAGCTTTGAACTGGAAACGTATAACATAGATTTTGCTATAGTTTACAATAAAATGATCCGTTTTATAAGCCAGTTATAATCACTTCAATGAACCTTTGTTGTCATAAATTATTTGTTGGGAACACCTGCCTCGATAAAGCATCTCTTTATTGCTTACTAACTTGGCAAACGGCCAACATGGTAGTAATTAATTATATTATAGCACTATGGTAATGAAATATCAATATGAAATGTTTTGGTATATTCTGATAGATTAGGAGCAGGTTTTGGATCATTGTTAAATAACCGCTCTAAACATACCAAAGTAAACTGTTGTTACCATAACCTGCATTTTATTGAGCTTGTTCAAAAAATAAAACATACAAAAATGAATCAGCAGACTATTGTAGTTATTTTAATAGGAAACAGTCTGAGCTTAACTAAAAGGGACATAATTAATGGTATTGAAACCCTACCTAAATTTAAAACTAGGTAAATTTATATTATGTGCGTTGCCATATTCGGATAATTTGAATGATCAAGAAAATGTTTACATTTTTATTTTAAACGACTTAATGCATATTTCAACATGTGAACAACTTCAACTGTAAACAACTTCAGCATAGTGACCGTTAATTGTATTTGGATACTGAAAATTTTGTTAGAGATTTTTTATTGATTCGGGAACATATATTTCTTCCCAAGAAAAGTCAGCTACTTTATTAGCTTACAATATACACGCAGTTATTGATAATTTAACTGAGACTAGGTTAAGTGACGAAACAGTACGAGTATTAGTAGTACTAGTACTTCTAATAATACTGTAATTGATACTTTAAACTTAGTCGACAAAAGAGAAGCACAATAACATTATTTTATTACATCAATAAAATATACATCGCTTCCATGGCAAAATCCTAGACGTGGAAATGTTAATAGATAAATATCATATGGATATCTTGTTTTTGTGAAACCTGGTTAAAACCGGATAGGATGCTCTTTAATGTAAATGATTTTTCAGTTGCCAGTGCATTCAACAGGTCCTCAATAGGGGGTGGTACCTTGATATTGTGTAATAGTTGTTTTCGACACAAGGAAAGAAAGGATATCACTGCTTGCTCTGTTGATCGCTTATGTGAGGTAGCATGTGCAGAGGTTGACGGCCATACTTTCTTATCTGTTTATAGACCACCAGCCTCACACTTGTCATCATTTTTGATAATTATGGAAGAAATACTAAGTAAAGTTTTTAAAGATAATAAATTAGTTTTTGTTTGTGGAGATCTAAATATAATTATATAATTAATTAATTTAATATAAATTAATTATATAATTGTTCTATTAGTTAATTCACCGGATAAATGTAAGCTAATCTCATTGTTTAAATCATTCAATTTAAAATGTTATTTAATGAAGCGACTAAAATAACAGCAACCTCAACTTCATACATAGACAATGTATTTACTAATTGTAAAATAAAAGACTCGTCCTTAATTTGTGGCGTCTGGTCTGACCATACTGGTCGACTTGTATCGTTTGGCTGAGATAAAAAGTTACACTAAGATAAAACCGAGACCGAACCGAGACTTAGATAAAACCGTTCAATTAGACTCTAAAAATAAATTGTAAATGTTTAAAAATAATGTTCTTAGCAATCTTTCAACAGCTAGTTTTGATTCACAAGACCCTAATAAATAAATTATCACAAACACAAAAAATAATATCAAAAATATAAATTACGGTAAACTATTTTCTACAGTATGCCAAAAATTCAATAAAGCATGTCCTTTTTATATAATTTGTATCACGAGAAACAATTGTCTACTGATCAACCCCTTCATGATTATTTAAAAAAATATTCTAAGATATTCAAAAGGGTCTCCGCTCAAGCTAAATCTGAATTTTATTAATTCAGATTTAGCTTGAACGGAGACTCTTTGTAACAAAATTTGTATTTCTAATAATAAAATAAAAGCTGTGTGGCAGGCAATTAAAAAAGAAACTGGACACACAAAACAGCGAGATCAGAATGGATTGTTTCTAAAAATTGATAATGAAACCATTTTAGACAGGTTAAAAGTTGCTGAGACACTAGAATATTTCTTTACCAACATCCCAATAGAGGTTACGATCAAATCTCTCCCCTCATCATCTATTAGCTGAATCGCTTCCCAAAGAAAACTTCAGTAAGGACATTCCAAGTTTTGGATTCAAGCCCATTCCTAATGTCACAATTAAAAAACATTCAAAAGTCTTAGCATAAAAAAACACCGAAGACTTATGGGAGATTTCTGTTAAGGTTCTTGGAAATATCATTGACACAATTGCTCCTGTTTTAACAGGCATATTTAATCAATGTTTGTAGCATGACATTTTCTGTGACCTCTCAAAAGCGTTTGACTGCGTTGATCACAATACACTGATCTGTAAATTACACCACTATGGTATTCGTGGACAAGCTGCGGATCTTGTTCTTCCATATCTATCAACAGACAGCAAAAACTAAACGTTAAAGTGGCGACGTCCTCGAGGTCCTTAGTTAAGATGGGCGTACCTCAAGGTTCAATTCTTGGCGCTTTCCTATTTCTAGTTTATATTAATGACCTTCCTTACATGATGGCTAACTTATCGGATATCATTTTATTCGCTGATGACACTTCTCTTATTTTTCAAATTAATAGATAGAAAATATACGGATGTCTTAATTGTCAACGATAGTCAGGCGGTTCTTTCGAAATGGTTCGCAGTTGATGGTTTGGTTTTGGTTTCTATTTTACTTAATGCGAACAAAACTAAATCTCTTAAGTTCTCTTTAGCAAATGTACCCCCAAGTGGGTCTAAATTTAAAACTTGATGGAATACTTGATGGACTTGGGTATTATTACGGAAACTGTATTTCTAGGAATTACTTTAGATTCAAAATTGCAACGGGGCGCCTACATTAGAGCTCTTTCAGGTAGATTAAGTTCAGCTGCATATGCAGTAAGAAAAATAAGGTAGTTGACTGATATAGCCACAGCTAGGTTAGTATACTTTACTTATTTCCACAGTTTATGACTTATGGCGTTCTGCTGTGGGGATCGACAGCTGACGTAGATTCAATTTTCCTTTTTACAAAAGAGGGCAATCCGCGCAATCTATCAAAAGGGTCCTCGCGAGCCTCTTTGAAACAAATTCAAAGAAATTAATATACTAACTCTGCCTTCTCTTTATATGTTAGAAAGTATTTTGTATGTTCGTAAAAACTTAGGACTTTTCGAAATAAGAACCGATTTCCATAATATAAATACACGTAGTAAATATGAAATTGTAATACCCAAATTTAGATTAACTAAAACAAGCAAGTCATTTCTTATAAACAGTATCCGCTTTTATAACAAGTTGCCAAAGTCAGTTACAGAACTTAGCGATGGAAAGTTCAAAACCCACAACAAACGATCCTTATCAAAACAGCTTATTATAAGAATAAAGCCTACGTTGAAGACAAGGAAGTTTGGCAATAATTCCTTCTGCACATGTGGCTTCCCTGGTACGTCATTAACGGCATCACTATGTAAATTTCTATTAATTGCTCCCAAATAACGAAGTTTATCTTAAATATATATATTTTTGTTGTTTTTTTTACATTCTTCTTTGACATAATCTTCTCTTTATTTGACCTCCAATTCTTATTTCAACTCTTTACTAATGGATTTGAATTCAGATTTGTTACAGTTATCATGTCATTTGGTTTGCATAGGCGTTTATTTTAATTATTTTATTTATCTTTTATACAGATTCTTCTATATTTTGTGAATGTGAGAACGTTGTAGGCCTAACTTGTAGACTGTATATTTGTAGACCTTTTTCTATTTTGTTGACTACCTGTTACTTTTGATAGGCCTACACTGTCCTCCCATACCTATTAATGTAATTTGAAAGGGTACACTAGATAAATACGAAAAACTTCATTCCGTCAGTCCCAAATACCGATGTTCATAATAACGAATGGTTCAAAATTCCTAATATAACAACTCTGATGTATCATTCATACTATTTTTATAATTCCGAAATTTCAATATTCCTAACGTTTATAATTACTATTATCAAAATACCAGGTTGCAATAGATCGAATAACAAAAATTCCGACTTAATGATGATAATTCGAAGCATCACGAATACGAATTCCGATTATTAAAGTACCGATTAATTAGAATTCCGAAATAAAACTCCTTGTAAAACTGTAACCGAACTCAAATGATTCACCAACAATAGAGGGGATCTGGCGCTCGGCGCCCGCTGCCGCGACACGCTCGCTCGTCTTCGCGCTTTAATGGTCACAGTTCTAACCTAACCTAACCCAAGTGATTCATCAACTATATAGGTTAATGGCCACTGTTCTAACCTAACCTAATCCTAAGGATTCAATAACAAATGATGGTATCCGATGCAGGTTTAAGGAGAAGAAGAAAACGCAAAAAAAATATATTAATATACAAATATTAATAACAAAGTAGTCGTTTATAAATTACATTAAACGTTACTTATAGATAGTTTTTGAATGTCTGAATATTATACTAATGGAATCAGAATCAGAATCTAAATTTTAGCAGTTTATTCGAAGTAAGTATTGAAAATCGGAATGTCGTTTTTCGGACCGAGAACCCATCGAGCATTTGATTCTTCGAACGTATGAAAATCGGAAAACAAAAAAATCGCATTTACGGCTTCCAGTAAAATAAATTTCGTGATATTTAATAATAGATATTATATTATTATTACTCTTAGGTATTATGAAATGCGAACTTTTGAAAATCGGAACATCGAAATTCGGAATAAAATATTTCGGAGTATTTGGGTGTGCCTGATTTGTAAACATTGTAAAAGCCACATATTTTTAAAACAGTTACCGTGGAGTTTCTTGCCGGCTCTTCTCCATAGGAAACAACCAATTGGAACCGTGCACCTAGCTTCTGACGTTTCATAAGTGCCCATGTTGGTTTATGTGAAATAAAATATATTGTTTTTTTTTACAATAAACGGTTACATAAAAACGGGTCATTACTTCCTTTTAATTAACGTTATTTTAGTTTGAAGAAAACTCGAAATAGCCTTTTATTTTAATTAAAAGAGTTATAGTCTAGTTCTGTTCCCATGCTGGGAAACTTCTAAATCCTATTTGGCGATTCTATTACTTTTCCCCAACTACCTGCTAATTACTTCCAGGCTTGCTTTAGACATAAATAAACTTTTATTACGACATAAAAAAGTCTGCCTGTGGAGAAATGTGAGTGTACGATAAGGAACACCTCTGCCTAATCTTTCGCGGATTACAAGCGTGATGTTATGTTATGTTCACCTCCTAAGTCTCCTAGCGAGTCGTATGTCCGCGTCGGTGTCCACGAACACCTTCATGTCCAGCATCTTGGTCACCTCTGCGTTGTAGAAAGCCAGGATGCCCTCGAAGATGATCACGTTCGCGCCGTACATTGTTTTCTGAGGACAAGGCGGACTGTGAAACTTTGTGGTTATTTTATGTGGTTTTAAGTGTTTTAGTGGCTCGGAGTTTTGTAAGAAATTATTTAGGCGATTTTATAGTAAGATCATCGCCCTATTATGCCTGAGTATCGAAAATGTGAACTGTCAATGTGTTGAATAACAATATAGTTATACAAGCAACATCCTTTGTGCTAATAACAAACTTTGCTGTGACTGCTGAGCGTGGAGTCCTGTGTTCGATTCCCAGGTCGGTAGCAAAGTATTATTGAGTTCCATCAGGGATTTCTAAGCAGCACCCCGGATTCTAAATTCGAGCTCCATTGAAGGCAACAAGCTCGCGCCGTAATACATGGAACTGCAGCATAACTGGCGAAATCACCATTGAATCATTTATCATTAAATGTGGGTGTACCACGTCTACTTTACCTATTCAGGAAATGTAAGCGTGATGTTATATATGTATGTTTCTGCTTTAATAACAACATACTGGGATTATCAATCCTTCTCCCACGTGCCATGACTGTGACGCTCCCTCAATGCTCCACAAGAAGCCTCATTCCCAAGCTAAAAGGCACACATACTCACAGTCCTGTTCTCCCGAGAGTGGGTGACATAGTTGTAGATGGGCACCTCCACCTTCTTGCCCTCGCGCAGGCGCTGTATCACGGAGAGCAGCAGCTCGATGTCGAACGCATCCGGGTGGTCAAAGTTGTACTCGTTGCGCGTCGCGGCTTGGTGCTGTTTCTCGTTTAGTACCTGGGTTTTAATGTGTGGTGTTAGGTTAGATTTTGTAAGGAAATGTGTCAAAGATACACCTGTGGTATAGGAGGGGTGGGCATGACTTTGTCACCGTCAAAAATATAGGGGCGAAAATTACCTATAGACTGTTCAAAACCAGGACAGTAATATAAAAAATTGAAGGAATCCAACTATTAAAAATCTTAAATTCATTGACGGATACAAAGTTTAGCCTAAACTGCTGGGTCTAATAAAAGCATACAATTTTGTACGAGAGTTCTTTATACAAAGCGAAAGTGAGCAATAGGATTTTAGAAAATTCTCTCCCGAAAAAATTCACTCTTATGAAGTAAATAGGGGATAAAAGTTTGTATGGAAGTTCCTATTTTTTGCCGTTTGGAAATCCTATCGGCGCACTGCTTGTAAGGTGATACATTACATAATTAAGTCTGATGAGGCTTGCTCTTTTTGTGTGCTTTATTTTTTTCTTTATCCGTTACGTTTAGGGCCATTTTTTATACAGTATGTTAACTAACAGAGGGCGTTCCCGTTAACCCGCAATAGTATTGCATCCATACATGCTAAAAAAAATATTACCATTCGAAAACAAAATGTTTTTATTTTTTTTAATATTAAAATATTCACTAAAAATGTTAAATTGATGCGTAAAAGAAACACTCTGTACACGCGTACTTGAAGGACGGCAACTTCGCAATTTACCTATTTATGAATGACGGGCCGCGCCAGCGGCGATCTATTTGATGTGCCTAGCCCCGCCCCCTGCCCCCGGATGTCCACCTAATTTTAGTCGGAACTAATATCACGCGCTGAGCGGATGTGCATTATTTTCGCATTGCAACATCTTGCGTCATTCTTGTGTGAAAAATGCCGCGTTATCAGTTCAGTGCTCAGGAGTATGCGAACATGGTGCTCATTTATGCTGAGTGTAATTATGATGGTGCACGTGCTCTGAGGATGTATGCTGAGAGGTACCCCAATGCACATCAACCGCGGAATTCTCGTGTTATTGTGAGTGCCCTGGTGCGTATTCGTAACAATGAACCGGTAGTGCCGCGTCGTTCTGGTGGCCCCCGACCCGTGATCTCTGTGCGGCAGGAAGAGAACGTGCTAAGGCATTTTGAGGAGGAGCCCGGTTCAAGCACTAGAAGAGCCGGCCGCCTGTTAAACATGAGTCACGTCGCAGTCTTTAAAATTTTAAAGAAAAACAAGCAGCATGCGTACTCACTTCAAAAAGTACAAGGTCTGCTTGGTCCAGCTGACTTCGAGCGCCGGTTAACTTATTGCCAGTGGGCACTGCAGCGATGCGCGGAGGACACCCACTTCATCGAAAACGTCATATGGTCAGATGAAAGCCTATTTACGCGCAATGGCATGTGGAATCGACGTGTATGCCATCACTGGGCAGAAAGAGGCCATAATCCGCGTGCCACTCGGCCGTTAGCACATCAAATACGGTGGTCACTGAATGTGTGGGCTGGGATAAAGGGAAATAAAATAATAGGACCTGTCTTCATCCCAGGGACTCTAAACCGTGTGAGGTATCTGGCTCTTCTTAACGACACCGTCGCGCGCTACCTCGACAGATTGCCGCTAGCCGAGCTCCGAAATGTGTGGTTTCAACACGATGGAGCACCCCCTCACATTTCAACAGAAGTGCGGTCGCGGCTAAACGAGTTGTTTGATAGCCGCTGGATCGGGAGGTACGGTCCCGAGGCGTGGCCACCACGGTCACCTGACTTAACGCCACTTGACTTCTTTTTTTGGGGTTGGGTCAAACAACTCGTTTATAAAAAAGAAAGCCACTCGCGGGAGGAGATGGAAATGCGAATCCGCACAGCATTCCGTGTTATCAGGAACCGCATACGCGAGGACCCGCTTTTAATGCGACGAGTGCACCAAAATAACCGTCGGCGATTGCAACAATGTGTAGACAGAGGAGGTCAGCATATTGAGCAGTTCAAAATCTAGGTAAGTTTTTAACATTATTTAAATGTATCATAATAGCTAAAACATTTCGAAAACATTAAAATAAAAAATAACACTAAACGACTGTGCTACAAAATTAATAAGTTCAGAAGGCCCACTCTTTCCTAAAACTGCTTTTATACTCAGGGAGTACCCCGTTCAACGAACGTGTTACTACTGTGACGTTACACGATTGCTATGAATAAACGCAAGTACTTAGGAATTACGAAGGCAACTGCTTAAAATAAAAGTTTTTAAATTTCTGTATTGGAGAAAAAAAATCACTTGCTAACGTGTAATACCGTCATTATGATTTAAATCCTAGCCTAAACTGTGGTTTTAATAAATGAAACTTTCTCCAAACTTAACCGCACACTATTTATTAGCGGTACATTATTTTTTAGATAAAAAATTTTTTTAAAAGCTTTTTTCATATTAACACTGTAAGCCTGTCGTACCACCGGTCTGAGTGGCTAGGTAAAACAAATTTGTGTACTTGTTCCGTGAGTGGACCTTCTGTACTCGTATCTGTTTATTTTGTGGCCACGAGCCCGCGACGATGCGCGACGTAAAGAAGCGCTGCTACCACCTCGCGTTCATTACGCGGCTACTGCGTGCAGAATAACTGTCTAATACTCTGTATTTTAATTTTAATGTTATTAAAACGTGGCTTAGATAGGTAGATACATGAATTTATGTTTTTTTTATTTACCTACTATGTTTGCGAATAGGTCCTTCCAAGTCCAAGGTGCCTCAGTGACGCATTCCTTTGTCAGCCGGGCATTTGAGACGGGTTGTTAAATGTTATTGCTAAACCTACACATACTTACATAAATGTTTAATTTTACTGATAACAACCCGACGACGACGTGTCTTTCTAATTCATTATACCGCTAAGTGCCCGTGGGAACTCTAGTTCCCAGACGTTTTATGCCGCCATTATAAAAGTCGCCGCTCGCCACTCAGCGCGGCGCGGCGCGCGGCGGTCGGTTCGCTCTGCTTCGTGAGTATTCGTGAGTCGCTCGGCATCGTGCGTATTGCAACGTTGCCGGTTTGGGCAATGCTACTACGCTAGGTACTATTCCGCGCTACTATTTTGATGTTAAACAGGAGGTTTCGAATTTATTGTCAATTAATTTTTTTTTTTAATTCGGATTATTTTGTGCTTATTTTTCTATGCTGATATTTTTATTTTTATCTATTAATAATATAGATTAACGAGTTTAGGGGAACGCCCTCTGTTATTTAACATACTGTATTTATCTTTCTATTACTTCAGGGCCCTAATTCACTATGACCAATTAACGATTCCTTACTTCGAAACCACGTCAATTCCTTATCTAACCACGACATCTGCTAATAACGTATTCTCTATGATGCTATAAAGGAAACCGTTTCTACAAGACACGATATTGACGTGGTGAGATTACGCGGGGAATAATAATTTCCATACAGAATTGGGGCCCAGTAAGAATATTAAAACGAGATTTTCTGTTTCAAATCAATTCTTAATTGTAAAATTGCATGACTGTGTTTTGTGGGTTTACTATAGTTGCACCTCTGCCTATCCCTTCGGGGAATATAGGCGTGATGTTATGTGTTATTATTAGAGATCGGATATTCGGATGCATATTCACCTAAAGTTGAGATGTTGGCTAATATGGAATGCGCTTTTGTTTTGAAAAAATCCCGCTAACGTCAGATTTCAGTGACCAAACCGGACCAAATCATAGCGATCGAATGGTAGTGATTAAAGTTATTGTAGCCGAGGTAATATTTACGCCCAATTAGGATATAGTACTTAATTTAATAAAAACAATTATTTTAATTTATATTTTAACTAACACACACCACCCCTCCTCTTACACCCTACATTCACATATTTGCATCAGGGGTTAAACATTAATTTTAAATTAATATGCTTCTGTTTTTTTACAAAAAAAGAATAATTAAGGAGCCGCTTCCATACTTTCATAGCAAAAATTAACTTTAGGTAAATATGCATCCGAATATCCGATCTCTGGTTATTATTTTATGAGTGCACACCAAGACTACTGCAATGTGTTATGAGCCGTTCATAATGCAGTAACAACATGGAGTTTTCTCAAATATTTTCAATTCGTAATCTGAAGTTTTTTGTCTTAGCGTGGCTATGTTTCCCTCATGGTCAGATTGGAATCCAAAAATATTAAACACTACTAAAGATTATTGTGAAACAGCTCATTGCTTTGCTCTTACGGTAATTCATAGTCTTATGATAGAATTGAATTGGATTTTTCATAATTATAGCTTAATAGCTTTTCCCGTGGCTCCTCCCGCATGTCAGAATTTATACCACCGGGATAAAGAGTATCCTATGTCTTAGACCAGGTCATAGTCTATCTGTGTGCCAAATTTCATCCAAATCAGTTCAGCCACTAAGGCGTGAAAAGGTAAAAGACAGCAGAGTTACTTTCGCAATTTTTATACTCCTAATAGTAGTATCGATATCACTTAGGATAACATCACACATTCTAAACTCCTGAATTTGGATTCCTTAGGAATTGGAAAGAAAAAGCACAAGTTCGTGATAGATGGGAGGAATTAAGGGGGGCACTTCTTGACACGACTTCTTCAATGACACTTCAAGCTGATATAATATACGTATAATTCTACAACAATACCTGCGGGGTAATTGCGCAACACACTAACAGTAGGAATGGCTTTCATTTTGACAGTTCAACAAAATTCATTGCGTTACTTACGTTGTTGAGCAGACAAATTTTTGTAACATATGAAGCAATGGATTAGCAATATCCTTCAAAATGATTCGAATTGTGATTGAAAGTGTGTTACACAATTAGGGTGCTGTACTTAGTTAGATAAATCAGTGCACTCACTTTGTAGAACGAGTCCATACTGACTATGGTGACCCATGGTATGTTGAGAGATTCTATGATTTTGGCGGCGACAGTCGTCTTACCCGAAGCGCTAGCGCCGCAAATACCTTCAAATAAAACCACATTGTAACTACTGTGTTGAGAGGGGCTCGTGGCTAATACTTTCAAATAAAACCACATTGTAACCAGTGTGGAAAGGGGCTCGTGGGTAATACCTTCAAATAAACCAAATTGTAACCAATGTGTTGAAAGGGGCTCGTAGCTAATATCTTCAATTAAAACCACATTGTTATGCACTGTGTTGAGAGGCTCGTGGCTAATGCCTTCACCGCAAATAATTTTAAATAGAGCCACATTGTCACCACTGTAAACCGAGCATATACAAATAATGTTAATGAACTTGACGGCCACAGTTCCATGCACATGGATTTACCTACTTATAATATTTTTTTCTCTTCAACATAATAGGCACAAAAAAATATGATATTTGGTGTCAATTGTACCTACTTAATTCATGACTATTTTTATACATATTCTACTGCATAGTTGTTTTGTTTATTTTGGGCAAATATCTCCTATTTTTTTTTTAAATCCTGGTCCGTCTTCTAGTTTTTTTTTAAGATCCTGATTCTGACCAGTTAATCTGACATTGTAGACAATAGTCTACTTTATGTAACTCTTGGGAGATACCGATGATCAGCCTTGAAGCTGCTAAAAAGTTTAGGATCTATAGCGCTACCAGGTTCTTTTGGCGCGTGGCTAAAATCAGAGCTAACGACGCCATGTTGTTTTTTAAAAATGTTTACCAACAGCGCCCCGCTGTCAATGTAGGTCGAGCGCCAAAAGATCTTTTTAGCAGTGCACTGGAGTCGACTGGGCTACTTTAGGCAGGTACGATAGTCAGGCTCACCAATAAGGAAGGGTTCGACCTCCTGCCCCCCGGTACAGTTGTACCAGGGCGGCCGGCCGGCTGTGTATATGGTCCGTCGATCTGCGTGTAGTATGCTCTCTGCGGTGGTCCGTTTGTTTGGCTGCGACATTGATGTGGTGCGCACGCGGCGCGCTCGCGGAGACTTTAGGATGTTTGAACCTGAAGGAGAAAAGAAAGATTTATATTTCAAGCTGATTATCAAATTCTAAGGTTCCGAGAACAAAGTGAAGTGTAGAGCAGAGTCTTTTTGACTAGGTTTTGCCGACCCTCCCCGTCGCATCGCATCGCCTGCCCGCGCTATTACTTCGTTTTCGCTTAGCGTTCTTTCTGACATTTTTAATTGCTTTTTCTCGGCTTCTAAGTGTTCTAACATGTTGTTAAATAGCATATAGCTTTCTTCAAGAATTGGAATTGGGCTATCAAATGCAAAAATATTTTATTAAATCCAGAGAGAGTGGTTCCAGAGATTACCCCATACATACAAACAAACAAAAAATGTTACCTTTTTTAATATTAAACAACATAGTATAGACAACATTGAATAATTTTATTTCAGTGGTGGCAAAGCCCCGCATCTGTCGATCGAACTTCGAAGTTCGGTAACAAACAATAGAATAGTAATTGAGTCTCATTATTAGCGACAGTTTAGCGTATTACGAACGGCTCCACAGGATTGATAATATTCGCTCTAGTATAAAAAATATAGGTACCACTAGTACCTATATTTTTTTATACTAGAGCGAATACTGAAATTTCTTTCAAGCAATGAAAACTGTCATAAAAAAACTCAAAACTCAAACTCAAAGCATTTATTTCAAATAAACCAATTACAGGCACTTTTGAATTGTCAAAGGGTCAGTCAGTCAGAAAAATGAAGCTAGTTGCCCATTCCAAAGCGTAGTAGGTACCTATGGAGAAGAACGGGCAAGAAACTCCATGGACACTCTTTTAAATCAATATATAGTTACAAAAAACAAATTGTTTACATCATTCATGTTCAAATTAAAAATGTGAGAACGATGTAGAAAGACGTGCACGTTTAAAGTATCCGTAATAAAAAAGATAAAAAAACAATTCAAAAATTTTAATTAAAATAAGCCGTGGCAGCCAAGAGTTGACCAGTCCCTACTGACGGCGCCCGTTCACGAACATGACGCATGGATCAGCACCATTCAGCTCAACCATTTTGAAGGGAACTTAATGATCCAACACACACGCCACCACCAGCGAAACATTTGAGTGAGCATGACATACTCTCAGCCGCCAGGGCTAGCATAGCTTCAGTTACATCAGTGGTATCGTGACAAACAGTAAAAAGATAAATTAAACACGACGAAGCTACTTAACGTTAAGTATTTGTCACTATTAATGTGCTGTCGTGACTCGTGACGGCACTCATTAAATTACAGCTCGTGCCGTAATGTTGATGTGGTTCAACGGTTCAATTGCATTCAATGGCGCACCAAATATTAATATGTCAACGTTATTATTGCTTTAGAAACCTATTATTGTATGCCTACATATAACTATTTCACTAGATAACAAGAACAACCTTCAATTAAGATTTGCCTAGTCCTGGTAGGGTATGATTGAAACTTGCTATGTATTATTTTCAACTTATTGTACTCTTATTCTTGCAAATAAATATTATTCGATTCTTATTTAACTTAAGAATCACTCAACTAAAACTGTTGCCAACTATAAAGAAGCTAAACACTATAAAAAAATTAAAAAACTTACACTATTCAGACTTGAAAGGAAAACCGCCAACTACCTAGGCAGAATTCTAAAAACAATGCATTATCACTGAAAACCACAAAAGGTAGGCACTACACACTAACTAAACATAATAAAAACACACTTTGATCTATCTCTTATAAAGAATTCCAAATAATATTGAATACGGAGCTCAGACGAACACTATTTTCACGGTTTCGCACGATGCACGATGCTCTGACTACCAAAAGCACATTGGTTCAGATTGCAAACTTTGTAATTGTAATATGAGCCACTGTGCTCTATTTCTTATTCGTAAGACAAGCCACAAGGTCTCACTTACACCTAACTTCGTGGGTAACACCATTTCTTCCTGTCCGAGTCAGGTTCGAGGCAGGAAATATTTATCTTGTTGAATGGTAGAATTCTCACTTCCTCACGTACCAATAGCAAAAAATAAAAAAATCTAAGATTTTGTAAAATAACTACATTTTTTTCTTAGGCACCGGCCAAACATAACCTTCTCATTTACTTTTAGCAAGAACACGGCGTGTTTCTATCACGAATTCACAATATGAGTTTCTATATTTTCCCGATGTAACCGAAAATTAGCTCAGTTGCTACTGCTGCCAAAGCCAAAAAGGCATATTTAAAAAAAAACTACAAATTATAACACTTTATCACACTCACATTAAACTTTAATTGAAAGCACAATGCATCAGCTTTATAATTCACGATTTTTGGAAATTTTGCACAAATATTTGTCTAGAACATGATGTCTTCCTGTCTTCAGTCAAAGAACTACTAATTCTATTAATCACTGTGCGAGGTTATTGTTACGGTCAGTCAATGTCGCCTGATCAACTGAATTATGCGTGAAGGTCGTACCATAGATTTCATTCGGTTACTGAGCATTTTATTTTCACTGATGTAGAACCGTCTAAACAGTCTTGTTATAATCAATTTTATGATAGTTTTATGTTAAGTTACTGAAGTTTTTATCAACAGCTTTATTTATTTTTAGACTGTTACTTACCATAAAATTTATTTGCACGTGTCACCGTGGACGCGTTTCTCAAATACTGTTTTTATGTAACATTTTCCTTATATTAAAGTAGGTTCCCATGTCTGTTAATGTAAAGATACAAATGTAAGTACAATGCTACCGACTTGTCGGGAGTTATTTTAAAGGTAAATTAATAGTGGTCTAATAAATTATTTGCAAGATTGGTGTTATGTTTTGGATGTGTCTAACAACTAAACTGACAAGTGGCAATTCATAACTAGAATAACCTTCCTATAGTCGAACTATATTTTAAACTTTTAGTGAGCACAGTGGCGTAGCTAGTCCTAACGGGGCCCTGTATCAAAATTTGTTGGGGGCCCTCTTTACCCGACTGCAGCGAAGCTTCAAAAAACTATACCTACCCTAGGTCAAAATAACACAGTGACTTGGAAAGTATAGCTATTATTGTGAGTTTCTTTAAAGATACCCCACTACGCTTTGGATTGGGCAACTAACTAGCTTTATCTTTCTAACTGACCGACCCCTTGACAATTCAAATGTAAATGGCTTAATTGAAATAAGTGCTTTGACTTTGAAGCCACAAGCTAATTTCATTCATTTGATTTTTTTCATTAGGTACTCATTTATTACGGGCCTCTTATCAATAAGAATAATTAACCATAGAAAATATTTTACGAATTTTCACTTCGCGTCGGGGGGCCCTGTAGCTTGTGGGCCCCGTATAATTGATACGGCTGATACGGCGGTAGCTACGTCCCTGAGAGAGCATTTAAACTTAACCAAACTCTCTTTCCTTCAGTTCTTTTAGCCCACCTTGATGTATCCTCATTAATTTGATTTGCCCTCGCGTTGAGTTGCCGTATCGAATACATATTCCTCGTTGTTTTTTAAGAAATAATAACATTGCACCGATCACTTATTGCTTTATTCACTGTATCGATTACAATCAACCGTCAAATATTGTTTAATCAAAACAATATTAACATAACAAAAGACTTATCAATAAAATATGTTGGCTCTTGTGATACAGGAACTCTTAGTAGATACAAGAGCCAGGGCTACAGAGAAGGTTATGCCTTGAACTGAAAAAAAAACGAGCGAGCCATAAAGTAGTCACATAATAATATGATCATATTAATATTATTATGAATATCTGACATCTCACCTTGGTAATAAGCAACATTAACATTATATCCTGAAAAAAATGTTTCAGGTATTATTTGAAATGATTTTTCGTAACGAAGAATAATTTATTTTTATTGAAAGTTGTATTTTATTCAATTAACACTAGAAGTAATGCAATTTTTTATTGTAGACAGTTATTTTTGCTCAATTTGGTGGAGAGCGGAGACGATAGACTTATGATAACTAAAATATAAGACATAATATACTTGTGATTTAAAAACCGTTGAAAAACTGCGCCAATATCAGTACCACTGTCAGTTTTCGAAAATACTCGTAACATTTCTATCTGTGTTCATTTTGAGTTTGAGTTCATCATTTAAAAAGTTATGAGCGGCTCAGCTTCATAAACCATAAAAAAAAAAAAACGGAAACTTTTCCATTGAGCAGCGACAGAAATTAACCTCAAAATTTAAAAAAAACATTTTTTTGCACTTGTATTTTTTATCAATAATCTGCAGTTTTTTCAGGCACTTATTATCAACAGTAAATACATTTACTTATTAATATAGTTTACACATATATCTTTAAACACAACACTGTATACAGCTGATGCATCCCCCTTCTATATTTCTCTTTCTCGTCACACACTCGCACATACTGCTGGCTGACAGTAGGTACCAACCTTTCGGAAAATGGGTTGGTACCATCCGACGGTCAACTCTAACACCGCGTGCGCTCATTGGTCAAATCAAATAGCGCGCGCTTCCCCGGCTTCCTGTTACACACTTCCGTCCATTTTCACAAAATCACTCCCACAGATTGCACGAAAGCTAGAGAAGAGATGTTACACATCAAAAATGATGGACTACCCCAACATAAGGGCGACGAAACATCCCCTGTAGCACGAGCATTTAGTTTCAGACTGGCTACTCAAAAGATATATATCGTGAACACTAGTGTTACTAACTCAAAAACAAGTAACTACGTCTATGAGTAATTTCGACCAATTTAGTTTACGTAAAACAGTTCCATGCATGCTTATTGTTTGAAAAATAAAACCGCACCGAAATCGGAATGCTATCAACAGCAATCGCTCTCGTAGAACGGAGAACTCGGGAGACCAGTCCATAGACGCTACCCAAACTGATTTTACTGATTTATCGTCAATCTACATACTTACACATACGTCCTTTTATACGTCGCAGCTTCGTCAAAGTTCGCACAAGTTTTCTGTAAACAAAATGTGACTTGCGCAAGTGGGACGGAGTTGGTCACGTGTTCTCAGCTCCGTGCAAGAAAACGTGAATGAAAACATACCTAGTAGGACTCAACATGCGGCAATTGTTTACGAAAACGTTAAATAATATAGCTTGTGAGTTAAGCTAGCGAAACGGATTTATAATTGTATGGAATTATACATGTTGTAGGTTGTAAAACTGCGGGGTAATGACGTAACACACCAACAGTAGGAATGGGTTTTATTTTGACAGTTCAACAACATTCATTGCGTTATTTACGTTGTTGAGCAAACAATTTTTCGAACATACGAAGGAATGGATTAGCAATAGGCTTCAAAATTATTCAGATTGTGATAGTGTGTTACGTAATTAGGGTGCTGGTGATATGTATTTGGGTTTTATTATTTTTGCCTCATTGGTCTAGTGGTCGCAAGCGCTTACTGCTAAGCATGTGGTCCTGGGTTCGATTCCCAGGGTCGGGCAAAGTGTTTTTGGGATTTTCCATCAGGAATTTCTCAGTAACAAACTAACAGCCCGGAGTCTGGATTTGTGTCCGGTTGATGGCAAATGCCCGCCCATATCATGATTGTTCCACTACTGTATGCATGGACTTCCTGGTATGATTTTAAACGTTCTTGTCGTCCAGGAGTCCTGCAATACCGTGTACGTCTGATATCTGGCCTCATACCAAGGCGAGAATCGTCAGAAAAACACAAAACGCTACTCTTCTTTTGCCCAATTTCTGTGTTCACGAGCCCATTGCAAACGCCCTCTGCTATCGCGGGGCTCAATAGGGTGCTACACGACGTAGCGGCCTTCGGGAACGGAGAAAGACTTCATGCAAGCGATTTCTTATGGTTTGACCGCTTATTAACATCTCTGAAGAGCTATGAAGTCTCGAAACCAACACCATCGAGGTCATTATACGAATTCGTCAAGCAATAATTTGTATGTGACGACCTTGTCTGCGTGTGGTGATGCGAGCTCGTCCTCCATGTCGCTCTGCCACGCTGCCAGTGACGCGGTAACGTGTCCAAAGTCGACATATAACACTTTGCGTAGTGCCTAGAGCGATTGCCACATCACGTTGCCGAGAACCGGCGTCCAACACTCTCATGGCTCTGATAATTTCTTCTCAGCTCAAATGACGTCTTCTCTCCATAATAACGTTCTTTTGTATTCATTCTACTCAGAAGTATAGCAGAAAATTCACTGATTTGGCCTCAAACCCGTTGCAGGAGTATATAGGAATACGACTTGACAGAAGATTTTCATCTTTTGACCTAATTTCAAAAAATATTCCCTGTTCAAATGACGAAATTTACTAAAAAGTATCCATAGGAGTTACAAAAAATATTATTAAAATATCCGATTTTTTGTAACTAGCTAAAACGTGCTTGTTTCCTAGACACTTTTGATGTGTGTATGTATAATTAAGTAATATTATGTCTTGCTTGTTGCATAACATATGCATAAAATACTTGATAGCCAAGTCAAGTATTTTATCTTACGTAAATCCTAAATATTTATACAGTTTACAATAAAAAATAAACAATTATTGCACATAGTCGTGGCTTGTATACAGCATATGCAGTTTAGTTTCATAAAGTTGTCTCTATTCGCAGTACGTCTTAATGGGATCGCGGTCAATTAGTGTCAGGTCTTAATTAGGTACAGCCACTCAGAAACCTTTGTTCGTTGTTCTACATTTTGCTTTTGGCATAAGAAATTTGTATATGTCACCGTATGATTGTGAACACTGTTAGTTTATAATAGGTAGAATAGAATTCTCTTTATTATGTACAATATAAAAATTACAATATTAGTTTATAATCTATCTCGTGAGATTGTAAAAGTTGTGTGGAAATCCGTTGCCATGCGGAGGAATGAGGAAAATGTCGTGAGGAAAGTTTGAGTATGAATGTGGATGGCTATAAGAGTAGGGGAAGACCAATGAAACGATGGATGCACTGTGTGAAAGATGACATGCCTAGAAAGATGACATGCCTAGAAAGATGACATGCCTAGAAAGATGACATGCCTAGAAAGGGAGTGACTACCGAGATGATGACTAAAACACAAAGTTTGGAAGAAAATAAAAACTTTTTTACAAAAAAAACAACCGATATCCAAGAAAAACACTGAAAAACGTGAAAAATAACTTTAATTTCGGAAGTCGGTGTCTTTGGTTTTTTATTTTCGTTTTTGGCTACTGACTTCCGAAATTAAAGTAATTTTTCACGTTTTTTAGTGTTTTTCTGGGAAGTCGGTTGTTATTGTAAAAGAGTTTTTATTTTTGGTTTTTTTACTTGCTGTACCTACTCCACACAAATCCGTATACTTACCACTAATTGATATGTAAATAACAGTGACAGGAAATTATAAAAAACATCATCAATATCACCTAAGTGAAAAAAATACGCAGTCCAAAAACTGTTAGTCACAACTTGATCAAATTTATATGGGACCACATGTGAAGCACCAGCTTTCAAATAAAAATAAACATCCTAATCGGTCCATCTAGAAAAAAGTTCTGAGCTAACAAACATAAAACAAATATACAGTCGAATTGAGAACCTCCTCCTTTTTTTGAAGTCGGTTAAAATACATGTTGTGCCGATCCCAAGTAAATTGTGATAACGGCAACAGAATGATGACTAGGTAATAAGAAAATTCACATAGAAGTCCCCGTACGTATGTAAGTAGGTAAGTGGTGGGTAATAAGTGGGTACCTATCATTCATGAAATCATGATTTATCACTTAGAGTATGTCTACTAATTGTGATATTTAACACCTAGGTGAGTGTAGACTTCAATGAGATGACATATTTTAGATCTACAATGTGAATTCTAAACGTTGTGACTTGTGATAGATAGATAGCTGAATGTGTTTCCTTCAGGATTTTTTTGGAAGCGAGATATGGATGAAATAATGAATGGAGCAGATTATGTACTGTTTGCGGTTAGGGTAACTTCCTCCTAACGAGTGGTTCCACAAAAAAAAAAAAAACATCTACACAGGAATTATGGAATACATTGTAATGCTATTGCATATATTTTTTACCTAAATTCGAGAAAGTAACAACTGAAAGATTTTCTTCAGCATTATTTGTCATACAAGTCATAAAGGGAGGTAAACTAGAGTGCTACAAGTATCTTTTGACGCCTGAATGGCAGTTACAGGAGGGCGTTGTTGGTAAACATTTGTGAAATTGTCACAGAAATTGTATTGACAAAACAAGATGGCGCAGTTAGTTCCGATTTTACCAAGCGCAAAATGAACCTTGTGACGTTGTTAATAAGTAGATATTCATTTTATTTTAATACTGGCACTAACGTAAACACAAGGATAATTTTTATCACAAGTACCTAAGTAGCTCTTGTAGGTCGGAATGAATGTGTTGTCAAACGCCATGTTCTTGATCACATCGACCCGTCTTACGTACATACAAAGGTACAAACCCATGGATCAAGTTTAGTCAGTTAGAGTTACAATCAAAATTGAACTTTATAACATGGGCATGAGTTTTAATATTGCTGTTAAAGTGTAAGTAACAATGTTTGACCTTTGTTGTTATAAGAGTCATTGCATATAATATGTATGTGTCGTAATATTTATAAACTTTCTTATTATTTTATTTAATTTGACGTGAGATTGTGAATGCCTGAAGACAACAGGTGTATTGTTGCATGCATATCTACTTGCAAATAATGCAGGTACTTATTGAATGGGAATTCTTGTGCTGTTATAATGAGGTGTAGTCTGGTCTTCATATTTTTATATATTTTTGCAGCCGCTTTTTAGCAATTATTACAAAATATATCCATCTTTCACTACCTACTTTAATGATCGATGTTTTTAACCGACTTCCAAAAAGGAGGAGGTTATAATGTTGAGCTATATATGTTTTTTTTTTGTATGTTTACCGATTTCTCCGTCATTGTGCACCGATTTTGAAAATTCTTTTTTTGTTGAAAGGGTATGCTCTCGAGGTGGTCCCATTGTCACCAAGTCAGAATTTGATGAGGAGATCCCACGGAAATCGAGGGAAATCCTCTAATTTTATAGGCACACGTATAGCGATTTGAGTATTTTTTATAGTAACACGTGCATTTGCTTTCGGAAAGCACCATTCGGTAAAGTGGAACTGATGATGAAGACTAAAGGTGGCCACTGGAACTACTCAATAATAAGTATTTCATGGGTTGCGATTCGATTACTTTAATAATTATGGTTGCTAAGCAATTTGTGCTCGTCACCATGCATATGGTGAATGGGAGCTGATAGTGGCTTCACCATCAGCTCTAGCGGTTTTGATTCTGAACAGGAGAACTCCTAAACAATCAACGTCCCTGCATTGGGAAAAGGAATATTTTGTAAAAGGTGATGAGCAGTTGACATTAGGCTATTGTAACTTAGATATTTTATTAATAACTGACTCACTAAAAAGTGAAAAATAAAAACTTTTTTATAAAAGAAAAACAACCAACTTCAAAAAAAAAAACACTACAAAGTGAAAAATAACTTTAATTTCGGAAGTCGACTGCGAAAAACAAAATATAGATACAAACACACCGACTTCCGAACATAAAGTTATTTTTTTCACTTTGTAGTGTTTTTTTTGAAGTCGGTTGTTTTTTTAAATCAAATTTTATAGCATAGATTTACATTTACACACACTTAATATTTGAAGATCCATCTATTCTAATATTATAAATACAAAAGTAACTATGTCTGTCTGTTGTCTGTTACCTTTTCAGAACTTAACGACTGTACGGATTTCTATGAAATTTAGCACACATGTAGACCATGACCTGGTTTAGAACATAAGACACCTTTTAGTCCGGTAGTTCTTTCCCGTGGCATAGTTTCCCACCAATACGCGGGCGAAGATTAATTAGGTTAATTAATTAAGCGTAGGTTAGTTAATGTTAATATTAATTTTCAGGTTAATTATAATTTTCGTTTTAATTTCTATATTCCATGCGAGAATAGGATGCCCATACGATGCTACAAAATTCTGACTATTATAGACAGAGTTCGACAACAGTAGGTAAGGTGTGAAAACAAACAGCCCATGACTATCCAAATTCGAGTATTCCTAGTCGAAGGTCATGACTTTTACACCAGCACAAGTAAACAACTACAAATCTATTTTTCTAGAGCATTCTCCTTTCCACGAAGTGTTCCGGCGACTGACCCAACGTCCCACATCATAGGCCACGGTCTACGTTAGCATAGAGAAAATTATCTAATTATAGATGGGATGTGAATCAGCTGTTGTTCAACATACGCTGTTTACTTGTAAACGTCGACCGATGAATGGATTACTATTTAATATGAGGGCTGGGTGTTGGCGTCGGGCGAAAATAATTCACGAGTTCTCGATAAGATGTTAAAGTCAGAAATAATTATAACTACAGGGCCACATTTAATGAACTAGCGAAACAAACGCGATGTAAGTGAATTAACTATGTATAATCTACATAAACTCAAATATTTGAGTAATGGCTCGTGCACACTGGCGCGACGCGACAGCCCGAAACAAAGGCGCCGCCCGTCGCGCTGCACGCGGTGCCTTTGTGTCACGCTGTCGCGTCGCGCCTGTGTGCACGAGACTTAATTCGTCAACTCGTCCTACATGCCTACGGGCCATTTAGGACGACTTGCAGAAAATCAAAATAAATAATATTTTCATTCTGCAACTCGTCCCACGTTTCTTTTTGTGTGGAACTTTAAACTTTATCAACGTTTTGTACAGTTAGTAAGACAAGATATTTCAGTCATATTATAATTGTTAAATCTTTTAAAATTGTTGATTATTTTACTTATAATTATTGATTATTATCTTTATACTGATTGCTTCAATCAATCAACTCAGCCTATCGCAGTCCACTGCTGGACATAGCCCTCTCCCATGCTGCGCCACAACACCCTGTCCTCCGCCTTCTGCATCCAGTCTGTCCCAGCCACCTTATTGAGGTTGTCAGTCCATCTAGCTGGGGGGCGTCCCACACTACGCTTGCCGATGCACGTTCGCCACTCCAGGACTCGTCTGCTCTACCGGCCATCGGTTCTTTGACAAACATGGCCAGCCCACTGCCACTTCAAAATGCTTACTCTGCAAGCTATGTCGGTAACTTTGGTTCTTTTCCGAATAACTTCGTTTCTGATTTTATCCTTCAAAGAAACCCCGAGCATAGCCCGCTCTATACTGCGCTGAGCGACCTTAAATTTCTGGACCAGCCCGACTGTCATTGGCCACGTTTCGGCACCGTATGTTATAACGGGCAGCACGCACTGGTTGAAGAACTTAGTCTACAATCATTGCGTGATTGGTGACGAGAAGACTTGACGAAGTTTTCCAAACACTGCCCAACCCAACCGGATCCTTCTGTCGGCATCTTTCTCAATGTTGTGTCTTTCGAGCTGGATGACTTGCCCTAGGTAGACATACTCCTTCACAACTTCGAGAAGCGACCCTTCGATGTGGATTGGACTCGGCAAGACGTCCGAATTGTAAGTACATGATTTACGTCTTGCCCAAATTCATGCCGAGGTCAACCCGCTAAGAGGCTCCATTTAGGGTATGCAGCATCTGGTCTAATAGGACGATTGCTTATTATTTTATAATTTTAGGTTTATTATTATTAAACCTACATGTATGAATGTTCATTATTACCTTGTGTATTACTTGGTGTCAAATTTGTGATCATTTAATATTTTCTGTTTATGTGACAATGTTGTAATGATTAAATATTTTCTAACATTTATTTTATTTTATTATTTCCACTCTAACACTTTTGCTACCGATTGTACCTTTTCTCATGTTGATAGTAACGTGGGACGAGTGGCAGAATGAAAATATAATTTATTTTGATTTTCTGCAAGTCGTCCTAAATGGGCCGTAGGCATGTAGGACGAGTTGACGAATTACTCAAATATTTTAAATTAGTCTCTTTTCGTGTCTGTCTGTGTGACCGCGTTGTTCATCTAAACTACACCACAGATTTTAATACGGTATTCACCATCATTTAGAGAACTTATTCCGAAAGGGTTATGTGTATAATACATAGATATTAAATTTATATTTGATAAAGAAATCTCGTAGTTTTTTCAAGTCGTAAAATCCGTTCGAAGCAGGAGCGGATCACTAGTCATGATTAAAACAAAAAAAAAAAAAACGTTGTATGCTTCCCAATCTAGGGCAGATGAATCGTTTTTGAATTTATTGCACGATCTTTCGCAATCCGGAATAACTGTCATATAAATAATGCCAATATTAATTTTATTACGTGAGCCAATTGTCTTCTTCTATAATATTCAGGTTGGTGCAGTTAAACAATGACACAATGTAGGCCAGTTGCACTGAGGGCCGACGCGCGATGCACATAAGAATCGAATTACGAACGAAAACAATGCGACACTGGCTGACCTAGAGTCAGAAATTCTATTACTAAAGATCCGTGTCTCGACTTGAGGCTACAACTTCTACAGACAACGAAGCTGCCTTTTTTGCTCACCTAGAGGCAGTAAATTTTAACAAAGGACCTGTGTCACTCTCGGCATGAGGGAGACCACATTTTCACCTCGTCCCGACTCTTCCTTTAATAACTCATCCAGATGCAGTCCATTTTATCTATGGATCGGTATTTGTCTCGAACTGAGGCCATATTGGCGCGTGTTCACAAGGCTGCCTTTAATAAGTCACAGAGTTGAAAAAAGGATGATGTTGTTACCTGTGGAAGGGGGCCTGTAGGGCCTCACGTTGGGGACGGTGGTGGGGGAGGCGGGCGCCCGCGTCTGGTACTCATCATCATCTAGGAACACCTGCTCGCTCAGCTCCAGTGCCAGTTCTGTGTCACTGAAAATGTAATAACACTTTAGATGGTGGTTTACCTTGATGTAAGAAGTGGGTGATCTGCTCATGGGTATCAGCACTATCAGCCCCTAGGCTAGCACAAAGGCCTGTTTAGGCTCCCTTGTCCGTACAGTTTCGTGCCAAAATCGTTGAATAAGAAAAAAAATATATATATTGTTGCGACTCTCGGGAGTCTTGCTTCGTTTTGTGGATCCGGTTTTTGTCGTGCTGTTCAAGCTTACAGGCTGATATAGTGATGCAAATAAGTAACAAAATTTCTTGACCATGACCTAAGACCCAAGGTGTGCCAAAGGTCACATTAGCGCCACCGTTTTAACGCCCCTTAGGTCGTGCTATTAGATAAAATATGACATTGATATATGGCTTGGTTCATGCGGTTCCCACCCCAACTACAGTGCAAGTTTACGAGAAAATTAGACGAAGAACACACATTCCTATATTTAAAAACAAATCATGCAAATGATAATGATTGTTTTGAAAAGTTCAGTGACATTCACAGAGATATTTTTATGTTCAAAAGCAGATTAGTTTGTATCGGCGGACTTTACTTACTCTAAATATAGGATAAAGATTATTGAGTTATCTTGAGTAGGTGTTGCATATTGAGGAGATAAGGCTGCAGTCGTTTCCGTATCTTCTTGTGAATTAAAATTAGTACCTAAGTCAGTGTTAATTGTAAATGCTGCAGGCTGGTATAAAAAAATAGGGGAGGGGGGAGGATTAGTCCCTCCTATTTTTTGTCTCCAATGTGGGCAAAGTGCCCCCATATCGGCAACAGCTTATTATCGAAGTAAATAATCTGCCTAGCCTGTTCCCAACTAGGTATGTTGGGGTTGGCTTCCAGCCTAACCGGATGCAGCTAAATATGTAAGATTTTATCTGACCTTCACAACCCAGTTATTGGGTAACACGACACCCCTTGTTCTTCTGACTATCCGCATTACGCAACGACTGTCAAAGATCGAATGACAGTTAATTTGCAAAAAATAAAATTGTTGAGACCATGGTCTAAAAAAACAAGATTTGGCATTCCGGGAGTGACACATGCTTACGTCACTATCCAGTTGCCACTTTATTGCAAAAAAACACGAATAATGGAAACATTTTCAGTCACCATTGTGTTAAAAATATATAAAAACCATTTAAATTGTCGTTTCTTTTTCTAATCAAACGAAACAATTAAATTTAAACATATACCAACGTAATTGTTACTTAAAACATCTATGTTTTATCGGATTCGCACAGGTAATAAAGGCGATTGGGGAGTTATTGGTAACACAGCGGTGATGACGTAGGCTTGTGTCACCCCCGTGACCGGAATGCTATACCTGGCGAAGTATATTAATACACCATGGTTGAGACTATCAAGAAAATGAAAAGACACCGCGCGTGGCAATTTCAAAATGTTTGTAGAATCAACAAGACTCGCTTGTACTATCATAACAAACCATAGAATTGCACGGTATACAAACATTCATCGACTAGTGCACACTAATGTATCAGTCGGATAGCTGTTATCACTGATGGCAAAACCACGTAAACTGTGTTATCTCTCGTCGGAATTATGTGCGATAACATTTGATAAGCGAGAGGTGTGTCTCGTGTCTATAATATCGCTTAAATGGACTTACGTAAAAATAATGATAAAAATCTTTTTACGAAAAACGATTTCAGACTTCAAACAAAAACATACCGAAAAAGCGATTACCTACCAAGTGAAATATAGCAATTTGTTTTTTTTTGTTGTTTTTTTGACACCTCATCCTTTTTTGCAGTCGGTTAAAAAGTTGATTTGTATTTTTCAAAACGAAAGGCATAATATGTCGAGTTATACTTGTTTACAAAGAAAGTAGGACTATATTAATGAGAGACAAAGTAGCACAAGTGTACAAGTACATGATTCAATTTACCTGCACCACAATTATCTACACTTGCAACTCATATTTTATTAAAAGTGCATGAACTTAGGAGGTAAATAAACTACAGTCTATGCAGCCAAGTTTAAAATCTTTATTTTAGGTATATAAAGATATACCAGCAATGAGGAAAATACGATGACACTGAAAATCTCTTATTTGGCTAAGTTCCAATCAGTTCCACTTGATTTACAGGAAAATCCATTCATAAAATTATTCTCGTTTTCTCAATAACTATGACTTTTCTTTACATACAGAATTTAGATAAGACTATCAAATAAGTGCCTATAATTGTCTTGGAACACTTGAAACGAAACTAGAATATGTCTGTAGGTCAAACAAACAATCAACTATTACATTTAATATTTATGGTGAGAAAGAATACCAAGAAGAAATGAGTTTTAACGAAGAAAATGTATTGTATTGAATAGCTTACTTTGCCCTATTTATTTATAACTTCTGTGAAATTTAGCAGCCTATACTCGTTTTGTTAATTTCCCAGTCTGTGGAATATTTAGTTCAATAATAGATCCGAAATAAGACCAAGGTATATTCTTCCCAACAAATCGAGGTTAAAATGGGATTTATGATGTGATAAACAATGTTTACTTTATTGTGGGTAAAACAAAAATAGTTTTTATTAACTAAAATTGTTACTTACTGCAACAAAAAGTTAACTATTTCCTTAAAAATTTTTAAACAGAAAATGTCATAGAGTATCTTTAAATATATTATTATTATGTTTCTTTACAATATTAATTAATAACTTAAACATTTTCTTTTTCTTCCTTTCATTCACATGTAATAGAATAAAAGCTTTTTGTTAAAGCTGTTAAAGGCAATAATAATGGACATTATAATTCACAATGCTAATTAAAAATGTTCAATTGGAGGGATTGAAAACAAATACAATTAATTATTGTGTAGGTAACAACTATCATTCTCACAAGGGTCCATGCAATTACAGTTATCAACGACACTGTTGGTAATGTGTATTTATAGCAGTTTATTAATACTTATTGCACACAGCACAAGAAGAAACAGTGTTGCAAAAACAAAATATCCTTTTAAACTAAATTCTTTACAACACTGAGGCCCATTTGTTACAGAACCTCACTCAAGACTCGAGCATTACTTAAAAACTAGTTCCAACTAATTAAATGGCTTTAAACACATTTTAAGTAATGCTTGCATTTTGAGTGAGATTCTGTAATACAGGCCTATGGTAAAACACACACACACACACACACTAAACAACACACTGTGTTCTGTGTTTGTCTGTGTTCTGGCACAGAGTAAAGAACTCATGTAAGTAAATCTATCCCAAACAAGAAATTGTCCTAAGTTTTGATGGTAATTTATTTATTTGTGAAAATTTCTTACCTTAAGTATACTGTTGACATTACAATATAAGAGGCCGCCAGTAATTGTATTACAGTGGGGTATTCATTTGAAGACCTACAGCTATCAATCTATCCATACTAATATTATAAATTCAAAAGTAACTCTGTCTGTATGTTACCTTTTCACGCCTAAACCACTGAACAGATTTCGATAAAATTTGACAAAGAGATACTATGTCATCCTGGTGAAGGACAGCTACTTTTTATTGCTGATTCTAATGATTATAATTCTGTAAAGCTATATTTGTTACGGCCGCGAATCATATTTTAATCAACGTACAACCTGACACTGACCTGCAAATTGCAAAAAACGTAAGTAACTTTGAATTTCGCGGGCTACATTATCGCATCCCCCTTAAGTTAAGGGCACGGAAATTTAAATTTATGCGTTTGGTAGTAAATAAAAAAATCTTTGTTTTAGTGTTTTTGTAAAATCATCCCCCAACGGAGTAAAATAGTGGATGATTTTAAAATGCACATAATTATTGAAATTTATGTGAACCTCTTTATAAGAGATTTAAGGAATTGGAAATATAGTCAGAACCGGTATCTTGAAGTATTATTTATTTTAGTATTTATTTCATTTAAATTGGTTTACCTGCTTAAAAGTTATTACAATTTCAAGTTATAAAATAACTTAGCTAATATGTAGGTAATACACGGTCAGTAGTGGCGCTAGACTTTATGAAACTAATGATGATAATATCAAAATGAATTATTATTATTTTTAAACATTTAGAATCATAAGAACTGTTTAGTAAAATTAAAAAGGATTATTTACACTTAGTATCTGTCTGTTACCCTTTCATGCTTTAACGGCTGAATGGATTTGGATGATCGGATACTTTTTATCCCGGTAGCATTTTGTGGATTGGATTTTGATTTGTTACAGTAGTAATGGCAATCATGTCATTTAGAATAGGCTTTTATATAGATTCTTTTATATTTTGTGAATGTGAGAATGTTGTAGACCTAACTTGTAGACTGTAGATTTGTGGACCTTTTTATATTTTGTTGAGTACATGTTACTTGTTGACAGGTCTACACTGTCCTCCCATATCTATCAACACACACAATTGGTAAACACAGTAATTGAAAACATTGTAAAAGCCCCTTATTTTTAAAAGAGTAACCATGGAGTTTCTTGCCAGCTCTTCTCCATAGGAAACAACCAATTGGAACCGTGCACCTAGCTTCTGACGTTTCATAAGTGCCCATGTGGGTTTATGTGAAATAAAATATTTTGATTTTGATCACTTTCCCGTGGGATAATTTCCGACATCCATGCGAGGGAAGCTAGTCGTTATTATTAAAGATAATATTTATCGTATTATGAACCAATTGATAATATTTAATTCGATTGAAACTGATATTATAATTGTTTTAATCTCTGTTTATGATCAATATTTCCATGCTATCACTTAATTATAAATAATAGCACTGTTATTTCAGCCATGCTAGTTATAATTGAAATTCAATTTTGTGTACAATAGAAAAATATCTATGATGAGGAAAGGTGGCTAATTGGCTATTGTTTAACCTGAAATAACCTGTGACTATGTTTTGAGTCAAAAATAAATCTGCCTAGCCTTTTCACGACTATGTTGACTTCAGCTTCCAGTTTCCAGTTTTTAAAATGGAGCTTCTGTCTATTTGGTCTCTACAACCCAGTTACTGATAACGCAATACCCCTTGGTAAGACTGATTTTCAGACTTTTGGGCTGCTGTCAAAGATCTACGAATTACAAAATTTTAAGTATTTTCAGAAATAAATGCTTTAATGTATAAATATTATTAAATGCTTTAATGCTTTGCAATCTTTTTTTTTTAAAGAAACCCTTTCTTGGGGATGACAAATATGTCTTAAAAAAGTATGTACCGGATAGTTGGTTCTCTGTTTCCCCAGTGCTGTGATATTTACATCATTATCAGTTCATAATATTATTAATGTGTTATTTTAGTTGTTATTTACATACCTTTGTTTCATTGGATGTTTATGTGTATCAGAACAATCATGTTTTATTTACTGGCTACTGTTAGTTGATACCTACCTCGTAGTCTAACATGAAAACAATATAATGTTGACATTCAATTGCACATCCACAATACATCATTTGTCTGTAAGAAAAACTGTCAAATATGTACTGTCAAACGGGATGCAGGGGTGAAACGGAACTAAACTTTAAAAGGGATTTTAACATTGAGTTCATTCAGTTTGTTGTGTCTTTCATTGAGTTTGTTGCAAACACGGGCACTTAATCATTAATGAATGTGTTATATTATTATATTACAGTAAACACATTAGAGTCCTTTTTGGCAACAAACTATATTATATCAATGTTAAAATTCCTTTTAAAGTTTCGTCTCGATTCCCCCTGCATCCCTTTCACTCCGTTTGACGGTATTGAATGTATGTAGAGACCAAAGATATAGAAACTAGATTTTGGTATAAAATATTAATTAAAAATATAATTTCTAGGCCAAGTTTATCGGAGATAATTATTTAAACAACATATTAGGTATTATCCAGTTGAATTAATGGTAGGTACCTACTTATGTTTTAATTTGAGTAAAGGTCACAAACTTGTCTAGATAACAATAGCAGTAAAACCACATAATATTTTATTAGATCAAGGTTATCCAAATTAAATTCAAGAATTAGGTTAATTTGCAAAACAAAATAGTGTTTTACTAGTGTGTAAGTTTAGAAATCAAGGTACTATGTATAAGTCTCATTATCATTTAGATTAGTTTTATCAGCCTAAAACTCTGATAAAATAAATGTTAAAGTGATGTTTTACTTTTTCGTACTTCATTATCATATAATGAAGGTCATTGCCAGTGTTTATATTTTTTGTTTAGTCAAGATTAGTCAACAAACATACTCGAAACGTCATAGTCATGTGTGCATGTGCTATCACTACAGAATAAGCTGTTGAATGTTGATCACAGAATGTGGGCAGATAGCACTCCTGTGCAAAAGCAACATAATAATAAAACAGTTCTAAGCACAAATAAAATAAAAATGCGTGTGTTCACTGCACAAAAGCCGGCGGCTAGTCACACAGACGTCCTAACATCGTATTGACAGAATATCTTACGGGTTTGGGAAGATCAATGAACCTGTCTCCATGTCTTGATATTGTCGAGAGTCGTCGCGCTAGACGGCGTGTTTGGGCACGTTCAGTGCCGACCACGTGTTTCCACGACACAATTATTCAGCGAGAAGCGAGCTGCCAATGAACTAAATGATTTTCTAAAAATATCACAATGCGTACAGAGGTTATAATGCAACGTTGCTTCCACGAATTAGGATGTATTAAGTTTAGCACAAAAACACGACACACGAAAACACCTCGGAGACTGCACGATGACTAAGCCAACACTGAAAACGATTCTTCAACAGCGCATTTTTTTATAATACGGGCCAGCTGTTTAAATAAACATTTCAGAAGGTTAACAAACTCGCTTTACCTATCGGAGCTGGCAGAGCTGGGCGTTTCGAATTTATTCAGCTTCCCAGCCATCACTTTGGGTAGCTTGATCTGATAATTTTATTGTGAAAACCAGTGAAAACTGTGGTAATTTGGTAAAATTGACGACTTGTATGCACACGCAAGTTGATAAATTGACATTAGTCCGTTCAGAAACTACGTCATCATATCTTCGAAGGATGCGTCATGCGTCGTCTTGTCAGAAAAATCAATAAAAATAAAATAAGTGTTTCAAAAAATTCTAACATTATTTTTATTTTTACATTAAAATTACAGAATTATTATTTAAAAGCAAGTCGTTATAATAGCATACTTAGATTTTGTGTTTTCCCTCTGCTCGCCATCAAACGAATACTTGTTTCCGAACGCAACGCGTTCCATTACAAGTGCGTGAAATGTCCGAGTACAAGTTCAATCAATAGAAAAATATTAGATTATAAAGATTTTTATTGTTAAATAGTAATGAAATTGAAACTAGTAATAATCTGTTCATGTTTCCATAATAATATTATGTATTGGGCTTAGTACTTAACTATTCAATTTAATAGTCCCAGATATCAGTTTTGGAAAAGAGTTCACTGCACCTCCTAGATTCCTCAATTTATGAAGACAGGTTTTCATCTTTCTTTGACGAAAAATTTAAACCTTTTAACGATATTTCGGATAGACATTCTAAAATTATTTTACATTCGGAATTCACCCTTATCAGATACTGCTGTTTCGGTCCAAATTTTATGTATTGTCTCCGCTCTTCCTCTTTAAGGAAGCAGCCACACCTTTTAAACAAAATCGATAAAATATTCGAAGTACTTTAGCATCCATTTTAAACGTGGCATTGGACGACCGCAAAATTTCTAGTGTAAGCTTACCGGTGTTCCTTTCCTCGATCCACAGCACCGAAAAGTTAACCAGAAAAAACTTAGCTCCATGTCAGGTTCACTCTGGAGTACCGTGTTTGACCGATGCAATGAACACCTGGAAGGTGGCTTGTCCAGATGCGGTTCAGCTTGAGAACCCATCTTCCCAGAGACAGTGGGATGAGCCGCTCTGCAGGTTGGTACGGATTATCCTCATTAATACGTCCACCAATACTGCTGAGCGTGCCCACATGGGTGGGAGAAAGGGAGTCGGGCCTCTGGCTTCAGGCGCTACCGCCATCCAAAATAGGCACTATGCTGCGTGACAAGACTTTCCGGCTCGCTACAAGTCTGCGTCTGGCGCTTCTTGCATGGCTCCACATCGCTGTCAGTGCGGTGAAGCAGTCGACCGCCTTGGACACCTTGGCCTGTCCTGCAGGAAGAGCGCTGGTCGGTTAGCACGGCACGCCAACATTAATCACATCATCCGTCGCGCTCTTTTCACCGCCGGTCTGCCAGGTCTTCTAGAACCCAATGGCTTAGTACGCGATGATAGGAAAAGGCCAGATTCAATGACCATAATGCGTTGGAAGTCGGGTAGGACTTTGGTGTGAGATGCGACCTGTGTCGACACGCGCCATCCTATATTCCGAGCAAGGCGGCCTGTGCCGGGGCGGCAGCTGCAGGAACAGAAAACCTCTATCGGCGCAAATATAACAACATACTGGGAGCTTTATGTTTGAGCCATTTGACTAGGACTGTGAGGTCCGAGTGCTCATCGAATATTTCGGGACATCGCCAAGCGGTTGGTGAGCTCTTCAAGTGGCCAGAGGGCTATCCTATTTTTAGTTCAAAGAATCAGCATTGCCATCCAAAGTGGCAACGCTGAATACTATTCATTTTCTTACCCTAAGTATATTAAACATTCTGTGCCCAAGACGAATCCTTTGTATTTTATCTAAATAAGAATTTAGATCTTAATAATTATAATATTCAAAAGTTATGAGTTGGGTGCTATGGTTTTTGATCGCCTCGTTGCTCTAGTCACTAGTGGTTGGAAGCCCGATTGCTAAGCATGTGGTCTGGGTTTGATACCCAGGTCACGTAAATTGTTAAGTATTGGGTTTTTTTCTATTAGGTACCTATTACTTTTTCTCTCAGTTACAGCCTGGAGTTTGAATATGTGCCCAGTTGAAGGCTCGTTCCTTGTTTATGTTATGACTAAATGACTTTTTTAGCACCTTGTGCTGGTCTAATAATTCACCGCCTGTTGAAATCAAAACATCATTTTCAGAAGTTTTGCTATTATTTCTTGCTAGGCGCTTAAATATTCACCAAAACAATTTGAGTACCTACGTTATTCCTGTAACCTAGTTACTGTACAATATCTCTAGGTCGATGATAGTAAACAGGGTGATATTTTAATGTGATGTGCCTATTGAAGGATATAGGTTGCAAATAAATATACCTATTTAACGACTTTGTCACGCGCAGGTACGCTTAACCGACTTCAATAGTAAAACTTCAACTACGAAATCCGCCTGTACTGCTTCATATAAAAAAGCTCACTGACAATGTTAAATTACCATCATAATGTCACCATGGTCGTGCAGTTTACTGTACGACTACCTACATTGAACAAATACAATAGTAAGTTTATGTCTCCCCGTTGCTGGCATGGCGTCGAGAAAATCTTCAATTTGGCCCGGATTTGAGGTAATCCTTTCTGACGGAGTAGCTCGCAACTATTCTTTGGATTGTTTTCTGAATAATGCATGGAAAATAATAGTTTTATTTTGGTTACCTTTGAATCACGCTATCCAAATATAACTTTATAATTTTTATATTGGCTGCCAACAGTAGTGTTAGGATTAGGAATAGTTTTTGGAAACATTACGACTCTTAGAACGTATGCACAGATACTAAATTTGTTGGAATCGAATCCACGATGTGTAGTGCAGCCGTCGCGTCGCTCACCCGCTGAACTATTCGGGTCGTTCACTCGTCTGTTATTATTATGTTTTTGTTCCTTTTAAAAACTATCACAGTTGGTGATATTTTATTCACATTAAAATCTACCATTTTAGCTATTATGTAATTAAATATAACTTAAACGATTAAGTGACTATTAGGTATGTTTGATGTTAAATCTAAAAAAAATCTTGATTGATGATTTTATATAATAAAAGAGGTAAATAAAATATGTATACAATATAAGGAATTCAGGTTGATGACTCCCACGCATGCTTGATCATCGTCAAATTGTTCGGTTACATTTTCACAAACAATAAAATTATTCAACAAAATCTGCATCACAGATTCGTTCCATTATACGGGCGCATAACATAAAACAAGTAAATCCCGTCGCTTTTCCCCCAACTCCCAAAAATCCCCTAATTGAAGAGTAATTGCCGAAAAAATGTCGTTTAAACAACGTTTTGCCCGCGGACTGTTGCAAAACGATTGCAGGGAGAGTTTTTAATAAGCTTGTCTATGGCCCTTACTGTTGGTAATCGATTTTTGGCGACGTTACTTTAATGTTTTTAAAGTTAATAAACTTTGTTGATTGGCTGCTTGCGTGATGGGGAAATCTATTAGGAAGGTTTTTTTTCGAGGTAAGTCATTTAATTTTATATAATTTACTTTTGTCTTAAGAGGGAGCACATTTTGAAAATAAAGAAACTTTGTTGTCTAGTTTTTGTCTATGTCTCCTACCTAATAATTAAGCAGGTCTGCAGGTATCATATATACCCATTTCTATTTTTTCATGATTTTAGATTGGAGAGGATAAACGCATTCGAAATGTGGTGCTGGAGGCAGATACTCCGAATACCATGGACAGCCAAACGCACAAATGTGTCTGTCCTTTCCCAACTCGAAATTGTCTACAGTTTGAATACAGTTTATTTTGACCTATTTGGGTTACATAATGGGAAGGGGAGGTAGCAGGTTTGAAAAGCTGGTCATCGTTGGCAATACCGAAGTAAAGAGAGCACGAGGCCGGTTGCCAACACGATTTTCTGACCAAGTAAAAGAAGATACGTCCTCAAGCAAATTTCAGCAGGTGGTGATGGCAATTTTGGACCGGAGTCGATGGAGCAGATTGTGCGCTTAAAGAGGTTCAGTGACCACGATTCTCAGTAATGAGGGATCGATTGAAGAAGAAGATTTTAGATGTTTAATGAATTTAATGAATTCTTGAATAATCGAACACTGTAGCTGTTATTTGCTCCCTTATAAAGATATTTCTGTTACCCAATCATGGTGGTTGCGGTGGACTATACCTACACTCTGATTTTTAATTTGCTAGACCAAAGTCACAGGTGTTAGTACTATCGCTTAACTGTCATGTTGACAAAAAAGATTGATCGCAGCTGTCATTTAAGTCAAGCAAATTAAAAATAGATGTTTACACTGGTATAGTACACCGTCTATCAACTTACTTAGGTAATTGTTATTTGTTTAATAGTTATTACTTATAAGTACCTAAGCCTTATTACTCCATTAAAATTAATGAAATGTGAGATGAGATTATAATTTATAACATCATCTAATTAATAGTAAATATAAGCAATCTTGTAGTAAAGATTGTAGGTTTAATTAAGTGAGTTGAGGCAGTCTGGCGACAGTCTTGCAAGCAATTAGCCAAAACTTTTCCCATTTACATGTTATGGGTAAAGTTCGGCGAGGTGGCAACCCCAGCCCCTGTAAGAATTCTAAATTTGAATTGAATTCTTTTTTAATTTCAAACAGTCTGCGTGGTTTGGGACGGAGTTTTGAGTTACTTTTTAAAACTTTCAGCGGAATGAATTTGACGCGGATTCTTTTTTAACATTTTAATATAAGATTGAAAACTCTCTTCTGTTTTAAATTGCATCAGAAACAAGGGAGGGAATTTAACGAAACTGGTACAATGTCTTGTTTTCAGTCAGGAAAATTCAATATCGTTACGGTTTCCTGGGAAAGCAGGTCCGTCATAACATAACGGCCGTCATGAAAATCTCTAATTTTCACCTGTATTTGATAAATTATTTATTTCTGTAAGTAGGTTCGTACAAACACTTTTACACGTCAATCATATTTTTAAACTAGATGAGGTCGGCGTTTCCTATGACTACTCTGAGAAGAATGGCCGACACAAACTCAGAGTTCACAGTCTCTTTTAAAGTGCAAACATAATCTTGGTCTCATGTGATGGTCATTTGAGGGAAGAACCATACAGATTGAGTGGACCTGTCCAGTTAGTGCACGCATTTGTCAGTAATCGTGCAGCTCAACTCCGAACTTAAGGAGCTCAACGATTTGACATTAAGCTGCCAAAAAACGCTCTGTATTTGGGCAGCCGTTGTTGTATGACTGTTCACCGCTTTCTTAGGAAACCCAAAGCTTTAGCAATTTAAACGTGGACCAATATATGTTTGAAGTTTCTTCACCGAACTTTTCAAACAGATTAAATGGAATCCCACTAACTAAACTAACTCGTGTGAACTCTAGCAGCTCCGGTATTCAGGTGTACTAAACTTGAGGATGGATCGCAGGTGGCATTCAGTTCGCGCTATAAACATGTCGGGCTGATTCCTAGTCATTGTTGAACTTCTTTCAGCTCCGGGATAACTTGCTTTACACTTGGAAGTAGTTGGAGTGGTGGATAAGGTGTGTTTGTACTGGATAGGTTTAGTAGGATGAAGTAAGATTAAGCACTAAGAATTTGTCATTTTCACGGGTTTAACCTTGCTGGCCAATATGGTTGCTGACTACGCTTCGGCTGTTGATTGATTCCCCATTCCAGATGTTTTGGTCAAGCAATCAGAATTTATTATTCTAAACCTCAACATTTAACACGAGGTCTGGAGGCAGAGTTACGTCAATCTAAGGTTCCAGACTTTGAAGTTACTAGTTACCTTAACGTTTTCCACAAAAGGAATCTTACGAAGAATTCCCTAGCTATAAATTTATTTGGAAGTCTTGATCTGAACGCTGAGCTGTGAAAAAGATGGATGAAAATATTGCATGCAGCGGTGATGAGAATGTTGAGATGGATGTGTGGAGTGACGAAAATGGACAAAGTAAGTAATGAGTATACCTACATATAAGTGAAAGTTTGAAAGTGGCGCCAGCGACAGAAAATAGAAAGGAAATCGTTTAGCATGAGATGAGGAGGGAGTGAATGATAGTGTGATGAGGAGCATGTGATGAGGACGGGGAAACGCATGTGAGTAAAAGTGTGATGAATATAAAACAAAAGTTGATGAATGGAGAGGGAGAGGAAAGCCAAAGAAAAGATGATGGATTGTGTGAAGAATGTTATGAAAGAGAAGGGAGGGAATGCTATCGTGACTGACAGTTGACAGGGGAGAATGGAAGAAGAAAACGTGTTGCGACTACCACAAGTAACATGGGGCGAGGGTAGAAAGATGATGATGATGTCAAAATGTCAAACCTATAGAATTAGAATTTATTTATTTGTAAGAATGTAGTTTTACATAGTATAGTGTTAATATTTTTTTAGGTTCTATACATTCTACCACAACATATGGTGTACAAATATAGTTTTATGAGAGCTGCGTGCACAGATTATTAAAGGCGGCGGATGATTCGTTGCCACTTTATATATATTATGTTTATATTAGGTTGGGGAAAAAGTCTTTTCGCATTATAGTATGTATGAACTTGTAATAAAATCTCTTTGGCTATACTATTTGTATCTGGCTGGTTTTGGTATCATTGAAAGTTTAAATTTTAAAGAACATAATTCCAAATTCAAATTAGGAAAATGTGTGATTTTCATTTGTTTTTCGTACTGTCAAGATGAGTGAATCTAATGAAGAAATTCGATACATTTTAAAATTTTACTACAAAAAAGGTAAAAATGCAATGCAAGCCGCGAAAAAAATTTGCGATGTTTATGGACCTAGTGCAGTGTCTGTGTACCCTAACCATATTGGTACCCTAACCATAGTAGCACACATTTGGTTTAAGCGTTTTCAATCCGGAAATTTTGATGTCAAAGATGCACGTCGCTCTGGTGGCCCTATTACGGATAAAATGGATGCCATTTTTGAAAAAGTGGAGCAGGATCGGTATATCAGTAGTTACGACGTAGCTGAAGAACTGGGAATTGACCACAAAACAGTTTTGGCACATTTGAAAAAAACTGGGTACACAAAAAAGCTCGATATTTGGGTACCTCACGAGCTCACTCAAATAAACCTAATGAACCATGTACTCATTTGTGATTCTTTATTACGACGTAATGAAACCGAACCATTTTTGAAGAAGCTGATAACTGGTGATGAAAAGTGGATCACGTACGACAAGAACGTGCGAAAAAGGTCGTGGTCAAAGGCCGGTCAGGCTTCACAGACTGTGGCGAAACCCGGGTTAACTCGCAACAAGGTGATGCTGTGTGTGTGGTGGGATTGGAAGGGCATTATTCATTATGAGCTGTTACCACCAGGCAGGACCTTCGATTCTGACCTCTGCTGCGAACAACTGATGAGATTAATGCAAGAAGTTGAGAGAAAGCGGCCGGAATTAATCAACAGAAGGGTTGTGGTTTTTCATCATGATAACGCTAGACCTCACTCATCTTTAGCCACTCAGCAAAAATTAAGAGAGTTTGGCTGGGAGTTGTTAATGCATCCGCCGTATAGTCCTGACCTTGAACCTTCAGATTTCCACCTGTTTCGGTCTCTTCAGAATTCTTTAGGCAGTGTCAGGTTAACATCACGAGCGGACTGCCAAAACCACTTGTCGCGGTACTTTGATCAGAAGTCCCAAAATTTCTATAGCAATGGGATCATGTCCCTACCTACAAGATGGCAAAAAGTTATCGAACAAAATGGTACCTACATACTTTAGTTAAATGTAAATAAACTATTATGGGAGATCACATCACTACGGTCTCACCGAGGTTATAAAAACGCGGCGCACACCAGCAACGTCCCCTTTTTCGCCGCCAGCCACCGTCGAGACAACATCGTTTCCGTGGAATACTTTGTCTGACATTTTTCTACCCACATTTTATTTTGTTGTATTTGACTATTTAATTAAAGCATTAAGGTACTTGTGTTATTGTGAGTTTTTTTAAAGTGAATTAGGGTCAAATACTCAAGATCAGAAGTGGGATAGGATCTTTGAGATTCTATCTCGCCCACCTGGTTTTTGTTTAATTGATTTAATTAATTATTCGAAAAATGTCAGACGGGTCTGAAGGTGAGTACCGTCGTAGCCGACGTGGTAGTTCGGCTCGGCGTTCGAGAAGGCATCGCCACCGCACGCCTGAAGGTAAGCTCAGGCAGGTAATGGAAACGATGATGAGAAGGCTCACAGCGTTAGAGGAGCGATCCGCTGCACGACCCTGTCGATCGCAAGAACGACATGAGCCGCGGGCGCTTAACAGTCCGCGCCGAGCCTCACCACCATTGCGGCGCCACCGGTCCCCGTCACCGAGGTGCCACATTCCGCCTTTATGTGGCCGGCGTGGGCATACGCCGCCGCCACAACAAAGGCATGCAACATCATCGTCGTCAGCGCGGTCCGAGACGGCGCCGCAGGTGGCTGAGACACCGGCTGCCGGCTTAGCGACGGTGTCGCCGTCGCGACCACCCGCGTTATCATCCCTCAGTGAGTCACGTGTGGACCGATTGTTTGAAGACAGCTCAGAGCGTGCCGACAAGGAGGCGAGTGTAACAGCGCAGCTTTCGGTAACAGACAGGATTGTTGATGCCATCAGGTCGATCAGCACCACGGTAAGGTCGAATCAAAATTTTTACATATCCAGATTTGATCCTAATTTACATAATATTGACGATTGGTGCGCCGAGGTTGATCGTGCAAAGTCTTTAAATAATTGGAGTGATTCTGAGTGTCTTTCACGTATAGGAAATTGCTTAAGGGGAGATGCTCGATTATGGTTAAATGAGTGGGTAACTAACGACCGTTCATGGAGCAATTTTAAGCGCGAGTTCAAACCTTTATGTCCAAAAACACCCGATATTGCAAACATTTTATTCAAAGTTATGTGTAAAAATACTGACGAATACCCTACGTATGCGGATTATGCTCGCCGCTCATTACTTCGGTTACGTATAGTGAAAGGACTTAGTGATGAATTAGTAGCTGCGATTGTAATTCGCGGTATCACTGATCCCCACATACGAGCATCTGCTACTAACGCAAAACTATTACCTGACGATTTAGTAAAGTTTTTTTCAATTTATGTAAAATCTAATACCACTAAAACTGGTACTGTTCCTAGTACGTCTCAAACTTTTCATAATACGAAAGATAGACATAACTTTAATAGTGCAAACAGAAAGCGTAGGTTTGATGACGGCAAGTACTTTACGTGCGGACTGAAAGGGCATACTCAAGCCTCGTGTAAGAAATGTAAAATTGATTCAGTCGACGGTTCGATTAGCAGAAATTCAAGTAATACCGATACTCCGAAACCCAGTTTTGTACCAACAAAAACCGAACCCTGTTCTTTCTGCAAAAAGTCAGGTCACAAGATAGATACCTGTTTTGCGAAGCTCAAATTTGAGTTGCGTAATAAAAATAATGTTAACTTTTGTAAGGAAACACTACCTACCCGCAATAACGATAATAATGTGGTGGGATGTAATTCAGTGTGTACCTGTTGATATTCTAATCGACTATTTCACTCGTTTCTTCATTAATGTTAAAACATTTCAATTGCGCTCGTAAACCAACGTTTCGTATATTGAAAGGTCTTGGTAGTCAAGAAATTGAAAGTACGTCCTATATTACTTTACCTGTGGAATTTGACGGTATAACTTTAGAAGCTGATTTATTTATTATGGAGTCTGAATTTACGAATACACCGATCAGTTGTCTTTAATAGAGAAGGTGTACGCTACGTTCGTACATGTGATTCTCAGCAACTTACTAGGGCAGTAAGTAACTTGGTTAGGGTTATGACTGTAAAGTCTGACGCGTCAATACCAATTAAAACATCACTTATTGGTGATCAATTAGAACAATTGTTAGCTGTATCAGTCGTGGTCAGGTACGGCCGAGTCATAATAAAATTAAAGCGTTAGTTGTTTCCGTCTAACCGAAAAATGTTAGACAGGTTCGGCAGTTCATGGGCTTAGCCAGTTATTTCAGGAGATATATACCTGGCTTCGCTCAAACACTGCCTGCATAGCTAGCCTAACAAGGGAGTAGAGTTTTCTTGGGGCTTGAGCAGCAGGCTGCTCGTAAGTTTATAGTTGAATGTCTTACGAATAAACCCGTTCTCGCTATTTATGATCCTTCTTTGCCAATTGAGGTGCATTCCGATGCAAGCTCAATAGGTTATGGAGAACAGTCCCGATTTCTTTGCTACATTCCCAAAAGCACAGACTAAGTCTCCTTCGTATATTCCATGATGAGCACGAACAACCTGGAGTTGACAAGACAACTGACCTAATTACTAAATATTTTTGGTCCTGGGTTACGTGCAGTTGTTCAAAAGTATGTTTCACACTGTTTAGTGTACTTATCTCATAAAAAATAGCACGGGCCCCTTTACAGTTAATCCATTCATGGGAAAAACCCGAATCTCCATTCAATACCATTCGAAGTAGATGGGTATCGCGACTTACTAATAGTAGTCGATGCTTTTTCAAAATTGTCTTTTATACCCCATGTATCAACAAGATTCAAACGAACTGAAAACTCATTTTACCAATTTAATTTCCCTAATTGGGACACCTAAATTAATTGTGGCCGATAGAGATCGAATGTTACAAAGTAACAAATTCCTTGACTGGGTTAAGTGTATGGGATGTGATGTGCATCTGATTACTCCGGAGATGCACAAGATGCGTTATTGTTGCACGATACTTAATATTGTGCGTATTGAATGTAATTCAACTGGTGCTAAACATAACCTAGCACCGAGTCACGCAGTATTCTGCCCTCAACCAGTTAGTGGGTATAGACGCAGCGACGCCACTAATTTGAAGCTTAGTTCGAGACGTGGCATTGGAAGGCGCGAGCCATAACAGAGATGCACTGCGTGAAATGGGTCGTCAAAGAGCCTCAGAGCGGCTCAGGCAAAGTCAAGAGCAGCAAGACTCTTACGTTAATGCGGGGAGGAAGCCTCCTCGGGCCTTTAAAGTGGATTCTTTAGTTTTTGTCAGGAAACAAGCTCAATCAACCGGCAAGATGGACTCCTGTATGCGGGGACCTTACCGCGTGCTGAAGATACTGCCGCATGGGCGGTATGAACTGCAACTCCTGGCTGGCTCCTATGAGAAGTCAACTCAAGCAGCGGCTGAGTACATGATCCCGTGGCGCGGAGAGTGGACTCCTGAAGTATATGCTGCTTTCTTCGATGGTGAGGTGTCTTCTGTTGGGATGAGTGACATGCTGTGTTACTATCCTAAAGGTTGAGAATAAGCTTCACGTCATGCCTCTTTTCTCAACCGTGGCCTAAGTAATGCTTCACGTAGTGCCTCTTACTTAGCTGACTTTTGTGTGACTAAGATACGCTTCACGTAGTGCCTCTATCTTGGTTTGATTTGTATTCTGTTTTATGTAACTAAGTAATGCTTCACGTATTGCCTCTTACTTAGCTGATTTTTGTGTGACTAAGACACGCTTCACGTAGTGCCTCTATCTTAGTTTGATTTTTTGTCTTCTGTTTTATGTAACTGAGATAAGCTTCACGTAGTGCCTCTATCTTAGTTTGATTTCCCCCCTGTTGTGTGAGACTAAGATACTCGTATGCTTCACGTAGTGCCTCTATCTTAGCTTGTATTTTCTTATGCTGACTACTAAGTTATAGCTTCACGCAGTGCCTCTGACTTGGTATGTCCAGTAAATATCATTAATGTTTTGAAAGCCATAATCTTATTTTCTTGTATGTACACTGTGTTACATAGATGCAAGCCAGAAACAGAGGAGAGTACTGCGATTGCTGCCCAAGGCAACGAGTCGCCATCCAGAGCCACAGAGCCAGCGGTCAGCGGGAGGCAGCAGCCCAGCACGTCCCGAGTGCTGGGTGGCGTGCCCCCAACCACACCAGCTGCTGAGACGCACGTCAGCGTCGCCCACGAGTTGCAAGAGGAGCAGCCAGCGACAGGAGCCACTACTGAGGACGGGAGCTCTCACAGCCCAGAGCAATAGCTTCACGAGCCTGACTGCCGATGCTGGAGACTGACCTGCAGAGCTGAAGGAGCCCGACGACGGACTCCTGTCAGGAGAGGCCGTATGGGAGATCACATCACTACGGTCTCACCGAGGTTATAAAAACGCGGCGCACACCAGGGACGGCCCTTTTTCGCCGCCAGCCACCGTCGAGACAACATCGTTTCCGTGGAATACTTTGCCTGACATTTTTCTACCCACATTTTATTTTGTTGTATTTGACTATTTAATTAAAGCATTAAGGTACTTGTGTTATTGTGAGTTTTTTCAAAGTGAATTAGGGTCAAATACACAAGACTATATTAAATTTTTTTTTGAATTTTCTTAGAAAATGCGAAGAAACTTTTTCCCCAACCTATTAGAAATATTTAGTTTTTTTTTTGTTATTTTAATTTTCGTATGCTGCACTGGTTGAAGTCATCACGTCAACGCCGGTTGTCGCTGAAAACCAGCATTATGCCGAGCGATTGCCGTTTTGCGTGGATGTGACGCATATTTTCCCCCAGCTCGCTATTTTTTATATTTGTGTCATACACATACATACATAAACTCACGCCTTCTTCCCATAGGGGTAAGCAGAAAATACAGAAAGCCACCTGCTACGATCCTTACATACTCCTTTTGCCTCGTATACGTTCATACATCTGGTCATACACGCACGCCGGTTGTGAGTACTACGCGCCTGACCTTTCTGAAGAACATCACCAATAAGGTCACTATATGTCTTCCTAGGGCGTCCCCTCTCTGCGTCATGTTTACTGCAAATAAACGTATTTTCTTTCTTTCTTTTCTATGATGATCCAGGTATTCATACACCACCGCCCACCCTACAAAAATTCTCAAAACTGTATCGTTTTACTTAGCCCTGTAAACGCGTCCTTACATTGTACACAAGTTGTACGAGTACGTGTATATGTTCCGCCGTTAGTTAGCATTGTATTGTGTGTTGACTAGCCCAGAACTAGTGTATCTACGTGTAAGACAATTAGTTTAGCAGCGTATTAGTGATGTTATGGGTCTCCTGTTACTAACGAATTAGTGTATATGGATTGCCAGAATTAAAATTAATGGCGTGGGTAGATTGTCAATTGTTTTGTAATATTATTGAATCAATTTAATTAATTACTTACATGACAATAAGATGATAACAAGAGCTAAAATACGTTTTTTCTTTGCCTTGTCCACCCGCCACATATCAGTTTATCGCAGTCCACTGCTGGACATATAGGCCTCTCCCAGGCTGCGTCACAACACCCTGTCCTCCGTATCCTCTTATGAACCCAACTAAGTAAAAAACTTAAGAAGTTGTTTTTCAAAAAACGCTCAGTAGGTAAGTACCTACCTAACCGAACGTGAAAAAATATGTAGTTATTTTTTTTTTATAAAACACGCTTTTATCTCGCACTAAAATTATAAAATAATTAAATTGACTCGTATGTATTAGTTCTTCTTTTATATCCAATGGTTAAATAAAAAAGCGTAGAGCACTTTGTATAAATTAATTAAAAGTACACACAACACTAAAAAGCTTCACGCTTTTTGATTTAATCATCTATTATATATATTAGGTCTTTACCTATGAAATTGCCGTTCTGCAGTACTGGCCATTTCAAATCAAAATAATTTTTGTTTGGCTAAGAATTCTAATTTCAAATTAATTTTATTTTAAAAACATGGATTTTTTTTTCTAAAAGTAGTCATTTCTTTATTGATTAGTGTTACATTTTCATCGCATTTCAATCTTTTTCGTCATCATGGATACGTTAAAAATTCGAGTAATTATGGAATATGAGTACCGTCGTGGCAGCAACGCGGCACAAGCGGCACGCAACATCAACGACGTTTACGGAGCTAACACTACAAACCAACGCACCACCTGTTATTGGTTTGCTCGCTTCCGTTCTGGAAATTTCGACCTGAAAAATGAACCTCGCGGTCGTCCGAAGACTTTGGTCGACAATGACGAATTAAAGGCGATTGTGGAAGCTGATGATACACAATCTACGGCTGAATTAGCAGCAGCTTTCGACGTTAGCGTCAAAACAATATTGGTCCATTTGCGTCAAATTGGCAAGGTAAAAAAGCTTGACAAATGGGTGCCCCACGAACTCAATGATCGCCAGCGCGAAGTACGCGTCGAGACGTGCCTTGCACTGCTCAACAGACACACAAATGAAGGAATTTTGAACCGCATTGTTACCTGCGATGAAAAATGGATTCTGTTTGATAACCGTAAGCGCTCAGCAAGTTGGTTGGATCCTGGTTCAGCACCTAAACAATGCCCTAAACGAAAACTTACCCCTAGAAAAGTGATGGTCACTGTTTGGTGGTCTAGCGCCGGTGTGATTCATCACAGCTTCTTACCAAACGGGGTGAGCATTACTGCAGATGTGTACTGTGAAGAACTGAACACAATGATGGAGAAGCTGGCGCATCTCCAACCAGCATTGGTCAATCGCTCGTCTCCGCTGCTCCTGCACGACAACGCGCGACCTCATACTGCACAGCAGACGGTCTCCAAGTTGCAAGAACTGGGGTTGGAAGCTCTCCGTCATCCGCCCTACTCACCAGACCTTGCGCCTACAGACTACTACTTTTTCCAGAATTTGGATAACTTCTTGGCGGGAAAAAAATTTAATACCCGAGAGGCAGTACAAAATGCCTTTGAAGAATTTGTTGCCTCCCGTCCAGCTGATTTCTTTAAGAAGGGCATCAATAAACTGCCACTGCGATGGCAAAGATGCATTGATTGCATGGGTGATTACTTCGATTAATACAAATAAAAAATTCATGAAAAAAAATCGTTTAAATTTTTTCATACAAAACGGCAATTTCATAGGTAAAGACCTATTATATATATAAAAATGAATCCCTATTTCCCTTGATCACGCCATCACGCGTGAAGGGCTGGACCGATTTCACTAATATTTTTTTGTTGTGTTCCTCATTGTCAGGAGAAGAATCTTATGAAATAAAAAAATAAGTTTGTTGATCGGAACGTTACAAAATTTAAGAAAACTTAACGCCAATATTAATTTTACATAACTGTCAGTTGTTTGAAATAACTGTCAGCGATTGACAGAATGCGCGGCAAATATCGTATAACACAGATGGATCGGTTGATAAATGAGTCGATAGTTTTAGTTTTAGTCAATAGTCAAAACTAAAACTAAACGACATATTACATTCATAGTTAAGACAGGACAACGTCTGTCGGGTCAGCTGGTTAGATTTATACTCGTAACAAGAACTAATACAAGTCAATTTAATTATTTTTTAATTTTTTGTGCGTAAAGAAACCGTGTTTTTTTTAGTATTTTTTTTAATTAGGTAAATATTTTAATTTTTAACTTTTTAGTCTAGTATATTCTTTATTTAGTTAATACGTCTACAGTATCATCTCTTGGCTCCATCATCAGACCCTCGTTACCAATCATAATCTATTGGACTCGTCAAAACCAATCATATGAGCATAAACTCGAGCAGTTTACAGTAGCCCCTGAAAAGTTCCACTATCCACCTCCTGGCTTCATCATCAGATCATCTCCAAGATACCAAATTATAGTTTTATATACATACAAAGTTTAATTTCGATACGACCATTAGAAGTAGGTTGAAATTGACTTCTAAGATTTTTTTGCATGGTTTCTTAGTTACAAGTGAAGCTAATAAAAGCATAATAAAAAGATCTCCATACATTTTTAACCCACGGATATCTCCCTCGTCGTAATTTCGTAACACTGGAGTTTTTCAATTCGCCATTTTTACTTTTTACAACTCTGATTGGGCGACGTCGGCTGAGTGAAACGGAACGCACCGAGAATGTTAAATAAAACCTATTTGCTTGAAACTTTTTGCGTGGCGAACTTTATAGGATATTGGAAGAGCTTTTTATTCGTTTTCTATCTGCGTTTAGTGTGATTGTAGGCACACGGTGTAAACGAAAGGTTGAATCAGAGGCGGTTTGACTTCCTGTAGAGCAACGGTTGTGTTGACTTCGCGAGGCTTTTAGGTTTTGAGGATAAACTTGATGTTTCATTTAGCTAAGTTTTTCAGGGTTTTTTCAGAATTTTCAGGTTGTGCAATTAAACTAAGCTAGCGTTTTGTCCAGACATAGAGTAAGCAATAGTAATTAGCTAAGCTAATTGTAATTATTACCTAGGATATCTCCTCAGGTACCACCGCTATCTAAGTCGGTAATCTCAGGATTAAGGAATAACAGTCAGATGTATCGTCACACATCAACACTATACTCGAAAGGTTTAGGTAATTAAATAAAGGTAAACAAAAAAAACCACGTGACTCACAGATACCAAACCTTTTATTTCAAATGTTAAAATCATATTATAATAGGCTGACTGACTGGCTAGACTGCCTCGTTGGTTTAGTGGTCGCAAGCGCTACGGCTGAGCATGAGGTCCTAGGTTCGATTCCCGGGTCGGCCAAAGTGTTATTGGGTTTTTCCATCTGGAATTTCTCAGTAGCAGCCCGGAGTCTGGATTAGTGCCCGTTTGATGGCAATAGGCTCGCCCCCTATTACATGGGACTTAAACATATCTGACGAAATGTGGGTGTACTATAGGTACACCTCTGCCTAACCCTTCTGGGAATACAAGCGCGATGTTATGTTATGTTAATTGGCTCTATTCTGAATCGGAATCTGAGGAAGTTGAGGAACTATCTGTCACATGAATTATAAAACGTTCAGTGGTATCATCAATTATTTTGTCCAATTTAAACATTTTCTGTTCTTCTTTTATTACGTGACCCTCACAATTCTTCCAATTCTCAGCAGTCACATTACCTAAAGCCTCTGGCAAAAGAATTTTTAGTTCAGCCATTTTAAAAGTTTTATTTTTCTCGGCTACAAACCCCTTAACTTAAGCCCATATTAGCTCAATTGGATTGAGCTCACAGTGGTATGATGGTAGCCGCAATACTATGACACCATTTTCCTTGGCTAACTCATCCACAACATAGGATTGGTATTTGTGTTTTTCATATTTCACTTTTAGTAATAGTTGTGCTTTTAATTCTGTTTCTTCAAAGCAATATATTTTCTGTTAACCACTTCTGAATGTCAGCCTTTCTTGTTGCGGTGGTTGGCACTTTTTCTTTTTTCCTACTGTGATATGGTGCATTATCCATCACCAAAATTGAGTCTTTTTCCAGTTTGTTGAAAATTGTGGTGATCCATTTCTCAAAATTATGTGCATCCATTTCTGAGTGGTAATCACCATCACCCTTAGTTGCTTGAAATATAAGTTCTCCTCCTTCAACAAAACCACTTGATGAACCTGAAACAGGGTTTTAAATAAAATTCAACAACTGACTAATAATCATATTTTGTTATAAATATGAGCCTCTCACATGTACTATGACTTAAAATGTTAATTTATTAAACATTGCCTCGCTGGGCTAGTGGTCACAAGCGCTACTGCTGAGCATGAGGTTCACGGTTCGATTCCCAGGTTGGGCAAAATGTTATTGTCTATCTCTGCTACTGAGGAATTCCAGGAGTCTGGAGTAGTGCCCGGGTTGATCGCAATAGGCTCGCCCCCTATTACATTGAACTTAAACATAACTGGCGAAATGTGGGTGAACTATAGGTACACCTCTGCTCTCCCTTCGAGGAAACAAGGCGTAATATTATGTTTATTAAACATGATGTTTATCACAAGCATAAAAAATATAATTACCATCTTGGCATTTCTATTAAAGGCTATAAGTTATATTCAGATTACCAATGTGGCCTAAAATGAGGCGTTTTCCTTTCCCGCTGGGATTCTTCAACCCCGTAGACAAACCCTGCCTGTGAGCCTCTTTGCAGGATGTTATTGTAGTATCTTGCCATGTTGAAGATTAGGTGTGTCCTGCAAAAATAAATATTAATATGTATATACATGACATTTACAAATGTAACAGTGTACAATATTTATTTTCAAAACATATTAATCTTGTTATCATACCTTCATTGACCCATGTTTCATCCAAATAATATATTTTCTTTCCGTCTCTTCTTTATTTTGCAATATCATTTAAATACTTTATACGCCATGCTGCAATATCTGGTTTGTCTATAAGCATACTCTTGCGATTGCGTTTGGAGTATTTAAATCCTAATTTCTTTATCAACTTAAGCATCACATCTTTTTTTATATTAGGCAGACTGTCATCATTATTTACGCTTTCCAAAACTTTATCATTTCTTAAAAAAAAAAAACATGTGTACTTTTCTCCTCACTGCGGCTAAATCCATATCATCAAAAGTGACAATTTTGGTTGGTTTTGTTGCCGGTGAAGGAGGAGACTGAACTCTATGTGATGTTTTGTACTGATTAATAACTCTGTACACAGTTGGTACACACATACCCATTATTTCAGCATTTTTTTTCGCTATGTCTGTTTTCAACGGATAACACTCTTTGGGCCATATTTCTTCTACATATTTAAACTTTAAATTCTATTAATTCTAAGACTCGTAAAGATATAGTTGATCTGTCGGTAGAACATAACATTGAACTGTCCTGTGTAGAGCTAGATAAGCATGTTTTAGTGTGCGTTTACAGACCCCCAAATTATCAAAACTACTCCATATTTGAGTCAGTAATGGAAGATCTTCTAGCAAAGCTTGCAACTGGTAAAAAATCGCTAATTATCTGTGGTGACTTCAATATTAATATCTTAGAGAATAGTTCTAATAGCAGTCGATTATTAAGTCTTTTTAAATCATTCAATTTGTCAAATGTGTTTTCAGAACCAACCCGCATAACTAAAAATTCTGCTACATGTATTGATAATGTTTTTGTAGCTGCGACTACTTAGATAAAGCCATCGTAAATTATCTCCCTTCTGATCACAGCGATCAAACCGTTGCTTTCAAGTCCAACACATCATTACAAAAAATTCAGATACAATCTAGACAAATAACACCCAACAATCTAAATAAATTTAATAATAACTTAATTAGTAAGTTAAGTATACCGAGCCATATTATAAATAATGTAAATGAATTGTATGAGGAATTCTTTTCGGTAGTGCGCACCGAGTTCAATATTACTCTAAAAAATAAAACAAAAACTATTTGCCCAAATTTTTTGTTCAGTGACTGGGCAACTAAGGATATTAGGAAAAGTAGGGAAAATTTATTTGAGCTGTATGGCCTTAAGCCTTATATTAACTCTGAAACTTTTAATAAATACGTTGCTACTTACTCTAAAACTTTTAAAAATACCTGCAAGGTAGCTAAAGCCTTGTACATTAGCAACAAGATCACATCAGCCGATAATAAAATAAAGACGGTTTGGAAAATTATCAATAATGAAACTAACAGGAATAAAAGACATAATAATGATTTCAAACTCGAGACTTCTCGTGGTCCCATAAGCACTAACAAAGAAGTTGCTCAATAATTTGTAAATTTCTTTACCAGTATCCCACTTAAAACTACTGAAACCTTAAACTTGTCACCCTCGCGTTCTATTGACATATTAAAAGCAAACGTTTCATCCTGCCCGACTGAATTTAAATTCAAGCATATAAACCCCATAATAGTATTAAAAGCTTTCAAGCAAATCAAGATTAAACTAACCGAAGATTTATGGTGAATGTCTATCAAAGTGTGTTCCTCCATTATTGAGAATATAGCGCCGTACTTGGCCTTAATATTTAATTTGTGTGTGGATCAAGGAGTCTTCCCGGATCTAATGAAATACAGTAAGGTAATACCACTTTTCAAATCAGGGGATAGTATCCGTGTTGCCGGTTTTCAGCAGGGTGTTTGAAAAGGTAATGCTGAATCAAATGCTCAATCATTTTAACACCAATAAAATCTTACATGATCAACAGTATGGTTTCACCAAGGGACGTTGTACGACTGACGCCGGTGTCACCTTATTAAAACACATATTTACGGCGTGGGAAGAGGCCCAAGACGCTGTAGGAATCTTTTGTGACCTCTCCAAGGCATTTGATTGCGTCGACCACGAAACCCTAATCTTGAAACTTGAGCATTACGGACTTGGAAAACGTGCTCTCAGTTTAGTAGAATCTTATTTAAATGATAGACAACAGCAAGTTCAAATAAATGGTGTCAATTCACTCGGTTTAAAAGTAAAAATGGGTGTACCACAAGGCTCGATATTGGGTCCTTTCCTCTTTTTAGTATATATTAATGATCTACCCCATTTGTTAAAAACTCTACCACAAATGGTGTTATTTGCTGACGATACTTCTTTAATTTTTTAAATTAATAGACGTGCATCAAATCTTGACGACGTAAATAACGCCCTACTGCAGATCCAAAATTGGTTCACTGCTAATAATTTAGTATTAAATGGGAATAAAACTAAGTGTATTAGATTTTCCTTACCAAATGTCAAAAGTACAAATTGTGAGATAGTATTAAATCAAGAGAAACTAGAATTCGTCAATAAAACTGTTTTCCTGGGCATCACGCTTGACTCAAGGCTTCAATGGGGTCCTCATTTAACATCCCTTGCAGGACGGCTAAGTTCAGCAGCTTAAGCTGTGAGAAAAATCCGTCAATTTACTGATGTAGGTACCGCGAGGTTTTAGTTACTTTCATAGTATTATGTCGTACGGTATTTTACTATGGGGACGGGCTGCAGACGTCGAGTCTATTTTTATTCTGCAGAAAAGAGCCATCCGAGCCATATATGGCCTCCGCAGGCGCGACTCTCTAAGGGAACGGTTTAAAGATATTAACATCATGACGGTACCTTGTCAATATATCTATAAATACATTATGCACGTAAGGAAAAATCTACATCTTTTTAGTAAAAGAGGTGAAAGACTATTTATAAGACTAAAGGCAATTAGTTCAACCAGGTTTCAGGCTGGCTAAAGTAGACTCATCTTTCATGGGGTACTGTTTAAAATGTTACAATAAAATACCTCCCCATATTCTTCAACTGAATGAAACTAAATTCAAATCTTGTATAAAACGCACACTATGCAGCCAAGCATATTATAAGTTGGGGGATTACATCGCTGATAAAAATGCTTGGCTCAACGCTGGTCCTGCTCCACAAGGGCGCATAAACTAATTGATTAGCATTTGAAACTACTGTTGGAGCTGCTGAAGATTTTAAAAAACTTATCTTTGCATTGTATAAATTCAATGTTTTAGTATTGTATAATTGCATAGCACATGTGTGAGTACTATGTACCTACTATAAAGCTACCATTTAAAAGGTTTTTCTTTCATTGACTTGAATGTGCCCTGGCGGCTGACAGTATGTCATGCTCACTCTAATGTCTCGCTGGTGGTGGCGTGTGTGTTGGATCATTAAGTTCCCTTCAAAATGGTTGAGCTGAATGGTGCTGATCCATGCGTCATGTTCGTGAACGGGCGCCGTCAGTGGGGACTGGTCATTTCTTAGCTGCCACGGCTTATCTTAATTTAATTTAATATTTGAATTGCTTTTGTCTTTTTATTACGGACGCTTTTAACGTTCTGCATCGTTCTCACATGCATAATTTCAACATGAACGTTGTAATCAATATTTTGTAACCATATTTTGATTTAAAAGAGTGTCCATGGAGTTTCTTGCCCTTTCTTCTCCATAGGTACCTACTACCCTTTGGAATGGGTAACTAGCTTCATCTTTCTGACTGACCGACCCCTTGACAATTCAAAAGTGTCTGTAATTGGTTTATTTGAAATAAATGCTTTGAGTTTGAGTTTGAAATACATTTCTCAATGTCTGTTTCTCAGAGGATGAAAGAGGTCCTGTTTTGAAGCGTGCTTTCTTCGGTGATGGAAATGAGAGTACGGATTTGGTGCGGCTAGTACAAGGCTCGGGTTCACGCATTTTTCAACACTACTAATTTAAAAACCAATAACGATAAATAACAAAACTTAACAATAAGTAAATAATAAAAACAAAACAAAGAAACAAGCTATATTAACAAAATTCAACAAAATCGAAACGCACACGCAACACCGCAAATGTCGAGAGTGCTGTCAAAGTGTCAAAGGCGTCTGGTTAACCGACTAAATGTAATACCTGCTACTTCAGTTGCCATACTACGTCACAGGTGTACTCTTCAATTTAGCAACGTTATCTAATTCGTTGTATATTCTAAAAGTGGAACCTGTCTTTTTGGGCTCTTTATAGTAGACAGATTACAAAATATTATACTATTTTATAAATCTAACACATAAATTGTGCTTAAGCAATTAAATCCATGAAGAGTAGTTTACGAATAAATGATTAAGTTTAAAATACATTAATAAAAGATGAAACTATCTTATGAATCAAAAATAAATTTAATTTTGTTGTAACGTATTTTTAAACAAGAAAGTGTCAACTATAAAAAACCCTTTTTATGATTTGTTTACCTTTATTTCAGTACCTAAACCTTTCGAGTATACGTCACTACTAAAATGCTTCAGCTTCAATACCAACTTCAAGCAGGAATAACTAATTAATTATACCTGTAACATGACTTGCCAAAACTTCCCTACTTCCTGGAAACCTCCGAAATAGATTGTTCGACTAAAATCACAGTGAGCCGCGAAAGCAAAACACCGACAAGAGAGAGAGAGACAGCAAATCATTGTAAATGTAAATTTAATTAGAGCGAGTGAATCGGACAATTAGTTTAAGAGCTGCCGAACTGAGCCGAACTGCTGAGTTGATACTGAATTATAGGCGGCGGTGTTGTTGTTTGTTTTAATTAGGAAGGTGCTAAGTAGCTGTGCTGTGATTGTTTTACTTGTTTCGGAATTAGATGCAAGGAAGAGCTGCATTTATTCTATCTATAAACGATTTTGTTACTGAGATGGTTGTCACTTATTCTTTGTTGTATTTACACCGTTTAAAACAACTTTGAACAGAAGGAATAAAGGGTGAAATTATCGTCATTTTGGAAGAAATAAAACGGCCATGTGCTTGTCGGACCGCGCACGATGAAGGGATCCGTAGTTTGTATGAATTTATTCCGAAAACAAACTTAGCATTGTAGTTGAAGAACATGTTCTCGCATACATCGATATACGTCACGGTCAATTCTCCAATTGCAAATGTAAGTTTGTAATCAGTTTTTTTTTTGTGTGATCAATCGACAAATTAACGATGTTTCGGACTTTTTTCTTTACTTGTGGTGTGAGACCTTACTTCCTTGTCAAATTTCATGATTCTAGGTCAACGAGAAGTACCCTATAGGTTTTGATTTATTGGCGAGTATCAAAATAAGTCGCATAAATGGCCGTATCTTTTTATTGCGTTGACTTAGAAGCTTGATTTTTTTCGAGTTCCAAGGGACCGTACACCTACGTATTTGATATTAATTTCAACTTGAAAACTCCACGTGTTCCTGAGAAAAAGGGTTTTGACAGACTGACAACGAAGTGATTCTATTATGTATAAGGGTTCCGTTTTTTCCTTTGGAGGCACGGAACCCTAAAAATAGATGTTTCGATATCAGTTTCTTAATGTAAAAACAATATTATGTTACTAATTATTATGAAACACTGCATCGTCTACGAAAAAAAATATAATAAGGCTACGGCGTAGGCCCAACGTGACTACGCCACTGTTTGTGTAGCAAACTTTGTCAAAACAATTCTGTTGATATTATGACATGTAAAACATTACTGCTTGATTCTTAATTACTTGAGTTTTTGTCATGTTACTTGAGAAGACGATTGCCTAATGTTTATAATCTTATTTGTGTTTATTGTATTATTGTTGTTTGTGATGGAATTTCTCAGTAGCAGCCTGGAATCGATTGATGGCAAAAGGCTCACCCCCTATTACATGGGACTTAAGGCGCTTCCCTGACCAAACGAACTTGAGCGTTCGGTCCTTCTCTGTTCTGTCGCTGAGTCTCGCTCTGTCCCGCTCCCTGCGCATGCCAATTTATCATAGAGTTCTCAAACATTGTGGAATTATTTTAATAAAAAAGACAAGTGAGCTTTTGAAATAAAACAAAACAATAATTATTCAGATTTTTAAACTATCTATCCATTAGTGTAATCCTTAAATTATTAGAACGTCACCTTTAAGAAAAGATGCATGCAATCAATAATTTTAGTCACTTTTTTATAAGGAGATTTTAAATGTATTTACAACACATAAAAACAAATAAGAACGTGCAATGTGATGATAGGATAAAGAACATTAAAAAGTAATGTGCTTTTATTACATGTAGTTTATTACCCATAGTGAATGAGTTAATAGCCTTTGAATAACGCACTATGGCAAGGTTTTGGTCGGGGTACCGCCTTAAACATAACTGTCGAAATGTGGGTGTACTACTATTGGTGCACCTTTGCTTAACCCTTCGAGGAATACAGGCGTGATGCTATGTGTTATCATAAACTACAACTCGTAAATGCTGCTGAAGACTGGAAGAGTCCCATTGTGTGCCTAGGTGCCGCGTTCTTACTTGTATTAAACATTGTATGAGGCATCAGATTAACTAGTACCTACCCGAAACACCTCACGTATGTGTACTATATGTGTAGTTTTCAATCAAAATTAATTGGTTATTTCTATCATCATCAATATAAAAATAAATTACCACGTTTTAAAGTGATAACGCCACAGTAATTACAGAGAGGCACAATCTGAGAGGGGCACGTAAATCTACTTAAGTACCCGCGTCTGATCCAACCCTAATTGCAGAATTATCCTGACGTATGGCCGATCTGTATCAAATAAAATTGCTAATTTCGATACCCTTCGATACCGTGTGCTTGAAGGGCGTTACGAAACATTTTCGTAATGTAATTGCGTTACAGAAATATTTAATTTTTATGAAGACTTAGGACGTTAGGTATAAATAAGATATTTAGAAGAAGTTAATAGTAGAGGTCCAGTAAATTGTAATTATATAATATACTAGCTTTAGCCCGCGGCTTCACCCGCGTGGAGGTTGGAAATTATCCTACGTGTTAATGCAGGAAATAAACTATCTGTGTTCCAAATTCCATCCCAATCCGTTCAGAAGTTTTTGCGTGAAAGAGTAACAAACATCCATCCATCCATACATCCTCACAAACTTTTACATTTATAATAATAGCTTTTGCCCGTGGCTTCAACCGCGGCTTCGCTCGCGTGGAGGTCAGAAATTATTCCACTGAAACGTAGTACCGGGATAAAAAGTATCCTACGTGTAAATCCAGGTAATAAACTATCTGTGTTCCAAATTCCATCCAAAACCGTTCAGTAGTTTTTGTGTGAAAGAGTAACAAACATCCATCCATCTAACCTCACAAAATTTTACATTTATAATATTAGTAGGATAATTTACGTGTAAACTAAGTCTATTTAACTTCTTCAGTGACAAAACGTGCACAATTACCTGCATCCTCCAGGACTTTAATGAGGCAAGCGACAGAGTCGTCCAGGTTACTACGTATTTTCTGGTCCGGCAAAATATGAGTCATCGATACGAGAAGAAGAAGATGTGACTCGTCAGGAGTTGAGTTCTAAAAAAAGGGTAGTCGTCAAATTGTCGGTCGTCTGGGTGCGTTGCACATCTAAATCAAATCCCGACTGAATGTTTATATTATTCATATATTTAAAATCCTTTCTTGGCAGTTTCGTAATCCCGTTTCATAAACCTAAACTTTGTCAATGAAATGTTCATCGATGGCCATCCCGGTGTCATTAGCATTCAGCATATAAAGAGAGGACGACGACGAAGGACGAAGGGGCGGAGACGTGACGCGAAAACCTGAACATTTTCATTTACTTGTCAATGAAATAGTTTTATTTATGTTTCTCTTTTTAGCCTTTGATCTTTGAATTAGAAAATAAACTACATTTGCATATATAGTAGATTATGCTATAAGCAAGCAAGCAGCTGTGCTGTGTGCAGTTAAGCAGTGTTTTAATGTCGCAGGCATTATTTAGAATCCTGAAGGCATCGAAGAAAGCTAGGGCTCCCGAGCGAAGCGAGGGAGGTCTGAGTTAAACCCTGAGCGAAGCGAGGGAGTTAAGACTAGAATCCTGAGAGCAGCGAGGGATTCAAGCTCACCCAAGATGAAGACACGTTTATCCCCGAGGAGAATATTCTACTTTTCACACCACGTACGAAACAGTAAAAAGCAATAGTGGGTACTAGAATCGAAGTATTTATTAAAATTACAATTACATTTAGTAGACCAGACCTATTTAAAACAATTAAAAGTTAAAGGTAATGTTTGATATTAGACCAGTTGTGGAAAAACAAAGTTATGATTTTGTTCGGTAAATTTATTGAAGTGGAGGTAGAGTTTATTTGCGTATTGCTGTTGAGTAAAGTTTAAAAAACTTGTGTCTGGTGAGGATCATTTTGGATCGTGAAAGTTGTTGAAGGTGGTGCGTGAGGCAGCGGGCTAGATGAATAGTGTTTTGATGTGGATGGTTGCGGTAACAAAGGTGTCTGAGGATCAGTTATCGATGGTGTTTTTAGTTTGAGGTTGTCATTAATGCGGCAACTTATTTTATCCTTATTCTGTATAGAATTTTCAATGTAGCCCTCCACTACTACATCAGATTTCCATCCACAGTGTCTTTTAATCTGGGTCATGTCTGCTTTTGAATCCGCCAATAGAGTAGCCAATGTTCTCCTGGAACAATGGACCGTGTAGAGCTCGGCATTAGTCAATTTCAGGTATTTCGCAATTTCTTTCGGCATGGTGCTGAAATTTATTTTTGCCAATGACTTGCCTGGTGCACTTGCTATTATTATAATCTACGAAAAATATTTGAGGGGCGTAGAGCTTGTTACTTTTCGTCAATTCTTACGTGTTCTCCACGGACTACGAATTACCGTTCTTTCTTTGATTTCGTATCTGACAAATTTACCAGCAACGAATCTGAAGGATTTCCGATATCTTCGATTTTAATGTTTAAGAGTTCATTTCCATGACAATCGCCATTCACTCCAAAAATCAAGGCCACCTGTAACAAAAATAGACGGGTGGACGGGTGGGAAGGTAAGTTACGTACTTTAATATAAGTATATTAATTCAGCATTACAAGTTATATACTTTCTTAGATTTGATTGACACATCTTGTAGACAAATTGTAGATAAGACACATAAACGGGGTCAGTCTCTACTAGTTTCTAGTTGCTAGCTAGCTAGCGAAGGTTTACAATAATATTTAACTTTGATTGAGCGCAGAAATCTCGATATTTTGGCTTGTCGAAACATTACGCAACGCTCTCTACTGAAGCAGATCGCTCACAAGCGATCGATGCATGAGCGAGTCGCTAGTAAGCATATATTATTAATGAAGGGCGAAGAATTGAATTGAATCCTGAAAATAGCACAGTATTCTTGGGCTTAACTTTGGATGCTAAGCTTCAGTGGGGCCCACATATAGATAAATTGTCAAAAAAGCTAAGCTCCGCAGCATACGCTGTTAGAAAAATCCGTAATTTAACCGACACAGAGACAGCCCGTTTAGTGTACTTTAGCTATTTTCATAGTGTTATGTCATACGGTATTCTGTTATGGGGAAATGCCGCCGACATTCAGACTATTTTTATTTTGCAGAAAAGAGCTGTTCGATCAATTTATAAATTAAGTCCGAGACAATCTCTCAGAGAGAAATTTAAGGAGATTAATGTAATGACTGTGCCTTCTCAATATATTTATGAAAATCTTTTATATGCACATAAAATATAAAATTGTTTAAAAAATACAGTGATATCCATAATATAAATACTAGGAATAAACACAATTTGTTGTACCTACAACAAGGCTCAAAAAAATAGGCGGCTCGTTCAGGTGTCAATGTATTCGCTTTTATAATAAACTTCCAAGCCACGTTCAAGATCTAAGCCTTAATAAATTCAAATCATTAATTAAACGTAAGTTGTGCCAGAAAGCTTTTTATACCGTTAAGGATTATATTGAGGACAAAAAGGCTTGGGATTGAGTTGCTCCAATTTTTGCATACTGAATGTTATTTTTTTTTTGATTATTTTATATTTTTGCTAAATTTTTTAGTTTTTTATTTTACATAAATTTTGACATTTTGATAATTATTATATATACAATTTCATGACAATTTACTTTGTGAAGTATAGTATTATTATTTATTTATTGTGAATGTGAGGACTATGTAGGTAACTTTTATTTTTTATTTTATTTTTTCACTTTCTCAGGTAGTTTCAATGATAATCTGGCAGTTTGAGTGCTTTATGCGGCCTACCCAAATGTCCTTTCTTTGGTATTGTTCGTCGAGTGGTTGAGCTCCTTAAGTTCTGAGTTGAGCTCCACGATTAGTGACAAATGCGTGGACTGGACAGGTCCACTCAATCTGTGTGGTTTTTCCTCAAAAGACCATTTCAGACATAAATCTACATGGTCTTCACATGATCTGACCAAGATTATGTCTGGACTTTAAAAGAGACTGTGACCTCTGAGTTTGTTTCGGCCTTTCTTCTCAGAGTAGTCAGATAGGAAACGCCGACCTCATCTAGTTTTAAAAATATGATTGACGTGTAAAAGTGTTTGTATAAACCTACTTACAGAAATAAAATCATTTATCATTTATCATTTATATCTTAGTTTTAATTTTTAAAATTTTAACATTGCCATCTATATTTATTCTTGAAATCGTTGTGTTTGTCAGGAATAATCCTAAATTATTTCCGCGCACAGCAGATCAATTTTCCAGGAACAGGCGTGACCAAACCCAACTATGTGTACTTCCCTGTAGGACTGCACTTGTACGCAAAAGTATTTTTCATATGGCTCCAATTGTTTACAATAAGTTGCCTAAAAGTTGGAAGGAGCTTAATAATGTGTACACTTGAAAAGAAAACTTAAGACATAGGTATTTAGTAAACCAAGCATATTATAACATTAAGGAGATCCTAGAGGAAAGATTTGTATTGACATAGTTGCTTATTTAATTTGATATGATTATTGTTTACAGGTCTTATTAACCTATTTTTGTTTTTTATTTTTGTTTGTTTTTTTTTGTTATTTTAAATTTATTACAATATTATTATTATTCTTTAATTACCTACTTAATTTACTGTTATTTTAAGAGAATGTTTTAATTAATAATATTTCTTGATATTTGCACGTCACATCATGTGGCAAACACGTCAGTACCTACTAATGTTGTTACCATCCTATATGTATGTATTTTCTTGTATGTATGACACATGTTTAAGCAAATAAATAGTATCTTATCTTAGTTACTAAAAATTAAATCATTAGGTAGGTACTTACTTTTGTGGCAAGAAAGCTGCGGTGTGGAAAAATAATTTCAATTGTTTGGTGAATTCTATGATAAATGAGCGTGCGCAGGGAGCGAGACAGAGCGAGACTCAGCGACGGAACAGAGATGGACCGAACGCTCAAGGTCGTTTGGTCGGGGAAGCGCCGTAAGTACGATTCCTTGGAATTTTCTGGGAGTAAATTGTTGGCAATGCCAATGGCTTCGGATTGAATGTACTCCGGAGTTAAATCACTATGGTCACTCGACATTTTTGTGACAATTTGTAGTTTGTTTATCAGCAAAGCTATTTGTAATATTCGCGCCTTTTTGATTTGTGTTAAAAAAAAAATGTGTTCTCTCGGTGGTCAGTTCGATTTCCAAACAATTAATTTTTTTAGTGCAGGTCCTAATAGTAATAGTGGCATGGAATTAGTATGTACTGTGGAAAATGTTTGTATGCGATTTTTACTTGAGGTTCCAATGTTCCAATGTTCCAATTTCAAATCCCATTAATGACCGGCGGGTCATAGTGAAATTCAGTACGATCATGAGTACAATATTAATGCCCGGCTAGACCCCAGCGCTTTAATGACTTACTTTAGGTTAGGTTTACATGACATATAATTTGACATTGTCGAGCAGTGGACTTAGCATGACGCTGTCTATTTCTTCGAAGAATAGACACGGCTATTTCCATACAAAGTGACATTTCGTTTCTCCATTTTTGACATCGCACCGTAAAAATCCTTCTAAAATCTGTTAATTTGTCTTTCGTTTCTACCGATCATTCTCAAGGTCCTTTTTAATGTAGACTATTTCAGAAGACAGTTGTCTAAGGTAGTGAAGACAATTAGATTTTTTAATCGCCATGCTAAAGACAGTAGAAAACTTTTTACTCGACGGCCACAAAGTATAAAAATGGAATGGAAAAATTGAATTTTTCACTGTTTGTATGGAAATGTGAAAAAAATTACCTACATGTTGAGTTTTAGGGGTTTAAGGGTTTCATAAAGAGGGTCGAAATTTTCATAATTTTTGCGTTAGGACACACCATTTTCGAGATATATGCAAAACAAAAGATAAACGTGAATAAATTACTGAATTTCGTAAAAAGTGCAGTTGATCCTTTCTACTTTGCTGCCGTCGTACTGTCTTCACGAAACGTCATTTTTGTCTAGTCTTCCTTCGACAAGACGGTGCTTGTGCTAAGCCTGCAGGTGGTGTGAAAAAGAGATTTAAAGAACAGGCAAACGAGGCAAACCCACATGAGGTGACATACAGCTGAATATCCAGCCCATTTACAGATTATATCTTCGGGTTAATTCAAAAAGCAACTAACTCGGTGATTTTGGGATATTGAGTTTAAATATACCCACCGATTCAAAATTTTATTCTCTTTCTACTGGTAAAACATACTTAGCCGTGCGATGCTTTGTTTCGGAGATAATGAATGGTGAAACTAACTATCTAACCATGCCGTAAATATACGAAACAAATGTACCTTGTTTATCAGCAAAACTATGTTTTGTATCGAAGTCAAACAAGATTCTTAAATTTAATCAGTTTTCAAAATACAATGAACGATGTGTGAACGATGTATGAACGTAAACGAGGCAAAAGGAGTATGTATGGATCGTAGCAGGTAGCGTTCTGTAGTTTCTGCCTACCCCCATGGGAAGAAGGCGTGAGTTTATGTATGTATGTGTGTCAAAATAAAATAAAACCTACAAAATAAACAGAATTTTGGGAAAGAAAAACGATCACATCCAATTATATGGTTTTAGTCCTACTTAGAAACAACAGGAAATTCAATGATAATAGCAGTTATTAAAGGACCTTTACCTGATGATTATTTATTAATACTTGACCCAAAATCAAGAAGCCATTGTTAATAAATAGGTAGGTTTATTAACAATAACTTTATTTTGTAGGGAGGTAAAAGCAAAGGGGATTTAGGGCCCAAAATGCAATATACTGCGAAACCCTGTAACTTTTCTAAGAACTGCTATAAATCAACGCATACGTGATATAATTATAAATCAGATGCTTTTTTTGTAATAACATTATCTAAGATAGTACCTACATGAAATTTTTTGATACAAACTTTCAAAATGCCCTAGCACAAAATCATAGTTTGAGCAGTTAGTTGGTTTTTGAATTAACCCGGCGATATATTAGGCTGCAATCAATGTTATTACCTATTTGTGTTTTTCTTGTACCATCTTTTTCTATCCGTGGGAAAAAGACTTCACTATATACAGTTCCCTAGTACGATTTTAGAAACTGATCACCACGTCGCCTACCTATACATATTCTTGTTTTAGTATAAAAATTAGAAGAATGAACCATTTTGGAAATCGCCCTATGATATTGTAATTACAAGTTTCATATTAATGCTAAATAGTTTGATGATAATGCATATTTAGTTTGTTTCAACGCTGATTGGTGTTTATTCAGAATTCAAATCAAATATTATGCTACAATATCCGAGCCGCATCGGAAACAGTAATTGCTACTATCGATAGAGTTGATTTTGATTTGGTAAATTTATACGCGGCAATAAATTCTATAAATCCTATTATATTTAGTATTTCGCCATTTTGCAACGCCGTAAAGCAGAATGCTCTGCAAATAAATAAATAGAAGTTAAAAAGTGCTCAAACAGTTCCGTTTGGCAAAAGGTATTGTAAGTACACTCGAGAGCAATGAATCCGGGTCACTTAAAGAATGTTAAAAATCTCGGAAACTAAAAATGATAGGTTAATGCAATAAATTGTATTTAATAGACAATGTAATACTCCTTAAATGAAAGTAAAAAAAATATGAGTCACCATACATTTTATTAACACAAAATTACATAAAGAAAAAAACTGCTGATCTCTCCTTAAAACAAAAATAGGAAACATGAAATTTTTGAACTTTATTACGATTTTCTTGAATTTTAATACTTCGTATTGCCTCCTCGTGCTTCCATTACTGCGTTTACGCGGTTTGGCATGCTGTACACCAAGTTCCTTATACGATTTTGGGGAATATTCTCCCATTCCTCTGTGAGAGCAATTTTGAGCTCACGAAGCGTGATTGGGGGAGGGTTTCGTTGTTTTACGCATCTGCCTAGCTCGTCCCAAGCATGCTCGATCGGGTTGATATCCGGGCTGCGCGCTGGCCACTCCATACGAGTAATGTTCATCTCTTGAAGGTAGTCATTCACAATCCTACCTGTATGAGGTCAGGCATTGTCATGCATAAATATAGCATCCTCACCTAAATTGACCATAAATGGACCAACGTGATCATTGAGGATTTCTTCCACATATCTTACGCTAGTTAAAGAGCCGTTTTCTATGATCACCAGCTCTGTGCGACTTTCAGAAGAAATTCCGGCCCACACAAGTACAGACCCACCACCGTAGGCTACTTTTTCTTCGATGCATGCTTGCTTGAATCTTTCCCCTGGTCTTCGATACACTCTGTGTCTTCCATCGTGCTTGTAGAGCATAAATTTTGATTCGTCGGAGAACATAACTTTTGACCAATCTTCAATACTCCAATTTACGTGGCTCTGGGCATATCTTAGTCTTGAAATACGATGCCCACGCTCCAGTTTAGGGCCGTTTGCAGGTCTAAGGGGTTTTAAGTTAGATTCAGCAAGCCGACGTCTTACTGTCCATGCACTTGGGTTACTTCCTCCGAGGCGTCGAAACTGATTTGTGAGTTCAGTTCCTGTGAGAAAGCGATTTCGAAGCATGGTGTTCACCAAGTATCGGTCTTCTCGTGCTGTGGTACACCTGGTTCTGCCCGTTCCTGGTCTGCGTAGGTTAGAACCAGTTTCTTCGTAACGTCGGAGAACTCTTTGTACTGTTGACAGCGACACACCGACAGTCCTGGCTGTATCGCGCTGACTCCGGCCGGTTTCCAGCATTGTAAGTATTCTGGTGCATTCTTCAGGCGTAAGCGACATAATTTCAGCTTGAATAATGAATATAGAGCACTATCAACATGGTTTATGTACCCACATAAATGACAGATTACAAACAAAAGCAAAACCAAATCCTGTAATTTCGTAGTTCCATCTTCGAAAGTGGCCCTTTTTCAAATTTGATTTTTTTATGATATAACTTTACAATAACTAAGAAGTTTTAATACCTTCATTTAAGGAGTATTACATTGTCTATTAAATACAATTTATTGCATTAACCTAGCATTTTTAGTTTCCGAGATTTTTAGGATTCTTTAAGTGACCCGGATTCATTGCTCTCGAGTGTATATCAGCTTGAATGAAGAAAAAGGATGACATTATGACAAATAGAGCCTTAGAGCATGTCATAGTCCAGCTAAACTGAACAGGTAAATTTGCGTCAGTTTGGCCTGACTGGAAGCGGTTTCGAGCCCTTTTCGTGAAATACGTCCTGTGACTATTCGTGGAACTTAAAACGATGGAAAAATACTTAAATTATAGGTATCGGTAATCAACATGAGTAAAACTCCGCGTCTGCGGGATTTCTTTCGTGAACAGCAGTAGTTGGGATTCCCAGGTTCTGGCTCACTAGAACTGGGATGTTTCTCGAACACGTGGAGTGGGGTGAAAGTCATAAGTCAAACTTAAAAAAAAAATGGTTTTGGGATGCGCTGATTCTATATATGCGCTCCTTTTTTACGTAGCATGTTCTGTTGCAAAGATACATAAATCAATTAGTCTCTAGATTTGCTGTATTGTTGTGCATTGGTTAATGAGGTACCCTCATTACCATTATTGTAACTCACCGTCTGCAACTCATTACTAATTAATGCCACGTTATTACAACGGTTTCTTAATAAAGCCTAATGGTATATTCACAATAAAACTACGTACTTCTTTATTCGTTATTTTTATTACATTTCAATCTTATTTCGTAAAATATGTATGAAACATTTCACCTATTAAAATATCATTGTATACAGTGTTCCCTGTAAATAAATTTACAAAATTCGACATAATACATACATAACATTTATGAAATAAATACATTAAACAGTACTCGCCACAAACTGATGTAAAAACGTTTTGGATTCTATCCGTATTCCAGTCCAATCTTTTACAATTCCGATTAAAAAATATTTGATGGTGTCCTTTAGGTGCTCGTCCATATGAATCGAAATATTGCCCAACACCATTCCCATCAATATGTATGGCTACCCAATGCGACCCTGGCTTATCATTAGTATCCAAATTGCTGAACATATACGTTGGTACTTGAGTTTAAATTGGTAATCTGTTTGCAGCGTATACATTACTTTCTAGACTTCGATGAATTTGTTTTAAATGTTTCTGTATTTATATTGTATTCATGTTGTGTCATTGATATAAACCTATTACAGTACCAATCTATCCAGTGGATCGTATAGGAATGTTGTCATGATTAAGCATGATAAAACGTTAAAAATAATTAAACTAAAGATGTAGTCCTATCATTTAAAAGCACTTAATACATGGTTTATATAAACCCCTGCAATCGCTAAAACCATACAGTTGAGTCGGCGGAAGAAGGTAGTTTGGATTACTTATAGTACAACAGTTGATTATAACTCTCAACATATAGCAATAGTAATAGAGGTAAGCGATTTATTTACTTTTATATTTCTAACTAAATGTTTAAATAACTGTTTACCTGATGTGTACTACATACGAGTTTAAAACGATCATCGTGTTGTTGCAGAATTCATTCAACCTCGGTGATGATAATACTTACAAACATTACTACTATCCACTCTCCCCTCGCGATGAAGAAGACAGTTAAGAAATGGGTATTCAAACGAATAGTAATACAAGGAAAAGGAAGTCTTCAGTGAGCAATTTAGAAGAATTTTTCGAGGTACAACCAAAAACAAAAAGAAAAAGCCACTATCATTAACAGTGGTTCGAGCTGTAGCAGGAGGGGTATCTTATCTATCAACTAATACAGAGGACGAGAACCAGTCAACGCACCTAATTAAAGTCAAAATTTACGACGTGAAAAACTGGCGAGAATTCCAACAACGGAGCATTGGAAACATGCCAATTTACGTATAAAGTACTATGTCAAAGAAAACGACAGCAAAATATTCGACAACACCAACAAAGTAATATATTTACGAAAGAAATTGCCGAGAGTGATAACGTGAAAAAGTATTTTTTTAATAATGACGAATAGGATAACAATTCACCTCATTGTTTTCATTTTCCATCACAGGAAAGACTTAATAACCATCAACAGTATGATTGCGCTTATATTTCTACAGAATATCCAAACGATTGGGATTCTATGAAGGATTGGTTTGATAAAGCAACATCAAATAATTAATTAAAATTTGATAAATTACAGAAAAAATTAGAAATTCCTTTTGTAGTCTATGCAGATTTTGATGCATTTTTAAACCCGATAGAATCATGTAGTAACGATCCATCCAAACCTAGTACACATAATATTCAAAAACATGAAGTTTATAGTTTCCGTTAATAAATTAAATGTTCATATGATAATCGATTATCAAAATATGAGACATATAGTGGACCAAACTGTGCATAAGTGTTTATGGAGCGACTGTGTAAAGATATGAAAACAGTAATTAAAAAAGGTAGTTTCCAAAAATGCCCCGTTTCGTTATCGAATGAAAATAAAATTAAAATTTCTACATCAAACATATATCATATTTGTGAAACAGATTTAAATGAAGATTTATTTTACGATTTGGATTGGCACACTTGTAGTTTTAGATGTGTTGCACATCAAGTGTGTAGTTCTAAGTTCAGAGCTCCTCGTCATGTTCCAATATTTTTACATAATCTCAGTCACTATGATGCCCATTTTATTGTCCACGCATTAAATTTCTAAGATGGCAAAGTTGAAGTTATTCCTCAAAATAAGGAAAGATACATCTCATATTCCAAAAGGATTACAATTAATAATCAACAAGTAAGTTTAAGATTCGTAGATTCCTTAAAAAAAATATCATGTAGTTTAGACCAATTAGCCTAAATTCTTAATGATGAACAGTTTACAGAATTAAAAAGAAACTATCCTAATAAAGAAGATTTTATACGTTTAAGACGGAAAGGTATTTATCCTTATGAAATTATGACAGATTATGATTGCTTTAAACATACATCACTTCCTAATCAACACCAACTTCATAGCTCACTCACAGATTCCAGTATTTCAAATGATGATTACAATCATGCAAAAGATGTTTGGCAACATTTTAATCGTAGTAGTATGTCCGATTATTCGGAATTTTATTTAATAAAAACTGATGTTTTACTTTTGACTGATGCATTTGAAAACTTTAGAAAGCTTTGTATTTAAACTTATGGTTCAGATCCTGGCCATTACTATACAGCGCCAGGTTTAAGCTGGGATGCAATGTGGAAATTTACAAAAATAAAATTAGATTTGTTTACGAACTGTGATAAAATTACTATTTTAGGGCTGGTATAAGAGGGGGTGTATCTCGGTGTACCAATCGTTATGCTAGGACCAATAATAAATTCATGGTAGATTTTGATAATGAAAAACCTAATTTATTTCGCACATATTTTGATGCAAATAATTTATATGATTGGGCAATGTCTCAATCCCGTCCTGTAGGTAGTTTCGAATGGGTAAATTCTAATACCAATTTTAATTTGTCGGATACATCAGATTTCGGTTACGTATTGGAAGCTGATTTGGAATATCCAGATGAACTTCATAATTTGCATTCCGACTTTCCGTTATGTCCTGAAAATATATGTGTACGTAATACTAATGAAACTAAATTATTTCCCAGTCTAAATAATAAAAGTAAATATATTATTCACTACAATTAAAATTACTCATCTACTACTATCATCTACACTACACTACTTAATTAAAATTCATAGAATTCTAAAATTTAACCAGAGTTCTTAGTTAAAAAAATACATAGACTTAAATACTAATTTGAGAACGTTAGCTACATCAGACTTCGAAAAAGACTTTTATAAGTAATTGAACAATTCTGTCTTCGTTAAGACAATGGAAAATATTGAGAAAAGAGTAAATGTAAATCTACTAACTCACTGGGATAACCATGGTAAAGTTTTGGGTGCTCAGAATTATTCATTTATTAATACTAAGATATCAGTTTTTAATGTATTTATAAACGATTCCGGTGTTTCAAAATTTATATTTTCCGATTGAGTTATTTTACTTTTAATTCTATACATTAAAATTCTATTGCCAAAAACAGATTCAACAACTGTAACATTTGTTAATGTGTTTGTGATTGTTGTTTGTGATTTTAAAAGATATTTTTTATGAGTATTGCTATTGATTTGTTAGATACCTTTTATTAATAAATACATGACATGTGTCACATTCCACCTTATTGTTGTCCATATTGTTGGTTCCAGCTGATGATGTAGACGATCCTTCATCCAATATTGTTTTCTTGGAAATTATATTATTTTCATCGGTATAGAAACCCCGTTTCATGCCTCGCCCAACTTGTTGCGGATGACTGTTAAAAGATAAATATAAAAATTATAATTTTTTTAAAGACATCATAAAAGTAATATTTCCTGTAAATTTTTGTACTTCTTATACTTACATAAACTTAGATTCAATAATTGCACATTGAATGTATAAGTCATCATCATAATAATATGATGAATCAAACAATTCCCTATTTTCAATTTGTTCACAAACTCAAACAATACTTGATCCATGTCATCGTGTAAAAGTTCGACTCTCTCAAGGGGTGAGGAGGTGAAAAAGAAAGCACTAACACAAACTTCAATAGCATTTTTCATTATTAAGCAAAGAAGAAATAGATAACTTAGTAAGTAACAGCAAAGGGTTGGTACACCAACTGACGCTTATGCAATGATTGCATTTGGTATTTATAGTATTGAAAAGGTTGTACTACTCAGGTAAATATATTTAAACTGATTACTTTCAAAATAGCCCCACTAATTACTAATTATGTGATTACCTGAACTTAACAAAATGTTTTATTAAGATCACTAATTAGTTCATTAAGTTACCAATAGACACAATAGTTATCCATTAAGCTATCAATTAGGTGAATTGTTATCCTATTTGTCATTATTAAAAAAATACTTTTTCACGTTATTACTCTCGGCCATTTCTGTCGTAATGCTGGATATTACTTTGTTGGTGTTGTCGAATATTTTGTTGTCTTTTTCTTTGACATAGGACTTTATCCGTAAATTGGCATATTTCCAATGCTCCGTTGTTGGAATTCTCGCCAGTTTTTTCACGCCGTAAACTTCGACTTTGATTAGGTGCGTTGACTGGTTCTCGTCATCTGTATTAGTTGATAGATAAGAGACCCCTCCTGCTACAACTCGAGCCACTGTAGATGATAGTGGTTTTTTTTTTGTTTTTTTTTGGTTGTATCTCAAAATTCTCCTAAATTGCTCACTGAAGACTTCCTTTTCCTTGTATCACTATTCGTTTGATTCACCATTTCTCAACTGTTTTCTTCATCGCCAGAGGAGAGTGAATAGTAGTAATGTTTGTAAGTATTATCATCACCGAGATTGAATGAATTCTGCAACAACACGATGATCGTTTTAAACTCGTAAGTATAGTACACATCAGGTAAACAGTTATTTACACATTTAGTTAGAAATATAAAAGTGAATAAATCGCTTACCTCTATTACTATTGCTGTATGTTGAGAGTTATAATTAACTGTTGTACTATAAGTAACACAATCTGACTTCTTCCGCCGACTCAACTGTATGGTTTTATCGATTGCAGGTGTTTATTTATACCATGTATTAAGTGCTTTTAATTGATAGGACTACATCTTTGGTTTAATTATTTTTAACGTTTCATCATGCTTAATCATGACTACATTCCTATACGATCCACTGGATAGATTGGTACTGTAATAGGTTTATATCAATGACACAACATGAATACAATATAAATACAGAAACATTTAAAACAAATTCATCCAAGTCTAGAAAGTAATGTATACGCTGCAAACAGATTACCAATATATACTCAAGTACCAACGTATATGATAAGCAATTTGGATACTAATGATAAGCCAGGGTCGCATTGGGTACCCATACATATTGATGGGAATGGTGTTGGGCAATATTTCGATTCATATGGACGAGCACCTAAAGGACACTATCTAATATTTTTAAACGGAATTGTAAAAGATGGGACTGGAATACGGAAAGAATCCAAAACGTTTTTACATCAGTTTGTGGCGAGTACTGTTTAATGTATTTATTACATAAATTTTATAGATGTATTATGTCGAATTTTGTAAATTTATTTACAGGGAATACTGTATATAATGATATTTTAATAGGTGAAATGTTTCATATATATTTTAGGAAATAAGATTGAAATGTAATTAAAGTAACGAATAAAGAATTATGTAGTTTTATTGTGAATATACCTTTAGGCATTATTAAGAAACCGTTGTAATAACGTGGTATTAATTAGTAATGAGTTGCAGACGGTGAGTTACAATAATGGTAATGAGGGTACCTCATTAACCAATGGACAACAATACAGCAAATCTATGTAGAGCTAATTGATCTATGTGTGTTTGCAACAGAATATGCTACGTAAAAAAGGAGCGCACATATAGAATCAGCGCATCCTAAAACCATTTTTTTTTTAAGTTTGACCTATGATTTTCACCCCACTCCACGTGTTCGAGAAACATCCCAGTTCTAGTGAGCCAGAACCTGGGAATCCCAACTACTAACAGCATACACACAATGGTCGCTCGAGCCGCTGTATAATCTGAAAAGTATCTAATGAAAGTATAAACAACCCTGTTCAGGTTAAATTCTTAGGCAATCACTAAATAAAGGAAATTAATAACACATTCATTCAATTGAAACCTTCTAGGTTTCCACTTTCACCACTATTTTCAAAAAATATTGCTTGAATTCTTAACATTATTAAATTATAATTTAAAATTCATCGAAGAAAATTGAGTTTATGAAATTAACCTCAATTGTCAATGGAAAAGCATTTTATAATGAATGATAATTTCGGGGTAAGTATTCAGGAAATCAAAATCAAAATATTTCATTTCACGTAAACCTACATGGGCATTTCATCATCATCATCATCAGCCTACAGCAGTCCACTGCTGGACATAGGCCTCTCCAATTGCACGCCACTTAGCTCGATCCTCGGCAACTCCCATCCAGCTGCTACCAGCCACCCTGCGAAGATCGTCGCTCCACCTAGCCTGAGGGCGTCCTACCTTACGTTTGCCGATTCGCGGTCTCCACTCAAGAACACGTCCACCCCAACGGTCATCGGTTCTACGGCTAATATAGGCATTTATGAAACGTCAAATGCTGCACGGTTCACGGTTGCACGGTGCACCTGCACGGTTCCAATTGGTTGTTTCCGGAGGATCAAACACAGCACCCAAGTATGTGACACATCGCTACAAATTAGTATCATTCTGTCTGTCTGATCTATTTGCTTACATTTTCATCTTATGATATATCTACAGATATTTTGGAACTGACCATAGGTATATGCGTAGGCCTACCTAGACTTTAACATCCTTCCGGTAGGTATGTTTCAGAGAAGAGGCGAAACTGACGATAAAACTGATCGTAGTGATCATGTACCATTAAAGTTAAATCTAAAAGCCTTTCCACACAAACAAAGAGTACATCACGCTGTTCGCGAGCTTCACAATATTTATCTGTTTGTATCGAGTCTCGTCTACGTAGCGTATTTAATTTCACTTTATTGCTTCGTCGTTTCCATGGTGAGCCTTTGCTTTACCACACTTTGATCGGATTCGTTTATTTACTTGGAGATTCGTTTATTTATTTGGAAGATTAATATCGAGGATTTTTTTGGTTTGGAGTCGTTTGGTATACGCAGACTTTGGTATGTTGAAAAAAGAGTAAGAGCTAAATAGGAGAAAAAATTCTGTTATTTTATTTATATCTGATCTGTAATTGTTAATTGGCGAGTACGCGATTACCGCTCATAATATCAAGTAATGAGATTATGTAGTTAACAATGATCTTACATAAATTCTCCAAGATAATTTTCCATTAACGAAGCACAAATTACGTGATTAGGTAGGTACGGTAGAAATTAGTGAGGCACGGTAGAAATTAGGTAGGTACGGTTGAAATTAGGTAGGTACAGTAGAAATTTGGTAAAAGATAAATGTGTTCAAAGTGATGGGTGAACTATGGGTACATGTACTTAGCACAGTGTATGACTTGCTGAAGTGCTTAGCTTGCAGTGTAGACACAGACTGCCCCGTAGATCTCGTTGTCGCAAGCGCGACTGCTGAGCATAGGGTCCTGGGCTCGACTCCCTGGTCAGGAAAAAGTATTATAGCGTTTTGCCATAAGGACATTCTCAGTAGCAGCCCGGAGTTTGGAAATTGGCGGTGTGATACCCCCGTGCCTCGGAAAGCACGTTTAGCCGTTGGTCCTGCGCCTGATCTCTTTCTGGTCGTGTAGGATTGCCGTCCCATCTATGACTCATGTCCCAGACTATGAGAGTCAGGGAAGAGAGAGTGCACCTGTGTCTGCGCACACACTTGTGCACTATAATCTCCTGCGCCGATGGCTAGTTTCCGCTGAGATTGGCCGCCATGCCCGAAATTCGGTCTGGAGGACTAATATTACATACAGAAAAAGAATTTGGTGTACAGGCTAGAACTAAACGTCATTGCACTACTGTCGACGCAGTTTGTCTGACTCTTCAGCTCCATCAGTTTTTTAGTCCCCTCAAGAGTGGAGACCGTGAATCAGCACACGTAGCTAAATGGACCGACGAACTGAAAAAGACAGCAGGCAGATGGGAGGCATAACCTGGAGAACCAGGTGTTGAGGAGCAACTCGGGCAACGAATTGAGTTATAGCTACATATTGTGCACGCAAAATTCACAGTGATTTCACGAGTGATAAGTTTTGAATCGATAGACAGGACACAAACGAGTGCAGTGAAAGATTGACTACCTACTTGACCAGCACACGCACAACATGAGTTAGAACTAGCTGTACCTACTGCATTTAAATAAATCTATTTTGTAGACTGCCCATATGAAGATATCAATGGGATGGAATGAGATGGGATTTGTATACAGTCGAGTTCTCAAATGGAATAAAATAAGGGTTAATAACTATTTATTAACCCAGACAGAGGCATTTTCCTCTATGGCTCTATAGCCATAGAGGAAAATGCCTGTGTGTCCATCACATTCGGTTTATGGTGAACTTTTAAATGTTTATGAAAGTGTTCTGAGGAGGATTCTTCTACCTAGCCTTTCTCCAACTATGTTGGGGTCGGCTTCCAGTCTTACCAGGTGCAGCTGTATACCAGTATTTTACATGGAGCGACTACCTATCTGACCTCCACAACCCAGTTACTGGGTAACACGATACCCCTTGGTAAGACTGGTCTGAGAAGGATTATGATAGAATTATGTCCATGCAAAGTTTTAAAATATTAGACATTTCTAGCTGCATGAATATTAAATAACAGTAGTTGGGATTCCCAGGTTCTGGCTCACTAGAACTGGGATGTTTCTCGAACACGTGGAGTGGGGTGAAAGTCATACGTTAAACTTAAAAAAAAATGGTTTTGGGATGCGCTGATTCTATATCTGCGCTCCTTGTTTACGTAGCATGTTCTGTTGCAAAGATACATAAATCAATTAGGCTCTAGATTTGCTGTATTGTTGTGCATTGGTTAATGAGGTAGGTACCCTCATTACCATTATTGTAACTCACCGTCTGCAACTCATTACTAATTAATACCACGTTATTACAACGGTTTCTTAATAAAGCCTAATGGTATATTCACAATAAAACTACATACTTCTTTATTCGTTACTTTTATTACATTTCAATCTTATTTCCTAAAATATGTATGACACATTTCACCTATTAAAATATCATTATACGAGTATACAGTATTCCCTGTAAATAAATTTACAAAATTCCACATAATTAATACATCCATAAAATTTATGTGATAAATACATTAAACAGTACTCGTCACAAACTGATTTAAAAACGTTTTGGATTCTTTCCGTATTCCAGTCCCATCTTTTACAATTCCGTTTTAAAAATATTTGATAGTGTCCTTTAGGTGCTCGTCCATATGAATCGAAATATTGCCCAACACCATTCCCATCAATGTGTATAGCTACCCAATGCGACGCTGGCTTATCATTAGTATCCAAATTGCTTATCATATTCGTTGGTACTTGAGTATATATTGGTAATCTGTTTGCAGCGTATACATTACTTTCTAGACTTGGATGAATTTGTTTTAAATGTTTCTGTATTTATATTGTATTCATGTTATGTCATTGATATAAACCTATTAGAGTACCAATCAATCCAGTGGATCGTATAGGAATATTGTCATGATTAAGCATGATAAAACGTTAAAATAATTAAACTAAAGATGTAGTCCTATCATTTAAAAGCACTTAATACATGGTATATATAAACCCCTGCAATCGCTAAAATCATACAGTTGAGTCGGCGGAAGAACTTACCTTCATAACATATAATGTGTTACTTATAGTACAACAGTTAATTATAACTCTCAACATACAGCAATAGTAATGGAGGTAAGCGATTTATTCACTTTTATATTTATTACTAAATGTGTAAATAACTGTTTACCTGATGTGTACTATACTTACGAGTTTAAAACGATCATCGTGTTGTTGTAGAATTCATTCAACCTCGGCGTTGATAATACTTACAAATATTACTACTATCCACTCTCCCCTCGCGATGAAGAAGACAGTTGAGAAATGGTGATTCAAATAAATAGTGATACAAGGAAAAGGAAGTCTTCAGTGAGCAATTTAGGAGAATTTTTGAGGTACAACCGAAAAACAAAAAGAAAAAAACCACTATCATCTACACTGGCTCGAGTTGAAGCAGGAGGGGTCTTTTATCTATCAACTAATACAGATGACGAGAACCAGTCAACGCTCCTAATCAAAGTCGAAGTTTACGACGTGAAAAAACTGGCGAGAATTCCAACAACGTCGCATTGGAAACATACTAATTTACGTATAAAGTACTATGTCAAAGAAAAAGACAACAAAATATTCGAAAACACCAACAAAGTAATATAAAGCATTACGAAAGAAATTGCCGAGAGTAATAACGTGAAAAAGTATTTTTTTAATAATGACAAATAGGACAACAATTCACCTAATTGATAGCTTAATGGATAACTATTGTGTCTATTAGTAACTTAATGAACTAATTAGTGATCTTAATAAAACATTCTGTTAAGTTCAGGTAATCACATAATTAGTAATTAGTGGGGCTATTTTGAAAGTAATCAGTTTAAAAATATTTACCTGAGTAGTACAACCTTTTCAATACTATAAATACCAAATGCAATCATTGCATAAGCGTCAGTTGGTGTACCAACCCTTTGCTGTTACTTACTAAGTTATGTATTTCTTCTTTGCTTAATAATGGAAAATGCTATTGAAGTTTGTGTTAGTGCTTTCTTTTTCACCTCCTCACCCCATGAGAGAGTCGAACTTTTAAACGATGACATTGATCAAGTATTGTTTGAAGTTTGTGAACAAATTGAAAATAGGGAATTGTTTGATGACTTATACATTCAATGTGCAATTATTGAATCTAAGTTTATGTAAGTATAAGAAGTACAAAAATTTACAGGAAATATTACTTTTATGATGTCTTTAAAAAATTAATAATTTTTATATTTATCTTTTAACAGTCATCCGCAACAAGTTGGACGAGGCATGAAACGGGGTTTCTATACCGATGAAAATAATATAATTTCCAAGAAAACAAGATTGGGTGAAGGATCGTCTACATCATCAGCTGGAACCAACAATATGGACAACAATAAGGTGGAATGTGACACATGTCATGTATTTATTAAAAAAAGGTATCTAACAAATCAATAGCAATGCTCATATTTTTTTTTTTTATATCACATATAATTCATTAACAAATGTTACAGTTGTTGAACCGGAATCGTTTATAAATACATTAAAAACTGATATTTTTGTATTGATAAATGAATAATCCTGAGCACCCAAAACTTTACCATGGTTATTCCAGTGAGTTAGTAGATTTACGTTTACTCTTTTGTCAATATTTTCCACTGTCTTACCGAAGACAGAATTGTTCATTAACTTATAAAAGTCTTTTTCGAAGTCTGATGTAGCTAACGTTCTCAAATTAGTATTTAAGTCTATTTATTTTTTTAACCAAGAACTCTGGTTAAATTTTAGAATTCTATGAATTTTAATTAATTTCATCCCCATTTCAGTACAGTGTTGTAGATTCCTGTAGTGAATAATATATTTACTTTTATTATTTAGATTGGGAACTAATTTAGTTTCATTAGTATTACGTACACATATATTTTCAGGACATAACGGAAAGTCGGAATGCAAATTATGAAGTTCATCTGGATATTCCAAATTAACTTCCAATACGTAACTGAAATCTGATGTATCCAACAAATTAAAATTGGTATTAGAATTTACCCATTCGAAACTACCTACAGGACGGGATTCTGACATTGCCCAATCATATAAATTATTTGCATCAAAATATGTGAGATATGAATTAGGTTTTTCATTATCATAATCTACCATGAATTTATTATTGGTCCTAGCATAACGATTGGTACACCGAGATCCACCCCCTCTTATACCAGTCCTAAAATAGCAATTTTATCATAGTCCGTTAACAATTTTAATTCTATTTTTGTTAATTTCAACATTGCATCCCAGCTTAAACCTGGTGCTGTATAGTAATGGGCAGGATCTAAACCTTAAGTTTAAATACAAAGCTTTCTAAAGGTTTCAAATACATCAGTCAAAAGTAAAACATCAGTTTTATTAAATAAAATACCGAATAATCGGACATACTACTACGATTAAAATGTTGCCAAACATTTTCAGTGATTGTAATCATCATTTGAAATACTGGAATCTGTGAGTGAGCTATGTTGGTGTTGATCATAATCTGTCATAATTTCATAACGATAGATACCTGTCCGTCTTAAACGTATGAAATCTTCATCATTAGGATAGTTTCTTTTCTTTTTAATTCTGTAAACTGTTCACCATTAAGAATTTAGACTAATTGGTCTAAAGTACATGATATTTTTTTTAAGGAATCTGCGAATCTTAAACTTACTTGTTGATTATTAATTGTAATCTTTTTGGAAAATGAGATGTATCTTTCCTTATTTGGAGGAATAACTTCAACTTTGCCATCTTCGAAATTTAATGCGTGGACAATAAAATGGGCATCATAGTGACTGAGATTATGTAAAAATATTGGAACATGACGAGGAGCTCTGAACTTAGAACTACACACTTGGTGTGCAAAACCCCTAAAACTACCAGTGTGCCAATCAAAATCGTAAAATGGATCTTCATTTAAATCTGTTTCACAAATATGACATATGTTTGAATTAGGAATTTTTATTTTATCTTCATTCGATAATGAAACGGGGCATTTTTGAAAACTACCTTTTTTAATTTCTGTTTATGAAAACAGAAATTAACAAAGGTAGTTTCCAAAAATGCCCCGTCACACAGTCGCTCCATAAACACTTGTGAACAGTTTGTGTATCTCCATAATCGATTATCATATGAACATTTAATATAGTAACCGAAACTATAAACTTCATGTTTTTGAATATTATGTGTACTAGGTTTGGATGGATCGTTACTACATGATTCTATCAGGTTTAAAAATGCATCAAAATCTGCATAAACTACAAAAGGAATTTCAATTTTTTTCTGAAAGTTATCAAATTTTGATTAATTATTTGATGTGTGCTTTATCAAACCAATCCTTCTTAGAAGCCCCACCGTTTGGATATTCTGTAGAAATGTAAGCGCAATCATACTGTTGATGGTTATAAGGTATTTCCTGTGATGGAAAATGAAACTAACAATGAGGTGAATTGTTATCCTATTTGTCATTATTATAAAAAAAATACTTTTTCACGTTATCACTCTCGGTAATTTCTTTCGTAAATATATTACTTTGTTGATGTTGTCGAATATTTTGCTGTCATTTTCTTTGACATAGTACTTTATACGTAAATTGGCATGTTTCCAATGGTCCGTTGTTGGAATTCTCGCCAGTTTTTTCACGTCGTAAACTTCGACTTTGATTAGGTGCGTTCACTGGTTCTCGTCCGCTGTATTAGTTGATAGATAAGATACCCCTCCTGCTACAGCTCGAACCACTGTTGATGATAGGGGGTTTTTCCTTTTGTTTTTCGGTTGTACCTCGAAAAATTCTTCTAAATTGCTCACTGAAGACTTCCTTTTCCTTGTATTACTATTCGTTTGAATACCCATTTCTCAACTGTCTTCTTCATCGCGAGGGGAGAGTGGATAGTAGTAATGTTTGAAAGTATTATCATCACCGAGGTTGAATGAATTCTGCAACAACACGATGATCGTTTTAAACTCGTATGTAGTACACATCAGGTAAACAGTTATTTACACATTTAGTTAGAAATATAAAAGTAAATAAATCGCTTACCTCTATTAGTATTGCTATATGTTGAGAGTTATAATCAACTGTTGTACTATAAGTAATCCAAACTACCTTCTTCCGCCGACTCAACTGTATGGTTTTAGCGATTGCAGGGGTTTAGATAAACCATGTATTAAGTGCTTTTAAATGATAGGACTACATCTTTAGTTTTATAATTTTTAACGTTTCATCATGCTTAATCATGACAACATTCCTATACGATCCACTGGATAGATTGGTACTGTAATTGTTTTATATCAATGACATATCATGAATACAATAAAAATACAGAAACATTTGTAACAAATTCATCCAAGTTTAGAAAGTAATGTATACGCTGCAAACAGATTACCAATATATACTCAAGTACCAACGTATATTATAAGCCATTTGGATACTAATGATAAGCCAGGGTCGCATTGGGTAGCCATACATATCGATGGGAATGGTGTTGGGCAATATTTCGATTCATATGGACGACCACCTAAAGGACACTATCAAATATTTTTAAAACGGAATTGTAAAAGATGGGACTGGAATACGGATAGAATACAAAACGTTTTTACATCAGTTTGTGGCGAGTACTGTTTAATGTATTTATTACATAAATTTTATGGATGTATTATGTCGAATTTTGTAAATTTATGGAGGGATTTAAGGGAATACTGTATATAATGATATTTTAAGAGGTGAAATGTTTCATACATATTTTAGGAAATAAGATTGAAATGTAATAAAAGTAACGAATAAAGAAGTATGTAGTTTTATTGTGAATATACCATTAGGCTTTATTAAGAAACCGTTGTAATAACGTGGTATTAATTAGTAATGAGTTGCAGACTGTGAGTTACAATAATGGTAATGAGGGTACCTACCTCATTAACCAATGCACAACCATACAGCAAATCTAGAGCCTAATTGATTTATGTACAGGGTGTCCCATGGGAAATTTCAAACTTAAAAAATTAATGAAAAAAAATCTATGATTATAGAAAACTTTTAATGATAGAAATGAATAAAGAAATCATGCGGATTTTAAGTTTTAAAAATGATGCTGTTGAGATGACGCCCATCTGCTCGTACAGTCTCCTCCAACGCACGCTTCATCGCGAGAAAAACTTTCTTGCACGTTTCTGACGTGATTTGGTTTATTTGAGTATGGATATTCCTTTTGAGTTGACTCAAATTCCTTGGCGGCGGGTCGTATACTTTAGATTTCAAGAAGCCCCACAAAAAGAAATCCAAGGGCGTGAGGTCAGGCGACCTTGGTGGGTACGGGATGGTTCCAAACTTTGAGATAATTTGCCACAGTCGGCGATTCGTTGCTTTGAATATACGCTTCCACAGCGTAAGCGCGGTGCGAACCGGACCAACGATCCATTGCTACTAAATAATCCGCACGACCCCCGCTCCTGTTACCGCTCGCTCCGCCCCCATCCCGCCAACCGTAATCTTTTAATTCATATTTAAAGTTTGAAATTTCCCATGGGACACCCTGTATCTTTGCAACAGAACATGCTACGTAAACAAGGAGCGCAGATATAGAATCAGCGCATCCCAAAACCATTTTTTTTTAAGTTTGACGTATGACTTTCACCCCACTCCACGTGTTCGAGAAACATCCCATTTCTAGTGAGCCAGAACCTGGGAATCCCAACTACTAATAACCAATATACATTGACTATAGAGTATTACTTTGACTAATCATTGCGTTTTACATTCGTCATATAAACTTGGGGATGAATGAATATTCATAAAGTAACAAATGTCAAAATCGTAAACGTCTTCAAAGTACGACTTAATCCCGAATCCTAATGCAAAGTCACAGTCAAGGGCATTAATATTAGATGGCTTCAAACAAATCTAATGGTTGCAGTTTTATGAGTATAAAGGCTATATTAACCGGCTTTAATAAACTAGAAGCACAATAATGAGACCAATTTAGATCAGTAAAGGAGATCCGCCAAATCCCATACAAAAAAAACCCAGGCCCGGCGCAAAAGAAATGTATCTCAGATTTTAGAGTAATAATAATAAAAATATTGTACAGTATCGCTATTGCCAAATTCGGTGGCTAACATAGTTTTATTGCCCAGAGAAGTTTTATAGGCACTAGATGTAAAAATGACATTCATAAGGAAAAACTACATGTTTCCGAGTTCTGTGCTTAACTAACATTAACAACTTAGGTATGTATTTTTCTATGTGGCATATGTGTACCTATGCAATACTTGTTTTACAGTTTTTGCATATGTATGTATATTTAGAATAGAATAGGTGGAGCTGGGTGCGGACATCTGGGTTTTTATCAATAAGCATTTTTTGAAACCCTGTATATATAAAAGTATATAGATTACAATAAAAATATGGCATTTTATGTAGATATATGTATATTCTATTAAGTTTCGTTTCTATATTGTTATAAGAGTTGTCTAAGGACTTCACTCATCTAAATCTATTAAAATAGACTCTAAACCTATATAGCTGGGTGATCCAGATCATGTTCATTGTTTCTAGCCCAACCAAGATAATACATAACACTTATTATATGGGCGCAGCTTCCAAGTGTCCTTTTACCTTGATAACAAGAACAGCTGGCGAAATGGGGGTGTGCTATAGGTACACCTCTGCCTAACACTTCGGGGAATACAGGCGTGATGTTATGTTGTTTTGTAACAAGAACATTAATGTTCTTTAATTGAATCGATTCCAGAAATCTCAGTGTTAATTAACAAATAGGTGTGGTACGTTTTTGATTTTACATGGCGTGAATTTATTCTGCAGCGAATGAAGACATTGTTTGATTGCGACTGCGACCTAATGACTTGATCGTTTACTATGGCGATTTGTTCAGAGTGTCTATACACCTCCATCTCATATACGCCAGTTCTTTTCGTGTGTTCGCTGCAGTATGATCGTGCGAGTTTTAAATGGCACGTGCCTATGGCGAATTTTATGAGTTCCTCATACGTCAGCTCCGGAAAATCTGATACTTGTGGATTGTTTGCATCCAGCCGGGTAAATGTTGCTCTTTTTCTGTTCAAATTATTTTGTAGAACATACGTTGCCAAAAGATTCGGTTTATGTAAGTTGCGGTTTATGGATGCAATAAAATCATTTGTATATCTGCTGTCTTCATAAGGTTCCTGAAAACGGTTTATTAAGGCCGCTGCTATTTTAAAGTCTGTAAAACTGTTTACCAGGGCGTTTTTAAACATTCTGTGGCGGAAGATTTTGAAACTATTTTTGAACTTCCCATTTACGGTTTCTACGACCCAACGACACAAGGTTATTAGTCGTGATTTATTAGACTCTTCTGTAGTGAGCTGAGTTTCACCTCGTTGTTTAGAGGGTGGTAAGAAAGCAACATAGCGGTGCTCCTCCAATGAATTTATTGCATCACGAAACCCCCTGTCTAAGATGAAAACATCTCCTTGTTCAAAGAAATAATGAAACGCGTTGTCTTCAATAAACTGGTCATGGTTTTGCAGTAGATGCTTCATGATGTCCGCGTCTGAGGTTGTAGCAGCGTATGGTCCTGTAACGTCTAAGATATGGCCGTCGTCACAAACAATCAAAAATGGCTTTACTAGATTGCGGTATTTATGCAAGCTGTAGCTCACTCTTTGGAACAAAAAGTTGGAACTTTTTTCTACAAATAAGTAGTTAGGTACCATCGCATATTATTACCGATTTTGGCGATGCGTCGCTTCCGAATATATGATTAGGTAAAACTCTATTTCGATTAATAACATCACTCCGTGTTATGTGGTCTATGTGCAGGGGAACAAAATCTCCAAATAAGGAGGCTCTCGTCAGACGTATCTTTCTTCTTACAGTGGTCTCAGGAAAACCGAATGTGGAACTAATTCTTGTATTGGGTTCCCCTGTTCGTATTTTACACAAGTATATGCCCAAGTCGGTTCGTGGAGTGCGAGACTGCTGGTAGGGGGATGGAACTTCTTCAAGTAGTTGTTCAAATTGTGAATGATGCAGACCAGTCCAATAGTGCATATCGTTTTCAGATATTTCCTTAATATTTTCGAAATCTAGTCGAGATCTGGACTCTAGGGTTCATGTATATATATTGACTATTTCAACCAAGCTATCAGCGTTGAAATCAGAATGTTGAGAGGCTGCATTTTCTGGAAATTCTTCCAAAGAAGTGTTCTGCAAATGTAGTTGACAGATGTGGGCCAGGGAGTTCGGAACAAGTCGTAGCTCCAAGTTATTGCAATGGTTCATCATGCATCGTCGGGACGTATTGGCTACTCAATTAAACTGAGAGACATTGACCGATTCTCCAATCACCGGGAAGACAGCAGGTGGAGGTGGTTGGTCTTGATTACGGATTTTGTAGTCAATTTGATGCTAACATGCATGACAAATTGATCGGGTACTATTGAATGGAACCTGTTAACAATTAATATCGTTTTTAGATATACGACAAGTATTTTTATTACTACGTCTCTGTTAACTACTTAAAGTGTTAAAAGAAAGTCTAGTACTCTATTTAAATGGGATACATTTTAAACATGAGGTATGTTGGGGTGGTTCGATTGCACGTACAATATGAATCACGAATTCTCGATGTGATTGTACAAATTGTTCAGACAGAATATGTCTACGACGTCGCCGAAGTGGCAGTGTACACAAAACACAAACGTCTGCCATTGATATGGCAGACGTTTGTGTACTGGACTTTTGGTTTTTCTTGATCACAAGAAAAACCAAAAGACCAGTAGGAGTTAGCCAATTCGGCGTAATAATAAAGAATGATCAAGAGGAAAGATATCGCACAGTACACAACACAACAAACGTTAGCGAAGGACTGCGCATGGGCATCGGTGTAAGACAATCAACACACCGATAGGGCGTCACTATGTTTCTCCCTCTAAGCATTGGTTTAGAGGGAGAAACAGTACACGCAATAAGCATCGTTGTTTTGTTGTCATTGTTACAATAGCAATAGGTGTGAGCATGACAATAATACGTAGCCAGTGTCGCTGTTACTTCACGTCACAGGCTCGTGTTGATCCTTTTCTACCTGCGATTATTTGAAGGTCATATGGCTGTGAAGCGATAACACAAACTTTTTGTATTTGTCCATGTTAATAATATTAATTGCGCGCTAATTCACATCTTATTTTATTTAATAATATAACTGCAAATAATGTATTTAAGCATGTAATTATAATAAAGGGTAAATACATCATATAAGTACATGCACATGTTGTTAAGTACAAGAGAATGAAGTTTTTCCTTAAAAAATATTTTTTACATCTAGCGCCTATGAAACTTCTCCGGGATAAAAAAAAGCTATGATAGCCACCGAATTTGGCAATAGCGATACTGTACAATATTTCTTTGAATAATACTCTAAAATCTGAGATACATTTCTTTTGCGCCGGGCCTGGGGCAAATTTGGCGGATCTCCTTTATAAAGACTACTTTAATCAACGAACTCAGCTTATCGCAGTCCACTGCTAGCAATAGGCTTCTCCCAGCTTATCGCAGTCCACTGCTAGCAATAGGCTTCTCCCAGGCTGCGCTTCCGCATCCAGTCTGTCCCAGCCACCTTCTTAAGGTCGTCGGTCAACCTAGCTGTGGGGCGTCCCACACCACGCTTGTTGATACGCGGTCTCCACTTCAGGACTCGTCTGCTCCACCGGCCATCTGTCCTTCGACAACATGGCTAGCCCACTGCCGCTTCAGCTTGCTTACTCTGCAAGCTATGTCGGTAACTCCGGTTCTTTTCCGTATAACTTCAAGTCTTATTTAAAGACCACTTAAGTTGTAGTTAATCCAGCCATAGCTTTTACATGACTACGGTGAAGCCCAAAAGGTGGATAGTTTTTTTTAAAGAATTCTTTTGAGTCACATAGAGTAACGGCAGCAGAAACAATCATTACGTACCAAATAAGTAACCCCCGCCAGAAGTTGATTACTCTACAAAATAGATTTTACTGAAAATCAAAGGGATCTGAGTTCAAGCAGATTTACTAGTAGCTGAAGTGGTGACAAATGTTTTCATTCGGTAGTGGTGTTCGTGTTCAGGCAGGATTGCAGACAGACGAATATCCGATCCGCGACGCGAGAAGCGGATGTTAAGCTGTGGCCACGAGAGACGCGACTCATAGAGAGCTTCGGACCTACATTATGTACGTGCACTCGGACTCATTTGCCAAGTTGCACAGAATAGCTATTAACAATTATAAAATTTTATTTCGTTTTATTTGTGTTAATTTTAATATAATTTATCAGTGGCTCTATGTTTTATATTTAAGGCCAAAATGGTTGACCAATATGATTTTATTTCATTTGGTCTTGGAAAGAAAAGAAAAAATAAAGACGTTTATTTGCGGTAAACATGACGCAGAAAAAACACATAAACACAAAAAAGAACAGCCGGCGTTGACGTGGTGACGTCAACCTGTGCAGCATATGAAAATATAAAATAACAAAAAATAAGAAATAAAATAAACACACAGTACCTAGTTCTAAGGGGTTTATTTATAACTTTTGGTTAAAGTTAAGAGACGTTTATAAGTCAAAAATTTATGGTTTAACAGTCGCCAATCATTACTTAACTGTAAGCATCGTTTATAAATAAAGGGGTAAATGTTTATATAAACATAATATTTATAAAATGGCAACATCCCGGGCTACGACTAATGTGCCGCCGCACCGGCCTTTAGTAATAACTAACATACCTATCTATAACTTGTTTCTTTTGTTTTCTCTACTTAGTTATTAATTTAATAGTATAGTGCTTGTGGCACAATTATTACGTTTATGGGGCATGCAGTGCTAACCTATAAGAAATTGTTACACTAAAATGTGCTTTCAAAATTGTAAGGTGTAAACAATTGTTGGATTACAGAAAAATAAAATAAAATTATCTAGGTAGGCCTAAATAGTACCTAAAATATGTTATGTTTTGTGCTTAAGTATGAGTATTTGAAGTCAACAATTTAAACTTCTCAGACCAATACCGTGTGTCGTTCTAAGGTTCTGTAGTTATTTGTTACTGTACCTAATAAATAAAATAAATACTAAAATCATTTTATTTCGGACAACTAAAAAGATCCATAAATTGTTAGTAACAGGTTTGCAGTTCAAACACTATTTTTATTAACGTAAACTAAAGACGAATTACTGAGAAGACCTTAGGCAAACCATATTCTATTCGCGAATCGCTTTCGGGTCCACTATCTTATTTAATTTTGACCAGGGGCATAAAATGGACGCTTTGGCAGAATCATAATATGATCTGCGTACATATATCCCGCAGTTCATCTGTTTGACAGCTGCTATTTGACATTAGACTTCATTAAAGCAATGCATAATTTGTGGACCATTTTATGAAACTTCATACAAAACTGTCAAACAGATGAATTGCGGGATATTAATTGTACGCAGATCATAATATGATTCTGCCAAAGCGTCCATTTTAGGCCCACAGTAAGTTCGCTCTAAGTATTTCGCCTGGTATTTCATGATACAACATTTTCAACGGTATGTCCTATGTGTTAGCATTTTCTTGCTATGTGGTCTCTCGCTGTTCTTATGGCCGCCCAAGCGCGGGAAATTCATTGCGATCGAAAGGATGAATCCTTTTGATTCGTCTACGTTTCCGAACGGTTATTTCGCCAGGCGGAAATAAGGAGCTTGCGATTTTAAAAAGTTTGTTTTACTTTTTAAAACAAATCTCCTAAACGGATTTATGTGTGTTCGAACGGAATTAAATCTGTTTTCCAATATGTTTTGGTTAGTAACAATTTTCAAGTTGAGCGGTCTTGTGGAAAAGATTTTGTAAACGAAACGTATTAATATAATAAGCATATATATGGGAAAACTTTCAGTAGGTAGGTAATTAAAGTGCCAACAATTGTCTTTTCATTACGTCAAAATTAATTTTTTAGAGGTAGATATAGATCTACCTACCTGTCAGTTTCTTTCGGTATCACCAGTAAAATTTATGGACTCCTTGTTTTTCGCAACTTGACTTTTCGACTTCAACCCCAATACGAGGAAACAGTAAAAAACCTACAAAAACCAAGCTCGCGTAAACGATGGCTCATGGGGTAACTCTTTGATATATCGCATTTACATTCTGCCGCTAAAAGCTTCCTATAACGCGATTTTCCGGTCGTTACCTTTTAAAGTTCCAAAAAGCAATGATATCGGCTACGGCCAAAAGTGATCCTCCAAAATTCACTCCGGCACTCACTATTATCCGAGTCACTGGATCGTGAATTCACATTCTTATGTAAAACGGTTTCGGAACGTTGCATTGAACCTGTGCGTATTCGAAGCACGCGTTCCAATCTCGCGGGTGTTGATTTGGTGCCGTTTTCGAACGTAACGATTGATCAAGATGGCGGATTTCGGCGGGAAGACGCGCGCGTTGCGTTGTATTTTCTTGATGCTATTCTAGGTGTGCATTTGTTTAAATTATATGTCGTTTATAAGATTGATATCGGTAATATTTTTTGCATTTTTGCGTATTTCGTTTTCCCCTTTTCAAGCTATCATCAATCACATTATTTCAGGGGTTTATTTATAATAAACGTTGCTTAAAGTTAGCCAATGATAAGCGATTGTTTAACCATACATTTTTGACGTTTAAATGGCTCACAACTTTAAGCAACGTTTTTATATAGAGAAGGAATGGTTTCAGTCTCTGTTGAGAGCGAAATAATAATGTCTTCTGAATACCATATTGGGAAGGGTTTAATACCCTGTTGTGAAGCACTGGAATATCATCCAGGGACCTGGAGGTAAGCACAATAATAATTAATAATCTTCCAACATTTTATGGATCGTCAATTATTCTGAGGGCTATACACAGCAGTGAGTAAGAAAAGGCTGAAAATGATGATTATGATGATGAAAATATTCTGAAATAAATTACTTAATTAATTCTATGACTTTCAAGTAGATAAGTTCAGTTAAGGCTACATTGTTACATAAAATGTCGGAGTAGTAGATAATGTTAACTTCCTAGGTGTCCACATTGTCGCGTTATTAAACTGGAAGGTTGAGGCATTGTCTATAACGAAGTCTGTTAGCTCTGCATGCTTGCAATCAGAAGCCTGAGGGATGTCCTCACTTTGGCCCAACTTAGGATTTTATACTTTGCTTTGGTTGAGTCAAGGCTCAGATATAGCATTGAGTTTTGGGGCAACAGCTACAATTACCATATCCATTCGACATTTGCAATAAAAACAACTCAACTCTCACTCTTTTAGCAACTCGTTGCACAAAATAATTTGTTATGTGCGAACGAACTGACAAAAACAAGTGACAGTTTGCATAAATATTGTGTGATTGACACTCTTCAATTTGAATATCGAACTTCTCCCAAAAAGGTTTTATATATATGCAATTCTAAGAACTTTTTGATTCACCCTCGTATATTCTAGTGTTGTTAGCGAACTTTGTTAAGAATTTGCACGAGACCAATGAGGAAAGACAAGTTAGAGATAGTACTTCCACAGTCGAAATTGAACGTGGCTCATCATAGTCCCAGCGTTCAATCTATCTTTTTTGACCAACTAAGTATGCCAATAGAATATTTTATATATTGCCAATAGAATTCAAAAGGTATAAACAGCATTAACTTATTTAAAAACAAATTAAAAACATCCCTATTTATTGAGGAAGGGCTAATACAGTATCTATGAGTTCACAGATGATAAATGACTCCACAATTAAATGATTTGTGTTTAAACGCAATCAATGTAGGCGATTTCTTTTTTTGTTTTACGTACTGATTTATTGACATAATATTATAATTATTTATTAATGATATTGTTACGTTTTAAATGCGTAATGAATTTTAAATATGAATGAACTTATTTTTTTATTATTATTGTTTTATTTATCATCAATGTAATATATTTAACACAATGTATTTTGTTATGAAATAATTGACTTATGATTATGACATACTAGCTTTTGTACTACCGGGATAAAAAGTAAGTATCCTACATGTTAATCCAGGTTATAAACTATCTGTAATCCAAATTGCATCCAAATCCGTTGTGTCCATCCATCCTCACAAACTTTCACATTTATAATATTAGTAGGATTAGTAGGATGTGAAAATGGAAAGCAGAAACGAAAATGAGCCTCGCTACTCACGGGAATTTAAGGGAAAAAAAATCTCTCGCAATTTTATAAACAATGTTCATGTTTACAATACAAGATAATTTGTTTTCTGGTGCTTTGTTTCTAGAGCTGACACACAGATTTTGGCAAGAAGATGGTGAGGTGAAATACAAAATACCTACCTACCTATAATCTATAGTAATATAATAAAAAGATTTTGTGAAATTGTATGTAATGTAGTGTGTAATCCACCTTATTGTATGTCACCAGCCTTATTTCGTATAAATGTAATCCTTCCAATTGTTTAATGGGTACATTAAAGACAGTACTGATTCAGCTCTCGGTGTTTCAATATCTGCACGAGATCCCGTCTTACAGTAATCTTCAGAACGACTGAAGGCTCCTTCAAAAAGTCGCAACACCCGACGCGTATCGCACGCGACACAAAGGTACCGCTCGTCGCGCGACAGGCGGTGCCTTTGTATCGCGTCGCGTGTCGCGCCTGTTTGAAGGAACCTTGATCCGACTGCGAAAATTCTTCCACTTATGGGGAGCTATAGTATTGCCAAGTGTCTTAGGATATTTTATTTTAAAACAAGAAACACACAGACAAAGTCACGGGCAGAAGGTATTTGATATTTCTACTGCGGTTAATTAAAATTTATCAAAATTAATTTACTCATGAATTTCAAAGCTAATGAATATAAATACCACAAAGAGTAATAAATTAACGTTAATATTATATCTAAACAAAGCACAAAGATGCATCAGATGCGGTTGTTCTGTTGTAAGCTGTGGCGGACAGTAGCCGGCGGCGGAGAGCTGGCGAATATCAAACACGGAGAATATAATACATATAGACAAATATACAAACCATTATATTACTTATAAATCTGTGGAGATAATAATGTGTGTTAATTAACATAACTTCACGCTTGTAATCCTAAATGGGACAGTCAGAATTGTATTAATACATTCCAGTTAGTATTAAATGTTTCCTCGATTGTAATTAATGTAAATCATAATTTTGTTTTATACTTGCATAAACTTTATTATTATAATTTTATTTTTAATAGTAAATCTCCTTTTGTCAGCTATGTTTTTGTCTCTATATTATGCGGACGAGCCTATTGCCATCAACCGGACATGAATCTTACCTTCCTTAAACTTATTTATTCTGCAGAAAATTAAGTTAAGTATTCCCGCAATAGTCTGAACGTTATTAAATTTTCACAAATCTCTATCCTCATAAATATTCACGTTTAAAGGCTTGTGCACACTGGCGCGTCGCGACAGCGCGACGCAAAGGCATCGCTTGTCGCACGACGAATGGTGCCTTTGTGTCGTCCTGTCGCGTTGCGCCTGTTTGTGGGAGCCTTAAATTACATCCAGTGTTGAACACCATCTTTTAATAAAAATATGTTTTCATGGCTTTTCTAATATGCCTGAGGCATATTCCGGCTTTAGGTAAGTACTATATTATTATAATAGTTAGGTAAGTATGTCAAATTAATTTTCTGTAAGCTTTTGTAGACTTGGTAGGAGATGCGAAAAACAATAAAACAAAACGAACACTACAACAAATATTGTATTAACCATTAATAAAAGTAGTTATTATTACCGCAGGTAGTATAAAGGCTCGTGCTCACTGGCGCGACACAAAGGCACCGCGTGTCGTGTGACGAGCGGTGCCTTTGTGTCGTGTTGTCGCGTCGCGACTGTTTGCGGGAGCCTTAAAAAATCTGTGGGTTAACAAGAAAATGCAATTATTGACAAATACGTCCGGCCGAGGCCCGAGGGTGTGAACTCAGGTCAATGAGGGAATTAATCATTATCCCTTACCATTTATTTTGTTAGCAATTCGGTGGTGTGGTGTCCCATTTTCTTTAAGCTGCTATAAGTTTCAACTCGACGCGACGTTCCGACCATAATAACTCACGGGATAGTTCTAGAAGGGCAAAGGGCAATTCCCATATTTTTTAATGAGCGATCTCTTTCTAATCGCGGTCCCAATCTATAAAAAAAAAACCTCTTGTCGTTGTTGACAAGTTTCTGACATTATTGTCGCTCAGATGAAATTGAGACTTGAATTTGAACGTTTTTAACCCCTGACGCAAAAAGAGGGTGTTATAAGTTTGACCGCTATGTGTGTGTGTCTGTTTGTGGCACCGTAGCTCTTAAACGGGTAAACCGATTTCTATGCGGTTCTTTTTATTAGAAAGGTAGGTTTTCTAGCGGTGGTTCTAAGACATGTATTATCAAAATCGGTTCAGCAGCTTCAAGGTAATCCTCTCTTTTCAGTGCCGAAGTTTTTTTTTTAAGTTTACCTATTATATAGGTACGAGTATTGCCTTCAGATTCTACTATTAATTGCTGGCCGGCATTGAATTTCCTTCCTTCGCGTTAAGATACAGATAATTAAATTATCGCTTCACAACCATACCCCATAATGTAATATGTATTACCATCCACTTACCCTACAATAGTCTAGTGAGTTTCAGTAGTTATACCTAGGTATTCTGCAGCTTCAGAGCCTATCTCACGTACTCGTAGCAACACGCCAGCAAAACGTGAGCTAAATTATAAGATATGCGTACCTATATAAATATTGAACAACATTAATTCACCTAAACCCAATAAATAACACGTCGATGCCCAAAACACAAGCTTACAGCGTTAGCTCATCGAAAAGTCACTAGAATAAGACTTAACTTGTTTCTGCTGCTATTCTCGTACGACATAGCAGTACTTACTGATTATATTATACTAGCTTCTGCCCGCGACTATGCCCCGTCGCATCGCATCGCCTACCCGCACTTTTACTTCGTTTTCACTTAGCGTTTTTTCAGACTTTTTTCTTCCTGCTCGGCTCCTAAGGGTTGTAGCGTGATGTTAAATAACCTATAACCTTCCTCAAGAATCAGGCTATCAAATGCAAAAAAAACTATTTTAATACGACTGGCAGTTCCAGAGATTACCCCCTACATACAAACAAACAAACAAATTTTACCACTTTATAATATTTAAATAGATTGCCAATCGAAACAGCCAAATGTCAAACTGGTGAGCAGGAAGATCTCGGTCAAAACATCGTTCTTCTTTACTAATACGTACTTTCTGAACTTATGTCGCGTCCCTCTGCCTCTAACATTGGTCGCACCTTCGTATAAGCACCTTCCACCTGCGACATCTACCTACTATATAATAATAATTCTGATATAAGTCACCTGGGCGCGGTTACAGACACAAGTTCCTTACTCAACTTCGTATCATAGTAGGGGCGACGATAGCTTCGTCCTTCGCAGCACAACGTAGGCGCTACGTGAGCCAAATTACTGGATCACCGCGCACGTATGCACGTACATGGTGTACACGGTACACTAGAATAACATTATGTACTGCCGTCCACCATACGGAGAACTACTGAGTAAGTGATACAGAAGTTTTAGTTGGAAAGCTGATTTATGATGCTGTGTTCTTGTGTGAGATATTGGAAACGGTTTTGCTTGTATAGAGATAGCTACTGAAGAAGTTTCCTCAAAGCTCCTTGCATTTCCTTCGTGGTTTAATGCATATGTTATTTACCTACTGTAGTTTAACTATAATAGATATGTAAACACTGTTTCATTCACACAAGACGGGTCGCTGCTGTCACTAATGTCATCTGTCAGTCATGAAGAATGGCGGGAAACAGACAAAGCGAAGCAGGGTCTGCACGATAGAGCTTGGTGTGGTAGTGAGCCAGTGAAGAAATGTATTCAACTTACTTAAATACGGAATCAACAGGATTCTACACCTACATTTATTTCTATAGAGATTCCACTATTAATATGGAACGAGGAATAAAAGATTTTAATAAGGAAGTATAGCTACAACACACTCTGACGTATTTGGTTAAAATAAAAATAAAGCTGTCATCTAAATTGGTACCTACTGCTTTCATGATTGCATGAAGATATTAAATATTTTTTCTTTACTTCGGTAGTAATGATGGTTACTAGTAGTCCGAAGTTAATTGATGTAGGTAGGCCAATTAAAAGATCTGGCTAAAATCTTGACACCAACCCAGAAGTTATTACCTAAGACTAAGACTGTTTTTCGCTTTCTGTGGGTTTTACTCGGAGTTCTGGGACTAGATTGCAGTTCCGTATTTCTGTTCCATGCCTACCATACGCCATGAAATAGTGTTAACACTCCAGGTGTACCACGTGAAAGGATTCCTCCATCGACACTATCATTACTCCACCATTCTCTGCAGCTAACATTCACATTGTAACTATTTACATTGCCATTCCTTTTGATTACATACTAAGCAAAGAGTTTCTTTTATTTTCGAGAATTTCTGCCTCCATTACCAGAATAGTTATCATAGTGATTATATTTGTCTATAGTATAGATGAGAGTGGATGAAATTGCAGGCAATTATTTGGATTGTATTTACTATGGCTTTGTGGGAACACAAATAATTGACGTATTCTTTGGTATTTGTTTTCGCTGTGGATTGCCGTTATTAAGAAATTATAGAGTTTCGTTTCGTATCTCGTATTTATTGCATTGTTTGAGAAAATAAGCAATGATAACCTACTTAAAATGGTTGCCTGTCTCGTCGCTATTAAGCATGAGGTCCTGGATTTGATTCCCAGGTCGAACAAAGTGTTATTGGGTTTTTCTATTAGGAGTTTCTCAGTAGCAGCCTGGAGTCTAGATTTGTGCCCGGTTGATGGCAATAGGCTCGCTCCCGGGACTTTAACATAACTGGCGAAATGTGGGTGTACTTTGGCACATCTCTGCCTAACTCTACGAGGATTACAGACGTCGTGAGATGTTTATGTTAAAATCGTTACACAGATTTTCTATAGAAGTATAAAGCATGTGTTTTTTCTAGAATGCCTGCAACCTAGGTAGGTTCTAATCTAGCTAGATTATCTCGCGATCGACCGATTTGAAGCAAAGAAACTCATAACACCCAACAGCGGTTCCATTACAAGCACAAATCTTATCTGGACGCAGTCATAAGGGAAACGAACTTGAAGATAAGCCGTAACAAACCCTCTTGTAACCACACAATACAGGCGTGTAACAAAAGTCGGGAGCCTTAATAACACTGATAACTAAACAATAACAGAAAACACGAAATCCCGGCAAGCGATCCCGGGGTCACACGACCTGTAAAGGTATGTTCAGATTGTAGCGCTCTAACCCGTTGAAGTTCTTTACATGGAGGTTGGCGATGAAATCTCTAACAGTAATGGACTAGTGTGTAGCAATGCTTTTTATTTTTTTCTACCTGTTAAGATATACAACTTTTAAATGAGATTATTAATGGTTTTCAAAGGGTTACCTGCTGGTTCAATTAATTAGATTGCGTCGTCGGCATTAAACTTAAAAATTGCTGGTGAGTAATTTTCTGAAAATTCATATTGCAGGTCCGCTCCAGAGGTGGTTTAAACTTACAGATGAACGCTTTTATTCAATAAAGGGGTGTGTGTAAAATCGTTCTCATACTAATGGAATTTTGTAAATTATCTGATACGGAAGGTGCTACGTACGCGCGTTGAATGGCACTCGTCTGAAACCTCCTCTACCACACATTGCCGAGGACAACCATTTCCTTTGTAACCTCTGAGCAATAAAAACACAGATGTCGCTAATTGAGGCCGTTAGAGGCACAATGTGTGGTGCTCACAGGAGGTTGGGGCTGGGCTGTGCTGACCCGGTTGTGACGAACAAAGGACGGGGATGTAATGTGGTTGTGTCACCTAGTTATGTTTTAATCAGAATCTGGGGTCGAATGCCTTTTGTTTTAGAGGATTGGAGATACATGTGACGGTAAATAATAATGCTAAGTTTGTTAGGCAGCGAATAATACGTAGAGCCTTCGTATACATATCAAACTATACATTCCCAGTTTTAACTGACCTCGCATTGTATAGGCTTTTGGTACAATGAGAAGTCCTCTTATACTTGTCGTCGTGCGTACTTACAACTAAAATAGTTCTGTGTTTTACCGTGTAATATTAAAATTGTTTACAAAATAGTTGGCCGACGGATTTCTGTTGTGTAGGTTCGTTTACAGGCACAAAATAATGTCACATGCACATGTCCAAACACCCTTCACTCTTGAATCTATTTACTTATGGGCCTAATATTAGTTCCGAGTTGGGTTCAAAATTCTGAGTTCATGCCTTCAGCTGGCTATCTATGAACAGCTAAATACTTATTTCTAATATTATTATTAAGAATTCACAATTCCATGACATCAGCTATGTCCGTCCAACTATGTTATCGTTAATAAAAATGTAACAAGGAGGAATTTATCGGAAATATCTCGAGCGGGCGTGTATCTTTAACAAACGTGCTCTTGGGCACACTTGATATGGAGTGGGGGTGAGTGGGCGATGGTGCGCCAGCGTAGCGTGGTCTGCCATGGCGTGGCCCACGGCGCTCGCCTTGTCAGAAAAGATGATTTGCAAAATGTAACGCGATAATATTTGTTTGAATTGTTTTGCTTTACGCTTTTTGAGTGTTAGTTGGACTAGAATTTAGTTTTTGCAGTTTTACTGAATAAATATTTTAGGATGGTAATTTTAGGTAGCTACATGTTTTGGACCTTGCTTGATGCTTTTCTGAAAGTGTTCTTATGCAGAACAAGAATCCTAAAAATTGTGATCGCAATGCTTACATGTACTTAACAAGCAAGAACAGAGTTTTTACTAACATATAATAGATATACGTATGTCTATTGCTAAAAAGATTAAACGTGAAATTACTAAGTTCACTTATTAGGTAACTTATTTAATTAAGAAACCCCGAGTCCCCGGCATATTAGTTACATTAGCTAGAGCGGAGTGCCTGAGCAGCCCAGTGAATATTATAAAAAAAGTAAGAAACAGAATTAAAAGCTGGGGATCCAAGATGGCTGGTCGTTGGACACGACAAAAGACGCGGGAAAACAATAGCGGCATGCGCCATAGAGAATGCACGGCTACCTCTTTGGTGAACAACATTTTTTATCTGTCGTAAGCTGTGGTACCTACAGATTAAATATGAATATCATGGCGGATCCTGGCTCGAGAATACAAATTAAATACATAGTTGATGGCTTCTGCCGATTCCTACTTGTCTATTAACAACAAGTATTCCGTGCTTAATTCGTAAATTAAACTTTTAGTAGTATTTCCAGACAGCTAAGGGAATCTTCAGGTTACGAGTGAATAGATTCTAAGTACTTGCTACCTCAAAAGTTTAAGAGACTTTTCCATAGTTTGCTCTCAAGTTTTTAAGTGATTAAGTAGTCGACCCATGGTAACCAGCAAGCAGCTTAATATTTACGTTTATATAAGACTGAAGAACATGGTCCAATGGCATTGCCACTTTACTGAATTTCAGAAATTGGTTCCACTGGTTATAATTATAACGAATAACATAATCACTATATTTCATAGCTTCATCCTAATCTCCTTACAAAATGTAAACGCAGTTTCTGATTTATCTAATCTGTGGTTACAGCTAAGGAGCAGTTCCTTCGAGCAGGAGCTGCAACCAAGCCCTACTTCAACCTCTAGTAACTACATCATTGCCACACTAACCCAGTATCGTTATCGTGAGCTCAGCGCAGTGACAAATTGCGCTGTATCGCAGGGCGCAGCGCAGGCAGCACAGCGGCAGCGCTGACACATTAGCGCCGATCAATCACTCGCCGCGTGCGACTGACCGATACGAACAAAGCGCTGTATTAGTGCCGGGATTAGGAGGTAACGTTAATTGGAGCTGATTTTATTAGGTGCTACATTATGTGTAAGTGGTTTTGTAATATTATTGTTCAGAAACATAAATCTATTTATAGTAGGTAATTATCAGTAAGTAACCTCGGAGCAGTGAGCTGACAGCCTCTGAAGGCTGTCAAAAGCTGCTGTTAAAGATTCAGCAACACAGGTGAAAATTGAACAGTGAGTCAAGCCACAGTTCGTTGCAGAGTGGATGAATTGATTCAAGCTTTGATTCAAATCTGAATTTGAATGAGGTAGGTACCTATTTTTTAAGTTTTCCTGATGTGTGTATGATACCATAATTTTTTCTATACGATAACGTTGGGATCTGAATGGTTGAAAAATTCTGGAAGTGAAAATAAAACTACCCAATAAAACGACAACCCAGCAAGCCAGTAAAATCTGAGCAAGAAATAAAATACGTAACACGAAGCAGCTCGCAATCCAGTAAACATCTTAGCAGTAAATGTGTTATTTATTAAATATTTCAGAGTGGCACGCGGAGTAATCCTGTATTGTAAATCAGGAGACGCCATTCAAACGCTTATTTGATCAAAATTCGCCGCGACCCGCTTGCTCTAAACCGATTATATTGCTACAGAACCCGCCCCTGAGATGACATACGGGGGTTTATTTTTGAGCGGAAGTTAGGCATAAAGGCTCCTACAAAAAGGCGCGACATGCGACGTAATTCGGGTGCGACACTTAGGCACCGCTCGTAGCGGCGCCTTTGAGTCGCGCTGTCGCGTCACGCCTGTTTGTGGGAGCCTCACTGTGTACTTTATTCTGTGTGTTTTTTTTTTCTTCTTCTTTACTGAAAAAGTGAAACGACAAGGAGTCGGTAACAATTTAGAAAATGACGACAATATACATTGTACGCGGTGACACATATGAGAATCAGTACTGTAGAATGCTTAGAAAAAGTGATCAAACCTTAAATACAACAGTCGAAAAAAAAAAACAATTTGTAGATGCAATCTCACCAGGAAATAGAAACGCATTTGTTTAAATTAAAACAAAATCCAAATACCTACTTAGTTGGCAAATAGGTACCGCGATTGCGCACTCGATCGTGAGCCGATGGCCTTTATTGAGTCTGTTGGACCACGAGTCCACGACACACCGAGTCTGTGACCGAGATATATAAACGTTACTTAGCACTTACTGTGGCTAAGCGTTATTCCTGTCACTGTCGCACAACTGTCAAACTACAAGTGCAAGATAGAGACGGGAACATGTCTAAGTCCAAGCACGTGCTAAGTAACGTTTATAGATCTCGGCCTCAGTCTACCGCACCCAGCGCATTACGCTACAGACTCGGCGGCGCGCGTCAGGAACTTACAATTTGAGTGTCTGAATGACATTTAACAAAACAACGCAATTACATAAGTACTCACAATTACTAGATCTTAAGTGTTGTGTAATTAATTAGATACTAGTAATAGTAGAGTTTCTATTTGCAAGGAAGGAATCTTTTGTAAATGAGCCTTAAAACAAAATTGAACAAGATTGCGAATGTCAGTTGAAGTGCCTGAGTTATGTCATTGTAGCTTCTAAAACCTCGTTAACAAGCAAACGCTAGAAACCAACGATTACCTTAAGCTATAAGTCATTTATTAATTTGTACATAGGTACATAGATGAACATAGGTACAATAATAATGGTATATAAAGATAATAAAGAGTGTGCTATGTTATGCCAGAGGGCGTACAAATCTATGTAGTAAGTAATCAAGACATGAAGCCAGCCAAGTCTCAATGCTAAAAATTACAGAACTTGGCACCCATTTAGATCTCAATATTTTTTTAGCGAAGTCGACAACCACGCATAATAATATTGAACTTGGCTCCCGTTTTCACATTTATGGTTTTGATGGGGTATCATTACTTTTTGTAAAGAAATTATTATTATTCAATATTCAAAAGTGATCTGTAGAATTAAAATCTTTTTCCTGCGCTTACGCTGTATACTTGTATAGTTTTCTAATTTGTGCTATTTTGTATATTTTCTTGAACGTTAGAAATATTAGAGCGCATTGCCCATTCATTATCTGCACTTTTTTACACGTTTTTTAATTATGCTTAAATTATTTTATCATGGAACCTATTCTCCTGCGAAAGAAAAGGTTTTTGTTTGCTATTATAATTTCGAAAGGCGGTAGATGTTAGTAAAAATCGATTGCTTAGAAAATATTTCAAATCATAAAAATTCACTGTTTTCTGATTTTTTCCTTTGTATACACAGAATTAACCAGCTGGACGCCAAATTTCAACTTCCTAGGTCATCTGGAAGTGGGTTAGATTTTTGATCTATATGTCTCTTTGCATGATATGTCCTCTTTGTATGATTTGCGAGAGATTTATATTTAATTCATTAATTATTTTGATTTTTTAGTCTGATCTGTGACTACCTACTAAATTCAACTATGGCTAATAACAATTGTAATAGCTGTACCTATCTATGTATATTACTAAATAAATTCAATCCTAATATTTTGCATGCCGTAAGGTAAAATGTATCGGGACACTTAATAATTATTCCAACTTATATGTATCTATATCTACATTATCAGCAAATAAATGATTTCTTTCTTTCTTTCTTTCTTTAAGAACATCGTAAGTGCTGAAAGCGTTTTATCGTAATAAATCCTAAAATAATAGGAATTTCATAAAACGCCTGCACTATTTATAAAAATCCAAATTTACGATTGCTAATTTTGCTTTAGACCGTCTCTGTTCACGAAAAAGGCAACGTAACCGTCCATTTCCCACCCCCGTATGTTTACAAGCGTTAAAGCCCTAGAGATAAAGGGTGGGAATTATGAAAAATGTTCCATCGTGTTACTGCCTCCGTCTGGCTTCCTCATTATGATAATAGTGACCCACCTCCTCGAAAGATTGCGATCCTTCCACTGGGGTAGAACATTTTATTTTTTCATGGGGAAATGGGAAAATAGCTGTCTTAATTCCGGACTAGAAAGAATATAAATCGTCTTGAAAGACAAAGGAAATGTAAATTGTATCAAGAATGTTTGTAAGTAGATGTTGTAACATATATTTACCATAAAACAGCAATTTTATAATGTGTAGCGCATGGCGCATGTGTGTGTGGCTCGTTTTTTTTATGTGTGTGTGTGTGTGTGTGTATGTGTTCCTAATATGAAAAAGGCGATTTTCCTCCTTTTCGGTAATACTTAAATATTAGGTTGGGGAAAAAGTCTTTTCGCATTATAGTATGTATGAACTTGTTATAAAATCTCTTTGGCTATTATACTATTTTGGTTTTGGTATCATTGAACTCTTAAATTTTAAAGAACATAATTCCAAATTCAATTTAGGAAAATGTGTGATTTTCATTTGTTTTTCGTACTGTCAAGATGAGTGAATCTAATGAAGAAATTCGATACATTTTAAAATTTTACTACAAAAAAGGTAAAAATGCAACGCAAGCCGCGAAAAAAATTTGCGATGTTTATGGACCTAGTGCAGTGTCTGTGAGAGTAGCACAAATTTGGTTTAAGCGTTTTCAATCCGGAAATTTTGATGTCAAAGATGCACGTCGCTCTGGTCGCCCTATTACGGATAAAATGTATGCCATTTTTGAAAAAGTGGAGCAAGATATCAGTAATTACGACGTAGCTGAATTATTGCTACTAAAGACCTTTTGTTTCTAAGATTATGTAAGTTTTGGGCAAGTATTTTTTTTTTAATGATCAGTCATTTTCAACTCTCACAAAAGTATCAATTTAATGTTTAGAGAGAAGTAGTTTTTTCATAATTAATTGTTTTTGGTAACAAGACAGAACATTTAAAAAAAATCGAAGACTCGTCATAGCTCGGTTACCATCCAGTTTTGACCTCGAGTTAACGGGACTTAATTTGTTGCTAATGACCTCTAGCATAACGCCTTTCAAGGAATAGGTCGAATTTCCCTGTCACCCTGTATAGCTACCAGACCAACTTCAATATTTTCGCACTAATATTAATTCTCTTGCGCGCGTTTGACACGAACTGCTTGACTTTTTCTTATATTTTGAAAAAACTGTAAGTTATAAATGATTTTATTTCTGTAAATAGGTTTGTACAAACACTTTTACACGTCAATCATATTTTAAAAACTAGATGAGGTCGGCGTTTCCTATCTGACTACTCTGAGAAGAAAGGCCGAAACAAACTCAGAGGTCACAGTCTCTTTTAAAGTCCAGACATAATCTTGGTCAGATCATGTGAAGACCATGTAGACTTGTGTCTGAAATGGTCTTTTGAGGAAAAACCACACAGATTGAGTGGACCTGTCCAGTCAGTGCAAGCATTTGTCAGTAATCGTGCAGCTCAACACAGAACGTAAGGAGCTCAACGATTCGACGAACAATACCAAAGAAAGGACATTTGGGTACGCCACAAAAATTACTCACACTGCCAGACTATGATTAAAACTAGCTGAGAGGGAAAAAAAAAGCAACAATGACCCACATAGTCTTCACATTCACAATAATAAAATAATAATCATATAAATATATATATAATAAATAATCAATATAGCTGTTCCAATTCAGAGAACACAACGCTTCGATCTCTACGCTTGCTTGCAGCCGGTTGATAATTTCAGAGGAAGCTTAGGTTCCCTCTCATGGATGGTTTGGCACATTTCTAGACTAACCAAAACATTCCTTTTATTTTTTTACCGTCCCAATCAAATTCACCCATTTTCACGCCAAAACAAGACAAAAGTCAATGATCCTCTGTTTCAACTGAACAAAATAAGCCATCTAACCCCACATCATGTTTGTACCACGGCCACAAACAGACTGACATATTGCGATCGTTCCCCTTACGATATTGGGCACATTGTCAATACTTTCTGCTCAGTATTTGCTTACCCCCTGTGTGCCTTTTGTCCGCAAACATACGGCGATTCGGAGAAATAAAGGTTATGCTGTCTGTTCGTTTGTTTAGAGGTTGATTTGAATGGAGGCTGGAAAAGAGAGTTTTCTTATGTTTGAAAGTCTAATCATTATGTCTGAACAGTACCTGCTATCCAGGTTAAATTAATTAATGATTAGTAATTGGTTTTGACCAGCAGAACACAGCTCACAATCGATTTGCCAATCAGACACTTCAAGCACGGAAAGGTAGCGGTTTGATTACTTCCTTAGTACAAATCTACAAAAGAAAATATCTACAGGGCCTGCCTGCATCACCAAAGAAGTAAATTTTAGTAAATGTTTTGTTTCACTTGTAACTCACGTGTAACTGAATTAATGCACATTATGAAAAAAGTAGTTTGTTCAGAATCTTTTACGGAATTGATTTCTGTCATTTTTAAAATAGGTACCTATTTTTTTATTCCTAAAATAATTAAAATTACTTAAATAACAGTCATTCTTCCGCTGTACAGTCAAAAACAAAATGGACGAAAAACCTACTACGAGACGCTTACGTGTGCGACAGTGTGCGTGCGTAGATTTTTAATGTAACCACAATTTTCTCCCACAATCAGTATAACTACTTTATTAAATAAACAACGTTTTATACATAATAGTAAAAAATCAGTGTGTGTATGTTTTATGATTCTAACATAATATTCTAATTGGGGTATTTGGTGGTGTGCGTTAATTCTGGGACATGTTGTATATGTTAAAGATTCATGGAATTAGTATGTACTATATATTGCGTTTATCTCAATGTTTCAATGTGACAAATACAACTTTTGAACATACTTTAATAACGAATTATATCATTATTCAACTATGCCTGCAAAATAGCACGCCCTTGCAGAAAAACGTGCGAGCGATGTCACGGGCACAACTAAGTGTTTCAATTAAATAAATTGTTTGTACTTACATCTCAATCCTCTAGGGTTTACACTTGACTATTTGAGTTATGAATGGGTACAGCAAACATAAGTACTTACACTAACGGCTAATGTAATGATCGAAATCGGACGTCCAAATGGTGTGTACAGAAATGAAGATGTTGTTGATTTAACATGGGTTTTTGTCTCAACTTGTTTGGCCTTTGAAAAAATATGTGTGTGTGTGCGTGTTTAAACAGGAGTAAGTGCGTCTGTGGAAGAGCACCTATCTTGAGCGCTCCCTTGCTTGATCTACCTTGATAAGCTTCTCGATGAAATGAAATTGTTTATTCTGTAAATACGATATTATCGGAATCACTTTTACCCATCATAATAACGGTAAAATAAAAATAAGCTAGATGGAGTCAACATTTCCTATCTGACTACCCCTGAGAAGAAATAGCGAAACAAATTGAGGGGTCAAATGATGATGATTTCAATGAACAAAAGATATTTTGTGAATTACGACATAAGGAGAACATTGGTACTAGATCAAACTCAAACTTAAAAGCGTTTATTTCAATTAAAACAATTACAAGCACTTTTGAATTGTCAAGGAGACGGCCAGTCAGAAAGATGAATCTAGTTGCCTATTCCAAAGCGTGGTAGGTTCGAAAGAAACTCCATGGACTCTCTTTACAGTCGAGAGGTGTACTGTAAGTACTGTCCACTACTACATTACCTATAGGAACAAGTAAACGTCCTAATAACCAGAACCCACCAGGTCAAATATTCATGTTGTAAGGAAACACCTGACATTTTAGCTATAATTTTCCTGCTCCCTACTAAATATCAGGCATTAAATCTTGCAGGCTTCTTGGCTAATATTTATCTTTACATGATAGATGACTATATTCACCGCGCTTGCGTACGCGCTGCGCAGTAATGGCGGACATAAATTATAATTATAAACAATAATTGCACATAATAATTCGTAATTACTGCAGGCTAGATTCTTTCTTGGTAGGTTCTCGTGTGAAAGGACAGGACTGCTTAATAGTTGGTTGTTTCAAGAGGTGTTGGAGGTGTAGTTAAGTAATTATGAGGTTGACAAGGGACATAGATAATTTAGAAAATAACTCGAGTCTACCTAGGCTAAATGTTCCTTTTTTACTGTTTTATGTCGTGTACGTGTCGCAATTTTTCTTCTTTTCTTTCTAGGTTCTGCTCATTCTGACTGACTGTAGTTGAGTGGGTAGGTACCTGCCTACTTAATGACAGTTAGTCAGTACCTATAGTCGTTTACGCTTTCTCGGTATATTCTCTTGGAATCTGTTCAACGGTGCAGGTTATAAATTGCTCTAGTTTAGTTGCCGAAACATGTCTTTCAATAAGTTTAGGCGGTACCCCGACCAAAACCTTGTCATAGTGCGTTATTCAGAGGCTATTAACTCATTCACTATGGGTAATAAACTACATCTAAAAGCATATTATTAATGTTCGATATCCTATCATCACATTGCACGTTCTTATTTGTTTTTATGTGTTATAAATACATCTAAAATCTCCTTGTAAAAAAGTTACTAAAATTATTGATTGCATGCATCTTTTGCTAAAGGTAACGTTCTATTCATTTGAGGATTACACTAATGGATAGATAATTTAAAAATCTAAATAATACACGTTTTATTTTATTTTAAAACTTCACTTGTCTTTTTTTATTCAAATAATTTCATTATTTTTGTGAATTTTATGATAAATGAGCGTGCGGAGGGAGCGAGACAGAGCGAGACTCAGCGACGGGACAGAGAAGGACCGAACGCTCAAGGTCGTTTGGTCAGGGAAGCGCCTTAAGTAAGTCTTCTCCACATCATCTTCCTTGTAATGTTCAAATTATTATCAGACAAAGAAGCAGTAAAATCTACTTTTTAACCGACGAAGAAAAAAAGGAGGAGGTTCTCAAGTCGACCCGCATTTTTTTTTTATGAGATAAGTTCTTAACTGTTTTAAATTATACGGCCGTATGTAAACAAAATATGCACTGTACCCGGAATCCGCGACGTGGAGTTGCTGGCACCAGCCCGTATTACCTATTACCTAAGCCTGTATCCACTGCTAACTATGTTATAGTATAGGTACTCAATACTTATAATCAAGTTCAAAAGCACATAAACGGATCAGAACTTAGTTGTCAAACACAAAGTCGGGGCATATAAATGTGAGTTCAATGCACAATAGCGCGCGCAGATTTACGACGACTGCGCGGGCGCTCCGACGACGGCTCTGTAGGTTGTAGACTTAAATGTGCTGGAATGGGTTGCTTAGGGTTTGTTATTAGTTAGGTTGGCTAAGGATGGCTGTGAAAAACCAAAAAAACAATGGATGGATTAAGACAGATAATAAATTAGCTAATAAACATGTAGCGGTATCAACATCGCCACATGCGTGCTACACGTCATACTGACGTCCCGCAAATCCTGCATCGCGCAAGCAGAGTTTACCGCGCGACTAGCATATATACAAACGTCCCGACATCAACCATCGGGCAGTTGCCCACCAGACACAACACCCGTCTGGTCGGAGGATCCTCCCTTTTCCGTAGAGTATGAGTGAGCTTTACACCCTGTTCCTCATACCTCTATATGACAACTGAGATGACATTATGGAAGATGATGACACTCTACGTCACCAGCCAAGCCCAATTAAATTAAGATAAGGACCGAATGATGATGAGGTTATTTAACAAGCCGAAAGCCCCGACCTGATGGATACTATGGACAAGTTTTACAGCAACAAGGAGTTTGCAGACGCGGTTGTCAGCCACCTAAACCTTTGCAGTACCAGATTTTTTTTCCTTAGAATCCGTCCTTAACTTTTGAAGAGAATCCATGAATGCAAGATATTGAGAAAATAGACGAGCTAGTCTAGCAAAGGATGTAAGTAGCTAGGATTTAATAGCGGATTCCTGATGCATCAGTTTGGAAGGTCTGATAACTATAAAACATGATGAAATGTCGCCTAAACATCGTAAATGCATACAATCCTGGTCCGGTATCTATTCTGTTAGCCCCTACATTTCAGTTAGAGGCATTAAAATGTTATGACTCAGTTCTATCCCATGACCTCCGCAGAATTCAATCTTGTGGGTGTTTATATGGTAATATTGACACTACAGGTTATCTCGCAGTCTATTATGTTTTACATTATGTAAATTGTAGTAAAATATCATCATTGAAGTTTTAGTTTTGTACGTGTTTATATAATCGGCAGGAGATATGCAGAGGCTTTCTGAAGTAAAGGTAAAATATGTCCAGTAGTATGATTGTACAGAATGTTCCATTCACCATACTCATGGTAATTTCCGCTAAGGTAGCCCGCGACATTTATATTTTCTTTCGTTTTTTGCATTTTGCTAGTCTGTGTCAGGATGTATGTTGATCAAAATATGATTTACGATCATCACTTACATGTTTAATTACAGAATTAAAATCATATAAATTATCAATACAACTTTCTAAGTTAGAATTGGCCTAAAATGTTACGATTTCATGAAATAGTCATCATATTTTTTACAATCGCTTATCATAAGATACACTGACCTACGAATTGTAAAGAAGTGAGAATATTTGCATTTCGTGGGCTACCCTGGCGCTTTCACCTTAAGATAACTTTCATGATGTTTTATATTATGCGCACAACTGTCTACAGAAGAGACACCATTGCATTGTATTCGGGATACAAAAGATACCCTGCGTGTACTTTTAATATCCATTCATTCCTTCTGAAATATACTACCCTGAAATCATAAGCCTTTTTAACAGGGAGTTGGTATCACTTCCGTTATCTCTAGATCTTTACTTTAGTATCTCTACAACATTATGTACGATTCCGAAAGCGGACAAAGCGCCCGCGCTGCTAATGCGACAGTTGGAACGTGATTATACAATCAAATATAGGCTTTGATGGTACTCTCTACCGTTTGCTGGGTCAAGTTTACAATTTATTTTCAGTGATATCAAAGGACGTCCCTGGGCAATTACACGTTGCTACGAAGCTCGTTGACTTACACATCAGCTTGCCACAACCTGAGCTATTCGATGAGGAAGGCTAATTAGGGGGTATTTTTGACTAGCAGTATAGATTGCGATATGTTGAGAAGGTTAAAGAATTTAGATTTAAGATTAAGATTTAAAACTTTTTTTAATAAAGTACTCTAGTAAGTGGTTCACTCCTCTCTTGTCCTTGAACTTGCTTGGTGGGGAGCCATGGACGAGGTCTACGATCGTTCCGTCGTATCGAAAACCGAAAACGTAAGAGAAGCCCGTTCACTCATGCTTCTTTGAATTGGTGCTTGGCCCTCTTCCTCTCTCTTAATTTAGCTGTGCCCGACAGGGTCTATATTGATATTTTACTTTGTTACACCAGCTGTGTAATACATATGAAGAATTGAGTAATCAGTATTGAGGTTTAGGTATAAGTAGCTGGGAACACTGACGCTGGCAGAGACTTCCACACTTTTTAATTTCTTTAAAAAGAAAAACGTTGGCACATACACAAACAGTCAGACCCGGAAGAATAACTTGTAGGTCATACAAATATTTGTTCCGTGCGGGAATCGAACCCGCGACACGCAGCGCGGCAGTCAATCGCTCAACCGTGCCGTAACTTGGACTGTGCCCTTAATAAACACTGAGAGAGATTTATTGGGAATTTGGGATAAATCCAATCAATAGTAAAGAATACAAAAAATAAAAATGAAACATATTGACCAACAATTTGTTGTGGTTTTATTGTAAAGCGGAAAGTCAGCGAGGTTGTAGCCATAAATAAAATGCGGCACGCTTCATGGCGCTGAGCTATCAACGTGCACTGCTGATGGATCGGTTACCTGACTGCGTGAAAACGAGATGAAATTGAAAAAAAAAAGGAATTGTTTTTATTTGAATGTTTACGATTTTTCGAGTTTTAAAACATGCGTATTTTTTCAAAATGAAGTAAGTTAATATTATAATTGTTTACTGTAACGAAGATAATTGATAAAATTCTGCAATTCAGAGTGTTGTTATGAGGAAATTCTGGAATAAAAATCTAATAAAAAAAAACATGTTAATTATTTACTTTTGTTAAGGGTTGTTTTTGTCTCTGATAAAGTCATGCAGGAGAAGCCTTTACTCTTTTGCAAATATATGTTGCAATATTGATATTTAAATGTAAGGTATAAATAAAAGTGAATTATCAGTTATTATGAAATAACTTTCTTTCAGAGTATCTACTTACGTGGAAATAGAAATGGTCTCAAGTCAAAACATATATCAACGATGCCATGGAAATTCAAAAACTTAAGAATGAGCAGTTGCAATGTATCATCACTCTCTTTTTACAATTCTTCACAAATTATGAGAGTATTTTTCAACATTGCTCTAATAGCCACTAATGTAAAGTGCTATTATTGTTTACGGCCGATACATCACCGCTTACCCACTGACGTCAACGCGTGATGCACGGCTATCATTAAAGTGGTTTGAAATGTCAATATTTATATAGCTATGTTCTTATAATCGATGGGAAGAAATACTTAGTGATTACTGTGTCGTTGCTTATCATGTTTTACAAAAACATAAAAAGATACCAATATACTAATAAACTCTTCAATTTCTTTTAAAGAAGATGAAGGTTTGTGTTATTCTTCTGGGGCAGTCAAAATTTGAAGTTGATTAAACATACGCGCTTGATCAACTTCTATTTTTTAACTGCTGGAAAGTTTAGAGGAATGTAAAAAAAAATAAGAAAACTAGGGGATATCCTTGAAAAACAAAGTTTTCAGTCAACAACATACAATCGCAACCACTTAAACCCGGACAGTCCAACAAACAAATCACTCGAAATCTAAGAGAAAGATCAATATTTACATTTACAAAGAAGCAATCAGAGTCCAATCCATTACGACTTCTTTCCAGGGATACACGTTCTAAATCTACCATTATCTACCCGGGCGTCGAACCCAATGTAATCCGGCGAGTAATCCGCCATCCGCTGGCCCGCCTCCGCGTGAACATATAAATCACGGATAGAATTAGCGAAGCGATATCGTCCCACGGCTGGGTAGGGTTCACCCTTATGCTTACAGCTGTAATTATTAGTGATAATTTGAGTTTAGACGTGTAAATTGTACTAGGTATCCTAGTACAATATCAGGCCCATAATAAAATGGTGAACTTTTAAAAAGATTGAAACAATATGACATATTTCGACTCGACGAGTTTCGGCCACCGGAGCAGGCCGGATTTCGAGGAGGATACAGCACCATTGACCACATCCACACAGTGCGGCAAATTATACAGAAGTCCGAAGAGTATAATCGACCCCTGTGTCTTGCGTTTGTGGACTATGAGAAGGCTTTTGACTCTATTGAGACCTGGTCTGTTTTGGAGTCTCTGCAGCGTTGCCAAGTCGACTAGCGATACACCCAAGTGCTGAGATGTCTATAAGAAAACGCGACGATGAACGTCCAAACTCAGGACCAGCAAACTGAACATATCCTCCTACGTCGAGGTGTGAGACAAAGGGACATTATTTCCCCGAAATTGTTCTCTAACGCATTGGAGGATGTGTTTGGGACGCTGAACTGGGAAGGACGCGGCATTAACATCAACGGCGAGTACATCTAACACTTGAGATTTGCAGATGACATCGTCATACTGGCTGAATCGCTGCATGACTTGCAGCAGATACTGGACGGCCTAGTTAATTCTTCTGTACGCATTGGTCTACGGATGAAATTGGACAAAACCCAGGTTATGTTCATCGAACACGTCACCTAGGACTGATTGCTGTCAATGGCGGTGCTCTCATAGTTGTTCGAGAATACGTTTACCTCGGACAAACTCTGCAGTTTGGTAAGAAAAACTTTGAGAAGGAGGCTAACAGAAGAATTCGGCTGGGCTGGGCAGCATTTGGGAAGCTTCGTCGAGTCTTCTCGTCGCGTATTCCGCAGAGCCTAAAGACTAAAGTCTTCAATCAGTGCGTCCTGCCTGTTATGACCTACGGAGCCGAAACGTGGACACTCACAATACGGCTGGTCCATAAATTCAAGGTCGCTCAGCGAGCTATGGAACGAGCTATGCTTGGAATCTCTCTGAGGGATAGAATCCGGAATAAGGTGATCCGGCAGAGAACCAAAGTTGTTGACATAGCTCACAGAATAAGCAAGCTGAAGTGGCAGTGGGCCGGCCATATTAGTCGTAGAACCGATGACCGTTGGAGTAGACGTGTTCTTAAGTGGAGACCGTGAATCGGCAAACGTAAGGTAGATTGCCCTCAGGCTAGGTGGAGCGATGATCTTCGCAGGGTGGCTGGTAACAGCTGGATGAGAGTTGCCGAAAATCGAGCTAAATGGCGTGCAATTGGAGAGGCCTATGTCCAGCAGTGGACTGCTGTAAGCTGATGCTGATGACCTATTTCTGTCTCCAATCCACCCCGTAAGTACACGTTAAGCCGTACCAACTCATGCAGTCGGAGTCATCTTCTTAAGTTTCACAATAAAGACATATATCCTTTGCGTCGCGCAGTCGGGTAAAAAGACCAAAAAGAAGAATACTGCAATGATCACCAAGTTTTGCATATAAGTAGATTAGATTATCGTTTAGTTTGATCATTCGCTGACACTGAAAGCCAGCGCTGTGGCTCTAGCAAAATGCCGAGCGATGGTCCAATTATTACTTAAATAAAATTAATAATACTTTTTTGTTTGTCGTCAGAGACGTATATGTGACACATATTTTTGCAACCGATGCAACATCCTATATTGAGACAGTTCTGGTGTTCCTTCAATGTCCCATATTTGTGCTGCATCTTGTATACGTCTTTCACAAATGAGCACATATATTTGCCGTCATCTTGACGACAGATATTAATGGATGAATGATGAAATTAGATATTATTGCCGAGCTGTTCATAGTAATATATTTATGCTCGTGACTGAGCCTACCTCCAGAATAGGTGCATGTATACCAACTCCGTTGGGAATAAAAAATATGTTGAAAAGCCAAGTAACAGGCGTGTTTTAAGAATGAGTAGAGTCACGACCGAACAGGAAACACGGAAGCTTTCATAGAGGAAAATAGCTGAAAAAATTAGATAATATTATGCCTCTATAGTTCGGGAATGTTGTGAAAATATTGGCGGAAAATTACGAAATAGTTTCGTATGAGGAAAATTGACAAAAAGTGGGAAAAGCTGTTATGGAATACATTGAACTATGATGAACAGAAAATGAAGGAAAAATATTGTTTACTAGCTGCTACCCGCGGTATCGCCCGCGTGGGCCTCGGAAATTATCCCACGGGTACATCCTAACGGGACAAAAAATAGCCCATGTTGCTTCTTATAGCATTAGCTATCTGCCAGTCAAAGTCCCATCAAAATCGGTCTAGCCGTTTCGAAGATTACCCGGAACAAACAGACAGACAAAAAATCAATAAGAAATTGTATTTTTGTTATAAGTATCGTATATACTTTCATATGCTGCAAAAAGCTGTTATTTTGACATTACAAACAAACAGACACTTCCATATTATTTATTTGTATAGATTAAACATTGATTCAGTTATAAGTAATAAGCCTGGCTTCTGAAGAAACAAGAGGACTTCTAAAAAAAAAGTTTGTTTTATCTATTTACGAGAACGAGGAAAATAACATGCATAACATAATATCACTTGTGTATTCCCGGAAGAGTTGGGAAGAGATGTAAAAAGAAACTAAAGAAAAATAACGAAAAACTTGTAAATCATCTGTTCCTTGGAGTCGAGTGCCAGCCTTGAATTCGAACAGTGTAAAAACACTCAGCAATCGGTCGCTAATGACGTATTAAGACGCACCCCCTCTCCTCCGCTACCTTAGACCCGCTACGTCTGTACTTTTGTCGCATTTTTCACACTCTTCCACTCGTTGGACCCTTAATACAGTCCCGATAATTACATTTGATCAATGAAGTTACTGGACTTCATGTAAAATAAGATAACTTGCAATATCGTACACAAACAATATCTACAAGTGACCGCAAGAAGTGTAGAGAGAGACAAATGACATTATTTTAATTTACTTAGGTACCTACATCTATTAATTTCCTTTAAATAAAATGTTTCGAGGAAGGGTGATAGAAGGTTGGTAGAATTAAATTCTTGCAGTAAATATCTCAATTACGGTCTCTGCTTGGCCAATTAAACTGTTTACTTTTCAGAAGAACTTTGAATATTTAACTTAGAGGCTCACTCAAACAATTCCAACCAAAAATCAACAAAAACAAAAGCAGATCTTAAAAATTAACCATTCCACAAGTGAACGTCAAACACACGGTACGTGGTTTCTAATCTGAGGGTGCAACATAATGAAATTGATACCTGACGCGTAATCCTGTGTACACAGGCACACTGCTCAGCTTTGACTAATTCAATCATCTCAAGGATTGAAGAAACGGAGATGGAGCGGTGACAGGCTGGGTGTAGCTTCAATATGATCAGAATGGTCATATTGTCATCTTCATCATCTTTCTGTGCAATTTATATGAGCTCAGAGGATTATGTTTACTTTTTAAAACCTGTCTCAGATTGTGTTGTGAAAAATACTTAACGTGTTTTCAAAGTATGCATTTTACTCGCTTTGCTCTCTTTTCTATTCAACCTGTACCTACTCCTGTTTTGCTCAGGGTTACTACCAGGGCAGGAGCCGTCACGATAATCTTCTTTTGAACATAAAGTGAGCTTTCTCGGCATAGATATGTTGTCAGTGGTGAGACTAACGGTGTCCATCACCATGTTGGATGCTTTTTCCAAGATTTGCATAAACACAGACACCTTATGTGTAGATTAGTTTTCCAATAATTCACGCATCGTTCATAATATTTCCATTATTTTGATTATCTACTTATCATCCTTGTTTCTCTCCTCGTCGTATGACGACTACGTCACGTGTGTCGCCATATTTACTTAATTAGCGCGCCGTAGGGGATGAATTACAATTGACGCGACGATGTAATTGTTACTGTGGATGTGACTCAAGGGGTGAAAACATGGGAGTTATTAGAATACGTTGTTGTTTTCACTGAAATTAAGTTGTCTGAGAGAGAATTTACTTAGATTTACGCTGTGTGTAGCAGTTTGCGAATATCTATTTGTTGAATATGACTGCTACGATAATTACTGGTAAACAGGAATATTTACATGATCTCCATACATGGTTGATTGGTTGGTGATCGTAGTTTCGATCGATTTATTTTTATTAATATTATCTTATTTGTATTGCTAATTATGTTTTGACTGTATTAGACTTTACTTAGTTATTACGACATTATATATTTCGACTTTGCATGCTTATTGATTTGAATTTATGGCATTGTGTATGGTACTATTTTGGAATTGTATAACTTATACTTATTAATGTGAATTTATGAAATGGTATAGTTTTATTGGTGCTTTAGATTTTAATATAATAATAATTTTGCATGCCTGAATTGGTGCAACACAGTGGAATGCGCATTCACTTGACATCTAGAAATGTATGATTATGTACTGTGTTGAGCAATAAACATTTGAATTTGAATTTTGTTATTTGTTAGGTATTAGAAGATAGGAAGCCTCTGTTGCTAGTCATCGATATATAATTTTGTTATTATATCAACGGGAAAAGAATAAAAGAAACAGTAGTCTACTCTGCCACAGCGTACGTACCTGGTGCCTAAAGTTAAAATAACAAATTATATTATGAGGAAAAAAAACTGAAAAGTCTGAAATATTACCTAAATACTTTTGGGTCCACCCTTAATCAATTGGGACCGAACCATCTGTCAACTTTACTTTTCGGATATTCTAAGCATGATTCTTATCAAGAAATATATGGAGTATTATAATACGAGTATATAGGTAGATAAGTATCACAGAAAAATAAAATACAAATTGATCTATAGATATAGTACCTAAGTAAGTAATAAAGTGAGATATGAATCACAGATTGAACATCATCTTCATATATAGCTTTTTATTTTATTTACTTATTTATTCAGTAACAGAAGTAGGTACACATACATTCTAAATTTAAGTTGAGTGAGAGACTTTTACCGTGCACCAAAGTCATCGACTACATAATTTAGAGCATAAAAAACCATTTAAGAAGGTACTTACTAGCTTGAATGTACCCTATCCTGATTGTAGTTCTTTTTCTGCTTATGCCACTTTTTTCACCAATCACCATCACCTTAGATTTTTAGATTCGATTCGTCATCGCTGTGACAAAAATTAAGCAAAAACTTACTAAAAAAATATTATATTTCTTTTTACAGGCGACAAATTATTACATTTCTTTTGACCAAGTTGCCTACTTGGTCAAGGCTTGTGACCTGCCATTACTTACCTCAGCAATCACAGAACAGATAAAAAAATCCTTAAAGACATTCCTACCTCAAACAAGAGGACATGATAATTGGACATTAATAAGAGCAACCTTTACCCAACCAGTACATTTATCAAAGACTCCTCAAATCCTCATCTAAATGTTCCTTTTCCCGTTCGGTTTACGGCTGACCTATAAAGTGGGGATAATATTTTATTTTTTATTCTGCGCGAATCTCGCCCTTGCAAATTGAATCTTCAGGGAGACGGGTTAGTTGCCCTTTTGAGAGACATTTAGGTGTGATGGAGGAATCGTTACGATTATTGGTAGGTAGCTACTAATAATCGTAACGATCGTAGCTGATAGAGGATTCTTGTCAATGTAATTAATCGATCTCTGTGGTGTGTACAGTGTAGTTTATTTAAATGTCATGGCCTAGTAGTGGACTGCGGTAAGCTGGTGATAATGATAGATGATTATTTCTGGGGAAATATGCGGTTTGTCTCCTCAAATGGGCAGGTAGAGGTTTAACCTTTGCGATGATCAAACGTTTGGTTAAAGAAACATAATTCTTCCTTTTCTATTGGTCTTTTTATGTCTTTGTTCAGTAGCACTGCATTAAGATGAAGATAGATGATAGTCTGACCAGTGAGTAAAATGATGAAGTTTTCCCAAAGAATCCTTTTCTGCTGTTTGAAGAATTTAAACAAAGTCGTTTACCAGTCGTGTCGTTCCGTGTAAAGAGACTAAAATACCCTTTTCATGTAATGTTTTTGTGAGGACAATCGTAAAACATAATAAGATACGACAGGTTTATCTCTGAGAGGGGGAGTTTGACGAATTTCTGCGCAGTTTACTTATTACATTACCTTACTTACATAGCTAAGGTTTTACGATCTATTCTGGTAAAACCAATTTAAGAATACTGCTTTTGCTAACTGTGTGAGTCTTCCGGGTTTAAGACTATTTGTTATTTCATGATACCTACCCACATTCCATAAGTACCGAGCATAGTCCTGTTAAAGTAAATGTCTAAACAAATGAAGAAATTCCTTTCAGTAATTGAGCAGATGGGATGCAGGAACTGTAAATGGACACAGCTTAAACAAATAGGAGATAGCTTACAAATGATCCAAGAACTGTACAAAAAAATGATGATATTTTGAAACAATAAGTACCTAAGTAAATACTAACAGAAAATGAAGATCATAGACAACGCTTAGACATGGTTATAGAGCTGGCTTAGATGATCAATGGATGGATACAGAATTTGCTGATATTGTAAAACAATATGCAAGATACTAACACAAAACAGCTCCAATAATCTTCAAATTTCACAACAACTTAATTAATGTTATTAATAATAAATGACAAACAAGGGAACAGGTGTTCGTTCCTTGGTTATAATTTCCACATAACGATTGCACACAATGGCAGAGCTAACAATGAGCTTATCGCTCAGGAAGTTGCGAAATTGTGGCAGTAAATTAATTTTAATGTACCGCCGGGAATGTCGCGTTTGTGCAGCCACCTGAATTACAGCTCGTTGTGGTAAGTGGTGAGATATGTGATATAGACGAGGTATTTGTAGGTGTTTTTGAAAATGAAGATAAATAACTTAAAATGGTATTTAAAGGGTACACCCACATTTCGCCATTTATTTTTAAGTTCCATGTAATAGGGGGCGAGCTTATGCCATCAACCGGGCACAAATCCAGACTCCAGGCTGCTACTGACTGGGCACGCCACAATTGCGGCGGTAAGTCCCCTCTTTGAGGAGTGGCTTGAGAGGCGCCACGGCGTCCTCATCTTCCGCCTGACACAGGTCCTCACCGGACATGGCTGTTTCGGGAGGTTCCTATTTCGGATAAGGCGGGAGGAAACGCCCGGGTGTTGGCATTGTGTGGATCGACCGGAGGACACGGTGGAGCATACGGTGGAGGTCTGCCTGGCTTGGGCGGAGCACCGCCGTGTCCTCGTGGCGGCGATCGGCGGTGGCGATCTCTCGCGTCCGGCCCTGGTTCATGCCATGGTACGGTGCGAGAGGGAATGGGAAGCAGTCACCTCCTTCTGCGAAGCAGTAATGCTCGCGAGGGAGGAGGCGGAGCGCGTGAGGGAGAGGCAATCATTGCGCCCTCACGCCCCTAATCGCCGCAGGAGGAGACACCCTGGGCGTCGGGAGTCGCTAGCCGACTCCCGGCCACCGTAGGCGCGGGCCTGCGGACGGCGAGCATTGGGCAGCTCGCCGTCCGGTAAGGACCAGGCCCGGTTCGACGGCGCGTTGTGTTCCACGCGCGCCTCAAAGAAATGTCAGCATAATTGACGGGGTCCGATAGGGCCGATGCCTGCCGGGGTCGCGGATTGTTCGAAAGAGTTACCGTGGCCCTAGCGCACAGGCAACTGAAGGAACACGGGTGGGTTTTAGTCAGTAAGAGTCTGACACGCCCTTCCGCTCCGCCCAGAGCGGGAAAGGTCATTTGATGATTTCCCAACCAAAAAAAAAATAAGCTCCACCTGGAAATCAAACCCAGGACCACTTGCTCAGCAGTAGCACATACGACCTTGACCAACGAGGCTTTGAAGCCCTTGAAAAATTGAGCTCTGTATAATTACATAATTAAGCTTATGGAATAGTTATAAGTAGATAGGAATTATTGTGATGGGGAGGAAAAATCTTAGCTGCCAAGGGACTCCGGTGTGTGTGACGGCTCAAAGAGTGTAGGTGCGGGTGGAGACATAATACAGGAAATATTATAACTTCACCCCAATGTTGTTATTTTAAAGCATACAGAGCAATGTATTAGTATTACCTATTGCAGATGGCTATTAAGGCCTTCAAATAAAATCATTAATACCTAATTAAATATTCAATAGAATCACACTAGTTAAATTTCAACCAGAGACAGTAATTCCATTATTTATTACTAGGGTCTATAACTTTATATTACCTTCTCATTAACTTAGATCACGTCCATAACCTATAGATAACAACTTTGATTGATGTCAGATAGGCATCTGACTGCAATGGGTATAAACGTTGTGGCCTTTTACAGCGTTGGGCAAGTTTGAGGCAATAGATAAAGACTAGGTAATGAGATACTTATAAAATAAAGTTCAACCCAGAATCACCAAATACCCAAGATAAATTTGATCGTGGGAATTTTTGGAAGGAGTGGAAAAATCGAATGACTCGTGCTCTCGGGATATTTCCTAATTCGCTTTAGGTGATATTAAAATAAAAATCATTTCATTTAGGCAAAACCCATATTACATAAAATAAAATAAAATTTCACAATAGTAAAACAGAATAGATCATAATAGAACAAAATGTCAACGCTATTAAAATAAACGAATGAGTTGCTACAAAATATAAAGATCACATAATTAATATAAGGTCTTACCTACCTACTAGACTAGGTTGTAGATTTCAAAACCGACTCATCGATCTGCCCTAGACACTTTTGCCATCTACTATTAACAATACACAGTTGTACCACCTCTACGTTTAGTACTTCCGCAAGGACCTATTCTAGGACCCTTACTAAAACAAGCAAAAAAATATGAATTTCTCCTCTAAATCAGCCAGTTCATTTCTCTAAGCAGTTTCAGTGATATCGTTCACAAGCAAACCAGTTTCCCACAGGATTATACTTATAATATACGTGCCTAGTACACTCAGTTGGACAAATATTGTGGCTCACGGTTCGCTGGGGCGACCACAAAGGCTGCCGGGCCAAGTTTGCCCAGTCACGCTGCTTTACCTCCAGCAACCGTGTTTGGGCACGTTCGCTGCTCGTAAAGTACGCTTACGAGGTTTGCGTGTTTTGATCGGAGACGGCGGAAAAATAGGGTTAAGTGCATTAAGTTGTGGTGACTTGCAGACTTTGTTTATACGCTTGTAATTGTAACGTTTCTTTAGAACCGCTTTTTTATTATTTGCAACTGAGTCTAAAGTTTTCAAAATTAAAGGTTTTTTAAACTTTAGTATTTCACTCACAAGAAGAACATCTCAATAAATTCGTCACGACTATCCAGAATAAACTGAGAATAAACAAAACATTCTTTTACACCATGCGGAACGTGCTTTTCTTGACATTTCCGTCACTATTTTCAACTACAGATTTTATGTTTTAAATGTTTCTGTCATCACATCACCTAATTTTGTATGTCTAAGTATAAAGAACATCTTTTTACTTTGTGTTTGGTTGATTTGTATTTAGAGTTTATATTCTGCCTCCTTGTTGTCACCAACATTCTGGTCACCCTTATCTTCGTTTCTAATACTAGATTTATCTGTTTGCGATGACAGGGCAAAGTCTAAGTTTATTCACTCGACTTTTAATGTAACAATGTCCATATTCAAAGGACTTATTATTTATTGTATTTGCTGTTTTATCGTCAAAGGAAAGTTCAACTTGTTTTGGTTTCTTAGCAAAAGCTTTCTTCGTTTTATGTTTTATAAATCTAAGATATTGTTGTGAGAAATTTGTGCCCGTTGTTGGTTTTAATTGGATTATTTAAAAGGAATAAAAGGAAAAGGCTATTGCAGGCGATGAACCAATAACCTGAAATATTGTGTAACTTTTGTTTATCCCCGTCTGCAATAAACTTACACAAAACAAAGTTCAATAGATAATGCTTCTTTTTCTCTTTTCAGTTAGGTATATGTTTTTGGAGTAGGGTTTTTTGTTTTTTTATAATTAATTTGCTTCATTCCAAGCCTTTTAGTTTTATTAATTTAGTATTTTTCATTCCAAATTACATTTGAACATATAAGTTGTATATATTTTTGTAAGCCATTTATAAAACCATTTATTATGATACCCCAATCGATAGCGCAACAATTTCTATTTCCTCGATTGGAAAATATATTTTTTTTTTACATATTTTGGCGCCAAAAATCGGCCATAAATAAAAAAAAATATATATACCTAGTGTCACTCTCACAATTAAGACGTCTCTAACGACAACTCTCAAGCTAAAATACATCATGCCGTTTAGGCTACAGAGCGAGCTAAACAAATATATACACTCGAAAAACATAACGCTTCTTCTGGCGCAGTCGGGTAAAACGAAAACAGCATTTTAATTTTTCATGCAAATCCACGGGCAACAACCTCGAACAGTTAAAAACTTATAAATAATACAATACCAACAACATACACGATTTATTATAACGAAAGTGCTCTCGAACGATTTACGATTCTTTCGACATTCGACTCGATTGAACAATAGACCCGGAAAATTTCGCCTACGTCCTAACGGCATCCAAATCTATCCGTATGTTTGCTCTACCTCGGGAACAACAATGCGTGATTAAAATGTGCGTACACAGTTTATATTTCAACACAAAGAAAGTTATTACCGACTATTGTTGGATAAGAGTTCGTGCTTTTGTAAGGCTGGCTGCGGACTTGCTACTGAGTCAGATTTTATTTTTTGTAGTTGAGTTTATTTTTTTTAAGAATGGTTTGTTTGCTTGATGTTAGTTTGTATGGATAACGCGCATTTTTTTCCATTGAATTGTTAACGTGGTGGTATTTTATTTTGAAATATGGTGGTGGTGAAAAATGGGTCACTCTCAGTCGACCTCAACTTACCACGGGCAATACCTACTTTCATGAAGAGTATGTTTTTTTTTTTTTTCCTATTGGGCAGCTCGTAGTTTTGACCACTGAGGTCTTGGCTACTTAACCGGGCAAGCCTGTGGGTGCCTTAAGCTAATAACTTAAAGCCTCCAGCCAGGGGCAAAATTCTTAAGTACTAGGTGACCACGCTAAGGGCACCCCCTGTGGGGTACGAGCCTCGGCTTAGGGCGTCACTGAGGGGAGGGCAGCAAGGTGGGACAGGCTGGATCGAGATTATATTATTATTATCAGGGGAATTTAAAGGCCCTACTGCTCTCCTGGAGGACGGTTATGGGGTCATCGGGGTCGGACGGGGCATGCCTTGGACGGCGGGTATGTCTAATGCGGGAGGGGGTATATCTGGCAGCCTCGACAACCAGAGGGTTGCGATGTGAGGCCGCGGAGTCGAAGAAACGCTTGGAAATGCGCTTCATGAACTGACGGATAGTGGGGATTTTAAGATCGAGATGGAGGATCTCGTTCCGAACGAACCAAGGGGAGCCGGTTGCCTTACGGAGGAACCGGTTTAGGAGGGTCTGCATCCTATGGATGTGGTGGGGTTTCGAGTGTGCGGAAACCACGCTCGCGTAGAGCGAATGCACGCTGTGTAAATGCGCAATTTGCAATTGAGTGACAATTTGCTGCGTGCATTCAATAGGGAGTGGAGTCGACCGAGAGCGAAAGCGGCGCGCGAACGCGCCTGCCTTATGTGCTCACCGAAAGAGAGTTTATGGTCCAGTATGACACCCAAGTATTTGGCTCGCTTCTCCCAAGGGATAGGATTGCCGAGCATGGTGATCGGACGGGGTGAAACGTGGTACACTCGACTATTTATTTATTTTAGCTTAAGGCGCTTCCCCGACCAAACGATCTTCAGCGTTCGGTCCTTCTCTGTCCCGTCGCTGAGTCTCGCTCTGTCTCGCTTCCCGCGCACGCTCATTTATCACAGAATTCTCAAAAAAAAAAAAAAAATAAGAAAGACAAGCGATGTTTTGAAATAAAATAAAACGTGTATTATTTAGATTTTTTAATTATCATTATAAAATGTCACAAAAAAAAAATGAATGTGCAAAAGATGCACGCAATCAATAATTTTAGTCACTTTTTTACAATGAGATTTTAAATGTATTTGTTACACATAAAAACAAATAAGAACGTGCAATGTGATGATAGGATATCGAACATTAATAATGTTCTTTTAGTTGTAGTTTCTTTCCCATAGTGAATGAGTTAATAGCCTCTGAATGCCACTATGGCAAGGTTTTGGTCGGGGTACCGCCTTAAGCACGGCAGAAGGCTTTTGATGGTCATTAGGGAAGCACAGGGCTTCTCAGTAATCCTAAAAGTTGCCTGCGTATATCATGTGCCACTTTTCTATGTATTTATATAGTCGAACGCAGAGTCGTCAGAGTGTTCCAAGCCTTATACAACAGGCGCACAATCACGCAATTATGTATCTTGATTCAGCATTAGCTCAGCAAAATGTATTCCATTGACGCTGCAGTAAGTCGCGAGCGTGTGGAGGGCCTTATCCAATCGGTGTACAATCACATAATTATGCTTTTTGATTGAGCATGAACTCTGGGAAATATTCTCTGTCAACAGTAAGTCATGAATATCCACTTTTCCTTCTTATTATTGATAGTTTCAACATAAATTTAGTATTTTGTCGCTAACTACTGCAAGGTACAGAGATTAGGTTAATTATAAACGCACCTATTTATATTGCTTTTAAGCAAATTTTTTTTATGTGCCTAACACATTTTAATCTTTGCATAGGTATCGCATTTTAGTTACTTACCTTTCACTGATACATCACCTAAAAAAGCTAATTTCTGGCGTAAAATCGTCAGCGCGTAGGCAGCCTTATCCAATCGGCGCACAATCGCACAGTTGCGCATCGTGATCGGGCATTAGTTCAGGAAAATGTTCGCGTTGCATCGAGATGCGGGCACAATGTGGCGGGGCTATACAATGTGGCCGAGCTATAGGCTATAGTTTGTATGCTAGCCTGAATAGAATTCTTGGATAAAATGTGAGAATGTGGAAGCTGGAATAGTAAGTTAGATCTGAAATGTGTGTGCACAATAGAAGTAATGACGACTCTATGTTGATTTAGGAGTCTAAGAGGATTGAATGTGTATTACAGGGTGACTTGTCGATGTATTCCTTTTAATAAGGCATGTAATGTAAATGACTCCTAGTTGGCATTTTTTTTCAAGACAGTTTAATTGTTTGGTCTGTCTCCTTGTTATCCAATTTATTTTTTATTTTTTTCTGTGGTTGGCTTATACTAGAAGAGGAACAACATGATGTTCTTATAGTTGTATGTACTTTATTTAAATTTATTATAAGTAACGCCATGTCGTACGTGTGGGTTTCACCACATATTGTGTTCTTTGCAGCTAGTTGTAAACAAAACTTTGTTATTGCGTTCACACATATTGGTACTTATTTTGTATGTAACAAAGGCTCGTAGGCAGTTATTTTATATTTCCGTGGGTTAGCCAAAAGATATACCTACTTAAAAATACTTATTTTATATTGTGGCAGCATCTACATCGCCGCATGCGAGCTACGCGTCACACTGTCGATGTCGTCACGCAAAATCCTGCATCGCGCATGCAGAGTTTACCGTGCAACTAGCATATACATACAATGTCCCGACATCAGACATCGGGCAGTTGCCCACCAGACACTACACCGGTCTGTATGGAAAATCTTTCCTTTTCCATAGAGTATGATTGAACTTTACACCCTGTTCCTCACATCTCTATAATATAATCTAAGCTAAGACAGCTATTTACTGAATGCACCCTATTAACCCGTCTTAATTATTTTGTTTTTGTCAAATCAACCTTCATGAACATATTAATATTTTCTCTAAAAGAACCTAATCCATGGAGATGTATTTTATGAATAATCTTTATCATCAGACAGAGCCATCTCTATAAAACGTCTAATCTATGAATCCTAATTTCATTTCGTGAAAAAAATTGCTCATGCATAAAAACATTTTGATAGTTTACTTAGTATTTTTAATAAAAAAAGACAAAACCCAATCAGCCTCTCCATGCTTCACTTACCTAAAAACACCAATCATAATCGATCAATATTCAAGCGATCAGAATTCATCGCCCATCATACCTGATATTGTAAATCAATGTAATCTCATTAAATATGGATGTTAATATCGAAAAATTCCCGTATCTTAGGACGAGCCATCAAAGCAGCTTCGTGGAGGGCTCCCGGGGGAAATCAGGCGAGTGTCGAGCTGCCCTTAGCCCTATATTGTGTGGAGCCGTCTTTATAACTGATTTATGGCTACGTGCGCGGGGTTACATGTAGTTGTTAGCTTTAGGGCGTGTTTACATGGACGGCTTGGCGGTTTTAGTTTAGTTGTTATTATGGAAACATAAATTGGCTCAATGTAGTGGGAGTCTCGGAGTTTTGTTTTATTGGTGTTCTAATCTGTATTCTTCTTTAGTTCAAAGGTTTAAACGATAATGTGTGGCAGGAGTCCGCTAGTAAGTATATCTACTCTTCCTACTTTCCTATGTGCTTCCTGAAGATCTTCCCACGGACTCTATCGCCTAACATAATCTATTTATTACTGAATAATGATTTACTATCCTATAGAGGTGCTTGTTCAGCAAAAAATTAAACGGGATAGGTTTCATAGAAACTAATAAAACCACAAGTCCGTATATTAATGTACTTTTATTTTTAAATAAATATAACCAATAACATTTATTACATCACAGGAGCAGGGTATCTTGAAAACACAATTCATTGCGCAGCAAACATTTCACAGACCATAGACAGAAAGTCGGCCATTTTGAATCTATGGTCGGAGATGAAGCGTTGGCGCGCTTTCCTTAAATTCAATTGACATCCCTTAAAATATAAATAATTATAACTAAATGAATATTATACTAATTATTAACAGTACATGTCGCCAACTAAATAGATGTTTTAGTTACTATCTAGTTTAATTTCACGACAGTAAGCAGTAGGCCTTATTTGTGCGTTACAATCATTCATTTATTTATTTCACCAATTTAAGTAACCGTTAAGACATGTTTTTAAGTTTGCATTTAAAATAACACAACCGAAGTTTAATAATATATTAAGATGTCAGTCATAATTATTAAGTTCTGCGTAAAAAGCAGAATGGACTGTATGGTAAGTACTTCGAGTTTTTTTTTATGTCAAGGAATGATCGGTCACGATTTCATTATGATGGTTTTATAGCTCTTTATTGTATTCAGTTCAAGAAAATGGAGTAAATACTAGTTTTTATTAACTACATTTTGGAACTTATATTTCTTTCATTGTATAAAGATTGTATACTTGTATTTTTTGATTGAATTGTTGTAAAATAGGACGTTATTGCTGCATTCAGAATAAATTAATTGGAAAATAAAACAATATTAACATATATTATTACATTCAGTAAAAATACAAACTGACTATGCTATAGGTACAATTACGTTCAGATATTAATAATTAAATTTTGAATGTTTTAAATTATATTTTGGCTCGCATTAATTATTTAGGTAAACTTTGAAAAAAGAACATTGTTACTAAATTGACATTTGTTTATTATTTTTTATATTAGCAGCTAAATTATAAAGTTTATGGAGCCAAAACATAACTGAAAATATACAAATTATGAAATCTAAAGATATGCATAACTAGAAACAGGTTAATAGTTCAATCTACAACTAAATACACTTTTTACAATCCGTAGTACGTTCAAGCGAAACTTCTAAGTCGTTTCTTAAAAATTTATTTTATCTATAGATTACGTTCTTTTGTCTTTGAAAAAGTTCAATTTTGTTAAATGCTGGGTAAATGCGCATACGCTTACTTTTCTGCTAAGTGCTTAATGAATTTTCACCTAAATTATTGCATTAAAACACAAAAACGCTATAAATTTATTATTGCTTTTATAAAACTGCCTTTTCAGCCAATTTAGCTTGAACTGAGCGGTTCAACCGGTACATTGATTATTGTAAAACGTTCCGCCTTAGAGTTGATTTATACCATTGTATACTTAACTGAGCCAGGGAGATAGCATAAATAACTCTGACAGGTCAATTGTAAATGATTACGCATACTTTCTGACTTTATTCCCGATTGAGATGTTCATTTTTTTTTCTGTGTTATGAATGGCTTTTGTTGTGTAGTTTTTGTTGAGCTGAATGGATTAAGAAAGAAAATAAAGTAAGGTTTTTTTTCTAAGAAAAATCGGTTTTTAATGTCGTTTGTTACAAGTATTAAATCGAGTCATAATCGGGCTTGGCTTTATTGGAATACGTTTTGTTTACGATTGTACTTTTTCAAAAACCAAAGGATCCTTATTATTATTTTCCTTAGTAAAGCTAGTAATACTGTACATACCTTAGTTAGGCGACGCATTTGTTCAAGTTATGCCCTCAACAGCGAAGACATTACACAGAGGAAACTAAGTACTCTATACAAAATAAAAAATGTTACTTTGGCAAGATCTAATATTTAAATCGTTTAATTTACAGAAAATAAAAAGAGAAAAATACGAACACATAGAGAGATTGATATTTTTAGCTTAAAGTGTATAAAATCTAAGCGCTAACGATATAAATTAAACACTTAACCTTAGTGATAAGATTTATAATATAAATGAGGTACGTTAAACCATTGTGACTATGTGGTGATTCATCTTCGAATGTGTCCTACATCTAATGTGTACAATCGGGCACACAACTCACGTCGTCTGTCAAACTGACATGACGTGTCATGTAGAGATGCCATGTCAGTTTATAATAATGTTTTTTTTTGTGATGATTTTTATTGCTTATTAATATTGTAGAGATCTGAGTATAATATCGATCTCTTCAAAGTACTGGCAGATTTAATAATGTTATTTTATAAATTGTGATACTTCGCAAAGTTTGACAGACGCCGTGACATCATGCAGCCACAGCACATAAAAACAATATCAACATTAGCATTTTCAATATAAAATAACAATTATACAAAAAATGCAAGAAATGGAACGATACAATTATGTTTGCCTTATAAAATTAAACTTTTTAAAATAAATAATAATAATGTACAATTTTTTTCAACGAAATCCTAGGATAGGGAAAATTTCAACGTTTTTTTTATGAAGACTGAGACGCGATATTTGGTTCCTTTGGTTCAAGCGTTTATTTTTTTATTTTGATACTACAGTCTCACTCGTTTTTGGTTGAGAATTTAACAGCTAGTTTGGGCTTGGACCAAAGGACCAACTTCCGCGCGCCCCAATCAATGTCTCTTGCATTTTTGGCATAAAAACTTGTCGTACATAACAGTGAAACTACAGTTATTTATCATTAACGTTATTCCTAAAACGGACTAGGTAAACGTTCAAGTGCCTCAGGAATGAATGTTGAATAAAATGGAAAAATTTATATTTAATATTATGGAAATAGGCTATATCGAGTGCCAAAAGTTAACTATTACGAGTGTCTACCGATTAAGTATAATTAGTTTAATTATTCTTCAAGAAACCAGATTAAAACGATGGAGGTGGTAAACTTAGGCTGTATTTCATAATCATGCTAATAACTATTATGAAAATTAGGCTCTACTTTCGATATGTTTCCTTCACAATGTATAGCTTGTGGTGTCAAAGAAATAAACAACTTCATCTTACATTATTAATATGTAAATTTAGACTTAATACTACTTATGACGCATTTCATTGTTTGATCATCTGAATTTATCTTATTATCATGTATAATACTTCTGTCTAACAAGTAGTTATATTTAGCATACGAAAGGTGACGACACAGCAGAGGAATTGACATAGAATCTGTACCTAGAACACCATTAAGTTACACGAAGATGTTTTGCAGGGCGATTACAATCAGTCTTACGATATATCAACATTAATTCCTGAGACAAATTATTGTAATATGAATTTATATAGACAGCACATATATGGCAGTAACAGTTAAAACAACTACGCTTATCAATTCACGTATGTTTGCAACGACGGATTACGACGAGAACGGAGTGCTCTCATTGGTTGCTTTATCCCCACTATTCCAAGATGGCGGCCCGCTAATGGCAGTTGATTGCGCGCCGTTGAAGCCGGCGGATGCGTCGGTGCCAGTCGTCGCGCCACTCCAGCAGTAGTGTCCTCTCACCGACTGTCAGCCCCGGCAAACCGGCTGACACGCCCTCTTTTTCCACTCCTAGGATTAGGTATGACCTGGGAGGGAAGATAGAGTAATTAAAAAATAACAATCTTGTGGTCCTTCTGGTTCATATATTCTGAAGGTGGCCTTTAAACTCAAATTCTAAAACGATTCAAATCTACTAAGTCCTAAAAGGTTTACATTTTCACAAAAAATGTCTGGTAAAAATAAAAATGTTAAGATTTATTCAAAACAGTAATTTGGTTGCAAATACACTTAAATAAACTTAGCGATGCCTCGTTGACTCCTAATACTTTAAATAATGGTTTTGCTTCCATTGTTAGACGAGAAGATCTAAAAGCAATTTACAAATTTATAATTTTAAATGATTTGCAAAAGCCATTTATTTTTGCGTCTACAGAATTCTTAAGAAAATCAAACAATATTTTACGGTCAAAGCTATTTTCTGTGCCATTAAAAACGTTAATAAGCAGTTAGGATTTTCTAGTAGAACATAATACGATTGGTACCGAAAGGCGTTTAAGAATATTTTTACCATCATAAGATTACGCTTGTAAAATCGTGAAACCATTTTAAGGGCTGTGGTTAGGGGTCTGGAGTGAAGGTCCACTTTAACATGCGTGATGTATCCAAGACGGGTTACCCTTATTTCATCGAAGAAATTGACAAATTATCACTTCCCAAACAAATTTCCGCATAATTTCATTTGCCAAATTATTACTTAGCAAATAAACTCTTCACAAATAAATGTAACGCAAACCTAATGTGAAGCACCCTTTGCAAGTGAACGTTTAAACAATAACTTGCTTACCAACTGGTACTTTTAACAATTTTAATGTAGGTAGTCAAATATTTAAGTTGATATAACTTATTTTACGCAAAATAAAATAAACCAAATATTTAGTATTGTCAGTTTTCAATTTAATATTTCTATTTTAAGGCGTAGTAAAGATTGTTTGCTGTAATAAGTCATTTGATTAAAGACCAAATGCCTTAACTACATTATCCTTGGTAATATTCTGCCGAGTCAAAATTTGACCTAACGAAAATGTGCATACTAAAATCATTCCAAATATTGCAATAGTTTAAAAAAAAGGTTGCTAAAATTTGTATGGGTAGCGAAATTTTGTCAAAATCTTTTCGGCAAAACGGCAGGATCCCATCCAAGACCGCTTAATGCCGTCTGTATATTCTAAAATTCTTTAGATGATAAATTACAGACTATTTCATAATTTAATTTCATCTTTAGAGAATTATATGTTTAAATAGTGTAATTGGCTTCGGCCGTTCTATTTAAAATAAAATGAGTAAATAAATAATTTCACTTGTCTAACCACCTCATAAGCCAGGTCTGTTATCACGTCTTGTTATGGGGAACAGTGGCGTCCCCAGGTATTTCTTAGTACCTAAATGAAGTTTTTATCTGTTACTAATTAATCAACAGAATGTTGTGTGCACAAAAGGGATGAATGAAAGGCAATTGCATGCAGCTAAGATGAGGATTTTGCCGTGTGTTGTTACGCGAATGGATAGAAAATAAAGAAATGAATATTTATATCAACTGAAAGTGACACTGGCACCGTGACGGAAAAGTTGTGTGGAAAACGGTTGTCATGGTATGGCTATGTGATGCGGAGAAATGACAAAAAGGAAGGAGGAAAGATTTCAGAATGGATGTGGATGGCTATAAGACTAGGGGAATACCAAAGAAACGATGGATGGACTGTGTGAAAGATGATATGGCTAGAAAGGGGGTGACTACCAAGATGACGACTAGTACAGAAATATGGAATGTAAATAAATATTACGCCGACCACAAATCAATAGGGATACTGGCAGAAGAATGATGGCTTACTTGTTAATCTTGATCTTAGGGCACTTGCAGGCGAGGTCCGCGGCGCGCACGTGCAGGGCGGTGGCGCCGCGGCGCAGGCGGCTGCGCGGCGCGCGCTTGTACACCGCCTGCACGCTCAGCGCCAGCCGAACCCACTGGTCGCCCGCCGCGCTCGCCTCGCGGCCCACCACCTTGCCCATTATGACTGCGTGGGCAAACAGATTCATTACGAAGGGCTCCCAAAATCTTAAATCCTACAACATCCGCTATATTGCTGTGTCCTCTCTCTTCCTATCTACTCTACTCTACTCTACTCAATCGCATGTTTACGTCTGATCTCTCTCAGCTTCCATATATTCTACATCGGTATTTTTATGATTCAATCTGCTGCAAATCACTGGTAGGTAACTCTTACCATGGTTTGCGTTTGCTTAGCCGCAGATATGACCTTTCATATCTTTCTAAATGAAAAATCAAAGAATGTGAATGATATAAGTTGGTTAAAGGTTGACAGGAGTTTTGGTAGCTGTATTTAAATTATTGCAGAAAATAAAAATTACGAGTATAAGGAAGGAAGAAAAAACTTCTATACATAGTTGATAGATGTAAACACACTCAGGTTGCACCAGACACGCAATAAGTAACAGAAAGAGAGAGTTTAATTTACCCACTGTTATGGAAAGTAGCGAAAAGGTGCTAATTACACATTTTATTGACAGTTTACAAGTGACATTAACGAAGATTCTAATTATTTTCTACAAGCATTTAGTTTTCTAATTCAAAGTAACTATTCGTAACCGAAAAACTAAACTTCTTGATGCTCACCGTGAAAACTTAGGGGAAGTGAACTTGAAGTGAAGGGTCATTCCACTTGGCGGTGTATTCTGTAAAAATCTTACCGTGAAAACAGGTGATGTGAACTTGTGAGCTGTCATTCCACCTGATGGTAGGTACATTGACAGCTCACTTCACCTAAGTTTTCACGGTGAAACTTTTCTGTGAAAAAATCTGCTTTAGCGCAAACTATCGCTTTAACAGAGTGTAATGTTACAGCATCACCTGCTACTGCAGCATCTTTATTTATTTCCATTGTTTGATAGATATACGTTAACATTGTTAGATAGACGTCGTTTTCCCCGGCAGGAGTTAGAATAGCCTATATAACTGCTACCGTTCATAATAGTTGCTGTAATAGTATCTGTACTAGTATTGAAGTCTGTTCTGAAATCTGTTTGGTGTACTTACCGTAGTCTCGGCTGCAGAACTTGTTGAGATTTAGCGTGCGAGCGGCGGCGCGACACCGGCCGCACTGCTCCGCTGCTGTTGTTACAGACATCATCGTCAGCACAAGCTTATGTTACATTAACAACTTCCCAGTTATCATCAATATCATCATTATTATAATTTACTTTATCTCTATTGGTCTTTATCCTTCTGCTACTGTTTTCACAGACACTATCGTCAGCACAGGCTTATATCAGGTACACAAAAAACTTAGTACATACCTAATTGTAGTCAACATCATCATTATTAAAATTAACTTTATCTAAATTAGTCTTTACTGCTTCGCTGCTGTTGTCACAAACATCATCGTCAACACAGCCTTATGGTATACTAATACTTTGATTGTTATTTTCAATATCATAATTATTGTAAACTTTATCTTTTGCCTCTCCTATCGTTATCAGCATCTTATTTTCATCTAGATAGATCACGAATGCATTGGAAGAAATTTTGTTTTGAAATGTTAATTACATTTTGTGGAAAAGTAAATCAAATAGAAATAAATGACGGATAACTCTGACTTGAAATATTATGATGAAAAATAATGTTAATATGAAAGCTTTACCTCTCACTCGGCACTGATAAAATAAAATAATAAGAGTTATGAGTTTGACAGTGGATGACACGGAACAAGCTTGAAATGAACATCATAAGATTAACAATACGACAAGTAAACATTCCCACACTACGGAAAAGTTAGAACAACATGAAAATAACAAAAAAACATTGATAAAAATTGTGGTCCTTCGATCCAAATCCTTGGTTTGTAAGTCAAATATTTTTTAATAATGTCCGGAACCTGACCAGGTACATCTGTACCTGCGTTTATTTCATTTTACTAGTCCAACTGATATCAATTTGACATAATTATTATCAAACAATATTTTCATGGTTTTGTTATAAAAAAATAATTTGTTAAAGTAATTATTGTTAAAAGTATTTTGGTATGAAATTAGTCATGTGGTGTGAGAATGGATTTCATTAACTTACTACATTTTGATAAGCTTTAAAAGGCCTTGAAATGTTGCAAAGTAATTAAATCAATTAGCGTACAAAGTATTTTATTGGTCTGGTATCAAATGACACTCTTGACCATTAGCAGTCCAAGTGTTTATATTTTCAGTAATAAAATTGTTTAGGGGCTACTTATCGCCTTTGCAACAAAGAAGAGTACTTATCAAAAGGCAGTAAGATGTAAATAAAATTAAAGTGCAAATTAATAATAAGATGGAGCTACTGTACTTTTTAAACTATTGTTAATACGGAGATTGACTGACCTCTCTCATACAGGATTCGTAATCAATAATAGAATATTTCCTCGCAAATTAAAGAGTGCTTAATTATTTAAGTTTATAGGTGAGTATCATTATCGTGATATCATGGATAATTCACTGTTAAATGTTTATATGTTAAAGAGTTACTGGTTATTATTGAGTATATCAGTAACGGGTAAGGTTTAGACCCTGCGCAAGCGGACACTCATGCAACATTGTGATTTTAAACCCATAACCATCTCATAACGTGAGTTTTACGGTGGAATGCGGCGATTGAGAGGTTTAAGTTATTTTACTGCTCCGTTATAATATCTCAACACATTTTCTTTTAACAAAAAATGAACACATGTTTTTATAGCAGTCTGTACCAAAACTATAAAATACTTTTATTTATCTAGTAAAGTACAGTAAGCTCCTAATCACAGACACTCAATCACATTATGTTATACAAAAAATGAAAAATTTGAGAAACTGATGACATGAAAATTTGGTCCTCCGATCCAACAACGACCAGCCGAGCCATTTTGTATACATTTTGAAAAGATGTCAGCAATATTGCAGCTGATTTCACCAGAGGTGCAAAAACTATCGTCTGGTGATTGAGTGTCGGTGTCCATGCAAGTGTGTGTGAGGCGAGAGTGCATGAAGGTACACTTACTACTTACCGCGGCCCGGGTCGCCTTCCACCGCCTCCATGGCTTGCACTGCTGTCACCACTCGTGGTATACCTGGACAGAACATGCCGTGTTATCATGTTGGTATGTATAACAACGTCGCTTGCCACAAGAGAAGCATAGGCTTCTAAAATATTAAGTAGTGTTGTTAATTTGCCCGACTATTAAGGTTTGCTATCACATCAGGCGACACAGCTACGCCTATGGTCGAATTCGAAGTCGCCAATAGTCAGGAAACCCGTAAAAATATCGGGTATATGCTGTAAATATTCTTAGAACTTAATTTAACTCATGAAAGCTATCAATTTTATTACCTACCTATCCAAAAGTTTTGAGTAGTAGGAAACAACTATTTTACTGTTTCTATCTAAGACATAATTTTATTACTAGAAAGTGGTGAACGGCGGGCGTTTTGGCTGACTATATGTAATCTTGCCGTCCAAATAGTGCTGATTCTCATGAATATTGATTTAGGTTGGTGATGGAAATGCTAGTATAAGTTAAGTTAAGATGCTGTGGGTTTCCTAAAATATTCCTTCAATAATCGTTACGAGTTAACGACGTCAATGCGAGTACCCACTTTTAGCCGACAGACTACTTGAAAATCACAAGCTTTTAGTAGATTGTCGTTCCTTCCGTGTAGCAAAAAGATATATTCAATTCCACAATTTCCCTACATGGTGCGACAATACGACAGGATGTTACCACTCGTCGGCATCACAAAGTCCTCCATTACAGCCTCAGTTACGACTATTGCGATGTAATGGTTGCTTTAGTGCTTACAATCACGACACCTCACCTTTAAGTGACTTTTAACGCGTGGGATTATGGCCAGGTGCAGTTCTTGGACATTACTTGGCTCACACCTTATCAAGGGCGTGGATAGTGCGAATAGATCAATTTCCTTCGTGATTAATTTAGTAGTGACGTGGATCTTTTCACATAAAAAGTATAACTAGAGCAGCGTAAAATTGGTTTTCGTACTGCCTTCTACGCTTTACAATAAAGAACAGGATGGTTATCTTACGTATACAAGGTGCGATGTGGCTGCGCGACTGTTGGTAGCCTTTGGCGCAGCGGTTGCAGGTGGTGCCGGTGACGCCGTCCTTGCAGGGGCACTGCCCGCTCGTCTGATTGCAGGTCTTGCCACTTGCTCCTACAGGGTGGCAGTCGCAAGCTGGTGGGAGAGAAAAGAAATGAATAACACTATATTGACGTCATAGTCGCTAGGTATTCTCCAACAGACATGTTTGGATGGTCCTTCATTATCTCGATGGCATGAAAAAGACAGGGTCAATTAGGAAGATAATTAATAAAAGCATAGTTATCTTTAACATTTTTTTATCATTTACCACCAGTTTCAGAAGACAAATTAATATCTGATCGACTGTCAAGCTCATGTCTTGGGCACGCCACAATTGCGGCGGTAAGTCCCCTCTTTGAGGAGTGGCTTGAGAGGCGCCACGGCGTCCTCACCTTCCGCCTGACGCAGGTCCTCACCGGACATGGCTGTTTCGGGAGGTTCCTGTTTCGGATAAGGCGGGAGGAAACGCCCGGGTGTTATCATTGTGTGGATCGACCGGAGTACACGGTGGAGCATACGGTGGAGGTCTGCCCGGCTTGGGCGGCGCACCGCCAAGTCCTCGTGGCGGCGATCAGCGGCGGCAATCTCTCGCGACCGGCCCTGGTCCAGGCCATGGTACGGAGCGAGAGGGAATGGGAAGCCGTCACCTCCTTCTGCGAAGCAGTAATGCTCGCGAAGGAGGAGGCGGAGCGCGTGAGGGTGAGGCAATCGTTGCGCCCTCACGCCCCTAGTCGCCGCAGGGTGAGAAACCCTGGGCGTCGGGAGTCGATTGCCGACTCCCGGCCACCGTAGGCGCGGGCTTGCGGACGGCGAGCGATGGGCAGTTCGCCGTCCGGTAAGGACCAGGCCCGGGTCGACGGCGCGTCGTGTTCCACGCGCGCCTCAAAGAGATGTCAGCATCATTGACGGGGTCCGATAGGGCCAATGCCTGCCGGGGTTGCGGATTGTTCGAAAGAGTTACCGTGGCCCTGGCGCACAGGCAAATGAAGGAACATGGGTGGGTTTTAGTCAGTAAGAGTCTGACACGCCCTTCCGCTCCGCCCAGAGCGGGAGAGGTCATTTGATGATTTCCCACCCAAAAAAAAAGAAAAGAAGTTCATGTCTAGTGATTTCATTGGCTGTTTTTATTTGTCAATCTGTCAGAATCTTGTCTTGATAGTCCCTTCAGAAACCGTGTAGATATAGCACGTACACCTACAGATATAGAAAAATAGAACAGTAATCCCTTCCTATTTCATATAACTGCCACGCAAAACGACAGGCTGGCAGAGCGTCGATTGAGTTTTTCGTAGACTGTGCGATCCGCGCTGTTGTCACCTGACATGGATAATTGAATCACCAGGCGAACAGTCGACTACCTTCTAATATTGAGTGACTTAACTTAACTAGTATCGACTTTCTGTTTTAAAGTAAGGATTGCTTGTTTCCATGCAGGGAGATAAATGCTTCTTACGAAAAGCATGAATAAAGATGTTTCAGCGATTTCAAACATTCAGACAACAGTCTAAATTAATATTTAAAGAGGTAGAATTGTTCGTTCATATAATGTAAAAGGTAATCTTAAGGTAATCTTTGGAAGTACCGATCCGATAAAATATTATTTCACTAATAGAACCCCTATTGTGTTATGTTAAAGCACGTGAACAAAGTTGCGAGCAGAAGTTATTAGTTGTTTTTTTTTTGATGTGGAAAACAGTAATATTTTTACTGTCCCTTTGCACAAAGATGGCCAATAGTTTCCACAATCAAACTACATAAGCAACTTATAGTCATGCCATAATGATTGTGTTATGTTATAACATGGGGGCTAAGTCGTATGCAGAAATATCCAATATTTTAGAAGTTGAAAACAGTAATATTTTTATTGTCCCCTTGCTCATCGATAGCCCATAGTTTCCTCATCAAAGCTATATAAGCAACTGATAGTCTTATCTACAAACAAGGAAGAAAAACATAATGCGATAACATCACTGTCCAAACTTAGATGTGGCATCGCAAAGAAGGAAAAGAAAACTTCCTTCCTTTTCTTTATTATTACATTTTTTCTCAAAGTAAGTCTTTTGTCGGGAAATAACGAAGTCTCAAGTTCTTAACACAGTTTTCTTGGCAGGCAGTTTGCCTTGTTTACCAACTGAATTAGCTCGAACACTATTTGCGAGCTGTCCGTATTACTTCAGAGCTGTTCGTAGGACTTCGAAGCTCTTCGTACTGCAAAGTAAGTTTGACTTTTTGAACTAATATTTGCTGCGAGTGTGATGGGAACTAGTTTAATCAGGATGGAGTGGACGGTGTGAGAAGCTTTCCGTATCTAATTGGGTATTTATTTTGCTTATTTTGGTGGCGACAACATGATTAGAAGTGTACTTTACAAAGATTTAGCTCTTTTAGATTGCAAAAACACAAAGACTAGCTTGATAAAACCATAGAAGTTCGTTTCGTTAAAATACATGCAACAATTTAGGCACACCCTAAGGTCTGACAATAAGACCTAAGAAAACTCTCAACATAATTGGTCCATTTGAGAATTAAATTGTATTTAGAGTCTAAATGCAGTTTAGTGCATAGTGCATACATTACATCGCAATCTAGGAATAGTAGAAATAAAAACAAGTATACACACATTGCACAATCACGTTTTATTTGCCTGGTAACAACGTTATAGCACTGGCCTATAACGAGAGGCACTTTTATTTTAACGTGTTCGCGTTAATCAGTAAACAACGTAATTCTAACACTATATCCTAGGTAGTAAAGCCTTAACAAGATCTAGTCTTCAAAGTCGTCAAAGCGCAATGTTGAGTGGTATTTTCAATGTGCTATAATTTTTAATAACTTGATTTTGACGCCATATTGTGATAAGACGTAGATTTTTGTTTTTGTTTTATTTTATAAATATAGCTCACACAACACATAACATCACGTCTTGTTTCCCCGAAGGGTTGGACAGAGGTGTTCCATAGTACATTTCGCCGAATATATACAAGTAAAAAAAAAATACACAAAATATTGCCGCATCCCAGAAACTCAAATTGCACGAAAAATTGGCAAACCCTAAATCACTATCGATAACCGAAACTATTCGAAACAGAATTCGTTTTATTGTGCGTCATGATTTGTTATCGATATAGTTGATTTCATTCGATAATCGGATTCTCCCCCGTGTGTCGTAGGACTCGTAGGATTGTGAACTTGATTACCCGGATGGGACGGTTCAGGGAAAGTGTCGAGTTGTGCGTTGACCCCGACGTTTTATAGCGGTCCGGGTATATGACAGGGGATTGCGATCGGAAATAATGTTGGCAATTGTATCGGCGTGTGTAGTCGCGTTGCGTACTGCCGGTTGTTTGCGTATTCTGAGAATCGAGAAAGGTTTCGGGTCAGTATCTTGAGAAAATTGTTTGGCTTGCTTTCTGAGATAGGATGTGGAAAAGTTGCTTGTTTAGCTTCATAAATAAATAGAAGTAGTGTGCCGAGTAACATTGTTATACAGGGAAACGTTGCACAAACAGAATTGAAAAAGATATACAGGGTGGCATCACATCGACGCGCAAACTGAACCCCTGCGTTAAAATTTTTCATCGGTTATTTAAAAATAAATTTGCTGTTCTATACATTTTGATCGCTATATTGCACTTTTCTGTGAAACAGCTGTTTTTATTTTTTGATAACCGACGAATATTTTCTACGCTAGGGGGGGATCTAGAATCAAGTGCTGTATTCATGGTTTCAGGTTTCGCTTCGATATCCCTGCCAACCTGTAGGTATATAAGGTAGGTTTTTTAACATGGCTTTGTTATTCATTCTTAACCCGAAATTGAAATAAGAAAACAAATATTAATATAGGACAATATTTTACCAACAAATCCAACAGCCAAATTATGCTCATACAACTTTATTTCTTTAATGGCTCTCCACAAAATTCCTACGCAACCTTTTCAATTCTCATCCCCATCGTCCTAAGAACTCGACCTCAACTAGCTTACGTAACAATAGTACCTAAGTGTTCCCATTTCCATACCCCAATCTTGACTCAATCAGCGAAAAACCTACCGCGGCAGTCAAATAAAATTGAAGCGTCCCGGAGGACCGATCCCATCCGAAGGACCAAGTCGACCAACTCGATTTTCGGCCAATTTTATGTGAAAACTATTGTACCCGCGACCACGGGAACGGTGTGACCGGGACGTGTTTACTTTTGGATTTTACGACGTCACGCCTTTCTGTTTTGCAATTTCGATTTCTTTGGGACCAGAATAGGTTTAGTTTGGATAGGGTTAAATGTTTGCGGAGTTGTTAGTGGGTGCCGCTGGGAGAGGATACTTTTGAAGATGTGTGTATTTGGTAGTCGAGATATTCTTTTTTCTAACTTTGCAACTTGGCCTTTTATGATGCAAAGCTGCCATGAACACGATGACATTTTACTAAAACACTATTCTAAACAATGTACACAAAGGGACTCAAATTTAGCACGTTAAGAATTAAAATTTGTCTTCTCTCTTAAGGACGAAAACCGATGTTATTTTGTCGTAGTTGAGTTTTAGTTCCTAACTTTATTTTTTAGGTAAGCTGTTAAGTAATCAGTAAGTATACTAAGTACTCTGCCCTCTTCATTACTACAAAACAAATAACCATAAAACCACCTAAGTTTAACATAAAAGTTAGGTAATACCAAAGTTAATATAAGAAATATAAAAAGCGCTCATAATCTCCAAATTGATGCAACGTTTATCCAAATACCAACGTTAAACTCCGTTTAACTAAAACCCAAGTATTTGTATAACGACCGTGTCTATTTGAACACAGATAGTTTCAGATTATATCTGTCTGTTTGTCTGTCCGTGGACAGGTGTAAACGGTTATCGTCAGTTTAATTTATAAATACTTATCTTTGAAGCTTTAAATGTTACGGTTTAAAATAAAATGGTGAGTGTTAAATGTTGTTTGAATCATTTTGGGTTTCTAGACTTGAAGATGTTATTGTAAGTAATGGAAGATCAGAGCCCTAACATGAACGCGGGACGCAAATGTAACGTAAATTCGTTCGATTTTTTAATCGGAAATAATTTTGGGTTACATTTTTGCCACGATAATAAGAAGTATATATATATTACCCATAGGTATGAATAAAGTCTTAAAAGTGAGTAAAAATTAGTGCGAAAATAAAAAAAAACAAATAATAAAATAATAATAATATAATTTCAATTTTAAAATCGTTCGAATCGTACTAGTCAGGAATAGTCGTATAATAGTCAGGAAGAAAGCAACACCTCCTCAAGCAATAGTTAATCATGATTAAAGTTGAGAAGGAATCTTAAAATAACATGATAGTGGTTGGTATCTCGAAGCGCCAAGTTTTACAAATATGTCGTTCTATCTAATAAACTAACAGCTCTAAGTTCATTTTAATAGCTATGTAATAATTAATGATGTTATTTTTGCAGAATTTTATGACTTTGAAATGAATGGCGTCTGATAAAATTGGTAAAGAATAATAAAACAACACCACAATATCTAGTAATAAAAAGTTTGGTTAAGTATTTTATGCATTCTCAAGTAAGAGCTAAAGCATGTTCTAGGTGTTTCAACAAATATCAAACTATTTTAGGTAACGATTGATAAGAATTCAACGAACTATGAATTGCACAAATGAGTGTTTTACGCAACAAAAAAAAAAACACTATTCGCGAATTTTGGAATTTCGAACTGGCTTTTCATGACGTAACGTTCAAATTATTTCTAATAAATAAGTAGTATAAATTCGTGAAATGCACTCTAGATAAAGTGGTTGAAGGACCGATAGATTTTATCTATACTTTTACTTTCTATTCCCTTGCTCTGATTTGGGCATCTCTAGTTTAAGTAAGGTCAAAGTTTTACAATTCTGTTGCCCTAAAGTGCACGAGACTCTTTAAAACAGTCTGTAACTTAATTGTAAATACCCACGTTTGCAAGCCTTCTTATGCGTGATCGATTTGGTGGGATCCCTGTAGTAGCCCTCGCGGCAGTAGTGGCAGTGCCGGCCGGCGGTGTAGTGCCGGCACTTCAGGCAGACCCCGCCGGAGGCCCGGCCCGACAGCTTGTACAGCTCCATGTTGAACCGGCAGCGACGCGCGTGCCCGTTGCAGTTACATTCTGGGGAAGAAAGGAAAAAAAATGGTTAGGCTTGGCCACTATGAAAAACATCATCACTAATTCACCACCATCGTCTTGCCCTTAGGTAGGTATTCCATTTTATCTTGGATCACTACTAATTATGGCATTTTATTCCTTGTTTCTTACTTAATTACTTACTTACTTAGTTAGAATTAAAAACAGTTTTCAACTGTCCAATTACTTTCAAATGGCTTTGTTTGCTGGTAAACCACAAGAAATATTTTAAAACATCTCCTTTGAATCAAAGGTTTTTAAAACAAGAGGGTTGTTTACAGAATATATAATCGTTTTTACTAACGTTGAAAGCGAAAGTCGTTTTAGCAAAAGTGACTGTGATACTTGCGAAAGCAGTTTTTCTATTTCCAATAGACTAAATTACTAATATGCTACACGATTGGCACGGTTTCAAAAAGTGGTCCTAGTGACCAAGAAACTCCGTAATCCTTAGCTCGGTTTAGTTAGTCAGTATCAAAACCATTTCAATTAATATCGCTCCACCACAAGTAAAAACGACAAGAAATTTATTCAGAAATATTAACGAAATATAATGAACAGTGTTATGATTTGTGGAAGGAATATTTCAATCAGAGATCATTGGAAAAGGGCATACGGTATAAAACTATCTAATGTCAGCCTCCTCGTATACCTTGTTGTACATATAATCGGTTAAGTAGAAAACTGTTTATTATAGCGCACATGAATCAGAACCGGACATATTCCATCAAAACAATATTGCCTTTTTAATGGAAAAGGTTTCTTCCCATAAATGTAATACTTGTAGTAATAGATGATGTATACCATTTGTTGATGGAATGTGTTCAATTTCAAGCGGAGATAATGGAATTATTGGACAAATTAGATCTGGACAAATTGCAGGTCGGAATACTATCAAACCATAACACTGAAGGAGCTTGTCTTTTGTTTAAACTATTATGGTCTTAACTGAAACTAGTGATGTATTGAATAAGATTAATCGGAATGACATATAGCTACCTAAATTTGTATAAAAGTACAAAAAAAAGTTATTTTTTAATTCTCCTCCACATATATTCATTGCTACCGTCGTATTATCAACACCTCGTCCATATCTAGCTACTGAATTACCTGCACATTTTTCCTACGTCTAGCAGTCGTTATAACCCTAGTCAAAGGTTCTAGCACTCAGACATTAACCCTGTGACGTATGACGCCATTAGCCGACCGCAGTGAATCCAAGGAGGTAAATGTATTGCAATTAATTATCGGCTAAAGACATTCATTTTAGCTTAGAATTATTTATTGTGGTTGGATAGTAAAGGATTTGGAGATCTTTTTCTGATGGCGAATCGTTGTAGGATATTTGTGTTTTTAACTTGCACGAACTGTCAAGTCATTTGCCAGGGTGCAATAACTTGACATGGTCAATCCATCCAGAACTTGTTACCTGATTCCAAGCTGCTTTATTATCTACATTTGCTTTTTTCTTGATTTTGTGCGAGTATAAAATAAAATTGCAATTCTTCAGTTACCTCACCATTTTTCCAGAAATCCAAATCCTAGGCTGAGCTTATACACAACAAAAAATATCAAAACATAACGCAAAAGACATAACAGCTATTACTGCCATTACAAAAGTGATCGTAAGTCTGCGTGCGCGCCGCCCCCTCCACATAAACCTGTCAGCGGTCGATCTGTGGTTCGCTATTACGTTTAACAGATGGCGCTGTTAGAAAAATACCCAGCTTCTCTTTGTAGTGGGACAGGGACGATGATTTGTATGTCAACATATGACAAGACACTGACAGGTATAAATCTTAGTTTTTTATTTGTGTATGTCTTCTTTTGTTTGTGGTTTAATGTTTGCTGTGTTGCCAGCGAATGTATTAAAATGTCTCAGTTTTTGAACCGTTTTGGTAACTGTGATCTTATAAAACCGATGCAACTGATCTAAAAAAATAATAAGCTCAAAATAAGTGGTCCAATTAACAAGATAGGAAGACACGTCGATTAATTGAAAGAAATCGGTTATTTCTTTAGGTGTAGATTACAAAACACGATCAGGAATAAAAGCCAAATAGGACACTGGACCAAGAAGAAGTCAATTTAACGATTTATCTAGTTTAGGCTTGCTGGTTGGAGAATATAATAGGCGCGCGCGCAGGCTTCTTACAGACCATCACTTTTGTAAATCTTGCTATAACAAATTAGTGAGATTAAAATGTCTTTCTATATAAAGTCGATGAAGCATTTCTCAAGCCGATTTAAAATTGATCCGTAGATCATTTAATCCTTTTCTACATATCCTGGCATCCACACCGAATATTCTAAGAACGGTCCCAAAAGATCCTGTTCTGAGGCGCCGGTGATAATCGTCACAAACCTGCGTCTAGGGAATAAACTATCGGAGCGACCTGGATTCGTTGCGTGCCAAAAATCCATCACAACGATCCGAGGGATTATATGCATTACTACAATTCACATAAGTCACATTATTGCTTGGACAGCTGTATTATTGTCAACTCACAAATGTTAACGAGCGGCGTGTCTGTCATCGTTTAGTCAAACTAATTTCCCCGATGTGTCCGGCTCGAAGGACCAAAAAGAATCTCGCAAAATAGGGGTCGATCCTATAATCGTTCGTTCTTTATTTTTCCATCCTTTTTTGTTGCTGCCCATGATTATTTATAACCATTTATGAGTAAATAATAGACGATACTGATATTTTTAAATTTCAGTTGCAAAAATTGTAGAATCAAGTCAAAATTCAGAGCAGTGTTTCCTCAATTATTTCTTGCTGCCTCAATATTCCTTTTCGCTAGGGTAAAGAAGTCTCCATCGCTAAAAGTGCAGATGTTACAATAATTATCAGGTACCAACTGCCAACAAGAAAAAAAAACAAACCGATCCGTACTTTCCGATCAACGGAAATTAAAGTCAGCGGAAAAACCCGGTCCGGTCGAAGCTAATCGTGAAGTGGTTCGCGTTTTGATTGGAGCACGTAGCAGCCAATAAGAAGCGTTCAAAGTAAATTAATTAGAGAGCCGACTGATTGGCCGTCCACCGGCCGGACACGGAGCACGTGACCGGATGCCGGACGTGAGCCTCCGTATCCGACGCTACTTTCACGACAATACGGACGCGCGTGCCGGAGTATAATGGTGAAATGAAAAAGAAATGCTGATGGAGTTTTGAGTTTTTTGAATAACTGTATGGTTTCTGTTGAGATTTAATTTTTAGTAGCGGTAGTGGTTTTTACTTACTAATTTGGTAAGTAGGACGTGTTGCTCGTTTATTAACTGTCTTCCGTTTTTTTCTCCAGCTACTCACTACTGTACCACGTGAAGCGGTGGTACTATTTTTACTATTTTTAGTCTAAAAATTTTGCCCATTACTAGGTCATTGAAGTCTTGCATGGTAATTCAGTTGTCCAAGTCTCAAACCTTTAATACTTATTTATATATTATAGTCCGGTCAATTTAGACATTCGAAGTTACCTAAATTCCCACCAAGCTGAAAATCGGTAAGATTGTTTAAAATATCATTAAAAACAAATTTTGAAAGTTCCCCATCTTTCCCCTGTAAGGAAAAAAATTTATTCAAGGTCAAAGGTAAAAAAAATGAGTTTTTCGCGATTTTCAGCAAAATGGTAAGTTTTACCGATTTTCAGCTTGGTGGGAATTTAGGTAACTTTACTCTTATTTTTTGGTCTAATTTGACCGGACTATTAGTAGTTGGTTTTGGTCCAGTATTATTGTCTCTTGTCTTTAAATATCTAGACAATTCTCTAACTCTCGTTTCCGTCACGACTTTCAAAGCTTTATATCGATCTTTATTTCATTGTATTGATAGAAATCGTCAGGATTGCCGCACATGATATCACGAGTTCCACACTTTCTCTCTTCGGAGGTATGTAGATGTTAAATTTATGTGCGTTTTATGTATATTTCAAAGCTACCTACATAGTAGCAACTAAGGTGTGCTTAAGCCAACAACTACTTGAATTAGCGTACATAATTTATTAGTTAAAATAGTGATAAATTGCGCGGCCGGCGTGGTGGCTTGGCAACACAACAATCTATTTCCCTTTAGATAATATATAGCACTTTTACTTGAGATTGTAAGGCCCCCTGGTCAGGAATGGGTTGCCCTAATTTATCCTTTATAATGTATATCACAAGATATAGGAAGACAACTTTAATTGATTTAACAGAGAAATTTTCGATTCCGTATTGGTTGAGTGTCACTTCATACAACTAGTAACTTCGAGGGACGGAAAAGGGAGTGTACGTTGCACTTGTTTGAAAGCAGCAGAAATTCTAAAGTAAAGTATTATCTTCGATATTGCCTTTTTTCATGGGGGTAGGCAGAAACTATAAAACGCCACATGCTACGATCCTTACATACTCCTTTTGCTCACCCTGTTTCACGTATTTATGGTTGTATTTTTTTTATTAAGGTTTATGCGCCAAGGTAGCCCGCGAAATTCAATTTTTCTTACGTTTTTTGAAATTTGCAGGTCAGTATCAGGTTGTATGGTGATCTTAATATGATTCGCGACCGTATCAAATAGGCCTTACAGAATTATAATCATTAGAATCAGCAATACAACTCCTTAAGTTAGAATTGCCCTAAAATGTCATGATTTCATGAAATAGTCATTCAGTAGGGTAATATGAACTTATAGAGATGTATTGCTGATTCTAATGATTATAATTCTGTAAAGCCATATTTGTTACGGTCGCGAATAATATTTTAATCAAAATACAACCTTACAGTTACCTGCAAATGGCAAAAAACGTAACAAAATTTGAACTTCGCGGGCTACCCTGCTACGGGTTCCGCCTTAATAGCCAATCACTATCAGTGCTGTAACTTCTTAGAAAGAAACCTTAGGCACAGTAATGGGTAAAAATAGCTTGAATAAAAAAAAACTAGCTTTTCCTATTAGGCTAACTGATTTCGAACACACATATCAACATTAGCCCAAGCTACCTACTTAGAGACCAAGACTAGATTCGTCAACACAACAATCACATTCATATTTTCCTAAGAATTAAGAGCCCTTTTTCCGAAACATGAAGCCCAAGTGTCACGAGCACTATTTAGCTGAATATCGCCATACATAGGTCCCGGTACTCCCGGCACAGTCATCCCACATAAATCACGCAGCCCGCCCGCTCGACGCGACCACTCTTTCTTTTGTCATTCGCTAACGATCTCGGTAAATGGACGGTAAACTGTGCTTTCATCAAGCTTCTGTATGAATTGTGTAATATTTTTATGAAAACTTGTAGTTGGGCTTGAGTGTGAGCTTTATAGACTACCTTAATGGGTATAAAGATAAATCCGTAAGTTTTCCATGCACCACCATTTTCTTTATAGTCAACGTAAGCAAGCATGGATAACCATGCTCGTTCTTTTTGGGTCTGAGAAGAGTGCTATATAAATACTGCTCAAAACTAAGTGACGAGAGATAGAATGAAAAGGTTAGGCCAAAGCTGACCTTTTTGTCATGTCCGTTACCTGTTTCTTGCCTAAACTTAATATAGTTTGGTTATTTCATGATTGGTTTTGCAGAATACAACGGCATGCAACTAAATCCTACTTACCTCTAGCTATAAAGCGTAAATTCCCCATTATCAACCTCTAATACGCAATAAACATAAATTTACCTAAACTTTACGCTCCAATAACAATTTAATTTAAGCGCATAATACGCTCAGCACATATTAATACAATTTATACGTCCGCATCAGCGCTAAAAGTCTCTAAACTGAACTTAGTAACAGTATTAAGTCACACAGGGGTGGCAAATTGCCACACTCGAGATAACGACTTTATTAATTTGATTAATCCCGGCTCATAGACACATGGGCTTAATAATTTGGGAAGGTTTTGCACCCCTGTCTGATAAATGGATAATTATTAACAGAAGGACCAAATCGTATGACGCGTATAATTCGTATAAAGCTGTTTACAGGTAATTTCAGGAACAATAGTTTACAAAGACCTACTTAACTGTTTTTGAAATGTTACGTCGTCGGTAAGGCGGATCTCACACTACAACGCGTCACGCGACGGGGCGCAGATAACGCACCGCGCGTGATTTTCTACATACAAATTCAATAAAAACGCGCTTTCGCGCGGGGAATATAGCTCCGTTTCCCGCGCTTCGTCGCGTAGCGCGTTGTAGTGTGTGATCCGCCTAACCGAATATGGGTCATTGGAGGTCTGACCAAGACCAGACAGTTCCTTGTACTGCCTTTCATGCCAACGAAAATCTATTGAATCTTTGATTAACTTCAACGACAACTGAATTGACATTGTTATCGTCAGTTTGTATGGAGGTACAGAGTGTGTAGTTGTTGTATGATGTCATGTATGGATGTGTATAATGTACTATGGAATGATCCTTCTGAATTTCAGTATGCAGTGACGTTGTAGACAATGTTAATGTAATAACTGCGTCATTGTGAGCTGAGTACCTGCAGGTACCATGTGGAGGAATTTAATGTCGTTACCAATATCTGGTAACGAAATTAAATTCCTCTACGTCATGTTGGTACCAATGTCTGGTACGAGTAGTACCTGTGATTGTAGTTATGCATCGGTATTCTGTGATATTTTATTTTGTGAAATATCGAAATAGTTTTATAGGCTCTCTTTAGATATTTTATTTCTGGTTTTTATTTAAATTACAATAATATTTACAATTAAAATATAATAACCTAAACTAACTAAAACTATTAATAAATTAAAAGATGAATTTTGAAATAAATAAAAATTAATAAAAAATTAACAATCTCTTTAGATTAGAAAAACAGACAGACAAATGTAATGAAATGATTACTGTATAAAATTAGCACTGAGACATCCACATTGGCTCGTAAAAACCACTTTACAAACACGGCAAAAATCCTACAAATCGGCCAATCAAAAAAATAAATCCTCTAGATATCGATTTGGACAGTAAGCTGTCCAATTTCCGACGACCATTACTCACGAGGACACTGATTGACAAATGAGGTCCTGACACCAGCGGGTCCCGCCTCCTTGATGCCACTGTTTACACGCGGATCCATGATTAATATCGAACCCAACTGTTAAAAGTAGATCTGTGTGGTAGAACTGTGTTATGGGAAGCTTGTGGTGCAGGTATACCGTATACTATGATAGTTAGTATAGATTATTACAGTCGATAACGTACAAATCAGAAGTGTTTTTGTACCATGATACTAAATATCCTCCTCCGTCCTTTCCTAGTGTAGGTAGGTCTTTTTGTAGTGATCAAGCTACTTTTCTATCCTCAGAACTGCAGTCTGGTGGAGCATAATCAAGTTGAGGATGGCTAAGTCCATCATTAGACGGCAAGCATAGCTATCAATGAAGAAGTGTCCAATATTAGTCTTGAATTCAATTATTTTCAGATTATCATAATAAAAAATAATATTAGTAATGGTGCCGATTCTCTTGTCACAAAATTCTCTAAACTAGACTAAAAATCACTAAAATTTTGTTTATTCCTGTTAAACGACGATTTCCCATTCTGAAATTGACTAAAGCGACACAACTGAACTATATTTTAGTAAGACAGCACTAAGATGGCACTGAGTTTAGTGAAAATGGCAATTTAGCTATTCTGAATTTGACGTTATTAACTTAAAATTTTGGTTGTCTAACTAAACTAGCTATTTTTGATTGCGATTAAAAAGGTGTGGAATAAAATTCTGTCATGAACTAAAATTCACCACAACACCTCGACTTCAAATATAGATACCGTACAAAAGTGAAAAATTCCATATAAAACACGACGAGGCTGAGACCATGCGAGCCACCGGCTCTAAAAAAAAATCACAGGGTGGGGCAAACAAGTACCAGATGGAGTCAATATTGTCAAATTAAATTTTAGTTCCGTCAATATTATTTTTAAAAGAGATATTTTTTTGCAGAAGAGCTTTAACATTCTCATAGGATAAAGTAAATAATTTTATCCTATGAGAATGACAGTTTAGTTAGTTTTCGGTGTACAAGAGAATCGGCACCATTGTAAATTTCTACAGTTCGTTCATTCCAAAGATTTAAATCTTTGGTCCATTCACTAAAATAAAACCTCAAAAAATGTTGATAAAAGTTCGAGGTTCCAAAAATCCTCGATGCCTGCTTATTTTAGATAGGTCGACTTAAAATCAAAATTGGTTAACATATCAGACTCCACCATTTTAACGTAAGCCTCTGGGGCATGTCAGAAGCATGCACTTCTGTCATTATATTTGATAGTATACGTTGTACTGGGTACCTATTTACTTGCTAGGTATGTAGATAGGTAAATGTGGGAAAGATGGGACGAATACGAGACGCTGTTCATCTCAATTACCTTCATCCCTATTTAGTATAATGGGGGATGCAATGGGGGAGAACGCAACTTAGCTAAACTTAGCTAAGTAGCTCTTAGGAGTTTTGGTTGCGGAAACTGTCCAATTTGGAAGTTTCAGTCACATTTTTGTTATTAACAAAAGTTTTGGTATCAAATTATGAAAAAATCATGTTCCCGAAAAGACTCGTTTGATTTATTTACTGAACAAGCTGAAAGGATCTCACTCGTTGGAAGTAAATAACTCATAACTACTCTTTTTCTAGCTTGATCCTCTGATTCGCCGAGCAACAGAATTTCAGTTTCCCTTTAGCAAAGGCAACACATACATCACACAAACTCAATTAAAATCCCAACTCGTCGCCATTTCGCAGTACAACAATACCTAGACACTTACTCTATCCTCACCACACAACAAAGAAAAATCAGCCGCTTGTAAATCACAGACTAATTTACATAAATAGTGCATGTAACGATGCAGCATCAGAGCTAGTCTGGCGTGCTTCCAAACTAAGATGTATGGCTGTGGGTAATCGCTGCCGCCGAGGCACCCAGTTGGCCGGCCTAACGTTTAGTCACCCGCTAGGATTAGCCAGATTTATTGACACCTCATCGGATTATTGATAATTAGGTAATTGTGTGTCTTTCATCTTTTGGTCTTCTGTTTTGTGATTATGTGATCAAAGTTTGGTTTTGTAGCGGTATCTAAAACCGCCACATGCGAGCTACACGTCGCACTGACGTCACGCAAATCCTGCATCGCCCAAGCAGAGTTTACCGCGCGACTAGCATATATACAACGTCCGGACATCAACCGTAGGGCAGTTGCCCACCAGACACAACACCGGTCTGGTCGGAGGATCCTCCCTTTTCCATAGAGTATGAGTGAGCTTTACACCCTGTTCCTCATACTTCTATAGTTTGAGTTGTTGAATGTGAAATGCATTAAGGTGTAGACTTAATATAGGGACGCCATATGGACATGTAAATCGTTTGTTTACCTTTAAGAGATTGCAACGTAAGTTTTCTTTTTTGTTATTGTTATATTTACATAACTTTGAAGGGAATGTATGCATACAGGCTATAATTTGACTCATTGGATTGATGGATCGGCAGTTGTGCTAATTCATAAAGGAAGCAGCTGACGTCATTTAACTAAAATGACTAGGTATGTTTCCTTGTTATAAATAATTTTTGTATAAAATGGAAATACCGTGGTACCTATATTGACCATTTTTCCTTCTAAGTAGACATAAATAAAACCTAGGTCACGCACATCCATCATCGACCAACAATGTGAACAGCTGAAAGGAACGGGAACAACGGTAATAAGCATTGTATGAATGCTCCAAACGGTTTTATTTTCTATATTTAACTTGCAAATGGCGACTTTGTGGGAACGGTCGAATTATGCTGTGCGTCGCCCTTGTAGAGTAGAAAAAGGATTGCGGCCAGTGGGCCCGAGACGTAAAGATACATTGTTTGCAAGTAAGGAAGCTGTAATTTATAATGATCTGAGGATTGAAACAAGGAGAATAAATGGAAAAAAAAATCTATTAATTCATAATGTGGAGTAAGTAGGGTTTTAATTACACATACGTCGATGTGACTATTCTAAAAATGAGCGATCCTTGAAGTAATCGAAGCAGCCCATGTTCCTACGGAGAAGACTAGCAAGAAAGTTTACAAAATTATGACAATAATATCAAAATTATATTTTCTGATGAACGCCTTGGTACCTACTTCACTTATATAGTTCTAGTTTGAATAACCTCCTAAAAGTTGCATATACGGTCTAAGATTTGCTCTACTGATACAACTTTCCTGAAACTTTCTGAATATTATCGAGTTACTAGTTCCTTATACTTTATGTAAAGTTGGTCGTCGCGAAATTCTGACGTACAGTACGACATATTGAAAGAGTCAAAACAATGCAGTCTTTCCAGGCTTCGGCAACTCGACACATAATTTGAAGAAGACTTAGGAGCCCGTGTAAGTACCCATTTTAAAGATCCCTGTTTTGTTGAGTTTTGTTTTATGTGTTTACTATTTTAGGCCCCAATGCAAAAACATTAATGTTCTAAGTGTTTACCTGAATCTGTCTATTTGTATGTGCCATCGCAATTATCAAACGGATGAACAGATTTCAGTGAAGTTTCACAACCATTCCACATGACAGTCATCTTCAAGCCACTGGTATCCTGTTAATGTGTTTTCATTGTAGAATTTATGAGTTGTCGCTAAACACGCTCGGTGACACGTCGCCATCTTCGGGGGTCCGTCTATGGACGCCACGGGGATGAATAAAACATGGCGCTATTGAACAACTCCTGTGGCGAATGCGGTAAGGTGGAGACACGGTGCTGGTGGAAAAGAATATAATTATAATTTCATCTGTTTTACGATTTTAGACAATTTGGTTGAAGCCCTAAGCCATCAAAGTGTTAGGCTGGTCACTCAATTTGCGACAACTTTGTCATCCACATAACTTTTCATTCAGTTGCTTTACTTCCTTTCCTCCCAAGTCATCAGCACCATAAAATAATTCAAGCGTCACAGAAAACCATTCTGGGTATTTTCATACAACACCATTACAAAATGTTATTATACATTACATTTAATTTACGGAAACTCATAAACACAAAGTTATTGTTTCTCCTTATAACATTGTTTGTTGGTAATTACTTTCTCCCACGTGTTGCGCGAATTATTGTCGCGATTGTGAGTGACGTCACTACTTACACGTCGTAAAATGTTTCGTGTTTTGACGTGTATAGGTGAGGACGTGAGGTGAAGGGGAGGGTGACGTGCGGAAGTAAAAGTTTTGTAAGTATTTGTGGGTTATAAAAGGGTGCACTGATTTGTATATAATATTTACTTTTTCTTGCTGTAATATGAATGTATTGTGGGAGAATTTGTCGCTTTTCTGAATCATAAAAGGTGTGCAGTGGTACTTAGCTGAAACCATTGTGTATGAAATTGAGGTACACATTCATAAACTCACGTCTTCTTCTCATGTGGTTAGGCAGAAACTACAGAACGCCAGCTACACCTTACATAAGTTTACTCCTTTTCCTTCGTTTACGTTCATACAGAGATATATTGAGAGATATGTTGTCAATAAAGAAGTACTATTAAAATTATAGCTTTTATGTTACGAATCTTCCTCTCCTTTTCCAGTAATCGCTCTCGCTACCTGCCCCGCTCCGCCTATGAACTCCCCAGCCGTTCTAGTAAGGAATGCATTGGTTTCTCCACCAGTACATTGATTATCTGTCAAATAAATATTACATGAGCCCCAAGGTGTACCCTTGCAGACCGCTCAACAATGAGGCATACAGGAATTTGTCACGGTTGAAGTTGGCACTCTATTTTTGTACTGAAGTTTTTCACTGTTGCACTTGGTTTTGTTGAAAACGGTATGTGTTTCCTTTATAACGATTTTGAAAGGTTTGCTTGCGATTTCTCAGTTGGGTTATATGTAGATCTTTGGTTTTTATTTTAAGGCATTACACTATAATCTTTACGTTTAGATAATTGATTCTATTTGTAATTAATGATTCCAGTTATTTTAGAACTGCACCTGAACTGAACCTCAGTTGCAACCAAAAAGTAAATAGAGCATCATATAAAAAAAATGTACATGGTTTTGAAAAACAACTTCAATATTATGCATAGAGAAGCTCAGACTTAAATAACACAACCCTAGAACCAATTAATCAGAATAATCTCAAAATTCATAGACAACAGTTTAATTACGTCAACTCCATATTTTCCCTCCATTATAAGCCTGTGAATATTGTCCCGAGGTGCAGGTGGATTAAAATCCAATCACTGACGTTATTAAGTCAATTATCATACAAATAACACAATATGCACTTCACTGCTAGTAAAATATTTCATAACGCTACCTCCACAACCTTTTTTACATAGTTTTAACTCTATCATTGATAGTTAAGATTGATTTTTCAATGCACGTGTTTTGGTAGATAAAAACAATCAAAAAATTATGCAATATCATCTTTATTGACCAGTGATAAGATCGCTTTTTGATGCAGTGACGATAAAAGATCATTTAGTACAACGGCGTACAGGCGAGCTTAATTTTTAAAATGTTAAACTGTTTATAAGGCGTTTATCTCGTAAAATGTTAATTCATGATCACGATTTTCACAATGTACAGTCCAGTGGTGAAGTGATTACTTTTTATTTTATAACACGTTATAAATTTTAATTTTATGGCTTTTCCTCTTACTCCTAGGACACGCATTTTCGAAGTATAAAAAGTAGAGGATTAAATTACAAACTTTCTCCGGTTTGCGAAGAGCATGGTTGGGTCTAGAAAAGTCTAAATCAAATTGAAAATGTCAGCAAAAATATTAAGTCCCCAATGATTCAAATCATGTAAATACCTACTTTTTAATGGTCCCTGTCTATTGCTGAGCTTTAGATTTCTACAAGCTGATTTAAGTTTCAAGTAAATCATAATCAGCCTATAATGTTCCGACTGCTGGGACACAGGCCTCCTCTCGTCGAGAGGGAGTGGGCTGTAATCTACCACCCTGGCCCAGTGCCGGTTGGTAGATGTCACGTCTTCGAATGTTTCGTTCTAGGACATGCCGGTTTCCTTCACCGATTTGAGAGCAGTGGTGATAAAATAATTTACACGAAGTAAAACGCCTGTCTGGGTTCAACCACGACCTGCAACTCTGGGCCAAGTGCTCCATTTCATGTATCCTTATGCTAAAATAAAATTTTGTTCTCTACCTACGTTTTAATCTGGCACAAAACTTTTTCAGATATTACTTTAAAACTTGAACACCCGTGGGAAATATCGGCTGAATATTTGTAGGAAAAGCTTTTATTTATTTTTTAGAAAAGTTACTCTGTATTAAAAAATACTCTCGGGAAAAAGGTTCTATTTTTCATTGCGTGGTATAGAATTCGGCTTAGGAACAATATAAAAATGTACACTCACTCACTTGTACTTATTTGAAATTATCACAATCCTTTTCAGATTATACAGATTATACTTTTCATATTAATACTTAGGGTTACTTAATTTATATACATAACACATATTTTCACGCCTGTATTTACCGAAGAGGCATAGATGTACCTATAGTACACGCACAATTTGCCAGTTACCTATGTTTAAGTCCATTGTACTTAAACATAAAGTTAAGTTCTGCTTGTATGCATGAGTGTGTGTGTCTACTTAATATAAAGTCTTACAGATTTTCGATCTCACCTTTTGATTTGATTTCTAATAAGTAGCATTAATTACAATAGAAAACTGTTGAAATGGGAAATCCAGTTCAATTGGCTTGAAAAGCGGAAACTATTTTAGCAAGATGAGTTTTACTTGTTGAGCAATTGGCCTCGCCTATTATGTACTGCCTTATTTTGATTATAAATTATTGATTCAGCATTTAAAATCAGTTAAACTCACTTAATTTTCGTTGCCGACGGTACTCAAAGACCAGTCGCTGTAAAGCGTGGTTTAATTTAATATCAACAGCTCGATAATTTCGAGCTCCGATTCTTCCCTACTGAGTGTTGCCACAGTATGGTTGAATGCCGTGAGATCACTTCTAACAATACGTCAGGTCAGGAGACATTAAATGGCTACCTATTTAGCAAGTGCATTGATTCGAAACATTTACCATGTACCTACATACCATTGGAAGGTACCAGTAAGTAATTGAGCTTTTTCGCGTTTCTCTAGAGTCTGATAATTGCTCTGAACCGAGTTGACGCAGTTGGCAACTAAATGAAAACTGAGACTTGGAAGTAATAATTACATGACAGCGCAGAACCTGACTATCATGGTTTTAATACCATGAAGCAGTAGCTAAAAGTGCAATGTATCGATAAATCCATTCAGTCTGGGTTACAAGAAGAGCTTCTGTACTTTATTTGATATACTGTGGCTATATCTACCACCGGAATTCGTAATGGCACCTTATTATATTGGAAAGTGTGAGAAATAATGATCACAATCAAGCGTGCCCACTCAACTTAACAGTAAAGCTTAATACACATTTTTATACCACAAACAAACACTAAAATATCGATATAATCGGTATTCCGTTTATCGAGAATCGGTAATTGTCCATTCGATAAGGTAATCGAGTTGGAATCGATTCTTGTAACCAAGATGTGGAGAAAACAGGACATGTAATGTAAAGCCTTTATTGTAAGTAATTAATGTAGTTTGAACCGTTCAAAGAAATGTAATTAGAATCTACTCTTTACTTGTTATCTATTCTGGAGTTAAATCCTGTGAGTAATCTTCGTGCAGAATCTGTTCTACGAATTCAATCAAGTTTCTATGTTCATCTGTAGTCATGTTAGTTCTCTGGAACCGTTCAAGATATCAGTTACAGGGTAATTATAATACCAGCCAGTAAAATACCTATCTCCATATGACTGCTCTTCTTTGTAATCGAGCAATTTTAATAAATAACCAAGAAGTCATACCAACAGCCATCATTCCTATAAATCACTCCCTCCCGTTGATACAGCTGGCGCCAATGATGACGTAGAAAGAAACTGATTCACTGTTTTCTTCATCTCATCGAAAAACACAATAAATAAACGATTCAATTACTCCAAAACTAACAAAAAATACGTCACGATTTCCAGATTTTTTTAGCAAACTCATTAAATTCGTCATCGTGCGTTTTCGTATATTATTAAAAATATGGCGTCGAAAATATACGAATTCTGTCGAAATTGTGTGTGCAATTCGCATTAAAATAATTAAGGCCTTTGATCGGGGTCCGTCGACTAAGAGAATTTAATATGCAACCTCCTCACATCAAAGGGAACTCCCAAACAGAAATTAACTACGCGATGTTCCCTAAGTGATGAGCGACGAGCGTGAGCGTGATTCATAAGCTTTAAGTGTTGAGATGACATCAAACGAGGCAGAAATACTGTGCCAAATGAGTGAGTGTATTTAAAACGTGAGATAATTTATATGTTATTGGAATTTTAAAATTTTAAGTTTCTTAACACTGTTTCACTGAAGACCTAAGATTTAATCACTTAAAGATTAATTTGCGAAGTTTTGTTCATAGGCATTCTGAAGTGCTCTGCTAAATGTCTTACTAGAATATTGTCTGACAGCTTGAGTAATTTATAAAAAATGCACACGTGCTACAAGTGAAACTTCTTAAGAAATAATAGATTTAGTGTGAGAGACAAAGAGAGTTATATCTTTCGTTTCTCTCATGTAACGAAACGCGCCTAAACGTGAGGCTTCCTTGAAATTTCACTCCCAATTTTCGTCCAATTATCGAATCGCTGCTTAAGAAGTTTCCCTTCAAAAATCATCAATATTCATTCAAGTTTTTAGACGTGTATTTCTTACTTCAACACATGAGACACAACGTAAATTACAGACATTTTTCACTCAACTACTAACAGTTTCTAACTTGCACCACACACACAGACAGAGCAAATATCATTACATTCATATCCGCATTTCCAATTCCTTGGAATCATGTTATTAGACGTTTCTTTTTTTAATACATACAACCCAACGTTTTTGAGTTTGCATCAAAAAAGTTACGTTTGGTTTAATTATTATGGCTTTGGAAACGGGCTTTCAAAATAAACGGAGTGTTTAAACGGTTATTTGAAAGTATCGTAATTATGCTACTATTTACGTTTGTGGTGTGTATTTTTATGTACTTAAGTACGTATTTACGTGTAACTGTATGGAAGATATTCTACTGAATAAGCAAACATTACAAACCTCAGTTCAATTTGTTTGCGTAAGTGTTTTATGAACACATTTATTAACTGTTTTCAAGTTGGGAAAGAACATTTCCCAAGCAAGCTTGCTTCGCATTCTCAAAATATTCAAACGCCAGTCTGATACAAGGCAAAGAGAAAATTATGAAGAAAATTGAGTTTTCCAATACCATGCCGACCGTCCGCAGAGCTTCAAAAAGCTTTTTATGATACCCTGGAAACGCAGCCAGAATTACAAATACTTACATTACTAAAAAACAAATAAAAATAAATAAAAAACACATACAATTTTTTACAAATAAAATATGCTTATATTACTTTCTTTTTCTAATGCCTCGATTCGGCCTTACCGTGGCCCTTACCACACAAAAACAATCCAGTATTACCCTCAAATCTTCATCCCATCATAGTTAACGGTGCAAAATAATCCCCTGAACTTTCTATCTACCCTCAGGCTCCCTTCGTATTTTTACGCAAGTACCCTCACTGAACAGTCGACATTAAAGCCATCAGGGAGACGCGGCAAACATGGCGGCCTCGAGTCAATAGTTGAGGTTATAACTTATGAGATTTGACGAGAGTAGGTAATGTTTATCAAAGAATATTGAGTTTTCATGATTGATATTGTGCCTGAATAAACATTTCTTTTCGGAAAATCTGATCTTATATTGATAAAAAATATTAACTGCTTGCAAATAAATAACATGTTACATAGTTTTTTCTAAAGTAAACACTATGAGTAACTAATGGAATAAGTCATAGGTCCCAGTTATCTTACCTAGCTGGTTATACTTAGCTAGCAATACCTACCTGCATGAGTAGTCGTTAAAATATGTAGATCGGAATCGGTTGACAATACAATAGCTCTTAACTCTCAGTCTAACACTAATTGCTTATTAACAATTTTGCTCTAATCTGCCTTTGTCCTTTTGTCTAACCTTTTCTTAATGCAATACGGTCGCCACACATATTTAGATCACCATACAACCTGGAAACTTGTAACTGGCCTTCAATTGCATATTGTATAAGAATACTGTATAAAAAAGCGTATTAAAATAGCTGTAAGTTTCCCGAATAGAATAAAAGTTTCACTTTAAAATAAAATAAAATACTGATCTGCAAATAAAAAAAGGCTTGTGTGGTTTTATGAAACCACGGTAAAAGTGAAACTTTTTTTCACATTATAGACATTTAACTAAAAACCTCCTTCCTTTCACTTTATCCCTACTCCGCGGCCGACCGTCACGCGACATGCAACACACAGACGAAAAAGTTTGAGACGAGTAATAAAAGTTTCACCTTAAATAACCATCACCCCAATTTCGTAACACAGTTTCTTCAGTAAATTCCTAATCCATTGCTTCATATGTTTGAAAAAATTGTCTGTCCGACAACAGAAATAACGCAATTGCAATTTTTGGCAATTGTCGAAGTGTCAAAATGAAACAGATTGCAATAATTGTTAGTGTTTTACGCGATTACCCCGCTGATTTACCCTCTTAAAAAACTGCGTATTTTCATTACTAGCCCCGTCTGTACAAGACAACTTCAAAATTCCTCTTTTCTTTGGGAAATCAAAAGGTAACGGGATTAAGGTGCTCACTGTTAGGAAATCGAGTCACGGCTTCGTTAGGCCGTGTGTACACAGGCTGCACCCGACAGACAGAGGTAAATTATGTGTGTTTTACTACTGTGTGCTCTGGGTTAAGTCTACACGGTGTATTTGAAAATTGAGTATTGGAAGGGTATAGTTTGTTAATATTTCAATTGACATAAAAAATACTATTTCTGTCTATTTAATAAAAAAAAGAGGAGTTACGGCTGAATACTCAAACGCTACTTGGTTTTTAGAATTCAGTAGCTATTGAGATGACTCATTAATGAACTACTGAAAACTGAAAAACGAAAAGTGTCTTTATCAGAAACATTTTTCAGTAAGTACCTACTTCTTACTTATTGTGTGGTGGTATTCTAATATTGGGTTGGTCTACAAATTATAGCAGGAAAACATATGGAATTTACCTAGACTAATTTTATTTCCATGTGCGTACAAAATAAAACTGCTTTATCTGAAAAAAAAATCTAGTCTTAAGGGGACTACATGACCTAAACGCAAATTTATAATGCCTAAAAATATATGATCCACTGCAGTAACCAAAATCAGAAAAATATATGATATTCTTCTGGATATATGCTAGTTAGATAGTGTGTTGAAAACATAATACAGTTAACTTAATATGATAGAAAAAAATCACGAAGATACCTCTAAAAAAATATTTTAACGATTAAAAACCATACTAATACTAATATACATGCAAACATTCAGATTTTTTGTCAGATTATTCTACAAGTAACATGCTAACGTAATAGTGTATTAATTTTTTAATCCAATGAATAGTTTTTTTGTAAATCCATAATACTCGTAGCTTCATATTTTGCAATAAATTACCAGCGTTGTGTCATCGCGCGTCTCTTTCTTTTCTATGCAATCCGACAGTGACCGCGCTTTAGCTCTTGTAAGCCTCTTAAACGAGTTGCGTAAACTAAAAACCAACCATTTCTAGATTCTCACCCATTTAATCAAACTGTTAGTGCGAACACAAAAATGTTTCAATCAAACTTACACGCTTACGAGGCGAGCAACTCGAACTTACTGCCGATTGTTCCTCGGAGCCGTAATCATGGGCTATGTGCACATAAAACAATCTGCTGTAATAAGCTGTTATTACGATAATAAGCTATTTGCGAGAACAAGGATAGGCGAGAGGTAATTAGTATTAAGTTATAGTAACGGTATCTTAGAGAATACTTGAGCAATAAAGTAGGTATAAAAACATAATTTGAAGGGTAGGGTTATAAGGCCAATTCTAAAATTATAAATTATGATAAAAAAGAGCAATCTGATCATAGAAATGAAATAAAACTACGTTTTCAGTTTCTTTAAAAAGGTTTAACCAGGCCAGGAAGTTAACCCGATTGTTTTTGAAAAACAAAAAGTCATAAGAAATAGCATTGTTTTTGCAATATGCCTTTGACCATAAATTATTCTGACCTGTATTGTAGCTGCAGGTAACCTATTGAAAATACTGAACAGTTTTTTTTAAACTATATAATTTTATGTTGTCTTAGTACAACAGGTAGATTAGCCGCTTCCTGTTAACTTAGAGTTACTAAGTAGATATAAAATATACTACCGTCAAAGTTGAGGTCATGGTTCCTGTGACCACTTTGTTTACAATTTGTGAGAAACTATAGAGGAATATACGAATAAATTATATTATTTTTCTGTTCCTTTCTTCTTGTCTGTTTATATATGTGTGTACATAAATGGTTAAATAAAAAAATGGTTAAATAAATAAATAAATTGTAATATTGCTCAGCTCCCAAAGCAAATAGCGTGATAATTTATAGCCTACTGATTGACCAGACTTATAGGGAATATCTACGCGAAATTTTAACAATATCTATCCGGCAGTTTTTGCGGAATGGAACATACATTCATACAAACAAAAATTCAAAAAAAAAAAATTCGTCATTCGAATTGTTTCGAGACGTCGACGATCGTTTTAGAATTAATTTTTGACGTGTACGCCAAACATTTTTTTTTTATACTAGATGAATTCGGTGTTTCGAGAGCTGAAAGGTTGCATTGCAGTCTCTTATAGTACAGACATAGTCTTGATCAAACCATACGAAGACCATGCAGTTAAGTGACTATGGTCATTATTATTTACTGTGGTATGCATTTGCATCTACATTTTTTAACATATACACATAGTACGTTTTTCAAAAATACGTCATCTTCAACCTTTATCTCAATCGCCATGTAGATCAAGGAACTACCTTAGTTATTGTTCAAGGAAGCTGCGCATGAGTTGTCGATGTATCACTCGTAGGAGCCAGAGGTGTGATGTAGGCGATTGTCAGTGTAACGCGATAGGGCCGTGTATACCGTGTTCTTCGGACACCGTTAGTATTCGGAGCGTGGCGTCCGACATGGTACAACACTAGTGTGGGGTGTGAGTGATAGAGGCAGGCTAAGTTTCGAGGGAAATAACAGGAATTAACTGAGGAAGGAAACAGGGATATCCACGAAAAAAAAATGGTATCTCTCTTAATTATCCAATATTTTAACGAAGCAGAAACTAAATCATTCAATTCCTGGCCTAAATTAAAATTGACTCGATATAATGCTGTCAGTATTTCTTCACAAAAAGTTGGATGCCTAAAATATGTATTTTTAATTTCATTTGTTCTCTTTCTTTTGACAGGCTGCCGGCTGGTAGTCAAACAATGACACTTTAATAAATAAATTCGTCATGGTAGTAGAACCTTTGTTTTTATTTCTATGATCCTTAATTGAAATCATTGACGCAGTAGTTTACAAAAAATCACAATCATTATAACGGGTGTAAAAAGACACTTAACGAAGCCGAGAGTCACTTGTAATCCCCGTCATTGTAATTTTTTTTTGTTCTGGACCTACCCGGGAACCTTCTGGTTACGGAGATATATATAAAGGTATATAAAGGTCAAAATTCCGACTTTTACTGACTTTTTATACGAAAAGAAGTTTAATGGTACATCACACCTTGAACCGTTGCATGCGCTCATAAGCACAATGTTTTGCGTGCGTTACGTTGCGCACTATCGTAAACAGCGATTTTTGACACCAAAAATAAAATTCGTTTCCCAGCAATTATTTTTGTGCAATGTTACTTAGTTTGATGTACAGAATGCGGAGTTGACGGCTATGTGATTAGTATTTTTACATCGTGTGGAATCGAAAATGTTTAAGATCTACGAAATTAGATGAACGAAAAAAACCTATAAATAACTTATGATTTAAAAATGTGTTTATTGCATGATTGGAAAATGAGATACATTGCTGCCAGGATCTTTTGCTCAAATGACGTTTGATAGGGGGGCGCTGTTGGTAAATATGATTTGTGTAATGTTACTTGAAATGTATTAAAAAAACAACATGGCGGCGATGGTTTCTATTTTGGCCACGCGACACAATAACCTTGTAGCGTTGTAGAATCAACGAAATCATGATTTAAAAACGTGTTTATTACATGGTTGGAACATTCGATAAACATAATTCTATGTCACAACTTCGCCGCTAATCGCTCACACTACGAACTCGCCCCCAAGCGCGCTAGTGTTTATTTGTCGGCACAGCGCAGCGCGTGGGCAAGGTGCTAACGTACAGTCGCGCGCTAAAGTGTTAACGCGATAATTTAATCATGCAGCGCGCTGATTACGGCGATAATCGACGTTGATGCTATCGGCTTTGGTTTAGTTATGAGCTTTGAGCTGAGCATGGTTTAGAGACTGAGGTGGAGAATGATTTAGCTCGGACTAAGTAAAAGGTGTTTGATTTTTGAGTAGTAATAATCTTTGATTTATTGAATAGTGGCATTGTTGCTGTAAGGGACACACACAGACGTTCGTTTTGTTAAGACGGTTATCTACTGATTACTTGACATTGATGATGATACGTCAAGCAGAAGAATTCAATGTAGGTATGGTAGAGCAAAAGAAGAAGTAAGTAATTTGCTGAGCATAATCAGCCATAATGTTCCCACTGCTGGGACACAGGCCTCCTCTCTTTAAAAGGGAGTGAGCTGTAATGTATCACGAGAAGTCGCGGCCATTACCACTAAGCCACAACTGCTCAAACCCCTCAAAATTTTGTTTCATAGAATAGGAAATACATTTAGAAAAAACAGTAATCCCTTAACAGTTGCCAAGTCATGAATTAGTTAAACTCACCACGAAAATAATCACTTGTAATGTATCAACATTGCCTATAGAACCAATAATAATACCACCACCAACATTCAATAACCTATTTCCCCTAAACAACAAAAACACAAAACACCTCCGTGTGCGAGTGTATGCGCGCGCGCAGGTGAACGCGCGACTTTACGAGCTCGTAAAGTACAGGCGCGCGGGAAAGCTTTAAATAGATTTAGTACACGCCTGTGACTTACTTGTGTTCGATGCAAGGAAAATGCATCTGGATCTTATGTATAACTTTGTGTCGGAAATATAACAGACGGAAACTAATACAGGGTAAGGAATCATTTCCTTCGTAAACAAAACTATGTGATAGAATGGAAACTGAAACTTTAGCTTAGAGTACCTAATAGTGTTTTCGTTAGTTTGTACTCGTTAAGGGTATGAATGGGACTATAAAGTATCGAAGGTAGTAATGGCATAATTTTGACCTGATGGAAATATGGCTTTCCTAGTAGCGCAGCCGGCGTTTAGGTGGGGTAAAGATACGTTAAAGAATCTAGGTAGACAGTGCCGGTTTTAACATTACAGACGCCCTGAGCGAAATTTCGGGCTCTTTGAGAGTCGAGAGAGAAGAGTTTTCTAACTCCAAACGCACTAAAACAAAAGTACTCTGCAGCCGTCAGAGGTGAAGGAGCGCCTAGTCAGAGTCACAGCCCCTTCGGCGCCCCTTCACCTCTGGCACCCTGGGTGGTCGCCCAGCCGCGCGCTACCCTAACTACACTTCAGGGCTCAGGCTACCTTCATCTACACTTCAGGGTTCAGGCCATATTTCAGGTTTACTACACTAACAGTAACAGCTGTCAAAGATACTCGTATGCAAACCGGGAATGACAGCTTATCTGTCTTGCTCCACGAGGCAATTAAGTTTAGTATTATTACCTGCTACAGAAACTAATCTATTTCAAGTGGCTAGAACATTAAACAGCCTGCAAAACAAACAGAACTGAACTTAACCGTTTACCTCTAATAGACACCGCAGCAATACAATTACTTACAAAGGCACTCATTAAGGCCTCATCACATAAAATGCAACAAAATCAGAAAATAGCACTTCCCACAGCATCTGTTTTAGACCTAACGGAACGAGTCCGACACGGGCTGGGAACGGAAACGAGACGGTTACGTCGTAAAAGCGTCCATAGCGCCGTAAAAGGTTTTCAATTTATCTAGCTTGTCTATGGGAGAAGTCGACAAGATTGAAAGTTTTATTGTTTCGTATCAAAATTAAAGATGAATTGAGGAGTCGTGGGAAAATGCTTGAACAGAGACTAGACATGCAGATACAGACCCCCACTTCGTAACGTTTTAAACAGTAAAAACTATGCGATGTCCATCGGAATATTTTAAGGCCAACTTGCACCGCTAAACGTATTTAGTGATACTATTGAGCATAATATAAGTATTTATTACTTCCACAATATAAACTTAGGTGGTACGTCTTAAAAATATATGCTAATCGAGGACCCTGTAGGGCACAAGAATTCTCCTGTAGGAGAAGAAGAGGGCTTTAATGTTTAGTTACTTAGATTGATTTGTGGCAAGAGACTCTGAGAGGGACGATTATCAATTGGCTTGGTGAGACATGACTTATTTCTTTTACTTAGCAAGAAAACAAGTCAAACTTTGGAATAAGATTCTACGTAAGATGGGGGTCGGGGGCACGAGGCGCTTAAGCAGGTAGCTAACCCATTTTACTGAGATTTGCTCCTAAACAATAGGACCTAGTTATCGGGCAGGTTGTAAATTGTAATTTTTGCCTACTTTTAGCGATATTTCGCCTCTTTGGGGCCTGTCAGACTCTTACTGACTAAAACCCACACGTGTTCCTTGAGTTGCCTGTGCGCCAGGGCCACGGTAAATCTTTCGAACAATCCGTGACCCCGGCAGGCATCGGCCCTATAGGACCCCGTCAATTATGCTGACATCTCTTTGCGGCGCGTGTGGAACACAACGCGCCGTCGACCCGGGCCTGGTCCTTACCGGATGGCAAGCTGCCCATTGCTCGCCGTCCGCAAGCCCGAAATAGTCCTACGACCTGAATTTTGCTCTACTGATGCTAATTTATGTGACAAAATTATGATAGTCCTCACTCAGCTTCTTTATAGGAAATATGTAGCCTTTTTTACCAAGCCGCAGGCTATAAAGTCTATCTCAAAAACGTTGTTTTATCCCAATACCATGGCACCAACCTCATACTAACATAACATTGATTAGAATACAATTTATATTCCATTTCGCCAGCGAACTGTTATCAATCACTGCGGTTGCGGCGTACCGATACCGGCGTACTGGCGTAGTCGGCGTACCGTATCAGCGTGCTGTCGTATTTAATGCTCAAATTGTTTCAATTGATTGCGCTGAGCTGATTCGGCTTTTCGTGGTCGATCGATCTTTCTGATCGTTAGGGCTGCCACTGACGTAACAATTGCTTTTTAATTTTAGTTTAAAATTAGCTTTACTTTTAACACATTAAATCTACCAAAAAAAAACACTCTATTAAATCAATTTCAACTTACAGTATCCTAAGAGATAAGAAGGGAAGGTGCAGCACCATAGATTTACTTATGGCTTTAAAATGACTATGACTTGATATTATGATCATTCGTTTACAGAACTTATGTACTCAGCTTTAGGTATTTTCTAAATGTAGATGCATTTAACAATCTAAATACTGCTACTTTCTATGCCGATTCTTTTCTAAACCAACGGGTCGGAAACATGATTGAAGTTTAATTGACGCCAATTATTTGATTCTAGTCTGTAAGCTAAGCATCTGTAAACAAATACTTGTCTATGTAACTTTCACTGCAAGTGCAAACGTCAATTTTACGTACCTATATTTAAATATGATAAAGTAGCGGAAGTAGTAATTTCTTAGGAAATCAGCGGCAGCCACTCTACAAATTAATTGAGTTTTGTTATGCATTACCTAATGAACTACATTGAAAAGTTGTACGTAGTTAGGAGAAACGTTGTATATTTGTTAGGTTATTCGTAAAGAAGTGTGATAGCATTACGCCCTTAATTTTCTTACTTGAAAAACTTTTTTACAAAAAAACAACCGACTTCCAACAAAAACACTAAAAGATGTGAAAAATAACTTTAATTTCGGAATTCGGTGTCTTTGGTTTTGTATTTTCGTTTTTGGCCACCGACTTCCGAAATTAAAGTTATTTTTCACATCTTTTAGTGTTTTTGTTGGAAGTCGGTTGTTTTTTTTGTAAAAAAGTTTTTATTTTTCACTTTTTAGTTGCGGTACCTACCCCACACAAATTCGTATACCACTACTTGGTGTGTAAATAACAGTGACAGGAAATTATTAGCACATCATCCATATAAACTAAGTGGCAAAAATATGCAGTATTAAGGATAACTCAAAAACTACTGGTCAGACCTTGATCAAATTTAAATGGGACCACATGTGAAGCACCAGCTACCAAATACAAAAAGAATCATCCAAATCGGTTCAACCAGAATAAAGTTATGAGCTAACACACATAAAAAAAAAAAAAAAAAAAAAACATACAGTCGAATTGAGAACCTCCTCCTTTTTGTGAAGTCGGTTAAAAAGGATACCCGGCAATGACATAGTTCGAACAGTACAACATTCCATACTAATATTATAAATTCGAAAGTAACTCTGTCTGTCTGTAGGTATGTTACCTTTTCACGCCTAAATCACTGAACGGATTTCGATAAAATTTGGCAAGGAGATAGATGTCATCCTGGGGAAGGACATAGGCTACTTCTTGTCTCAAAATTAATCTTAAAAGGGGATAAAAGTTTATATGGGAAAGTCAGCATTTCTTAAGTTAGGGATATGATATGAAAAAATATTTGTTTCACCGTGTTTGTAAAATCATCCCCCAAGGGGGTATAATAGGGGATAAATTTAAAATTCACATGTTTATTGAAAAAAATTGTACCTCTTTTTAAGTGATTTAAGGAATCGAAAATATAGTTAGAACCCGTATCTTGAGGTATTATTTATTAATATTTACATATTTCATTTAAATCGGTCCTCCTCCTTCAAAGTTATACTATTTGTCCCGGTAGTACGTTCCCGTGGGATAATTTCCGACATCCACGCGGGCGAAGCCGCGGGCAGAAGCTAGTATTGTATAAGCCATGAACTTGCATTCCCCGAAGGGTTAGGCAGAGGTGCACCTATATACACCCACATTTCGCCATGTACCTACTTAGATATATTTGGAAATTAGTCTGGGTCGCTGTCGCCGGAGACGGTGAATGATAAATGATTTTATTTCTGTAAATAGGTTTGTACAAACACTTTTACACGTCAATCATATTTTAAAAACTAGATGAGGTCAGCGTTTCCTATCTGACTACTCTGAGAAGAAAGGCCGAAACAAACTCAGAGGTCACAGTCTCTTTTAAAGTCCAGACATAATCTTGGTCAGATCATGTGAAGACCATGTAACTTAAGGAGCTTAAGGAGCTCAACGATTCGATGAACAATACCAAAGAAAGGACATTTGGGTAAGCCACAAAAATTACTCAATCTGCGAGTCCATGATTAAAATTAACTGAGAAGGAAAAAAAAAAAAAGCAACAATGACCCACATAGTCTTCACATTCACAATATTAAAATGAATATCATGTATTCAGTCTAGCTTGCATGCTACTTACATTCACAGACAGTTTTCTCTTTAAATGACATCAAATATCATATGTCACATAAATCAATAAAAATGACATTATTAATTTTAAAACACTTAATCACAGTATAAAATGGATTGTTGCTTAGGGGTGTGAAGAAGCTTAATTAATCCCAAGCCTTTTTGTCATCCAAGTAATCTTTAACTTTATAGAAACCTTTTTGACGTTTCTGTTTAATAAATGATTTAAATTTATTGAGGCTCAGTTCTTTAACAAGACTTGGGAGTTTGTTGTAAAAACGTATACTTTGGCACTTAAATGAAATACAATTTTTTTTGGAGCCTAGTCGTCGGCACAATAAGTAAATCTTTGTTTCTAGTATTTATGTTATGATTGTCGCTGTGTTTAGAATATAGATTTATATTCTTTTATACATAAATCAGGTGCTCATATACACATTGAGATGCGACTGTCATTATGTTTATTTCCTTAAATTTATCCCTCAATGAATGCCTACAACTAAGGTTATAAAAATGTGAAGAGGACTATATGTTTATATGTTTGGAAAATTCGTTTTCTCGATCAGTGCATGCATTAAAAAATTATTGACGGTCGGTTGAAGGTTGTCTGTAAAAGATCGCATTTAGCGATAAGACCGCCCATTGTGTCACCCTATGTAAAATTTCTACTTTTATATCTGTAATTTTTAAGGTGTACATAATAAAGAGTATTCCATTCCATTCCATTCCTATTACTTATATCTATTGTTACGCGATTAGGTTGCTGATCTACCTTGTTACTTTTAACACATGTTTTCGCTATGAGGAGTCCTGGAAAAGATTTTTTTTTATAACACGGAACACAAAAAAAAAAGTTACTTTCAAATTCATTCCATCTCCTAATGCCGTGTATCAATAAGCTAACGAGGCGTAACTAATATCATTAGATGTTTATATTACAAGCGATTACCTGCAATAAAAACTGGTATTCTCCACAATGCAGCTGTAATAGAGACATGAGTATCTAGACGTTTTGACAAATGACCGACAGCGCGGAGGTCAGTGGTGAAAGTGTCGGAATGCCCAGTTGTGCTGCAACTTTTGAGAGGGAGACAGATAGATTAGTAAATGTTGATGTTAGAAAGAGAGGTCCGTGGTAAAGCTTTAATGTATTTTATTATCGATATGATCTTGCTTGAATGAAATGAGGCATTGATGCTTTTTGTTTTGGATGCATTTAATGTTACTATCATACGAGTACATTGCCGCCGGCAATGTTCAAAAGTAAACACATTTTAAATGACTCGAGCAATGACTTGGAAAATAGAAAGTTAGTGTTTAAATAAAAACCTAGATGAACACTTTCTAATAACTAACGAAAACACATTTTTTTATGTGTGCTGTAAACTCTTCGAATATTTGAAGTTTGAAACCTATTCAAAAAGCTCTTACAAATTAAACATTAAGTAGATACCTACTTACAATAGCTAATATCGTATTGTTCTCCTAATAACAATTAAAACTCTTGTGCCGAATAATATCACCGATTCAAGTCCCAAGATACCTATTGGTAATAGTCGTTTTCCGAATCCTTGACAATAACAGAAACAAAAGCTAACTGAAACCGAATTATATTCACAAACTTTGAATGTCCAATTTTCCGATATCGTGGAGAAGAAACAATAAGGATAATATAACAATATTACTATATAGGAGTACGGAACCCGCGGGAACCGTTAATTTCTCGCGTATCATAACTGTACCTAACAAAGGAATAACGTTATCGTGGTTATAACGTTATAAATGTTATGTTATATAACGTTTGCGATAACGTTGTGGTGATAAGTGTATTTTATTAAATGTTGTGGGTTCTAAGATGTACAATTTTCTTATAACAAAGACTTTTGACAAAATGGAAGAAATACTTTGGCGAAGTTTTCACGTGACTTAGGAATACCTACTTATATCTGACCAAGATTATGTCTGGACTTTAAAAGAAACTGTGACCTCTGAGATTGTTTCGGCCTTTCTTCTCAGAGTAGTCAGATAGGAACCGCCGACCTCATCTAGTTTAAAACATATGATTGACGTGTAAAAGTGTTTATACAAACCTACTTGTAGAAATAAAATCATTTATCATTTATAGTTTTCAGAATTATTTCCTACTTTTTAATGTTGGTTTTAAGATGGAGAATCGAGAAAAAAAAACAGTAGAATAAGATATTGGTGGTTTTCACAAGAATACTATTTTTGATATTCACGAGTGATGACTAAAGTCCAAAAAGAAATTGACATTGCATTAAAAAAAAATGGTTGGACACAAAACGTACGATTCATCTTTTAAATTCCACCTCTACGACCACCGGAAAAAATCCATACACACATAAAAAAAAAAAAAAAAAATTCAATCTGACAACCCTAGCTGTCTCTAACAATAACGTATAATAACGTTACAGGTCAATAAAACCGGGAGTTTGATATTCATGTTAAGGACCCTACACAAATGTTCGCTCTTTGCCATTCTATTCAACAATATTGTTGGCAATTACAATCGAAAACTGTGTTACCGTACAAGTTCTCGGGTAAACGAGTAGGTTTGAGTAGACTCTAAGATCTTTCATAAGTACTAACTCGTGAAAGAGATTACATGATTTTGTAACTAAGTTATTTTAGCTTCTTCCCGGAATATTTCCAAGGCTTTCTTGGGCTTAATAAACTTCTCAGGTTCTTATAAGCCGGTGCTAAGGAAGATTTGTTTTATTACACAAAACAAAATCTCTTGGCTTCATTATTCTTTAAGAAAAGCAATTTAGTCTTATATTTTTTCGTAAACAAACGATATTTTGTAATCCAAATAATATATATACTCCTCCAGGCCGTATTTCGGCCATGGCGGCCAATCTCAACGGAAACTAGCCTTCAGCGCGGGAGATATTATTATGCACAAGTGTGTGCGCAGACACAGGTGCACTCTCTCTTCCCTCACTTTCAAAGTCCGATGGGACGAAAATCCGACACGACCGGAGAGAGATCAGGCGCAGGACCAACGGCTTAACGTGCTTTCCGAGGCACGAGGGTACCACACCGCCAACTTCCAAACTCCGGGCTGTTGCTAAGAAAGTCCTAATGGAAAAACCCAATAACGCTACCCGACCAGGGAATCGAACCCAGGACCCCACGCTCAGCAGTCGCGCTTGCAACCACGAGACCCACGGGGCAGTTAAATCCAAATAATAATAAAGGCGTATACTAACATAATATACTTTCTGCCGCTGCATGGCTGTGTTCCAGCAATGTACATAACTGTAATAGTTCCATTAGGTACAGACATTTAAGATAATACAACTTTTGGCAAGGCATCTGTAATCCTCGTTTTGTTTACCTGCCTCTGTTCATAAATAACAACTTATACCTACCTAATTAATTAATTAAATTAAAATATAATATCCTAACTTAACTAAAACCATAATCATCATCTCCCTTTTTTATCGTGTGGAAATCCGCATGGATATCCTCCACCCTGGGGTGGGTGGAGGGGTCTGTCAGACTCTTACTGTCTATAACCACACGGTGTTCTTCTGCTACCTTTAGCCGGGTGCTGGAGTGCTTGCGCATTTCATCACGCTCCTCCGGCCAGGTGTTGGCCCGCTTGAATTCATGCGGACCCCGTCACCCTTAACAGCCGGATACGGCCGTAATTCCTCTAGAGAGAGGTGCGCGCGGAACACGGTGCGCCGCCATCTCGGGCCTTCCACTGTTCAGGCAACAAACTCCCCAAGTCTGCTGTTGCCTGCAGGCCTCACCCTAAAGCGGCCGGAGATCGTTCCGCGCCCTCCGGCGCCCGGTGCGTCTGCTACGGATTGGAAGGGAGGTTGTATCCTCTCTCTCCCTTTCCGCCGCTTCCTTCGCGACCATCACTTCCTCACAGAAGGAGGCGACGGCGTCCTACGCGCTCTCACTTCCGACCATGGACTGGACCATGTCCCTGCCCTCCCATGTTACTTGGGCTCGGCGCAACACGTTATTAACAAACTAAAATATGACGTCGAAAAATTACTCCGCTTAGCTGTCGACTGATAATGTACCCTCCACGAGGTTGACGTTGTAGCCAATGCCATACAACGTGGCAAAGACTACCTCTTCAAACGAAGTAAAAAAATCCAGCCTTATACTGTAAGAATACTTCTCTGAAAAACAGCGTGAACAGCGTGAAGTAACGAAACAGTAAAACATGTAAATAGCTTCACAGCAGTAAACGCGCGTGTGGTCTCACTGAAATAAACTGAAAAATGTCGTAAACTCACCTAATTGAGTCCGCCGTAAAAACTCGACTGCATTTTGTGGCTTTTCTCAGTATTTTGAAATATTTCAGGCATTGTAGTACTTGGTAGGTTTTTGTTTTGTGGAAATTTTGTTGAACTGTGAATGAGTGGATCGCTTTTGAATGGAATATTCTGCTGGTTGTACTGAATGGGTCGTCTTCACTTTCCTCTCTTGCGTGCCGTTACGGACTATTACAATTAAGACGTATTTAAATCGAGTTCCAATATCATTCATTTGATGAAGCAGTGGGGTAATTACGTAACAAACTAACAGTAGGAATGGGTTTCATTTTGAAAGTTCAACAACATTCATTGCGTTATTTACGTTGTTGAGCGAACAAATTTTTCGAAAATATAAAGCAATGGATTAGCAATAGGCTTGAAAATGATTCAGATTGTGATAGATAGTGTGTTACGTAATTAAGGTGCGGGTTAAACTAAATGCGCCGATAGGTTCTATCGTCCATTGCTTTACCTCGAGGTATGATTGTAGTTGTGGTATTACGTATCTTTGTATTAGCAAGAAAACTTAACCTATGTGACATTCTAACATTGCTGATTTTTTTGTTTGTGTTTATACGAGGCATTTTTCAGCTCATACAGCTTAGAATTTTACGAAATTTTATTAAAACTGATGTTTTAGTTTATGCTCATGGGGAAAATTTGTCAAATCAGCTGGGAAATTAAAATAACCGCCATATTGTTTTTAATACCTATCTTTTAGTTAGACATACTAGGCTTAGCTCTAGGGACTGGCGCTGTATTGCAGTTCTTCCATTACCTATGTAACCACATATTTTGTTTAAGGTAACTGGCTTTTGCCTTTGAAGTAATATTTTCAAGGTATGTAGGTACAAAATATTAAAATAACGTTTTGTTTGGCAGCAGCCCTAGCATGTAATTATTTTACGAACGTATCCCCATTCGCTGCGGTTATTACGGTGATTATTTATTTACTTAAACAAATTAAACAAATGTACCGGTTAATTACGAACGTATTGATACACGAGGTTTCCAGTAAATAAATATGTTTATCGATTACAGGTATTTATTTAGTTCATGTCAGTTAATTACCTGGCTACATTTACCTATCTATGTTATTTATCGCTAACAGCCCCGTTGGTCTCGTGGCTGCCAGCGCGACTGCAGAGCGTGGGGTTCTGGGTTCGATACCCAGGTCGAGCAAAGTGTTATTGGGTTTTTCCATTAGGAATTTCTTAGTAACAGCCCGGAGTTTGGAAGTTGGCGGTGTGATACCCCCGTGCCTCGGAAAGCACGTTAAGCCGTTGGTCCTGCGCCTGATCTCTCTCCGGTCGTGTCGGATTGCCGTGCCATCGGACTATGAAATTGAGGGAAGAGAGAGTGCACCTGTGTCTGCGCACACACGTGTGCACTATAATATCTCCCGCGCCGAAGGCTATTTTACGTTGAGATTGGCCACCATGGCTGAAATACGGTCTGGAGGACTATACTATTTATCGCTAATTACCAGTGTCCTGTGGTCTACGTCCTGCAGCTACAGATTTGTTTAACTAGAGGAGATTGTACATGGATTGTCTACCCTACCAAAGCTGTACAAAAAATGCTAAAACATCGTCATTTTACTTCATAAAACTGGTAAGAGAATCTACTTTTGGTCTAAAGACAGCAGTCCGTGTGAATCGGATAAGTTCCCCAATAAATCCTAGTAGTAACAAAACATATCTAAACTTTAACACACAGAAAGCTAACCAGACATCAAGCCTACCGCACCAACGACGCGACTAAATAACATTGCATCAAACAAGACTAATAAAGCCTCCACCAGACGGCTGCAGCCACAAATTAATCGCAGCGATTTATATCATCCGCAACCAATAAACAAACAAGGCATTTACGCTTCATACACAGCTCAAATTACACGATTTCAATTAATCGCAACGCCTGAGGCGGCCGTGATGCACGTGTCCGGACGCTGCGATTAGTCGTCATTAGCAGTCGCGCGGTCGGCCCGTGTGCGACCGGCTTTGTGGTCAGCCAATTAACTTGTAATCTAGTTCGCGATCGACTCTGTAATTAGGGGTGGCGAGGAGATGATGGAGGAATATTGAAGATAATTATTGTCGCAGGTAATCAAATTAGTGACGTTTTATGTAGGTGTAAAAAAAACTAAATAGTCCTACATTGAACGAGTTTCTCCAAGTAAGGCCCACCACCATTACCTACGAGTTTTGGTGCTTAGCAGGAATTGCTAAATGAAATCAGCGGGGTAATCAGCGTACAATCGTCCAGTACAACTATTTTCTTAATGTCCCTCGGCAAACTTCGTGTTTCGTCAGTCTCCTCCCATTTTTAAAATAAATTACATTAAGTTAAAAGAGTATTAACAACTCTATATACTTCCGTCCGGTCTCCACCAAGTGCAAAGGGCAACTGATAGAAATAGAAATCCGGCGACTGACGAAACTCGAAGCTTTCCGAGAGACATTAAGAAAATAATTGTACTGTACACTTAGGTAGAATGGCAATGCCTTTAATTGTGACAGCTCACCAACATTCATCGTGTTATTTACGTTGGTGAGCAGACAAACTTTTTAAACATATGAAGCAATGGATTAGCTGTTTCCTTTCGAATCTTTCGGAATAAGATTGAAAGAGTGTTCCGCAGATAAGGTGTTATACAGGGTGGCACATGAGACTTTAGCAAGTTCGGCAATGCTAACACGCGACGATACGCAAACGGTGTGCGTCTCTGGTGCGCAGAGTGTGGGGCAGCGCCAACACCGTCCTAGCAATGATCGCCAACAGACTGGATTGCCCTTACATCCAGCAATGCTGCAGGAGATATATTGTTACCTCGTGAGTGTTAGTTTTTGTCTCTGCTTGTTATCCTGTCTGTATCCTTTTATGTATCTGTTTGTTTGTATATGAGTCTTAAGTTACTTGAAATAAACAAATTTTATTTATTTAAAGCAATACATTTGGTGTCACGTGACCACTCCTAAAATTCACTGAAATAGTTGTCTCTGATATTCTGTTTAAAATATCTCTACACGTTACTTTGCAACATATAAGATTAAACAAGTTACAAGGTAACCTATTCGCTGTAAGTTACTCCAGTCACAGAAACATTTCAAGATAAACAAAGCTTTGAACATGCTAGTGGGTGCCAACCCTGAGCTGGTAATTACGAGTCAGTTAGATTATGTTCCCAGTGGTTATTATTCAAATTAAATAGATTGTTTACAGTCGATATCGGGACCGCACACCTATTATACAAGTTGGGTAGGCAGGGATGTGGCTATTATCGAAATTATTAAGCCAAAATAATAGGGTATTGAACTGTTGACTGGCTAGTTCTATTACAATAATGGTCAATACGGCCATCGACCTGGTTTTTAATTATATTGTTACATATTGATTAAAATAAGTTCTATGAGTGGCGATGTGTTGTGAAGCCAAATGTGAATTTGGTGCACATTGCAGGATGGTCTGTTTAACTACCCACCACCTTGCATTAGCATGGTGGTAGGTAAGACACAAACAAAAAAACAAAAGCAACACACAAAAAAACAAAAAGACACACAAAAACAAACACCACACAAAAAACCAACAAACAAAAAACAAAAAGACACACAAAAACGAACACCACACAAAAAAACAAAAAACAAAAACCAAACACAAACAAAAAACAACAAAAATTAAAACAAATATCATTTTGTAGCACATTTGAGCTTGTGTGGCATATACTCGTAGGCCAAGAAAAAGACGGTTAATGTGTCATTTGTAATTTGCCCAAAGTTTTTCATACGTCATCATCATCTCAGCCTATCGCAGTCCCAACTGGACATAGGCCTCTCCCAGACTGCGCCACAATACTCTGTCCTCCGCCTTCCGCATCGTCTGTCCCAGCCACCTTCATAAGGTCGTCGGTCTACCTAGATGGAGGGTGTCCCACACTACGCTTGCCGATACGCTGTCTCTACCCCAGGGCTCGTTTGCTCTACCGGTCATCGGTCCTTCGACAAACATGGACAGCCCATTGCCTCTTCAGTTAGCTTACGCTGCAAGCTAAGTCAGTAACTCCGGTTCATTCCACACATGGCTTAAACCAAATATCGTGGTTCTGTAAAGGCTCCTATAAACAGGTGCGACACGCGACGCGAATCGCGCGCGCCTGTTTGCAGAAGCCTTAAGCCCTCTGTTACCCAACAATACACAAACATAACTTCATACTAGATCTACCTACATCTTAATTCAATTAACCCTCCCAATTACGCATAACTAATGGCTCGTATCTATCTTATCAGTGGTATGGCAACATTTCCCGTATTGATTGGCCAACACGCGAGCGCATGCGTGTGTCGGAAGCGATCAGTCAACAGGCTGCGCGGGAGTGGGCGGCCATTTCTTTAGTAATGTGACTTTATTATAGATTGGATTGCCGCGGGGTTAGGTCGTGCGTTGATAAGGGGAGCATGTATCAAAGTTGGTAGAGTAATTGTTTGATTAAAGCCACGTGAATTGTTGAATACCATTAACCGTAAAAACAAAAACCTAAGTATAGTTTGGAGTAGATCGTGTTGCACAAAATAAGTAAAAATAAAGGTTAGGAGACAGAATTCTTCGATTGATTAAAAAAACAATCAATAAAGCCAAAGATATAATAAGAGAAGCAATGGTTTCAGTGAAACCAACATTTTTCGAAGGGAGCAAGAAAGCCTTTTTGATTTTATACTTTGATCACTATATCAAGCAAATAAAAAAAAAACCGTGCAGGTACAGAAGAGACAAAATCATGCACCCATATTTTGCCATGTAACCTTCCCTTTCCATAACATAAAATGCAACTCCCTTCAACATTACTCCCTTCACAAAATGAACACCATAAACGTACCATAAATTCTAAAACACCAGGGTTAACTCCTTCCCCAAAGCCCACCTATAAATCCTACTAACAACATTCTACAATAACATCATATTACATGAGAATATCATCGGGTTATTTGTTAACCCCCCTACCGCGACGGTTCGCGGACAACGATGGAATGAATGACTTACCCCTCGCGTGGGTAATGAGTGTTATGTCGCCTGGGAATGACGACAGGTGGTACTCAACGTAACAATGTGTTTCAGAGGGTTTGGTTTGTTTATCAATTAATAATTCTGAGGTAATGACAGATGGGAATAAGAGGATTGGTAAGACTTGAGAGGTTAAGTAATAGGATCAAACTATGATGGAAGGTTCTCAAGTTATAGCATAGTTTATTAGTAGCTTCCAGCCTGATGTGAACATCATACTATAAGCGAAAAGCATAAAGTTTCTTCCTAGTCCATCAAAGGTTAGTAAGTAAGTCCATGCACTATGGCTACGATCATTTCAAAGCAATCAATACTTTTTATTCATAATTAATAGAATTATTGACAATTAAACATTAATATTGGAAATTGGAACTAACGATCATTGTCCTATTAAAGTGTACTTTCTATAGTTTCTATGATTGTTTAAAAGCTGGTAAAAAACCTACCTCTACCAAACGAAAGGAGTGTTATTTAATTATTTTATTACGATCTGTGACATATAAATCTTGTTCACAAAAATGACAACAAACTTTGACAGACGTCAGTTTGACTAAAGATGCAAAGAGAGACTTGGCAGTAGGAAAAATAGGTCTTTAAAACGTGCCTTTCTACATAAAAATACATCAAAACCATAACACAAATCATACCATAAAACACCCGACGTATATCATTACAATCTCGCTCATTACCGTCGCTCTTGCTGCAAAGCGATGGCTTGCACAAATGTCATTTGCGCCATTACAAACAAACATTGTGATAGCGATATACCTTGAAGGAGGGCCGGAGAGTGTTGTGGCGTAATGTAGGAAAGGTTTTTGACTAGGAGTAGGAGATAGGCTAGAACATGCGAATTTATGAAATAAATAGAGAAATTAAACACATTATTAATTTAGTATGGGACACATGGGTATGTGAGTATGCTGTGATGTAAGATTCGACTGTCACTGGACAAAATGCACAAGAAGTTTTAACTTAATGCTTAAAGAAATGTCAAAATGATCACCTCTGAAAGCTTATGACCGCTATCGTCGGTTTCACAATCAACTCGTCGATTATAAACCTGACGCATATATTTTAATAGACACGGCCTATAGGACAGGATCATGCACTTATTTGTATAGAGTCATTTCTCCTGACTCTGCAAATCCAAGAAAAATCCTTACCTACCTACCAAAAAACATCAGTAATATCATTACGAATCCCACCTCATTACGACCCGTCATTACCGTGTCTGTACTGCCGTCGAATAACTCGCATTCGTATAATCGAGCAGTGAGGTGTTAACTCAAAGCGAACCCTCTTCATCCCCCCCCCTCTGCGGTCTGGGGGCTGTCTGGGCTAATACGAAGATGTGATTAGTTAAGTTCGATTGTAGAGATGTGCTTTCGTATGTAAGGGTAGTGTCTTTGAGAGGGTTATAGTGCTGGTAAATTATAGTGATGTAATTTTCTGTAGTAGTAGTAGTTTCTAGAGAAAGCGCCCTCTAAAGGGAAAAACTACAGCAACCGTCAAACGGGGTGAATAGGGATACAGGGGCAGGGACGGTTACCGTTACAACAAAATTACCGTTTAAATTACCAAAACGTTTCGTTCTGTTACGTTAAATATTTAACGTTAAAAGTAATGTTATATCATAGGATTTACCGGTATTTAAATAGCGTTACTAATAGCGTTATTTCACTAAAGTCTAGCTACATAGTCTCATACGGCACACAAACATCGCGTACGCCAAACGTCTACTGCCTTTTATTTATAAAGTAGTTGTTTGTGTAAAAAATATTATTATGGGCCAACAAAGTATACCCTTATTTCAAGGTTTTCCAAGAGAACAATAAATCTACTTGTACGTTGTGCAATAAAACATTAGAACCTACCACCCCCTACCTACTTACCTTTCTACTTAAACTGTATTATTCTAACTATATTAATCTTTATTTAATCATTATTATTAAGCTATTGCATAGCTTCTATCGCGGGCCTTGAGCGCGGGGACCGGAGCCAGAAATTCCGTAACGAAAAAAAACCTCACGCTCCCCACTCCGACGGGCACGGAGGTGTGGCTTGAAGGCCGTGCATTGTCTAACGTCGTTTCTTTACGGCAGTCTTCGACACGGTGTTTGTGTGCGTGCAACTAGACGTATTGTACGACTCTACGAAGCTCGCAAGAATCGAGACGAGCTGCTCCGAAATCGGACGAATACATAAGCAGCTGTTTATGAGAAAGTATATAGGTGTATAGGTATTTATCAAAAAGTGTAACTTGAATTAATATTTATTTCCATTTACTTTCGTACCATTTATCATTTACCAGTCGGACACCATACATTTATTATAATCACCACTATCTTAAAACTCAATATCCCAATATCTCGGAAACGGCTGGGAATATCAAAATTCTGACCAAATTCCCCCCCCTCTATAACCCCCCTCTCAAATAGTACATACATACAGACAAGCCCCTTTGACCCCCCTTTTTTGACCCCCTCTTTTTCGACCCCAATATTAAGTTGTATTATATTTATTTATATTTAAATCAATCCCACTTATATATGATCCCGGGACCCCCCCGCGTCACCCCTTTTGACCAACCCCTCCACCCGTCCAGGGCTACTTCACCCCCCCGGGTCTTAACTTTTGAACCGGAGGTCGTAGAGGTATCGAGTTTGGGGTCTTTGGAATCGGCAGTAAAGGGCCTATCTTTTGGCCCCGATAAGGTTAGGGTAAAGCGCCCCATTTTAAATTTATTTTAGATTTAAAAAAATTAAATTCTTATTTCTTTTCTTACAAAATGCTATGCAATAGCTTTACCGCGGCAGTCCCCGAGTGCCACACGTCTTTTTATGTATGTAGGTACGCCAGAAGTATCAGATGTACTGGAAACAGCAAATCCAAATAACGCAAGTACTTCAAAAGCAACAGAACATAACAATACTCAAACTCAAATTTTAGATTGCATCAGCGAAGCTGAGTATCCTGGTCAACATGTTGACTTTGATAACAATTCTATTGCTTCTAAATCTGATTTATATTATGAGGCAGATGTCGATTTTGATTGTGACTATACTGAAAATGAATATAGGTACCTAATAGAGAATTACTCAAAAATATAATTCTAATTATCAATTTTTTCACATGTCTATTATATCCTTAGCTTAAGCCAAAATCACGATTGTTCTATATCTGAGATTGTTCACAAGAAAAAGATAGAAGCGGGTAGTCTAACTCGCGTTTATCTAAATATCAACGTGAGACTACCCGCTGTCCGCTGTCGCCAGCCTTAAAAGATTTTTTTATTCTCTGACGTACTTTTCCGAATTTATTCTGGGTCGGTTATAGCTACCATTATTTTGTCTGTCAAAAAAAATTACTACTCCAAATAAATCTTATTCGTTTTAGTGTTTTAGTAAGCAATCATTGATGGATAGATCTGGGCGTAATCTAAGGGCCTGGACACATCACCACGGCGCTGCGCCGCCACCGTGAAAAGGCACGACGTCGTACCGCGCTACGGCGTCGTGTATGGTGCGCCGCGCCAGCTCACGGCGTTCTCGCGCGGCTGTAGATGTTTCGCTGTCGCAAAGTTCTTACGTGTTAGTGCAAAAAAAGAGATGTATCATAATACTCAGAGAATTGAGGATTATAAGGACAAAAAAGTCTTGCTCTAACACGTATGAACTTTCTAGCAACAAACTGCCAATCTAATTCGAGACGCGCATTCGAAATTCACTTATACTCTATTTATTATAGCACTAGCTTCTGCCCGCGACTTCGTCCGCGTGGATTAGTTACTTTCGGCTATCGCTAACTTTAATCCGCGACTTCGTTTACGTAGAAGGTGAACATATTTTTAAATAATACGTACCTTAAGGAGCTGTTTTAGGAACCTACATCACGCTTTTATCACTACCCGGAAAAAGATTTCTTGAAATATTCCTGGGGAGTTTATGAATTTTTACTGGGGCTCTGCAGTAACGCGGGACCATATGCGCAAACCCAAGAAACTGGGTACTGGGTGGTTGGGCGGGTGGGTATTTACCGGGTAACCTAATATTTGTACTTTAACGATAAACAAATTTCACTCCACATGCATTTCGACCATAAGGTTTAGTCTTTAGGTTCTACTTAAGCATCTGTGTATTTTATGGCCCGAAGGATTAAATATGAACCCATATTTTATTTTCTATTCCTTGGAAGAATAGACAGCAATTTCCATGGTCTAAAAAAATAAGGTCTGACATTCCGGGAGTGACACATGCTTACGTTACTATCCAGTTGCCACTTCATTGCAACTAAACACGAATTATGGAAACATTTTTAGCCACAATTCTGTTAAAAAAAATATGTAAACCATTTAAATTGACGTTTCATTTTTCTAATCAAACGAAACAATTCAATTTAAACATGTACCAACGTAATTGTTAGTCAAAACCTCTTTTTTATCGGATTCGCACAGGTAATAAAGGCGATTGGGGAGTTATTATTACACACTACTGGTAACAAAGTGGTGATGACGTAGGCTTGTGTCACCCCCGTGACCGGAATGCTATACCTGGCAAAGTATATTATTATACCATGGCTATTTCTGTACAAAATGACATTTCATTTCTCCATTTTTGACATCGCACCGTAAAAATGCTTCTACAATCTGTCATTTGTCTTTCGTTTACACCGATCGATGTCTAGGTCCGTTTTTATGTAGACTATTTCAGAAGAAAGTTTTCTATCACAAACTGTCAAAGTCACATTGATCACTGACAGTTGACTAAGGTAGTGAAGACAATTTGATTTTGTAATCGCCATGCTAAAGACAGTAGAAAACTTTTTACTTGACGGCCACCAAGTATAAAAATGGAATGTAAATTGGAATTTTTCACTTTTTGTATGGAAAATGTGAAAAATTATTACCTACGAGTACATGTTAAGTTTTAGGGGTTTAAGGGTCTCATAAAGGGGGTCGAAATTTTCGTTATTTTTGCGATAGGACACACCATTTTCGAGATATAAGCAAAATAAAAGAAATACGTGAATAAACTACTCAATTTCGTAAAAAGTGCAGTTGACCCTTTCTACTTTGCTGCCGTCCGCCTCGTACTGTCTTCACGGATCGTCATTTTTGTCTATTCTTCCGTCGACAAAACGGTGCTCGTGCTAAGCGGTGCGGTGCACGTGTTTCTGTGACAAATAAACATATTTTTCTTTCTTATCTTTCTAAGCCTGCTGGACCGGCAGTCTCGACATAGAAAGCAACGCTGTCGCAAACTACCGATCGCTAAATAGTAAGGTGAATTCTCAGCTGTAGCCCGCCAAATTCATTTTTTTTTTAGTTTTTTGCTAATTGCAGCTCTGTTTTACGTCGCATATTGATCAAAATTCGATTCTCGACTGTAGGGACGATATATTTATTGAATAATAATCATCAATTTCATATCCATCGTCAAACTTTGGAAATTTGTGCAACCTTAGAATTTTTGAGAATATTTCATATGAAAATTCGCGCAGTACTTGATCATTATTTTGCTGCGATGTTATTTTAAAACTGCGATATCTCATAAGGTATTCATTGAAATCAAATGATGTAAAGAGCAAATTTTGTTTTAAATTAAATACTTGTGATGAATAACGTATTTATTTGGATAAGGATTAATATCATGTTTATAAAAACACCTTGGCAAATAATGCATTATTTTAGAACAAATTTGGTTAGCATAAAAATGTTATAGTGAGCCAACCTTAAAAAATAGACATAATATATGCTGTAGCGGACTTTTTTTAGAAATTTTAAAGGGGAACAACACTGTGATACATGATTTTGCGAAACTTTAACCGTTAACGCAGCGCATGCAGCGGAAGCTTTCAAAAGGAAAAAAAACCCCTCATTTTGAAACATTCCTCATTGGTGCTCCTTTCCTATTGGTCTTAGCGTGATGATATATAGCATATCCTTCCTCAATAATTGAGCTATCTAAAACTGAAAGAATTTTTCAAATCGGACCAGTAGTTCCTGAGGTTAGCGCGTTCAAGCAAACAAACAAACAAACAAACTCTTCAGCTTTATAATATTATATAATATTATTATATTATATTAGGTCTTTACCTATGAAATTGCCGTTCTGCAGTACTTGCCATTTCAAATCAAAATAATTTTTGTTTGGCTAAGAATTCTAATTTCAAATTAATTTTATTTTAAAAACATGGATTTTTTTTTCTAAAAGTAGTCATTTCTTTATTGATTAGTGTTACATTTTCATCGCATTTCAATCTTTTTCGTCATCATGGATACGTTAAAAATTCGAGTAATTATGGAATATGAGTACCGTCGTGGCAGCAACGCGGCACAAGCGGCACGCAACATCAACGACGTTTACGGAGCTAACACTACAAACCAACGCACCACCTGTTATTGGTTTGCTCGCTTCCGTTCTGGAAATTTCGACCTGAAAAATGAACCTCGCGGTCGTCCGAAGACTTTGGTCGACAATGACGAATTAAAGGCGATTGTGGAAGCTGATGATACACAATCTACGGCTGAATTAGCAGCAGCTTTCGACGTTAGCGTCAAAACAATATTGGTCCATTTGCGTCAAATTGGCAAGGTAAAAAAGCTTGACAAATGGGTGCCCCACGAACTCAATGATCGCCAGCGCGAAGTACGCGTTGAGACGTGCCTTGCACTGCTCAACAGACACACAAATGAAGGAATTTTGAACCGCATTGTTACCTGCGATGAAAAATGGATTCTGTTTGATAACCGTAAGCGCTCAGCAAGTTGGTTGGATCCTGGTTCAGCACCTAAACAATGCCCTAAACGAAAACTTACCCCTAGAAAAGTGATGGTCACTGTTTGGTGGTCTAGCGCCGGTGTGATTCATCACAGCTTCTTACCAAACGGGGTGAGCATTACTGCAGATGTGTACTGTGAAGAACTGAACACAATGATGGAGAAGCTGGCGCATCTCCAACCAGCATTGGTCAATCGCTCGTCTCCGCTGCTCCTGCACGACAACGCGCGACCTCATACTGCACAGCAGACGGTCTCCAAGTTGCAAGAACTGGGGTTGGAAGCTCTCCGTCATCCACCCTACTCACCAGACCTTGCGCCTACAGACTACTACTTTTTCCAGAATTTGGATAACTTCTTGGCGGGAAAAAAATTTAATACCCGAGAGGCAGTACAAAATGCCTTTGAAGAATTTGTTGCCTCCCGTCCAGCTGATTTCTTTAAGAAGGGCATCAATAAACTGCCAGTGCGATGGCAAAGATGCATTGATTGCATGGGTGATTACTTCGATTAATACAAATAAAAAATTAATGAAAAAAATTCGTTTAAATTTTTTCATACAAAACGGCAATTTCATAGGTAAAGACCTATTATATATATAAATATACAGGGTTATTTTTCAAAGACCAGCCAAATTTAAGGGTGTGGTATAGACCATCAGACTGAACAATTTTCTCCTTGGGACCAATATCGAAATCGCGAAAAAAAAATCAGCGGTCCTATACATTTGGGTCGAGTAGGTATTGAAGTTTTGTATGGGACAGTTTATAAATTTTTCGCGATGATGATATTGGTCCCATGGAGAGAGTTGTTCAGTTTGATGGTCTGTACCACATCCTTAAATTTGGCTGGTCTTTGAAAACTAACCCTGTATAATATATTTAATATATTATATTATAATATAGTATAGTATAGTATTATAATATTATAGTATAGATACGTCACAGATGCCGCAGAAACAAAATTGCATACACGCCGAAGCTAGTCGTACTAACACCGAAAGATGCTAGTCCCGCATGCAGTTCCCGCCGTCATCATTAGAAAGAGATAGGCGTAAAAATTACCGGTAATAGAATTGTAACTTTTACCGGTACTGATACTAGTAAGTGGATAACGTTAACTGACATAAGGGTTTCGTTATTAACATCGTTACTTGTTATCGTTAACAAAACAGTACTTGGTAACGTTATAAAAAAAAAAACGGTAATTCGGTCCCTGTACTGAAACGTTAAAAGGGATTTTAACATTGAAATAATATATTTTGTTGCCAAAAAGGAATGTAATGTGTTTACTGTATTATAATTAACGATTAAGTGCCCTTTTTGGCAACAAACTATATTATTTCAATGTTAAAATCCCTTTTAAAGTTTCGTCCCGATTCACCCCTGTATCTCTATTCACCCCGTTTGACATTAGATCTTTTACTGTTGCCAAGCATAATATAGCTGTTTAGGTTTGACGGGTATAATATTTACTGCTGGTGAAATTACAGCCACATTTCTTTGAAAAGCGGAGAGCGACTCTTCGTTCTGAGCTTTTTTAATTTAATTATGGCAACATACGTTGACAAAATTAAATAAAAAAAAACTATAGAAGATAAAAAAGAAAGTTATCTTCAATCCATTAGTGTTATAGTTGCTGAACAGAGGTAACCATTTTCCATCAGGTGATACTATTGAATCATAAAGGCGTTTAAAAAACAAAAACGTTTTTAAGGCAAGAACATTCTCTAGACAGGTTCTCATGAGGTCGTTTAACCATAATAGTTTCTGCTGATCCTAGTAATGGCAACAGGGGTTATAACACTAAGCCAAATATTATCCTTGATGCTAGGAATAAGGTTAAACCTAAGTGCCAATTTATTTTGCTTCTAGTGGACTATAAAAGTGGCGTAGAAATATTTTTATTGTCGTAGTAATCTGTATCTAGGGACGTATTACAGCGTCGGGTGGCCGTTGGAAGGGTAGGACATAACATTACTGTTATTAGTCTGAGTCATTTGCATAGAAATTATAGTGGCAGAATTCCAATACAGTATTATTTCATACCTCATGACAAATATATGAACCTGTAGGTAAACTAAATGTGGGCCCCAGAAAACAATCAAAATGGAATTCCCACAATCAGTGGGTATGTATGTTACATAGATCCCTATCAGTAGTAATAATTTTAATGATATAAGTAGCCTCGCAAACAATGCTACTGTACAATAAATAACCAAATTAGGAATCGGTTTTCGGTACTTTTAGCAGATGGAATAGGTATCGCAGTTTACAAGAGGTCACTGATCATCCTGATGAAAGTTCTAATTTTTGACAGAAGACAGAGAAATAATTGAGTCTAGAAATTAGAGATAAAATCTCCTTCAATCACAAAATCCAACCCAACAAATAAACGAAAAATGATATGCAAAATCAAAAGTAATTATGAAAACAATAGGCTTCCCAATCATCTCGTTTTAAAGTTGTTTTGTAACAACTGAAGTGGATCAAATGTCCCGAATGAACCCCGGGCAGGGGCGAAAGGGTTCAATTCTCGAATCGCTGCGAATTACACCCCGAACAGGATACCGTTTGTAATTAATTATTTAATTAGTAATTATACATCTGCTGAGCGTTAAGGATTATAAAGGGCTTTTATGTTTGTGTTTCATATTAGGGGCGTTTTTGTTTGTGTTTGCTTGATTCAGGGATGAGAGCATTGAGTAGCGACAAAAATAAGTTGCTGTTCGAAATCTTCTTTTCGCACAAAATTAAGTTTATTTAGGCATTTCTACGTTTACAGGCACCGATGATGAATCACACCACAAAAGCGTGTGAGTTCAGTGTTGAAATTGTTGGAAGATCCCATAAAAAACCACGAATTACGATGACACGGCCAACGATAAAACAACACATGTCCAGTTTCGCAGAATCTTACCCATTCGTCGTCAGATAAGCCACCTCAAACACAAATAAAGAAACGGAAACGCCGTGACCTTTAAACAGGGCCGTAATGCGCCATAACATCACGGATCACTCGAATAAATCAAGACGTTACGCCAAAGTTCGATTCGATGCGATCCGATTCTCGGGCGGTATCGATTCGTGTACAAAAATCGATTGATCAACGTTGTTCGCGTATCAGTGAAAATTACTCACGACGACAGTTATCTTGATAAAGTGCCGGATTCAATGCGCTGGCGACGTGTCCTGGAATAATGCTCTTCTGCTGCATTAATATTGTTTTCTTAAGACGGCGGAATAAAGTGCGAATCCTTTGTGGTTAAGTTAGTCTTCGGGGTAAGCTTGACACTCGACATATCGACATTGCGGTACCCGTTCTTGCTACGTAACGGTTGGTTTAATTTAAATCATCTGTCTTAATAACCAGGTAATCATTTCTACTGACAATGTGATCAGAGTTTTTAAAATTAACATAATTTATTAACAAAAAATATTTGAGTAAAAAAATCAAATAATAGTGAATTTATGTTGAATTTATAAGTTTTTATGGAGAATCAAAGGTAATTACGGATAGAGTAACTATTTAATAATATTTTATATGGAAAAGGTTTTGAATAAAAATATTTTATTTACACGTGAGAGTCAAGAATGACACATGGCGGTTTTTTTTTTTTTTAGTCTAATCTATCTCGGTAACTATAAGATTTTGCGGAATATATGTTTACAAAGCTATCACCACCTACACAGTATGTCGGTCGATATGTGGGATACCCTGTATAGGTACGTATTCCTTAATATCGTAAATTCGTTTGTATATGATGCAGTATGACCGCACCTTCGCGTCCTTGTAGAAACTAAGACTGTTAACAAGAGGATGCTACAGCCAATCCACTTCCTTCAGTCACTATACGAAGGCTTTCTCTTCTTTGCCAATAATAACCTCAGCAACACTTGATCAGTCACTTGAAGAAGGAATTTTAGATCTATCTATTTTGCATTTTGTGAACTTACTAAACTAGGTAAAACCAACAACTGTTTTTCCCAAATTAGCCAGCAAACTAAATCAGAAATAATTTGTCTCGCGGACAGTAATCTTGACAAATTACCCGATTTATGTCAGCGCCGAATTCACGGAATATTACGATATTCAGTTTCTCCGAAAGACATCTGTTCAATCATTAGTACCCGCCATATTTCTTGCCTACGTGAAAATGCAGTTTTCGCTCTGATAATATTGTCAAAATTGCGTTATTCAAGAAATGCTGCTCTTTTTTCATTGATCTTTTCTTATTTTGGTTCACATAAAAACAGCTTATTCAGCTGATAAGAAACTGTCATTACCAGGATAGCATAACTTGTCAAGAAAATCTGAGGGTGCATAATGTAGCTCGTTCCTCTAACCCTGAACGGTTGGGCAAAATATCACGAGAAAGTGAATTATACGTAGGTAGGTATTTTATCAGGAACAATAATTCGAGTCCTGTCCTGAATGGATCCACTTTGAGACATCAACCTTCAGATTTCAGAAGCGACAAAAGTTCATAACAACCTTATTGTTGATCAATTGAATTTATTGTGATGACTAAAAAACTTATTTTTTCTTTATTATTAAAACTTTAATAATAAATAAGTATTCTTAGAAAAATATCTAGGGACTCAAGTAAACTCTAGTTTGGTTTGGTCCGTTTAAGAGTCTCCCTATTCCCATGTGTTGAGAGTTGAGGAGCTTCTCTTGTCAGTTACATTGTCACGTAAAATAAGCTTTGTGAAACAAAGCGCTTTTCTATATTGTACTTATCATCTGAATGTAACTTTACAACATGTTAATTAACAATATTGTTTTAGCATCCAATTTCCATTTCACAAAGATAATTAACGAAAACAAAAGAATGATTTGTAACGTCTGGAAAATAAAACAATATGCTAGGAGCCAGACGCATTTCAACGTAAAATGTATTAAGTATAGAAAATGAAGCTATAAGTATGTTTGTCCCATTGTAAAATGAAGGCGGATTCTGGCAGATATCGTCGACTGGCCGCGGGCGGGACATGCTTTTTATTTTAAAGATAAAATATTTAAAATGTGCCTCCGTCACGTCGTGTCGGGGTGGCCACCCCCTGCCATTACCGTTTATTTGCACCGCAAGGGTCGACGTGTGTCTGTTTGTCAATGCATTTCTTTGATAAAGTGATTTTGGCTGTTTTATTTACTTATTTTCAGCCCTTTGCTCAGTAATATTTTGAAGGATATAAAAAGTATACAAAAAAGTGGTCCGTTGTCACTAGATTCCGCCACAAAAATATCAAGGAAATTAGTAGTAGCGCGCAGCCATTAGGTACCTACTACGAATTCCGGAAAAACTTGTTTGAAAAGACTTATAAAAAGTGGCAGCTTACGTCTTTATTAAGGAAAATGTAATATGATCGTACCGTTCATTCCTTGACGTGGCAAATTGAAATTCTTTCCCCAAAAATATTAGCAAGCCAGTATAAAGTAGGTACTTAGATATTTCTCAATTTCGGCGTTTCTACTTAAATCACAAAAAAATAAATAACATAAAATAAATAAAAAGACCTTACAAAATAATGTTGCAATAATTCCGTTTAATGCTGTCATTTGCCTTCCATTCGGCGTTTGAGAGACGATAAGGATCTGTTGTAAGTTCCCGCCAAAAAGACGCCATCTTGGACATGGTCCGATTTTGGCGGTAAAAAGAGCTATAAATTCTGTTCGTTTGTCCTGTTAAGTAGGTATCTACCTACATAATTGGGGTTCGCAACTTCGCAATTTATTTAATAAGTTGGCTTTAAAAGAAATGTGATAAAGTTTGTACTTATTTGCTTAACTAATTTTATTGACGGAACAAATCCAGACTAAAATACAAAATAAAAAGTTAAGTTAATATAGAATGTTAAAGTCTATTGATTTAGATTTTATTTCATCGAGGAATCTAACAATTTCCACAACAATAGCCAAGAATAATTACATCGGTAACACTTATCCATACATTGTCTATTTTATTCTAAAAGATTCCGTGTAGTACAATGCCTCGTTTTCATACTCCATTGATTTATTACAGTAGAAGTGCTCCGTCAAACTTGTTTAATAATTCTTCATACGTATGTTTTACACGCTCCACTTTGTACTTAGGAGTGTTGTAAAACATGTGGGTCAACAAATAAATATATCGTTTACTATCGCGAACTAAGCGATGCTTTACTTTTTAAACCATAAACAAGGTTTTATTCCCACGTGAGAGCATGTCATAACATTTTTCAGCCTATTTTATTGTTCCTGCAATAATATCTAGAAAATACATTTGTAGAGTTGTAAAGTTAGAATTTATAGATGTGTTCAGGTTTGTGTGATGTGGAATGTTCATGTGAACTAAGAATTATTTATTTCTCTCAAATTCAATGCATAGACAAGACAATAAAATGGATAGTCTCCGTTCAAGTCAGATGAAATTGAACAACCATAGCATTTCTGTAAGTAATAATATGAAAAACCAGGACACACTTAGTAAAACGTTGCCATTTTTGAACTACCAGCTGCTAACATATTTTAAGTCAATCGAAAACAAAATAATAATCATTTTAGCTCTGGTAACCCTGTGCACAAGGCCGGGCAGGTCATTGTTTTATTCGTTCCGTCTCGGTCCGATTCGCCACGCACTTCGCACGCACACAAACTTCACTTTTGTAAAGTGAGAATTTCCAGCAAAGTTTCATTTCTAATTCACTTAAAACTTGCAGCCGAGAGAATCACGGTGGAAGATATGTAACGAAACGTAACTTAATTTTTTCGCGGATATTGCACGGAATTTTTTTAATGGGTTTTTTAACTGATAAGATAACAGTGATAACATTTTGATGATGTAAAAACGCGAGGTACTTTACATTGCTTTCCGATGCTTATGGTGTTTTGAAGAGGTTTGTTTGATGCGTTTAGTACCTGAAACAAATAACACAGGAAATTAATTAAGCTTAATTGGCAACAAAATCTTAAAGATAACTTTACACTCGTCCCTTAAATTATCTTATCACAAACCAAGGCACACTTTCTAGGAAAAACACGCAACGCAATACGAAATAAAAATGACAAACGCTCATGTAAATACAAATTATTACACCGGTTCCTTTAAGCGCAGACTAATAACCGAGCGATAAATAAAAAGCGCGCGAAATGAGCTCATTAATTGTTGAGCGCATGCGTGGTGCGTAATTTGAGCTGTCATCTTTAAGTGGCGCTCCTCGGGTCGCGAGGGCGGGAAATGTGAAAAAATATAATAGGTGGTCTATGGTCGCGAATCGAAAAGTGTTCTGTCAAAAGATTATCATGATCTTCATGTCATGACCCTAATTGCGTAACACAGTTTCAATCACAGGGAAGGGTTTTGATAATTCTAATCCATAGCTTCATAGGTTTAATTAATTCGTCTGCTCAACAGCGTAAATACCGAAATGAACGTGGCTAAACTTTCAAAATTAAAGAAAATGCGATCAAATTGTCTTTCTATGTGTGTTACGCACTATCCCGGTCACCAGGGAGAATGGAACCGGCGAGAGATGTCGTGCGATGTCCCACAGGGATCGGTCCTGGGGCCGCATCTGTGGGACATCGGGTACGACTGGGTGCTGCGCGCCTACCTCCCTAGCGGCGTCAGCGTCGTTTGTTACGCTGACGACACGCTGGTCCTGGCGCAGGGGAAGTCGCACCAGGCGGCGGCTAAATTAATGACACGCGGGGTTGCGACGGTCATTGAGAGGATCCGGCAATTGGGACTCGAGGTCGCCCTGCACAAGTCCGAGGCCATGTGTTTTCATGGTCCTCGGAACGCGCCACTCTCGGGTTCCCAAATAATGGCGGGAGGGGTTCACATCGGCGTCGAGTCGACGCTGAAGTACCTGGGACTCGTCCTCGACAGCCGGTGGAACTTCGTCGAGCATTTCCGACGTTTGGCTCCCACACTGGACCAGGCCGGGGCTGCCTTGAAGCGGCTCCTGCCCAATCTAAGGGGTCCAAATGCCTCCTGCCAGAGGCCCTACGCGGAGGTCGTGCGGTCCATGGCCCTTTACGGGGCACCGGTGTGGGCGCGTTCATTGAGGCTCCGACCAGCACGGCGGTTGAACGCTTCCCAAAGGGTCATGGCCATCCGGCTGGTCCGGGGATACCGCACGGTCTCCTGCGAGGCGGCGAGCCTCCTTGCCGGATTGCCGACATGGGATCTGGAGGCAAAAGTCCTCGCGCACATTTGGGAGTGGCGCGAGGAGGCGAAACGCCGGGGCGTTACTCCACTGCCGCGAGAAATCGCACACAGCGGACAGAGCTCCGGCGGGATCTCATGGCGGCATGGAGAGTGCGACTGTCGCAACCCAGCGCTGGGCACGCCACTATTGCGGCGGTAAGTCCCCTCTTTGAGGAGTGGCTTGAGAGGCGCCACGGCGTCCTCACCTTCCGCCTGACGCAGGTCCTCACCGGACATGGCTGTTTCGGGAGGTTCCTGTTTCGGATAAGGCGGGAGGAATGCCCGGGTGTTGTCATTGTGTGGATCGACCGGAGGACACGGTGGAGCATACGGTGGAGGTCTGCCCGGCTTGAGCGGAGCACCGCCGTGTCCTCGTGGCGGCGATCGGCGGCGGCGATCTCTCGCGTCCGGCCCTGGTTCAGGCCATGGTACGGAGCGAGAGGGAATAAGAAGCAGTCACCTCCTTGTGCGAAGCAGTAATGCTCGCGAGGGAGGAGGCGGAGCGCGTGAGGGAGAGGCAATCATTGCGCCCTCACGCCCCTAGTCACCGCAGGAGGAGACACGCTGGGCGTCGGGAGTCGATAGCCGACTCCCGGCCACCGTAGGCGCGGGCCTGCGGACGGCGAGCAATCGGCAGCTCGCCGTCCGGTAAGGACCAGGCCCGGGTCGACGGCGCGTTGTGTGCCACGCGCGCCTCAAAGAGATGTCAGCATAATTGACGGGGTCCGATAGGGCCGATGCCTGCCGGGGTCGCGGATTGTTCGAAAGACTTACCGTGGCCCTGGCGCACAGGCAACAGAAGGAACACGGGTGGGTTTTAGTCAGTAAGAGTCTGAGACGCCCTTCCGCTCCGCCCAGACCGGGAGAGGTAATTTGATGACTTCCAAACCAAAAAAAAAAAAATGTGTGTTACGCAATTACCTCGCGAGCCGAACAGATAAGTGAACATAGTTTCTTTCTAGTTAGTTAGTTCGTTTTGCGTCACACACAAAGGTCACAGGTTTTCTATTAGTTCGCATGTTCTAAGTTAAAAACGTCGTTTTCTAGTAGCACCTGACTATTTTCTTATTAACTTGAAAGGGCAATAATTACTTACTTGCTCGAGAAGTTTAGTAGTAAAATGTAGAATTTTAAGACCACCAAAGTGTTATTTCTGTTCGTAAAATAATCATCCACAACTTTTTGGCTTAGCTTTGGCTACAACTATTACATGAGAACGCAGCTCGTGCGTATTGTAAGTTATTGTGAAAAGCTCATTATTATAGCTTAGTTCAAAATAATTCGTATCTAATAATAATAAAAAATTGTAACTATATCTATAAAGCTTCAAAATTTTGTACTTATACACACAGCTACAAATTTTGAATTCGATGTAGTACATCTAGCAATTTACGCTAGATTATCCAGCACACATAAAAAAGGAGCGCTAAAAGGCCAGTGACCGATGCAAACGAAATTAGGTTAGGATGACTGGTGTAACGCCGCGGTCTCCTGACATTTTTTAGGTACGGGTCGCATGAATGAAGCGTGAAAATCTCGTTGAGAAAATGTAATGGTCGATTGCGTTGGTGGACTGCCAGATGTCATGGACTATTAAGGACGGAGTGAATGAGGGCTGACACTTTTGTTACAAGAAAAGTGCTCGTTTTCCCAGTTACGAAGAAATGTCGTTAAAATGTTCTTTAAAAGTAGGTACTTAAGGGTGAAAGGGAAAAGTGGTGCTTTTTTTTAAATTAAGATTGTCGACCTGATGAAATTGCTTGCGATAAAATCAATTCGGTTTCGTTACTGTTATTCTTTTGAAAGTATAACAACCCTTCCACCTAAAGTGGATGATTCAAAAAATCACACTCTGTACCGTTATAGCGTTCATGATAATAAACGTAAATTTTAATATTTTTATGTTACTCTCGATATTTTCGACTCGACAAAAATAGACATGAGATATTAAAAAGTGAAGTTTGTCGATGGCACTCTGCGTGAATTTATTTTTAAAGTCTCCTCTTGAAATAATAATTAATCATGATGAGATGTCTCATTTATAATCAAACATCATTATAATCACCATGTTTCGAAATGCTTTTTAGATAGGTATATGTTTTTTCCAGGATACGCAAAGTTTATTTTTGAGACAGATATACAGAAATACTTGTATTTTATGCTCCTTTTTGGTTTCTTTAAAAAAACTTATCCTTTAATTGAATTGCACGTGGTTTTTCATACTAAATTAAACTTTGGATGCTTGCATAATTTAAAATTTTAAGACAGAAGTTTTCTAAACTTATCTAGTTACTGCAAATCCCTATAAAGCTGGCTATTTGGTTGCCGCATCTAACGACTCTGCGGTAGAATGCCAAATGCTAAGCTGAGGTCTCTAAAACTGCTAGTACGTACAGCCATAGAGCATAAAGTGATGTCCTATATGTTGATGTCGTGTAAAGGGGCCATTACTATACAGATTATAAAATGAAAAGAAACAACATTGCGCGGTAAAATTATTAAAAAAAAAAGTATAAAAGCAACTGCATAATACCTAAATTAATGCACTTTACAGAACATTTTATCCGTTTTAAAGCTACGTATTAAAAATATCGTTCATATTTCATAGCGAGTGGGTGTTTTATGATATATTAACGGTTGCCTACAGTGTGCCCGGCAGATTAAAGATTGCACTCTGATGGATGGAAATGGGAAAGCTCCGGGCATTGAATAATAACTCATAATAAATATAAAATAAAGATGAGCTAAGCTGCTGTCTAGTTTACACTCTTGTAGAGGCGTACGTACGTAATTGATTTTGATGGATTCGTATCCTAATACGAATCCATCAAAATCAATTAGCAAAATATTCACCACGTTCTCTAACTTTTACAAAATAAAACCAAGTGCCTTATGACACCCTTGCAGATAAATGGAGCAATGAAAGTATGTCCAATAATATACGAGAATACTAAGTGAACTAATCTTCAAACGGCAGCAACACACGACGAACAAGCTCAACATACCTATGAGCACCGTGCAATGCATATGCTGTGCAGTTTAACATGCGAGTTTCACGCAAAGCCGATACCAGTGTTCTCACAATAGCTCCATCGAAACTGGACATTGAGCCCATAACTCTCAGATTTATTTCCCCATTCACCAAAAGTAAAGCTCTGTAGGTGGGTCATTATCTTTTTCACATCTCTCGGCGTATTTGAATACAAATTAATAATCTATAAACATCTGCTTAATCATAAGGTAATTTACCATATTTTTATCTCGAGGCAGCAGTATTTTAAGCTGTGATGTCGGAGCGAGCGATATTTCGCAATCACACATGCCCGGTGGCATCGATTATTTATTATTTAAATTGAAACATTGTACTTTGTTTGTAGGATTTAAATATGGCAACCATTGCGCGCATTAAGTGGGTGGCGACCGCAAATGGCATATTATAAATATTAATTATTTGAGCTATTCGTTTGTGAAATCATTAATATGATTAATTTTGGTAACACGGCTTTCAGTTTTTTAAATGTAATTAGTGGCGTAATTGAACTTAATAAGTTATTATTCTAGTCAATAATCGCTAATGAGACACAATCGATTATCTATTGTAATGGCCCTCTAGTAGGCCACCTGGGGTCTGACTAGTATGTTCAGAGACTTTATATCTAATAATCAAATTGAAACGGTACTGAAACTGATGATAGTGAAGTATGAAAAGCAAAACATTCTTACTGCCTTATTTCTGGCTAGCAAAATAAGAAAAGTCATACTGTTCAAAGTAACAAAACCACAATAGCAATCGGAAAACCATTCACATTCGCAGTAGTAGACAGAAGTTTTAACAATCCGCGGCATCTCGCCAAAGCGGTGGCAAGGCGGCAAGGCGTCAAGTTTTACCGCGCGTTCTTTAACGCAGCGCGACAAACAACACTGCAGTAAAACTTCAGCATCTATTGGAAAATAATGATCTTGCCTTCGAAAGGATTGAATAGAAATTAAGAGTTACAGCGATTGTGACAACGAAAACGATAAAAGCAAGAATTTAGGCGATTGATTCGTCTGACGTTCAATTCAAATGATTAGACCCCACATTATTTTTAAATCAATTTGTTGTTATAATTAACGAGCTGGTCTGGCATCGGTCAATAGTTCATACAAAACTAAAATACAAAAAAGGACGTTCAGTTCTTCCCAAATTTGAAAATTTTCCGGGACACTTTTCCAAATTTCCTTACCATCAAAATCTAACTCAGACTAATAAGTTAAACAAAAAATAGCCAATTGGGTCCAACAGTTCTCAAGTGATGCGCTTACCAACGAACAGCATTTCATTTTCATTTATATAGATATAACAGTAACTTGATCAGTGAAAACCATAAATTCTCGTTGCAAAATAAATCATGCAACCAATAGGAAGGCCAAAAACAAACTCTTTAAAACATGATCCAAGAAATCCTCCGTAAACTTTTTCACAAATGCAGATCCCATCGTTGAAGATTCTTCTGACATGCAAACTGGTGTAATTATCTGAACTCATGCGCCGCTTGCCCAATCGCTCGGCCTTAGGCGACGCGCCCGAGTTATACCTTACAAGCAAGAAAGAAGATTTGATGGAAATATCGACGAGATTTGTAGAGTGAGTTAAGGGAAGGGTGGATATTTATGGATACGAGATTTCTTGTGAATTGATGGTTTTATTAAAAAAATACTTTGAATATTGTGCTTCATGTATTTTTTTTATTCACATCACCAATATAGTTGCAACTTTACTAGTATTTAATGATGATTTACGTAATAACATCGTTAATTAATAGTTTGAACGCACTGATTAGAATGCATACTTATTTATCACGCATTTATTACGTGAATGATGGATTAGTGGCATGATTGATGATGACGACAAATTCATAACAATATTTACTCTAATCATTACTTTCAGCATAAAATTACATTAAAACATAAAACGAAAATACTAGTATATCCTAACAGATAATTTGGTCGGGTTTACCTCCTGAGGCGGGAGTGCAAGCAAACAAAACGACTGATGATTGCTGGCCGCAGATGATATGATTGCATGCGGTACTGGGCCTAGGATACTGCCTTGGGGCACGCTCCGTTACAAAACTTTACGCCAACTAATATCTGGTGTAAAATGATATGGGAAAGGCGTAGCGTGCTGTAGGAATGTACTTTTAAGGTTCTGTTTGTTTTTTTTAAAGGTCTTGGATTAAAACACACAGATTTATGCAAATTTATGCATATTAAAAGCAAACATTAATTCTCTTCATGCTAAAATACAGAAAATTGTTAAATCTAAATTTCACTTTTGATGTAGGTACCTGAAATAAAGTTTATAGGAAAAAGGCTGTGTTGCTTTTCTAGAGGATCTATTAAAATGACATATTTTTTATATTTGTTTTCTCCCATAATTTAACGACCAAACTTCAACAACAGCGTCATTTCGGTAACAAGACTGCACCGTAACACTTTAAACAGACAAACAGCAGACCTGATGTCTCAACTTTTCAAGCTTTGACTAAATTGCTCCTCGATACTTTACGACAAACATCTAGAAATGGGCGGGCTATGGGGCTATTGTTTAAATAACAACGAGACAGCTCCCTTCAAGCGCCTTCCTCGCATAAAGCTATCGTTCTTTGTCACGAAGTAAATGCAAAAATATTTGTGCATTGTGTGAAAAATCCTGCATAACGGCTGGAAGAATGTGGTAGTGAATGTGAAATAAAAGTAATAATTTTGTTTAAGAACGTGACCGCTTAAAGGTATAGCTTCTATAATAGTAGGAATCAAGTAATTTACTTGTCTTTAAGCGTGTTGTATTTTGCAAGGTGAAAATCTTCAAAAACGTACTTCATGAAAACATCGCAAATTTCGATACAACATCTTCGTCTCTAGGCCTTGAATATAATATAATAAATTCGTTGAATTCCGAATCTTATACACGTATAGACGACTCTTAGGGCCTCTTTCACCATCCTCAAGTAAAGTTTCAAGTAGGCTAACCGCCAGTTAAAGTCACCCGTAACATCATGTGCGGATTTCACGACGTTCGAGTAGCACTAATCATAAGATTTAACTGACCCGTAACTTACTTGCCACGACATCTGGCAATTAGCGTGTTTACTTTACAGTTAAAGGTTGTCCATTGTCAAAAATGACAACGGGTAGGTAGTTATCAGGTAGCATCGACGATTATTTTAAAATGTATTAATAAATATGGATTTATTTGACTTGATTGGTCATCAATTGGATGAATTAGAATATACTACAACACAACGAGTACTTAGGATACGTGTATTTAAATTTCTTGTTGATAATTTAATGGACCTAGATGAAACTGATTTTTTTTCTAGATTTAGTCTATCGAAGTATGCAGTAAACCAAGGTCTTAACTTCGAAATCATAAATACTTTCCAAAACACCGGTGCTTAAAGTAATCATAGCTTTTATTTGCTCTTCCACATAGTCTAGCGGAGGTGCTGTGTTCTTACCACCTCCGGTACGGTAAAGTTCCAAGTAGGTATATCCAGATCGAGCATTGAATTCATTTTTGATGCTTATAAAAAAGTTTGCACTTCTATCTTGTTTAACTTTATCCATGCTAATTAAAAAATATAGGTAATTAAAGTAACAAATTAAAATCACACGCTTTCCAAACCAGGCACAAAAACACCACAAATGTCAATTGACAACTGTCAATGACGTTTGACGAGTAACATTGACGTATTATTGAACGAATATAACGTATGATTTGTAATGTCATTCACTTAACCAGTAAGTTGTTACTCGAATCTTTATTTTCGTTTGTGAAATTGACAAAAGATACTCGTAACTTTTACTTGCCGATTAACGTTAACTAGGAAGTAACTAACCAACGCTTTACTTGGAGATGGTGAACGAGGCCCTTAGTAAAATAATTATAAGTAGATACAATTGAAAGATCAATGATTTTAATAAGTTCCACACTGATTCTGAAACAATTGCTCCTGAACCGAAGTACAAAGCTAATGGGTCAATCAAAGTAAATTAAGCAAAACAGATTACAGGACTTAATTGCCGCTTTAATGAGTTTTCTGTTAAAACACTACTGTTTTAGATGTTCATTTTTTAAAGTCCTCGGAATAATGAAGTTTCGAGATTAAAACAATTCTCGCCGTACTAAAGGTTGCTAATCAAAAACGCCGACGGACAGACAACGCTGTAACTTATAAAGCTCTTATTTTGAAAGTAGGAGAGCGCAATGTCCTCTATAGTGGTGACCAGTTTAAGGTTGTAGACGAAAACATGCCGGTTCTATTAAGGTGCCGTCGTAAAAATGGATAATGTCCAGTGCAAAGGGAATGAATGCTGCACGAGGCAACTTGAGTTTTCAATTAGAAAACAGTTAGATTACAGGTATGTTCCCTACTGTTTTGTAATAAAGTTTGTAATTAAATAAGTGTAAGATTCTGTTCCGAGCTAAGTTGGTCGGAGGAACAATGAAAGTACAGAATTTTGTGAAAGTTGATTCTTGTGCCACTAGTTGTATATCTACTTTATGGACGACTAAAGTCACGTTAAATGAACTTAAAATTAATATGAGACCGTGTACGTCTTACAGATCCGATAAAAATCTTATAGATGAAGTTAAGTGCTGATAAGAGGAGTAATTACTGATAATGTAAGTTATTGGGCCATTAATTTTAAACCAAAATGATGTTGTATTCATTCAAAATGTTTTAATGCGTTTTTCTCCCATTGATAAAGAAATGGTATAAATGATTAAGAGTGCATGAAGGAACCCAAGGTATTGAACCAAAACATGATATTTTAAATAAATTATTAGTTTTAGCAGAAAAATATCGTATTCAAAAATAAAAGCAGCTGAAACAACAAACAGCGAGAAATGATAATACAATAAACTCAAGCTTTGAAATGACTGGATAAGTATTTATGACGTATGATTCAAAATGGAGAAAGAAACGACGAGGACGAACATGAAGGATAAACATTCATACAAATGAGAAAGCGATGTCTTCATTTACGAACGCAAGACCAATTTGCTTCCCAAATAAACGTGAACATTAAATATAAACTCGGAGAACGCTTCACGCATTCCCCACTCGCTGATCTGGAGACAAGAATCGAATAAAAATAAATCGAGAATCGAGACAATCGAACCAGCCCGATGGCGACTCGACTCATTGTAAATATTCCGCCGTAACCGGATGGCAACATTGCTTTTGTTTTTTAATTTTATTGTTTTAAAAAACTTCATCTGACGCTTGAATGGACGCTGAGTTTCCGATTGAACGCACATCGATGGATTTTGGGTAGAATTTGGTTTGTATTTTAGTTTTAGGAAATTAAAATCGTGTGCAGAAAATCAATTTCCTTGGTTGTGATTGTGAAGCAGATTTTTCTTTGAGATTCATAGTCAATGGCCAACTACTAAATCTGAATCAATTTTCAATCATTCCAAATCAAAAACTTCGGGCTCATTAAAAAGAGCCAATAACGTATTCTTGTTGGAACATAACGTGAACCACAAGACTCAGTGGGATGGTGGCAACAGTTTAATTGCAAGCGTTTAAGAGGTATCTGATCGGTCATTACACTCATTACAAACGGTCGAAAAAAGCCGTCGCGCAGTTTACTGAGCCTGGCCTTAACCGGACCTCGGGGCTGGCCAAGTGATGCGAAGATTGAGATAACTTATTTGGTACGCCGTTCAAAAGATGAATACAAAGAGGGGTGAAATCAAAGTCCTGTTAATCAAAAGGATTATAAATATCAATACATCCTATATAAAGAAGCAGAGAACAAGGGAATGCTCTCCAGAATTGATGGTGGAATATGACAGTAGGTACCTAAACTAACGAACAAAAACAAGAGACTTTTATTTTAATTATTTTTACATAAATGCTATTACTTTTAATAATATCATAGGCTGGACCGGATTCACTGATAATAACTTTAGACCTTTCAGCAGCTTTTAGCACTTTCTGAAAAACTTTCAGTAATTTATTTCGAGTTAAAATAAACTGAACATGAGAATCTCCCGCTCTCCCGAATTTGTGTCTTTTCTTTACTTATCACATAGTCTTACAAATTACATTGCATCACAAAGAATGCTCATTCGTCCAAGTTTAGTCCATTACTGGCTATCGTGAATCTCCCCCACTGGCATGGCACAGTGATACGCGCACGCGCAACAAGACGTAAAACCATCGTACCGTTATTATTGATATGCAAACGTATTCAGACATGTCCTGGAAGACCGGCTTTTGTTTTATAAGGCTCGCCGTGAAAGAAAGCCGGGTTTTTTAAGTCTTTTGGGGAAAACTGTCTGCGATCGTCGAGTGATAAAAGAAGTACAGTATTCTGTACACATTTTATAACACATTCCGCCATATAGAAATATGCTATAAGTAAGCCAAGACTATTCGAGAATGTTATGTTGGAAAACTAAATGAATAACAATACTTTTAATATAATAATTGAAACTAACTCAACGATAAAAGTTTCGTCTACTCGTGAAGTTATACCTAAAACGCGTTGCCTAGTTTCGACACTACTTCAACAGACATAAATCTTAGACCGAATAAAAAAACAAGACAACGCTGCGAACAATACAATGAAGCATGCAAAACTACACCCTACTCAGTGCATACACGCTCACACGCACTTATTTACAACCCAACTTACAACCAAACTACACCTCACCAAGGCACACATGTTTACGAATCCGGCCTCACGTCACCGTTGACAGCGCTGTCTTGATTTTTTATTTGGTCTGAGGCATAAATAAACTGCATACCTAATCAATTCTATTTCTACTTAGAACTAAATACATTAGTTTTTCTAAAATAATGAATAATGTTTTAACAAAATGTGATTTTGACATTCAAATAATCTCATTCATGATCTTTCTCAAAACTGCAAAACGCGTCCCGATAAGATGCAATAAGTTTGTTTGCAAACATCTCGTGTGATGAACAGTTTCCTCAACATGTGTTGAGGATAACATATAACGAGCTAAACGTATTGTGTCATCATGTTAAAAGATAATTCTTTGATGTCTTTGCCAACACTTACAGGTGAAACTAACAAAAATTGATTGATTTATGTGTGGTATTTCGGTACTTTTGTTCACCTTGATCTTCGTAGCACTCACACTGGTATTACTAAAGTAATAAATAGACATGAGGAATACGTGAGTTTTGGCGAATGATAAAAACATGAAAAATAAATACAAAGGTCTCTCGGTTTTTTTGGGAAATCTTCAGTAAATCGCGGCGAGGTTGCAGTAGTTTTTAACTTTCTTAATTCTCTGTAAATCTAACCAAATGTAAATGTTGCGCAAAAATTATTTGGAAAATTAAACATGCGGTCAAGCGCTATGTGAAGACAGAAACGTGAATTATAGTAATTAGCTCTTGGACTTAAAACATGTACGTTGAAAAGATTCCTTCACGAAACCATATAAAAGTTATATCAAAAGATAAGGCTTTATGTCTTTTAGGGCATGTTGAGAACACATTTTATAATTTCGCTATTATTTTCAAAATATACTGCCCGCCGAGATGCACTACAAGACACACCGCATCTAAACTCTCATTATTTTAATTGTTATTTCGTAATTTCTATGTGTAATTTTCTTTATGAAAAAGGCTACCTATTAGAACTTTAAATAATGTTAATTATTATTTTATCGTTTACCTTCTCTTATTTATTTAAATTAATTTTAGTAACAACTCTATGTGCGTGTTGCCATTTCCTACGACAAGCTTAAACAGATTATGTATCTGCAATTCTGCAGTTATGTCTAAATCTCATGTTAGCACGAGCAAAATAAACCAAGCCATTAGAATATTTTGAAACCATAGACAGTCTTATTTACACGTTGTAGATCTTTATCGAGCAGATCTTGTCCATGGATTAGCCTTGTAAGCATGTTTGTGGCTAGATTGTAGACTAGACTCAGTCTAGTTCAGTCTGAATCTAGGTTAGTGAGGTGCTCGTAAGTTGAACCTGTTGGAGATTGTTTATTAATTAATTATTATTAATGTGGCAGGTAATAACGCTTAACGCTTTAATTTATGTACAGGTAACTGGGACTGTTAGTGTGCTGAATATTGGTTTTTGGACATCGTAAAAGTTAGATTCAATATGTATACCTATTTATAGTTAGTAAAAGCCTAGTTGTGTACAAATCGTAGCTAAATTGTGCGCTAACTCTATAAAGATTGCCGTCGACACGCTAAGCAGTTGTCTACAGTACAAAATTCATTGGACTTTCTTAAATATCAGTTAGGTAAGGTAAGGTTGCTCGACTTTCAAATTAAAATTAAAAGAATTTTTATTAAACCATCAAAAAGATTTTGAAAATGTCCGAGCCGACATATCTGCAACATGAAACAATCTATTTAATCAATTTTACGAATTTCATTATTATTATTTATATTTTCAGTTTTTATTACGATCTGTTTTCATTTTTATTAGTCAATTATTATCAGTGATCGGAGTAGGTAGATTGAACTGGGGTCATTGATCCGAAACGTATATATTACTATGGACATTCCTCCGGAATTGGTGGATTATTAAAAAAAAACCGGAACTTATGTAGGAATTGTATTCTGCCAGAGTGGAAGGAGTCATTTGATGATTTGCCATCCTCAAAAAAAAGGTAGGAATTGTAATAAAATGAGCAATTTTATTCTTTATTATTCTTCCTATTTTTTTTTTTTGTCACAGTTTGACAAAACCCAACAACCAATCAGAACAAAGGATCATGGGTGGTACAATAACCGGTTATCAGAACAATGCGTACGCCCGCCGGAAATACTAAATCCGGAAATACCGGAATTACTTTCCGGAAAAATGGCTTATCCATGTTATTCTTTCTGTGTGCATTTATGATACAAGTACTAAAAATCAATCTACCTACTCCGATCACTGATTATTATTGTCTGTACCTTAAATGGAAATAAAAACCGCATGAAAATCCGTTTCGTAGTTTACAAGAACACCGCAGTCACACGATTTTGCTTTTAAGGTCTAAGGACTTTCTATTTATAGATTTATTAGTTTAATGTACGCAGGTATTGGGTATTTATTTTAGTTTTACATCAATCACAATACAACACACACACCCATGTCACAGCACTTTTAATTTAATAGAACGGACACACACTTCCCTATTATTATTTTATTCTAGCGTATGGCACTCGTGGGTTGCAGCTGAAAATCAGCGTCAGGTGGTACACCTTGTGTTGTCATCTGACATTATGCTGAGCTGAGGCCCCTTCGGCATTATAATCTTAATTTTTCTGGTTTTTTTTTTAGTTTTAAGGTGTATTTTGTTGCTGCAATGCCAATAAACGCATTTTTCTTTCTTTCTTTCTAAAGGCAAAGATAAAGATCAATCATGAGTAGATTACTGCAATGCAATGCAATGATTGCATGCAATGCTGTTAAATACAAGTACGTGCTACATGCTATACCATAGAAGGTGCACAAATCTTACAGGTTTTCAAATGCCTAGTCATTATGATTACAAAAATATTAAATTGTACCATGAAACTGTCACAAAGTTTAATAAGTCAGTTTGTGCAGCTTTGCAGTCGTAGAAGGGTGAATGCATTGCATAATCATTATTGCATCGACTTCTAACGCTATTATCCGATAACCGAGGAAACAAATACATATTCTGTCTTACAAACAACGCTACTTCCAAAATGTATATAGACGGAAGTGAAAAATTTTTGTGCTTTACAAACATTGGCTTACAACTGTCAGTAGTTTGCAACCCAGAAATAGCTCGTATGCAACGTTTTTGCATTTTGAACGCTGTTTTTATAAGTCGAATTGCCCCAAAAAAATATTCCAAAACTCAGAACACATCCAAGTAAAGGTAAGACTAAAACTTGCATTCCAAAACGTTTACAAATTACGGCACATTATAGTCCCAGATCTCACTCAAGGAAGGATTTGATCAATTTACAAGTCTAAACCAAACAATGATCCATCATCGCCTGTTTACTTCACTACACTTCAAGCATTACCCTTGTAAATCTCTTAAACCCCTACAATCACAACCATCACTACTTTATCCGTATCACACCGTGGTCCGTAATAATGATCTAAAACCGTCGGACACATCACATTATAGTGCAAGTGTACACCGCCGGCCAGTGGGTAGGTAGGCGCGTCAGTCGGTGCGTGTAGATAGCGCTTAAATTACAGAAAACATGACAACACAATTTGTTACGGAGATCTTACTGGACGACTTGCTGCGGAGTAGGCTGGGGGTGGATAAGAATAATATTATGGTGTTAGAGTATTCATAAACGAACGTCATGCAGCAAAGATACTTAAGTATTGGACAATATCACAACCGTCAAAGGGTGGAATAGGTTATTAAAAAAAAACATTAATATTGCTACGTACAACATGAGAAAGTTTTTAACTTTTCATTTAAACTACAAAAGATTAGCTTGTTTTTCGGTAAAAGGAAAATATCCTTTCACATCCGCTTGTTCCCAACGAGTCACACCTCAACGGGTAACAGTGTGACTCGTTGGGAATGTTTTGGATAATAATTCCCAACGAGTCACAGTTACTGTTACACTGTTACTCGTTGGGATGATCCCACCTTGATTTAGGGTATCATTTAAGCTATCACCAATTTAATTAGTTTTGTGTTTCTTAAATAATAGGGTTTGTCCTCAAAATAGTAGATCTGTCACCAAAATGTAGTCACCAAACAATGCAAAATCAGTTCCACAATAAATCACCTAAAATCCTGAGATATAAAGTCTAGTACCAAATAAATGTTTTTGTATGTATTATAATAGGTGTGTCCTAATAAGTATTTCAACAATAATGAGGCGTAGCCGACGGAGTCCCGCTTCGCGGGACTCCTACTTCTGGGCGGTTTAAAAAAAAATAACCACGAAGGGGACGGCGGGGTCTTTCAGACCCCGCCGTCCCCTTCTAACCTAACCTGTCCGAGTCGGGGTGCCCCAAGTTGTACCAAATACCTGGGAACAATTTTTGTTTATCTGAGAACGAAAATATTTCGTGGCGATAGATGATATAGTAACAGTGTAACAGTAACTGTGACTCGTTGGGAATTATTATCCAAAACATTCCCAACGAGTCACACTGTTACCCGTTGAGGTGTGACTCGTTGGGAACAAGCTTTCACATCAGTCATATTTGGGTCGAGCGTGATACGCGTCGCTTGTCGCGCCTCTTTAAAGGAGCCTTTACAGGCAAAACCGTTTCATCGTGCCAAATTAAGGCTTCCACAGGCAGGCGCGATTTTGGTAGAACAATTTCCATGAAGTTTATTTACTTATTTAACCATTTATACACATATATAAACAAACATGAAGAAAGGAACAGAAAAATAGGTACTAAGGTGATGCTTAATTTTAACGAAATCTCTTCCAGCATACCTGCGATAGGAGAGTACCTATATTAAAGAGATGAAGACAACGTGTGTAAGAGTAGAAGGGAAAAATTCTAAAATATATTTCTAATTTAAATATAAACATACAATATGAGAATATACCTACATACATACACACTTCTAAAATAAATATCATTAAAATATATTAAAATATAATGTAATTTAAACAATACATACATAAGCAACTATGACAATGTGGAAAGATAGTGTTCTTTTACTCTACTTTTAAATACTCCAACAGTTTGGCAGTTCCTAATGCCAGGTGGAAGTGAATTCCACAACCGTACCGCGTGCACAGTGAAAGAGTAGGAGTAGAAGTCGGTTGAGTGGGGAGGGGATTTGAGGAGATTTCTAAGATGCGACCTGCAGGGCGCATCAAAAAGACGGGCGTAGGCGAAGCGTTCCCGCAGATAGGATGGCGTTTTAGGGTTGTGAAGTATGTTAAATAGCAGACACAATAACCGAGAGTTCCTGCGAAGACGAATAGGGAGCCACTTGAGTGTCTTGCGAAAGTTAGAGACGTGATCATACTTTTTATGGTAAAAAACAAAACGAATACAGATATTTTGCAAACGCTCAAGTTTATTTAAAAGCTCCTCGGTGGCATCCAAATAACAGGCATCAGCGTAGTCTATGATGGACTGTATGAGAGTTTGAGCAAGGGCGACAGTTTCATAGAAATTGTTCTATTAGAGTCGCGTCGCGCCTGTCTGTGAGAGCTTTTAGCTTTACAAAGTAAACCTACCTAATTAAACAAAATTACCAAAGTTCACTTTAAAGATCCCACAACTTGTTCCGCCAACAGAATTAAAACTTCTTTATCCTGCTTTTCGAATCCCGGTCGCTCACCACCGAAGGGCCCGGTTTCTAATTGCAGGGAGGGCCTTAATTGAATGTTATTGAATTAGGATCACGCCCCGCTCACCGACCCGCACCGACACGCACGGACCGCGTACGATACCGTACGTATATTGCGATAAATATGTAAAGCTATACCCGTGTTGGTACAGTCAGCGACAAATGTCGCCTATCACTTCAGTTTTTTAAATCTAATAATTATTGAGTTAAATATTTAATTTAAATCGGAACGAAATGAGTTTATGTGTGTAGAAGTAAAATTAAATGAACATATTCTCGTCTATGATAAAACTAGCAACTTGACAAGAAATCGTGATGTTTTTAGTATAATTATGTGAGTTTAATATTAGTGTATTATACACATACACCTTCCAATAGATTCTCTAAATGATAATGAAAACCGCATTAAAATCCGTTGCGTAGTTTAGAAGAACAACGCGGCCAAACAGACCGACACGAAAAGCGAATTTAATTTATAATAATTATGCGTATGCTGAAATAGGTACAATAACATAACATCACGCCTGTATTCCCCGAAGGGTTAGGCAGAGGTGTACCTATAGTACACCCATATTTCGCCAGTTATGTTTAAGTCCCATGTAATAGGGGGCGAGCCTATTGCTATCAACCGGGAACAAATCCAGACTCCGGGCTGCTACTGAGAAATTCCAGATGGAAAAACCCAATAACACTTTGCCCGACCCGGGAATCGAACCCGAGACCTCATGCTCAGCAGTAGCGCTTGCGACCACTAGACCAACGAGATAGGTACAATGTAGGTATGAACAATTTTTCGTCAATTTATTTAGATTAGGTATGTGTAAAACCAACCCGCACTGGGCCCGCGTGGTAGATTACAGCCCACTCCCTCTCGAAGAGAGGAGGCCTGTTTCCCAGCAGTGGGAACATTATAGGCTGATTATTGGCAGGCGCGGTCCGAGGGGGGGGGGGGTCATAGGGGTCATGACCCCCCCCCCCCGCCAAAACCATTTAAGCTGTCGAGAACCTGAATGATTTACTTATCTTACTAACATAAAACTGTACATGAGCCTTGTCATACTATGTGATCTCAAGATCATGCTTAGCAGTAGCGATTGCGGCCACTAGACCAATAAGATGTACCTCCCTAAAAATATTCCTCGGCCCCCAAGGTGACCCCCCCCAAAATCGCGACCGCGCCTGATTATTGGTATGTGTAAAAGTAGCAGTGTTACTTTTGTCGCTGGCCGTACTCACACAAGTCACACACCCGTTTAGCTTTGAGAGGACGATGAATGGATGTCGTGGAGGTTTAGTTAAAAGCTCTAGTTGTATTGACGTTTTAGATTGAAGGTGGCCGAGCTCATTCTATAAGCAAACAAGAATAGTTACCTATCATGTACGAGCTAGGTCTTCAGGATAAGAGAGTAGGTAAGTGGTGTTATAATGTTTCGGCTATAATGTTGTCGAGAATGTTATAATATTTACAATCACTTGTTGAGACAGAGGTAGATATGTGCTAACCTTATCGAGATTGTGGAAAATAAGTGAATGAGTAAAGGCTCCTTTAAACAGGCGCAACACGCGACGCGGCACAAAGGCACCGCATACGCCTGTCGCTCGACGAGCGGTGCCTTTGTGTCGCGTGCCATTCGCGTCGCGTGTCGCGCCTGTTTGAAGGAGCCTTAAGAGTTCTTACCAGGTATGTAGATCTTATAATATGTAGAGATAGTAGACACATACCTGTAACAAAATAGATAATTTTATTAGTATGATTATAAGAAGAATGAGAAGTAACCACATCACAATAATTATCTACTAAGATCGATGTCTCACGATTCCCGAGAAACAAAACATATTATGTACTTATTTAGGTAACTTAGGTAATACCCGTAGGTACTCCAAGAATTGACAACCACAAATATGTACTTGAAGGCTCAAAAACTCCTACGAACAGGCGCGACACGCGACGCGACACAAAGGCACCGCCTGCCGCGCGACGAGCGGTGCCGTTGTGTCGCGCCTATTTGTAGAAGCCTTAAATAGGCGCGACGCAACTCTAGTAGAATAATTTCTATGAAAAAATAATGGAAATTGTTCTACAAGCGTCGCGTGGCGCCTGTCTATGGGCGCCTTAAAGGTTGTCTGGAGATTACTCGGTTATCGAGAAAACGTGTACCTACAATGTTATTCTATCTAAAACTTATCTCTATAACATACCTAACCCAATAATACTCACATATCCAATACCAGTCAATAGTTCCACCATGACCATTGCCCCATGAATGGTTTGCCCAACGCTGCACAAACAATAACACAGTCTGACCAAACGCGAACGAAAACACTGACATTTATTGATAACGTTCATACTACGTCACACCTACCTCATATTTTTACAGAGCCTATGGGGAACAGAAACATTTTGCATGCTTAGGTAGAGTAGCAATGTTTACTGTTTATGTGTTGTTTGCGATTTAAAAAAAGGCTTTACTGAAAATATTGTATTAAAAACCATATTATACGGTGAACGAATACCCAACTGACGCATTATAATTACCTTTTTTTATTATTATAATGTATTATTTGACATTTTATTTCATTGGAATATTTTTATTGTACCTATCAACAATTAGAATTCGAATTATTTAATAAGTAATGTGTGATAATTGTTAGATTATTTATTATAATCAGCATGTTTGTACCAAGATAATATTTGTACGCCGATGACGGCTTGACTTAGCGTTGTTTAATAATTACAACATCAACCAATAAAAATGTTAGTATTTGTACTGATTTTGTTGGTTATTAATATTATTGATTTTAAATTCTGAAAATTATAGCACCAGTTTAGTCACAGTAGTGTCTAGTGTCTTTGATCCAGAGGGCATAGACAAAGTGTCATTCTATCGGCGGTAGAGATGATGGAAAAGTCAAAAATGTATGGGACGACTACCGTGAAAGCTTATGTCAATTCTATTGAAAGTCTTTCTAGAAATTCGAAACGCTTTACGATTACAACTTATCCATAGAACCTTCTATTTAGTAACAGTTTCCCTGAAATGGAAATCCAAAAATCCAAAAGTTATAACTGCTTAAAAATCGTAGGTAAACGATAAAGCGACAAAAATCGATAATCGTTATTCGGAAACTTTTTCACCGAAGCCAGTGAACTCAATACCTCCCCTCCCTTTTAGGTTTTTCCAAAACTCTTCTCATGAAACAGTGCCTATAGTTCGTTTTCTGTTGTTTTTTTTTTTCGTGCAGACGGCAACGGGGATTGGATCCCTAGTCGATTGGCGACCGAGTGGGGTTCAGCCATGTTCGAACTTTCAACCCTTTAGTGCTGCGCTCTTTGTTTTGTTTCTACTCTTTCAACCCTCGCTTGCCAAAGGCTTCGATGGTTTTTGGTATTATTGCGATGGTTATTGAAACCGGGTGCGGTCGAGTGTAGGCAGAAAGATGGTTTACTGCCGCAGATGTAAATAGTGATTTGTAATGGAAAAAAATATGACAGATCGCTCATTGGCAAGAAGGGTGACATAACTAAAAAATCTGCTAGTTAAGTATACAGGTTAACGCAGCAAATTTTATTAATTTTGCTACAAAAAGCTTAGCATTTAAACTTTTATATCATCTTAACCAAAAAATTCTGTTTTTGAATTATGTCGCAAATGAACGAAATAACATTTACTGAACTCTTGTAAGCCTTGTAGATAATAAGCAAATAATTCTCAAAGGGTAATATAAATATAATACGAGGCTTTTTGATAACTTTATTGGACAAATTTTAGATTAATCTAATTAAATAATATAGCTTTGGAATTAATTCATAGAGTTTTTCGATTTGCAAGTAGGTAGTTAAATTTTCCAAGTAACTAATTGATAGCAATTTTATTGTTTCTGACAAAAATAAACAAATTCTTAATTGTTTGAGGGTTCTAGCTATTAAAAATCTCTTGTTTGATTCCACGAAATGGGGAAAACAATTAGCAAGTTGCAGCTATGTTATAGCTGCTGCAACTTAGTAAAACGTAGCGTCAAAACGAATCTCCATTATCACCATAAAATACTTACAAACCCGTAATTCCCCATTACACAGTTATGATTAAAGTGCATTGGCGAAAGCATTAATATTCCGGTCGTTACGCACATTGTCCGGCCACCGCCATTAATAACCGAAACACTGTCGGACAATTTGTGTATAATTAACGAGCCACGACGGAATACAAAAATGTATGATGTTGTAGGTACTTGGAGATAATGGCGAAATTATGTTTTAAATGGTTGTAAAATTAAGTTTTTAAGGAGATAATTTTAACCTGGACTTTCTTTTAAGATGTACTTACTTAAATTGCATTTTTTTTAAATATTATATTGTAGTGTTACACAACGGTGACAACTAATATTGGTGCGTTTGTATTTTTATTTTAATAATATCATACCGTAACTTTTTGCAAATTGAAATACTAAAACCTTAACAATATGACAGAATAAGGGACTTCAAACTTTACTTTTTAACCAAGGTAAAGTCCTTCATATCCTGTCTGCGTTACTTCTTTATCCCTATTTAGACAACGTAGAGAACTTTTAAAAGTTATTTGTTTTCTTATTTTCTCGGACTGTACACTAACTACCTAAGAGTCACGCGAGGATCCCTAAGGAGCCATTAGACTTTCTCTCAACCCTCTGAAGAATTGTAGACCGGCTAGATAGAGTTCCGTTAGTCAAAGAATACGTGGTCAAACGGAGGAGAGACAAATATAAAAAAGTTAATAATTAAGTTTATTTACAAATTTAAGGGTTGCAATAGAAGATCCGTTCCATAAACATTAAGTTGAGATTAAATAGTAGATACAAGGGGCTAAAATGACCCATTATATACGAGGTAGTTTTACTCCCGAGCTTTATAGCAAGGGAGTAAATGGAAATTGAGTTATAATGGGTTTTTAACGCCATGTGTCACACTCTACTTTTCACTACGATTACGAGAAAATAAAATAATCCAATACAATATTAAATAGTTAACTTTTTTATTTCTTCTGTAGCCGCAACGCATTACACGCATTTTACCGAAGAGATCGGCGGCGGTTTTAGTTCCACTTTCAAAAATAAAATGTTCTTTTTTTATGAAACAGTAATAAGTCGAGTCTTTATTAATGATTATTCTACTTATGAATAAAGATTTTTTCCTTTTTGTAAGATCGTTGGTAACAGACAAAAATTAAAAAAATAAACCTTTTTCCCCTATAGGAAAATATGCTATTTTATCCCCGCTCTGGTACGCTACAATGACGGACTTTTTAAGCAAGAGGAGTGATAAAAATATTATAACCAATCAACAGATTCAGGCGATGAAGGCAAAAATCATGAGGGAAATATGAACACGCAGTAAGCAACCGCCATGATCACAGCTCGTTCCTTCTCTACATTTACTGTGTAATTGAAATCGTATAAAATAATCAGCTGTTCCCTACATTTAGTCGAGTCATGCGAACTTAAATGTATGGATGGAACTTCAGATTTTTTAGTTTGGTTCCATAACAATAGTTTATCATAATGACGTGTATAATAGAAAAGAAAAAGAAAGAAAGAAATACCTACATTTATTTGCACAGCAAACCTCCCAACAACAATTACCCCTTATGAGCTTTTCATTTGATTTCAATAATAACCATCTGCTCTACACTGAGATAAATAAAAGCTGATATAATAATCAACTCAGAAGTCCTTCAAAAGTGCCAGCTAACTACACAGCACTCGAGTCGCAACCTGTATCAAGAACATGAATATGTAAAGATTGTACGCGGCAGCACGTGCCATTCCGTAGTTTCTACCATGAATTTATGCATGTAAGTGGTCAATCCATATATTTTCGTGTTTATGACCACGGCTGGTCCCGATCCCCGTATCGGGCACATCGAACGGCTCAGTGCGGCATGAGGCATGAGGCATGAGGCAGGGGCAGTGTCCCTTCGATCGCAGGCGTTAATGCAGCACGCGCGCTCACCGTATTAATTTGTCATACTGTCAACGATTTTGTTTAGGGCAGCGCGAGATAGGAGCGGAAGCGGTAAAGACGATGTAAGACGCTTCACGTTTTCTTTATTTTCACCTTTTACTCAGCCCCTGTCACTCGATGTGAAATGTCTGAACACAAAATGAATCAACAATGAAAAATCAATGCATTAGTGAACCGATTCAACAATGTTAGATTTCGGCATCTTTCTCTCGCCAACCGAATGTACGAAAAATTTAATGAAAGGAGCAAATGAATTGTGTGAAACATTCACTCACTATTCACTCGAGTGGACTGGAATTCATAGTTGAAATCCGAATACGTAAAAGGCATCAGTTGTTGTAGATCAAGGAGTCTTCCCAGATTTAATGAAATACAGTAAGGTTATACCACTTTTTAAATCTGGGGACAGCAAAGACACCAACAATTATAGACCAGTATCCGTGTTGCCGGTATTCAGCAAGGTTTTCGAAAAGGTAATGCGCAATCAGATGCTTAATCATTTTAATACCAACAAAATCTTACACGATCAGCAATATGGTTTCACCAGAGGACGTTGTACGACTGACGCCGGTGTCGCTTTATTAAACCACATATTTACAGCATGGGAGGAGGCCCAGGATGCCATAGGAATCTTTTGTGACCTCTCCAAGGCATTTGACTGCGTTGAACACAAAACCTTGCTCTTAAAACTTGAGCATTACGGACTAGACAAACTTGCGCTTAGCTTAGTAGAATCTTATTTAAATGATAAACAGCAAAAAGTCCAAATAAATGGTGTCAATTCACGTGGTTTAAAAATAAAAATAGGTGTTCCACAAGGCTCAATATTAGGTCCTTTCCTCTTTTTAGTATATATTAACGATCTACCCCATTTATTAAAAAACCAACCACAAATGGTGTTATTTGCTTACCATACTTCCATAATTTTTAAGATAAATAGACGTGCATCTAATCTTGACGACGTAAATTACGCCCTACTGCAGGTACATGATTGGTTCACTGCTAATAATTTAGTATTAAATGGGAATAAAACTAAATGCATAAGATTTGCTTTACCGAATGTTAAAAGTAATGATTGAATGATTGAAGAATTCGTCGATAAAGCTGTTTTCCTGGGGATCACGCTCGACTCAAGGCTGCAATGGGGTCCCCATTTAACATCTCTTGCAGGACGGCTAAGTTCAGCATATGCTGTGAGAAAAATCCGTCAATTTACTAATGTAGATACCGCGAGGCTAGTCTATTTCAGTTACTTTCATAGCATCATGTCTTACGGTATTTTACTATGGGGATGGGCTGCAGATATCGAGTCTATTTTTATTCTGCAGAAAAGAGCCATCAGAGCAATATATTGCCTCCGCAGGCACGATTCTCTAAGGGAACTGTTTAAAGATATTAACATCATGACGGTACCTTGTAAATATATCTATGAAAACATCATGTACGTAAGAATTTTTTTAAATCTTTTCAGCAAAAGAGGTGAAACACATAACTATATGACTAGAAATAGGGATCAATTAGTTCAACCAGGTTTCAAACTGGCTAAAGTAGACTCATCCTTAATGGGGTACTGTTTAAAATGTTACAATAAAATACCTCCCCACATACTCCAACTGAATGAAACAAAATTTAAATCTTGTATAAAACGCACACTATTCAGCCAAGCATATTATAAGTTGGGGGATTACATCGCTGACAAAGATGCTTGGCTCAACGCTGGTCCTGCTCCACAGGGGGGCATAAATTAATTGATTAGCATTCGAAAATATTGTTGGAGCTGCTGAAGATTGTAAAAACAACAACATCTTTGCATTGTATAAATTCAATCTCTTAACAATGTATAATTGCATAGCACATGTGTGAGCACTATGTACCAACTATAAAGCCACCATTTACTAGGCTCGTCTTTCATTGACATGAATGAGCCCTGGCGGCTGAGAGTATGTCATGCTCACTCAAATGTCTCGCTAGTGGTGGCGTGTGTGTTGGATCATTAAATTCCCTTCAAAATGGTTGAGCTGAATAGTGCTGATCCATACGTCATGTTCGTGAACGGGCGCCGTCAGTAGGGACTGGTCAACTCTTGGCTGCCACGGCTTATTTTAATTTAAATTTTTGAATTGTTTTTTTTTATCTTTTTTATTACGGATACTTTAAACGTGCACAAATAAATTTTAATAATTTTTCTACATCGTTCTTACATTTTTAATTTGAACATGAATGATGTAAACAATTTGTTTTTGTAACTATATTATGTTGATTTAAAAGAGTGTCCATGGAGTTTCTTGCCCGTTCTTCTCCATAGGTACCTACTACGCTTTGGAATGGGCAACTAGCTTCATTTTTCTGACTGACTGACCCTTTGACAATTCAAAAGTGCCTGTAATTGGTTTATTTGAAATAAATGCTTTGAGTTTGAGTTGAGTTTGCTTTTTATTTCAAAACAGACTGTGATTTTAGTTTCAGTCGCAACACTCAAAACCAGAATACCGAATATCTCTATTGAGCTTGACCCTGGCAAGAACCCTTGACCCTTGCATAAGACAAAGTATTAACAGAGATTATTAACAGGTAGTTGTCAATGTGGAAAGTAGGACTAACTACCCCACTTTCGAACCGTTAATCCCACAATTATGATTGGATCGCTGCATTACTTGTCTCTCTCTCTATGATCATCATCATTGGCAGCCTTGTTCCAACCACTGCTGAGTCTAGGCCTCCTCCCTTTTGTGCCATGCTTCCCTGGTCTGTTCGAGTCTCATCCAGGCCTACCCCGCGATCTTCTGTAGGTTGTCCAACCCACCTGGCCCTCGGACTGCCAACGAAAATGACGTCCATAAAATTTATTCAATATGCTTCCGCGAACCTGTCCCATCTTGCACCGCCCTAGTATTTCCCGTGCACACGTACCGCGGCACGATAATGACAGGTAGAATGTCCACTCGATGACACCGGCTCCCAACACAGTGGGCTGCACACTCCCGCCATAAATATGTAATCACTATCAAATTAAACCTAGCTACTGCAGTGATTTCATTGCAGAGTATGTTACTCCGCACTTTACACAAATAAAATACTGTTAACTAAACAAGTTGTGTTTCTAGGACTCTCATTAATAGTTGATCGGTAGTTATTTTGAAATCAGTGATGGTCGGCACAGTCAGTTCAGAATAGAGAGTCCATATTGGCGGAGACTTTTAAAGGAAAAACCACCAATTTCTACTTATATAAAGTAAAATTCCGTAGCAGTGCTAAAATTCTCCAAATAAACACAACACTGTTGTCTTTATCCAATAATTCAAGTTGGCCTATTAATTCCTTGAAATAGAGATGTCGTTAGGACTAGCACGTTTGCATATCTGCATATAGCGCTATGGCTGCTGCACAATAGGTCCATATTTGTATCCGCGTCCTACGAATTAAATTGTTTCTACCATATTGGATTATATTCGACCTACTTGATTGCTTATTTACTACCGTTTCCCTAACAAGTTAAGCACTGCTTGGGTACGTAAAACATGGCGTATTTGGTCAATCTGAAGTGCCTGGAGTTACAAATAAGTTAGCTGTTTAAATTGTAACATTAAAATGGGATTTCTGGGTATACTTAGCTGTTCCACTGTAATTGCTCATTTCTTGCCCTGCTTTGGTATCAATCTGCAGGCTTTTTCCAAGTATTTTGGGGTTGGCTTCCTGGCTCACCAAAAGTAGCTGAATACTAGTATTTTACATGGAGTGACTGCCTATCTGACCTCCACAACCCAGTTACTGGGTAACACGATACCCCTTGGTAAGACTGGTTGTGTGTTGTGCTTGTAAGACTTTCGGGCTTCTAGGCAAAGATCTATCAATGACAGCCAGGACCAATGGCTTAACGTGCTTTCCGAGGCAAAGAGTGTTGTCGATATGTAATAAATGGTCACCCATCCACGAACCGACCGCGGCAGTTATTATTTTAATAATAATAATAATAATACCATTTATTTCAGGCGACACAGGCCCATAGAAAAATACCTTAACCTAAACATATATATTTTTATAAAAACAAAAGTTGTATTAGTAAAAAGCTTAAGACTATGTTAGTAGCGCTTCACTTTGCACTAGCTTAATTTTATGCTGTCCAGTGGAACTTGTCCGCGGAAGCGACGGAACACCACGTCCTGCGGCCAAAAGTGCTCTTCCATGACGAGGGGTAGATAACAGTTCGGTACACGCACGACGAACGCCTTGAAGTTGACGTTCCGGTGCGATTCCAGTAACTGTACCCTGGGCGTGTACCTCGTCTTTTGGCGCACGTACTCAACGATGTCCTCCGCCTTAGTGGTGTAGTGCAGGCGGGAGATGTACACCGGTGTGTTCGGCTTTGCGGCACGCAGGCTCACTTCAGGCTCCGCAGGAGCTTTGCCACAGCGGTTCTGGTTCGTTCGCGATCGGCGCTTGCTCCTTTGCACCGTCACGAAACCATCATCATTACCAGCCCTATTCGGCGCCTTCTCTGGCATGGGCTTTATACTAGGAGCGCCACGGGCACTCGCGGTGACGCTAGCGAAATCCCTTAGTAGGGGTTTCGTCGGGGCTACAGACACTGGCAGCGGGATGGGGCAAGGGGCGCGGGCGGCATTGCGAGGAGGAGCCGCGGTGACGAGCACGGGGCTGCGGGGCGCGTCGACGCGGCGCTCTGCAAGCTCAGCAATCGACGTATGCGCTGGCGACGAAACTGCTGACGCGGAATTCGACGACGATATATCGAGGCCGGCTCCGCGACATGCATTTACGTTTGAAGCATCGACAGGTGACCTAATTACCGCCACACTGTTGCGCAACTCGCTAACTTCTTTGCGCAAATCAGCGACAGTGTTTTGGGATGCATCTAATTTCGTCAGCACATCCGCGAGGCGGGCCTTTAGAAAGACAATGTCCTTCAGAAGACTCGTTACATCGACGTGGTCGAAGGTGACAGGAGGAAGCTTGTGTAGCTCCTTCGCCACAAATGTCGGCACGTCGTCAGGGTCGGTCTCCTTGAATAGCGTGATTATATCCTGCAGGCTCCTTTTAGTCCCGTCACGCCGGCGGGACACCATCTGGTCGCGCTTGTTCAGCACACTGAACAACAACAGCTTTGCAGCAGCTATGTCATCCTCGCTGAAGTTCGATGCGCAGATCTGGACAGCTGACACCTCGTCCATCACATCCAGCTTCTGCTGCAGAAACGCCAGCAGCTCGTTCGCCACTAGTTCACTACTCATGGCGTGTAAATTACGAGCGACAGCTTGCGCCGCGCTAACCGATATAAAGAATATGCAAACGCGACCGCATCGGAACGCAGCGGCCACGAGCTCCATCTTACTCTGCTTTAGTACTTAGTCAGTAATTCGGATGAATTTTGTCGATCAGTCAGAACCTTCACTTTGTTTCAGTGTAAGTTTTAAAGTGTTTAAGGGAATAAGTGCTAACAATTATTTTTCGTAATTAATATAGAAATCATCTACATGTTTAAGACCTTAAATATTGGTGTTTAAGTTAATTATAATTAAATAAATTAACTATGTCACTATTCTTAAAACTTATGTTAAATACTGTTAAAATACAGTTATCCTAATAGTAATTGTACGACCTCATGCTGCTTGTGATACAGGTTTATCCTATACCTATATAATTTTTTATGATTTATGCTGTATTTTACCCATTTACCTTATTTATTTTTTTGGGGCCTTTTTCTTGGTAATTAGGATGTTGAAAGAAGAAAAGTAACCGACTATCCCAAAATAGAATACTGCTTTAACAATCTGAACATAAAATATCCTAAAAATAAACAGAACGATCTAAAAACGAAAATAAGCAACAATCAAGGAACCGTCTCGGCTTCCAACTTGTTCTGTTAAATTGCGCGGAAACAACGAGCTTGTAATTTGTGTGTTGTGGACTCTTTGGTCGTTTATCCGGCATTATTTATATAAATACTGTCACAAAAGAGTCCAACAATGAAGATCCCTCATTATGCTATGATTTATGTGAATATAATGCCTCTTTTTATTGTTAAATATGTGGAAGTGAAATGGGTACGGATACTGATATAATATAGACCTCAATTTGAAACATTTTTGAATGTTTAATGACTTTACTAAGTGCGACTAGAAATCCACACCGTATATAACTTAATATTTAATAATGTAAAATACAGACTCATTCTACACAACAATAAACAATGCTGATCTACCACTACCGCTAGACACATAAATTTATTGTAACAAAATTACAAGTTTATCCGAAAAATACGACAAATTAGAATAAATTGCTGTCACCAACTTTCTCTACATCAAAAGTTCTAATTGTGAGGAGAACGTAAACATCGCAGTTTACGTCGGTTGCGAGTAACGCCGGGGCATAAACATAGCAGTTTACAAACCACTGAGCGGCGCTTATCATCTATTTGATCAACGCAAGTTAGTGCCCGCGCACACGAGACGTGTCCAACATGTTGTAATGAGCACTCAATTTGTATGGTATTTAGATGCTAATTGATGATAAAGTGTGGGCGGTGTTATGTAATTAATGAGAGGTTGTAAAAAGTAAAATATTTTTTTAGCTTTTCAGTAGTTTGGTACCCGGAAACTTTTATGTATGCATAATAAAGATGTGAAAAATCGATAAATATTAATCTCCCACAAAAGTGCACAGTTGTGCGACTTTTAATTTATGAATCACAACATTAAAATTAATTGACACATAAACGTATACCTAGTCATAATAATCTTTCTAAATAAACTCCTACTAATAAAACTGTCAGCTTAACTACTAAAATCCGCCATTTGCGCTTGTAAATCAACTTCAAAGCTTCGACAAATTATAACAAATGCTTATCACGGCGTCAACACAACTGAGTTTAATGTCGGAAATGTTGAAAGCAAACCAACATGACTTCTGAAGCCCTTTGGGAATGAACACCGTCTGTCAAACGTTCTGACGTTTTCAAATCTATGTTGTATCAAACGAGTCTGGTGGAAAGGATTACTAAGCACGCAAAGGTTTTGCTAAAGACTGGGTGTTCTTATTCGAGTATTACATTTGCAAAACGGTGAAAGCTGGTAAATAGTTCATCTTGTACCTACCTACTCGATGGCTGCGAAAGGCCAAGGTGCATTAAATTATAAGAATAATTTATTTGGATTTAGAGATGATAAATATAAAGACTGCCTCGTTGGTTTTGAGTTCGCTTCCCATTCTATCTGGAATTTGTCAGTAGCAGCCCGGAGTCTGGTTTTCTACCCGGTTGATAGCAATAGGCTCGCCCACTATTATATGAGATCTAAACATAACGGGCGAAATGTGGGTGTACTATAGATAAACCTCTGCTCAGTTCTTCTGGGAAACAAGACGTGATTGTTATGTATATAATTATAAGGATAGAAGAAACATTAATTTCAGAGATCATTAAGATATTCAAATCGTGCCACTAGAACGTATTATATTCAGTACCTATGAGAAAAGTTTTAAGAAATTACAACTTAAATTATAACTTGTGCCTGGAATGATTAAACATAAATCCTTTTGTCAAGTTGCATGTTGTGTCCATAAAATATTCCTATTATTTTGTCCCAAGAAATGTGTAAGCGCTTAACCAACAAATCAACATTATAATTTAGTGCATTTATGTTGCACAGTGCGCTGGGGCACTTATAAGGATTTATTTGTAAGTTATGCGTGACACCTGTTGACAGTGATCGCGATATTAATTCCCGCCCGTACATGTGTTTATTTTGAGCCTATGTACGGACTTATTCTAATTTTGTACTTGTTATTTATGTAAATCAAGATGCACTTAATCATGTTTCTTTTTTGAGATGAATTATGAACATGGCAAGCAGACAACTTGCTGCCAATTGCCATGCAGAAAAAATAACTATAGGTATGGCAGGGATGCCATTTGTTTCGAACATCCTTGATCTAAATTTAAATTGTGTCAATATAATACAGGTAGTTCTTCGTCAAAAAATATTGTAAGCCATAAAATATTTGTTTTAATTTACTTTTTTTTATAGCTATAGCACATTTTTTTAACACAGGTTGCCAGTAATTTAATAATTTATTTGTTTAAAAAAAGTGTGCTACAGTCTGTTAGAATAAATATAATTCTAAAGGATAAATTTTTAGTAAAACCTTTTAAGGTCTTATAATAAAATTGTTTCATTAAATATAGAATCTACGTTGGATAAAATGAGTTTATATTTACTATTATGTACCATCATTGCATAGTTAATAGTAACACGAGCTTAGATTTAACTATCGGTTAAAATGACGGCAATAAAAAGCCTATATAAACGTTTTGTTGTTTTTTCATTGCGGTTTATTGCGATGTTAATCCGATTGTACACTTATAACACTATTTTTATGATTTCATTTTACATCTCGCAGTTTTTCTCAGAGTTTAAATTATGTTTTATCTTTTTTATTTTATGATACGTGTGATCCTATGCTGAAAATTAGCCGCGTCTTTTCCTGGAGGCTTTATTGCTAAAAGAATTACTGTAAGTAGCTGTGTTATAAAGTAGATATTATGTACCTACTATGAATATATCTACTACTATACTTTGTGAGGCAACGAAAGCACGTTGCCTCACAAATCGTAGTCATTGCTGGTGGTAGGTTGTCTTTCAAAATATTTCGTGTCGTGGGACAAGGAAAAGTCCAAAGTACAAAACATGTTCTACAAACTCAAAAGGAACACCAAAAACACTTTAAAAAATATTCACAATACACAAAAATGTAACCCCAAACCAGTCCACGTATCCAGCAAGTGTCAAATGACATCACATCGACAAAATGAAATCATAAAACGCGTTGCCGGGCGGCAGGCAACAGATTTGTCGCGCGATACGCGGGCAGCCGCCGCGCGAGATTAATTGTCGCGATAAGGCGCGACTCGCGGCGCGCGGCAGCGCTTTAAGCGTTTTTTGGATTTTTCACTTTTATGTCATATTCGTTCTGAATGTGTGACAGTGTGAACTCGCGATAAAGGCTGACACACTGGACGTGCGTGTGTACTTTAGGAATGACATTGAGTCTTGTCGTGTATGAAATAAAAGGATAGTGACGTGAAGGAATTATGTTTATCTTTTTTTTACTGTATTTTATTTAAAGTGACGGGTTTACAGTTCCGTACTTTTGGTCCGTAAAGGCAAAAACAAGAATTTATTGGACCGCTCGCAGATATTTAAGTGCAAACAGAAAGTAGTGATGGACCTAGATTTTTTTACGATGCTGTTTTGAATTTCGATTTACCTTTATCTGGAATAGAAACCCTTTTAGGGCAGTGCAAGTTATGGCGCAGGAGAGCAGTGGTGGCTCAGTGGTGGCTCAGTGGTAGCGGCCCCGACTTAACATTTGTAGGTCGGTCGTGAGTTCGAACTCAGGCAAGCGCTTTACTTCGTGAAACTTATTTCATCACCACTGCTCTCAAAACGGTAAAGGAAAACATCGTGACGAAACCGGCACAGACTAGAACCAAAAAATCGAAGACATGTGACGTTTACCAACCCGCACTGTGCCCGCGTGGTGGATTACAGCCCACTCCCTCTCACAGAGAGGAGGCCTGTGTCCCAGCAGTGGGAACATTATAGGCTGATTATGTATGAAATAGTTTTAAATCTAGATTTACGATTAACTATCATTCTATAATGCGGGCCTAAATGTCTCATAAAAAGCAAATCAAAGATGGTGAGATCCAATCTTAGCGACACGACAAGTTATGTTAGGTATGTACATCGAAAGCCCTATTACCATTGCTAGCCCACTAACGTTTTACATATGAGATTCCTAGATTGGCAATCGGTAGTTTATCTCCTGCATACCTGCAATAACTGGTACGAGTTCAATTTACATCAATAAATTGGTAAAGAAAGTCTATAAAACATGTCGACGAGCTAACAACATACAGACGACCAGACACTAATATATAATGCTTTGATCGAATCGCGCTTCTGGACACATCAAAGGCGAACTATTTATAAAATTATCGATTGATCGATTCCGCGATCGAACGGAACTATCGATTCCAGTATCGATTCTGGTTACATCAAAAATATACGTTAGTTTATTATCACTTTGTTTAAAGGTTATTTGTTCGAAACAATAAATATGAAAATTCTATAACTGATCCTCTTATGATTTTCAGAATTCGTTTACCGAATCTAACTTTTCAATCACGCACATAAAAAGCTCCATAAATAAGGATTTAAAGAGCGCCCAGAAATTTATCAAAGTGAAAAATTGTTATTTAATACAGCAGGTTTTTGCAGGGTGCATCCTTTCCACGACCCGCGTGCACAACATCAATCACCCGATGAAAAAAAATCTTTATAAAAATAAACTAAAATGGCGCGAATCCGACTCGTCTCGCTTTTTAAACGGCGAGGCACTGGTAATAAAGTATTTTATGCCGGTTAATGCTCATGCATGGCATACTTTATTTTTGTTATTTGATATCTCGAATAATCGACTAATTGACCGAAAATCTGATGAATGTGGGTTACTTTCGTCAGTAATGTTACTCAAAGAGGATTTATATTGTGTTTTGCGTTATTTAAAAGCTTGCAGTTTGTAAGGAAAAGCTGAAGGTAAATATTTTTACGTTTTAGTATTCCGCGCGAGTAGTGAGTGTCACCTATAGAGAATAGACTTGTATTTTAGTGATGCAGCTCCTGAATGTGGCCTGCATATGGAGCACCACTCAGCTGTGCTAAATAATATTGAATATCATAAAGATTTCAACTGTCCCTACACGTTTGATTCAGACCGACGAAGCATGCCTTGCAGAATTTAAAAACCGTAATATTAATTCAATGAATATTACAATACATACATAAATTTTGGCTTCAAGCTTTTGTTCTTGTAAAATAGAAGTTTTACAGTTTCACATCTAAGATTTGTGGCAAAACTAAAAGGTACAAGATACAAGATACAAGATATATTTATTTTGTAAAAACATGAGTACAGTTTATAGGTCTTATAATTAGTATGAGGTAGCTACATGTTTTGCCATTTATGGCGTACAAAATTAGTCGCACTAGACAAACATTACACCAAAAGACAAACAAATAAAAAAGGAAAGAAATTACAATGTCAAAATTTAAATTAAATTATAATGTCAAAATTTAAATAAAATTATAATGTCTAAATTTGATTAAGAATTGCATAGTCAAAATTTAAATTAATTTCTAAATTAAAATCTAAGTTATGAATTCTATACAAGAGAAATATCGTTTAAGAATTCATCTACGCTGTAATAGCACTTCTCTAGTAGTAACCCCTGAAGTAACTTTTTAAATTTGTTTAGATTGTTTGTTTGTGTTGTTGTTTGTTGATTTGTTTTGTTTTGTTTGTTTTGTTTTGTGTTATTTTATTATAAATATTTGGAGCAATACCAAAGAAACTCTTTTGCAATAAAGCAGTTTTGCATTTGTTTAGGCATAACAAATTCTTATATACGACTACCACAAAAAAAAAAAAAAAGGCTGCTTCAAACTGGCGAATCAAAGGCACCGCATGTCGCGCGACGAGCGGTAAAAGATAGGCGCGTTGAGTAAACACGAACGCTTAGAATAATCGTAATAACTAAATATTATATAACGCCTTTCTCTCCTACATCCCCGTAGTTATTTCAGTACTGTGTCAGTAGATCTATGTGTTTTAGCCAAATAGGTACATTAACGTAATGTCAAGAACCTAGTCTTTAGTAAGTATACCTGTAAATACGTATAAATGTAAATTCTTAAGAATGTTTGCAAATATGTTGCTAAGTAACTTTCGACTTAAGTAAACTTACCTACTTATAATACCAAGGCGGCCTACTTCACCTTTCATAATGTATGTAGGGAAATAAATAGACAAAATAATTTGGTTCAGATGTTGTCAGAAAATTAAGCAACTAACAATGCTGTGAGCATAATTTCAGGACATTTATCTTGATATCAGGCTCATGTGACAGGCAAAGGCATACAGCCTGTCAACATCACGCATTTATTATGAAATTCTTAAATAAATTTGGTAATGCAGCTTATGGTCTGACCAAGATTATGTCTGGACTAAAAGAGACTGTGACCTCCGAGTTTGTTTGGGTCTTTGTTGTAAGAGTAGTCAGGCTACACTGAACTGATCTAGTTTTAAATAAGTAAATTGGTTAAAAAAAAGTCTTTATAACCAATTTACAGAATGAAAAATAATTTATAATTTTCAAAAATACTTCAATAAGTGTAACAATCCACATTCCTCAAATAAAACTTTTTCATTAAATTGCGATACTACGTGCCGCAGCCGATCGTTGTTTTTGGGGACAGAATTAACTCCACAACTCTGTGGTTACATTTAGCCCCATGTTTACACTTCCCGCTTTATAGGGTGCTAATGACACGTCGCACGCATGCGTACCACGGCATAATTTATAAAGTGAAAATTAAAGGAGAACATTGTGGTTTAGTGACTTATAAATTAGAGTTTTTGTTCAACGTTGGGGGTATTAGAAAGTTGTGTGTACGGACTGGATTTTTGTTAATAAAACTTACGACTTATCGGCGTTATGGTGGTCCTCTTTGCAAATGAGAGATGTCCATAATACCTATTTCAAATCCAGAACATTCCGACCATTACAACTTAAATGCGCCTCGTTACGCGCAGATTTATTTTTCATCTGTACAGCCAATGTATCAAAACTCTTTTACTATACCTACCTACTGTCTTAATTTTAGTAACACTGGCAATCTATTGGATGCCTTTTAATATATTTTATTCCTTTTTTTTTCTTTTTATTTTAAAGCATCTGAAATTGAGTTTTTGACAAACTTCAGCCAATATTTTGGTTAGCTTAGATGTTTTGACCTCATTTAAAACACTCCTTTGTCTAAACAGTAAGTTTAATAAAAGTTACTTTGAGAACAAACTAAGTGAAATAAAAGTTAACTGTACTTGTCTGTAAGAAAACAATAGTTAAGAATAATAGGCCAGTACCTATGTTTACAGTAAGTATCTATAATTTAAACTAAGTTGAAGAAAACCTCTGAAGATTATAGTCTAACGGCTAGACTAGTCTTCAGAGGTTTGACTTAATGTTAAGAGGGGTTAGACTATACCTTCGTAATATTAAGAAACTCAAACTCAAACTCAAAGCATTTATTTCAAATAAACCAATTACAGGCACTTTTGAATTGTGAAGCGGTCGGTTACCCATTCCAAAGCGTAGTAGGTACCTATGGAGAAGAACGGGCAAGAAACTCCATGGACACTCTTTTAAATCAAAATATGGTTACAAAATATTGATTACATCGTTCATGTTGAAATTATGCATGTGAGAACGATGCAGAACGTTAAAAGCGTCCGTAATAAAAAGACAAAAGCAATTCAAATATTAAATTAAATTAAAATAAGCCGTGGCTCTAAGAAATTACCAGTCCCCACTGACGGCGCCCGTTCACGAACTTGACGCATGGATCAGCACCATTCAGCTCAACCATTTTGAAGGGAACTTAATGATCCAACACACACGCCACCACCAGCGAAACATTAGAGTGAGCATGACATACTCTCAGCCGCCAGGGCACATTCAAGTCAATGAAAGAAAAACCTATTAAATGGTAGCTTTATAGTAGGCACATAGTACCTACTCACACATGTGCTATGAAATTATACAATACTAAAACATTGAATTTATACAATGCAAAGATAAGTTTTTAAAATCTTCAGCAGCTCCAACAGTAGTTTCAAATGCTAATCAATTAGTTTATGCGCCCTTGTGGAGCAGGACCAGCGTTGAGCCAAGCATTTTTATCAGCGATGTAATCCCCCAACTTATAATATGCTTGGCTGCATAGTGTGCGTTTTATACAAGATTTGAATTTAGTTTCATTCAGTTGAAGAATATGGGGAGGTATTTTATTGTAACATTTTAAACAGTACGCCATGAAAGATGAGTCTACTTTAGCCAGCCTGAAACCTGGTTGAACTAATTGATCCCTATTTCTAGTGATATAATTGTGTCTTTCACCTCTTTTACTAAAAAGATGTAGATTTTTCCTTACGTACATGATGTTTTCATAGATATATTGACAAGGTACCGTCATGATGTTAATATCTTTAAACCGTTCCCTCCTTATAGAAATCGAAGCCTATGCATAATCAGCCTACAATGATCCCATTGCTGGGACACAGGCCTGCTCTGTTCGAGAGGGAGTGGACTGTAATCCACCACGCGGGCCCAGTGCGGATTGGTAGATGTCACATGTCTTCGAATTTTCAGTTCTAGAGCATACCGGTTGCCTCACGACATTTTCTTTCACCGGTTTGAGAGCAGTGGTGATGAAATTATTCACACAAAGTAAAGCGCCTGCCTGGATTCGAACCCACGACCTACAACTCGTAAGTCGGGGCCGTTACCACTGGGCCACTACTGCTCTAAAACCAAAAGAACCGATAATTCTGATTGTCTCTAAAACTAACCTTATACTTCATTACCCAATAAATAGTTGAGGCATACCAACCACACCACAATTATATCGTTACACAGTGTGTGGCAACACTGAAGACTGGTCGGTGACAGATTTACTGACATCAAGTGTACGACGCGCGACCGGCTCGGCGCAGGCGCTACTATTCCACTGACAAAGTTCCCAAGGGAAAAGTTTGGTAATTCGATTTAATTTTGTATGTATCGTAGAGTGACAAGTCAAGATTTCATGGGTTTACTATGTTGTTACCTAATTACGCATGGGAGAACAAAAAAACACGTTTTTCCTTATAGAATCTATTCAACGAGAGGGCAATGACAATTAAATCATATAAATAAACAGGTTTATGGAAAAAACAGGGAAGGAAAATAGGAACCTTAAGGTTAAAAACTCACCCCTCGCATTGATTTAATTCAGTAACTCAACTTATCCGAGCCATGCCGACTATCGTCTCCTACCACACTCACCGGACAGCCCCGATATCCATACAACCTGGGTAATCATTTACTCTTGACCAACCCCAGTACGTGTGCTATCTCCATAAACCCTTCTGACTGGTAATCACTAAAAAGAACCGAAAATTTCCTATAAGCCTCCGTAATATTCAATAAATCAACATTGAACATCATTACATAGGTCACAAAACAGCCAATGTGCAGAAAGTCAAAAACTTTCAATGCACGAGGAAAATATCAAACTAAGGATCTAGGACACCCTACCATTCAAATACAAAAGCGCATGGACCTAATCTTGATTCTGTTCATGAATAATGAAATTCTTATCTTGGCTTATTTGTTGGCGTAGAGCGGTGGTGGCTCAGTGGTATGGTAACGGCCCCGACTTCCATTTCGTAGGTCCTATTCCTAGGCAGGCGAATTACTTTGTGTAATTTATTTCATCAACTCTGCTCTCAAAACGGTGAAGGAAATCATGGTGAAGAAATCGGCATGTCCTTGAACTAAATAATCGAAGACATGAGACATCCACCAACCCGCACTGGGCCCGCGTGGTGGATTACGGTCCATCTCCTCTCACGGAGAGGAGGCCTGTGTCCCAGCAGTGGGCAAGTTATAGGCTGATTAAGCTGGTTTATTTGAGTTGAAATGAATCAACTTCTACTGATGCCAAAAATGAAATTTGGCAGCACATTTACAAATCAAGGATACGATTTTAATCTGGCTTGCAGAAATTGGAGGTGAGTCACTTAAGATGCTTAGTGCGTAGACCTTCTGAATCCTACACTGTGTTGCACAAATCGGAATTCGGTCAGAACCCTTTTCGGTAGTTTGCTCATTTTATGGCGGTCCCACAAACCTAGGTGTTTATTTATTTGGTGGTGGTGCCTTATCTGCTGTGTTACAGTCGTAAATCTACTTGTGACAGGCGACGTGGGGGTATTATGTTATAGTGTGAGACCGAGCCTTTTAAAATATACACGCTTTCACCTGTTTTGACATATTGTGTAAAGAAGAATGTCTCTAAAAGTAGGTATAAAAATACCAGAACCTAAGAGCTTATTTAGTATTAATTAATTTATCTATTCGTTATGTATACTTACGTATGTTACGTGTGTTACGTGTGCGTATGTATGTGTATGTTTTTCTTCTTTTTAATATCAAACGTAATTAAAATCACTTATTACTTTGAAGTATATACCTACATTCCTAAATAAAATCTTGCTAAAACAGGTCTTATAAAAGAAAGTTCTACACGTGTAAACGGAAAACTGAATAAAAAACGTTAAGCCGAGAATTCGGCACGCAAGTGGAATGACACCTGTCAAATTAGACAGGTTATAGGTCAGGAACAAGTGATGGGCGGAGGCGGTTGATGTGTTTGCAACATTATATTTTTCATTTATTTTTTATAAAAAACCTAGAAGAGCAACCGATCCGTTTTCAGAAGATACTTTAATTACCCACGAATTTATTTAACGGAATCGAATCACCAACAAGTCAAAATAAAAAGACGACTAAAATATTCTTGTACTTTACATTTTTAAAACTACGTAGGTACTGATAATTTTCGTTCGTTGAACTTTTCCAGTAAATGTAATAAGTAAAGGAATATTTAACTTATCTAGCTTATTTTGTATTCAAAGACAAAACAATGAACTAATTTCCCTAAGGGCCATATTTTCACACAGCAATAGGTAGGTACTTTCATATTTCTTACACGCTTACAAAATGAAACGAGCTCTACGTGATTAATTTTATTATGTTTGCTAAAACGTAGTCTTATCTATCTGAAATACACCGAGTAAGTTTAGTGTTTAGCCAAAAGCAAAACTAAAGCACTGAAGCAATTATATCTTTGTTTTCAATGTTATCAGTGGTTGGGTAACATTGTTCATAATGACGAGTATAAACGCCTTAAGCGATTTAAGTTAAGCGAAAACTAAGTTTGTATATTTGGAATAACTCCTTAATAGGTAACTCATGTTGACAACAACTCCTACCTGTGTTGGGAAAACTAAACACCGTTGAAAAGTTTGCCAAAATTACTATCAGAACACGAAAGTCTTTCTAATAGGTAACTCCTACAATACTCATAATCGGGAACCACATCTTTCTACCCACATGCTCATAACACTTGGACCACATACCCCTTGCTGTCAGTGCTCCCAGGATACCAACACGACGGGTGCGCACACCAGCCGAGCCGTCAGCCGAGCGTCGTCGGCGACCTCGCAAAAACTTGACAAACCCCCATTTTGGACAGGCTATAAGTCAGTGCCGAAAAAGTCCGGAAAATGTGAAGTAGGTTGAGGTTCTTCTCACTCTTTTTGGGCAAGGGAAACATTGAAAACATGCTTAACATTGTGATCTGTCGGGAAAGTAGCATGACGTTATGTAATATTCCAAGTTAAAATGTCGATCAATCTGCAAATCAAATGCACGTGCAAAAGATCTTTACTAAGCTACATCTCATAGTCATCCATCATACAGTTGCAGATTAACTCATCTCCGAGTTCCGACAACACGGTAACATTTAGATTTGACTCTAATAACATTCAAGATCGGATCAAACCATCAATCAACTTTTCGTAAAAACGCAAAGTTCACACACACATCCTCGCACACACAATGTCAGACACACACACAAACTAAGGTACAGTTATTCGATTCATACATAATTCGCGAATTGGAACACTCGAAATGATTCTGAATCAAGTTCTGTAACCCTAAATTAGCTCGTGATGAAATTACAATTGGGTCTAAGAGACCCCTCGATGGCGGCTCGATTGTTTGGTCACAAAACAATGGGTTATTAGAGTTTTTGCCAATACTGTAATGACGAGTTGGCAAGATGAGATGGTCATTGCGACCGGCCGACCGGAAAGTACGGTCGGCAAATAAGTCTGCTTTACCTGGAAGGTACCTAAATTAGTTTATAACAAGGCTGAGTCTTTTATTTTCATAATTATACATTTGGAGCTTTTATTTTATTTATTTACTAATGGAATAATTCGGTAGCGAACAGGCTAAGTCAAAAGCGGTTTGGGATGCCCACTTTATCGTCAAGATTCAGAATGTTTTCGTTTTCACCAGGTACTTCAAAGAAGGAAAATTACAACACAACAACACCAACATAACATCACGCCTGTATTCCCCGAAGGGTTAGGCAGAGGTGTACCTATAGCACACCCACATTTCGCCAGTTATGTTTAAGTCCCATGTAATAGGGGGCGAGCCTATTGCCATCAACCGGGCACAAATCCAGACTCCGGGCTGCTACATAGAAATTCCAGACGGAAAAACCCAATAACACTTTGCCCGACCCGGGAATCGAACCCAGGACCTCATGCTCAGCAGTAGCGCTTGCAACCACTAGACCAACGTGGCAGGGGGAAGGAAAATTAAATTAATATAATAGACTTTGGCTTATTTCCTCCTACTTAATGTCCGTGTAGAAGTAGGCCTAGTATGAGCGACTACTCCTCCTCTATACCCACATTTTTTGGAACGAAGTTCCTTTTCGCGCGCTGCACTCTGCACAATAGGCGAATGAGAGCTAGATCGAAAAAAGTGTTACATTTTGACCGTCACGACACATTTGTTATTCTTTTTTCGATCTAACTCTCATTCGCCGGGTGTGCAAAAGCGAAAAGAACTTCGTTCCCACCGGGTGTCCCACGAGACCTCTCGACTGTTTTTATGTTTTTGAAACTGTTCCAACAACTTCACTTATTTGCTGTCGGTACAGGCGCGGCTGCAGCGTCATTACACGCAACAGGAATCTCCCGACAGTTTAGTTGCAGCCACAGACTACAGCTATTACGTCTGTGATGTCGCAAGGATATACCGGCTGAACCTTGAGACTTTTTTACTGTGTGACAAGCGACATTTTAAATGGGGGCGACGCTTAACGTATTGCGATGAAAATTCAGCTGAAGTTTATGGGTAGTTTTTATAATCCTGTATGTACTACGTTGGTACTTGGAAGCACCATAAGTTGGGAGAAGCTAGTCCTGATAGGATTCCTTTAGCTGTGAAAGCTTAAGAGCGCACACACGGGTCCCTTATCACCACTGCTTTAGAAAAATATTATCTCGTGACTGAGAAGGAATTTCGAAAAGCGGCTCAATAAGCGACTCGGTAAGTGTGTCTAGAATTTTCTAATACCTTTTATAAACTTTCGTATTGAGACACGAAGCAACAAAATACGATCTAAATGAATGTGGCCGGTTTTGTTTAGATCGAATTTTGTTGCTTCCCGTCTCAATATGAAAGTTTATCGAAGGTATTAGAAAAATCTTAACACACTTACCGACGTCGCTTATTGAGCCGTTTTTCAAAATTCCTTCTCAATCACGAGATACTTAATATTTTTTTAAAGGATAGGCGGTAGTGGACCCGTGTGCGCTCTTAAGCAATCTTATCAGAACTACCTTAAAGCTTCTGCCCGCGACTTCGTCCGCGTGTAATTTCTTATCCCCCGACCCACCCCGACACACCGCATCGCCCGCCCGCCCTATTACTTCGTTTTCACTTAGCGTTCTATCTGACTTTTTTTTGCGCGTCTTCTTAGGGTCCTAGCATTATGCTAAATAACCCATAGCCTTCCTCAAGAATTGGGCTATCAAAAGCAAAAATATTTTTCAAATCCTGCTGGTAGCTCAAGAGATTAGCGCGTTAGTATAGATAGATTAGTATAGAATTAGATGTTTAGTATCATCGTCCAGTTAGGAACGGAAACATCTGCTTCTCACTTAGCTAACATCAAAGATAAACTTGATTAGTTATTTCAACTCTTGACTACATAGACTTAGTACATGTAGTGTTTCGAAATACAATTTTTGCATTTATAATGTAATCAATCGGTAAACTGTTTATCTCGTACAATATCTGATCAATCCAATCCACGATTCATACATTTGCAATTAACTTTAGAAGTTGAGACGGTAAATAAGGAAACAAACAGCCAAATTAATGTTCAATAATTTAGAAAATTACTATAATCAATGATTGAGCAATTATTGTAGCAAAACATTATTAATTATCCGGAAGTTATGACTTCGGTACACAATCAATAAGTACTTAAGTATTATATTATAATTTAACCATAGAAAGAAAGAAACGGTGGTGATGCAGAACAGATGGCCGATGGGGCCGAAAGGTTCTGGAGTGGCGACCGCGTACCGGAAGACGTAGCCTTGGAAGGCCTCCGACTAAGTGGACCGATGACCTGGTGAAGGCCGCAGGAATCCGCTGGATGCGAGAAACACAGAACCGTTGAAGCGGTGGTGTTTGGGGGAGGCCATGTCCAGCAGTGGAAAAGATGATTGTTGAAGTTGTTGTGATTGTTGAAGATACTTACACATAATTGCTGATGATGAAGGCAAGGACTGGCTGGTGTGCTATAGGTACACCTCTGCCTAACCCTTCGCGGAATATAGGCCTGATGTTATGTTATGTTGTGTGAAGGCAAGGAAGTCATTTACCTGGAACAAAAATAATAATATTAATTAAGACAAACTCAACTAAAACACAAACTCAAATAATTTATTTCAAATAAACCAATTACAGGCATTTTTGAATTGACACGGGGTCGGTCGGTCAGAAAGATGGAGCTAGTTGCCCATTCCAACGCGTAGTAGGGAACCCTATGTAGAAGAACGGACAAGAAACTCCACGGACACTCTTTTAAACCTAAATATGGTTACAAAATATCGGTTACATCATTTATGTTGAAATTATGCAACTGAGAACGATGCAGAACGTTACAAGCATCCGTAATAAAAGACTTAAAAAAACAATTCAAATATTAAATTAAATTAAAAATAAGCCGTGGGAGCTAAGAGATGACCAGTCCCTACTGACGACGCTCGTTCACGAACATGTTGCATGGATTTGCACCATTCAGCTCAACCATTTTGAAGGCGGCTAAATGATCCAACACAGCGCCACCATCAGCAAGACTTTAGTTAGAGTGAGCAACATACTCTCAGCCGCCAGGGCAAATTCAAGTCAATAAAAGACGTACCCAATAAATGACAGCTTTATAGTATATACGTAGTACTCACACATGTGCTATGCAATGATACAATTCTGAGAGATAAGCAAAGATATTTTTTTAAATCTTCAGCAACTCCAGCAGTATTTTCAAATGCTGACCAGCGTTGAGTCAAGCATTTTTATCAGCGATGTAATTCCCCAATTTATAATTTGGTTGGCTTAACTGCATAGTGTGCGATTTATACAATATTTAAATTTCATTTCATTCAGTTTAAGTATGTGGGGAGGTATTTTATTGTAACATTTTAAACAGTACCCCATGAAGGATGAGTTTACTTTAGCCAGCCTGAAACCTGGTTGAACAAATTGCTCCCTATTTCTAGTGATATAATTGTGCCTTTCACCTCTTTTACTAAAAAGATGTAGATTTTTTCTTACGTACATGATATTTTCATAGATATATTGACAAGGTACCGTCATGATGTTAATATAATATCTTTAAACAATTCCCTTAGAGTCGCGCCAGCGGAGGCCATATATGGCTATTTTCTGCAGAATAAAAAAGTGAGTAGGTATTAAGTAGGTATACATACTAAGGTACAAACACAAGAAAATGAAACTTCATTTTCTTGAAGGCTCTCTTTAAGGCTCCTTCCTCTTACCGGTTTGAAACCTAAAGAAATCCTTAATTTTGAAAGTAAAGGTAGGTATAAATAAACTAGATTTATTCGTAACAGTGATACAACGAACAAAATGACCAGATTGAGCAACAAAAAACATTTTACGCTCAACAAAACGACAAAATTATAGCCATAATTACATAACAATAATCCACAACACAAATACCACAATCTGTGCTCACCCATTATTCAGACATCCGTCATTCTTCACAATACACAACAACATCTATTGAACTTTACACCTTGCCCTAAAGAAATAAGGTTACTTTTGTATTGATTGGAAACAGAATGAGATTAATGACAATTTGATTGTAATTACATTCGAATAATTGTTGTAATAATTGAATTATAATTGAATTTATTTGGATGTTTGTTGTCATATAACTATGTTAATGTATTAGCCTCCGAATTATTTCATTCTAGTGTCTACATTTGCAAATGCCATTAGGGAAATAGGTACCAATATGATTGAACTATTGCTGAACTTCCAGGACGTAATGGTTACATACTAAACATGAACTGCCTCACAGAGATTCAGAAAATAGGTCATTCTAAGTAAGGTTACCATTTCTAAATTTAAAAAGTCCTGAGAAAAAGCAGGACATTTAAATAAAAGAGATTTTACTTTTAGAAAAATGACTTTCTTTTTCAGTTCTCATTTAACTTTTTACATTTAAAACAAAAACAAAACCTTCAGTCAAAAAGTCCGGATAAATGACAAGGCTGGACAAAGTCCGGACGGGGGCCAGAAAGACGTACACGTCCGGAAAAATCCCGGACGGGTGGTTAGAATAGAATACTCTTTATTATGTACATTGTACACCATAAAAATTACAGATATAAATGTAGAAATTTTACACAGGGTGACACAATCCCCCCCCCCCTTCCCCTAGTTCTGAGATCATGTTCATCAAGAAATGAATTAATTCGCTTATGAAAACATTTAGGTAACCTTAAAATCAGCGACGCAGTTAATCGTAGCTGATCGAATTTGGCACTTGTTGTCGTTGTGAACACGCAGGTGGAATCTCCGACCCACCTGGTACACCCACGAATGACATGCGACAAACTATTCTTAGGTACAAGAGGGTACAAGTGATGAAATATAAACATATGGGTAGATCTATAGAAGCTTTAAATAGAACAGCTGATACAAGACCGGTGGTGACAAGATACTCAAATATATTATGTCTTCCGGCTGAACTATAGCTTTGACTAATTCTCGAGTTTTTTGGCGGTATTCTGTTTATGATGCATTAATTTAATTAAATGTGTTTTTCCTAGTTCTTAATACCTATAAAATAAACATATTTTTTTTATAAAAAAAATACTTTTTTCAAACGATATTTTCCATTCAAACTCAACTCAAACTCAAAGCATTTATTTCAAATAAACCAATTACAGGCACTTTTGAATTGTCAAGGGGTCGGTCAGTCAGAAAGATGAAGCTAGTTGCCCATTCCAAAGCGTAGTAGGTACCTATGGAGAAGAACGGGCAAGAAAGTCCATGGACACTCTTTTAAATCAAAATATGGTTACATAATATTGGTTACATCGTTCATTAACACGCTAAGAAGAACACAATTTGAAAAACTTTTCGCATTGTATTTTGTAGTGTAGTAAAATGTATTTTCACTTTTAAGAATTTGTGATTGATGGAAGTTTTGGACAAACTCAATTTGACCAAGCAAACGAATGTAAAAAGGTCTTTACCGTAGTCGGAAAACAGAATGATTTAACCCATTATGGCGGCTCTATTAGCGCCGGGCACGGCTTCTAACACTGCCAGCCCCGTAAAGCAAGCAAGCGTGAAGCAGTAAACATAGAACAAAGCGTTCCGACTACAGATAGCGTTTGTATCGTGTTTGTGATGTTTTCACTTATGATTTATTTATATCGGACTTTATTGCAATTTTCATGATGGCCGCTTCGATTTTAAATTTTGTTGTGATGATACCAAACAAACAAGAATCAAACAACAAAATTTCACACTTTACTGAACAATAGGTTGAGTCGTCGGCACAATGTATTACCTACTAACTTCGTGATTTAATCAGATGCCTATCAGGTCAATTCATAGATCATTTAACCTAGGTCAATAAGTTAGTTCCATCTTTCACGTTAGTTTAATTTACCAATATAGTGGTATTTATTACAAAGAGTTTTTAACACGCATGTAATAAAGAAAGTAATGTTATTATCTTATTAAAGTGCAGAAAACTTATCTGGCCCGGTGGCTTAAACTGGAACTAACGAAATCACTATGCAAAGTGACAAGGTCTGTCATTCTTAGTTTACTGACAGCGCCACCATCACCGGGTCAGATATGTTTGTGGCACTTTATGTGGCATCACAACTGTCAATTGTCATTTTCCACAGACCTTATTTGACATCTCAAATTTTCCCTCCAACACCCGGACGTAACAAAATGTACTGTTTGAAGTTAAACAAACATTGAACTAAGCTAGTGTTTTATAACAAATATTGGCAACAATCTAAAGTGTAAACTTAGTGTTTGTGTAAACATTTGTCCAGCTAATGCGTCTCGGGGCAAATTAACAATGTGTTCCGTTAAGAGCTGCTAACATAAATGAAGCAATATGGAAGAGTTGCATCTGGTAGGTGAACACAGAACGTCAATAAACTTGCTGATGCGTGTTGTGAGGGCTCTGTGGATTAGAAATTGTGTTGATATACGTAACCTTTTTGGGGTAAAATGCTTCTTAGAACAGAATAGAATACTCTTTATATGTATACCATCCGAATTACAGATATTATAAATGTATAATAAAAATGTACATAGGGTAACACAGTAGACCGTCTTAGCGCTAAAAGCGACCTGCCAACCTGTGTATGGATGTTTTTCGTAAGAATCTATTTCTCATTCAGGTAACTGATCAATTTATCAAACATTTATCAATTTTCGGAATATAATAAGGCTCATTTTGATAGAAGAAATACTACTCAAGTGCTCTCTATGTTTTGTGGTAGATACCAGTATTTGGAAAATAGATTTAGTTTGGTACCATCTTATTTGTGGAGGCAGTGTGCAAGTACCTAGGTACCTACTACCAACGTGCCGTTATCCAGTAATTATTTTAAGATATATAAATCACAACATATATTTCGTTCCCCAAAAGTACGCACTCCTAACCAGATGTGCAACAGTGCAAGTGTAATTTCGGCGACAAACTCAAGACAAACAGTCGTCAATTTAATGTCGTCGCTAACAAAGAACCATAAAGCATGCTACAAGCCGCCATCTTGACTCTAAAGCATTGTTTGTGATCGTTAACCGTTACATTTTCAGATGAAGATGACGAATCACTGAAATGAAGGCGCTAGATGACAATGAGATGAATTATTTGGAAAAATAATCAGGCAAAGAATAATGTGGTCTCCTCTAGTAATTCTAATGTATTTAATGCATTAGCTTATGTCAATAAAAAGTGTGGGGAGGAGGATGTTGAGCTAACTGACCAACCATAACTTCTTGGGTCACATCATAGGTCTTTGGACTCCTCTCCACAGCACGTATTTTTAACGCCTGTTTTTTTTTAATATTAAGTTTACTTATGCTTTTAATTTCAGACTGAGAAATTCATGAATTTCGCTTTGTTTTAGTTAAGCGCCTGTTAACTTTTCATCTTTTGTTTTGTTTTACTTTATAAGGTAGCCCTAAACTATTAAATTATGTAAGACAATTCAGAGCTGCATAGCATAAAGATACATTACAACCTCGTAACGTTACAAATAACATAATTAATTGGAAGCAAAGCGGGTGCAATAGGCCCTCAAACAAACAGACAGACACACAAATATTTACGGTATTAACAATGTTAACGCGTGTTATGGCTCAGCACAGCACCATGTTTACGTGCACACGTCGTAAAACAATGTTAGTTTGTAATTAACATGTTGAATTGTGCACTGACCTTTTATTTTTGTCTGAACTTAGGCGACCTGGTGAAAAAAAAATAACGAGTAGGCTGTGTATCGTGTTCCCTTTGTCAATGCTGCGTACGGCAATAGAAAGGGCTCTATGGTTGTTTTAACTTACATAATCAGGTATATTCTGTGGTCTGATTAAAGAAACTTAAAAGTGATAATACTATTTAGAGAGTGCTACAAGGATATTTTGGAGCCTGAGTAACATTGACAGGGGGCTGTTGTTGGTAAACATTTATGAAATTGTGTCATCGAAATGAATTGTATTGGATAAGCAAGATGGCGACGTTAGTTCCGATATTGGCCACGCGCCAAAATAACCTTGTCGCGTTATACATAACCTTTAGTAAAACCATAAAATAAAATTCCTAAATGAGATTTTACTGTTAGATAAATTTTATTTTTCCATTGAAAGGAAAAAAACAAAAAGTACCTACCTAACATTACTGCCACACAACAGCTTTTAATAGAAAAGCTGCAGGTGTAAATCAAAGTATCGTAAAAAGAAACATCAAAGTAAAATAACATTTATTTTCTATCAGAACTGGAACCAACCACTGAACAGTTCACTAAAGAAAGGCACAAGATTTAATTTACACCCATAATCCCGAAATGAATTTAAATTTTAAAGTCTTGTCTCATTTTAACCGCAAATAATTTTGTCAACTACCAGAAAAAATTAAACAAATCGATACATCGAACTAAATGGTCCTAAACAAACTTTTATAAAAAATATAAAACTTTCTAAACCATTTAAATTAAACTTTATTAATTCAGGTTTTAAGTTCAAAGTTCTTTACAGTGAAGTTTGAACATAAAGCTTTTATAAGATCAACTTTATGAATGACTCGTCGCGTTTGTATTTTGAAAAAAGGTTCTTTTTGTTGCCACGATGTCTGCCGTAAATCGTCGTCCATTGAAAACCGGCGACTCGAAACAGCTAAAAAAAAAATAACTACAAGATGGCGTTGTAACTACCTGCTATTAGATATTGAGTGAGTCGTAATATTATAAAGAATTCTATTCGATTGGGAAGGCAAAGTGGGTTCGAATATTGATTCATTTGGGAAAGGAAGTGATAAAGTGCTATTTACAACATAATTTTATGAGTTCTAGAAGTAGTTTCGTATTGAAATCAAAATTTATTTTCTGTTCAAGCAAGACACACTTTACTGTTAAAGCTATTGTTAATTCATACAATTATTATGAAAGATATAAGTATTTATGTTTCAGAGTAAGAAAATCCACGATTATTCAACAAAACAATTGTAATAGTCATACTTACAAGACATTCTGAAGAGCCTCAAGTGCTATAATAACGCCGACAAAGCGTGACTACTGTGAGGAATCTTACGAGTTACGAGCAATCCGTAGACACCCACATAAAACAAGCTAAGTGAATAATATTCATTTACGCCAGACAAGGAACCGAGGAATACTAGATTTTATTGCTCCCAAGTGGCATTCTTAACTTACAATGTGGAGTTATAAGAAGGATTTAATTTTACAGATTCAAACGAGATATTTACTTTCATGGAAGCCAAAGTAGGAAATATAACCTAAAGTAGAAAAGTAAGCAATCTAGCCTTACTTTATGCCAAGCCGGGAACTAGCAAGAGAATAATAAAACATTCCGAGAGCTAAGCCAAGAAAACCATTACACGAAATCTCGGACTAAACTGCTACACTGCTACTCCGCAAACCAGAAAATATTGGTTGTAGTAAAACACTGTGGCATCCGTGACCTTTCTCTAACCGCAACGGTATAAAATGGATACGAAGAGCGAATAAGAACCGAATAATATTAATTTACACCCCGAGCCGGCACGACGAGTAATAGATTTTACTACGCCAGTAAATTCGCTTTATTTAGAAACTGCACCCGATCGGGAGACTGTCGTAAATTATAACTATGGACATTTGGTTATTTCTTTACGGGGTTTTTATGGCGCATCTATGTCGTTAAACTAATGTTGTAACTTGTGATTTGAGATCGTCTGCTTTTGGTGTCGGATTTTTTAATGTGTTGGTGTCTCCTGCGTTTAGCTGTTCAAACATCGCAGCCTATAAAAGTCCACGAGGAGAAAAATGTTACACGCAACTTTAAAAAATATATCGAGATCTCTCACAGCCTTTTTCGTTGTTAATCTTGTTCACCAAAGTACCTTAACGTTATGTCTGCATAAGCTACCACACCATATCTGATAATATTTATAACTCAAATTATTAACTAAAGAACCCTTTTGCAATCCTAATCACTCCTTAAGAAGATCATAACGATATAACAGCTTACAAACGCTAATAAAGCGCAGCCCACACAGGCGTCCTAACCTCACCGTGTTTACCGTACCCTGTGAGGAAGAACAGGCCTCTAATGCGCCATGCCGCACCACGGTATCAACACTCCCAGTAAGCGATATACGGTGACGTTTACTGCGCCACCAATTACGGGCGAAGCGATCCACCGTGCAATTGTTATGTTCTCGCAATGGAGTCAGATTTGATTTAACTCCCTCCGCGAGACTCGTTAGGTGCTGGGTCCGAAGATGATTCAGTGATCGATTTTTCGTATACAAGCATGTGATAATAATTTAAAGCACGTAAGATGGAGGTGAAGTGGAGGGTCAAAGTATTTTGCGAAGATATGAGATAAGAACTTCAAGTCACATTAAGAATTGGGGAGATCGTTTAAAATAATTTTAGAATCATAAGCGTCACAGTCCAATAAAAAAATCTTGTGAAAATTCTAGGCAATCAAAGAGGAATAGAGCAGGTGTACCGCAAGGTAAACCCGCTAAAGCCTTCGACCTTCTCACACATGCCAAAACTATCATTAAAGTAGAGAATCTAACGCCAGACAGCATTAATATAAGTCTAATCCCACAAAATCTCCCCATTTATTAGCAGTAAACTGATTAATTTACTATCAAACAACGCAAAACTCATTACATTCTAAATTACCATTTAACGACAGCTTTAGGGATTAAATAGGATCTTCCAGACATATTGCTGTTTCCAGACATGGTTTTGTTGCTTTGCCACATTACACACTCTTTCTTTTCTTCGCGACGAGAACATAAACACACAAAATAATGTTGTTTGTTATTGTTGATTGAAGGTCGAATTTCTTGTCATAAATAGTCTTCATTGTCACTTTTGTAAACATGACACTCGACATGTTAATCGTTGATGATGCTCAATGCAAAAATTGGTGTATGAGCTTTGTTGTAAATTTGCAGTTGGAGCACAACTTTCAAAGCGTTTACATTTTGACAGAATTATAAAAACTAAAGTATATACAAGACAGGACATTAGTTACCTCCAATATCACCGCGCGTGGGTGTCAAGAACCGCGGCAGAGGTACAACTAAACATATTACACGCCCGTTTCATAATGATGTGCTAATTAGTCCCGTGTCGGAAACTAATTCGGCGTAGGATGGCGGAGCAGAAGCCAAGTGTGTCGGATTGATTGCTGAATCTTATGTGGGGCGAAATTACAATGTGATACGTTTGATGTGGTTTTTATTACTTGAAAACGTGTTGAGGCTTGATAGAGATAAACTTCCGCCTTCACTTATAGTTGTTGAGGGAACTAAAGGATTACCTAAAATAATAAAAGTAGACCAGAGACGTCGGTCGTCTGGTAAAAGTAAGATATTGTGGCTCTCAAAAAGAAGTAGGTATTCCAATTGTGATGATGACAAGACCGTCGATAATCGTTCATTTCATTATTTGCATATACGTTGTCAGGTGTACAGAAACGGACATAGGGTACCTACCTTTCATCCCGAAAAAAAGTACTGTTCCCGAGGAAAACAACAATAACGTTCTTATGATAATAGATGGCGCCATGTGTCTTTCGAATAATGATTGAATTATATTATTATAGAAACTTTAGTAGTGTGTTAAGAGTTTTTTTATTATTATTTTTAATTTAAGTACCTAATACAGTTTGTGAGTCTAGAGTGCCGATAGACCGATTTTTCATCCTCCTTACTATAATTCCCCGAACAACCCGAATTAATTGTCAAATTCTAAATTAACGCGAGCGAAGCCGCGAGCAAAAGCTAGTGACTAATATAAAAAATAATTTCGTTTTAAAATTACACCGCATATTATGTAAATCAATACAGAATCCAACAGTTTAGTCTTTCGCAGTGCGATCACATCACGAATTAGATACAAATTAATTAGAATAAGACGAGCCGCTGATACCTAATGACATGTTAATTAATACAACTGTCAGTATTACTCCGGTATCGGGTGTCAGATCAGGACCCGACTGTTATTCGTGTATCCACATATTAGTTGCTGTCAACAAGCGAGCGATTGTTGTTAATAATTAATTGATAATTAATACTAATGCCACGGTTTTGGACTTGGATTATTGACGGTTAGTTGCAGTTGTAGTTAGAAGATGGATTACGGAAGAAAGTAGTATAGAAGTAGGTAACGTTTTACTGATACCAGTTGATTGAATGCGTACTGTCAATTATCAATTGTTTGTTCCAGTGGCGACTTAGAATGTATCTGAAATTTTTGGAGTTGGATAAAGAAACTCATACCAAAATCAAATGACATTATATTTTTTGGCTGGGACATCAATGCGCAACCGGTTACCATGGATTCAGTAACTACATGATTCTGGACGCCCCCGCATGGATATTTTTTGACAGTTATTTAAAAAAAAATGCCTTTCACTCATTTTGACCGCGTAGGTATTGCACGTTTCTATGAAACAGCAGATATTTTTCTCTCACCTTGTCTAGAATTATGTGCTGAATTCATAGTTACAGTTTGCACGCGGATGCCCTTACTAACCTGTATAATTATAAAATGACAGATCCCAGTAAAAGATTATATCATTCAGATCTGTAGACATTTGTGTCAGTGGTAATTATAGATCTTTATTGCATCTGCAGGTAGGTGAATGCCCTTCTATATAGTTAAGAATTGAAACAGCTTCACAACGGATTACCGTGATTGATCGCGCCACCTGTCATTTTGGACGTCAGTGGCGCAGGCGCCGCCGGTGCTACGCCGCGTAGATAGAATGCTACGCTTTCACAGAGATAAACTTACAATCAATAAAATATACATTTGATTGGTTGTAGAGAAATAATTCTAAGATGTCATTACCATCATCATTGTTGTCATTTGCCTACTGTCAGACTATCTACACCAGCCTCTGGGTCAAGTATACGCAGAAGACATATAGCGCTCTGCGTGTACAATACAACAATGCCTTCAGAATGCTTGTGGGGCTGCCGCGGTATTGTAGCGCTTCGGGTATGTTTGCCGATGCGAGGGTGGATGATTTTTATGCCATCATTCGAAAGCGATTCGCTTCTCTCCGGCACAGAACACACGTCAGCTCCCATAGCATTTTGAGGGCATTGAGTGACCGATGGGACTGCCCAATGCTTGGCCGATGGGTGAGTCTGCACACGCAAGTTGGCTTTAAGTAGTTATATGGGCAAATAATTGTTTTCTTTTTGTTTCTATTATATTTTCTTTGTGATTGTATGTGTTACTAACAATAGTTTAATACCTAAGTAGTTTCATGTCAATACTAACACTATGGACTTCAAGGTCTGCAAATAAAAGTTTATTATAATTAAGTATTCTTAAATTAAAAGAATTTGACACACAAAGACAACATATAAAACCGAAACTCAGCAAATCAGAAAATAACCAACTGGTCATACAGAAACAGTATACAACCACATAATCCATCCATAAGAACATCTCCCATCAGCCACGACACAGCAAACTTTCCATACACGTCCTAATAAACAAAACACAACTGCCAACAATTCAAAATTCATAACACAACCTTACAAGATACATTCCCGCGCAATAAATTAACAAAATAAATTACTTAAGGCTAATTAATTTTACGAGGCTCGAGGCCCCTCCACACTGAGCGCACACGCCGCATCTCGGAAGGAAATCTCCACTTAATTAACTTATTGGACCATTATAGCGGGCCCAGGAATATTGAGAGGGGGAGGGGGGACGAGTGCTGAAATAATGTCGTGAAGATAATGAGAATGGGAGCTGATGAGAATAGAAAGTATCCTCATACTGTTTTGGCTAGAGTACCTATATTATAATGGGTTTTTTTTAACGAAAATTGTCATCATTTCTGCTCCACATTATACGCGGGTCATATGCTCAGCTCAGCTACTGCGCCTATAGACTTCCTTTGGTGGGAAGAATAGATGAATACTCTAGTTTAATCACCATTTCGCCTGCTAAGTTTCGTGGTAATGGCAGTAGTCCTCTCTTCTCTCCAATTAACAATAACTGTCAAAGATGATTACTCTAAAGAGGGTAGCTATGAATGTAATTTAAATGCACCGTTATACATGTTACTTTCGCCCCCAGCTCTAATAAAGAGGACTGATCGTCGGGGGCTATAATTCTATGTATAATGGTAACATTCTTGTGAACCTATTTTACATCTAATATTATTAGGAATTGTGTGTTACGGTACTGATTGATACCAAGGCATTCAAAGAAAACAGGTCCATAATTTTCTCGCATCGGCATCTTTTTCAAGTACAGACAATCAGACAGAATTTTTATTATTCTTGGCAGATTTATCTCAACACATTTATGAAATGGAAAACTGTTCAGTATTCATCTATTCGTACCAAATCTTACTGCAACTGAAATACCTACAGATATTTTTACGATGGATAAAATAGGTTCTCTCATGGATATAATAGAAGAGAATAAAGTTGATTCATTTACGAAAATTACTCAACTCTTACTAACAAGATTTATTTTACTTTAACAGCAACGATATCGGCAACGTATCGTTAACAAAATACGTTGATCTCCTGCTCGTTAACCGATAATTCAGTCATTATCATAATAATGAGCGACAAAGTATAACCGATCAACCCGAGGGGAATTAACCTTTGAGACTGGAGCAAGCGGCCGAACGGCGGAGTTTTTTAACCGTGAGGCTATGTAGCTTTCGTAAACGTGTCTACTGAACGACTTGTTTTGCTTACCTGTACTATTTAAGTAGGATAATTTAACAAACTTAAGTTTAGCTTGTCTACGTAAGAATCTTGTACATTTTTCCGTAAAGCAACAAAAACCCTTTATCGAAAATTAATAATAACCTCATAATTTCCAACATTACCGTTTTGCTACAACATTCCTGTGTCATACAATCAACTTACAACACAATATCACATACATTTCCGCTCAGACACACAAACATACAAACATTCCTATAGAGAGGCACAATTTGCGACTAGTTAGTTTTACTGACTGCTCACGGAGCATGTCTGAACATAAAAGGGCTCGTCCCTAGGGTCGAGGAAGCGTGTTCACATCGCAGAACATACGGTCAGCGGGACCCGGCCGTGTCGGGTTCGGACCGTCTCGGGTTTCGGGACTACCGCGAAGTCTGCGAAACTATTGTTGTAGTGGAGAAACTTTGAAAATGGATCCGAGTTTAGCATAGGAGATAGTTGTACTAATTACTTGTCATTATAGTTAGGTTTTAGTTTGAAAGCGTGGTTGGTAGATGAACTTGAGGCTGTGTCCTCTAAGTTAGAGGAGCGGAAGCAGAGATACTGTCGGTATGTGAGTAAATGTCAACAAAAAATTATGCCGTATCGTTTCTGTCAATCAATGAAGTACTAAATGACCTAACGGTAAATAAATACTACATAAACACCAAACAACAAAAAATTCCGGTTAATAGCCCTCCTTTTTTTGCAAACTAAACATTCTTTTTCATTCCAGTTATGGTAGCTGTTAACATAATATCTTGTACACCTTTAATCCTATCCTTGTAACAAAAATAAACTAAAATAACAAAAGCTAGCAGTCACTGTGTGCACTGGCGTATCCACCAGTCAGGCTAGCTGCTAGCCTAGCTAGTGGACAGGACAATGGGCAGTGACAAACAGACCTACATCATCTACATACAATGCTATACAATAATATTGTATCGCGGATTGAATAATAGTTGTTTATTGTATTTAGATAATGGACAAAATGTATCGTAAGTTTATTTGCTGTGAAATGATAGAAAAGTGTAGCAAAGCGTTGTTAATTAGAAATTTCCTTAAAACTTTCCAGTTCTCTAATACAAATAAGTTATTTCTATACAAATTTTACAATCGCATTCAAAACCATTTTCTCTTTATAATTTGAATCATTCTATTTCTGTGAATTGAATCGGAAATCAAGAAAGAGGGGATAATTTATAAAATATTCTGCTCTTAACTAATCAAATCTACGATTGAGTCTTTCATCTTTCTCTGGAATACTTGGTATCTAAAATTAAAGAAACAAAGCAAAAATAACTAATTGTTTTACCTATATGTATAAATAATCAAATTCGAATTATAGTGCGAAGACATGTGACATCCACCAACCCGCACCGTGATGGAGTATCGCCCACTCCCTCTCATAGAGAGGAGGCCTGTGTCCCAGCAGTGGGAACATTAATAGGCTGGTTATGTGAATTATAGTGCCCGTAAACATTTTAAATACATCAGCAAATCATCCTCTTTCTAAATTTAAATCCTAATATTGTATGCTCTGCTACTAAAAAGTATAGCATCAAACATATTTAATATAATCCCAAAATAATTAAAAAGTTCCCCTCTGAAACTGAGAAATAAAACAAATATCCACTATTAAATAAACAACGACGGGTCTAATAACTATGCAAATTCCGTCAAACAAACTGACGGGAACAACTAGTGCGGAATTACACGCGTACATATTAATGGCCAGTTTTTGTTGAGCTCCGACCCCTCGCTGGTTGTTTGAGCCGTAGGGATGAAAGGAGAGATTCGTTGTGAGGTGAGGGGTCAGGGTTGAGTGGTCGATAGTGTTGGGATACTAATGAAACGTCTGGATCACTGGACGCCGCGGGCTTCGGCAGAGTATCGTCGGTTACTGAAGTTTGAGGTTTATAGTTTTATTACTGGCTTTTTTTTGATGTTTTTTGCAGTGTCTTGATAATATTTTGAAATTAACTAAGCACTCAAACCTTACTTTTTCTGAAATTGAGCTTCATGAGTAAAAGTGTCACTAGTGACTAGACTAAACTCAATGAAAAACTTTGTGACAATAATTTTGACTGGGAAGTAGTGCTCGGGTGTTTAGTCAAAGCAATGCTTAGCCTGTGTAGCAAATAGCCTTTGCTCACCTGATTCATCGCAAACAAAAAAAAACGGATAGACATCTGAACTGTAACGTCCCAACAAACGAGTTGCCATCATCAACAGTATCATCTAACAAACGCTGTGCTCGACTGTACGATCAAAGCACAAATTCATTTAACTGAAGCTCTCTGTAAACTTCAGGGCTCAACCCTGCAGCTATAATGTCCACATTTTATTGGCGTTTGATTTTCCAAACTTTGGAGGGTTAATAAACAGTGACGAAATTATAGGGTTATTAAATTTAATGGTCATGAAAATGGAAGCGGCTCGTGGAATTTTGATCTTGGAGGGTTAACATTGTATGTCTAGTGGTTATGTAATTAAATCGATGAATTATGTACTTCTATTTATGTGCAATATTTTGTAGCTGATATTAATCCAAAGCAGTAGGAAATTAAACTGAAAGATATGTTAATGTCTCTTTCTCAAACAAATCTTCGAATCTCTTTTCAAGCTATTACCAATACTAGAAGAAGAAGACCACGTATCTAAATTTATTTTTATTTTTCCTTTACCTTTTACTACCTACTGAAAACGATAAAAGGCGGTCAATCATTGGCCCATTGGTCGTTAGCACTACTGATGACCACAAGGACTTGTGTTCAATTCCCTGCTCGGGTAAAGTGTTAAGTATTGGATATTTTAATTCGGGGTTGCTCAATAACAGCCCAACCGGCGGCGGCGGGCGGCGTGACGGCGCGGCGCGGCGCGGCGTCTGGATTTGTGCCCGGTTTATGGCTTTAAACATAACTGGCGAAATATGGATTTACTATAGGTACATCTGCCTAACCCTTTCGGGAATACAGGCATGATGTTAGGTATGGAAAACCCTAATACCGCAAAAAACTTTCAATAAATAACAACCTAGGTGAGCTTTAAGTAAAACTCCTTTACTCGTAACTGTATTCTCTGCATTATACATTGGACATCGATTGCGTCCCCCTCTCATTATATCGATTATCGTTCACCTAGCCGACTCGATACTGTCAACTCGAATGTTTCGCAACTCGACTAACATTCTCACGACAGCTGGATGATCACGATTCGTGTTAATGGAAGCCTTTTGGTTTATTAGACTATGAATCGTGTGTTTGTCAGTAAATTAGTTACTTTTGTGTGTGGTAACAGTGATGTTACAATAGTTACACATTACTGTGGTTTATTTTGTTGTCAATTGTGTATATCTTAAACCTACTGAACTCAATCAAAGTTGGATTTAACTGCTAAGCTGTTTTATGAAGCTAGTTGTGTGTTTCTTGTGGATTCTTCTTATTTTCATTAATTTCTTCAAGCGTAGACTTTATTTAATGTTTGTTGTTTAAGTATCTCTCCCCCTGTGAGTGAGGGTGATATTCAGTATTATAGACATCGCACTTCCCTCCTCTCAATTTTATGATATTTACCACTCTCCATTTTTCTAGGAACATAGCGGTTCAATTAATTTGAAATCTTTTAGTTGGATTGATCTTCAAAGAGACATTTTTCAAATTCTTTTCTTTATCAAGTCAGAACAAATCATACCTCTTGAAGCTACGGCACTGTTCAGACTAATAGTTTGCGTAGAAAACTATATTTAGAAGATTCCATCGTGCAATGAGCAAATCAAAATTATCCTTAAGAGCGCTTACACGGGTCGACTAGCGCCACTCCTTTAAAAACGTATTATCTCGTGACTGAGAAGGAATTTTGAAAAACGGCTCAATAAGCGACCTCGGTAAGTGTGTCAAGATTTTTCTATTACCTTTTATAAACTTTCATTTTGAGACACGAAGCAACAAAATTCGATGTAAACAAAAGCGGCCACATTCATTTAGATCCTATTTTGTTGCTTCGTGTCTCAATATGAAAGTTTATAAAACGTATTAGAAAATTCTAGACACACTTACCGAGGTCGCTTATTGAGCCGTTAAAATTCCTTCTGAGTCACGAGATAATACTTTTTTAAAGGAGTGGAGCTAGTGGACCCGTGTGCGCCCTCTTAAGGTGACGGACATATTTTGGCTAAGACCGTACACAACTCTAGGTCAGGCATAAACTAGCTTCCAGAGAAAACCATAATGTGGTTGATATTTTAAATCTGCACCCCAATACACACAAACACGATCAACACAACTAAACAATTTAATCGATCCTCTTACCTGCCTATTTACAAACATTACTCCAAGATCCACTTATCCCGAAATTCGTGAACAATACGCAAGGGTACGATTCATCGATTGTACGGTAGAATACATTACAGATAAGAGAGATGAATCGGGCTCCTTTGACGGATCGCTTGCCAGGGACTCGGCAGCTGAGCAGCACTCGCTCAGCCATGGTCAACTGATAAGGAGGCTAATACGAAGTTACAAGGGTTCACAGTTCATCGAAGAAAGCGTTTACTTTGGACGACGGGTCTTCAATATGTTAGATGAATTGTCAATGAGGTTGGGTCAACGAAGATAGAGTCGCAAATTGAATTCTCGTGTTCAATAAACACTTTGGTATTACTTATATTGAAATAACCTTCGTGTTTAAGATGAAATAACATTTACAATAGTGCAGTTGATATGAAGTGGACGAATTTTGGGAAGATTTAAATAAACAGAAAAACTTTCCAAATGCAGACAATGTTGCGAGCCTCAGACCATATTTTACATACCCTGATTGACCATAAATTACTGACCAACACACACTGATGGTCCATTAATTCCCCGCTCCTGTAAAAGGACCATCACGCTAAGTATGTCAGTACAGTGTTCCACTGATATTAAAATCATAGCGGTGACATTACATTATTTTGCATCAGGCCCGACGGCTTCAATAAAAGCGCCATTTGTCTCGGTTACAATGCACTGATGAATTAAATTTGTCTGGCTGTGTGTGTCCGTTCAGCGAAGGAGGAGGTGGGACAGAAGATCCAACATGTTGTCCCTGGCTTAGAATAGGCCTACGAGGGCTTAGAATTGGGCTTGGGTCAAATAGGGCACAAGAGAGCGAAGAGGCAGCGATGCTTTCCAGCAATTTGAAGTTCCAAGAGGCTCTCACCATATTTTGACCTGTGAGTTTTAGTCGGTAGGAGTCCGACAAACCCTACTTAGCAGTACCGTACCCACTGCTTTGTTCAGTACTAGATCCTTCTTGAGGATTTCTACACCACAAAAGATAGACCCATTAATAATCGTTTACGCCTCCTTAGTTGAACTTCTGAACCTAATATACTTCGTGATCAATGTTCATAGTACTGCTTACTAATGCTAACTAATTCGCCGTCTTCCTAGTATTTCCTTACTATTCCGGGGCGGTTATCGACTACATAAAGGTTAATAGGGGTCAGATCACTTGATCGCTGATGGTGCAATGTAAAAGTAACATAATTATGATTTAACCATAGTTCTGAATAGGTTTTTAATGATGCAACCATTTTATACGTTAAATGGGGTACTTAACGTTATGAATTTATTATTTTATGCCACGCCCGATAGAAAAGGCGTTTATAGGAATTTATTACCGCACAGAGTCACGTGGGCCACTTGTTCAGCTATTAACGTTGCTTTGTTGCTTGTGCGCGTTAGTTAACAGCACACCGACTTACTTAGGTGCCTTTTGCATAAACGCAATTCTGTCAGATCAATTTCGTTTACGATTATAATCGTAAACTGCTAGCTACAATACTGCCATCTAAACGTAAATAATTTATTCTTAACGATCTTTTGTCTACTTCATTCCAAATCTTCATTGGCATTAATTGCCTACTGTGGTTTCTAGAGACAAGCATAAACTTTAATTGATTAATCTGATTTATTTTATCACCTCAGGCGAACAAGCGATTCATTATCGAATAAATAATAATAAGAATAGCACATACTTTCAAAATAAACAGTAACCAAACATCACAGGTGCTCAGCCAATTCCTTCAGCGCACGTCTGTCGAACCTACCTACTTTCCTTCATTGTACTCTCAAGCACAATAAGCAATAACTTAACGACTCTGCAAGTAAATTTAGCTTCGACACAACAATATTAATAATTTAAACCATGTTGCGTATGGAAATCGCTTTTAAATTACTTAAGCTATTAATTTAACAAGTAAGTATGTAGTTATGTGGATACTGACGATAATGAAACAGCTAATAAGTAGGAATAGGTACTTATAGAAAGTAAATTCCTAATTTACAGGTGCAATGCAGTAGGTAATACTTCTTTTCGGGTGAGAAGTGCCTGTTCATTTAATTGAGTGTAGAGCTATTTATACTGTGCTTTTTATTTGAAAGGATTCTAAGTATTTTGCTTTGTCGTTATTGGCCATTATTGCTCTGCCTGGGGTCTCGCAAAAGGCAACAGGCAACTGATATTGATGAATGATGATAGGAAAAGGATAGAGCAGCATCCGTATCTCAAAACACAATCCTCAGAACCTAAGTATCTATAATGTAGGCACGTATAGCTTTCAAGAGTAGATTTTTAAAGTAACTGTTATTTTCGTTCCGATCACATTTAAAATATCCGTAGACATGAAAAACACAAAAGTCATTCTGTCTCCTCAAATTCCACTCATCAATAATGGCCGCTGATAAAGTGGCCAGTCGAAAAAAAACAACTAATCATCGTTAACTCAATTTGAATTATTCGAAAATCTAAATGTATTATTTACCGCAGGGGTTGTCAGCCCACGTTGTGATAAATCAAACGGAATAAGAGCGAGTGTATATCTGTATTGAACTGTCTTTACTCTAAAACATTGAGTTAATAGTGTTCAATAGAGAAAGTGTCGTTTTTAAGTCAGTATGTGTGTGTGTCAGTGAGTCGGTTAACATTTTTTTTTTTAATCTTATCCTGCACTGCTCCACCGCTGAGCAAAGGCCTTCCCCAAATCCTTCCAAGCATCCTTTTCTAGGGCCACCTCGATCCAATTATTATCCAATGGTTAACAATTACCTTGTTTATCAAAATATCTGTTAGTCAATACTATGTCAAAGTGTTGGCACGTGTAAATCAGGCTCTGTGTGGAGAACTAAATGTACACAAGACGACATATCAAGCTATACATTTCCAGTTTCAGCTGACCTCGCATTGTATAGGCTTTTCATACAATGAGAAGTAAGCTTATACTGGATAGCTACTGCTTAGCTATACATAGCTTGATAAATGTCCTCGTGCGTACCCAGAAAAAAATATAGATCTATTTTCAAGTAAATATTTGTGAAGATATAAATTCACGTGAAAATATTAGGTAATCCTCTTCGAATTTAGCCCAGACTCATGTTTCTGTCATCAACATCATTTGACACGACGCGTGACGCTACATCTTGAAAAAACATCTATTTTCCTCACAAATTCTTATCATGTCAGCTACAAAAAGCGTCATGAATGAGTGTTTCAAGCTGAAATTAATAACACTAATAATACACATGCTTAGGCCATTGCCGTAACGGCCAGACGCTGTTCAGCCACGCGACGTTCTATTTTCAAATTATAACAAAGCGTCGAGCGCGTTCCGATTAATTTGTCATACTATCATCGCGTTCCGTAGCAAAGGAATATTTATTTTTATTACAAACAGCCTAATCTTCATCTCGGTGAAAGATTTATAACGTGTAGCGGTTAAGGCAATTATAATTGTGGGCGCAGCAGGCGAGGAATGTAGCGTATTTGTTGCTGGCGACGTTTTTTTTTAAAATTTATTTTGTTTAACTTGTTGCGGAAATTAATGTTTGTATTCGTAATTGTTGTGTCAAGTTGTGGAAATTTAATTTGTATGATTTGTTGCCCCGTTAATTTTATTGGTGTTGTTTTAACAGCCGTTTCGCTTCTCCGTGAGAAAATAATATCATTACCGTGCACGTTTCTTCGACCGCTTTTGTTTTTAAAAGAAGGCTTACTTACGTATTTACAGATTCTCCGAAGCCAAACACGGAAAATTTTAAAATACCATGCAGTACTTTTTCCTCTTATTTTATTCCAGGGTCTTCATTGTTGAAAAGGATATAATTACATATTATTTTCAATCAATACGGGGAAGGAGGCTGGCGTGTCGATAATGCCGAGTATCGGGCGCCAAGTACAAGTGTGATACTGCCTAGAGCTGCTCTACACTTAATTTCACTGCAATATAGTGAAGTGAGGTAGGAGAAGTAGCGAATTAATTACTATTTTAACACTTGCTTACACAGATTTTCAAAAGTTACACATCTTGTTTTAAAAGTGACAGTGAACTTAGTATTAAAATAGTTTTAATGTAATTTTATTTCTAACTAGCTGACTTGGCAGACCTTGTCCTGTCGCAAAACGGCGGAAATATTCCAATCATATTGGAGCTTTTAAATTCGAGCCGTTTGGGGTTGAAACTCTAGGGCCATGGGGTCCGACTGCCTACTTTGTTTTTCGAGAGATTGCCAAGCGGTTGGACGACTCTTCGCGTGACCAGAGGGCTGGCCTAATTTTCAGCCAAAGAATCAGCATTGCCATAGAACGTGGCAATGCTGCCAGCCTTTTGGGCACTTTTCCTGATGACAACGATGCGGACGAATTTTTCCTTTTTTATATAAGTACTTGTACATATTAATATTTTAAGACTGTTAGCTTCTAAATTATGTACTATACTATATGTACTTAACAAATATTTTAGATTTGATTTGATTTAAAACATTAAGATCTGCCAAACCGACATACAATGAAATTATTTATACAGCTATGCGCCTATCACTTGCACCACACCCAAATGCATAATTCTCTGGCTAGAGTCACGAGCGATGACTTTTAATAGTAATATGATGGGTCAGGCCGGCGCGCGGCGCGCGGCGCGGACGCAGCTAATGCGTTCGTGTGTTCCAAATCATTAAGTAGATCGAACTGGCTTTACAATATCAGATGTACCTATAGGTACCTACATTTATGTATGTATATGTAGATCATGTTAGTCAGATTTAAGTTTTAAGATACCTATATTCGAGAGGATGTCGAGCCTTTTGTGTATTAGGTAGTATGTCGGACTAAATAATTAAGCTTTTTGAGGAAAAAGGGGCTAAACTACCCAAGAAGACTAGTCTACACTAGAAAGGGCAACAATCCATTATGATTCGACTAACAATAAAAAATAACTGCAGTTTTTTGGTCATGCAACCCTTAACGTCTGTCGTAATAGTCCGTCAACGAAGATACGCGCGGACCCGTCCGAAAGTAGTTCGATACTTAGAAGTGAACCCTACTCCCTATTAGTTAACTTTTTCGAACAGGCAAACACACATCGGGAGTAAGGACAACTGTCAAATCGTATTGTCATTAATTTTTAGTTCGGGCCCCGGACTAATCTTATGTCAGTAAGTGGTAAGAATAATGAAACGCCCGTAACTTCGGCCGAAACTACGGCTTTCGTGGCAAGGGTGTAGGCGGAGTTACAATACCTCTGCGCACCATTGACCGAATCACAGAAAAAATGTCTGCAGCCTTCCTGTACTTTTGTTTAAGAACGTAGAAAATTTTCTACGTTTTTAATCAAAAAGGACTTTTAATCCTGAATCTACATAATCTGATTGAAGGTGCTACCCGCCTACACCGAGCAGTATCTAGTAATAAATCTGTGGAGATTATCAGAGTCGTTTATAAGCTGTTAGACAATGGCGGCCACTTAACGACCACTATCGCTGATCGCGCAGATAGCCGCAGATAACTCGTCTTGTTTCTATTAACTGCTCTTAATTTATAATGATTATAAATCTTTGGTTTTGTAGTAATGGACTAATGTGGAGTATTTCAGTGTAGAATAAAAAAAAAAATAGCTACTAGCTTCTGTCTGTGACTTCGCCCGCGTGGCTGTCAAAGTTATCATACGGAAACGTTCCCGTGAACTTTTTAGCCCGGTAGTAAGTACCTACTACCGGGCTAAAGAGTATACTATGCCCTAACTCAGGTCCCCAGGAATCCCAGGTCTACCTGTGTGCCAAATTTCAGAGAAATTCGTCCAGCCGTTGTGCCGTGAAAAAATTACAGTGAAGACAGACGGATCGACAGAGATACTTTCGCATATTAAGCACGCTAGATACGATGTTTATGTTTAAAGTTTCTCAAATAGGTCAAAAGGTACTTACCCTAGATCTGTCTGGCATCCGACAGGCAATAAGGACAGTAGTAACCTTCTGCAAGATATCATGGTTTAGAAGAATCAGCTTTCCCCGAAATCCCGAAACTAAAAGCCTTATTACATACATTACACGATATTTAGGGACTCTTTCCCTAAATCGAGATGAAGTAATAAGAGAAAAGGAGGATCCCTTTTAAAAAACACATCACCTCAATATCGGGCCCCAAATATCGTATAGTGTAATAGGGGCTAGGGGTTGAACACTTTTAATCATTTTGCGGGACACTAAATGCTGCCAGACGGAATAAAATAACAATAAAACTTCCATTGTGTCTCGTTCAGTGTCTTTCAACCGATTAAAAACCAGTGCGCTCCTCTTGAGATCATCAAGCCTCTGGAGAAGATGCTAGAAAGGTCTAGGACACATTTCGGTACGCACCAAATCTTGACTACGTCTTTCTTTCGTGGCAACAGCTTTAGTGAAGCTCAAGTAAGAACTAAGACTGCAGCTAAATTAAAAATAGTGTCTTTCGCATCAATAATGGAATTTTACGTATTTTACAAGCAAACCATGGGAGACTCACTTGTTTCATGATTGTTGTGTGTGACACAGTGTCGGATAGCCGAATGTCATGATTTTTAAATGTTAATAAGATTAGTAGTGATTTTAAATACTAAATATAAAATTGAAAGTATGTGATTTGCCTCAAATGATTTTTTATCAATGTAGCCATATATTATGAAGTTTAAACAGTTACAGAAAAAGCACTGGTTTTTTACCGAAACGCAATGGAAATATGTATGATGTTTGGAACATCGCCTAGTTTCTAAGTTAGTTCTCTTCGAGGTTTAAAATCAAAAGGTTGTCTTCAAGAAGTCTATATTGATATTATGATGAGTACCTACCTAATTTGATAGTTTGTTAAATATTGCTATATACCAAGAATTGAAATACACAAATATTTATACTGGAAAAGCTTTGATCAGTTCACTAGTACAACAAAATAACTCACAAACATTTAATTCAAGCTTCAAGCTCAATAAATTAACATTTGTAAGCCAAAGTTTACTGCCAGAGATAGTCTCAACAATGTTTTATTCCGCTCAATAATATTCAAAGACGGAATTAATCAAATAAATCGATGTAAATTAACAAAGCAGGCATTGAGACTTGGTTTTATCTGCTTGATTTACGAACGTACTTAACCTTCTGGCCATCGAGTGTACAGTGACTGCCACCCAGGCCGGCTCATAAATTCTTAATACTCATAAAATTGATCGTTTTTATGATCCTCATTTATGAATGTTATTGTAGATTGTACAAATTACTGATTTTGCATGCAACTATTCAAATAATACTGGGCCTATACATATTGATGATGGAGAGAAAGTCTGACCTTCCAAATTCATCTAAGTGATTTGTTAAAAATTGCTATCAATAAAAAGAGGCCATGTTTTTCAGTGGCCAGTTACGAAAGTTTATAATCAGAAAGAAGTAAGGGGTTTGAGTTTTAGCAACATGTACTTAACTTTTTACTGTAACTACATTCGAATGAGCAGTTATACAAATAATTCGCATAAAAACAAATAATTCTGCAAGTACGTTGTAAAAGACCGACACCGTGTTACCGACAATATGACGTGACAGTATAACGTGTAAGAGTTGTAGGTATGTAGGGCAACATGACGTCATTGTACACTTGAATGAATTACCTAAAAGAACAACTTTGAATGCCAGACAATGCTCGTCAAGGTTAGATAAAATTATCTTTTGCCATAGTATTGTAGGTGGTAGCCCATTCATGAGTCTCATTACAACAAGAAAGACGAACAAAGATGTCAGACTCAAACTCAAGGCATTTATTGAAATTAAACAAGGAGTCAATTAGTCAAGGAGTCGATCAGCTACTCAAAAAGTTGAAGCTAGTTGCTCTATGGCAAATAACGAGCAAGAAACTCCAAGATCACTCTTTGCATCAAGATATATTAAGTACCAGAAAATATAATACCTTGCGGTAGCAGAAATACCCTTGAAGTTAATATTTGCGTGAAAGAAAATCACGGATTTATCAATAATATCTTATCTAGCTGTCAGACTACGCAACTTATAAACGCAGTAAATAATTACCTGCGAGGCGGTTAGCTACCAGCTAGGCTTACATAGATTATCATATTAACACCGATAGATAAATTCAATTAATTTTTGCTATTGCGTTAGACGTTAAGACGCCGAGAATGGCTGTGGAGTTGAAATTTGCTGGGTAAACACGCATCTTGATAGTACCAGTTAAGAACTTACAGAAATATTGACTGTAGACAATCGTGGATCTAAAATGATTGGATAGAAATCGACAGCGAACTCAACACTTTTTCTTCTGGCAAGCAACTGAGTCAATCACAGTACTCAATGGAGAAGCACTAGCAGAAAGAGAATAAAGAAAGAATGTCGTAATAAGGAACGTTGAAGATGCATTGGTCAGTCAGTTTCTCAGTGTGAGTCTGAGAACACAGACAGCAGCCATCATAAATCAAGCCCAGGGTCAACACGTAGAAGAAGCTTCTCATAAAATAAAAGAACCAATTTAACAGACTCATATATTTACATGATCACAATTATTTCTAAACAGTCACAATCCGCCTCGCTAACAATACGTCATCAGTTCATCGATGGTACAGGACTTGTAGCAGCACTCGTCGACGGGGCCGCGCTTGCCGCGAACGCCAGCCAGCACGGCCGCCGGCGGCCCCCAGCGGCCGCGCTTGTCCTCCTCGGGCCCCAAGCACAGTATGGCCAGCACCTCGGCCAGGCGCCGCCCGCAGTATACGCCGCGCCCGCTCGCTTCCGGCGTGCCCGCACACACACAGCACATCAGCGCTACACAGAACAACACTAACTTCAACATGGCTGCTTTACTGAAGGAAGTCTTACTGTTCGATGTGATTGTCCCAATGGATGGGGGTTGAATGTATTCATCCCTTAGATTACTACCCTTATATACTAAAGGATAGCTCATTAATATGCACTTTAATTTTTGACATCTTAGAGTATGTAGGTTGTGGCCCTGACACTTCCCACTCTTTTCTTGTTCCTCTGAGTAAAATATTAGCCTACATAGACTTCGGTATTTATTGACTCGACTTATTATACGTTCCAGAGACTCGATAGTATCATTGCAGCATTCATCAACTGCCTATGTCAAAAAGTTGTCACCGTTACGAACTTTACTGCTATTCTATATGTGTTTAGATATCCTCGTATGTTGTGTTTTCGTGTCATCGCTAATTTTCTTTTGGAGAAATAATTGCCTTCTTCCTGTCATTCATAACATAAACGCAACGATTCTCCATGTTCAATGGCATTTTTAATAAAAACCACACTGATTTTGCAATATTATGTGATTTCTCAAATTCAAATCAATCAATCTTGGAGCTTAATCCTATGGTGTATGTGAGTTGGCACGATCCCAATTTTGGAGGGGCTCTATAAAAGAGAAATTGTTTGAGTGATGGAGGAAAACGCCTTTCATAGAACAATGACGTTGTTTGTGTCTTTAATAAAATTAAAGGTACAGAATGTGAGTAGGATGTTTCACGACCTACGCAATTATCAGGTGCTAGAAAATAAACTGAATATTAATGACCTACATTCAGGTATAAAAGGGTAGCAGTCAAAGGGAAGAACACATTCCAACCCCATCCATTGGGACAATCACATCGAACAGTAGGACTTCCTTCAGTAAAGCAGCCATGTTGAAGTTAGTGTTGTTCTGTGTGGCGCTGATGTGCTGTGTGTGTACGGGCACGCCGGAGACGAGCGGGCGTGGCGTGTACTGCGGGCGGCGCCTGGCCGAGATGCTGGCCATACTGTGCTTGGGGCCCGAGGAGGACAAGCGCGGCCGCTGGGGCCCGCCGGCGGCCGCGCTGGCTGGAGTGCGCGGCAAGCGCGGCGCCGTCGACGAGTGCTGCTACAAGTCATGTACCATTGATGAACTGATGACGTATTGTTAGCGCCGAATCTTATGATTATAACTGATTGGGAAATAATTGTGATGCTGTAATACATGATAAGTTTATGTTTAACTGAGTTTTTTTTTTTCATTCTATGTGCGCTAAAATATCCTGGGCCTGATTACAAAATGTATAAATCCTTATGAATTGCCGGTTTTTTTTTAGCTGCAGCTTTTCACTAGAAACCAACAAACTCCCCTATTAAATTCCTAATCCTTGACCATAATCACAGCACTAGGACATAAACACCGTTCCACCATCATTGCCTTCTAACCACCAGTTGGAAAGCTCCGCGCTAATCTAAAGCTCTTCAATATCAATAACCATCACTTTTCTCCACGCAAACGATGTTGCTAATACTGGCTATGTCGCTTTAACACACAATCATAGAGTCTGATTATTACAGAATTAACACGATCTTTGAGATCGTACCAACATAGATAATATTAGGGTTGAGTGTTATTGCGAATTAGTTGGTAAAAATTCACAGAAATTTCATAGTATCCTTAGCGAATCATAAAAATATTCTTGCCAGTTTATTCCATGATACCTTTGAATGGCAATACTAAAATATAAGCCAGTCACATCCTAGGAAGTCAGTCTCTTAACCAACCACCACAAAAACAAATTGTTAGTCAGTAAACTAATTATTTTTTTTACAGCGGCATGAGGTGTTCTTATAGTTCATGCCGCTTTCAGAAAAGAAGAAACATATAGAACAGAACAACTCAGACATTACCCTTGTTCCCCAGATCGAAGGTATCTATGAGGATTGCACCCCATATTAAACCAAAACGAGTTAAGGGGGATGCGCCAAGGTAGCCCGCGAAATCAATTTTTCCTACGTTTTTTGTCATTTGCAGGTCAGTATCAGGTTGTATGTTGATTAAAATATGATTCCCGAGCGTAACAAATATGTATATATAGAATTATAATCACAAAACTCATCAATACATCTCTATAAGTTTATATTACCCCATTGAACGACTATTTCATGAAATTTTGACATTTGAGGCCAATTCTAACTGAAGGAGTTGTATTGCTGCTTCTAATGATTATAATTTTATTCAGTAAAGCCATATTTGTTACGGCCGAGAATCATATTTTAATCAACATACAACCTGACACTGACCTGCAAATTGCAAAAAACATAGGAAAATTTGAATTTCGCGGGCTACCTGACACTTCTCCCTTAAATAGAAATATCGACCTTCCTATCCCGTGATCACTCTAGCCATAGTATTCTAATAGGGCTATCAAAGATTAAGTGTCACTTCATTCCACTCACAATTACCTCATTGAAAGTTGTTTACGTCCGAATAAACATGTAACAGATGAATACGCCGTCACCTCAGGTCAGCGGATTACCATTAAATCTAACTTATAGACTTGTTACATTCGAAGAATCCACTGATAAGATTTGATTTTCATGCAACATGAACTATTGAGAAGAATCTAAAGAGTGGGGACGACACAACAACATTAAATGAAAATACGATCCCCACTAGTTAATCAAAACACTTTAAAATTATCAAATTAGGTATTACACTAAAATTCAAAAAAAAAAAACTAAATGCGGAAATAATCTAAATTAAACGCAACAGCCTTTATAATATCGTTTACTAACCTCATCTGACCTGTAGGCACTTACGTGTAGTGTAAATAAATAGTGTGTGTAGTAGGCACCATTATTTTATTTGGCGGTCCCTTGTGTGCGTAAAGTTTAATTCATGTAGGTAACAATAATCTAACAAAAATGGCGTGCTGAACAAACTCCAGCAAAAACCCTAGATGTATTTCTCTCCTTTTCTTGCACAATAAATCTTCCGAATGCGGAAGTGATTAGTGATTACGAACAATTTTTGCCTACACTTACTTTGTTTAGACAAAAATGTCGGATTGACAACGTAGCTATCTTCTCAGTTTACTAAACGAATAGTGCGCTTCAACAAACTTTGTTTGCTTATGTTGATTGGAATTTTGTCGTTATGGTTATTAGGTCTAAATTCAATAAGCAATACAATACAATATTGTATTATTTTATTTTTGAGTACGAGTATCGGCATTGCCATACAACGTGGCAATGCTGATTCTTTGGTCAAAAAAAAGGCCAGCCCTCTGGTCACGTGAAGGCTTGGAGATGTCTCGAAAAACTAAGTGGGCACTCGGAGCCCACTGCCCTAGTGTTATAACCTCAAACGGCTCGAAAATATAACCTCCGTTATGATTGGAACATTTGTGCCTTATGAGGTTTTCCACACCTGCAGCAGCCGCCCAAGCACAGCCCGCCGTGCTAGGAAGATGGGATGGCGCGAGCATATCGACACATGTTGTATTCTACACCAAAGGCCTACCTAACTTCCAAAGCATATAAATGTACATATTATTGTAAGACTTTCAACTTTAAACAAAATTAATTGTATACCATGAATGAAATACACACAGATAAACTTTGTTCGTGTTTTCATTACTCTGTCATTATTCCCCTGTCATCTTTACCCAGGCGTCACTAACCTGCCATCATTCCCCTGTTATCATTACCCTGCCGTCATTCCCATGGGGGTCAGTTCACCATCGTGTCATGGTTTACAGCCTTACAGCTTACGTTTACAGCTGTCGTAAAGAAGTTACGAGCTATGCAAAGTTTTTGTGCTGCTAGCAACAAGTGGACGGTCACATTTGTGTTAATGTAAAGGACGGATTCACAAGTTGGTGTTACTATAGTAAAAGGTTTACAAAGGATCTAGAGACAGAAAGGACATAATGTGTGGTTGTGACCTAACTTTAGTATAACACGCATGTTTCATCTTAAAGTATGAACGATGTATTTTGCATTGATAATTTTGCCTGCGGATGTTTTATAGATTCTATAGAAAATATATGACTTAAAGTCTTCGAAGTTTTCCAATAGATATGGATGGATAGAAGTAGCGTGCTGCTGGAGGTGCCTTAATCCAGAAGTGGACTAAAGGATCAATTGCTACGTAGAAACAGGTAAGTAGTTGAGTTTTGGTACCTACCTAGTTAATTTTGTACACTTGATATTTAGACCAACTTAACCCTAATGGGACGCAACGAGTGTCGATACTCCTGCGCCATCCCATATTTCTGGCTCGGGGCGTGCTGTGCTGGCACTGCTGCTGCGACTGCGGAATACCTCAAGCAGCGAAAGTATAAATAACCTTATCGGCAATCATATTTTCGAGCTGTTTATTGGGGTTGAAACCCTCGGGCTGTGGGGTCCGAGTGCTCATAATTTGTTCAACGAAATCTCCAAACGGCCGGTTGACACTTCCCGTGACCCAAGAACTGGCTTTTACCTTGGCCAGAGGCTAAGCATTGCCATACAACGTGGCAATGCCGCAAGTCTCTTGAGTACAGTCGCCAGCAGGTCAAGCTACACGAAACTGTCAAATTTCTCCAAACGATTTTATACCTTAAAATGTTGATGGTTAAATTCAAAATCGAATTAGGAAATCTGACAGTTTGTGGTAACGTGATGTGCTGGCGACTGTAAGTACATTACCAGTCGACAGCGATGCGTAGGAATGTTTTGACGCCATATTTTAGTTTTTTAATAGTTTTAGTTAGGTTAGGTTATTATATTTTAATTTTAATCGTTTGTTAGTTAAATAAGTTAATAAAAATCGCATACCCTAACCGAAACTTAAGTAAGTAGGTAGACTTTACCTTGTATATCACCTTGAATTTACATGTGAATGAACACCCTACTGAAGCTGACTCAGAAACAATACCTATGTGATATTCAATATGGCTGAACTGCGCATACTTTGACATGCTAATATTATGTTCAAGAAACTGTGAACTAAAAGTGCCACATAAGTAGATACTTACGGTTTAAAAACTCTTTTTATCTAATCCGTAGTCTTTGGTAGGGTAACTAATAACTAATAACAAAAAAAACTTTTTACAAAAAAACAACCGACTTTCAAAAAAAACACTAAAAGAAGTGAAAAATAACTTTAATTTCGGAAGTCGGTGTCTTCGGTTTTGTATTTTCGTTTCTGGCCACCGACTTCCGAAATTAAAGTTATTTTTCGTCTTTTAGTGTTTTTTTTGTAGGTCGGTTGATGTTTTGTAAAATAGTTTTTATTATTCACTTTTTAGTTGCGGTACCTAACCCACACAACTTCGTATACCACTACATGGTGTGTAAATAACAGTGACAGGAAATTATTAACAGATCATCCATATAAACTAAGTGGAAAAAATATGCAGTATTAAGATAATTCAAAAACTACTGGTCAGACCTTGATCAAATTTAAACGGGACCACATGCAAAGCACCACCTTTCAAATAAATAAAAAAACATCCAAATCGGTGCACCCAGAAAAAAGTTATGAGCTAACACACATAAAAAAAAACAAAAAAAAACTTTTTGACAGAAAAAACAACCGACTTCCAAAAAATACACTACAAAGTGAAAAATAACTTTAATTTCGGAAGTCGGTGTCTTTGGATCTTTATTTTAGTTTTTTGCCACCGACTTCCGAAATTAAAGTTATTTTTCACTTTGTAGTGTATTTTTTGGAAGTCGGTTGTTTTTTTTGTCAAAAAGTTTTTATTTTTCACTTTTTAGTGGGATAGATAATAATTTATCGAAGTTACAATAGCCTAATGTCAACTGCTCATCACCTTTTACAAAATATTTTGTTTCCCGATGCAAGGAATTGAGGAGTTTATTGTTGAGGATTTCTCTTAGTAAAAAGCAGAAGAACTGGAGCTGATGATGAAGCCACCATCAGCTCCATTTCACCATATTATGCATTGTGATAAGCATAAATTGCTTAGCAACCAACGAAAGAGCATTGCTAGAGATGACGCGATTACGCAACTTAAATTCAGTATCAAATCGAAGCATCAGCATGACTAGTAGGTAGTGGTTGCCCTATGAAAAACTTCAATCTTAATTGGGTATTATTTTTGTACAACCTGAATATTTTGGAATATTGAACCGTATGAAGTAAGCCCAACAAAAGGTAACTGCTGTAAATCGTTGAGGAATTCCCTCGACTGTCTATGGTCTCCATCATCAGACCTGTAATGGCACTTATAACCCATATGGGTGCAAAGTTCTCATCAATATAAATGAATTAAGTCCAAACACAAGGTAGCTACTGTAAACCGTTGAGGAGTTCCCTTAACTGTCTTTCATCTTCATCATCAGACCCCTAATGACAGTCATAATACATCTGGGTATAGTATTCTCATCAATAAAAATTAATCAAGCCCAAACACAAGGTACCTGCTGTAAATCATTGAGGAATTCTCTCGACTGTCTTTCGGCTCCATCATCAGATCGATTCCAGACCTTCATTAAATTGTAGTTCTTTAAAATACTTAATGAAAACATTAACAAACGCACTAGGCGCTCCTACGATTTTCGAAGGTTCCCCTCGATTTCTCCGGGATTCCATCATCAGATCCTGGTTTCCTTATCATGGGACCACCCTTGAGGTATGTCCTTTCTAACAAAAAAATAATGATCCAAATCGGTTCACCCAGAAAAGAGTTCTGATCTAACACACATAAAAAAAAAAACATACAGGCGAATTGAGAACCTCCTCTTTTTTTTTGAAGTCGGTTAAAAAAAAACATACAGACGATTTGAGAACCTCCTCCTTTTTGTGAAGTCGGTTAATAACAGAAAAATGTCACATTATAACACAGGTATTGCACCAGAAACCTTGTGTGACCCAACATGCTTCAGAAACGAATGACCTCCGGCCACTTTAAAAAAATTGTAGGAACCTTGGTTATTAAAAAAATGCTGAACCGGAATAGTTGCTGTATATTACAGGACCTACAATAACTTCATTTTCATATTACACAAGTTATGCAAGACTCTAAATGAGAACTGACTGAGAACTTGCATATCCAGTTCAGATATTAATTAATGAATTCAAATTGAAACAATCGCTCACAAGACTTAGTTAATTACCTATTCAAATGTACAATTATAATGCTGCCTGCATTAGATACGCGTTAATGTAATAAGCTTTCATATTAATTGAATATTTAGTCCAAACACTGACTACGAATTGGAGTAAATTAATTATTCTTATTATCAAGCATATTACTCGTAGCTTAGCAAAGTTGTCTAAACTAATTATATAAAGACCGGTAAGTAGTCGGTATTCTAAATACCAAAAATTCAAGACAATCATATAACAAAATGTAAACGTTGTTATTATAATAAGTCATACATACAAAGGCTCGTGGACACTGGCGCGACGCGACAGTGTGATACAAAGGCACCGCGTGCCGCGTGACGAGCGGCGCCTTTGTGTCGTGCTTTCGTGTCGCGCCTGTTTGTGGCAGCCTTAAAGCTCTACAATTAATGGAACTCTTGCTGAACAATAATAAAATTTTATAATAAGGCCTGATTTTTCAACACTCAGATATTTTTTGTCTGGGGAATGAATATTGCGGTTTGACAGCTTTTTAAGGAACATAATGTCAAACTGTCATATTTATTCTTGACTGTGACTATTGAATAATAAGTCTTATAAAATGGCCTGAAAAAAGATTTTTCAATCATTAGATACATTTTACCTGGAGAATAAATGTGACGTTTTAACAGATTGTCCATACAAAAACTGTCAAAATGACATACTTATTCTTCGGATAAAAGTTAACTGGCGATTAAAAAACCGGCCCTAAGTTAATATAATTATGTAGCCTGTCTAAGCCACAGGTCAGGATCCAAAGAGTGAAACCTTCTCCGAATACTTTTTCCATGGCTCCGCAAATAAGAATGAGAGCTTCTAAACAACAAATATCTTAATTTGTCGACACTTTTTACCGAACATTATTGTATATTGTAAGTTGCCACATTTAATAAATCCTGTCTTCGACTATCTTGTACCTATTTATAATCTAATCATGTAACCTCTTTATAAAGTTACATTATATCAACAGTGCAAGCGTTGCTCTCATCGGAAGCCGTACTAACTAGTGAGTACAAGCAACAAACTTAAATAAGTATACCTATCCTAATATATGTATAGGCAGTCGGATTACAGATCGATCATGGCGTGACTGACAGCTGGCGCGTCTACTATGTACTGTTTTTATGTTCTATTAATAGAAACAACAAAAATGCAAATGTCTGTCCGTTAAGAATATAATAGAACAGAATACTCTTTATTGTGTACACCATAAATGTAGAAATTTTACATAAGGTGACACAATGGGCGGCCTTACCGCTAAAACTGATCTTTTACAAACAACCTTTGGATGGATTAAAGGGAGCGACAGAAACAATACTGCAGGTAGTCAGTGGTGTACCATTTACATATACAATAAATACATGCATACATAAAACATATGATACAATATTAAACATGAAACAAGAGCAAGGAAACTAAATGTAATGATGATGTTTTAGGAAAGAGAAAGTGTTTTTCAACCAGAATTATAAAAGTGGACAATGGTTCCCTTTTAAGGCTCTATACTATGTCTTATTTAATTAGCAGACCGGAAGCTTAGTGGTAAAATGACATAGGGCAAAAAAGTGGATTCATGTTTAATTAAAAACTGCACGAAAGCTGCAGACACAGTTAGGCACAGGCACAGTTAATAATATTATTATGAGATTTTGTGGTTGAAATGTTTATGAAATGTCACGATGGTTTGTCAACTCATGAAGGTTTATTAAAACGATATATCAATGCGTACACACGTAACCCAGTTCACAGGCCACTGACCATTTACGACCATTATACATACACATATTTGTACACGCGAAGAACTTTAAAATATGGCCAATAAAACCATTATAAGCTGTCAAAACGGTGTGTTACAAACGTAATAAACATACAGACGTGGGCAGGTCAGACAGACGAGCAACAAACTAAAAACCACTCAAAGAAACACCCACCATCTCGTAGGAATAGCACAAAGTTCGTGAATAACTTTATGTTTTATAATTTTCGTCGTAAAAAGATCACAACAGACGATAGAGTAATCGAATCTGCATAACAACAGCAACACGACAGAGTGCACTATGACTATATGTAAATATGTGTGTATTACGGTGTGTGTATAAATAAAAAGCCTATCGGACCACTCGGTGTCTAGTAATAGAGCCTTCAAATAAATTAGAGGACCCCTGCGGTGCGGGTATAGTCCAAGACATTAAATTGCGGCGATTTTGCCACAGTGAGGCGATGAATACATTAACCACTTATTTATATACAAGTCACTAAATATGTGGCTTGAATTATAATAAAGTATGTGCTTTATATTGGCTGGACAACTATGTAAGGTAATATTGCAGTTATTAGACAGCGGTATCTGATTTAATTTGCAATTATAGTTGTTACAGAGTTAGGTAATTCGTTCAACACTAGTACGAAAGTGAAATGAAAGCTAGTTGAGTAAAACTTTGTAAAACATTAAGATCTTAGCCATTATGGTAGTTAGCCCAACTGAATGAAATGGCATCAAAAGCACCAATTTAAAAGCCGTTGTAACTATACCATCCGATTGCTTTTTTGCTAACAATATAATAGAATAGATTATTTTAATTAGAAGATTATGGATGACTAGCTTTTGCCCGCGGCTTCGCCCACATGGAAGTCGGAAATTATCCCACAGGAACGTACTTCCGGGATAAAAAATATATTCCATGTTTAAATTCAGGTTATAAAATATCTGTGTGCAAAATTTGGTCCAAATCCGTTTAGCCGTTTTTGCGTTTTTGAGTATCAAACATAATACCTACATCCAAACATACAAACTAACACATTTATAATATTATAGTAGGATTTTCTGTCAAAGTTGAAGAGCTCTGTTATCCATCTCCGAAATAGTTTTTCAGACGAGTGAGTTAGCTTTTTAATGAAAGAGTACGCACTCCACCACCACGCAAACTTAAAGTTAGTTCACCTACCATATTATTGTATGTCTCCTCAATCGCTCCGCTCGCAACTTATGCCAAATTCTTGCACCACAAAGTTAGTGCGAGGAAAAATTATCGATAGTTTTTGTTTTTTGTTTGATGTCGACACCTATCGATGTCGCGTCCCTAGCCGTGTGAAATGGCACTAGTTTGCATTCGTAATTAGTTACCAGTTATTTACACATTAATGGTGTTTGGCAATTTTGTTTTATATTATTAATTTTACAGCTGTTTTCTAATGAGTGTGAGCTAGGAGATGGCAAAGTTGTAAATATTGTGAAGTGGAAAAGTTATAGCGGCTGTATTTTTCATTAATAGTTCTTCGTATATGGAAGGTGTGTAAGATATGTATAAAAGGTTTATAAAACACATTATTTTATTGATTGAAAGAGGAAAAAATAATTGCCCTCAAGAACAGTAATTTTAAAGTAATCTTGAGAGTAAATAATGCTTTATTACAGCGTAAACCGGTGGCTCAAGGTTTTCTTATTTATTTCAAATATTCCACTATTATTTTACCATAATCTATGTGAACTGTGGTCGCATCCGCATCTACAAAAGATCTTAAAGGCCATATATTTTCAATAAATTTTGCTATTTATGACTATACAAATAAAGTTTACTTTCTTTAATTTTCAATTATCTGTTCTGTTAATTTAACAAATAATCAGTGATGGTACTTACAGTTACGCAACACTGCGTGGGAGTTGACTGATCATCGATACTAGTGTCGTAATAACGTATCTATTGAACAATAAATAAGATTATTTTAGCCATACAACAAAAACCAGTCAAGGGCGAGTCGTTCTTTATTCTTTAGTCGATTATTGGAGCAGACGTAAGTGGAATCGAATATTGTGAAGCCCTTCATACTCAAGAGAAGAATTATTGCCCTAAGAATAACATTGAAAAGTATCAAAGATCTTATATTCTCATTTAGGTTAAGGGTCGGCCCTTCTATTTCGGCGTCGACATAAATACATACTATATTTAGCATAGGAACATCCCAATGTATCTCGCATAACACTTGAACTCAAACAAGTTGTCATAATATTTGAAAACAAAGACTCACCTGCTCGCGATGACCACTTTGATATTTACCACTGACAGCTGAACTGAACCCTCCAACGGACAGTTCTACTGGCTGATGAGATACATGGGGGCTGAAGTGGAGTGAACCCTCTTACTTTTGGAAAACGGCAGTTTTGTTCAATTTACGCCCAGATTTTTGGATACAAATATTGGCACCTTCAACAAACTCTGTCACTTTCACCGTGTGCTTTAATAATTAGAACATAAAGAGCCTGAAACTAACTTCATTCGGATGAGTCAGCACATAGCATATTCAATGTAACTCACAATTATCGTAACTAAACTGAAGTTAGCTTGCGACCAAGCCGTCACAATATAATTATGTCGAAAGGTCATTCCTATTCCGGTCTAATTGTAAATCTATTCGAATAATACTTACATGTAGCATTAAACAAACACCATTTTAATGAGTCGTTAAGAGCTTATATTAAGATGTTAATTTGATCTCCGCTTTAGAGCAGCACATAACTAATGTTTTAAAATTCTCACCGCACGCCAATAGAGAATTTTAATTACCTGTAACAAGAAACAATAAATTTGGTTAAGACAAAGTGTGAATAACTTAAGTGATACTACGTGCTAGAACTGTTTAATATAACATGTCACATTCATGATTTAGACTGAGAAAACACTGGGTATCCCCGCTTCATGGGCGCCAGCGCCGGCGCCGCCGCCTTTGCGTAATCATGAAACATTCGGGATTGAATAGTCATTAGATGCGTCGACTCGATTCACCTTTTCTCCTTATAAGTATAAAAAAACCACAGTTTTCAATTACTCGATCATATACCGATATATGCTAGATTTGTCCCTAAAAAGATCGAAATCCAACTTGTCATGTCAAAAAGCAAAATAATTATCATAAGCCAGCAAACGGCCTAGTGAACATCACGGATTAAAGTTTAAATTAGCAGTGACCACCAATGCGCACTTTTTGATAGGTTTCCAAGCAGTGACGTCACTAAAGCACGCCTTCTGGAAGAGAAACTACATAATCGTAAATGCACAAGCAGGTGCTATTGTCCCGAGAGCGGTATTCATTCTTACCCTGATACAAATCAAGGATACTAAAGTTTCATGCAGCATCCAAGCACTAGATCGCAAGCCTAGCAGTCCAACCAGCTGCGGCCATATTTATTCATATACCTACTCTATCGTAACTAAACCCCCTCACAGACATGGCCATACATTTGAGTGAGCAAAATATTCGGAATCCTCGCTAGTGTCAGATGGCTGCGCGCGCGCCGGTACGATGGCTATCCATCGCGTGGGAGGTACACCACTTTATGGCTTGTCCGTTGTTAAAACACGCTTGTGAATGGTTACCTGTGTTTTTCCTGTAGGAAGGACTCACGCAGGGTACCTTTACTTTTGTTTTTGAGGACAGGTTTCGCTGGCTTTTCATGTCACAAGAACTAGATAAGTAATTATGGTTGAAGTTTTAGCTGCTCAGATGTTTTGCAGCCAGGCCATCGTCTATCGAGGATATGGCGAAGTTATATGGTTCAGACTAAATTGGACCTAGTACTATATGTTAAATGTGGTATAGTTTCCAGCATTTATTTTGTTAAAAATATCATCAGTAAAATGTGCGTATAAAATATAAGATGTGTAAATATTACAATATGTTGCTAGGTATATGGCAGCTGCAACTGGCAGTTAAGATAAATACACACATACACACATTTCCTTAAGAATTCAAACGTCAGTTACTACTATAATATCGTCGAGACATTCCGTCTAGATTTCTATCGCGCTCTGGATCATCAACAGCGGGTTACACGCACGTGGGGCGTGTCGTCCTCACAACTCTACCTACCTAGGTACATGTGTGATGTGAGGTGAAGCTATCAGGAAAGGACAGTTATTAATAGACTGCGTCTGCGGTGACTCATGGTCTATATTTGTAATTCTTATTGCAAAATAATGATAAGTTTTCTCTACAAAGTTGGCAGGTGTTATATAAACTATTTCACTAGACAACGAGCTTACATAACCCGCCAAAGAAATGCAACATTTTCAATTGTCACCAACCCGCTTGCCGCATGTACTGAGTGACTATAGAACACCTATGTATAATTATAAAACATCTATGTATAACTGTAGAATACCTATGTATAATTATAAAACACCTATGTATAACTGTAGAATACCTATGTATAATTATAAAACATATACGTATAACTGTAGAATACCTATGTATAACTGTAGAATACCTATTTATAACTAAAGAACACCTATGTATAACTGTAGAGCACCTATGTATAACTAAAGAACATCTATGTATAACTGTAGAACACCTATGTATAACTATAAAACACCTATGTATAACTATAAAACACCGATGTATAACTACAAAAAAAACACCGATGTATAACTATAGAACACTATGTATAACAATTTTATATTTGAAATGGCTACGTTAAAAAAAGATAACATTTAAAACAAAGGCTTCGTAGAGGTGTCAGTTATGTATAAGAAGCATTATGGGATAGTTCCAATAATGCTTCTTATACAGAACTGACAGTATATAAACATCCTTCAGCTAAACTTGTACACAAAACTTATCGAAATCACACAGGACCATGGGCCCTTGTATCTATTAAAATGAAAAAGACCAGATATTTCTCACTGGTTCCCATAAAACTTATGATCGCTACAACCCCATGCATTGCACTACAATATTATCAGGTCCTGTAGCACTAAAACATAAAGTAAAGGATATGTAGGACTCTTAACAGCTAATGGCAGCACATTTGCATTGACAGTTGGATATCAAATGGTTACTGCCTCAAGGTTGATAGCGTAAAAAATGTTCTGAGAGTTAACTGATACTGTAAATTAGCTCTATGCTTGTGGAGTTAAAGGAAATTATTTATTTTGTAGAGACAGGGATACTCGTATTAATTACGGATTGCATCTAAGAACATCGTGCTAACGTCATCGAAAGATTATTTAGGCAGGTGGCTGCGTTTCTAGAATCGACTAAGTTTAATATTTCACGGTTGATATAAAAACTCCTACCTTGATGTGAACAGTTTTCATCACACGTGCCGATGAAAACAAAAATTGGATTACGTATTATTCTAATACCTAGGCATACAAGGAAGCAATTTCGTTAAACTTCTAAGTATCCCACAAAGTTTCGTACAAAATTGGTCCATAAGGACACAGTTACACACACAAGTACATAAGTACTAAAGTGTAAATGTTTCTAATCAACTAAGCATGGTATTATAATTATGTAGGTAGGTATATTATTCACACACTAATATGGGTTTTATTTAATCGTCCATTGGTCCTAGTTTTTCCTTTTGGGGATGGTTAAGAAGCGATAAACCTTGAATTACTTAGCGATTGTCGTTAATGAGTACATTTACGAGGCGAACAACGCGAGATGATAAAATAAACAGCTCATACATTGTAGTTTTGCTTTTATTTTTCTTCTAGATAGAAATGTAGTGATGACAGTCTGACCTACAAGAAAAAAATACGACATTTTAATAGTCAAGAAATGTTACATGTTTTCATCACCACCGGTCACCGATTGACATAAAATAATTGTGGAGTCATCATCATCGCTCAGCGTCATCGTCATCTTCGCTGATGAATGTAGGTAGATGAAGCAGACAACATAGGTCAGAAATCATTTCGAAAATCGGTCCTGTGTGTTCATTCACTCTGAACATTATGTCGTGCCGCGGCAATATGATTAGTCTGTCATCGGTCTGCAAGGTCGGTACCGGTACGCATTCGGTTAGTTGGTCACTTGATACTACGCCTACAGGCAGCTATCTACGCATTTAACTCCTATAGCAACGAGAAAACTTTCGCACCCGGAACATATCAAATGTCACAGTTACGGACAAATATCAGATAAGCAATTATCTTTAAACCGCTTACTTGCAGGCGGTAACCTTTAGTTAGAGACGTCTAATGATCAGTTAAATAGAAAGATAACCAGCCGTTTTATTCAAAGATTACAGATAAGACGTTAATTTTCTAAGTTCTGCTGTAAAATTAATCCTGCAACTTCTAAAGTTCATAAAATGAACAGCAAACGATCCTATTTAACAGCTGTAAGTAAAATTAAAACATTTATAATTCTACTTACATCCCTTCTATAACCTTATATCAATTTATACGTGAGTTTATAACTATCCTATATTGGCATCGCATCTATACGATATCTACGATATGATATTATTACGGAAAACACAATTTTGATAAAATGTTGTCCTTCTGGGCAAATTTAGTTTGTAACTTCAAGGACATCAAGTCCTTGTCATCTTAGAAACCATTAAACATTACGAGTCTCTAAAGCCGTGACACAGCGATTGTGACATAACCTTCAGAAGGATTCCTCCAAGTCCAAAAGCACTGCAATCTTTCGCGAATCTGTCTCAGCCTTGTGCCAAATGAGGTGCTTTGTCTCCGTGACATATTTGGGCAATAACACCAACACGTAACACGTCTGTTCTACTTTCCCCGAATTTAGATCTTTTTCTGTATTATAGACGTGTTACATCAAAGTCTAGAATTGGATATTGTAACAGGATGCTTTGGATGATGTTAAGTTTAGTACTCGTAAGACATTTTCAGACCGAAAAGCCGTATTACATCTCAAAAGACCAACTTTAGAGTTTTTGAAGGGAAACGTTTTAGGCGGCGATTCGATAAATTGGATGAGAATTGAGAGTAGGTAATATTTCAAAGACGCGTCACGTTTAGGCACATTTCGTTACATGAAAGAGAAGAAAGATATAACTCTCTCTGTCTCTCACACTAAATCTCTCTAATTCTTAATTTTTTAAGAAGTTTCACTTCTATCACGTGTACGGTGCTGCACGTGCAGCTGTTTTATTGGAGAATTTATTGGACACCTATTGAAAGATCAAACGAGAAATTACCGTAATTATCACGCACTCGACGGATTAGTGATATGTTTATTGTCATCATGCTATTGTAGGTACTTGTTATATTGTGCAGATTATGTTACGCCATCGCCATAGTGTTTCTGCACAACCTCAATATTAGCTCGAACGTCGCTATTATTAGAAAGGTCGGAATCGGATCGGAGCTCGCGATCCGTTATTATTTCCGCATCGGGAACGTACCGTCGCTCATCTTGACGGGAACTACCCCCTCGGGATGAGAATAAGTGGCCTATTATTTTCCGGGAAACACCACAAGCCCTTTCCCTAATTTCATCGTTATGATGCGGAATAATAGGGAGGAAAAATATCATAGGTAACATGTATAAACCAATATATTTACCTTAACTAAGTACATTTAAGTACTTCCATATCCAGAAATGTATTAACAGAACAACAAGATAATAAGTCTATATTTCGCGAAGATAATTTTTGCTTACCTAACTCAAAAAGATCCGTGAAAATCATAAATAAACTTTCATACCTACAATTCCAGAAATAGAATGACCCAGCTCATTAGTACCCAGGTACTCTCCCTATGCCCTACAATTAGTACCTAACACCAAGTTTGCAAGACGCAGAGCATGTTAACTTAGACCAAACGCGGACCCACAGTAAGTACATTGAGTACATTCCCGATACAGTTTCACTTAGAAAATTTATTATTAAGTAAGTAGATAAATAATGTATAAGTTACGTAATAAATACTTACAATTTATTGCGCGCCTCGCTCGTTTGAATGGGGAAGAAGTTAATCGATGCATTTGTGAGGAGCGGCCTTGGTAATATGAACATATGTCTTCCTGCTGTTTATTAAGCCTTCAAACGGTATCAGGATTAACTGTTACAGAGTCTTTGTATTGAATACTTTCAAACGATTCATGTTTTACCTAGAAACCATTGTATGCAGAACTTTGACGGAGTCAATGAAATAAAACAAAACATTCCAAAAGCTAAGTACCGTGCTGAAAATGTCAACGATCCTGTGTGTTATTTAGTTATGTATTTAGTCAACCAGAACCACATATAGCCACTTACACTTGTGAGATATATAATAATGAGAATGACGCATAGCATAAAGTAAGTCTGCAGTAGTGTGCTAGCTAGCTGACTGCGTCCATAAGGACAAACCAATACAAATCAAAACATCTTGTGTCATTAAAAAAAAGTATGTTAATAGACAGCCACAAAAGAAAATTCTCAGAGAAAATGCAGGAAAGTGAATAAATTATTCACTGCCGACACAAACAGTCATCGAGTAACAAATTAACAACCGTTTAAGACCGTCATCTTCGCAGCAAATATGCATAAACGATTGCAGTAAACACTTTAACACTCTCAATTACTATTTAAACATATCTAAAGTCACACATATCATGGCGTTCTTCAAGTATTTATGTCAAAATGTGACGCTTTCTTGTTTGGTCACACTTTCGCGTTGTGAATATTCATAAAATGTCTGCCAACATACGCAAGAGCTTGGCGTCTGTTGGTGAACACACACCGTCCGAAGGTTTTCAAGAGGTTTTTGCTATAAATGTTCGTGCTGTTGAATAATGTGGACGTTTCCTTGACAAGCGGTTCTGGGTGGACCAGCCATCTTCCGTGAGTCGTAAGTTCGTAACACTGTCCGTCCGTCACGTGAGCAAAATTATAGGTTGTGTCTAAAAAGTTGCCGACGTAATAGTTAAGGCTCCCGCAATCCGGCGCGACGCGATTCTAGTAGAACAATTTCTGTGAAAACTTCAGAGAAATTGTTCTACAAGAGTCGCATCGCGCCTGTCTGCGGGAACCTTTATAATAAGATACCTTACACACAGGTAGGTATCATATATTTGGAGAAAATGGTTAAAGCTACTCCTTTAAACTATAATAAAACCCGAACTCTTCCTATGCGTGCAATGATCAATTGATAAACGTGCTCTGAGGTAAAATGCTCCCTCTACAGCTTTTACGAACTTATCATTGATATTAAAAAGATGATCAGCTCGTTAGTAAAAATAACAAGAAAATTTAGATTTTGTTAAATGATAAATGATTTTATTTCTGTAAGTAGATTTGTACAAACACTTTTACACGTCAATCATATTTTTAAACTATGTATGTAGTTGAGGTCGGCGTTTCCTATCTCACTACTCTGAGAAGAAAGGCCGAAACAAACTCAGAGGTCACAGTCTCTTTTAAAGTCCAGACATAATCTTGGTCAGATCATGTGAAGACCATTTAGATTGGTATCTGAAATGGTCTTTTGAGGAAAGAACCACACAGATTAAGTGGACCTGTCCAGTCAGTGCACGCATTTGTCAGTAACCGTGCAGCTCAACTCAGAACTTAAGGTTGTTACAACTATAATAACTGCTAAGCTCTTTTCTAATTAATTTAGTAATTCATATAATTCATAATTCATATTTTTTATTGACTAATTTATTTAATGATTACTTTGACATTTAATTTTATCAAAAAAATGTGCTTGCTGAAGTGTAATGAATGATACGTAATATTTAAAGAATACTGATGATTTAATAAGTACCTATATAATTTTAATAATGTAATTTTGATGAATATTATCACGGTTTATGCACCATCTCTTCCTACCAATTTGTACGCCACTTTATGCAGCTGAACATGTTAGAACTTTTCTGTATCTTTTATTATCTTGCATGCAATATATCATGTACACCATGTTTAGACAAATAAAATGTTACTTACTTACTTACTTACTAAGCTAAGACGGGTCCCTTTATTTGCACCGTCAAAACCGTTCTATATAGGATAAGCTCACGCTGGAAGGTTCAACTTAAATGTCACAAGTGCACAGTGCACCTGTAATCTGTCCCCAGTCTCTCGGGATCCCAGGTGTGTTATTAACCCAATAAGCTAATGTATACAGCACACACTGAAGATGTTTGTTTGTGTCTGCTTGTAGTCGAGAACGGCTGAACGGCTGGCAGTCACGGATACTGTGTGCAAACACGACAGACTCAAGTTGCCGACTGACTAAACACTGATATGATACTGGCCTGTTTGCACGTGGATAGTTAACGGTATTTTAGTAGTTTATTAATGGCGGGAGTAGTGGCTAGTGACTATTGAGGAATATTTTTTAATTTTCTTAAAATAAAGTATTGTGTAGGTACATAGGAGGTATTAAATTATACGAGTATTGAAGTAAATGGTCTCGTATTAGTCATGGCATTTGTTTGGACTGCCAGACTTGTCGCGATCTCATTCGTAGTCCGGTATCAGAAAACTTTGCATACCTACCTAATTTTAGGTCTGTCTTTTCTTTTTGGTAGTAACATTTTATTCATCGCTCCAATACGTATCTATATATTATTATCTATTATCTATCTATATAAAAATGAATCCCAATTTCCCTTGGGCACGCCATCACGCCTGAACGACTGGACCTATTTCACTTTTTTTTTTTTGTTGTGTTCGTTATTGTAAGGAGAAGGATCTTATGAAATAAAAAAATAAGGAAGTTGATCGGAACGTTACAAAATTTAAGAAAACTTAACGCCAATATTAATTTTACATAACTGTCAGTTGTTTGAAATAACTGTCAGCGATTGACATAATGCGCGTTGCAAATATCGTTTAACACAGATGGATCGGTTGGTAAATGAGTCGATAGTTTTAGTTTTAGTCAATAGTCAAAACTAAAACTAAACGACATAAATGACATTCATAGTTAAGACAGGACAACGTCTGTCGGGTCAGCTTGTTTTGTATAATTTAGTATATCTTTTGTATAATTTAGAAGCATTTTTTATGTTTGTAAATGTGAGTACCATGGATTCGTTTATTATATCATTATTATGTATGTTGACTTGAAAGCATGGCAGTTGAGACTATGCCATGCTCACTTAAATGGCTCACTGTTGGTGGCGCGTGCGTTGGATCATTCGGTTCCCTACAAAATGGTTGAGCTGGATGGTGCTGATCCACGCGTCATGTTCGTGAACGGGCGCCGTCAGTTGAGACTGGTCATCTCTTAACTGCCACAGCTCATTTTTAATAAGTTAATCATATATATATATATATATTAACATTGTTCTCACAAAAAGAAGCAACAAGAATAATACCCAGGATTTTGTAAAATCTTGATTTAAAAAGAGTGTCCTTGGAGTTTCTTGCCCGTTCTTCTCCATAGAGATCTACGTTTTGGAATGGGCAACTAGCTTCAACTTTCTAACTTATTGACCGACGCTTTGACAATTCAAAAGTTCCTGTAAATGGTTTAAGAGTCCCTATCAATTTCGCAGTCTAAAAACAGAAAATTAAAGTTTTTTCAGTGCAAATTTCTCAATAACCTTAAGATATCTGTTTTTTTTTAATGCACTGTTATTCATCACCTATTTATCTAGTATGTAGACGAATTAAAATTTTGATAGCTACTCAACATAAATTACTAAAAATTAAAATCTAACACACGTTTTTACGTAAGCACGAAACACCAGATTTTTCAATTGCTTTTTTAGCTTACCGGTAGCAAATAACAATCAGAGAAAAATCCTTAATACTGGACATATAGTATATTAGTAAGTGTACGATTTATTATTTTAAAGTTTAATGAATTAGTACTCTAAAAAATATGTGAACCGCACCGCAAAAACGTAATAAAACCATGTGCAAAATCATCGTCTACGCGTAAGAATATATTGAAAATAAGAAAAAGTCTTAAATATTTTAAAATTTAAGATGTTTATCTACCAAACTCAATTTTTATATTTTATTTTTAATTCTTATATATTTGTAATAAAATATCTAAATAATGCCTTATAAACCGATGCGCTTGCTCGACGCATTCACCCCCCCCCGACCCTTGCTCGACGACGCGCCAGCCCGCGCCGTAGCTGAGCCTGTAGTTTTAAATTCCCCTGTTAATAATAATATAATCTCGATCCTGCCTGTCCCACCTTGCTGCCCTCCCCTCAGTGACGCCCTAAGCCGAGGTTCGTACCCCACAGGGGGTGCCCTTAGCGTGCGGTCACCTAGTTTTTAAGAATTTTCGCCCCTGGCTGGAGGCTTTAAGTTAGTAGCTTAAGGCACCCACAGACTTGCCCGGTTAAGTAGCCAAGACCTCAGTGGTCAAAACTACGAGCTGCCATTAGGAAAAAAAAAAAAAAAAAAATCGACGCATTCAGTCGCGCCCAAGGGCTTCTCGACGACGGACCTGTGTCGCCCGTGACGTTCACCGCTCCCGACGTAACTCGTGAATCGTACGTGATTTTATACTAGGTCTAACCAGTTTTGAGACTGAGTATATTTTTATTTATGCATTGTGTGACACCTATTAATTATTGTGCAAACACACTGTACATTTGTAATAAATTAATAGTTTTTAATAACTAATAAAAAATAAAATATTTTTTATAATCTATAGGGACGAAAAGGAGAACAAGTCACCAGTCAGTTCAGGAACATGGTCACTTTTACTAGCAAATGGGTACAGTAATGTGTCTTAGCTATATGGGTGTAGTAAAAGGACATGATGTTTTTATAGGATACCGGGTACCCTCGTTATAATTTATCTCTTTCTGCACCTAGTTCTATGTAAATATAAATTTCTTCTATGTAAATTTTATATGACATGTATAGTACCCGAAATTGTTGTCTCCAGAAAAGCACGTTCTATAAATATCTGAAACACCTTGTACTAAACTATAATAAAATACTTAGGTAGATACGTGTAATAATAAAAAAAAACTATAAAGAATTTTGTATTTATTTTCACGCTGTTGCTACCTACAATGAAAAAATAATTATAGGAAATTATAAATATGAATTAGATTAGGATGGGCTAAAATAAAAGAATGTTTCGTTTCAGCAAAATTTGCTATCTTCTATATAAAAGTACTTTTCCTCCATATCCCGCTCGTTTTTTCCACCTTGTATACATAATATAAATTTGTTAGCTTTATAATACGAAAAGTTGGCTCGCTATACTATTACTATACTCTCATGGTCTGCGGTCTCATAGCGAGGGAAATAAAGATAAACAGGAGTCTCGAAGCGTACCGTTATCTACAAACCTCCCCGGCGTTCTGTAGTAGGTAAATAATACAGGAATACAATGACACGTGTAATTAGTTTCCGACGTACCTTATATATACGTTGGTCACACTTTATAATTATTATAGTTTGCTTTTACTATAGTGAATGCCGTACTAGGTAACGATATCTTTATGGGGTACCTAAACATAACACGTCATAATCACAATAAAATCCATCCAGTAATATGGAACCTAGTACTTAAGTATATATTACGGAGTGCTGATAATAGAGGTTACGAATCAAGATTATTTTATTCCCGCTTCACCGTACGACAACGCACACTGCGATTGTTAGCAATAGTTCGAACGCACACAGACACGCTGCGCTCCGATAGTTACCTAATCTAGTAGCGCGCCGAAATTGATAGGGACTCTTAATTGAAATAAATGCTTTGAGTTTGAGTTTAGGAAAGTCGATTGTCAGTATTAATCACCCGACAGCTATTAGCATAAATTATTGTTTTAAAGTTGGCTCAAATTTCTTAATTTACCTATTACTTATGTCACATATTCCATTCGTTTTCACAGGCTTGCGTAAGTATAATCATACGTTCCTCTTTCAAACGAGACTTAAACCTAGACGAGTTTTCACATCTCCTTTCATCGCAGTAAAGTGCAAGTGAAAATCGTAAATATTTTTTTATGACATGTGATGTTTTCAACGCTGAGCTGAGAAAACTTTAGCTGGTATTTTCAATACATTTAAGCTTTCACTACAAAATAAAGTATACATGGTGACAGGGACATCGACATTCAAACTGTAACCATGAATTCAGCACATAATTCTAGACCCCCTAGCGTAGAACGTTTTCGTCAGTTATAAAAAAAAAAACTATTACATAGAAAAGTGCAATACCTACGCAGTCAAAAAGATAGAACAGCAAATTTTGAATATAATTAACATTATATTATTATGATATTTTCAACAATGAGCTGAGAAGTTTTTACCAGGTATTTCTACTATATTTAAGATTTCTCTACAAAACAAAGTAGTTAACAGTAAGGTGCATGATAAAATGTGTTAATTGGTCGATGGGCGAAAAAAAAAACAATCGCAAAAAATGCCAAACTTATCCCGAGGGAAGCACGGCACGGCAGCCTGTCAAAATATTTGTTGCATGTATTTGCTCTACCGGGATTTGGAATTTCTTCATATTTATGCATGGAATTAGTATGTACCAACTTTAATGTTATGGAAGCAAATTATTCTCCATGGAGTAACATAAGAACTAGTTATGATTATGACACATAACACCTACCTGTCCCGCTCCAGACCACAAGTACTACAAAATACTTGGGAAACTTCCGGAAATGTATAAAATGGCATTCATATTGAAATTATTATTGGCAAAACTAGTTTGATTGCAAAACATCATAATATTTTCATTTACTTTACGTATGAATTGAGATATCTAGCATAAACTATCAATAAATCCACGTATTCTCCGATTTTCCGGCACCAACCCGGAATTCCGGATTTACATTAACATAGCAACATCATCAAGTAAAATGTGACCCGCTGTCATCAAAACATTTGGATGCGCGCTGTAAACGCGCAAGTATCGGTAGTTCCACCATCAATGCGCCCACGCATGTCCAAACCACGCTTGGTAGTTTAACTTGATCATAAACGACGTGGGAAATTGAAATTTGGGAACGTAGCTAACTGTAGGAAAATTGGTTCTATTGGTACCCAAATACGGTATTTTATGGCAATTATTCTCTTACAAATCAATTGGTTGTTGCAAAATAGACCAAAGACAATGGTAATATATGCTTTTTACCACAGCTAAACTCCAAGTTCTTTATCGTATTCTAAGATCTACAAGAGAAATCCAGTGGAAAAGAAACTTTAAAATCATAAAACTCGTCAGTCCGCCTACAGGAACTGAAGTTAACGTACGTTACTATTTTAGTACTCGTAGTTAAGTTGAGGCGGTAACGGACTGCTCGGTGACAATGTGTTTAACACTGCAAGCGATGAAGACACCCTGCTGGTAGACACACACGGACCAGGAGGGTGGCGAATGATAGCAATAATTGCGGGGATTGAAGTCTTCTAAAATTACCTTTATTATTCACTACTAAGTTTTAGAAAATCCGCAGTCAACGTATAACTTTTCCTTCATAAAACCCATGATATATAGTATTTCTTTAAAATCCGAATAATTTACATTAATGAGGACTTGTAGCTAAATAATTGTAGCCGCACGGGTCGATCTAACAGGTTAAGCTACGCTTGCCGCGGTTGGTCCGTGGATGAGTGACCACCTTTACATACCAAGACCCCTCTGTGCCTCGGAAATCACGTTAAGCCGTTTGTTCCAGCTGTCATTCGTGGATCTTTGACAGTCGTTACGGGTCGTCGGAAGCCCGAAAATCTGACAACGAGTCTTACTATGGAGTATCGTGTTACCCAGTAACTGGGTTGTGGAGGTCAGATAGGCAGTCACTCCATGTAAAATACTGGTATTCAGCTGCATCCGGTTAAACAGGAAGCCGATCACAACTTAGTTGAGAAAAGGCAGGTGATGATGCTGAGTTGGCTGACTATCAGTCATTAGATCCAGCAGTGGAACGAGAGCGAAAACAGATTCTAATGTCATCGATGATGTTCCAAAATGAGACCCAAGTTCAAGTTCCAAGATGAATGAGATGGGTAAAAAATTCAATTACATGCAATTAATGGTCACCTGGCTCTAATTAGAAAATTTAAGCCGTGATTTATAAATGACAGCAAAAACAAAAAAAAGTACTTCGGTGGTTTTGCAAACATTGACACCTGCAAGAATGTGCGCTAACTTTCGTCCCCGTATGCCTCAGACGTTAAGTGCGTCTGCAAGTGCCACTAAAATGCAGCTAGTTAGTACGAGTCGCAGTCCTATGAATAAATTAATAATATCCCGCGTTATGGCCGCCATCGCGCCACTCGGAATCTCGTGTAATTGGAAATCATATTCGATCAGCATTTTATCGCCGGCCTATTCCGAGGTGAACGAAAAGTGTTGAAAAGTAACTTACTAGGTAGGTCTCTACTTTTTAAATGGCATTTTTACACTTATACGCTTTTACATTGCACTAGTGATAATATACTTCGATACTAATATATTTCTTGTCTTTTATGTTTATTTCTTTTAGTTATTGTATTTTATGTTTTAGCTGCAGATGTGTCCTTAATAAAGCTCTGCTTACCAACCTTGTACCCTATCCTGCGAATAAATATATTTTTACCTCACAACCTCCGAAAGATTCTGTTTATCATTCGAAATCTAAGTCCAAAAGTACATTTTATCCCCTAGTGTGGAAAGATTTTTAAAATTCGAACCTTTCTATTCAATAATTTTGTATACCGCCACTCCACTGAAAATGCATTAATACTCATTTCATGTTTGTGCGCCAACCTCATTTTTAGAATAATCACACTGGACAGCACGACGAACGCATGCAAAAAAGAAAACTTTTAAAATTTTCTTTTCTATTCTATTCACTTTTCATCATTTTGGTTTTTTTTTTTTGATAAAATCGTAAGAAATCATAAAATAATTGTAACGATTGTACTTACTAATTTTACTTTAAATTTTTAAAATATAAATACAAATTTAATATTATTATTTATGATGTTAAAAAAACCTAAGCTCTGTCTAACCCGTTGCGACATACGTAATGTTATTTTATGTGTTTATATGACATCATATATAGGTCATCTTCATCATTGGCCTTGTTCCGCCCACTGCTGAGTATAAGCCTCCTCCCTTTTGTACTTCTGGTCTGTACGAGTCTCAGCCAGGTCTTGCCCGCGATCTTCAGTAGGTATTACAGTATAAATGGAACAGTAATACAATACGTCTCGATTTATTTGTGATATTTATTTTGAAACCGCAAAAAAAACTCTACTACGGCTTTAAATGCCAGTCTGAGGTCTTCTTTTGTTAAATATAAAATGACAATGACAATCAATATTCAGTATGGAGCGTTCATGGATACCAAGTTTTTATGGACAAGGGAATATTATAATATAATGGGTACAGATAGGTAACAGGTATTCTGCGTCCACAATAGTTTTTTGGAACCAGATTACTTAACTATAAATGGCGTAGCCAACTCGTGTCTTGCATAATAGAACAGCAGTATTCGTTAATTAGATTTAAACAATTTATTTTTATAATACAGACCATATAACACCACTACCAAAACGGTAATAAACTTCAAGTACCTACACTAGTAATAAATCCATGTCATGATACTTATACCTTAAATCTTGCACACAGTCCGATCTAAAGTTGAAATTCCTTTTGTTTCCTTTCTATGCACAGAACACGACCATTGAAATACGTAGATTATAAGCTGGCAAAAAGGGGAACAAGAAATACTTATTTGTTACGTTTTGAAACGGATGGATGTAGGTACAGTGACAGATGTATGGATGGATTACATGTCTGTGTACGGATTTTTTATCTGTGGATTATCTGCGCCATAAGGCTTCTCTACCAATCGATGGCAGGAACTCTAGAATAGGGAGAACGGGTTAATGAAAATGCAACAATATTGTAGCTATAAATATGTCTGTTGTTTTTATGGATGTGTTACTTTTTCAGTAACGGGGCTAAACTTATGTGATAATACAGTATTTTAAGGTGGACGTTTTTTTTTTGTAAATGAATGTTTGATAGATCATCCCACTTAGAGAAAGAAAGAAAACTTTGCTTATTTGTCACATACTAAGCACCTACACAGTATTAAAAACAAAGAAAATAAATGTATTGTGTGGCTCACGGCTGCGACAAATGCGCCAATGTCTGCCATTTTGATGTACTGGGTAGGTCAGCGTAACTTCAGACAACTACTACTTGTAGAGTACTTGTTATATATATCTACATATATAGGTAGTATTTTCACAAGGTGTGATTTACTTATTCTGTATATAAATCATTAACTATTCTCTCTATAGTTAGTATCGCGTGCAAACAAGAATACTTATATCAATTTACACCACAAAATATACCGAACCTAACCTACCGTGTAAATTATAATAAATAACAACTTAATATCTGCAAGTCTAACCGTATTACTGTTATCTGATTTAACAGTTACTTTGACAATAAGTCAGTTAATAAATGGCCAAGTGTTGGATTATCGTAAAATAATATAGTTGCGTGGCACTGTGGGGACTAGACGTGGCATTAGTAATTATTAAGACAAGATAATTTGTTGTTGAGTAACACTTAAAGTATTGAATGAATGGTGTTTGTTGGTAATCAATGGTGAGAGGTTGAGGATTATGTTCTTAATTATGGGTGTGGGTGGTAGATTTGTAGTGTATCTACTCGTGACTAGCTTCCTCGATTTATTACCTTTAGGTATCTATGCAGAAAACATGAAAACAATGGGTTTTCATTCTGTCTGCCAACTATACAAATTGACTATTATTGGCTAAGCTCCTTGGCTCAATATTCATTCAATTCGTGAAAAACTGACATGCAAATGGAAGTGCACTTTACAATATTATTTATAACAGCTTCATTATTATCCCTTTTTTTACAACAACGACAGAAAAATTACAAAAATGCCCGTAAAAAGTACCCCACGGACTACATACGTTCAAGATTCAGCAAAAAAATTATAAAATTAGCATAGATCTGTGCAAAGGAAGTCTACGGAAAATAAAATAATTTACGTAGTAGGTACCTGAAATGAGAAGTACCGGAACTGACGTCATGATTTATTTATTCTGAGTTCCTTTGGAAAATTAACGAGATCCATTCATTGGGGAAAATAAAGGTGTCCGTTTGAATTTTGAGAGCTTACGAGGAGTAGATACGGTTGCTAGTGTAAATGCATGTGTCTTAATTTAACATTATGCTAATTGAAAAAATATTGCTTAGGTACCTTAGTTTTTGTTTTTGAATAATTAAATAAATTATGTAAGTAGGTAAGTGCTTAACGACTTTTATTCTAATGAAGACGGAGATGAAATAGAATTTGCTTATTGACATTAGCCCTGAACAATCATAAATTATATCAAGCTAATATTCATTCTAGCAAATAAATTCCGTTATAACAGACATTTACGCCAGCAAAAGGTTACCCAAACTTTGTCGAAAATCTTCAAAATTACGACATTAGGGAAACCTGAACGTACTAAAGAAAACATGACAATCAAGTTAGCCGACATTTTAATACAACTTAAAATTCAAGAAACGTTCTCGTGAAGGCAAAATTATAATAATTTCCTGCTCACACTGCCAAGATCTCAGCGTGAATGGACTTTTTACAACTTTGTACTCAAAGAAAACATAGTTTTGGGAACACGTTTTCAAGAAAAACTACCTTCAGTTCCTAATAGTAAAGTACAAAATCCAGTGTGTGGTGTAAAGTTGACAAATCATCACCAATAAGAGTGTGTGCCAATGATATTATGCGTAGACACGAGTTCGGTCCCATCCAATATGTTTATTGTATCTTAAACAAACAAAAGTCTACCCTATTTCATGCTAATAAGATCTACTTTCACCTAAACCTACACAGAGCTTATATTTTTTTACCAAACTTTACGTAACCTCAAACAATTGAAATTAGCCTTTAGGAGTAAGGTAATAAAGTCGTAATTATGAATGTTAAGTTGGTTTGTTAAGGGGAAGTACTTTCGGTAGAACTTCCGCGGCATTATGTCGCGTTAATCCGCGAGAAGTATGCGTGAGCGCGACGCACGCGACGTGCCCTTAAGGCGACGGTCGAAGGATTACAGAAATATTTTTTATTAATGTTAGTTGACCGATGAAAGTGACACATGAAAGAAATCTTCGTAAAAAATGTTTCCTGTGTCGCTTAACCATGGTGGTCATAACCATTACAAGACCATGACATAGAGATCAAACAGTGCGGTGAACTCCGACAAGCAATTTGTCACCTATGAATCGAAAACCGAAGCTATTAATTCACTTTGAAATTGCTGTTTTATAATCCGCAAGACACGTTGCTGTACTAACATAAAAAGTTAAAAACTTACATTTTCATAATAAAGTTAGGACACACGCAGATAAAAATACCCATTATGATGTTTTTAAAGGCCGGGGATATTGGTCATAAACTCATAATTCATTTTACTTCGAGCGAACTCTTCCGAGTGATCTAAGGAAGGAGGCTGCAAACTTTTTTCCGACTCAGACAAATTGGAACGAAAAAATTTAGGCAAAGGTTATACTGCCTCCCGCAATAACTGCAAAATCTTGTTTCTGCCGTTCTTCCGTGTTTTATCACATTTTGACCCGAATGTTTGTTTTAGAAAGTTAAAACCCCCCAATTTTTTTGAAAAACTGCGTTCTGTTCCTACGTGTTAATAAAGGCTCGTGCACACTGGCGCGACGCGACAGCGTGACACAAAGGCACCGCGTGCCGCGCGACGAGCGGCGCCTTTGTGTCGTGCTGTCGCGTCGAGCCTGTTTGAGCCTTAAGGCATAATGAAATACCTATAAATTATTGCGTTTCTTATATGGAAGTATAATACCTATTACCTAGTTTTCATCATTTTACAAAATACACATAGGTAATAACTCAAAGCAATGAAGTTTTAAATTACATACCATATTATGAAATCTCATACTTATTATTAAGCAATATTTCCGCTCTCTCACAGACGGACACGGACTATCAATAAACACAGTTATATAAGTTTTCCAATTACAGGTACTTAGCATTGTGTCGTTATATTAAGTTAAACGTCTGTCCGCAGACGGGCGGCGGGCGCGGCTCCATCTATCTCCGTCATACAGCATCATTTGTAGTTCCCGCCACTCGCCAGCACCGGCCAATCCCCGTATTGAATCTCAGCCCGCTCTGTTTGACTAATGGCAGGCCCGTCATCCTCCAAACTGATTTATTAAATAAATTAACGTCCGCTTGATAAACGAGCTTTTTAAAAGCAAATTCAGATGCGAATTATCTAACGCACAGACTTCGCCTTAACTTCGGTTAATCTCGTTTCACAAAAGAACTCGCTTTATTTTGGTGAACAGCCAAATCCCCCTTTTGATTCGTTCGTACTTAATTCTACGTGTTTACAATCGTCACGGGCGATACAAAAAAAACTGTATTTTCCGCCAATTTTAACATAACCTCAATAAAATCCAACCTTTCTCGTAACCTCCTTTGTGCGTGCCATAGACAAAATATAATGTTTTCATGCATCGCAAAAGAAATAAATCAACATGGCTAAACTCACCCCAGTGGAAACCGTAAAGTTTAGGGCGCACATTGCTAATAAAAACAGGGGCAGTGCCACCCCCGCGTGCAATGAAACGGATACAATAAATAAATGCCGTAATTAACTCTATTCATACATCAAATTATCTGCCGTATTTACGAGTTCCCCAAAATTTTGGCGTGCACAATGAAGTCGTACAATTTATATAGAAAGCGCGCGAATTGGAATCGGATGACAGTTGTACGGCCATTTTGTATTGTTGTATTGCAATAATAGTGCAGACTGCAGGTCAGTGAGGGTGTCAGTGTTGTAGTTTCAGGCCGGATGTCACGCGAACATCTGCGTTTAGTTTGGGACGATTTAATTTGTCCTAATTGAATTGTAACAATACACAGCTGTTGAGTTAAGGCGATTAATGTTATTAAGCTAATGAACGCGTGTGAAAGGGACACTGGCCATTGTCATCATCTGTTGCTTGTCTCTGCATAATGACTTGCTGCACAAAGTCTACCAGATATAATTCAATGTCCACCCTCTGGTACATAAGCCATTGTAGTTACAGTAAATTCACAAACAGACTGTAAACTGTTAAGTTGTACATACTAAAGATAAGAATGACGATCACTAGATGTTAAAGCATGAAGGCTCGTACACACGGGCGCGACGCGACAGCCCGACACAAAGACGCCGCCCGTCGCGCTGCACGCGGTGCCTTTGTGTACGCTGTCGCGTCGCGCCAGTGTGCACGAGCCTTGATATGTATTTGTTTTACATCAATATTTTGATAGTGTTTCCAATACCGAGAACACTTTCAAGCCACTTAACAATTTCCTAGAATCAGAAGTTAATGCAACAAATAACTCATAGTTTAACGACATCTCAAACACCACGACCGTATGGCAACTATTTCACGCACGCCATTGCCCCACATCCAACAACAAATATCCAGCATTTGATAACTTCATAAATTACACGAAACGATTCAATTTGAGATCTGAAGCATTCATCTAAATACGGTATTTGTTTGACAACTCGGAAACATACTTATTTTGGCGGAAGGCCAATTTAGAGCCCATGTAGGCGAGCTGGAATGGCTCCTAGCCTGAAATAGAACAAATTGCAGTCATTTGTGAGACAACGGTGTATCTTGTTATAGGCATGCTGCAAACGTGTGGGAAGGTCGGCTACACAACTTGGCTAAGTTTCAGAAAAAAAGTTCTGTGGTCATGTTTTAAGTTTGTGTCAATTTAGGACTAAACATAGGTGGTGTGGCTTTTATAGTCCTTGATAATGGAAAAGAAACAGATGTTGCCAAATTAACAAATGCAGTTTTCTATATGGACACTGAAGTATTTCATTCTGCCCACGTCTTCGCCCGCATGAATGTCGGAAATTATCCCACAGGAACGCGGGATAAATAGTATCCTATCATCCAAATCTAATCAGGTGTTAAAGCGTGAAAAGGTAACAGACAGATAATAAATGCAAATAAGTACTTTTTTTTATTATTAAATAGCTTTTTATAATTCTAAATGTCTAACTTAAAAATAATAATAATTCATTTTAATATTATCATCACTAATTTGAAATAATCTAGCGTCGGTATTGACCACGTATTACCTACATAATTATTAGGTAAGTTATTTTGTATTTTTATTTTAAATAAAATAAATAAAACCTCAAGATACGGGTTCTGGCTATATTTCCAATTCCTTAAACCTCTTAAAAAAGAGGTACGAAAAAAAAACAATAATCATGTGAATTTTAAAATCATCCCCATTTTACCCCCTTGGTGGAGATTTTATAAAAACGCTGAATCAAATAATTTATATTTCTTACCAAAAGCATAAATTTAAATTTTCATATCCCTAACCTAAGAAATACTAAGTTTCCCATACAAACTTTCATCCCCAAAGTCACTCCCTTTCAGGCTTATTTTTGAGACTAAAAGTAACCTCTGTCCTTCCCCAGGATGCCATCTATCTCCTCGCCAAATTTTATCGAAATCCGTTCGTGGTTTAGGCCTAAAAAGGTAACATACCGACAGACAGAATTACTTTCGAATGTGTAATATTAGTAGGGATAGTATTGGATAGGATTGCACAAGCATGAACTAAAATACAGCTGATGCTGACTAAGCCTCGATTTGAATAAGTGGTGCAACCTTTACCTACATCGAGGTTCTCAAGGTTCCTTTTGAAACGAGTATCGTTACCTATGCTTAAACAATATAGAAGAAAAACTAGCTACCCTATTCCTTACAAACCACCTGTTGTTTCCACAAAACATTTATAAACACAGGCCTTATACTCAAAACAAATTCGTGTAATCGTATTACATAACAGAACTGGCAACAAACGTTTCCATTGACGGCTGTTTAAAAAAAGCAAAGAGTCCTGTTACCGAGCGCTCCATAAATCTAGCAGTAACCGCGCGTTTAACGCGGCGTTAAAATAGAACTGAGGTTAGAGTGGCCAGGTGGACGCCGATTCCGGGACCACGGGTTTATGTTTAACCTGGATTTTGTAGTGGGTCTTTGAAGTAAGCTGTCAAACGTTTCGTTTCCTTGTACGGGAAAAGTTTTATGGATGGAATAGGCTAGATTGCTAGAAGAACAATATAACTTGTGGAGTTTTCAGTAGTATACTACTGTGATTTCTTCTTTAAGTCAATCTCCGAAAGCAGTACCAAACGCAGCATCTTCAATGGATGCAAAGCATTTGACAGAAGAGGAACTATAACTATAATGATCACGTAAAGATAAATAATCCCATGCGTACACCAAATATGTCGGAATCCGATTATCTTAAAGCCACTTTCATAAATGCAAATAACTAATCTATTCATAGCAATATTAAAAATACCTGAAGCATTTAAAATTCCGTATCCCAAAATGTAGTGCCCCATATCTGGCAACACTACACCGTGCTATAGTTAAACCGTTAGTTATTATTACAACGACGGCTTTATGACTGATATTCGAACTAAACGTATCGTTATTTTAAACAAATGTGACGTTAAAAACTATATAATAACTGGGGACTTTCATAGCTTCCTCGAAAGTTTCAAATAGAAGCACGTGTAATAAGGAAATGGTTTTCATAAAATATGAGACGGTTTTTTATGAAGTTTGGGTTTTGAAGTGACTTTTTCCGTCAATATGAACAATGTCTCGTAGGTTATTTTTTTGTTTTAAACTTTTCAGTGTGAGAATAATTAAGAAGGCTATAACAGTTTTTATCGTCATGACACAAAACTGAATGTACTCCGCATTTGTTTCTGTTGTTCATTTTTTACTGCACATTCAAACTCCGCCCACCTTTTTTAAATCATCAACATGAATTAAAAACTTGGCAACACTTCTTAATAGGCACACGTCAACACATATACAGCCTTAAGCTCCAGCTAATGACATATTATTAGAAGAATAACCGAACGTATTTAACTGTCATTACTGTCATCAGCGACCATCCATCATAGCGGCTTAAATTCTATCGGCGGCGTCGTCTGAACAAGGCATTTTTGAATTATCTCGTTGTTATATTATAACCAATACGGATGGACCTAATTCTATAATAATGTAATCTATGAATAGGCTTGCAGCCGTCTCGGCGTCATCCGAAGAAAATATTTTGGTAGCAGATAGTTTTTGAGACTTTTAGGGCCAGTTTTAGCCAATCTCTTCCAAATATTTTATCAGATTCTATTAAAATAATATCTAGAATTAGTATTGTAATATCTAGAACTAACCTTTATTCGATTCAAGGAAATTAAGTAGAATTCCATCAGCAAACTTCAAAAGATTATTTTCGCCACACGCTGTATATCACAGGATGTAAGTAATTTCTACTTTTAAGCCATTGTTACATCTACATTGTATGTCAGTATTGGCACTATTGCCAGCCTAACCATAGACAATTAATTTACTCTTGGCTCTTTCCCTAACCAGATTTCCTATGTGCACAAATGAATGGTAAAATCATGCAAGCAAGCGCTAATAATTCATGGATGACAATACTGTATTCAAAGTTAAATAGCTACCAGTTCAATATTTGAAAAAGGAATTATTATATTCTGTCCAAGTCTTAGGTAGCTATTATTTAATTTTAACCAAATTAATCTTAACACTGTAGTGGCAGCTAGCTGTAGCCTCACGGGTTATTTATGAGTATAAAGTGCGAACCTGCCTGCACGTGCTGGATTAAAGATCAGCAACTGGTTATTAGCGACCTGCCTGGCAGCAGTAGTCACGAAGTTAATATAACACTAGGGTCTTTTTATTCATAGATAAAATAAATATTATTATGTCCTCACATAATTATTATTATCTACCTACGTTCAAAGTCATGCTAGGTGGTAGCGATCACCTTTATAGCTATTCAGGCTTCAGCATGACAATGAACTTAAATTATAGGAACAAAGTTTAAAATTGTTAATTGATTATTGTTATTGACAACCAATTCAACGGTATCTATAGATATAGAAGGATATTTATTATTATAAACAGGAATACAATGAGGCCTCCCTAAGCTCTTCTCCACATAATATTCGTTTCGAAACGGAACATCTAATACCCACACCCTAAAAGGACATAGACCAATCATGTCACACAGACAAAAAACTAAAACTTCAACTTTCATCTATCTCTAACTACACATAATAAGGGATACATTATCATTATAAAAGCACATAACTATTAACTCGACAACCAGCTTAACAATTTTATATTTTTGAGACCAACTTATCATAAATAAGCTCCTATCAACTAAATTACGTTGACCTATCAAAGCCTGCGTACTGTTCCTACTCTAGTACAAAACGAAATAAATGAGGGTTCATCTTATATTGGATGTCTAGTAATTGAAGCTTCGCGTGTCTGCATACATAAAGCTCAGGAAATGACTTAAGTGCTGTTTTGAAAGAAAAGTGAAATAAATAGTGTTTGTTTTCATTGAAAACTTGTTTCTTATGTTAATTAGTGTGGTTACGTGAGAAAATATGTAGCGGTCTGGGAATGTGAGAAGAATTACAGTGCTATCATATTTATTGATTATTTTCAATGACATTTCAAATTAAATAAGAAGCATTTTTGAAAGCGAATACGACACTTGAAACCAAAATGCCCAGCAATTTAAAGCACGTGAACATAAAACTAAAAAAATATTGAGTACAAGTTTTAGACATTCAATTAGTATTTATTCCTTTTCACGAGTTTAGTCCTTATTATATTCGCCAATTTACCTTACACAGTGCGAACTTGGCTTTAGGACACCTTTAACAGTTTTTTTCTCAAACATAAATTGGTAAGTTGGAAACATGAGCATTATTTTGACAACCTTCTTTAAGATAAATCTAAAATGCTGTAGGTACTGGTCAAATACATGCGAGTAGGCCGAATAAATTACTATGAAAACCTGTCGTGTAATATAAAAATGGAACGAACTCTTTAGTTCGACCCATGGCAACCAAGGAGGTAAACTATCAAAGATTTTATTTAAATCTCGAACTGGCTTAGCAAATAGAGCTGTTTAAAGTGATAAAGAAACAAATGAACATATTGGCGCGAGAAAAAAGTTATCGTTGTTCGTCATTGATTCTGAAATGTATAATTAATTTACTTAGTTTGAATATCCGCGCATTATTTGAGAAAAGTACTTTACAAGCATTGATGGACACACTATGTGTACCTCGGAATTGCCTCACATTTTCACGTTCGTACACCAATGCCTCTATTGTGGGCCGCTGCACTAATGTACTATTTCTCTTATAGCCACTACAACAAGGCCAGCAAAATGCACCAAGAAAAAATACAACTGGTTTATCATCCTCATGTCATAAAAATCAGTACCTAGTGTATATACTTGATAAAGCTAACGAGTCCAGCCAGCCTCCGTTATATTTGCGCTCGCGCTGAACTCTGACCCAACACGTCGCTCGCCAGGCTTTGACTGATGCCGACACGGTTATATTGATACTGGGGTCCTGCTTACCCGGTTACATTTAACTAGGTTTAATGTTATTATTAACATGGACCTCTTTCATGGGATGTTACTGAAGATTGGTCTGATTAAGGTCTTCGTAAAGAAATTAAATTATTTGGATGGATGACTCTGCAATATCTTTAAATGATTGCTTTATTTAACTTTCAATTGGGGATTGTTTAAGTGGGGCCTTGAGATAGGATTGTTATTGTTATGCAGCCGATAGAACTCTTCTTTTAATGGTCGAAAAATATGACATATCTTTGTACAGGTTAAGTCCTACAGTGCTATCCTCACTTCACCTACATTTTCAAGGTAAGGTTCTTACAAAATAGACCGTTTGAAGTTAAAGTTACCAACCAACTATGCCATCATCAAATTATCGAAAGAATCAGAGGAGATTGTGCGATTCTGCCCTGAAGCCCAATAGCGTTAAGATATATTATATACCAATAGAAAGATCTCTTCAAAAGGAATATTTCGTTATGAGACGACTTCTCTCGATTGTCGGACAGTGAGGAGCATCAGAGCTCTAAATATGAGTAATTATCCATTATTGAAATTCAGGTATTGCGTCAATTATGTAACTTTCATTATTTCTCAGCCTTTCAAACGTCATCTTTTAAGCCTATCAGCCTTTAAAACATGGCCTCTTGTACTCGTATGCCGTTTTAGGAATAGTGTTTTCTAAGAGTCGGTCGGGCATAATGGTAAACCTGCCGAAACTCCCAATACCGTCAACATAATATTTCATTGAAGAGATCTCGTTTAGAAGAACGTTTGTTACGACTACGACTTGTGTGAATTATTAGTTTGTTGGGCGTTAAATTGTCTTAAATGTGACGTTAACATCAACACTTAATTCTTATCATAAGTTAATAAACATTCACTAGCTATTTAACTAGCTAATTTAATTAACTAGCTAATTAATAAACAGTAACAGAATTCCGTGAAAGGTAGGTAGACATGTATTGTACAACTACATTTCGGTTACAGAAGTAAAAATACCTCTTTAGCTAAAATGTTCTCACGCATCATAAGACAACATTGACTACAGCGTTTGGAAAAAGTTAAATTGATTGATTTGTAATGTGGTACCTTCATCCCAGGCCACACATGCTCCTACCCATTAGATGCCAGCAACATAATTTTCAATCGATAAAGCCACTTTAAACATGGATGTTTGTCCATTAATGTGTAATTATTTGCAACGCAGTGCCAAATTGTATTATATTTTATTTTTCCTGATCCCCAAGTCTTGTCGGATTGCCGTCCCATCCAAATTCATTTCCGTAACAAATGTTTCTCTTTAAACGCACTATCCAATCCATTTATATAATTATCACTTATGGCTTTTGGGCGCCAAGAATTCCTTAACTACGGTGCCCAAGTTGTCAACTATTTATGTCATTAACTCCGAACTGACTAACAATTGGCAAAAGTTGAGTTAGTGGTAAAGGTTCTACTTGAAAAGCTATTTCTATTGGTATATATCTTAAGGCTATTGGACTTCAGAGCAGAAACCCATAGTTCGGTGCCCATTCTCCTTTTTAAGTAACTGACGTCATTCGCACACCTGCTGAAAATTGGATCCTACTTACGTCTAAACTTTTTTGAGCCCCATAATACTCAACTGCAACAACGTAACTAACATCACGCCTGGACTCCCCAAAGGGTTAGGCAGAGGTATACCTACAGTAACACCCACATTTCGCCAGTTATAATTATTAACTACAACAAATCAACTCAAAATAACGTTTTCTGAATAATACAAGCTACAAGAATTACTTTTAGTCAATAACAGCAGGACATTCAACCAACTAAAAATTATCTACATACAATCCTGCCAGTAATTTCTACGAAATTAGTCAGAACACCCTACCTCAATACCAAGCAACTATGTATTATTCTACCAATTGTTTTTGTACGACCATTGTACCAAAACAAAAAAGTTTTAGCTTAGTGGGCGGTCAAAATAAGACTACACATCAATTATATTGACAGTTCAAAGTATTATTTCATTTGCTGCTACTCCACTTATACCACAAACGATTTTAAGACTTACACTTATGAAATAAGGGTGTAACCTTTATTATAAGGATGGGAGTATTAAGTTTGTAAGAAATATGTGTGACATAAAGGACCATGTGTCAGTTTAGTTGTATTGAATGAATGAACGAATAAACAATAATTTGAATGATGACTTCCGAAGGTAATTGTCTAAATGTGTTGGTTTTAATCTCAATGCCGCTGACAATGATTCATTTGAAATCTTTATGCTTGATGATGATTGCGGTCATCGTTAAGAAAATTAATGGTTTATTTGATAATACTTACTGTGTTTTGTGCTGTGTTGTGTTGAACTTTAACTTAAAATAAGTAATATAGCCCTTTCTGAAACTCAAAAGACTAAGTACCCGACTGCAAAGAAGGGTTATTTTTCTAAATTGGATTAAATATTTAAAATAGAACATTATAAAAAGTCCTTCCCATAACAAATGGCCACAATAAACAAAAACATAAGAATAGAAGCAACATTATTATCTACATAATGTACAAACAAAGTCGGCTATTATGTGAACAGCAATAGTTTGTCAAAGTGAATAATTTCTAAGTATCTCATTGGGCTCGTGAATGCGATCGCTATATTGGAAACTTGGGGAGACGCCAACCGGAGGTTTAATAACGTTTGATGCTAATGTAGGTATGATATTATGCATTATCAGTTTATCACGTAGAGAGATGTTTTGTGTGAAGCAAAATCAGTGTATAGGCTAAGATGTATAGGGGCAACACATAAGTAAACCCCCAACAATATAGACAAGGATAGGCAATTAGCGAAAATATTAATTTGGTAAGGAAAAATTGAGTCCAGTTTAAGATCAGCAAAATCGGCATTTAAAAAGAAAGAGGCCTTCTCTGCTCTGGCCAAACTTCCAAAGAAGAATAGAAGAATTATTGCCCTCCGCAAGTATTTATCTAATATCTAGAATCCACGGTTTCTATGAATAATCCTAAGTTGTTTAATCAAAATTAAATGCAGCAACGTCACATTATGTGCCATAGTGACCATAGTATAACAAAATATTGAAAACTGCAGTATCATAAATCACCAATAGATGCAGACTACATAGGCAGACATTACGCTCATACTGAATACTCATGATCCGTAATGGGTCAAGCAGTAACCACGGAGTGTTATTTCAGAGCAGTACTCGAATCGAAACCGAATAAATACAGGCAGTTATGATAACTGAGTTATTTACTTTACAAGTACCTACGTACTGATAGTATGCAAAACTATTAGGTAATAGGAATGATGAGTATACCGCGTGATGTTCTAGCGGGATTTTTCTATGCTGTGGCTTTGGAAATTCCTTGTTCAACCTTTAGTAGGAGACGTGAGAGGATGAAAAAAAAAATGCGGCGCAGCCCTTGGGGACTGCCGATAGAAGGGAAAACTAAGTAACTTGTGAATTGTATCGTCGAAGCGTGCGGTGACTATGACGCGAGTTTCACGATTTTTGTTCACCCAAAAAGTACACATATATACACAGTATACATATAGCTCAAGGAAAGCGTTTGGTAACGATGACGCGAGTTCCATGATTTTTGTTCACCCAAAAAGTGCTCGATGCGCCTAAAGAAGTTTACACTTCAAAAAGTACGTATTCTGAGCAGCAGTGCGATGCTCCCATCATTATCCATATTATTTTAAAGCAAGTAACAGGACATAATTATGATTGATAAACGTTTTATGAAATGAAAGTGACAAAATTATAATTCTGTCTCAAGGCATAATGTATCATTAGTAGTAACTACGTAGTCTATGTTTTAAATGTTCCGTCGGTTTTTTTTTTAATAAAAATTGCATGTTCTGCAATGTCAAATACTAAATCTTCCAACTTATATGGTAGACGAGTAGTGTCATTTCTGTTTTAAAACTGGAATCGGATACATAAAAACACAGTGTATGAGTCGATGATACTTCTATGCCTCGTTCCATATAAAGGTAAAAAAAAATACGATTTCCATTTTATTTATTAGTTAAATCAATAAATAAACTACTTGTTTAATAAAAACGCACATAACTATTGCGGTCTCGTTTTATTGCAAGAAAAATTACAAGATAGGTTAGATTTATTGAATGTTTATTATTTTATGGATGCCAAGATGCGGAGAACTAGAAGAAGTAGACTCTTAAACATGGGTTGAACCGTAAAGCGATGTGTAGAACAAACAAAAAATGGATCGTGCCATAATCACCGCACTTGTCTAATGAGTACAAGAGGAACGGTCGTCGAGTATCCTCATTCCATTTACCGAATACGTGCAAGTGTATCCAGAACTTCACGGTGCACCAAATACTTAAATATGTACGAAAACAAACAACAAATTACACAATATGCACTACTGTTTCAAATGAACTCATCATCAGGAAACGAATTGAAAAAAAAATATTGGAAAAATACAACAACTTCTAAATGCAGTCTCTAATCCAAATAAACACTATAATATAACAACAAACGGAGATACTTTAATGTTATGTAGCCAATTACGTTTATCGCTGGCGCTAGAAACTCCCGCCAGTAGCTCGCCCGTTGAGGCGCTGCCAACTCGACTAGATAGGTCCGGATAAACACTCGGCCGTAAATACTTGCTTATCTGTAAAGTTTTTTTACTGCGTTTTGTTGACAAAATTAGCTGCGATGTATCAGTCTTGGGTTTTGGGGGCAGGGAGAGTAGAGCTGCTTGGTGGAGCAGTAGGTATAAATATGCCATCTGGAGCTTTTATTATGCGTTGTACTATATTAAGGCACGTACACACGCGACAGCGTGACACAAAGGCACCGCCTGTTGCGCTACAAGCGGTGCCTTTGTGTCTCGCCGTCGCGTCGCGCCTGTTTGCGGGAGCCTTTATTCTGCAGGTCAAAAAATATAGTTTTTGACTGGCTGGTAAAAAAAACTCGTTTGTTTCTCTAAGTTCTATTTAATGTGTTTATCAATAGTTTTAAAATGTAAATTGTTTTTATTTGGAACCGTTGAGTTGAAGGCCACCTCCAGGAAATGCCAGCTTTCTAGATCTTTCGCTGCGTCCAAGCAGCGTGATCCAGCTATACGCACGATCTAGTCCTTCCAGCGAGTGTGTGGTCTTCCTAGTTAACGTTTGCCAACCGATCCCATCCAAGAAGTCATATTTTTGGTCCATCGATTGTTGTGCAGTCTTGCAACATGGCCTGTCCATTTCCACTTAAGTTTGAGAGTGTGTAAGGGCATCGATTGATTTTGATGTAGATTGAATTTTTGAGTTACGAACTCTACGCTGTTCGCTCCGTTCCGCTTTGGCATGTAGTAACTTTGTTCTTGATAGAGTTGTTAAATTTCCAAGTTTGGCGTGCATATGATAAGCATGGGAGGAGGTTTGAATCCATTACCTTTTTCTTCAACTAGGAGATCGCTTTAGAATACTTCCTTTAGATTCCAATATTTATTCCATGTTTGTTTAACTCTTCGTTAAGCTTCCAGCAAATTGCTATTTTTAGCAAATTACATTTCTTTTCCTAAGTATACCTACTTATTCCTTCACATATTCAAGTGGTACGTTGTTAGCGTTTATTGGATTCTGTATGCTGTTGGTCATAATTTTTGTTTTTGACGAGTTCTTTTCTAGGCCAACCTGTACCAGAGTGAAGTGTAGTAATCATGTGTTCTAGTTGACTAGAGCTCTCAGACACTATGACTATGTCGTCTGCAAACCTTAGCTGGTTGAAATTGGTGTCTTTTATAAATAAGCCACTTAGATTCCAGTCTAGTTGCCTATAAACATTTTCTCAGGTCCACAAATTGCATTAAAAAGAGGGGTAAGACAAGGAGACTCGCTATCTCCAACACTTTTCATCTCTGTGACTGGCTGATCAGTTATTTTATTTTAATTTTTTATTTATTCAAAATCTGTGTTAACAATAACAGTTTGTCGGCAGTTGTTGTCGTCTAGCAATGAATTACACACCATGAAATTTTTAAAATTAATGTTTTAAAACTTAATTATACTATGTTATTATTATGATAATTTCATAAGCTTTCACTTTCTGAAAAATTTCAAATAAATTTTAATACAGCCTGAATATCTTTTAATTATTTTGCATTTACATAGCCTGCATGATACCCAAGCTATTAAAAGTTGCAATAAAAATATAACACTCGTTAAACTTACCCTCAAATTAAAAACAGTAGCCATTAGCAAGTATTAATTCACTCACCGCAAGCCATCATAAGCCCGCATAACCTAACCATAGACAATAATGCCGGATAACCGATTGTTCCTCAAAAATAGCCATTAGACATGTCGTAAAGGAAATAAGCCATTGGTAATCAAATACATGGTTTTTATCACTTCCTAAGGCTATAAAACATGCCGTAGCGACATATCTCGACAAATAACTTGATAATATCAATCACTGGAATTGATAGGGTTGGTACGACTGGTTTTTACAGTAAAACACTTTGCTTTTATAGGATAGTTAGCATGCCAATTCTTACCGTGTCATTTTAAATCGATGTTGAGCTAAAGCTATTTCGATATGTTGCCAAACTCTGATTTGATAACAGAAATTCCTCAACAAGAATTCGTTCATTTATGTAATTTTGTATAATTTCATTTCATTCATCTAATTTGGTTAATTTCATTTAATTGCATCAAATTTTGTCTATTTTTACGGAATTTAACCTAATTTTATGATTGTATGTTTAATTACTAGTATTGAGCGATAACTTGTATGTGTGGTGCAAACTGTAAATTTATGTTGGTTATTAATAAATAAATTAATGTATGACCAAAAATAATTTGCGTTACTGAATTTTTCGTAGTTGCCAATAGATGTAACCGCCTGTTGCAACCTGCCAAATTAATGTTTTTCGAATTTCGAAAATCAGTAAATCTGCCTGCCTTATTCCAACTATGTTAGGGTTCCAGTCCAACCGAATACAGCTAAATAACAGTATTTTACATTGATTTACTGCTTTTCTGACCTCCACAACCTATTTATACGATACTCCTTGGTTAGGTTCACTGAAAATTGTCTTTTTTTGCTCCTTGCCAACAAGATTCAGAAAATCGAACTTGAAGCTAATTTTTTTTAATTAATCTAGGGTCATACTCTCTTAGTCCGACAACGAAGATATGGACCCGTCCGAAAGTATGTTGTTTCAAACTTTTGAGTGAACCCTACACCCGATTAATGAACTTTTTCGGACAGGTAACAACACATCGGGAGTAGGGACAACTGTTATTGTCACATCGTGGTATCATTCATTCTTAGGTCGGGCCCCAAACTAAGCTTATGTCCGTAGGTGATACGAAGTAGGAAGCGCCCGTAAAGTCGGCCAAAACTACGGATTTCTTGCTTAGAGAGTAGACTCCCTGCTGTGAATGAACGAAAACGGCTTTGCTATATCTTTCGGATGCTCCTGCCGATTTAAATTAACCTTTTTAGGACACTTCGATTTGCTTCAGCGCAAATTCCTAGTTATCTCTGGTTTTCCTTACTTAGTTATCAGGAGCAGAAATCATAATGTGGTCAACTTACTTTTTACAAAAATTACGAGAACAGGAAAACCCATTTTAAAAGGATTACAGTGAGGGGAAAGAACTTAGTATAGTTCTCGAGATCTTGTGCTTTTATTAATTAAAGTCGCTTTTCGTGTCTGTCTGTGTGACCGCGTTGTTCTTCTAAACTACGCAACGGTTTTGATGCGGTTTTCAACATTATTTAGGCCATATATTCCATAACATTTATGTGTATATTCTTACACATAATAAAGACATCTTGATGTTTGGTCAAGTCGGAGAAACCGTGCGAAGCAGAGGCGGGTCGCTAGTTTTATGTATCGTTCTTTATTATTTTATGCACTACACGACCACATAATATGCTACAAAAGCCAGGTTTATAATAATTTTAAAACGATAAAGTGTTTTTCTTTCGACACTATGTCACTAAAATACAGTTTTCCCGTCGTGCCAGCCCTGGTCGAGGTCTGAAGCAATAAACTAGGATTCCGAGACAAACAGCACGCTTAACACTAAACTAGCACAATAAAATAACATTATCTTGATGCCGATCGACGCGCTGTGATTCATCCTAATTTTTTCCTTTTTATTGTCTGTACTTTAAAGGAAAAAGGTACCATTGGATCCTTATCGGTGTGACACTGGCGCGTAAGTATTAAGCAGTTAAAGCCTTAAATAGAATAAGGATAATGATGTATTTAACCCAGATCTAAGACATCTTTGATAAGTTGGTCTATGTACTAAAGTTAGGTAAGGTCTTGATACACAGAACAAAACGATTAGAACAACTCTTATAAGAATAAGGGCAAAATACGGGCAAGGACGTAGTTACTGTAATAACTAATAACACTAAATACTGCACATCGCGCGTCTAGGGCACTTGGAATAATACTTGATTTGCATTGGTATCAACCAAAAAATAACTTAAGAAAAGAAAAAGAAAGAAAAATAGTTTATTCTGCACAAACAAAACGCACATTACAAATAAATGACATAAAAAAATACAGACATACGAAGTAGCCAAAAGCCTCGTAACCAAGAAATAAACGTTTTACAGTTTTACTTACTATATTTCTTCGTGTATCACATTGAGTATATCGATTTTTCCAATCCTAATTTGCTAGCGGGAACTGTAAAAATGACCCCTTATCATAGATTTGCTTCACAGGTAATAAAACGCCCAATTTATCAAGCTTTCCGTCAACTGCCACAACATCTATAATATAACTTTATTGAAATAGTACAAAGTTAAGTTATATATATTTTTATATTGTCACGGCTATGTGGGTGCTTCTGAATGTCCAAAGCGATAGTGAAATGGCTTGAAATGGCCTTTATTACACCGCGTCATGGTTTTATAGCTTTATTCTGATATCATTTTTCTTGAAGCTTGTTTTTGGTCTATATTTTATGCAGTAACTGCAGAAATAAGACGTTTTTTAATGTATTTCTGGTAAAACGAGTTGTATTAGAATACTGGATGAATTTTGTATAAGTTATCAATGCCACCTATGTAGGTACTTGTCAGTTTGAGTATCAAATGCTCGGAAGAGTAAAATAGGTCAGGAATTTCATAAAACTGGTTTTGTTTAATAGCACGGCCGTTATTTTTGTATGAAATACCGAACTGTTGTTTTTTCGGCCATTTCCATTAAAGTTATTGGCAAAATTTACATTTTTGTAACATTTGCCGCTGCTGATACCTACCGAAAAAGCAAGTGTTTCTCTAGTTTACGTAAAAGGTCTCCCCTAATTAAGACGATATTCTAACAATTCAATTTATTCAGTTACCAAATAAACCATAAAAAATCCAAAAAGAAAATAATGATCTACATAAAAATCTAAATAAGTCTTGTCCATTACTTTTAAGGGGAGATAATAATACTGAAAGAATAAAAAGAAATATCCTTGAGACGTCTTTAAAAGTAGAGTTGGTAAATTTATGATAATATGCGTTTGTGGACCACAAATCATAGAGGTGGGGTGCGTGGGCGCACCTCTATTATCGCAGCGGAGTTTGTTAACTCTACATTGTGATACCAAATGGATGGGTAATTACGCGAGGACAAAAATGTATGATAATTGTTGATTACAATTCAAGTTTCTTTTGTGATACAGTTAAGCTTTATAAAAGCCAGCTTTTCTAACTAACCACAACACTATTATGATTCCAAAACTGTTTTTTTTTGGCTAAAAGTTTAACTTTCGAATCAATAAATAATCAAATCCATGGCTTTGGTCATTTTATGTTCAATAAATAGAGCTTACACCAAAACTGAATGCAGAAACGTAAAAAAAGTTTTCCTAAAATGCTTATAACTCTCAGAAGCCAGTCAAAAATAATTTAGCGACAAGTAACATCAAAAACTTCATTTTCCTAAACACATCGATGCCCTGATTCCCATTCAATAAAAACAGTAATTCCGTTCTTCGAAACTGGTAACCACTTTTCCCATCCACGTTCTAATTTCCCAATATGGTATTCTCATAAAGTTGACGGCCATCAATCTATGATAGATGGGGTTACGCTGCGCTCACGCCGCTCAGCGTAAAAATTTATAACTCATAAATGTTAATTAACGGACAGCTATGCCGTGCAATTAATCAATTAATTTAACCAGCAGTTAGCCGGCACGGAACGGGTTAAGTGTGTCTTATACTTAAGATTAAGTACTGTTTGTAGATCGCTATTATTTGGTAGTTTTTGAAATCTTACACGAAATGTCAGTTGATCTCGATGGAAATTAAGAGAATCCTAACTTCCTATCTAATATTATAAATGCGAAAGTAAATTTGTTTGTTTGTTACCTTTTCACCCCTAAACCACTGAACCGATCATCCTGAAAGTTTGAATATACGTTGTCAGGTGTACAGAAACGGACATAGGGTACCATTCATCCCGAAAAAAAGTACTGTCCCCGAGGAAAACCACAATAAAGTTCTTATGATAATAGATGGCGCCACGTATCTTTAGAATCATGATTGAATTATAACCCGAATTGATTGTCAGTCTAAATTAACGCGAGCGAAGCCGCGCGCAATAGCTAGTTTTTTTTATAAAATCGAATTCGACTTCAGTCTGTTCAATCAAGTGTTTACAGATTAATCGGATTTGATACAAGAACGCAATCTATTAACTTCTCATTATTATTTTCTAAAACTTTTTAGTTGCGGTAACTACTCCATACAAATTCGTATACCACTACTTGGTGTGTAAATAACAGTGACAGGAAATTATTAACACATCATCCATATAAACTAAGTGTAAAAAATATGCAGTATTAAGGATAACTCAAAAATTACTGGCCAGACCTTGATGAAATTTAAGTGGGACCACATGTGAAGCACCACCTATCAAATAGAAAAAGAATCGTCCAAATCGGTTCACCCAGATAAAAGTTATTAGTTAACAGACATAAAAAAATAAATTAAAAAAAGGCGAATTGAGAACCTCCTCCTTTTTGTGAAGTCGGTTAAAAACGGGTTGTTTGGGAAATTTTCTCAACTAAACTACGTAGGCACTAATAAGACATTTCGTAGAGATAGTTCGTAGACCTATCTTGAATACCCGATGAAAAACAATTTATTTTCCAGGAAAATCTTAAAACAACCTTACATCGGAATCATAGGCTCAGGTATCTTTCTTTTACATTATAACTCCTGAAGGATTGGTAAGAGATGTAATTTTATTACAAGCCCAGTGAAAATGAAGACACGCGTAATGCAGTTAAACAGCAGTTGATAATGAAGAAATTCATGAAATTTATTCTGATAATATTGAAGCAGTTTCATTCTTCCGGATAAAAAAAATTGAGTGATTTAATCACAGACTCGGGAAATTTGTTTGATAACGATAAGTATGGGCTCCATATGAAAATGTTTGCTCGTTTCCCTATAAATAATGTGTTATTATGGTAGAACCATAACACATTATTAAGCTTTGAAGGCAGAGCTATTTTGTTAACCGTAGGCTTCACATTTAAGTAAGTGTAGGCGAATGGTAATCTTCCGTGGTCGTAGTATTTTACTTAACTCTAGCTTCAAAGCTAAGTTTAAAATAAGAAAGGAGCTGATTTACATTTTCAGATCTGTTGATTCTATTTATTGTCATTAATTTGATTTTACAATCTCTAAAATACCTACAGACGGATAATACTTACTTTATCTCTACAACATTAGGTTATTTATTTTCGATTAGGTTAGAGATCATAATTACTATTTTTTTCATCTTGATGTAACTTTGTAGAATTTAATGGTCGCTCTACAATTATTGCGGAGTAATTACGGAAATAACATTGATTGGACAGTCGTAAAACAAACAGAGAGCAACAAAAAATAAGCAAATCATCTAATTGTTTGAAAACAAGAATATAAATTACCTCTAATCTACGGATACTGAAATAAAAAATACATCAATTCGTAGAAACCAGTTATAAAATATAGCAAGCAGAATTAAGTTTTAGGGAGCTGACCTTTGCATTCGTTGGCATCCCTGGCGGTGGCGCGTCCCCAGGGCCGGTCGAAGTGGAAGGGCTTGCAGCGCTCGCAGTCCCTCCCCGCTGTGTTGTGCTTGCACTCGCATGTCAGCTGCTGCACTCCACCACCAGCTGCCACCTCCCCGCCCTTCATCGGAACACACCTCGAAGCATGACCATTGCACTTGCATCGACCCCCGACAGCAAAGTCCGACACCGCGTAATGCTGGCTGCCCGGAGCGGCCTGCTTCTTGTTGTCGATCTCATCACCCTCGTTGACCATGTGCAGGCGGTTGAAAACAACCCTGACATCGGTCGCAGTAACCCAGTCTTGGAGAACTGGGGATATGTCGAAGTTAGCAGCGCTTGGTCGTCCCTCAAGGGTGCTAAAAGCCAGCCTCGCTCCTCCAGAGCTCTCTCCGGTTAATCTATGACTGTCGGAGCACCTGGCTTCCTGCTCATTAGCAGCAGTAACAGTCGCCTTGTTGGGCCTCCCGTACACTCGCCTGCATTGACTGGAGTAAAACTGGAAGGGCTGCCAGGTGATGCCGTTGTCTGCGCTCTTGTAGATAGCGACAGAGTCAGGTCGAGCAGCTTTCGGACAGAATTGTAGGCTCACGTAAGTTAACTCATACTTTTTACCAAGCGATAAAGTAAGGGATACGTTGTCGGGTGGCGAATCATAGGAGGTCGGAGGTATGGGAGCGGATCTCCAGCAGGTAACATCGTGAGGGTTGTTCAAGTCAGTTAGATGGGTCGGCGGGTGTCGTCGGTCGGACCTGGCAGCATCGCATACTCTGCAGGAATTTTCTGGGGGTTGATCTCCGGGGGGATCACAGAGGCGTTCGGGGCCTCGTCTTCCACAGATGGAGGAGGCGACAACAGGGGCGCCGAAGGCAGCGTTGACGAAGTCGGGGATGCAGCGGCGCGGGCGGCCGTCCTCCAGGCAGGGGTCGGGCGGGGTGGCGGCGAGCGCGAGGGCCGCGGTGGCTAGGAGGGCCACGGCGCGGGCGGGCATGCTCACACACTGTCACTACACTCGCGTAAAGTTTCCGTAGGAAGGCGTAGCGAGCGGCACGTACTCGCCGGTCGACTGCCGCCGGCGGACTGAAGGGGCGCGGAGCTTTGCGAGCTTTGCTGGCGGAGGCGCGCACCGCGGCGCGCGGCGCACGGCGGCCGCCGGCACCCGCCGCGCAGTGAAAGTTTACTATTTTTAATATCGTATATGATTTGATTAGATACTAGATACGTATAAATTACCTCTGTTGTACAAACGACATCAACGAGCCGTTCTTTGCCGGTGGACAGCTAAGTGCTCTCTTCCGTGATTGCGGGTCTTGTTAACTGCAATCATTCATGCTATTTAGGAGATTGTTCGAATATGACCGTTCAGATTATGCTATTATGTTTACTTTTTTTTCTTTGATAACATGAATTAACACATAATAAAGCTATACGTGTCTAAACCACTTTATTTTAGAGGTTTTATACGTTTGGAGCATTAGGGTCGCACAATAGGGACGTGGCCTCTGCTAGACGGTTTGATCCCGCGTGTGTACTGTGTAAGAATGCGCCCCTCCGCGCACCCATCATACCTGAGACTAATTCATAACTCGCTTACCCCCGGAGCCCCGGACCCCTGAGCCCAAGGGTTCCCTACGGCTTCATTGAAAACGGTTTTGTTTTGAGTCCTCCGTGTTATACTGGTCTGACTTTATTATGTTTGCTTGTTCAGCTTATTTATGTTTTTTGTTAGCGCCTTGTTATTTTTTTTATTGGAAGATTTATTTACACTTATAAAGACGTGAGTAGCGTCTAAGTTGTTATTAACAACAAATACTTACTTACAGTAGTTTATATAAACGTAAAACTTGCTATGAATGTTTTTAATTCCCTATTAGTACCTATTATTGCCATAATAAACGCAGATAGCTTTCTTTAATTACCTTATAGTATATGCCAATCGTAAAAAGTTAAAACATGAAAGTGAACTAACTTCCGGGACACTATAATATTACCTATAATATAAAACTATCATTAAAAGCTCGTACAGTGCCCAGGTATGGAAAGTTTCAATTTATTACGATGTTGGCCGCATCAAACTATCGCCTCAGGCAGTAGTACCCGTGGTCTGCAGTGTCCACGCGGGATTCAATCTGAAAGTTTTTCATAAGTGATCATAATACGCTTTTATCAAAAGGTCGCTGATAACAAGAAGTCAAATATTACAGTTTGAAGGTATTCAAAGTATAATCGAAGAGTTTTATAGTATTCGATGGAAAAAGTTTATTTCGAATGCAATTTTTTTTTTCTTTATTCCATTACACGAAAACCAAACATAAAATGTACCTATTTCAAAAATGGAACTAGGTCAAAAATAAAGTTCCGTTCGAGTATTTTTTTAATCAACCCTATTTGAGCAATATTGTAAGTTGAGTTAAAAGAAATATCACGCAGAATACATTCGTAGGTTCGAAACAATATTATTTTGTTTAATTAAATCGAACCTTGCCAATTTATTATAATTGGCTGCAAACTTTACCTTGTTAATTATGCTTACATACCTTATGCTTGCTTAACTTATTTCACCTAAACTAGGTTTAACTTCGACACTAAAAGACGAGATCAAACTCTTTTAACCCCATTAAAATATCCAAAACGCAAAATAATGTCTGTCTACCCATTTACTTATATTTTTTTCTCATAATTAAAGCTCTCATCACTCATACTCGTATGTGCAAATTATGTTCATCAATCACGTCGTTCATTATCCGCCGACATGTAGTTAATTAACTAATTAAATACCTTTCACATTTCACTGTGTGATTTGTTTGTATTTTTAAACTGTTTTGTTTGTATCAATATAAGATTAATGCCGCTGGCAAAATGCCCATATAGTTTTATTTTACTTACGTTCTTTAAGTTTTTTTCTTTCTATTTTGCGTATTTTTCGGATGTTGTCTTTATTTTTCTGGAATAAAAGTGAAACTTGTAAAAGTCTGGATGTTTTAAATAATAATTGTGCGTGACTGGAGTTTACTCCTGAAAAATTATTGTCTTAAAATATACTTACAGGTACTTATTTAATATATTACATAAATAATTTATTATATTACATAATAAAAGTACCTACCTACTTCACAGTGAGCGATAGGCACTATCAATACTCGAATATCATGTAGGTACCTACAAATGGTGCGCCTGTATGTAAAAAGTGGTGACAATTTACGGGAACCAATGAGATTACTAGGTACGCTGCGCCTCATAATCTCGAAATGTTACGCAACCGAAGTGTGATCAACCCGCAAGTGCTAGGACTGCAAGTCATTTTAACAGCAACACAGCGACTGATTGGTCACGGTCAGTTTCGCAGCCCACCGCATGCGCAAGCTCGGAGTCGCCCACGATAATCACCTGTTCTCGAAGAAATCACCTTGGATTATTTTAAACGACACCCGCAACGGAGTACCAGAGTGGCTTCTGAATTAAATGTAGGTAGGTATTATAATACCTTCGGGGACGTAGGAGGGAAAGCAATGTTATATTTAATTAATAACTTTATTCTAAGCGCTCGTGTTTAATTCAACGCGATCTTTTTTCCAAACAAAAACCTAATTCAAATAATTTGACAGCTCATTCTAAATTCACTTGACTGTTAGAATAGAACCAGAGTTATTTTACTATTTATCAGCCTGCACAACATGAGGTCGACTTTTGCAGACAACCTTTACAGTACCAACCTAAGGAACATGAGTAAAATTTTTATGTTCAATAGACGAAAACAAATTGAGGAGTAATTCATTATTCATTCCATCTGGGATTTTGATTATGACTTCACTTTTTTTTTTTAGAACATAGTTAAAGTAAGATGTTACAATATAGTTATACATAGAGGACTGCTATGTCTCGCCATTGAGGCATACTAAATTCATAATAGGTACGTTACGGAAGAACAATTAAACACTAAGTAATTTAAAATACAACAATAATAATCCGGTATATTGAAATTTATTTAAATATACAATTATTTGAGAAATTGTGGTTTGCTCTTATTATTTACAAATTATTCATTAGGTATTTTAAATGTCAGATTACATGTCACATTGTATGTTAAATTGAATGTCAATTATATGTCAGATTCCAAATTATTCTACAAATAACTGCGTGAGATTATCAGTAGTTTACATTTAATTTTCATTACTGGTTTGTCATATTAAATGTCGACTGGTTCAGTGTTTTGTCATTTAAAAATTCTTTAATAGAATAATAACATTTAACTATCAGAAATTGATGTAACTTTTTTTTTAAAGTATTTATATCACTAATATTTCTGAAAAAAGGTGGAAGGTTATTAAATATATGTGGACCCATACAAAAGATGCTTTGATGCAAAAGTTTTGTTTTGCTAGGTACTATGCGCTTTGGCTTTGGCACCTTTTAAAAACTGTGAAAACAACACCAATAACGAAAAATTAAAAAAAAAACGCAGTTGCCTTTTTGGATTTTCATTTTGAGTTTGCTATTGGCTTTAGCACCCTAGAAAACCATGAAAACGACATTCATACCAAACAATTTTGAAATATTTGCAGCCGTCGTCGGCTTGGATTTACATTAAGAGTGACAACCCTAACGTCCCAATGGAGGTAGGTAGGTAGGTAGGGTAGGGTAGGTAAGTAGGGTAGGTAGGGTTGGTAGGGTAGGTTCGGTAAGTAGGTAAGTAGGGTAGGGTAGGTAGGTAGGGTAGGTAGGATAGGTAGGTAGGGTAGGTAGGATAGGTAGGTAGGGTAGGTAGGTAGGGTGGGTAGGTAGGTAGGGTAGGTAGGGTAGGTAAGTAGGGTAGCTAGGTAGGGTAGGTAGGTAGGGTAGGTAGGTAGGTAGGGTAGGTAGGTAGGTAGGGTAGGTAGGTAGGTAGGGTAGGTAGGCAGGGTAGGTGTTTGGGCACGCCACAATTGCGGCGGTAAGCCCCCTCTTTGAGGAGTGGCTTGAGAAGCGCCACGGCGTCCTCACCTTCCGCCTGACGCAGGTCCTCACCGGACATGGCTGTTTCGGGAGGTTCCTGTTTCGGATAAGGCGGGAGGAAACGCCCGGGTGTTGGCATTGTGTGGATCGACCGGAGGACACGGTGGAGCATACGGTGGAGGTCTGCCCGGCTTGGGCGGAGCACCGCCGTGTCCTCGTGGCGGCGATCGGCGGCGGCGATCTCTCGCGTCCGGCCCTGGTTCATGCCATGGTACGGAGCGAGAGGGAATGGGAAGCAGTCACCTCCTTCTGCGAAGCAGTAATGCTCGCGAAGGAGGAGGCGGAGCGCGTGAGGGAGAGGCAATCATTGCGCCCTCACGCCCCTAGTCGCCGCAGGAGGAGACACCCTGGGCGTCGGGAGTCGATAGCCGACTCCCGGCCACCGTAGGCGCGGGCCTGCGGACAGCGAGCAATGGGCAGCTCGCCGTCCGGTAAAGACCAGGCCCGGGTCGATGGCGCGTTGTGTTCCACGCGCGCCTCAAAGAGATGTCAGCATAATTGACGGGGTCCGATAGGGCCGATGCCTGCCGGGGTCGCGGATTGTTCGAAAGAGTTACCGTGGCCCTGGCGCACAGGCAACTGAAGGAACACGGGTGGGTTTTAGTCAGTAAGAGTCTGACACGCCCTTCCGCTCCGCCCAGAGCGGGAGAGGTCATTTGATGATTTCCCACCCAAAACAAAAAAAAAAAGGCAGGGTAGGTGTTAGATACTTAGTGCTCCCTGTGCGAAGCCGGGCCGGGTAAAGCTAGTAAATTCATAAAAATAGCAAAATTAATTGTACCTACTTAAGTAAATAACTTAATAACTAACACAAGATTCTGTGGGTATGTGTGACAAGCATCCATTTTATTAAATAAATGTAAAATCTCTATTAATTAATAAGGATCCACAAGTCACAAGTGGTTTTTTATAATGATGTGCATTTTTACAAAGACAGAACGCTGTCTGTCCGTCTGTCAAGTCACACCGAGCCTCAAACTGAGTACATTACATCACGCTTGACTCCAAGGGGTCCTGCCAGATGCCTGATCCTTCTTCATTATTTAACTTAAGCCCTTCACGGGGTTATTGTCAGGGTACGTTTGATGGTAGTCACTGTTTGTGCGTCTATTTGCAGAAATGAGATGATTTGTATTTATTTTCCATTGAAATTACATCATTGATGAGTTTTTTACGCTCCAAATATCACCGGTTCTTATATCTCTTACTGCAAGTTTAAGATATGTATTATATTAGAAAACTGTTTATTATGTACCTACACCATATAAATTGTGAGCCTAAGTTTTTATGTTTCTTAATTTATAACAAAAAGCCATTGTTGTCTTTACAGCTTTAGCTTTCGGCAATGGTGTCATTGATGTGTTGCTGGGGCCTGTTTTGCACAATTTCTTCTTCCTAAGCTCAAGCACTAGGAAGCCAATTGCAGAATTTAAAAAAGACATTAATAAAATATTTGAAATTTCAATTGACTTTTCTCGTGTAGGTTTTACAGTATATTTCTGTAAACCATCAAGCCCTCAGTATATGTCATTGTTGCTTCAGCGAACAGAGTGCGTTCAAATGCAGTCCGTTCGACGAGTGCATCGTTGTTTCGGTCGATATGCACCCAACGAGCCGCTACCGACTATTGTCGCTCGTCTGTTTGCCGCTAAATGTACAGATTACTCACGTATAAACGTCACCAATAAAAACCAAGAATACAGTGCACAGAAATCTAGATATAGGTACAATCAATGCTTGAAACATCATATGGAGAGGCGGAAACTACAGACCAGCACATGCTATCTACGCTATAACCCTTCTACGCAAAAAGAACACCAGAAAAAATACTAATTTAACAAAAAGCGCAACATTATAAAATTCCGGAAGCACTCGACTAATTACAAAAAGTCCTCTTTAAGTTTCGTTTAAAATTCCGGACGTGCATAATTTCATTACATTGCACTTGACTGCCGGGCCCGGACTCCGGAATGCATGGATGACGTAGTTACGTTATCTTCCCGCCGGCCAGCGGACGGTAATTACTCACTTCCGTAACTTCCGGTCACCCCTGCATCACTTTATGGGCTTCATATTTTAATGGCGGAGAGATTCGCGCAATTTATAGTGTTTTTCGTGGAACAAGTTTTTGTTTTATGTGGCTGAAAAAGTTTGTGTGGCTATATCACGTATTAATGTTGGAGGGTGGAGTTCTAGTTGTAGTTTCATTTGTGGTATAAACTGTGCGACCAATTCTGAGCACACGATGCTTTACATATTTCTTCTTAACTGAAACTGCAGGATTTAATTAGTATTATACATAAGTAATTTATTTCATAACAATATAGATACATTGTGTTGAAAAATTAAAAAATAACATTATACAATTGCAATTAAAATAAAATTCATCAAATACATTTAGAAAAGTCGATAAAATAATAACGGACAATTAAAAATTCAAGTAGGTACATAAATAATAAATGTCAAAGTAATAAAATCAATCCTAGATTACAATGTCATACTATGTCATCTAGGTATTCGTTGATACTGTAATAGCCTTTCCCCAATAAATAGTTTCTCAATTTGTTTTTAAATAAGTTAACACTGGATACGGTTTTGAATTCTATACTTGTTGTATAAAAATATAGACTGATACCTCGGACTATATTTGACAACTTTTAATTTCGGTTGAATAGTGTTGGGCAAATCTTTCCTACGTGTGCTAGCTCTAGTTTGTCTTTGCTCATCAGTCTCAATTTTGTGCAATTTTTTAACTAAGCTGGTTAGCAACACTAAAATGTAAAGGCATGGACTCAAGATTTTTAGTCTAATAAAATGGTCTTTACATGATTCCGTCTTTTTCATGCGGAGCATAGTCCATAAAACTCTTTTCTGAATCACGAATGCCTTTTGTATGTTGTACTTGTAGCTATTGCCCCAAAACTCGATGCTGTGTCTTAGCCTAGACTCCACCAAGGCAAAGTACACACTTCTAAGTTGAGGTAAACTTAATTCTTCCCTCAGTATTCTAATCGCATAGCATGCTGAGCTAAGACTTCGTTATAGACAATGTCTCAACCCTCCAATTCAACAATGCATCAATGTGCACACCTAAGAACTTGACACTATCAACTATTTCGACAGTGTTGCCATAAGATACAATCTCCAACTTAACGTTATTTCGTACCGCGGGCTTAAATAAGACACACTTTGTTTTTATTTACATTAAGTTTCAAATTATTAGTTCTGAACCAGTTTTCAAAAGCTTTCAAGAGAGCATTGATCTTGGATTCTAATTCCAGTATATCGTCTGCAGTAACTATCGCATTTGTGTTGTCAGCAAAGATTATTAGTGTTGTGTCCTTTACAAGTTTTTTGATATACTCCATTAAATCATTTAAAAATATAATAAAGAAGATTGGACCAAGAACGGATCCCTGAGGAACACTACGGTATACCGTAACTAGTTTGGACCTATAAACTTTTTCTTCTCCATCTACCACCGATTTTATCTCTACATACTGCCGTCTGTTATGCAGATATGAGCCAAATAACTTCAACACATTTTCCCGTATGCCATAATGGTCTAACTTAGCTAGAAGAATACTATGGCCTACTGTGTCGAAGGCAGAACTAAGGTCTAGGAATATACCAGCTACTCTATGCCTATTATTCAAGTTACAAATAACTTCGTCTACCAACGCCTCAATAGCGTCGGTGGTTCCTAAAGATGCTTGGTAACCAAACTCATTTAGGATACCGTACATCATTAAATGTTTAATGAGCCTATCCTTCATTATCTTTTCAGATATTTTTGATAATATAGGCAAAAGAGAAATTGGTCTGTAGTTGCTAGAGTCTGTCTTTGATCCTTTTTTGAAAACTGGAAGCACACGTGCGATTTTAAACTGATCGGGGAACAGACTTTCCTCGATGCATTTATTAAAAAGAGATGCTAGTGGAGTCGCTAATAAGTCGATGTTATCTTTTATTATCGCTAAGTTATCGTTAAAGGAACTTCGTCATAACCCGAAGAGGGCTTGTTGATCATTTTATTTACCATATTAAAAAATTCTATAGATGTGACTGCATCAAAACTCATATTAAATTCTACCCGACTTATACCTTCAGTAAAGAGTATCATTGCCAATTCGTTGTCATAAGCCTCTAAGTGGACTGTGTTTTCAAACCTTTTGGAAAATATATTAGCCACTTCTAAAGCATTATTAGTTGCTGCGTTATCTACCTTGAGTATAATTGGATCATTATACATGTCTTTGGTAGCGTTGCACTGTCGATTTACTATTTGCCATATTATTTTACTAGAATTTGATACCATGTGTATTTGTTTTCTGACATCATTCCTTTTTGCACAACTCACCACTTTTCTAAACGTTCGAATATAGTTGTTCCGATACTCCAGAACTGAATTGTCGCATTGTGTCCTATCTAAAGTGTTAAGGAAACGTTTCACTTTGCTAGCTATTCTTATTCCGCTTGTTATCCATTTCGAACATCTATTCCTTTTGATATTAACTTTTACCTTACCCTTCTTAAAGACGGAAGAAAGAATTTCTTTGAATTTTGTGATTTATGCCTGTGCTCCATTCCGTCTCAGACAACTTTTGTCTGTAGTTACTTTTGTTTTCATCATTATATTTCTTTTTGCAAATACGTACATAACCTGATCGCTTCTTAAACGTAGATTTTTCTAAACGCAAAGTACAGAATATACCAGCGTGTCCATCCGATAAACCATTGTGATTGATATACGTGTGTTCTATAAGACTCTGGTAAGTTGGTTAAAAAGTTATCTATACACGATTTGGACTTATTTCTTCTTACTTACGTCATGACTTCTCTTATTAAGAAGGTTCACAAATACATAAGTACTAATTATGTAGGTTTAGTTTACATACCCATATTTTCCTTTGACCTATTGTGAAAACCGGACGTTCAACATAATGTACATCGATTTACAATATTCAATAACGCATTGGCACATCGTTTACAAGTTTCAACTACTTACAAGTAAAACATGGCTGATTCATCCAAATTGTGCCGTTTGTTTCAATTCCATAATATTATTATCATGTGGAAATAGCAACAGTGTGTTAACTTATTTAGTAGTTTTCGATAACTTAAATAAATATTAAATTTATTTACTTCAATAGTTGTCTCAAGATGTCTTAACTGGTAATACACTTTGTAAACTCATATCCTGAAACGTACTATCAAACTCAAAATGATTCCTACTTGCTTATAAAACAATCTAGTTCACTAAAAAACTTAAAATTATCTAGCTTTTTTAGTTCTAGTTCGTCCTTACTCTTAATAAATAAATTCTATTCCATTGGGAAGGTATAAAATACCACCTAAGACTTTAATTTCGTGCCCTCTCTCAAGTCCCAAATTGTGGATAAATCAGACCAAAGTTCATTAGGTCATTTGTTCTTGTTACGAAAGCCTAGACCTTTATTTACAACCTGGCTTATATTTTTCTACATCTAGACACCTATTTGAAAAGGTACTTTATGATTATAAGTTGAGAGTATCCCGTAGTGTATGATTACGCAAATGCTACGCGTGACGTGGCTCGAACAATGAGAACAAAGTGCAATTGTATGAATGGCTGCCAGGAGATTGTATCGAAGATGTGAGGACCACTCCTAGAATGTTATGTCGAGTAGCGGGATCATGATGTAGCTAAATTATATGAGTTTTGAGAGGAAACGTTGATGGTTGGACAATGGAATTAGAAACTTATATTCCGAGAGCTTTTTCTGCTTATCAGGCCATAAAATACCAATGATCTTTTCTTAAATCAGTTACAATTAACAGCTTAATATTTCTATAATCACCACGACTAATGATTATACATTATTAGTCTATCCATAATAAAAAAAACTTTTTTACAAAAAAACAACCGACTTCCAAAAAAAACACTAAAAGACGTGAAAAATAACTTTAATTTCGGAAGTCGGTGCCTTTGGTTTTGTATTTTCGTGTTTGGCCACCGACTTCCGAAATTAAAGTTATTTTTCACGTCTTTTAGTGTTTTTTTTGGAAGTCGGTTGTTTTTTTGTAAAAAAGTTTTTATTTTTCACTTTTTAGTTGCGGTACCTACACCACATAAATTCGTATACCACTACTTGGTGTGTAAATAACAGTGACAGGAAATTATTAACACATCATCCATATAAACTAAGTGGAAAAAATCTGCAGTATTAAGGATAACTCAAAAACTACTGGTCAGACCTTGATCAAATTTAAATGGGACCACATGTGAAGCACCACCTATCAAATAAAAAAAGAATCATCCAAATCGGTTCACCCAGAAAAAAGTTATGAGCTAACACACATAAAAAAAAAAAAAAAAAAAAAAAAAAAAAAAAAAACATACAGACGAATTGAGAACCTCCTCCTTTTTGTGAAGTCGGTTAAAAATAAGTTTGTAACTCATTGCGTATGAAATGTATGGGAAAAGTTTTTTGCGTTTTCTGACTTTTCTAGTACTGAAACCTCAGTTGGTCCAATAGAGGTTTTTGATCTTTATATAAAAAATGATTGATTGGCATTAAAAAAGTTTTTTGTGAACATTGCCCATTTTCCTGCTGACTACATTTTTTTCAAAATCTGTGAATGCAAATCAAAATTTCTCAAAAAGTTAAGGAAAGTCTCCTAACACAGTTTTCCTGTAGCTACAACGATTAAAGTTTGCCCTTGCTGCCCCATCTCAAAAATCCACCCTGTATACTAGAAATGGGAATTTCCTATTCACACTAGAATTCCATGCACAGAGCTTCGTTGCAATCGTGAAATGCGAGTGTACCAGCACTTTCAAGAAATCGAGGCGAGATGTTGTACAATGATCTAATTAGTCCTAGCCAATAAAATAACGCACAGACAACATTCCTCGCCCAACACCATGTAACTATCCTTTATAGGCGGCCTTAAAAACTGCGCTTAGCAAGTGTAATAACATAACTGGCCATACGAACTTGTCTGCGATGCGATCTGACGGAGTCTCACAAAAAGTCGCGGCCCAATGGCGACTAATCGCTGCCATTACCCCTGTATGGACTACTGCGGCACAGAGTAGTGTGGGACAGATAGTTTTCTGGTTTCAATATTATTTGTAAGCTTGTAATTATGTGAGGCACCTAGAAGGGTCATTGCTTTCAGAAGAGAGAAATTATCGAGGAAAGAAGTAATCAAAAAATAAACTCGGGATTAGGTGTATTTTTTATCATACAGATATTGTAAAGTTAAAAATAATCTTATAAGAACAAACACTCGAAGTCCAAATAATCCAGTAAGTATGACATATTTCAGAAACCTAAAATAACAACATAATACGAAAGTTAAAATTACGTTAAATTAAATATTTAAGTCGATTGATCCCAACTTTATCCTATTACAAACGCAGTTTAAATTATAATTACAATACACAATCAAATGGTCCCTAAAAAAAAGCAATAAAAACCACAGCAAAGGAATCTAGCAAATAATCGCGCAAGTCCTGCGCCCTCTACCCGTACCCTACTCTCTGCAAACCGCAGGACATTTACGGGCGCGCGGGCGCAGGCGAACGGACACAAAAACGGAATGGCAGTCGCTGCCTGCTTAGTGGACAATTACTTATCGACGCCGGGGATATGTCAGTCTTGTTGGACGGCTTATTCCGATGCCGGAGTGTTATATCGAAGCTATGCAGTATCAAATGGAAAGGTGGAAAACACAAATGCTATTTTTCCTACTTTGCAACAAAAAATTCCTTTATGACACAAACTTTAAATCTATCTTTAGTACATAATATAAATAAGCCATGCATAAGATACAACTTGGGTATTAAAAGAACAATTACAAATAGGCAGAGAACTAACTCTGGAAATATCTATAGAAAATCAGAGTGTCTCCAAAACTCAGTATGTTAAAAAAAGGCTTTGCTTGTCAAGCCTATTAAAACCTTACCGTCTCATTTTGCTGCAGATTCCTGATAAGCCGGACCCATTCCAATCATTTCGACACAGCAACCATAAATCTACGACCACATACCACCTTTATCTGCGAAACGCCACACTTATCGATTTAAGGGGCTAGAAAAAATATTTAGACCCTCGAAGGCCGCTTTCCGACCTTGCGTTGTTGACATTCCGTGGACTCAGAAGTTTGTAATTTACTGTAAGGTTAATTCCTTACTCAAGAATGTCTTGAGTTGCCAAAGTTGGTAAGTTTAAACTTTGACGTTTTCAAGGAATAAGTAAGTATCCATCGTCTTAGAAAACAAGCTCTACATCGAATCAAATTTGCCTAATGGTTTGAAAAGAAAACCTTTTCAAAATGATTAAATACCACCTATTCTTCGAAACCTAAAACACAATTTTGTGTTTAAAACATGTGTTCAATGTAGGACTTCATCGATAAATACTGAATACTGCGTAAAAGCACAGAGAAAAACAGAAAGTCAAGCTGTACCTTTACCAATAAGTTTTCAGAAACTAAGTACAGCTTTTGGGATTGCACGTAACCCAGATATGTATAAAGCATTCCACTAATAACCTTCTCATCATTTCCAGAATACGCATCCCCCTTCTCGTCCTGGTAGTATCAACACGCTACTAATCCGGGACGGGTGAGCAGACGCTCGCAGAGATCGTGGGTAAAAAGGAGCTATGCGGAAGGAATGCGTACGCGCCGCGTCACTTCTGAGCGACGCCGCGTGGTCGCACGGGTAAGGACGCGTGCCTGCATCCATCATACTGCTTCTTGATAAGTAAGGGGGACGAGGATCATGGAACGAAGAGATGCGACTACATTGGAAAATCGCGTAGTAAATTTCATAGGAGACATGACTTCGCTGGTTCATACTAGTTAACGTTCATAATTTTGATTATGAAAAGATATAAAACTACACAAAATCCTACTATTGGATTACCCATATACCGTGAAGTTTCTTGTCGGTTCTCCTGCATAGGAAATGACTAATTGGATCCGTTTTTCTGAAGTTTCACAAGTGGTTTATGAGAAAGAAAATATTTAGGATTTAAATCTTATTCAGGTTGAGTAAACTTTCGTTACTGAAGAGTCTGTGGGTCACACAACACGCCTGCAACACGACAAAGCACTGCACCACATTGACAGTCCAAATTAGCACTATGTGATAAGTGCTCTTCCTTTTTCCTACTTACGAGTATCCCTACAGCCTACCTTTCTGGTAATGACTAGAGCTCTTGCAATTATGGAGAAGCACTCTAAACGCAATATTCCTCTTGCCATATCCAACATACTTCTGCGATCCATGTTGGTTTCCTCAGAAAATTCATAAAAGGTATGTAGATACCGCTCGGCAGCCGCGAATATATTGTACAACATGGAGCATTCAATAACTTCAAGTTATGATAATCACTAATATTACTTTTATTGACAACTGCTAGTTTTTGTAGTTCTTGTTAAACAAGCCATCATGGGATACCGGGTAGTTTATCCTAGGATAAATGGATTCATTTCCCAGATAGAAACTTGGCTTTCTGGATTAAGATACTTACTACCTGCACTCAGAACTTTTTCCGACTTCGCCGAATTTCTAGATTCATGCAGTGATTTCCTGGGAGCAACCCGGTTTAGGATCCAAACAAAGGTAGTTCAGATATCCTCTAATACCTGTAGGTACCTACTATAGTCCATATTAAGCCCCTACGTAGTCTGCGGTTCTTATTTCCTAAAAATAGACCGAATTTTGCTTTACTTTAAAATTACCGACGAGGCCATTTTACCCAACCCGTAAATAAACTCTTCTCTCAAAGTCAAAACGGCTGTCAAGATATGAATATTTCGCTTCAATATAAAGAATTAGGAGTGTTAATATTAATATTAATCGAATAACGCTGTTTTTTCTTAGAAATTAGGTAAATATCACGCGGCTTTTATATCTCCCAAAACACGAAATGATTTTTATCATAAACTGCCGTGGAAACACCCAACGCCCTTATAAACATTTTATCGATCGCAAGACTACGTAAATAGACACAATATTAAGACAAATAATGACCCTTCCTGCTCAACATTCACCTCACAGCTCCTCGCCAGTCCTCCCTTATAAATCCAATCAGTCGGTATCCTTCTGTCCCGGCTATCTCCGGAACAAGGCGTTAACGAGACACTGTTAATGCCAGTAACTACATATAGTGAGTATTGAGTATAGTAATGAGGCGATATAATATACTAGTGGATTAGCAACGAATGGTACCTACTTAGTATATAAATTTAAAAGAATTCCTGAAAAAATATCATCTATTCAGTTTAATATTTTGTTTCAGCATAGCATTTATAAGCTCTACTTAACATCTCTATACTTCTGCCTGCAATTCTGGGTCATCTGAAAAAAGAAGAAGAATTATGGTTATCTCACAAATAATAGAAATAGAAGAAAAAGAATAGAAAGTAGAAAAACGAAAATTCAAAGTCAATTTATTTAGTTCTTCATCAGCCTCATAGTCTATAGCACCAAGCGTGAGCTCTTCGGCAAATTACACCTGCGTGTAGCCAATTTTAAACCATAAAAGCCTGTAACTGATATTGCAATTTAGTCTTATCATAAATAACGGTTATTAACAGCGGAATGTCGGAAAAGCCGTGAAATGAAAGTCACTGCGTGGGCTGAGATGTGGCACAGTTATTGTTTTAGAAAATTGTGTTTATGGTCTGCGTGACCTTGTCCATTCAGTGGGTGGCCTTGTTTGTGGTCAGAATCATGGAGTTTTGGACTATTAATCTAAATGGAGACGAGAGTAGTTTAACGGGGAGATTCAGAAGATTTCATATGAACAAACATTTGTTTTCATCGATTAATTTATTTTTGGCATAGAAGGATTTCTTTTTAAGCTAGGAGTTTCTACAAGGATTAATTACAGCTCAGCTCACTCCTATTTACTTTCAGGCTCACTTTTCTTATCATAATCATAATCATTTATTTGTCATAATATGGTACATTATTATATTACATTATATTATATCTTAAGATTTGGTATCATCGCATTCTGCCAAGTATGGCATGCAAATATTAGGAACATACATTTATTACAGGATAGAGATTATTAGTGTCGTTAGTATTTACATTATTCTTTGCCTATTACGAATTAAAATTACTAGTTAAAGTAAGAAAAAAAAAAAAGTTACGTTGGTTAGAAATAATATAAAAGAAAGAAAGAAAAAGTATGAAACACACAATTTATTTAGGCTGTCAAAGTATCATTAAATGACAGAGTATCAAGGAGTAATATGTTAAAGTATAAAAGATTACAATTAGGATATGTAAATATTATTGAACTCTTACACAAATACGAACATAACTTGCTCTTTCAACTGAAATATATATGAATAAAGACAAGTCTGTCACGCACCCGCGGGTTAATTGCATAACACACAAGTAGTAAGCATGGGTTTCATTTTGATAGTTCAACAACATTCATCGCGTTATTTACGTTGTTGAGCAGACAAAGTGTTCGAACATATAAAGCAATGGATTAGCAATATCCTTCAAAAAGATTCAAATTATGATTGATAGTATGTTACCTACGCAATTAGGGTGCCGGTCACAATCAGCCGGTAATTCGAGCGTACTCTAACACTAACCACAAAACAGAAACACACAGAAAACAAACTGTACAAACAACGCAAGAATCTACGTGTTCACAATATATTATGTAGATTTTGCAACTTACAATGAATTGTAATGTACATTATAAATTGTTTCTGTATTTTTTTGTGAATAAATCTTTACTATTATTATTATTATTTGTTGGGATCATTTTTTGTATCTCGGCACTGTTTTGCCGGTTTTTTTGGGTAACACGGGCCAAAGCCAAGTGCTACCCCTGAAAGTACTAACCTAAGTAATAGTTGATGATAATAATAATATGCTGCGTGATGATATTATGTTTTGACTTTGTGTTGCAGTGGTCAATGATGTTTGTGCTTGTGATATTTGTGCATCATTGTCGTTCTGCAGGAATTTCCGGACAATTCTGCAAGTGTTCAGGATAGCAGCTTTCTGTAGGGTTTGGTAGGTAGACGGAGCTACGTCCGCCGTTTTTAAAGATTGTTGCAGTTGTTTGGGAATAACACCCGTGGTTTAATGTACTACAGGAATAATGGCATATATAGTCTGTATATTTTGACAGCTTTTCTGCTATAGTGTTTTGTAGGTTGTGTATGTTTGGTACTGCTATGTCAATAATTTACGCGGTTTTATTAATTTTATTTAGTAACGTTATATCTGCACCCTAATTATGTAACATACTATCTATCACAATCTGAATAATTTTGAAGCCTATTGCTAATCCATTGCTTCATTTGTTCGAAAAATTTGTCTGCTCGTCAACGTAAATAATGCAATGAATGTTGTTGAACTGTCAAAATGAAACCCATTCCTATTGTTAATGTGTTACGTAATTACCCCGCAGGTCTATTATAAAGCGTTGTTCTGTCTGTGAGGATGGCTCGATCAAAGTATAGCATGTGTTTTGTGTATTCAAGAACCGTTTCTGAAGTATATTTGTAGTAAGGTACTGGAGGTGTAGTAATTAATTTATATCTAATGGCAAGTTTTTGATGAATTATGTTTGCTACTTGATCGTCCCTGTGTTTATAGTCAGTCTGAACACATGCTCCAGTAATGTGTTGAATAGTTTCAGAGGAGGTATGACATCGCTTACAAATGTCTGTTAAAAGAGGGAATCGCATGATGTGTTTCTGGTAGTTACGAGTTTCAATAATTTGGTCTTGAATTACTGTCATGAACCCTTCAGTATCAGGGAATAAATCTCCGTGCCTGAGCCATTCGTTCGACGCTAACTTGTTGACGTTGGTCTATTATTTATATTCGCACATGGTGTAATCGAAGAAAAGGCAAGCCTGCATAACACCTTTCTGTAACAACAACACAATCCGAAATGGATACGATCACACGACAATACGATCCGGATAAAATCGAAACGAGGTTATCCGCCAGAGAACCAAAGTAACCGACATAGCCCAAGACTAAGCAAGCTGAAGTGGCAATGGGCTGGTCACATCTCTCGCAGAACCGACAATCGTTGGAGAAAACGAGTTCTAGAGTGGAGACCGGGTTTAGGCAAACGTAGTGTAGGACGCCCGCCGGCCAGGTGGAGTGACAACTTGCGAAAGGCGGCTGGCAGAGACTGGATGAGGAGAGAAGAGGATCGGGCTCAGTGGCGCTCACTAGTAGAGGCCTACGTTCAGCAGTGAACGAATATAGGCTGATGATGATGATGATGAACAACAACACGTTCATGAAACGCGTATTGTCGTAGTTACGGCGTAAGTTTTCATAATTCTTATGAAAATCATGAAAGCTGTACCGGATCGCGGTGTTTGATCTAGCATTCACTGACCAGTCATCATAGCTAGAGTGTTACAGAACATGAGGTAGACTGCTCTAGGAAATCCGCAAGGACATGAAACTTTCATTATGTAAAGTGGACCTTCTGTAACTTCTTGGTTGATTGACTAACGGTATAAGATGAATGTTTGAAACTGCGGGCTGCAACTATTTGATATCATTGTTCTCTTGATTAGACAGGGAACGAGTATCGGCGGCAGATAGCGCTGTCTCGTTCTAAGAATGCAACAAAGTTGGATTTGACATTTCATCGTGTAGAAGATGCGCAAGATCTCTCTGGTAAATATTTGGCTTCAATTTTAGTTTTATATTATTTTTTTGTGGTTTACTATTGAATCAACGATGTTTATTATACAAGGATGCTACTGTAAGACCCATCTTCTGTATATGAAATATAGTAAGCACCTTCGGGGAAAAGAGGAGAAATAGGAATACCTGCTTAGATATGTGATTCTTAGACCAGTATCTGTTTTGAAAAATCATCGACACACTCCACTCCTCATAATATGGTTTACTACATAATGTATCGAGGAGAGTCCTTGATTTTCTTTTTTAGTCCATGGCTGTGATGTAGTATGTCATATTCCTTGAACACGCTGTCACTGAAACTGAAACTTTACAAGCTCCAACATTATGTCCATTTCAGCAAATCACCCAAAACATGTCATTGACGAGTTTATCACGTCTCGGAAACACATAATTGGCTATTAGCAGTTGTTGTTGCGCTGGCGCAGCGCCAGGCGGGAACCAATCAGCTGCGCGACCGAAATACTGCAGTGTGAGGAACACGGTAGTTTCCTCACCGGTAACGTAGGTAAGGAGATATAGGGAACGGTAAGCTACTGAAATATTCGTGTTTGCTCTTCTTGAAAGGATGAATTAATGGCGACTAACTAAAGGCAAACAGCAGATAGCGTTCCGTTGTTTCTGCCTACCCCCGCATGAGAAAAAGGCGTGAGCTTATGTATGAAATATGCTATTTCGTAGAATAACAATATCAAACAACACAAAATAACTTTCGTAGTCTCTAAGTTAATAGTGAACTTCAGGAATAGAAAGGGAAGCAGAAGTACCTAATCGTTTCGTAACTTATAATTATTGTCACCTCTGCAACAATATGCATTGCACTACTCCAGTTCTCATGAAGTTCAAAGAGCACATGCATAGAATATGAGCCAGAAAAAAGGATAATTCACGGACGAACTTATGATCTATGAATACAGAATAGTGAACTAGCACTACAATATAGAACTTAGAAAGCCATTCCCATGACTTCGACTTTTGCTGAAGTCACTAAGTATCGACTACAAATCATAAATGCAAAAAACATATATGTACCTACATTATTTAGCTCTCTTGTAAAACAAATTCACATACAAATAATTTGAAGAACAGTCAACAAAACAAATGTAGAGTCATCAACTGAAGCACATCAACTCAACGATCACTGATTTGACGTCTGTACCGCGTATTGACATGCCCACTTTAATTTACACTTCAAAGTACACTCTTCATTTGACCTTCAACCTTCTGGCTTTCTGATAAGGTTGTAGGTGGAGTTTTGGAGGTGTGGTTAGTATGTTTGTCTGTCAGTCTGTCGGCTCTTTGAGCGTCCAATGATATACCAATACTTAAGATGTAGGGTCTCATTAACTTTGTAGGTGTTTTTGATGGCAAGCTATATAACTAAGTGTTGGACTGATCGTTCGAGTAATGTCTATGTGGGCTTCGAAGTATTTATATCAGGTGACTATGTATGGGCAACACATTAAATAAAGTTGTTACTTTGTTGGTCAATCAAGGCTGTGGTGTTGAGTGATGGTCAAAATATAATAAATCAAACTATTTGTAATGAATAGTTACCTACTACAGTCCGAGGTGTTGGCAGGAGTGTACGTAGGTACGTTGACAGAGCCTTGACGAGAGACGATTATTCAGTAGGCACATATATTCAGGGTGATCATTTGCGCTATGTCAGCTACCTACCCTGCTGCAAGATTTTGTAACCAAAGCATGTGTGTGTGTATATGTTGCTCGTCAAGAATAGAGGTAGAACGGAAGTAAGAATAGAATAGAATAGAATACTCTTTATTATGTACACCATAAAAAATACAGATATACATGTAGAAAGCCGCAAGCTATAAGCTGCAAGCTGCTGCTGCTGCTGCTTGCTGTAGCTGTAAGCTTAACACAATACATTCTTCAAAGGTAAAAATAATACAATAAGTAATAAAAAACTAACATCTTGGTTTATAAATCCAGCAATGATGAATTCAGGCAATTTCTTTGCGGCAAAAATCTTCCTTCATTCAACATTTCTAGACAATCTCAGAAAACTCTCGCAATTTAATGTACGAGGAAATCGATAACATGTCCAAGTTCTCACTTTCGCTCGTAAGACCACACAATAATTAGCTGTGAGAGTATTTACGGCTCAACCTGCATATTGAATGAGTTATTAACATAAATTCCCGTAAAAACGTGTTAAAACACTTTTTGGAGTTCCGCATCAAAATTTAGGTAACTTTCATTCATGATTCACATTCCTAAGGAAAAGTAGCAAAACATTCATCAGCTGTATTCACCCTGTTTATAAAAAATATACATACATAGAAGTCTACTGGCTTACTATGGCAATCTTGAAAATCTGTCAGCTTTTGAAGTTGTCTACTTTTATTAGTAACTAGCTGCTGCCCGCGGCTTCACCCGCGTGGATGTCGGATATTATCCAACGGGAACGTACTACTGAGACAAAATGTAGCCTATGTCACTCCGAATAACAGCAGCTATCTGCCAGTGAAAGTCCCGTCAAAATCGGTCCAGCCGTTTCAGAGATTATCCGGAACAAACAGACAGACAGACAAAAGTGTTAAAAATTGGTATTTTGTTTTATGTACCATTTATTCTTTAATATGCATTCAAATTCAAATTTAAAATCCTTCCTTAGTGGATACCTACGTCATAAGAGGAAAACGTGTGCTAATTTTAAGTTTCTAGCCCTAGGGTGTGGCCTGTGTTTATTTAGAACTTTCATCCCCTATTTTATCGTCTTAGGGGTTGAATTTTGGAAAACGCTGAAATACGTAACTCATTATTTATGCCGTACTCAGTTCATACGAAATTTCATGCAAATACGTCGAAGGAATAAAAAGTTTTATACAAAGTTTTATCCCCTATTTCACCCCCTTGGGGGTTGAATTTTGAAAAATCCTTCCTTAGTGGATGCCTACGTCATAAGAGGAATACGTGTGCAAAATTTTAAGTTTCTAGCCTTAAAGGTTTGGCCTGTGCGTTGATACATCAGTCAATCACTTTTGCCTTTTATATATTTAGAATTTTAGATAGAAGATAGGTACCTGAAGCGTACCGACATAATAAACTAGTACAGCGGCGCACGCCCGTAGACTCGCAGAGTGGTCACTTGGTTGCTGGCGCCCGAACGATGCGGACGTTTGACCTCTGCTGTTGTACAATAAATTGTTATTTAATCTACCTACTCGAGTACTTCACATAACGTGGTGAACACCACAGCACCTATCTACATCAGATACAAGACTTAAGACTTGACTTGACATCCTGATTGTTTTTCCTCCTAATTAGATAAAAATCCAAGGCAGGTATTTCTTTTTTTGTTTCTTGTGGATTTCAATCTTTCATTTCAATTACGGACAAATAATAGGAACGAGTTCGAAATCATACGGATCTCTTCACCAAATCTCACTGAAACCTGTCTGACTGTAAAGCTGCAGTATCACGCGAATCAGCGGGGGCGCGGGTCACATCGGTATGCGCGCACGCATCTTTGTCGAAAGCGCCGCGTAAATATAGTGTGACAAACCGATCGCAACTCATCTTCATTCCACAAATAATTCAATTCAATTGGGTTAGTGTGCTGAGGAATACGGAATTAAATTACAAGATGGTTATGATAAGAAAAGTTGTGATGTTTGGGACGTCTAAACGCCATATTTTGATTTAAAAGAGTGTCCGTGGAGTTTCTTGTCCGTTCTTCTCCATAAGTACCTACTACGCTTTGGAATGGGCAACTAGCTTCATCTTTCTGAACCGACTGACCCCTTGACAATTCAAAAGTGCCTGTAATTTGGTTTATTTGAAATAAATGCTTTGAGTTTAGAGTTTATTTTTTGGAGTTTTGAATTACATAAATTTAAAATTATTGAACGTTCATTGGTGGGCCTCCTACCTATACCTAGACCAACCAGGAATAAGCTTCCCACATGCATACTAAATGCTGCCATATTTTTGTTTTTTTCTAAATAATAATCTGATAATCGACGAAAAGTTATTTAAAACTAAGACAAACATCCTTGCCTGCCCAACCATCGTTACTAGACATAGGAATCTCACTATTATCAAGTAAGCGGTCATCATGGTCACCAGTTCCCCTACTGTTTGAAAATAATTAATAACCTAATCAGTAGGTACTTAAAATAAATGTTAATCGCCCTTGCCATATCACACATCATAAATCCATAACCACTCATAAAATTTACAACTCAGTTAACCGTTTTGCTTCCAAAATATGACCGAAATAATTTATAAACGAAACTAATTTGTCTTGAAATACATCATGGCGAAGAATTCGTATAATTGTAACATGTTATGTTTATTTATGAGAAGATAAATCTGAACAAACACCGGGCCATGGCGGGGCCCTTATCGGGACTGGCTGTAAATTTTATAGACCTTAAAACAAACTTGGAATAAAGTGGTCGAATAAAACGGATAGCGGTGGACTATTTAGTATGGAAGACTGTCACGTCGTGTCGGAAGGTTTTCGTTGTCAATGTCCATCTACGAGTAACTGCCGGCCGGGTACCTAACCATAATTTCAATAAGTTTTTGATCGTTCGCAATAAGATCTTTTGCATAGCAGAGGGCCTAGACAAATGGCATTCACTTCGGAGCGATTCTATTTTTACAATCGCTATCGCTTTCGGTAATGTTTCCGTCGTACGAATCGAAAACTACCGATAACGCTTGTCAACAAGTGCCACTTGGCTACGCATCTCTATGGAAGTAATCGTTTGACGCTGTCGATTCGTTTCATAGAATCGAATGATGTTAACATTGTCTAGCTAATTTCTATTCGTTGACCTATGATCACGTGACATTTCTATAGCTTATGTCAACCCCAAACATTTTTTAGCTTTTCTACTAGCGTCATCGCTAATCGAATGTTACTTTGTCTAAGCCCTCAGTTCTTTCTATCTATGGAAAATCATCAGATTAAAGAGGTATGAGGAACAAGGTGTAAAGCGCACTCATAACTCCATAGAAAAGGGAGGATCCTCCGACCAGACGGGTGTTGTGTCTGGTGGGCAACTGCCCGACGATTGATGTCGGGTCGTTGTATATGCTAGTCGCGGTACACTCTGTTTGCGCGATGCAGGATTTGCGTGACGTCAGTGTGACGTATAGCTCGCATGTGGCAGTGTAGATAGATACCGCTACAAGATCATAAAATGAATGAAACGTTTCGTTTTCATTCTTTTCGCTCATGGGGTACCTGTTTCACAAAAGCAAACAAAAGTACTACATGGTGGCTTCTACAGGGTGACAGGGACATTGACGCGCAAACTGTAATCATGAATCCAGCATATGGTTTTAGACCTGGTAGCGTAGGCATTTTTCGTAATTTATCAACAAAAAAATTGCTTTTTCATAGAAAAGTGCAATACATACGCGGTCCAAATGTTTGTATCAGCAATTTTTTTTATGTATTGAACGGATGAAAAAATTTAACTCAGGGGTGTTCAGAATCATGTACTGACTCCATGATAACAGGTTGCACGTCTATGTCTCTGCCATCCTGTATATTGTATAAGTTTTCAGCCATAAAACCATTGCCTGAACTACACAAACTGAAATAAAACACTGCCGAAATTAATACAGTGTTGTGTCTACTGGATCCAACTGGCTAGTCGTGTCGTGGTATATAAATATCTTCCGACCAAGCTAGGTGTGTTCCTGATTGAGTTTTTACTGCGCCCCAACAGTTGTCCGTCCGCGTGTCTCGTTATCACACGAACACGTCCAATTATTGATAACGTGGAGATACCTCCGATTTGAGCCACATTTTATTGCAAGTGAATCAATTTCCATCTTATTATGGCGCCGCAAGCTTCTCCTTATCAGATTAACGATCTCTTGACCAATGTCCTGGTGTAATGAATACCCTGAGGTTGATACAAAGGATACATACTTGATCAGTAAATCAAAAAGGAAGTCTGCTGAACAAATATTGAACATTTCTATAAACCGCTGCCATCGAATGAATTTGGAAGAATTAGTCATCATGTTTCATTGTTAACTAGCGAACAAAACTTCAATATATCAAGGGATTGTAAAATCACGAAGTCGTCATTTGCAGTGGCATATCCAACGGATTTAAGAAAAAAAAACGATGATTTCGACACACATAGAAGCTGGCTTCTTCGTGAGGTTTCATTAGAAACATATAAACTACCCACATAAACTTGTTCAGTCAATGGGACCCTGTACAGCTATACAATTATAGTCCCAGTTATAGAAGCCTTTTACTACCCCATTAGTACACAAAATACAATAAAGCTAGAGTGAACATTCCCTAAAAAGGTTGACTATTGAACACCCACTGCGTGTCGTTTGAGATCCTATTGCTAATCGAGAAATATTTGCAATATCTAGTCGTTACAGAATTGTACTACACCAGCCTCTCATGCGAATTTAAATCGATAGAATTATTGTTAGACGTAGGTTTAAGTGCTAGCTACGAATTATTTAGCTACAGGCTTAAGTGTTATCAAAAGATCCGTTACACGATTCTTGAATGTGTATAGAATAGTGTTGTACCACAAATTGTACATAGGTACAATACATTGTATTTAAATAGTACACTTAGCTCGTGACTTCATCATATAGAATTATAGACTTTTCCTGAACTTCTTACTCAAAAGTGAATATCAAAATGATAAATGGTTATCAAAAGCAGTCGTGACTTTTTAGGTATTGTTGTACGGCAGGAGATACCATCCAACACTAGAGGACCAAGACAATGTACGGCAGGAGATACCATCCCACACTAGAGGACCAAGACAATGTACGGCAGGAGATACCATCCCACACTAGAGGACCAAGACAATGTACGGCAGGAGATACCATCCCACACTAGAGGACCAAGACAATGTGAGATAACATAACACTAACATCACGCCCGTATGCTACGAAGGGTTGAGCAGAGGAGTACACCCACATTTCGCCAGTTATGTTTAAGTCCCATGTTAATAAAAATAAATGTTATAGGAGCCGACCGATATTGCCTTCAACCGGGCACAAATCCAGAATCCAGGTTGCTACTGAGAAATTCTTGATGGAAGAAGCAAATAACACTTTGCCGGAGCACTGCACTTTCCACTTTGCCTTTGATAACGATGATGGAAAATCCAAAAATATATTAGATTGACATAAGCTAAGGAAAAGCTTATGTCGATCCTGTTGAAAGTCGTTGTAGACATACGAAACGCTTTGAAAACGATTGCCACATGTCCAGACTATGGTCTAGATCCTCAGGGGAGCCTTCAAACATGCCTGACATACTTCTTCATGTTTTACAACCATTACATTAGTCGCTAACAATCAGCACCCTAATTACGTAACACACTATCTATCACAAACTGAATCATTTTGAAGCCTATTGCTAATCCATTGCTTCATGTGTTCCAAAAATTTGTCTGCTCAACAACGTAAATAACACAATGAATGTTGTTGAATTGTCAAAATCAAACCCATTTCTACTGTTAGTGTGTTACGTAATTACCCCGCAGGTCACAAATTCTGCCAATGATTGCAAAGTGTCAAGCAAAGTGACCTTGAAATATTTATAGCAACAGTGCACGTCTGACATCTCAATCATAATGTATTATTTATTTTATTCTATCGATTTTACCTGAAAGATACGTGCGTTGTATTAAAAACAGGTTCCTATATGTGTATGCTATATGTAGCGTCCGTCTGATGTCTGTTTATTTAAAGCGAGTCTTTGAGAGGCTAGACAGAAATAAATTATGTCCCTATCTAACATGATGAGACATTAGTTGAGTATTTAGAAGAATTGACGTCCCCCCATCTTCTTCTTCTTCGCGCAAGAGATTTCGATCTTTCTGTTAACTGATAACACAACTCTCCAGAGATCTCTCCCTATCTCTTCATTTAGTAATGCATAATTTCCCAGGGGTGTCACAATAGGTGCACCAGTATCGAATATTTTTTTCCTTAAAAAGAACAAGAGCGATTATCCTTTTCAGGATACATTTGCAAAGCATTTTCTTCATCATCCTAGCTGTGTTGGAGCTGTAACATGAGGATCTCCCAACATCAATCCAGCATTATTTCTACAACCCCTCATTACTGAAACACACCCCCTTTCAAAAACTAATTCATTTGTTTAACCTGCTTCAACCTTTTTATTGAACCACGCAATAAATACAATATCAAATGTCGTGACAAATTGTGAAGGATTACCCCGTCCCCAGGGCGTGCCTACCCCTGCCTCTCCACCTCCCCTGGCCATTGAAAACATTTAATTAACAGGGGGTGGCTACCCCGTTGATACGCACAATCCCGCATTCTTAGATGCGCAGTTATTTATATTGTGACTAGCTGGTGTTTTTGTAATTAATTTGTTGTTTGAAACAGGGTTTAATTTATTGTTATAAATATTTTTCATACTTAGAATTCATGATGTAGGCTGTAGGCTGTAGGATCCAATGTCTTTGCCTAAAATAGTAGATGCCGTATAATGCTTATCAAGAAAACGCGTATTTTTATTATTTTAAGTTTGGAGCTCTAGCCAGTTCGAAGAGGGATGGTATGAAAGGCCTTAATGCTATTGTTATCACTGACTGTACTATGTACTTCCGTACATAGCTAAGGAGACACCTACCCGTAAACACCAAGATGTTGCCAATGTGTTGCTAAATTACCTACTGAGAAAGTCAAAGTGTATGATGTGCCTTAAATTACAGAACTTAGACCGGAACACAATAGTGAAGCCCTTTCACTAAAGGTTGAATCAAACCAGCTTGAATCGTCTATTCCACCTGTAATTAAACAACCCGCCATCTTGTAACTTGCCTGAAGACAGAAGGCTTGAGCTCCATCGCATCACTTGTAATAACAATCCCGTAATTCTATATTAATAGTTTAATTCGCAGAGGGCGCTGTGAGCGACGGCCGGAAATTGCGCGCGGTTGCACTTCCGCATGCAGCGGTGCCTAAGTTCGGCGCAGTAGTCCGGGATACAGTTATTCCGCTAAACCGGCACTGGCAGTAGCTAGGAGTAGGTGCTGCCCGGGGCGGCTTACAACTTAGATTAGATGTTGTTCGCAAAAATACGGAAGGCAAATTCACATTGTTACTTGTGTCAACGTTCTTGGAAAAGTGGTTGAAATTAGTGCCTTTGGAAACAAAATAAACTTTGTGATATTTGAACGAGCTAATCTGCACTAAGTCCCGTATTATAGAACCTTACTCACGACTCAAGCATTATTTAAAACTAGTTTCAACCAATGAAATGGCTCTACTAGTTTTAAGTGCTTGAGTCGTGAATGAGGTTCTATAATACGGGCCTTAGTATTGTTTACATTATATCCTGATAAATTAGCAAAACGCAGTCATAAGCTAGACGCTGTATTAGTTTTTGTATCAATGAGTCTACCTCATTCCTTTCACTAAAACAAATCTTACCTATACTACCACCCAGATGCAGCTCAAACCCGTAGGCTATACAAAATATTAGTTTGTAGCTCCATACGGAAATTGAATATTTATGCGACCCGGCCACGTAGCGCAGAAGTCAACCGCTCAGTCACTGCACAAACCATACCGTCAAAAAAGGTTAAAACGAATACCCTTTCATATGTATTCAATTGCTAAGTTAACCTTAGACCCTCGGTCCACTTTTCAGCAGTTACAAAAAGCAACGATAAACTAAACGTCCCTAATTCCTAACCCCTTCGATTTATCTCCAGGCTCCCACATCATTGGGAAGTCTTCACGATGGACCGCGGCACCCTGGGAGACGAGCCCTGAATTATTCATGACACAGAACAGCTGCCGCGATTCACTTTACATAATGCCTTCTGTTTATATCATACATTTGAAGAATTCGGAGAGGAAATGCGTTTTTGATTTGGCGATTTTTATGGCTTATAGAAAAAGAAAGTGTTTTATACAGTTAGCTCAACTTTTGAATAATGAAATGAAATAGCACAGCCTAGCCTATCCAATGATCGATCCGCGGTCTGGCGCAGGAAACGTCTGAGATTTGAAAACCATACTACGCATTACACTAAGTTTAGCTGTGAACCAACTCTTAGTACAAGCATACCTAATTAGCTTAGAGTGGTTTCCAGAATCATGATTAAAACTTAGAATATTAAGTATAGGAATCCTTAAAACAAATTGGCTAATCAACAATATTAACATTTCCCAGTGGTCGTTTATGAACGATGATGAATCCTGCTGCTCATAGTGTCTTTGGTAGTGATAAGAATACCTGTTGCATTAATATCTACTAGAAACACGATCTTAGTATAATCACCAACCATTAACCAAGGAATTCAATCGATCTAGATGCAGGAATACGTAACTACCTATATCTATACATACAGGGTGTAAAAAGACCCATCACATAGCCGTCAACTCCGCATTCTGTATGTAAATCTAAGTAACATTGCACAAAAATAATTGCTGGGAAACGACTTATATTTTTGGTGCAAACATTGTTTGCGGTAGTGCGCAACGTAACGCACGCAAAACATTGTGCTTATGGGCGCATGCAACGGTTCAGGGTCATGGGGGTATTTAAAATTGTGTTATAAGTTATAACATTAAAAACTTATTTTCGTAAATAAACGTGAGTAAAATTTGGGATTTTGACCTTCAATATCTCCGTAACCAGAGGGTTCCCAGGTATAGTCCAGTCCAGTACAAAAAAAATATCACAATGACGGGGAGTAGGGGTGACTCTCGGCTTCGTTAAGTGTCTTTTTACACCCGTTACAATAAAATCGTAGCGAAGTCAAAACTGTTTTATTTTTTAAGAATTTTTTGCGAGGAACGATCTCAACCACGAAAAATTATTTATTTGAATTTTTGCCTGTTTGTCGGAATGTATGTTCCAGGATCACGCAAAAACTACCGGACTGTTTTTCGTTTAAAAGCAAGAAGCAAGGTTTCACAGCACAAGTACCTAAATGATAAGGTTAATTCGATTTTTTTGTGATTACATACTTACATTTGCAGTTGGAAGATTGACGGTAACGTAGGTATATCGATGTACCTTTATGAGAGCATATTTTTCAACTTCAATTCATCCCTACTACGGAAGTAAGGAACTCTTCATTGTGCGTGGTCCGACACCGTACTTGACCGGTTTTTACACAGAAAGACATACAGTTTAGGCCTCTTCTGTCAGCTTTGGTTATACCTAAATATTATAAAAAATATCTATGGTTAGATAAATATGGTGGTTAGAAATCCCGTGTGTTTACCTACCTACTCTTATATTATTTTAGTGATAGCTGTAATATTCGTAAGGAATAATCCGTAAGAAAGCATCCGTTAGTGTATCAGTGTTGTGCCAGTACGTAGATACAGGAACGCAGGCGTTCAATAATTCACTAAAAACGAAAAACTTCGCAAGCAATGGGAAATTACTACTGAAGTCTTCGGGTGTCGACCTCACGACGAGCTGCATCGCACACAGACAAATACGTCGCTTGCTCCCGCGTCACCAGTCTTGACTCTCTTTATATTTTGGCTGCTGAAACCAAAACTACAAACGTAGTACAGAGGAAAGTTTTATAAAAATGTGGCTGTTATTTTAGTATATTGTGGAGTCTTACGACATCCACGAGAACGAAGACGGGGCAGAAGCTAGTAATACATGTATGCAAACAGTCGTGAAGAAAAATATAAACCCATTCACCAACTTCCACCCATACATTACAGAACCATGTTCATCCTCCACCATCCATATGTATCCATTAGGAACATTCCTCTGTGAGGTAAACACGGCCCGCGTGCCGGAGCTGAGTCGTTCCGAGTGCATTACCGGCACGTGACCGGCATGCGGCATGCCCAATACCGGCCAGCGGCTGTTTAGTATTAAGTCTAGACTAGTTGCTGAAAAGTGCGGCCTTTTGTGCTGAAAGTTATTGATGTTTTTAGAATGGGGTGGGTGAGAGATATTTTGAGTATTTTTGTTTATTTGCGAGAACGTTGTTACTTTCAAAATAGCTGAGATGAACCACAACGCAACCTCCGTCAAGTCTACAATATATCTTGAAACCTGAAAAAAATAATTAAGACTGAAAGAAAATCGTAGGTAAGGACGATTCCAAGGTTGGCTTGAGAAAATTGACATGACAACTCAAAAGAAGAAAAAAACTAAGTATATGATTTTCTGATTATGATTGAAAGTGTGTTACACAATTAGGGTGCATGCTGAAAAGTTTAATAATTATGTGATCAGCTCTGCAGATTACCAAATGGTTCTAGTACTCATACCGACGTATGATCGTGCTGAAAATTAGCGGTAACAGTGTCTGATTACACGTGACACGGCGTGCTCCACAGTTGCTGGAACCCATCAGACTAATGGATGCTGCCACGCCCGCGTCTCAGGACCTATTAGCGATCATAACAGGCATTAACGACATCTTCATTATAAAGACTACGGGCTTCCGCGCGGCTTTTAAAAAATATGTCCCAGTGCTATTAAATGCATTAAAGTCACACGCAAGACTCTGACCAATTAGTATTTGTTTCGTGATATCCATCAGATTTTGGCTTACTGTGGAGGGATTAGGGAAACAATCGTACTTACTTAGGGAAGAAAAACATGATTTTAGAGTCTGTGCTATTTCTTCTGCTTTAAATAAGAAGTGTCCTTAAGAGCCTTAAATCGTGTGTCTTTGAATGCAAAAGACATTTAGAAAGAAAGAAAATACGTTTATTTGCAGTAAACATGACGCAGAGAAAAACACAAACACAAAAAGAACTAATCGGGGGAAAATATGCGTCACATCCACGCAAAACGGCAATCGCTCAGCATAATGCTAAGACCCTATGCGAGACAGAGCCCCAGCGTTGGTTTTCAGCGACAGTCGGCGTTGACGTGATGAAGTCAACCGGTGCAGCTTACGAAAACATAAACATTAAAAATAAAATAAATACACAATACTTAGTTCTAAAATGTATAAATAAACATACTTACCTAATATTTACAAAATGGTAACATTTCGGGCAACGACTAAAAACGGCTAAGAATTGATTTAAAGATCTTCAATTTGTCCATTCTTTGCTGTGTAGGTACAATTGTTTTACCCAAAAACATTGTATGTGCAGCATAAAACATGTAAAACATTTGTCCTCTACTAAATCCGCGTTATATTAAGCTCCGTACTCAGAACAAGGTCATGTTTCTCCAAACGCCAGTTTATTATTACAACGAAATCTTAATCCTGACGCTGTCGCCATTGTTTCCAGGATATATTTATAATTAAACCCTTCCGCTAACGAAGAACGATCACAGAAATAAGGGAGAGAAGTCAAGAAAATAATACAAATAAGTATTTGCCAGGGGATTCATAGTCTGCCGGGGTCGCGGATTGTTCGAAAAAGTTACCGTGGCCCAGGCGCACAGGCAACTGAAGGAACACGGGTGGGTTTTAGTCAGTAAGAGTATGATGTGCCCTTCCGCTCCGCCCAGAGCGGGAAAGGTCATTTGAAGATTTCCAACAGAAAAAAAAAATAACAAAAATAAGAGGATTCATACAGCCTTTGGTGCAATTAATTCAAAAATGTAAAATCTTTTGTTATTTGTTATTTTATGGAATTACAAGCAGAATAGGGAGAAGGCCTATAGTCAGCAGTGGGTGGAACAAGGCCGCCAACGATGATAATGACAGGCACATGAGACATTCCAAGTACGGCGCTGCGTTTGGCAAAACATTGACAAACTTACAGGTGTCTACAGATAGATTGACCGAATACAATACAATTATTTTTTATGTAATGTCAAGCAGGCTGTCACCTAGAGACAAGCACAAGGTTTGAGTATCATGTACGTACCTTTAATTTTCTGTTACAGCTGTGTTAAATAGCCTCCCAGTACTTTCCAGTCTTCTTCCAGGAATTTCTCTCTTAAGAAGCTGAACAACACAGACTTTAGATTTTTCAAATTATGCCATGTCCTCTGTACTTCTAAGAACCATGATCTGAGATATAGCGTATACATTAGGCAGTAAATAAATATAAACCAGTTTCCAAATAAGGAGGTATTATATAGTTTATTGTTTTAACTTGATTTATGTTTCGTAGAACAGTAGCGTGATAACCCGAGCGATAAGTGGTGAATGAGGCACGGTGCGGTCAGTATCGCGGGTTCGAATCCGACCACTAATCAATGTGTTTAAACTTTAACTAAGACTTTATTGCGGCTGTTCAAAAGTTATACTTTTGAGTGAACTTGTTGCAGTTGTATCTGATTTGTTTGTCATTCCTGCAAAGTTTTTTAGTGACACTTGAACACCAATTAATTTTGCTAAGTGTGGTGATTTTGTAATATTGGGCATTAGGTAGAACATCCCAAGCAGATTTTAGTCCACAATTTGTCACGCCCATTATATCCGTAATTCTCTCTTTCTGTGTATGTTACCCGTAACACGTGAAGAATCCGAGCAATGACGACAGGTGGCGCCACCTAAGCGATGCTGACTATGCTGAGCATGCAGTACAGTGCGACATGAATACGTCAGGTGTCACGCATCCCGCATTCACTGCGATGACGGACACTAAGATGACTATCAAAAACAAGGCAATAGATAGTACCAATCGATAGTGAAACTTGTCAAGTACAAACATTGTCTGATTGCAGTGGTCTAGTTCTCTAAGGGCAATTGTCAGGCTAGAAAACTTGCATTTAGTTCACAAGCTCAATAACTCGTAGAGAACTTTCGACAATCAAGCTAATTGTTGCTCTATGACATCTTATTCTTCGGGGATTATCAGGAGGTAGGTAAATATCCAAAAAAGGAAACTAGAAAATGGTTTCAGAGTTTGAACTGTTTTCTACATGAAATGAAATTGGAAATGTGTGAAATGGGCATGTAAATCAAAATAAAAATGTTTAGAAGTTGTAGGTACGCGAAAGTTGACGCATTTTATAGAGTGCACTCTTATTTTAAAAGTATGAATTTATAAAAGGAACTCAAGAATTCTGTATTTTCGTAAAATTGTTTAGAAATTCGTAGAAGTGTTTTCTGCTTATAGTTCCCAGAACATGCCATGGACGCGAGGTGCGCGCACTACCTTTATTTGCCACTACTTCCAGTCGTACAAATGCCGGCTTGCGTGCGCCTCTTCGTCGCCTTACGAGCAATTTTAATAAGAATTTCTGCAATTTGGATCTGTGTTCTTTACCATATAGGAAGTTTAGACTCATGTTACTTAACATATTGAAAAATTTATGTGACACTGTTGTTCCACATATGCGACAATATTTACAGCTTTATGTTTTATTGATATTTTACTATTAATATTCCTCTTTTTTATTATTTACAACGCTAGTCTTAAAATTTACCAAATTGTCTCATTGTGTATCTGTGGAGAACGTGGTTGATTTCACATTTGTATAATTTCTGTACCTTGAACTTGTGTAATTGTTTGTTTTCCCCAATAAATAAAATAAAATAAAATAATGTTACATGCAATGTAACAACAACTAGGCGAATTGTTACATTAAAACATGTTATGTTGCACCAATCTGTTCCTACGCGGTATTAGATTACTTAGTTCGGTTTAAAAGCTTGCGGGATAGGACTAAAGACAATTTTACAATTTAAAATTAACCCTAATATCTATGCCAATGGAACCATAACCACTATTAAAATTAACCGCCGTACGACTAGGAGCCGATAAATTAAAAGAATGAGTTCTGCCGAGCTCCCTCGTGGTCGTAATGAATTTATAGATGTTCCGCAGAGATTTATGACGATATCGCGGCGGCTGTACAGCGTAGGTACATCATTCTACTGTTATTACACTGATTTATACTTGTTTGTTCAGGCCTAAGAAGATTTGGCTGTCCTGTGCTGGATTTGGAAAGTTGACACTTTTTTTATCAAACAAAACTAATAAATTATGTACGTATTGTGCGGTGTGCTACAGGATAGATGCTAGAAAAGTTTCTTGATGTGTCTTCTTGTCTTTAAAAGGGTGTGCTTGGTTTGGTTGCTTGCTGTCAAATTTTAAAGATGTTTTCAAGCATTGAGTTATTTAAAACTTTTAATATCAGGTTTTTAAGCGTCCGCAAACTGCTAGGAAAATGTTCATTGATAAAGATTGCCTAACCTTTCTGACTCGTAAATGCCACTACAAGTAACATATGAAGCTAATCACGACTCCTCCATATCTGCCTACCCGACAGAGTCGCAGATAGGCTGAGGACAATGTGGTTACAAGTTATTACTCGCCCAGTACTAATAGCTGCGTCTGAAGCGACTTAATTACAGCGACGTGACGCCACGTGAAGTGCTTAGGGTGCGGGCGGGACTGCGGGGCATGGCTATGCTATGCTTTTGATTTTGGATATTAGATGATGCTCAAATTTCCTCCATTATAGGTACACTATAGGACGTTTAGTAAGGATACTGCTGGCTCCTGGACATGCCCAAATATGCGTCTCAGCTTCCATAATAAACCCGATCGCGATGTCAGATGCAAGAAAGTGAAACCCACGATCCCAGTGTTAGGTACCTACCTATCCACATTTTGGTTCTTCGCATGGCAGATGTCTATGTTGAATGTGGTGCTGCGTTCCGTTTTACTTTTCGTGTTCATAGCATAGCATAATCAGGCCATAACGTTCCCACTGCTGGGGCACAGGCCTCCTCTCTGTGAGTGGGCTATAACACACCACGCTAGTCCAGGAGAGGGTGTATGAATGTCCTTGAATTTTTGGTTCTAGGACAAGACGATTTACCTCACGACGTTTTCATTCGCCAATTTAAAAGCAGATTTTCGTGTTCCGGTAATTCTAAGTAGAACGGCAGTTTTTTCTTCTTACAAGTAAATACCGATATCTATTTATTCTTTATATTAATCTCAAAGCTAGGAGTGTGACCGTCACCTAACCCTCGCGGTGCGATGTTCATTGTGTGGGGAGCACTGAGAGTGGTGACGCCACTCACTGCCAACTAGCGACACCTAGTGGTCGATAATTGCATGCAGGATACGGTTCAGCCTGAATGTGGATAGAAAAATGGTCTCCTTTCGAAATTCTGAATAAAGTTTAAAACTTTTATTACTCCACGTTTCTCAATGAATATCACAATAATAGTACGTACAGATAAGCTACAGTTATGAAGGGTTTAAAACAGCCATCCTCGATTATTTCCGAGGTGAGAATCGTCTTACCTTTTAAAATATACATACACACATACATACATAAACTCACGCCTTCTTCCCATGGGGGTAGGCAGAAACTACAGAAAGCCACCGGCTACGATCCTTACATACTCATTTTGTCTCGCTTACGTTCATACATCTGGTCATGCACGCACGCCGGTTGTGAGTACTACGCACCTGACCTTTCTGAAGAACATCACCAATAAGGTCACTATATGTCTTCCTAGGGCGTCCCCTCCCGGCGTTTCCACTCACATCTGCCTTGTAAATACCTTTTGTTAATCGCCCTTCATTCATCCTATCAACATGACCAAACCATCTTAGCATACTCTTTTCAATTTTTTTAATTTTTTCTCTTTTAAAATATCCATTACAAAATCCAGCTCTGTCTCTAACTGTGGCCTAATTTTAGCGTAAAACTGCTCAGTTTCTATCTATTTTTCAAATAAATAATACCTACATTTTCAGTTTTCCACTAAAGACTTGTATAAAGATAATTCTGTCAGCATATTGATGGGTGCGTCGATATGGCCGGCGCGGCGTACCGTTATCATACGTCCAACCCTTAGCAACTAGCAACCTGACAGGCGCGATAGATGGTTTAAAATCCGTCCATTTAACCGTTAAATGGAAGGATTTTCTAGTTGGTATGGAAATGTATTTCCATTTAAATGAAAAATTACCAAATAAATTTCGGTTTCTCTTGAGGAGGAATGATAAAAAAAAATGCCTAGTGACAGTCAACAATTATATTATTCATTGATTGAAATACAACTTTTTGGTCCACAGTAGTTGTTAGTACTACTTAATACTAGTTAGTCCTAAAGTAAATATATATTTCAAATCTATTCATACATTCTAAAATAAATTGTCGAGTTCAAGAAAAATCAGTCAGAGAACCAAATAACTATAGATACATTGAAACATTCTCTGAAGCATTTTTGCATACAAGGTTGATATTTGTATGGTACCCAGATCGATAAAGTAAGCAGCAATTTTATTGAAACAAGATTGTATTTTACAAGTTCTGCACCCATTTTTCTTGAATATTTTATCAATCGTATTCTGTAAACACTTGTACCTTCTACACGTGTACCATTTTCAAATAATACTTAGAACGATGTAAGTAGCTCGAGTATTCTATTTCCCCGTATTTTACCTGTAAGTGTGGTACATAAACGATATGTTTTCCTGTATTATGTGGGATTTCGTTCCTCTCCTTTCACATTTCAATTTGACGTCACTTCTTACTGCAAGGGATCAATAATGCCCCGACAGACAGGTGATGGGTTTATTATCTCAGGGATATTTAAAAAAAAAATGTAAATATTGTCCACATTGTTCATTTTTGTAACGGTATTCGTTTTTGTTTCATTTTTGTAACTGTACAAAAATTTAGAAAATCACCCGTCAATGTTATTTACCTGTTTATGAAATTATCTTACACATTAAATAGCTGGAAAAAGTAATGCTTTATGCAGGAATATGTGTTGCTAAATGAGAAAACTTTACAGAACCTGTTGGTTTTTTTTAAATTGCGGGATTAGCCTTCTGGCCTCGATCTCGCCTATTGGAAAGCGATGGACGAGGTCTACGATGGAAGGACCGCGCCCAGAGGACTCTGGGCTATCTTAAAAACAGGGCAAAACTAAATGAAATGCAGCATTTTGAGACCATAGTCCTAATACCTAAACCTAATAGCTTTTGTCCTTAGTGTATTCTTGTTATCAACAACCTTGCCTTACCTATGGAATTTTGTCTGAAATAAATGTTTATATTTTAACCGACTTCAAAAAAGGAGGAGGTTCTCAATTCAATATCTTTTTTTATGTGTGTTAGCTCAGAACTTTTTTTTAAGTGATCAAAAAAGATTTTTTATAGTTCCCTTTAACATATTAATTTATGTATCGGTTAAAGGCTCCCGCAAACAGACGCGAAGCGACAGCCCGACACAAAGGCGCTGCCCGTCGCGCTGCACGCGGTGCCTTTGTGTACGCTGTCACGTCACGCCAGTGTGTACGAGCCTTAAATTGATACAATTCTTAGAACATAGAAAAACTCTCACTTTTCTTCAATGACGCGACTGTTCCTATTAATTGTTTCAGTCCCACAACTCCACAACTGAGTAGTAAGTAGTAAAAGCGGTAAAACTTGGCTAACACTTTAACTAACTATTCATTACTTCTCTTCTCGTCCAATAAATTACTTTGTGACTTGGACTGTTCTTGCTTTAACTTCGGAATTGGGTTACCTATATTACTGCTTTGGAAAAACAATTTATTATTTTATTGCGTTTATTATAGATAATATTAAAGTTTTGCGGAGTACTTTCAGTAGTTTCAGCGCTCACTCATACAAGCTTCAGACAAGATTGTATCAAGTGGCTTAGAAGCTTTTAAATTAAAACTATTTTCAACGAAACAAACCCGTTAATTGTAACTGTCACTTAACATACTGTGCGTTAATAGAACCATCACAATGCCTGTCACCCAATCAAGCCATGACAATAACAATTGACTGGGAGAAATTGCGTTACATCGTAAAGTACCAGACTCTAGACAGACTAGACTACACAAGTGACCGAGTTACACAATTAACACCATTATGCACATGCATCGACGCACGTGCATAAATGTGCACAGTTACAGTTGTCCATTCTCATAAATTATAAGAAAATTGAGTTCCTTAATTCCTTGCAACAATCTAGACGATTTTCTAAGAAGTCCTTGTAGCCTGATGTCACTAATCGTAAGTTTTATTGGCTAAAAGAAAAGGTGATGGCGACGGTAATTTTAGATGGACACAGTTAAGTTTGTACATCACAATTTTTTAGTTTGACTGTTGATCCCTAAACTAAGCAGCTTGTATCTTGGAGGTCGGAGTGCGAATGAGCAGAAAGAAATAAGTATGTCGGTTTTGAAGGCTAGTTGAGTAAAGCGTGTATTATATTGTCAGTGTGTGTTTTTGTGAGTGGATGTGTGAATGTCTGTGTGCCTTGATATTGGCTGGCCTATTACCTAAGGCCTACCTTAGGTACATATCAGACACTCTACATCTAGAGGAAAAAAACATCGACAAGAAAACTCTATGAAAGCAAATGCAACTTCAAAAGTTACTGAACCCTACTGTACACAGATAGCCCCAAGATGGAAAAGCTGATGAATGGATAAATATGTTTATCGAAACAGGCTTATACCAAAAATAACTACCACGTTGTATTGATTGTGATAATCTCATTTTAACGAGCTAAGTACCTACCGACTGATTCATCCCTCGCCAGATTACTGACACTTGCAATAAAACTGTTTTCGGGAATACAGTGACACACTATATCATAAACAAGATGCCATCCACATTCAAATGAGCATTACAGCTTTTATCTAATTGATGTTCCTGTCATAAGAATAAAAGGATTCGATTAAAATATTTCAAAAGGAAATTCTTTGTGGGAAGGTCAAAGAATTTCCTTTAGGTAGGTCCTAATAGGCTAATAGGTATTTAGTTTAGGTAGGTCCTAATAGGCTAATAGGTATTTAGTTTAGGTAGGTCCTAATAGGCTAATAGGTATTTAGTTTAGGTAGGTCCTAATAGGCTAATAGGTATTTAGTTTAGGTAGGTCCTAATAGGCTAATAGGTATTTAGTTTAGGTAGGTCCTAATAGGCTAATAGGTATTTAGTTTAGGTAGGTCCTAATAGGCTAATAGGTATTTAGTTTAGGTAGGTCATAATAGGCTAATAGGTATTTAGTTTAGGTAGGTCCTAATAGGCTAATAGGTATTTAGTTTAGGTAGGTCCTAATAGGCTAATAGGTATTTAGTTTAGGTAGGTCCTAATAGGCTAATAGGTATTTAGTTTAGGTAGGTCCTAATAGGCTAATAGGTATTTAGTTTAGGTAGGTCCTAATAGGCTAATAGGTATTTAGTTTAGGTAGGTCCTAATAGGCTAATAGGTATTTAGTTTAGGTAGGTCCTAATAGGCTAATAGGTATTTAGTTTAGGTAGGTCCTAATAGGCTAATAGGTATTTAGTTTAGGTAGGTCCTAATAGGCTAATAGGTATTTAGTTTAGGTAGGTCCTAATAGGCTAATAGGTATTTAGTTTAGGTAGGTCCTAATAGGCTAATAGGTATTTAGTTTAGGTAGGTCCTAATAGGCTAATAGGTATTTAGTTTAGGTAGGTCCTCATAGGCTAATAGGTATTTAGTTTTTCGATTTCTTCTTGTTTCAGGTCTAAGGAATTATTTACAAAATATTTAAACCAAGACATAAACAACCTTTATTATGTCAACCAAATATCTAGTAACATTAACTAAATCAATATTGTAGATAAGGCATATATTTAAATAACTCAAACACGGACCCAGTTCAGTTCGTTCAGACAATCGTGTTCTATCATCTGGCGTTTGAATAAGACATTAAACTATTATTGCTAGTCTGCGACCGAATACTACGGAGTGAAGTTAACTAAGTAAACTAATCGGAGTAAAGGTGACTCAGCATTCACGTTGATTTGAATGCTGTCGGTACTTTTGCTAAAACAAGGTTGTGTGTATTCAATCATGATTTGTGCTAAGTGCAAGAAGTCATTAACTACAATATGGATAGAATCAGACGTGATTTCATAAAGGGCTGGGTCAAAATAAGTGTTGTAAGTGTTGTGTTGTTGTAAGTGTTGTGTTGTTGTAAGAGTTGTGTTGTTGTAAGTGTTGTGTTGTTGTAAGTGTTGTGTTGTTGTAAGCGTTGTGTTGTTGTAAGTGTTGTGTTGTTGTAAGTAGTGTTGTCAAAGTTAGTTAAGTGTAAGCCTAACAGGTTAATCATTTTCTTAACGGGCCCAAATAGGTATTATTTTAAGGTTTTATGAGATTCGTATTCAATGGCACCTGCATAATTATATACCCGTTGCTGGTATTGCCGTGAGAATATGTCATGCCATGGTATGAAAAGGCACCAGTCAGCAGAATTGGCTGGCAGGGTTATCTAACAGTAGGAATGGCTTTCATTTTGACAGTTCAACAACATTCGTTGCATTTACGTTGTTGAGCAGACAATTTTTTTGAATATATTTCTGATTCAGGTTGTGACTGTTAATGTATTAATTACGCAATTAGGATGCTGAAAAGAAGATTCATGCTGTATTCTAATCTACCACAAGTGACTGTTCCTAAATATTAGATACCCTAGGCTGATAAAATTCTCGCTTTTTCCTAATTTTGATAATAAGTATTAGTATTTAGGTCGGTTTCCCCTTTATCGGATTCACTTATCGGAAACCTTGGTTTTTTAAATGCACTAATTTATCCAAAAGAACTGTTTCATCCTTGTGTAGGCTAAGACTCGGTCACTGCTGCAGTCCAATATTCCTGAAGATTCGTGTTCGTGACAATTCCCTGTGCGAATGCGGTCTTAATGATGGAGGTACTCTGGATCACATATTTTTTTCATGTCCTTCAAATTCCCAATATTTTGATTTGTACCATATGCTTCCTAAAATTAATATCACCCTTCCTACTAACTTCCATTCCCTCTTGACTAACTTTACTCCTAAACTAATCTAACTCCTATCAAAAATTTTAAATGACAATGATATAAAAATGTAGTCTGGTGTGTAATATAAATATTAATTATAACTTTGTGAATGTCTGTGTCGTTATATATTAGAGAGATAAATCAATTTATACTTTTTTTTTTTTAAACATGTTATTTAACGATAAATGATAAATGTTTTTTTTTCTGTAAGTAGGTTTGTGCAAACACATATTTTTACACGTCAATCATATTTTTAAAACTAGATGAGGTCGGCGCTTCCTATCTGACTACTCTGAGAAGAAAGGCCGAAACAAACTCAGAGGTCACAGTCTCTTTTAAAGTCCAGACATAATCTTGGTCATATCATGTGAAGACCATGTAGATTTGTGTCTGCAATGGTCTTTTGAGCAAAAACCACACAGAATGAGTGGACCTGTCCAGTCAGTCAACAAAACTTATCTTGTCCTTTCAGCTACTAAAATTAACAAATAACAACTACCACAAGGTATAAAGTTCGACGGCCCATCTTGCCTTGCTGTGCTGCCGTCACTACATGACGCTGGCAGAATAGTCGACATCGGCTACATTGCCAAAAAGGAAAAAAAAACTTTTCCACCACAGTCATCCCTTCCAAGTATCCAGTCTTTAGCAGTAAACCCGCCAACTAAATTAACATATCGGTACTTACACATACTACACATAGATAAATGAAGTATTGTCTACAGTAGGTGCAGCGGTGACAAACGAAAAGTTCCGCGAAGTGCGAGGCGCAGTGCCAGTCGCTCCGAGTCGATGTGTTTTCATATCGTTTGTAGTGACGGCAAAGATTTAACTAGTGGATGGGGATTATCGTGGATCTGGCTGCTGGGTGGCTTACCTAGAACTGTTGTCTAGAAATGAGGTTGAAGTTAAATGATATCAATTGGCAACGGAACATTATCTTAATGACATTAACTACATCAGTCATATTTATAGTAGTGTATCTTACGTTTTAAAACTTGTTTTATTAATACCATTGAATTCTTAAAGTACCACTGTATCTAATTCGGGAGAACCTTAGCACTGAAATCGAAACGCCACAAGCATGAAATTCATTCGGGAGATTTTAGGAATCCTTTAAAAGCACTTACTAGAAGCCTTCTTCTATCAGCATGCAATTATGAGCTGATTATAGAAAACGTATTGGTTTTTCAAATAAAACAAACGACCATCAATTACATCATGATATAACCGTCTGTATCGCTTCAATCACAAATCAATCAATGCAAATGGCCGTCCGATAGAATCCTCGCCGATCGGCTATCACTCATGTGACGCCGATTGATTTGTCAGCCGTACGGACAGATGAGGAAATGGAGACATGGGCCGCAGGCATTGATGTAGCGAAACAAAAGTGGCACAAAATGTTATACTTACTATTTACCATGACCTTATAAAGGGTCAAATTAAATTAGCTAGTTAAACTCTGCACACGTGATGTGATGGGCATCGATATATATTATAAAATAAAATAAATGATTTTTTGGGGGTTAACGACCGCTGGTATTGTTGTCTTGAAGTACGAGTTGAGAAAATCTACTTTTTTTTGTTTTATCGTATTGAGAATGTTGAGATATCGATACCCATGATGTCTTTTTTTTCTGGTTGGGAATTCATCAAATGACTTGCCCCGCTCTGGGCGGAGCGGAAGGGCGTGTCAGACTCTTACTGACTAAAACCCACCCGAGTTCCTTCAGTTGCCTGTGCGCCAGGGCCACGGTAAGTCTTTCGAACAATCCGCGGCCCCGGCAGGCATCGGCCCTATCGGACACCGTCAAATATGCTGACATCTCTTTGAGGTGCGCGTGGAACACAACGCGCCTTTGACCCGAGCCTGGTCCTTACCGGACGGCGAGCTGCCCATTGCTCGCCGTCCGCAAGCCCGCGCCTACGGTGGCCGGGAGTCGGCTATTGACTTCTGACGCCCAGAGTGTCTCCTCCTGCGGCGACTAGGGGCGTGAGGACGCAACGGTTGCCTCTCTCTTACGCGCTCCGCCTCCTCCTTCGCGAGCATTACTGCTTCGCAGAAGGAGGTAACGGCTTCCCATTCCCTCTCACTCCGTACCATGGCCTGGACCAGGGCCGGACGCGAAAGATAACCGCCACGAGGACACGGCGGTGCTCCGCCCAAGCCGGGCAGACCTCCACCGTATGCTCCATCATGTCCTCCGGTCGATCCACACAATGGTAGCACCGGGCATTTCCTCCCGTCTTATTTGAAACAGGAACTTCCCGAAACACCCATTTCCGGTGAGGACTTACGTCAGGCGGAAGTTGAGGACGCCGTGGCGCCTCTCGAGCCACTCGTCAAAGAGGGGACTTACCGCCGCAGTTGTGGCGTGCCCAGCATTGCGTTGCGACAGTCGGACTCTCCATGCCGCCATGAGAATACCCCTGACGTCTGTGAAGTTTACACACAAATAAACCGATTTTATATAACTGATATTTCAAGTGATTACACTAATTGCGGTCAATGACCCCATAAAAATAATCATAATTTTTTTGCTATTAATTTGTCACGTTTAGATAGCGATACATCACGTCTGCGGAGTTTCGCTGGCTAATTTAATTTGACCCTGTAGTGCTATGAACATAGAACAAGACTACACCAGAAAATACTGGGCTGTTTTGTTTATTAACTTGGCAAATGCTTTAGGTTTCTCTCGTTGCAAATCATCCGTGTTATCAGCTGGTGTAGCTTTTATCTGTTTCTCTTAATTTGAAGATATGAATATTACAAGAGATGCTTTCAATTTTTATAATTCAGATGTTTAACAAAGTGAATTCGATCCATCATTTGTACCTATTAATTATCTATGTTCAAATCATAAGGTTCACAGCAGCTAAATGCCTACAATTTTTTTTATTTAGGTTTCGTCCAGCTTTATAACGACAAGTGCACTTATCGCTTTTACCCAAGAATGCGTTAAAAATGAATTCTCGGATTAATTTCCCCTCTCAGATTACTTCCTTCAAATGCATTTATAAGAACAAGCCGTTGCGTTACCGTCTCGGTACAAATGGCGGGCGCGTCTAAGCGATTGGCGACGCTGCGCGGGCGCTGATGCTGATGACGGCGCGCTTCGAGACCACCCGTACGATAGATTTGTACCCTTTGATATCATTTGATTTGATTGTAATTATATTTTAGTTGATACTCTATAGCTGCTGAAGTGCGGGGGGAAACAATTTGTTGGAGATGGGCTACTCGCGTGGTGGTCACCACTTTCTACTAGAACGCACCAAATCGGTCTTAAAATACCTACTTTGTTAAATACTTCGGTGACTTATTTAAACTACCCAGCCAGTGAATCCATCGAAAACTAATTTATTTCTAAAAATAAAATTCATTACATTATTACTTGACCAAACATGTAAATCTATTAAATTACTCTAAATTAAAACCAAAACTGTTTACCGTGAGATATCATTTATTTACAAACTCGGCCACGCTACCCACTAATATATCAAAGTTGAAAATTTCAACAAAATTAATTCCCGCCCCCGCGGGAAGTAAACAAACGCATCTCGTTATAACTATCCCTCATCGCAGAGGGTGAGCAGAGAGAGCTAAGTCCCTGAAAAATGTCAGCAATATTTTAGGTCGACATGCCGGAGGGCAGAGGGTGAAGGGTCACAAACAGGATTAAACAAGTTCCGATCTAATTTACAAATACGTATCTTTGCCATGCCGCATGCCGCCGGCGCAGAAAACTGCACAACTTTAATGGGTTCATTGGTAGGTAATTAAATTAAGAATTGTTTCGTTAATCCGCAGCCGGAACCGCAAAAGTGTGAGATTTAAGCAGATTGAAAAGTTACTTTTTTATAGTTGGGATTTAACGAGAGGAGAAGTTAAATTTAAATTTACCGCAGGGCCGGCAGTCTCGACTAGATAGCGACGCTATCCAGCCCGCAAAATTCAAATTTTCTAGATTTTTTTGCAAATTGCAGCTCTGTTTTTCCGTGCATGTTGATCAATATGCGATTCTCGACTGTGGGAATTATATATTTATCGAATAATAATCATCAATTTCATATCAATCGTCAAATTCAAAGAAAGTTTGAATTTGGCGGGCTACAAGTAAGGTTTCACCTTAATATTTAGCGATCGGTAGTTTGCGACAGCGTCGCTATCTATGTCGAGACTGCCGCCGGCCCAGTACAAGAACACGGGATAGAAAAGGGCCGATAGCTGTTAAACAAAATGAAAGATATCTTATTTGCCATTATTTTAATAGATTATTGTATACCTAATTAGCTTCTGCCCGCGGCTTCGCACGCGTGGATGTCGGAATTTATCCCACGGGAACGTAGGTACTACCGGGATACATAGTATCCTAACATCCAAATCTATTCAGTCGTTAAAGTATGAAAAGGTAACAGACAGACATAATAAATAAAAATAATCTTGTACCTATTATTTTTATTAAACAGGTTTATAAGATTCTAAATGTCTAACTTAAAAATAATAATAATTTATTTTAATATTACCATCGTTACTTTGAAACACTCTAACGTCACCATTGACCACGTACCACCTACATACTTATTAGCAAAGTTATTATATAACATCAAATTGTAATAACTTTTAAGTGGGTGGACTGATTTAAATGAAATAAATACTAAAATTAATAATACCTCAAGATACGGGTTCTGACTATATTTTCATATAATCTCATGGTAGACAAAAATTTTAATAACCTACTTTGAATTTTAAATTTATCCCCTATTATACCCCCTTGGGGAATGTTTTTTATAAAAACGCTGAAACATATTTTTTTTCATTTCTTAACAAAATCATATAATTTAAATTTTCTTAAAAAATGCTAAGTTTCCCATACAAACTTCCTTACCCGATATCACCCCCTTTGTAGCCTATGTCGTTTCCCAGCATGCTATCTATCTCCTTACAAAATGTTATCGAAATCCGTTCAGTGGTTTAGGCGTGAAAAGGACACACAAACAGAGTAACTTTTGAATTTATAACTTACTAGCTGCGCCCCGCGGTTTCACCCGCATAAGATTCGATCCCGTGAGAATATCGTGATAAAAAGTATCCTATGTCCTAAACCAGGTCATGTTCTACCTATATGCCAAATTTCATCTAAATCCGTTCAGCCATTTTAGCGTGAAAGCGTAACAAACAAAATTACTTTCGCACTTAGGTATGGATGTACTAGCCACATGATTTTGTTCGCCACTGGACAAAATCTGTAATTTTCGGTTATACACACATCATAATTGTCTTCGGATCAAGCACGTTTTTGCTAGTTACTAAAAATCATGTTTTTTACTTATATTTTTTGTAACTCCTATGGACACTTTTTAGTAAATTTCGTCCTTTGAAAAGGGAATAGTTTTTGAATTTCGGTTAAAAGATGAAAATGTTCTGTCAAGTCGTATTCCTATAAATATAATCCTGCAACGGGTTTGAGGCCAAATCAGTAAAAAAATTGCCATACTTCTGAGTGGAATTGAAAACAAAAGAACATTATTAGGGAGAGAAGACGTCGTTTGAGCCGAGAAGAAATGATCTGAGCCGTGGGAATGTTGGAAACTGGTTTTCGGCAACGTGCTGTGTGTGGCAATCGCTCTGGGCACTACGTAGAGTGTTATAAGTCAACTTTCGACACGTTACCGCATCACTGGCAGCGTGGCAGAGTCACATGGAGGACGAGCTCGCATGACCACACGCAGACAAGATCGTTACATACAAATTACTGCTCGACTAAACCGTACAAAGACCGCGATGATGTTAGTAACGAGGCGTCATAGCTCTTCAGGGATGTTAATAAGCGATCATACCATAAGAAGTCGCTTGCATGAAGTCAATCTCCGTTCTCGGAGGCCGCTACGTGTATCATTCTCAATAAATGATCGCTGAGCCCGTTTACGATGGGCTCGTGAACACAGAAATCGGGCAGAAGAGGTGTGTTTTTCTTACGACTCTCGCTTTGGTATGAGGCCAGATATAGATGTCCACGGTACGCCAAGAACGTGTAAAATCATGCCAGGAAGGTCCATGCATACAGTGGTGAAACATTCATGATATGGGCGGGTATTTGGATCGGCGGAATGAACTGAACTGATTTGGATCAGAAGCAAACAGATTTACGCTGAAACGATTGTTTGAGATGTTGTCATTCCTTTGCTGACCCAACTTGGTGCTTCATTTCTGCTTATGCATGATAATGCACGTCCACACACTGCCAGAGTCGTTGCAAACACACTTACCGCAGCTAATGTCAACGCCCTATCATGGCTTGCTCAATCGCCAGACTTGAATCCCATTGAGAACGCATGGGATATAATTATGATTCAAAGAAGAGCTCTGCCAAATATGGATGCCGTACACACACCAGAAAATCTTTTTGGCCTATTACAACGGACGTGGGCGGCCATTCCACAATGTGATATGGATGAACTCATATTGAGTATGGCCGAATCGTTGCGATTGTATTATCCGCGTTAACGGCGGAAATACAGACTACTAATTGTTTATTTTACGCAATAAAAACCTTTAAAAACTTTTATTTTTATCACATTTTAATGTCAGTATTAACTAAGGTGAAAAATCCAGCATAAGCAAAAATCGCGAAGTCTTTATTAATGCAAAAGCAGAGAGTACTTCGTGGAATCTACACCTAAGGAAAACATTTTATTTAATCAATCTAAATAGACATTTTTATTTAATTTCAATAAGGCAATAAAATATTTTTGAAATAAAGTTCCTTATCGTAGGGTACGGACTTGCCGGATGGGGGCTAGGCGAAAAAAGTGTAAGAGTTTTCCGTCACGAGTTTCCGTCACGACCATTTCTATAGTGTAGAGTGTAGATGGTTATCCATACCGCATATGCTATTGGCTGGGCCGTCATAGGTGCACGCTTATTGGCTCAAGGCAGCCAGTAAGTTCGCACCGGCTCGGCTGCGCAGGTAGGATAGTTTGTTTTTTTGGTTTGTTTTTTTTTATATTTTCTTATGTAAATAATGAATTTTTCATTTAAAATTTTTATATTACGACTCTCTTATTTTTTTATAGCCAATTAATTGACAAATTGACTAAAAAACTACGAAAGGAACTTTGTTCGAACTGAGGGTTCCACTACACTCCTGCATTTTTTTAAATACCTTAATCGCTAGACCCTTTTGTTGTGTGTAGGTACATAATGAGTTTAACGTTTTGGTTCATGAGGAACATAGGGACTGTGCTAAAAACAACGTTCGGATAAAGTATTGTTTGTTTTTGTTTCAATCCTTATTTTCCCCAATACCTACACTACATACAGAAAAAGAAATCGAATCCGATCGTCAAAAAAATGTATGTACCTACCCATCGACAAGCCTACCTACTGGGTTCCCCACTTATGTGGTAATAATAAAATAATAATAATAATGCGCCGCGCGCCGGTGTGAGGGCGGCGGCGCCGCGTGCCACGCTACGAACAAATCCAATTTTTAATAAACTCTCTCTCTTAGCTGAGCAAGGGAAACCATGCTTGTGGGAAAATTGGGACATTTCGGCGTTTTACACTCAGTAAATTATTATAAAATCGTAAGCCCAATATGAACCACTACATCGCGCTTTGAGCCTTCAAAATTCTTGACAGCATCTCATTTTCCATAATAATTAATATGAAAGTAAGTTTGTCCGTCCATTTATTTGTGAACTCTGTTGAGCACTTGAGCCTTGATCTGGGATCGCCCAAATCAAGGCTCAAGTGTTCAACAGAGCCAAAGAATAGAGCGCAAACTTTTCAGCCCGAAAACTTAACTTTTTGCCTTTTGTTTATTTTATTTGTTTTTTTTTTCAATGGTTCACGGGATCAAAAGATAGGTAAAATATTTGGCTATCTACTATTCGACCCCAAACCAACAAACACCAACCAACCCAAAACCAGAACCATCACTCAACTCCCCCAAACCAACACCAAACCAACCCAAAAACCATCAGTTCTTTCTTTCGTTTCTCAGTACAAAGATTATGGGAATGTTGTTCTAAAGGAGACTTTCCCCAGTCACCCCAATTTCCCCCTAACCAAAGCGAAGAGAAGAGACACTGTTTAAATTACTAGTGGATTATTCGCATCGCAGCGCGCGCCGTCCTTATGCCATAGACAACTATTTTTTGCGTCCTCCCCACAGACTCGAGGCAAAAACAATGACTATTCAGCCTCTGCCCTCTGAGGTCATGGAGTTCATCACTGAGAAGGTAGTATGGGGAAATAGGCGTTGATGAATGAAGATGTATCGTCTTAGACTAAAAGTAAAGGGGGGCCTTGTAGATAATTAACTTCCTAAAGATTTTCACGTGTTACGATACCCGGCCTAGCGACGAACCCCAACCAAGTTTCCGTAGAATATCGTGGTAACTATTGTCTAAAACCCAAGTAAGTACTTTAACTTACGCTACATTGGCTTTACAATTAAATTAAAACAATCCCTCATCATTCCAAAAAAAATTGGGGGACCATACCATAAAAAAAAATCTCCATAATCCCCAACCCTCCAAAAAATTCATGGTTTATATAATATTCCTCAACTGTAGTTTCTTAAAAACAATCCAAAGAATGTGTTATTACAAATCATCCTTATTGGCTAACGTGGCGCATGTCACGGCGAAATTAAGTGAAATAAAATTCCTGCAGCAGCAGCGAGACGCTGGTTGACGACAAGGGATGCTGGAGTGTCGATACGGGTGTATCGAAAAGAAATACATTTCACACCTTAAGAAAACTTAATAAGTAACCTAATTACATTATTTGCCTTGCGAAATATAATAAATTGTACCTGCCATTATTTGACGCCAATGAGCAGCTGTGAACTGTTATGGTCTTGACTGTAATTAACTAATAGGTACTTTAATTAACAAATCAAGTTTGAAAGTTATATCTTGGGCTGAATCTGATACTTGTTTTAATAGTTGTGTAAAGTTTAATTTGTAATTAACCTTTATGTTGAGTAGGTACTCTCACACTTAGGTAGGTAACACAACTACCTTCACGCAGAAACATAGTCTGCAATTCATAGGTGCATCTATTCTATGCTATATATTTTGTTATAGCTGTATTTTGTTATAATTTCATTAGGGCATTTTTTTTTCAATACCTACTTTGATCTGTAAATACTTTTGATGTGTGTACTTATGTACCATCGATATTTCAGCTGCACATCACGACACAGAGTGTACATCGACATTAATCTCAGCAAATGCGAAATGCACATGTTTTTACTTGTATTTGCGCAAAATGCCCGCGTCTTTTGAACGCTTGGCACGAGACAAATTTTAACGGATTTTTTAACTTACAACTGTAATTCTGTCCCCAAAGTAATTACGAGATAACGAAATAAATGGCGCACCGACATTTTAAAACAACGGTATTTGCATACCTAATTCTGGCTTGAAATCTCAGAAAGTGTGACAACTTTATTTAATTCGGAATAAAATTAAGTCTTCTGTCATGGAAGATCGATGTCTTGTTTATTGAAAGTTATTTGCCCAATCAATTGCTTACCTCCATAAGTATTTTGAATCCTTTTTAACCGACTTAAAAAAAAAGAGAAGTTTATGAGTTCTACGAGTTTTTATGTATATTTATAGTAAAGTTCTACTGATTACCTAATGACCATAGTAGACCTCAAATTTTCCATGAAACCCTAACCTTAGGTAACAAGAACTAGAAGAACAGAAGACGTGCAATATACCTAGGTGGTGTTATGCAAATAATCAGTACTTATCTAGAAAAAAAAACTGCACCACAAAGGACCCTATACCTACTTAAAGGGTAACCGCATAAGTACTGAACCTATTTTATTATTTTTGGTAAACAAATTTTGTTTCTTAGCTCTTTGGCTAGTTTAAGCTACATTAACGGGCCCAAGCCAAGTCAATATAGCATGTGTGGTGATCAAGTAGAATTAATGTTAAGAGGGGTAATTTAATTTTCCTCCATTTGCATGAACTTCCTAACTATTCGGCAGGTATTTAAAATTGCGGCATTTTGGAGTGTTATATAAATTGAGTCGTTCAGGTCTATTAGTTTAAGGCTGTGGTGCAGGTGATTGGGTATAACACCCGTCGTGGAGACCACAATGGGTACTACGAAGACTTTTTCCTGCCTCCAAATTCTGCTCACTTCTTCTTTCAGTTCAGCATATTTACTGATTTTTTGCTGCAACTGCAATATCTATGAGGTATGTGACTTTATTAACTTTATCTTGAAGGGTTATATCTGGTCTATTATAGTGAACGGTTCTGTCGGTTAGTATGGCGCGATCGTAGTACAGTTTGTGTGTGGTATTTTCTAGGACTGTTTGTGGTACGTACTTGTAATAAGGAGTGTTTGTATCTTGTATGAGTTTATGTTTGACTGCTAGTTTTTGATGGATGACGTTTGCTACCTGATTGTGTCTGTGTGTATAGTCTGTTTGTGTGAGTGTTGTGCATGCCCCTGTTATGTGTTGTATGGTCTCTGGTTGGTTGTGACATTTGCGGCATTTATCGTTTGTTATTGTGGGGTCTTTTATAATGAATTTCCTGTAGTTTTTAGTATTTATGATCTGATCCTGTATTGCAATAATAAATCCCTCGGTTTCCGGAAATAAGTTACCGATTTTAAGCCATTTATTTGACGCTATTGTATCCATATGAGATTGTTCTAGATCATGGGGGTGCCGTCCATGCAACACTTTTTTTTCCCAGTCTTCTAACTTTTGCTTGTGTGGGTCGTCATTGCTAGTCTGTTGCGTACCTACATGTTCGTGTAGGTTAAGTGGGGTGTAGCTGATGTCGTTCAAAACTACGGCTTTATGAATGTTGCTTGTGTGTGATTTAGAGTGAAAGAATGTTCTTAGTCTGGCTATCTGTTTCTGCCAAAGATGATGGATGTCTATAAGGCCTCTCCCACCGTGTTGTCGTTTGATGGTCAGTCTTTCTATTGCTGATTTAGGGTGTAGGTTATTGTGTTTAGTGAGTGTGGTGCGTGTTGTTCTCTCTATTTGCTGGATGTCAGTTTTTGACGATTTAATCACTCCAAACGAGTATGTTAATATTGGAATCGCGTAGGTGTTCAATGCTTTTATTAAATGTTTTCCGGAGAGTTGAGTTTTACATACTGCGATCACTCTTCTTTTGTATTCAGTGTTTAAGGTGTGTTTTATTGCTGTGTGATCTATTCCTTTGAGTTGTCTGTATCCTAAATATTTATACAAATCCGTTGTTTTCATAGCTGTGATTGAGTCAGTATTATTAATAGGATAGTCACCCGGTTTTATTTTGCCTCTTACTATATGAACTGTTTTGCATTTATCTAATCCGAATTGCATGTTAATATCTTTACTGAATTCTGTCGTGGTATCTATTAATTTTTTCATTTCTTTTTCAGACTTTGCGTATAGTTTTATGTCATCCATATAAATAAGATGTGAGATTACTGTTTCTTCTGTAGTATGTTTAAGGGAGTACCCGACTTGACTGCGATGTAGTAGGTTGGACAGAGGGTTCAGAGCGAGGCAAAACCATAATGGACTCAGAGAATCACCCTGATAAATACCCTTCTTTATGGATATCTGCCGAGTTGTGATAGTGTTGTTTAAGTAATTTAATTGGAGTGTAGTTCTCCAATGGGGCATGATATCCTGTAAGAAGTCTATTATTTTTGAATTTATTTTATAGATTTGTAGTATTTGAATTAACCAGGAGTGTGGAATGCTGTCGAATGCTTTTTTATAATCCATGTATGTGCAACGTAGACTTCTATTTTTTGTGGCGGCATGTTTGTGGATTATTGAATCTATAACTAGTTGTTCCTTACAGCCTATATGACCCCTTCTGCATCCTTTTTGTTCTTCTGCTATTATGTTGTGATTTTCTATGTGTTTATTGATTTTTGTTGTGATTGCCGACGTTAGGATCTTGTATATTGTGGGTAGGCATGTAATTGGTCTGTATTGAGAAGGTTGTGGAGAGTACTGGGTTTTTGGTAACATGTAGGTTATTCCTGTGGCAATAAATTCAGGAATATTTTGTTTCCTTATGATGATTTGTGTTAAATTTTTAGCTAAGACTTTGTGTAATGACTCTAATTTTTTATACCAATAATTTTGAATTTTATTAATACCAGGGGATTTCCAACTGTGTAGTCTCGCTGTTATACTAGTTATGTCAGACTCAGTTAACTCAATGAATTCCATTTCTTCTAATGAGCTCCATTTTGTTTCTTCGTCTGCTATCCAATCAGATTTTTCATTGTGTTGTAATTGCTCTTCCCATATCCCAGACCAAAATGTTTCTAGTTGTTCCGCTGTTGGTAATTCTACGTTGTTTTCGGTCGTTTGTGTAGTAGTGGCAGTTTGTGGTTTCTGTAAATTTCTGTAAAAGTTCTTTTCGTTTATGGCAAACAACGAGTTATCCTTTATTCGTTCTTGTGCTTTCTTATATCTTCTCAACCTGTGAACTTTTAAGGCTAATTTCTGTTTCAATGTATCCAAGAATTCTTCCGGTTTTCTATTGTCATTTTCGTGTCTCGTGTGGGTAGCCATGTTTTTAAATATTGCTTCTACTCGCTTAACTACTTTGTTAGATCTATTGTTATTAATATAATGAGTTAGTCTACTGCAGTCTGCTCTAAGTTTTTCTATATCTTTTTCAAGCCTCTGTTGCCATGCTGGTTTCTTAATATTTCTTGGTCTTGGATTACCTGTGTATTCTGTGATTTTAAAATTAAGTTCTTCGGAAATGACTAATGCAGTGCAATATATTAGAGTATGAACGTCTATTAGGTGAATTTCTTCGTTAATATATTGTTGGAGAATATTTTGATTAAATAAATAGACGAGCTGAGAAAGTTTTGGTGTGTATCTAAGTTTGGGCAGTTTTGGTCGAGCTGCCGGGTCCATACCGGAATATTGAGTGAGAGCTTTTTAAATTTATCATGTATTTCTTGAATACGCGTATCTGTGGACTGATTTATATTGATGTCGACTAGGGTCTCAATTTCATTTTCTAACATTATGGTTATACTTTCAGTTTGTGTAGATGTATGCGTGGTTTGTGAATTCGCTTGTGATTGAGAATATGGTTGAGATTGTGTGATAGTTTGAAATTGTATGATAGGTTCTGATTGACTGCATTGTTGTTCTTGTTGATTATACGCGGTTGTGTTTTGTGTTAATGCGGTAGTGATTACGCCCGCAGTATTTTCTGATTCTGTTTGTAGTTGTGTACGAACTTCTTCTTTTAACTGGGCTATTACGTCTTGCGACAAAAGTTTGTTCCTAACTATTATTCTTCTTTGATCTGAAATCCTTTGTTCTGTAACGGTAATCTCTGGGTATTGACGTGTAAAAAGTTCATGCAGTTGTTTTCTGTAAGTGGTCAGGTCAGTCTCTAATTTAGTGATGTATAGGTAAGTTCGCATGATGAATAGGTTAACTTCTTTGCTCCATCTCATGCGAACTCTGACTTTTCCAGCCTTGGTGGACGCGGGTAAAAAGGTAGATACCTCCCGCGCAACATTCAAGGAAGGAGTGGGTTGAGCTGAACTTATAATAGTAATGGGAGGTGATGATGATATGGAAGGTGGCGATGGTATGGATGGTGATGATGGCCTAGCAGGTGTATATGATACTGTGCTTGGACTATACGGTTCTACAGGGGTGTTTGTCCTGTCCGTCAGTCTGTCACCATCGTCAATGATATCGGCTGTAGCATCTTTGTCGGTGGGAGCCCGCCTGTTCAACTCCTCACCGCTGACGGGTCGCATGCTGAGACACCCGGCGTCAGCTCCGAGTGCGCCCCGGCGATCGCCCCCGGGCAGCGGTCCTAAAGGTTTCTTTTTGAACGTGTCTCCATTTTGAGTGGGTTTCCAGAGCCACGTTAGCCACGCCAGTAATTTCTTATTCGTGTATCCGCCCCCCACGTGATTAGATGGTCAATCAGGACGTGTGGTTGTTTAGGGGGCCTATTTTATTATTATTATTATTTCCTTTATTTCAATATTTACATATAAATTACATTTTTAAATATTAGAATATAAAAACATTTAAAAATATAAAAAATAGTAGCCCACCGGTATCGGGAACAGAGTCCAAGCTACCGGCGGTCAGGGCTCCAGAGAGAGGAACCTCCTAACAATGCGAGCCGTGTCCAGAAGTACCGCTTTCTGAATCAAGCCCTTGATCCAGCTGCCCAACGAGAGCCTCCTCAGGTGTTGGTCGAGGCTCTTGGCTATTAAGCCATTGGCTGTCACGACTATCGGCACAATGATCGCTGAGTCCACATCCCTACATGTCGACAACCTCGCGAGCCAAGTCTAGATACTTGATTTGTTTATCTTTCTCGGCTTTCACGAGGTTCCCGTCATGCGGGACCGTTATGTCAACAATCATTGCGCGCCGCTCTAATCGATCCACCATCACTATATCAGGCTTATTGGAAACAATAGTCCTGTCAGTGATGATGGATCGATCCCAGTACAATGTGATATGTCCATTTTCGAGAACTGGGTCGGGCACATACCTGTAGTACGGCACTTCCGATTCTACAAGGCTGTATTTCAGAGCAAGTTGCTGATGGATAATCCTGGCTACAAGGTTGTGTCTATGCAAGTACTCTTCGTTAGCTAGACGAGAACAACCGGAGATAATATGTCTGATTGATTCACCCGGACGGTGGCATGCCCGACAGATGTCAACCGTGCCGTCTTTCACAATAAATCTCCGGTAATTGTTTGTCATCATAACTTCGTCCATAATTGCACAGACAAAACCTTCGGTTTCTCCAAAGAGGTCACCGAAACGCAGCCAGGCTACGGACGCTAGTTGGTCTACATCGGGCCCATGTAGAGCCCGAAAAAAGCGTCCGTGAAGCTCCTTACTCTGCCATACTTCCATGCGATCATTAGTGCCAAGCACTACTGGTTTGCGCCAGTTCTCTTTAGCTAAGGAGAGCGGGGTGAGGCCCTTGTCCACTGTGACCACATCTCGATGCATCCCCACGTCGGCTTCTAAGAAATATTCCCTGAGACTGCATATCTCGCGATTGTGGAGGGTCTTAGCATTTAAAAAGCCTCGACCTCCACACTTTCGCGGGATATACAGCCTCATTACCGATGATCGTGGGTGATGCATTCGATTTGCAGTCAGCAGTGTACGGACCTTCCTATCCAGGGCGTCGAGTTCGGACTGAGTCCATTTGAGTATGCCGAAAGAGTACATCAAAACCGGCATGACCCAACCTTTAAAGGCGCGCACCTTGTTTCCACCTGATAAAAGACTATTAAATACTTTTTTCAGGCGGCCAAAGAAGCGATCCTTTAACGACTGCTTCATGTCAGTACCATTGATGCCCAACGCTTCCGACATACCCAAATACTTATAGGTTTTGGATGCGGAGAGGGCTCTAAGGTTTATGGAATACGAGAGTTGGGTTCCGACGGATTCCACAATCTCCCCTCGCTTTACATGCATGACCGCACATTTGTCCACACCAAATTCCATCCTGATGGCGCTACTGAAAGTTTCAGTTACTTTCAGTAGATCCATCAGTTGCGAATTGTTGGGTGCAAAAAGTTATTATTATTATTATTACCTACCTATTTTATTTTTACGTATGGAATAATACTTTAGGGACATAGTGTTAATAGCAAAGACTTGTTCATCCTACAGAAAAAATGCATTAGGATAATAGTTTATACTGACAAAGACGTAAGTTGTAAACCGCACATTAGGAAATTAGGCATACTAACTTTGACATCAATTTATATTCCAGAAATCTGTAAATTTGTTAGAAAATATCCAAACTTCTACCTTAAAATTATAGACCAACCTTGCCGATATGCACCGCGTTCACGTTTTGAAAGCACGCTCGTAGTACCACAATCAAGACTAAATTTACACAGCACAAGTGCTCATGTAACATCAATTAAAATATATAATAAAATACCTAACGATCTAAAAATGCAACAAAATGATAAAATATTTATTAATCGAGTCAGAAAACTACTGGTCGATAAATGCTATTATATTGGAAACGTTTTTTTTAATGATGACATCAAAATGTAATGAGTTTCACCTCTATAGAATAGAATAGAAAACTTTTATTTCAGACTGGGAGTCCATAGTGTTAGTAACAATTTTACATAACTGCTAGTGTTAGTAGGTTACAGACACAAATCAACATACTACAATTAAAAATCAGCGTGGAGCTGCATCCACCTCCGCAACATCGGGGAATCCCACCGATCTGCGAATACACTGAGAATACTGTTGGTGCTGCCGCGAACACGCGTCATCAAGGATGCACACCTATTCCTAATAATGGCGGCAAAACCATTAATATTATTATCTGCAAACATCCCAGACGCACTAAAACGCCACGGCAGCCGCAGCAGCACTCTCAGTGCATTATTATATTGAACGCGTAGGTCGCTGTATGCCCGCTGAGTGAAGTTGACCCACAGGCTGCACGTGTAGAAGGATTGACAGTAAGCTTTGAAAAACGTTACTTTAACTGGCTTCGTACATCGTGCAAACCTGCGGGCCAGCATGTTACAACGGACAGCCAGCGACCTACGTTCCCTTTCAATGTCACAATTATCTCTTAGATCTTCAGAAACCCAGTGGCCCAGATATTTAAACTTATCCACCCTCCTCAGTGGTTCTCCACAAAGTGCGAAATGTGGAATATGTGGATATGTCACACTGCCTGCTTTAAAAACAATGAGCTCGCTCTTAGTGACATTATATTTGAGCCCGTGATTCACCGCATAATATTCACATATAGCGATAAGTCGCCTCAGAGCACCGATCGAAGGGCTCAGCAACACCATATCGTCAGCATAACTAATATTGTTTATGCACACCCCGTCAATATGACATCCGACATTGGTGCTGCTGAGTTCAAGAATCAGGTGGTTCATGTCTATTGTATTCATATCTATACATTAATTCATTTGAATTTGAAAAAAAAAAATGAAAAGATATTCGAGTCTTAAGCGATTAAGAATTTTATAGGTACTAACCCAAAAAAATCTTCCTATTATGTAGGGACTTACAATAAACAATTAACGTTATTCCTATGATATTGACATTAGTGACGCAGCAGTTTCGCGCGCTCGTCATTTTTAGTATTACCATTTGCCAGCTAGAGAACCCAAATTACCCCCTATTACTGTCTTCCGCCCAGTCTGAATTTGCATAGATTTAATTTCTACTTAATCTGACCCATTGTTATCTTCGGTTTAACAACGGAAGAGTCATTTAATTGTTATTATTATTGCAACCTTCACTGCCATTTTTAATTGTCGCTTTTAATTATGGGCCTCTTGAAACGTCAAGTGTCGGGGAATTGCTTGAGATTTCCATTTAGATGAAGGTGGCCTAATGGTCGGCGGGTGCTGATTAAGGACTATTAATTAATCTTACAGAATTGATGTTGGGCTGAAATCAAGATAATGAACATCAAATAGATGTAAACGTCTTAATTTCGTAAATGTCTGGGTGTAGAATTAAATTCTTGAATGAGAGGGTATAATTCTCGTCAGAAGAAATCAAGTAACATAGTATAAAAAAAAACTTGTCAAAAAGCATGAAGATTGCCTCGTAGTCGTAACTTGATAAAATAAAGCCTACCTGCTGCCAAATGCTATACGGAAGCATGAAGGCGTACAATCTCAAATCAGAGCATTAGCATGAGTGAGCATTCCCTTATCACAAAGCAACTAAAGACACTACCTACATCAGGCCAAGTATATTCAAATCAGCAACAAAATACTTGCCTTAACTAACTCGACTGCGTTTTTATTCGTCCCGTTGCGTTGTCGCGATAACGAGTTGGCAGCGCGCTAAATGTGTCAGTGTAGCGAGCGGCAGTGGGCCAGGGAATAATTCCTGTTAGTTATATCCTCCACTTGGCTCGCTTGCCTCCAGCCAGCGTTAGATCGTAGTCGCTTACGTAAGCCAGGCTTTGCTGCAGATTAAAGCTGGATGTTTTTAAACTGGTGGTATAATTTGCTGGTTTGCGAATAATTCAGCGTTGATCATGGTACTGTGAGGACATACAGACTTGGGTGAAAAAAATGGAGGTTAAATTCCGAGAGTTTGTGATAAGATTTGTAATGAGGTACCAACAAAATGAGAGCTTGCCGAAGTAACCTTCCAAATTGAAGATTATCAAGATTGCAATACATAGTCAAAAGCGACCCGCCCCAGCCGCCCCATCCTTCGCACGATTTTTACAACTTGAAAAAATATCTAAATGTCTTTATTTAGTTAGTTAGTTTAATATATTAATGTAATAAACAGATTAACGTTCCGAAATAAACGCTCTAAATTATGGTGGAAACTGCATCAAAATCCGCTGCGTAGTTTCAGCCCCGCATCTAGTGGGGGGGGGGGGGCAAGCCGTGGCCCAAGCCCCGGGCGCCAACTACATGGGGCGGCAAATTCAAGCGTGGCAGAAATGTGCACCACCCAGCGGCCAGCGCACCCCAACTCTGCGATAAGTAAGATGCGCAGCACTTATTATCTATCTCTCTGCGGGTGGCGCACTGAGGAAATCACTACCTACATGATTAGCGTGCGCATCGTCGCGCGTCAAACGGTGTGAGCGGGTTGCGGGCGGAGTAGTCGAATTCTGCCAAGAACTCTCCGTCAAGGAGTAAGACTCCGATAAGTAATATAGGTTCTCTCCGTTTTTAAAGCACATGCTCCACTTTTATGTTTGGCGATATAAAAAGGTTAGCTTTCTATCTGTTGCAACAGATCTATGCCGCGGCGAACCAGAGGCGGATGAGCGCCTCTGTCACCTCTGTGGTCAAAAATTTAAGAAACAAATCCTTTATTTTAGACATATTACTTCGCGTTGCAGGGGGCATCGCGCGTCCCGCCCTTTCCGACGTCTATAAGTGCAAAAGCGACACGATTTCCTTTAATTTTTTACCACAGCGCAGCTGTTGGATTGGAGCATTATCGATAAAATTTTACTAATATGTTTCTGGCAAAATATTCGAGCTCGCTTTGCTCGCTCTCACAGCCTAGCGACTCATAATTCTTAAAACTTTTCTGTATAAGTCGATTATGGACTTAAAAAATCTATCTTATCTGAGGCAAACTGGTAATTTTTTTTGCGCTCGCTTCGCTCGCTTGTGCATTCTAGATTGTCCTGATTGGTGTTAAGCTTTTCTACATAAGTAGAGTGTCGCGATTTTAGCAATCCAAAATCATGACAAGGCCATTGATTTTTTTGCAGAACAAAAGGCTCAAAGAGTAAATCTTTTACTGCAATCTTCTACCAATGATTAAGATGAAGAGTTTTAATTTTTTTGAATGCGTTAATCTCTGGAACTAGCAGTCTTATTTGAAAACATCTTTTATGCATTTGATAGCCAAATTCTTGAGGAAGGTTATAAGCTATTTAACATCACACTGCGACCCTTAAAAACAGAGCAGTAAAAAAGAAGTCAGAAAGAACGCTAAGCAAAAAGTAAGTAATATCGTGGACGAGTGACGCCCAGCGACGCGGTGGGTCGGGGGCCGAAACTACACGCGGTCGACGTCGCGGATAGAAGCTAGTATGCTATAATTTCACGATTAAAAAAAAATATCCTATCCTATCCTGATTAAAATAAAATTTCATGTATATTTAAACAAATAAGTCTTCATGTAAAAGGTTAAAGGATTGGCGGGGCGGGGGGCGGCAGACTGCAGGTTTTGCACACCTCGAAAAAAATCTAGATCCGGGGCTGCGTAGTTTGGAACAACGCGGTCACTGTATAGATGATAATGATCGACATTTATAATTTTCGAAAACTTTGCCAAATGCATGTTAAATCTGTAATTTATCTTCTCAACACCTCTTCTGCCACAGCTTTCATGTATTTACTGCATACCCTTTCGGGAAATAAAGGATATGTTATAGAATGTTATGTAATGTAATGTTAGACCCCTCCCCTTTACATTAAACCTCCTCGTCTGTCTGTGCTCAGGCTGTTAGCAAGTCATTCGCAATGTTAACATTGGTAAAGCAGTGGGATCACAGTGGGACATAGCGAGTAAATGTTTTGGGGTGGTATGGGATCTACCTCCTAGTGTCCCACCCCGGGCAACGGCACCACAGGCTTGCCTGTGGTACGGCTGAACGATCCCACTTAGCGATGGTAGGCTCCGCAAGGGGCCGCCTGGCTCGCGACCACCATCCCACCGGAGTCCGGCGCCAAGCAGCTTGCTGTGTTCCATCGGTGTGTGGGAGTACCAGTTCCTTTGGGGGAGGAGGTTGTCAGTTGCGCTGTTCAGAACCGGTCTTGGTCTCTGGGCATAGCTTGCCGGGTAACTCATTTTTGTAGGTAGCAGGATCCGAAGCACGGTGCCAGCCGTTGGTCGACCGCAGTTAGTAGGAGGCCCAAGTAGCACGCCAGCCACGTGCCAATGGCTGCCCCGCCAACTCGCGAAAAATCCCAATATGCTCCACCGTGCCAGCCGGCGACTGGATGGGAGGACCCAGTGGCCATATTCGGGGGGGGGGGGGGGTCGGGTGTCCCCGCAGTCTCCAAATAAGTTCCCCATAGGTTTGGCTAGCTCTAGTGTTCCACTTGGTTCACTGAGCAGCGCCTCGACAAGTAGACTTTTTTTCCCCAACAACTCTACTTAAAATGACCAAAGCAAGCAAGAAAAATAAGGTTAAATAACGGCTGCACTTCCTCCCACTAAAAGTGCACCTTACTAACATCAGGAGGTTGCACTCCAATCTCGATCCGGTCCATCATCACCTTTAGGCCGAGAAGCCGCACCTGTTTTTCCTAATTGCTTCTTCTGGGTAAGCTCACTCCATCGTCGACTTTGTCTCTGTCATCTCTGACCTAGACTAAAGTCAAGAGCAAACCCATCTAAAAGAAATAAAAATAAAAAATGAAACGCCGAATTTATTAAAAACTTTTGTATAATAATTATTATTGTACAATAATCGAACGACACACTCACACACCTCAGACACAGCGTCATATTATAATGTAACTTAATTAACTCAACTCGAGGCAGCCTCGGTTTCAACTAAAAGGGAATAAATCAAGGCACAGTTTATACTGGTATCCTCAGCCAGTCGTGCAAATATGTCTTGCTTCAGGAAGTAAGACCTGCACTCTGCATTGCGTAATTCACTTGCATTCACAATCCGAACGACATTGAAGCAAATTCATAACCCATTGCTTCACATGTTTGAAAAATTCGTCTGCTCGACCTCGTAAATAACGCAATGAATATTGTTGAACTGTCAAATTCAAAGATGTCCATTGTAAGTGTGTTATGCATGTAGGCTGCAGGTGCAGGACGTTTTGGTAAGTGATGTCTCTGAATGCAGCTGTAAGGCACTTGCATCTTATTGTTATAAGGCACTTTCCCTAAGACTGCCTCTAAATATAAACTAAAAACAAATGATTACATCTACACAAACTAATTGAATACAAATAATAAAATTCCCATCTGTATCGTTCATACGAGTATCAACATATTAATTATCTAAAAAGTAATAAAATCTACTATAACTGAACATGATTATTATCAGAATTTTTCACTAAAATAAATTATACTAGATAAAGCAAAAATGAAGTGGAATCTTAAAACTGTGTCGTTAATTTTAAAAGTAGTGTAACTCCATAATTTTGGTATCACAATTATGGATGATTTCCACTAAACGGCTCGTATCGCATCGGATTGGAACGGATTTTACAATCTGTATACGATATTAAATCGTGTACACAGTATTAAAAGTCTATATTAACAAGCCGCACACAGCCGCTTGACCGCGGGCGTCTTCCGAGACACGCGATCGTAGCCGAAAGTATGCCGAGACACGCGATCGTCTATGCTGCGACGCGCGATCGCCTCCGTTCGCCTGTCGTCGTATCTTTCTTTTCCTCTCCTGTTTTTTTTTTCTTCTAATGCAATAGCTAGCGATACTACTTCAACTTCAACCATTTTCAATAATTAGAACACGTCAACACGGTACGAATGAAAATATTTGACTAGGCGCAGAAACAGATACGTTCGCAAGTGACGGTATGGAGCTGATCGTATGCGTCGACATCCTGCCGGACGCGATCGGCTGTCACCGCATTCGTTACTAAAAGAATGTTATTTCGTAACAATAGAAAGGAATATTTGACTAAAACGGGAGTAAGGAAAGATGGCAGAAAATTCGAAAATGTTGACAGTGCGGGTCCTAAAAATGTATTACGTTATTTACTGAAAATGAAAGAAAATAAATATTACTCATTTTGGAATATCTGTATGCACTGGTGCAAAAAACAACAGTGTCAACAGTTAATAGAAAACGCCCTAAATTCCGGTCTCGTGCAGGAAAAAACGAGTCTTTGAAATATTTTCTGAAGACATTTGCAATATGTAATGGAACATTATATCGGTGCCTTTCGAAAGATGGTTTCTCAATGTTAAGGATAAATGTGGCACAACTAGTTCCCGGAAACTTGATGATTCTGATATTGTTGCCCACATTGAAAGTTTTCCTGCATATCAAAGCCGAAAGAGTAATCCGAACAGAAAATATTTAAATCCCGGGCTAACTCTCAGTAAGATGTACGACCTTTATAAAGAAAAATGTGAGATTGAAATGACTGAACCGAAGAAATTAAAGCATTATATTAAAATATTCAACACCAAGTTTAGTCTCTATCTCGCAATACTTGTGATGACTTCAATTTGAAAGTACAAGGAGCTGATGATGAAAACGTCAAGGAGTTTGAGAACCAAAGAGAACAATGAAAAAATCAAATATCAACGAAAAGCATATTTAGCAAGAGAAATACTAACTTTTGATCTGCAGAAAGCTTTAGCCTACCCAAAATTAACTACCTCAGTAGCATACTATAAAATAAATCTTTAGATATATAATCTGGGAATATATTGCTTTAATAATAACACAAGACACATGAATGTCTGGGACGAAATTGAAGGTGGAAGAGGTTCTCAAGACTCATGCAGCATTACAAAAGAATGTCATAATGTTTTCCGATTCTTGCACTGGACAAAACCGAAATATCAAGACAACTTTTTCCCTTTTGAAGCTTATACAAGACCCTGACACTAGTATGGACACCATATACCAGAAGTTCTTGGTATCGGGAAGTTCTTCTTCTTAATGATGGGGAATTTGGAATAACAGAAAGCGCTAGTCGCCGCCTAGGACAAATTTATAGCCCACACCAATGGGACGATATTATAAAAAACAGCCAAACGCAAAGAACCTTATTTTGATGTTACCGAAATGAAAAATGCCGAATTTTTAAGTACCTCTGTCTTAGAAAATTCTATTACAAATAGAAAAAAAACAACTTGCGGTTATATGGGTATATTAGATGGCTGAGGTTTGAGACAAATTATCCTTTACAATTTCAATTTAAAGAAACAATACCGACACCCTTTTTTAAAGTATATATTTAGTATATGTTTATATTTTATAAAGTATACCTATTTATGTAAAAAAAAAAACCAAGGATGAACGGCCCACTTGTACAGTATTCGACAAGACCCACTCTATCCATCAAGACGACCAGTTACTAACGCAAAGAAAAATTATATGCTCGATCTGCTACCATACATTCCGTCAATTTACCACCATTACTACAAAAATCTTCCCATAAATATTCCAACTCGTTCAAGCACACGAAATGCCGATGTGCATTCATCTGTTGACGAGATTACATATATTATGATTAAAACACAACATGTCATTAACAGTGATGTAACACCAGAAAACAAAGTTTAAGTTCATTCATTAAATTAGTTTAATTTTTGTTACTTCAATTTACTATATCTTTGAATAGTATTAAACAATAAAAAATAGATAACATTGAATGAATGCTTATGTTTATTTCCTACACTTTAATTCAGAAAAAGCTCGTTATTTTAAAATTCAGTTACAAGGAGATAATTCACTTTTACAATGAATGACACAATTTGTAAGTAGATATTTAGTGAATATGGCGAAAGATCCTTTGGTAAGTCTTTACGTATGCGATATATTCTTCTAAAATTAGAATGTGTGGTTGAAATGTCCAATATTGGAATCTTGCAAACCTAAGAGTAACTTATAATAACAATTTTGGCCTCTTTATGAGCATAATCACCACCCTGCTGTTAAGACTAAGTGGTATTTTAATTATTACTATTGTATAATTTTATTATATTAATTATGGAAAACACGACTTGTATACCTTCACCCCACATGAACACTTCCCCACATAATACTAGAACAACACAAAAAACAACACTATTTGAACAAAGACAGTTTTTAAAGTTCATTCTTGATGGTTTTAGTCTCAAATATCAAAATAACATTAGTTTGCTTTTAGGAGAAACAGAAAAGAAAGCTATCCAAGGTGCATAGTGCCATCCTTTTCTATTCAACCAAAAGTTTGATGCTTAATGAGAGTCTTTCATAGTACCGATGTATATTCGAACTCATGCCATTTATCTGAAAAGGGTGTAACCTCAATGGTCAGTCTAGCATCAAGATTCGCAATCTAAATAGGGAACCTTTTTCAACATGGAAACATTTTCAAGAGTCCTACATTTACTTCCTCTTCATCAATTCTGCGCCTGCACCCCACTCTTGCGTCTCCTAGCCGACCGCTTGGTCTTCTCTTCAGTCACATTATCTTTTGACTCATGCAGCACCTTCTTGCGTGAAGACCTCCTCGGAGTAGCCGCGTCATGGTCGTCATCTAGCGTCACGTTCATACTCTTGCGTCGACTCCTCGTTACTACCGGGCTCCTATCTTCAGCATCCTGCCGCACTAACTTGGACCTCCTTCTAGAATTTTCTTTATTCTCCACCTTTTCGAGGTCCATGGAGGAAATTCCGCTATCAGTTTGTATCTCATCAGTTTTCTGTTCGTTTATCTCGCTGTCTGGGGTGTGGTAGGATACGTCTTGTGTGTCTGATGGGCTGAATAGTACCATTTTTATTGATTTTCTGGTGGATTTCTTTGCTGTGTTGGTGCTCTTGAGTATGCTGCGGCCCGGAGTCGCGTATAGGTTGACTGGAGTCATCGGCATTGGGGTTTGCTGCGGAAAAGTTTAGTTTTAGCAAATTGAAGTTATCATTTGTGCTTTGATAAATGTTAGGGATTGTGTAAAACTAGCACGTAAATTTTAGCAAATAGTTTTTTACTCTTACCGGTAGAAGAGAGAATCCGTCACACTCCACATTCTTGCCCAATACTGACGCTCTAAGCATCGCAAACGATGTTGAATTCTGAAATGGAAATAGTAAAATTATTGTTTTACACACCATCTACAATTTCATAGATACACCAACTTTATAGATCAATCTCCTTTTCTAAAAATATATTCTAAAGTTTAAATGTTTAATGTTTTCATCATGAAATTGTGTCTTTAGTTATTGTTATTGTTTCTCAACGTTTTATTGTTTCTCAACGTTTTATTGTTATTGGTTCCAGTAAATAATAAATAAGTGTTGTTGCTTCCAGGATTCTTTAACGTCGTACATTAACACATCACTGTAATAGCAATACCATTACAGTCTAAAACTTCAATTGGTATTCGGCCCATAGATGAGCTTAAATATCTCTACACAAGTGTAATTTACATGTACACACATATCAAAAAAGAAAGAAAGAAAAATAGTTTATTCTGCACAAACAAAACGCACATTACAAATAAATGACATTAAAAATACAGACATACAAAGTAGCCAAAAGCCTCGTACCCAAAAATTCAAAGTTTTACAATTTTGTCCACTGCTTGAAGTTAGGGCCAGGCCCTCAGAATAATAACTAAAGCATAAAAGGAAGGCTAAAATAGCAACAGAACTCAATATATTTGGCTCATTTTGACTTATGGAGGCTGCTGATATGTTAGAGAAGGACACGCATACAAAAGACATTTCGAAATTTTGTAGGTTGTCACTACTTTTATTCTGAATAATGATGTGAGTCACGTACTTTCAACGTCGATAAATTTATCGATGACATGCATTAATTGCCAAAATGAATGTCTGTGATGGGACATATTAAACTTTCTTGAAATATATAAATTATTGCAAACATCGTAAATGAATGAGCACAGGTAAATTATTAATCTTCAAATAAATCAACAAATTTTACGGGAAAATTTAATCTATTTTAAAATTCGACTATTTGTTACAGCTTAAGCTCTTTTTTTTTGGGTTTGGTAATCATCCAATGACCTCTGCCGCTCTGGGCGCAGCGGAAGGTCGTGTCAGACTCTTACTGACTAAAACCCACCCATGTTCCTTCAGTTGCCTGTGCGCCAGGGCCACGGTAACTCTTTCGAACAATCCGCGATCCTGGCAGGACAGCTTAAGCTCTAAGGTTAAAATGTAATGGACGACATTTTAAGTAGAATAGTTCGAGTCAGTCGAGGTTCATAACTGCAGACCTACATTAACTTTAACTTTTTTTTTTAAAGTGAAACTTTTATTACATCGTCTCAAACCTTTTCGTCTGTGTGTTGCATGTCGCGTGACGGTCGGCCGCGGAGTAGGGAAAAAGTTTCACTTTTACCGTGGTTTCATAAAACCACACAATCCTTTTTTTAATTTACAGACAAATTAAAAAAAAAAGTATATGTAGTAGCTATAAAATCATGTTTGGAATTACAATAATAATTTCCAATCAGATATAGCTTTAGCTTTGTATATTTTAAGGGCACATTCAAGTCAATGAAAGACGAACCTATTAAATGGTAACTTTATAGTAGGTACATACAGCGCTCACACATGTGCTATGCAATTATACAATACTGAGAGCTTCAATTTATACAATGCAAAGATAGTTTTTACAATCTTCAGCAGCTTCAACAGTAGTTTCAAAAACTACTCAATTAGTTTATGCGCCCTTGTGGAGCAGGACCAAATTGAGCCAAGCATTTTTATTAGCGATGTAATTCCCCAACTTATAATATGCTTGGCTGCATAGTGTGCATTTTATACAAGATTTAAATTTCGTTTTATTCATTTAAAGTATATGGGGAGGTATTTTATTGTAACATTTCAAACAGTACTCCATGAAAGATGAGTCTGGTTTAGCCAGCCTGAAACCTGGTTGGACTAATTGTATCTTTCACCTCTTTTACTAAAAAGATATGTTGTTTTTTTTTTTTAAGATTTTTCCTTACATATATGATGTTTTCATAGATATATTGACAAGGTACCGTCGTGATATTAATATCATTAAATATCGAAGTCGTCTCCATTTTGCAGTTTCATTGTAAACATAAATGAACAAGGGGAACGCTTCCATCAAGATATAATGGAATTTGAAAGACGTTACCAAGGCCAGTATACTGAAAGCACGATGGGGGACTATATTTGGGGTATTAACCTTTTAACCGCCTACGTCGGATTAATCCGACAAATATTTTCTGGCCCATTTCGCCAGAGTCGTATATTTCCGACCAAAATATCACTGCTCGTTTAATCAGCTTTTTTTATTTAATTACGCTGTATTCTATCAAAATTATGTTTATATTAGGTAAATAGTTAACTAAGTAATCATTTACAGTTTAATACACTTTAGTCTCTTAATTAGAAGTCCTAAAAATAAAGTCCAAAGTTAGATGAATTACTAACATTATTTTTAGAAAATTGTATTGATGTGCAACGCCCATGACGACAAAATCCGACATGAGGGACGGGACATATGCCAAGATTTACTGATACAAAAATAAATATAAATCAAAATATTTCTCTTTATACTGACTAATTAACTTTAAAACAAATACAGCAATTGTTAATAAAACATGTTTTTACAAATATTTGTGAGTATTTCATTTAATTCCTTTGAAATTAAGTAAACTTACTTGTGAAATGTCAGCAACTGAGTTGATGGTTCCCATCCCTAGCCTACATCTTCCGAAACTTACTTTGTTAGTACGCCCAGCGCCACGGTCTGATAAAGACGACCGCTTCGTACGTCATAAACGAGTGCCGACTTCTGGAATTTTCCATCAGTGTTGTGTGTTTCTATCAGTTTTACGTTCGTGTGTCGATAAATGTGTATTGAAATTTATCATGACCACTCATTAAATATTTATTTTTAAAGACTTGTTTGTATTTCATAAAACCAGTGAATAAAACTAAATTGTGATTTCAGACTGTTGTATTATTTATTATACTCAAGTTTCTATAATAAATAAGTACCTGCATATTTACTTTCCATTTCGAAAAAAGACGGCATTAAACACATTAAATACAGTGAAAAATTCTGCCGTTTAGATACCTACGGTAAAAAACGTTGACTGAAGTAGTTGAGAAACACGGGAGTAGACAAAAATAGAAGGAAGAAAACCAGGAGTTGTTTTTGTTTCTTTGGTACTTATTTACACTGGTATTTCTTACTAGTGGATAATGTTAAATAAAACAAATATCAAAATATTTACTCAGTTGTTATTTATATAAAACGAAATATCGACATCGAAAAATTGTAGGTATTGCACATCCCTCTTTGTTGTAGGTATTTATTTTTCGATTCAATGTGTCGGGCGCTGGGGGCACGACAACTGACATAAAGTCGGGCGGTTAAAAGGTTAAACCCCAAATATAGTCAAGAGAAACGTAAGTAGTACAAGTAAGAGAAACTTCTACTGAACATGACAGGAAAAGTAATACCTACTGTTCATTTTTAAACATTTGGACTCTATTTTAAATCTTCTATTGTAAGAATGAATCATAAATGGATGTTCGGTATCTTTTTATAAATCATCTCTATGCCCATTTTTTATGTATTTTCATTGATTTGAAATTTTAAATTTTTTACACATAAAAGCAAATTCAGAACTATTTTTTGTTCTTATTCTTATTTCTAGATATAATAGCAATAAAAATAAGGTAGGTATGTATAACCCGTGCGCAAAAATGCTGTAGTGGTGGTGTTTTGTAGGAACCGCATCTTCTCTAAGTCGTCTCCATTTTGCAGTTTCATTAATCATAAATGAATCCAAAGTAAAATGCTTGGAGCAAATGTAACTATGCTTCTTTGGAGTCCCATTTCTTCTACCAATGCGATTTACCCATTCATTTTATTTCACATCGTCTTTAGGAAATCTGTAAAATAAAAGTATCGACAACATTATTTACGTCACTATGTATATTTATAATAACCTCAAAGTAATTTCGGAATAGTCGCTAAAACTTCTACTGAAATAGTTATTACGTTTGCTATCCGCTACAAAGGGATTCAGCAAAACTTGTTTTATATTTATATTCGGTTATCAGCTCGCTTCGACAAATAATTTGACAAAAACTTACCGATGGAAAGTCAACAGTTGTTCGTTACTTTCTTTTCGTGAAGAATGGGACTTGCAGCCTCCAAAAGCCTCCAAACACACAAGACATTATGCCACAGACTCCACACACTCACTATATATATTTATGCAAAGAATTCGTGCAATCCAACAACAGAATTATTATAAATATATCATGTAACCATGGGAGTTTACTAGAAACTCATGAACAATGAACACGCAAACAAGTCAAATTGATCAGTGACCGTACTGTCACACTCCGAAGCAAAGTACTACCGAATTTAGCCGGGTTGAAATAGAACCAAATGACAAGTCATCTTGTGACAAGCCCAAAAAAATAAAACAAAGTGTGAATCATTTATCTCATTCTAACATCATTTTTCTTGGCATAAGATAGAACGAGACTAAAAGCAGTTACTGAATTTTTATTTTAGCCTTCCTTCTATGCTTTAGTTATTGTTCTGAGAGTAAAACAAAGTGCGAATCATTGATCTCATTCTAACATCCTTTTTCTTGCCATAAGATAGAATGAGAATAAACATAGTTACAGAATTTTTATTTTAGCCTTCCTTCTATGCTTTAGTTATTGTTCTGAGGCCAGGCCAGGGACCAAAGACAATACACATTGCTCTGCAAGGAACCTATTTACTTTGCTCTGTGTTACGACACTCGCAAATGATAACGAACAAACGATGAAAACAAAAACAAAATGCCGATAGCAGAGTGGAAAAATGACTACTATTGCTACAAAAAAAAAACAATATTATGAACAATTAAGCCGTGCGTCGCATCTGTGCAACAACAGGTCGTTGCTCAGCAAAATGCTGTGACTTCGGACGAACCTATCGTCAACAGCGCTGATTTTCAGCAACCACGTCTCAATCAGACATGGAGCTTGATAAATCTTCCTGTGTTTGTGCTGTTTTTAACACACTTTTATTAGCTTCACTTGTTCATAATACACTACAAATGTAACTAACAAAGAATGTAATAAAATCTTAGAAGTCAATTTTAACCTACTTCTAATTGTCGTATCGAAATGAAACTGTATTTATATGTACCTACACACATCAAAAATGTCTAGGGATCAAAGTATTTTTTTTTATTGCTCTATTAAATTTAAATAAATAGTTTATATATTTAGATCGACGAAGTAGTCTTTGCGTTTGCATTAATAAAGACTTCGCGATTTTTACCTGTGCTGGATTGTTCACCTTAGTTAATCCTGACATCAAAATGTGATAAAAAGATAAAAATAAAAGTTGGTTTTTATTGAGTAAGTAGTCTGTATTTCCGCCGTTAAAACGTATAACACAAACGCAGCGATTCGGCATACTCAATATGAATTCATCCTAACCACGTTGCGGAATGGCTGCTCACGTCCTTTGTAACAGGCGATAAAGCTTTGCTCGTGTGTGTAGGGCATCCATATTTGGCAGAGCTATTCTTTGAAGCATATCCCATGCGCGCTCAATGGGATTCAAGTCTGGTGACTGAGCAGGCCATGGTAGGACGTTGATATTAGCTGCGGCAACATTGATATTAGCTGCGGCTTGTTTAGATGTGTGTTTGCAACGACTCTGGCAGTATGCGGACGTGCATTATCGTGCATAATCAGAAATGAAATGATGCACCAAATTGGGTCCGCAAAGGAATTACAACATCTGATACAATCGTTTCAGCGTGAATCTGTGCATTGAGATTGCCTCTGATCCAAATCAGTTCGGTCCTTCCGCCGATCCAAATACCCGCCCATATCACGATTGTTCTACCACTGTATGCATGGACTACCTGGCATGATTTCATCATCAGATGATAAACGTTCTTGGCGTCCAGGGGTCCTCCAATACCGTGTACGTCTAGTATCTGGCCTCTTGCCTTAGTATGAGGTCAGATTCGTCATAAAACTCACAAAACGCCACTCTTCTTCTGTCCCTATTGTGTCAGCCTATTGTGAACGGGCTCTGCGATTGCGGGGCTCAATAGGTGGTACACGTAGCGGCCTTCGGGAACGGAGATTGACTTCATGCAAGCGATTTCTTATGGTTTGATCGCTTATTAACTTCCCTGAAGAGCTATGACGCCTCGTAACCAACATCATCGCGGTTATTGTACGATTTCGTCGAGCAGTAATTTGTATGTTACGATCTTATCTGCGTGTCGAGATGTGAGCTGGTCCTCCATGTCGCTCTGCCTCGCTGCCAGTGATGCAGTAACAAGGTCGGTTTATAACATTCTGCGTATTGCCCAGAGCGATTGCCACAGCACGTTGCCGAGAACCAGCTTCCAACATTCCCACGGCTCTAATCATTTCTTCTCGGCTCAAATGACGTCTTCTCTCCGTAATGACGTACTTTTGTTTTGGTTTCACTCAGAAGTATGACAGAAATTTTACTGACTTGACCTCAAACCCGTTGCAGGATTATATAGGAATCCGACATTACACAAGATTTTCATCTTTTGACTCAAATTCAAAAACTATTCCCTTTTCAAATGACGAAATTTACTAAAAGTATGTATAGGAGTTACAAAAAATATTATTAAAAAACCATTTTTTTTTGTAACAAGCTTAAACGAACTTGAACTTGAGGATAGGGGAACTCTTCAGTGACTACTAGTTAACCCCTCGAGTTTGGGCTCATATGATTCGCTTTGACGAGTCCAATAGATTGGGCTTGAGCAACGAGGGTCTGATAATGGGGCCAGGAGGTGGATAGTCGAAATCTTCAGTGGCTACTAATAATTTCTTCGACTTTTGGGTCATACAATATGTTTTGATGAGTCCCAATAGATTGGGCTTAGTAACGATGGCAGACCATCGTTACAGGATCGTTGTTGATGGAGCCAAGAGTTGACCCCTTCAATGGCTCCTAGTAAACCGCTCAAGTCTTAACTTCGTTGACTTTAGACAATAACTAAATGAAGAATATACTAGACTAAAGAAAAAAAAAAACGTTTATCACCAAGATTTAATTAAGCGTGAATTAAAAAGCGTGTTTTTTAGTTTTTGTTAAACTACATTTTTCTATTTTATTATTGTAAGTGTGCCCATTGTTCTACTAACATAGGTTTCAAGTCATTTGTAATACTAACACGCAATGGGCCTTCGAAGCCTGAAAATTAATGGTTTTTTTTACAGTGCCTACCTTGTTAGCGGAAGCCTTCTTCGCTTCGCTGGACAGCACAGACTTCAAAAGACTGCTCTTTGAGCCTGGCGTGCGCGCCGGCGACTGCGACCCGCTAGAAGCCGACCGCACGGGCGAGCTCACGCTGAAGAAACCTGCCTCAAACGTCTTGCTGTCGCCTGAGGGGGGCGGTGGGGTAGCTGGGGCCTCTTGTTGCTCCTTCTTGGCTTTCCTTGCAGCTGAAAGAACATTCAATTATAGAATTTATTTATTTACACATCGAATTACATTGGTCTCAGTCGGGAAAATAATCCTTCCCATATCCATGTTGGGAAACAAACTCAATGTTCTGAAATCCAAGTAAATGCCTTTTTACAAACTGTAGCTGCGCGGGTACTCGGCGCCGAATTATCAAGACGAGGTGTAAGGGTAAGAAAACGAAACCCTTCATACATTCGCCACCGGGTGTGAAAAGAATCTAAGCGTGACGTAATGGTCTAATGATGATGAGCTCCGTTTATCTTTTATAAGAGCAAATAAGAACGTCATTTATCCTCGTAACTGCCCCAAAAAACAATTGAACACATAATGCTCACCAGCAATCATCTCCCTAAGCCGACTAGGTCCTCCAGTAGGCTTAGCAGCTTTCTTCACATTCACAGTAGGTCGGACCACTTTCTTCTTGACTTCGACCGGTTGGTCCTCCACCCAGCCACAGAGACGCAACTCTTCAAGCTTCTTGAACCTCATGTCTACATTCACAACCTATGGAGAAAGAAAAGTATTAAGAGGTTTTGGTTTTTGGGAAGAAACAGCTTGACAGGAAGGTATTATTAACTCACATTGGAAATAGCAGTGCATTTAACTCTATTGAACTTTAATATGCAATGCAACACAACCAGGAGTCATAGCATAATTTAAACTGGTGTTCCTTAGGGGAATAGAACAACTTGATAGTATGGATATTTAAGACCAATTTCGGAGCCAACTGTAGCCAACTACACGAGGTCTCCACATGGTGAGGTTATAGCAATCCAAGTTCAGGGCTGTTTTGCTTAGTTTGTTTGACATTAGCAGCTAGCACACTCCAGATATCGCTCCTGTAACCCTGTAGATTCCTTACCGCTGCTTGTGACATCAGCACATAGCAATCCCGTGCCACTACTCTAGAGACTGTCTCACAAGTATGAGTGACAGACACGATGCTCTAAAAAGATGAACTTCTTCTAAAACTCTTATGTTCAGGCACGTAGTTACCTGCATGAACACCATGTCCCAGAAGCCGTGCAGGTCGGTGCGCGTGATGAGCGCGGTGCCAGGCTCGGGCCGCGCGCATCGCTCCACTAGCGACGCGAACTGCTGCATCTTCTGTGACATCAGCAGCCGAGCTTGGCCCACTGCTGATAGCACTGCTTCCTGGGAAACGTCAAGGTAAAGGATGGTTCAGTGGGAGCCTGTAGTTGTTATGTTCTACTGCTGCAGAAGAAATGCCTCTTTTTATACATAGTTCTGTTAGTTTGTTGCGGCATTTCTTCTCAGGGATCAGTCGGCCAGGAAAAGCCGGCGCCATGCAGTTTTAAAAATTTGACCAAAATATTTACTTGGAAGTTTGTACTTGAAAATCTACTTACAGAACATAATTTCATCATAGACAGACTATGTGACAGTTATGTTAGATAGTAAGTCACACAGTTTTTTTTTTAATGTAATTCACTGAACTGATATACAATCACAAATGCAATAAAACAGTTACAACACAATGGTGCCAATTCTCGTGTACACCGAACTAAACTAACTAAACAATCACTAAAATTACAGACTTTTGGCTATGAGAATCTTAAAGCTATTCTGCAAAAAAAAAACTATAAATTTAAAAATAATTTTGACGTAACTAAAATTTAATTTGACAATCGCGACTCCACGTGGTACTTGTTTGACCTACCCCGTGTTTTTTTTTTAGAGCCGGGATCGCGCATGTCGCACAGCCTCGACGTTTTTTATATGGAATATTACACTTTTCTTATGGAAAATATGAAAAATAAATTACCTATATATGTAGAATTTTTGTTTCATAAAGGGGGTCGAAATTTTCATTATTTTTGCGATAGGACACACCATTTTAGAGATATAAGAAAAATAAAATTAAAAAAGATACAGTACTTTTTTTGCACCTGAAGTCGAGGTGTTGTGGTGAATTTTAGTTCATGACAACTAATTTTATTCCACACCTTTTTAATCGCGCACCTTTTTAATTAAAAATAGCCAGATTTAGACAGACAACCAAAATTCTAGGTGAAAAACGTGAAATTCAGGATAGCAAAATTGGCATTTTCACTAAACTAATAATTCAGTGCTATCTTAGTGCTGTCAAACTAAAATATAGTTAAGTTTGTCACTTTAGTCTATTTCAGAATGAGAAATCGTCGTTTGACAAGAATAAACGAAATTTTAGTGATTTCTAGTCTAGTTTAGAGAATTTTGTGACAAGAGAATCGCCACCATTATTTCTGATTGACATCTAATGTATGTAAATTTAGCATGCATATTTTATGTAAAACAATTACTACATACATACATACATAAACTCACACCTTCTTCCCATGGGGGTAGGCAGAAACTATAGAACGCAACCTGCTACGATCCTTACATACTCCTTTTGCGTCTTTTACGTTCATATCTGGTCATACACGCACGCCCGTTCTGAGTACTACGCACCTGAACTTTCTGAAGAATATCACCAATAAGGTCACTATATGTCAAACAATTACTATTAAAAAAAAAAACGTTAAACAAAACTTACAGTAAACTTTTCAATAGATAATGAAAAAGTTTTGGGAAAGAAAAATTTAACATAAATAAAAAATATATTAAAAAAAACCGACCAAGTGCGAGTCGGACTCACGCACGAAGGGTTCCGTAACATTATCTATAAAAACGGCAAAAAAATGTATGAGAGCCCCCTTAAATATTTATTTTATTCTGGTTTTAGTATTTGTTGTTATAGCGGCAACAGAAATACATCATCAGTGAAAATTGCAACTGTCTAACTATCACGGTTCATGAGATACAGCCTGGTGCCAGACGGACAGACAGACGGACGGATGGACAGCGGAGTCTTAGTAATAGGGTCCCGTTTTACAGAACCTAAGAACTAGATCTAAAATACGATTTGAAGCGTTGATTATCGTGTTGCATTAAAGGCCAGCATGTCTAAGAGAGTTCTAGATTACTACTAGATCCTTTGGGAACCAATAGACCAGAATCTGCATTATATTCCCAAGAGATACTGCCATATTAAAATCACCGATTAGTAAGTTGATACAATTGATTTTAGTAAGTTGATACAATTGATTTTAGTAAGTTGATAAAATTGATTTTAGTAAGTTGATAGAATTGATTTTTCTCTCTTTGTTAATTACTTCTGTAAAGTTTCGAAACAGTTCATCAATATAGTCTTGCTTGATTGGAGGTGGAATGGAAACCGTGATCCACAATTCCTCGCAATGGGTCAATTAAATCTCTGTAAGACCTCATATTTGTCCAGAGTTGCAACAAACACCCCCCACCATCCCTTTTTGTAGTCGAGGATACCGTAGATGACCTATCGCGACTGAACACTCTGTATCGGTTATCTAATAATTTATGGTCTAACGTACCATTGAGTCAATTTTCAGTAACAATAATTATGTCATAATCGAAATTTAAAGCAGTAATATAAAAATCCTGTCTTAGTTCGTAAGCCTCTTACATTTTGATAATAGATTTTAAACTTACATTTAAATTCTTATAACACTATTAAGCGTGCAAATTATGTGACTGACAAAATAATAAGTTACAAAGATTCTACAGGTTCCAATTTTTTTACTAGCAGATATTTAGTTGTTAGGTACATCATTCCTCACAAATTTGCGACCATACCGAACCTATACAAAGTTATGTTTCTTTTCCTTAGCAGCGATTCTTATTGCATGTAGTTTTTTATTTCAGAGTCAGATTTTCCGTCACAAAAACAGGTGTTTTTCTCCACCAATACCAATATGGCTGCTGTTCAACTTCTCCGACTCATTCTTCTTAATAAAGTTTTTAAATGCAGCAAGCAGATTATCGCGAATGCGAGGGCTGGCTAACTGGACGACTAACGACTATGCTACGTGAACGATTTATCTCTTCATATAAATGCAGCAAGCAGATTATCGCGAATGCGAGGGCTGGCTAACTGGACGACTAACGACTATGCTACGTGAACGATTTATCTCTTCATATAAATGCAGCAAGCAGATTATCGCGAATGCGAGGGCTGGCTAACTGGACGACTAACGACTATGCTACGTGAACGATTTATCTCTTCATATAAATGCAGCAAGCAGATTATCGCGAATGCGAGGGCTGGCTAACTGGACGACTAACGACTATGCTACGTGAACGATTTATCTCTTCATATAAATGCAGCAAGCAGATTATCGCGAATGCGAGGGCTGGCTAACTGGACGACTAACGACTATGCTACGTGAACGATTTATCTCTTCATATAAATGCAGCAAGCAGATTATCGCGAATGCGAGGGCTGGCTAACTGGACGACTAACGACTATGCTACGTGAACGATTTATCTCTTCATATAAATGCAGCAAGCAGATTATCGCGAATGCGAGGGCTGGCTAACTGGACGACTAACGACTATGCTACGTGAACGATTTATCTCTTCATATAAATGCAGCAAGCAGATTATCGCGAATGCGAGGGCTGGCTAACTGGACGACTAACGACTATGCTACGTGAACGATTTATCTCTTCATATAAATGCAGCAAGCAGATTATCGCGAATGCGAGGGCTGGCTAACTGGACGACTAACGACTATGCTACGTGAACGATTTATCTCTTCATATAAATGCAGCAAGCAGATTATCGCGAATGCGAGGGCTGGCTAACTGGACGACTAACGACTATGCTACGTGAACGATTTATCTCTTCATATAATTTGACAACTCTATGAAATGACTGGATTTCATTGTCGTAAAGTGATTTCCCACAACTCTACCCAACTGTTTTACGACCGTTAACAGGTTTTCGGTTTTGTGTTCAGGAACGCACTGTATCTCGATATTGCTCTCACGTGCTAATTAATCAATTTGCTGGAATTTAGTCTCCAATTCCCACACTTGAGTGCTCATCGCGGCGTTATTCTTGAGGAGTTCGGCAATACAGTTATTATTTCTGGCATTTTATTCAACGTCATCATCATAAACGACAAAAATAAAAGTCAGTCTTCTTAGAGTCGTCCAAGTCTTCGTTTATGAAAAAAACCTCAAGGTTAGGATATTAACTTCTCTTTGGACCGTAAAGTGGTTTCAAATTTCGCCAAAGAGGAGTGTTGACTATCAAACTTTTCATTCATTTCCTACCGTAATTTACGAATTTCTGAAAGTATTGTCTTGCAAGTTGACTTCTGCGACACTGACAACGCAGCCACTCGAGGCGTAGCTGTTGGTGACTTAAGACTCAGCTGGCGTAAGTCTCTGATCAACTATTGGTTTACTTTGGCTATTAAGCGGTCCCGATATAGACGAATGCATTGTAGCCAGTTCAGCAATTGTAGCAGCTTGGTCAGTGTGACCTTTAACGTAATTATACTGGTTTATTAGTGTTGTCCAGTTTAGGACGCTCAGAGACGCAGATTGGACAAGTCCATTCAGTCCTAAGTGTTGACTCTTCATTGTACCTACTTAACGCATACCAAATGGTACTGAAGGGCACATTTGCTTAAATAGCATTTAATTCTCTTTTGTGTAACGAGAATAGTAGCATTACAACAAACGCAAATCATTTTAGCAAAAAAAAATGCAAATAGCAAATCTTGCACTGGGATGTCGAACTCGAAAGCTCACTATTCTTAGTCGCCGCTCAACGAACGCTGCCACGCTGACACATTGGATACATCACTCGAATAAGTATCGGTGCATTATCGTAATACTAGCGATCAGAGTGAAGTAAGTTGACAAAGTTTTTTATCGAAACACTTAAGTCCTTGCGTGTGATTTGGAACTTGCAAACTCACTTTTTTATGTTTATTTTATGTTATTGCCAAAAATACAGTCACTGATCACTCTACAAGCGATATCACGTATGGCACATACACTTGGCTTTAGCTTCCACACAATGTTTATATTGGAAGTATAGTTATTACAATATTAATACTTGGTTGTTTATGGAATGGCAAAATGTAAGTGTTTACTAACTGACTACCACCAAAATGAAATGGAATAGTAAAGAATTGGATGTATTTCTTTCAGATGAATGTAAATTATTTAGTTATTTTTATGGTAAGATTAAAGAACAGTAATAAATTAATATAAGTATTTTTTTTTAGTTACAGGTATTGCAATGGGTTTTAGATCTGTAAAATTTCCAAAAAATCTTGACAGTTTACCTGCACAGAATCTGATAGCACAGTCTGGTCCATAATCTTGTCCCAGGTGTCACACATCTCTGTCATCCGCTTGATCTCTGAAGCCAGTTGTCTTCTGAAGTGGTCCACACTATCAGTGTTGCTGGTATCCTCATCCAGTAGACCTGTTCCATAGACAATATTGTTATTCTATAACAAGTTGCCAAAGTCAGTTACAGAACTTAGTGATGGAAAGTTCAAAACCCACATCAAACATATCCATACCAAAAATGCATATTATAAGATTAAAGACTATGTTGAAGACAAGGAAGTTTGGCAATGATTCCTTCTGCACATGTGACTTCCCTGGTACCTCATTAATGTCATCACTATGTAAATGTCTATTAACTGTTCCCAAATTAACAAGCTTTTTGTTTTTTTTTACTTTCTTCTTTGACATGATCTCATTATTTGACATTATATACCTCAAATTCTTATTTCAACTCCTTTAATTCAGATTTGTTACAGTTGTAATGGCAATCATGTCATTTAGTTTAAATAGGCTTTTATTTTTATATAGATTTTTCTATACAGTGTGAATGTGAGAATGTTGTAAGCCTAACTTGTAGACTGTAGATTTGTGGACCTTTTCTATTTTGTTGAGTACCTGTTACTTGTTGATAGGCCTACACTGTCCTCCCATATCTATCAACACTGTAATTTGAAACATTGTAAAAGACCCTTATTTTTAAAAGAGTAATTGTGGAGTTTCTTGCCAGCTCTTCTCCATAGGAAACAACCGATCGGAACCGTGCACCTAGCTTCTGACGTTTCGTAAGTGCCCATGTAGGTTTAAGTGAAATAAATTATTTTGATTTTCTTTGAAATAATGGGAAAGGGAGCAATTGCAAAGTAGTGGGGGGGGCAACAAACCAAACTTTTGTTCTACTGGGCATTGAAAGATATTCCAAATTAACTGAATACAATTACATAGTTTTATCCCCATTTATATTCCATTAACTAGCGTATGCCTGTGACTTCACCTGGTGGATGTCGGAAAATATCCCATGGGAACATACTAAGTACTAGGACTAAAAGTACCCTGTGTTAATCCAAGTTATAAACTATCTGTGCCAAATTTCATCCAAATCAATATAGTAGATATGAATACATTTGCAACAATTCTCCTAAATCAACCAATTGCCAAAAAATTTTTGCAAGAATATTATAGGGTATACACAAATACATACCCTCATCAAGTTTCCTCCTCATTTCCTTCCTTGCATTATCCTTGCCTCGAGAAATAGTGACACAAGGACTTATGTTCTTAGCCTCCTCCTCTATCTGCTTAGGAGTCAAAGTAAAATCTTCAAAATTCTTGGGAGACCGCAGACGTTCCTCAGAGCTTGACTCACTCCTAGGCACAGGTCTGTTAGGAGTTATATTCTGTACAGATTTCCTCGGTGTCTTGATAGTTTTTCTAGGTAAATTTTGAGGTGGTAAAGACTTCCTCAAGTTCTTACTTATCAAAATTGGTGAAATTTCTTTATCCTGCTCTATTTCGCTTGAAGAACTACTCTGAAGTGGAGTTATGGTCACTTTATGGGTTTTTGGAAGTGGTTTGGTTACTTTGCCTTTGGTTGGTCTGTCTGTTTGCTTATGCACTGCTTTTGTTTCTGTCGCAGCCTGTTTGACAGCCTTAGGTCTTGTCTGCTTGCCGATTTCCTTCTGAGTTGTGGGTAATATGGGGTCAAATGTTATATTATGTTTCTTAGTCTTTGGCGGTGCCAGTTTTGGCAACTTCATCAATGTTTTTATTTCTGGTGGTTTAAATGATGCATTTTTGGGTGCAAATGAGCGTGCTGCTGACTTAGTCTCCTTAGTTTCTTTAGGTTTAATACCAGTTGCAGTCCTAGTGGATTGGGATCGTGTCACCCTCCCAGAAGTGCTTGGCATGGGCTTGGGAGGTGGTGGTGGGGGCACAAACTTGAGTGATGCATGTGCCACTCCTGCTACAAAAGGCTTCTTCTTCTTTAAAGCAGCTTCCTTTTTCTTCTTCTCTTTTTCCTCCTTCCACTTCTCCAGTTGCTGTCTCCTGTGCTCCACCTTGCACTGCACAGGATTGAGTACAGGAGCAGGACTGTCGCATTTTGTCAAGTTCCGCAAATTGTCAAAGAATGACAATCGGCTGCTCTTCCTGTACTTTATGTGTTTCTCTAGCCTCTTTTGGACCTGAAATCCAAAGTTATACTAATAAATTGGTGGTAAGTATTATCCTATTAGACCAAAAAGGTGCATTCATAAAGTACACTTTGGTTCAATGTTATTGTATGTATATTACAGAATGTAAAAGTTGGATGAAAATATTTTCCGTTTCATAATAATGCATGAATGTTTCAAGAGTTGGGTGCTAAAGATATTTATCTCTACATGCAACTTAAAATGATCAAACAAACCATCATAAGCTAGAACAGTGGCATAATTCCTATTACTAATTGAACTATTATGTATTCTGTGCTATTACACTAACATTACAATCAAAGTACAGCAATACGAATGCACCCTGATATACCTACTTTACGGGAGGATTCTACCTCATGCATGATGTTATCTAAACTTTATGATTTATTACTAAAATACTAGAAACACACCCCGCCAGCTACGCTGCTGAACTGTGAGGGCTTGCTCTTGTGCTTCTTCGCGTGATTCTTCAGCAGCTTCCCGAAGTCGAAGCTTTCCTCTGCAATTTGTATTTTGTAATATTTAACGCTCATACAATACCAATTCAAATCAATCCGTCTAGTACCCAACAATAAATTTTAGTATTAATACTATTGTTTGTTTATTCAGAAAGTTAAACATTTACTTTTAGGCATAATCAATGGCTTACAGATTGAAAGCATTCTATTACAAAAAGGATCTTACCCATATTTTAAACCTGAAACAAATTTTAAATAACTAACTGTCAACCAACTCAATCAAAAGTCATCACTAGTGATGTGCTTAGAGCGTCGTTGAACTCCTTGAGACTTGAGACCACTTGAGACTGACGTTTAATTATCGATATATCATAAACTATTTTATGGAATAAGTAAGTACTGTAGTACTGTATATTTTAGAAACATGCATGAATATTGTAGGTTGGGGAAAAAGTTTCTTCGCATTTTTTAAGAAAATTCAAAACATTTTTTAATATAAGTCAAAGTCAAAGTCAAAGATTTATTTGCAAACTAAGTGTACATTTTGGTGTTATTTTATAATATAGGTACTTACAACTTAGCGGCCTTTTCCAGGCATCGCAAATTTGAGGGTTATTTAACATTAAAAATATTTAAATAACTATGCTATTTTCACTATTTTACATTAATAATTTAAATAATTTGGTATTACTCATTCAAATAATAAGTAATATATACACATTTTAATAATTCAATAATAATATAAATACATTTTTTATTAATTAGATCGCCTTATTAATTTATTAATTTATTTAGGATAGGTAGTCATGTAGGTATTGGTGTAAGCGTGTGTAATGTCTGTGTACGAGAATGTGTGTGTAGTAGTTATTGATTTATTTTTGGTGTAAAAATTCTTCAATTGAATAATAACATTTTTTTAAAAGGTAGATTTTTAATTTATTGTTAAATGGAGCAAGCCTGGTTTCATTTTTAATATCTTGAGGCAGCTTATTGTATATTCTTATTGCCATGTATTGTGGGCTTTGGTGTAGCATTTTTAGTCGTGACGATGGTTGGTATAAGTCAAGTTTGTGCCGGGTATTGTAAGAGTGTATGTCCTGTACTTTAGTGAATGTGTGCATGTTTTTGAATACATATATACATATATCGTGTAAATATATACAAGGAAGCGTGAGTAATTTATATTTCAGAAAATAGGGTTTACAGCTTTGTCTATTATTTATTTGAGCTAAGATTCTAACACATTTCTTTTGCAAAGTGAATAGCTTATTTATGTTGACACTGTTTCCCCACAACAAAATACCATAGCTTAACCATGAATAGGCGTATGCATAGTATGCTGATAGTGCTGTTTTTGTGTTAGTGCTGTATTTTAGTTGGAATAGCGCGTAGGTGAATTTTGATAGTTTCATTGTTAATTCTTCTATGTGATGTTTCCAATTTAGGTGTGTGTCGATGTTAATGCCCAGTAATTTAAATGTATGTACCTACTGTTTCTATTGACTGATTTTGAAATTTGATATTAATTTGGAGGGGAGATTTTTTATATGACCTAAACTGCATTATTTTTGTTTTAATAAAGTTAATTTCTAGGTTGTGGTCTTGAAGCCATTGTGTTACTATTTGTAAGTTTTCATTTATAATTTGTTGGGGGTTATGAGTATTTTCGCATTTTATAAGTAGTGATATGTCGTCCGCAAATAGTACGGGTAGAACTTGGTTTCTGTCAAGGGATTTTGGTAGGTCGTTGATGTAGATTATGAATAAAATGCATCCCAATACACTTCCCTGGGGAATTGAGCAGGTTAGGGTTCTCGTTCTAGATCTTATTGTTTCTACGTAGTGGTTGGTGGTATTATGGTAATCTATTTGTACTATTTGTTTACGGTTTTGTAAGTATGATTTGAACCACTGGTACGCAGGTCCTCGTTTTCCCGAGCCGTACAGCTTGGCCAGGAGGATGTCGTATGAAACTTTATCATAGGCTTTGGTCATGTCTAATAATACACCTAAAGCTATTTTTTTGTCGTTTATCTGTTGAAGGGCCATTTGTGTATATTTTTGGACTGCTGTTGTAGTGGACCTTGATTTTCTAAATCCGTTCTGTGAGTCGTCTAATACTTTATGTTTCTCTAAGAAATTGTAAAGCCGATTGCACATTGCTTTCTCAATGACTTTAGAAAAGGTTGGTAGAAGTGCTATGGGTCTATAATTGTTTGGGGTGGTAGTGTCGTCTTTTTTGTGTATCGGTTTAATTAATGACATTTTCAGTGAATCCGGGAATAGGCCGTCTTCGAAGCTCTGGTTGATTAAAAGTGTGAGCGGCTTAGAGAGTTCTTCAACGCATTGTTTTAGTAGGATGGGTGAGATATCATCAATTCCGCAGCTATGTTTATTTTTCATTATCCTTATTATTTGAATAATCTCTCTTTGATCTACTGGGTGTAGGTACATAGAACATGTAGGGGGATTTACAACAGGCTGGCCAAGTTTGTTTGTATGTATATTTGATTGGGACTCACCAACTGTTGCGAAGAATTCATTGAATGTATTTGCAATGGTGGCTGGGCATTCTGTCATATTATCATTTACTTTTAATTTTATATTTTTATATTGTTTAGGCTTGGTTTTGCCTGTTTTTGTGTTTATGATTTTCCACATTGTTTTTGTTTTATTGTCGGATTTCTGCATTTGTCTCGTATGTGTTCTCTTCTCTTTGAGATTTTTATACTGCTTTTTAATATTTTATCAAATAAATTGTAATATTTTCTTATAATGTCATTGTTATTTGTTTCATTTAATATTATTTTTAGCGATCTCTTATGTCTACATGAGTGTCTTAGGCCGGTTGTAAGCCATCCTTTAGCCTGTGTGTTTTTTACGTTTATTTTTTGTAGGGGTATGTGCTTATTTAATGATTTTATAATTAATGAAATAAATGCATTATAATTATCGTTTATAGTGTTATCTGGCTTAATTATAGTTTCCCATTTAATATGTTTTAATGATTCTCTAAAGTTTAATATTTTGTTTTCTGTAAATACTCTTTTTTTTGTACTATTTTTGTGTATAATTTATTTACATTAAACTAAAGTATTTAAGTACCATTTTGTTCGATAACTTTTTGCCATCTTGTAGGTAGGGACATGATCCCATTGCTATAGAAATTTTGGGACTTCTGATCAAAATACCGCGACAAGTGGTTTTGGCAGTCCTCTCGTGATGTTAACCTGACACTGCCTAAAGAATTCTGAAGAGACTGAAACAGGTGGAAATCTGAAGGTGCAAGGTCAGGACTATACGGCGGATGCATTAACACCTCCCAGCCAAACTCTCTTAATTTTTGCTGAGTGGCTAAAGATGTGTGAGGTCTAGCGTTATCATGATGAAAAACCACACCCCTTCTGTTGATTAATATCGGCCGCTTTCTCTCAACTTCTTGCTTTAATCTCATCAGTTGTTCGCAGTAGAGTTCAGAATCGATGGTCCTGCCTGGTGGTAACAGCTCATAATGAATAATGCCCTTCCAATCCCACCACACACACAGCATCACCTTGTTGCGAGTTAACCCGGGTTTCGCCACAGTCAGTGAAGCCTGACCGGCCTTTGACCACGACCTATTTCGCACGTTCTTGTCGTACGTGATCCACTTTTCATCACCAGTTATCAGCTTCTTCAAAAATGGTTCGGTTTCATTACGTCGTAATAAAGAATCACAAATGAGTACACAGTTCATTAGGTTTCTTTCAGTGAGCTCGTGAGGTACCCAAATATCGAGCTTTTTTGTGTACCCAGTTTTTTTCAAATGTGCCAAAACTGTTTTGTGGTCAATTCCCAGTTCTTCAACTACGTCGTAACTACTGATATGCCGATCTTGCTCCACTTTTTCAAAAATGGCATCCATTTTATCCCTAATAGGGCGACCAGAGCGACGTGCATGTTTGACATCAAAATTTCCGGATTGAAAACGCTTAAACCAAATTTGTGCACTCTCACAGACACTGCACTAGGTCCATAAACATCGCAAATTTTTCTCGCGGCTTGCGTTGCATTTTTACCTTTTTGTAGTACAATTTTAAAATGTATCGAATTTCTTCATTAGATTCACTCATCTTGACAGTACGAAAAACAAATGAAAATCACACATTTTCCTAATTTGAATTTGGAATTATGTTCTTTAAAATTTAAACTTTCAATGATACCAAAACCAGCCAGATACAAATAGTATAGCCAAAGAGATTTTATTACAAGTTCATACATACTATAATGCGAAAAGACTTTTTCCCCAACCTAATACATGTGATTTTTATTTTTATTTAAAAATGTAGGAACACATGAAAATTCTTTCTAACATTAAAAAGTGAAAATATTTGTTTTTTTTAATGTTTGTTTCACGCTAAAATGGCTGAACGGGTTTGGATGGGCACATAGGATTAGGACTTAAAATATTTTTATCCCGATATGCCCATGGGATCGAGACATAAGCGGGTGAAACGGCCGGGCGCTAGAAAGTAGCTTTTCAAAATAAGCAGCGAATTTCATAATATAAATACGCGTACCAAAAATAAAATCGTAAAAAGTACCCAAATTTAGATTAACTAAAACAAGCAAGTCATTTCTTATAAACAGTATCCGCTTTTATAACAATAAGTTGCCAAAGTCAGTTACAGAACTTAGCGATGGAAAGTTCAAATCCCAAATCAAACGTATCCATATCAAAAATGCATATTTTGAAGACAAGGAAGTTTGGCAATAATTCCTTCTGCACATGTGGCTTCCCTGGTACCTCATTAACGGCATCACTATGTAAATGTCTATTAGAACAACTGCTCCCAAATTACGAAGTTCATTTAAAATTAAAATAAAAGTTTTTTTTTTTAATTTCTTGATTTTTTTTTTTTTTTCTTCCTTTGGCGTTGCACTATTCGTGCTTATTGCCACTAACAATATTTTAATAAATAACAAAAACGTAAGAAACAAGTACTCGCGAAATGATAAAGTATTACAACGGGAAATTTGGAAATGGAAAGGAGATTAGTTGTTATTACATAAAATTAATAAATTATGATAAGTTAACTGTAGGGAAATATAATACAACAGAAAACTGTAACCATTTAACGTCACCAGGTGGCCCAACAAAAAGGCCGACTTGGTGCAAAAACTTAGAACTACATGGTAAATTAAGTAAGTACATAAATTAGTGTTTAAATAGCTATATCATTATTTACAAGGAAAAGAGCTATTGTTTTATAAATATCTACATTAAAATTAAATAAAATACATGAGATCGAAGTGGGTAAAGGGATTCGGAGGGAAACAAGACTTTGGAATAGTGAGGAGTGGTCATAGAGGGAGCAGGAAAAAATAAGGTGGTTCAGATCTCCCACTTCAGCGCCACATTCACACGCAGGGTTCTGTACAATGCCAAGCCTGGCAAGATGAGCAGGAGTGCACACGTGACCCAATCGCATACGTATGAATATTGTTGTAATCTTTTTGCTTAGCTTGTACTTGCTAAACCAAGGTTTAACAAAAATGGATGGCTGAATAGTACGATAAAATTTCCCTTTCACTGATTGCCCGGACCAAAGCTGACCCCAGGATTCCTGTAGATAAACCTTGGGCAGAGCTGCCAGATCTTGGGTGTTATTTTTGTACGGGAAAACGTCTCCACACAATACGGCATCATTAGCTAACTGGTCAGCTCTCTCATTACCTAGAATGCCACAATGCGAGGGTATCCACGCAAAATGCACTGAATACCCCTTAATAGAACACCTATATAGGAGTTCACGTGTTTCAAATATAATATAGGGATTATGAGAATAGAAAGGGAATCTGGCCAAAGATTGCAAGGCACTCCTTGCATCAGTTAATATGAGTGAATTCCGTAACCCCATCACAAGTATATATTCGACAGCTTTGAATAGACCGTAACATTCTCCCGTAAATACAGATGATTCGGGCGGGAGCTTTATTTTTTGGACAATATTATATTGGGAGTGGTATACACCTACTCCCACACATGAGTCTCTTCCATGCTTCGAAGCATCTGTAAACAAGAGCTGACAGCCCTTCCAGTCTCTATCCGTAATGAAGTTGAAGTTAAGATTATGACATACGTCATCTCGGTAAATGCTAAGGTTATAATGTATATTTGGTGACATAATTAATGAACTGTAATTACAGTGAAATATAGGAAGAAATTCAGATTGGTGACAAGGAGCTTCAATTAAATTGTATTTTCTAAAACTTTTAACTAAACACGGAGTAGCTTTGTGCCTCCAGTAAGTGGATGAAATTACTTCTTCAGAGAGAGTGGAAAGTTTATTTCGCAAAGGATGATATGTAAATTGAAAACACCGAGCCATAAATCTATCAGCCAAATATTGACGTCGCAAATGAAGTGGTGGGTCTCCACATTCCACCTGAAGACAATTAATAGGACTGCTTTTCATTGCACCTGAAACCACTCTAAGTGCCTTGGACTGAACACTGTCCAGTTTCTTAAGACCAGCAACATTAGCAGGTTCCAGCAAAAAAGTCCCATAATCCAATACGCTTCTAATCAAGGTGTTGTACAGTAGTTTTAATGAAAAGGGATGTGCTCCCCACCAAACACCAGCAAGACATCTAATTATGTTGATATTTCGTTCGCATTTAGCAGCTATATAATCACAGTGTGGTAAACCAGTAAGATGTGTATCCAAAATAAGGCCTAAAAATTTAGCCTGGTTTTTAACGGGCATAGGGATATTATTATACCTTACGGTAACTATAGGAGGCTTACGCATTCTAGTAAACAACACAATGTTGCTTTTATCAATTGACAGGTGTAGACCATTGGTTTCTAGCCAAGTCTTGAGTAAGCATAAAGAAGAGGTTAAGGAAGTACAAATATTTGCAACAGAGTTACCAGATAAATAAAGAAGTAAATCATCTGCATATTGAAGGACATGTACTGACTCATTTAGAGAGGATTCCAAATCATAAGTGTAAATATTGTAGAGAATTGGACTAAGTACAGAACCTTGAGGGAGACCTTTCCATACTAAACGGGTAAATGAATACCCTTCAATATGAAGATTTAAAGATCTCTCTGAAAGCATGTTAATTATGAACTTAGACAGCATTGTTGGAACTTGTAATGAGTTCAGCTTTTGTTCTAGGACTGATACCAGGACATTATCGTAAGCTGAGCTAATATCAAGGAAAGCAGCAATTACAGAGTTATTAGAAGAGAAGGCTAAGCGAATATCAGTTGTGAACACACTAAGGCTGTCCATCGTACTTTTACCCTTCCTAAAACCAAACTGTGATGTAGCTAGCAAGTTTTTGCTTTCCAAAAACCACTCCAAACGATGCTTAATGAGATGTTCAACAATTTTAACAAGAACTGTAGAAAGTGCAATTGGTCGGTACGAAGTAACATTGGAAGAAGGTTTGTTTGGTTTCAGAATAGGAATAATTGTTTGAGACTTCCAACTTGATGGAATGTTGCCAGATATCAAAGCTGTATTGATGAGATTTAAATATATTAAAAGAACAGAGTCGGACAGATTAACTATAAATGAATATGGTATACCATCTTCACCAGGAGCTGAATCCTTAACATGTGAAAGGACTCCCTTCAACTCACTTAGTGTGAACGGGGAATTCAACGCAGAATTAGGAATAGGAACATAGGGAAAGTGCATTAAAGACCTCTGTTCTGGGACTGAAGGAGGAGCTAAATGATCCATAAACTCATTGGCTAATTCTAATGGGAGTTTTGAGGCTGTTGTGTCACTGAATGCTGACCTGAATCTCCTAATATTTTGCCATACTAGAGATGCGTTAACTTCTGGTGAGATAGATGCACAGAATCTTTGCCAACCTTCAAATTTCTTTTTCCTAAGGAGCTTACGAGTTGTACGAGCAGCATCTAGGTATATCTCAAAATTGTGACGAGTCATAGTATGGCCATAATTTTTTTCTGCTTCTTTTCTTTTTTTAATGGCCTGAGTACATTCAGCATCCCACCAAGGTGGTGAAGGAATTTTGCCTGTAGCACCATTCTTAATAGGGAAAGTATTATCAGCCACCTCTATTAAAGTTCTTGTTATTTGATTAGATAATAACTGAGGATCATGTAGTTGTAAGGAGTTAGTTAAAGCAAGAATTCTTTCTTCTACACAATTTTTGTATGTATCCCAATCCGCATTTTGAAGTCTATACTTTAATCGTGGTGTTGGATTGCAAGCATCTGGTTTTTTATGTGGAAAAGAAATGATTAAAGGGTAATGATCACTACCATAAGAAGACGGTAAAGGAGACCAGGATAATGTCGATGCTAACTCAGGTGTGCAGATTGAGAGGTCAGGGGCACTTATTCCCTCATCTGGATTCGATTGGCGTGTTGGGAGACATGTATTTAAAATACACAAATTATTAGAGTCTAGAATTTCTAATAACTTTTCCCCATAGGAATTGGAACTAGAACTACCCCAGGACTGATGTTGTGTATTAAAGTCGCCCATTACCAAAAATGGTTTAGGTAAAACTGAAAGAAGATTACTTATTTCAGAAAGAATATTTACAGTGGGACGAGAATAATATATACATACTAAACAGATTTTATTTACAATTGCAGCAACAGCAGATATGTCGTCACTGAGACTTGGAAGAGAAAAAGCTTGAAAAGACAAGTTATTTTTAATAAGTATGGCGACGCCGCCATACCCATCGCTTCTGTCTGTTCTTAGACACGCATAGCCAGGAATTCTAAAAGAGAAACCTGGTTTAAGCCATGTCTCACAGAGAGCGACTACAAAGGGATTGTATTTGTTCAATATGTAGGACAGATCAGATTTTTTATTCACAATGCTGCGACAGTTCCACTGGACAATCTTGGGTAGATTTGGATCCATTATGATGGTTGAATAAGTTAGACAGTGTATCAATTACAGTGGCAACGTTGGACGGTTCAATATTATTATTTTTAGATAAGGTATTAATTAACATGATTATTAAATTTAAAATTTGACTCTCATTATTATTTGTTGTTTTATTTTGGAATGCAACACCATTCCCTGACACAGAAACTTCATTACTGATTAATGCTTGATGAGCTGCCCGGTCATACCCCTTAGCTGTTTTTGGAGGATCCCGAGGTTTCAGAAATACCGTTTTTCTTTGTGAGGAGACAATTGGTGTGTTAAGTGATTGGGGCAAAGGTTGTGAAAAGAAAGAATTTTTTGTGGTATGTGATGGGGCAGATGTTACCACATCTGCATACAATTTTGAGATTGGTGGATGTAACTGCGATGCTTCAGCATACGACACGCAGCTATGGGCCATATAATGCTTAATTGATTTTTGTCTCTCAAATTCTGGGCATTTTTTATTGATGGCGTAATGAGTGCCACCGCAATGACAGCATTTACTATTAGTCTCGTCTTCAATACCGCAAGTATCAGCAGAATGTTTCTCCCCACACTTGAAGCACTGAGGGTTCGACCTGCATTGTACCTTTGTATGGCCAAAACGACAACAATTATAACATTGAATTGTTGGGAATGTATACAATTCCACTGACATGGAATTGTAACAACAAAACACACGTTTTGGTAAAATTTGTCCGTCAAAGGTGAGCACGACTGTTTGGGATGGTTTCCACACAGGGGTCGGTTCGTGTATTTTGTAATTAAGACGCCTAGCTTTGATGACTTTCCCGCATCCAGCGGGGACAGATATATTTTCCATTATTTCCTCAGGAGACCATTCGGTAGGTACGCCTTTAACAATTCCAATACGACACACATTAATTGATGGAACAAATGCCTTTAATTTCTCCTTAGCCAAACTTGGGTCATTTAGAAAAGAGTTTGCATCTACGTAACGGGAGAAGCTTAGTGATATTCTATTTCGACCAATGCGTTTTAATGAACCGTTAATGATGTTGTTAAACCCGCGTTTTTTAAGAAAGTGCCCTATAGTTATTGGGTGTAATGATTGAGCCGAGTTTGGTGTATCAACATTTTTTTGGATGTGTACAACGTATGGTGACAGGTCTGTGGCTTCGTACAAAGCCCTAGCAACCTGTGGCGCCTTCTGAGGAAGATCTGACTTTAAGAGGTTTTCAGTCTGGGGACCATCCACAGAACGTGGAGTGGCTTCTTGGTGAACTGAAAATGAATGTACCGGTACGTCTGATGTTATTTTTGGACTGAATGTGACTACCGAGTCATTATCACAATAGCAATTGGTTTCGGAGTTATTTATTCCTGTTGAGTGACCATTTCGTCTTCTTTTATTGCAATTTTTGCATATTTTGCGTGGAGCTCTAGTCCTTTTCCGCTCCGATTTGGTTAAGGACGAGTCTGTATCCATACTGGATTCGTAAATAATAACATTATGACCAACCGAGGGGACTGTGCCCCCCGGATCAGGCGGCTCATTGTCCATTATGCCCACTGGCAAGAAAAAATAAAAATAAGACTTACCCTAAATATGAAGAAATATATTTACAAATAATTACACTATCTAATTTAATGAATATTTACATAAATCTACACAACTTATCTCCAATCGCAAACGTTTTTTATAATTTTTATTAAAACGAAAGAAAAATCACGCCCGCCAAATTCGATGATTCCCGCGTTTTTTTTCAATTTCTTGATTTCTTCTTTGACATGATTTTCTAACACTTCTAATTCTTATTTCAACTCTTGACATATGGCTTTTAGGGACAGGATTTTAATTCAGATGTGTTACAGTTGTAATGGCAATCATGTCATTTGGTTTACGTAGGCGTTTATTTTTGTATAGATTCTTCTATATTTTGTGAATGTGAGAACGCTGTAGACCTTACTTGTAGACAGTAGATTTGTAGACCTTTTTATATTTTGTTGAGTACCTGTTACTTGTTGACAGGCCTACACTGTCCTCCCATATCTGGGTAAATCTTTCAAACGTCAGATATCATTATCCTCATAATTTTGAATATTTGACAGATTTTGTACGGAAAATTTGTCAAAAATTCAAAATTATCGGGATAATGATATCTGACGTTTGAAAGATTTACCCATCTATCAACACTGTAATTTGAAACATTGTAAAAGCCCCTTAATTTTAGAAGAGTAACCGTGGATTTTCTTGCCGGCTCTTCTCCATAGGAAACAACCAATTATTATTGGAACCGTGCACCTAGCTTCTGACATTTCTTACGTGCCCATGTTGGTTTATGTAAAATAAAATATTTAGATTTTGATTTTGGATCGATACTTTGTACAGTGTGCGCAAAATAAGTCTGCGTGCGGCAGATCGGAAATAATGGTTTACCGCTATCTCTGCGTTTATATCAGGGGTCAAGAGAGTGTGCTGGGTTCCGTGATTTCCAAAGTAAATAAACGTTATAAGTATGCCAAAAGTGATTAAGAGTGCTGGCAAGGATATAGTCTTGAAAGTCAAACACGCACGCAGACTTATCTAGCGCGCACTTTAATCATTATTGCCGCCATTCAATTAATAATTAGATGGTTTAAAATTATTTATGTATAGAGTTCACCTCTAGGCTATTTCGGATATATCGAAGTTGGAATCCTATCGGATACATTAAAAAATTCTAATAACTTGAATTACAGCCCGATTCAAACTTTATGGCGGCTTCTGAAGTACGCTACTCGCTGGGCAGAACCTCACCGCTCATCCCCGCTGACAGGTGAATTTGTTACTGCGCAGCAACTTGCCTCAATCCACCACATGTTCCGAGCCACCATAAAGTTTGAATCGGGCTGTAGCAATGGGGTTAAAAAATTAAAGCTCGGCATAGGTGACAGCACTGTTGTCCGTCTACAAACCGCCATTGTTGTGTATTTGTTTACTGTGTTATCGATCATAAATTAACACAGTTCTAGAATTAATATCTCTGAAGTTTTTCAGCGCAGGATGTCGGGAAGATCATCCACGAGTTACTTTTAACTCCGATTCCTGTCATAAGCCTGCAGTCTTCAACAAAAAAACAACTTAAGTCAACAAACACAAAATAACCTTTAAATTAAAAAACGTTCATTATTGATTGACCTTTCCACTAAAGCTGCATTTTTGCCAGCGATAGACGCTTCCCATTTCCTTAGTTCGACTTTTAACTGTGCTACACTCCAAGTCACATACATTATTATCTAGTTTTTGTTTAACCTTTCGTATGCTTTTTAATTGTGTCTGTAATTACGGCATTCAACCAGTTATAGATAATATAAACAAAAACACACACACCTTTACTATAATTTACATAATATAACATCACACCACAAGTGTCCGTAGGTAATGAAAACAGACTTAGTTATCTTGGGAGCATCACCTGCACACGGATTTCTCCCATAGAAGTCTTATAGTCAAAAAAGGATAGCACATACCTAGTCTCGAAGAAATATCGGCTTTCTATTTTTTTTCGGAGAGCTTTCTCCTACAGTTTTCGCCTCATAACATCTTTGGCAAATACATGGGTCCCCATATTATTGCAGTCGACAGCTGCGAAACGGGGCATATTAATTAAAATTAAGTAAAAAAACGTCGCTTTTTAACAAAAAATGTATGGATCACGGAATAGATAAATAATTATCTATTCCGTGGTATGATGATAGTGACAGGTAGCTGTCAAATTCTTGGACTAGTGATAGTACCTAACGACATCTGAAGTGAGCAAGTGGCAGCTTTTATTCCCATTAATATCACAAAAAAAAACACAAATGGTCACTCTTGTATTTTAAAAAAGTATTTTATTTATTTTATTAGTCTAGTTACTATCTGAAGTAAGGAAATTCTTAATTGACCTTGAACGCTGAAATAAAATGCAATACCGCCCAACGAATAGCAACATTCGGGAAACAAAATCTAATTAAAGGGCAATACCGTTTCCGACTTCCGGCTGTCAGCTGATAGACTCCCTATTGCTTTCCAGTCCAAAACCTATTTCGATTTTCGCAAAGAAAGAATACGTCAGGCACCATTCAACATGGGCTTGAAATACGCGATCAAAAGCTAGTTGTAGCTGAAATATTGCTCTAATTATAGCGTTATTGTTATTATAGTTTCATTTTACATGTACGTTGTGTAACTTTATTAGTAGAAAATGGATTCGTTCAACATAGGATACTTCGGTTATGGCGTTTGTTGATCATTAAAAAATTACGTTCGGTTCATAGTTTTTCTTTATATTTGATGTCAGCTTTTCGTTTGTGATCGACTGTTTAGTTCGTGTTTACGTGTTTAATGTAAAAATGGTGAAGGAGAAGCCTAATTCGATTCGAATTTACGACGACGAGGGATTTAGACGTCGTGCGGCGTGTATCTGCGTTCGTTCTGACGCCGAAACAGAGGTTAGCGTTGTATTTCTGTTTTTTCGGTGTTGTTTGAGACATGGAGAGGTTGTAAAGTACGTGTGTTTGCTGTTGTGTTGTGTAGGTGCTCCTGGTGACATCGTCGCGACGTCCCGACAACTGGATAGTGCCCGGCGGCGGCGTCGAGCCCGAAGAAGAGCCCTCGGTGACCGCAATGCGCGAGGTGCTCGAGGAAGCTGGCGTCATCGGCAAGCTGGGCAGGTGTCTCGGGGTATTCGAGGTGAGCCACACATAAACATGATAATGTGTCATGTACGACAAAGTGTCAATCTGGCACTGGAACCTGATGATTGTGTTAATACATAAACAGAATCATAGCTGTGACTGTAGTCAACAGTATGATAGCCATCCCTTTATCATTGTCAAACAGCATTGAAGCTTATGGTAATCACTTAGAAGGTCAATTTCTCAGTTCATAACATGTGTTTTAAAAAGTGACAGAACCTGATCTACCTAGATATATTAAATGATCTTTAGGTGATGATAAAATATAATGATTCATAAAAGTTTATAATTAATTCAAGTCATGAAAATCTGAATTATGTTGACAGATTCATTTTCCACACAGTCCATAGTCCAATATTTTTCTAGTCTACAATCTCATTCTGCTTGGATATGTAATGTTAGATCATCATAATATCTATCAAGAAGTACTTATGCTAATGTTGCTATTATCACTTTCCTTGCTTGATTAATTTTGGGTTTAATTAGTTCCAAACTTTCCTTCCTTTTTATCATAAATAAATATAATAACTACAACACTAACATGAATAGACCGTAAAGTTCAGCGAGTTGATAATTGCAAAGTTCATATAGTTCTTCTTTCTGTTACCGCTCACATCTACGCACTTTCTCTGTAGTAGATGGCTAAAGGCTGTCGGTAGAAGTGTTTAAATAATAAAAAAACATTTTGTATGGTCATATTGCAATATTCAAAAAATCCAATGAGATTAATTTTCAGTTTGCATGATATTTTATAAAACAACTGCATAATTCCTATCTCTCCTATTATTAAAATTATCATATTTCCTTAAATACTTGAATACCTGAGAGAATGTTTTTTTTTTTATACGGCGAGTGTTACTGAAGATATCAGAAGGTTAACTTCCATTATTATAAACATTCAAAATCTAGTTGTATTCTCATCCCAGTAAAAATCAATGTAAAAATATAGGTAACAGACATATTTTTTAAAGATTGAAACTGAGATTAGAATACAAATAAATGTACTTAAAAATATGGAAATTGCACCCTTAGAACTTTCTCATTAAATAAATAATGTATGCATAGTAAACAATCATTATGTGACCTTTGAATATAATTTAAATTATGAAATGGCACAAATGTATTCATACTTTTACTGGCTTTTATTGTAAGTCCGTAGTTAAAAAATATGAGTAAATATTAATTCTTTAACCTTTACGTCCATATTTCATGGCAAGAAAAGCAAGAAAAATGTTTGTTGAAACTAAAAAATGAATGCAAACAAAGTAATAGATATTGGAAAACATAAAATATATTTACCATAGATAAACATAAGTATTGTTTCTGTTTATAAACAGACTATTACACATTAGGCTAGGAGTGGAGCCAAAGAAAAAGCTCTGTATCTGAGTCGTGTGAGGGTCGCCGGTCGCACAAATTATCGAATGTTTGAACAAACCTACTTCAGCCAAATCTCGTTATTTAGCCAGATATCCATCGCCATTGAATTATGTCGCTGCGGATTTTATGTCCTACTTCCAAATATGGTAATTTTATTGTTTTCTATTCCATTTGCCTGTGGATGATTTTAATGTGAATAATATGATGTAAAATAAACCAAATTGAATTATGGGACTTTTATACATTGATTGTAGAATGAAAATGTAAATGGACCTTCATGAGCTGCTTTTTTGTACTTGAATTGTACAAAATTGAGTACACAAAAACATTGACTATTGCCTACATATACCCTATGCTTAAGCTATGCTTATGCTTTATTAAATGAATAAATGATGAATTAATTCATCATTTATTCATTTAATAAAACCCGCATCTGTCTGTGTCTGAAAACGATGAACTCAAAAACTACCAAACGGATTTTCATACGGTTTTCACCAATGAACGAAGTGATTAATTAGGAAAATGTAGGTATTATAATTCATTAAGATTGTATAAATTGGCTGAAATATGACGATGATTCTTGAAGATGTCGGAAAAAAAACGTGCCGACTGGAAGCTTTACTGGCGTGCGCCACGTACGAAAACACCAACCAAACCAATAGTTATATGAAAACAATTAAAGAATTATTCCTGTTAAAAAGATCTATTAAACGTAGTACTAGTACGTTTCCGTGGGATAATTTCCGACCGCCACGCGGGTAAAGCCGAAGTCAAAAGCCAGTAATCACTAAACAATAAAAAAAAAAAGCTCCAGGTGCACTGTTGCGCAACCGGTTTTTCGGGCGTCTCTTGGAACTACCACTAACGTTCATGACATGCTGCTGAAACTGAGAGCCGCCACGAACGTATTAGTGAGGGTCACTTCAAGTCTCGCTACATAGTTGCCAATAAAAATATACTCCAATCTAGGTAGGTACCTACTAATACTAATCCTAAGTTTGAATTATGATTCAATGACAAAATACACATATGGGCAACACCAGTTCTAATCTAGTTATAAACTAATCGTACCTATGTCCTTTGTGTGACGTAGGCGCCCTGTGTGCTAAATATTGTAGCAATCGTGCTCGAGTTAATAAATAAATACATAATGACTGACGTTCGTGTGTATGGCTATTACCGTAATGATGAACTACATAATAGAACTACATTTAGTACCTACCTATTAGCACATAATGGATAGGTACTTAATAAAGCTTTCTGACAGACCTTTAGGTACCTACTGTAAGCTCACATCCCAGTTTCTGATGCTTAATATAGAGGCTTAAATCAATAAGCTCTAATCTCTTGGTATATAAATTAATCCTTTGGCCAAGACACCCGTAGGGCCGATCGGAAGTACCTACTTATGTATATAACGTCGGAAAGTCCCAATTCCGAGCTTACTTGCCACGTCCAAATCGACTGGACCAGTTGTAGAACAAGACAAGATCAGTAACCCTTGCATATATGCTCAACCAGTACAGAATCATCGTGATTTGTGGTCGGCGCAACGCAACAAGTCTTTTTCTTCCATACTTCTCTATTAAATATTTTTTTGTCGTCTTCTCTGTAGACCCCCCCCCCCCTCTTTCTAGCCATAACAATTATCATCTTTCACACAGTCCATCCATCTTTTCTTTGGTCTTTCCCTACTCTTATATATACCCATACATACACATTCGTGTCAAAACTTTCAACTAAGAATCATTAGCGTGACAATGTTAGGTACGTGTATAATCTATACACAAAATAACAACGCTTCATCATAACAAAAAGTAAACAAGCTATTGTTTACCCTATCTAAATTAGTTTTGCCAACAATGTAACAAACGTTGCAATGAAGCGATCCCGCTATTTTATAAGGAAATATTATGGCTTTATTGTGGCGAATTAATAGGAAATTGGCGAGATTTAAAACAATGATTCATTGGAATAATGTTATGCTGCGCAGAATTCCCTTTCGATTCGTGTAACTTGTAAGTTATTGTCTGAATTATAGGATAGGCAATTCCTGACAAATTATAGAAAATGCCAAGGTTCTCGAAAACTTTGAAAGTTATGCCATTCTTAACATAAATTTAGAAGGCACGGAAGCGGATGACTAATTCAATATAATCTGTATACTATCTATTTCGTATACTTCTGACCTAGAATTTGTCATAATCGGTCCGTATTTATTTTAAGTACCCTCTCTAAATCCACTGAATGTATTTCAAGGCTGTGTATCTGACTCACTCTGGCCAATCGCTGTAAGAAAAATCTAACCAGTTACTAAAAACCTACTTAACTTCAAACTTTTCTCATCTAATCAAATATCAGAAAACTCTCCATCCATTGCCAATCACATCCATTCTAAACAATGCCACCTTCCTCCGAAGGCATGACAATAACAGAATTCTTATGGAATTACTTGCCAAAGGATTTATTGCTGCAGATAGTTGGTCGTACGTGCATAATGCTACTAGCTTCCCATTCTCAAGAATGTCTTCTTTTACGACACCTGTAATTTCATGTCCGGGAAACCACACTGGCAGCTAATCATTACTGGAAGTTTAAATTTAACAACTTATTGCGCGTTGTACTGTTTCTCTAGCTACATCTAACCATGTTCATGAATGTCTAAAAAAAAGTTGCCGAAAGCACAACCTCCTCCTTTTTTCGAAGTCATACTAATTAATATTAGTAATAATATATTGGTATTAGTTAGGAGATTAGTAATACTCTATGGATTGACGTATTAGTAATCTGACGAACTCTGGTATGCTAATATTTCTTACTCACATAATATAGAAAGTGACCAATCAAAGCAGGACGAATAATATTCGGATTTTCACTCGGCACGGATCGGATCGCTAGGCGTATTATGTTTTCTGTGAATCTGGTACGAATTCACTCTGCTGTTCGTGAAGTGTACGAATGAATGGCAACAAACGAACAAATACGGCGGTGATACGTATTAAGTCTTAGTTAAATATCACTGATACTCAAATATTAGTTATGATATTGTAATAATACTAGACGAATATATTCATATTAGCTAATAGGTACTGATAAATATCGGTATTAACCCATCTTTAGCAATAACGTTCACTAGGTGGCAGCACAGACGTCAGGTCCGGGCACCTGTCAAAAGTGTCAAAGCGCCAATGAAACGAATGCTGAACGTCATCATAAATTTTATATTCAATGTCGAAATGCAAGACCTCTTGTCAAAGTGGCGCCAACTGGTGGCATGAATTTCTATGAAAAAAGCGCCGTTGTTTGTTTTGAATCATTAATTACGGAAATGACATACACTTACAAATGTTCCATGTTTATGAGCGTTCCAAAGCCTATATGCGCAGCATTGGAGGAGCTTCAAGAATGTTATCCCTTGACTAACATTGTCTGTATTTCTCGCAGATAAGACTTGTTTATTAGGTTATATCGTTCGACCGTTAATTCACCTTCGATTGTCCCAGGGATATTTTCGACCTAAGTATGTGCAACACCTGTGTATAATATGCTGAAAGCTTAACACCGTTAACATTTTAAGTTACCTACATAACATAACATCACGCCTGTATTCCCCGAAGGGTTAGGCAGAGGTGTACCTATAGCACATCCACATTTCGCCAGTTATGTTTAAGTCCCATGTAATAGGGGGCGAGCCTATTGCCATTAACCTGGCACAAATCCAGACTCCGGGCTGCTACCGAGAAATTCCAGATGGAAAAACCCAATAACACTTTGCCTGACCCGGGAATCGAACCCAGGACCTCGTCCTCAACAGTAGCGCTTGCGACCACTAGACCAACGAGGCAGTCAGTAAGTTACCTACTGTGTTGAAATAAATTCCGACACAGGCAATAGGTGAAGGTCAGCAGCTTAAACGATCGGTATTACAGGACCAATCTAACGATAACTTATTTACCCAAATCGGTCGAGGTATTCAATCCACAGGCGACGCGACGCGACGATAGTTAATGAATACTCAAGTACGAAAAGGAAAAACATGTCTTCATTCCATTCGGATTATTCACATTATTTACCTAATAAAGCTTATGATTTAGCTCATCAGAGTGAACTCCTGACTTACTTATCAAACGCTAACTAACGTTCCTAATTACGTAAGCACTTACTTTGTCGTAAAATTAATTATGACAACTTGATTGGTATTTACGTCATGCCTCACTTCTATTGTTTACAAACTAGATTTTATTCGAGACCAACTACTTTTACAGTGTTTCTGTTTTTGTAGTGTTAAGTTCCAAACAGGTTTCATTACTGCGGGAAAATATAACAAGCGGCGTGACGTCATTTGATCCCCGACAATCGCTGTGCAAAGCTACCTGTGTGTAGAGTTACATTACTCGGCCTATGTCAAATATTGCCGGGGCCAGCCGCCGTGCGAGGCGGGCTGTGGGGTATCATGTTCTGCGGTCGTGGTCAACACTTTGTTCACTAAAATCGACCATAAAAGTCGGTTATCTTTATGAACTCTGTGAACCTAACACATAATGGGCGAATGAATGTCTCCTTTAAATCCAATAGGAGTTGCCAAGATTGTTAATGTGTTGTCGGGTCTCTGACCTATAATATGAAAACTGTTTACGAATCCCCAAATTATCATCATTCTGGTACTGGATTATCAACATAACTAACGTATTTCTTCCTATCAAATTCCAGAACCGAGAACACAAACACCGAACAGAAGTGTACGTGATGACGGTGACCCAGGAGCTAGCGGAGTGGGAGGACTCGCGGCTGATGGGGCGCAAGCGGCAGTGGTTCAGCATCGACGACGCGCTGGCGCAGCTGGCGCTGCACAAGCCCATCCAGCGCCACTACATCCAGCAGCTGCGCCGCTCCAAACAGAACAAGCCCGACGACCCCGGCAGCTAAGCCACGCCGCGCCCCCTCCCCCCCCCCCCCTAGGTTAAGTCAGCCCGGAACTGAAAATCGAGCCGCGCCCCCCGAGCGTTGGGCTCATAACGACGCAGACGCCACACGTATAACATCTCCTTTTTTCTATTTTTACGTATATTTTTATACTACGATGGAATAAATGTTAATTTTATTTTGTTAGCATTAAAACGAAAAGACATACAAGCTCTATTTTTTATTTTAATTAATCTGCGTTTTTATAGTCCTGATGAAATGAGTTTTAAAAATAAACATTTTATATTGCTCTTCTGTAAAGTTTTTGTTTGGTGGATGGTGGTTACCCAAATATTTACCTTGCGAAGCTGCGCAGAATGCTCTGCTTTTAGACTTTTGCAAAAACTGTTTGACGTATTTTGTAATCCTATTCAAATAGTCGGAAGCCAAAATACGTCATTGCATATTGACACAAATACTATGTATACTACTAAACACATCATTTGTATGTGAAGTTTAGTTGAAAACGTGCAACACATATTTTACTGAACTGACACAAACATCGTAAGGTCTTCATCACGTTCACATCCTGGCGATGTTAGCCAGGAACACCCAGACACTGATGACATTGTTAGGGTAGGCGCACACTTCCACGCCGAGCGCAAACTCCGCGTTAGGGTCGTCGCACAGGTGCAGGCCGGTGGACTTGACTGCGGATATCACGGACTTGGTGTTCACGTATGACATGTTTAGAGGGAAGCCATATATCTAGAGACGAGAAACAAAAAAAAATAAGTCAGTCAAATTTTCCGAGCCATTTCTAACCATTTTCTATAGAACTAACCTTGAATGTGACCATTAAATGTTTCAGTTTCTGACTGAAACCTGGCTTGGTTCCTGTTGGATTGAAAACCCAATATTCCCATTGCGGCAACATATCGCGTAGCAATGTACTGCAATACCTAAAAATTTAAACTAGCTGCTTAGACGTCTCATAGCTGATAGTATTTGTAGAGCAACAGTACAGTAGACACCTTTAGAAATAAACTGTCAAACAGGTATGAATAAAAGGTAAGACGCTCATGCGTCAAGCTAGCCCACGAAATTCAAATTTTCTTACGTTTTTTTTTTCAATTTGTAGGTCAGTATCAGGTTGTATGTTGATCTAAATATGATTCGCGGCCGTATCAATTATTTATTTATACAATTATAATCATAAAAATCATCAATACATCTCTCTAAATATTTACCCTATTGAATGACTATTTCATGAAATCATGACATTTGAGGGCAATTCTAACTTAAGGAGTTGTATTGCTGATTCTAATGATTATAATTCTGTAAAGCCATATTTGTTACGGCCGCGAATCATATTTTAATCAACATACAACCCGACAGTGACTTGCAAATTGCAAAAAAGTAAGTATTTTTGAATTTCGCGGGCTACCTGTATTCATGGTAAACTTTTGTTGAGCAACGGACAACAGTTGATCAACGTTGTTGATGAGCAACGACAAAGTTGCTGGAAACAAAGTTTATATCAATGTTTTGTATGCCTGTCTGCATGAAAACGTTGCCGAGGAAGTAGTGTTGTTGTGTTCTCTATATCTATCTAATTTAAATAAACTAATAAAATAAAAAAAGGTGGCGGGTGCGAAACTATCTCCAGCATGCGTAGCATGACCACTTCTATCTCCATTCTACCAAGAGAAGACAAAACTTTCTTATCAAAAAGTCATTATTTTCTTGAATATTTACTTAACGCGCCGTAGAAATCTTTCTACAATCTGTCATTTTGTCTTCAGTTTATATAGTGGCCATGCTACACATGCTGCATAGAGTTTTTTATTTTATTTTTTGTAATCTTTTCTTGATGCTTTTGATTTTTTTATATCATTGGGCCACACTAATAACATGTTTATAAACTGGTTGCAAACCCGTCCACAAATATTGTCGCTTGTCGAGCGAGAACTTGTCAACATGCTGATCAAAATTTATTTATTTTTATTAGGTAAACTTTGTATAAAAACAAAAGTTTACCATGACTTTAGAGCTCGATGTCCTATTTTTACGGCTGTACCTACTGTGCGCACGACGACATAACAAGCTGTACATTTCCAGAATAAGCTGACTTCTCATTCTACGAAAAGCCAACGACAATGGCAATGCGAAGTCAGTTAAAACTAGAAATGTATAGCTTGATAAATGTCATCGTGTGTACCTTCAGTCATTTCACAAGCATATCATGGAGAGCTAACACAAAATTAAAAAAAACTGTGAATTCAATCACAGAATAATGCAAAAAAAAAAACATCTCATTACAGGTAGCAGAGATCAATTTGTAGATCCCCCTCGCTTACTAACCCTTGCAGCAATTAACGAGCCAAGGAAAACGAGAACGGTCAATAAGTGGGGAACCCAAAAAGAAGACATCGGTTATCATCAAGCCGGTTAGTACCCATAGACCTCCATAATTACCTATTCCAAATAGTCTTCATGTGTGACCGCCACTTCTGCACCTTGGTCTTGATCTTACTCTCCAGTGCTACCCTGAGCCCCTCTACATTAGGGGGAGGGGTGTAGAGTGCGTTGTCTGTCACCACCGGTTGCTTCATTACGAAGACGGTCTTGTCGAAAACCTGGAAAGTATAGAAAGATATTGAACCTTATGATAATTAGACTAGTCGTTCTTCTGTTCCGGTATTTTTTTTACTAAAAGGACGTTCGTCCAACTATATCAATGACTATACTTACACCTTGCCAATCTGACGACCTGGTGAAATCGAACGCCATATTCTCGCAATCTTGTGAAGCTTGCATATTCACCCATATCTGGAAAAGTTACGCATTTTCCCATCATTCTTCACAATAAAAGCGTGTTTATTTCACACATTTTCGCTACTTTTTACTCACATTTTCGTTATCAAACACGTAGTCGACGGTCTTCAAAGGGCAGCCGACATCTCTGAGCTCGTACCTCTCCCCACTACTCGCATCACATACATACCAAGTGTACCCATCACTCTTGTTCAAGAACCCTTTGTTCCTGAACAGCTGGTCATTCTCCAGGACTATCCTGCGTGTGGTCAGGTCGTACTTTATAAGGACGAAGCTGCTGTGACCTCGGGGGAGGCCCAGGCCAATGGCCACCCAGCATTTGATGCCTAGGTATAGGAAGTAGCTGGCTAGGAGAATTGTGTGGTCTAAAGGCGAGCCGTGGAGGACTTTTACCAGTTCCTGGAGAAGAAATGAAACTAATTTTAAAACGACTGAGTGTTGAAAAGATATACGAGCAAAAATTATGGACTCAATACTAACAAGACCCAAGAGAGTTACAGCATGCGACTCTGTCACTTCATAGCTAGGAATCAGCGACACGTATCGCATGCACGCGTGCAGCATCCTGGCTAAACTGTCTCCTTCACGGGCGCTATAAATCAACTCCCTCTCTTCCTGACTCACTACATCTCCATCCAGATCTCTCCGTCTCCCACTCGAAGTCGAACTTCTCGAAAACCCAGAGGACTTCGAAACAGCAGAGTCACCCCTCGGATTCTTCGGAATAAAGTCCCTCTCAGGCAGAGAAATCGGCTGTAAAAACTGCGTGACGCATTTGTTCCTACCCGCGCTATCTATAAAAGTCAACGAAATATTCCTCATCGGAAATTCATTTGTGTATTCTGTTACAAAATTGTTCAAATGTTTGATCAAATAATCGTCTTCTATTGAGCTTGGTAACGGTTGGTTGTAAGCGTGTAATCCTCCCAAATGCGAGAGGCTGCTAGTTACTTCTAATGTAATAAAAGCAGGGTCTTTCTTCATGAGTTGGGTTATTTCTGGGATTAGCGATGTTGACTCCTTCGTTTGGAGGGTTTCGTATCCAAACAACAGTGGTGGGGTCGTGATCTTGAATGTGCCCCGGAGCTGAAAGCGTGATAATTAAATCAATATAGGTTTGGTCAATATTTGTGCAAACTCAAGTATTCAGTTGGATAATTTGTCTACTTGCTTATGGTTTATCCTAGCTGAGAACTCATGGCTGGATATATAATGATCGCATCTCCAAATTCTAATAGTGCGCGTACGGTTAACTTAATACAAATCATGTAGAGATCACATGGCTGGATTTGTAGTACAGTCAGCAACAAAAGTCGATTACCACTTCAGTTTTCTAAATCGTAATTATTGAACATAGTATTTAATTGAAATTGGAACAGAAGTAAAATTTAAAAAATATTAACTCTTAGCTTTTATGAAATACTAAGAAGCAGATTATTGAATCACGTTGGGTCAATTTAGATAGAAGTGTTAATCGTCTTTTGTCGCTGACCGTAACTTAGGTACGCAATCCCTAAGATAAGAACGAAATAACTCCGTCCAAAATGTTATTGATTGCAAATCCTAAACAGCTCATCTTGACAATTTGACCATTATTAATAATATTTGTCACGTTAGAAACAATTCACGAAAGAATAAAATGATCACATTGATGTATTGACCCCATCGATTATGATAGACTATTCGGTGTAATTCGCGGTGCTAATCCGAAACGGTGATATTGCTCAGACGTGCTAAATGTACCTATTGTGTAGCCAATACGTGTGCGACACGCCCTTCGGCAGCTAGCGTCACCGTGCAATGTCCGTTGCCAAGTCGTTACTCTCAATTACACTGGATTGACTATGAATCACGCTGCTTCCTCGCGACATTTGTACTCTATGTGTGACTCTCACTTGTATGTTGAATGGCCACACCTCTTCGAGAACTTATTGACCGTATCACCATAAGCCTGCCATTTCTCAACTATCTTGGGGTCGGCTCCCAGTCTCACCGGATGCATCTGAATACCAGTATTTTACTTGAAGCAGTCGCTTCAAGTAAAATACTGGTAGGCAGTCGCCTATTTGACCTCCACAACCCAGTTACTGGGTAATATGATATCCCTTGGTAAGACTCGTTGTCAGACTTTCGGGCTTATGACCCGTAACGACTGCCAAAGTTCCACGTATGACAGCCGGGAGCAACGGCGGGGTCCTGATATGTAAAGATGGTCAACCATCCACGGAGCAACCGCGGCAAGCGTAGCTTAACCATCGATCGACACTTGCGGCTGTTAGTACTTAGCCACAAGCCTCCCAACTGTTTGACCATACTTCGACTGAATTTACCTACTTCTGGTGTTATTAGGTATCATGGTTCAAAACTAACATAATTAATTAGTTAATGTTATCTAGAGTAGATACTCAGAAGGCGTCGCCGTCGGTATATTTTTAAAACTACAACTTTTTTAATGGCCTGCTAACAATTAACAAGTAGTCGATGAGCGCAGTGCGGGATTTACTGGCGCGTTGATGTCTGCGCTACGGTTTGCGTGTTTGATTCCTTCACGTTCCGACTTCGGAAGTTTTCACATAATGAGATTTTGTGTCTACCAACTACAGGAAAAAATTCCAAATGTGTCTGCTAGATACTTACAGTGCCCGAAGTCAGCACCGCATACAACGGAATTTCTAAGGTTCCCAGCCACTTGTTATAGTAGCGGTAGTGAACAGTCTTGTTGGAGTGGTCCTCTTCGGAGAAACCTTCCACTATGTTCGCCTTGTACTCGTCGAAAACGTTAATGTGGACTGATGAAAGTGGTTCCAATCTGTAAGTGAAGTATTTGTAACTTAATATTTTCTCTAGGATGACCAAAATAGAGTGGGTACTTATCAATATCATGAGAAAGGACTAGTATTGACTTGGTGTTAATTTTGAGCGTGTGACTCCACGACGGATGGCAACCGATGGCAGTGACAGTCTGAGCTGATACCCCTCTGTAGTTCACCCGGACGAATGGCCTTAGAGGGCGCACTTTGAAACCTGTAACAACAAAATGTCGAGCTAGTCAAAAAGCAGGCACCCGGTTTGCATGCAGTTCGGGGTGTAAATTCAAACTGTAAATACGATGACATCATTAGCACAAAGAACTACTAAGAGCAGCTGCACCATAGGCTTGGTTTTCAGTTACAGTATTTCTAAGTTTTCTTACCAGCAATCTTCTCGTCATCTTCAGACGCCTCGTCAAGCATAGCAGAACTGCGGTCGCGCAGATTGAATGCCCTCAACACAGTCACGTGAATTTCCTGGTCTTTGCTCAGGGACTCTTTCAGTATCTGCTGTTTAGTGGTATTAGATGCCGGCGCCAGGGATCCTACGTTGGACTGATTGGAAAATAGGCTTCTGCAATCAAAAAGGCATAAGCTCAAATACATAGTTAATCGGTTTCGTAGAAAACTTATTATTTTGTAATTCAATGTTGGAGGAAAAGCGTAGATTTGATATCGAACTGAAAACTTATTTACGTACTTTTCATAACCGGGATTTTAACAAGAAAGACACCATAGAAGCAATGCTTTCATTTTGCTTAGTTATTTTAAAAGGTTACCTAATTAATATCGGTTCTCAGTTTATTCTCGGAACTTTGGAAACAAAATAATTAATTGAAATACAAACCTGAAACTTAAATTGAACTCCTTAACGACGTCTTTATGGGTCTTCTGCAGCAGGTACTCGTTCAGATTCTTCAACATATTCTTATTTAACTTCTGAACATACTTGGCTCCAATAAACCGTTGCAACTCGATTGGATCCATTTCCATTTCTCTATCATTCAGATAGTCCATGTCGAACTCCTTTTCATTTGTCTTTTGAAGACAGTTCAATTGCTCAGTCGTTATTTGGCTTACGTGGAGAGGAACCAGTTTCTTGTCTATGTTATTAAATCCTCCAATATTCCTCAAATGAAGCAACTTCAACCTTGTAATGTCAGGATTATTCTGGTCCACAGGGAAACCATCATAATCTAGAACTTCCATTTTACTTAGTTTTTGCAATGTCTCTACCATGTTTTCGTCATTTACATCTTTTTCATATATCTTGCTAACTACATCTAATAACACATCTAAATTCGGTTTGTCAATGCCATGTAACAGTCTTTTTATTTGCCTACCAGTTTCCATAGAAGATTTGATAGCTTCAGATTGATTTTGTTCCAGCTTATCATTCCAACCCACTTTTATGTAAATTTCGTATTTCGTAAATAATTTTTCTTTGAACAGATTGCTGCTTTTAAGTCTTACTTTATTTGCGTGGGCTATTTCTTTGATACTAACACCACTGCCTACGTATTTAGGGTTAGGCTCAACTATTTCTTCATAAATAAGATTTTCAGCAACAAAATCAGCATTGGCGTTTGTTTTTCTTACTTCGAATAAGTTTATTTTAAAGTCTGAAACCTTAGTGTCGTTTTCTAATAATACTACTTTTAAACTTATATTCTTTGGTAGAATCTGTACGGAGAAGCTCTCTGTAAATTCTGCACTAAACATATCATTGCTAGAATATTTTTCAGACTCGCATACAAAAACATCATCCACATAGATCAAAAAATTATAATTATTTTGCAGGAAGCGCTGACTTACTTGCCTGAAGTCAGTTAACATACATTCGTCTTTTTTTAAATCCATTTCTATTTGATCTTTATTAATAAGACCATTAACAAACGCTTCGACTTTACTTTTCATTTTCTCTTCGTCTAGATGCAATTTGGGCTTAATCAGTTTATTATCCGTATTTCCTTTTTGTTCATTTTTCGCTTCTTTATATTCTATGTAATTAGTTACGTATTCAAATTCAATTTGGTCAAGCATATCTGTGTATTCTTTGTTAAATGTATCATTCCATTCTTTCTCGTATTCATTTTGATTTAAAACTCTTTTCGTTATTTCCAGTTTATACGGTGTTTCTATACATTCACGCTTTTCTCTAATCATTTCTATATCTGACCATAATGATATAATTTTATGTACAATCTCTTTTTTTAATTTTAGTATTTCCTTATATTTTTCTTTGAGTTTGATTAATTTTTCGGTGTATTTTCTAACAGTTTTATCGAATCGTATATCATCTTTTTTACTAGGACTGACTTTCATGAGATCTTTCTTAAGGTTATCCTTTGTTTCTCTATTGATTAAAATGTCTTTTACAAGATCTTTTAACAGTCTCTGAATATGATTGTATTCATTATAACTTTCTACAACTTTCACACAAAGTAGTTTTTCTAATGTGAAAGAATGGTGATGTTTAGATGTAATATTTTTAATTGAAATTTCTAGAAACTTGGTGGGAACATCGATATCTTTATTATTGTTCGTAACTATATCATTAAACATATAGGGGTCAACATATCCGACTGAAATTAAACAGTCCTCAGTTACAGCATTTTCGAGTATTCTAGGAAATATCGGACTTAAATTAACAGTCCCTGATTTTTGAGTCCATCTGAAAGTTTAAAAATTAGAAAATTATACTGACTTGATTATATAAATTGTTTTTAGAAAAAATTCTTACCCGTTTCAGGTGGGCTTTATTAGTTCACGATTTAACTCGATGACCTTCTTTACAGCATAGATAAATTAAAAAGAATTATAAACTTACCCATTCTCTAAATCTGAAGAAAATGTCCGAAATTTGCGAAATGTAGGGATTTTAGAATTCATTTTTAGGCAACTGCTTGGTCGCTCTCTAGTAACATCCACCATGGTCACAACATTTTCGATCACAGGCGCTACGGAGGCGGCTATCTCAGAACTTATTATGTCCATTAAATTCGATGGTTTATCTTTCTTCTTCCCCTTTTTCTTTTTCAAATGCTTCTTAGGTTCAGTTTTTATCTCATGTTTTGTAAAGAAATCATATTCATTCAAGTGTTTCGGTGACTGTTTTGAAGAAAACGAAGTTTCGATATCATCGAGTGTTGTGTCTTGTTTGATCTCGTGATACTCTTGAATATCATTCTCAAGAGAATCATCCACCGTCCAAGTATTTAGTTCTGTATTTTCATTCATAATAAGATTATATTCGTAACAATAAAGAACTTTCGATGTTTGTTGTTAACGCCATTCGTTGCTATGGCAACATGACTTTCAAAATTTTATGTCTGATTGAAGTTGTCTATAGTCTAAAGTTAATGACCCTTTTATCAGAAAAATAATAATTCAACAGACAAATATGAAATTACAGTATTTACAATTCAATTTAAAAGTAACATAACCTGATTAAAATGATTAACAAACTAAAATATGGCGTCGAAAAATTTCTCCGCATCGCTGTCGACTGATAATGTACCCAAGACACTGGCGGCATCGCCGCGTTGTAAGGCAATGCTTAACCTCTGGCCAAGGTAAATGCCAGCTCTTGGGTCACGGGAAGTGTCAAACGAGTGTTTGGAGATTTCCTTGAACAAAACATGGGCACTCTGACCCCACGGCCCGAAGGTTTCAACCCGTAACGGCTCGAAAATATAATTACCGATAAGGTTATTATACATCCGCCGCTCGAGGTTTTCCGTAGCCGCAGCAGCGGCGCCGGCGCCAGCACAGCACGCCGAGCCAGGAAGATGGGATGGCGCAAGACTATCGACACATGTTGCGTCCCACACTAAGGCCCGCCCGTCCATGGAAATAAAGACATGCCCTCCGGTCTCTTGCCATCGTCGTGTGCCAAGCCATTAGGTTCTAATACAGCTGGAACGCCGACGGTGACAAGAGCTCGTCGGATGATGTCATTAATCTTCGCGTGCAAAACAGGCTGTGGTGTCCGAGGGTGTTGACAACTTCGCCACAGTGACAGCGATGAGAAGAACAAAATGAACCTCCTAGTCGCAGGGAAGCAGCGAGGCGTAAAGTAGTGTCGTCGAACAAAGTGCCTATGTTCGACGAGGGTAGTGCATGAAGCTAAAGACCCGACTCCCACTTACCCACAGCCAGTAGGCGAGCACGCTCCACGTTAGTAGCAGACGTGTCAATTAAATTATTCTTTACTACTCTGCCGAGTGGCTCATCCCACCGTCTCTGGGAAGATGGATTGTCGGGTGGATCTGAATTTGGGCAAGCGAGACTCCAAGCATCCATATCCTCGGTGAAGCATGGCACATCAAAATCAATCAGTGTGGAGACTAAGATTTTCCTGATAAATATCTTAGTCCCGCAGAACGACGATATGAAAGCCGGTAAACTAATACTAGAAATTTTGTGGACGCCGAGGCCTCTCTTAGGAATGGGAAGAGTAGCTGGTGTCCAAACTCGGTCGGCCATGGCCACATTTAAAATCGAAGTTAATGTATGCTGAATAATTTGGTCCATTTTGTCTAAAAGGTGAGTGCGCTTCCTCCACTATGGGAAGCGAAAAGGAAATATGTTAATTTATGGCTGAAACAGCAGTAACGGTTTACGGTTTTGGCCGAATGCATGTTAATTTGGAACAATATTACCGAAACGTCATTGAAATTGAATTTTTTCTTCAAAACCTACTAACGGGAAAGGAATTCTCAAAGATTGGATACCCAAGGAGACGAAAAGAGCTTTTTTCAACAATTTTGATTCAAATCAAATTATTTTATTTCACATAAACCAACATGGGCACTTATGAAATGAAACGTCAGAAGCTATACTCGAAAGGTTTAGGTAGTTAAATAAAGGTAAACAAAAAAAAACACGTGACTCATAGATGTTAAACCTTTTATTTCAAATGTTAATATCATATTATTTTGAGTCCCATAATAATAGGCTCTATTCTGAATCTGAATCTGAGGAACTATCTGTCACATTAATAACAAAGCGTTTAGTGGTATCATCAATTAATTTGTCTAATTTAAACATTTTCTGTTCTTCTTTTATTACATGACCCTCGCAACTTTTCCAATTCTCAGCAGTCATATTAGCTAAATACTCTGGCAAAAGAATCTTTAGGTCAGACATTTTAAAAGTTTTGTTTTTCTCGGCTACAGACCCTTTAACTTGAGCCCATTTAATTCAATTGAATTGCGCTCACAGTGTTATGGTGGCAGCCCCAATACAGTGACACCATATAACATTTTTTCTAATTCATCTACACCTTATAAGGCATCTGGTTAACCGACTAAACGTAATACCTGCTACTTCAGTTGCCATACTACGTTACAGGTGTACTCTTCAATTTAGCAACGTAATCTAATTCGTTGTATGTTCTAAAAGGTTTAGGGAACCTGTCTTTTTGGGCTCTTTACAATAGACAGATTACAAAATATTATACTATATTATAATCTAACAAAAAAATTGTGCCCAAGCAATTACATGTAAGAAGAGTAGAGCTTACGAATAAATGATAAAGTTTAACATGCATTAATAAAATAGGAAACTATCGTATAAATTGCAAATAACTTTAATTTTGTTGTAAAGTATTTTTAAACAAGAAAGTGTCAACTATAAAAAACCCTTTTTACGATTTGTTTACCTTTATTTAACTACCTAAACCTTTCGAGTATAGGTGCATGCTTCCAATTGGTAGTTTCCTATGGAGAAGAGCCGGCAAGCAACTCCACAGTTACTCTTTTAAAAATAAGGGGCTTTTACAATGTTTCCAATTACAGTGTTGATAGATATGGGAGGACAGTGTAGGCCTGTCAACAAGTAACAGGTACTCAACAAAATATAAAAAGGTCCACAAATCTACAAATTAGGCCTACAACGTTCTCACATTCACATAATGTAGAAAAATCTATATAAAAATAAAAGCCTATTTAGACCAAAAGACATAATTGCCATTACAACTGTAACAAGTCTGAATCATTATCCTTTCCACAAAAAATCGATTTCTGGAGCTATTGCGTTATATTTGGTGTCAGATGTCTGCCAGTACTGTCCGCTAAGTATAGTTCACGTTTCGAAAGGTTGAGATCAAGGCTAATGAAATAAAGTAATTTTTTTAAGAATTGTAGGTCATTTAAAACAGTTTCTACATCGCCTCCCAAGGTTCCATCATCAATATACCTACCAAACATTACATTTGGAATTTAACTGACGAAAAATTGGGTAAATGGCTAAACTAAAAATCACTGAACCGAGGGGGTTACCCTTGTTGACAACCAACAGCAGATTCCAGAAGGTTGTCCCGATACAGTAATTTAGAAGGGTGTCTGAAAAAGTTAAGTGTCAAACAAATCACTGCATACACTACATGTCACATACAAAGTCTAGGAAGTAGGGGTAGCACTGCAGTTAACTAAAATAATACAAGTGGGCTAAGAGGTAAGCCCTGTGGCACTCCTACTCCCTACTGGTTTCATAATATTAAAAGCCGATAAGCTAAGTCAAATTACTTTATCTGTAACACAACAACCATAGACAGAAATCACAAATGTCACTCATGTGAACCTGACAGCAAGTGGTATTGTCACAACAAAGAGAAAAGTTTCGTGTTTTAGTTTTTGAAACGAAAGTTTATTATGTTCAAAACATGGCACGATTCCGTTTAAAAGACAGCAATGAGTACTACTTGGCTCTGTCTGATCAGCCAAAACGATTTGACGCTGATAGCCCAGTTACAAACGTATTTTTCGATGACAGTAATGGACAGGTAAATACTCATCAAATTTTTGTGTCTTTCAGTTTTTTTCTTGTTATTAAATTACTTTATATTTTGTTTGTCGTAGTATAACTGTACAGGGTTAGCCCATCTAAAGTATGATCTCTTCTTACTTGACCAAAGCTATTATTATGCGCATATCTTGTGTTTAATAAACACATCATTATTTATTTCTTGTAGGTGTTCACAGTTAGATCTGGGGGCGTCACAGGAGTCACAGTCAATGGCATGGATAACTCAAAATCCACTTCATTTCGTATGGAGGACCGTGGGCCAATAATATCAATAAAGTTTTCACCAGACCTCAAAATTCTCGCTATACAAAGGAATCAGGATAACCAAAATGCTACCGTGGAGTTTGTAAACTTCAAAGATTTGGCCCCCACCAATGTGGAATACTCACACACATGCAAATGGAAGAATGCCAAGATCCTAGGCTTTGTTTGGCCTAAAGTGAATGAGATTACTTTCATAACAGACCACGGTATTGAGTTACTTCAAGTTTTGCCTGAGAAGAAACAGTTAAAAAGCTTGAAGAACACTTCATTCAGGTATTATTATTATTACTAACTCATTAATATTTTGTGTAATGAATTTGTGTTGCAATAATATCTAAATACAAGAATAGATAATTATGCTATCTTTACCTTAGCTAGAAGCAATGCACTAAGGCCAAAATGGCTATTTCAGTTTGAGCACCTAAAATGTACAACTAACCATGTCAAATACCTATAGTGTCTAGTTCAAAATATAAACAGTCCCCATAATTTTTGCATCACTGATTGTTTCATTACACTGCACTATAAATAGTTGTTCTCGTTTCCAGCTGTGCATGGTTCTCATGGTGCTCTCAGAGTAACATTGTGCTGCTGGCTGGCAACAACGGAGTGCTGCTGCAGCCGTTCTCATTCAACAACTCCACCATCACCAAACTTCAGAAGTTGGAATGTAAGGAATATTTTCGAACTATGACCAAGCAAAGAAAGTAAACAAAATTCATCAAAAACTAAGAACTATACCTAGATTTCAAACATAATTTAACAACCAATAAATGCTTTCTTAGTTGTTTTAAGATCGCACGGATTACAACTGTGTCTGAATAGTCAAGTTTCAGCATAAAACTTTTGTTTGTGCTTTTTGGTTCTCAGCGGAGGCAGAAATTTAAATGTTAAAATGTATATGTTTCAGTGGACGCAACAAGGCCGGTAGTAGAACGCGACGTGTTTATCCTGCGGCTGTGTGACGCGACGTGGTGTGCCATCTTCAGACACGCGCACTCCGCCACTGTCACAGCTCCTGGGCCCACTGAGGTAAACTGTAGTGGTATCTACACCGCCACATGCGAGCTACGCGTCTCACTGACGTCACGCAAAAATCCTGCATCGCGCAAGCAGAGTTTACCGCGCAGCTAGCATTTAAGCAACGTCCCGACAACAATCGTCCGGCATTTGCCCACCAGACACAACACCAGACTGTTCGGAGGATCCTCCCTTTTCTATAGAAGAAACATGTCGTTTACTTCCATACCTCTCTATTAGTTGTCATCTCTGTAGTCACCCCCTTTATACAGTATTGCTATAAATAACACACATACTTCCTACTGATCTTATAACTTGTTCACTCTGTGACCGGTTGGATGCCCTAATTACAGACACAATTAAAAAGCCATTACGAAATGTTATACATTTCGGGCAATGCTGAAACAATGCTTCCGACATTTTAAGCAGTTTGTCTGCTACGAAATTAATCAAGCTATCCAGAAACACCCCAAAAGAGAAAAATCCAATAAAAATATTAATTATTTTAATTAGTTTGATTTGTGTGCTTATTTTGGCATGCAGAACTGACAACTGCTACCATTAGTTATAATAATACAATATGCATTTTCAATACCAGTAGACCTGAAAAATTCAAGGAACTCTTATGACAGATCATCTCCTAAACACTGATTACCTACTCAGTGATCTATCTAGGAGAGCAGCGATTCAACCAACAATTCGTTGTACCTATATACTATGTAATTAATAATGCATACTTACAAAGTATGCATTATTATTTACAGTCCCCATGGACAACAAAACTATTATGAACAAGAAAAAAATTGTACACAGGGTGGATTTTTTGAGATGGGGCAGGAAGGGCAGCTACCTTAACCATTGTAGCTACAGGAAAACGGTCTGAGGAGACTTTTCTTAACTTTTTGAGATATTTAGATTTGCATTCACAGATTTTGAAAAATAAAAATTAAATTAAAAATTAAAAACCCCCAACGCAAAAAATAAGCGAACATTTAAAAAGTCAAAAATAATGCCTATCGTTGAGCCATCAAATTCGATTGAGTAACACCATATACAATATTAATTAGGTATAGAAATTGATGGATGGCATGATAAGGTTTGCTCGTTGAAATGGCGCTATAATGTCGGTTGTGAGGGTTTTTCAGGTACTATTTAGACACTACATCAAATAGCTTTGCAGAATCAGCTTATCGTGTTGCCACCATTGCATTGTATGTAGAATTAAATACTGCTCACAAAACGAATCCAAACACGACATAATCTGTTATTATTTTATGAAGAGTGTACTAGTGTGCTGGATATCCTGGCTACAACATCAGCTCATCATGTTGCCACCATTGCATTGTATGTAGAATTAAATACTGATCAAAACAAGTCCAAACACGACATATCTGTTATTATTTTTTCAAGAGTGTACTAGTGTGCTGGATATCCTGGCTGCAGCATCGGTCCAAGAATTCCATAATCTTGTATATCTATATAGCGTACATGGATGTTTCAAATTTTAGATCACACATATGTTTGAGAGTAAAGTAAATACCCATTATGCGTCTAAGATCCTTACCGCAGCTAACAAAAGAGCTGATTACCTTGAAACGGCTGAACCGATTTTGATAAAACATGTCTAAGAACCATTACTAGAAAACCTGCTTTCAAATTAAAAAAAAACCGCATTCAAATCGGTTCATACCGTTTAAGACCTACGGTGCCACAGACAGAAACACACACATAGCGGTCAAACTTATAACACCCCTCTTTTTGCGTCGGGGATTAAAAATTACAGTCAGCAGGAAAATGGGCAATTTTCACAAAACTTTTTTTTTGGCGATCAATTATGTTTCGTATAAGGATCAAAAACCTCTATTGAACCAACTGAGGTTTGAGTACGGTACTAGGAAAGCCAGAAATCGCAAAAAACTTTTCCCATACATTTACATCCAATACGTTTTTAATTTTAAGGGGAAATAACGCTTGGTTTAACTATGGCATCATCTTATGGGGAAATAGCACAGACGCTCCTTCTCTATTTACCCTCCAAAAAAAGCTAATACGAATAATTGTTAATATAGAACCAACAGATAGTTGCAAGCCTTACTTCCAGAAACACAAGATTCTCACCTTAGTCAGTATTTATATTTTGGAATTATGTAAACTAGTCCGCAAATATCCAGATTCTTACAAAACACGGGGAGACATACAAACTAATTATCCGTTGCGCCATAAAAACAGACTAAATTTGCCACTCTCCCGCCTGAAGTTACACTCATCTAGTCCATATTCAATGTCAATAAAAATATATAATAAATTACCAGAAGACATAAAACAACAAAACAAAACCAGTAATTTTTTAAATAAGTTAAAGCAATACTTAATTAAAAAAAGCTATTACACAGTACAAGAATATTTAACGGATAAATACAATAATAATACATAATTATTAATAACAGATATATAATAAGTAAAATAACAAAAATAAACCATATTAAATACATAATAAATACTACACTAAAATCAATGAACAAATTTAAAGGGAGTAAACAAATAAGCATTATTTAAATTGTATAATAAATAAATAATAAATGAATAGATAGATTTGCATATATAAAATTAAAAGAATAAGTAAATGAATAGAAAGATAAAATACTTAATAGGATATTAAATAATTCAAACATAATATCAAGGAAAATTAATAAGGCGCTACTCCTATCTCAACTTATTTAAAAATTTGCTGTGCCCGACAGGGTCCATAATTGTTTCTATTATATTCTATTTACAATTTTGATTGCAATAAAGGATTTGAGATTTGAGATTTAGTATTCAATGTAGAAGTTATTATTTTTTATTTGTTTTTAGATTAGTCTTTTTTGTAGCTGTATAGCGATGGCAAAACGGTAAGTTGTAGTCTCATTTCCTAAAAGTAACAGAGTGGCTACTGGAGAGGGACTATGCCTACACGGAGTCCCTACTTACATACATCACCTAATCTCTAATCCACCCCTATTTCGAATTCGATAAGTGATAACATACACACATTTAAACAGGCGCGTACGCCCACAAGCACACACCCCCATACAATACTCACCTTCCACTACATGCACACACCCTCACACACATATACATATGTCACAACTATCACAGATTCCGATAAATTATTGCAGCGGTAGAACGACACCGTTCATTAATTGTTGTAATAGTTTTAGTGTATAAGAATTTTATGGCCGTACACTGTTTCTCAAAATACAGGTTTTAACCTAGTTTGAGAGGCAGGGTATCATAATCTTAGTGCAGATTTTACAACAAACCTAATTATTAACTGTATAATCTCTCTACCCACTGTTTGTTGCTGTAACTATCTGTAATTTTTTATGAATAAACATTATTATAATTAATAACTTTTCCCATACATCTGTATGGGAAAAGTTTTTTGCGATTACTGACTTTTCTAGTACTGAAACCTCAGTTGGTCCAATAGAGGTTTTTGATCCTTATATGAAACATGATCGAATGGCATAAAAAAAGTTTCTGTGAAAATTGCCCATTTTTTTGCTGACGGTATATTTTTTTCAAAATCTGTGAATGCAAATCAAAATCACTCAAAAAGTTAATAAAAGTCTCCTCAGACCGTTTTCCTGTAGCTACAACGGTTGAGGTAGCTGCCCTTGCTGGCCCATCTCAAAAATCCACCCTGTGTATACATATTATAGTAATCAAATAACAAAAACATTCATAAATCATTTATTTATTTGCAAACATGGGTAAGAGATACATGATATTTTCCTTATAATAAAGTTCTCCATATTTTACCATTACATGGGTATGCAAAAAATGTAATAAAATTTAAAACTATCAATAATGAAACTTTCTTCAGGTGTGGCTGATGCCGATCACGGGTCCCACCGGCTTCCACTACACGCACGTGCTGAAGACCGGGCTGGTCGGCAGGTTTGCTGTCAACGTGGTTGATGATCTGGTTGTGGTGCATCATCAGGTAACAGCCATGCTTAGTGTAAGATACTGTTAGATGATAGACTGTGAACATAGGTTTTCACTAGTGACGATACTTAAGAACGTCCTGTACAACATGGCATGAAAGATTTTCGTGTGAACAGTGACGACACGACATGATTATATAAAACCTATTTTTTCCCGCGACTTCCCCACATGGGTGTCGCAAATTATCCCACGGAAACATACTATCGGGATAAAAAGTATATAGGATACTTTTTAGGGTTCCGTAGCCAAAGGGTAAAACGGGACCCTATTACTAAGACTCCGCTGTCCGTCTGTCACCATGCTGTATCTCATGAACCGTGATAGTTAGACAGTTGAAATTTTCACAGATGATGTATTTCTGTTGCCGCTATAACAAAAAATACTAAAAAACGGAATAAAATAAATATTTATGGGGGCTCGCTTACAACAAACGTGGTTTTTTAGCCGTTTTTATAGATAATGGTACGGAACCCTTCGTGCGCGAGTCCGACTCGCACTTGGCCGGTTTTTATCCTAACCAAGATAAAACTCTACCTGTGTGCTTTTCATCGAAATCCATTCAGCCGCTAAGGTGTGAAAAAGTAACAGACAGAGGTACTTTCGCATTTTTATATTTATATTACAGTGTAACCTGTTTAAGTGGGTACCGTATATGTGAAAACCTCTACTACGGTCGATTACATTGAAGTACCTCTGTTACTGGGCATAATTAAGCGTTTATAACTGAGAATGCATTTGTTCAATGTTTTCGATATTTCCCTCTATAATTGGGACTCTGTAGTTCAATAGCCAGTATAGGTAAGACCAATATAAAATGTACTCTGGGTAAGACAACTAGTAATAAATTTATCATTTTGAATATTGGAGGCGAAGTAGTAACAGCCGCACTGGTCGATCGATCAGGTTAAGCTACGCTTGCCACGGTTGAGCCGTGGATGGGTGACCAAGACCCCTCCGTGCCTGCGTGCCTCCGTGCCGTGGAAAGCACGTTAAGCCGTTGGTCCCGGCTGTCATTCGTGAATCTTTGACAGTCGTTACTGGTCATCAGAAGCCCGAAAGTCTGACAGCCAGTCTTATCAAAAGGTATCGTATTACCCAGTAACTGGGTTGTGGAGTTCAGATAGGCAGTCGCTCCGTGTAAAATACCGGTATTGAACTGCATTCGGTTAGACTTGAAGCCAACCCCAACATAATGGGGAAGAGGTTCGGCAGACTGATTGGTCTGGACAGGTGGCGACACGTTTCTCCTCTATAAATGAAAAAAACGGTACATTTCGGTCTATCATAGAGGGGGCCTCTGTAAATAAGACAACTGTCATTTTAAACCTGACTATTTGGGAAACTGGGTAAATGAAAAGCTCCTTTAAGTGATAAATAATCCTAGGTCCCTTGAGATCCCACTTATCCAGGTTGCACTGAATATAAATAGAAATCTCCCTTGCAACTATCATTGAAAATAAAAAAACGGCAGATCCATACATCATGTTGAGTTATGCGAACATGTATAGATCAGCAGATTGTTTTTTTCTCGATTTCTGGGTTGTTCCCTTATTAAAATTTTTTCATAGTGATGAGTACAATGAGCCCTTTTAAGTATTAAAACGATCAAAATGTAACGGTGTATAGCTAACAAACAGGTAAGTAGTACTTATTTTTAAGAGATATTTTTTTACAAGTCTCCTTCCTTTACAGGCCACCCGAACATCCCAGCTGTTCGACATAATGGAAGAGTCTCGTCCCGAGACCGGCGTGGTGATCCACATCCCGTGCGTGCCGGGCGTCGGCCTGCAGCCCGCCAGCGTCGGCGACCTGCACTGTCCCATGTGTATCCTTTACTTTACCATTTATTTAAAGCCTAAAGCGCTAAATGATGCACTCAAACAACATCAGTACCAATAAATAAATGAAGTTTTATTTATGTAATCTGGTTGTAAAATCACTTTAACAATATTTATTTTAAAGTGCCGGCATTATCTTGATCAGATGTAAGGACCATCTGTTATGGTCTTTTGAGGAAAGAACTGTACACATTTGAGTGGACCTGTTCAATCAATTAGAAAGCCGAACGATCATGAGTGGTAGAGGTCAATCCCACACCTGACACCACCTGTCTTGCTTGATCATTGTAATGCTGGATCGGTATGATCGTTCGATGTCATCATTCTACGTCAATTGTTTCAATTGATTACTTAAAAGAAAACGCGAAATAATTTAAATTATATGGTGCTCAAACGTATTGGGGCCAATAACTTGATGAAATGGATACCTTGACAGTACACATAGATTCTGACACGTGGGTGGTGTTTCAACCGGACTACATAATAGACGCGCGGCTCGGCTGTCTGTGGCGCGTCAACCTCATACCCGCAGGACTGGCGCACTCGGTAAGGTACACTTTTACGTATAATACCTAAAAGTTTACATGTGACTTAAGGCCCTACCTTGAAAATAAATAATTGTTTGATGGGCGTGGCTTATTTCCCCGCAAGTGGGGAGTAGCAGTTCTATCTTCCGTGGTCGGTCGTCACGTCGCCAAACGCCAACGCTACAAACTTATCTGAGCCTGAACCAGTGGCCAAAAGTGGAATTAACAAAATTGCTAACCGGAATTTAAAAAGGTTCCTTACTTAGCATGGACTTTGGCTAAGCATTATTCATCACATCAGTCACTGTCGCACAACTGTCAATCTAAAAGTGCAAGATAAAGACGGAAACATATCTAAGAAAATTGTGCGTGCTAAGTAACGTCAATTTCTATCGGTCTATGAAATTTTTGCACTATGCATCTATGGAGTAGACAAATAATACAAAATATTTAATCAATATCCAAAATATTTAATCAATATCCAATATATTTATTTTATTACTTATAATAGGTCTTTACCTATGAAATTGCCGTTTTGTATGAAAAAATTTAAACGATTTTTTTTCATGAATTTTTTATTTGTATTAATCGAAGTAATCACCCATGCAATCAATGCATCTTTGCCATCGCAGTGGCAGTTTATTGATGCCCTTCTTAAAGAAATCAGCTGGACGGGAGGCAACAAATTCTTCAAAGGCATTTTGTACTGCCTCTCGGGTATTAATTTTTTTTCCCGCCAAGAAGTTATCCAAATTCTGGAAAAAGTAGTAGTCTGTAGGCGCAAGGTCTGGTGAGTAGGGCGGATGACGGAGAGCTTCCAACCCCAGTTCTTGCAACTTGGAGACCGTCTGCTGTGCAGTATGAGGTCGCGCGTTGTCGTGCAGGAGCAGCGGAGACGAGCGATTGACCAATGCTGGTTGGAGATGCGCCAGCTTCTCCATCATTGTGTTCAGTTCTTCACAGTACACATCTGCAGTAATGCTCACCCCGTTTGGTAAGAAGCTGTGATGAATCACACCGGCGCTAGACCACCAAACAGTGACCATCACTTTTCTAGGGGTAAGTTTTCGTTTAGGGCATTGTTTAGGTGCTGAACCAGGATCCAACCAACTTGCTGAGCGCTTACGGTTATCAAACAGAATCCATTTTTCATCGCAGGTAACAATGCGGTTCAAAATTCCTTCATTTGTGTGTCTGTTGAGCAGTGCAAGGCACGTCTCGACGCGTACTTCGCGCTGGCGATCATTGAGTTCGTGGGGCACCCATTTGTCAAGCTTTTTTACCTTGCCAATTTGACGCAAATGGACCAATATTGTTTTGACGCTAACGTCGAAAGCTGCTGCTAATTCAGCCGTAGATTGTGTATCATCAGCTTCCACAATCGCCTTTAATTCGTCATTGTCGACCAAAGTCTTCGGACGACCGCGAGGTTCATTTTTCAGGTCGAAATTTCCAGAACGGAAGCGAGCAAACCAATAACAGGTGGTGCATTGGTTTGTAGTGTTAGCTCCGTAAACGTCGTTGATGTTGCGTGCCGCTTGTGCCGCGTTGCTGCCACGACGGTACTCATATTCCATAATTACTCGAATTTTTAACGTATCCATGATGACGAAAAAGATTGAAATGCGATGAAAATGTAACACTAATCAATAAAGAAATGACTACTTTTAAAAAAAAAAAACATGTTTTTAAAATAAAATTAATTTGAAATTAGAATTCTTAGCCAAACAAAAATTATTTTGATTTGAAATGGCCAGTACTGCAGAACGGCAATTTCATAGGTAAAGACCTAATATTATACAACATGAAATTAAAAAATTGTTAATTTATCTTCTTTATTTATATAAAATGGATGTTGGTATATATGAGATTGATAAACTCCAACACCGTTTTACCGATCACCATACACTGGCTTGGTAAATGACAATTAAAATATTTTTTCACTAATCTATTATCTGGGGGCACGGTAGTGGCCCCGCCAAGACGAGCCAAGCGAAGCGCAAGGGCACTACCTACCTTTTCTCGAAGTGTTTCGTCGTTTTTTTGAACCCTCATAGTCTGGCGGCACGGTAGTGCCCCGCCAAGACGAGCCAAGCGAAGGGCAAGGGCACTACCTACCTTTTCTCGAAGTGTTTCGTCGTTTTCTTGAACCCTCATAGATTTGGTTTCCGATGTACCAGATAGTTCATATTCTCAGGATATGATGACAATAATAGACTAATTAAACATACAAAGTCTCAATTGAATAACTCTAATACTTTAGATTTTATTGATATCTAAAATACACCGATTTCGTCACTGACACACTGATGATCATCAAAATGTTTGGCTACTTCCTGAAGTGCTAGAAAGCTGAAATTTGGTATGTAATCTAAGTTTAGTATACAACCAACAAAAAAATTCATAAACTTATAACTTTCGCCCCCCATCCCCTAAAATGGGGGGGGGAGGGGGTGGAAGTTTGTATGACACTGCAAAATGTTAGGGTACTTCCTGAAGTGCTAGAAAGCCGAAATTTGGTATGTAAATAAAGTTCAGTATACAAAAAAACACTACCGTGCCCCCAGATAAACTTAAAAAAAAGAAACACTAAAAAGACTGCCTAGCAACTTACAAAAAGAACTAAAATCCCACCAAAAACATTTCATGTAAAATGTTGCCAAGTCGACCACATAAGGTTTGCCCTGTGAAAAAGATATCAGATCTCATGTAGAGCCAAGCTTCTGAATCTACACGGCCTAACTCTACCGACCCTAACTTCACAAATTCTTCATATCAGTAAAAATGTATGGCGTGGCTGTTTCGTTACTTACTTCAGAAACTAAATATTCGCATCACCTCCACGACGGTAGCGAAACGGCGAAGCCATACATTTTTACTGATATGTAGAATTTGTGAAGTTAGGGTCGGTAGAGTTAGGCCGTGTACATTTTTACGACGATTACATAAATTCCGTCAATAACGTAATACTCTTAACTTTTCCATCGTGTCCTACTTTTCAAGTAAATGTATGTTCACCTTACTAAAAAAAAAACTACAATACTTGTTCAGTTTTCTCTTTATAGACTGACTTTTCGGTGCTTGTAAGCATTCCATTTGATCTATACAGTGCATAGTAATTCCATGTAGTGTAATAAACAGATAAAAAAGATTTTCCGGCATAAGGTAGGTACTCCAGAAAGTTTTGTACACCTGAAAAAAAAGTAAAAACGAAATTGCTATTTATGCCAGGCTGTATGTTAGCTTAATAGCTCGTTGTACATGAACTAAAATTAAAATGGAAGTTATTCACATTTTCTTCAAGATCGATTTCGTATGACAGTGGTAATCGGTATGAATTATGCCCTGATTATATGACATATATTTTCAAAATAACGTTACGTTATTCCGGTTATATACGACAACCGAAACCGATTTTATTTAATTACTAAGTCTTGTTTATAACTTTTTAGCTCAGATTTTTGTCGTAGTTGGGTTTCAGTTTTTAACATTGTTTTTTATTTCAATTATTGTAGGGTTAGGGATCATTGAGGGTAGGTAAGAATGGGAATTTAATAACAATAATTTGCTAAGTAGCCTTCATAACATTTTAGAAGGATGTTTAGTGTTATTGAAAACAGTCTGAGTGAAACATAATTGTTTTGATCTTATTTCGAGTTTAGTTATAGATAACCAATATATTTTCAGAGAGTACTTTTAAGACCTTTTATTAGACACTAAACACGATATATAATATATATCGTGTTTAGTATCTATGTATTTATGTATTTTTAACCGGTAACACTTCACATCCGCTATAAGCTGCCTTGTTAAATTTTATGTGACGTCGTATAAGTAATAACCCGCGGGAAACCATGACGCTTCCAACGACATCTCGTTTGTCCAAATACGACGAGGAGTTATGGGGAAACAGATAAACATATATACATACATAGCCTGTTAAAATCAATACCGTCCTTTGGCTTTGCCGTAGTCGGGTAAGAACTCACCTTTTTTCACAATTCAAATGCGACTCCGTTAATTTTTTGTGCTCTATCATTCGTAGTGACAGTTTTTGACATATTGAAGTATTTTTGACGTATTTCAAACCTAAAACGAATCATTTATTTTAGCCTATTTCTTTGTAGAAACGATTATTATTAGTTGTAGGTATAAAAACAGACGTTCTTCTCTAGAAAATAGAATGCTTAGGTACCCAATATTACTTTGCATGGCGAGAATAGATTGTTGCTGGTAATGCTTTAGTGAAGTTGGTGAATTCGACTCACTATTATCATCATCTTATTGCTATTGAGTGAGTCCATTGATTACCCTGTGGAGACAGCACATACTCGTACTCCTAACGTTGAAGGTACTGTTCATTTTTGGTTTTTTATTTCTTCCCATTTTCATAAATAATTTGAATGTCGTCACAAAATAATAATAGAAAAATAATGTTATATTGTTCACAGTCACAAGAATACACACACACAGTCTAAATACCTATTCAACACTAATTGTATTAAATAATTACCTTGACTTGCTAAGCTACTAACTTTTTCTGTAAACACAATTATTTAAATCAGGTAAATTAGAACGCACCGATTTGCAAAAAAATGACATAGATTCACCTCAATCAGCCCCACCGGGCGATTGGTTTATGAACGAACGAGGGTGATGACATTACTTTTGATAGGCAAAAGAAGGGATGGCGATAATTTGTGTGCTCGGAATAAAACAACGTACTCGTATGTGCCAAAACGAAATGCCGTCTTTTTTAAATAAAAAGTATTATTAAAACAAAAACTGCTTCACTTAAACTTTATTACGATTATTCTCTATGTTTTATAGTGAACTCCAACGAATAACACATAAGCGTTACGCTTTAATGCTCAAAAAAACATAAACATAGATGGAACTTTGCACTTTTTTTGTATCGAGATAATTTAATTGTATCGTGTATTCCTTTTATAGGATGCTAGGAAATATAGTCATAAAACATACACCAAATTTTTAAATACTTATTCCATATATATTTAAAAAGGTACACTAAAAAGAAAAAACACACTTTTTTCAATATATCACCTTAAACATAGTAGTAAAATGCTCTCCGTATCCAAAGTCCTAAACGCAAATGGTCGTAATAGCAAAACGACCTATAATCAAAACGACACTTTAGCAAAACGTCCTATTAGCAAATCTTTCCTACAAGCACACAGTGTTTTTATTGCCCCAAAAAAGTGACATCAGTTTTTTATTGAATATTTCTACTCAATAGTTCACTAAAAATGCACGAGTAGAACAACTCCCAGGTGCCAATTTGGCATACTCTATTTTTTTTTAAATCTGTAAGTTTTCGTGACCTTAAAGGTAATATTTTTGTGGGTGATAAACACTAGTATAAGGAATCAATTTGTACCAGACACAGGTTCTACTTCAACCTAGAAAAAATAAAAATAAATAAATACTGATTTCGGTTCAACATTTTTTTTGTGGGTTCTATTGTTATTTTTGATTAAATATAAATGGGAAAAAATGCGCCAATTATTGCTTCATAAATATGCAATACAAACAATACTCAATTATATACAGGTTTTTTAGTACGAATTATTTTCAGTATTTTGACCTTCAAAGTAACGAAAACTTTAAGATTTAAAAAAAAATAGAGTATACAAAATTGGCACATGGGAGTTCTACTCGTGCATTTTTTGTGAACTATTGAGTAGAAATATTCAATAAAAAGCTGATGTCACTTTTTGGGGCAATAAAAACACTGTGAAGCAGTATGTCCTAATAGCAGAACGTCCCATGTGTAAAGTACAGTAATATGGAGAAATCACTATCGTTTTTTATCCTCACGGCTCACTATAGCATTTATTGAAACCCTTGAAATTAAAAAAGAAGACTTAGTTTTTTATAACCATTTTCAAAAATGTGTAGTTTCTTTAATTCGCCTGTATCCTGCCGTATTTGTGTTCTGGCATAACTTTCACAAATAGGCATTAATTCAATTTATTGAATAAACCTAATGTTGCTTCTGCACGTATCCAGTATTTATGACATGACAACAGGCTCTTTCCACATTGTGTTTGAGGCCAGAATTGCCCAAATTTTCATGGAGCCGCAGGGTTCGCACGGTCTTCTGTACAATTTGCCGAACAGTGTGGATGTAGTCTATGTTACTGAAACCTTTTCGAAAAGCGGCTTGTTCTGGCTGCTGGAACTCGTCAAGTGTCCTGGCGAGACAGTTCGTAACCACTCTCGAGAACATCTTGTAGACGTGGCTCAGAAATGAGGTGGGTTGACGATGGGTGGATGACGCGAAAGAATCACGTCGCGCTAAATTCGCGGCGGCGGAAGTAGCGCTTGAAATACTTAGGGGCCAGAATAACCTGGCCTTCCCTTATAATCTTTTATCTTTTAATTGGTTTAAATCATATTTACAAGACAGAGTACAATTTGTAGAAGTAGAATATTTCGATAGCGTTAACCAGGAAATGTACAGCATAGGATCAGACATGGCTACCATTAATAATTCAATACCCCAAGGAAGTGTTTTAGGATGTACCTTATTTTTATTATACGTAAATGACTTGCCAAAAAAAATAAGTACGTCGTGTATTTTGTTCGCTGACGATGTTTCATTATTATTTAAGACGCCCGCGAATGTCGACCATTTAGCTATTTTAGAAACTTTCACAGAAACTGAACAATGGCTAAAGGAACATAACTTAGAAATAAACTTATCCAAAACGAAAATATGTCAATTTAGAACTTACCAAAGAACCCCAATAAATCTAAATACATTAACGCAAAAATTAAAATTAGAAGAAATAAACGAATTTACACTTTTAGGCCTAACATTAGACTCAAACCTAAATTGGAAGAAACATATAGAAAGTACAAGAGCAAAAATGTCCCAATTTATTTATGCGCTAGGCATATTGAAGCAACACAGACTATAAAACCGCCTTATCCGCATATTATGCGTACGCCTATTCCTGGCTAAATTATGGTATCATTCTGTGGGGAGAAAGTACTGACTTTTTGGACCTCTTCATTCAACAAAAGAAATGCATCAGAATATTAATAAACATAGATCAACGAGAGAGTTGTAGGCCACACTTTATTAAACAACAAATTCTTACACTACCAGCAATATATATACTGCAAAGTTGCATATTCGTTAGGAAAAATAGGCACCTCTTCAAATCTAACATCGAGCTAAATGAAAACTATAACCGACGTAATAAGAATAGATTAATACTACCCATCACAAACTTAAAAGTTATCGGGAAAAGCCCACACTCAAGACTAGCTAACATATTTAATAAGATACCGGAAACTTTAAAATCCCTACCAAATGATTAAATTTTCTCGAAACAGTTAAAATCTCTGTTAATAAAGAAAGGCTACTATACCGTTGAGGAATTTAAAAGTGACAAATTGTGAAACGACCGACCTAGTAATAATATGCTTGACGTAAATGTTAAATAATAAATAACTATGTACCTTTAAGGCAAAAAGAATGAACTAATTGATAATAATGATGTATTTTAAAATAAAATGTAATAAATTACTGATTAAAGTTTAGTATAATGTAATAAAATGTAATAATTAGAATCAATATTTTATGTAGATAATTTAATAAATTGATACAAACCAAATTGCAGTGCCCTTACAGGGTGCATGTCTGAATACTGTGTCATGAAATTTTAATGCATGCCTACTAACCAGTGTTTTACATGTTAGCAAATAAACAAATAATAATCTTCGGAGAACGGAACAATGTGTGCAGCAAATTAGCAACTACTGATGTAGTCGCTTGTCAATAGCTATGCCTTAATAATATAATTATATTACCGTTTCGACTGAATAACGCAAAGTAAACATTTTTAAGTCAGTTTTTATTTTTTAAGTTTATTTTATTTGAATGTTTAGTGCCTCGAGCAGAAGATAAATAAAATGATTTGTTTAAAAATGTCATAATATGTACGTGTGGTATGACTGTACCATTTCCGTTCTCTTGTTTTTAGGACCGTTTGCTCGTAGGACGATTTGCTAATAAGACATTTTGCTTAAGTGTCGTTTTGATGTTAGGACCATTTGCGTTTACGACTTTCCGATACGGAGGGGTGAAATGTATATGTGTTATACATTTCTGCCAAACCATTCCAGAAATACAGGCGTTTAAGTTATAATGCAACTTACGACAGGCCTTGTGTCCAGAAGTGGACACTGGATAGTGATAGGCTCAAACTTAAATATTTGCACCCATATGGTAAGTAAAGGTCACATTCAAGGAGTCCAGCACATAACATCAACCTTGTCAGGGCACAGCAATGTACAAAGTATTTAAAGTAAATGACTTTACATTTAGTTCAATACTAATAAAGAGAAAGTACCTACTTATCTAGTTCTGATAAACCCTTGGCATGGGTATCGAAGCGCAACTTGTTGCCATAGATTCAGTACATGTTTCTGCGCCCGTTGAAGATTTTCGTCGTTAATTTTTATTTTTTAAATCGCTGCTTCATTAATTTTGACCGCGTAGGTATTGCACTTTTCTAATAAACAGCAGTTTTTTTTTTTTGGATAACCTAAAAATTTCTATGCTAGGGGTCTAGAAATATGTGCTGAATTCATGGTTACAGTATGTTATGTTACATGTATTTTCAAATTTTGAGACATGTTTACATAATTTTGAAATATATTTTATATAAAAAAAACAAATGTAATTTTTTCTATTGAAATTATAATTAGTTATAGACAGATACACCATATAACAGACATTTATTCTATGTTGTGGATGATAGAATTGGTATTTATGGTAGGTATTTGCTCTTGTCTTTGAAAAACTCCTTGCAGGCTGAGTTGAGAGATTGATTCAACAGCATCACACAATCTGTAGAAATATAATATGAACTATCTAAATAAATTCAAATATTCAACTTATTGTATAATACCCTCAGGTTCCAAAAGAGGAGGTAGCAAAGATAGTGGCAGTACTACTACGTCGAACTAATGGCAAGGACACAATATACAGGATCGTGAACCAGCTGGTGACTGAGGCAGGCAGCTACCTCGTGCAGCTGTCCCAGGTGTTCGACGAGATCAATAGTGTATACAGGTGAGTTGGAGAAAATGAAAAAGTTTTTATAATACATAGTTACCTCTGCCAAACTGCAAAGCAGTTTGTTGGCAAATGTAGGTCCCTTGTTAGTACTTATTTCTTAATCACACTTATTCACATAAGAACATAAAATAAATAAATTACGTGCACATACGCTAAACGCAGGTAATAAACTGCATTTCTTACATTTTATCTTGCACGGTTTTCGAGTAATAACATATAAATTGAAATACTACAATGAGGCTTTGACAAAAATATTTAAAAGGTACTTACTTTTTTTTTATTCAACCTATATTGTCCTACTGCTGGACGAAGGCCTCCCCCATAGCTTGCCATTGCTCTTTGTGCGTTGCCTTCTCCGACCAATCTGTCGTAAACGGATCTAAGTTGTCACGCCAGCGATTCCTAGACCTTTCTGGGTGACGACCCCCCGTCTTTTGGCGCCCAATGCGTGACGACTCTGGCCCACCTGCCCCGATGTATCCTGTACACATGGCCCGCCCAACCCCACTTCAGTCTAGCAGACTTATTGCTCACATCAGCGATTACTGTTTCGGAGCGTGTGCTGGTATTACGTATTCCGTCACTGAGCTTAACTCTTCATACGCTACCCTCCATCGTCCTTTGGCAATCCATGAGTTTGGATTTTTGAGAGTAGGTCAGGGACCAAGTTTGAGCTCCGGAGGTTAGGATGGGCAGGATGCTAATGTCGATGAGTTTGCGCTTCAAGGAAAAAGGTACCCTTCATCAGCGACTTCATGGACGAGTAGCTCATCCAGGCGTTCTCTACACGGTGGTCGATTTCATTATCGTGCTTGTTTTCGAAGGATACTAACTGGCCCAAGTAAATTTTTCTCATCGACATAGTGAATTTCATGCGCATCTAACTCAACCCTACTTTTAAAAAGGTACAATTTTTAAAAGACGTTTTTTGATACATTTGATTTCTATATCGAATGGAAGGTTATAAATAAAAAATACCAGGCACCTACCGAGCTACAGCTGGTGATCTATCACCTCTAACTCCGTCCATTAACTTCCACCTACCTCGTGCAGTTTAGCAACATATGTGGTTAAATAATCATTATTATATTAGTATATAACAAGACATTGAAGGTAAAAGACATTGAGCAGTAAACGATTCCGGCGTAACAAAAATCAGTTTATGTCAGCATTTAACCGAAAGACGTCCACTGCCTCTCTTAAGTATCGACACATGGACCGGTTTGTGCTTGCGCTCAGTGAATTTCTGTTATACCATCACCAGAAGTAAAATTCCCGTATATTTAAGACCGTTCGTGTCAAAAATATCTCTATTTTTCATACATTTTGGACATTGATTCATGATTGTCGCGGAGATGAGCTTGCGACTAGATTATGATCGTTTTTAATTACGAGAGTTGGCCTACTGGTCTTTGGTCCATTTTGTGGCGGCTTATCTATGCCGTATGCTCTGGAGACAGGCCTGGTCGTCCTAAACCGGGGTTCTGTCCCCACGTGTGTTGCGGATGCGGGGTGAGTCAGTGGTGGACATCTCGTTCGCCAGCCCCGCTCTGTCGCCGCGTGTCATTGACTGGCGCGTCATGGAGGGGGTGGAGACGTATTCCGACCACCGGTACATCCAGTTTGACGTCTCCGCCCAGACCTCGAGCGCGCTGGTCCGACAGGCCCCGAGTGGTCCGCGGTCGGTGGGCACTAAAGCGGCTGGACCGGGAGCTCCTCCTGGAAGCCTCGATCGTGTAGGCCTGGGTGTCATCACCGGACAGGCCTGCTGATATTAACGACGAGACGGAGTGGTTCCGGGAGGCCATGTCCGAAGTATGTGACGTGGCAATGCCCCGGGTCCAGCCCGGACGCGCTTGGCGCCAGGTGTACTGGTGGTCGCCGGAGCTAAAGTCTCTGCGTGAGGCGTACGTTGCTGCGCGACGCCTGTACACCAGGCACCGCAGCCACCGTATGTGCCCTCCGGACACGGAAGCCATTCAGGCGGAGCTGTACGAAGGTTACAGAGCGGCGAAGACCGCCCTCCGAGCGGAGATCCTGCGAGCCAGAGGACTGGCCCGCAAGGAGTCGCTGGGGACTCTGAACAGGGATCCGTGGGGACGCCCATATAAAATTGTGCGGGAGAAACTCCGCCCATGGGCTCCCCCGCTGACGCAGGATCTCCAGCCCCAGCTCGTGGAGGGCGTGGTGGGCGCTCTGTTCCCTTCGCGAGAGGAGCATACTCTCCCGCCCATGGCTCCGCCTCCTCCGATGCTCACTGTGGACCACACAACGGACGACGACGACGATGCTCCTAAGGTGACCGAGGTAGAGTTGAGAGTGGCGGTACGTAGGCTGAGTGCCAAAAATACCGCCCCAGGACCCGACGGCCTACCTGGAAAAGCCTGGGTCCTGGCCTTGGAGGCTCTCGGGCCTCGACTTAGAGGGCTACTAAGCGCATGCTTGGCGGGGGGCCAGTTCCCACTTCGTTGGAAGACGGGAAAACTGGTCCTCATTAAGAAGACGGGGCGCCCTGCGGACTCTCCGTCCGCTTACTGGCCCGTCGTGCTGCTCAACGAGGTGGGCAAGCTCTTTGAAAGAGTCATTGCAGACTGCCTCGTCGGGCGGTTGGGGCCGGATTTGGCGGAGAGCCAGTTTGGTTTCCGCAGGGGGCACTCTACGGTGGACGCCATCATGCGCGTGCGAGCCCTCACGACGGGGGATGCTGTGGCCTGGGGTGGGGTCGTCTTGGCGGTTTCTCTAGACATCGCCAATGCCTTCAATACCCTGCCCTAGAGTTGAATAAGGGAGGCACTCCGGTATTACCGGATGCTGACCTACCTCTGTCGCATAGTCGAGGCCTATCTGACGGACAGGGCCGTCATCTACCCCGGTCACCAGGGAGAATGGAACCGGCGAGAGATGTCGTGCGGTGTCCCACAGGGATCGGTCCTGGGGTCGCATCTGTGGGACATCGGGTACGACTGGGTGCTGCGCGCCGACCTCCCTAGCGGCGTCAGGGTCGTTTGTTACGCTGATGACACGCTGGTCCTGACGCAGGGGAGGTCGCACCAGGCGGCGGCCGAATTAATGACACGCGGGGTTGCGACAGTCATTGAGAGGATCCAGCAATTGGGACTTGAGGTGGCCCTGCACAAGTCCGAGGCCATGTGTTTTCATGGTCCTCGGAACGCGCCACTCTTGGGTTCCCAAATAATGGCGGGAGGGGTTCAAATCGGCGTCGAGTCGACGATGAAGTACCTGGGACTCGTCCTCGACAGCCGGTGGAACTTCGTCGAGCATTTCCAACGTTTGGCTCCCAGACTGGACCGGGCCGGGGCTGCCTTGAAGCGGCTCCTGCCCAATCTAGGGGGAAAAAACGCCTCTTGCCGGAGGCTCTACGCGGGGGGTCGTGCGGTCCATGGCCCTTTACAGGGCACCGGTGTGGACGCGTTCATTGAGGCTCCGACCAGCACGCCGGTTGAACGCGTCCCAAAGGAATATGGCCATTCGGCTGGTTCGGGGATACCGCACGGTCTCCTGCGCGGCAGCGAGCCTCTTTGCCGGATTGCCGCCATGGGATCTGGAGGCAAAAGTCCTCGCGCACATTTGGGAGTGGCGCGAGGAGCCGAAACGCCGGGGCGTAACTCCGCTGCCGCGAGAAATCGCGGCACAGCGGACAGAGCTCCGGCGGGATCTCATAGCGGCATGGAGAGTGAGAATGTCGCAACCCAGCGCTGGGCACGCCACAATTGCGGCGGTTAGTCCCCTCTTTGAGGAGTGGCTTGAGAGGCGCCACGGCGTCCTCACCTTCCGCTTCCCGTTTGCTTTGTTTCCGTTTTAATTTAATGTAACATCTTGCATGCCATGTAATTGTGTGTATACTCATGTTTTGGACAAACACATTATCTTATCTTATCCGCCTGACGCAGGTCCTCACTGGACATGGCTGTTTCGGGAGGTTCCTGTTTCGGATAAGGCGGGAGGAAACGCCCGGGTGTTGTCATTGTGTGGAACGACCAGAGGACACGGTGGAGCATACGGTGGAGATCTGCCCGGCTTGGGCGGAGCACCGCCGTGTCCTTGTGGCGGCGATCGGCGGCGACGATCTCTCGCGTCCGGCTCTGGTTCAGGTCATGGTACGGAGCGAGAGGGAATGGGAAGCAGTCACCTCTTTCTACGAAGCAGTAATGCTCGCGAAGGGGGAGGCGGAGCGCGTAAGGGAGAGGCAATAATTGCGCCCTCACACCCCTAGTAGCCGCAGGAGGAGACACCCTGGGCGTCGAGAGTCGATAGCCGACTCCCGGCCACCGTAGGCGCGGGCCTGCGGACGGCGAGCAATGGGCAGCTCGCCGTCCGGTAAGGACCAGCGGGGTAACTACGTAACACACTAACAGTAGGAATGGCTTTCATTTTGACAGTACAACAATATTCATTGCGTTATTTACTTTATTGAGCAGACAAATTATTCCAACTTATGAAGCAATGGATTAGCAATAGGCTTCAAAATGATTCAGATTGTGATAGATAGTGTGTTACGTAATTAGGGTGCAGGCCCGGGTCGACGGCGCGTTGTGTTCCACGCGTGTCTCAAAGAGATGTCAACATAATTGACGGGGTCCGATAGGACCCATGCCTGCCGGAGTCGCGGATTGTTCGAAAGAGTTACCGTGGCCCTAACGCACAGGAAAGAGTCTGACACGCCCTTCCGCTCCGCCCAGAGCGGGAGAGGTCACTTGATGAGTTCCCAAAAAAAAAAAACTATACCGTATAATAAATAGATAGTTGAACTAACAAGACATCTTCATCCCCGTGCCCCCAGGAAGTGGGCAGACCTGGAGGTTGCGCGCAACACAGCGGGGCAGGCGCTGGAGAGCGCGCGCCCACAGCACAAGTTCCGCGTGCTCATCTCGCAGCCCGACCTGTGCAGCCACGTGCTGCAGCATCATGCTGACGACCAGTACTTGGTTCAGGTGAGTTGTCAGCCATAGAACTTTCTGATTTATATATCTGGGGTCTTATCGACCATTTGCCGCCTATTCTCTTATCATCTAAGTATCTTGATGACACTCATTATTTAACTTGGAGTGTCTGACCTTCACTATTCAATTATTTCGAGAGTAGAAATAAGGATTATTTTAATAATAATAATAATATTTATTGAATAAAAACATTTACAAAAAGTGTACATTTAGTCAAATTTAGTAATATTTTCCATACAATATTGTAGTGCCTAAAAATAAACTAAAACTAAAATTTTATTACAGATGAAAATTATGATGTTTCGGAATTACAATATAAGGGAGGGACACGCCCGATCTAGGTTAATTCAAACCTGTGTTTCAGGCCATCACTTTACATTTCAATAATTGGGACAGTAAAATTTAAATTGAACTGATAAAAATAATCTATTAACAACTATAAGAAAAAGCATATTGTTACATTAATACCTAAAACTAAGCCTATGTAAATATACAAAAGTAAATACGAGGGAATATATTATCATCATGCCAACATTTCTAAAAGCTTTTCTGTGTCTGTGTAATTGAGTATCGCTAAATAATCTGATAACATTTTACAACATTTTATATAACTTACACTATAGAAGCTTAGTAACTTGTTAAGCCTATTACACAGAAAAGGTCCTAAAAACACATAAAATCGATTAGCAAAAGCATGTCTAGTTTGTGACTTTATGCAAACCAAGTCCTTCCTTCTCCTGTCGGTAGGTACTGGGGCAAAAGCAAGTGCAGTGTGCTGGTGTAGTACTAAGCTTAGAATAAATAATTGCCGAACTGTTAGTACATTACATGCTATGTAGAGCTGGTGCGTAGGAAATCTAAAAGGGCGAAAGGTAGCAACTTTTAGAATTGCTCTTTGAGCACGTTCTAGAGGGAGTAAAATTGTTTTTGCAGCACCACCCTAGGACGTTATGCAATAGTTGAGAATGGATTGACGCAAAGCTAAATAAACCTGTTTAATTAATTTATAGTCGGCTATGTTCCGTAAATTCTTAAAAACATATATTAATTTGCTCACTCTAGAGTGAGCAAATTAATATATGTTTTTTTTTTTTACATAGTAAATCGATATGTTTACGGAAATTTAGATTGGCGTCAATAGTGACACCTAGATATTTTAAATGGTCAGCTTTAGCTAAACTGGGGCAAGAACATGCATTGTCAGCGTACGTGCTACAGTTATGTACGTAAATATTTAGATTAGTTAGCGGTATGTTAGTATTTCTCATTGTTAATGAAATGTATTTTGTTTTATCTGCATTTAATGTTAGGAGATTGTTATGGAGCCAATTACAAACAATGTTAAAACCATTCTGAGCATGTTCATAGCCTTCAACTCTTGATTTAGCAGAGAACAATAGAGCGGTGTCATCCGCATAAGACATTATGACACCATTTTGGAGTGGCAGACTGCATAGTTCATTTATATAGATTAAAAAGGGAAATTATATGTGCGGCAACAAAAGTTTTCTTTAGCACCTGCAACCTAGCGTCTTTTTTTATATGTAGGCGACGAGTTAATAGAACAGCTTCAATTATATTAATTCATCATCTTTACTATTCCAACAGAATATCAAAAAACCAGCGTCAATTTACGAGCGTAAATTAATATAACTCCGAGCTACCGATAAATATATTTACTTCTGAATTGATAACTCAAGTGACTAATGTTGTAAGTGAGCTACTAAGCGAGCTCGGGACTTAGGGCACCCCGACTCGGACAGGTTAGGTTAGAAGGGAATGGCGGGGTCTAAAAAACCCCGCCATCCCCTTCGTGGTTATTTTTTTTAAACCACCCAGAAGTAGGAGCCCCGCAAAGCGGGGCTCGGTCGACTACGCTTGTCATTATTCATAATGCGCGGGCATTATGAATAATGCCCCTATTTATTACTTGGTCCATAACGTTGCTTAAGAATTATCACCATGCTGCGTCATATTAACAGTAGCTCGTTTTACAATATATATTCGCTTGAAAACCATTTATTAGACGCTAAAAGTTTGTCGCTTACCTATTAATTATTTAGACAACTAAATATATTTGAAGACGAGAATAACATTTTAAAGAAGCTGCCTTAATTAGCACCCGATTAAAAATAAAGTAGGGCCCAAAATGCTGCCTTGTGGAATTCCAAAACAACTATTTTTAAGTTCAAAACTTGTATACTGACTAATTTTTAAACATTAATGGCGATCGCTAAGATAATTAGAAAATAGTAGAAGTTGTGCTCCTCTTATCCCAAGTGCTTCAAGCTTGTGCAAAAGTAAAGTGCAAGAAATAGTGTCGAAGGCCTTGGTAAGGTCTAAAAAGATACCAATTGTGTGCATACCATTATCTAGATTGAAAGTTATATAATTAGTTAATTTATGTACTGCTTGGCTAGTAGATCTTTTGGGCCCAAAACCAAATTGACTATCTGAAAGTAGTCTGTTATCTTCCAGATATTTTATCAATCTACTGTTAATCATTTTCTCTAGAATTTTTGAGAGACCTGTTAACACTGAAATAGGTCTGTAGTTATTCACACAGTTTTTGTCTCCAGACTTGAATACAGGTGTGACCACAGCTTTTTTAAGCAATTTAGGGAATATTCCTTTAAATAAACATAGCTGAAAAATGTAGGTTAGCGGAGGGGCAAGTAGGTATTTAAATATTTTAAGTATATTATTAGGTATGTCATCCCATCCAGTAGCACAAACATCCTTTAACCCGTTTATTAGTCTTACTACTTCGTTTACGTCGGTATCTAATAAAACAAAAGAGTTTAGTGTAGAGGTTGTCGTAGTCGGCATTTGACGGGAAAAATTACCACATTTTAAAGATTTTTCAGCCAAGTTTTTACCAACGTTAGCAAAAATGTTGTTTACTTTATTCATTGCTTCGGATGGGTTTATTTCTGTTAATAGTAAATCAAGCGGAGGTTCAGGATTTTTCTAAATTAATTTTATTATTAATTATAAAATAAATTATTATTTAATAAATGTATTAGTTTTTTATAAATTTCCACACTAGTTTACTATTTTGACCCGCCTTCTGTAATTCATTTTTATCATGCTGATTTTTTAGATTTTTCAAAAGATTATTACAGAAGAATTACCTTTTATAAGTATCACAAAGTATTTCGTTATCAGGTGCGAGTTTCAATTTTAGGTGAAGTTTGTCTCTATGTCTTATACAACGAACGAGACCGGGTGTGTGTGATCCAGGGTTTAATACAACTATACTTTCTAAGCATTGTCTTAGTCAATGTGTTTATTGCATATTGTAGCGAATTTATGAAATACTCCAAAGAAATATTTGCATCGTTTGAATTATAAACTGGGTCAAAACTAATACCGCGTATGTCGTTTTCATGGTTTGTCATATTAACTTTAGTGTAGCTACGCATGCAGTTTTTTCTAGGTGAACATAATTGTAATGTTAGTAAAACAGCTTGATGATCGGTAAGCGAAGAATTAGTAACCAATGTTTTGGATGGATTTTTTGATTTTAGAATGTTATGGTCTAGGCATGAGCCGCTCTGATGCGTGGGGTGATAGTGAGGTGGTAAAAGTCCATAAAATGAGCAAATATCCAGATAATTATGTACATGTGTATCAGTTTTCCCGGGAGCAATGTTAATGTTAATATCGCCCAAAAGTATTATGTTTTTAAAAGATGTTATATTTTTAACCGACTTCACAAAAAGGAGGAGGTTCTCAATTCGCCTGTGTGTTAGATAAAGATAAAGATCAATTTATTTGTTTAACATGAGTAGATTCTTTTTTTGTTAGAAAGGACATACCTCAAGGGTGGTCCCATGATAAGGAAACCAGGATCTGATGATGGAATCCCGGAGAAATCGAGGGGAACCTTCGAAAATCGTAGGAGCGCCTAGTGCGATTGTTAATTTATTCATTAAGTCTTTTAAAGAACTACAATTTAATGAAGGTTTGGAATCGATCTGATGATGGAGCCGAAAGACAGTCGAGGGAATTCCTCAATGATTTACAGCAGGTACCTTGTGTTTGGGCTTGATTAATTTGTATTTATGAGAACTTTACACCTGAAGGGTTGTGACAGTCATTAGGGGTCTGATGATGAAGACGAAGGACAGTTAAGGGAACTCCTCAACGGTTTACAGTAGCTACCTTGTGATTCGTTTTAATTCATTTATATTCATGATAACTTTGCACTCATATGGGTTATAAGTGCCATTACAGGTCTGATGATGGAAACCATAGACAGTTGAAGGAATTCCTCAACGATTTAAAGCAGTTACCTTGTGTTTGGGCTTGATTATTTTGTATTGATGAGAACTTTACACCTAGATGGGTTGTGGCTGTCATTAGGGGTCTGATGATGAATACGAAGGACAGTTAAGGGAACTCCTCAACGGTTTACAGTAGCTACCTTGTGATTCGTTTTAATTCATTTATATTGATGAGAACGTTGCACTCATATGGGTTATAAGTGCTATTACAGGTCTGATGATGGAGACCATAGACAGTTGAAGGAATTCCTTAACGATTTACAGCAGTTACCTTGTGTTTGGGCTTGATTAATATTTATTGATGAGAATACTATACCCAGATGTGTTATGACTGTCATTAGGGGTCTGATGATGAAGATGAAAGATAGTTAAGGGAACTCCTCAACGGTTTACAGTAGCTACCTTGTGTTTGGACTTAAAAAAACTATTTGCCCAAATTTTTTGTTCAGTGACTGGGCAACTAAGGGTATTAGGAAAAGTAGGGAAAAATTATTTGAGCTGTATGGCCTTAAGCCTTATATTAACTCTGAAACTTTTAATAAATACGTTGCTACTTACTCTAAAACTTTTAAAAATACCTGCAAGGTAGCTAAAGCCTTGTACATTAGCAACAAGATCAAATCAGCCGATAATAAAATAAAAACGGTTTGGAAAATTATCAATAATGAAACTAACAGGAATAAAAGACATAATAATGATTTCAAACTCGAGACTTCTCGTGGTCCCATAAGCACTAACAAAGAAGTTGCTCAAGAATTTGTAAATTTCTTTACCAGTATCCCACTTAAAACTACTGAAACCTTAAACTCGTCACCCTCGCGTTCTATTGACATATTAAAAGCAAACGTTTCATCCTGCCCGACTGAATTTAAATTCAAGCATATAAACCCCATAATAGTATTAAAAGCTTTCAAGCAAATCAAGATTAAACTAACCGAAGATATATATGGGGAATGTCTATCAAAGTGTGTTCCTCCATTATTGAGACTATAGCGCCGTACTTGGCCTTAATATTTAATTTGTGTGTGGATCAAGGAGTCTTCCCGGTTCTAATGAAATACAGTAAGGTATTACCACTTTTCAAATCAGGGGATAGTAAAGACACCAATAATTATAGACCCGTATCCGTGTTGCCGGTTTTCAGCAAGGTGTTTGAAAAGGTAATGCTGAATCAAATGCTCAATCATTTTAACACCAATAAAATCTTACATGATCAACAGTATGGTTTCACCAAGGGACGTTGTACGACTGACGCCGGTGTCACCTTATTAAAACACATATTTACGGCGTGGGAAGAAGCCCAAGACGCTGTAGGAATTTTTTGTGACCTCTCCAAGGCATTTGATTGCGTCGACCACGAAACCCTAATCTTGAAACTTGAGCATTACGGACTTGGAAAACTTGCTCTCAGTTTAGTAGAATCTTATTTAAATGATAGACAACAGCAAGTTCAGATAAATGGTGTCAATTCACTCGGTTTAAAAGTAAAAATGGGTGTACCACAAGGCTCGATATTGGGTCCTTTCCTCTTTTTAGTAAATATTAATGATCTACCCCATTTGTTAAAAACCCTACCACAAATGGTGTTATTTGCTGACGATACTTCTTTAATTTTTAAAATTAATAGACGTGCATCAAATCTTGACGACGTAAATAACGCCCTACTGCAGATCCAAAATTGGTTCACTGCTAATAATTTAGTATTAAATGGGAATAAAACTAAGTGTATTAGATTTTCCTTACCAAATGTCAAAAGTACAAATTGTGAGATAGCATTAAATCAAGAGAAACTAGAATTCGTCGATAAAACTGTTTTCCTGGGCATCACGCTTGACTCAAGGCTTCAATGGGGTCCTCATTTAACATCCCTTGCAGGACGGCTAAGTTCAGCAGCATATGCTGTGAGAAAAATCCGTCAATTTACTTATGTAGGTACCGCGAGGCTAGTCTATTTTAGTTACTTCCATAGTATTATGTCGTACGGTATTTTACTATGGGGACGGGCTGCAGACGTCGAGTCTATTTTTATTCTGCAGAAAAGAGCCATCCGAGCCATATATGGCCTCCGCAGGCGCGACTCTCTAAGGGAACGGTTTAAAGATATTAACATCATGACGGTACCTTGTCAATATATCTATGAAAACATCATGTACATAAGGAAAAATCTACATCTTTTTAGTAAAAGAGGTGAAAGACACAATTATATCACTAGAAATAGGGATCAATTAGTTCAACCAGGTTTCAGGCTGGCTAAAGTAGACTCATCTTTCATGGGGTACTGTTTAAAATGTTTCAATAAAATACCTCCCCATATTCTTCAACTGAATGAAACTAAATTCAAATCTTGTATAAAACGCACACTATGCAGCCAGGCATATTATAAGTTGGGGGATTACATCGCTGATAAAAATGCTTGGCTCAACGCTGGTCCTGCTCCACAAGGGCGCATAAAATAATTGATTAGCATTTGAAACTACTGTTGGAGCTGCTGAAGATTTTAAAAACTTATCTTTGCATTGTATAAATTCAATGTTTTAGTATTGTATAATTGCATAGCACAGGTGTGAGTACTATGCACCTACTATAAAGCTACCATTTAATAGGTTTTTCTTTCATTGACTTGAATGTGCCCTGGCGGCTGAGAGTTTGTCATGCTCACTCTAATGTCTCGCTGGTGGTGGCGTGTGTGTTGGATCATTAAGTTCCCTTCAAAATGGTTGAGCTGAATGGTGCTGATCTATGCGTCATGTTCGTGAACGGGCGCCGTCAGTGGGGACTGGTCATTTCTTGGCTGCCACGGCTTATTTTAATTTAATATTTGAATTGCTTTTGTCTTTTTATTACGGACGCTTTTAACGTTCTGCATCGTTCTCACATGCATAATTTCAACATGAACGATGTAATCAATATTTTGTAACCATTTTTTGATTTAAAAGAGTGTCCATGGAGTTTCTTGCCCGTTCTTCTCCATAGGTACCTACTACGCTTTGGAATGGGTAACTAGCTTCATCTTTCTGACTGACCGACCCCTTGACAATTCAAAAATGCCTGTAATTGGTTTATTTGAAATAAATGCTTTGAGTTTGAGTTTGAGTTTGAATTCATTTATATTGATGAGAACTTTGCACCCATATGGGTTATAAGTGCCATTACAGGTCTGATGATGGAGACCATAGACAGTCGAGGGAATTCCTCAACGATTTACAGCAGTTACCTTTTGTTGGGCTTACTTCATTCGGTCAATATTCCAAAATATTCAGGTCGTACAAAAATAATACCCAATTATGATTGAAGTTTTACATAGGGCAACCACTACGTACTAGTCATGCTGATGCGTCAATTTGAGACTGAATTTAAGTTGCGTAATCGCGTCATCTCTAGCAATGCTCTTTCGTTGGTTGCTAAGCAATTTATGCTTGTCACAATGCATATGGTGGAATGGAGCTGATGGTGGCTTCACCATCAGCTCCAGTTCTTCTGGTTTTTACCAAGAGACATCCTCAACAATAAACTCCTCAATTCCTTGCATCGGGAAACGAAATATTTTGTAAAAAGTGATGAGCAGTTGACATTAGGCTATTGTAACTTCGATAAATTATTATCTAACCCATTAAAAAGTGAAAAATAAAAACTTTTTGACAAAAAAACAACCGACTTCCAAAAAATACACTACAAAGTGAAAAATAACTTTAATTTCGGAAGTCGCTGGCAAAAAACCAAAATAAAGATCCAAAGACACCGACTTCCGAAATTAAAGTTATTTTTCACTTTGTAGTGTATTTTTTGGAAGTCGGTTGTTTTTCTTTTGTCAAAAAGTTTTTTTAAGTTTGTGTCAAGTGAGTCTAAAAATCCGTCCATATTTTGAGATGGCGGCCTATAAATAGCCATGACTACCGTATCGGGAATTATTCTAATTATTAAGCAATTACTATCTTGGGATACAGGTTCTTCTTTGATAGTTCTTAAATTATTTTTGATATAAATGACTAATCCATCGTTTTGGTTTGTTTCTGTTATGAAATAAATCTAAATTTAGTTCTTCTAAAGTCACTTCTCTTCGAATATCCTATAGACAAGATTTTTCAAAACTTATTTAAGTTAATGCATCGTCATGGATGATAATGCGGATTTAAGAGATTGCAACATTCTTCTTCTTCTTTAGGGGTTTTGGTTTCCGCACGTAGTCCTTCATGTGGACAATTGCGCGTGGGACATGGCGGCTGTCGGTAGTTATTCCAACCAGCCCACCTCCCTCCAGTAGTTGATAATGTGTCCTGATCTACTGAGAGTATCTGAGTAGGATCTGGGTCCCCAAGGGTTTGTGTCCTAACTGGGTAACGCCTGTGCATTCAAAGAACACATGCGCAACGGTTTTCTCAGCCTCCATGCAAGCCCTGCATAGAGGACTGTCCGTTATGCCTATTGTGTGGAAGTGTTTGTTCAGCGAGCACTGTCCTGTGATGGTCCCCTTCACCAGGCGCAGGCCGTTCCTCTCCAGGCGTAATAAACGTGTAGTTAGCTTGCCATCTAACGATGACATAGCTTCCCTGGGCTGCCTACAGCCTGGTGTTGAGGTCCACCAGCACTCCGCTTGTTTGTGGGTGAACTCCTATAGCCATCTGCGTCGCTGGTTGAAAGGGATGGGCAGGATGGGTTCGGGTCCACAGACTGAGGCGCTGGATGTTCTTCTAGCAAGATCGTCAGCTGCGTCGTTATCCACTGTGTCCTTTTATCCATTGCAGTGTCACGGTGTTGCGGATAGATACCGCTACTCGTTCTAGAGCATTGTGACATTCTAGTGTTATGCTCGAGGTAATATATTTTCTCCCCAAGGATTGGAACACCGAGGCACTGTCGGAGAGTATACGTATATGGGTGTCCGTAACTCTCCTGGCTTCTATAGCGTACACCGCTTGTATGATGCCCACACACTCTGCCTGGTAGACGGTGTTGAAAATTCCCAGCGGACTGGATATGCTTAGGTTGAGGTCGTGCGAGAAAACTCCGACTCCGGTTCAGGAGTCGGTCTTTGATCCGTCGGTATATACTCAACTCTTTAGGACCTGAGTAGTCACATCGTTCTTCTGTGAGTATTATGTTGTAATGCTTTTGAAAGTCGTGTAGTTTCGGGGCTTTGTCGCAGGGTGATGCCATCGTTAGTTGTCGTTTGATCGCATCTTCCTTTATGCGTATGTGCTTGACTCTAGAGTCTTTGCTTAGGGTCTCTGATATATAGAACCTAAAGGCAGCCAGGGCGGCTTCCTCCCGCACAATAAGGTGTAGAGGAGGCAGTCCAAGCATTGCCTGTAGGGCAGCAGTGGGTGTAGTTCTCATACAGCTAGTAATTGCTACACAAGCGAACCGCTGCAGTTTTTCGAGATCTCGGGTCAAAGCAAAATTAAATGGCGCGAAAACAAATGAATTATTACATTCGATACACAAATAGACACGCTTTAAATTGAAATAAATTTGAATTTGGAATTCTTAACCAAACGCCGGCTTTTTGAGATCAAAGTGGCCATTTCTATAAAACCTCAATTTCATATGTAAGGACTTAAATTCCCAGTCATCCGGGAGTTTATCACGGTGTATTCCAGTTGTGCAGGGTGTCTTATGATTACTGTTGATAGGTGCTTGGCTAGTAAAGAGGCTAGGAGGCGTTTATACCCGGCTACATTGGTGCGCCACGGGTTTCGTCTAAGTACGGGATATCTTGTGTTGATAGTTAGTGTGAAGCGGATCCTTCTATAGTCTGACCTAGAAGGCTCGTCCGATACGTGGCAGTTTGTGATGAGGTTTGTCGCGTTTTCTGTAGCAAGCGTTAGGGCTATGATTGTTTGTCCTCGGGCTGTGACCCAAGTGGGTTCAGAGTCTCGGTTTGCAATGTTTAGGTTAATAGAGAATAAATAGGATTGGATAGTACCTCTCCTCTGGAGCAGGGTGCGTCTCTGCAGAGCGGGTGGTGGGCGTTTGAGTCGGTGTAGATGATCATGTCTAGTTTGGCGCGCTAACAGTGCTGTACCAGGTCGGCCATCTCTTTCGGCGGACAGTTTACGTCCTCGCCTGGCATGTATACCAAGGCCAGTACAACAACTGTAACGTCACCTTCGGTCTGGAGCCTGACAGTTGTCAGGTCTCTGGAACAAAATTGAGTGAGCGGTGTGGTAGGGATTTCTTTGGGTATATAGGCGCAGGTTCTTGGTTTGTCTGAACTATGTGTGTTGAAAATTAGCTTACCTCCGATGTTACCGAAGCCTTGTATTCTGTTGTTCCTGATCCACGGCTCTAGGATCAGTGCGATGGTTCGGGGCTTTACTTCCAGTGCTCTGTGTAAGCTAGCCGTGGCAGTCTGGTTATGGTGGAGGTTGGTTTGTTGGATGTTGAGGGTCAGAATACTTTGGAACCAGGCTACGTCGTCTTTGTAACAAGGGACGAAAGGCGGGACTCGGACACGGGAGGGCACGTCGGATTGTCTCAGTACCGTCAGTATGATGTTTGGGATTATTATGAGACCGTACGTTCTGGGTCAGCCAGGTCAGGCCATTGTCGCCCTCACACCACATCTGCACGGTGCCTTCCGCTACCCGTGGGTATCCGCGTAAGGCAGGAAGTGGTGTCTTCGAAACTGTGTCCATTAGCAGGCTTTCTAGATCTGTCTTTATGTATTCCGCCTCCTCCTTAGTAAGTTCTCTAGACGGGGGAGCGAAGCACATTACTACGGCCAGCTGCGCAAGAATGTCCTTCGTGGCCCGCGCGGTTCTCTGCTCCCCCTGAGCTAAGCAGAGTGGACTCTCGCACGTTTGGCGTCCCCCTGGAGCGTGCTCGGTGAAGCCGAGTCGTCAAGACGCTCCCTTTTCTCCGGCCTGTACTGCTTAGTCCATTCGCGTTGGAGCGATCCAGCCAGCCCCGAGTCAACAACATAATATATTTATTAGGTAGATCAATATTTCTTCTGCCGACGTGCTGCGGTTTCAATACAAGTAACACCATTGTCCCTAGGTGGTAACTGCCTACATCGCGTCTCTGTGCCGCCACGACATGGTGGTCCAACAAGCCGCCGCCGAGGTGACGGTGCGCGCGCTGGTGACGCGCGGCGCGGCGGGGCGCCTGCGGGCCGCGCTGCGCCGCGGCGCGCTGGGCGACGCGCGCCCATTGGCCTGCGCTCTGCTGTCGCTGGGCCACGTGGACCCGGCCGCGGCTCAGCTGGCTCTCGACATGCTGTGGCGCCTGCGAGGATATGAGGTGACAAACAGACTACCTGCAGTAGATGGTACACCACAAATTACCTGCAGTATTATCCATCCAAAGTATGTATTTAAAAGATCTTTTAGCGATAATACGGCCCGTCGCGTCATGCTATGTAAGATTTCTACATTTATATCTGTAATTGTTAGGGTGGACACAATAAAGTGAATTGTATTGTTTCGCAGGAAGTAGTAGAAGTCCTGCTGAGCTGGAACGAGCCCGTGGGCGCGGTGGGCGCGGCGCGGCAGGCGGGCGGCGCGTGGGCGGCGCTGGCGCCGCGCAAGCTGCTGGCGGCGGCGCGCGCGCAGGCGGAGGCGCGCGGCCAGCCCACGGCCTTCACCGCCGTGTACCACGCGCTGCAGGCGCGCAACGAGAGGAGCAGGGGCGCGCCGCACTTCTTGAAAGGTGAACAGGAATTATATTGTTCAGCTTCTTAGAAAATTTCAAATATGTTTGGCCCAAAATTCAGTCCTAAGATGGTTGGGAAGAGACTAGGCAGATCCCAAAATTCAGCGGACAGCGCTCCCTGCGCAGTCATAACATCACCAAGTGCACAAGCGACAGGGCATGCCGCCCAAGATGTTGTTTAACCTAGAGTTCTACAAGGATCTTTTGGCGACTTAGTAAATAAAATATTATATTTAATTAATAAAATAAAATATTTATACCATTTCATTGACAAAACACGACGGTGGCGTTAGTTCCAATTTCGGCCATGCGCCAAAAAACCTTGTAGCGTAGTTGTTCCTGATTTAAAACTACGGTTTCCGTCATATTTATAACGGACGACATAAAAAACCGTAATTTTCACCAGTATTTCACATTCAAGTGTCCAAAAATTAGAGATAAGTTGTAACATGTTAAACACGATATCTGCTAAATCACTGTTACTGTTACAAAAAAATAAAAGATCCAAATATTTGGTATTAATTAACATCCTGCTATTTATGTATGGACGATAAATACGTATTTAAATCTCAAATAATTATCTTCTTTATTTCTTTTCGTTTAAACAAATCATATCCCAAGTATTGACTAGGAATGACGGGGTAATGTAAAATTATAGAATTACGTTTATTTATTACCTTTTTCAGTTATTAATGAGGTAGAGAGAGACATAACCTTGCAATATCCCTTCCTTTGTGTGACTGTGTATGTAAGTAAAAGCCGCGGTAACAGTGTGTGTGGGGACTGATGTAGTGAAGTAACAGATAAGTTTTATTGGCAGGAACAATAAATTATTTGTTATTTTTAAATATCTGTTATATCTATCTGTTACGATAAACACACCTAACCCCTAAAAAAATCCTCTGTATTTGGACATTACGGCCGTACGTAGCGGCCACCGCTCTTCTAGGAAACCGTAGCTTTACCGAGATACAGGAGTAGTTCCTATCGTGCGCCAGTAGTTCCTATCGTGCGGCAGTAGTTCCTATCGTGCGCCAGTAGTTCCTATCGTGCGCCAGTAGTTCCTATCGTGCGCCAGTAGTTCCTATCGTGCGGCAGTTGTTCCTATCGTGCGCCAGTAGTTCCTATCGTGCGCCAGTAGTTCCTATCGTGCGCCAGTAGTTCCTATCGTGCGCCAGTAGTTCCTATCGTGCGCCAGTAGTTCCTATCGTGCGCCAGTAGTTCCTATCGTGCGGCAGTTGTTTTGCAAGAAAAGGCTGACGAATGAAAAGTTGCAGCTTTTTAAATTGTATTATAATTGTCGTGCTGAAGTGAGAATGCATTATATACGCAAAGGAAAATCATGCGTATCATGATTTTCAGCAGTATTGGTTGCAGATCTTGTTACAAGATATGAAAACATGTAGAATTGCTATGGTAATGTAGGCTCTTCTATCTTCTAAATATCTTTCCAAATGTCGCCCAAACTCGTTATTATCTTTATCAATATTTTCACTATCAAATTACACTTGACCTCAAGTTACTAATAAGGCCCACTTGCACGGCCGATCGATAAACACGTTTAACGCTAAACGAGTTTAAACATAATTCTGTTTCTGTCAAATGTTTGAACATGACAGAGACAGAATGACGTTTAAAACTCATTTAGCCTAAACGTGTTTAGTGATTTAAGTGATTGGCGGTGCAAGTGGGCCTATATCTGCTTCAATCCGAACCTGTTCAGGTTTTTTTTTTTTAAATTACATCATTATCATGGTGTGTCGATTATTTTTCAGCTGATAGCTTATTAACTCCATTTAATGTGATGAATGTCATGTTGATGTCATGGGGTTGCTGCTTCAGATAAGCTCTGTTTTATGTTGGCGATAAGCCACAAGTGTACGGTGCCTACAGAAAAAATTGTTTTTCTTTCATAAATATGCGGCAATCATCGAGCTATTCCATAACTTTGGTGCTCGTATGCTATAATATTAACTGATTACTGAAACTCTAACTTTATCCACTAATACTGAATTTCTCCATTATTCCCTGACTTCTTACTGCCTCATTGGTCCATTGGTCACTAGGGCTACTGCTGAGCATGAGGTCCTGGGTTCGATTCACAGGTCGGACAATGGACGTGCAGGACATGATATTAAGTGTCTCATTGTTTGTGGAACAGAACCAGATTACATGAGCATATGAACATACTGTCCATCAAGTGCTCAAAGTGCTATTGAGTTTCAGGAATTTCTTAGAAGCATCCTGCAGCCCGGAATTTATTTTGTACCCGGTTGATGGCAATAGGCTCGACCCCTATTACATCGGACGTAAACAACTAGCAAAATGTGGCTGTACTACAGCCGACTACAGTTTCACCTCTGGCCTAACGCTTCAGGCATTACAGGCGTGATGTTATGTGTTCTTAATAAAACATGTTTCCTCATTACAATTATTCAATGTTTTCTTCACTGACAAATTCAAAACAATATGTTGTACAGCCATTTAGTCCGTGTTAACCGCAGCCCCATTGTTTCAGGTGAACAATGCGACAGTTACGTGGAGTACTACAAACAGATCACTGCTGAACCACTGTAAACGACAAATACTTGTGGTGGATTATAAGACAAACTCTGAAGACTATTGAAACAGCCGCACAATGATTGTACAGTGGGCCGCCTGTTCGGCAGTACAACAGTAAAAAAAACAAAATCGGTTCATCCGTTCGGGAACTACGGTGCCACAGACAGACACACACACACACAGACAGACACGTCAAACTTATAACACCCCGTCGTTTTTGCGTCGAGGGTTAAAAACATGTACCAGCTGGCCACATATTGTATATAAACTCCGAACTACGCTAGTCCAGCTCAAGATCAAAGTGTTGCCACAGACGTGCAGTTGATTGTTCCTTTTTTAACATCACTTTGAAGCGCTACAGAATCTCAATAACTGTCAACGGCTTGTTATGCATTTACTACAACACAATCATGGTATTTAATCGGGCTTTTCAAGAGTTTAAAATGTCACCTAGGAGGAGACTCTCAAATGAGAGTGATTTGTTCACACAGGGCTCTTGGCTATTCGAAAAATTGCTGAAGCAGTCAATAGTAAATCATCTTCACCATGATAAATGATATTCATGTCATCCTCCTCTTGAAGTGTAGTCCACACTGGTTGTTCCAGCAGTCTGTCTGTTTGCGATCATTGTCACAGACATGTTGCTTAAATAATGGCAAATCTTGTGTATGTTCTAATTTATATCTAAAAAAACCAATGAAAGTCTTTCGCAATTTCTGAATAATCAGTCTAACCTTTGAAATGTCCTACAAAAATGTGCAAAGCTTTTTCTGGATAGGTATTACCTTCTACCTTTAATATGCAATGTTTTCATTTCTTCGCAGGTGTTAAAAATTGTTCCTTAAATTTATTTGTCCAATGTCATTAGTAAGATTATATTATAAGATGTTTAGTTGAAATTATAATTCAAATATGTTTAATACTGTGTAGGTACATCTCCTATTGAGTGCTTGAGTTAATATTTTTTTATAAAATTGTGACAAAGATGTACCTACACGAGTACACTATCTTTCATTGTTTATCATAAAAAATTATAGATATAATAATTATGACTAAATATTATCCTTAAAAATGTTTATCTAATTAGTCGAAATTATTGTGTAAATTGTAAATAAATGTTTGTAAAAATGTTGGTTAGTTACATAATTAAGAAATGCAATGTATATTTTGTTATGAATATAGACAAATGTTATTTTCATATATTGGTTTTGTTAGTGTTCCCAGACAAAAGGGGACCCCTATATGCATTCATTTCGGTATCCGTGCGTCCGAATGTATGATGCAATAAATTTTATCTAAAACATGATAATATGATTAAAAGGTCGACCTTTTCAGCTCTGACTGTACTAGCGTCACGGAGTGTTAAGATTCATATATTATGTAGGTACCGATTTTATTGACCATACATTATGTTGTAGTTACAGCTGATATAATTGAGCGACACACGGGCTTGATAAACCCGTTATTTCGGGAGAGGCTAGTTACGAGTAGGTACCATGGTTATTTACCGCAGGATATAAACTGATGACTGCATCTTTGACCTAGTGGTCGCTAGCGCGTCTGCTAAGAAAGGTCCCGGATTTGGTCCTCACGTGGGGCAGTGTTGGTTTACGAATAGAAATTTCTCAGTAGCAGATGTTAGTCTAGATTATAAATAAGATACCTAAATATAACTGGTGAAATGTGTGTGTACCATACACATCTGCCTATCCTTTCAAGGAACACAAGCATCATGTTATGAAAGATATAAAATACCTACTTACGCCGTTATAGCAATAAACTAGAACTAAATATTTTCATGAGGATTTTTCCACGTTACGTTATTTTTAGAAAGGTGAAAATCAAAGGCAACTCAATTTAGTTACCTACTATTTGTGGTATAGTTTATCGCCAACTAGAAACTAGATAACGAGTTTAATAATGCTATGTCAGCTGTAGGTAGATTAGATACGAACAACACTGTCAAAGAATCCTATGATCTTCTTAGGTGTCCATGGCAATTAAATAGTCAGATCAGAATTTGGTTACGAATTTGGCACCTTCAGGAGCGTCCACTATAATCATAAACCTATAGGAAATTTCACAAGTTTATGGTGATGAATGTGATGATCAAAAACTATACAGGCTCCTTCAAACGGGCAGGAATCACACGCGACTCAAAGGCACAGACTGTCGCGCGACGAGCGGTGCCTTTGTGTCGCGCCTGATTGAAGGAGCCTTAATAAAACGTAGTTTTATTTTTAACAGTCTGCCTGTCCTTCACCGTGCCTAGTTTGAAGTTTATCTTGTAGTGTGGACAATAGGACATGTGATATACAAATGAACTTTGTACATAGTTGCGTAAATATGTAATGTTATGAAAAGGACCTCATTATATAATTTGAGTAGTATAAGTACGCATCTACCGGGTGTAGGCAGGATACGAGGAAATCGGTTATACATACTTACGTCTAACGTCATTTACATAGATACCTAAACACATGGCTACGTAATTATTACCGTCGGGCAGCAGTAGATACAGACCTCTGACATGAGATTAAACAATACCGATAAGACAGTGACATTCGTTACTATGTACTTAACTATAGGTAATGGATAGTTATATAAATACCTACCTAGCTAATATTAGAAGTCTTGTGGATTGTCTGTCCAAGTCGCTTCTTGCAAGCTTCAAACTATGCTCAACAATGGTACATCCAGGGTAAGGGCAGCACAGCAGCTGCATGCCCCTTTTAGTGATACAGCCATTATGTTCTGTGATCACAATCAGTGTAAACACAATAGTTATGTTATCACTACATGCCTCTCCCCAATAAAGGAGAAAAGAAAAAAATCAAAATGCAGTTCAAGAGTATCAAGGTTTATTATAAATAATGGGTAACATGTTTGACATGTTTATCACTTCTTGTAAAATGCAGAATAACAAGGACAATAACATGAATGCTTACAAAAATAGAAAGATTTCCTTAAAATTAGAACTGTACAACTGCGCGGATAGATTTGCCGACGTGCATCAGGTGGAAAGCCTCATTGATCTCCTTCAGAGGCACATTGTGTGTGACAAATGCATCCAGAGGAAGTTTGTTTGCCAAGTACTCATCAACAAGCTTTGGTACACTCTCACGGCTCTTGTAACCTCCAAAAGCTGTTCCCTTCCAGGTACGTCCAGTAACAAGCTGGAATGGGCGAGTGCTGATCTCTTCACCGGCAGCAGCAACACCAATGATGACAGACACACCCCAACCCTTGTGACATGCTTCCAGAGCAGCACGCATAGTGTTCACATTACCAATGCACTCAAAAGTATAGTCCAGACCTCCATCAGTCAAGTCCACAAGGACCTGTTGAATGGGTTTGTCAGAATCTTTGGGGTTCACAAATTCATTGACTCCAAACTTCTTAGCAACTTCGAATTTGTCAGGGTTGATGTCTACTCCAATGATGCGTTTAGCTCCGGCAGCCTTGCAGCCTAATGCAACAGCAAGACCAACTGCTCCCAGACCAAAGATAGCACAGTTTGTTCCAGGTTCAACCTTGGCTGTGTTGAGAGCTGCTCCATAGCCAGTGGGAACTCCACAACCCAACAGGCATACTTTATCTAAAGCTGCTGCTTCATTGACTTTGCACAGAGAAATTTCTAGAACAACTGTGTATTCACTGAAGGTGGAGCATCCCATGAAGTGGAACAGTTCCTGTCCCTTGCAGCGGAACCGGCGAGTGCCATCGGGCATGACGCCCTGGCCCTGTGTGACGCGCACTTTCTGGCATAGGTTTGTTTTGGGGTTCAAGCAGAACTTACATGTGTTGCACTGGGGTACGTACAGAGGCACGACGTGGTCTCCGGGCTTGACGGAGGTGACTCCCTCGCCGACACTCTCGACGATGCCGCCGCCCTCGTGACCCAGCACAACAGGGAACACTCCCTCAGGGTCCTTACCGGAGAGCGTGTATGCATCAGTATGGCAGACTCCAGTCGCGGTGATCTTGACGCGCACTTCGCCAGCTTTAGGCGGGTCTACTTCGATCTCTTCGATGGACAGAGGTTTGCCGGCCTCCCACGCGACAGCCGCTTGACACTTGATTACTTTCCCGGCTGTCGACATGTTTGTGCGCACTGGATGACTGCCACAAAATGAATGAATAAATTATACAACGCAACTAGCTGTTTATATGAAACGACCACGTTCGAGACAACGTATGTATATCGTAGCGATGATGTAATAAATATGAACGATAAGAGCCAAACTTCAACGCTAATAACCTTGAACTCTGATCATGAATTTTCAAATTCGATAATAGTTTATTAATTAAATAGTTATTAAGTTCAGGAGATTGGAAAAGCAAAATTAGCGAACTTCTTTTGTTTTTATTTACAGAGCCAGTCTAAAGACTTCCCCTCCCTTAATATTATTATACTCTTTGGAATCCCCCTATTTAGGGATCCAAAAAAAGTATCGATACTTTAGTTCCGATACTTTACTAGGTATCGATACTTTTTCACATACTCGATACTTTTGCTACTCCAATTAAACATTGGGTGGAGATGAAAGCCGTTTTTCCAAAATTAGCAGTTATTCCAAAATTATAATAATAATTTCTTTATTTGTATAGAATGTTACAATAATGGTGTTAGTTTAAGATATATTCCAGTACATTCTGCCTGTTGGCATACAAAAATATAGTAGTTAACTTACAGATCATTTAGAAACTAGGTACTTAAATTCAAAATGAGATCATGGATCAGCTAAGTCTACAATTATTTACTTAATAAATGAGATAAAGTGGAGCAAATATTACAATTTATCATTTATAAAATCGGTAACAGAGTAATAACATTTCTCTGTTAGCAACGACGACAGGAGTTTCTTGAATTTTATTATGGGCTGATCCTTAATACAATTTGGCAATTTGTTAAATATAATAGGTGCCATACCGATAATGTTTTTTTTAAGCAAAGCTGTGTTATATCTACCAGTACACAATAAACTCTGATATTTTGGTCTCATGGCAGTAGTTCGCACCCTCGTATCATTTAATGCCGGAAATAGATGCATGTTAGTTTTAACCAATATAGCTACTTCGAGAATGTATATACTAGGAAAAGTTAGTATTTTGTGTTTCTTGAAAAAAGAAATGCAACTATCTGTAACCTTGAGATTAAAAATGGATCTTATGCACCGCTTTTGGGCTTTAAATATAGACTCCCTTTCGAAACGTTTACCCCAGAAAACTACACCAAATCTTAGAACAGAGACCACCAAACCGTGATATGCAACCATTATTATATTGTTTGGCAACTAGATATTTAATGATACCGGGCACTTCAGTCCCATCTGAAAGGTTTTTTTCGAAAGGTGGGGCGACGGTGACAGTGGCGCGGAACCTGCTCACTGAGTCACGTATAGACAAATTACTTTTTATGTCTGACTGCATCGAAGAAGATTGGGGTTTAAAAAAATGACTGAATTTTAATACTTAACTTTAATTTTAATTTTACCTACCGATATTTTTCTCTGCAGTGCTGCAGTCCGACAGAATGAGTAATTTCATTGAACTTAATATAAAAATAACTTTGTATTTTTTTAAATAAATAAATAATTACATAGGTATGTACTTGTTTATTACTGTTTTTTTTTTGCGATAATATAAAATTTCTAAGGAGATCAAAAAAGTACTCGATACTGAGTAGTATCGATTCTTTTGGTTTGATATTTTTATCGGTATCGATACTTTCTTGTGCGATACCGGTATCGAGTTGGTATCGATACTTTTAAATTTTTGCGGATCCCTACCCCTATTTCCATTTATGTTCTGAATCTGTGGTACGTCCATGAAGTTTTTTCTATAACTCCATTAATCTTCATGGTTCATGGCGTAGACCACAGACTATATAGAGATGGCGTTGACCTCATTGTTCTGAGGTATATAGACAGTAACAAAAGTGTCTACGGTTAATTGCTAGATTAAAAAAAAAAATCTTTTGTGTACGTTAAATCTGAAATGTCACATGGAGTAAATCATGGTATAATAATAGACCATGGATTAAACCAGTAAATGTGTTCTGTGAACATGAGACAAAAACTGCCCAAGGCATACAGCCTAGTGCCTACCACTCACACTCAGCACCCGTACATATTTTGCAGCAGCTTTGCGTGATTTCCGAACAAACCCAATGTCAATAATGTCAATATTACTGTCAAAACAATGCAAAACGAGCGAGATTTGTAAAATTCTGTACACTGGAACGATTCCACGAATTCCATGTGATAGAAGTGATAGAACCCTCAACAAAAACTCAAAACCATAACACCGTGTTTGTACCTTTGTAGACGCAGTTTATGTGTGAAAAATAATGGCTAAATTACATAATTACTACGTGCTGTGTCCGTTAATAGATCAGAAAAGTTTTCTCGGCGTTGCAGAAGATAAAGAAGAAGAACACGTTATTGTTACTTTGGGACGAAATGTTGTAAATAAATACCAAGTAAGTTCATTTTTAACTATTTAAACAATCACAAGATTATTCCAATGCCAAGTTTACACAGTAACAACTTATTATTATGTTATAAAGCCGTATTTGTTCATCCATAAAGGTTATGACCGTACCTTACTTTTTCAGCTTTCAGATCAGAAGCAGGTCGGTGGTTGGACATCAAAAGACCACATAACATCTACTGTAATCTATGACAAGGAGCAAGCAAGCTATGTCGGTGTGTTCAACAAAAATACCATCAAAACATGGAAAGAGAACTCAGAAAATTTGGATAAAATCAAGAAATTCAAGGTAACTTATCATAACTAGCAAATTAATCTATAATAGTGGCTGGCTTTATCATACAGAAATCAGGCCTTAAGAACCTAATAACTAACAATAAAGAGTATTCTGTTCTATTCACTTTTAATTTCATTTTCAGTTTCCCCTGAATATCTTAAAAGTCATCCCTAGGGAAAAGCAATCACCACTCATTGTGTTTTCCAATGGCAATTGTGCATCACTACCGTATGCACTAGACAACAGAAAGACTTATGAAAGCAAGTCTCTGTTGAAAGATACCGATACAATTGTTGAATCAGCTTGCTACACAATCAACAAGACAGACTTCATTTGTTATATTGTGAAGAACAATAAAGATAGCTATGAAATTGTTAACTGTCCATTACGAGATGAGCTTGGTGACATGGACAGATCCAAGTTGATGAGGACCAAAATTACTAGACCTGATGATGTTTATGTAGTTGGAAAGTTTATCTGCACTGAAGAAAATAATGCTGTATACATTTTGTGTAAGTATTGTTTAATTTACTATTCAGTTTCAATCCTATAGACAAATTTCACATTTATTGGACTAAATAACTTAAGTGTATTTTTTGAGAATAAATCTCTTTAAACCTACATTTTATTATCTGTTTACAGGGAGTGATGGAAAAATGACAGTATATAACTTTAAGGACTGGAAAACAATAGGTAATGTACCATGGGTATCAACTCTATCAAGTGTTTCCCTAGCCTGGATGGGCAAGGAGCATCTCATAGTGTTTGGAAGCAACACAGAGCAAGATGGAGCCATCATTATAGCATACAACATAGTGCTTGGAGTTGGGTCATGCAGATACCCCATGAAGATGTATTCAGAAGGTGCTAAGTTGTATTGCTTCCATGGACGCATCATTTTAGAAGCCTCTAACCACATTGGCATGTTGCCATATGTCCTACAGACAAAGAGGAATCTATCAAGTCTCTTAGGATCCCATGAAGTCATTCAGGATGAGTGTATGGAGATAGCAGACTGGGATTCACCAACTGAACCTCAGTTCCCAGTTAGTGATGAGACAAAAGACCTTGTTAAACTAGGTCTCACTGAAAGAAGTATATGTAACAATGTAATACCTCCACTGTTAGAAAAAGATGACTTTAGAGCTGTGTACCAAACACTCAAGCAATTCAAAGACATTCCAGAAACAACTTTAGTGGCATTGCTGAAGTATTCTATAAAACTTGTGAACCCAAATAATATTGATGTCACTGATGCTGAAGAATTCACAAAATTATGTTCTGGTGAGCACAGAACTAAGAAGGAACAGATAGTGCACAGGGCTAAGTTTGAATTGCTAAACTTTACTCTGCAAGTCTCATTCAGTGATGCACTGATTATTCCACCATTGAGAAGTGGACTCAGTTTGGATGATACTCTATTTCTCATGACTTACATGGCACATGTACTTGTGAATTCTGACAAAACTATGGACACGGACTATGAGAGCAAGCTGTTTGATTGGTACACACTGTTAATGGATGCATTCTACCAACAGTACCTGATGACAAAGGATGAGAATGTAACTTCAGTTTTGCAAAACACACTGAATATTGTATTAGACCTTATAAAGCAGCTACACACAGTCAGTGAGATATTACCTGTTATAAACAAGTTGTTGTCTGGTAAGATGATTGAGAATGATGAAGATTCTATGTCTTATGCAATTGAATTAATGCAAATATAACATTTTAATTGATAAACTGTTCTTTTAATTATCAAATGGAAAAGAAGCTTAATGATCTAAAGTAATCTAAATTGAGGAAAGAAATAAATCTACACAAATTATTACTCTATAGTCTTTTTATTGGCTGCTCTAGCAAACTGTACAACCATCGGTTTCTCCTTCAGCATGTAGCCGTTAGTTTCATTCAGAGCTGTTTCTGCTGTGCTCACAGCAGGGAATGTCACAAATGCTTGTCCCTTCATCCTGCCTTCCTGCATGACTCTCACATCAAAGCCTGTTAGTTCTTCATCAGTCAATCCTTCAACATAACGCTTATAAATACTTTTAAGATCTTGTTCAGTCACAGTTTTAGCCAAATTTTTGATGTATAATCTCATTGATGGTTGCCCAGGATGATAGTTTTTGAAGACTGGTAGGATCTTCATGTCCTTGTACGATATCCTGTTTCGTAACAATTCTTTCTTGGTAATGACAGGTTGGTCTGGTTCTACTTGTTTTTGTTCAACTTCAACTGGTTGCTCCTCTTTCTGGAATTTTCCAAGTTCTCCGATAATTTCTGGTTCTTCAGTGGGCTTCTGTAAAGCATCTTGATGGACATTCAACATAATTTTCTTTGGTTCTTGAATTGGAATAATACTTTCGAATACTTCTTCTTGTTGAACTATAGTTTTCTTAGTCTTATCTGCTGGCACGGCTGGTGGTAGTTGCAAGGGATTGTGCTTGGGCACTGCTAGTTTTCTTTTCCTTGTTATTCGTTTTCTGACAGGCTGTACTTTGTGCTCATCCTCTGCACTTGATATCTCAGACTCAGGCTCACTCACCGGTGGTGGTGGCAGTTGTATATCTCCAACAAAGAAATGCCGATATGTTTCTTTGAAAAACTCCATTGATTTAGTATTTTTTTCGAAGGGTACATCAAGACACATCTTGTTCATCAGATGCAAAGTTTGTGTATAAAATGGTTTGTGGTGAAATAATGCATTAATTATATTGACAGCTATTTCTGGATTGATGTCTGGGTATTTGAACTTTAAATGTAGTGGTGGAGGTTGATAGAAATCAATAGATGGATTCCAAGCATTTAAAACTTTTAAGAATTGTTTTATTAAATTAGTAGTCTCCGAATTCTGTTCTACCTCTGGCTTATTGCTTGTTATCGGTTCCTTTTCTTGAGAATATTCAACCACTAGACGTCTGTTGGCTATTTCAAGTTGATGAAGTCTCGAAAGCGACGCTTTTGCTTTATTTGCGCAACTAAATGAAGCAAATATGTAGTTTCGTTTCGATCGCGTCTCCCAAACTTTATCAGCTCCAAAATGCTTTAGGAGTTGTTGCTTATCTTGAAATGATAGCGTAACTGGTAAGTGCCTTATCATTAACACTTTGGACATGTTTTATTTTTTATTAACTACCGTTATTGTGACACCTGATGAAGACGAACCAAGTAATAGTGTACTGTGAGCCGGACCAAACAAAATATTTTTGCAATTTTTGTCATTCTCTTGTCAACTATTTCGTTATCTGTGACAATGTCATGCACAACAGCTGGTTTTGAAAGAAAGCTGAAACGCCTGGAAATCAATGAGATGCGTACAGGTTATGGCATTGATGCTAAATATCTATACTAAATACTAATTCCATGAATAGATGCACCTTGTAATAGACTATACGAGATGCACTGACAAGACGTATCTTTCTTCGCTGTTGTGCAAAAATAAATTGAATAGGTACCCATCAAAAATGTGATTTTATTGTTAAGCTTTTACAAGCTTCTAGTTAGTTTCACCTGCCCCGATGTTTGTCTGTAATGTAATCTTGTTAGCAGAGCGTGGTTGAAGAATAAAACGTTGATTTAACTAAAAGCTTAGATAAAACTTGGATGTTTGTTTTATTCATTGTAACAACATGAAAGGTGACAGAACGTAAAAATAAATGTAGAAAAAGTAAATTTACACAGAACAAAAGAGATCGGTATCAAAAACATACTCTTTTTATTCTAACAAATCTTGCACGTAACTTTTTTATATACTTGTACATACACACGGCTACAAATCAAGTTAAGTTATACATTTCCAGTAACTGACTTTATATTGTACGAAAAGCCTATACAATGCGAGGTCAGCTAAAACTCGTCGTGTGTATCATCGTACAGTATTTAACTCGAGGGGGCTAACATTTTCCCGGTCAATTTTTCCAGTGCTGTGGACAGATTACAGGGCCCAGTGTTGCCAGATGACCGTCTCGCGTTCTCCCCAAACCTTCCCCAAAATCACCCCAAAATTTAGGTTTTGAAGAAAAAATCCCCCACAAATGGTAAAGTATTAATTTAGGAATGAAATACAATTTTATAATATTTCAGCAACAGTTTACTCCTCAAACTTTCACCAAAATTCAGGTTTTGAAGAAAAAATCCCCCAAAAATGGCTGAATATTTATTTATTTATGAAATACAATTTTATATATTTCAGCAATAGCTTCCATTACTGTGTATTTTTGTTAAAGCTTTTAGAATATTTATTTATTTAATTGGATGCCTGAAGATTTTAATAACTTGTGTTGGTAATATTTTCTTTTGTGTCATGGATCAAAATCATAAATTAGAAACAGCCGGAAGCTGTAAAAACGTAATTGATATCGCCGCGCATAATGTCTTTTGAAACTACCGATTTAATCATCACGGCTAGCCACGTCATTTCCCGGACTACACTTTTGGAAATAAAAATCCCCCAATTCCCTCCAAACCCATATTTTTCCCTCCAAATATCCCCCCAAAAATATTGTCCCCCCATAACTATAAAATACCCCCAAATTTGGGGGGATTCCCCCCAGTCTGGCATCACTGACAGGGCCTCTGGACGTATCTGACGTGCGAAATAGACGTTTTATTTCCGAGCTTGTCAAGTTGTCAGTGTCAAGTCAAACTGTCAATCCTCCCGTCATTTTCTCATGCTAGTGCGGCGGCGGTGCGCCGAAAATGTTTGAAAACAACCCGAATTAATTTACCGGTAAATGCAGAAAAGTTGATTAAACTCGAAAAAAGATGAGTTCTAATAAGGACTTGTGATTGTGTACTTGTGTAATGCGCACCATGGCATCAAAACCAGAAAGAAAAGTTGTAAAAGTCGTAGTTTTGGGCGATATCGGCAGAAGTCCACGTATGCAATATCATGCGTTATCTCTTGCAAATAATGGATTGGAAGTGAATATTATTGGATATTTGGAGTCTCAACCTCTCAATGAAATCTTGGAACACCCTCACATCACGATAACGGAGCTGCAGCCTATAAATATTGGGCCCAGATTAGTAAGATATGTCGCCAAAACGATATGGCAAACGATAAGCTTACTTTTTACTTTATACGTCACCGGAAAATGTAATTATGTGCTCTGCCAGAACCCTCCAGCAATTCCCACATTGCCAGTATGTAGATTGTACTGCTTATTTAGTAAAGCCAAATTTATATTAGACTGGCACAACTATGCTTATTCTATCATGGCTATATCTCTGTCTCCTGATAACTTATTAGTTAGAATAGCCAGATTTATAGAGAAGTTCTTTGGTCAGTCAGCAGATCATAACATTTGTGTTACATATTCTATGAAAGAAGATTTGATAATGAATTGGAATATTCAGTAAGTATTTTTTTTTGTAGGCATTCTTAAATTATATTGATGTATAATGTTGTTCTCTAGTCCACTTGTATGAATGAATGAACAATAAGTTATGTCGCTTTTATTATAGAACTAAATTTATTTGTCTTATTCTTTTAATTCAGACTAGCATTATCACACTTTAACACTTAAGTGTAAAAAAAAACTGCTGTGATTAAAATGCTTTTGTTATTATTTTAGCAATGCAACAGTCCTTTATGATAGACCACCGAAAATATTCAAGCCACTCACTTTACAAGAAAAGCATGATTGGTTTGTGGCACTAAGCAGGATATACCCTGGGTTTGCGGGCTCGGGACGTGAGCAGTTGAATGAGGACAACAGCCAAGTTGTTGGAAAGACAATGTTAACTCAGGAGACTAATGGCCAGGTGCAACTGAGGCCTGACAGGCCTGGCCTTTTGTTTAGCAGCACAAGCTGGACCCCTGATGAAGACTTCGGACTACTGATGGAGGCTTTACAGCGTAAGAAATACAGGGTGGATTTATGAGATGAGGCAGTAAAGGTAGGTTCCTTAATCGTTGTAGTTACAGAAAAACAGTCAGTGGTGGTCTATCCATCATAAAAAAACTAAGTCTGAGCCTCATTTCTTATGAAATGTATGGGTAGTTTTATGCGATTTTGTGACATTTCTAGTACTCAATCCTCAGTTGGTCCAATAGAGTTTTCTGATCTTGTAAGAAACAGGAACAATTGGCATCAAACGAAGATTTTGTGACAATAGCCCATTTTCTTGCTGACTGTAATTTATTTTTTTGAATCTTTAATGGGTACCAAAATTTCTCAAAAAAATAAGGACAGTCTCTGAGACAGTTTTTCTGTAACTACAACAATATTATGGTACCTACCGTTGCTGCCGTCTCAAAAATCCACTCTGTTTATTCTCATTATTAAATTAATTATATATTGGTGATTAATGTTCACAGTGCTGACTAGTGAATTGTCTTCATAAATACACAAGTTACCTAATTATTATTCTGAATTAATTTAATATTGTTGTCTACAGTCTATGAAACAAGTTATGAACTATCTAAATCCCTGCCCAAGTTGGTATGTGTGATTACTGGCAAAGGCCCCGAGAAGCAGCGCTATCTGAAGGAAATAGAGAGACGGAAGTGGCAGAACATCCAGGTCTACACACCGTGGCTGGAAGCCGCTGACTACCCGAAGATGGTGGCCAGCGCAGACCTTGGTGTGTGTCTCCACACCAGCTCATCAGGTCTAGACCTGCCAATGAAAGTAGTTGATATGTTTGGGGCTGGACTCCCTGTTTGTGCATTTGATTTCCTCTGGTAAGTCAAATATTATTAAGTTCTACAAAAACCTCAGGCATGCATGTTTGTAATGTAGGTATTGATGCTATAATATACACATTCTACACCATCACTCTTATTGTCATCTACATACACATACATACATTCTATAAAGACGAAGCATGCTTTTCCTGCCTTCTTTAGAGCACTGACAATAAATTTTAAGACTCATATTCTTTGCCCACAGCCTCGATGAGCTTGTCGAAAACGGAGTCAATGGGTACACCTTTAGGTCTAGCGATGAACTCTTCAAATTGCTAGCAAGCTGGTTCCTAGAATTCCCTGGTAACACCAGACAGAACCTGATAGCAGAGAGGATGCGCAAGGAAATTGCCACCTTCAGGGAAACCAGCTGGGAGGCCAACTGGGACCTCAGAATCAAAAAGTTGTTTACCTCCTGATCAGTTGTTGTTATAGTTTTAGGAAAATGATACCTTTATTAAATAAGAAAAATATTAATGAATTATTATAGTAAGATAGTCTTTTATTGCATTGCAGATGCAGGTGCATCAGTGCAGTTAATTTTTAGTGTTGTTTGAAAATAGTTGAAAAAGTTGTGGCACTTCAGATATAGGTCAGACAGGTTACACACAGGGTAATAAAAAGAAAGATAGCATTTTTGTTAGTACATTTTATAATTTCAATAGATTGTTCACAAGTCAACCCATCAAAGTCATTGAACATACAAATTAATAGTATTATTTAAAAAACGGCACTGAATATCACACTACTTATACTAAGAGTCTCTCAATTTCCTGTTGGATGCCCTGGATCTGTGGCTTCAGCTGCGAGCCTTCATTGATCGTAATAGAACAAGATATGATCGGGCGGGACACGCCGCACGCCCGGCCCAGGGCTTGCTTAGACCTAACAAATACATATGGTACATTTTTGTCCTCACAGAGAATAGGAATGTGTAGCACAATTTCTAATGGCTCGGCATCAGCCGCCATTATAATGAACTCTGAGAGTCCTCGATTCAACGTCTTTGTAGCTTCGTTGGCGCCCTTGCGAAGCTGCTTGTAGTTGGAGGCTTGTTGCACCAAGTTCAAGATCTTCGCCGTGAGGGAGGCATCCGCTAGGGGGTATGCCTTAGGATTAACTGCAGCCTCATCGCCCTGCAAGCAAAAATGAATCAACGGTAAGAAAAGACAGGCGGTAATATCAACATAACCTATATTATTTACCGCGTGAACATCATATTTCTTTTAATATCAACATAACCTCTACATTTTCTTTAAATCAATGCACTGATAACAATAAATTTACCTAGCCTGCGAGGTCTATCAAGGAATTTAATAAAAATAAGAACACGTGCTTACCATGTTGATTATTTATTGGTACCGAGTGTTGATTTCTTATTCAACCTCTCGGCGATTTCTCGCTTCACTGAGGCCCTTGAATCACAGAAGACTATAATGTGTTAATTTTACTCGAATTACTCGGTTTACTTATTGTAAACAGAGCACAAAATAACAACTGTGGAATTCACGTGAAATTCGCAGAAACAGCAAATGCACGACTGACGACGACGCCACACGGCCACAGTCAACCCACAGATAACTATAGTAATCATAGAAAATTTATACCCTGTAATAATATATTAGTATTAGTTAAGAGATTAGTAATACTCTATAGATTCACGTATTAGTAATCCGACGAACTCTGATCATATTTCATATTCACATAATCTATAGTGATCAATCAAAGCAGAAATAATATCATTTGGATTCATTTCACTCGGCACGGATCGGATGATCGGATCGATATGAGTATTATGTTTTCTGTGGATCTGGATCGAATTCACTCTGCTGCATGGACTGAGCTCTCGTACCAAAAAAACGAGCAGAGAGAGATAATGCATACCGAGGCCTTCATCTTTCTAATAGGGTGACCAAAAATTTTTTTAACAGACTGGGAAGTTCGTTTTGAAAGAGATAGTTAATTTGTGTCCGGTTGATACTAAGTGATTTCAAATTATTGTTTTTGTGATGATATAGAAACTCATTAAAGTTTCTATGGTTTTAAAATAAAACTGAATGTCATAATTACATTCTGTCAAATACGACTGTAATCTTTTTCCTTGTATTTTGCTGATTAAAACCATTTATTCTAAAGGTTTTATCTTATTCATCAATTTAATCAGCAAAATGTTCTAAATAAAATGGAGAGATTCTTACGTCCCGAAAAACTAGACATTGATCCGTCTGACAGCTCCGCCTCGAAGGATTGGGAACACTGGAAGAGGACATTCGAAAGTTTTTTGTCACATTGCGAAAAAGGTACGAAAGATAGTAAAATTATCCTAGACTTACTCATAAATCATGTATCCGCTCGAATTTACTCGTTTATCAGTGAGTGCACCACTTATGAAAAAGCTATTAACACACTCAATCAAATTTTCATCAAAGAAAAACATATAATATATGCTAGACATATGCTGGCAACAAGAAAGCAACAGAGTGAAGAAAATATCGATGCATTTATTCAGGTACTAAAATTAATGGCAAAAGACTGCAAATTTGAAAAAGTGGATGCTGAAACGAATAAACATGATAGTATAAGAGATGCATTTATTTCTGGCATCAAGTCAAACAAAATAAGACAACGATTACTTGAAAATCTGTCATTAACACTCGACCAAGCCTACAATCAGGCCTTGTCGTTAGAAATGGCCGAATTGAGCTCACAAAACTACAATACTGCAAATATAAGTGTTGTTCAAAGTTTAAAAGAAGACAAGGAACCTTTAGCAGCAGCGTTTACTAAGCGAAAGTGTTTCTTCTGTGGAGGGCGTGTGCATCCTAGAAAGGATTGTCCAGCTGTCGATGCCAACTGCCAGATTTGTGATAAGAAGGGACACTATGCTAATGTATGTCGAAGCAAGAAACTTAATGCTGTTGCGGTTCTAGGTAAGCAAGATACAAACAATAACAGTTCTGCATGTATTGTAGCAGCATCACCAGATTCTTTGAAGAAAGCAACTGTAACAGCCTACATCCAAGGAATTCGTGGCCAAGCATTAATTGATACGGGCAGTTCTATCAGCTTTATGAATGAAGCCTTCTTTAAACTGTGTCGACTAAAGAAGAGATCTTGTAACCAAACGATTTCAATGGCTTCAACTACACTAACATCTCAAGTAGAGGGACAAACCTGCGTCTCGGCTAAAATTGGAGATCATAATTATGAAGGTCTGAATTTACTTATTGTAAAAAACCTGTGCGCTGATCTTATTATTGGTCATGACATACTAGAGAAGCATTCTTCACTTGAGTTCTGTTTTGGAGGTTCAAAAGATCCAATTAAGGTATGCAGTGTTGCTGCAGCAACTGTACCTGCTGTTCCTTTGTTTTCGAATGTTTCTCCCGAATGCAAGCCTGTCGCCATAAAATCTCGAAAATACAGTGAGGATGATAAAAAGTTTATTGGAGATGAAATAAGAAAACTTTTGGCTAAAGGAATTATTGAAGAAAGTATGTCACCCTGGAGAGCTCAAGTCCTCATTTCACAGAATACTAATCATAAGAAACGTCTCGTTATCGATTATTCTCGAACAATAAATAGGTACACACATTTAGATGCATACCCACTTCCAAACATAGAAGAAATGGTGACACAGATTTCAAAATATCGTGTGTTTAGCGCTATAGACTTACAAAGCGCATATCATCAAGTCCCGATTCTGCCAAAGGAGCGTCACTTTACTGCTTTTGAAGCACTTGGAAATCTTTACCAATTTCGGCGTATTCCATTTGGTGTCACTAACGGAGTGTCAAGTTTCCAAAGAACCATAGACTGGGTTATTCGCAAAGAAGAGCTTAAAGGAACGTATGCGTATTTAGATGACATCACGGTATGTGGAATAAAGCAGGAGGAACATGATGAAAACCTTAACAGATTTTTAGCAGCAGCTCAAAAATATGGATTAACTCTCAATAAAGAAAAGAGTAAGTTTTCTCAAAAGTCTATTAATATTCTGGGATACAATGTAGAGAACCACGTTATTAAGCCAGACGAGGAACGCTTAAGACCACTGTTGAGTTTGCCACCACCATGCGACGTTCCATCACTGAGAAGAACAATAGGAATGTTTGCGCATTACAGTAAATGGATCCCAAATTTCTCAGAAAGAATTCATGCTCTCGCTCATACACAAATATTTCCATTGAAAAATGAATTAGTTCAAAGTTTCGAAAGACTAAAATCTGATATTGCAAAATCAGCTGTTCACGCTATCGATCACAATGCACCATTCACTGTGGAAACAGATGCATCCAATCATTCCATCGCAGCAACTTTGTCACAATGCAATCGACCGGTTGCATTTTTTTCCAGAATGCTAAATAATAGCGAACTCAACCACTCAGCTATAGAGAAAGAAGCTTACGCTATAGTGGAATCGTTAAGGAAATGGCGTCATTTTCTCATTGGCAAATCATTTCGTCTCATTACTGACCAACGATCTGTATCATTCATGTTTGATAATAAACTGACAAGCAAAATAAAGAATGAGAAAATACAGCGATGGCGCTTGGACTTAGCACCTTTCAAGTACGACATAGTGTACCGTCCCGGAAAGCAGAATGATGTGGCTGACGCACTTTCACGAGTTTGTGCTTCGGTACCGGTACGAACTGAGAAACTAAAATCATTGCACGAAGCTTTATGTCACCCAGGAATAACGCGCATGAATCACTGGGTAAAGTCTAAAAATTTGCCTTTTTCTACTGAAGAAATTAGGAATATGACGAATTCCTGTCGGATATGTTCTGAAATAAAACCAAAATTCTATAGATCTGACTTACCAGATCCAATTTTAATAAAAGCTACTTCTCCTATGGAAAGATTAAGCATTGACTTTAAAGGTCCTGTACCATCTAATACAAGATATAAATATATATTGACTGTAATCGATGAATATTCACGTTTTCCGTTTGCGTTCCCGTGCGCCGATATGAGTTCTACAACGGTCATAAAACATTTGAATGAGATATTTATGTTGTTTGGTATGCCATCTTACCTTCATTCGGATCGAGGAACTTCATTCATATCGGCAGAAGTAAAGAATTTCTTGAATTCACGAGGCATTGCTTCTAGTAGAACCACTCCGTACAATCCAAGAGGAAATGGCCAAGTGGAACGTTTTAATGGAACTTTATGGAAATCAATACAATTGGCTCTACGTTCACGCAATCTAGTAATAGAAAATTGGGAACAAGTTCTACCTCAAGCTTTACATTCAATACGGTCTTTGCTGTGTACAGCTACTCAATGTACGCCACATGAACGGATGTTTACGCATACAAGGCGATCATCGAATGGAGTCTCTATACCTACTTGGTTGGCAGAATCAGAACATGTGCTAATGCGAAAATTTAACCGTAACAATAAATATCAACCAGTCGTTGAGGAAGTGACGTTACTTCATGTAAATCCGGATTATTCCTATGTGCGACTAGCAGATGGTCGAGAAACAACTATCTCTAATCGACACTTAGCACCATTAGGACAAGATAGTGAGATAATCCAGGAAACATCTGAAGTACTTAATGAGACCCGAGATTCAGTCAACACTAACGAAGACGACTTCTACGATTCTCGAAGTATGAACGAAGAAGAGGAACAGCAACAATTGACAGATCACCTAACAGTAGAAACCGATCACACGGCTACTGACAATCCAGCTACTGTTCAAGGGACGTCCACTAGAAATCGAAGGCTTCCAGACCGCTACAGAGACTACGTTCTATACTGAATCGTCCTCTTTAAGCCTGGAAGAATGTGATGATATAGAAACTCATTAAAGTTTCTATGGTTTTAAAATAAAACTGAATGTCATAATTACATTCTGTCAAATACGACTGTAATCTTTTTCCTTGTATTTTGCTGATTAAAACCATTTATTCTAAAGGTTTTATCTTATTCATCAGTTTTGTAGCGGTATCTACGCCACCACATGCGAGCTATACGTCACACTGACGTCACGCAAATCCTGCATCGTGCAAGCAGAGTTTACCGCGTGACTAGCATTTAGACAACGTCCCGACATTAACCGTCGGGCAGTTGTTCACCAGACACAACACCCGTTTGGTCGGAGGATGCTCCCTTTTGTATGGAGGTATGAGTGAGCTTTACACCCTGTTCCTCATACCTCTATAGTTTGTAACTTACTTAACTTCATTGTAAGTAACTTCATTTCCATATTTTTTTTGTAATAAATTATTAATTCACTATTTGATGTTCAAATAGTGAAATAATAATTTATAAAAAAAGAAAATTAAACCTTTAAAAACTATACATATAGGAAAAGACTTTTTCTCGAAAGCTGATTATTTGAAACTGATATAGTTTTAAACTATAATAAATAGTCCTCCTTATCGATTTCGATATCGGCGACCCTTTGAAATTATTATTTCCTAGCGTGTGCCTTTTGTATACTATGTCGGTGTTGAATCGTGCATGTACCCATCGTGCATGTGTATGTATGTCTTGTGTCAAATCATCAAATATGATCACGTATACGTGGTTTATGATGAAGTAGGCAAGCTATTTAAATGTAGTAAAGGGAAATAAAACTAAGTGTGTGTGACAAACATTTTTTTCAAATTCAAACTCGAAGCATTTATTTCAAATAAGTAAACCAATTACCAATAAACCAATATAAAAATCTGCCGGCTTGAAATGAAGGCTGCACACAACAGAATTTTTGGTAATTGTTTGTGATTCGGGAATTACATCCAACCATTTTTGCTCAATTTCTCCTTATGATGGAAAGCTGTAACCAACATAAAAATAATTCTATTTCAGTCATGCGATACATAGGCAAATTGTATTTTTCCAGTTTATGCTGACCTCTCAATGTACGGAAATCCTATACAATGCGAGATCAGCTTATACTGGAAATGTATAGCTTAATCTGTAGCCGTGCGTACGTACTTGTAATAAGGAGTGATAAATGATAAATGATAAATGATAAATGATAAATGATTTTATTTCTGTAAGTAGGTTTGTACAAACACTTTTACACGTCAATCATATTTTTAAACTAGATGAGGTCGGCGTTTCCTATCTGACTACTCTGAGAAGAAAGGCCGAAACAAACTCAGAGGTCACAGTCTCTTTTAAAGTCCAGACATAATCTTGGTCAGATCATGTGAAGACCATGTAGATTGGTATCTGAAATGGTCTTTTGAGGAAAGAACCACACAGATTGAGTGGACCTGTCCAGTCAGTGCACGCATTTGTCAGTAATCGTGCAGCTCAACTCAGGAAGTCAGAACTTAAGGAGCTCAACGATTCGACGAACAATACCAAAGAAAGGACATTTGGGTAGGCACATAAATTACTCAATCTGCCAGATCATGATCAAAATTAACTGCGAAAAAAAAAGCAATGACCCACATAATCCTCACATTCACAATAATTAAAATAACATACTACTTTACAAGTAAATACTCATGTCATTGTGTATATAAAATTCAACAATGTCAATGTGTATATAAAAAAATCGGACATAATGTTTGAGAACCATGTAGATTGGTGTCTGAAATGGTCTTTTGAGGAAAGAACCACACAGATTAAGTGGACCTGTCCAGTCAGTGCACGCATTTGTCAGTAACCGTGCAGCTCAACTCAGAACTTAAGGAGCTCAACGATTCGACGAACAATACCAAAGAAAGGACATTTGGGTAGGCCGCATAAACTACTTAAACTGCCAGATCAAGAATATAACTGAAACAATGACCCACATAGTCCTCATATTCTCAATAATGAAAATAATATAATACTTTTTACAGTAAATATTCATGTCTAAAATAGCTAGCAAATTAAAATCAACATTCACCGTGTAAATTTATTGGAGCAGCTCAATCCCAAGCCTTTTTGTCCTCAATATAGTCTTTCACAGTATAATAGGCTTTCTGGCATAGTTTCCGTTTTATAAAAGATTTGAATTTATTAAAGCTTAGATCTTGAATGTGGCTAGGAAGTTTATTATAAAAACGTATACATTGGCATCTAAACGAGCCACCTATTTTCTTGAGCCTGGTTGTAGGAACAATAAATTTGTGTTTGTTTCTAGTATTTATATTGTGGATATCACTGTATTTTTTAAACAGATTAATATTTTTATGTGCATACAAAAGATTTTCATAAATATACTGAGAAGGCACAGTAATTATATTAATCTCCTTAAATTTATCTCTGAGGGAGTGTCTGGGACTTAATTTATAGATAGAACGAATTGCCCTTTTTTGTAAAATGAAAATTGTCTGGATATCGGCGGCATTTCCCCACAACAGAATACCGTACGACATCACACTATGAAAATAACTAAAGTATACTAAACGGGCTGTCTCTAAATCAGTTAAACCACGAATTTTTCTAACGGCGTATGCTGCAGAGCTAAGCTTTTTTGACAATTTATCTATGTGGGGGCCCCATTGAAGCTTGGTATCCAAAGTTATGCCTAAGAAAACTGTGGTATTTTCGGGTTTCAGCACTTCACCCTTTATGAGAACACTAGTTTCTACTTGTCTAACATGAGGTATCGTAAACTTAATACATTTAGTTTTTTTCTCGTTAAGAAGTAGGTTATTAACATTAAACCAGTTAACTACTATTGCAAGGGCGCTATTTACATTGTCAGTAAGTGTTTATACCTTGTAAGTATGAGTTTATATTTGAGTGCTAGTTTTTGATGTGTCATTTTGCTACCTGATTGTGTCTGTGTGTATAGTCTGTTTTAATATTATTATTTCCTTTATTCCATTATAAAATTACATTTTTAAATATTAGAATATAAAAACATTTAAAAATATATTATTATTATTACTTTGCCTTTAATTATGAGATTATTTGTTCTTGTATATTTAACGTGGTTACACTTCATTGAGTTCAAATACATTTCTTTATTTTTGCACCATTCATCATCATCATCATCATCAGCCTATATTCGTCCACTGCTGGACTAAGCCTCTCTTTTTTTATCTTTATTTAAAGAGCTTTTTCGCTAAAAGCCATTGAGCCCGATCCTCGGACCTCGTCATCCAGTCGCTGCCAGCCGAATTCCGCAAGTCGTCATTCCACCTGGCCGGCGGGCGCCCCACACTACGTTTGCATAAACGCGGTCTGCACTCTTGAACTTCCACGAGTGATGTGACCAGCCCATTGCAGCTTCAGCTTGCTTAGTCTTTGGGCTATGTCGATTACCTTGGTTCTCTGGCGGATAACGTCGTTTCGGATTTTATCCTTCAGAGAGACTCCAAGCATAGCTCTCTCCATAGCTCGCTGAGTGACTTGAAACTTATGGACCAGTCTCACCGTGAGTGTCGACGTTTCGGCTCCGTAAGTCGTAACCAGTAGGACACACGCGTTGAAGACTGTCGTCTTTAGGCACTGCGGTATAGACGACGAGAAGACCTGATGAAGTTTACCAAATGCTGGCCATCCCAGCTGAATCCTACTACCAGCTTCCCTCTCATAATTGAGCTGGGCCTACAGTTTTTATGTTGACATTGTTATCCAATTTATGTATAGTCACCATCTTTGGCATTTTCCATTTTATAGGGAATATGCCAGATGTTAAGTGTTTGCTGTTTATAGCTGTAATAAATATTACCTTTATTAATTTCTAAGCTCTTGAATGTTTTTAGTATGCTCTCACAGCTAATATTTAGAACTTCCCTCGACTGCCTTCCGTACCCAACATCACAAACTCTATGACAGTCATACCCCAGCTAGGTTTAAAGTTCTCATCAAGATTAATGAAATAAGCCCAAACACAATCTAACTGCTGTAATCTGTCGAGGAGCTCTCTCGACTGTCTTCCGTCTCCATCATCAGATGATCTCTAGGTCTCTTTTTTGTTGAAGCATCATTAGAACTACATATATGTGCCAAGTTTCAATAGAATCGGTTCACAAGTGAACATTCAGTAGGTGAAAAATTATTTAACCTCTATTTTTCTACCCTCAGGGGTGGATTTGGTTTTTCAATTTTATATGGGACCAACTTTGGGGTTTACTATTTCCATTAAAAAAAGAATCATCAAAATCTGACTACTCTGTAAAAAGTTATGCGTGATCAATTGATCATACATAAAAAAAATAAAAAAATATACAGGTCGACTTGAGAACCTCCTCCTTTTTTTTTCGTCGGTTAATAAAATAGGAAACTATCGCTTAGATCGAAAATACATTTAGTTTTGTTGTAACGTATTTTTAAACAAGAAAGTGTCAACTATAAAAAACCCTTTTTACGATTTGTTTACCTTTATTTAACTACCTAAACCTTTCGAGTATAGTACTGCTTGCAGTAACGGTATATTAGTAGGAAAGAAATAAATAAGAAATACCTATCGCTCTTTAATGATATTCATATAACAACACAGAAGGTAGGTACTTACAATAGAGAAAAACAATTATTTGATTACCCTACCTACCCGCGTCATTAACAAAGATATCACAGGCCATGGGTAACGATAGGTTTGATTTTTTTCTTAATATGTACCTATAAAGGTACACAGTTGGTATAAAAATTATAGATATTGAACTGTTGTTAATACTATTCCGACATCCATAATTTTATGGGCACGAATGTACATCTCCTAAATAGCTCAATACCATTGACAACTTAATTTGGTCGGGTTATACGCGGAGATTTAGTATGGAAAAGTAATGGTTGGCTGAGCTTGCTTTCAATGAAAATAGTTAATCATTGTAATACAGTGGTTTATTAAAGTTATTAACATTTTTTTATTTTATTTTTTATTTAAAAATGAACTTTAACATAGGATGACAGAGCAGAACATAACCGTTGCTAGGCAACAACTAAAAAGACTCTACTCACAGAACATAGTGTATTACCTATAACCTTCATGGTATAACACTCCCACTTAATCCACTATGCTGTGTGCAGAACACATGTTTCTGCTTACCAACTCCCTTTGTCATCATATCAGCAGGCATAAGGGCAGTCTCACAATATTCAACACAAATTACCATTTGCTCTGCTAACTCCCTAACAAAATGATATCTTATATTTATATGTTTGGAACGTTTTCCAATAGCAGAAGTATAAACTAGCTTGCTGGCACTTTGACTATCACTAAAAATAGTAACAGCAGTGTTAGCCAGTCAGTTCAGAATAGAAACCATTTACTGACATCACTTCCTTAGCGACCTCACAAATTGTGATGTACTCAGCTTCAGTAGTACTTAACGCAACACAACGCTGTTTTAAAGACTGCCAAGACATCGCTGCACCACCGAAAACTAGTGTATAACCAGAGAAAGATTTCCCATCAGCCCCATTTCCCCAATCTGCATCTGCATAGGCAACCAAGGGCTTATTACATTTTTTGTAACACAGCGATAGTTCCGCTGTCCCCTTTAGATACCTAAGCACTCGTTTCAGTGCCGCCATGTGAGTTGAATCACTGCAGTTATTAAATTGACTTAGCATCGTAACTGCATACGATATATCAGGTCTTGTACAACATGCCAGGTTCATTAATGAACCGATAATTTCCTGATACCGACTGTTATCATTCTTTTCACCAGATTTCAGGCGAAGATTCACTTCAATTAGTGTACTAACTGGTTTACAATGCAACATTACGAATTTCTCCAAGATTTTTGAAATGTATTTCTTTTGAGACAAGTGGATTTCACTGTCATTCTTCCACTCGATCCGGATTCCAAGATATTCTCTTGCCTCACCCAAATCCTTTATTTTGTAGGACCTTCCAATCTGATGAATCACCGTCCTGGCTTCTATAGCTTTATTTGTGAATATATAAAAATCATCTACGTACAGAGCTATGACAGTGAAAATTTCTTTATAATTCTTTGTGTAGACGCACTGGTCATATTTAGACCGAGAAAAACCCATCTTTATTATATGCTCATGAATCTTTTGGTTCCAACACCTGGCAGCTTGTTTTAGGCCATATATGGCTTTCTTCAACTTGTAAACCTTGCCTTTACTCCCCTCTTGAACAAAAGATTGCGGCTGTTCCATATAAATCTCTTCATGCAGATCTCCATTCAGAAAAGCGGTGGTAACATCAATATGTTGAACGCTCAGGTTTTTCTCAACCGCCAGTGCTAGGAGAAGACGAATCGAAGACATCTTAACTACCGGTGCAAATGTTTCAAAATAGTCTTCACCAGGTTTTTGGGAATAACCTTTAGCAACCAACCTAGCCTTATGGCGCTGGGTGCTGCCATCAGCTCCAATCTTCAACTTGAAAACTCATTTCGTTTTGATAACATTAGCGTCTAATGGTCGATCACCCAATTCCCAGGTTCCATTCAGCTTCAAGGAATTGAACTCATCCTTCATCGCTTCCACCCAAAACTTCTTGTCAGAACGCTCCATATGCTCATCTTTAACTGAAATAGGATCAGGATCATCCGACACATGGAAATTGTATACCATGTCTTTCTCTCGCTTTGGGACCCTATTTCGAGCAGCGTAACGTCTCGAACTTTGCAAATCTTCTGCCACAGGACGGTCTAAGTCGACAGAAGCTGAATTTTGTAAATCCTCTGTCATAGGATTCTCTCCGTCTACAGAATCGTAAAAATTCTCTCCAGAATCTGATCTCGTCAGTGTACTAGCCCTCGCTTTACTAGATGCACTTCCAGATTCTTCTTCATTCACATTCGAACTAGCCACCGGAACCCCCACTGCAACCGAACCAGTAATCCTTGGAACCTCTGGTTGAGTAGTGGAACGACTAACTTCAGGAATGTCGTACTGTAAATCGATGACCACAGCATCTTTTTTAGAAACAGGAACAGCGGCTACTTGTTTTTCTTTAGTAGTCACGAAAACATTTTCCATAAATGTAGCATCTCGAGCGATGATAATCCGCGTTGGATCATCCTCTGAATTGATAAATCGGTACGCCTTCGAATCGGTCGAATACCTAGTCATTATCATTTGAACCGTCTTTGGATCAAACTTCTTGCGACTATGATCCTTTACTAGAACCTGGGCTCTACATCCGAATATTTTCAGATTCGATAGATCAATTCTCTCTCCTGTAAAAACCTCCTCTGGAACTTTATCTTTGAGGGCCATTGTAGGAGAACGGTTCTTCAGGTACACGGCACAACCAATATCTTCTCTCCAGAATCTCTTGTCCAAACCAGCCTCATTCACCATACATCTAGCCTTCTCAGTTATTGTGCGAATTGTGCGCTCCGCCACTCCATTCTGTTGAGGTGTGTAAGGTACTGATCTCTGGTGTTGGATTCCAGGTTTCTTCAGGAAACTTTGAAATTCACCGTTGGTATACTCAGTGCCATTATCGCTACGAAGTTTCTTTATCTTCTTTCCCGTCTGATTTTCAACTAGTGCCTTGAATTCCATGAATTTAGCGAAAACTTCGCTCTTGGATTTTAACAAATAGCTAAATGCTTTTCGGCTGAAGTCATCCACAAAAATCAGGTAGTACCTATTACCGCCCCAGGATTCCACCTCCATAGGGCCTGCTAAATCCGAATGCACGAGTTCAAGACAGTCTTTTGTGTTAAAGGTTGCATAGCACCAAGTGTATGTTAAGAACTTTTTGTAGTAAATATTTTAAATGCTATGTGACATATGAAAAAAGAAAACATTAGACAGTTCTGTTAAGTCGATTTATCTGCAACAGGTTATGGGCCCAGAAAAGTAATTTAATTTTATGCTAAAATGGAAGGTTTTACTTCAAAATTGCAAATAGGCAATCTAGAGGGGAAAGACAATTGGGCTACATGGAAATACAAAATTTCAATAATGCTACGAGGTGTAGATGGCGCAATGGAAGCAGCTGAAGGAACCCTCGAAAAGCCCGTTACCCCTGCCCAAGGAGCTGGTGACGCTGAGGTCAGTACGTATAGTCTAGCCATGGCTAAATATAGGAATTCTGAATGTAGCGCTCTGCTCATACTAACCACTAATATGTCCGAAAATACACTTAAAAAAATTATGCGATTTGAAACGTCTAAAGAGGTCTGGCAAGAGCTACATAGATTATTTGACGGACAGTCCGATGACAGAGCATACAATTTGTGTGCAGAATTCTTCAGTTTTCAACGTGACAATGAGGATGACGTTTCGTCCCACATGTCAAAACTAAAAAACATCTGGACAAATTTAAATGTAGAAATCACAAAGAAAGATGCCACTGTCAAACTGCCGGAATTATTTCTCATTTGGAAAATCCTAGACACGCTGGATGAAAAATATTTTCCTTTCAAATCGAGCTGGTTATTATTGATCCAAAGTGAACGAACAGTGGACAATTTAACGAGTGACCTGTGCGCATTTGAAAGAGCGCTCGGTAGTAAAGAGCACATAGAGCAAGAGGCCTTAGCGGCAACACGCACAGAATGCAAGAGCAAGCAAAGTAATGAGAGAGAGCTCATCTGTAACTACTGTTCCGGTAAAGGAGGACTGTAAGCACCTTCTTCTTTCTGGTGAAAAAACGTTAACCCTGCTCACACAGAATATTCGCAGCATAAATCGAAACATGAACGGATTTGAAGTGTTATTACAGAATCTCGACATAAGCTGTGATATTATCGTCCTGACAGAGTGTTGGTTGTCTAAGCAGTCAGTCACTTTACCATCACTTGACGGATATTATTCCTACAAAACTGACAGAAACATAAACCAAAACGATGGATTAGTAGTTTATATAAAAAGTAATATACGAACTATCAAAGAAGAACCTATATCCCAAGATAGTAACTGCTTAATAATTAAAATTATTCCCGATACGGTAGTCATGGCTATTTATAGGCCCCCTTCTCAAAGTATGGACGGATTTTTAGAGTCGCTTGACAGAAACTTAAAAAATATAGCATCTTTTAAAAACATAGTACTCTTGGGCGATATTAACATTAACATTGTTTCCGGGAAAACCGATACCCATGCACATAATTATCTGAATATTTGCTCATTTCATGGACTTTTACCAGCTCACTATCACCCCACGCATCAGAGTGGCTCATGCTTAGACCATATCATTCTAAAATCAAAAAATCCATCCAAAACATTGGTTACTAATTCTTCGCTTACCGATCATCAAGCTGTTTTACTAACATTACAAATATCTTCACCTAGAAATAACTGCATGCGTAGCTACACTAAAGTCAATATGTCAAACCTGGAAAATGACTTACGCGGTATTAATTTTGACCCAGTTTATAATTCAACCGATGCAAATATTACGTTAAAGTATTTCATAGATTCCCTACAATATGCAATAAGGAAAAACACATTCACTAAGACAATGCCTAGAAAGTATAGTTGTATTAAACCTTGGATTACACCCGGTCTCGTTCGTTGTATAAGACATAGAGACAAACTTCATCTTAAACTGAAACTCGCACCTGATAACGAAATACTTTCTCTGACATATAAAAGGTATCGAAACTTCTGCAATAATCTTTTGAAAAAACAAAAAAATCTGTATGATAAAAATGAATTACAGAAGGCAGGAACAAATAGTAAACTTGTATGGAAATTTATAAAAACAAACACATTTCGATCAAAAAATCCCGATCCTCCGCTTGATTTACTATCAACAGAGATAAACCCATCCGAAGCAATGAATAAAGTAAACAAATTTTTTGCTGACGTTGGTAAAAACCTGGCTGCTAAATCTTTAAATTCGAGTAATTTTTCCCGCCCTAACCCTATTACGACTTCCTCTACACTAAATTCATTTGTTTTATTAGATACCGACGTTTACGAAGTAGTAAGAATAATAAACGGGTTAAAGGATGTTTGTGCCACTGGGTGGGATGACATACCAAATAATATACTTAAACAATTTAAAAACCTACTTGCCCCTCCTCTAACACATATTTTTCAGCTATCTTTATCTAAAGGTATATTCCCTAAAATGCTTAAAAAAGCTGTGGTCACACCTGTATTCAAGTCTGGAGACAAAAACTGTGTTAATAACTACAGACCCATTTCAGTGTTAACAGGCCTTTCAAAAATTTTAGAAAAAATAATAAACAGTAGATTGATAAAATATCTGGAAGTTAACAAACTACTTTCCGATAGTCAATTTGGTTTTAGGCCCAAAAGATCAACTAGCCAAGCAGTACACAAATTGACTAACCATGTTACTACCAATCTAGATAATGGTATGCACACAATTGGGATCTTTCTAGACCTTGCCAAGGCCTTCGACACTATTTCATGTACTTTACTTTTGCACAAGCTCGAAACACTTGGGATAAGAGGAGCACAACTTCAACTATTTTCTGATTATCTTTGCGATCGTCAGCAATGTGTAAAAATTGATCAGTATACAAGTTCCGAACTCAAAAACAGTGGTTTTGGAATTCCTCAAGGCAGCATTTTGGGCCCTACATTATTTTTAATATACATAAATGAACTGTGCCGCCTGTCACTCCAAAATGGTATCATAATGTCTTATGCAGATGACACCGCTCTATTGTTCTCAGCTAAATCAAGAGTTGAGGTCTACGAACATGCTCAGAATGGTTTTAACATTGTGTGTAATTGGCTTCATAATAATCTATTAACGTTAAACACAGATAAAACAAAATACATTTTATTTACAATGAGAAATACTAACATACCGCTTACTAATCTAAACATTTACGCACATAATTGTAGCACGTACGCTGACACTGCATGTTCCTGCCCCACTTTAGCTAAAGCTGACCATTTAAAATATCTGGGTGTCACTATTGACTCCAATCTAAATTTCCGTAAACATATCGATTTACTATGTACTAGAGTGCGCAAATTAATATATGTATTTAAGTATTTACGGAATATAGCAGACTATAAATTAATTAAACAGGTTTATTTAGCTTTGTGTCAATCCGTTCTTACCTATTGCATAACTTCTTGGGGTGGTGCTGCAAAAACAATTTTGCTTCCTCTAGAGCGTACTCAAAGAGCAATTCTAAAGGTTGCTACCTTTCGGCCTTTTAGATTTCCTACACACCAGCTCTATATAGAATGTAATGTACTAACAGTAAGGCAATTATTTATACTAAGTATAATATTACACCAGCACACTGCACTTCCTTTTGATCCAGTACCATCCGACAAGAGAAGGAAGGACTTGGTTTGCATAAAGCCTCAAACTAGACATGCGTTTGCAAATAGATTTTATGTGTTTTTAGGACCTTTTCTGTATAATAGGCTCAACAAGTTACTAAGCTTCTATAGTATAAGTTATAAAAAATGTAGTAAAATGTTATCAGAGCATTTAGCGCTACTCAACTACACAGACACAGAAAAACTTCTAGAAATTTTGTCATGATGATAATTTAGTCCCTCGTAAATATTTACTTTTGTATATTTACATAGGTTTAGTTTTAGATAATAATGTACCAATATGCTTTTTCTCATAGTTGTTAATACATTTTATATCAATTTTACTTTAAATTTGAGTGTTCCAATTTAATTGAATTGTAAAGTGATGGCCTGAAACACAGGTTTGAATTAACCTAGATCGGGTAGGTCGCTACCTTACATTGTAATTCCGAACAATCATTACTTGCACCTGTTCTAAACATATTTTAGCTTTAGTTTATTTTTAAGCATTATTAATTATTGTTTGACAAATCTTACTATTGACTAAGTGTACCCTTTTTGTAACGTTTTTATTCAATAAATATTCTATATTCTATATTCTATATAAAGGACACAAAGTTCGGAAGTGAAAAAAGTGGATAAAGGATGGGAGGCCGCCCAAACCCACGCCAGGCACATCAGCAGCTGCTTCAACGTCAAAGCAAGTGCAACACATTTCTCTGTTTGTGAACGCCTGTTCCACTGGACAAACTCAAGACAGGGAAAGCTGGTTCGTTGACAATGGAGCCACAACTCACATTACAGTAAGAAGAGCTTATTTCCAGGAGTTTCACGAATTTGATTCAGACCATACCGTATCGACTGCGGACGGGAGCGTCATACACGCGATAGGAAAAGGCATCGTTGAGGTGGAATCAAATGTCAGTGGCAAGAGGGAGCGTATAACACTTAACGATGTGTGGTTAGTACCATCATTAACGAAGAACCTCTTCTCACCGCTTGCAGCACAAGACAGAATGCAGAACAGCATCTTCAGTTCTACGACTAGAGACAGAACAGCATCTTCAGTTCTACGACTAGAGAGTGCAAGCTAGAAATTGGAGGCACTACTAGAGTTGTTGGAAAGAGAGTCCAATATGGAGGACTTTACAGGTTGAACATGAAGACGCTCATGCCAATTAAACCATGGCCCTTAGAGGTCAACGCTGTGACTGGCTCTAATATGCTACAGCTATATCATGAGCGATTTGCACATCAGGACAAGAAACATGTGATCCGTCTCGCGAAGAGAGAGCTTGGGGTACAGTTGAGTCCTGACAACATCAAATGTGAAGGCTGCATTTATGGGAAGTCACACAGAAAACCATTCGGAAAAGGGAAAGAGCAAGAGCTATAGGAGAGCTGATTCACACCGATATTTGCGGTCCCTTCGTAGATAGCATCTCAAAATACAAATATTACGTACTCTTCAAGGATGACTACTCTGGCTACCACATGGTCTACTTTATCAGAAATAAGTTTGAAGTTAAGAATAAACTTCTTCAAATGCTGCAAGAAGTTAAGACTGCAGGATATAAAATCAAGACGATTCTTAGCGATAACGGAGGTGAGTTCGACAACAGAGAAGTACGACATATTTTACAGAAATATGGCATTCAACAACGGCTGACAATGCCTTACACTCCAGAGCAGAATGGATGTAGTGAGCGCGAAAACCGTACCTTAGTTGAAGCTGCGAGATCCATGATGCATGCAAGAGGAGAACTACCGCAAGTACTCTGGGCAGAACTTGTCAACACTGCCACGTATGTACTTAACAGGACAGGTCCATCGAGAGTTGAGGGTAAGGTACCTTACGAGCTCTGGCATACAAAAAAACCCAAGATATGTCACTTGAGAGTAATCGGAAGTGAATGCTTTGCTCACGTTCCAAAACAAAAACGGAAGAAGCTCAATAAAAAGGCAATAAAAGGCAAGCTTATAGGCTATGAAAACGATGAAGGGTATCGTATTTGGGACGGAAACAAAACGCAAAGGTCGAGGGACATAACCTTCCAAACTGACGTCGAGTTCCGGATCTGTACAGGCATTCCTACAACTTCAAGTTCAGAGAGGGATAATCAAACGTTTACGCAAGAAGCTGTGCCTGAACGTGCTATAGAGCAGCAGGAAATTAATCATGAACATGCTCTAGAGGGAGATGGATAAAATGATGATCATGTACATGTTGAAGTTTTGGGAGATAGCAACGAAACGAGAGAGGATGAGAGTGCTAACGAAGAGTTCGTTGACGCTGACGACGAGTTAGAGACAGTCGAACTACCGTTGTTGGACGCGAGACCTCGATACAACTTACGCGATCGAACTTACCTCTCACGTCCTAAGAAGTTCGAAGACTACGTGTGTTTCGTAGGCACAGAATATATTCCCGAGACATATAAAGAAGCTATTGAAAGGGATGACAGCGCAGAGTGGGTCAAAGCAATGACGAGTGAAATGAACTCTCTAAAGCCAAATGATGTATGGACACTCTATAAGCTACCTAAAGATAGAAAGGCACTCCCTTGCAAGTGGGTCTTTCGTATCAAGCGAAACCCAGACAGCAGTATCGACAAATATAAGGCAAGGTTAGTAGTAAAAGGTTTCAAGCAACGGAAAGGAATCGATTATGAACAGACTTATAGTTCAGTTGCTATGATGGCCACCATCAGAGCCTTACTAAGTGTCGCAGCCAAAGAAAAATTATATTTGACGCAGTTTGACGTTTCTACAGCATTCCTCAACGGCAAGCTAAAGGAAGAAATTTACATGCAGCAGCCGGATGGATTCAGTGACGGAACTTCAAATGTTTGTCGACTCAAAAGGAGTTTATACGGACTCAAGCAGGCACCTAGATGCTGGAACTCATGCTTTGAGGAGACTTTATTAGAGAAAGGTTTTCAGCAAAATGTAGCTGATTGTTGCCTATTCACGAAGAAAATAGGTGACAAGAAAATCTTGATAAGTCTGTATGTAGACGATGGCCTTGTAGCCGCTACAGATGAAGATTTGGCAAACCAATTCCTTAAAGAATTAGGGGATACTCTGAAGATCACAAGCAAGCCAGTGTCTTATTACCTTGGACTTGAGATAGCACAGTCGAAAGATGGCTCCATTACAATCAAACAAGAGTCGTACGCCAAAAAGATACTAGTTAGAACGTTTTAAGATGTCAGAATGTAATCCAGTTTCAACGCCAATAGAAACGACTTCTCAAGTAGGGAAAGTTAACAATCAAAATGAAGAGAAGACGTTCCCATACAGTGAGGCAGTAGGTGTTTTAGCGTACTTAATGACAGGAACGCGACCTGATATAGCGTATGCAGTTGGATTAGTTTCGAGAAATCTGGAAAACCCGACACATGAAGATTGGCTATGTGTTAAGCGGATTATGCGCTACATAAAAGGGACTTATTGTTTTGGTATAACGAATAAACCAGACCATGATTTAAACCTAATACAAGGCTATAGTGATGCGGATCATGGAGGAGACCAGCAAACAGGACGCTCTACAACAGGAGTTGCATGTCTCTTTGCTGGAGGAATAGTGTCATGGCTAAGCCAACGACAATCTTCAGTTGCGATTTCTACTACCGAAGCTGAAATAGTAGCAGCAAGTGAAGGCGCTCGTGAACTTGTGTGGCTCCAGAGAGTATTCAGCTCACTTACTAACATGGATGGAGTACCCACATTAAAAGTAGACAATGAAGCCGCCATACGTCTTGCATACAATCCTGAGTTTCATAAGCGAACCAAGCACATCCGAGGGAGACATTTCTTCGTAAGAGAAACTGTACAAGAAGGACTTGTGGATGTACAAAAGACTAGCACTGCTACTCAATTGGCAGATATTATGACAAAGGCAGTTCCTAGGCCAAGACTTGTAATAATTCGAAATGCCCTGGGTATAAAATGCCATACACTTAATTAATGAGGGAAAGTGTTAAAGGTTGCATAGCACCAAGTGTATGTTAAGAACTTTTTGTAGTAAATATTTGAAATGCTATGTGACATATGAAAAAAGAAAACATTAGACAGTTCTGTTAAGTCGATTTATCAGCAACATTTTGCTCTTTTGCTTTTACCTTTTGGAAACATTTTGACGCACTCCTTCCCTTTACAGCACCCTTCACATGGTTCCGTGTTCACATTCCTAAAAGTCAGACCATCTACCAAACTTTTCAGCTTCACCATCAGAGCTCCACTCAGGTGGCCTAGTCTTCTGTGCCACAGATCAAAACAGGCGCGAGAAGAATGTTCTGGAGGACACATCAGAATCATCGCTGCTTCTTTATATAAAACATATAACCCCTGTTTCAGTGGTGCTGTCAATACTGGCTTTCCAATTACTTTTACTTTGTAATCCTTTTGGTAAACCTTACAAGAAGCGTCATCAAAAACAACAGTGCAACCCTTAGTACACATTTTACTAACCGACAGCAAGTTTGTCGTCAAATCTGGAAGCCTAAGTACATCCTCGAACCTTACAGAACGCCCCATCACATACACATCTCCTTGTTCACTAGACACAATCTTATCATTGCTCGCGGTCGTCACTAGCTTAGAACTAATGTACTGTCTATCTTCAAGAATGTGCACATCAGACGTCATGTGTGATGTAGCTCCGGAATCTACGACCCAATGGCCCTCACCAACCGTCATAGATAGAGCGGCCATTAGACCCGAGGTCTCTTTACTGCCTTTCTTCATATTTAAAAATGTGTATTTGCTGTCTTCAGACTTGTCTCCCGTCTTACGACGTTGGCACTGCCGTTTAAAATGCCCTTTCTTTTTACAAAAATGACATAAATAACACCTTTCTTGGACTTTGACATCAGTGCCGTTGCCGTTTCATCTATAGTTGTGTTCATTGTGCTGCCTTTCCTCAAGCTTCCTTTGAGCAACGCTGCCTGCACAGACTCTGTCGTAATCTTCATACCTGAATGCTCCAATGTCATTACCAGAGGATTGTGTACATCGGTTAAACTGGCCAACATAATAATCCCAACAAATCCATCATCTAGACCTGCCTTTATACTAAGTAAAGACCGGCTGGTTGACTGGATGTCATTGTAATATTCCTCCATTGATGAAAATATTGTCAATTTGACGTTGAATAATTTCCGCAACAGATAAAGCCGTCGCAGTAACCCGCCGTCAGCGTACGATTTTTGCAAGGTTTGCCAAGTATCTCTCGCTGTCTTGAGGTGCATGATCATGGGATAAATATTTTCCATAAACATGAGGCAGATGTTACTCCGAGCTTTGGCATCCTTCCTATTAGCCTCCAGTGAGTCTGCCACGAATTTCTCGTTCACACCAGACATTAAATTATTATAACAATAGACGGGACATAACGAACAAAATCGTAATCCGATACATTTGTCCTAGTGGACAAAAGTCGCTCAGTCTAGTCAAGACTGTCAAGTCGCATTTGTGTCCACCAAAATAAAAATATTTTCTAAGAAAATATGCTGATTTACGCATTGCGATATTGCAAATCTCGATATGGTAAAACGACTAGACCTAACTTCGGTTTATTTACGTACTTATTTTTTTAAATTACTCAGTAATTGAGGCTAAGTCTGTGTGTCCCGTCTATTGTTATAATAATTTAATGTCTTTGATTGTAACACAGTGGTTTAATAAAGTTATTAACATTTATATTAAAATAAATATGAACTCTAACATAGGATGACAGAACAGAACATAACCGTTGCTAGGCAACAACTAAAAAGACTACCTACTCATAGAACATAGTGTATTACCTATAACCTTCATGGTACAACAGTAATGAAAGCTAATTTCTCTTAAAATAAACCTATGAATCTGAATTTTTGGTCACTATAACTTCTCTAAGAGTACAAATTTTTGTAAAAAATTGGGAAGAAAACACAGTTTTTAATAAGGAAATCTTGAAATGAAAATTGAACACCGTGACTACCGCCACCCCACCAATGTCATGGTATATCTCGTAAACTACTGGAGTACTAATTTTGAATTTTGAGTACTAATTTTATCTTGCAGGGTACTAATTTTCTATGTAGGTTTGACGGAAGCGACAAGCTCCTGAAACCAGGAATCAACATTCAAAGTCGTGGTCCTGCTCAAATAGCGCGCGAAAGTTATCATCGTTAATTTCTCGGTAAAAAATCTCGGTTTTTTTTTACGAAATGTATTACATTTATGGGTACCTACTAATTACTTAGAATAGCCGTTTCGGCGCTCGTGGTGGGCCTGCTGACTACCGCAGGACCACCTTCAAAGTCGATTTTCTCGAAAACTACTAAGGTACCAATTTTGTTGTTCGAGTGCTAATTAGTACCAATTCAGTACTAATTATTTACCAAATATGGAAGCGATTGGCGTTGGTGGTCCTACGGTAGTCACGGACATCAGTTTTCGGCCACGCCTACCGCGGTACCTACAGTTTGCGTGGTGCCGTTTTTGAGCTTTAGTTACATTCCTTGACTCCTAAATTATTCGTAATTAAAATACTCTAAAATATGATTTATTAAAATATTTACAGTCAATTTTAATAACAAATATGGCAAAACAGTATCAGTAGGTACTTAATAATTACTGATACTGTCTTGCATAAGAGCATATTTTATAGATATTTAAAGATTACTTACACCAAATCAACAAAATCGTAGGATATGACAAAAATGTGTACCTATGGTTAAAAAAAGATAAATGCTCACAGAAACACAGGTATTGGTGTTGCCTACTTTTCGATTCTCGAGGTTGGGAAATAATCACGAACATTTGACTATATTAAACAATTTATTCATTCATTGTTAAAATTCCGTTTGTTTCACATATAAATACCTACCTATATTGTCTTTGTAGGTTACCTAGGTAATGATATGGCTTCTGGAACACGGAAATGAACCCTTACAACAGAATCTCACTAGGTATTCAAAAGGGTCTTGCAAGCTAGCATTACCTAGTAGGTACCTACAGTAGTGTTTATTTCTTCATTGATAACCGTAGTCACTCTCTGTACAACTGCCGAAAGTCGTGAACTGCTGGACATAGGCCTCCCCCGAAAATCATCACGATTTCGAATAGTATTTCATTTTAAAATCCGCACGCATGCATACCTACATGGATGTTGCGGCAAATTACATACTCATCCTACCTAAGATTCTTACTTTTGTTTCACATTCATTAATTTATCTGTATCGCTAACAAAATAGAAGAGAGTGGGTGTAAAGATTATAACCTTGCCTGTGGTCTGGTTGTTAGCGCATGTTAAAGGCTTCGCTCTGCGCAGATTCAGAGGTACCTATATCATAGCAGAGGATCAGAATGATAACATTGAATAGCTGTCTTTCCACTATTGACATAGTGCAAGATTCACAGATCACACTTTTGGTAAGTAAAGTAAGCGCTTCATCATACGAATGTATAGTATAACCGTGTGTGAATCCGAGTCCGCTCTCAGACTCGTTTCCGCAAGTATATTATTCAATGAGACACGACAATCTTTCGTTGTGTGCCGAGCCACACAGATTGAGGAACGTGACTACAATTGTCAGCTTACAATCCTATAATTTCAAGAACAATTTATTACAACGAAGTGAATGAAAGCCTGGGAAACTAAAGGCAAGATTCATAGAGCGCACTTTGACTTAGCTAAGCGTTTCATGACTAAGAACCATTATTTGAATTCTTACTACTTACTGTAATGTTCATATTCATATACGCGAATGTGAGCTAGCGCCACATGTGAATATGAACTTTATCGTTATACGAAGGATGTTCGAACTTAGCGAAGTCAAAAGGCTATCTGTGAATCTTGCCCTAAGCTTAGGAGAATACATGATAAACACATTTTTATTATCTACAACCAGAAATGGCGGTCATGTGTTTAATATTACGCTGTGCGGGATTAGTGTCCTTGATATTTATGCTATAATGGTATTTGCAGTTTGAGTCACATTATAATGATGAGTAGGTACACATAATTATGTGTAACGTAACATGTAACACACGTTGAAACAAATCCGCCTAGTTAGGACGTGTCGCGCGCACAAACAGCGCGCTACACGTCCAAACCGTGTATTGAAACGTTATATTACATGTTTCGTTTCACATAATTATGTGTACCATTATGGGAGATGCGCTCAGGTAGCCCGCAAAATTCAAAAATATTTTACAATAATAATACGTTTTTTTGCAATTTGCAGGTCCGGTCAGTGTCAGGTTGTAAGTTGATAAAAATATGATTCGCGACCGTAACAAATATGGCTTTACAGAATTATAATCATTAGAATCAGCAATACAGCTCAAGTTAGAATTGCCCTCAAATGTCATGATTTCATGAAATAGTCATACAATAGGGTAATATGAACTTAGAGAGATGTATTGATGATTTTTATGATTATAATTCTATAAATAAATATTTGATTCGGCCGCGAATCATATTTAGATCAACATAATTATACAACCTGATACTAACCTGCAAATTACAAAAACGTAAATATTTTTAAATTTCGCGGGCTACCTCGGCGCCTTAACAATAAGTAATAAAAATTTACACAACTCATTTTTTTTAATTTTTATAGTCTGTCCTGAAGCCTGTCAAATGAGCGCTTCACATATATGTACATACTAGATAGGTTTTTTGAAAGGGTTCTGATTGTTGTGATGGTTCTGGTGATTTGGATGGTTCTGATGATTTGGATGATTCTGATGATTTGGGTGGTTCTGATTCTGATGGTTCTGATTTTGGCTGGACAGGAAGGCCAGGTGGCCTTTGGGACACTTGTTGGCGTAATGTCCTTTGGTACCACATTTGAAGCAGGTGACTTCTTCCAGTGGTTTGTGAACAATTCTCTGCAGTCTTTGGGTGCTAACATCTTCGTTGTCGGCTGCTGGTTTGACGTAGCCAAGGGCGCGATATCTCGCCTCTTCTTGTCTTTGAGCTGCTTCTCTTTGCTGTAATTAAATTTTAAATGAAGGATTAATGTATAATCAAAAACATATTAATATTAATTATTTTTGTCACACAACAACTACGTATTTTTAAATCGCCTTTGTTTTCCCACAAAACAGAAAATAACTGGGCAATAAATTGACCCACAAAAGATTTATCAATTAAACAGTTTTTCTGTTTCTGCAATAAATAAACTATTAATACTCTACTCACCTCTGCTGGTATCTTATTACAAGAGGAAGCTTTATGACCGGCTTCAGAGCAGTAATGACACACGGGCAGTCTCTTAGCATCCTTGGTTTGTTCTGGAGGGGCCGGCAGCTCAAACCGTGGGTGCATGTACTTGCAGGTGGAGCCATCAGGACAGAAGCCAGAGAGGTAGTTCATACAAAATACGCGGCGCACATGTCGATGCCGGCAGTGGGGACCGTGACGACAGAAACCGCGGTCATACCTGCAAAATAATGTTGTTATTTGCTTGATATGTTACACAGTAATATTTTTAGTCCAGTAACAATCCTAACTGATATTATAAATGCTAAACTAAGTTTGTTTGGTACCCTTTCACGCTACAACGAATTTATATGAAATTTGGCACACAGATAGACCATGACCTGGGTAAGGACATAGGCTACATAATTTTCACCCTGCATCGCAGACGGTAGTCGCGGGCAACAGCTAGTATTTTAATAATGTAGTTTTAAGTTATTTTTTTAAAACAAGTTTTGTTTTATACTTTATATGTATATGTTAGTTTGTAAGGTATGTCTATGGGCCATTTTGCCTGAAATAAATGTTTTATTATTATTATTATCTAAGTGTATATTATTATAGTTATGAAGTCATAGGCCAATGTATGTATAATTACAAAGTATATGACTTATTTGTTACTGCTACAACTGTATTAATAATAAATTGTTTACTAGCCAAGCCACATGTTCTTACATTTCCTTAAAATAATACAAATGAACAACTCATAAAATTATTGTTAGAAAGGAAACATAATTTTTAGAGTTAAAAATTTGAGGGTTGATTCAGTATTTTATTTATTTCATACTTGCTGACCCGACAGACTGTCCTGTCCAAATATCAATAAAATAATCCCATAGAAAAAACAACAATAAAGTTTTTACCAGAAATTAACTTTTTTCTGGGATTTTAACCTTTTTTCTTACCATCAAAACATAATTCATACTTTATCAAAAGTTTTACAACACAAAATAGCCGAAACGGTGCCGTTTTAAGTGATGCACTTACCAACAAACAACAATACATTTTTTATTATACATACAGAAGATTATTAAAACAAAAATGTCTAGCAAAAGACCTCAAACTAAAAATATGCAAACAAAATACTTCTTTCAATGTTAATTGAAAGACCTCAATCTTGTATTTATTTGTGAATACATACCATGGGCAATCCTTAATTTTACTCTCAGGGTCTATATGAAGGAAAGGACATTCTTTGTTGTGACAGGCATTAAATCTAGCGTAGAAGTAGCACTCAGGCATCTTGGACATGTCATATTCGTGAAGGAACTCGCACTGGTCGCCTTTCTTGCAGAGACCTCTTAGCCAATGCTTGCAGACAACAGTGCGGTCACCGCGGACGTGCCTGTATGGGCACTGAGGGCCATTCCCGCATCCTCCAGGCTGGCTAAAGAATTCACATACTGCCGCGGTTGACTCTAAAAACATTGAGTTTTTATTAAGTTATTGGTTTTGATAGAATCTTGAATAATTGAATGTGTATTGGAAGGAAAACAACTTACTATCCATTCCTGGAAAGGGTAATGGTAACGCTCCATATTGCTCTTCTAAAGCGTAATCTATATCAAATTTTATGTGGTCGACGTTAGCGACAATTACTTCCATGTTTTCTCAGATTATTTTTACTTTCTTGTGGAATGAAAGAAAAATACTTCTTGCAAAAGGCAGGGAAACACAACGGCAAAAAAACGCAATGCACAGACAGCAGCGGCACAGCACAGATAAACATAAAACAAAATAAAAAGAATGAGAATGTGAAATGTGATGTGACAGCTGGCTGGACTACAATTTAAATGGTTGCGTTTACAACTAAACGTAAACTACGTTTACAAAAACTGACTATTCCCACATTCCCACTAGGTACCCTCAGAACAATAACTAGCTATTGTTAGAAAAAATGACTAACTCAAAGGACTAACTAGAAGAACTCTATAAATCATGGTGTGTTCTTAGACCATGATAGAAATAAATACAAAAACAAAAGGACTCTTGAGTTGAAACATCGCTCACAGACTCTATAGAGAACTACGACATCGCTGTCGTCCGGAAACGTGCCCAGAAGACTGGCAGGTGAATGGCAAAGCTAATTCTTTGGCCAAAGAATGAGTTAGCCCTCTAATCACGTGAAGTGTCGTGCACTCAGGCCCCGTTGTAAAATATTCATTTCGCAGATTTTAATTTTGCCATTCAAGTTCCGAACCCGAACAATGAACATAGAATAAAACGCAGTTGATGACAGCAAAATATGTGTTCCAACCGGTTCCAACTTATGAAAAAAACACTTTTAGCATTAAGTGCCACTATCTCTGTTTTACTTACGTTATTGAACAGAAACAAAAATATTGTTGTGTCAAAAATCTGTGCAGGCAGGTTTATTATTTCTATCCGATAAATTCAGATTATTTTGTTATTTTGGGGAAATACACGGAGCTATCTGGTTTCAAAATGTCTGTATCCGATTTAAAACATTCTCTGAGGAAGTATGAGTTTCCTGTATGTGCTAAGGAGGCTCTAAGTAAAATTGGTAAGTTAACCATCCACAAACCACCAAAAAACAGTAAATACAATTTTACCTCTTTCCTTTATCAGTAATTCAGTATGTCTTACCACTCGAGATTAAGACCTCTTTTAACCAGACTGTAGTAGGTATTTAATGTTGGCTATGGCTATTGTTTTTAGAACAACTGTTGGTAGGCCGTGCGGCACCATCGAACAAGCAACTAGACATAGCGATGGACATCATATCAGAATTCGTGTTCTGCGAGTCAGACCGGCGCGGCGGTCGACGGGGCGGAGGGCTAACTCCGCTGCAAGACTTACAGCTCATAGACATCATATGTGACTACCTGTCAGCATGTACTAATGAGACTACTAAGAATACAGTGTTCTTATCACTGTTTGGTGGCATGGAGAGTCAGAGGAGATTGAAAATACTAAGTATACTAGCCAGCATGGCAGTGTCTGCATCTAGTACACCAGTAAGTACAAATCATTTTTTTTTCAGAGAAACTTGTCCATGTGTATGTAATCAGCTATTATTTTGTTTTATAATCAAGCATCCAAACTTTACTCTGCATTTCAGGTGTTACTTGCAGTTGGTGTCTGGCTTCAACAAATGGGCTGTTCATCAGCACAGTCCCTACAACTGGTTGAGAATGTCATCCGAGACCATTTCTACCTGAACACCTCCAACCAACTGGCTCTGAAGTCTCTAGCTAACACGGCCCCACAATTTGTATCGAATTTCATCACAGCAGTGACTGAGCTATACATGCGAGACGCTCAAGGAACTACTAAATTGCCACCTAAGAACCTTTTAGCAGTGATCACAGCTTGGGTTAGTCATTTAAACACAAATTAATACAGAATACAAAAAGTAATAATATTAATTATCATAGTGAAATAATTATCTGTTCTTGTTTGGTTAGTTGTGATATCAGTAACAGAGCATCCAAGTAACCTTTAATTTTGTTTGTCATGGTTTTACAGTCCATGGAAGAGGTTAGGCTGTCCCAACAACATAAAAACTGCTTAAGGAATGAGGAATTTTGTTTAATTTTGCAGGTATACTCAAACCCCACTCTGTGCATGTCAGCACAACTGAATCCTGCCGCACTACCAAGTGGATCCATACCAATGGCAGCTGTGACACCTTTGGCAGGTCTCATACACTGGTGTGCACTTGCTCCACTGTATATTGATGAAGGTAGTAATTTTTTTAATTTTTTGTTCTAGAAATCTTTAATTAGAATTATTGAGAAGTAACAATATTTAAAAATATTATTACTCTTTACAGATACAGAAATGGTAGAAGTAGCAGTACCGGTGAAAAAAATGAAACTAGAAGGTGACATTGATAGATCAGTCATAAAGACTGTGACGCACAAGCCTCTGTCGGAGTCTGAGCTGTACATAAAGCTTCACCTTGGCGTGTTGCACAGCCTGCGAGCCGGCCGGCGCACGCACGGACCCCCCACGGCGGTGAACGCGCAACACCTGGCTGCGCTAGCGCCGGTGGTGCAGGGCTACGCGCATGCTGTACTCAAGAGAGGGGGCAGGCTGCACACTGATTATAAGTTACAGGTTTGTATTAGTTGTGATTTACATACATGCATAGACTAACGCCTGCCTCCCATGGGGGTAGGCATAAGCTACAGAATGCCACCTACTAAGATTGTTTTTTTAAGATTTTTCAATTTTTAAGATCTCTTACTCATCTACAAAAGGGATATTAAAGGTCTAGAATTTGTTGTTACAGGATTGCCTAGACAGGATAGGGCAGGCAGTCCAAGTGGCCCTGGCAAATGGCTGTGTCTATGGGAACATCAACAATCTCCTTGCTGCATTAGACACATTGCCAGAGAACAGACTGCTGCGCATCATCGTGAAAACTCACCAACAGGCCATCTGACAGGTGCTTTGACTAAATAATGAACAGTGAACATTGATAAAGTATTGTTCTGTGGTCCTAAAATGGACGCTTTGGCAGAATCATATTATAATCGTACAATTAATATCCTGCAATTCATATGTTTGACAGTTTTGTATGAAGTTTCGTAAAATGGTCCACAAATTATGCATTGCTTTAATGAAGTCTAATGTTAATTAGCAGTTGTCAAACAGATGAATTGCGGGTTAGACAAATTGTACGCAAATCATATTATGATTCTGCCAAAGCTTCCATTTTAGGCCCCCAGTTCACAACCATGATAGGTTCTTCAAGTGCTTTCATTATTACCCATGTGTTTCTATAGTGATTTGAAGGATTCCAACATTATCTCAAAAAATTTTGGAGTCAAAACATGTTGTTTTGAAAAATCAAAGTAACTGATTCTATTCTACAATAGCAATAATAATATCATAGTAATTATTATAAAATTAGCTGTAACAAAGTAATGGTTCTGTTGAATCAATTTAAAAATGTATGTAAAAGAAGTACTATGAAATAGATATATTATGTGTACATAATGTAAATAAAATACTGTGATAATTTGATAAATGCAATTGTTATTTATTTCAAAATGGTTTAAATCTCCGACTCTGTTTGATCTGAGCTATTTTCTTCTTGTCTTCTTCAAACTTCTGCCTCAGTGACACAATGTGCTTCATTTTTGATTCTCTTATTTGGAAAGTGTAGAAGTTCTTCAACTCTTTTCGTTTTTTGTTTTGCTCTTCCTTTTGCATTATTTTGTTTTCTACCTTCTCTGTTCGTGCAAAGCTCTGGACCTTCCCCCTCTTAGTAACAGTGACCCATCCCTCGTCATCCTCTTTTTCCAATTCTTTTTCCTTCTTGTCTGCTTTCTGTGTATTTTCATCAAACTGCTTCATAAATGTTTCTACATTCTCTTTGAGTGTTTTGGGCAACAAAATAGCACTGTTGTACTCATCAATCCATTTATTTATTCCCACTTTCATTTGGTGAGCATTTGAGTTCAGTGGTTGTAGTTCAGTTAATTTCAATGCTTTATCTAACTCTGCAACCTTTTTGAAAACTATGTATGCTGCTCTGAATGTGGTTTTGTTTTCTTCTGGTATGAACCTTATAATATGCTTTATGTCAGCAGTCGATGGTTTTAAACATAGTTGAACCGACTGTACAGTACCAGCTTCTCTGAAAGCATTAATCAATCCTTTTTCATCAGCGTAAAATGGCACATTCACTACTAGTAACGTACGACCCTGTGGCTTGTCTTTCGTGTGTTCTCTTACTATATGCTCCTTGAGATATACTGTGTGTGGTGCTACTGAATCCTCTGTTAACTGGAGCTCTAAAGCTGCAAAGAGGAAAATATTAATACATCTGAAACTGTTAAACCATACACTGTTTAACCACGGATTTATTCTTACCTTTAAAATCTTGAACACGTTTTGCAGTCTTCATGTTTGTAGTTTTAGTATCTTGCACATTCGACAGACAAATGTAATATGTTGTTACTTTTGTAATAAAAATATACAAATCAATATCAAATCAACATGTTTGTTGAGCAGAGGTTATGTTTGCTGATGACAATGACAATTGCAACGTCGTTCAAAATCTACAAAATAGATTATATTTATAGTATATATTAATAGTATTCCAACTTGTTCATTCTAAGAGTTCATTTAATTAATTTAAACAAAAAATTAACAATAGATTACTAATATAGCGTTTCACGAAATGATAAATATTAATTGAAATTAGGGCATTATTGCAAGCGAACTACTTTTTTCGTTCTGAAATATGGTTTTATTTATTACTCTACAATCTCTATGCGTACGGATTGACAGACCTTGACAGTTTTCAACAATAACAGTGACAGTCGTGACAGAGTTACCGTTTTGTCTATGATATACAGTGACTGTTGGCGAAGAGTGTCTGTTTTGCCCGTATTTTGTCGTAAATTTAAGGCCATGTGTGTTTACAATTACGTGTTAGACAAAATTACTAGTGATGATATCCACCACTGCAAACAATAAAGTGAAAAACCCGAAGGGAACGGAGGGTACCGACACTCCGGAAAGGGACGAAATTGGACAAGAAAACACGGACGATAAGGTCAGAGGTTATGTTGGTGCGTACGATGCATCCTCGTCATTTGGGGGGCCATCCAGAGATGGCAGGTATCGGTCCCGTGGTCGTGTCACCGAGTTCAGGCCGTCTCGAGGCGGTGGGCGCGGAGGCAGGGGCCGCGGCGGATTCCCGCCCCGCGGCGATCGTGAACCTCTTGATAATTCCTACAAATATCACGAATCGTTAAACCAGGCCTCCAACGACACCTGGTCGCAAGGAAACAGCAGCAACAAGTTCTATGAACGTTCAGAGTTGGTTGTCAACCTTCCCGAGGACCCTCGCATCTCCAAGTTGCTGCGTCGACTATGTGCCGAGGTGGACATGGAAAAATCGCTTGTCATATGTAGTAAATTACAAGACGCCGTTATGTTGCCGGAAAACTCGCGCTACATACGACGTTCTTACGATATACTAGTAGAGTCACTGCTGGATGTGCTCTATGACGCCCCTGGCCCTGAGACAAAGGAAGGTGCATCCATAGTGCTCGGGAGGATCGGCTATGTCATGGGTCCTGACTTCAGGAAGCATCTAGATTGGATTGCCGCTAGTTATGCAGTGCATAACTCGACTATAAAACATTTTCTGACTCTCTCATTTACAGAGACATTTCAGCTGGATTACCAAACTCCACACCTAACAGATTTTGCTGAATTGACTCTAGATAGGCTTCAGACTATCATTGAGAGCACAGACTCAGCTGATGTGTTCATGTCTGCTATAAATGCTATGATTATCATGTCTAATTCATATCCAGAACACTTTGCAAATCATTTTGTGGACACAGTTGACATTCTGGTTGGTTGGCATGTAGATAATGCTCAGCCGAAGAAGATCAAGGATTTTGCTCTACAATCATTGTTTAAACTCAGTCGCCACTGGCAAGCAGATGTTGGATTTTCGGTAAACCTTCTGAATCAGTTTGTAGAGGACATGGTGGTATATTCTACTGAGATGGATTCAAGTCATGCTGACAAACAAAGTGATGCTACCACACCTGAAGATTGTAAGCAGAAGATTACATCATTCCTCAACGTTTTCAACACTGTTGTCAAGAGCTTAGGGACACTTTTGAGTCCTACAGTGTCTCAAATTGTGTCATGGTCATTTCTTACAGAAACATTCACAAAGATTTTGCAAGTTTTAACTAAAACTCTGAAGGATGATGCCGAAGCAGATCTGATACTGGCAGGTAATGAATGTATTGCTTTGCTTTTGAAATATTTGCAATCAAAATCGTCATCTTGTTCTCCAGCCCTGTTTGCATTAATAACAAAGGAGATGAGTAACTTTCTACAAGGAGAGGAAAGTGTTAGCCTCAGTGTCATTGACTTAGTATCCACTGTTATAAAGGAGATTGCTTCAAACCTTCCCATTGAGTTCATATCACAAACTATTGGACCTGAATCACTTTTGCGTCAACTACGCTATTCAGACAGTTCTCACATTTTGAACAGTGTGATGTCAGTATACAGTAACTTGTTGAACTTGAAGAATATTCCACTTTTACAAGAAACATATAAATACGTTTTGACAGATATTCAGAATTCCTATTCAGTTATAATACCTGACATCCAAATAATAAACCCGGAGTATCCAGAAGAAGTAGACAAAGATGATGCAGAGAAAAATGTTATATTTTATTTACAATGTTTATCAGAGCTGGCTAATGCTAGTAACTCTATTATTGGGATGTGGGCGTTACAACCTAGCATACTAGAACTGTTAGCCATCAAAATGTGTCCTCATGATGAAAAGCTAATTAAGGAGAAGCCAGCTCTTCAGTATTCTGTACTATACTTGCTTTATTCACATTGCAAAAAAAACAATCACTTCATTGCTTCTAGCGACTTGGTAACAAATACCCAGCAAAGAGCGAATGATATATTTGGCTTATCAAACTTGAGTCTTGGTGATGTCTCTAGCTCTAGCCCTACATCTGGACATTTAGCTGTGATCCTCAATACATTAAGCATGGTATTAGATGAAGATGCCCCAAGAGAAACTTTAATTTTAGTCCTTAATTGGATATCTGATATATTTTGCCAGTTAGACAAATATTTACCAATAGTAAGCATGTCAAAAGGTTTTCTTGTATTAACAACTAACATGTTATCACTGGCATATCATTTTGACGAAGATATTGTTTTGCTTGTAATGAAAAATTCCCAACATCTACTAAAAAATAAGACCCTCACCTGGAATGTTATGGTGTTAAAAACAATAGCAGTCCTTTGTATACTACACATTGATAATCAAAATAAAACATTGTCAAATGTTTGCAAAGATGTGGTATTTGAATTGCCTTGGGATATCGTTCAGCTGGAGTTGGACAAACAAGTAGTTAAAGTGTTTACTGCAAGGAAAATGAGCCTGAATGTGCTCAACAGTGACACAAAGGCTAATTCTTTTAAAGAATATCTCATGCGAGGATCCTTTTGTAACTTATCAAACCAGCATTTTAAAATAATAATGAATTGTCTTCTCCCTAACACAATGGAGGATAAAAAAGCTTTAGTAGATGCATTTTTAACATCTTGGCCTTTACAAACTGCTGATATTCATGAAAATAATCTTTTGTTCTTCCGGCAATGTGCTACAAGTTTCTCATCTGTTTGTGTCGGTTGGGCACTCTCAGAACTGGCTCAAACTTGTGTGTCATTGAAATTAAGAACTATTCTGGGTAAACCACAAGAGACGTTTATGAGGATCGAAGGCGCTTTGAAAGGAATAGCAAGAGAAATATCATCCCATGAAACTAAATACATTGGCAGTGACCAACAGCAACTGGTGGAAGTTGTGACTTCAGAGCAAACGCGAACGCGCTGGATAACAGAGTTCATGATGTTCCTAGAGAAATACATTTATAATGCCGCAGAAGGGACTGCTACAGTACTGCCAGCTGTCGCCAAACCTGTAAAAACATTCTTTCATACGAACAGGCCGACGTGCCGCGAGTGGTTCACTAGAGTACGTCCCGCTGCGCTTGCGGTCAGCCACTACGCTGGACATTTCGGTGCTGCCATCTACCATGCTTCACTAATATTGCAAACAGCTGCTAATTCGAATACAAATATTGACGTCGAAGCAATCGCAATTAGTGTTGCCAGAGCACTAATACAAATTGAAGAGCCAGAAGTGTTGCACGGTTTATACGTCTGGATAAAACAGAATTTTGACAAGAAGTTACTGTGGCTTAAAGGAGCCGCTGAACAGGCAAATTCTAGACATGAATTAGCTATAGAGTTCTATAAAAAAATAAACAACTTTAAACCACATGAAGATTCGAAGGAGGGTGAATCATCATCCCATGTAGATACAAGAATTACCAGGTTCATTGACGAACAGGTAATGGAAAGTTACAAACACATACAAAACTGGGAAGACATGCAAACATGGAAAGACAATGATAAATTTAATTCAAATATTTCACAATGGAGCTCTTTTTCGACGTTAACGTTGTTCGAAGATACCTCAGAGATCCCGCAAGACCTTACAAACTGGGACATACTTGATAATGAAGCCCATGAGATATCGAAGAATACATGTTCCTATCAAGGTTTATTAAACAAAATTGAATCGACTCTTGTATGCACTGCAGTAAAAATGTATAACAGTGATTACAATGACAAATATGAGGACTTATTAAAACAATGTGACATCTTACTTAAATCACAAGCGGAAGAATTCGCCAGAACGAATTCCGTACATTTCTTAAAAGAGGTTGCAGTGTTACAATTAGCAAATCATGGGTTAAGTAACATTGTGAAGAGCGGAAAGGTGATCCCTAATCCTTTTAAACCATCAACAGTAAAGGATTATAAGTACGGAACTAATTTTAAAAACCTTAGCAGAATATTATGGTGGAATCAATATTTTACTAAGCTTAATATGACAGAAGAAAACGTTTTCTTTGCAGAATGCCTTCGCCTAGATGTGATTAAATGTTCTAGGAAGAACGCTAACTTGTTAATGGCAAAAAGAGAACTTTTAAACCATTTCAAACAAAATTCTGCTTTCCAAATGTGTTTAGGCAGCGTTAATAACTTGGATGATTTAAGTGAAGCACTGCTTATGTCTACTAATACTTACGATCTCGAAATTTGGACTCTTAACAACGCCACTGCTTTGGCTGAGCTTTGCAAATTGACTTACGCGAAAGAAGAAACTAAAATACGCGCTGTCAACCTTTGTGCAAGCATTTCTTTTGGATTTTCTCAAAGACTGGCAATGAGTGAACAAAGTTATGAACTGCGCGAAAAAGGTACGAGACTACTGCTCACCCTTTCGAAGTGGGTGCAAACCGAAACGGAAAATATATTAGACATAGATTCACCCTTACTAAAGTTGGTGTCAGCTTTACCAGAAATAGGTTTGGTAGACAATAATATATCGGAGAATGTCATACCAGTATCAGACTCCGCCGTTGGTAAATTACTGCAATTTGGTGTTAATCAATGCCCAGGACTAGCTAAAGCTTGGGCAAGCTTTGCTGCATGGTGCTTCAGATGGGGTCGTAAAATGGTTGAATTTAGTTCAAAAACTCGAGAGCAATTAACAGAAAATGATAAGTTACAGATAGAGAGCGTTATGATTGGATGCTCAACTCAAGATTTTGAGCAGGTTTGTGAAATATTGTCGAAAACAAAAGCTACTTGTGACGATGAAGACATTGACTGGAACGAAATTAACACATCTGAAATGATTGAAAGTCAACTTCGGACTGTTCCATCTCTGAGCAATGCTTATCCTGAACACCTTGCATTGTTAGTAGATATTTGGCGTCAAGCACAAAAACGAGTATTTTCTTACTTTGAACTTTCAGCTGATGCTTACTTTAAATTCCTGCAGCTTATTTGTGCATCAGACTTTATCAATCACAGCGGAGAAAACGCGGTAGTTAATGCTACTTTGAGACTTCTACGTTTGATTGTAAAACACGCAATGGAGTTGCAGACAGTATTAGAATCCGGCTTAGCAAACACACCTACTCAACCTTGGAAAGTAATCATTCCACAGTTATTCTCACGTCTTAACCACCCGGAAACGTACGTGAGGAAATGTGTATCTGATCTCTTGTGCAGATTGGCAGAGGACACACCGCATCTGATCACATTCCCAGCAGTAGTTGGTACAGTGGAAAATGAACAGAATGATCTAATGGAGTTGAATGTTGCAAGATCTTTTATGTCTAATGACGCTGAAAGCGGGGAAGAAGAGAATCTTGACTTAGAAGATGCTGCCAGCGATAAGGTTGTCAATAATGAACTTAATTCTTGTTTCCTAGATATGGTAGAAACACTTGCAAAACAAGCCCCAAAAACGATTCAACAAGTGAAACTGTTAGTCAAAGAATTACAAAGAATCAATTTACTATGGGATGAACTCTGCCTGGGTACATTAGTCCAACATCACTCAGAGTTTACAAAGCGACTTTCGCAATTGGAAAGCGAAGTTGCCAAAGTAAAAAACAATGCACACTTGTCAGCAGAAGATAAAGAAAATCTGATCAAAGAGAAACATCGCATAATTTTTGAGCCAGTCGTTTGTGTGTTGGAGCAACTCTACCAAGTTACTTCGGCGAAACCTGAAACCCCGCATGAAGTGTCTTTCCAAAATAAATTCCTGACTCTCATCACCGACGTGATAGACAAATTGAAGAACCCTGCGAATCCTGATAAACCCCAGGAGTCATGGGCGCCATTCAAACAACTTCAAATAAGACTTCAACTAAAAGTAAATAAAAGAACTTCATACATTTTAAAGATGTCGGACATCAGCCCCGTATTAGCAGAACTTAAAAATACCGTGATAACTATGCCAGGAGTACATACAAACCAAAGAGCTGTTAGAGTCACAATAAAAGCAATTGAAAATACTGTGGCTATTCTGCCAACAAAGACAAGACCAAAGAAATTGGTATTTAACGGGTCAGACGGCAAGCCTTACACGTATTTGTTCAAAGGATTAGAAGACTTGCATTTAGATGAGAGAATAATGCAGCTGCTGTCTATAACAAATACGATGATGGCCAGGGATTCTGAAAATAACGATAATCAAACGTATAGAGCGCGCCATTACTCGGTGATACCTTTAGGTCCCCGATCTGGACTGATCAGCTGGGTAGACAACGTGACACCAATGTTTGCGGTGTACAAACGTTGGCAAAATCGGGAAGCTGCTATGCTATCAGCTAAAACCAATAAGCCTGTTAATATTTTGCGTCCATCAGAGTTATTCTACAACAAGCTTAATCCACTTTTAAAAGAAGCCGGTATATCAACGGATAACAGAAAAGACTGGCCAGTGTCGATCCTAAAGCAAGTTATGCAAGAGTTGGGCGCGGAGACTCCTCGGGATTTACTGTGGAGGGAGTTTTGGTGCAGCAGTGTTAGTCCTGAACAGTGGTGGCAGATAACGCGTCGGTACAGTTACTCGGTGGCCGTGATGAGTACGATAGGTTACATCATCGGGCTCGGTGACAGGCACATGGACAATGTGTTGGTAGACCTCACGTCGGGTGAGGTGGTGCACATAGACTATAACGTGTGTTTCGAGAAGGGCAAGACGCTGCGGGTGCCGGAGAAGGTGCCCTTCAGGATGACGCCCAACATGGTGACAGCGCTGGGCGTGACTGGAATTGAGGTGAGTGTCTTAACGATTACTTCCTTGCTGGTTATCAATTGTACTTTGTTTTGAAATTGTCTTATTCCGTAAAAAAATACTGTATAGTTTTCCAGGTCTTACTTAACGTATAGCTGCTGTTTAAAGTATAGGCTCTCTACAGGGTGGATTATAAGTTAAGCGCATATTCTGCTGAGACATTCTTGCTTGCTTGACAAGGCAACTTTAGCAGTGATCTCGTACATGATGATAATCCGGGATTACGTTGTGCGCAGGTTCTTACTTCGCTAACCTGTTCCCTTGTTCATTATTATTATTATTTATTTATCAAAAAACAAAGTTTGTAAAAAAATCTTAACTTAGAAACTATACCCCGCAAAACCGTTTTCACGGTTTGTCTGTGGGAACGGAACAAACAGAATTACAAACAAGTATATTAGAGCTAATACTTAATTATCACTTTTTGTACTTAAAGTAACTAACGAAATTAACTTAAATCTTAAACATATGGAAAGTTAATGATGGAAATACATGACTTGCAACTTATAAAACTACTTAAGCAATTGCTTATTTTCTCTCCCTTAACCTCAAGGAGTCTGCAAACGACGCTCCTAAGACGCTCATGTCAGCCTTGGGTCTGCTGCGGGCCTGTTGATGACGTGGGAGACTAGTGGACACAAATTAACTTCCTGACTTACGAGCGACCTATTCACAGATTTACCTCTCAGACTTATTTTAGTCGGACCGGTCTAATTATATTTTCTGCATACGGGGTACAGTAAATATCGCAATACTGTAAAAAGTCAAAGAATTCAGAGAACTAGCTCTTAATTACAGCCCGGGTGACGTTGGTCACATTTCGGCGTAACCTCGTTCCTACGAGCCATAGGCAGCTGTCCCACCGCCGACGAAGAAGCGACTAGCTATCAACGATTTTCTCAACCAAGAAATGTAAAGAAGATGGTACGTCCTTTGTAAATAAAAGAGATACATTTATTAATAGTTGATCGCTGACTGTTCACACCGCCGGCTAATACTCGTTTGTCGCAACTACAAGAGATAAGTGTCAAACAGAGTCCTCGCTCAGCGATGCTCGCTTGGCGGGCAGAACACTTGCTGAGAGATTCGTGCTTGATACATACGGATACCAGCGAGTAATCGCTCGTCGCCCACGCGCACTATCTGCTCGTTGCTCGCCAACTCGTTTTTGGTTGCTATCTCTACTCGCTTCTCGTTAATCGCCGGCGGTGGGACAGGTGCCTTATCTAGGCTTTCGCGATCCTCACCAGTTTTCGATGTAGGGCAACACTGATATATTCTGTATGCGTCCAGAGCTTCAAATAATGAGGTTGTGCCCGTAGCTTTAATTATACTGTTATAGGCTCGTCTTGCTTGTATAAAACTAGTGGTACCTACTTATTTTTACCTTTTATCTTTGTTAATATGTATTTTTTCTACGGCATATACCGTAATCTAAATCTTATACGTTTAATTTTTTTTTTGGTCACGGCCCGTTGTATTGTTGGTTAGGTAACGGTCACATTACGATGAATTAATAAAATGAAATTTTACTTGTTTGTTAAACATCATACACGTGTTTTCAATATCGAGTAATTGGATAAAGATAGGGCTATTAATCTAATAGCTCTGTTTGATTGCGCTCAGATTATACCTACAAATTAATGTGGTATTCTCGATACAATATTCAGTTAAGAAATTCATAAAAATGCTAAATATATTGCAACAAAACGAGCGCTGGCATGATTCTCGTCAGTTACTGACCTCTTTAGATTGCACAATACGGACAAACAGGATTATATCAGTGTGATAATTATGTTCTCAACGTTATCAGTCAAACAGTCGTTTCGTTAATTTAGTTAGGTCATTAACTTCATAAATATTTAAAGCAGCTTTCTAAGTTTTAGCTTCGACATTCTGTGACTTCATTTATTTTGCAATTAAGCAAATTATTCAGACAATTGCTTAACTATCTTTGGTAAGGAAACATCTTCGAATTAGCTTATGTAGCGCCATCTATGTTACGGTTTTATTCGTTGTTTCAGTCGGGTACACATTTTATGCCATACGTCACACGTCATGTCATAGATGGCGTTGTAAGTCTTACCCTAGACAAAATTAATGTTTAGTTGATAGGTCTGAGATAAATAAAATACATTATTTACATACTTTAATATTACATAGAACATCTTTTAATTAATATTTATGTTTTAAACATCTTTATTTGACAGAGAACCTCTTATTAAAACATCATTATGGCAGGGAACTCATTATAATCTCTCAATAAAAATTCAACAATAAAGCTTTTAAAAACTTGAGCGTAGATTCGAACAGGTACCTAAATGCGAAAGGGGCACCTATAGTCACTAACAACTTTAAATACTAGAAGCGTTTCACGTTTCCCACAAAACGTCTAATGATCGTTTGTACACTACACTATGTCCGCGCGCGGGCCGGGCGCGGCGGGCCGGTGCACGGGCGTGGGCGCGTCGGGCGCGTACGACGGGTTGGCGTCGCCGCGCTCCGCCTCCACGTAGCCCGCGTTCTCGATGATGCGGCACCGCGCTGTGTCCGCCTCGTGCTCCATGTACAGCAGGCGCGCCGGCCGCCCGCCGCCGAGGCTCGACAGCGCGCCCGGTGCGCTGGACCGGGTTATAGAACCTTCGCGAAGCGCCACTGAGCCTCGCTTCCTCTCCGGGGCGGGTGAACCTCGATACTCCGACGTGTCGGGTCTCTTGCATCGCAGTAGTTTAGCGAAGGCGGCGCGGAAGCCCGCGTTCTTCCACGCGTAGATGAGAGGGTTGATGCCCGAGTTGGACATGGCCAGGGATGACGTGACCCGGTACGCTATGTGCTTGTGCAGCGGCATCATGGGCAACGTCTGGGCACATGCCACCACCACGAACGGCATCCAACATATTGAGAATGACCCTAGCACAAGCAGCACCACCTGCGAAAACATTATGGCGAGTTAATGTCAAGTTTTGGAACCAGTTGTTTTTAGATAACGTTGATGTCACGGTTCTGGAAATTGCGGAAATTGTATGATACAATATTTATGTAGTTAGTTGAAATAATGCATTCGTCCCTCGACGGAATAAGAACACTTGGTAATATAACAAATTGATGTCATGGCAATCGCGATACAATAATATTACAAACTAATCACGAAATAAGCCATTTTTTTTACGAGATAAGCGATTACTCTATTAATAATGTACTGAAAACTTCCTTGTAAAGTATTTAGAAATGCGATGGATTTAGCAGTAATTAAAATAAGCAAACTAGATTTTAAGTATAACGCGTTTTGGATTAATTTGCGGATTTTTATTAGGTTGCTTAGTATTACTGTCTTTTATTAACAAGCAGAAAGGGAAAGAGGCGGAATCGTTCGGAGGTGTCAAACTAGATACACGTCTTTCTCTGTATCAATCAATCAATCAACTCAGCCTATCGCAGTCCACTGCAGGCTGCACCACAACTTTGTCCTCCGCCTCATGTTTCTCTGTATAAGACGGCATAATTTGAAGTATCCTGCCTCATGCATGACAGATTTTCTAAACTCATATTTTATTTCTTACTGATTTAAAATCTCTTTATTTCTTGCATTTCTACACCTAATTTGGAAATTCTTCAACCGTGTTTTTTAAGGTAATTAATAGTTGTCTCTGCATCACCCAAAAGGTTGATTAATAAAAACTGCCTATGACACTAAGTCCACCACTGTACATTTGTGTGCTTGAAGTATAAAATAAATAAATAGGATTGGTCATGTCACCTGTATGCTCTTCCAATCGTTGGCCCCGGTTGGGCAGCAGGTGTTGGCTCTCATGCGCCGCGCGTGGCAGGTAGCCTCCCGCCATATCCGCCAGTACAGGATGAACATGACCATCCAGATGAGAGAGAACATCGGCGCCAGGATGCTGGTCGTGTACTTCGTCGGCACCACCTGCAACATTTGTAACAATTCGGTTAAAGCATTTGTAGTTAACTGAAGCATTTTCTCTTTCGTCTTCGACTTTTTTTTACTGCTGAGAACACGTAAACGACACGTCTGCATTTCTCCGAGGTTTTAATAAATGTGGTACAATAAACAGTTTTCTCTGATCCCCGAGATAAGAAGCCAATACGAGTGGAATTGCCAGATAGCATTTCCAGATTGTTTGGAATACGTATTGACTCAGCTTTGACGGCCCAATATCTATATTAACAGTACTTAAATATAGATTGAGGATAATGAAGTAATCGCACGTTAGCAATATTTGCTCATGTATATTAAATATTCGTTTTATTTTATTTTATTTGCTCAACAAACAGAACTATATGAGCTAATATTTGAGGGTTAAAAAAACTGGTATATTTACCGAAGTCGTATCCGCATGTTAGTTTTCACGACTGTGTTTAGCAGTACTTAGTTCAAAGATTAAAGTTACATTTCTTTATTTACCTCGAATTTGCGGTATTTTATATCTCATCTGAACATTCCGGTTTTAAATAACTTTGGTAGGTAATTAACTTTATCTGTGAACCAGATCTACAGGGTGGTTGATAGAAGGAACGACATATTTTTTTGAGGGATTGTGGATGTCATTTGCTAGCACAAAACTGTTTTATTTTTCATTTTAATTATGTTTTTAACCGACTTCAAAAAAAGGAGGAGGTTCTCAATTCGCCTGTATGTTTTTTTTTTTTTTTTTTTTTTTTTTTTTTTTTTATGTGTGTTAGCTCATAACTCTTTCCTGGGTGAACCGATTTGGATGATTCTTTTTTTGTTAGAAAGGACATACCTCAAGGGTGGTCCCATGATAAGGAAACCAGGATCTGATGATGGAATCCCGGAGAAATCGAGGGGAACCTTCGAAAATCGTAGGAGCGCCTAGTGCGTTTGTTAATTTTTTCATTAAGTATTTTGAAGAACTACAATTTAATGAAGGTCTGGGATCGATCTGATGATGGAGCCGAAAGACAGTCGAGGGAATTCCTCAATGATTTACAGCAGGTACCTTGTGTTTGGGCTTGATTACTTTGTATTTATGAGAACTTTGCACCTGAGGGGTTGTGACTGTCATAAGGGGTCTGATGATGAAGACGAAGGACAGTTAAAAGCACTCCTCAACGGTTTACAGTAGCTACTTTGTGATTCGAATTAATTCATTTATATTGATGAGAACTTTGCACCCATATGAGTTATAAGTGCCATTACAGGTCTGATGATGGAGACCATAGACAGTTGAAGGAATTCCTCAACGATTTACGGCAGTTACCTTGTGTTTGGGCTTGATTAATTTGTATTGATGAGAACTTTACACGTAGATGGGTTGTGACTGTCATTAGGGGTCTGATGATGAAGACGAAGGACAGTTAAGGGAACTCCTCAACGGTTTACAGTAGCTACCTTGTGATTCGACTTAATTCATTTATATTGATGAGAACTTTGCACCCATATGGGTTATAAGTGCCATTACAGGTCTGATGATGGAGACCATAGACAGTCGAGGGAATTCCTCAACAATTTACAGCAGTTACCTTTTGTTGGGCTTACTTCATACGGTTCAATATTCCAAAATATTCAGGTCGTACAAAAATAATACCCAATTAAGATTGAACTTTTTCATAGGGCAACCACTACCTACTAGTCATGCTGATGCGTCAATTTGAGACTGAATTTAAGTTGCGTAATCGCGTCATCTCTAGCAATGCTCTTTCGTTGGTTGCTAAGCAATTTATGCTTGTCACAATGCATATGGTGAAATGGAGCTGATGGTGGCTTCACCATCAGCTCCAGTTCTTCTGGTTTTTACCAAGGGAGTCCTCAACAATAAACTCCTCAATTCCTTGCATCGGGAAACGAAATATTTTGTAAAAGGTGATGAGCAGTTGACATTAGGCTATTGTAACTGCGATACATTATTGTCTAACCCACTAAAAAGTGAAAAATAAAAACTTTTTGACAAAAAAAACAACCGACTTCCAAAAAATACACTACAAAGTGAAAAATAACTTTAATTTCGGAAGTCGGTGGCAAAAAACTAAAATAAAGATCCAAAGACACCGACTTCCGAAATTAAAGTTATTTTTCACTTTGTAGTGTATTTTTTGGAAGTCGGTTGTTTTTTTTGTCAAAAAGTTTTTTAAAATTGAAATTGTTCATACCTTACACAATTTTAAGACTTTAGAAGCGCACAAGTCATTTTATAGAACCAATTGTACATACATTGCATACACATGTACCTACATTACAGATAACACCAAAAATTATTGCGTTCTTTTACAACCACTACCAAAAAGTTGTGACAACATTTCGCGCGATAGCAAAATATCATATTATTATCTCAATTACCTACCTACACTTAAGACATAGGTTTTATGGGTGAAAACTAGGATATGACGCTCGATATTATATCCCTAAGAAAATTGTGTCGGTCTTTCTACCAAACAACCTGTATATCATCGAAAGGCAGCATGTTTATTGACCACTTAATGTAATGTTTACTAATAATGGCACCGGTCCAAAAACTTTCTCAGTTACTGTAATAGAAATGATTCTAGCGCCGAATATTATTTCAATGTGCCTGAACTGTTGTAACTTTCTCGTATTAATGTCTTCTGTCTTTATTTCTTCGTGCATAATATCAAACAGCAATATATTCTGTATGTGTGGTTACATTAATACACTAATGTATGAGAGAGCTCCTCGGGCGAACAAGTACGTACTGGTTAACAAGATATGCTTCCCAGAAACAACTATTAACTATTTATGTTGTAGTGGGTTTGCGGAGCACGCCTCAAGAATACCATTTCTTTTCACTATGAATTTCGGATAATGTTCTCTTATTACTGAATGTGTTGACAGAGTGTTTATCCCTGGAGATATTTATATGCTTTATACTCGCAGGCAATATAAAGGTTAGCATGTTCAGATTCTATAACAAGCGATATCATGTTTTATGGTGCTTTTAGATGTCTAGAGGACGCTGAATGTCATGAAACTGCCATTCATCTTCGTATCCATATGATAAGCACCCACCTTAAGGTATAACAAAGCATAGTATGTTATGAGGGATTATCGTGTGCGGTTGTATTTCAGTATAATTAAAATGGAAAATCTGCTCTGACTTTTGCACGTATGTGGATTTATTGCCCTTCCTTAAGTTTAGAAGACCCTCTTTGACCTCTTAAGGGTAGGACGTGTCTTCTAAGGCCGTCCGCGTACATACCATGTTCATCTCGCACGCGACGCCTTCGTGCCAGTCGTTCCAGAACACGGGGATGCAGCTGATGCAGACGGCCACCGACCACGTGAAGCTCATCATGAGGCGCGTCACCAGCTTCGTCATGTACCGGCTGTAGTGCAGCGGGTGCACTATCGCTATGTACCTGGAAATATAAACCATTCAAATTAATAAAACAATGGGCGGAAAAAACAAAATTGCACTAGAGTTATATACTTATAAGTCGGTTTATTCTCAAAAAGCAGCACAGAAAACAGTTTATAATTCCATATTCAAGTTCACATGGCGTGACAACACCACGACATTGAAGTTTGTATTTTAGTGAAAAGATTTCTTTGAAATAAAAATATTAAACGGAGGGCATTCCGCTTACCTGTCTACAGCTATCGCTATGATGTTGTAAATGGACGCCAGACACGCTAGGATGATGAGGATGAAGCGCATCAGACACGACCACTTGATTGTGCCGAAGTCATCGTTTAGGTAGAAGACCAAATGGTAGGGCAACGTTAGCCCCACCATTAGATCCGATATGGCCAGGTTGAGCACGAACTGGTTGGACACGAGCGACGACAGCCGCCGACTCATGGTCACCGCCAGGATCGTCAGCGTGTTCCCGCTTACGATCAGCAGCATTAGTGAGCCGTCCACGATGCTCCATCCCCAGTGGTTGTAGACGTTCGTACTCGCCCTCTCTTCGGTCGCGTTCCACCCCAAGTCGCTATCATTCCCGAATACAACGTCCATACCATCGCTGGTCGCGGACGCCAGCGCCCCCCACTCCGAGTAGTCCGACGTCGTGGTACAACTCACGTACACATGCTCTTAACTGTTACCCTCACCCGTCACTCGCGATACACTTGATAATTTCACAGAGGTCTTTTCCCGTTTGCACTTGTCGCACATTTTATTTGCACTATATTGTTGATTCTGAACACCTGGAACAAAGTGTAGATATTAGTCGAGTTAGTATTTAGGGCATGTGCTGTGCGAGGTGCACGTGTGACGGGGTCCTTGTAAATGCATAGCGGCGTACCCAAGTAATGCATAGCGGCGGTGTGAGGCGCTCAGTATGCAGGGGCGCGTCGCCACAGAAATTAGTCGCCAGGACCGCCCCACTTCGCACGCCTCTATAAATCATATTATCAACTTTTTTCCAAGGGATGGCCTGCTGGAGCGTCGCAAGTTGCGGCTCCCGCTGCTGCCGCTGAATTATTTATGTTGCACAGTGTGAGACGAACCCTGTCTGTCTGCGCCCTAATCGATTACCGTGCCGCTATAAATGAATTATTTCCAGACGTCGAAGGCCACATGGCTCATAAACTCGCGACTGCTTCGTAACAATTATAATCGGTAATGTTTGAAGGTAGCGTCCTTCAGCGGCAGGTTACTAATTCATATGCAGCTCCGTCAAGTTGGAAGCTCAATAATTGATTCTGAACACCGAGTGCGACTGATTTTTGGGTATGGAACGAACGAGTGCTTTCAAACGTGCAAAGTTCAGCACTGGAGCAATGTGTATTGGAAATGGAGACGCTCGTAGTTGAAAGTAGTAAAACTGCAGAAAGAGCTCGAGATTGTTTGCGTTAAACAAGTTTGTATTCAATTATAAATAGGTGTAGGTTACACAATTTTCCTCTTTAAACTCGCACTAGATTAATATCAAGCAGATAGAAGTTCCTGGATTACAACGATAAGACGGGGGTGAGGAGAAGCGATTATTTTTAAATAAACAAAAAATGGCCCTTTTTCTGCTTCTTATAAATTAATTCAGTGGGCGGATTGTTTGTCGATGAAATATTTAGCTCAGCTGGAACTGACAACGTCAATTATATTCGACTCATCTGGACCAAGCGGCGACACAAACATCTGAATTCTGAATTACAAACAGGCACGGATCAAAACACTTTGCAGACTCCATTAATTTTAATCCATCAACACCATTTTGCTCATCTGCTGTCGTTAATCTACTTTCATAAAGATAAATTGGTTGTTGAGGATTTACTAAAGATTGCTAAATCTTAACAGAAAAGTTTGAATAGAAATTAATAAAATCTGTTAAATAAATGTTTATAATTGAACATTAATAAATAAAGTATTAATCAACGTGCCATCCGAATCTGAAATATCTTTTTTAATGCGTTTGAGTATTAAAAGTATAAAATTATAGCGGGACCATTTATTTCGATTTCGTTTAAGTGGAATCGGTGCCGGCGTTCATTTGAGGACAATTTATGTTCGGACAAATAACGAAGTAGCTACGCGGTAGTATGCATACATTTCCAGAGATGCGGAAACGGCTTTAGGTTTTTTTTTTACGGAATTGGCCTTCCTTACGCAGATTTCAAAGTTCGACTGCCTTAGTACGATAATTCATTGGCATTTATTAATAAAATGATCAATTTGGTATCGAGATTGGGTATCGTATCTCGGTTTGGTGTCATTGATAGACGCTTTAATAAAATAAGAGAGCAGTGAGCCTCATCAAAATCAGATTGCGATGTGACAGAACGATCGTTGCTACGTAATTGCTCAGTAAAGCCAAACGAAGTTTTGATGAATGAAATGTCAAAAGTGGTTTTACAATTTGGTTGCATGCCTTTGTGTGGCAACGAGGTCGGATACCAGATAGCAATTTGTAACGCGATGATTTCGACGGCCCGATTGGATGGATGTATTCACGTGTGATTCTGGCGCGAGTTCGTACGCGTGTCGGCGAATTGTAGCCTACGTATTGGATTAGTTTGTAGCGTTAAATTATTTATGGATATCTCCGAGAATACGTTAATGCTTTTAGCCTAGTGTTTTGATTCGATGCTCTCGTTTTGTTGTGCTTCATGAGTATGAATAATTAAATTTAAATCTGCTTCTTAAGGCGCGTCTATTTCAGAAAATATTTAATAGTAATATTCACCTTGTTACTCGGCTTCAATAATGCCGTAATTAAACCCAAAGTCTTGTTGATTAAAGTCCCGTTGTCTTAGAATTTGGAAAGGAAAAATTCTAATGAAATATTGATTAATTAAACAACAACGTTTACTTACGCAACTCGGTACGCAAACACCAAAGTTCTAACGAAGCCATAAACTGGATAACTGTTACGTATTACAACTAGGTAGGTAGGTAGGTAGTTCAAAATACCAACTGTTTAATGTTGGTTGGTGTTGGTTGGTTGGTATGTTGGTTGTTGGTGTTTGTTGTTGCTGTTGGTTGGTTGGTTGGTGTTGTTGGTTGTTGTTGTTGTGTGTGTGTTGTGTGTTTGTTTGTGTGTGTGTGTGTCAAAATAGACAATGTAGATGAAACAAATATGTTAGTAGCCGTCGTCCATATACATAGATGCGTGATTGATGTAGTATTCTGGTCACAGGCGCACAGGGTTACTAGAATGCCCTTTTGCCAATGCCTAGTGCATTAGCATGCACTACGATCACCGTGACTAATGTCGTTTGTCTATGCTACGCTCACAGCCCCGGCTTGCGGACTCTCGATTATGATCGCTTTGGTCTGATCGCTCCTGATGCTGGCCACACCTCCCACTCTACAGCTAATGTCGGTAAACAACGCTTAGGGTATCGATGCTGATACTTGTGTGTTTATCTACATAAGAGCAATAGGCACACGAAAGTGTTATTAGAAGCTGTATGATAAGTTCAAAAGTGGCAATAACCGAAGCCGTAACAGTTTTTTTCTCCAATATAAGTTTATTGGAAGATACGTGTGGACCTAAGGACCACTTTTTATTTCTATAGCTTTCGAGCTTTGGACCTAAAGTCTTTGGGCTTTATACGTTATGGTCACTCAACTGAATTGAGATTATCATAAAACGGTTTTTTTTTTCAAAAACTATCTCATGATCAGGAAACAGACATAGAATAATTATTCTAAAGTGACGTGTTCTAATGCGAGCCCCCGCGTTGATTGAGCTGTTTTACAGCCGTGTTTGTGAATATCAAGCTATTTGGCGCCAATCGCCATATTGATCACACCTAACAACTCACTCCACTCGCGGTACTACTCCTCGTAATTTATTAACTAACACTGAAGCTACCTTGTGTTACCTCCTGTGAGCTGAATTGGGGAAGGAAAATTAAATTGAAATAATGTGTAACATTCGGGAAATAGATCACTAGCATTCTATTATTGAAAGAAGGTACGTGCTTATTATTCTTGGTATTCTAAAAATGTAAACACAAGGACGGCACAAACGTAATTAAATAACATAACACTTTGAAGCAGTAGAGTCACTCGCATTCTATTAACCTACTCGACTGGTCGTACCGTAATTGAATATCGGAAAATAACACTGTTATGTGACACTGAAAAAAGTTAATCGAGAAATCAGTAGAAAGTGTTAGTTCAGTAATTGGTCTCGATTCACAAATATTTTTCTGTTTATATCTACGATCGTCCTTTACGTAATGTAGCGTGCGAGCGTCGCGTGCGACCTCTGCAGTTCGATTACTAACTAATGTAACTATTTTAATTGTTAAATTTTTCGTATATTTCGATTTCAATGAATGTTAGTTTTTTCTTTGTAGTGAGAAAGTACGAGTGAATTTATATGTAGAAATAACGAACGACGCATAACTATTACTGACGTTCGGAAACGTTACGGAAACAAAGTTAGAATAAATGTTTTTCCAAATATAATAAACGTACGTATGTTTAACGTATATCTGCAACATAACATGCTTTGTCGCTGTTCAATTGCATGAAACGGTATCTACTGATTCGGATATCAAGAGAATGTCTATTAAATAATGTAACAACGTTTTAAACAAATAAAACAACGTCTGACACTTACCGGTTACTTTACTAGCCCCGGAGATATCGACAACTATTAAACAAATAAAACAACGTCTGACACTTACCGGTTACTTTACTAGCCCCGGAGATATCGACAACTATTAAACAAATAAAACAACGTCTGACACTTACCGGTTACTTTACTAGCCCCGGAGATATCGACAACTATTAAACAAATAAAACAACGTCTGACACTTACCGGTTACTTTACTAGCCCCGGAGATATCGACAACTATTAAACAAATAAAACAACGTCTGACACTTACCGGTTACTTTACTAGCCCCGGAGATATCGACAACTATTAAACAAATAAAACAACGTCTGACACTTACCGGTTACTTTACTAGCCCCGGAGATATCGACAACTATTAAACAAATAAAACAACGTCTGACACTTACCGGTTACTTTACTAGCCCCGGAGATATCGACAACTATTAAACAAATAAAACAACGTCTGACACTTACCGGTTACTTTACTAGCCCCGGAGATATCGACAACTATTAAACAAATAAAACAACGTCTGACACTTACCGGTTACTTTACTAGCCCCGGAGATATCGACAACTATTAAAACGTGCAATCTCAATCACTCTCGCCGAATAGATGTTGTAAATCCAAAGAACTCCCGAGACAGAAAATACCACAAACATAGGTCTTGGGTAAACTCTCATTTGATTCGGCAAAGGTCAAAAATGAAGACAAATGGCCCGGCTATTACTGGCCACAATTCAATCAAGACAGCAATATGCTTTCTATTACAGTTGTACTATGTAGCCGGTCAGAGCAGCCAATATGTTTGGAAGTAAACATTCAGAGGTTGCAGACTATGATTCTGTGCTGGTACATTTGTGATCTTTGATTTACTACAGCGTTATCAAATGACGTGGATAGAGGTCGCGCGATAACGTTGACTTCTGTGACTCATTGATTACTTGTTATTAGTAGTCACAATCGTATGTAAAAGAATTTCCTCTAGCCGTTTTTACATAAATGTTACAGCGCCCAATATCGTACCAGACGAGCACAAACATTCTTTTAAGAATTGTGTTGTGTAACACAGTATAATACCACGGACTAAGAAAGTTTCGTGACGACATTGTTCGCGTTCCGAAGAGCGCGCAGAAACGAAAATGTCCGTTTTATTGGAGAATCTCGCTTGTCAAATAACTTTTTTTTTATACTCGTACTTGCCGGTTCCAGCTTCATTTGAACGCCTGCAAACTTTATCACATAATCCTTCTAAATTACACGAAATGTTTAATAGAACGGGTGCCCTCGAAAGTATGAACTCATTACTTCGTAAGTACTTCAGAAATAATGTTACGAAGTTGTGGACGACCGCAACAGTGGATTCTCTGAAGCCAACGTCTACGAGTAAGGAAAAACTTCTATCCAATTTTCATTAATGTTCTGCCGAATTAAATTTACGGTTTAATTGCGTGATAGAAGTGAATGGCGGAATGGAATAAACTTGAAAATAAAAACGGTAGCGGAGTCGCGCTGGCCTCGATAAAAATATAGGACGTTGTCCCCAGAACGTGAGGAGCTGTAACAGGAGCTCCGAAGTGCTGGAACTTATCAGCGACAGAGGAAAGCACCGCCGCGCGCCGCGAGCTCCCGGACTATTACTGATACAAGTCACGATTACAACTACTCATATTTTCCGCCGCACGTGAACATTGCGAACAAACAGAGAAAGTAACCGAACATGTGGATGGTACAATGTCCATTTGTCCAAAGTCAGATGTACCTACCTACAGTCGAGGCCGAGAGGAACACATAATATGGCCGCTTCGTTAAAGACGGAATAACCACAAAAATTACGAAATTATTGATTCGGTGAGCGCTTTAGAATTGCGAAAACTCTTAAATAAGCACCGGGCACCGGCTCAATGCGTGCAAATATACGAAATCTGAGTATTAGTGACGTCAGTTATATCCTTAAAGCTGTTTGACAGAAGGTTGTCGTTACGACATCATGAGTGCAAAGAACTGCCCAAAAGTAATATCTACTCGCCAAATAAACATGACACAATTATCGAAACAAAACAATGACCTTAATGTAATATTTTGAAGACTTTGGACTAGCAGACATCTGATATAGATTGTCTCCAGAAGCCCGTATTTTCCTCACCAGTGAAAACAAAAGCCAAATTAAGAAGCTTTTTTTCTGGAACTCAATTAAAAAGTCCTTTGACTAAAGCCTAGTTCGGGACTTTGGAATTTGAAAAGAAAATGTCCAAATTGATTATTCAACTATTGGCAGAGGATACAGCTAGTGCCCTAAGGCATTTTTTGTCATGGAGTTATATTTTATACGTTATCGTTATCTTGATGATCGCTCGGCGGGTGACTATGGCGGTTCCCATATGATGGACTGTTTTGCATGGAGCAAGTGCGGCCATCGCTCATGCCCACCATGGACTAGGGTGAACGAAAGGTCGTCGGCCGGCGAATAAACCTTCGCCCTTTCATAAACCCTGTTTCAGTACAGTTATTAGATTTTGTATTTTTAAGATATCATAACGTAATATCTAAATTGGTAGCTGAAAGTTAATTTTCGTTTTGCTGCGGTTGTTTTACGGTACCTACGTTTGAAGTCACGTCAGCAAAACTTTGTTTACATTTAAAATTTGAATTTAGATAACCTGAGAGGGCTTTTGGTATTTTATTTAAAGAAGCATCAAATTATATTTAAAATTGGGGCTAAACGAATTGCCGCTCACATAAAAAAGCTTCTAAAACATTTGTACCTTTTTAGGGAACAAAAACAAACCCCAATCAAATTAACAAGTCACTTAGCAAACAGGAAACTATCTGAGAGACATTCCGGGACTTCGAGTTTGTCACTCTGATTACTGCTAACATTTAAGTGTTCTTAGTGTGAGGTGATGTCGAGGTTTCTCTCAACATGTTTCTCGATACATTCAATAGGTGTACAGTAGAAGGGCGTTGCGAGTGAATCTGTCAACATCAGCCATCTTTGATTGCCAATGTTTATTGAACTACGAACTACGTTTGCAGTTTCGTTGCAGAATTTAGGTTGAATTGAAAGTAATGAACTCGAAAGTTGTAGCAAAGTTTAGCTAAGTTCAATTTCGCAAATGTTTGAAAATATACTGCCAGTATATTTTCCACAAATTTTTGGTCGTAGCTAATATCTTGTTATCACGTTCTCGTATCATGAAGATACACCTACCCGTCTCATATTACATGGGTTAACTTTTTAATAACAAACGCCAAGCGACGATAAATCAATTTATAAACGCGATTGAACGGGGAAGCTTAATAGTCTTTAAAGATGCTTCACATCGGCGCGCCTCAATGGCCCGCGTCCTAATTGGCCGGTGATCTCAGTTCCGCCATCGTGTGACAGGCGACATCTCACACGTTACCACGTTACGTAGGGTTTAGCGGCTCTTTTCATTAAGATCGCTTAATTGATTAGATGTGAGCCGCTAATTCCCGTTAATTTGCTTACTTTAAACACTTAAACACAATCAATTTAGTGTCTGTGTTTTCTGTGGTACAGTTATGGTCGCGCTAGTCGCGGAAAATTTTGAACTTAATACCATTTTCGGTGGTTATTAAAACACAAAACACAGACACTAAATTGAGTGTGTTTAAGTGTTTAAAGTAACCTTAATAGGTAAACATTATCGAAGGCGAACTTGGGTAACTATTAGGGAAGATGTATTACTTTGTTTTATAAAAAGCGTCTATTAACTGTTAACTCTATTTAACTCTTCGGAATTGTCTAATAAAACATTGTTTTTCCTTCCGTCAAAACCCATGTATACAACATACTTGGAAACAAAATAGTCGATTTTGGCCTTTGAGCCAAAGTAGGTTATAACTTCGTTTGATCATAACGGACCTGACGAATCCTTCTGGTGTCAAATATAATTACGAGTTTTATTTCCACGGTCCGATATAAAGCAATTTAGAACAGATACGTTTGGCACAAGTCTCTGCTCTTGGGAGCTTATAGGAAATTGCGTTAACACCCCCGAGACGGCAACGCGAATCTTTTGTTTGTAGATATAGTACGCTTCGTTAATTCCGAAACAAATTGACAAAACATCAAAGAGGGTCCGGTTGTTTTCCTTTGATGTGCAGATCTCACCGTAAGACGTCAGTAGGTCGAAAAATAATTCACACAATCAGGACATAGTTCTGCGTAGTACCTAATGGACAAGATAACTGATTGAAGTACCGATAATGTGTTTATCTGAATTTTATTAGGTCATCTACGAGATGAAAACGAATATATTTTAATATTTTCTGCTAACGTCACTTGTACATAAAGTTGTTTTTACACAATTGTGGTGTCTGAATAGAGTGCATAAAATAATTTCCAACTAAAGTTTCTTTTTTACAATTATGGCTGAGGAAAATGTTTTCTTGACTACTTTTTCTCATTACTAATCTCCTAAAAGATTTTATGTTCTTGACAATAACAGTGGTCCCAGCCGGGTGACTGTGGTACCCTTTCAGATCCACCGCCATCTTTATTATAGTGATAAAAGTTACATTGTGTGTTAAGGGTGCGCCGGTCAATGTGTACGTTAGTCTGAAAGCAAATAACCTTGTGATGGACAGCGTTTAAGAAAGCTTTTTATTGTATTAACTCTTATAATAGACGCTTTTAATCTTTTGTTGAGACAACAATTTTGCCATTAACATTTTGGCGTGATTAATTGATTCTTCTAAATTAAAAGAATTCACTTCGCCGCCGCCAGGATAAAGCTTGTGAATGCCTACGAAGAATGTATGTTTCTGTAGCTGTACATTGTACAGACCTTCGTTCTTATCGAGCCCCTTTTTATTGAAGTCTGCCGCACACGCGTCATATGGCGCTGATGGATACAAAAGGTTCGCCTTTCTTTATTAAGCGAAAGTTCCTCATCTGGAAGTTTATCTAGATTTGGTTTTGTTTATAGATTTAGAACGTTGTTTTCTGAGTTCTACTAAATAACTAAACAAGGCACCGTGTAACTCAAAGGTGCTGCGATATTTTATTCATAAGTTTCATTGTTTCTTGAGTGAAGTTCGCTTTGTTGAGAGTTGTTCTGTTGTTGTGCGGCGAGCTAACACAATGTACGGCTAAATATTTTATAATGGCGGCTTGTTCTTGAATTAAATTACACGCCACTGTTGTACCCTTGAACTCAACAAACTGCCTTGACTTGGTGGTTCACATGCTATTTTTATTATTGATGGATTTCGTGCAATAGAGCTTCCGGTTTAATTTTCGTAATTAATTTATTACTAACCAATTGTTAGAAAAGAGTAAGTAAACAAGCAAGTAACAAGCAAGCAAGCAAGTACAAGCAAGTATTAGTTTGTTGTGAAGCACGACTCAATAGAGCTTTCCTTAATATTGTGCTTGAAATATTTAGTCATAAAACAACTCCATTGCAGATTGCACACAAATTATGAAATAGTTTCGTATTATCTAACTGTTGTTGGTGATAGGTGCAGATGCGTAGGTAACACATGTTGATTTAGTGTTGCAGTTAAAATTAGTAGGAAATACCTGGTATTGGTGCATAGCATTGCTAGGTCCAATGACTTTGTTCTAGTAACAGACTTTTGTACAATGGCCAGAGCTTTTATATAGAAAAAGGTACGATCATAAAACAAACTACTTGAGGGTGTAACACTGGTCATTATCCGCACCGTTACAGTCAGCACAAAAGATCAGTTGGACTTTGTGTGAATGTGGTCGTATTGTGGAGTAGGCCGCATCAGATAGCTCTTAGGTACGTTTCATTAAAACTTTACTGTTTGTCTAACTTACTGTCCATTAAGTTGTTCGTTACCCTTTCTATCTTCTGTGATCTAAGTTACTTATTTCATGTCTACTGCTCATAAATCTCCAGCTATAATTTAATAATTAAAACGTTATTTGACATACAAATATTGATGTTTATCAACCTGTACTATAGTGCCGTGCGTAACGACATTACCCGCCCGCGTTGCCCAAATTACCCGAAATGACCAGCTGCGTTTAATTGCTATAACATTAACTTTTATTTTATAATGAAACAGCGCCAATTTCACCCTTAACAAATTGTGGATGTATTGTTTAGGAACGACCAGTGTTTGTCGTACTCTGAGGGGTTTAACGATAAGATGGGTGAACTGAGTTACCTAGTATCATCTTCGATAGATTAAACTGATCATACAGTGTTCCTAACCTAAAACTCAGGGGATAATAGTACACTGAAGCATTTAAAACATTCCTATATTGTTTGTAAAGTGTACTAGCCAAGAACGATTTCAAAGCCCCGAGAAGCTACTATGATAGATTGTCGAGAAACTTTTTTCAAATTGTTTAGGTCAAATTCCAGGGCTAGGCGATATGAATTTGCCGAACTGTCGGCGATATGTCTAGCTGAGATCGAAATTAACGATTCAGCTTCACAAATTGAAGTTTTGCTATCCCACGCATATATCAGGAGGAAGATTTTTAAGAGTTAATGTTCTTAGATAGGTAAAAGGATGGTTATGTAGGTAGTTCATCCATCACTCTCTTTTCTTCTTGGGTGTATGTAGATAAAGATCCAAGATCCTCTTTCTCAGCAAGTCATCTCTACTTTCGCTAACTTCTACAATTATTAGCTTAGGCCCACTTGCGCGTTCATGGGTTAACCTAAATGACTCGAAGTTAACCTAATAATTCATCTTGCGCTACCAAGAGTTACAGGTAAACCTAGACTTAAACCTTTAAATATTCAACTCACTGTTGTGAGAGAGTTAAGTCGCTAAACTCTGGGTTAGTGTTAGTAACGACAAAATAAATTGCCGTTTTGAGGTACTGCTGATAACTTATGTTGTATTTCATTATATTGTTCGACGTTGCAGTAAGTGAACATTCGGTAATATTATATATCAGCAGGCAATACTTATATCCACCAACTCATTTAAAAATAAATACAAATTATAAAAAAAAAAAAACCTTATCTATACAATACGATTAAAATAAAATGTTATGTTATAAAATTCAAAGGCAAGAAAGTATTACGTATCGTAATGTAGTGTAAAAGAGATGGGTATACAATTTCCGTTCATTGTTCGGTAATTAATTTTCGTCGGATTTCATATCAGGGCACAGACATTGCAATTCTATTTTGTTTCCTTCATTGAATTGCAATGTTCCCAAATGAAAAAAACACTATGTCAGGTTAACTAAACCGGTGTTACTTTTCAGTGGCGCAACACGTAATAAGAGTTAAAATGTTAATTACTTAACTTCGAGTTTACGAACTGTACATTTATTCATTTAACCCGACTAAACGTGCAAGTGGGCGTTAATCAGATTTTAATTTGCTTTGTATCTTGTTCAAAGAGCTCTTGTGAGCTTTGCGCTCTCTACAAACATGAATACTAAGTACATGTGCTACTTGAAACGTATTATCATTATGATCTTATCGATATTAATCTATTATTATCGACGTTATTATCTATTCAATAGTATTTCCTTAGCAATTTTTTTTATCATGTTCATGAGTTATGATGAGTACGCCTGTAGCCGTATATTATAAGTTGTTATTCATAAAGTTTGGTACAGATAAGCTTGTAGGGCGGGCGGCGTGAGCCTGCTTGTTGCGACAATTTTTTGGAGATTTATTCCACGATAAAAGGATTTTTATTTTATTTTAAGCTCGTCCCAGATAGTAATTTGTAAAATGTAACATATAAATCGACCAATTTTCTATCACAAAATACTCAGATTACGTGTCGATGAAATAAATTTCGCTCGTAAAATGTCGTCTGAATTTTCAATCGAAGTGTCAATTTTGTATCGATTGTTCATTTTTCTCTATCCATTGGAAGAGTCGGCACAGAATTCAATCATAGACTGGTCGTAAGCGTCCAATCCTGAACTGTTAGTGTTCTCTGTTGATCTACTGGATAATGGGTTTTCGACCCCCACCCCACAGATATTGGCTATTTCTCTCATCAAATTGACAGTGAACGCATCTTCGATCTTTATCGTATATATCGGGTATGCAGGTTTCCCTTCCTATGGTTTCACGTTGTATCTGTGTTATTTAAATATTTTCGTTTATATCTGACTCATAAAAGTAATCGTACTTCGCCGGTGTAATAAATAACTTATATCTTCTAATTGATTCCTAATGTTTGGTAGGTACGATAAAAACAGCTTACTCATGTTATATGGTTTTTCCATCCATATCAGCATTAGAATGGATAAGATATTATTTGATGTCAAAATATATGAAAGATATATCCAACGTGAGAGTATGTTTGTCACTCGGATCACGTAAAGTAAAATCAAGTGAAATGTTGAGTCATGACTGACCTCTGGGGAGCAGACCCTTCTCACACATTTATTTGACTTCATAACCCTGTGAAATTATAATGGATGTACTCTGTAATCAAAATTGCCGGCATTCTATACGTAGGTGGTAATCATCGCACCTTAAATGGTTTCTGTAAAGATTTATGTGTACCTATTGTTGAAAAAAATTGTTTATTGCTTAGGGCGCCTACTGCCGAAAATATACGGCGAGACTAACTCTGCGTAAATTGGATCTGATCAATGTTTATTGCCCCTGAAAACTCCTTGGCTCTATATTTTCATGCAATGAAATGGTAGTTACGATACATGTTTACGAGGCGGTACTATGTAAAGCGAGTGCGGTCAACGCACGAGTCATGACGCTACAGTACATCTGAAATTATACGAGGTCATACAGAAAGCTGCCCCTAGGGCAATATTGATGTAGGCCGTCCGGTGTAATGGAATAGATAATTCGAAGCTTCTTATCGACCGTTGAGCCTCAGTTGACGCTTTTCGCATTTTTTGCGTCATATTTTCCTTTAGTTTATTCTTAAGTAGGAGAGCCTTTGGCGGTCTCACGATCCGGAATTTGATACTTTACTGGTCTAGTATTTCTAGAGGAGAATACCTTTAACTTTATACTGCCCATTTAATATTTATTTAATACCATTATCTTGGAATAGCCTACATAAACGCTAATTTTATTTGCCGTTTAAAACACAAGGTTGGCACCTGGCAGGAGGTCGTAAACTAAGCACAGCTGATAATAAGTCTCAAATCCAACGAGATTTACCGGTTAATGGCACCATCAAATCTAACCCTTTCTAAGCGCCTGGATTACGAACACTGGAAGCCTGAGTTATCACTTCCACTATCCTTGAATGTTAATTCGATTGCTTATCTGGCGGGGTTCAACTCTATGTGCAATGTCTTTAAATGTTCGCTTTCCTCAAACCCAGATCCCAGATATGTCTCAGACAAGAGTTATAGAGCCTTCAAACGAAAACTTATGCCGTCGTAGCAGATTCATCATTCATCTCAGTTGTACGACTAATCCGAAGATATGTTTGGCGGCAATAACAGGCAGTTAGAATCCATTACGGTCTTCATTGATCATGCTGCAGAGATACTCGATCAAGGGCGCAATACGATTGCATTAGCCCCATTAGCTCGCGTGCATCGAATGTCTGGCTCAACACACGAACCGAATAGTGAACCAGACGCGGTCTGCAACAATAACACCAAGGAACAAGGTTGCAGCGACCTATTTACCGAAATAAGTCTTCCGAAGCCTATTCACGCCCGACTCAATTCTCTACTGTTTTGAAGAAACAAAAGCTTTTAAATGATATTTTTTTAGTCCACAGAATACAGAGCAACGGCGCGCATAACAATTTATTGAGCTGTGTTCATCGAAACCGAACTCACGACCCGGCAGATACAATCAACTTTGAGATATACTTTTAGATAGCAATTTCAATATCCCCTAAAATTGAATCCCAAAAAGATAAAATTCCAACCAAATCGGGTAGTTACATAAGTGGGGGCGGGGAGTCCGTCGCAAGCTTACGTAACATCGTCGGGAACTTTAACAGTGAAATCCAAAGAGCACTTTAACTCATATCTTGTGGTGGAAATGTGTACACACGCCGTGAGTGGTTCCGTGCGGTCCGGCGTACGATCCTGCATTTACATATCGGACGCGACAAAACCAGTAACAGCTTTTAAACGACGTGCTAAATTCTAAACGTTCGGGATTATCTTGGAATTACGTTTATTACGACAAACTGCGAGAATTTAACGTGTGTCCGTGAAACGATTTCGAATCTTTTAGTGTTTGCTTTCCTGAGGAATATACGAAAGAACGTCCGAACCGTATTTGCTTTCAATGATCATGCAAATATGCAAATGAAATCGCGGTGAAATGGAATGGACGCCGTTCGAATGTTCAGCAAATACTTATCTAGCACCGGACGGTGGTCGCGAGGACTCACCAGTGCTAGCTATCTGCTATCGTCAATATTTACCTCCACGACGATACTGCCATTGGCGCGAACAGACTACCAAAGTGGTCTGGTATGGGCCAACATCACGCTCCTACATTATACAACAACACTGACACTTGAACTATGTTTGTTCGCTGGATGCAACTTTTTCGTATTGGAGGGTTCTCTCCGAGGGTGTGGGAGTGTTCGTGGGTGACGTACGCTCGCGACGGCGCTCGGCACGCAACTAACGGCCGCGGTCGCCGCCGCCGGTTCCAAACACGAAATTCGAGGTCTTTGAAGGCATTAGTGGACAAACACCAGTGGCAAAGGTCATGGTTTTTTCGTGGTTACTCTCTATGCTACAAATGTATTTGAAGCGGATTACTGAGATGATATAAACAGCTTTTTCAGTAGCACGTTATTGTGTAATGATGATATAGGAGCGCTACATGGAGTTTTACCGACCGGAGTTCGTGAAATGTTTTTCGCGATTACAGCTATGATTCTTAAAGTTAATATTGTTATTACCGAAATGGAAAAAGTTTTGGCAAACTCTAGCATATTCTCAGTTATTATGGTATATTTAGTTGCTTTTCTTAGTCCCAAGAATAACTTAATTTTCTTAAGGTTCTGAAACATGATTTTCAGAAATGTTTCGCGATTTTATGGGCTGAGCTACTCCTCAGGCAGTCTCAAAACTCAACTCAAAATCAAAGCATTTATTTCAAATAAACCAATTACTGACACTTGAATTGTCAAGGGGTCGGTCAGCCAGAAAGTTGAAGCCAGTAGCCCATTCCAAATCGTAATAGGTACCTATGGAGAAGAACGGGCAAGAAACTCCACGGACACTCTTTTAATTCAAAAGATTGTTACAATAAATTGGTAACATAATTCATGTTGAAATTATATATGTGAGAACGATGTAGAAAGACGTGCACGTTAAAAGCGTCCGTAATAAAAAAGACAGAAACAAAAAAAAAAAAAAAAAAACAGAAATTATAATAAGCCGTGGCTACTAAGAGATGACCAGTCCCTACTGACGGCGCCCGTTCACGAACATGACGTATGGATCAGCACCATTCAGCTCAACCATTTTGAAGGGAATTTAATGATGCAACACACACGCCACCACCAGTGAGACATTTGGCAGTATCTATGAATAGGTACTTCAGAACTGTAATTTTCAGTGTTCGCCTCTTCAAATTGCTCTGTTGACTTAAATAGAGAACTTAAACAAGCTCACTATTTTTATTTTCGCAGTTTGAAAGTTCATTGTTTACTGAATTCTACGGGATGCAAAAAAATACAATAATGGTTTTATAACTGCATTAATTGCAGGCGCTATTGCAAGTTACGAGTATATGTCGGCCGACTTTTCGAAACTAATATTATAAAAAGAAATTATTTGAGTTTTTGTATGTTTGTTTGTTACGCTTACACGCTAAAACGAACGAATGAATTAAGATGATTTTAGCACATGGGTATACCATGACCTGTATTAGGACATAGGATACTTTTTATCCCGATATTCCCACGGGATCGAGACTTATGCGGGTGAAACCGCTGGCGCAGCTAGTCATTTATATTTAGAACTAGCTGCTGCCCGCAGCTTCGCCCGCGTGGACAATATTCTAAAGTATTATCGCGCGGAAATTATCGTACAGTAACGTGCTACCGGGATAAAAAGTAGCTTTTGTTACTCCTTATAACATCAGCTATCTGCCAGTGAAAGTCCCGTCAAAATCGGTCCAGCCATTTCGGAGATTAGCCGGAAACAAACAGACAGACAGAAATTGTTTTTTATTTTATTTTAATATTACAAACAGACACTCCAATTTTATTTATCTGTATAGATACGGCACGAAATGCGACACGAGTTGCAAACTAGTGACACGAAATATTATGTTTCTTAAAAACATGTACGATAAAGAATCGAGAGGATAGGGATGTTGGTCGATCATTCTTGCTTTTATTTGGAGATCTAGATGATGTCATAATATTATTCATGTCATTGGTGACGGGGTCAAGCCAAAGAAAATCTTTCGACAAACTTTAAAGGGAATTGGAAATAAAATCTTTTAATTAACTTTAGAGTGTCACCATTAAAGACTAGATAAAATATAATTCTGCATTCTGCAGCTCTCAGTTTATCTGGAAGAAAATAGGCAGTGGGCTCCGTTAGCCAATTTAGCGGTGTTTGCCAAGCTGACGACTGACGAGCGTACACTTCACGCTTGCTTGTTGCCACAGCTTGCTCACACATGCGTTACTTGTTCCACCTTTCTCTAATTCTTACGACTTTGTTTGCAGATTTACATTCTGAAATAGGCATGACAGTTTTCTTCTTTAATGTTGTGTTGTGACTGTTATCTTTGCAATTGAATTTCTTACTTATCTTGTGCCCACTTTTGTTACACTTGCGAGCAATAAACACTGCAAGGACACTGCTTGGTGGTGAGTATTGCCCGCAAACCTAAATGTAGTCAACATTATGTAGTTGCTATAACCTTCGTTTTCGCTTTGTTCTTTTTAAGCAAGAAAGAAAGAATTTTTATTTGCTCGAACTTGTGTGTGTTATATACCTACAGAATTAAAATAAGACATACATGCAAGATCTTAAATAAGAGCGTCTCACGACATGTTTGCCATTTCTCTTGGCGTGCAAATATCTTAGGTACAATTATTATTATTATTGAATCAATGATTTTTTACTTTTACCTATACATTAAATATCAATCACAGTTAAACAAAGGGCATTGTCCACGTTGTATGGGAATTTGGCTCAGTATGAACAGGCACTTTAAGTATAAATAAAATATAGGTTTAATAGCTTATACCAGTAGGAAAGTGTATATCATATTATGGTTATATCGTGAAGCTTGTACGACTTGTTTTGCTTACTTGTTTTTTTTTTAATAAAACTCATTTTTACGGTCCATATTCAAGCTGAGGTCAACGTTGGGATTGTTGTCGGAGTTCATAGGCGTGCCGGGGTCAACGCGAGAAGGGGTATCAGTGTCTATATTCAAAATCAAAATAATACCTGAAAAATAATCACCGTAAAACGAGGAAAACAATATTCACGATGCCAAGAATCAAAGTAAATGACAACTATGACAAGTGACTTGAAGTGACAGACAACTGACATTGATATAAACTTTTATTTCAATAATCGGTTTAATAATTACTAAAAATCGATTCACTGACCAACTTCGATAGTTTTAAATACTTTTGTTTTCAGATTTATGGATAAAACATGTTTGAAATAATGCAAGTGACTATAAAAGCAGCTTGACTGTAAACTCTAGAAATCTAGACCGTTATATTAATATGGAGGACGTAGTTGAACTTCAAAAATAACAATTAGAATGGATTGGTAAATAATTATTTTAAAGTAGACGATTAATTGTTGACATCACTATGAATTAATGAAAGTCGTACTGTCAATATGATAAAGAGTAAAACAATTTCAGTACTTATTAAATACACTATTCGTGGGCGCAAGTTGATACAAAAGTATAGAAAAAATAAGCGTTTAAAAACTAAACATGATTTTTGATTAATTTGTTTCTTTTTGAGCATCGTGTCCACGCGAAGCCGAGAATGAACAATTTCCTTTCTTATATTCAATCATTACATTATTCAATTATTTATTATTTATTTTCCTTGTCCAATATTACAGATTACAATTATTATCACAGTGAGGATTTACATCAATTTTATAGGCAAATAGGCATTCAATTATTTATAATATAGGCATATTTAAGTTCTCCACTACTACATGACCATAATTTCTAAAATGTTAGTTATATTTATTTATTTATAATAATCACCATGAGTCGTTTAAAAATTCTGTGATACTATAATATGGTTTTTGTGCCAAAAGCAATTTCATTGTTTAAGTTTAGGTATAGTCTGCTCTTTACAACTTTTGGGCAATTTGTTGTACATAATTAATTGGTGCCATGCAATAAACACTTGCGCGTAAGTGAAGTTTTTGATGTATGTACACATAATTTGTCATCATCACGTCTATTTCTTGGAATTTTGTCAAGTTATCCAAGTCTCTTGACATAGTTTCCTCCATATTATTTGAACATGTATTCCAACGTAAATCTTTCGTTCATAAAGCACGCAGCTAATAACTACTAAGTGCGATTCCTTTTTGCTCGTTGTTCCCGGTGGAGAGTTTAATCCCGTATGTCCGAACCGGCACATAAATTGTCGCTAGGTGTCGCGCGGCGCAGATTACGCTAACTAACATTACCCTATTGTGCCACCCAACGAATACACTTTGACTCGGGAATAATTGGATGTTCTTGCACTCCCAAAGTGCGATAAAATAGGAATAGAGAAGTAAAGTTTGGGTGAAATCGGAAATTGAGCTAAGTAGAAGGATAAACACATGGGAATCTCTTGTGTAACCTGTGAAGGTTTGTTACTCACTGCTTCTAACTAGTCGTCGATTTAATATATAAGCTTATTTTATAAACACATGTTACGTGCTTGTTAGAGAGCTTATGGATACTAGGACCAGTTGTAGGTACCGTGCGCAAAATATTTGTAAGTGATATATGTATGTGTGTGGGTGTGTGTAAGATACCATAGCATACATTATGTTGTTACGCCCACAACCATTACACCTATCACAGATGATTTTTCTGTTGTAAATCTGTTTAAAAAAAAATACTTGATGAAAAACTAAAGCTAAACTAAAGTTCGACCTTTAGTTTTTCATTAGCGTGTGCGCAATTTTATCCACCTCAAAAATGCAGCTCAGAAACGTCGTCGGGACTGTATTTTTAAGAGAATTCCGCCGAGAATTGAAAGAATATTGTACAAATGACTCGCTTTGTGTGTTCTGCCTTTAATTCCTTGTGTTTTCTCTTGAAATATTATTTTCTAGGTCCTTTGTTTGTGCTATTGTTCTTATTTAGCAGTCTTCAGGCGTTTGATCACTTTTTCAACTGAAATTAATCAAATTCCTTAAAACGTTTTGGCATAAAAAGAGGCCAAGAATGTTTCATATTTCCGGACATAAAGATTAATAGTCGTGGTTGGGATTTTTATTATCATTCAACGATGGTCACTGTCACAGGGTTACTGTAGTATGATGGGCGTGGCTACGTCCCGTGACGTCACACGTTGTGGTCACAGCCCATTCGAGTCGGATGGAACTGGTGCAAGCTCAGAACAGCAGTTATTTCGGCACACAAGTGCGTCTGGTTTGCAATTATTAATATCGATCAAGTCTATATCGATAAGTCGTGATCGCTTTATTTTTATCTCTTGAAATTTTAATTGAAACATCTTCTGAATTTTAATGTTTGGTCTTAGTTTATTTTTATATTCAGATAGGTGTTAGGTTATGCTAAGGTATAATATGATGATACTTATAATGTTTTTCTAAAGCGAATGGAGAACCTATTAAGTTCATTTAACATCTTACATAATATGAAGCATTACGTTCGCGTTGAGGATATCTTTTAAACTTTTATTTTTCGTGAAGATTAATTTGGAATTTTTTGTACTAAGAACAAAGTCGTAGTTCTCTCATGGGTATAGTTTACAAGGTTCGTACCCAAGTTACCACCACAGTACTAGTTACTTGGTCTAAGTGAGTTCCGTCCACACTGTCACCTCGGATTTTACTCCTCGCCAGAGTTTCATTAGTTGAGTAAACCACGGAGGTGTGCTGAGTTCTTTTGTTTAATGCGGAGTGGAAAGTGAATACCGTGTGTTGATGGGTTAAAAGGTATCTCATTCTGATATAGTTTTGTTGGTTTTACTAACAGCAATGAATTTTAGTGTCATGTGACAGTTACATTTCGGCCGATGTATTCCATCGTATAAACTTAGGTTAAGTAAGCAGTCAAAAGTGTAAATTTCTAGTATCAGTTGGAATGACAGCTCATTTGACCTGTTTCACGGTGAGTTTTTTACATAATAGACCGGCTGGTGTTGAACCTGGCGGAAACATGTTTACAGTCAACTGTGGTGGACAACCATTATCATTATTACGACAGATAACGCCTACGATAACACAATGAGTTTGTCTATTCATAGTTGACGACTCACTACCCCACAAAGTATGAATAGTTTTTGCATAAATTATCCGTTAATATTATGCATTCAGTCCGTTTCTAGTACAAATTAGTAAACAAATAACCAACGTGGATTTCATAGTTTAGTCCTCCTGAGGCCGAATCTTTTGAAAGTACGAACTCACTGAGTTTTTTGTAGAATGGGCCTTCTGAGCTTAGATAGCCTCTACATGATCAAGAAAATAGTCTACCGACAGATCTTGTAATAGTATACTTGGATGAGATCTAGTGACCTTTGACTTCCGTAGTCTCACCTATCGAAAAGGTCGTCAACAATTAGGTCAATATTAGTACGTTAGTAGCTCAGGTTCGGTTTGGCGACCTGACTCTTGAATTTTGTAACACCTGAAAGTTTCAGCTTGCACTTTGTTCATTAGGTAAATAAACTTCGGTTGGCCGTTGTCCTGTGTACAAATATTACCTACACACTCATTATTCACGTAACCTACGTGTCGGCAGTTCCGTTTGAAAAAAAAACTTGGGTGTAATTTGTACCCTGAAAGTACATTAATAAGCTAAGCTGTAAGCTTGTAACGCTCCGGCGGGTAGAGCAATTATAAAAACGTATGTGGTGCCAAGCGCTGCTAATGCGAATACCTTTGGCCTAATGTGGTTGGTTGGAAGCTGATTAAATTGCACTTGTAGCGAAAAGTGACATGAGCTAAGAGTAGTTTTGCGAAGGCTTATATGGCCTCAGTAAAATATGGAAATGTTAACTTCCTAAAATTTTCATATTTTCTGCACCTGACCAAATACCCCACTCTAAGTGAATATTTTCCTCTATTCCAATCAAAGCCACGCCCTAAATAAATAGAGGCTACACAGAAAAAAACCTGTTAATCGTCGGTTCGGATCGTGCTGGTACACCTGCGCTATTTGTGCACTCATCAACACCTGCGCTATTTGTGCGCTCATCAATCTCACTACGTGCTCCGAATGCTCTGAAGTTCATCCCACAGCTTCACACGTAAATATTCCGCTTTTAGAACACTTTTTTGCAAAGATGGAAGGTGGAAGTAAGGATGAGAGTAATATCGTTTGATGTTTTTTATTAGTTGCGTGATCGTTATGGATCACATGCATTCAGAATAGCTTTCTACTAAAATATAATGAAGGATGGAAAAAGGCTAGATCTTGACATGATATGTAGGAAATTAATTTAATACTATCATGCTATGTAAAATAATACAAATATATTCAAATGGGTAAGTTCAGTAGCCGTTCACAGACCATAAATTATACGTATCGCCCGTACTGAAATGACACCAAACGCGAGGGTTGGAAGCAGAAAGGGAAAACTAAAACATAAAGAGTATGACGTACCGCAAAAACTGGCAGTCCTGAATAAACAGCCCACAAAGAACGCCGGGCCGCAGAGACACAAAGCGAAATTTTGACATTCAGAATATCTTACTTTGATGATATCATGGTGCCTACACCGTTAATTTAAATAAATATCTACCTTCGCACTGGTTCTGGGAAACTGCGCCTTTTGGCTCAGCAATTCCTTTTAATATGCACGTCAAAATTAAAACGAAATGGTTGTTGAGGTGTTGTACGGGATCTACACATTCTCGGCTGTAATCTTTCTACCGTTCGCGTTGTACGTTTTTAACGTGATGAACTTTTGCTTTTATATTCTTGAGTTCTTTAAAGACTTCCCTTTTAAACATTAAACCAGCATAATGACATAAAGTTGCCTCGTTATCATTTGGTATCTTTAGCCTGTTGATTATAGGGTCTTGGATCAAGGTCCCTTGGTTTATAAGCTCAAGGGCGCTAGTTTCGCGGCTTTCACTGCAACAACATCTTCACTTCATTTAATCACTTAATCAGCCTATAATGTTCCCATTGCTGCTTGGGACACAGGCCTGCTCTCGACGAGAGGGAGTGGGCTGTAATCTACCACGCGGGCCCAGTGCGGGTTGGCAGATGTCACATGTCTTCGAATTTTTGGTTCTAGGACATGCCGGTTTCCTTACGATGTTTTCCTTCACCGTTTTGAGAGCAGTGGTGATGAAATTATTTACAAAAAGTCAACCGCCTTGCCTGGGTTCGAACCCACGATCTACAAGTCGTAAGTCGGGGCCGTAACAACTTGGCCATCACTGCTTACAACATCAATAAGGTCCAATTAGTTGCGTTTTAATATGATGTCAGCTTCTTTCCCCGAGGGTTCCCTGAATGTAACCTTGGGAATTGATGAAAATTATTGCGTTAGCATTTTCTGTATGACACTCGTACAGGAAATAATACCGGTGATATTGTGCTTTATGAAGTGAACGTTGCGGAGAGAGTTTCGCTGGGATGGTGAGGATTGATTGAATGATTAGTGAGACATATTTCCACGTAGACGAAATGGTGGTCTAAACTTTCATTTAATGCGCAAGAAATAGGTATAAAGTTACAAGGATCTTTTCTAAAAAAAGAAAAAAGGTGTGTGTACACATGTAAAATACAAACACTGTTTAAGGTTTACGTGTTCTTCGTAGCAAGCAGGAATAGAGAACTTTCAGAATACACCTATTTACGAATTTATAGCTGTATATATTTTTTATCCTCGTAAACTAAACGCAGACAAGTCAAAGTTACGCCATCAACCAAAACTTAGGCGTTCCTCAATAATTTTAGTATTGGCATAACATTTAGTATCAAATATCTCCGTAACGTTTGTTTCCGAAGTGTTTTTATACCTTCTATTTTTGGTTCTTCAATAAAATCTGGTTTTCGAGTCGGAAGTTTTGTAAGTTGGAAGTATTTTGGATTTTGAAATCTTTGTTGGTGTTCTTTTGGGCTTCGATCATGTTTTATTGCTTGTTCAAGATTCATCGGACAATGATTTCTATGAGAAGACGGGGGTCGTCGCAATCTGTGCTGGTAGAAAACAGTCTATATTTGATTGTAATTTGCAGTCTATGACTTATGAATTATATAGAACCCTGTAGTATTTATTACCCTAGAGAGTAAAAGTTGTATTAATTGCCTGTTACTATGCTTAGATTCAAAGTAAAAGATCGTTGTAGATTTAGACTTCTTTGTTAGTTTTACACAAATTGTACCACAATTAATAAATCTTTCTTAGTTTAACACAAATTGTACCACAATTAATAAATATTTCTTAGTTTTTGAGAAAATATTGTGTAACTTTTACTTCTAAGCAGATGGTAGCCATTTATTTACTTTCCTGTTATCTGTGTAGTGTATAGATTGGCATTGTTACAGGAGGTTAATGATGTAGACAAATAGGCTATTAAGAGAAGTAAAGCGATGCTACCCTGCTCGAACAGAAAGGTCGTATGGATTTTCTGTTTAATCAGCTTAGATGTATGGCGCAGTGGAATGAGACCCAATTCTTATTTTCTCTGACGAGCAGTTTGGCTGACCGCTTATTTATTAAGTTTTTTTTTTTATATAGAGCACTTTTTTCCATACTGTTTTCGTGTTTTAGCAACTAAACTCCACTTCTCTTTATTAAGTTACTTTAGTAGTACTGCGGTCTGATTTAAGCAAAAAAAACCTTCCTAATTTTAATACAGTTCACGAACAAAGGCTTGTTAGTTAGCTAAAGGTTCTACATTTACCTTCATTGTTTACGTGCTTCATTCCGTGTCAAATCTAAGCTTTAAAACTTCTTTGAAAATATTTGGCAAGCTACCTGCCGCAGGTGTTCAAAACGACAGTTATTCATATTTACATGCACAATACGCTTCCATTCATCTTGCGTTACTATGTTTTATCAATTTACGTTAATGTATATTGTAGTGGACCATCTGTGGCGCTTGGCATTCGCTGGCTGCCGTCCAGAGACATTCGATGTTAATGTCAAGAACACTGACACTCGCGTGATTATATCCTCATGTTTGGGGAAGATGATAATATACACATGGATTTATATGAACTTGTATCTATTATAGTTGTAGGACGATAGCTGCGATACGGATGAGTTGGATAAAAGTTTCAGAAGAAGTTATGTGGGAAAAATCGCTTGAAGATTAAAGAATTTTCCTTGGAAGTCTGCTCCTAAAACTGAACTTGACATACAATTATGCAATGTAGCAGCTTCGTACTTAATTAGTTAGCTTTGCGTGAACACAAAAGTGCGAAATTCGCGCTTGGAACGTTTTTTATGCCTTTCTGTTTTCAGTCATGTTTCTTTTGTGACCTAGATGAGTGGGATAATATTTCATCTGTCAAAGGCGGATAAACATTGTCAGAAAATGATTAATAATTAATTCTACAAGTGTGCCTTGGTATCACATTTGACATTTAGAATTTCTCTAAAGTGTTTTGCACGATTTTTCTAATAGAAAATGAGAGAAGATAGACAATAACAAATAAGCTACGTTCGCTGCTTGAGCTTCAAGGCTCGCTGCAGAAAAGGAACACGCAAAAACAATAAATATTCCGCCATAACAAATAGCTTCACTATCCTTTGGCTTCCTCTCAGAGAAATAAAAAGTGTGCTCCGGCAAGCTTGGTCCACTTATGTTGCCAAGTGTCACCATAATAGGTCAAGAGCAAACTGAAGTTGGTACCGCCGGAGAATGGCGCCTCCGCCGAGGAGGATGGAGGAAAGATGGAAACTACAACTATCCCGCTAATGTTGACAGCGTGATTGCTTTACTTAAACATGGAATTGAAACTTTGGGAGCTCGGGAATTCTCTTACATATGGATGAGAATTGTTTCGTATATCTCCAATTTATGATTCATCACTATCGTCAAGAGAGTTTCAACAATGTTGATGTTGAATTAACTTTTATTTATGTAGAGAAAACGAAAATAGAATTGAGCAAGAAACCTTTTTAGGGTCAGGAGTATTGATTCGATACAGTTGACCTATCATAAACAAACTAGTCTATCATAATCATATATATATTCAGTAGTTCATTGTTTTCAGAAGAAAGTAAATTGGAAAAATAAGGGAATACCTTAAACATACCTTATGAATATTTACGCAGACAACGCTGTAGTAAAGAAATGTAAGTAAAGTGCGTCTCGTCTCGGAATTATGTTTGTTGTACTGAGTCAGCGTAATTGTTTTTTTTTTTGGGTGTTATTGCCTTATTTGTGCCTCAGGGCTATAAGATCACGAATTTTGTGATCGTTCACAAATAACGGTGAGCTCCCAACGTCTTTAATGGCTCATAAACTTTCTATGTTACCCATTGTAGTGATGAGGGAGATCGGCGTAACAGTGTTTTCTTTTAATCTTTATATTTTTATTTACTACAATATATTTACTACTTATAAATAAATAAACTCTGTCCTTTTTGTTTCAGGTAAGTTTCGCCACTGAATCAACACGTCTGTACCTGTACTAAGAAGGACACAGGTCCCCGTTGGAAGACAAACCAGGTTTGATTGCACAATGCTCATTACTTTCGGGACTGTTCTTGTAGGCACGATAGACCCTGTTAAGCTGAAATTAGTGCAGGCTACGTGCCATTTTACACTAACAGGGTTAATATGCAATATTCAGTGTCCGTTATTAATCAAAGTATTATAAGCTTTCAAAGTCATAGACGAAGAGATTAAACTCGTTGGATAAGCTTAATTAAAATAAAGACCTTACACATTATACGTACAATGTAATCTACTCGTAAACAAAAGTTTTTAATTAAGATCAACGACTGTCCAAAGTGCTGGACATTTAATAGAACAAGTAAATACACTTCATAAAGAGCACGTGTTCGCAAGTTCCCGGCGGATGTCATTCGGCTACTATTCCGAATAAACTGGACCATAAACCCCACATGTCCACCGGAGACTATTAAAAACTTGCCTAGTAAGCTGCCACTCACTCCGAAGTGATAAAATTTCACGAACAGAACCCTTTTGACGAAAGCGTTAAGGCCGAAAATCCCATGGTGAAGATATATGTGGGAATGGCAAGGCAGCGACCTCCAGCGGGCATGGTGTTCGCCCTTGGCACGGTGCCAGCCGGTACAGCCAATGTCAATGGCATGAGCCAAATGTCAAGCTCACTTTCGGCGTTTTATTGCGCCGGCGAGGGGCTGGGGGTTGGCAGATTTGGTTCCCTGTTGTTACAAAATGTTAAGTTATCAGGTTGGATTACGTTTGTTCGTCTGTCGAGTGCTTAAACGATTTTCGCAGTTGATGGTCAGCACTGTATTTTACAATTGTTATGGTTATTTTAATATTGCCTAGCTAAAACTAAATTGTGGTCTCGTGAAAGTAAAAAATACGTAAATCTGAATTCATAATATTAGAGCGTTCATTTTCAATTTAATTCTGTTGAAAATGTAAACGGCAAAACTGGGATATTTTCACTGTGTCTGTAATTCTAATGTGTCTTTTTTCCCAATATGCTCTTTTACAACCCGGAACGTGTCTTCGCAGACAAATGTATCTACGGACTTTTCATTGCAAATTGACCTATAGTAGGTTGCACGTGCTTCGAAATATTCAGCATATCCGAAGGCTCTATTATGTACATGTTCAGTGTGGAGATTTATTTGACATGGTTTCAATTTTAAAATGGTAGCTGAAAATCTTCCAACGGCTTAGCGGAGCTTTGGATCAAATTTTGTGGCGCAACATGAAAGTAGGTTGTTTATGAAGCAGTGAACTGCGAATTGCGTTAGCTCAAATGTATATGGTATGTGCCACTGACTGTCCATCAGTCCATCATGGAGGAAACACAGTTAATTTTAAAAAAAAAGACATAATGGCTAGAGCTAATCACTCTAATATTTATAGCCAACTAGCAAGCTTTTACTTACCAGGAAAGATGTGAAGGACAACTCATTCACTCAAACCTGGAGGGCTCCGTGAAATCGATAGACAATAATAACTTTATCAGCATTGTTTGATAACTGGAGGTCGTCCATCAGAAGGTCAGGATACCTCTGACATTCCCCATGTATTTGTCACAGGAGCTACCGCGAACGAATTTTATTACGACGATATCTTTATTGTTCATCGGCAAACCGTCATAAAAGACGCGATAAAAACTGTTTATGTAGCTGCACAGTATTTCTGTGTGCGTACCATAAAAACGTTATGGGTTCGAATCTGTTTATTGAGTTTTTGGAAAAGTTTCCGCACTTTTTCGCCAGTGAAGTATGTGGGCGTGTCGGCCTACGTACGAGGTTCGCTTGGCAAACTTATTCATTTGAGTTCGATTGCTATATCGGTTCCAATATCTTTAGGGCATAATTCAAATATTTGTACAGCTATTTTTTCCTCCTTTATGGATATTTGTTCCAAGCTCAGTGGTTTGTGTATTAGATTTATTTGTTATGCCACCCACGCGCGGGTGGGTATCTGTGCGTTGTCACGAGTGAGCCTCGTTCATTTGTTTACTGTCATGGGAAATCGCAGGTCAGTGACCCCCTTTTCTTTTGTTTCCTGTAATTTCTGAGCAGTTCGGTATGGATAAGAAATGCATGTCGGGTACAGAACTGTAATCGTGCGTTCGTAGTGAAAAATTGCGCGGCCGCATGAGAGCTGTGACCCATTTCGCCCGCCTGGCTCGACTGCGTGTGTTCGCTATAAGCTTATACATTCCATGTTTTATTGCAGTATTACCAGCCAAATAAGAGATATAAATCAGATAAAAAACATATTGTCGCTCGTTATGACTGCATTTTATTAACAAGACTCAGCCAGAGTGGTTTTTCCTAACGTTTTATACAATTCCCGTGAAACAAATCTAATTTGGTGGCCATTCAATTTTTCCATCATAAAAGCGGATGGGGGGTGATTTTTACACAACATTGTCTCACCGGAAGCCGCCGCCCGCCCTAATCGCCATCAAACGGCTGTTTACGGTCCGCCCAGCGCTATTCTCATCAAAATACCTTTTGGTCGTTACAGCTGCTCTTTTGATCTCAGTATTTATTGTGTTGCCATATTAAATGAGATGCGAAATCAGTAAGGAGGGTTAGGTGGAATTTCGTGAATTATTAAATTATCCTGTTAATGGAATGTTGGAATGAACATATTTTTAAACGCCTATTGAAGGGGATGAATATAAAGATCCCGTTTATGAGATGTTTTATGTAACGCGCGTGTAACGTAAGCGGATCAGACGAATTGAATAACGTCTCATTTGTTAAACCGAATGCGGGCTTCTCGTAGCCTTGTTGTACTTAGGACGAACATGTTCATATGTATTTTTGTACTTTTATTTTGACAGTGAAAAGTGTAGACCGTTCATCTTTCTATATTTATTTCCTTTACGTTTGGTTTCTAATACAAATTGAATAACTAAAAATACACGCGTTAGGCTCGGTCTGCCCTTCAAATTAAATTCTTGTAGTTAAATTAGCCAGTTCCCAACTCAAGGACTCAAGGACAAGCAAGGACAAACTTCTAGGATCTGTCAAGTTCCACGTACGCCAGATTCTAGGGGTTTGCTTTACGTAATGTTGTCACTAAGTTGGCGCGCGAAACTGTTGGTTGAAGCCTACAATATGCAAGGCACAATTTTTTTTTTTCAAAAATAAACTAACCGATGTCGGCTGTGTGGTTTCCTTGTTCCGCACAAACACAACATTTTAAATTAGGCTGGTGTTACGCGAAAAGTGTCACATATTCTGATCTCATTTAAAGTAAAAAAGTACGTTTTATACAAGATAGGATTAAGTCCGACCATTATTTCGTATAATGGTAAAGGTCAATTAAGCATAATAACAGAACATAACATGACGGCTGTATTCCCCGAAGGGTGTACAGAGGTGTACCTATAGTACATCCTCATGTCGCCACTTATGTTTAAGTCCCATGTAATTGGGCGCAAGTCTATTTTATTTATTTATTTATTAATAACCAACTTATAATTACAGTTTGCACCACACATACAAGTTATCAGTCAATATTAGAAATTACACATACAATCATAAAATTAGGTTAAATTACATAAAAGTAGACATAATTGGATGAAATTAGACAAAATTAGATAAAAATGAGATAAAAGTAGATAATATTAGATAACATTATAGAAAACAAAATTATAGAATTGTGACAAAATTGCAATAAAATTATGAATAACAAATTTAATCCAAGGAGATTGTACTGGGAGTAACAATGGACTCCAGGTATCGAGTAGTAGTGTTCAGGAATCTCAGTTCAGTACTCGCGAAGACATCTGAGGATTCATCATACAGCAATATGTTATTAATATGGGCGAGGGCTAGGTACAATGGACTGATCTTAACTGTTATGGTACTGGTTTGAGGTATTGAGAATAAAGGACGTTGGCGTGGGCGAAGTGTGTGTCTAATAGGTGGTGGATGTTAAAGGAGATGTACTGTAGTAAAGAGGAATTGAAGTGGGTACCACGAATTAGCCGGATGAAATATTTTACCAGACTAAGATTCCTCCTTACTTCTAAACTTTGGTACCCCACCATACCCAGCACAAATGGTGTTGGGTACATGTACGGGTAATAACCATAAAGTTTTAAGTAGAGGTAGCGGACAAAAGACTTCTGCACCTTTTCGATGACCAGTGTATACACTTTTTCATGGGGGTTCCAGACTGCACTGTTAGTCTCTAGCAAACTGCGAATGAAGGAGTTGTACAGTATGGTTATTGCTTGACGATTACTGAAAATTTTGGCCTGACTGATGCAAGACAAAACCTAAGTTTTTGCGGGATTTGTTGCAGGTATGATTTATGTGCTGGTTAAATGTAAGGTGTGGATCAAAGTGAGCATAGTGCTATTGCCATCAACCGGGCACAAATCCAGAATCCGAGCTGCCACTGAGAAATTCCAGATGGAAATACCTAATAACACATGCTAGAGCCCCAGTCGAACCCAGGACCTCATGCTCAGTAGCGCTTGTGACCACTAGACCGAAGAGGCGGTCATGCAGCAGAATATTTAGAGGATAAAAATCTTTGCACGGTTTCCATCGATATCATTTATACCGAAATCAATGAAATTTAAAAAATTATGCGAATTGGTCCTTCCAAAATCTTCGGATTTTTTCTAGTTTAAACTAGATACACATTCTGAGTTGCTAATGGTAAGCTCGGATAGACGCTCTATGTAAATCGGCACGAGCGCAGACAGTTTTTGTAGAACAACGCATAATAAAAAATTACGCTTAACCTGACCTGACGCTCTCAAAACCCTAGTTGGATAATTTTTTCAGATTGCTATCTAAATAGAAATTGTTATTTCAGATTTTTCTTCTCACAAAGATAAAACTATCGCGAGATATTATCTCTGAAATGACCTGCGTTTATATAATACATTGGTATTCAGCGGGCGAGCCTCCTCTCGTTTTTCGCAGCTGATTTGCTCGTTTTTGCACTGAACATGCAGGTTTGAAGATTATAGCAATAAGGGAGATGTGTTGTTAATCTTGAATGGGTTCTTTCACAGGTTTTTTCGGATATGTCTTCATTTTTGGTAATGAGTAAAAATATTAGGTCAATATTTTTCTGGCACGTCGCACGTCGCGTCGTAAACGATCAACCGATTATTTTTCATTTTTCAAACCTTTGGAAACGACTTTATCAAACACCATTTATATTATATGTATATAGTCCTCCTTATCGATTTCTATAAGGACGACCCTTTGTAACTATAATTTCCTAGCGTGTGCCCTAATATGACTCGGCAGACGGAATTTACTTTCGCTATAAACACCATTTACACTTGGCGTGAATTGCAAGACGCACCTTTGGCATATCAACCTTATTTCTATAATCTTCGTCCATCCCACGTCATCACAGTTGAAACAGCGCCTGCGGGCTTTTTGTCCGCTCCGATGCCGCTTTTATCCTAGCACTTTTTCCAGCCCGCAATGTGTTTTCATTATACTTCGTAGCGATTACTTATGCCACAAAATGAAGTAACAATGGAAAGATATTATTGGAAAGGTCATTTACAACGTTTTTTAAATAAAATATTATTCATGATTCAGAGAATTCAAGAACAATGCCGATAGAATAGATACCTACCACTTCCTCTCTCCATAAACATCATCATTACATTTAGTTTCCTTGCTCTTGTTTCATGTTTATTATTGTATATATTATATGTAGCTATGTATATGTTTTGTGTATGTATGTATGGACTACCTGCATTATTATATCGCCTTCTCCCTTTAATCCATCCAAAGGTTGTCTGTAAAAGATCGCTTTTAGCGATAAGACCGCCCATTGTGTCACCATATGTAAAATTACTACATTTTATATCTGTAATTTTTATGGTGTGCATAATAAAGAGTATTCTATTATTTTTTATTCTATATTGTTTCATGTTTAGACTGATTATTAAGCTGGCAACAACCTTGAACTATACATTCCTTTTTTTAAAAATTACCATTCAGCATCATCCCCCGAAAGATGTCCACTACTGGAAGTAGGCCTACCCCAAGTATCGCTACAGTGACCGATCCAATCCGATCTGGTTTTTTCCTCATTATTTGTACTAAATATAATGCTTACAAGGTAACGCTGTGCTATTACAAACAGGTGTTGTGTCACTAGTGCATTATTTCATTAGCTTAGCTCCCAACTTTCATAATATTTTAAGTGTCATAACTATTTTATAACATCGCAAATCTATGACGTAACTTTTGAATAGAAAATCAATGTATTCGGCAAGCTTCGATCGTCCGTCATTTCTCCGTGGCTATGAATTCGTAACATAGCTGAGGTTGTGAGCCGCTCCATGCAGTATGCGCGACTCGGGGTGGGTGGCGCTACAATCTGCACTAACATTGTCTATCTTATTCATATTCCTGCCCTTGGGATGCAACTCTGTTACCTATTTACATTTAACGGTTCACTTTATTGAAATTGTTTTGATAGAATAAATATTTTCCACAGTTGTCTAAAATGTCTTCGCATATGCAGTAGCATTTAATGTTGTATACATAATAATATGCTCAAAGATGGAATGCAAATTGTAACCTAGTTATTAAGTCTTCATAATATAATGCCTGTTCGAACATAAACTAACTTATTTCTGTCTCCTATTTCGGAGGGTTGAATACCTTTGTTTCTGGTAAAGGACTTTACGTAAAAAACAAACCAACCCCTAACAACTTTCGTCCAACTACATCTCAGATTGCCAAGTCTAGTTTCTGTATTCACCGACAAAAAGCTGGCCTTTACCTGAATGGCCTTAAACAAGTCATCGACCTTCGTCCATTTCTCTCATGCGGTGCTGAGGCACACCTAGAGCTATTTCTGCCTGCCCCCTAACCCCTTTAGGGCGCTCAATATAACCCCTAATAAAGATAACGAGTTTCCTTCAAAACAACGTCGGCGATGTTTTTCTTGTCTGCGTTCTTTTCACTGTGGAGACTTGTAGATGAGCTGATTTTGTGATATTAGTTATAACGAGTAGTAAAAAGTGATATTTTTAGTGATCTATATTTATATAATTCGTAGTTATTAGCCCCACTGTTCTGGTTTATTAATTAGGTACCATTATAGATGTTATTTTTTTTTTGTTTTCTAACGAATAATCTATCAAAACTTACGCATCTATTTGAATCAGACGGCTACCTTTTTCTTTGGCAGATGAAGGACGCAATGTGTATGGAAATAGCTTTTTAATAAAACAGTCCTCTGAACATATTGCAAATTTATTCTATAACAAGAGACGATCGAGGTGCCTGGTACCTTGCAGTAAGGTACAGAGCACCGTAAAAAATTGTATGTACATAGGCACCATCTTTACAAATGCGCGATTAAGAACTCACTCAGTTTCCGTGGTGATATTTTCTAATTCCATACTCACCAGCCGGGCCGGCCGGCAGATAAAACGGAACATTTTTTTTTTTTATATATTCCTTTTCATTGTATAATCTAGAATTTAAACTGCCTAGTAAAAACCAATAACTATGTATTTTAATGAAAACTGTACGATATTTTGAACCAAAACCATAAAATTATAACGTAAGAAATTCGTTCGAATAATATGTTCCGCAAAATTTTCCAGGATGTGTACTAAAACTATTCTTTTATTGACCTATTGAGGTTTTTTTTTTTGTTTTTTGCAGTAACTTGTGGCTGTCCTTCTGTACGTATCTGTATTTTGTTCTTACTCAGATGTTTCGTAACAGAATTTGTTCTAAGTTACGTACGACCTTTGCACATAAATATTAGGTTTAAGACAAGTTTTGACACCGGGTACTATCGCCACGTTTCGTTTATACAAATTATTGTGTTATTCTGTCATGTGTTTTGAGGTTTCGACCGGTTTGTTATATTTCAATTGTTATTATGACATAAATAACATTGATGTTTCCGCAGACGTACATACTACAATAAATTATTCTTGGTACCTAAAACTAATCATAACCACTTTTTAACCGACTTCACAAAAAGGAGGAGGTTCTCAATTCGTCTGTTTTTCGGTCGAAGTCGGTTGTTTTTTTGTAAAAAAGTTTTCCGTTTTAGAATAAACAAAAAGGTGAAAAAACAATTCCAAAGTTTCTCGCTGAATCGTACAATTGCAGTTTTGCAATAAATCTCTTTGCCCACTATTCGTTCTGGTTCCCAGTCCTATAACAATGAAAGTTCTTTAATTCTCTCCTGAGCATCGAATAGTTTCCTTACCTAGTTCCTACTTTACCTTTTAATATTTCAAACGTGAAGTTTCCCAGTTGCCTGGTTTTTGTTTGGAATCTAGTACATTCATTATTTAGGTTATTTTTGAAGTATTTTAATAGATTACCTTTGTGCAGTAACTTATTTCGATACTTTGTGAGTTTATATTAAAAAAATCTCTGAAAAGGGCATGTTTATGTTTTGTTCGCTTCAGTTGCTCTTTTATGTACCTTTGAATAGATAACCAAAACAGAATTATTTATGAGTGAGCTATTATTACGCGGATTTGACATAAGCTATATTCTTGAATAAAGTTCTATATATTTGCAACATCGCTGAAGATCTAAAGTATGACAATAAAGCTTGTGAATGATCATGAATTTTGTGACTGTTCCATAGTTAACATTTTGAAGTGAAATATGTGAACTAAATGGCAGTAATGTACCGTTTAATGTAGCGACTAATTTAGTCGGTTGCAGGTAGCAGTTGTGTCTGTATGTGATAAATGGAGTAATGTCGTTTGCAACTCCGCATCACGCAATTAAACTTGTGTTTGATACTCAATTATTCACGTTTAACGTACTTACATCACGGCGGTATGTGCCTAGTTTGATTTGGGTCGCGTATAATGTAAATTTTATGACACTTTAATGCACAAAAATCTATCCGAAACATCGTTTGCATAGCGCGGTGGGGACTCCAGTAAGCCAGCGCGATAAGCCGGTGGTATTCACCAACTGGCTTTCAGCGCTGGCTTACTGACTAGCCTCGCGGTACACAGGCTTTACTTATATGGGACGGGTGATGCCTAACTTTGATGCAAACTTCACGTAACCGAACTAGCCGAATTTCAGCGTGTCGACTACAACTAGGGTAGCGTAACTTTTTGGACACCTATAACTGTGAGACTGCCTTCAGGGAGCTGCCCAAATAACGTTATTGTCTGTAGTTTATTATTTACTACATACGGTACTGAAATTAGGTGACGCGTAAAGGACGGTGTTGCCAGATATCTAATTTGGATAAAACGTTGTTCATGACTCTTTACGTGCCTAATGGCTGGTAATGGCAGACATATTTCCCAAGTTTTTACTAAGGTAGTCTGTTACATGAAAACCCACCGATTAATAAATTTTAAATCCCTTACGTTTCATACGGATAATTTACGTCAACCCTTTTAATCCCTTTAACAATAATTTTACTTAAGAAGTTTCTAATTCATGATCCTACCCTTATAAAGGTTTATTTTGTTTGACAATCCAGTATGTGAAGCATTAACCTGAAGGCCAATTCCCGTAATTAAAATCGTTCAAAATCTAGTCGCAATCTCATCTCAGCAACAATCCATGTCAAAACCTTGTCAATAATAGGTCAAATTATAAGCCCACGATACAAAAGAGAGCTGATGACCTTGAAACGGTTGATCCGATTTTGATAAAACATGTCTGAGAATCACCGCTAGAAAACCTACTTTCAAATAAAAAAATCGCATCCAAATCGGTTCACCCGTTTAAGAGCTACAGTGCCACAGACAGACACACACACACATAGCGGTCAAACTTATAACACCCCTGTTTTTGCGTCGGGGGTTAAAATGTTGGTAAACTTGAGGTATTTGTGACAGATTGAGACCGAGGTTATGATGGGAACCTCCTTAAAATACGAGAATTGTCCCTCTGAAGGGTACGGTTGTTATGAATTAAAACTGCACGGTGGCACCTTTGTACCGGGGTGCAGCGGTGCCCTTTCACAAGGCTGCAATTTAGAACGGCCTGTGGTGAAAAACTTACTTTGACTACGTTACGGGACTCAAATCACATGGGGCTTGATTTTGACCTTGCAATATTTTTTGCCGGTAAAAATTATAGTGATGTTATGTGTGATGTCATCAGTCCCGTCTTTTAAAACATCGTGCGCTCCTAGTGCCCATCTTAGGTTTCCGCGTTGTTTTTCAAAACTATGCAAAGGACATAGACGCGGTTTCCACCATTATTTAGAGAATTTATTCCAGAAAGTTTATGTGTAGGTATAATACATAAATGGTAAAGAAACCTCCATGTTTTGGCAAGTCGCAAAAACCGTGCGAAGCAGGGACGGGTCACTAGTATATATGATATAAAACACTTAGAATCTAATGCAATCTTAGTAACGTAATGGTCATTACACGGAGATGCTTTTAAACAGACGTGTGCAGCGTGCACGTCACAGCACAGTAAGTAACTATGGAGTAATATACTTTAGGCTATGGGAGTAATCTGTTGTATTGTGTGCACAGTACAACAATGAGATCTATCGCGTCTGCAGTCGACGTTGGAGCGCGTTCACTTGTTTCTGTGACTGTTGTGTACAGACAACAACACAACGTAGGCACGCACAGACCGTTCAAAATTATTTGAAAAGTTAATTGTGTTCAAATCATTTTCTTCTTTTTATCCCTATTATCCCAACGTCAGCGAATTTTTAGATTTGACTTTTTTTTTTACTTATACTCTCCCTCTGCTGAATGAAATATTGTAGCTTAATTTCGTTTGATGTTGCGTTCATTTTGAACCGTCTATTTTTCCCTGTATTTAAGACGCCGACTGTACAGTGGTTACTCTGATTGTGTGAGTGAGGCTCCTTTCGTGTGGAAAAGAGAATGTGGAGTTTATGAAGTTTATATATATACAAGCTAACCCGACAGACGTTGTCCTGTCTTAACTATGAATGTCATATTTCAAACAACTGACAGTTATGTAAAATTGATATGGGCGTTAAGTTTTCTTAAATTTTCTAATGTTCTGTTCAACTTCCGTATTTTTTTATTTCCTAAGATCCATCTCCTGACAATAACTAACACAATAAAAAAATAATTAGCGAAATTGTTCCATCCGTTCACGCGTGATGCCATGACCAAGGGAAATAGAGATTCATTTTTATATATATAGATAAAGGATTTTCGTTTTCATTGTTTTTTAACCTGTTGCTAGCATGTATTACTGGTAAAAATACACGTTCAGCACCCACTCATGAAAATGTTTTTGCGATTAAAGAGAAAAATTGAGAGAATTTGGCACATAAAATTGGTTTTGTTTAAAGAGCCCAGTTTTATTTCTCTTATCTAAATAGGACGCCAGTAACTGCGCAGTTTGTTTTTTGTTCCGTGAACAATTAATACAGTTGACCGCTTTTTCGAGCAGACAATAGATCCAACGTATCGAAAACCAACAGATTATTTCGATTGAATATTGAATTAATTCCAAAGAATTGAGCTATGGTTGTTTTTAGTTAAATTGCTTGCGATAAATTAAACATAGTACTGACTTAGTATTAGTTAGTCTTCGAGGTTCCAGCTTGTTAGTTTTGACTTGATGAGTTCTAGTAAATTCTAGTTCATAACCGTTCTAACTATTCTTGTAGACTAGTAGGAATGACTAGTGTGTTGGAACAATTACAGAGGTCTTTTCAGAAACGCAATGCTATTAACTGCTGCAAATTATTCTAAGTCACTCACTATTTGAATATTGGTTAGTAATCTACAAGTAGTGTAAAATCCAGAAACAAGAACAATTTTATATATAAGGCTTGTAGGTAAGCCTACGAAAATATGGGCCGGAGTTGTTGTTGTGATGATAATAATAACTGGGTTCTAGCGGCCAGAAGCTGAAGTACTACAGTAATCATCAAGTGTCCTTTGTTATTGTGTGAAATTTGTCCTCTTATGGTCACTTGTAAGAGCTGCAATAGTTTTATGAGGTGTTACAAAAGCAACATGCTAGTTCATGAAAAATAATACTTCCTAAGATAAAAAAAAAACCGGTCAAGTGCGTGTCGGAGCACGCACAATGCAGGGTCCGTAGTTGGGATGAATTCATCCCTAGAACAAACTTAACTTTGTAGTTGAAAAAATGTTCTCCCATACGTCGATATACGTCACGATCAATCTTCAATTGTAAGTTTGTACTCGCACCAAATATTTTTTTTTATGTGATAAAACTACATAGTAACAATTTTCGGGCGTTTTCCTTCACTTGTGCTGAGACCTTGCCTCTTGCCAAATTTCATGATTCTAGGTCAACGGGAAGTACTCTATAGGTTTTGATTTATTTTCGAGTATCAATATTTGTCACATAATGGCCGTATTTTTTTATTGCGTTGACTTAGAAGCTTGATTTTTTATAGCTCCAAGGTACCGTAGACCTACGTATTTTATATTAATTTCAACTTGATACGTCCACACGTTCCTGAAAAAAAAGGGTGTTGACAGACAGAGACAGATAGACAAACGGACTAACAATCCTGATAAGAGTTCAGTTTTTTGCTTTTGAGGTACGTAACCCTAGAACTAGTTTTTTATTACAATTTAATATAATAGTTATGAATTCTGGAACTATACGAAACATACATAGTGATATACAGACAGTTCTGTAATGGAATACGTAGCCCATATTTAACTCACGTAGACATTGTACTAAACTCGTAGCTCGTAGCGCTACGAGATCTCGTAGCGCCTCTACGAACCACTACGCGGCTTTCGCTACATAGCGTAGCCCGTAAAAATTGTGACTATTGCTACACACGTTTGAAATATGTGTGTGGTTGTTTGTTAGTTCCCTTGTTATCTCGTCGTAATGATATGGTTAGTACTAAATATTCGTAAGTGTTTTTCTAGTAGTAATTGCACTGGTAAACGATAACAGGCCGATAATGTGGGAGTTATCTTATCTGCGCAAACATGCAGGTTTATTTATGTCGGTACTAAAGCACTTGCTGTAATTGTAATATAAATACTTCGGGGAGATATTGAATATTGATTATGATTAGTTTACATAACAGATGCTAAAACTTTGTTTGGATATAACGGGTATTAAAATACCCTTAACGAAGTCGATTGTCACTTGTTCTTACCGTTATTGTATAAACAAAAATGTATTATACCATACGTGGGAACCTTCTGGTTACGGAGATATTGCAGGTTTTAAGCACTCGATTTTTTCGACGAAAACAAGTTTATATGTTAAAACTTAACTTTAAATGCTCCCACGATCCCTGTACCGGTGCGTGCACCGCCATACGTAGAATGTTTTGCGTGCGTTACATTGCGCACCGCCTTCAATAGCATAAAAAATGGTTTCTCAGCAATTATTTTTGCACAAATTTACTTAGTTTGATGTACAGAATTCGTAAATGACGGCTTCGTGATGGGCCTTTTTATTTGCTGTCAGTAGACCAAACCCGCAGAGCGGTAATTAAAGGCAATACTTTATTTAAGTACCAAGAATTTTTGTTAACTAGTGGACTTTGATGGTTTGAGTATTTAATATTTGAAGTCATGTGGGAAAATGCTTTATATACGGATACCAATCACCATTTCAATTGTTCATTCATAACAAAAGCCACGCGAACGCATCGTGGTCACCCGTGACGTAGACACTTGAAAACCAACTATATGATAATGCGCTGACGCACCACTGCACACGCGTTCAATACTGCGCTGAATAGTGAAACTGAATGTGTTATTAGTATTACTAGAATATTTATGGGTAATACGTCGATTTTATGGTGTTACTTATGGGAAGTAATGTAGGTGTTTGTATGAACAGGGTGACTCATGGTGATGTATGAATTTGTTTGCACTAGTTTATTTGTCCAAAGCATAGCATTAATATATGAACTTATTGGGAAAAGCACTTACAAAAAATAACGATCAAAAGAAATAAGAGCGCAGGCGCAGTTAGTGGTCGAAGTTGGGAACTAGTGTCATGATCACAGAATGGTGATAGATTGATTGATGTCTACCAATAGTAGCTACTGTTCGTGTTTGTTAACTGTTATAAGGCTTTTCTAAATTCATACGCGAAGTGACTTAGCGATACGAGACAGCCGCTACAACTGTGTGCGAAAGCCCTTTTGGACTTTAAAGGAAAGGTCGTGTGTGAAACCCACTAGTTGGTTTGTTCTACATAACACTCAACTATTCATGATGTTTGTTTACTACTGCCACACCACACACAGCCCTTATTTACAAAATCAATACCTGTGTCCATGCTTGTAAACAAACTCCTATAGATTTGTTTACTTATTCACTTAGAGCTGAATTATCCGCGAGTGCTCGAGTGTTTTACAGCGGTCGCTTTGAATATGAAATGTAGGGCTTCAGTGTTGGCGGAGCGCCAGACCAGAGGTATGAGCTAGGACAGTCTGGGATTATCAGGTGTTTTGGTTTATTTCTTGAAAATATAGCGGGGTGTGGAGCTGTGGTTCTGATTGCTGGTTGGCTCGGTCTAGTCCTGTAGTAAAGGTATGCGTAATTTTATTTTGTTAATGTCTCCTATTTTGGTGGGTCTTGCAGTGCATAAAGCAATAGCTTCTGCTTGATTTAGATTATTTTCCATAGTTACTTTTTTAATTTGGTTTAGTCAATATTAAGGCTTGCTTGCACCACATATCACTAAGAGCGTTAGGCGCACAATATATCTAAAAAACCATGCTGACTATGTCGATTGACAGAAACAGAACGACGTTTTAAATACGTTTGACTATTAGTGGTTTGTAATCATAGTAATCTTTATTTATTCATTAATATGAGACAACCATTCAGAGTAACTTAATAATAAGCCCAGGATAGACAAAAATCGTTTAATCTTGACAATAAAATTTAGACAGATCAACAGTTGGGGAATGTGAAATGGCAGATTGTAAAAAAAAATGGTTTGGTTGTCTTTGGACTGATTCGCCCTGTCCCCTCGTACTAGTAGAAAACTGTATCATGAGCGGATAGGCTTCCCCAAGCTTAGAACAACAGATTCCCACAAGGTTCCAGTTACAAGTCACACAGTTAAGCAGATTGATTGAGTTTGTGCTGCAAGCGGACCTTAGTCTTTATCATTTAACCATCATAATTATTTTGTTATTATAATATATTTTTATTTGCCGTAACTACCTATAAGTCTGATGATGAAATAATGTAAAATGGAAGCCTGTGTCAGCTAAACTTAGAGAAAAGTTAAAGTGTCTCGAGTTAGGAGCCCCTATTTGAATTTACTCTGTACCTACTTACTTTGAAACTTAACAGGGACTTTAACCCTCCGGTAAATACAATGGACTTGGACAATGTTTGAATTTATTTTGCATTAAATAATATTTTTGGGACATTTTTGTGTGCGTCCAAAGTTCCCATGGCTCTTTGGTGGCCAATTTTGTCCCACTTGTTTCCTATTTGCTTATGTAAATTGATAGAGTTCCCTTTTATTAAGTTGATGATTTTATTTCATGATTGACTTATTTATTTACAGAAGAACCAACAGCTATAATGTTAAGTCTATTCGAATATTTGATCGTAATCTTACAAACTTTCGTTTTTCTGAAGGATCTCGGCAAGATCTTAAAGTAATAAAATTAAATAAAATGTATGATAAACAATCAGCATTATCCGTAGACAGTTAGTTAAGGGGACTACAGGACCTAAACGCAAGTTTTATATTGCCTAAAAGTATATGATTTACTGCAGTAAACAAAATCAGAAAAATATATGGTATTCTTCAGGACATTTGCTAGTTAGATAGTGTGTTGAAAACATAATACAACTAATTTGATACGATAGAAAAAAAAACACGAAGATAAAAATTTCTTTTACCGATTAAAAACAATACTAATATTCATGCAACCATTCTGCTTTTTCGTCAGATTATTCTACAAGTAACATTTTAACTATATTTATAATATAATAGTGTTTTAATTTTTAAGTACAATCAATAGATTTTTTGTAAAGAGATAATTACTTCATATTTTGCAATAAATTACCAGCGTTGTGTCCGACAGTGACCGCGCTTTAGCTGTTGTCAGCCTCTTAAGTAACGGCAAGTAAATCATGAACCGTCAGCTGCACACTTTGTTATGCACGAGACGATTGTGTTCGGAAACAAAAGGGTTCCGGATGCATTCATAATTGCATTTTTTTACAATAGTACAGCAACTTTGGAAATATACTTTCTTTTTATTTGGCTACCATTTTGTGGTGTATGTACAATGTACATTGCACAGGGATATTGCAGTATTTGTATTTTAGTTTTTTTTTTAAAGACTTGTCTATTAATTTTAACTCTTAAAAGAAAACTGGGTCCAAGTGCTCTATAGCTATATAAACATCCGTACTAAAGCAATATGTTATGACCCTGATGGAAATTCATGAAACGATAATAATACTGATACAATAGACACACACACTAATCCATTACCTCAACATAATTATCAACCTGTAATTTAATGCCCTAATGGATATCTACAATGGACATTTGTGTCCTAGGGGTATATGTTCTGTTATTTAGGGAAATTGCTGATACTCGTAGAAGCAGTGTGTTGTTGTTGCTAGAGAATAGGATTGTGTTTCTAATTATTCTGTGGCCAGTTTTGGTCTTTTCCTAATGTTTCACTTATCGTGAGCTGCCTGTATGCACCGTCTACGAAGCAGCAGCAACAGCATTCTGAATGTGATTGCTGCCCGTTTTGACTGTCCTTTCCAGAATCGGTGGATAAGGACAGCCATAGGCATCAGTTAGGTATAGGTACTAACAATACTAACATAATTTTAGGTGCTATTTTTGTTACTAACGCACTAAATTTTATGTTCGTATGTTATGTTATATGTGATATTATATTATGGAGATTCTCTGAAATAAAATTATTATTATTATTATTATATTACCTATGTTAAATAGATATTTTATTTCTCTTCGTATATATTTTATTCTTCCTTCTATTCTCCAGTATTGTTTTTTCTCTTCTGTTATTTATCTAGTCTTTTCGATGTGTTATTTCTTTGTTATAATTCTTCTCTAGTATTGTTTCCAGAAACATCATCTATGCACCTAGCATTGAGAAATAGGTTGTCATTAGGGCGACTTGCACGTTCTTATTGTATCCACTTCTGTTCGCTAATGTTCAATAAAACCATATTGTAATATCACTATCGGCATGACTGAAAATTAAAAGCACAAATAATCTACTGATATCAGCCCCGATGTTATCGCCCACCACGTCTACCACTTTTTGGGGATTAGGACATATTTTTCGATGCATTTTGGGTATAAGCGATTATAAAATGTCATGTCATGTTGTTATTTTGTGGTAACTAGGCTTAGTATTAAAGGCTTGGCAAGCAAAATTGTTATCAGATTTCTTGGTTGAAACTGTTTATCCGTTGAATATTTAAAATCTTTTCTATTGATCACATCAACACAGTTTTCATAATGACTCCGTAGTGGATATCTAGGCACTAGTTCTTATGTATATGTAAGTACATATAACCATTAATCCAGATATACCATAGTGAATGGATACTCTTTATTAACAAAAGCTGCTTTAAACAGGGTGTAAAAAGACCCATCACATAGCCGTCACCTACGCATTCTGTACATCAAGCTAAGTAACATAGCACAAAAATAATTTCTGGGAAAAGACTGTTATTTTTGATGTGAAAATTTGCTGTTTGCGGTAGTGCACAATGTAACACACGCAAAACATTGTGCTTTTTGTGCATGCAACGGGACAGGGGTCGTGGGGGTATTTAAAGTGGTGTTATAACATCAAAAAACTGTTTTTATTAACAAAAAAAAATTGTCAGGAAAAGTTATAATTTTGACTTTCAATATCTTCGTAACTAGAAAGTTCCCAGGTATGGTCCAGTACAAAAAAAAAATCACAATGACGGGAAGTACAACTGACCCTCGGCTTCGCTAAGTGCCTTTTTACGCCCGTTATTTAGATAAAATCAAATTTACCTGAACTAAAGGAAGAGCTGCACTACACTTACTATTCATTATTCATAAACATTGGCAGTACGATTACAATAGTTTATTTGCATGAGTGCGGAAGCGACCCACCGGGGAGACCTGGAGCTTTCTGTTTCGATGCAATATTAAATTGGAGCGCTGTCGTCTATACTGAGTTGTTTTAGGACGTTAACTATTCAATGGGTTATGTAATGCTAGTATGGCACTGGCGGGTATTGTTCTATTCTAGCTAAATATGGGCATATCGGCAAATATTGGAACTTATTTGGTGTACATTTATGTAGGTAAGTAGAACATTGCTCTAACTGTAAAAGACTTTCAAGCAGCTTTTGATCTCAAGTATAATTTCATTTCAAATGAACTGAACCGTTTGAACTCCATTCAGCCGCAAAAAGTGCCAAAACTCTCAAAACAATCCATCAAACCGCAATAAAAAATATTTTATCTCAAAAAAGGTAATTGGCAATTGTGTCCAAATGGAGGCGAAATGTTGACTAATTTTCCACGATGAAGAACCCTCTCAAAAGCCGGAACAAAGAGGGATTACAATGCTACGTTACCATAAAACGTTCGGCGAGTTCGGGCGCAGTCGGCTGTCTTCGGAACAACAAATTATACGTAACGGAACAGGCGAACGAGCGTGAAAACTTGACGGAGCACTATTTCTTACATAGCAAGTTGGCTTTGAATTCGGATACTGTTTTATGTTATTATTTCAGATGAAATAGGTCTTGAAACATTGGGTTTCTTGTGCACTGAACTTTGTTTAATCAACGCTGCTGACTTTATTTAATCAAATCTTATACGGGTCCAGTACAGCTGTTTGAAGTTCAACTGCTTCTAAATCTTTTGAAGTGCCTGTCTGCTGATTTTCACATTAAACTGATCAAATAATGTTTGCAAAGTTTCACAAAAAGATGTTATACAAGGTTTCGAGTTAAAAAAGTAGTTAACGTGCTGAAGCATGAGATAAATATGATAGTTTTAGCTTCAAGTATTATAAAATGTAAATATCTGCAAGTTCTTTAATAACTTTTAATGAACTGTTTACTAATGACTGGATCACGTTTACACTTAAAAGTTTTGTTTTAATCTTACTTTTATTAATGTTTTAAACTACGTGATGGCGAAATACACTGATGATTGCTATCCCAGGCATGTGAAACAAATAAATTGAGATATGCGTTACTAATGGATGCGTGCAGATGCCCTTCGTATCTGCATTTAATTGCACTTGATAGACACCTCCCAACAACCCGGCTGCGGGGTGACGGACTGAAACGTAGATTAATTGTGTCTCTATACAGACTGAGTTGTGTCTGTTCTGTTACCAAGGCTTGCAGCAGGCAGCCACTTAAGCCTGATTAATAGGCAAATTATTAGCCAGATTTATTGGTTCATTTTGTTCTGGGATTGCGTTTCCTGTAATTGAACAATCGGAACAACTGTGGATGTCAAACAAATCAGATTCACGTTCAATTTACTGGATATGGAATTAAAGTGCCGTGCGACCGGTGTGATATGGCGCCCTATTATTAGTACCGCCAGTTTTCCAACAAATTGCCAGACTTGAACTCTGACTGATCTCACTATATATTGCAAACAGTCAAAATATAACTAGGCTTCTTTATCAAAACTAGTATAGAAGTACTATTTTAGAGACTCAAGCTAGTTTGTTGATAAGATTGTACTCATAGTGCTAAGTAGGTATTTGTTAGCGAGTAATTAACCCAATTCCGTCGAGATCATTAGTTGGTAGTTCATTATCGAAGCCATCCGATAGCCGATTTAGACAAGTTTATGTACAAATCACAAACACCAAACCATATTTTATATTGTTAGTATCTATTGAAATCATAGACAAAGGGCTATTCAAAACTTTTTTGATTACCATTTCAAACAAATAACACAGAATACATTGAACTGGTTGCTTTAGGTGGTGAACAACCCAGCCCTTTTATTGAAGCTGATAACGGATTATGGGCGAAAATAACAACATCGCGATCACTAATCAGTTAGTCAACTCAGGCGTTAATAGATTTTTTACGACCGCTAATTATAGTGGCTCGTTAGGAGGCACATTGGAAATGTTTACGAACTTATATGAACAAAAAACACGTGTATGTGCTGTTTACAACCTTTATTTCGATGTGGTTACAGTTTTACGGTCAATCTTCCTCCGCCCCCGGGCCGTAAATATGGCACGTCAGAGTTTCACAAATAGTTGGGCTTTGTAGAGCATCGTCTCTCTCACTCATATCTTTTTCTCTTTCTAATGCCCGATTAAAGCCGAGTACTGTACCTTCTACTCATTTCTCTTTTTTTCTTTTCAATGTCGCATTACCTGCCACGTTTTTTAGCTCACAATGGTACCTGTTTGTTCGACACTGAAGCGTGCCCCATTGCCTAGTTGTTACGTAGCCGCCCCGCGACTCCATTGTTCTGTTCTCACACAAATAGATTCATGTTCACCCTGTTAACTGTGATGCTGTTTATTTTTTCTATTTTGTTACGGGTTCAGGGAAAAGTTTGTGTTTTATGAGGGTGACTTTTGGTATTTTGTTGTATTATATAGACGTTGTATGGCTTTTCATGTTATGAGGGCACGGAAGTTTTCCGCTACCTTCGAAACATAATTTCAGTCTACTACTGGTTGGATTTTCCAAAAAGTTGAGAGCTGGCCATTTGAAGTAATGTTACATGGAAATAATTTGAAGAAAATACATTAATCCATACTAATATTATAAATTCGAAAGTAACTCTGTCTGTATGTTACTTTTTCACACCTAAACCACTGAACGGATTTCGATAAAATTTAGCAAGGAGATAGATAGTATCCTGAGGAAGGGCATAGGCTACTTTTTGTCCCTGCAGCTCATTGCCGTGGGATAATTTCCGACATCCACGCGGGTTAAGCCGCGGGCAGAAGCTAGTTATTAATAAGTGCTACCTGACCCTGCGGGTGCGCCCACGTGGAGTGTTTTAAATTTCATGAAAAGTATGTACTTTTGTACCTTTTCCAGGTACCGAGCTACCTTTCTTAATTTATTTTATTTTTTCACAGCCGTGTAAATGTAGTATTTCGTGTTTGTAACATTACTGTGGATAACTAAAAGCTGGAATGTTGTGTGACGACCTAATTATTACTTGAAACAAGGTCTATGTTTATTTTATTTTATTTAATTTCCTTTATTATACTTATTACGTGAAATGCTGCGTAAAGTAATCTGAAGTCTAGGGCTCATTCAAATTTACTATTCAGCTTAGGAGTTTAGAACAAACCTAAAAATCTGGATTTCATAATAGTCACTTATTTTGGAACGGCGCCTCATTTCGCAAAATTATTGCGTTCATTTTCCAGCGGTTCCTTTTTATCTCGACTTCGTTTATATAAGAGCTTATCTTTATCTTTTCAATAGTTAAAATATGTCTTCCATTACATTATCGAATTACCTTTGCTTGGAAACCTAATCTGCAAGATAAGACTTCAGTGATTTAAAGTTATCGTTGTGTCATTCAGAGTACAAATACATATACCTAAATGAAAAACTTGCATTGAAAATTGTTGTAACGTTTTAAATTTGAATAAGCAGTTACATAAAACATGAAATCCATTAAACAATTACACAATTCCTATGAAAACTTCAGGGAAATTGTTCTACAAAAGGCGCGTCGAGCTGTCGCGTCGCGCCTCTCTTTAAATATGAATGTTGGTATTATATAACGTGTCTCCTAAAAAAAAAATTGTTTGATGTCAACCTAGCATGTTTGACTACTGTCTTGCCCTTAGAAACTAAACCACAAATCCTGTCACACTACGTAACTGCGCCCTTAAAATAAAACATTAAGCTTAATAATCCCTGCCGTGCGTAGGCTTAATCTCAGACAGAATTCAACTGAAAGCGACTGTTCATAACCAGCAGTTTTTAGTTATTACATAAAACAAGCCGTGGTTTACATCCCTCGTTAGACATCAAAGCTTCCCACTGAAGATTTAACACAAATGGCCTGTGACTGACTGATGGAGGTCTAAACAATGGCAATTAAGGAATTTCTGACAAACTGCCGACCTGTCCGGACCTGCCACCAGATATTAGTTTTAACCACACAGAGAAGATTAGTTTCGGAAAATTAAGCGTTGATTAAATTCTATTATAAGGATATTAAGGCACTTCTGAAAGCTCTGAATACGTTTTCAAAGTTGTACCCACGCTAATGGACGGTATTTAGTTTTATAAGTGTAATTTAAATATCTGAAAACCTGAAGTGGTCATTGCGCTCGTCATTATAAACTACTTTATCTATTGGAACAGGCCTAAAATTGCGAAAAAAAAAAATCAAGCTGTTCCCTACGTAACTTCGCATAACTTGACAAAATGTCGAGTTATGCGAACATAAATGTACGGAGCAGCTGGTTTTTTCTTCGTGATTTCTGGGTTGGGTCCCATAATAAAAGTTGTTAATAATGATGAGTATTGAGTACAATACCTAGCTCTTTTCCAAGTTTTAGTTATTTCAATTACACTTGTATAAAACGGGATTATTTAGGTACCTATTTATCGACCAAGTATTCAGTATTTCTAATTTCTCAGAAAATCTTGCGACCACCAGACCAAATACCATTTCTATCACCAAGTTGTAATAATGTTAGCAGCAGAACCGCCGGTCGATTGCACACCATTAAACTGCCGTTACAAATCAGCTTGCAAGGCGACGTTAATAGGGTTTAGGGTAACGGGTCGCCGGTTCCAATCCCGGCTAGTCGAAAACCGGACGTGGTTGGACAGGGCTGTTTGAGTTTATGACTAGATCAACATTGTTCAGTTTATATAAATGTTGTAATTTCGAGTTACAAGAATATTAACCACGCTTTTTTGGTATTTGATTATAGCTTTGTTTACCCATCTCGTGCTTCAAATCAAGTCTGTTTTCTTTTGCAATAATTAATAAGTTCAAAGGCGAAATAGCTATTGTTCAAAGTGTCATGTTTGTCTTGTAGATATGTGATATGTTTCTCAATCTATTACTAAGAAAGGAATGCAGGACATGACTTCTTCAAAGATAAGCTTTGATAAGCAGGATCTGACTCGGAAGTTACAATCAAAGTATTTCACAATAACTCTTGCTACGTGTTTCGTAATCCAGACGTAGTGGCGTTAATAGGCAATCTACGCAACGGGTCGTCGGTTCCAATCCCGGCCGGGACGAGGTGTCCGTTAATTAACGCGAGACTGAATGACGAGCTGCCCGTCTGCTAACGATGTGTTCATAATTCAGCGGGGAACTGGAAAATACATGAGCGATGGTCAAAGGTCAGGTGTCAATATGACACCTAAGTAAGCGGAGATTCAAAGCATTATATGAGTTTTATTTAAGTCAAGAAAAAGAGAATGTTTAAAAGCACCTTTCGTAAATTTTCATAAAATGTTGTTCCTAGGAAATCCTTAATACATTTTGCTCTTGAAAGCTTTGTACTCTGGAGTTTTGAAATTCTAGAGGGAAGAGGATCTTAAAAACTGAACTGTTTATAGAACGGAATATAGACCAGATTCTGCTTTGTATGATTGAAATCAGAACCCGAGTCTTATTTGGTACAATCCTGTTCTGATATGAAAATGTTGTTACATAAAGCTGAGAATTTCTCATAAATCGATATCGCAAGTAGAGCTAAAAATAGAAAAGCAATCCGCAACAAATGTGCAGAATCCAGTATGCACAAGTCAATAGGTACTAGTGTTAGAACATTGACCCAATTCGGGAACATCTGGCGAGATGCGACCAGATATGCCCGGAGGCTGTCGTGTCACCAGATACCTCGTGTTCTGGGTTTACTAGCGAGCTATCTGATACATTTGGGCCCGATTCCGTGATATGTTCGGCCTCTTTAGTCATTGCAGATTTGAGGATGAAAGAAATGCTTTACGTGTTCTAGTCAGAACAGGCAGGGGATATCAAAATGTGTTCGAATAGTAGTGGTTTTTAAGATAAATCCAATAAGTTTCTTTTCTAACTTTTTACCCAAAGACCATCGATAGCTTCGCTTTTTGTTCAATAAGATAATTCTGTAATAAGGGAACTTTTCACGTATCACTGGAGTTACGAGTATGACACCGGTGATAAGAGCAATCGGAAATAAATATTTCGCTAAAAGTGTTTCCCTACCGCGACGTGATTGATCGATGATCCGTCTCGCTGATCCATGCCTTCCAACTCCCAACTTCGCGATCTTTGCAAAACTTTGCGCGAACTGTTTTTAGAAAGGTTCGCCTAAATGTCTTGTGACACAAGTATTGTGTAACTTTGCTGTTGTTTACCATTTTTTTTTATATTTAGGCGTTTACTGAAACAATAAATATCTTTTGTGTAACGTTTTGTGGCTACCTACGTCCAAGTAACTACGATTACCTACTTCGTCGCTCTCACTTTATTAATTAAGTCCCCACCATTTTGAAATGTTTTAAAGAAAAGCTCCTTAAGATTTTCTTAAACATAATGTGAAGACTTAAAACTTTGATACAGTTGCGTAAAAACACATTCCCCGGAGATTAGTGAGTCGTCAGAACGGAGGTCTTAGAGGGAATTACGTCATATTGAGAGGGCCATGTAATTACACGAGTGTTTCACTCCGACACAGATTTTGTACGAAAATTTCGGTTGACATTGTTACGAAATACGAGTAAAGTACCCTTCCTTTTATTTGGATTTTCTTTTAATAATGCTCTTAAAATAATCACACTCGCTTTGAATGGGCTATTGACTGTTCTTTTTTGAAAGCAAAGGGTCAGTAAATGGTCGTAAAAATAATAATAAACTTAGTGTATATAGTGACACGTCATAAAGTAAATCACCTCCGTTTTATTTCACACAGCACCACTTTTATCAATTCTATTACTTTTACACTCACACGAAGTGGAGTGAATAAATCAAAATGAAGTATGCGACCGTTTTGAACCGACTCACTTTACCGAATTCTTATTAAATGTAAGGTATTTCGTGACAAAGTTGTTCGGTTGAAATGTTCGCCGCTCCTGGCGTAAACTATAGATTCATTCGGAACAACTTTAGTGGAAGGAAGATTATGGTGAACGACTAAAAAGTTATGTCTATCTCTGTGATCATTCAGAGTCTGACCTAGCTGGAGTAGCTAGTCATCTTGTCACATGTAAATTATGCAAAATCTGTATTTAAATTCATATTTTTTTTCTCTGTCCATTACCGGGGGTGGCGACACGGTGATTAAAATGCAAATTTCTAGAATTATCTCCTGTCCCTCCTCAGCCCATGGTGCTTTGTGGCACAGAATGTCCGCGGCGGCTAACGCCTTGCCGTGCCAGCGTGATTGTACGCAATCCTTCGCTCTTTACTTGCCACTTATGTTTAATCCAGTAAAAATGAAACATTTTAGGTCCACAAGTTAGTTTTTTTTCTCATTTTCTTGCGTTGTTAAGGTCATGTAATCTTTGTTCTTAAAAGTACTTTCAGAAAACAGGCCCTAAAACAGACATATATAGAATAAAATTTTGCTCAATCATTCGACAACCTTGCAGGGGAACTTGAACGGAATTTAGATTCAGAGAGAAGTGTCTAACGATTGAATAATACTGGAAAAGCTGGCGTGTGGAAAAATGCGGGTTATGTTCTATTCTGCAGGATTTTGTAACCCAAGTAAGAAGTAGATGTTCAAGTTCATGTGATTTATGCGCCCCTGGGGTATTGGGGTTAGTCTCTGGTAACAAAATGAATTGTAAAAGACCTTGAACTTAAAAACACAGCTCTAGAATACTGAATAATATCTTATATCACAGCATTGTAAATGGTCATTGAATATATCAGCAAATTACCCGATTTGACAATAAATAACATAAGTTACAAAATGCTAGCTAGTAACAATAATAGGTACTGAAGAGAACACCAGAATCTTCTTAAAACTATTTTAAAATGTTTTTAAAATTCGTTTCGGTATACAAACAGCATACTTCAAACCAAGTGTCACCATAATGTCAACATCGGCAGCAGCTGGCGGCGCCAGCACCGAAGGCCTTACCCCCAACAACAAGTGAACTTGCACTTGCGTTGGCCGGGGCAATAAGCTCCGATCTGGGGCATCTTCCAAAATCGATAGCGGTGAAAGTGGGCAAGGACGACCTTTGGCAGCGCGCCAGCCCCGGCCAAGGTCCGCCACTGAGGATGTTCCAGTATTGATGAGCTAACATTATGGATATGTGGAAGTTTTGGGGAGCGTGTGTGTGTTCGTGAACCCCAGCTAATACTAGCTGGAGTTCCAAGCGTGACATATTGTGATAGTGGGCTCTTCGGAGTCGCTGCTTATTAAACTGTAAATAGTTTGGTACATACCTTATTAAAATCTGTGCACATGTTCTATATCAAATAATTAAAAGTCAGTTCGAAAACTACTGCTTTATAAAATAACAGAGTACGACGACATAAAAACATTGCGGGAAAGTCCAATATTTAAACTTAATTGAAAGCCCTATAAACCCTTTTCACGTCAAAAATAAACGTGCAGGTTACATAACAGTCCCAGGCTTATAATCTTTAATCCAGTTACATAAGTCTGTAGTATGAGCGCATACGTTACCCCTGCGGCCTGCCCACGTATTCTACGCCCGATATTTTGAACCAAATATAGCTCCAAGGTTACTCGAACATGTACGAACAAACCTAGTTTCCACACATTTGGTGGCCGTCAAATTGTAGCGTTTTGAAGCACAAATGGACACTTGGTCGAAACAAATATGTACTCGGGGTAAAATATCGCTGCATAAATGGGGCAGTGCTAGAGTTGTATGCACGATCGAATACGGCTGTTTAAGTGATAGCCTTCGGGGCATTTTAATTAAGTTGGCCTGTCAAACAATGGAACTGAAGTCTGTTTAATGCAGCGGTTGTGACTGAACATAATAGCTGGAATTAAAGTGCCTTTTGAAGAGCAATTTTTCTAATCATCCTACCCGGAATTTCCCCCAAATTAACATCCAAAATTTTCGAACAGATCATCAATAATGCATCTGGTTATAAAACCACATTTAAATTGGGACGCAGCGATCCAACAGCTGGTACTCAATACGAGCGTGGAATCATGTGTGAAGCGCCATTACATTTGGGCGCAAATTCCAGGTGGCGCGCGGCGCGCGGCCCGGCGGAGGAATTCAACTGTGATGCAAGCAGCGCTCGAGGTCTTCGAGCTTGCGGTGCAGATGCATATCACGGTTAAATTCGGTTTAGAGACGTATTTGTGGTGGATTGAATGACGATGTTAAATGAAACTGGTTGGGTCGTGGTGTATCCTGGGTAAAAGCTCAAGTCCATGTAAAATTGTGAAGTACAACCGCATCTTGCTAGACCGAGTCGATCTCAATGCATTTGGTTTTGGGGTTGGGAAGCACAAGTGTTTTGTTGTAGCTTTGTCTTCATTTAATACTTAATTAAGCTGATAACTGTTTCTGAACAGTAGCAAGTGGTGTTCTGTAGTTAACGCCAACCGCATACCGAGTTAACTTCACTTAGTTCAGCTCACAATGCAAGTGAGCGAGATTTTAAGTAGGTCAACACTAAGTGCATGAAACCAAGTTCCCGGGAGCAGTCGCGTGGTTTTGGGCCAGAGTTGTTGAAATTGGTAACTCGTGTTACTGTTGGCTCATATGAGTTTATAGGCTACCAGCCTAATCTCACCCACGCAATTAATAAGTTCCTAGCAATAAGCGACATGGCTGGGTTTACACATCTGTATATTAACGACGTGCTAGCAAATTAAAATGCAAATTAAGAGGGCGCCTGTGTCCGGCGTCCGGGATCCGTGTCGAACGTCCGAACTGTCCGGCCGATCCGGACGATATGCGTGCCTAATAATGTATTCGTATTTATGCGAGGCTGTCACCACGATCATTGTCAGGTTAACAGTTATGCAAATGGGAGGAAAAATGGCCGCTGTGGACAATGCGATAGAGAGAATTAACGCGTGTTGACCAGGGATTAGCAAATATAGGTTTTATGACGGGTATAAAGGTTTATTAGATACAATAAACAAAGTTTCATAAAGTATTGTTATTGATGTCTGTACCTGTACATTAGATTTACCGCGGCTGTAAACAGGATTGTAGGCACAATAAAACCACGTGTGAAGTACATTACGTACGCCGTACAGTGTATTCGATAAACTTCGTGCTTTTGGGTCCTTCGGAGACTAATAATTGCCGCAGTCTAGTTATGTAGAATGTTAATCAACACGTTAATTATTAAATAGCAGAAATAACTGGACCACAGATATTACATTTTTAAGCACCCTGACTTTTATTTCTTTATGATTCTGACATAGCAACCCGACAGATTATTATACTTACGAGTTCGTAAAAGTCGTGTCTATTTTCGGATATTTTTAGTATCATAAAACTGAGCCACGATTACTGTCAGCGTAATCACGCAGGCTTTTCTATTTCGGGCAAGACGTGACTTCAGATATAATGGTTTGCATGTTACGTACTTATAAATTGGTAATATACTGATGGGATTTATGAATTGCGAAGGCAGGGCCCTTGGGCTTTAGCCTAATAAGCTTGTTCTTAGTTTTTGTTACTTAGTTGACGTCCACGTCATCATCTAGGTAGTAAACATGGGTCTTTCTTAGTTTGAGAGCGCTTATGGACTTATTTTGATCTGATTTCGATATAGTACAGTCACGAGCATAAATACATACTTTACTGTTACGCAAAATTTAAGATTTTTTGCTCGTGTAATAACAATTGCAACTTTATTCATGCTCGTGTCTGTACTTTCTAAATTGCGTGTAGACGATGTAGAACAAACTGTATGATCTGAAAAAGTCTTGTCATCGAAGAGTGTGTTACAATTTTATTTTACCACACCCCTGTTCGAGGGTTTAGGTGTGGACCTAAACCCTCGAACGGGGGTGTGGTAAAATAAAATTGTAGCAGACAGCCTTCGTTCGTACGTTTATCGAACACCTGTGGAGGTGTTAAAATGCAAGACTGTGCTTGCGTTTCTTGGTTATACAAATGTAGTTAGTACCTGTATTCAAATTCTACTTCGCGTGCTGAAAACTTTTAAGTCCTATCCAACATACAGCTGTTCTGTAATTATCCCATTGCCTATACCAAAAACAAACGCACCTAAACTAGTCAATAGTCCGCTAATTGCTTGCATGATTGCATTCGTAACTCAATCGCTGTTGTTGGGCTGCTTATTCACAATCGATTGCCGTCATAGTACAAACGATTCATTAAAACGCGCTCATTAAAGCCGTAGTGAATGTATTGGGCGAAATGTGTCGCTGGAAATGTGCCGATCGATTGGTCTGAATAGTGGTTCGATATGGGTCTCTTATGATAATTATAGTCCTGGGGGCCAAGTCTACTAATTTACAAACGTCACAATGGTCTCTGCATTGTGAGTTTTTAACAGATTTGCCATACAAAGTCTGTCAAAAACTAACAATGGTCTCTCCATTGTGACGTTTGTAAATTAGTAGACTTGGCCCCCTGTTGTCTTTTTCATATTTACAATTATGTAGTTGAACTATAGGTTAATACTGCATACGTCTATCTAAGATTAAGAAGGCATTGTGTATGTGGACTACCAGAAAATAGGAATAGATGCCGAGATGCTGATATATTTTGATTTATTACGTAAATCTATCAAGTATCATGAACTCATAACGATGGCTACGTATAGAAGCCGTCTATTAATACTTTTTCATTAATTGCCGGAAAACGTTTGCAAAAAAGTAAACATAGAAATAATTGGCAGTACCTACCACACATCGGGTATAGGAAATAGTGTCAAACACAAAGGGCGGGCCGAACTGCGGCCACACTAATTAGTCGAGCCACATTGCCGCAGAGTCAACGCTCATAGGCAGTTAGCAGTAAAGGGGAAAAATGGTGCACTATTTACGAAATACTCGGTACACATTACTGGTATAATTAATTACGCTGAGAATGCTGCGACCGCAGTCTTTCTACTGTAGGCTGACGGCCAGAACACCGATTTTTTATATTTGCTGTAGATGTTGCGATTGTAAAATAGCATATAGCAAGCTCCATAATAATTACTTAGTAGCTAAACAATGAGTGTTTTAACATAACAACGAATCTTTCTCATATATTCTTTTTCTTATACTTTTTATTATATATAGAAATATATTTATGTATTATTGGCTATAATATCCGTACAATTATTTGTCGAAGCGTCGAACTAGAACTAATCGAAAAGCTGAATCGACGTCGTAGAAATAAACGAGAAGTACCAATTATGAGCCACGAGTCACAGCCGGAGAAATATTGTGCTAATACCGACGAAATGGATAATATTTCAGAACTAGCTGTTGCCCGCGACTTTGTCTGCGATCCAGGGGGAAAAGAAGCCTATGTCCTTCTCCAGGTCATGGTCTACCCATGTGCCATATTTCATCCAAATCCGTTCAGGCGCTTCAGCGTGAAAGCGAAACAAACAAATAAACTTACTTTCGCATTTATAATATTATTTTAGGAATTTCAGGATTACAGATTGACCTATTAATATTTATACACGAGGTCCTGCTTACTTGCTTGTTCAAATATTGACTGGGAAATTATAATTGAATTTACGATTCAAACTTGCTTTTTACTGATTCCAAGAATTATACCAATTTCTTGTAGCTTTCTTAGTTATGCCTTGGTGGTAGAGAAAGTGTATTATATGGAGCGGATTAAGTGGTTTGACACGCAGTGGTTCGTAGCTAACGTCGGGGTGTAGTATGTAGAAACTACGGCTTTCTAATTAACAATATAGTGCAGATATATCACCGACTAACGCCACTATATGCTTCATAATACAACATTATGCAACATTACTGCTCAGAGGCACGTCGGCGCACCTGCACTTGCAGACATGGAGTAAAAGCTGCGACTGCTGTGTACAAATTGATGAGGTGTCGGACTCTATGGGTGGATCGAGACAACCATTATGTGCGCGGTCATTTCGGCTTTATCAGGTGTGTAAAAGGCATGTGTATTAGTGTCAGGGCTGTATTTGGATCCATACCGTGATACTTACAGTTACTAATAGTTAAACAATGGCGATTTTCTTACAAATGGTCCTGCCTGGTAGTTGCTCCTGTTTAGGTCTGACCTTGTTATCCTTCTTCCATTCTTATTCAGTGGCTCTAGTCAGTCGGTACAGCGGTCAGTCGGCACGGCATGCGGCATGGGCAAGGCTGCGCTGCACTAATAAATTGCACACCCGTTACAAGCGAATTAATTTTAATTGCAAATTACGGATATTTATTATTATATACGAGAGCCGCGGGTAATAAATATGTTACTAAAATGTGAAGTACCTACGCTCTAAATATACGAACGGACAGATAAAATGGGAGAACGTACCTCTTTGAGATGTAAAAGTATCACATATCTAAGTCACGTCCGCGATCCCGAAGGAGGCAGAGATGAACTAGCTATCATTTATATCTTGATCACGATAGTTTATTTCTGGTCCTTTTGATAAAATGAGCTCACACCTGTCATAAAGGATTTCTTCCTGAATTGAGTCCAGCCTCAAATGACCAAGGTAAATCCGAGTCTATAGGTCACTAACAGGTACCAAACGCGTGTAATGATGTGGAAACATCGATAGCTACCGTCACACGTCATGTCGGACATGAGTTATGACTCACATGCATTCACTCTGTACTAAGCTTCCACGAACAGTAAAAACATTTTAAAATTCTGTGTCGCATTTTAAACTGATATTCGCATATGTTTTCTTCGTGAGATAAGAGAATGAAATGGCCCAGGCTAAAATAATTGGGTTATTTAGCATAGGTGGCGATACATTTTTTTACGAGTTTTCGCACTACCCTCTTTGTTTAGCAGCAATAGATATGTTTCTTTCCCGAATCACCATTCTATCTTTGTATGTGTAATAGATTTGAATGTGAAATGTCCGTCATTCGGGGTAGTCCCGCTACTCGTAGCTACCGGTCGCACAATTCCGATACTCAGATCAAAGTGTACGTCCTCCGGGACACGTTTATTGCACACCGTTGTTCTGTCGTATTCTCCCGCCTGAGATTTATACGCAAATGTTTGTCCTCAATCAGTGGGAAATGTATGGGACATAGTGTTAGGACCGGGCCACCTCGACTTTATTGTTCTCAGAGAGAGCGGTGCGCTATCAAGTATTGCCTGCAGGAAGAAAGGTTGTTTGTGCAGAATTTCGATAACTGGAAAATTAAATGTAACCGCTTAATGGCTTAATGATCGTTATTGTGCAAAGCTTATTTTATAATTTTCTTAAAATCTCACCCCATTAGAACTACAAAGTTCAATCCTCGAAGGTTTGTTTCTGAGCAGTAATACCCGAAGTGTTTGTATCCATATCGAATCGCTTAACTTCGCCATTATTGTAGGAGCCCGTCACACGGTCGTTATATTTCTTGTTCCAGTTTACTCCCCTCCCACAAGGAGTGCAGAAAGTTTGGTTCAACTTTTAGTACATTATCTTTTATTTTGGATTATGTGTGTTCAATCACATAATATTCAGTGACACAGTTGTTTAAATGTCACTAACCCTGTATTCGATCTTCTTATTGTATTGCTTCAACTAGGTCTTTCGCCAGATGAATCAGATTACACTGTAAATCCTGATTGGTTTTATTAGATACGTGGCACATTTTTCAAAATGACCCAGTTTCATTTACACTTCGACCCATACCTACGTCATTGTAATGCGACAAACGTCGATCAAACTGAGTAGCTACTTACATTTATGCATATTGATACACGGATCACGAATCTAGGTCTCCCATTTCGAAACTCGAAATAGTATATTGAGCATCTCATCGATCTACGACTATAAAACATTTTGGGAGTCTAGTTTAAATAAACGTATTGATAAATTATGTAATGTGAACTCTTTATGGCTTATAATTTTATGGAGGAGCGTTATTTACTGAGTAGCTGGTAGTATCCCCTTTGTGTGGCGTCCTAAACAGACATAGGCTTACGAAAATCATTTCAGTACATATTTATCTTTCTTGGTAAATGCGAGCTTTATGCCCGCAGTACAATCTAACATTACATCATGTGTTTGTCAAGATTATGTGTACGTAAATATATTCACTAGTTTAGTGTTAGAATCTGGAGCTTATAAAATATTTAGTATAAATTTAAGCTTTTAATTTTGATCCTTATTTGAATCTTTTGAAATATTGAATTATTCTTTCCCGTTTTCATTTCCATCTTCAACTGCTTTTAAGATGTAGGTACTTACTTACTGTTCTACATCTCCTTATTACTCTAGCTGTATTCCAATCTTATTAGCACACACACTCGTAAGTGGGTGTATTAATTTTGCTTCATAATATACTTAATTAATTCTGTAAACGAATGGAGTCCCTTAAACCGTGTTTAAATGCTCATTATATGGTCTTCAAACGCGCTTAAAACCAAGTATTTTGTTTTGTAAACGTGTCAGTTTATGTTCTCATTATTATAATAGAAAGCTCTTTAATTTTCTCTCGCAATTCGTGGCGAATGCTATAATCGTGCTTTTAGTGAACGGAATATTTGATTTAAGTATGAAAATTGTAGAGTGACGGGTTGGTTAAAACGTTTTGAGCATTATCCAAAATTAACTTTTTGATTTATTGCGTTTTTTCAATGTTCTTTTTTATTTCATAATGAATTAAATTTCAGAATGAATTTAAAAAAAATGTACTTTCCAGTCAGTACCTATGTCAGCAGTAGTTAGCATTTTGTTTAAAATGCATTAGCTTGTTATGTAATTTACTCATTAATAGTTATAACTGTAACAACCCAAGTTTTAATTAAGCATCACTATCGTTCCGAACTTCAATTAACTACATCCAACTACATCCAACATAATTTAGACGTAATACGCGCAACAATAACAGATATTATGCGAGTAATCGTTTCAAGTAGGCGGCCAGAGTAGGCATAATACACGCATTTACATATTCAGGGGCGTCGCGTTATCTCTATACAGGTATACGTAAAGTTTGTATGTAGCAGTTTCATTTGCGCCCACGTTGGGCGCCAAAATAAATGGTTATTGCTTTCCATGTTTCGACTTGTTTTGAATGAATGAAAGAGCCGTTTGAAATATTTCAATGTCAGAGATGACAAGCCAAGTTAGTGCAGCAATAATACTTTATTTTGTAAGGTGACACTTTGGTGGCAGTATCTTAAAGTTTACTTAGCACCTAATTCTATTTCTCAAACCACTGAATCGTGTTTGATTTTAATGTAGTGGTTAATAAAAGAAAGTGAAAAGCGCTTTTCATGTATCAAAAAATAAACATATTTCTTTGAATTAAAATTAATTTTATTTACATTTCGGATTTATTAAAGCGAACATTCTAAAAAAAAATGCGTTCAATTCAAATTTTCATCAAAGATGGCGCCAATAGACATGTTGTTGTGAGTCCCACGTCGGGCGCCATCAAATATATTACATACTTTCGGACTCTTCTTTTATTATTGCGTTGCATTTCATTGCAATGTCTCGTTCGGTTCTCCGGTCTCGTTCACCAACGGGGCCCAGGAGGTTTGGAAATTTTCTATTTGGTACTGCATGGTCCCCAGCACTTAGGTTGATTTGAATTAGAAGTCCCAGAAGCGCCGCTGGACAATAAAACTTACGTGATGTGAATGTCTGAGTGTCAATTTCGTTGCAGTTGAAATTTTAAGCACGCGTTCAACTCTAGCCGTGATGTCGATAGAGTTACGATGAAGGCTTGCGATTCATTTCTCACATTGAATCAAGTTTGTGATCGCATTCAGTATCGTATAAGTACGAAGTCGCAGAACATAGACGGCATTACTTGTCATTGTTATTTTTAGCTATAAAGTTACGTCTTATTGTTGAAAGTGGGTAACGCTGTCTGGAACTAAAAGCAGGTTTAGACAGCATTAGGGCTCGTGTACGTTGGTACTAGGTATCGCTTAAAATTTTAAGCCTGAAACGCTCGAGGGAAACAACCGTGACGATACATATGTATATGCGGGTTTATATGCGCATATTCGATGTTTCACATACATAAAAAGTGAAATATAACCTAGTATATTTGTATTCGGTTTTTACAGTTATTAATGGGTTTTACTACATCTATTTTTACGACAGCAGCTTTTTGTGAATTTTCCATTATTCTGTCTTTTCAGTTCATAAATCAATGTACTTACTCACATTAATCACTTAGTCATTTTAACCAACACTTTATTGGATTAGAAAATGAACTTCATTTGCTATGCTATATACTTGAAAGCTTTTTAAGTATAACAAAAGCTTGCACATGTTGAACTCTAGAACATATTGAATTTTGTGCATAGTATTATTAAACTCTTTTCAAAAGGTCGTATAAGTTTTTCCTACAGTTTGCAACGGGTTGTGTAGTGGTAACTTGTTTTTAATAGTAGCCCTGGCGGCACCCGGGTGTGTGAATAACAATGATGTAACCAGTTTATTTGTTTAACGAAACGAGTATTTTCGTATACATAAACGTACTATTTTTGTCTACGCGTGTGAATATTACATGTGGGTAGTTTCGTCTGTTTATGCGGGTAGATTGTTTTCCCTGTTTTGCGTGGTAATTATAAGTAAGGCTTGTTTGGAAGCTACGATTGTTTGTTGTTTTAAGACAGTGTACTGCTGTGAGATAGTTGGGATTATTATTGTTTAAGATTTTTGTGTCTGCTTTATCTGTGTTACATGGGTTAAAAGTTAATAAAAATTGTTTTGTTACAGGTAAGTGACCAAATATTTCTTTCCTGTTTCAAACATAACCATACAAGGAAACTAATACAACAACAGTCGGTAAGCGTATTTTAGTTTAAGCAAGATTTAAGTGTATTTTATTGTTCCGTAACAGCTCAACGGGTTGTATATTGATAAAATAATTCATCTCCTTAACATTGTATAACTGAATATTATCTGAAATTCTATAATATAGCATATTAAATAGCACCGGGTAGGGACGGCCCTACCCTCAGTCACAAAACATCTTTATTACGGAATAAAGATGTTTTCACGATTGATGCGTTGTATGGAATGCGGATACGCATAATAACTGGTCTAAGGACATGGTCAATCTTTGTAATTTGGTATGCCAATAGCTGGTAATAAAGTACATGCAAAAACGTCTTCTAAATGTTGCCACAGAATCATATTTTAATTCTTACGAATTTAGTATTATATATTTTTATTTGACCACAGAAACATCTTCAGCTGTGACAAACACACCAACTTATTACATATATGCCGTTTCATAGAACTCATTTTAAACTGATAATGACAAGATAAAAGCCAACAATAGAATCCAATAGAAAGTTAAACGAGATCCACTAAGTCTTGGATCTATTGGGAGTGGAAGAAGGCTCCATTGATGTGGAAACGATGATACCTCTGAATTGGCTGGCGGGCTGCAAACACCAGATACTCGGGCCTTTGTGCTCCTTCGTATATTACACTAGTATTTACTTCAGGACCTTATTGCAGTTTTAAGCTGAAACTGTTTTTGGAATCGGGTTCTAGTTTTTTGTTACACACATTTAAAATGTCTTTTTGGCTTTTCTTTTAGTTTTACTTGAGTCTCTCTACTTGTTGTTATTATCATTAACGCTAAGGTTTCCTGTACATAACGCTGGAGCCACACCGGCGGCGGCGCCTGGCCGCATATTTTTGTATACGAATGAATATGGCGCATGCGCCGCACCGCCGCACATTGGGGACATAATGTTCAAAACCACCTAGAGACCTCAAATATTAACCAAATTAAACCATTTTCGCACAGAAATGTTTGAAATTAAATTCCAAAGACACTCACGAAGCCCGATTTGCGAAATTAAGTTGTAATTTTTTTTATAAAAAATGCATATGAATTGAATATATTTTTATTTTTTATATTATGACTGATTTTATATTATACTCTAGTGATCATGAGATTTTGTCCTGATACGAAATAAACAGTGCATATATTAGAGGGTTAATCTTGTTGCAAATTGTTTATTTGTAGAATGTTTTGCAAAATTAAGTTATTTAAACAATTTGATTAAACAAATTTTTGCAAAATTATATTTTGTTTTAAAGTTTGTTTAAATTTAAGGGTTTTTTTATGCACAAAAATTAAATATGCTACTAATGTTTAGAAACAATTTTAATTATTAAGTTGTTTGAATAATTTGTTTAAACAAAATTTTTTCGTTTTTTTTTCAGTTTTAAAGTTATGTAATGTGCTGAATTCTAATATACTATTTATATTATATTGAAATGCGTGACTGAAAGGGTTAAAGAACAGGGTAAAACTCGCTTTACCTTGGTTTTAGTGGGTTATGAAGTTTTAGATTTAAGGAATATTAGAAATCCGGCTTCGTCAGTCTCTTTAGAATTTAATTACAAACATTTCTGTCCAAAAATTGTCTCATTTGGTTTATATTTGCGATCTCTAGGTGGTTTTGAACAAAAAATTGGCTCTATCCCCAATGTGCGCCGCCGGCGCGCTGGAACCGCGTGTGCGCATTGATGCCGAATGAAATAGTACAGCAACAATCACAGTTCAGTAAAGCATTGCCAACGAAACTGTTGAGACTTCTGCTTTTCATTTTAATAATGATATACCGTATGATGTTAACTTTAACAACAAAAAAGTGTTACTTAATGTACTTACTTAATTTATAAACGCAGACAGAAATAAATTCATAGACGTGAGAGACAATTTTGGGTACATCGTGTTTTAGTCTGCAGAGTAGACGAAGGCGAATTTCACGTGCTTTTTGAAAAAATAAGAAATTATGAATCAACATTTTTAGAATATCTCAGAATTAGTAAAAACTTTTGTAAAGTCTTTACACTTTCGATGGCAATGCTTTCCTGAACTGTGATCGTTCCTTTACTATTTAAAACTCGGCATCAATGGGGAGTAAGAGCGGTTCCGGCGCGGCGCTTGCGCGATTTTCATTGGAATACACAAACGTGCGGTGCGTCGCCGGTGCTGGGTTCCAGCGACATGTAGGTACAGGAAGCCTAATTCAAGGTTCATTAAAATAAATTTTGGAAAAAGAATAGCAAATAAATACATTAACTTTTTAAACGCCAAATTGAACCCAATTCGCATTCACAATTTTAAACATAATTGAGAGCAGCAGTAGATTATAACGGCAAATTAGTCTGTCCAACATGAGCCTCTCACATTACATTATAATAGGCGCTAAACATTATCATCAACATATATCAACCACATACATTAATAAAGGCATTTGCTGATAAGCGCGCGACGAATCACTCTTCTTCAGTCACTGAATTATGCATGAGTCGTTGTTTACGCTACAAGGGCAACTACCTAATTTGTTATTGTTAACTAAGTATTTACGTGTGCGAGTAGTTTGGATTCGATTGTTAGGTTCTATTTTTGTCTGTGGCTCATGATAATTTTGTTCTATAATGTCAGTGCTGCAAAATTTTACTATTGCAGTTTGTGCTGGAATATGTATATGTCCCATTTTGGCTACGCATAGCACAAAGGTTTTGCATGTGTAACATCTTTCCTCTCGCTTTCCTGCAATCTGTGGGGGTGATTTCGTGATAAGGGACGGAAGTGTGTAACAGGAAGCCGGTGTAGCGCGCGGTGGTAGAGTTGGCCGTCAGTTGGTACCAACCTATTTCGTACTGCCAGCCAACAGCGAGTGCGTGTGTGTGACGAGAAAGAGAAATAGAGAAGGAGAACGCATCAGCTGTGCGCTTAACTTACAATGTTGTGTATAAAGTGTGCTGTTATACTACTGTGTTATAGTTTCACAAGTATTTATCAATTACTTACTGGGGATGTCTCATTTATAATATTTGTAACTGTTTTGGGACAAATAAACATTTTTCATATAAACTAATTTATATGTGTAAACTATATTAATAAATGTGTTCACTGTTGATAATAAGTGTCTGAAAAAAGTGCAGATCATTGATAAAAAATGCAAGAGAGTGAGTAATAATGAATAATTATTCGAATAAATATTTCAGTAATTAGCGTTTTTAAATTTTGAGGTTAATTTTTGTCGCTGTTCAATGGAAGTAGCTTCCGTACTTTATATTATGATGATTTAATGATATTGTTGCATATTAACAAAGTGAGATGTCAGATGTTACGCATCATACGCGACTACTGTAAGGCTCTCTCGTTTTATTTTCTATTGTCCTACATTTTTCTGTCGAATTCTGTAATTCCTGTGTTATCTATCTATATATATATAAATGAATCCCTATTTCCCTTGGTCATGCCATCACGCGTGAACCGCTGGACCGATTTCACTATTTTTTTTTTTGTTGTGTTCGTTATTGTCTGGAGAAGGATCTTATGAAATAAAAAAATAAGGAAGTTGATCGGAACGTTACAAAATTTAAGAAAACTTAGCGCCAATATTAATTTTACATAACTGTCAGTTGTTTGAAATAACTGTCAGCGATTGACAGAATGCGCGCTGCAAATATCGTTTAACACAGATGTATCGGTTGATAAATGAGTCGATAGTTTTAGTTAATAGTCAAAACTAAAACCAAACGACATGACATTCATAAGCTAAGACAGGACAACGTCTGTCGGGTTAGCTAGTACAAAATAAAATAAAGTGCTTGATCATATGAGAAGTAAGCCTTCACTAACGTATGGTTAAGTATCTCAACACCTACAAGTAAACATGTTTTCCCAAATAACGGTAGTAAATAAATCCTTAAACAAATGACTTAAGGGCATTACATCGGTCACTTCCTTTACCCTGGGGAACCTATAGCCTTAAGACTGAAGGTCCACATGTAAATTAGGCGGGTATTATTAAGACGGAGTTAGGGCCCTAGGGTCTGAAGATGTGATCTGGAGTAATCCGTATTCGTTTGACCGCTGGTGTAATAACATAGGCTTGATGAAGTGCTGAAGCTGAGGCTAACTGTAGATGTTTAACAGTGGAAACAGTATTACATAATTTCTTCAAGAGTCAACAGTCAGTAATCATGGTGGGCAGCACATGTTTTCCGCAATACAAAAATGTTCTTGAAACAATGTTGTGCAACTTTCTGTTTCCCATGAAGACGGTTATATATACGAGTATACTAAGACGGTTATTATATATTGAGTATTTTCCAAAGTATTTCGTCCTAGACAGCTTCAGTAAAAAGGGCGTCTGAATTTTGAATTACACTGTGAAAATGCTGTCATCTGGGAGAATATTTTGAGAATTACAGTGAGATTACTGTTACAGATAAAAATTGTCCTAACCCTCAACAACTAAAAGTTCGTAACGGCATACAGAGCAACTATCCCAATGCCTCGTGCATTGTGTTCCGGTATCTGTGGTGCGCCCGTCCTTGGTCATGTGGGATGCCGGCGGTAATAACCTCGCTCCCTAGCGCGCGTTCTGAACACTCAACATGATGCTCCACTCAATTATATTAATGTTATTGTTTAATTTTATATACACATGCTTTGGGTATCCTTTTCAATTGTGATGTTTTTGTTTTCAAGTTCAATACTCAATACTTTATTTGCGTTCCACAATGTGTACTTAACTTAAAATTATATGTGATCATTATGGACCCTGTCGGGCACAGCATAATACTAGGAGAGAGGAAGCTTTCAAAAACTTAACTTGTTTTGTTCATAACCAAGCTTATGACTGTTTCATTTATCATTAATGACATTATAACATCTCATAGAAATTGTGTTCTTGTAGCTCTACATGAATATAATTTTTCAACCGTTGCTACTATGTCACAATTATTAATGGTGAAGACTTTAATTTATTATACTCCAATGCCAAAAAATGGCATGTCAATGCTTACAATAATTTTTTCATTACTTTCGTCTCTTCAATAATACTTATAATAAATCACCCTCCAAAAAACAAAAGTCTTGATCCGACTTTCAAGTATTTCAACAAAAACACCTATTGTAGAGTGATCCCAACTCGTTGTGCGAAAATAAAAGAAACCGAAAATAAACGCTTCGCCAAGTTTGGAACTAAAGAATTATATGAACAGATTATATTATATTTGTTTGTAAAGTTTTAGTTTTATTGCACAGTTGTAAGAAAACTTGATATTTTGAAAATGATGACACTAACATTAAACCGCTATTCTATCGGGAATAATTGTCAACGTTATTGGACATTATAGTAGTACATAGTATTGTATTATATTAATACATATTATCTGTCAACGGCAATCGTTGAAGAAATAGGTGTTTCTCAAACAAACTTGGAAATTCGAACATTATTTTGACAACCTTCAACGAGATAACTTGAAAATTGTATGTTGGGTTTTAGCGGCCAGCAATGTTAATATGAAAATCCATATCAGTCGTGTTTAGCGGCCGAATAAATTACTATGAAAACTCATATCAATCGTGTAATTTTAAAAATGGAATGTACTTTTTACTTCGAGCCATGGTAACCAAGGAGGTAAATTATCAAAGATTTTATTTAAATCTCGAACTGGCTTAGCAAATAGAGCTGTTTAAAATGAAAAAGAAAGAAATCAAAATATTGGCGCAAGAAAAGTTATCTTTGTTCGTCATCGATTCTGAAATGTATAATTAATTTACTTAGTTTGAATTTCCGCACATTATTTGAGAAAAGTACTATACAAGGTTTGGCCGCAACCAGGCATTGATCTCTTGTTGGCCGTTGTTGTTGTTGTTGTTGTTGTTGTTGTTGTTGTTGTTTACTGTAGGTATAGGTTGTAAAAGAAAGACAGTGTATACAGTATCCATTCAAGAAATAGATTACCTCCCGTAGATAGTTTTCAGGTCTAGGCTGTATTTATTAATCAACTCCTAACTCATTAGACTTCATAATCACATCAGTTTTTTTATTAATTCTATATGATCAATCATATAACTCCCTCTCCTAATACTTCAAGAAAGGTCAAGACATGAAGAAACATAATTTAACACTAGATAAACAAATTGTAAGTAGCTATTACTCATGCCAAATGAATGCTGTTGCCTGTATTGTATCGACTTGTCAATTCGATATAATGCAGATTATAGCATTCATTTCATCACAGCTTCAGCCGTTGAGTTATATCACAGTCTATTCAAACTTCGGCGTATATATTATCTGAGCTAATAATAATCAATACATCTAAATTGTTTATTCTGTCAACTGCCCCTGAATGTGACAGCCATGTTGGTGGAAACGTATATATAATTACAGAGCAGTTTGAAGACAATCGATCGGCTGCAAGTGGCGGCTGCAAGCGGGTCGAGTGGTTGAGTGGTCGAGTGGTCGAGTGGTCGCTAATGAGACCGAACACTCGCGAGTGGTAGTTTGATAGGCTGTTTGGATGTGTGGTGACTTGGTTATGTCAGGCTAGTGTCTGTGTTAGGTCTTTAATGTTTATGTGACTTTAGAAATGAGATTTCATAACTGTCAGTCATTTTAATAAATCATTGTGATGTCCCATGACTTCGTTAAGTTTTTGATGTCTGGATGTCATCTTGATCTCTTGTAGGCGTAACAAAAATGGGCTTAAGTTAATAAAGGTTGGTAATACTACAAATGTTTGCTAACAAAATGGTCGAACAATTTATACACGATCTATTAGACCTTTAGCATTGGAATGTGAATCTAAACTAACCTAATCACAAAACACCACGTGTGCTGACTGTTAAAACTGTTCGTTTCCGAGCCTGCATAGCTTTGGCAGCTAAATTAACTGCATACCGCGAACCGAGCGAGAGACAATCAGCCCACATTATTCAAATTTGCGGAACGGAATATTGAGCGATTCCTATGCTCATCTAGTTCAGGATAGATGCGGGATTTGGAAGGTTCTTGGTTGACTGGCATGTAATGATTGTAATTTGGACCAAAAGGTAGGTCCAAAAGCTTTATGCTACTGAGAAACTCAAAATGAATATTGAACGAATTTAAAGTATCGTCTGTCTATCATAGGACAGTTATTTTGGTCAAAGACGGATACTTAGCATATTGTGAAGGAATACACTATTCTCCTGCGCAATACTCTCCACAGTCGGACCTCAGCAAAAAAAGAGGGTTTAAATTGTTCGAAGAAAACTCAATCATCCGTAAAGTTCTCTAAGGAAAGTTTTCCGTCTCAGCCCAACTCCAGACGAAAGTTAGAAGTTCACCAGTAACTGTGCTCCGTTTAGATTTGAACTAAAATTAAAACTATTGTTAACTTAAATGGAACTTGCTGTTTGCTCCCACTAGACGTTTACATCACAAACATTAGTTTTAATTGTTACTTCATTCCGCAGAGCACGGAGACGCCTGGGCGGCGCGGGCGGCTGCTAGAGGCGGCATTGTCAACACTTTCCTTACAAACCTAGCGTTGTCACCGTTTACTCGCACTATGACGCTAATGACGTATAGAAACTGGCGGCTTTCAAACCGGTCCGTGACCGAAGTTATGAGCTTAACGCACTTTCGACGCGATTCCTTGTGTTCTATTCAATGAATGCTTCATTCGATGGGTCTGTCTTTGTATTAATCTATCTTTTTGTTAACTAGCTTGTTTTATTACGAGTTTGTATGTGTTCTGATTACTATTAATAGCTTTGTATTCATATTGTTTCGGGATTGTTTGTGTGTTTAGTGGTTGACTGAATGCTGAGTTATTTATTGACATTTATAAAGCCTTTGACGTCAAAATCACAGTTTAGCCGCCACTAAAAGTGCATTGTTTCCACTGATTTTCGTCATACACACACATAAATCGTTCTATTATTTATTCTATAATTCGCCCTTCATTATATACAAATTAAACTGTCTTATACATACACTGCTTTAAGTCAAGTTTTTTTAGAGAATAGTGTGGCTTTTGCTACGCGGGTCCGTCTTAGCTCTCGTACATTCACTATTTTCGTCACGTTGACCACTGCTGCCACTTTCACAAATAAATTGAGCACCAAACGCCTCGGTGGTGGCAGTAACTCACTGGAAGCACTCGGTGGCGCCACGAGCGCAGTTCGCAGCACATTACGGCAGCTTACAATTTATTAGTGTTACGTAACAAACACAAGGCTTTTCACACGTTGTATATTTAGTTGGTGCCCAAGTTGCAGCTTTGAAAATTCTTTTTTTTACCCAAAAATGTATGGGTGACCATGACTGAAGAAAGAACGTTATTTCTTTAAGCTCCCAAGTTTCTTTATAGATTTTGACGAATGATTTTGTCTTTTGATTTATTTGGTCTTTAAACGATTAAGGGCGAATTTCACCAATGAACCTAACCTAACCTAAACCGCGTTCAAGAGCTGTCAGTGTAATCATTGTTGTGGAATATTGACACTGACAGGTCTTGAACGTGGTTTGATGTGCTGATCACGTTCAGTATCATTGGTGAAATTCGCCGTAAGTATAACCTATACCTAACTACTTTATGAACACGTCGTTCAAAGAAAATCATACATATTTATTCATAATATTGTGTACGGAAACAGGTCTGCTAAGAAGCGGCGCCATATCGCCGAACTGTCTCTCCGCGCGACAGTTCCTGTCATGTCCTAAGACGAGCACATTACCGGCTAATGTATCGTCGAATCAATCATAATAACGTGGCACCCGATTGTTTTCACTCCTGTTTGGTATTATAGAAAAGTAGTCGAAGGCATTCAGAAGCAAATTGTGTCAAAAACGTTGTTATACAAATAGTGATTTGATTTGGTTTCTGAAAGCTTTTGAGCTCCTCGACATTTCTTAGGATATGCTAATACACAACGCGGCAAGGCTAAATCTAATCAGATCTGCTTTTGTCCATTTGTGCTTGAGGTTGTCAACCTTCTTTTTCTGCCTCTTGTGACATCATGTCTCTTTCAGGTTTCTCGGTACGTCTTATTTATTCCGCCATTCGGTTGTTCTAATCGTTTGTTTTCCCCTCACATTGACCGGATTTCCGATAAATATACAGGTTATTATTATAACCGGTTATTGGAACAAATTTCCGCGGTCAGTGATTGCGTATTTTAATATAAAAATTATTGGAGTGGAACAACTGTAGGAGTTACCGGTAAAATAACGACGGCAAATCGAAAATGGCCCCGGTATGCATGCTCCGGGCCCCTGGGGGTGCACTCGGAAGCGCTACTGTATTCATAGAGCATGACGGTTATTGCCGATTTATAGGTAGATAGACGGTAGCCTCTCCTAATGAATCAAAAATTGGTTAAGTACAGTTATCACACAGCTAGGTTAGATATTGCTTAAAAATGAATTGTGTTCTGATAGTGAAAGCCGGCGTGTGACGTATTGAAGCTAGATGGACGACCTTTTCAGACCTTTCCGTTATTGTACAAAATATCTGCACGTATCGGATTGTAAATAAAGCCTTTTGATTTTCATGATTTAACATTGACAACCAACGTTTTCATAATGTTGTACTCATACAATATTATGATTTCATTATCCACATGCTGTTTGTTTTATCCGCACATGAAATATTCGTTTCATATTATCCAACAAAACAAAATGTATATTGACTTAGCATTCAGGTCGAACAAAGCCCATTAATATTAATTCGGCGTTCAAAATAAATAGCTCGAGTGAACGATTACTAATGGACAGGCAATATATCAATGTGTAGTTTCGACAATTTTCTCCATGAATAAATCAGGCGAGTATCCGGCGCGGGCGAATATCCGGCATTTAATCCTCTAATATTCGGCGGGACTCTCGGCCAGATATATACGAAAGCGTAGGCCTTTAAGTGGTGTCTGCCAGAGTTTGACGTTCAATTTAATTATCTAGTTTTATTCGGCAGCTGGTATCTACAGCTTTTCACTTGTTAGTTATTCGAGTTTGATTTTGTTTGTATTGGGCTGGAAGTTGGGCTAAAGCTTTTGCATAAGTTATGTTTTGTCGATATTTATGTTATCTTGGGTTACAACGCCCGTCTCAACGGTACCTTCTTGCACACGCTACTTTAAAAACCTTCAACACAAAACGCATTCCGCCACTCTTTTTTTGTGTAAAACTTTGCTCTCAGCTAAGGTCAACGCGCCGTGATAAGCACGACTTCTGCTTACCCCCAGGCGTTTATGTTGTAAGACGGAATCCTCTTTGTTCATGTGTTATTTGTTAAATTCAGTCAAGTGTTCTCAGAACAGCTACCGAGTTCCTTAGTTTGGTAGAAAAACTCTTCAAAGGAGTGGAACAAGGTTATTCCAAAATCGATCTTTACCAGAGGCTGTTAATTTTTTAACTTACAAATAAATGTGACACCAAATTTTTTCAGTTTATTAATGACTGAAATATTATATAACAGTTAAAAACCCGGTAACGTTAGTCGAAAATAGATATAAATAAATAGTAAATATTTAGTTATTATTTTATTATTTATTTACTCTTAGTAAAATATATTGGGAAACGTCGTATAACTTTTGAGTATAAAGGTACTGCTTATTTCTTCCGGCAAACCTGCCAAAGGAGAAATGGAAAAGAAATATTCATCCAACACCTTTCACATTCAGACATGGACCCGTTGTTTGATTAGTAGTCAAACATACCAATAGTTAAAATGCGTTAGTTAAACTAACAATTTGTTAAAATTACATAAGTATGTTGTTTGACAAATGGTTAAGCAAACAATAGTTAAAATATTGTCCACTTGCTATGAAATTTAACCATGCGTATAGTTAAACTTTAACTATTGTCATGTGACTAATTGTTAAATTTACTATTGGTCATTTTTAACTATGTATCGAACAACGGGCCCATGTTTTATTATGTTAAACAGTAGTCGGTTCTTCTCGGTTAACTGATTCCTTTTGAGTCAGATGCGGATGCAGCAGATTATTCTAATCTTACACGTGCCTGAATGTGACCTCGAACGATGCAGAAAACGGTCTTAAACTGAAAAGTTTCAGCGTTTTCTAATACGTTTCGCATTTTCCTTTTCAGCGTCATCTTTTTCTCAAATTCCACAATACCGGTATACCTTTATTTTCTATTTCACTGCAAGTTCCCTGCTATTTGCATAACTCCGGCTGTGAAGTAGTTCTTCCGGTCATCTTTTATTTTCGTGCTGCAATGCAATACATTTTACAGCACCTTTCTTTTGAATTCGTAGTCCCTCATTACGAACTTTGCTACGATGAAAGTGGAGACGCTTTTTTGTACAATTTTTGGAGATCTCACTTTTGTTCCTTGCAACCGTTTCGCATCCACCTTTATTTCTTGTCCCTACAACGTCTTGCTCTACATTTTCTTATATGCATTTTGTCACTATTGCAAAAAATATCAAGTTCTGTTTCTGAATACGTAGCTAGTTTTCCGGTGCACCGTGGCACGTGGCACGTGCCGCGTTGCGACCTTGACCGCATCAGTATAAGCATTGCACTTGAAGTGACAAATAGTAGGTTCCACTGCTATCGTAATCACGCAATCCCATAGTAATTGAAAACTTGGCATTATCATTGTGAAGATTTATTACTCATAAATATTAACTTGCTTACGGTTTAATTTGTTACTTAAAAACTAAATTCTTATTTTGAAAAATATAGTTTTCATAATACTTTTTGTGCTACACTAGCTGTGAATTCTTCCTTGAATTCAAATCAGCTTTTTGCTTGATCACGTTGATTAAAATGCTGATAATAACAGCACAGTTAGATATATGGTTAGTTCCAATATCGTTCATGGGTTTGTGTGAAACAACAAATCACTTTTATGCTGACCTTAAAGGGTAAATCCATGGCGCTGATTAGAATTACAATTTCCTTTCTAAGGAACACATACCAATTACACTAAAATTGCTTGATTTCTATTGGGTTCAGTACATATTTCATCCTCGATTACGGGAGGGCAAACCACCGAAACAGTAATTGCTTCCAGATATTAACTGCTGACGATTGCATAATACAACGTGGAAGAGAAATGCAGAAGTTGCATATATAAGAACAAAAGGCTCAGTCGCTATCTACATGACCAAATAAACACAGTCTATTACGGTTCACTAGACAAAGCCTCTTCCGAAATTACACCAGAAACTCATTCAGTCAATAAAGAAAGTAATTTGGAACTGTCCTATAACACGGAGCTTGCAGATTAATCGCACTTTTGCTGCGTTTTGATGTCTCACTTAGTTGTCGATACTTGCGTGGGCTTGTTCTCGTGTGTAATAGTGGTGCTATTGCACCTAGCTGTGTTGTGACAATTCCCCTTTCCATGTTTCGTGTAATGGTTCCGTACGTTCATGGTTCGTGAATTGAAACGTTTTGGGAGTTAAGAGTATTGAGACTTTGTTAAGCCAACCTCGAATCATAAATAGGGGGAAACCAATAGGATTCCATGTTTGACTGTGATTTGTTCGAGATTATAACGGGTTGCGGTACGTTGGATAAATGGGAAAATCTGTGATGCAGGTCTTAAGACAGTAGCTGTGATGGTGGCTCTGATTTTTTGGCACCAATTAATTTAAACTATTGCCACCGTATCTGGGTTTCGCAGATGTACGTTAAAGAGGCCAAAGTAAATCAAAACTGTCAAATTAGACGAAACAAAACCTTTATAAGCTTAGACATAACGTCAGATCATACTAAAACTCGCTGTCGTTTTAAACTTAAACTAGTATGACAAGTCGAAAGTCTTAAAGTCTAAAAATCAATGTCTATGTTTCAGTCTGTAAATTACTGAAAAGGGATAAGGTAATTTAGTTCAAGATTCTGCTGAAGGTCAAAAGCTTTCTCCAGCTCTCGGGAATTTTATTAATTTAGAAGATCTAGATTTATTTTAATATCGCTGCAAAAAGAAATACTGAGAAGGTACAGTCGTTCTTTATTTTTTAAATTAGAAATTTTCTTTTAATTGAATTTAATTATATTTTCATAGGACTGTAAACGGTCTATTCAAGTGTTCATACTATTTATAAAATTTATTAAAGTAGGCACGCGACGCGACTTGGTAACGTTTGCTTGTTTGTCCTGGGGTTCTCACTGTTGCTGGGTACCTGCACTGTTGAAATTAAAAGAGGTCTTTGCTCTTCTTAGTATTTCACCTGGCAACGAAATGCAAGATGTAAAGAAAAGATGTTTATACAAAAAAAAAAGTGTTTGTACAACCCTACTTACATTAAAAACTTTTTTGCAAAAAAACAACAAGTCGGTGTCTTTGGTTTTGTATTTTCGTTTTTGGCCACCGACTTCAGAAATTAAAGTTATTTTTCACGTCTTTAAGTGTTTTTTTTTGGAAGTCGGTTGTTTTGTTGCAAAAAAGTTTTTATTTTTCACTTTTTAGTTGCGGTACTTACCCCACACAAATTCGTATACAACTACTTGATGTGTAAATAACATTGACAGGAAATTATTAACACATCATCCATATAAACTAAGTGGAAAAATATGCAGTATTAAGGATAACTCAAAAACTCCTGGTCAGACCTTGATCAAATTTAAATGGGACCACATGTGAAGCACCATCTATCAAATGAAAAAATAATCATCCAAATCGGTTCATCCAGAAAAAAGTTCTGAGCTAACACACAAAAAAAAAAACCACATACAGACGAATTGAGAACCTGCTCCTTTTTGTGAAGTCGGTTAAAAAAAACACTTTTTCTTGCATGTTTATGAGCACTTTGCCTGTTCTCTCTGTAGCTAAACCAAAAAGTGTCAATACCATCACGAAAGTCATGGAAATAGCGTACCTACAACTTTTACCAATAACTAGAAAGGAAACACGAATTTTCGCTTTGAAAGTAAACGACAAGTCCACAAAAAAAGAAGAAGTTCTTACTTGCTTCTAAAGCTTATAGTCAAAAAGTACCTGTATCTTAATACCGTCGTGTGTAACAACGCCAAAGGGACTCATTTTCAGTCGCCTAAGTTCTTGAGCCAGAAAGTAAATTGTTGAGGCATTACCTTTTATCTTTCTACAAGAAACTAGTAACCATAGGTATCACGCTGTTAGTGCATGCCAACACAAATGTTTGTATGTTGACTAGTTGCCAATCCAACAATGAACACTTAAAGCAATTTGGAAACTGATAATATTATGAAATCTGGTGCCAAATACACAGATACCTAATAATGTGTTTATGAAAACGTTAATATTGCGAAATAATGTTGAGTTACTAATGAGTTCGATGATAGTCAAATTAATTCGTTTATTTGCTGCATAATATGTTTTGTGAGTGAGCTGAGTGTTCAGTCAGATACTGTGGAAGGCAGAGTTGATTGATTGAGTCATTGAAGCGAGATATCACGTAATTAATCCGAGAAGCTCTCATGTCCCTGTGAACCATGCAATCGGGTTATAGAGTAACACGGTCACTCTGCACCCGTAACTCAATCACTGACCCCATCGGATGACCCTTAGGCAGGTAATGCATCAGATGGATAGGCGCTTAGGCCAGGCTTGTGGCAATAGAGGCTTCTAGTGCTACAAGAATAGAAAAGCAAGTAATACAGTCATCACCACTACTTACCTATCCAATACTAGATGAAACTGTTTCATGAAAATGGTATGTCTCGGTCTTTCGAACTTGTGATTGGCCCTCTCCGGATACAAGGTTCCAATCACCCCAAAATAGTTTAAAACGAGTTGCATTAAAATGTCAAACGCAAGTACGATTACTGCTTGCAGTACGCATGCGTGCTGTCGGCGCGGCAATTGTCGAACGCTTGCAAGCGGCATGCATTATTCATTCTGCGCGGCGCGACAAAGCAGAGAAATAACGAGGGGGAACCGACGACATTTTCGTTTTCAGCTTTGTGCACATGTGTGCAACAAGAATATGCAATTAACTTCATTGTGCACTAAGTTGCTCGACGGCGGCCTTGGTCTCAAAGATGTTTCGTCTCGTGTATTTAATGTTTAAACTCCGCCTAACACAGGGTTTGTTCACATTGCCTTTGTCAGGCAATGTTAATTTGAGTATAGCTTTTGTTGGCCTCGCGTTCCTAAATATCAAAGCATAAAACAGAATACGATTCATTACAACGACAAAAAATATTTATATGAGACCTAACTCTCCAGTAATGGCTGAATCAAGTCGACAATACGCACCACGGCGGCCGCCCCTCGGTGCTCTATACAATCATCACAACTTTGCACAACTATTGTGGTGGAACTCTAAAAAAGATTACTTTTCTCGCAAATAATGGTTTATTCAATTCGTTTTACATATTTTAAAGGTACTATAGGGTAGTATTGAGAATTTTGAATTTACATATTTTAACTTTAGCAAGCATAAACCCATCTAAATATGAAGGTGAATATTTTGATCATCAATCAAAGAAGTTGGTCCGTTAAATTTCTAAAACTGAATATTATATTACTTTTATATGATAAACAGAACCCGTTTCATCAAATAGGCCGTGTGTGTGACTGGCTATATTTCATTAATTCAGGCCTATAGTTCCGCTATATGTTCGAATGTGTTTCGGATATTGTTGTGATCGATCGGGTGCGCGGTGCAGGCTTACAGCTGAACTCTGAAGTGACAGAAATACTCATTGGTGTGCCTGGGAAGCCTGTATTTGATGGAAAATAGTCTGGAGATGGGCTTAACGACGGTAGAGAAATATAGGCAATCGGGACGGTAGAACATGCGGTTATTTTTCAAAGAATACATAGATAAGATCAATTTGCGAAATTAAATCCAATGTTTAAAATCTGCACTAGATGTCATTATTATAAATAAAACACAATGTTATGTTGTCGAAATATATGAGATTCAAAGAACATCAACATTTTGACAGATGGAGCCATGTTGGAATGTGTTTATTAATACTGGATGGAGGGTGAGTTATTATGTACATTTTAATAATAGACGAAGACGACAAGAGATTACCATACATAATCAAGATCAATATAAACATATTCGCATGGTTCACATTAAAACGTATCATTAACATGGAGCTAAGCTCGAGATTATTTGATGTAATTCATCATAGCCGGCTTACCCGTAATACTCTCTGTGTTAATTTTAATCAAGCTACATTTATGATTCACAAATAGCGAATAAAACCAGCACTCAGTGTTTTGATGGCAGAATGTATGAGAATATTATCTTTGGCTTTTAAATTCATAGATAAGTGAAGGTTTCTGGTTGTTGTATTTGACGTCCCCATCATCATTATGGAGATTTTCCAACTATACGGTTACTAAAAATATTACAGCTTTGTCACTAATAGTGACGGCAACATTTCCACAACATTTTCTCATCCCAAGTCCGCCCTATAATCTTCACTTTTTCCACTGACTATCGTTCGAAAGGACACAGTTGACCACAATGTGACCACAAAAGCTCTTCGTTGTCTGGATTAATCCTTAAAGTCAGCTGCTCTCATCCTTCGAATACAAAAACGGTAATCTCCACTACAACATGATCCCCAACTGCTTGTAACAGCGCTGTCACTTAGTTCCAACTTTTAAACCAGAATACATAGTGCATAACAGGTTGAATAATGTACTCGTGACTTTACGGTAGCCGTTGCTCCGCGCAGCTCAGCCATTACTAATGTGCGCTCTATAACCATAACATATATGCCCTGTACTTGCAAGCCAAGGCCAAACGTTGCAAGCTACTGCAAATGAGGGTAAATAATATAATTGAGGGTAAAAAATTATAATATAAATAATAATAGACGTAAATAATTTCAAGTTTCTTGACGGTAGACGAAAAGGTTCGAACGCTTAACTTAAAATTCTGGGTGAGAAGGCTTGTATGTAAGAGAGGAATATATTGACGAAATTCGGTTACGTGAAACAGTTTTAGTTTTTTGTGTTGGAACTGAGAACGACCTTGATATGTTAGCTTCAATATTGTTCTGTAATATAGAAAAAAAAATACCAGTGCGCAAACTGTATCCATGAATTCAGCATATAATTCTAGATCCCCTAATTTCATAGAATAGTGCAATACCTATGCGGTCAAAATGTATGGAATGTATGATTTACGTATGTATGTATGCAAATATATTTTTTATAACCGACGAAAATCGTCTACGTTAGGGGTTAGAATCATTTGCTGAATTCATGGTTCCAACTTGCGCTCTGTTTTTTCTTCTGTATATAATTTGGCTTTAGGTTAACAAACGCGTTTGAACTACATTATTTTGTTATTCTGTAACAGATTAACCACTGAGGATTTTAGTATGTTTAGTTGAAGTTCTTATTTATTATAAAAACAACCCTGACTTATGTTCGGTTCTTATAAACAAAAACGAATCATTTTGGTTACTAAAGGTAGCATTTTTTATTATTGTCAAACTGGGCATATAAATAGATTCGTAAGCTAACTTTACCTGTGATAGCTACTTCCATATGGGAGGGTCTACTATGCAAAGCTATGAGGTCTTTGCATCATTATTAGTAAAGATACAAGAGTCTTAATATTAACCAAAAACGGTCCGTTCATTATAGGAATCGGCCATTAAAAAGTAAAATCTAATGTGTAAAACATTAGTTTCAATCTTACAATTACTTCTGTGCTAAGGACGGGGCGACCACGTTATTCTACAATAAAACGTCTCCCAATTTCCCCAACAGTGTGGATAATAAAGTTTTATTTAGCTAATAAAAGTGTTGTGTGCTGTGTGGCGGAGCTTAGGACACAGTTGTTAAGCGACGCGTGTGCGCAAGTGGCGCCCGACGTGGGTCTCTTGACCTTTTCGCAGCTCACTCTTAGCGGGTACTTGCCATTTTGTGAGTATTATGTGTTTAAAGTGTTGTGGAGCTTAGGAGGTAGTCGCTGGCAAAGCGTATGCGCAAAGGGCGCCCGTCCCTTGACCTTTTTGCCGCTCACTGCGCTTTGGCATACTTTTCATCTTCTAAGTATTATGTGTGTAATGTTATATTTATTAACACAAGGAGTTCCATGGTGGAGCTTAGGAGGCAAATCGTGTTAGGTGTTGCATGTGCTCTAGTAGCGCCCAACGTGGGACTGTTGACTTTTTGCCGCTCGCTGCGCATTGGCGGGTAGTTTTCATTTTGTGAGTATTTTGTGCGTAGTGTTGTGTGGTGTGTTGCGGAGCTTAGGAGAAAGTCGTTAGGTGACGCGTGTGTGCAAGTGGCGCTCGACGTCGATCTCTTGACCTTTTTTTCGTCCCTAAAGTTGACATTTATTATTTATATGATTCGTTTATTGAAGTGAAAACTTCTTTAGGCGCTGAGCACTTTTTGGGTGAACAAAAATCATAGAACTCGCGTCATCGTCACTGAACGCTTTCCATGAGCTATATGTGTACTGTGTATATATGTGTACTTTTTGGGTGAACAAAAAGCGTGAAACTTGCGTCATCGTCACCGCACGCTTCGACGATACAATTCACAAGTTACTTAGTTTTCACTTCTATCGGCAGTCCCCAAAGACTGCCCAGTTTTCTTTTTTTATCATGGGAGGCACCGAAAGTATTCCCAATCTGCCTACTTTTTGACGTCATTTGCAGGTCAAATGAAAGTCAAGTGGTTTCTTGTGTTTATGTTAAAATAAATCCTATTTTATAAATACTTGCCTATTTATTACGGACGCTTTTAAAGTTCTGCATAGTTATCACATGCATAATTTCAACATGAACGATATAACCAATATTTTGTAACCATATTTTGATTTAATAGAGTGTCCATGGAGTTTCTTGTCCGTTTTTCTGCATAGGTACCTACTACGCTTTGGAATGGGCAACTAGCTTCATCTTTCTGACTGACCGAACCCTTGACAGTTCAAAAGCTTTAATTGGTTTATTTGAAATAAATGCATTGAGTTTTTAAATTTAGAAAAATAAGAAACTTAAAAGCTCGAAATGGTTTTGGAATCAGCGGTTGACATTTATTCTTCACATACCGAACTGAAGGCAAAAGCTGTATGCATTGGATATAACGCAAAAATAATACTACGGAATAAGTAGACGTTCTTATAAAAACATCTCAAGACGGTCAAAGTGATCTTCAAAATATCAAAGCTGATACGTACCATACAGCACGTGGTCACTGATGCAATAATTTATTCGTGTTCGTAAACTCGTTAAATAATTTATTGTAGTTGTTCAATTAGTCCTTGATATGTCGCGGTCCACTTCAATTTGTCAAGAGTCGTTAAAATTGTTGTGTATGTTCTGTGACCTTTCTCTACAAATTGCTACCTTGTTATATCATCAATAGTAATGGCTGGCAAATGTGTGGTTTGGCCACCCATTCAATGTTCCCAGCGGCTAATTTTCTAATCACCATCAGCTACACAAACAAATTGTAGAATAGGTAAGTTATTTTTGTTGTCACCAACTTGGTTGCCCACGAATCTTCAAAAAAATCTTATTGGCTGGTAAACGTTCATAAATATTCAATAGATCCGTGTCAATAATCACTTATTGACACGGATCTATTGATCTCTTTATTTCTTAACGACAGATACTTACGTGGCTTGCTACATCCAAACCTTAAGAGGGCACAGCAAGAGAGAAAGAAATCAAATTTCACCCGCGCCTTTTTGCCTACCCCTCTCATCAAACTCGACGAAAACAAAACACAATCCCTTCCCGCCAGCAGAAACTTTTCGCCCGGCGTATAATCTAGGCATTTGAATTTGAATCTTGTGTGTAGTATGTATACGCAAAATAATCAGATGATACCGCTCTATTCAATGTACCATGATGTATGATAGCTGTGTACCAACGAGTAGGTATATTATTCAATATTACTTTATGTCCCTGAATCTAGTAGACCAACTTGAATGAATTATAAGACTAAAAATGTTAATTCAAGAGGCCTATAAATTTTCGATTCCGAATTGAAAGACAAACTTAACGTTGTAGTTGAGAAAATATGGTCCCCTACATGAATGATTTCCAGATATTTCCTGTACCTATTTGTACTGTGAGACTTTGCTTCTCACACACACATTTCGTGATTCTAGGTCAACCGGATTTATCTTATGGGTTTTAATTTATTTGCGGGTGTCAAAATATGCGAAAAGAATGGCAATTTATGCCAAGATTCTAAGTAAACGTCTTTCGCTCGATTTTTTTACAGCTCCAAAGTAAGGCAGTTCAATTTCAACTTGGTACCCCCCGCGCATTCCTGAGAAAAGGGGTCAGACAGATGGATAACAAAGTGATCCTATAAGTGTTTCGAGTTTTCCTTTTGAGGCACGGAATGCTAAAAAGCACACTACATGATGATGAAAACAAACTCGATAAACTTGCTTTTTTGACGATATGAAATCGAATAATTAGAATCGCATCACTTACCTTCCGTTTTTTTACTTTGAGAAAATGAAATCAATTGAACAAAAATAGCAATCATCTAAGGAAATTTGTTGGACCGCTCTGATCAGCAACTCTATTCCTCGAAGGGTTTTTCAATTACAATATTTAAATTAAATATGATCATTGTCCAGTCCCATTATTTTCAATGAAATTCTTCAGTAGGAAAAACTTCTGTTTATTTTGCCTATACTATACGCTAAGTTTGAATTCAGAATCATAGATCATAGTCATGTTTTGGAACTGGAAACTCAATGCTGACATGACAAAGTTCAAATTCCAATGTAACCAAATTTTACTAAGGGCCTTCTACAAGTTGGACCTCATGACATCTTCGTGGAAAACACTGTTAACCAAGTAAAAAATATAATGGTATATTGTGGATATTGCTTTGCAGGATCGTGCAAAGCCAATTAGCAACCGTGTTACCAAGTAAAAAAATATTTCTGTATGGTGGATTTTTTATTGTATTGTGCAAAGTCAAATGGCATGTGCCATGAAAACCGTGAAAACCTATATAAAATGTACTCTGTGTATCTAGCGCGGGGCACGAGTAGAACAAAGTCCTCGCCGAAAACATACGTGAAAAATAGGCCAATTTCGGAACAAACAGTACATTAGTCGGCTTTACCGATAAAACAATTGGCATATAAATAAATGCGTGGCAAAGAAAATCGATAGTTTATTAGGTTCCTCTTTTGTAACTGTTGAAACTTTAGCTTTGAAAAGCAAGTCGACAATCCCAAACATTGTAATCCGTCACAACCGTTACTCATCCCCACCATTAAAAGGGATCCAGTCATGAGAACACTATCCGTATGAAAAATGTTTTTTTTATTATTTATTTTTGTTTTAGATGGGTTTGCTCTTGACTCTAGTCTAGGTCAGAGATGACAGAGACAAAGTCGACGATGGAGTGAGCTTACCCAGAAGAAGCCTGTTCACTCTCACTTTGAAGAGATTTGGGTTGTATGCGGTCGGAAACACAGGCGCAGGTAGAGAATTCCACTCTTTTGCTGTGCGCATTATAAAAGATGTTTGGAAGCGCTTAGTGCGAATTGGTGGAATAGCAACTAGGTAGGGATGGTAATTTGTAGTGCGCCTAGATGTCCGATGGCAGAAGGGGGCCGGTGGAATGAGGTCGTGGAGTTCTTGGGCACACTCACCGAAGTACAATCTGTAGAAGACCAACAAGCAGGCAACCTTACGGCGATGAGCCAAGCTGTGGAGCTTGGCATCCACCAGTTTTATGTCGCCAATGAGTCTCTTAGCTCTGCGTTCCACCGAGTCAAGCGCGGCAAGTTGGTATTTAGCTGAGCCATCCCAAAGGTGGCTGCAATACTCCATGCAGGATCGGACTTGCGCTTTGTACAGGGTTAAAAACTGTCCAGGCGTAAAGTATCACTTCACCCTATTTAGGATGCCCAGCTTCTTAGCCGCAGTTTGGGCTTTATACGCGATGGTGGCGCCGAAGTGGGTTATGTCTCGTGCACACTGTTTCGTACTTTTTCCCGCAATAAACCCATTACCTATTTTAGTTTTCCGTTTTATTTATTTTGTTAACTCCACTAATATTATTAGACCTACCTATATGTTAAATTTCGAGTTTCAACTTGATTCGGGGGTTGGTCGATGGTCGCTCGAAATGGTTCGTCTAAGCTTACTCTTACACGGAGTTTGTCAACGAAAGTGGGAGTAAACGAATGTGGATCTCGAGTAAATAGCAATAAGATCTAAAATCTCCAGCACGAACTCTATGTTGTAAATTTTCGCCGCAAGAAAATGGACCAAAATGCAGAGCAATGGCGCTAGTTGCACTATACCAGTCAAAAATCTGTCACATAAATGTGTCATCTTGAGTTTTCAAATATCAACATTGACTTATTATAATATTTTTATTTTATAGTTTAGCCGCGGTATTTATTTAGTTTATCAATTCTTAGCGATTTTAATAATCGTTTCAGAAGTGGTTTTATTAGTTTTTGCATGTTTTCTATTTCACAGTCTCTTTCCTACAATGTGATAAATTACGAAAATATTATTTACGCAAATAAATTATATCCCAGAGCAGCCGAAAATTGAAGCGCAGTCCTTTCGTCTCAACAGAGCGACGGCGACTGATTTGTGAAACAAAAATATGCATGAAGTTCCCGCAACGTGCGACGGAAGATGACTTCTTCCACGAACTAAAAACGTCGTTAGTGCATAAAGCTTGTAGTCGTAATAACTCTAAAAATAAAAGGAATTTCAAAAAATGCCTCCACAATTTTTTTCGCCTTGTATTAATACAAATAATCATCTAATTTTTATCCTATTTGTCATTAGCATATTGAGTACAAATCGAAAAAACGTGAAAGTTAGAGGTAACTTCTTGATGTTGTTTTATCGAGTTTTTTTTTTACATTTTGTGTTTCTGTTCCACAAAAAGTTTGACAATATCGTGTAGTTACCCATATTATTTTTAATGTTTACCTTATTCTTATGAATTTCATGAAAAATCTAATTGAAGATAGGCAATTTTGGTTACTACCCGCTCTTAACACAAAGGCAAAACCGCTGGCACAGCAAGTTGTGAAATAAATCAGCTTTCCTAAAAACTTAGCTAATTACTTTGTGAAAATAGCAAAACCCAACAAATGCAGAATATAAACTAAATATAAACAGAGCGTTTAATTTAATCTCTCTCGCGTCGCGTCGTTCTAGATCGGCTAAGTAGGCGTGTCTTAACGATCAGACTAAAACTTAGCATTCTTTAATAAAACGTCAGAGACCGAAACTTGTGTAAATACACAATGTAGAATAAGTGCAGAAGTTTTGAGATAACCTGCCGTCATGGAGTGATAAAGAAATGGAGTGTTGGGGAAGATAACCTTGCGTGACCGGCGGTTTAGAAGCCGTGTCACAATAGTCGCAAAACAAAACTGAATTAATTGTCTTGCGATTAGCGCGTTATTAAAAAAAATGTCATTCGTGGATTGTTTTTTCATATTCTTACGCAACTGCCATACATACTTCGATAAATCAAAATCAAAATAATTTATTTCACATAAACCAACATGGGCACTTATGAAACGTCAGAAGCTAGGTGCACGGTTCCAATTGGTTGTTTCCTATGGAGAAGAGCCGGCAAGAAACTCCACGGTTACTCTTTTAAAAATAAGGGTGTTTTACAATGTTTCAAATTACAGTGTTAGTGTGTGTTGTGACAGTGTGTATATGGGAGGACAGTGTAGGCTTGTCAACAAGTAACAGGTACTCAACAAAATATACAAAAGGTCTACAAATCTACAGTCTACAAGTTAGGCCTTTTTTTATTTTTTGGTGTGGGAAATCATCAAATGACCTCTCCCGCTCAGGGCGGAGCGGAAGGGCGTGTCAGACTCTTACTGACTAAAGCCTGTGCGCCAGGGTCACGGTAACTCTTTCGAACAATCTGCGACCCCGGCAGGCATCGGCCCTATCAGTCCCCATCAGTTATGCTGACATCTCTTTGAGGCGCACGTGGAACAACGCGCAGTCGACCCGGGCCTGGTCCTTACTGGACCGCAAGCTGCCCATTGCTCGCCGTCCGCAAGCCCGCGCCTACGGTGGCCGGGAGTCGGCTTTCGACTCCCGACGCCCAGGGTGTCTCCTCCTGCGGCGACTAGGGGCGAACAAGTTAGGCCTACAACGTTCTCACATTCACAAAATATAGAAGAATCTATATAAAAATAAAAGTCTATTTAAACCAAATGACATGATTGCCATTACAACTGTAACAAATCTGAATTAGAATCCGTAATAACATCTAGTTTCTTGTTTTAAATTTAGACCCACTTGGGGTACATTTGGTAATGAAAACTTAAGACATTTAGTTTTGTTCGCATTAAGTAAAAAGTTATTAGCTGCGAACCATTTCGAAAGAACCGCCAGACTATCGTTCACAAGTAAGACATCCGTATCTTTTCTATCTATTTTAAAAATAAGAGAAGTGTCATCAGCGAATAAAATTATATCCGATAAGTTAGCCATCATTCCGTTAGTTAGATAACAATACAATTCCTGGTACAGATACCAGAAAACAGTGTCAGAACACTGTTTTCATTATTACGCGAATTCTAATCTGATGACTTCACATAATTATTCCCAAACTTACTCGCTCAATTCGCCGCCTATCTGCTAGGTACTTAATCCTTAGCGCTCTTTTTTGTTTCTTAATAAACTCTGCGCTTAATTAGTAGCTCTTTCTAAATCCTCTATAAACTAATCACAATCATATTTTATAATACTTGCAATAAAATTGTTCGATTAATCGATGCTTTGGTTCGATATTCGAGTATTCGCGCTTTGTTCAGATAATCGAGTTAAAAATCAATTACAAGTCGCGCCCTTCTTGCGACAAGTGTTGCTTGATCAGAGTAAGTGTTGTTGAATGAGACAATATTAATATCGAGATGGTAGAGGTCGTCGTCTATTTGAATATTTGATTGATTTTATGTTTAGTCTTTGTTGTCTTTGTTATAATTTCGTGGTTTAATTGAGATAGTCACAATTTTTGAAGTCAATGTACTAAAAAACTTTTTTACAAAAAAACAACCGACTTCCAATAAAAACAATAAAAGACGTGAAAAATAACTTTAATTTCGGAAGTCGGTGTTTTGTATTTTCGTTTTTGGCCACCGACTTCCGAAATTAAAGTTATTTCTCACGTCTTTTAGTGTTTTTATTGGAAGTCGGTTGTTTTTTTGTAAAAATGTTTTTATTTTTCACTTTTTTGTTGCGGTACCTACCCCACACAAATTCGTATATCACTACTTGGTGTGTAAATAACAGTGACAGGAAATTATTAACACATCATCCATATAAACTAAGTGGAAAAAATATGCAGTATTAAGGATAACTCAAAAACTCCTCGTCAGACCTTGATCAAATTTAAATGGGAACACATGTGAAGCACCAGCTATGAAATAAAAAAATAATCATCCAAATCGGTTCACCCACAAAAAAGTTCTGAGCTAACACAAAAAAAAAACATACAGACGAATTGAGAACCTCCTCCTTTTTGTGAATTCGGTTAAAAATATTTTGATCTGGTTTAAAACTTGTTTATTTTAATAAGGTTATGTCCCTTAATTTCCATATTTACCAGATAATAACTTCATAAATAATGAAACTTAATTGCAACGATACCCAAATTCAATAACAAACATACACCATACATATAAAATGGTGTTGAGCAGCAAACGTCACACATCAATAACAAACTCACGTAACGTAGTCATAAATAGTTATTTATGAAACAATATTAGCTGATTAATTAACACGGTGGTGAAGTTTCACCACCAAAGTCAAAGTCAAAACCAAATGATTTATTTCAAATAGGCACATAAAAGGCACTTTTCAATATTTTACCACCATATTTTTCACTGTGTTAATAAATCAGCTTATTTATAACACAACGTGATGCTGTACAATTGAGCGCAGATAGCAATAAGCGACAGCGCAGAATAGGCACAGAAGGTCGGCTCCATGCAACGAGCGAGAACTCACGCACACACAGACACGCGTCTACGTACAGCGAAAGCATACTTTTTGATGGGCTGGCGCAGAACACCCGATTGATAAATGATTTTATTTCTGTAAGTTTGTACAAACACTTTTACTCGTCAATCATATTTTAAAAACTAGGTGAGGTTGGCTTTTCCTATCCGACTACTCTGAGAAGAACCCCCGAAACAAACTCAGAGGTCACAGTCGCTTTTAAAGTCCAGACATAATCTAGGTCAGATCATGTGAGGATCAAGACTCGAGGATACGCAAAACGTCCGATTGAAAAAATTACCGATTTGCAGAAAGGCTGATTCACAGAACGTCCGTTTTATTTTCTTTTTGTCTTTGACATCGCCGTACGTACTCGTTTGTGTGCATGCGCCTGTATTTCTCGTTGAATGGAATCGAAATTCTGTACGTATCTATTTTGTGGCGATGCGTACCTGCGCCAGGATATTGAGACGGACCATCATTTCCGAACGATCGTATCTGTATAAAATGAATCTAATAGCTGTTTCGTTATCGTATCATTTTAATGTTTTTTTATGGAGTGAGTTATATAGCCGCGGGTCTGTAATCCAGGACCAAGGCCCTAACACGAAGTCAAAGATCTATACCATAGCTATTCAATAATGGAACAAATAACATTATTTTTGAAGAATAACAGCTTCCAGATTGCTTAGTTCTTGGACGTTGGTAAGTTTATCATTGAGATTTTGATGTACTTTAAACCTGGCACAATTCCGTTCTAATGTTGTGTAAAGTGTCACATATTTATGACATTTAATTGTTTAGTAGTTTGATTCAACCCGAGCAGGTGCTATCTCTGTGAAAGCTATTCAAATGCGATTGAAAGAATAATATAATCGTAAAATGGCCTTTTTCGAACCATTTTATGACACCATTAGTGAAGTCATAACCTTTACGGTACTAAAATGTCCGAAAAGCATCAATAACTGTTGTAAAAATATGCCGTATGTGATCTCGCGCAATGATTGAACGTGGAGGTCAGATGGCAATCATTCTGTGAAATATTAATATTGATCTGCAAGTAGTATGCTGTGCTATGCAGTGCTTGTAAAAGTATAACTCCTTGGTCCGTGACGTGGAATAATTGAACAGTCACAATTTCTACGGAAAGCAGTATCTTGACCAGTCCAGCAATAGCTGTATAATTAACAGCAACACGATTACTGAGAAATGCGTGCACTGACTGGACAGGTCCAAATAAAATCTGTGTGGTTCTTTTCTCCAAATACCATCTCAGACACTATAATCTGCTTGGTCCTCACATGTCCTGATCAGTATTATGTCTGAACTTTTTTGAGACTGTGACCTCTCAGTTGGTTTCGGTATTTCTTCTCAGAATAGCCAGTTAGGAAACACAGAACTCATCTAAGTAGTTTTAAAAACATAATTTAATGTTGACGTATAAAAGTCTTTTACAGAAATATATATAATTTATCATTCATCAAATATTTGTATAAAAACTTAATAAATCGCCATTTTCCTTGTTCCCGAATGGACCCAAAAGACACAAAATACCCTTAAAGTAAAGTGTACTTTTCAAACTTTTAATTACCTCGCCGTCATTAAGTCGCTGTGGACTTCTTCGGGTAGGGCTGCCACTCTTCGATCGAGGTGTCCACTGTTGATCTTAGACCTCGTCACAGCTTCCAAAAAAGATCTTGCGTTCAAACACAACACTTGAAAGGCACAATTATGCTCACAGCATCTATAAAAATATCTTTAGCGCATAAAATAATTAAATGATTGTACTTGATTGCTTTGTTTTCTCGCCAAAGTCCACTACAAATAGATAACTTATTGGCATGTTGACACACCGCTTAGTGTAATATGACCGCTGGCAAAATCAAAATATTTTATTTCACATAAACCTATATGGGCACTTACGAAACGTCGGAAGCTAGGTGCACGGTTCCAATTGGTTGTTTCCTATGAAGAAGAGCCGGCAAGAAGCTCCAAGGTTACTGTTTTAAAAATAATTGGCTTTTACAATGTTTTCAAATTACAGCGTTATATGTATGGGAGGACAGTGTAGGCCTGTCAACAAGTAACAGGTACTTAACAAAATAGAAAACGGTCTACAAATCTACAGTCTACTACTCACGTTCACAAAATCTATATTTTGTGAACCTGAGAATCTAAAGATAAATAATATTTTAAAAATAAAAGCCTATCTAAACCAAATGACATGATTGCCATTACAACTGTAACAAGTCACAATTAAAATCTTGTCTACAAAAACCATAAGCATAATTAGCCTACAATGTTCCCACTGCTGGGACACAGACCTCCTCTCTGTAAGAGGGAGTGGGCTGTAATCCACCACGCTGGCCCAGTGCGGGTTGGTACAAAAACCATTAGTAGGTAAATAATGTCAAATAATGAGAAGATTATGTCAAAGAAGAAAGTAAAAAAAAAATAACATCGCAATTTGGGAGCAGTTAATAGACATCATTTACATAGTGATGCCGTTAATGATGTACCAGGGAAGCCCCATTTGAATAAGGAATTATTGCCAAACTTCCTTGTCTTCAACGTAACCTTTAATCTTAAAATATCCTTTTTTTGATAAGGATACGTTTGATGCGGGTTTTGAACTTTCCATCGCTACGTTCTGTAACTGACTTTGGCAACTTGTTATAAAAGCGGATACTGTTTATAAGAAATAACTTGCTTGTTTTAGGGGTATCACAATTTGATTTTTACTACGTGTATTTATATTATGGAATTTTGAAAAGTCCTAGGTTTTTGCGAACATACAAAATACTTTCTAAGATATAAAGAGAAGGCAGAGTTAGTATATCAATTTCTTTGAATTTGTTACTAAGAGACTAGCGAGGACCCATTTTATAGATCGCGCGGATTGCCCTCTTTGTAAAATGAAAATTGAATCTACGTCAGTTGCCGATAGAATAGAATAGAATAGAATAGAATACTCTTTATTATGTACACCATAAAAATTACAGATATAAAAGTAGAAATTTTACATAGGGTGACACAATGGGCGGTCTTATCGCTAAAAGCGATCTTTTACAGACAACCGACCCCCACAGCAGAACGCCATAAGACATAATACTGTGGAAATAAGTAAAGTATACTAACCTAGCAGTTTAGCACATAGGACATTTAGTTTAATTCGCGTTAAGAAAAAGATTATTAGCTGCGAACCATTTCAAAAGAACCGCCAGATTATCGTCGACATGTGTTTCGAAGCTTCCAGTTCACATAATACACGTGGCAGCCCTGTCCACAGGTCAAATGTCCCTAATGGTGTCCAATTAACTAAGTCCGCTCTCTATTTACCGGCCGCTGTAGAAAATATGTCATTAACTTAAATAAAAAGTTGCCTTGCTTGCTCTTTCATTTGCTGTGGTCAAGGATTTTATCTAGTTCGTTGGAGGTACACGAGGACCCTAGAGTTACTCTTGATTACTTTTGGAAAGTAAACCTTAGGGTACCTACATATATTTTCCAGTAATTGGATTGCGTAGGTCAGGCGTTCTGTGAAAACACAGTTGTACTGAATAAACACCGTAATATTTTACTAAAAATAATAGCGACGACGAAAACGGGTTAGTTGGCTTCATAAAAAGTTAGTTTAATTTTGGGATAATATTTTTAAAATTAATAACTAAGATTTAATCACAAGTTTACTTGAACCCTAGAATATTAGTAAGTAATTTTCATTCTTAGGGCGAATTTCATCAAACTTTTATACCTAGACTACGTCTTATCCTGAGAATAAATTTTGAATTTCTGACAGTTGTCCCATACTATAACTGTCAGACGTCAATTTTATTCCACGGATAAAAGATATTGAGTTTGGTAAAATCAGCCCTAAATCGTAAAGTTAACCCAAGATGACTAAATTCTTTGTGTAAAAAATATGAAACAAAAGCAAAGCCGAAAAAAGAACATTTATTCAGGTTTTTTGTCGACTGTCAGACTATTTACTGCCATTCAGAGTCCTCAAGCCCTTGACGAAATAAACAAGATAACAAATATAAAAGCTGTTGGTATAAACACTTGTAAGGTACGTCCCAGACTCCCAGCCCCATGGGACTCGATATTCAATACGCTACGTGTTCGTATGACGCGATTGGTAGGGGGTCAACAGAATATGCAGAATAGTTGGAACATGATTTAATCTCGAAGTCGCAGTAGTGGGTTATCAGGAAGGAGGGGTTATCAGATGATTGAATTTCTTATAATATGAATGTTTATAAGCCTGCTTTTTTGTAGGACTTCCTATCTCTGTCTTACTATAATTTTGGTCGGTTTTCAGAGTTATTGGTTTAAAATTCACATTCAAAAATCTTTAATTAATTCTAAAAGATGTCGTAGATCGTAACTTTCCACCTCGTAACACAAGGAAAAACATTCGGGAGTTGACGACCAACCTTCAGTAATTGGAGAGGCAACAGTAGAAGAAGCGTATTTTACTTTCTTCCTTTTTTTTCTATTGATATTCGTTATTATTACGCCTACACATACTAAACATCCTTGCCTTTGATTCCTTTAACATCATCCTCTGAAAGCACGTATTTAATATAATATTCTGAAAGATCCCGCGAATACATGACAATTGAGTGGAACACCTGGGATCTATTGTACATTGCTGTGCCGCCATGTCGCTCAAAAGCTTTGTTGTGTCGGTAATTGCCATCTTTGATCAATTACTGATTGTACCGAGCCGTCTTTTCATAATGAGTAATTGCTAATTTCTTCAGGATTTCATTGCCTGTGCCTTTCTTTAGAATCAAGAGAACTGACGCGATCTGTTCCCTTTGGCATGACTTAACAACAATTGTGTGATACGCCGTATTATCTGTGGTTAATTATAAACCTTGAATTTTCCCGTATGTGTGCCGAAATTTGATATTATTTAATAAAGTATTCCTCATACTATCCTTTATTCCTAATTAGTTTATTACCAAGCAATTAATATACAGCAATACATTGCCAGTTTTACCTTCCTTCTAAGTTATAAATAAAAACTTGTAACGCGGAAATGTGTAGAAGTTTGGCAGTTTTCCGGCAACCAAGCCCGGGCAGATGTTTAGAATAGCTAGTCGCGAGTGAAACTATAAGCAATTATTGTAGTTTTGACTTGAAACTAAAAAGGTAGTGTACGTGCTGCAATATTGTTGATTTATTTTTGGAATGGGAGAAGAACCTAAAGTTCTGCATCTAGTAATAGGATGTGATTTCAATATGCATTCCATTTCACAAAGCATGAAAGGAAGTAAAGTAAAGGTCTTCCTTCTTGACATTTTCATGTTATTGCGTGATGCATGAACCATTTACAAATGACAGGTTATAAATTCATTAGGTTGAAATTCCGTTATTGTAATAGTTACAAATTACTCGAACATCTTTTGAATATATTTCCCTAATAATATAATAATATTTGTGCAGAAAATAGTTAAACTGTTGGATTCTCTTTAATAAATCCTACAGATAACATTACTAGAAGGATCGTGAATGGACTGAACACACAATTGTCTTTGCAGTCTTTGCTAAACAAGCAAAGAGCCTTTACGGTTTATAAAATTTATTTTCATTTAACATGAATTATTTCTAGTCGAAGCTAAGCGTAATAATTCCCCCGTTAGCACATTTCGTTCAAAATGGGATATATAAGCTAACGATTTATTTGCCGCCGTTTTACCGTTGAAATATTAAATTTTTTGAGGGTTACCAAACCTACGTAAGTGTATCATCCTCTTTAGAGTTCGTTATGTTTTAATACACAAGTCAGTTCAACAGTTCAGCTTTCACAAAGTTGCACTTCAGCCATCCAACACTTGTACCGAACATAGCACACAATTAGCTCCACGTTGCTATGATCTGGCACGTTAACTGTTACTTAAGATGAATCCTCCGTGCCATGTGTTCACTAGCAGCGTCTGTGGCGCCACTTACTGCAGTTGATGCGAACACTGAACTTGTTGGCGCACTCTATGGATCTGTTATACTTTTAATTTAATTAATATTATAGTCTGACAAACCCACCAAAGGTTCTTGGTATTTTATTTTTGTTAAAATCTTGGTTGCATTTAAATAAGAAATCTGTTGAACAAAATCTTAAATATTTAATCTTACCTTTTTGGTAAATGGTGATAATTTCTAGGTCGTTTATGGTATTTTGCTTCACAAGCGTGAAAGATAACACTAGAAGCGATAAAGATCGCACAAATGTTTTCAACATGTTTCATTCAAGCCCACGCGTGCGATGCAGTACAATTTGATATACAGAAATGTATTGCCACATACTCTATTCAAAGTTACATGCTGCGAAACGTGGTTAAGGGCCCGTTGTTTGATACATAGTTAAACATGACCATTAGTCAATTTAACAATTAGTCACTTGATAATAGTCAGTAGCTGTCAAAGTTTAACAACTCTGTCTGAGCATGATTAACTTTTATAGTAAATTGTAATTTTTTTAACTGTAGTTAGCTTAACCATTTGTCAAACAACATACTTCTGTCATTTTTAACAAATTGTTAGTTTAACTAACGCATTTTAAATATTAGTATATTTGACTTCTGATTAAACAACGGGCCCTTAGTGACGAATTGCACGGAATTGTAAGCACCATGCATTTTGTTAGTATGCTGCGTCTGAACTCAACTTACTCGGACAAAGTGTGATGATATAATCAGGGAAGTACCAAAAGCTAAACCTCAGCAAAAAAAAAAAGAGTTTAAATCAGCAAGAGTAACCATTGCGTCATTTAAAATTACAGAAGCCATTTCGTAAAGCAAAGTAGATTCATATCAAAGCTTTCAGTTCCCAGATTCCACTTATTACTTAAGCACTATCGGAAAATATGGAAATTTAATTACAATACTACGAGTATTTTCATTCGCAGCAAATCTATTGGAAACGAGACGTAGCTGAGAATAACAAACTGATAAATACAATTAATTACGCGGATTCGTGTAAGATATTGCTGTACTATTCGCGTAGAATTTTAACACTGAGTTCGATTTGCTGAAAGGGCTCTCTGATTAATAATATTATCCATCTGAAATCCAGCGGTGTAATTGCGTAATACACTAACAGTAGAAATGGCTTTCATTTTGATAGTTCAACAACATTGGTAATAATTTGTATTTGACGAAAGATAGGTATAATATTGTTAAATACTATCTCTCTAACTATCACAGAAGACAGATAGCTGTGTCGCTATCATATTTTTTTTCTTTATCAGCCAAAAACTTGGCTAAACAAATTGCTTCTTTTGAGCAATGCAATAACTTATCAATCTATTCTGCCAATAATTTGGTCAAAATTAATGACATTGATCATCATTTAAATTAGAAATTAGGACAATAGAGGCAACCTCTTGCAAAAATTTAACAAAGGCAAATAAAATTAATAGTATCAACCTGGTGCATCAAAACATTCAAGGGTTTTTTAAGAAAGATTTAGAAGTAGAATTTTTCCGGAATTATAGCAATATAGATATTCTTTGTGTGACAGAACATTGGCTTAAAAGCCACCAGTTCATGTTCAATTTTAGTAATCACCAGGTTGGTAGTTCGTTCAGCAGAGTAAATGCTATACATGGTGGCTCATTAATTATAGTAAATAACCAACTTAAATTTAAAGACCGCAAGGATATTGTTAACCTATCTGTTGAGCGGACAATTGAAATAGCCTGTATAGAATTGGAGCAGTTCATTATATTAAGTGTGTACAGACCACCTTCAGGATTGTATGATTGTTTTGAAAAGGTTATGGATGAAGTGTTGCACAAAATTTGTAATTCAAACAAGTCTATCATAACTTGTGGTGATTTTAATGTTAATTTGTTAGAAAATCCTGGGTTAAGTACTAAAATTATAAGTTTGTTTCAGTCATACAATCTTGCTAACCAATTTTTGGAGCCCACTAGAATAACTCCCACTAGTGCCACATGCCTAGATAACATTTACACAGATGTTACACCAACCCATAAAGAAATGATTAATTTAATAGACTGATCATTGCAGACAATTGATCATTATTCCTAATATTAACAAAAAAGTTATTAAAAAAGATATCACTGTTACCCCAAAAACTAGTAATCGCTTGGAAACATTTAAAACTAAACTTTAAAGTAAATTACCATTTTTGTCAACTAATGAAGACCCTAATGAACAATATAATGATTTTTTTAATATGTATTGCACACAATTTGATAACACATTCATTCCAAAGACTTTCTCGGTGAATAGTAACGCTTCCTTCAGTGACTGGGCCACCATTGGTATACATAAAAGTAGAAAACGACTTTATGAATTATATGATGAACGGACTTGTATAAACACTGCTGAATTTAATTTATATGTTTATTTATATGTATTATTCAAAATTATTTAAAAAAGTTTGCAGTATGGCAAAGTCACGTTATTTGAGTTCAAAAATTAAAAATAGTAGTAATGTAATTAAAATGACATGGAGTATCATTAACAGCGAAACGGGAAGGTCATGCAACCGATGTAGTAACTACACGCTTGATATTGATGACAATATAATTAATTCAGATTCCCAAGTCGCCGCGGCCTTTGAAAATTTCTTTGCTGATGTTCCCGTATCCACTACTAAATCTCTAAACTCATCACCCACTGCTGCAGATTCTTTACTTAAGGAAAACGTTCCTGTATGTGATTCTGAATTTCATTTCCAATATGTCACCTGCAAAGATATAATTAAAACCTTTCACACATTAAATGTTAAAAAGACCGCAGATCTATGGGGTAATTCTGTGGACGTTGCTAAGTCCATAATAAACATTGTAGCACCTACTTTAGCTGTTATTTGTAATAATTGTATTGACCGTGGTGAGTTTCCTGATCTTATGAAAAACAGTAAAATAATACCGTTATTTAAATCGGGTAGTACATCAGACCCTACTAATTATAGACCTATTTCAGTACTACCTACCTTTAGTAAATTTTTTGAAAAACTTATTTTGAATCAAATGCAAGGATTTTTTAATAAACACAAATTACTGCATAACAAACAGTTCGGTTTTACGAGGGGTCGTTCGACTACTGATGCCGGAGTTGAACTTTTAGGACATGTTTATGATGCATGGGAGGACAAATGCGATGCTTTGGGAATCTTTTGCGATTTGTCCAAGGCATTCGATTGTGTTCTTCATGAAACATTGATCAGGAAACTGCACCACTACGGAATCCGAAACGCCTCTCTGGATCTTCTTACTTCTTACTTAAGTGATAGGATTCAGAGAGTTGATGTTAATGGAAAAAGATCACCCGGATCGGTAGTAAGAATGGGGGTCCCCCAGGGCTCAATTCTTGGGCCATTTTTATTTCTTATTTATATAAATGACTTGCCTTACCTCATAAAGGATAAACATGATATAGTGTTATTTGCAGACGAAACTTCACTTTTATTTAAACTGAAACGTCAGCAGCTGATTACTGACAATGTAAATAGCGCCCTTGCAATAGTAGTTAACTGGTTTAATGTTAATAACCTACTTCTTAACGAGAAAAAAACTAAATGTATTAAGTTTACGATACCTCATGTTAGACAAGTAGAAACTAGTGTTCTTATAAAGGGTGAAGTGCTGAAACCTGAAAATACCACAGTTTTCTTAGGCATAACTTTGGATACCAAGCTTCAATGGGGCCCCCCACATAGATAAATTGTCAAAAAAGCTTAGCTCTGCAGCATACGCCGTTAGAAAAAATCGTGGTTTAACTGATTTAGAGACAGCCCGTTTAGTATACTTTAGTTATTTTCATAGTGTGATGTCGTACGGTATTCTGTTGTGGGGAAATGCCGCCGATATCCAGACAATTTTCGTGTTACAAAAAAGGGCAATTCGTCCAATCTATAAATTAAGTCCCAGACACTCCCTCAGAGATAAATTTAAAGAGATTAATATAATTACTGTGCCTTCTCAGTATATTTATGAAAAACTTTTGTATGCACATAAAAATATTAATCTGTTTAAAAAATACAGTGATATCCACAATATAAATACTAGAAACAAACACAAATTTATTGTTCCTACATCCAGGCTCAAGAAAATAGGTTGCTCGTTTAGATGCCAATGTATACGTTTTTATAATAAACTTCCTAGCCACATTCAAGATCTAAGCTTTATTAAATTCAAATCTTTTGTAAAACGGAAACTATGCCAGGAAGCCTATTATACTGTGAAAGACTATATTGAGGACAAAAAGGCTTGGGATTGAGCTGCTCCAATAAATTTACACGGTGAATGTTGATTTTAATTTGCTAGCTATTTTAGTCATGAATATTTACTGTAAAAAGTATTATATTATTTTCATTATTGAGAATATGAGGACTATGTGGGTCATTGTTTCAGTTATATTCTTGATCTGGCAGTTTAAGTAGTTTATGCGGCCTACCCAAATGTCCTTTCTTTGGTATTGTTCGTCGAATCGTTGAGCTCCGTAAGTTCTGAGTTGAGCTGCACGGTTACTGACAAATGCGTGCACTGACTGGACAGGTCCACTTAATCTGTGTGGTTCTTTCCTCAAAAGACCATTTCAGACACCAATCTACATGGTTCTCAAACATTATGTCCGATTTTTTATATACACATTGACATTGTTGAATTTTATATACACAATGACATGAGTATTTACTTGTAAAGTATTATGTTATTTTAATTATTGTGAATGTGAGGATTATGTGGGTCATTGCTTTTTTTTCGCAGTTAATTTTGATCATGATCTGGCAGATTGAGTAATTTATGTGGCCTACCCAAATGTCCTTTCTTTGGTATTGTTCGTCGAATCGTTGAGCTCCTTAAGTCCTGACTTCCTGAGTTGAGCTGCACGATTACTGACAAATGCGTGCACTGACTGGACAGGTCCACTCAATCTGTGTGGTTCTTTCCTCAAAAGACCATTTCAGATACCAATCTACATGGTCTTCACATGATCTGACCAAGATTATGTCTGGACTTTAAAAGAGACTGTGACCTCTGAGTTTGTTTCGGCCTTTCTTCTCAGAGTAGTCAGATAGGAAACGCCGACCTCATCTAGTTTTAAAATATGATTGACGTGTAAAAGTGTTTGTACAAACCTACTTACAGAAATAAAATCATTTATCATTTATCATTCATTTCGTTATTTACGTTGTTGACCAGACAAATTTTCCGAACATACGAAGCAATGGATTAGCAATATCCTTCAAAATTATTCAGATTCTGATTGACAGTGCAAGTAGGGTGCAGGTTTCTTTTTCTTAAACAAATTATGTTATTACGTGTGTTAGGGATGTCTTCACCATATTCAACAAGTCTACCAAGTAATCTATATGCGGAACCCATCATTCTCAAGGTCAATTTAGACGGAACTAGATTAATCCAATCTTTTCCGTCGTTCATTCGTCAAGGAATTACTCAGTTGGACAAACAAACACAAGAATAATGTCAGATATTACATTTCATTTTACTCACGGTTGGAAGACCACAACACCGAGCTACACCTACCCACCACAAGTATGTGTGAAACGGTAAAGAAACTATTACTTTATTTGTGAGCACGCTTCTTGCAACATAACGTGTCATTTGAGTGAATTCGCAAGGACACTGTTATTTATTGTATGCTATGATATTTATGTAGGTAGTATGTTATTGTGTGGAGTATTTTGTATATGTATTGGTATTGTGTTAAAGTCCCTATTACTTTTTAGAAAATTGTTTTAGTCCTTTATATTTTAGTAGCTTTTTTTCGCGGTTACGCCCGCGTGGATGTCGGAAAATATCCCACGGGAACGTACTACCGGGATTAAAAGTACCGTATGTGTTAATCCAGGTTATAAACTCTGTCTGTGTGCCCATCCAAATCCGTTTAGTGGTATTCTTTTAAGAGGAATTATTCCGTAATGTATCGTTTTCAAATTCTATTAGTTTTCGCAGCGCACGCCAGTAAAGCTGAAATCAGCATGAATTTTTCCGATATCTTCAACAATCATCGTCATATTTCAGCCCATTTGCACAACTACTTAATGAATTATGCACCTAAACCGTCCCCATGAATCATTTCATCCCTTGGTGAAAACCGTATGAAAATCCTTTCGGTATATTTTGAGTTAATCGCGTTCAGACAGACGGACAGACTCGGTTGCTGGGGGATTTTGTTTTATAATATGTAGTGATTTAAATTGTAATAAGTTAGAATAGATTTGTAAAATGAGCGCATTGGGTAAATACACCTGTAATGTTAGTTGTAAGGGAGATTTAATACGTTACCGTTCTTGTCAAATTATTCCAAACGATTTGCGGAATAGTGATAAGCCCCACAATTTGATAGACAAAGGTTAGAAGTGTGGCGCGTATTCACGTTATTTGTCTATTCTGTAATGGAAGCAATACAAAACAACATTCAAAACATTAAATAACTACCCATACAGTAGTTTATGATAACACGCAGAACAATGGTCCAAACAGCCAACAAACAGCTCGGGGCAGTAAAATAAATCAAAAGCGGCGTTGACCCAGAAAGTTAAAAGTTTACACACTTAGACGACATAAAGCCGCTTGTAATGTTAGCCCACTTTATGAGCCCACAAACGGACGGACAAACATACACATTCTCGTTTGTAGGTCGACATAGCTCCAACATAACGTAGAAATTGCTAGATTGCATGGTTTCTTAATAAATCATTTGTGCCTAGATTGTTTCGTATAGTCGGAGCGGTGCTCCCGTGTGAAGGCCTCGCCGAATCAATAGTTCTGTCTACTAGCTACGTGAAGAATACTCATCTCTACAGTTACACGAAACAATTCCGTTGGAAACTATTTTTTGTTTAGCGAAGTTACATCGCGCATAGCAACAGAACTAGTACCTGTGCTTATTATACACTCGAGAGCAATGAATCCGGGTCACTTAAAGAATGTTAAAAATCTCGGAAACTAAAAATGATAGGTTAATGCAATAAATTGTATTTAATAGACAATGTAATACTCCTTAAATGAAAGTAAAAAAAATATGAGTCACCATACATTTTATTAACACAAAATTACATAAAGAAAAAAACTGCTGATCTCTCCTTAAAACAAAAATAGGAAACATGAAATTTTTGAACTTTATTACGATTTTCTTGAATTTTAATACTTCGTATTGCCTCCTCGTGCTTCCATTACTGCGTTTACGCGGTTTGGCATGCTGTACACCAAGTTCCTTATACGATTTTGGGGAATATTCTCCCATTCCTCTGTGAGAGCAATTTTGAGCTCACGAAGCGTGATTGGGGGAGGGTTTCGTTGTTTTACGCATCTGCCTAGCTCGTCCCAAGCATGCTCGATCGGGTTGATATCCGGGCTGCGCGCTGGCCACTCCATACGAGTAATGTTCATCTCTTGAAGGTAGTCATTCACAATCCTACCTGTATGAGGTCGGGCATTGTCATGCATAAATATAGCATCCTCACCTAAATTGACCATAAATGGACCAACGTGATCATTGAGGATTTCTTCCACATATCTTACGCTAGTTAAAGAGCCGTTTTCTATGATCACCAGCTCTGTGCGACTTTCAGAAGAAATTCCGGCCCACACAAGTACAGACCCACCACCGTAGGCTACTTTTTCTTCGATGCATGCTTGCTTGAATCTTTCCCCTGGTCTTCGATACACTCTGTGTCTTCCATCGTGCTTGTAGAGCATAAATTTTGATTCGTCGGAGAACATAACTTTTGACCAATCTTCAATACTCCAATTTACGTGGCTCTGGGCATATCTTAGTCTTGAAATACGATGCCCACGCTCCAGTTTAGGGCCGTTTGCAGGTCTAAGGGGTTGTAAGTTAGATTCAGCAAGCCGACGTCTTACTGTCCATGCACTTGGGTTACTTCCTCCGAGGCGTCGAAACTGATTTGTGAGTTCAGTTCCTGTGAGAAAGCGATTTCGAAGCATGGTGTTCACCAAGTATCGGTCTTCTCGTGCTGTGGTACACCTGGTTCTGCCCGTTCCTGGTCTGCGTAGGTTAGAACCAGTTTCTTCGTAACGTCGGAGAACTCTTTGTACTGTTGACAGCGACACACCGACAGTCCTGGCTGTATCGCGCTGACTCCGGCCGGTTTCCAGCATTGTAAGTATTCTGGTGCATTCTTCAGGCGTAAGCGACATAATTTCAGCTTGAATAATGAATATAGAGCACTATCAACATGGTTTATGTACCCACATAAATGACAGATTACAAACAAAAGCAAAACCAAATGCTGTAATTTCGTAGTTCCATCTTCGAAAGTGGCCCTTTTTCAAATTTGATTTTTTTATGATATAACTTTACAATAACTAAGAAGTTTTAATACCTTCATTTAAGGAGTATTACATTGTCTATTAAATACAATTTATTGCATTAACCTAGCATTTTTAGTTTCCGAGATTTTTAGGATTCTTTAAGTGACCCGGATTCATTGCTCTCGAGTGTATATTTTCGGTGCTGTATAGAGTATGTTCTATACTATTTGTAAACGGGGTCGTTCCATTCAGGCCTTCAGCTCTGGGTTCCATAGATAAACCATAATCCATCAAGGCTTCGCCTATCTCCTGAATCTCCATACCACGAGGATTCCTAATATCCTCGGCATTAAGACATATTCGTGTTATCAGTGGCTCGGCGGTAGCTCGTGTGTCGCACAAAGACGCCTATAATGAGCCAGATAGATATCTGTACTGAACGGATCCCTTTCACACAGCCTCGTCTGCATATAAAACCGTTTGACATAATCTGATTAATGCCAGATCGTATCGGTAAAGCGGATCGTGTGTTTGTGAGGATATGTCATCACATCAAAATGGTCCGGGCTTACAATAGACATCAAATCTAAGAACCAATTTAGATGAATGGTTGTCACGTTGATTGGCTTAGGCATCAGCCTGTTACGGAGGCAGAACTCAGATTTTGTCTGCCCTTTCCGATAATATTGTTACAAACTAATTAATGTACTCTACATCGTATCAAAGTCAGTTGCTACAACTCATTGAAATATTATACTATGTTTCGAAAACGAATCTCGGATCCGTGATCACAAATTCATATAGAAATGTAGTTTAGAACTCAAAGGTGTAGGCATTATCGATTTTAAAAGAGATCTAACATCATTCCGTCACCCATCTACAATGTATATGCGCTACGCCGTAGCAGTCTACGCTCGTAGCGTGTAGCCACGTAGCACTGACATGTATTGCTCGCTCAAAGGATCGACTAAACTAATTTTCTCTTGATGATGCAACTAGGTTTTTGCTGTTTTAAAATCGTCAGTTATAGCCTGAAATTGTTATAACTTTGATACCGACTGGCAATAAATCGATGACGTAAGCTAGCAGAGTGTCGATGGTACTGGCTGTCACTTATAATGGGGATGTGTGTGACGTGACGACGGCGACACGGCGACGCGACGTGCTGCAAGGAACGTTACTTATAACACTCCTGACTGACATGTTCAATAAACAACCTGAACGTATACGTGGGAGTACTGTAAAGGTAGTCGCTGTTGGTATATTTAACGTTTGTTATGAGTGTCTGCTTTTATCATGTTAACGTTTTTTTTTAATGTCAAATGTCTAATAAAAGTTGGTGATATAGGTTTTTAGCCCAGTATACTTTAATGAACCTGATGAAAATGGGAGCATATTTAGCGAATTTGCATAAATACACATTACGTTCCTGGAACACCTGATTCATCTGGGACTGGCTAACTAGAACTTAGTTTAGATGTACTTATTGCGATCTTCTAACTAGAATTTTCATGTCGCTGGTACTCTTCTTCCATGTTTTTATATTGATTGAGGTGTTTTGTAGGTGGCCACTTTAAATGCGATAGAATGAGTCGACTGTTACAAAAAAAAATCAATTTAATATTTTAAATCCTTACTACATATTTTATCATTCCTCCAAGTAGGTTAAAGAAATAAAAGCTTAGTATCGCGGGAATAACCAAATGCGATGTGTCGCAAGTATTTATATCAAAACAGCGTAATTCTCCAAATTCGTTGATGGGCCAGACATCCATTATTTATTTGAAGAACGGATTCTAATCATCTGTGATTTGAATATTTTCTGACACATTTTTTTTGCTGTGATTGCTCCTAATATAATGTGAAAATATGCTTTTAAGAAGTTAAAATTTATTCAAACCAGTTATTTATTTAATATAACGCATGTAAATGTTGTACGTATACTCGTATATAACGTCGAATGAATACATGATTATGATGTTCAAGAAGTACTTATCCTATTTATAATAGTGTGAGAAAACTTAAAAGAGCGAATACTTAATATGTAAAAAGATATTAACAAACTTATGTTTGTATCGTCAAATAAGTAAGATTTGTTTTGTTATTTTTTTTCTTAAATCAAATTATCAGAATCTATAATCCTAATTAAATCGATTTCACACGAAGACGCTTTCAGATTGAAATTGTAACGAATGTTTTTATCATTGAATAGGAATATCCAATCAAATAGGAATCTTTTAGTTTACTTTGAATATAAATAGGCGTTATATTTCTTTTGATAATTGAATTGCTTTCAGATCTTACAAGTTGTGCTGATCGAGGGATAAACGCAAAATAATGTATTCGAGATAAATATTATCTGCAATATTTTAATGTTTTTATTTATTTGCCTTGTCAGCGACAAATAAAGCTGTATTGTAATGACTTATTTTGGAGGCTTTGAAGATAATAATAAGTCAGCTTTGCTATCGAGTGCAAAGTACAAAATACTTTCGCTAGGGTTTGAATTAGAACATTTTCAGGTTCAGTCCATTTGTTGCATTGTTTTTTTTTTATATGCGTTTTATTTTGTATCCATAAATGTGTCCGTACTACAACGTTATCAGTCGTGACAGAAAAACAATAATTCATTGTCAGGCAATATAACCTAATGTGTATAGTTCTCATGACAAAGTCCTTGTGTACACGCGACATTAAATCACACGTCGGTCGAGTTGTGTTGGTAACCCACTCAATGTAGGCTTGAGGATATTTTTGAATACACGTGTTTGTGAGTAAGGAAATACCGGATTGTAATACGTAACTTGACAGTATTTTGTGACAAATTGGTAGTAGTTCATGTCAGTAGAAATAGGTTTTCACAACGGGTTTATTTAACTCGTATCAATATGTACTATATTATATTCAATTAATTAATTTAGGTTTAGGTTTACAAATAGCATGGCTATGTTGTGTAGCGTTTCAGGACACCGTGACCTTTTAAGATACAAAAGTGACAAAGCATAATGAAAGAATTGAATCTTGAACGTAACGTACCTGCGTAATACAATCAAGTCTCTAAACTTCTAAGTAATTTTTTTTCACAAAGAAAGGATTCGACGCTTGATTTATTACTCCTAATGACCCACATTTTCTATTAATGAAGAAAAATATCTTTATTGGAATTAATCTGCATAATTCTACGTTTTATTCCACCATCTATTGACGACAAATTTCTCTGTGATTATTAAACTGGGCGACTAGATGATAGTATGAATATTGCGTCGGGTCACGGGGCGACCTCTGCCCCATTCGACAAACTGCAATAGCTAGTAGGTACTACTCATTATTCTTTCAAAACCCTTATGAAACGTTGAACGGTAACAGCACCGGCACTCTGTATATTGTTATTCCTCATGTTGTTTTGAAACCCGCCATAGACGACCGTGAATTTAAAATTCTCAAACATCGAACCTTTGAATATTTATGTACCTACCTTTCATCGCGATTTTATCCAAGATTATTTTAAATAGATCGCGGTTATTTGCAATACTGTAAGACTTTAGACCCCACGTAGTGCTCGGTTTTCGTACAAAAAGTGTGAACGTTTGGCATTTCTATTTCACCGAACGTTTTCCACTGGTTCTAATCTGTGAATCTAAAATCTAAGAATTGAAAAGATAAGTCCACATTTACTTGTGCAACAAAGAATACAAATTATGTAACTAAATGCGTCGTATCGAGTAATGACCTTTTGAAAAACCTGGCTTGAATCACACAGTGTTGTTTTAAAATATGTATTTTCATTAAAAAAATAGGTATTTAAAGTTTATTGCTAAAGTACACTTAAGTATTTAAATTCTTATAAATGCAGACTAAATTTCACCAAATAAATCACACTTCTTCTCTTCCCATCAAATTACAAAATAATTCTTCCATATCTAAGAACGCGCCATTCATCAGCGCTGGCCGGAATTGGGGCAATATCTCCGGACGAGATATTTTTGAGCACGCGCCCAAGTTTTAATGAAGTGCCGCACCCCGAGCCCCCGAGTTAAAAACTAGCGACATCCGTGGGAGTGATGGATTAACTCATGTGGCTCAGATTTTTTACAAGCTTTGTTGTTTTTTTTTTGATAAATAAATAATAATAATGGGGCGAGAATTGAAAAGGTTAATTCCAAATCAATTCTGCAAGTCAAGCAAAATTGTGTTTTTCTGGATTGACTCGCAGAAGATCGAAGTGGCTAGCATGTGGACAGGGAGGCAGTATTAAGTTTAAACTGTAAACTAAAAAAAACTAAGTAGACCTGATGCGAGAATTTCGTTCCCAGTTATAGATCATATCACAGGCGACAGACTGACGATTTTTCAACGCTTTCATTAACTCATTAAGTCGACGCTGGTAGCTATCCTTAATTCTAACCATAACACGGATCATTTTCAATTAATCCATGTCACCAATTCTGCTTCAACATTCCAACCACAATATCATAACCACATGCAAATAGATGATCAGGCGGGTCTGTCCTCAAAGTCTGCGCAAACAGTTCTTACAAAGGGCGCCGCCGCTTGAATAAAACATGGCCGCCGCACCTTTGACCTGTTACAAAGATGTATAACAGTATTTGGGATTTGAAAAATTACGACCAAGTACCTGAAGGATTTCATGAATACGAGGGCGGGTCAATAAGTCCGTGACTTTTGGAATAAAACACAGATTTTTTGATAAAAAAATAAATTTATTTTTCAACGTAGTCTCCCTTGAGCTCTATACACTTTGTCCAACGCTTCTCCAATTTTTTTATCCCTTCCAAAAAAATGATTTGTCGAGGTCCTCAAAATAGGCCTTTGTTTGCGAGATGACTTCATCATTGGAGTCAAATCTTTTTCCACCAAGCCATTTCTTCAGGTTTGGGAACAAGAAGTAGTCGCTCGGAGCCAAATCTGGAGAATAGGGCGGATGAGGGAGCAATTTATAGCCCAATTCATGGATTTTTGCCATGGCAACTGCACATGTGTGCACCCTTGCATTGTCTTGGTGGAAAAGAACTTTTTTCTTGGCCAAATGAGGTCGGTTTTTTTTCAAATCGTCATTGAATCGGTCCAATAAGTTGGCATAATATTCCCCATTGATTGTTCTTCCCTTTTGAAGGTAGTTAATGTGGATTATCCCGCGTGCATCCCAAAAAACAGTCGCCATAACTTTATTGGCTGACAAACCCACCTTGGCCTTCTTCGGCGCCGATTCACCCTTAGAAACCCACTGTTTTGACTGTTGTTTGGTCTCTGGTGTGTTGTGATGGATCCATGTTTCGTCCACGGTTACAAAACGGCGCAAAAACTCCTCCATATTGCGATTAAACAACGCCAAACCTTCCTGTGAAGTTGTTACACGATTGCGTTTGTGGTCGACTGTGAGCAAACGCGGCACCCATCTTGTGGAAAGCTTTCTCATGCCCAAGTGATCATTCAAAATTGAAACCACTGAGCCATGCGAGATCCCTACGGCTTCCACAATCTCTCGCACTGTCAATCTTCGGTTGGCCAACACCATATCGTGAATTTTTTCGATTGTTTCGGGTGTAGAGACCTCAACTGGGCGTCCAGGACGTTCGGCATCTTCTGTGCTTGTACGGCCACAACGAAATTCAGTAAACCACTTTTTTACCATTGAAATCGATGGTGCAGAGTCCCCATAGTATTTATCAAGCTTAGCCTTGGTCTCGGTAATGGTTTTTTTTCGCAAGAAATAATGCTTAATAAGCACACGAAATTCACTTTTTTCCATTTTCTCCTCAAATTAGTGAGTATTCTGATAAAAATAGCTGTCAAACACAAACTAACTGACGCAGCAAGTTTAAATTTTGACAGGAGTCAACTGACAGATGCCTGTTGACAGGAGCAGTGTTGCTGTTTCAGTAAAGACGTCAGAAATTCAAAAAGTCACGGACTTATTGACCCGCCCTCGTACATTGCCTTTTATATTTTTTTCATGGTTCCCATTATATACGCAAGAATTGTCGAGGCAAGTTTTAGTTTCAACATTAGAAAAATTCCTATGTGATAAATATCTCAGTGCTCATCTCTTTATGCTCCATAAGTTTGATACGTGCCGTAAGCACTAAGCAGGCACTTAAACAACCATATCTTAAACAATGGTAGCACAAACTTTCTCCGCCTCATTCTCCTCGCCGTTGTTAATTATTTAGCTGCGTTTCCACATCTCAAATATTAACCTTACAAGCCCAGAAAGTAAATTCAAAAAATTTCAGTGTAGAGAAATTCCAGTGAACTACATTTTAGCGAGTAGACTTGTCAGTACATTAGTATTTGGCGTCTTTGCAATGTCGGACAAAGTTTTAAAATGTTCACGGTCTTACGAAATGTCATTTACCGCTACGGACCCGTAGTTTTCTGCAAGTGAGGTTTTTCTGTATTCTGTGACAATCTAGACTACTCTTAAACTTATCTACCACTCGGAGTGGTAGACGACAGTTAATACCACGAATACCGCCTTTGACCTTAAGATAAAATATATCTTTTTTTAAATTACACTTTTCATCATCATCATGTCTAGTTCAAAATAAATTAAGCCTGCAAACTTAATTACGAACATTTCTCAGTACACAAGAGAGCTTCATCTCAAAGCGAAAAAGTCTCACATTTATTATGAATGTGTAAGTTCTCGGTGCGTGGGTAGCGCGTCCGATATCCGTAAGAAGAAACTGGTCTTCCGAGCCGGACGACGTCACTGCCATGCTGCGTGTGCTGCGATGTCCCTGGTCGAAAGTTAGGTAACGGTGTTCGGGAAGCTGATGGCTATTTTGTTTCCTGTTTCAGAATATTATTGCAATCAAGAAATACTGAGGCAATCGTGTTATAGAAGCACTGTAATGGTTGATTGCATGCTCCGCGGATAGCATGCAATGAAGAAGAATAATTTATAATAGTAGTAGAATAGTATTATACTGATAAATTAATGTGACTAAAATATGTGTCTAGTAAGTAAGCTGTAATCTTAAAAGTCCATCACGAACTAAAACTAGATTTAAGTCAAAATTTGTAGTAGTACGCAAATCTAATAGACTTAAACAGCGATTCATGACTAAGCAACCTAGAATACTGGCTTACGTTATGAAACTGCTTCGTTTACACGTAATCTTAATAGACAAGCTTGTAATAGTCTCTTCATCGTTAATTTATTTATTCAGGTAGGTATACGGAGGTATACGGCCTCTCGGGAAGCTCTATAAATATGAATATTAAATAAAACATATGTTATGCACATACAATATGTATACGGCGTAACGGTCACACGTAGGTGTAATGGCAATCTACATAAATATTAATTAACGCAATAAAGTACATAGAGCATTATCGTTTCCTACATACGGGTGTTAGAAATAATGGATATTTCATATACTTTATGTTTCAACTGAACAGACCTATTTATTGCCAATTCATATATGAAAAATTGATATACTTGGGTAGTGATAGTTCTTTTTTGGTAAGGGATTCTTACAAGTATTCACAATGAACATTATTACATTTAGGTATTACAAATAAAAAATAATAACTAATACAAATATGTCAGTTAACAAAAAATAGTACAAATAAATGACTCATAATAATCAAACAGAAACAATTAAATAAAAGAAAACAAAACAAAACCAGTCACAGTTCAAATAGCAGACATGGCGAAATAATGTTATTTTGAGTTAGGTAAGTTATTTGACCTAGTGCCTTACCTGCCCTTCAAAGATTGCCATAACCTGACCAAACACCCTGTACACGGTCTACTGAACTTCATAATTCAGTTAACTACGAGCCCGTAACAGTTATGAACAATTGGCGATAAAGTTACAACATTATTACAATATTGTTATAGCTTACGCAAATCCCTCTAGTGCCTCCTCAGGTCAGGGTTTACTTATTACAATTAATGTTGCCAAGTGACTGTTATAATTATTCTAAGCTTACAATTTGGTTGAAACTAGCTATTAAAAACAATATTGTTGTTGTATGGTTTCGAAGTTGAGTGCTGAAGACAAGACTATCGTAATAGTGCCATGTCGACCTGACTCATTGTTGAGGCTAAAAGTTACACTGGAACCGTGAAAATTAGGTTTTCGGGATATTCTTTAATAAAATAAAAAGAACTTATTTGCCTTCCTTGAGTGATGATAAAACATTACGAGGATTGAATCGTCTTAAATCAAACGTACCTACGTACGTAAACGTACCTTATATAAAAGTAGAAGTAGTAGTCGGAAGCGAAACAAGGCTCAGATAGAGCTCGTATGTCCGCCGTAACGCGACGCTGAGAGCACTCAACATGTATTACCGGCGGCCTATCGACATGGAACATAGAATACGAGGAGATACGGTTACGCCTAGGACTTAGATTTAAATTCACTGTATGGCCCTCGAACGCAATAGGGAAAAAATCATAGTATGTTATCTCAGAAACATTTGAATTAACTTATCCTTAAATGTATTACCTTCCAGTCTAAATACTTTGTTTCATTCGGACTTAGCAAGTCTATTGCAGTAATGTTCGGATTACCTCTTTTAGTTTCAAAGATCTTGCTACGAGTCTACGAGGTTACGCCGCTACGTTGCTACGCCGTAACTCGTAGCACTGCTACGTGGCTACGAGTTATCATGTTGCAATTGTTAGGTCTTTGTGATTGTTAGTTGGAATCAATTTACTACTGTATTGTGTTTCTTGACATTTTTTTTGTACGTTACATTCCAATAAATTTTACTGGGATGTGCATTTTTTTTGTATCTATAACTGAATTTTTATTTTTGTTATATCCATAATATTTTTCATAGTATGAGTAGATCCGGGCTAAGTATCCCGGTACCATTAAGTCACACATAAAGTATTCAAATGGCACTTACGGCACAGGAGACTAGCTTCCACAATACGAACTATACTGAATGTATGTTGTAAAGGTTTTGGATAAAGCAAAGTTTGGTTTGAAGTAAAACTGCTGTCGTAAATCGAAATAACTTTATTGAAGCCACGTAGTTTTGTTTTAAATTTTTCGCAATAACATTCCGTTACTTAAATTTTTATTTAAATGTGCCTCTAAAACTGTAAAAACTTTCTTTTAATTTGATTATTTTAGTTCAATTATTATAATAGCAAAAGTAATATTAAGTACTAATATGTTTGTAAAACGTTGCTTTATACAAACAAATAGCTTAATGTGTCGATAACAAAAGCTCGTGTGTCAAGTTATTGCCAATAAATCCAATATTCTCGTAACTTCCCCGCGGTCTGCGGGTAATCCAGTCCCTGGGTGGCGATCACCTTGACTGCGGAGTTTCGGCAAAAACATGTCTGGTGCGATATCAGTGGCTGGGCCACGATTTATTTTAAAACTGATAACTTACACCAAAGTACTTTAAAGATAATAGTACTATAAATTTATTTTATCGAGTATCAAACTATATTTGGTTATTTTTTTTAGGTACTTATTTATGTACACACAGTAAAATACATAGAGAAACGACATAATTATAGCATTTGCGTACAAATGTTAATGCTCAATTAAAAATGAAATTTCATGTGAACTGCATACCTACAAAACCTAAATACTTTGTGCGGTTTACCAGAATGGATGAAGAATTATCTGCTGAAGAAACCGTTCTGAGATTTTGTTACCACTATCCTCGCAATCTAACGTTTATATCGTATATCCATTGACATCCGGTAACATCTGTGCAGGAGATGATAACTCTCACTTAATTTGTCCTTTTGAAAGAACACACTTAAACTATCATTGTGGTTGTTTATACTACCACAAAAAACACGATGCTTGCAAGTCCCACGCAATCTGTGACCACCTGCGTGCAGTGTACAAGTGTACAGTCCACAGAACAGGTAAGTATGCAGGCAGTTTAAATTACGAGGGCTGCACTAAAAGTATCGGGAATGGAATATTTCCACTGTTCCTGTCATATTAAAATCTTTTTAATTGAAAACTCCTTGGTTTTAAAAATCGAATACCATTTATTTATTTAAAAAAAGATTCTCGGTCTTGTCACAAGGTTTTGTCAAACTTGTTTAGTCGTTGAGAAAATGGAATTGACTCGAGAAAATTCAAGAGCGATGATTTATTATGACTTTCGAAGTGGTTTAACACAAAAACAGTGTGTTGACCGGATGATTTCTGCATTTGGTGATGAAGCCCCATACAAAACCACAATTTATCGCTGGTTTGCTGAATTTCAACGTGGACGTGTCAAGCTCAGTGATGATCCCCGTCAAGGTCGTCCAAAAACTGCAGTCACCCAAGAAAACGTTGATGCTGTGCGTAAGCTGATTGAGGAAGATCGACATGTGACATACCGCGACATTCAGGCAACTTTAGACATTGGCATGAGTCAAATACAAATAATCTTGCATGAACAATTAGGTGTAAAAAAGTTGTTTTCCCGATGGATACCGCATTCGCTCTGTGAAGAGCAAAAAGTGGCTCGCGTTACTTGGTGCGTCAGAACTCTCGAAAGATTCCACGCAGGATCCTCAAATGCTGTATACAACATCGTATCAGGTGACCAATCCTGGATATACGCGTACGAACCCGAAACAAAAAACCAGTCACGAGTTTGGGTGTTCGAAAATGAGTTAAAGCCAACAAAAATTGTTCGTTCACGGAGTGTTGCAAAAAAAATGGTGGCTACGTTTGTCTCCAAAACCGGCCATGTTACGACTATTCCTCTTGAGGGACAAAGAACTGTTAATGCAGAATGGTATGCTAGCATTTGTTTGCCACAGGTCGTTTCTGAACTCCGTAAAGAGAACTGCAACCGCCGCATCATCCTCCATCACGACAATGCGAGTTCTCACACCGCGCACAGAACAAAAGAGTTTTTAGAGCAAGAAAACATAGAATTATTAGACCGTCCGCCGTACAGCCCCGACCTAAGCCCTAATGATTTCTATACTTTCCCTAAAATAAAGAATAAATTGCGTGGTCAGAGATTTTCATCACCTGAAGAAGCTGTGGACGCCTACAAAACGGCCATTTTGGAGACCCCAACTTCCGAATGGAATGGTTGCTTCAATGATTGGTTCCATCGTATGGAAAAATGTGTCAAATTTCGCTGAGAATACTTCGAAAAGCAATAAATACATTTTTAAATAGTAATGTTGTGTCACTTCCTTGATTCCCGAAATTTTCAGTGCCGCCCTCGTAACTTCTTAAATGAACTGCTAGCACCTATGCTGAGTAGATTACGACAAAAAAATATTTCAAATGGGTACAATAAATTCGAAGACGAATCGTAAAAACAAAACTAAAGCTACTTAATAAAAATCTTAAATTCATGAATTCACTGACGACAATGCACAGCCTAAACCCCTGGGTGTAGGAGCAAGAATTGCATAAAAGCTAATAACGATAGTGTGGATTTTTGAAAATTCATTCGCTAAGGGAGTTAAATGGGGAATGAAAGCCTGTATGTATGGAAGTTATGCTGATAAGACATCCCATCGGGCACAGTGATTTAATTGAAATAAATGCTATTTTTTCAACCTATCTCTTTTGCCGTGTGTACGTCCCCAGTGCCCTATTGTTGTATTGTCGGCGACAAACGGCGGAATTTTTCAATTGACGCTAGACGTCGTGTGGGAACGAATGTGTCTGTGCACTACTGCATGGCCTTCGGGGAGCCTGTGGACCTTTCTCTTGTAAATAATGTTTGGTTAGTTGTTATGTGAGAGGGACGGGATTAAAATGTCTTGTGATTGGTGTTGACAATAATTGTAGTTTGGTGCTAGAATCGTAGGTTTTATTAGAATAAAGTTGATATTCTTAAAGCAGTTGAGAGCTTATTCCTTTATTGCTTTTATGAACAGTTACGAAAACAATTATGTAATAATAGATAAACTATTTATCAGCAGAAGCAGCTTAAAGTATTTTCAGCACCCGAGTATGTGAATATCCTACAACAGCTTTGCAAAAGAAGTCTCCCAAAGTTTTCTCAATCAATCAAATAGTCCTTATCGGATATAGACATACTTACAAAAATAACTTAACTCAACCCTTCTCAAAAATACTTTCAGTAATAGATAAACAAAACCGATCACTTCTCCGGGACAAAAAGGAAACCAGGTCTCGCTGAAATATTCAGCCGGTAAAGGTTGAGCTTCTCCAACATATTTGGAGCGAAATGAGCAGCCCAGCTCCCTTGTGAGCTCAACCCGGAATATTCCCTGCAACACGTCTTTGTGCTTGACTTATAATAAGCAACACCACAGTGTACTAAACGGTAGCTAAAAGGTTAAATAGTTGAGGGTTAAGCAATGCTAAAATTGAGGTTACTGAGTGAAAGCACTTTATATATTAATACTAAAACAACATTTTTAAAATACAAAATTACTTGGCGTAACGTAATTTATCATCATTAAATGCTTTGAAGCGTGTCACGCGCGTGACACAATATTACCATTATCATAAATCAATACTCCTCGTATAATCCTCCAGACCGTATTTCGGCCATGACGGCCAATCTCAACGGAAACTAGCCTTCGGCGCGGGGGATATTATAGTGCACAAGTGTGTGCGCAGACACAGGTGCACTCTCTCTTTCCTCACTTTCATGGTCCGATGGCACGGCAATCCGACACGACCGGAGAGAGATCAGGCGCAGGACCAACGGCTTAACGTGCTTTCCGAGGCACAGGGGTATCACACCGCCAACTGCCAAACTCCGGGCTGTTACTAAGAAATTTCTGATGGAAAACAGGACCCTAAGCTCAACAGCCGCGCCAGCAACAACGAGCCCAACGGGGCAGTTCACAAATATACACTCCTCATACATACAGGAATATACTTGAAAGTTAAATATTGTGATCATTAATCTGCCTGCCTTTCCGAAATGGGCGATACTAATTACAGCCCAGTAGCACTAACACCAATATTTGCTAACATTTTTGAGAGAGTGATTTATAATTGTTTGTATTGCTATTTAGAAAAGCAGATTACAATAGTACCACAACCTAGTAGGTATAAACCTCCACTGTTCATGTACATTTTATTTTATTTAAACCTGTTGACATTTTATTTCTTATTTTGTAACAAATTGTAATTATGTCCCCTGCACATTGTGCAATGTCTAAGCTATAAGCCTACAATTCCGCAGTATAACTTCTACTCATTACATTATACACATGCAAGTTATAATCAGTAGAACAAGGCGCGAACTCATAACAAGTTGCTACACTGCGGCGCGTGGCGGGTCATATCCATAATGTTGTACGCGTGAGGCGGTACAAGTTGCCGCCAATATGCATGTTACTTGCTCTAAGCTGAGATTGAAATAGATTCTAATGTGTAACGTAATTGCATGTAATTTTATAAGGCTTGTTCCTGAAACAGAACCTTTATCCTGTATTTTCTTAACCGAGTAAACACTAATTCTGTAGTTTAGAAATACAGAAATGTGAGTGCTGTTTACAAATTATCCGCTCTATTAAAGCAGTAACTTGCTATGAATACCTTATAAAGGTGATAATAAATGGCTTGAAAGTGTAGTTTATTACTTATTTAGGTCTCAGCTAACAGTCAACGAATGAAGTAGGTCAAACTAGGCGGCCGTGGGCTAACAATCTGGCGCGGCTTATTACCGCCGCGAATTATTACCTACTGTGGCTTTAATATGAACCTGGATTGTATCAACAAGAACAGGCTTTGTAGCACCTTATTGTGGCACAAACTCATCGAACAACGTGAGAAGTTAAAAGTGTAGGAAAAGACGTTGTTGCGACAGCCTGTCATTGTGCATACTTTAAACTAAAGTGTTGTTGGTCGATTTTACCTTAGCTTAAGAAACAAGTGCAGCAAAAAGAATGCGTACTCTCGTTTATTGCCCTAGACTTGCAATACTAGGTACTTATTATTTGTAATGTATAAACTTCATTATCTGGCTAAACTTGATTGCGCTTATACTGCCAGTAAGTTCCTGAACCAAACAGTTAAATACCATCCACGGATCTTGAGGTGCCCTTTAACACAACAATAATAATTTATAATTTACTAACATAGTTATGTATTATGTACTAAGAATCAGAATCAGAATGCTTTATTTGTAAACATAGGTCAATTTACAACAGTGTGCGAGATGTTACAGATTGGTACATCCTCTATGTTTTGCCCAGAGGCGCACAACTATATTTAAGAAAGACCTTAAACCTAACAATTTATGAAATGTAAATTATATTGAAATAAATGATTTCATAATTAATTATGTCTTCCACAGGGTATCTTCCGCCTCGCATGCGAGCACGTCCTGCGCACGATGCGTCGTGGTCGCGAGACTCTCCTCACGCTCCTGGAAGCCTTCGTCTACGACCCGCTGGTGGAGTGGGGCGGCGCCGCCGGCTCCGGGGGCAAGCGCCGCTGCACCGCGAGGGACGTGCGTGCAGCCCTGGACATGATGGCCGTCAGGGCGCAGGAGCTGAAGCATCACTTCACTGAAGTCACGTTAGTATTGTTGTTGTATTGTTTTGTGAGTCTTGATGTTTAGCTGTGTATCACACTAATCTAACCCGACCCGATAATGTCGAACTGCAGCATGTAGGGCAAAACCTATTATCACATGAGAGAGAATAATAATTTTCACGCTAGCTCAGGGCGTGCGGAGCGATTTCAGACAGACTCCAGTGGATGATTTTCTTCACCGTTCCATCTGTGTCGCGACATACAAATATAATTATTTCTTTATTTATTATTATTTATTTTATTTCATTATTTTTTTATTTCTGTCCAATCATTATTTGTAAGACATGTACTACTGTAGGTACATAGGCTCAAGAATTGCCACAATTGGCTCGAAACGACATTCCATTCACGCTGTCTATTCCCGCATGAGCATCGACTAATAAAGACTCACAATACGAAGATACATAGTCTATTCCATGTAATAGCTATACGTCTAGTAAACGAGCTGCGTCGCCGCCACATTGCTTTGTTACGCCACGATATAGGACGCTCATCTCTTACGGATTTACGTTCTCAATAAATACTACACGGTATCTGACGCGATGGCGCGATGGACGCTCTTACCATGTGTCTATTTATATCAGCAATAGGGATGGGCGACAAGGGTATATATGAATCACGCCGGTAACTGGATCCGCAGGTAAAGGTTTATGTATTTTGTTGAGAAGCGAGTTCCGTCTACTAACTTAGTGTTTTCACGAAATTACAATAAAACAATAGTCAATGGTGCCGATTCTCTTTTACATCGAACTAAACTATACCATCACTAAAATTTCTTATTTTTGGTTAAGAGAATCACAAAAGCTATTCTGCAGACAAGATTTTCTAAACTTTAAAAAAATTGACACAACTATAATCGAGTTTGACAATCGCTAAGTTGCGTTAACCATAGACCAAGATTTGTCGGAAATTAAAATAAGGAGTGACTGAAGAAAGTGAGCGAAATGATCCGAAGTGAAAAAAAAAACCTGAGTAAAATCAAATAGGTTATCTTTAATAGTTTATTAATAATTATTTAAATGAAATACATGCAGCTTAATAACGGCGTAAAACTATATACTGTGTATTTTAATAAATTAAGATGCAATAACCTGTATTCAGTAACGTATTCGTAATGTAACTTAGGCGTAATTTTTTCAATAAGAAAAATATACATTAATTTGATTAAAATCGACAAACTACAGCATTTCCAAATCGCGGTCGCTGTGCGATATCATCGAGCAGTGATTTGTATGTAACGATATTGTCTGCGTGTGGTGATGCGAGCTCGTCCTCCATGTCGCTCTGCCACACTGCCAGTGATGCGGTAACGTGTCCAAAGTCGACTTATAACACTGTGTAATGCCCAAAGCGATTGCCATACACAGCACGTTGCCGAGAATCGGCTTCCAACATTCCCTCGGCTCTGATCATTTCTTCTCTTCTCAAATGACGTCTTCTTTCCATAATAAGGTTCTTTCTTTTGTATTGATTCCACTCAGAAGTAGGTATGGCAGAAATTTTACTGATTTGGCCTCAAACCCGTTGCAGGATTATATAGGAATACGACTTAACAAAAGATTTTCATCTTTTGACCGAAATTCAAAAACTATTTCCTTTTCAAATGACGAAATTTACTAAAAAGTATCCATAGGAGTTAGAAAAAATATAATTAAAATCCAGTTTTTTTTAGTAACTAGCAAAAACGTGCTTGATCACTAGACACTTGATGTGTGTTATTTGAACAGCGGTCCCCAAACTAAGCAGCGCCTGTATCTTGGCGGCCTGAGTTGCGTTATTATGAATTTTAATTCGAGACATGTTTGCGTCTTTGCGTTAACTTAAATTTTATTGCAGGATGTTTGATAATGGACAGAATACTTAATTAAATAAGGGTAGCGAACTGATCATGATCATTCTCCTGCCTTAATCAAAATTTATTTGTGGTCGGTGCAACAAGTATTTTACTTCCACACTTCTCTATCAGTCGTGATCTCGGTAGTCCCCCCCATTCTAGCCATATCATCCACACAGTCCATCGATCGTTTCTTTGTTCTTCCCCTACTCCTTATAGCCATCGACATTTATACTCAAAATTTTCCTCACGACATTTTCCTCATTCCTCCGTAGCACATTCCCATACCATGACCACCGATTTCCCCACAACTTTTCAGTAGCGAACTACAAAGATAAAATAAAATAAATCTAAATTATGTCACAGTGTGAGTGTGAGTATGTGTGGTGGTGGTGAGTTGTAAGTGTGGGTTTTTGTATGGTAGGGAGCGAAGCCAACTTTTTGTCATTATTTTATATGAATGGGTGTTAAGATATTTGGTATCACAGCGCTTACTAATTTTGTTGTAGATATGAGTGTGTGAGTAAAAGGGGCACCGTCTGGTCAGAACACTGTTTGCATTAGGAAGCGGGACATGCAAGATACCTTTTTTAGAGCAGGTTTTGGTAGTCATGTCTGCTTTTTTTTTTAACCATTAACATATTCATTAATACCTGTACAGACATACATATTTTATATTTTCAAGTTAAAGAAATCTTCAATGGTATAAAAGTTACGTCCATTCAGCCATTTAGTTTTGTTTTTAAATGAGTTACTATTATTTAATATTAAATAATTTAAGAAAGGCATTCGGATAGTCAGATTTGGGTTAGGCCAAAGTATACTTTTGTCCCGGTAATACGTCCCTATGGGGACGTACTACCGGGATAAAAGTCCGATATCCGACATCCACGCGGGCGATGCCGCAGGCAAAAGTTATTTATCTTATAATCATAATATATACGCTGATTTTTTTATATTATGTATATAATATGTTTATTTATTACATTAGTTATACTGATTGTAGGCGAAAATTGTGGTAGCATTACAAAACTACGCATGCACACAGTGGCACACGTATAAGGGACTAGCCTAGTACAATCTTCCATTTTGGTTTGTTTTGACTGTACAGCGGAAGTGTGACGGTAATTTACGAGGTTTTAATTCAGTTTGGGAAAAAATACCTATATTAACAATGAATCGATTCAGTAAACGATTCTGAACAAACTATTTTCATAATGTGCATTAATTCGGTTACACGTTCTATAGTTCACGTACACGGAGTATTACGAGTCGTTTAGTCTCGATTTAAACATTATCAGTAGGATAAAATAAAATGCGATCTCTAATTCAGTGTCTTTTCATTTATATCGACTAGACAGAAATAACGTCATATAAAATGTACTCTGTGGTAACGTCAACATCATAGACATATAAAAGTATGGACTGGAAATACCTACAAAAAAAAGGTGCATACCTACAACTCCTAATGTCTCATAAAATGGCTGCCATTGCTAAGGTTGTAGCAACCAAGGAATATAGTTGTTACAATAACTAGTACCTACGTATACTAGATACGAGTTTTACTAGATATCACGTTTGGATCATAGGTATATACTTATTGAGTCCGTTGTAACAGAAAAAGATGAGTAGGTTTACTTTTCGTTTATTATCTGAGAATAAAATTCGTGATAAGTGTTTTTTTCTCCATATAATTAAAAACGTTTACATATAGAGTGAGTGGTGAAGTAAAAATAAAAAATAAATATATATTTTTTAATTATGTTTATTGGTGTGATGATAATTAAAGTATTACGTTTGATTAGTAAAGTACGCTTACAAAAGCAATTATTACCTATACATTTCTAAACAATATTAGCTTGTTTAAAAACTGTCTATGTGACACTTTTTCAGATGTTCTTCGACCATGATAATTAGCTAAACCTTCTATCTAGGAAGGTTTTAATTATGGATTTAATGAGGAGTGTGGTTGAGGTTCCTGTTATGCTCGGGATCAGAGTCCGCATAAAAAAAGTCTTCAAATCATACAATTCACACATGAATTTAATTCCTCATAAATTCAAGATGTAATAATTTTATCAGAATCAAATTATGATAAAAAAAACAACTTTAATATAATATTCTGATATATTCATAAAACTCTCTATTGTAATATTTTACATTAATTTAGTCATAGGTAAACATTGAAAGGTGAGATGAGTTAACAATTTGAGTTGAAATATTACTAACGCAGTGAAAATAATTATGTCATAAGTAACTGTTACTCACCGATATTAATAAGCGCATTGCAATTTCACTAATGGAAACGTTTTGCTCATGCAAAACAACGATTTCCGCCTTTTTATACATTGTTAAATTCTGCATGGTTGGATCAAGTTCAAGCACAATTGGGATCAGGAACATAGGACGCACAGGAATATGAGTAGTTATCAATATACATAGTAGAGCAAATTATACTCGTAGACTGACAACTAAGAACGCTCATTTTTATAAATTAAGGTGAAAGGTAAAAAAAAATACAAAAATTGTGGATAGTTATATCCTAAACGGTCAAAATAAATTGGCTGAGAATTCCATGCTCGTGTTTCAAACGTTGTTAATTACTTATCTATGAACGGGATTGAATCGATAGCAATTCAACTAGGTAATTGAGTATAATTCTTTTAATTCTTTCTTTTTTATTTTATTTATTTTTATTTAGATGTATATACTATTAATATTAGGTTGGGAAAAAAGTCTTTTCGCATTATAGTATGTATGAACTTGTAATAAAATCTCTTTGGCTATACTATTTGTATCTGGCTGGTTTTGGTATCATTGCAAGTTTAAATTTTAAAGAACATAATTCCAAATTCAAATTAGGAAAATGTGTGATTTTTATTTGTTTTTCGTGCTGTCAAGATGAGTGAATCTAATGAAGAAATTCGATACATTTTAAAATTTTACTAAAAAAAAGGTAAAAATGCAACGCAAGCCGCGAAAAAAAATTGCGATGTTTATACCTAGTGCAGTGTCTGTGAGAGTAGCACAAATTTGGTTTAAGCGTTTTCAATCCGGAAATTTTGATGTCAAAGATGCACGTCGCTCTGGTCGCCCTATTACGGATAAAATGGATGTCATTTTTGAAAAAGTGGAGCAAGATTGGCATATCAGTAGTTACCACGTAGCTGAAGAACTGGGAATTGACCACAAAACAGTTTTGGCACATTTGAAAAAAACTGAGTACACAAAAAAGCTCGATATTTGGGTACCTCAAGAGCTCACTGAAAGAAACCTAATGAACCGTGTACTCATTTGTGATTCTTTATTACGACGTAATGAAACCGAACCATTTTTGGAGAAGCTGATAACTGGTGATGAAAAGTGGATCAAGTACGACAAGAACGTGCGAAAAAGATCGTGGTCAAAGGCCGGTCAGCCTTCACAGACTGTGGCGAAACCCGGGTTAACTCGCAACAAGGTGATGCTGTGTGTGTGGTGGGATTGGAAGGGCATTATTCATTGTGAGCTGTTACCACCAGGCAGGACCATCGATTCTGAACTCTACTGCGAACAACTGATGAGATTGAAGCAAGAAGTTGAGAGAAAGCGGCCGGAATTAATCAACAGAAGGGGTGTGGTTTATCATCATGATAACGCTAGACCTCACACATCTTTAGCCACTCAGCAAAAATTAAGAGAGTTTGGCTGGGAGGTGTTAATGCATCCGCCATATAGTCCTGACCTTGCACCTTCAGATTTCCACCTGTTTCGGTCTCTTCAGAATTCTTTAGGCAGTGTCAGGCTAACATCACGAGAGGACTGCCAAAACCACTTGTCGCGGTATTTTGATCAGAAGTCCCAAAATTTCTATAGCAATGGGATCATGTCCCTACCTACAAGATGGCAAAAAGTTATCGAACAAAATGGTACCTACATACTTTAGTTAAATGTAAATAAACTACATTAAAAAATGTTTTGAATTCTTAAAAAATGCGAAGAAACTTCTTCCCAAACCTATTATTTAGTTTAATTATTGTATGATCCAAAGTTGATTGAAATAATCTACTAGGTAATGAATGTTTTAGAAAAATTATGATTACAAAATGAAAAGCATGTTTCCCAACCAAGATTTGAACTTACGACCCCTTGCTCACTAACCAAAGACGATAGCTATTGTGCCAAACCTGTTAGAATGAACAAGTGCGAAATATTATAACTGATTCAATTACATAAATTATTAATGATATTGCCTATTGGTGCGACATATGCACACTAACAAAAAACAGAGGTCACTCTCGCTCGTGTTATTTAAGGTTAGTGTGCTTAACTATTCATACCGACACAGCTATCCGTGTGTGGGATGTAAACTGAATAGATTTGGCGAGTGTACCAGAACTACCCGATTTTTGAATGTTGCTCGTTTCACATAAAACAGAAGACTCTTGATGTTGTTTTATGTCGGGTGCCTGGAAAATAATAGAAACTAATTTTATAATAAGCAATATACATATGATTTATTTAATTAATACATCTGTTTATTTATTATTAATCAAGCATTTTAATACAAACTTACCGAAAATACTTTGGGAACAGAGTTCGCATGTAATCTCATAACATCAAGTGTTCTATTGAAACAGCTTTCTTCAAAGTGAAGTGAACAGAGGTACCATTCTTTATGTCGGGGATTAATATTTTCTTCACCAATAGCTTCTAACCACTTTTTCTTTAATCCTTCATTTTTAGGAAACCTATAAAACAGGTAAGTATTTTTATCAATACATCATTTTGGTTAGAGCTGCTAATTTCTAACTATAACAAATTACAAAATGCTGATTTCTTATTTGGGGATCACATAAAACTTTGTGGGACGGTCTCGCGGTGCTGTGAACCACGAACCGGAACTAGAAAGATAACTCGGACCGATTAGATAACGCAGAATGATTTTTTAACGTCGCAGATTATACCGACATCGTTTCAGCGTAGGAACTAGTTTCGGAAACTATTACGGCAACGGTGCAACACTATTCCACTGACATATTATTGTAAACAAACGAATGAAATAATAAAAAACGTCTGATACGAAAATTAACCCAAATATCAATACTTTAGCCATAAAATCATGATCGCGTAACAATTTTTTCATCGAATGTATATGAATGTATGTACTATTGCATGAAAACCGGCTACTAACCTATGAAAAGACTATTGAGGTTGATTTGCATTCTTTCTTGCACCACACTTCACAATACAACACACAGGCATGTTGAATAGCTGTTTTCTAACATTTACAAGCAGTTTTAAATGTAAACTCCTCGTAATTTTCTCGCAAATCTCAATAATCCAAAAATTAACAATCATTTGACAGCAAAACAACCACGAAACTTATCGCCACAGACTACATAGCTTGTCGCATAAGATGGCTGATATGGCACTTACCTACAACTGTCAATACGTCACGACAAAATGTTACCATAATGAGCAACAACTTAAATATTGTTGTCTCTTTTATCAAATACGAGTATTTCGTTAGAAAGAATGAGACAAAATGATATTTCACATACTATATCGTATTTTACTCATATTTGTATAAGCAAAATGTATGTATAGAATAACGCGGCGCCTCCATGTGTTTCCTATCTCAATGGTCAACATACAAAACAAAAGACGAGGTTTCTTTATGGTGACACACATTGCACTCAAAGAAGTTTGCATATTCAGATTTTAGTAGAGGTTGCATGCATTAACTTTATCACGGAGAACCGGAAATTCGTTGCAAAGGAGATCTGTTGATATCACTTTGAGCTCTTTATATTTCAATAAATGTGCTTTTCCGGCTCCGCCCCAGACAAAAGTTAAGTAGCAAAATTAAAACATCGTCGGAGTACACCATAACCAAAGTTGATTATTTCAAAATTTTACTATGACACTATGCAAACCAATTATTTGAAAAACCTCCTCATCCTATGGACTATCCAACGAACTATAAACATTTAAAAAAAAAACAAAGATGCCCGTCAATTGTTTGATAAAGCTGGCAAAGATGGAAAGCCATACTTACAAAAAATTAACGAAACGGTTAAGGGAAAGCCCACAATTTGTTCATCAGATTTGCATATTCATGACATTATGGGTTAGGCCGCACACGATTATACCAAAGTCAACGGCTCTGAAGATCACATTATTTTTGGTCCATTTTCGAGATCTGAAAGTGGACTTCTGACCACAGAGCTCCTATCTGAAACTTTTCAAATATCTTTTAGATATTCTCTCAGCATGCCGTACCTACTCAGCTATAAACTTTTCGCCCTTCATATGCCTGGTCAAAATCCCTCTGGGCTCCCCTACCCCCTATACAAAATCACACCTATTTAAAGTTTTGTCGTTAACGTTTCAGTACATTGTTGGATCGAAAGCGCTTTGTAGTTCCTAATGTGCCCATTTGTGGGTAGCTTAATTACTTAGCACCCTTAATGAATGGATTCGACCTTGTACGATTTATTCCTAACATAATTATAGACAAATACTTCATGTTTATAGAAATTCTCGCGGGACTATTTATCAACACAAGAGTACATCTATTGCGTTACGGAGATCATTCGTTACAGAGAAACACACTCCCCAGTATGTGTCTTGTTGTTAAGGCTTTATTTATAGCGTCGTTTTCTCTTTAACAACAATAATTTCACGAATTCCGCCTGTCATGTACGCCGACTTATGTTTCATGTCAATTTGTGTATGTTCAAAGTTAACGTTCCAACTAAAAGACACCTCAATATAGCGCGCTTCCTATTCCCTCTGAATAATTAATTCCACGCGTTCAATGTATGCCTCATTAAAAATTCAAAACGTGAAGTGTTAATATATTGCCGAATATTTGTTTCAGAGAACAATTCCTGGCCGTGCTGCCGGAAATCAAGCAGTCTGCCGAAAACTGGCTTAAAGAGAACGAGGAATTGAAGTCAGTGGAGGCGAGATTGCAAGACTGTCACCAACAGATGGCCCTCATCAAGGAAATAGAAGCTTACGGACCGAATCTGAACAACCATCCGTTATACGCCATCTCACAGAAGTACACGTCGTACAAACAAGCGAAAAACGCCGTGGAGGATTCCATGAAGGCGTTAGTGAAGATACTCAAAGACTTCGACAGTCAGATCGAAAACTTCGCGAATACGACAGAAGCTATCAACGGCCCACAACTCATGACGTGGGTACAAGAGTTCTCCGGTAACGACGAGGAGGAGCAACCGATATTCGAACATATTAAAGAGTTCCTTACCAATGCTGGACAGGGCGCCATGATATCGCAGTGTGAGCAAGCCGAGACAGAATTGTATCAGAGCATGAAGCAGACGCACCACCTTGTCAGATCCTGCCTCGAGCTTCTCTCACAATACGTGGCAGTGTCTCAGTACTACCCTCAGAGCCACACAGAGTACCATCGCGTGGTTATGTTCAGAAAATTCTTAGCTGCAGCGCTAGATAGCAAGTCGCCAGAAGTGTGCCGCGACGTGTCGAACCAAGTCACTGCTCTCATCAACGCTGACAATAACAAAGGAGACACTTCACAACAGATCATAAACTACAACTACCGTTTGCAAACCATGAATGTTGAAGCGAACGCTAATTTGACCAAGGCTATTGATAGACTACAGTTGGAAGGTGGTCCTGATGCCTTAGCCTTGGCTCAAGATGCGTACCGCGACGCGAAGACGAACATCAGTAACTGGGTGAGGGCTGAAGAAGGCGCGGGAGCAGCCTTAGAGAGTGTCGTCATTGGCATGCTTTGCAACTTGAACAGACGTTACTTGATGTTGGAAAATGGAGCCCAAAGTGCTGGAGACTGTCTTGTTGACCTAACATCTCGCGAAGGAGAATGGTTCTTGGATGATATGAGTGCACTATCTATGCAAGCCGTTGAGCTGCTCTCATTACTTCCTCTACAATCAGCATCGGCCGAAGATGCAGCTATGCCAGTCGCAGTGGAATGCGTCAGGAACGCGAACCTTTTGCTCGCCGACCTGGTGCAGCTGAACTACAACTTTAGCACCATCATACTACCGGAGGCGTTGAAGAAAGTGCACTCTGAGGACCCGTCGGTGCTGCTGATGATCAGCGAGCTGAATGCAGTGATCATAAACTCGCCGGTGCCTCTCAACGAGCTACTGACGCAGTTGGAACTGCATCTTAGATATTTGATTATGGATATGGAGGTGAGTTGTACTTTATATTTTTTTCTGTAATCAAATTATTAAAATATGTAACTGTTTTACCTAAATGAAGAAGCGTTATAGCAAAACCAAAATAAAATTCTTTGCATTAAAATCACATATTTTATAAGTTTTAAGGCACCTTTATCCGAAGCAGTTTAGCAGCACAATGCCTGTATTTATAATTTTAGCAATGTTCAAGTTTACTAACCCAAACGTTGTTTAGATCCTACAACTTTTAATACTGCTTCAACTTAATGCATTCAACAGGCAATTGTATTGACTGTTAAATGCTGTTTATTAATATGGTTGCGCTTGGAAAAGTTTTTCGTATCATATTTTTACAAATTACTCCATATATCTTTTAAAAAAGCATATCTGATCACGTTTGGTAACCGGACTAGTGACATCTTCATAACAATACTGTTTCCTTCCAGTCCCCAGCAAGCACCGCCCCACTCCTAGCCGCAGAGGTCCGGGCCCGCTACGAAGCCCTCCTGTCCGCGCCCACCGCCGACGCCGAGGGCCAGTCCGCCGGCCGCATGCTGCTCATGGGCTTCAACGGACTGTTCGCGGCCGTGGAGCTGAGGGCAAGAGAACTGGCTGATCACTTGGCCATACCTATACCACCCGCGTGGAGGAAAATCGATCATATTAGCGAGTCTATGCATATGTCGGTGAGTGTGTTGTCATATTTATTTAATTTTTATGGTGGGTTTTTGAAGTGCTACAAAAGGCGTACCATTAGCCTTTTGAACTTTTTATTTTATTAGGTTTTTAAACATTTACCTATGTTACGACGTAGGTAAACGTGTTCAGTACGAGATGTGTGTGTGTGTGTGTGTGTGTGTGTGTGTGTGTGCGTGTTTGTGTGAGTGTGTGTGTGTATTCCTGTTGCTACTGACGTGTACTGGATAGTGCTAATTTCAATAATAATACTAGCCTATATTACTATCCCACTGCAGTGCAAAGGCTTCTTCTCATAAAGAGAAGGTATGAGCATTGATCAGCATATTTGCTCAAGGCGGTTTGGCGATTTCAGACTTATGTATTAATTATTATTCCAGGTCTCCCCACGAGGTTTTTCCAATTTCATTTCCATATTAATAAACCATGCTGTCCCCCCCAGGCGGCACTCCAGAGCCCCGTGCTGCGCGGAGTACTAGAAGACATCTTCCTGGTGCGCCGCGTGCAGTGCATGGCCGAGGTGTTCGCGATGTGCGCGCAGAGCGCGTGCGCCTTCAAGGGCAGCGGCCCGCCCGCGCTGTTCGACGACGCCGCGCTCTGCAAACCTGTCAGGCGGTAAGAGAGAAAGACTTGTGTCCATTTGACACTGACACACTATCGAAACACCAATTTTCAATTGTAACAAACATGTACTACAATACGGCTGAACATGGGCTCTCCGAACTTTCGCACATACGAGTATACACTCACTCACACTTGCTTCATGTCACTACAATTTTTTATTATTTCATAGCCTTCTACGCAAAGTTCGAACCGGCCATGATTCATCGGCCGTACTTATTGCTAAGGCGCATCACACACTGCATCGCGTCACGCGGCGAGGCGCAGATAATGCGCCCGCGCGCGTGATATTTTACATACAAATTCAGTAATAACGGTCTTCCGCGCGGGGAATTTGTCAGTCACCGTTTCCCGCGCCCCGCCGCGTGATGCGTTGCAGTGTGTGATCCGCCTAACACTGATCTACCGTTAGTATATAAACATTGAACAGTAATTCATTGGGTTGCAGTCGTTGTCAAATGGCACCTGATAAAAAAACTCTGTATTATTGAGAAAAGATTACGACAATTTCTTTTATAAAGTTCAAGTAAGTTTAAGTTTTTTTAAAGTTCAGTTGAGTTTCAAGTGAACTGTACGTGGTGGATGGCAAATCGAGTTTTAGCAGAATATTGGCTTCGGAGAAGGTTGTCTCAATCGACTCTATCACTAATACCTATGTCATAAATAATAATAGTAAATTCAATATTAGCAGTGCTTTGTCAGTGTCCTATTGAGTCCTGCGCTGTGGCAGTACCTACATATATATAAGCCCAAAAGCCTAGCTTGCACTAGGAAACACATACATCAAAATTAAAAGTGAAGCTATAATTTTTTAAAGCAAGAAGCATTTGCATTTTTAATTTACTTATTATTATTTGCACTATCGAACGTCGAATATAGTGTTTGTTAAATAAAGGCACCAACATCATGTAGTAACCTCTAATGTAGCAAATAAAAGAGTTAATTCGTTCAATTCAAGTGTACCGGGTACTGTAAATGTTTTGCTTGTATTGCAGGTTTACAGCGGAGTATGTATTACGTTGCGTGCTGGGCGTGCACTCGAAGGCGCTCGCCAGTGTGCTGTGCTTATTGTTACGACGAGCAAGACTTGACTTACACGCTGAAGTTGAACAGAAAGAGATAGGTGAGGCTAATTATTTATTTATTTTCTACTGGATTTAATGGCAAATGAGTTGTTGAAACTAACTTCATAATATCAATAGGTTTTCATGCTAAATAAAAAAATTAATGATAAGCAGAAGACAAATTTGAAGATTGGTTTGTGTGTAAAGATTTTAACTGTTTAAGATATTATTCATCAATATGTTGTTGTAGTTGGATATGTTCTGACCGCTAAGATACAGGCTAATGTTTAGTTCGGGGGTCACCTATCAATCTAACCAATCTGGTATTGTACTACCTGTTTATTAATAAATAATAAAGTATTCATACTTAAGCACCTATTGGTATTGTAGTAAGTAAAAAACATGTATTAGTAAAATAGCCATTTCTCGGAAATGCGCAACGTATTGTCCCCCGAGCGCATCTTTCATTAATGACACTCGGTCCCCGCAGGCGCGTCGTGGAGCGTGCCGCTGGAGTCCCTGTGCGAGAAGGTGCGGCGCCTGCGCTCGCCCAGCGCCGAGCGCGGCGCGGGGCTGGCGCGCGCGCTGCAGGCGGCGCGTGCGCAGGCGGGCCGCGCCGCGCGCGCGCGCGCCGAGCACACGCGCCGCGCCGCCGCGCAGCACCGCGCGCGCCTGCTGCACGCCGCGCACGCGCATCTGCACGCTGAGGTTAGCATGTTTGTTCAACCCTCGAGCCCTATTCATGATAAATGGTTACTGAATTACTTCATCGACATCGCACGCTTATTATTGGAACAATTTTATGCTAATTTCGTTTCCCATGTATTTTATAAATTATATGAAATATTCTAAAAACCCAACCTTTCCCGTACCGCTACTGACCAACAAAAACTCGTCTACGACGTTCCATCTCTCTGCGAGTATTGCTTTATCTAGATTGCCTAATTTATGACTTTATATTATTACACATACAAAAATATACTGCCCTTCTGCCTATCTGACCTCCAGAACCCAGTTATTTCGTAATACGATACCCCTGGGTAAGACTAATTGACAGCCTTTCGGGGTAACAACTGTCAAAAATCCAAGAATGTCAGCCGGGACATACGGCTTAACATGCTTTCCGAGGCACATAGACATCCAGGTCACCAACACTCTCTACGCGGGGGCCCGTGGTCCATGACCCTTTACGGGGCACCGGTGTAAGCGCGTTCATTGAAGCGCCGACCAGCCCGGCTGTTGAACGCGTCTCCGGCTGGTCCGGAGATACTGCACGGTCTCCTGCGAGGCGGCGAACCTCCTTGACAGATTGCCAACATGGGATCTTGAGGCAAAACTCCTCGCGCACATTTGGGAGTCGCGAGGAGGCGAAACGCCGGGGCGTAACTCCACTGCCGCGACAAATCGACACACAGTGGACAGAGCGCCAGCGGGATCTCATGGCGGCTTGGAGAGTGTGACTGTCGCAACCCAATGCTGGGCACGCCACAATTGCGGCGGCAAGTCCCTTCTTTGAGGAGTCGCTTGAGAGGCGCTACGGCATACTCACATTCCGCCTGACGCAGGTCCTCACCGGACATCGCTGTTTCGGAAGGTTCCTGTTTCGGATACGGCGGGAGGAAACGCGCGGGTGTTACCATTATGTGGATCGACCGGATGACACGGTGGAGCATACGGTAGAGGTCTGCCCGACTTGGACGGAGCACCGTCGTGTCCTCGTGGCGGCGATCGGCGGCGGCGATCTCTCGCTTCCGGCCCTGGTCCAGGCCATGGTACGGAGCGAGAGGGCATTTAAAGCCGTCACCTCCTTCTGCGAAGAGGAAATGCTCGCGAAGGAAGAGGCGGAGCACGTGAGGGAGAGGCAATCGTTGCGCCCTCACACCCCTAGTCGACGCAGGAGGAGACACCCCGGGCGTCGGGAGTCGATAGCCGACTCCCGGCCACCGCAGGCGCGGGCTTGCCCACGGCGAGCAATGAGGAGCTCGCCGTCCGGTAAGGACTAGGCCTGGATCGAAGGCGCGTCGTGTTCCACGCGCGCCTCCAAGAGATGTCAACCCCATTGACGGAGTCCGATAGGGCTGATGCCTGCCGGGGTCGCGGATTGTTCGAAAGAGTTACCGTGGCCCTGGCGCACAGGCAACTGAAGGAACACTGGTGGGTTTTCGCCAGTAAGATTCTGACATGCCCTTCCGCTTCGCCCAGAGCGGGAGACGTCATTTGATGAAGGGCAGTAGTTTTACCTAAATAACACAATTTTTTTGAGTCAGGTGCTAGGGAGCAACCAAGAGACCAGCGCAGCATTAGCGCGTCGTTCCCGAGAACTGACTGCCGCAGTAGAACGCCTCACCGCCGCCGCTAGCAAAGCGCACGCCTTACTGACCGCAGCGCATCAGAGGTATGTAGATATTTATATTTTAATTTAATTTATTGTACACCGTTTACTTAAGGACGTAAGTTAAACTAATTAAATAAAATCAGGCCAAAAATATCGGCTTAAATTGACTGTCCAAAAGTACCTAAATAACTAAGGGCGGATTTGACTAAACTTGATGAAATCTTATCCTGCGAATAGAACTCAAACTTAACTTGAGTTTGTTTCGGTCTTTCTTCTCGGAGTAGCCAGCTAGGAAACTCCGATCTCAGCAACATTATTTATTTTTGATGTCTACATAAATATTTTTTTCTTAACATTTTTAATGAAATAATATGTTATGTATTTCTGTAAATTTGTTTAAAAAAAAAACACTCAACATTAGTTTGGTCAATACACAGTACACGGCAATTATTTTCCGCTGTTGGAATTTAGGCATCCTCACTTGTAATTGGAAATGGACTGTAATTCACTGCGTAGGTTCAGTACTCGTACGTGTTGGTGGAAGTGTATTTAACCGTATCGTTCGGAAGCGCCCCCGAAAGGACCCGAACCTCCGCCGGCTCGTTAGTGGCTCCTAGAGGACCCGAGAATGACGACATACGGCATTCTAAATTGATGACGCTTATTAATAACTAGCTTTTGCCCGCGGCTTCGCTCGCGTTAATTTAGACTTTGACAATCAATTCGGGTTATAATTCAATCATGATTCAAAAGACACATGGCGCCATCTGTTATCATAAGCACGTTATTGTTGTTTTTCTCGGGAACAGTACTTTTTTTTGAGGATGTAAGGTACACTTTTTCCGTTTCCATACACCTGACATATACAGTGACACATGACAGTATATGCAAAATTTCAAGATGATCACTTTAGGTTAAGGTTTAGGCGTAAAAAGGTAACAAAAAAAAAAACTTTCGCATATTATTAGTTAGGAAGTTAGGATTAAAAAGCAGTGGTGGCCTAGTGGTAACGGCCGCGACTTAAGAGTTGTAGGACAAAGGTTCGAACAGAGACAGGCGATTTACTTTGTGTAAATTATTTCATCACCACTGCTCTCAAAACGATGAAGGAAAACATCGTGAGGAAACCGGCATGTCCTAGAACCAAAAAGAACATGTGACATCTACCAACCGCACTGGGCCCGCGTGGTGGATTACGGCCCACTCCCTCTCATCGGGAGGAAACCTGTGTCCCAGCTGTGGGAACATTTAAAACAGTTGGATAAAAATCTCAAAATTAAATGTCAACGCAACTATATCATCTATATTTAGCCCGCAAGTTTAATAATTTACCTTTATAAAATCCGAGTGTGTAAATGCGATAATCGCCATTTTGATGACAGTGGTGGTCGAGGATTCCGGACATCCAAACTCTCCTGGGCAGTGATTTAATTTTGTTTATGTAAAATTAGTAGTGGTAATTAAATGTTTTCATATCCGAAGTTGAAGTTTCGCGCCAAACGTGCACATTGACATAAGCTCCACCTACATACTCCCGTAGCCTCTTCGTGCAGGGGTTGCGAAAATGCCCGCGTTGACCGACTGAAGGCTGGACTGTGCAAATTGGTTAGTATCTAGTTTTGACGAGGACAGAAAGAGACAGACAAGCACATAGACAGAAGGCCATGACGAAATTATAAGGATGTAATGAGGACTACGGAAGCCTTAAATCAATTCAGTTCGCATTTCTTGCAGAGATGCACATATAACAGATGAATAATATAATATAATAATATAATAATAATTTATTTAATAAAAACGTTTACAAAAGGTGTAAATTTAGCCAATAGTAGTATAAATATCCTATACAATTATAGTGCGTACTAATAAACTAAAGCTAAAATATTTTTAATTACAGGTGCAAGTAATGATGCTTCGGAATTAGAATGCTTAGCGTCCCGCCCGAACTAGGTTTATTCAAACCTGTGTTTCAGACCATCACTTTACATTTTAATTACATTGGGACAAAGTAAAAGTAATATAAAAATAATCTATTAAAAATAAAACTAAATCTATCCTATGTAAAATAATTATAATACAAAAGTACTACTAGTTACATACGAGGGAATAAATTAAATCATGACAAAATTTCTAGAAGTTTTTCTGTGTCTGTGTAATTGAGTATCGCTAAATATTCTGATAAGATTGTTCTACATTTTTTATAGCTAACACTATAGAGGCTTAGTACCTTGTTCAGCCTATTATACAGAAAAGGTCCTAAGAATACATAAAATCGATTAGCAAACGCATGTTTAATTTGAGGCTTGATGCAAACCAAGTCCTTCCTTCTCTTGTCGGAGGGTACTGGGTCAAAAGGAAGTGCAGTGTGCTGGTGTAGAACTATGCTGAGAATGAATAATTGCCGTACTGTTAGCACATTACATGCTATGTAAAGCTGGTGCGTAGGAAATCTAAAAGGGCGAAAGGTAGCAACCTTTAGAACTGCTCTTTGAGCGCGCTCTAGGGGGAGTAAAATTGTTTTTGCAGCACCACCCCAAGAAGTTATGCAATATGTAAGAATGGATTGACACAAAGCTAAATAAACCTGTTTAATTAATTTATAATCAGCTATATTCCGTAAATTCTTAAAAACATATATTAATTTGCGCACTCTAGTACATAGTAAATCGATATGTTTGCGGAAATTTAGGTTGGAGTCAATAGTGACACCTAGATATTTCAGATGGTCAGCGTTAGCTAAAGTGGGACACGAACATGCAGTGTCAGCGCTCGTGCAACAATTATGTGCGTAAATTTTTAGATTAGTAAGCGGTATGTTAGTATTTCTCATTGTAAATAAAATGTGTTTTGTTTTATCTGCATTTAATGTTAGGATATTATCATGGAGCCAATCAGACACAATGTTAAAGCCTTTCTGAGCATGTTCATATACCTCAACTCTAGATTTAGCTGAGAACAATAGAGCGGTATCATCCGCATAAGACATTATGATACCATTTTGGAGTGGCAGACTGCACAGTTCATTTATATAGATTAAAAATAACGTGGGGCCCAAAATGCTACCTTGTGGAATACCAAAACAATTATTTTTAAGTTCAGAACTTGTATACTGACCTATTTTGACACATTGATGCCGATCGCTGAGATAATCAGAAAATAGTAGAAGTTGTGCTCCTCTTATCCCAAGTGTTTCAAGCTTGTGCAAAAGTAAAGTACAAGAAATAGTGTCGAAGGCCTTGGCAAGGTCTAGAAAAATCCCAATTGTGTGCATACCATTATCCAGATTCGTAGAAACATAATTAGTTAATTTGTGTACTGCTTGGCTAGTTGATCTTAAGGGCCTAAAACCAAATTGACTATCTGAAAGTAGCCCATTATCTTCCAAATATTTTATCAGTCTACTGTTAATGATTTTTTCTAAAATTTTTGAGAGGCCTGTTAACACTGAAATAGGTCTGTAGTTATTCACACAGTTTTTGTCTCCAGACTTGAATACAGGTGTGACCACAGCTTTTTTAAGCAATTTAGGGAATATACCTTTAGATAAACATAGCTGAAAAATGTGGGTTAGCGGCGGGGCTAGTAGGTATTTAAATCTTATAAGTATATTATTAGGTATGTCATCCCACCCAGTAGCACAAACATCTTTTAACCCGTTTATTACTCTTACTACTTCGTTAACGTCGGTATCAAATAAAACAAAAGAATTTATTTTAGAGGATGTCGTAGTCAGGTTTTGATGGGACGAATTACTAGAATTTAAAGACTTTTCCGCCAAGTTTTTACCAACGTTAGCAAAAAAATTGTTTACTTTATTCATCGCATCGTCTGGGTTTGTCTCTGTTGATAGTAAATCTAGCGGAGGTTCGGGATTTTTAGATCTAAAAGTATTAGTTTTTATAAATTTCCAGACCAGTTTACTATTTTTTCCCGCCTTCTGTAATTCATGTTTATCATACTGATTTTTAAGTTTTTTCAAAAGATTATTACAGAAGTTTCGATACCTTTTATATGAAACAGAAAGTATTTCGTTATCAGGTGCAAGTTTCAATTTAAGGTGAAGTTTGTCTCTATGTCTTATACAACGAACGAGCCCGGGTGTGATCCAGGGTTTAATACAACTATACTTTCTAGGCGTTGTCTTAGTGAAAGAGTTTTTCCTTATTGCATATTGAAGCGAATTTATAAAATACTTCAAAGAAATATTTGCATCGTTTGAATTATAAACAGGGTCAAAATTAATACCGCGTATGCCAGTTTCAAGATTTGTCATATTGACTTTAGTGTAGCTACGCATGCAGTTTTTTCTAGGTGAACTTATTTGTAATGTTAGTAAAACAGCTTGATGATCGGTAAGCGAAGAATTAGTTACCACTGTTTTGGATGGATTTTTTGATTTTAGAATGATATGGTCTAAGCATGAGCCGCTCTGATGCGTGGGGTGATAGTGAGCTGGTAAAAGTCCATGAAATGAGCAAATATTCAGATAATTATGTACATGGGTATCGGTTTTCCCGGAAGCAATGTTAATGTTAATATCACCCAGAAGTATTATGTTTTTAAAAGATGCTAAGTTTTTTAAGTTTGTGTCAAGTGAGTCTAAAAATCTGTCCATATTTTGAGAAGGAGGTCTATAAATAGCCATGACTACTGTATCGGGAATAATTTTAATAATCAAGCAATTACTATCTTGGAATACCGGTTCTTCTTTGATTGTTCTTAAATTATTTTTGATATAAACTACTAATCCATCGTTTTGGTTTATGTTTCTGTCTGTTTTGTATGAATAATAACCGTCAAGAGATGGTAAGTTTACTGTCAGTTTAGACAACCAACATTCTGTTAAGACGATAATATCACAGCTTATGTCAAGATTCTGTAATAACACTTCAAAACCGTGCATGTTTCGATTTATGCTCCGAATATTCTGTGTGAGTAGGGTTAACGTTTTTTCACCAGAAGGAAGAAGGTGTTTACAGTCCACAACATTACAGATTTTAGATTCAGACACAGAAAAACTATCTAGATCACAAATTAGCTGATTTGTCATGCTAGTTACAAACTAAGTGGATATATAAATAGAGGATAAGCTACCTGTTTAAGTGCTTACTAATAAAAATATTCGGTGGCGCTCTTAGGCACCTTCATAGTCAATTGAGTTAATGTAGTTGATCTCTGCGTATTTGCGGGCCGGGCAACTTACATCGCCAGTTGGATGGTCGCATTTTCTCTTAAAACGTTTGCACGTCGCACATTGAGAGGGAGAAGATTTCCTGCTGCATTCCTTGAAGGAGTGTCCAGTCTCTCCACAGTGGTTGCAAGTAGCACTAGTTTCTCGGCAAAACTTGGCTGCGTGTCCGAACTGCTGGCAATTGAAGCACCTGGTGACTATCGTGAAATCTCTCACAGGGCATGATGTCCAATTAATAAAAATACGGCTTTGGTTTATAATAATTTTCCTCATGCTAGCGGGTAGTTCCAGGATGTAGTTACAGGTAGGAAGGTCTTTCTTACCCGATTTATGGCTTAATTTGATGCTCGCAAGGAAGGACTCCCGAGTTATATTCGGCAACTTGTCTGAAAGGTTTTGCTCGTAAATACAATCGAACACCTCCTTCTCGGTAAGGGCAACGGGGACACCAATGACAGCGACCCTTGGGCGGCGTTTAGAAGGTTCTTCTATTGTAAGGCCCGATGAAACTAATTTGTCCGAATTTTTAAGTTTCTCAATGTCGCCGTTATTTTCGGTGCTGATCATAACGCCCCCATTTTTCACTTTTCTCACGCCACGGACATGAAGCTTAAGTTGTTCGGGGGAGATTAACTTTTGGACAAGTGTCTTGGTGTCGTCACTTGTTTGGGTCTTATCGCTGGGATAGATGGCGACTGATCTCAAATTTGCAGGACGGACAAAGTTATCGGTACCTTTCTTCACCATGCTAGCAAAAGTAGTAATTTCCGTGGGATTCAACTTAGTCTCTACGACCTCTTTGAACTGCTGGAGAGAGTCGACAACGTTCTGGTGAACCTGTAGGTGCTGGATTGTGGTATGGGCCTGGATCGTTTTCGTCTTTAACGATTGGTATAGAACGGCCATCTGTGAAGTCCCACTGGAAACCTTCCGGCAAAGAGTGGAGACACGAAGCTTCTGGTCCGAGTTCATTTTGCCATCACCGACAATTGTGCAAACTTCGTTCAGAATGGCATCTATAGATCCTATCCATTTCTGAATCTCCGGCGTACTGATGACTTCTAAAGGCAATTCATTCTCCGCGGGTGCTGGTGGATTTGGGTCGCTCGGGGGTAATGGTTCGGTAGGCGTCGGAGGAGGACTTCGGTGTAATAATTGGCTACGACCAAACGGGCTCGATCCTGGGTTAAACATTGTACCAGAAACACTTTATTGTTTATAAAAAATATCTAGTTCATCTTGCACATGAAAGTTTGTAAAAACCAACAAGACACACGCGACACACTTTACTCTATACTGACGCAATAGTAATATTTATTTGTCGTAATTGTTTATTGCATTATAATCAATACGAAAAACACGTCCGCTTAGTCTCGCGACGCGTAAAGCTAACCCAAACCAATAATGAACCTCCTCTATTTTGAAGTCTGCTAAAAATATCTAAATACACACGTAGGACTTATAAAAAAAGTTACACATGTTAGGGTCAGCTTCCCGTCTAACCGGATGCAGCTAAACACCAGTATTTTACATGAAGCGATTGCCTATCTGACCTCCATAACCAACTGGGTTGTGGTGGTCAGACTGGGTAATATGCCCCTTGATAAAACTGGTTGTCAAACTTTCTGGGTTCTGGCGACCCATAACAACTGTGAAATATACACGAATGAAAGCCGAGACCAACGGCTTAACATGCTTTCCAAGGCACGCAGGGGTCTTGGTATGTAAAGATGGTCAAGTCGTCACTCCACCTGACCGGCGGGCGTCCCACACTACGTTTGCCTAAACACGGTCTCCACTCTAGAACTCGTTTTCCCCGACGATTGTCGGTTCTGCGAGAGATGTGACCAGCCCATTGCCACTTCAGCTTGCTTAGTCTTTGGGCTATGTCGGTTACCTTGGTTCTCTGGCGCATAATCTCGTTTCGGATTTTGTCCTTCAGAGAGACTTCAAGTATAGCCCTCTCCATAGCTCGCTGAGCGACTTTAAACTTATGGACCAGTCTCACCGTGAGTGTTCACGTTTCGGTTCCGTAAGTCATAACTGGTAGGACTCACGCGTTGAAGACTTTCTTCTTTAGGCACTGCGGTATGGGCGACGAGAAGACCTGACGAAGTTTACCAAATGTGGCCCATCCCAACTGAATCCTTCTATCCTTCTATCGGGTTCCCTCTCTCAAAATTGTTCCTACCCAACTGCATATTCTGCCCGAGGTAAACATATTCCTGAACAACTTCAAAGGGGACACCGTCAATGACAATCGGTCTGGGGTAATAAGGTCGTTAAACATAACCTTGGTTTTGTCTATGTTCATCCCAAGACCGATGCGTCGAGAGGCGACATTCGATCAAGATCCTGCAGTGACTCCGCCATAAGGACAATATCATCGGGAAATCGTAGGTTTGAGATGTACTCGCCGTTTATGCCCGTTCGTTTTCAGTCCAGCGCCTTAAACATATCTTCCAGGGCGCCACTAACAGTTTCAAGGATATGACAACCCCCTGTCTCACTCCCCTGCACAGCTGTTTAGTCTGCCGGTTCTGTACTTGAACGGACACTGGCACAATTAACGCAACACAATAAAAGAGTCAGTCAAAGTTCGTTATGCAATATTCGCACGTTCACACACATTTATTATATATATTTATTATTTATTTAGAGACAGAGAGAGAGAAAGTGTGAACTGTGAATTTGAGAGAAAAATTGTGAATACGCGGTTTTAATACAGAGCCATCTAGTATAGGTTTTTACAAGGTCTCATAAAGTTGTCGCCATCTTAGATTTACATTTTGACCACAATCTCGGCTTTGCTCCCTCGAAAACAATGAAAACTATCTCGCTGTCTCTCTCTTTTTATTATACACAGTGGCAAGGACATCGACGCTTAAACTGAAACCATGAATTCACCACATAATTCAAGCCTGGGGGGCTAGACATTATTCGTAGGTTATAAAAAAAAAACTGGCAACCATTGACTGCTAGCTCATTTTGTTGTTTATTTTTTGGAGAGTTAACATTGCATTGCATACTATATGAGTGATTTGCGCAACAGAAATCACCAGAGCTGTGACAATGATTAAGGAAGGTCACATCTTTTTTTTTTTTGTTTTCGGGGGGAACCTTCAAAAGGCACCCGACCTCTGGGGACGCAAGTCGGGGAGTTTGGGATTTTTAACTCACTAAAACCACCCCGGTGATCACCATCAGCACATGGGGGGGGTCCCGGTTCCTCTTAAAAGACCAATTCCGGAACCCCCCCTGTGCAACGCCTGTAAGGCACATCCCTGGGGAGACTGTAAAGGGGCCTCCCCTGAGCCTCGCTGTGTATGGCAGCACGTGACCACTGTGCCACCGTCTTCCCTGGGGTGACTCGGTGGGCAGACAGAGTCCCCACTCTGTGCGCCTGGCGTATTAGGCGCCAAGGCGGTTGCCTCCCCGACGCCTCCTTCTCCGAGCGGGATCAGCTTTCTCCCGATCCCGCTCGGCGGCCTCCTTCTTGACCATCACGGTCTCACAGAAGAAGGCTACTTCCTTCCAATTCTCTGTCTCTGCCAGCATAGCTCTTACTACTGCCGGCAGAGACAGGTCTCGCCCGACCCTGGCAACCAGGACCTGCCGCTCGGAGGCCCACGCAGGGCACTCCTCGAACGTGTGTTGTGCGGAATCCAGGCTGCTTGAGGAAGGTCACACCTACCGATCATTGAGTCGAACATTGGGTATATCAGTATCTGTGATCCACTGTAACGTGGAACGATAAACTGTCGATAGACATATAAGACCTTATTTACGGAGGCTGGATAAAAAGGCAAATATTATGCAACCAGTGCCGTAAACGATAAAACGACCGTTTTATAAGGGTGTAAACTCTGAGAAATCGTTGTGAAACGGTTGGTCAGACCCGAAATCTCTGGGAAGAGTTGCGCAATGTGCGTGTAAGTGAACAAACAGTGAGAAGAAGGTTAAATGAAGTTGGTTTGAAGTCATACGTGCCAGCAAAAGTGCCAAAACTTGTGGTGAGTCATCGAGTTGCAATATTAGCGTTGACTCGTCAGCTCCAAGATTGGTCCCATGAATGGAGTCAAGTTTCATTCTTTGACGAAAGCCGTTTTTGCGTACATGGATGGAAGGGAAAGGATGTGGAGGTATCGAAAAGTACGTTACAATTAAGCAAATTTTACCGAAACGGTGTCATACCGTTATGGTGTGGGGTGGCATAACTTTGACAGCACCGGCACCGCCTTGTTTATCATTGATGGCGGTTCTCTGTGACTGCTCACAGGTAAATTACTGAGATCTTGGAACCCCATGTAATTCCTTCTGCCCCATTCATAGGCCGAGATTTTGTGTTCATGCACGATAACGCACGGCCTGGCGCTGCGCACGTGGTGCGTGATTAGTTTACCTAAATGACGTCGGAATAGCCCAAATGGACTGACCAACACGATCGCCAGACATGAATCCAATAGAACATGTCTGGTACATGATTGGACGTAGGGTAGTAGAAAGTAATCCAGCTTCTAGCAATGTTAAGGAGTTAAAATGTGCGCTGGTGTTGAAGAGTGGGACAATTTGCCCGACGAAATGATCGAAAGTGTTATTCCGAGCATGGGTAGACGTATCCAAGTCTTATTTTTTATAAATTTAAAACCTTTTCAAAAGATTGATGTCATATGTAGGGCATGCAATTATCCGCTCATTTTAATATTCGGATAATTCGGATACTTGGATAACGTTATCCAGATAAATCCGGATAACACGGATAATTTGGATAGGAGTGATAAAAATAAAATTTAACCACAATATTATCAATCATTTATATTCAATAATCAGTCTAACGAACCATGGCGAAAATAAAATAATCAAACCTAAGTAGGCAACAAAACAAGTCATAAAATTGCACACATAAGTAATATCTTGTAACAACAATTTTTATAAATTTTAAGTACTTACTATGAAATAATAAATGACTGTCGTCATAATGAGATCAAATCTATAATTCTCTGTAAAATCTCTAACCTCTACCTAAGTGTCTAAAAGTAATATTTTAAGTAGACCTTAATTTTTTTTGACAAGTGGCTTGCCTATCTTAAACGTACTTCTTAAATGAAAATAAAAATACGGATGGAAAAAAAATAAAAAAAGTTATACCTATATGTAATAACAAATTGAAACAATTAAATATAACTTTTTGAGTCTTTAATTATAAGATCTAAGGAAACTCAAGCTATCTAATGTCGAGTCGTTTAGAGATGTCCTCAATTTATTGCACAAGTAGCCCGTTGACGAAAACGCCGTTTCAGATTCCACGCTGGTTGGAGGAATGGTCATAAGAAAGTCATATATTTGACTAAGATGATGGCTTCTCGGACCTCCTCTATCAAAGAGTGTCATTTGTACTCGGCGTAGAGTTTCTAAGTCTTCATTTTGCTTTGGGATTGCAGAGGATGTTGATGGTATGCTGAGATTCGATTGGCCTTTGCCATTTTAACAATTGGCAAGGCCTTTGCCTTTGTTATGCAATGTTGTAGGACTACCTGTAAAAAAACCTCTAAGTTAGTAATTTTTTTAAGGATCATTATTTAAATTGAAATGAATGAATGAAGCAGCCTAATAATATATCTAAACTAACTTTATGGTTGACCGTATATAGTGGAAGCAGTTAAAAGTAACATAACCTTAAATATGCACTGAGATTTCTTATAATATTCTCCTGCATACAGATAACTATGTATAAATTGGGCAGACGTGCCGTATGTAAGTAACACAGCACATATAACCTTACCCAGTATGCCTTATTATATAAAATTTAACTGGAAAAGGTATTTTAATCAGTTTAGTTTCAATCTTCAGTATTATTAGCAAATAAAACATGATTAATTTTTTTTTTTTTTTTTTTTTTCATTATTAGTTTTTTAACTTCTGAACTTTACACACTAGTTATTAATACAAATAATGTTAAAAGTAGATACTTGCCGCGTCTCTTGCAAAGTCCAGCACATACACCAGACCACAATACTACACAATTGAACACGTCTGTACAAATGTCACTCAGAGCCGCAACTAACGGCGGACGAAGCGTCCACAACTTGGCGGCGAGGTTCAGTTTAGTGTTGCCATTTGCGAAAAATGCCCAAATAATTGTGCAAAAAAATATTTTCTGTTCAAATACGGTACGTAAAAAATAATAAACCAAAAATTATCCGTTTTATTCGTATTATCCGAATAGTAATGCAATCCGTTGATATCCTATTATTTAATATTGTGGATATCCGGATATCCGGATAATATGCCCTAGTCATGTGTCTAAATCTTGTCGAGCGGAGTAGTTAAGTGTTTGTTATAGGATAGGCTGGTTTCCTTACGAGATTTTTGTTCATAAATATGCGATGTTGTTCGTTACAGAGTGAAATGGGGCGCAGGCGCGAACCCTGCACTAGCCGGCGTGGGCGCCGGCCTGGCGCGCGTCGGGGCCGCCGCCGCCGCGCGCGCCTCCGCGCTGTGCCACGCCGGCGCCGCGCTCGCTGCGCATGCGCGCGCCGCCAGCACGCAGCGCCCGGCCCGCGCCCGGGCCAAGCATCACCACGCGCTGCACACTGCGCTGCATCACTGGGAGAAGGTAATGTTGTACATACCCGCGCTGTGCCACGCCGGCGCCGCGCTCGCTGCGCATGCGCGCGCCGCCAGCACGCAGCGCCCGGCCCGCGCCCGGGCCAAGCATCACCACGCGCTGCACACTGCGCTGCATCACTGGGAGAAGGTAATGTTGTACATACCCGCGCTGTGCCACGCCGGCGCCGCGCTCGCTGCGCATGCGCGCGCCGCCAGCACGCAGCGCCCGGCCCGCGCCCGGGCCAAGCATCACCACGCGCTGCACACTGCGCTGCATCACTGGGAGAAGGTAATGTTGTACATACCCGCGCTGTGCCACGCCGGCGCCGCGCTCGCTGCGCATGCGCGCGCCGCCAGCACGCAGCGCCCGGCCCGCGCCCGGGCCAAGCATCACCACGCGCTGCACACTGCGCTGCATCACTGGGAGAAGGTAATGTTGTACATACCCGCGCTGTGCCACGCCGGCGCCGCGCTCGCTGCGCATGCGCGCGCCGCCAGCACGCAGCGCCCGGCCCGCGCCCGGGCCAAGCATCACCACGCGCTGCACACTGCGCTGCATCACTGGGAGAAGGTAATGTTGTACATACCCGCGCCGAGAATTCAAATCCGGCGAATGCGTATTTAGAACAAATGTGTCTATAGCTGATAATCGTCTAATCAACGTCACTTACGGTCACTTTTCTTTAAAATAACATTTATTTACAGCCACGTACCCTACGTTCTAAAAAGACGATAGCATGAATGTAAACAGCCTTTATCAATAACTCGTAGTCTCACTAGAAAACAAATTAGTCCATCTCTAACTCATAAATAATCACAGACATTTAATTTCACATAACAGAATAAAATCGGCATTATAGAACGCCCTCCCTATCTCTCATAAAGTCATAACTCATAATGTGTTCAGTCTTTTTCTAAAGCTCAAAGTGCATTTTTTACAACCAGGAACTGTTACTTTACAAATCCCCGTTAGACAAGTTATAGGTCAATAATTATTATCCTATTTAATTTGTCAACAAACTTCTATATAATACTGTGTAATAATCTACAGGCGTGCACACTAGCACAGAAGTATTTCCTGAAAGTATCGCCAGTCGAAGAATCGCTTATGGAGATGTTACATCCTGAAGGAAACATTGATACACAATGGGTGAGTCATTTTCTTCATAATTAAACTTAAATTCATTGTCTTAAGATATTATAAGTCGCCTAATTGTCAGTGGCATAAACGTAAGTATAGTTCTTAAACGGATGGACCGATTTCAATACCTTTTTTGTTTTACCTACTAGAAAGCTGGTTTAATCGGTATATCTCATCAACACTTTTGGTTTTAACGCTCCATACCTCAAAAGGAAAAAAATTGGAACTCTTATAGGATCTCTCCGTTGGCCGCCCGTCTGCCTGTCTGGCAAGACCCTTTTCTCAGGAACGCGTGGAGGTATCAAGTTGCAGTTAGATCACTTTTTCGATTACAAACTTATATTTGCAGCTGGAGAAAAAACAATTCTTAAATTCATTTACTGAGACATAATATAGTCCTCCAGACCGTATTTCGGCCATGGTGGCCAATCTCAACGGAGACTAGGCTTCGGCGCGGGAGATATTGGACCGTGACGTTTATCTATGTATGGAAGAACAAATTTTCTACACAGTTTTTTCTTGGGATAAATTTCTTCCGAACTACGGAACCCTACATTGTGCTCGTTCCAACACAATCTTGGCCGGTTTTGGTTATAGGAATAGTAGGTCTAAAAAATATTTATGTAGTCACAAATCTACCCATTGGACGTATTATGGGTTATATTAATTCATAATGCTGTTATTCCAGGTGGACAACGTGTCGGCCCTGCTCCGTGAAATGATAGCGTCTCTCAGCACTGAGTCTGTGTCCCGCAAGGCCCGCGTGCGCGCGGCCACGGACGCGCTGAAGGGCGCGGCCGAGCGGCTCGCAGCTCCGGATGCCAACAGGCAGCACTTGCTACAGGACGTGAGATCATCGCTGCAGACGTTACAAACTGTCAACGAGGTAGGTAGCACGACACACTAGTATTGCCATTATTTGAATGTATTAATGTAAACTATGTCTGGTGTTATTAATATGTGCATCAAACAGAAGCTTAGAGTCAAACATAACTCCAAGATCCCTGATGACACTCACTCTGGCTACCAAGTCATTCGAAAGCCCATAATCAAGTATAACAGGGTTTGGCTTACGCGTAAATATACATACATAGCCTTTGGATACATTTAAATCCAACTTATTTCCAGTGCGGTATTCATGGAACCGGTCCGGAACATCCTGTAATAGGCGTGCGTCATCAACAGTTGCCACTCGACCCAAAATCTTCATATCATCCGCATGCAATAAGACTTTAGAGTTAAGGAAACAAGAGGCAACGTCATTTATAAAAATATTAAATAAGAGAGGTCCTAACAAGGATCCTTGTGGAACTCCCGACGGAATGCACATCGCTCTCGACGTATACCCATAAAGAACCACCTTCTGGCACCTATTCTCCACGTATGACGAGAACCATCTAAACAAATCACCCCTCACACCAACCAACAACAGTTGGCGCAAAAGAAGCGCATGATCAATTCGTTCAAAACACTTGCTGTAGTCAGTATATATATCGTCGAACTGAGACCGTCTGGACATGTGCTCTGTAAGATAGTCACTAAAGACCACGAGATTGGATGTGGTCGAGCGACCTTTAAGGAACTCATGTTGATTTTCACAGAAACTAAATTTAAGTGGAGAAGAAAGTTGTCTGTCCACAATTTTCTCCATAACTTTAGCGAACACACAAAGTTTGGAAATTGGTCTGTAGTTGCCTATATTATCCTTAGCTCCTTTTTTATGAATCGGCGTTATATACGTTGACTTCCAGACGAGAGGCACTACCCCAAATTCAAATGACCGCTTAAATAATATAGTTAATGGATGGGATAGGCACCTGGCACATCTACATATATATAAAAATGAATCCCTATTTTTCTTGGTCACGCCATCACGCGTGAACGGCTGGACCGACTTCACTATTTTTTTTTTTTGTTGTGTTCTAATTTGTCAGGAGAAGGATCTTATGAAATAAAAAAATGAGGTAGTTGATCTGAACGTTACAAAATTTAAAAAAACTTAACGCCAATATTAATTTTAAATAACTGTCAGCTGTTTGAAATATCTGTCAGCGATTGACAGAATGCAACAACATATAACAACATAACATCACGCCTGTATTCCCCGAAGGGTTAGGCAGAGAGGGGGGGGACAGAATGCGCGCTGCAAATATCGTTTAACACAGATGGATCGGTTGATAAATGAGTCGATAGTTTTAGATTTAGTCAATAGTCAAAACTAAACGACATATGACATTCATAGTTAAGACAGGACAACGTATGTCGGGTCAGCTTGTTTAACTATAAAAATTGGTGAAATGTTATCAGGGCCCGCGGTTTTATTAAGGTCCACTTGTTAAAGCAACCGAAACACTTCCTCCTCCCATACATTAATAGAGCTTATGTCTGATACGCAACCAACAGTCTGACTACCAGGTTCATCCATTACCACAGTGGACAGATCGTCGTCACTTCGTTCTTGGAAATTAGAAAAGAAATAGTCTCCGAACATATCACAAATTTCCTCCCTAGTCTAGACGAAATCTGACCAAAGTTAAAAACAGACGGGTAACAGTTGGTTTGTTGTTTGGATTTTACGTATCGCCAGAAAGACCTTGGATTTGTAGAAATGGACAATTCACTATTTGCAATATAATTATCGAACATTCATTTCCTTCTCCAGATCTTTAGCCCGCATTTACCCTAACTATTTTAATAAGAGGGCTTTTATACCAAGGAGGATATTTGCCCCGGGGTACAATAATTTTGGTAGGTATATACCTATTCTGAAGCAAGTTAATAGTGTCGTAGAAGAAATTGACAGCTTCTTCGAGAGTCCTACAGTGTAGCTCTAATGACCAGTCTCTAGCTACCATTTCTTTAATTATGGCATCATAATTCGCAAGAGAATACAAAACTTAACTCTCGGCCGAGAATGCAACTGATGAAGTTGAACGAAGTCAGCAGATACAACATGCCTTATGGCGTGACTCCTCCTCCACTAAAGGATCCAGACAGCAAGTGACAGTAACTTCGTTATTCGATAATACGAGGTCAAGAATCCTGTCATTCACATTAAGATGTGAATTGTACTGTAAAAAAATGCAAGCGGTATGAGTATCACCAAAGGAGGTCTGGACGGGTTCGTGCAAATTACTAGGGCACAGATAATCACCACCAATCGCCGCGTGCCAGTCAATATTCGGCTGATTAAAATCACCAAGAATCAATAACTTATCTGCTGGATTTTTAAGTACAATATCAGCAAAATTATTAGCGAAGTTGTATAATTGTACCGTCAAAGAGTTGCCAGACTGCTGATTACATATGTAAACAACACAAACATGCATTTTATGGGTTACTTTGGGTTTCGATTGGTGTAAAGTTAAGGTGACCCACAGATCCTCTGCGGACGAGCACCACTCATTGCGAGCGTCAGCACCAAGTTCCCGACGTAGAGCTATTAAGACTCCTCCTACCATAGTTTGGTTAGTGAGAGAGTAATTTCGGTCACGTCTCCATACAAAATATCGGTCATCAAATAACTCACTATCTGATATACCATCTATAAGCCATGTCTCTGTAAGGCAAACGTCATCAAACGAATTAATACAAACATTCATATAGAAAACAGATGTTATTGTTCGTAGCCCACGAACGTTTTGGTAGAACAAAAAGATAGGTGCCATAATAAGTTAGATGTAACACCAGAATAAAATGTATAACAATATAAGGCACGGTCATATTATGTCCTAAGAAAAAACTACAGTAGATAAAAGTCAGCGGAAATAATAAGTGTGGTTGGTGTAGGCAAAATGAAGCGGTAGTTATAATAACTAAAACAGATTTATCAAAACATGCGTAACAACTTATGTACCTGGTCATCAAAAATAGTTGGCTTTGTAGGTATAGTTAAAAATTAGAAACGTTTTACCTACCAATAAAACGCTTATTAATTTACTTACCTTATTCGAAGCTTATATAATGAGATAGGCTGTACGGTTCCCGCCTTTGCTATTCCTCTCTTTTTCTTATATTTCTATCTCTTTCTAATACGTCACTTCCACTTGGCAGTAGAGGGAGGCTTGTGAAGCGAGCCTTGCCATTTTGATTTCATTGAGTCTAATTACCAGGCAGGGTTTGACTATAAGCTTCGAATAAGGTAAGTAAATTAATAAGCGTTTTATTGGTAGGTAAAACGTTTCTATTAATTTGACTTGACCGTTATTCGAAGCTTATATAATGAGACGTGTTTGTTATCGCCTGGTGCAAGTGACGGAGACGCCAATGTGAGAGTACTTAAAGGTAGTGTATGTTTTAAACTGGTGTGTATTTTAAAGTGCAGATAGGTACCTACTAGGCTAAGGTACTTATTCAATAAATAAAAGAAGCCGAAATTCATATCACCGATATATTGAATCAAACAAATACATATCTTGCGTTTACAATTATTTTATAATAGAATTTTTAATCAACTGGATTAAATAAAGAGGGTACCGAGAGTCGGTTAACAGTGGAAGGCATAACCTCACGTTTATAAAATTTGCAAAAGGTATTTTGCGAACGCCAGTTACCCCTAGCAAGAATCTCATCAAGAGGGTAATTATCGAGCCAATTTTTTGAGGCCACAGCTGACCTGATACTCCCAGGAGATGCCTTTATACCAGCTTCTACTAATGAGGACTTAATCCAACCCGCAATTAGGGTTTTTGATGCAGGTTTAGGTTCCCCTCTGATATTAATAAACAAATTACTAGATCTTGCAGCACTTCTACGATTCTCAAGAAGCGAAATTGTTTGCTTAGTCCAGTAGACTGGGTCTAAGTTTTTGTTATTTTGATTAGAAACTAACTTCCAGCCGGATTGTCTGTAATTCACAGAATCAGTTTTTGATCCGAACACTGGCCAAAAAATTACAAAATGATTTTGATTAGAATAATTATTAGAATCGACTCTAAGCAAAGTTAAATCATGGATTCGTCTTCCGGAGCATAGGAGAAGTAGAGTAGCAGTATGTCTCTGCACTTGAAAAATATTATTTTCATCAACGCGTTTTCCCTCTAGAAAAACAGCGAGTTCGTCAATATTCCAAACTGGAGGCTTGGCATGGGTGATCGGTTCATGTAATGCTATTGATTTTAGAACATGTTTTACTAGAACATTTGAACCTAACTGGCCGGATGTTTCTGGGTTACTAAGGGTGGAAACCACAGACTTGTGTAACAAAATAGAATTGTACGATAATTTATCAACTAAATGGAGATCAGACAAAAATCTAGCCAAATCGCTTGCTATTGGAGTCGAAGGATTAACCTGGTGAGATTCGCACCAAGCTAGCCATCTCTTCCAAGCAACGCTATAAACTTTACGTGTTGATGGACGCCATGACTTCCCCAGAAGTTCTAATTGACTACTATTCCAGGATGTTAGCATCTCAGACCACCCCCACATTTCCACACTTCCAGAGTCATGTCGTGGACGTTCGATGGAGGTAGTCCTGTTGTCGTGTCGATCAGGACTTTGTCTAGGTGATAAAGAGTGAATGGAGCTGCTAGGGCACGCACTTTGATGTCGGGTCGCCAAAAAACCCGTTCCCATCGTGGAACTACTATTAGGTATGTTCCCTGTGCTTGATTGAGATAACTTAGGACCTTGGGGATTAGAAAAGGTGGAGGAAACACCCACGCTAGGCTGTAATTCCACATCTGAGAGAACGCGTCGTAGAACAGGGCTTGGTCGTCGTTCTGATCCAAGGACACGTAATTCGTCACTACATGCGCTCGGTTGGACGCAAACAGGTCGATCAGTGGAACTCCCCATTTGGAGAATATTTTGTTCGTGCATTCTGGAGTTAGATGCCACTCTGGAGTCGCCCGAAATCTCGACAAGTGATCGGCATGACCGTTGTATATACCGGGTATATGAAAGACGTTCATTTGAATGTGGGAGTTCTCTATAATTTGGAAAACTTTGTAGGTTAAGTCCAGGAGAGGAGCAGACTTGGTGCCGCCCTCGTGACGGAGATATGCGACTACCGACTTGTTGTCGCTCTGAATCAAAACAGTTTTGTGTCTCAGGAGCTGACAGTGATCTTGCAAGACTCTTAGGATTGCTAACATTTCTTTTTGGTTGCAATGGAGATCCTTCTCGGCCTCTGACCAAAGACCCGAGAGTGAGAGATTGTCTAGGCGAGCTCCCCACGCAATGTCCGATGCATCCGTTGTGAGGAAATGAGAAGGCGGCAGCGTGTGTATGGCCGACGGATATTGACAATTCTGGCGCCACCACGTTAGATTGTCTATAGCAGCACGAGGTAAGGTGTGTAATGTCCTGTGATCTGACTTCAAGATTTGGTTCAGTAGGTTCAAAAGCGCTCGAAAGTTGAGTCTTCCTTTCGGAACTGCAAAGCTGGCAAAATTTAATAGACCCACGAGGCTCTGAAGTTCTCTGAGTGTTGTGCGTTGCTTTTTCAGCATCTGACCTATTTTGTCCAAAAGTACAGGAATCTTCTCGTCGGGAAGTCGTTTGCGATTCGACCATGGATCCCAATGAATTCCTAGAAACACTAGTCTTTTCGACGGTGTGATAATCGATTTTTCGTGATTGATTAGCCAGCCCAACGTTTCCAAAGTTTTGAGCACCATGCTCACATGATTTCGAAGCTTGTTTTTGTCTTGATGTGCGACCAGGAAATCGTCGAGAAAAACTATTATTCTTACACCTCGTTGCCTGAGAGTCTGTGCTATCCAATTTGTGAGCGTAGCAAAAGTTTTGGGCGCTGTGCTTAGGCCAAAAGGCAGGCAAGTCATTTCTAGCAATTCGTTGCGATAAATTAGGCGCAGAAACCTTCTGTGGCTGCGAGCCACAGACAAATGAAAATACGCTTGCGAGAGGTCGATTTTGCATAACCAATCCCGCGGTTGTAGAAAGTCGGGGATGCGACTCACATTTATTAGCTTGAATCGATCTATTATGATGTAAGAATTCAGTGCTTTCAAATTGAATATTGGTCGAGTCGAGCCGTCGCCTTTGGGAACAAGAAACATCGATGAAAGGAAACTTGGCGAAACTACAGACCGTTCCAGAACTCCCTGTTCTATCATTTTGTTTATTACAGATGTCATTGCGGCAGATTCTGGGACATTTAGATTTGTTTCGACAACACTTGGATGAACAAGTGGTGGCTTCTGATAAAAAGGTATGCGATACCCAGTTATCATTTTTAGAATGATATCCGGAGCATTCATTTGTTCCCATTGGTCTCGAAACTGTAGGAGGCGGCCTGCTCTGAACGAGTCAATACTTACGTCGTTTGCTGTCATTACTCCGCTGGGGAGGCGAGGACGCGCGTCTTCTTCCGTACTTTTGATTGTTTTGTCTAGCATTCGACCGGCCTCGAAAACAATTACGATTTTTCGGTGCGACCGAATTATACTGAGCAGCACGGCCATGAGCAATACTGTCACCTTGCGGAGGTGGGGGACCGCTGCTGCATCCACCTTGCGGAGGTGGGTTACTGCTAGCGCAATGTGCGTGCGCATTATTGTGTTGACAAACCGCAGCTGCACGAGCAACACCCTGCGAGGGCTTATTATAAAGCTTAGACCCCTGCGAGAGGCCGCGAGACTTTTTTGCATCCGCCTGCGAGGCAGAAGACGTATTAGCCCTTTGCAAAGGCCAAAAACATTTTCTTACGCCGCCAGCTTTCTCGATAGCAGCAGTAAACTTCTCTGCGTTGAACAGGTTTGTACATGTCGGTGGAATTTTCTTTAAACTGGCCTTCATCAGGGGGTCCTTTGCCTGTTTAGTGACACAGTCTCTCCGCATTTGGAGAATCTCAGCACGATGTCCACAGACAATCTGTAATAAATCTGAGGAACACGTATTAAAGTCCCCTGTGGAAAAAAGGTCATTAACCTTTTGAAGCAGGGTGTCATAATCTAGCGATTTACTATTCCTTGCCCACTTCAACAGCTCTTGAAGGCTTCCTTGCAGTGCCTCTCTTTGTTTGAACACGCACATGGTCAGGGCTGCAAAGGTCTTATCAGCATATATAAGGTGACGAGGAGAATCATACGCTTTAACTTCTTCATTAATTTCAATATCTGTATAACCCGGTGAATAATTGTAAAATTTTTGAGTGTCTGTATACCTAATTCCGTCCCATTCACTTTTATTTAAATGTTGTAAATCACATAGCAATTTCAAATATGTTTCAGAAGTCTTGGGCATCGAAGGTTCCTTCAGCTTAGTTTCAAAAGTTAACGTAAAATCTTTATCGCCATGTGCACTACTATTCGCAAAACTTTCATCGCCACGTGCATTAATATTATCAGGGTCAACATCAAGCATTTGTTCGTAATGATTTTCATTAACACCTGACATAAGTGAGATGCCATCATTATCATAATTACTATTAGTACTCCCGCGATAATCGCTGTCCTTGCGAACAATTTGCTGCCGAAGAACACGAACTTCTTTAGTTAATTTTCGAATCTTACGATTAGAGTGATGCTTGCGATTACCCCCTTTTCTCTTCTTATGGCGATTCCTCTTCGGTTTACCTCCGCTAGACGACGAGGAACTGCTACTGGAATTCGAGCTACTAGAACTCGAGCTGCTGGAACTACTTGACCGAGCTCGACGCTTGTACGGTGAAGGAGGGCCTGGAACTACATCAATAACAGCTTTCTCGGCATTATTACACGGTTCTGCCAAATTAAACACCGAAAATATTACCTTTAGCAACTCTTATCTAGGTTAAACGCACGTTAACCGCTCTAAGTGTAGAACAAATGTTTTTTTTTTTTTTTTTTTAATTAATTAAGGTTGGTAGGTCTTGCAGCCAAGTGTCGGTCGGCAAGACAGTTGGACCGACCACGGCGGGAAACAAGACGCCAATGAAATCAAAATGGCAAGGCTCGCTTCACAAGCCTCCCTCTACTGCCAAGTGGAAGTGACGTATTAGAAAGAGATAGAAATATAAGAAAAAGAGAGGAATAGCAAAGGCGGGAACCGTACAGCCTATCTCATTATATAAGCTTCGAATAACGGTCAAGTCAAATTAATAAAGTAATTATTCGAGTGCAAGCAGATCTCGCTCTTATTAGCACACATAAAATTTAAAATCGCAAAACCAAAGGCTTAATGAGTCGTTTGAATAGGTGACAGTGAGCGATAAGCGAACAAAAGGTAGGCGCGAATGGAATACATGCAAAAAACGATAATTAGCGTTTCTCAATCTTATAACGACTCGTTGATCAACAATAGTGTGTCAGCAGATCGAACTGTGATGTTGCCTAAAATAGTATATTTCATTACAAGTGCGGAAAGGCTGTCATTGCAAAGAGTTCCGACAAATGTCTACCCGAGCCGAAGGCGAGGGTTGACAGTCGGAACAAGTTGCAATGACGGTTCCGCACGTGTACTGAACGACTATATTTAATACATTTGCGAAAAAATGAAGCAATTTAATAAAATAATAAAAACACAATAAACTCAACTAACTAATCATTTATTTCTTATAAAAGTTATAACTCACATAAACATTGAAATTGGTACAGTTTTTTATACTAACTGGGGAAGTTTTAGGTTGCATATTTACTGTTTGAGATAAACTATTATTAATTTCGTATGATTGTTCATGTACATTTGTCATACAATGGCGTTTGCTAGTTGATGGAGTTGGATCTGATGAATTATCATTATCAACGAAGGTAGATGGACGAACGTTCTCTTCAACATGTGAAGGAGACGGACTGGACCTTAAATTAATGGATTGTGTGATTTTTTTCCCAGTTTCTAGTTTGTTGTTTAATGAATCACCAATATAGCTTTCTGCAACTTTGTCTGATTTCCAACCTCCTAGGTGCTTTAAGGACGTCAAATTGGCTCCTGAATCTGCCAATAATGTAGCAGAGGTCCTTCTGAAGCTGTGCCCAGTATAATACTTAGCATCCGGCAGACCAAGAAACGTAGCTATTTCTTTTGGCATATTACCAAATTTATTTATCCCGATTGCTTGAGCTGTACACTTCCCTTTTTGGTAATTTTGAAAAAAACGGTCGGTTTTTCCTTTTTGGGACCGCTGATTCATATATTTTTGCACTATTTTAAGAAAGTCTCCTTCAACAACAAAGCTTCTCGGTATCTTATTTTTTGTGTTCGGAATCTTGATTAGTAGCATTTCTCCATGGGCTTCAATATCTTTTAAAGTAATATTGGCTAACTCCTCTCTGCGGCAAGCTCCAACAACGCCAAAAATCAGAGCAACCTACAAAAAAAGGGATTTGATTAATATTTTTTTAAATAATGTACCTATTGACTATATTTTGCGATTTCGTGAACTGAATACTAAAGAAAAATATAAGTACTTATTAATAAATTACCTTTGTGGATAAATAACGATCACCGGGAGCTTCGTTCAAAAACCTTTCCACTTCATTCGATGTTAATATTTTCGACTTTTTACTTATAAAACCGTCTGATTGTCGTTATAAGAAAGCATTTAATTTTGGGTATTCACTTATATCCACGTTGTTCCTTATTTTCAGCATACTTTTTATCATCGAAAACCTTGACCATAACGTAGAAGGTTTTAAATTTGCTGAGAGTTCGGAGAAGTATGCCAACATAACATTTTCTGAAAAACTATTTGCTTTTTTCTCTTCTCTCCACGCAATAAATTCGTCGTATGTAGATATGTAGCGACTTTTTGACTTTTCCGGTAAAATGTTCTCCGAAGCATTTTGTGCAATTATACTGAGTTCCGGTGGTGTTAATTCAAAAAAACTAGGGTCGAAATTACTCATTTTGTGCAACAAACAACTAAACTCGCAAAGAAAATTTCTGAAAAATGGCGCCAACCGTAGAATATAAGCAGAGTTTTTTTTTTCTTCACCCATTCTGGAAGGCAAAGGGAACTTTACCCATACAGCCAAGTCTTCAGTAGATTTTTTTTATTGATATGAATTGAAAATGAAATTTAATGAGATGAAACCTAACATAACTCATTCAATCAAATCATTACATCTGTTAATGAAACAAATTAGTAGCTTCTTTTTAGAAATATACGTATTTGCATGAATCATAAAAACTTCAATGAATTTTTTTAGTAAAAACTTCATGGTTGGTTTTTCTTTATAATAGACATTATTTTGACAGTTGGAAAAGAAAAAGCACAAGTGCGGGAAAGGTAAAAAAAAAGCACGAGTATGTAATAGCCCACATCCCGAACTCTATACGTCCCTGCAATACGCCACTTTTTGAGCAACTGTATTAAAAAAACTTCTTCAAGTCTTGTTCAGTGCGGATGTGGTGCTTCAGTGACGGAAGATTTTTACGAATAAAGATCTTCCAGCCAGTTACCCAAACATACTCGTAGCCTTTTTCCTTTGCCAAAATCTTGGCTTTGTTATCCAGCGTCAGGTGGTCATTGACGTAGATTTTATGTTCACGCTGGAGGCCCAAATCGACCGCGCATAAGGTCTTATGTTTTCTAGCTGCAGCAATAAAATCGTTTTTTAGATAGCAATTGTGTACCGAGCAAATTATTGTTTTGTTATGGCTGTCTTTCCGCATGGGAATCCTTGATATGTAATTAATGCAATCCTTAGGGATAGGACAATTGATTATATTTCCTATTTAGCAATGATGTCAAACAAGTTCTCAGAGTTCGATTCAGGTACACCCTTGATCTCAATGTTATTCATCCTGCTCATTGTCACGCCTTTGAAGTTCTAGACTCCTACAGCGCTCCTGAAGGGTGGTAATATGGTCTTTGGTCTTCTTTAAACCATCTATTTTCTGTTCCAATCCCAAAACTTTACTTGCCAGATCTTTTACTGAGCTGTGTACAAATTCAAGAGACTCCTTCATTCCAGTAGTGAGCTAGCAACATCAGAGAATTCCCCTCTCATGGAGTTGATAAGCTTTATGTCCTCCATCAACGCCGGCAGTGACTCCATCTGCACCGTCAGTCTCTTCAGCTCGGATAGCACACTCTCCATATCTGTCGCCGTGGTTGTTGCGGGCCCGACCCTGGGACTCGTAGCCATAGCTTTGCAGGAATTGCACCTCCATGTTAATTTCCGATCACCGAGCTTTCTCCCTTCAGTGATACCACCGCACGGAAAATCAAACTGACCCTGACAGTACATTTGACCCCGTCCTTGACTTGGATGTGGCACCTCTTGCACTTAAACATTGTATTATAATTATTAAGTAATGCCCAGAATAGTCCAAAAAATGGATTTGAGAAGCTTTGTCGATACGGAGCGTCGAGCGTTTGCGTGCGCACGGTTCGCTGTCTACCTTCAACTAAACTGAACATAACCACAAGAGCGGGGGGGGGGGGGGGGCGTGACGCCGCCCGGCGGTCGCTTCAAAGGTACCGAAGGAACACAACACGTGCGCTTGCGAAAGGATCGCGGCGACACACTGATGACTGACCGACCTAATTTTTGCAGGTTTCGGCAAGTAAGCGAAATAGAAATAAACGAACTATTTAGATCTATTCCTTTCGCACAAACTTAATTTTCAATTGACATGAGTGCGTTACATGTAGTAATAACTTTCGCATGCACTGTTTTCTTATCTTATTCTAATGACACGCTTTATGAGTCTTATGCCTCACGCATTAGGTATAATATGTATTAATTCGCATCGGGATATAAAATTTAAGAACAAATTTGGCTAAGGTTATTGAAGTAGCGAGCTGGCAACATATTGTGTTTATACCGATTCAGATTATTGCAGATGTCATTAACCTATCTATGCTACCTTATTAGCAGCTATACGTCATGTAGAAAATCTTAAAAATGATAAATAATTTCTGGTGACTAAACTATTGGTTATATTTGATTGAATTTTTGTATGCAGACTGGCGACGTCATTAGGTATACGAAGTTTAATTTATTGTTGTATAGTCGTCTGCACATTGTATACCTGACATGAATTATGAAACAATGTGTTATTCCGTCCCAGGGCGACAACCCGGCCGCCGCGTTCCTGGCCGGCGACGCGCTGGCGCAGGCGCACGCGGCCACGCTGGCAGCGGCGCGCGCGCACGAGGCGGGCGTGCGCGACGCGCGCGACGCCGCCGCCTGGCTGGGCGCGCGCCTGCCTGACCTGCACGACCAGCTGCTGCAGTGAGTAGCGACCTGCGGCCTATTATCTTACTTTCTTAGCCCGCGCTTACACCCATATACAAATGGTGATACTGGGTTTCGACAAATTTTGTAAAAAAAACTTGTCACGTAACAACAATAACAAATAACGTGTTGTGTATCATACATGTATTGTTTACTATTATGCTCACCTATGTGACAGTTTTTTTTTAATTTTCATCTAGTTTTTTATACAACTTGTCTTTACTAATTGTTTTAGATAAATACATACATAAACTCACGCCGTCTTCCCATGGAGGTAGGCAGAAACTATAGAATTTTGATTTAGACGTAAATGAAAAACGAATCTAGTAGACACGACATATAGAATACATATTTTATACCTTGGTGTAAACGCGGGATTACAGTACAAAAGTGACTTGTCCTAAGTTATACTTGAATTCAGAATCATAATTAAATACACACATCAAGTATCTAGGGATCAATCACGTTTTTTCTAGTTACTAAACATCTAGTTTTTTAATTATATTTTTTGTAACTCTTATAGATACTTTTTAGTAAATTTCGGTCAAAAGACAAAATTCTTTAGATAAAGGTGAAAAAATTATATCACCCCGAAACCGTATTCAGTTATATTTTAATGGGTGATATTCCCGCTGTTCAGTACGATTGCCGCCGAATACCGCTTTATATTCCACAACTTGTGATTATACTTAATGTTTTCTTTCGTTAGATGACTCGCTTCATAAATTGTGGAATCTCGAAGAAATTCCCGAGAAAACTTTCTGTAGTCTGTTTCCACCTCTGTGGGGGGAAAAGAGGGAGCACATTTTATATGAAAAAGCTTATTCCTTTGGTTAATAAACTGGACATTTGGCAATATTTTTCTCAGTAAATAATAAAGATTGGCACTTTTAGTTTTTTTAAACAGCACTTCGTGTCAAGTTAGTAAGTTAAAGTTTAAAGTTAGTAAGTAAAGGCGTTATCGGATTTAGTCGAAACTTGGTACAATATTACAAACAAATAAAAAAGTACGTAAATCAAGGTTTTTCAGAAATCAACTCACAACGGGGTGGAAAAGGGTGATAAAGTTTGGATTTTACTGCATGCTTCAATTAACTAGAAAACGGGAGTAATTAATGTTAAATCATGCAATGGAAACGTACCAAACGCTTTTTTTTTTTAAACAAGCCCTGTCGCGGTGAAAAGGGAGGACACTGTTTATTCGAAAATCTTATTCCACTGATCTATTAACTTAAAAATTGGCCAAATATTTTTGTCCGCGCATCACTTCATAGTGGTTGCACCTATTTGGCGAATTTTTTTTTGTTGTATTTGTAATTGTCAGGACAAGATTTGTATGAAAGAAAATATTTGAAAAACCGTACGGAAAAGTGAAAGTTTGTATGGAAGTTCGTAATTTTTGCCGATGGCAAGCCATCGGGCGCACGGCTTGTACTAATATAACAAAGCTTTTGTTTTTTTGTTTGAACGCGCTAATCTCTGGAACTACCTGTCAGATTTGAAGAATTATTTTTGCATTTGATAGCCCAACTCTTGAGGAAGGTATTTAACATCACGCTACGACCCTTGGGACCTGAGCAAAGGGAAAAAAACAGTAATAACGCTTAACGAGAAGGAAGTAATAGCGCGGACAGGCGTTGCGATGCGACGGGGCAGGTCGGGGGAACAGGAAATTTCACGCGGGCGAAGTCGCGGGCAGAAATAGTGAAAAAAAACTTTTAAACAATTTTATAATAGACTCTAATAAGCCTGGAAAGTATGGAGAAAAGTTCATAAGATATTAATTCCATATAGAAAGAAAATACGTTTATTTGCGGTAAACATGACGCAGAGCACAGATACAACAAAAAAAACGCGAACACTCACCGCGCATCACTGTGCCTGTTTAGCGTGTTGTAGAATAAAATGATAACGTTTCCGCGTTTAGTTTGCGGCCGAGTTTTGGTAACAACGTTTTATAATAATAGCATACTTAAAAAACAACGCGCTAGAAGAATATATTTTATAGTTTATAACGCTTCTATACATAGTTTATAGCGGGTTTCACTAATCAGTACTAACAGAAATAACCTCTTATAAAAGACATTTAAGATGACACGAGTGGAAACTAACATAACATTTGTATGTTTCCAGACTGTACAACAACTGGCCGACTGAGGCGAGCGGCCGGAAACTGACGCGCCAGTCCGCCGTCGCCGCGAGCAAGTCCAACGCCAACAACAGACATGGTGAGTTGCACTATACTCTTGATCATCAATACAATGTTCATCAATTCAGCCAAAACGCACTGGTGTGGTAGACATGGCCTCTTCCAAGATTCACAACAATCCAGCGTATTTCAGGTAACGAACATAATTAATTTTCAAATTTTGTTGAAATATTATGTTAAGCGGTTAAGGCGTCAAGAAGAAATAAACGAATAATATTAGAAACGTCTATCTTTTAAATGGCTAATGTTAAAAACAAAAATGGGATCTTTTCTTTTCATACATAAACAAATTGACACACTTTCACAACATATTCCATGTAATTGTGTGTATTTCAAGTAAAACATTTTCTTGATATGGCAAGCAGTACCGATGTCGACAATTCTGCTAAAGACAGATGTGAATTTAAAAATCTAGATTTATTTATTTTTGTACAAATACGTTAATTGAAGTCGCCGAAAGGATTGACATTTCTTCCTGTAGTGCTGCTATTCTGAAATAAAAACACCGTGAAAGCTTGGGTGAAGTGGGCTATCAGTGTCAATTACTAGCATCAGGTGGAATGACAGCTCACTTCACTAAGTGTTCGCGGTGAGAATTTGACAGAATAGAACGGTTATTCCTTGAATTCGCAAGAATAACCCTAAAACTATTGTGCAATAATTTGTAATTTGTTCATAGTTGTATTGTAAACAGTATGTCTAAGAATGTATTGTTTGTAGTAACTATAAGTTACTCAAAATAGAGTTAAATAAGTACACTATCGCATTAGGTAAAAAAAAACCAGTAATCAATATGTTAGAGGGATAAATAAATAAATGTTGTTATCGCAGGAGGAGAGCGCAACGCCGTGGGCGCGGGCGTGTGGAAACGCGTGCGGCTGAAGCTGGAGGGACGCGACGACTCGCAGACCACGCGCCGATATGCGCTGCACGACCAAGTAAGTACTATGCGGTGCACTTTAACTGTACAATCGACGACGTGGTTCCTTAAACTTTAGTATTTCACATACTGACCCATCTCAACGAATCACTCCGTAGAGGTTACAGCAGCCGATAGTTCGAGTTCGCTAGACGAGTAACTAATATTGATGTCGCGTGCGCAGGTGGACCACATGATCAAGGAAGCAGTTTGCTCCGGGAACCTGTGCATGATGTACGAGGGCTGGATGGCGTGGGTCTGAGGTCCCCGCCTGCGTCCGCCGCGCCTGCGCGCGCGCACGGACTGGAGCCGACCCACACGCGACCGCACGCGACCGCGACCGCGACCGCGACCGCGACAGCGACCCGCGCCCGGCACGCCCGCGACCGCAGCGCTGCCGCACCGCGAAACGATTCGTTTAAACCTCACTTTCGGTACCACGTTTTTTTACTAGTTTTATCTTTTTTGTTCGTGTTCGTATGTAGCGCAGCGCGTCTGTGACGTCGCTCGCTGTCGGGCCGAGCATTAGGGTTAGAGTACAGGTTCTGTAGCAGCTCGGAGGCTCAGGCCAGCGAGCCGGAGAGCGTCGGACCGCGGAACAACTCGCACCGGCGCCCCGGGGCCGAGTGGGGCGCCGCGTCTCTACTCGTACTACAACTATATATTCGGCGTAGTTTTAAGACCTGTCTGCCCCGATGGGTGCAGACTGGTGGCGCTATCTAGAACTAATCGTGACTCACGTGTCACTGAATGTGTCGCCCTCTGGGTCGACGTATTATTGTATTGTATCAGAAATATGACGCAGTCTATAAAAGTATGTAGTATATATTTACAGAAAAATAGTTGTTACACAAAATAAAATACCTACCCGATGTTATTTTCAAGTAAACTTAAGTAAACGCTCTTTATTATATCCGTGCAATTACTGTGTTTATTTCTATAAACATCTTGGAGTTGAGGCGACGAAATTAAACATTTATGTGACATCTTTGGCGTACAAAATTTATTTGTATCTCATCTATGATAATTTTTGATATAAAAACTTATAAAAATACAAAAAATATAAGTACTAATAATAACGACACGATCTGTGCAGAATCGATATACTGATTTGTTAAATTTTCTTCTCTTGATGTAATTTGAATGTCATTGTATCTGAAGTAGTGCACTACACCGCTGTAGAATGACAGCTCCGTTGAACAATAATATTGTAGCAGTTCCACAATATACCCATTGGTATTATAATAGCTAGATTTATATTCCATTTAATAGGCCATTAACATAGAAAACTGAATACATAGTTAAAATTCTGCACGTTACTCTGTAGCTCTCATCATATTAACGTATTCATGTAACACATACATTTATAACTAAACTTCGATATATTCTAACATAAATGTATTTTAATGTAGGCATTAATTTAGTTGTACTCATTTCCTGTAAAGCTTTCGCTCAGTCTATTTATAAGCTTGTTGAAACAAAAGTTTATAAGGCGCCACCTACCCTGGCTATGGTTTTATCGATTTCGTCATAGGAGCTTTCGGTGCAGTAACAGCGAGATGACTTCTTCAATGTCCCACGAAAGCTTTAAATGTTAATCCATAATGTGCTTACCTAACTGTTCCCCTCCGTATCAAAAAGTCCTAAACGCAAATGGTCCTAATAGCAAAACGACCTGTAATCAAAACGACACTTTAGCAAAACGTCCTATTAGAAAAACGTCCCATTAAAAAGTCCCTGTAAATTACAGTAATACTGAAAAATCACTATCGGTTTTTATCCTCATGGGTCATTTATTTTCAAAGACAATTTCAAAAAGAGTTGTGGGTTGTTGTGTTGTGATTCGCAAATATGCACTGATTTTGCGTTTCGCTAAATTCGCGTAGAGTTTGAAATGCTTAGAGGCCAGAATTATCTGACCCTCCCCTATAATCTTCGGAGATAGATAATGAACAAATGTGTGGCACTTAATTAGCAACTGTTGCTGTAGTCGCTTATCAATAGCTGTGCCTTACAACTACATCATCCGGTCGTGTACTACCTATCGCACCTATTTTCTGAACTGAATAACGCAAAAGAAAAACATTGTTAAGATCGGTTTTTATTTTTCAAAGTTTATTTTATTTGAATATTTAGTGTCTCGGCAAAAGATAAATAAAATGATTCCTTTAAAATCTCTTATTACGTGTGGTATGACTGTACCATTCCCGTTCTCTTGTTTTTAGGACCGTTTGCTCGTAGGACGATTTGCTAATAGGACATTTTGCTAAAGTTTCGTTTTGCTATTAGGGCCATTTGCGTTTAAGACTTTTGAATACGGAGGGAACTGTTCTATTACAATTTGGTAAGAACCACAATCGACCTGTGCAGACGGTTATATCAACTCACTATTACTACTTACGTGTGAATAAACATCTCAAGTGAACGATCATTCGCCGGCGTATCATTACGACTGGTGACATCTCGCCACGCGTCCGTGACGAGTAGTCGCGACTCGGAACGATACGCCGGCGAAGACGGCAGTACGTTGTGGGTTGTTTTGTCTAATACTGGTACTGCACTTGGCATATTTCTCAATATATTCACGTTACTTGCTTATTATAAAATATATTCTATTTCTGTTGGAATAAAGTTCATTTGGTATTAACAAAATAACGCGAATATATGCTCAAATACGCCCAGTGGAATGCCAGCATAATACCAACACGGCGAACACGCTTTCTGTCGCTGCCACCTAGCATACACGCGCAATAAGCGAAGGAGTCGTGACGTTATAAGGAGCCTTCGCACCTAGCGTTGTAGGCTTTTGTTAAACGTATACGCAGCGTAGATGTTGCGTAATAGCGACGCTTACGCTGATACGAGACGTATTTTCCATACGATCACTTCTAATACTATACTGGAATATATATGTAGGTACGCGACATCTACGTGGCGTCTACGCGGCGTCAACATCTACGCTCAGTGCGTACACACTTAGGGCGGAGCCAGACAAGCGTAGCTCAGCGTTACTCCCTTCAAGCTGAGTCGCCGACATTACGTTTTATTTGGTTTAATATCACACTGCGGTTTGTGTCACACTTGGCGCAAAAATATGTCCTCGCAAAATGATCAAATTGTGTCTAACGTTAACACCGCGGCTCATTTTGAGTGACTCAAATTACGCTTGCCTGGCTCCACCATCGTGTACTGCCATTCGACGTACTGCGGTAGAGATGAGCTCGTAGCGCAACTATTACGATGTACTCGCCCGTGTAGGTGGTGCCTTACATACAAACCGGCTCCGGGACGACACACATTTGTACGGAACGGCCCATGCCGTCAACGTTATAAATCAAGAATCACAATATTGTATCTACCTGTCGCACAAATGTCCAGTCACAGGCCATCAGGCCCCAGTAACTATAGTCCACCATAAAATTACTTTAAAAACCCCTAGGGTAAATGCACGTCATACAACGACAAGATCTGTTTTTGCTTTCAAGACCAATGTTTCATTTATATAATTTCAACCTAATGTAGTTTCAATTCACTGAGAGTTTTAGTCAAAATTGGTAAAGCAATTACAAGGTCGAATATACAATTTAACGTCAAAAGTAATGTCAAAGAAGTGTGCTTAATTTTATTTTGTTATTTGCGCAAGTATCGGCCATTCCGTACTCATAAGTTAAGTCCCTCATTGTAACATTAGAGAACTTTGATATATTAAACAGAGAAACTATTTCGGTTTAATAACTTCAGTTATGTCCACCTGTGGACGTTCTTCTGTGGATAATTATGATGATTAAAATCTTAATTTACATAGAACAGATTAAACATAAAATTTTAATATTCTCTGTAGGTCCTAATTTCTGAATACAATAAAAAAAACATTTCGAAATTATAAAAAAGTATTATCCTAGATATTTAAAAAAATATAAATACTGACTGTTTTCCAAACGCAATGACATGTCGGCCGATATCGGAAAAAAATACTGTTCTCTGAAATTCATGGTGTTAGAAACTTGTCAGAAAAATGTTACCTACACAATCCTTTTACAGGGGATGAGTACATAGTATAACATATATAATATTATGTATCGCGTACCGCATTATGTAACATTCACGCGCGCGTGTGAGAGTTCGCACCTTTGCATGTCCTTAAGACGTAGTGCGCGTGTCCGCACGTGTCTAGGACGTAGTGCGCGTGTTCGCACGTGTCGAGGACGTAGTGCGCGTGTCCGCACGTGTCGAGGACGTCGTGTGCTTGTCACGTGGATGCAATTGATACTTTTAATACCATTTCCATCCAGATTTAGACCACTTTGAACCTTTCGAGACGCGCCGACTCCTAAGAGAGCCACCAACTATAGATAATTGCGCCTCATTAGTCAAGGCTTGATAGGTTTACGTACGTGTTAAGCTGCCCTCCCTAACATCAGCATCACTCCAAAAACGGACTATTTATAGGAGATGCCGTATATTGTATTATACGGCCCAATAGATAAGGTGATAATATTATAAAATATCTGGCGGCATACTAATAGTTTCCAGGGACTGCTGTTTCATAGAAAATAATAGCTCATAGAAATAATATTGGATGTTATATACGATGAATGTTGTGTATCCAAGCGTTGTCTGTAAACTAGCGCATGTAGACCACCCCCATTGAATGTGTTTCCCTATAACGCGTAGGTTTTGGTCTAAATTGCTACAATGCATCCACCGAATGTGTGACTGTATCGCTTCATATTAAAATAAATGGTGTATGTAATAAATGGTGATGTTTTATTTTAAATTATCCCCTATTCACATAAATAGTACAGTATTTTTTTTTACCTGTGCATAAAGTTTTAATAAATAAAAATAAATAAAGACACTGTAAAACCTGTGTGTAACTATGAAAGATGAATGGGTTCTTTCCACAAAACTAAAAACCGATGGGCCTAAGCACACGACGTTTGTTTAGACGGGCGTTCTGCCTCTAAATTTCAGCACTAGTTGCGTTTGCAGCGCGTAGACGCCGAAAAATACGCCGTGTGCAACCATCTGGCAGTAGCCGACGACCAGACACAACAACCGACTGTCTGGTCACAGAATTCTCCCTTTTTAATGACCGAATCTTTCCACCCTGTTCATCCCCTAAATACCTAAATACTCACAAATATCACAAGACGCGTCCACTGTTGGAAACAATCCAAACATTTTTTGTATTTGTATATTTGTAAATCCTCGCCCAGGGATTGCAACAACGACTGGTCCTGCGCCACCTACAGATAGGGGATTCTTGTGATATTCCACTAGGTCGTCACCTCATGGGGGCGGTTACCCAAGCTAGTTGGCTTACTGCCTAGTACAATAATAAAGAGCTCAGTCCGTCGCAGTCCACTGCTGGACGTAGGCCAATCATCCTTAAGTCTCAGATACGAATTTAGCTGTTAAGGTGTACAATAATACAGTACGATTCAAACTTAATGGCGGCTGCGAAGTGCGCCATTCGCTGCGCAATAGCGCACCCCTCAGCCCCGCTGACAGGTGAATTGGTTACTGCGCAGCGACTGGCAGACTGGCAAAACTGGCAGGCCGTATTTGAAAGCATTGAAACCATTGAAAGAAAAAGAAAGGCCGTATTTGTTTTATATGTAAGAAGATTTAAGTCACCGCCCTCGTAAAGCACGTTTTGTGGCAACGGTTCTTTCCATCCGACGGTCCTACGTACAAAAATACATGCTTTATGAAAGATTTACTTTCAATAATTAGGGGCGGCCGCTTTATTTTCCCACGTATCTCTCGCCAACGTGTTCATTTCGGCGAGTTGTGTAGCAACGTTTTGTTTCTAACGTGGTAATAACCTTGAAGACGTGAGTCTTCGCGGTGTTGCAAACATGGCCACCTACCTATTGAAAGGGTGAGGTCGGCCCCGTGTGGTTTAAGTTAAAGCGCGGATCTATTTTGCATAATGATTTAGATAACGTAGTTACCTGCCTGTAGGTGTATTTCCGAAGTTTCTGCCGAACTGCATCGCTCCGCCGCCGGTATTGGCGCGTTATCTTCGTCAAGCGAGCGTTTTTTCCTATACCCTTGGTCCGCTTGGGCATGATTTTTCTGATTATTTCTTCATACTTTATTATGCTACTTAGTGAAACTGATTGGTGTTCAGAAGTGGAAAATTAACATACTGAACATACACTCACAAAAAAAACTTGTGCAGATCACACGTGATAGAAATGAAACCAATCTCTCAATTTCTCTTCAATCTCTCTCAATCTCATTCTTTCGCACGTTAAATCCTATAAATGTATATTTTTATCTCTATTTAATGTTGCTATTTCGTTTCATCGAGTTTCAAATCAATGCAGGGCTAAAGCGAAGTTGAGTAGGTACGTACCGTCAAACGGGGTAAATAGGAATGCAGGGGTGAATCGAGATGAAACTAGGGATGCTAATATTGAAAATAATATAGTTTGTTGCCAAAAAGGACCCGTAAGTGTTTATACTGTATTATAATTAAAGATTAAGTGCACTTGTTGGCAACAAACTATATTATTTCAAAGTTAAAATCCCTTTTAAAGTTTTGTCGCGATTCAGCCCTGCATTTCTATTCACCCCGTGTGACGGTATTAAAGTTTTGTATGGGACAGTTGATATTTTTTCAGGATTACGATGTTGGTCCCGTGGAGAAAGTTGTTCAGTTTACTTACGTTACGTTTACATTACGTATACACGCTGGATATCTCAATGATTATGTATGGAACTCTCTACCAGCGTCTGTGTTCCCTTCCATGTATAACCCGTCAGCCTTCAAAACAAGAGTGAACAGGCATCTTCTGGGCTTGCTCGATCCATCATGGACCTCATCCATCGCTTTCCACCAAGCGAGATCGAGGTCAAGAGCTGACCCATTTCGCAATAAAAAATATAATGGGACACCTAAATATTCAAACACAAAAATTAATTATTTAATTTGCGATATGTTTGACTGTCTGTCAGTGAAGAAAATGTTAAACAAATTCAACAATTTTTTTAAATGAGTAGGTATTTAATATTGATTCCAAAATAAAACTAATCTAACCAGTTGGGTTGAAAATGTTGTTGGAGCTTATTCTTTTTTTGACCGAGACGTCGTTTTTTGGAATAAAACCAAAAGCAGTCATGATCCAATGTTTGCCACATTAAATATTGTAAAAGCTAATTATCTATACAAATAAAAACTTGAAGTGTCTGTTTGTAATAGCAAAATACTACCGTTTTCTACCCAGAAGAGAGGAAAACGATTATTCTAGTTACTTACGTAGTCTCGTCTATGACTGAGTGGAACAGCGAAAGCATGATTTCCCCGTGCGGTCGAGGCGGCAGCAAGCGAGAGGCGCATCGCGCGCCTTCCGCGTCTTCCGTTAGTACCTACCTGCTTCCGAAAGAGTCGGTAAGGCATTGCTCAGGTCAAACCTCGGCAAGACCTGATATAATCGTTTTCCTCGCTTTTCGGGGTAGGACACTGTTGTAGTACCTTCAGTTCTGTGTCTTCGGCTTGACTTTTCGGAGAAGTGTTTATCATCAGCCGGCTCCAAGAGACCAGCGTAGGTGTGACTCTAATTTTCTTGCTTATTGAAAATAAGTTATATTAATTTGTGAATATTTTTGTCTTCCTTTGGCAGTTTTCAAATAGAAAACCAATAAAAAAATCTTACAGTAATTATTTACATTTTTTAACCGACTTCCAAAAAGCAGGCGGTTCTCAATTCGTCAGAATCTTATTTTTTAATGTATGTTCACCAATTACTCGAAGACGCCTGAACCGATTTGGAAAGTTAATTTTTTTGTTTCAAAGGGTGTATTTCGCAGGTGGTCCCATTGTCATCAGGTCGGGTTCTGACGGTGGGATCCTGGAGAAATCGAGGGAAATCTTCAAATATTATAGGCACACCTATAGTAATTTGGGTATTTTTTATATTAACTCGTGCATTTACTCTTGGACAGCACTATTTGGTGAAGTGGAACTGATGATGAACACAGATGATAAAACCACCGGAACTACTCAATAATAAGTATTTTACGGGTTGCGATTCAATTACTTTTATGTTTGCTAACCAATTTATGCTCGTCACAATGCATATGGTGAAGCGGAGCTGAACTCCTCAACAATTAACGTCCTTGCAGCCGGAAAAGCAATATTTTGTAAAAGGTGATGACCAGTTGACATTAGGCTATTTTGACTTAGATAAATTACAAACCGACCATTGTTCATATTTTGTATCAATTAACAATCATGAATTACTAATAATCACGTTTTTAATTAATGTTTCAAACAATAAATTATAGCAAATGCGCCAAAAGTGGTACGTAGTACATTTCCACTAGACATCTTACGCCTTTCAACATCTTTACAGCAGTTTTTGAAGAAGTTTGTAGATCCTCTCCAGTACCCCGCCTTAAAAATTCATACAAAGGCGTGTCGCTTGCGCAGTCGTATGAAGCAACCGCCGATCATATTGTACCCGCTGTGCAGTTGATGCCTATATCTGTACAGAAGGTTTTTAACCAGCCCGCTGTTACCGCAGAAACTTTGCCACCCAACTTTTTATTTGAAAAACTGGAGACATTGTTTTCAAAAGAATCCGCGTATAGTAAGGTTACTGGTAGGAGTCTAGCCTTAGGGGCGCTATAGAGCGAGGACTTAGCGTATACTCCACCTCCTACAACTCCGCGCCTATAACGACCCAACGACCAGGTTACTGACTTGTCACAAATAGTGTGCGGCCGAAGAGCCGCTTTAATAAATATATAAGTACGTCGAGAGGCTATGTTGCGCCAGATTTCCGAAGGCTTTCATTGCGATGTATTACATAAAATTCCTCCTAGTATAGAATCACTTTTTAATGATGTGGCAGTTTAAACCTACCTTAAAAAATGGGGGGGGGGCGGGTGGATAAATTAACTGTATCATCAAAATCAATACCTCAAACTTACTCTAAAGGATTTTTTTATACAAATCACAAACCGTCGATAACCTCTTGAATCCCGAGTAATTAGACACGATATCGCGACCTCAAGAGTCAAAACAAGCTGATGATAGATTTTTATGTCGAGACAACTTCTATAATGCTCGACTCATGATGGATTCCGAATATTTATGAAAAAATAATAGGGTAAGTTTAGTTTTTTGTCTGTCTGTTTGTTCCAGCTAATCTCCGAAAAGGCTGGACCGATTTTGATGAAATTTGTTATAGGGATACTTTGAATCTTGGGAGAAGGTCAAGGGTTACTTTTTATCGACATACCACACGGGCGAAACCGTGGACAGAAGCTAGTTATTTGTAAAAGAGTAACCGTGGCGTTTCTGGCCGGGTCTTTTCCATTGGACACGACCAATTGGAACCGTGCACCTAAGTTCTGACCAGCCATAATCATGGGCACGTAGGTTTATATGAAATAAAATATTTGATTTTTACATTGGTTAACCAACCTCCCATAATCTAAACTAATATTATAGACATAGCCCTCATCCTAAGATTATGAGGTATATAATTTGCTCCTGCTCTTTGGGATATCATTTTAATCGAAATAATAAATCAAACGCAGTCTAATAATTGGCAGTTTATATTTATTTACATAACAATAATCACATTTGGGATGAAAAGTGAAGGAACTTAAATGTTGTAATAATTTGAACCTGTTTCATAAGATGGGTAATGCGCAATAAAATACGTTTACTAAATTAAAGTTTACTTTTGTGAAATACAGCTGACAGTTACAAACTAACCTTTACGCCTGACTAAATCTAGTTCCCACCAAAAGATTTACTTACCGATTTGATGAACCAAAATGGTAGTTCGGCTAGGATGTTTGGTTGAATTGTTGCCGAATCAAACCTTGCTTTACTCAAGCATTACACGAAATATGAAACTCACATACTAATGTGGAGTACTGCACTCATATGTAATTTTCTTCAACAACACAATCTTATGATTCAGTTCAAGGTACACTAAAGCCCCATTTACACGATACAAGTTTCTTTCCCATCAATAAAATTGAAGCAACAAATGACATGCGTCTAACACTGTTTATTCGGTGCAACTTTAATGTTGCTTCAACGTAATATGATATACCACAGGCAATTAAATCGCACCATGTAATTCAGGTTTAACATTCTACTGAGTTTAAGGCAATTTAGCAAGAGAGTATACTGCATTCATCCCTTTCCAAACGTATGTCTGCTGTACTTCACGTTCCACAGAAAACATCTATAAACACGCTCTTGATCCCCGATAGCTATAAACTAAAAGAATATTCAGTACCACTCCCGCGCATATCACATGAAGCACGGCACAAACTATTCGTGCACAATCAACAATAATTAGTGATATCACTTCAACACTTTTCTAGAAAACACAAAATACACGCTCGATGTAGGAAGACAAACAAATGTTGAGTTGATCTTCATAGCGGCTTTAAATACTTTTTTTTGTTTTTTTGAAAAGCTCTGCTTAAAATTGGAAGATGCTAATGAGTTCTTGTGCGAGTATTCTTGAGCCGCAGAAAACTTAAAAATGAGACTCACAAAGTAATTAAGAACTGCGACAACAATCTGATACCTTTGTTAGTCTTCCTAATTGCATAACCCCGTAGCCTTACAACACAGTCCAACACGTCACGAAGAATTTAAAACTATACTAAACTGTACACAATAATAATTACGTCTATGTGCAATAATAAACTCATGTTATACAATTTCAATAATAATAATTATATTTTTACCGCCTTATTCATAATAAAGCCATTCGCTTCATAAACCTATTTTAGCTATCGAACGGTTTTGTCCCTTTCTGTCAAGTTAAATGAAGTTTGACAGAAAGGGACAAAACAGTTCTATAGATAAAATAGGTTTATGAAGCGAATGGCTTTATTATGAATAAGACGGTTAGAATATTACATATAGAGCATTTAGGTGACAATTATAATAATATGACAAGATCGAAATATAAAGGAACGTTCAACGTTTGGCAAATATAATATTATCAAGATGGAAGCAAACAATATCTATAGAAAACATCGCGAGCGCGATTTAGTTACTTCTATACATAATTTAGTAGATAGAAACCTCCCAGTAGCGCCATCTATAGTTAACCATTATTACTATAACTTATTTAATCAGATAGAGCTGGCATTAAACTTTAGCGCCATGTCTAAATTAAATTACTAGAGAATAAAATACTTTCGTCTAAAACTTGTTAGAACAGCTGTCCATGATAATGATCACCGGTCGCCAACGAATAGAAACCTCAATAAAATGCACTGATATAAAAAATTATAATATAGACGCTTCCAGTCCTTGGTGAACGAAGTTTATTCATCTTACAAAGCTGATTAAGTATGTAATTAGATCTGGACGCCTTGTGTGACTTATCAATGATGGATGGCTCCATACACAACCTTGATGATGATTGCTTGTTGTACTAAGCGGCGTGACAGCAAACATTACTCACATTTGTGTAAATCCTTTCATAAATTTTACGTTTTCGTAATAATCGATTGTGTTATTATTACAAGCCATTTCTCAGTGCAGTAATGTCCAGTATTAGCCCGCAATGTTCTGGAAGCAATTCCCCAGACCTACGTAGGTGTTACGAAGTCTAAGCACTAGCTTCAGATTTGACTGAAACGTGCTGAAAGTTGTTATCCGTAATGTGTGTCAACGAGCTCTATCGAATCACAAAATATGGGTGGGTCAGCAAATATAAATAACCCCTTGGATATAGTAAAACCTGTATAGTATTTCCTCAACCCATTAACAACCAATTATTATCAGTTTGTGAGACACACGACGAGTTTTTTCTTTGCCTTCGCGCTTCTTGTTCTCAAAAGTAAAAAAAAACTAAGAAAGGCTAACCTCATCACCATTAATTAGAGTGATGAGGTCAATAGTTGGAAAGATGAAGTAAACCGGGAGACTGAAATCAAAAGCTTGAATTAATAACCCTTCGATTTCAGTCTCCCATAATATCCTCAAAAGCATAATCAGAGGCGTATCGTGTACTATGCATCGTGTTTCTACCAAATAAATAAAGTTGACTTTCAAGTTTCGAATTGTTTGTGAAACAGAAAACTATCGGTTTCTATAACTTTACCCAGATCAATCATCACCTGTGACGACCGCACATGCCCTGTTTGTAACCTTATCATACCCGTTGATAAAATAAGACCAGTTACATTAATCCCATTCGTTTTTGGAGGCTTTTCGTTTCCTATTGACCCTATTTTAGGTCCTAGTAACTGGTGCATCTTGCATCTAGCACAGGTATGGACAGGGCGTATGCTAGCACTCGGTGGTCTTTTTGAGGCTTTTCTTTACGTTTCTTAATGAATTTGAGCCTATTTTAAGTCCTAGTAGCTGGTTTAACTGCCTTGTTTCTAGCACAGGTTTAGGCAGGGCCTATGCTATCGTTTAGCAGCTTGCTTGAGCGCGATGAGCTCGTCCAGCTGTGCCTTGTACAGCTGCGTGACGTCCTGCAGGTCCAGCCGCAACTCGGCCATCTGCTCCTCTTTCTCGCCATACATTTGAAGGAGGGCGTCGTATTGCTCTTGTACTGTCTGAAAATTGATGATAAGATTTTTATCATGAATATGCATATAATGTATTCGTTAAAAGAACTTGCTTGTACGAGATTTTGATCGTAAAGAAACTAATAATGCATGTGAGTAATAGTTGAGGATGTTTATTTCTGTATATCTTTAATGACACGTTTACAAGCAATGTTGTACTAACGTGGTACAGGTCAAGCCTGTTATACTATAGTCCAATTATGTTTGTAATAATTTCTCAAACAGGATTTGGTTTGCCTGTGACGTCATCCTGCGCATGCGCATGATAGTTACAATTTCAGTGTACGGAACGAATATTTGTAAATTTTTCAAGAAAATAAAATCTTTGTTGAGATATTATTAAGAGACATTGGAGTGTTAGAATGTCCCTCATATACTGACAGATTAGCTGAGATGACATTTTTTTTTATAAAACTGGATGTGCCATATTGAAGACAGGGTACTGTATTACTTGATAACCAAAGAAGGAGATTAGGGAATGTTTGACGGTACCAGCATCCGCCTTTTTGCCAATTTTGGAAGGGAGAAGTAGAGTAAAATGGCCCGAGGAGTCAATCATAGTTTTTTAGGAGAAAACGAAAATTGCATTTTTAGTTGGGTTCAAAATCGTCGTAAGGCACCTGCATGTCGTCCAGCGCGGCCTGCAGGCGCGCCAGCTGCTGCACGAGCGCCGCGCGCCCGGCCAGCGCGGCGTCGCGCTGCAGCGCCAGCGCGCGCAGCTCGCCCGCGCGCCGCGTGAGCTGCGCGAGGGTGTCCTCCACGCACAGGGCGGACGACGCGCTGGGGGTCGCGCGCCCCTCTTCCTGCAACAGGTGAATGAGCACGCTGAGGACACGGCACATGAGAGGTAGGAAAAGAATGCTCGTTGCATCAGAAATGTTACTTATTTATCTTTCTTTTTCATATTCTTACCTTTTACTCTTTTTTATTGATATTATTCAAATGTGTTCAAATAGTGTAATTGACTTCGCGCTCTACTTCAAACGAATAAATAAATCTTTTTTCAAACCAAGTACTCTACATTGTTCTCCAGTCTGCTCCCAATAAGTTTGTTGTCTTATCAATCAACCTTAATGTTAGTATTCACTTAATTTCCAGCAACATGATCACTCAAAACATTCACAGCGTGGGAACAGTCAGCAATAAAAGTCGATTGACACTCTTAGTTTTACATGAACTTTTCATCAAACATTCATTCACTGACAATTACTACACAACCTCAACCGCTGAGTCTACAGACATACAATTTTGCACTTATTTAACGAAAACAAGCACTAGGGAAGGGTTTTCGAAAATTCATCCCCTAAATAACGTCGTTTTGGGTAAGTGAAAGTTTGTATGGAAGTTTGTTATTTTTGCTGATTGGTAATTCCCATTCAACGAACGGCTCATCATCAATAAATAAGTAAGCACGCTAGGTGTACGTACAAAGTGCCACAGCGACGCGGACAGCGAGTCGGAGCCCAGCGACTGCGACGGAGACACGTCGCCACGCCCCGATACCTGCTCCTGGAAACACGATCAAAATCAAAATATTTTGTTTCACATGGGTACTTATGAAACGTCAGAAGCTAAGTGCACGGTTCCAATTGGTTGTTTTCTATGAAGAAGAGGCGGCAAGACACTCCACGGTTACTCTTTTAAAAATAGGGGAACTAGCAATATTCTATACGAATAACATACAGCCTCTAATTATTGTTACTAAAGTTGAGCTTAAACTAATGTAAATGCGGTTCTCGTAAAAGCGAAACTAATAATTAACGTTGATGATCTTTTAGAAAAATATTTTTTACAAACAACTCTTCAGTAAGTCGCAATTGTAATCTTGAAAATTATGTGTAACATCATTAGTTGCTAATAAATACCTGTAATATAACATTCCTCTTTTTCTCGGTGTCGAGCGCGCTCTTCTCGGCACTCAACTGTTGCTCAACATCGCTCAGTCGCTGCTGCAGCTCTATCACACAACTCTCATGCTCAACTCGGAGTGTCTCTAGTTCTTGAGTTTTACTGTAAAGTGGGGAAATACTTGTTAAGGGGCCAGTTGACAATATCTATGATAGTTTCGATCTACAGGATGAATTACAAATAGAACATCATTTATATGAAATGATCTGCCAGGCGAACATCAACCACTGCGTCGCTGCTCAGGATCTGTTGCTCCAGAGCATGGCGCAGTGGTCGATTAACATCGCCGTGGTCGCTGAGCCGTACTTTGTCCCGCCCAGGGATGACTGGGTGGAGGACCTGAGCGGCTCAGTGTTTCATCGGCCGCCGCCGGTACCCCGTCGCTCGAGGCAGTCCAGAGGGGACGGGGTTGCGTAGCAGCACGGTTCGGGGAGATTGTTGTCGTAGGGGTATACTTCTCCCCGAACAGAACTCTCGCCGAGTTCCACAACTCCCTTGCGGAGTTGAGAGTCGTCGTCGTCGGGTACCATTCCCTCCCCGTGCTCGTGCTCGGGGACTTCAATGCCAAGAACACGGCATGGGGTTCCCGGTATACGGACACGCGGGGCAGGATGGTGGAGGACTGGGCTCTGGAGACAGGCCTGGTCGTCCTAAACCGGGGTTCTGTCCCCACGTGTGTGCGGATGCGGGGTGAGTCAGTGGTGGACATCTCGTTCGCCAGCCCCGCTCTGTCGCCGCGTGTCATTGACTGGCGCGTCATGGAGGGGGTGGAGACGCACTCCGACCACCGGTACATCCGGTTTGACGTCTCCACCCAGACCTCGAGCGCGCTGGTCCGACAGGCCCCGAGTGGTCCGCGGTGGGCGCTGAAGCGGCTGGACCGGGAGCTGGGTGTCATCACCGGACAGGCCTGCTGATATTAACGACGAGGCGGAGTGGTTCCGGGAGGCCATGTCCGAAATATGTGACGTGGCAATGCCCCGTGTCCAGCCTGGACGCGCCTGGCGCCAGGTGTACTGGTGGTCGCCGGAGTTAACAACTCTACGCGAGGCGTGCGTTGCTGCGCGACGCCTGTACACCAGGCACCGCAGGCTCCGTATCCGCCCTCCGGATACGGAAGCCATTCAGGCGGAGCTGTACGAGGGTTACAGAGCGGCGAAGACCGCCCTCCGAGCGGAGATACTGCGGGCCGGGGCACTGGCCCGTGAGGAGTCACTGGGGACTCTGAACAGGGACCCGTGGGGACGCCCATACAAAATGGTGCGGGAGAAACTTCGCCCATGGGCTCCCCCCCTGACGCAGAGTCTCCGGCCTCAGCTTGTAGAGGGCGTGGTGAGCGCTCTGTTCCCTTCGCGAGGGGAGCATACTCCTCCGCCCATGGCTCCGCCTCCTGCGGTGCCAACTGTGGACCACGTAACCGACGACGACGACGATGCTCCTGAGGTGACCGAGGTAGAGTTGAGAGTGGCGGTACGTAGGCTGAGTGCCAAAAATACCGCCCCAGGACCCGACGGGCTATCTGGAAAAGCCTGGGTCCTGGCCTTGGAGGCTCTCGGGCCTCGACTTAGAGGGCTCCTAAGCGTATGCTTGGAGGGGGGCCAGTTTCCAATTCGTTGGAAGACGGGGAAACTGGTCCTCATTAAGAAGACGGGGCGCCCTGCGGACTCTCCGTCCGCTTACCGGCCCATCGTGCTGCTCGACGAGGTGGGCAAACTCTTTGAAAGAGTCATTGCAGACCGCCTCGTCGGGCGGCTGGTGCGGGTGGGACCGGATTTGGCGGACAGCCAGTTTGGTTTCCGCAGGGGGAGCTCTACGGTGGACGCCATCATGCTCGTGCGAGCCCTCACGACGGGGGATGCTGTGGCCCGGGGTGGGGTCGTCTTGGCGGTGTCTCTAGACATCGCCAATGCCTTCAATACCCTGCCCTGGAGTTGCATCAGGGAGGCACTCTGGTATCACCGGATGCCGACCTACCTCCGTCGCATAGTCGAGGCCTATCTGACGGACAGGGCCGTCATCTACCCCGGTCACCAGGGAGAATGGAACCGGCGAGAGATGTCGTGCGGTGTCCCACAGGGATCGGTCCTGGGGCCGCATCTGTGGGACATCGGGTACGACTGGGTGCTGCGCGCCGACCTCCCTAGCGGCGTCAGCGTCGTTTGTTACGCTGACGACACGCTGGTTCTGGCGCAGGGGACGTCGCACCAGGCGGCGGCCGAATTAATGACACGCGGGGTTGCGACAGTCATTGAGAGGATCCGGCAATTGGGACTCGAGGTGGCCCTGCACAAGTCCGAGGCCATGTCCAAACGCCTCCTGCCGGAGGCTCTACGCGGGGGTCGTGCGGTCGATGTCCCTTTACGGGGCACCGGTGTGGGCGCGTTCATTGAGGCTCCGACCAGCACGCCGGTTGAATGCGTCCCAAAGGGTCATGGCCATCCGGCTGGTCCGAGGATACCGCACGGTCTCCTGCGAGGCGGCGAGCCTCCTTGCCGGATTGCCGCCATGGGATCTGGAGGCAAAAGTCCTCGCGCACATTTGGGAGTGGCACGAGGAGGCGAAACGCCGGGGCGTTACTCCGCTGCCTCGAGAAATCGCGGCACAGCGGACAGAGCTCCGGCGGGATCTCATGGCGGCATGGAGAGTGCGACTGTCGCAACCCAGCGCTGGGCACGCCACAATTGCGGCGGTAAGTCCCCTCTTTGAGGAGTGGCTTGAGAGGCGCCACGGCGTCCTCACCTTCCGCCTGATGCAGGTCCTCACCGGACATGGCTGTTTCGGGAGGTTCCTGTTTCGGATAAGGCGGGAGGAAACGCCCGGGTGTTGGCATTGTGTGGATCGACCGGAGGACACGGTGGAGCATACGGTGGAGGTCTGCCCAGCTTGGGTGGAGCACCGCCGTGTCCTCGTGGCGGCGATCGGCGGCGGCGATCTCTCGCGTCCGGCCCTGGTACAGGCCATGGTACGGAGCGAGAGGGAATGGGAAGCCGTCACCTCCTTCTGTGAAGCAGTAATGCTCGCGAAGGAGGAGGCGGAGCGCGTGAGGGTGCGGCAATCGTTGCGCCCTCACGCCCCTAGTCGCCGCAGGAGGAGACACCCTGGGCGTCGGGAGTCAATTGCCGACTCCCGGCCACCGTAGGCGCGGGCTTGCGGACGGCGAGCAAAGGGCAGCTCGCCGTCCGGTAAGGACCAGGCCCGGGTCGACGGCGCGTCGTGTTCCACGCGCGCCTCAAAGAGATGTCAGCATCATTGAAGGGGTCCGATAGGGCCGATGCCTGCCGGGGTCGCGGATTGTTCGAAAGAGTTACCGTGGCCCTGGCGCACAGGCCACTGAAGGAACACGGGTGGGTTTTAGTCAGTAAGAGTCTGGCACGCCCTTCCGCTCCGCCCAGAGCGGGAGAGGTCATATGATGAAAAAAAAAAAAAAAACAAAGCCCGGGAGGTGATGAAACGGCTATCAGCGAAGGGTTTATGTATCGCGAGCGAGCTTCTAGCTAAGACGTAGGAAACATCGACTATTTCTAGAAAATGCATGAAAGTTGGACAGCGCTTTTCACTTGGCTGGTTCTGAAGATTCGATCAAGTAACCAAATATGTTGTAGCCACAAATGTTTTAACGGATATTCATTTTGCTTCGCCACTTCCTTGATAGAGAAACGTTGGACCTATTGCAGCATTGTCTCTAGACTGACAAAACATTTGCGATGTCTCTAATACTGCAGATGTCCACAGATGTTGCTAACCACTTCAACCAATTCAGGTGGGTCGCGTCGGCTTGTAGGCCTGGCCAAGTGGCCACACAATACTATCTAAACAAAACTTGTTTTCAACTTTTTGGTTGCAATCGGGTTTTTTTATTTTTTCCCATCGCCCGACTGAGACGAGTTGATGGACATCTTATGTATTAAAATCTATCTAGCCAGTTTATATCCTATCCTTTCAAGAATTCTACATACATAGATACGAGTGAAAAACGAGACTGTCTTTGATCTCGCGCCGTACCGTAAAAAGAAATTGTGAGCTTTACTTACATCGCCAGTTCACCTTCTAGCCGCTGCACATCCACCAGCTGCTCCTCGGCGCGGCGCGCGCGCGCCTGCAGCTCGGCGCCGCGCGCCTGCAGCTGCGCGCGCAGCTCGCCCAGCTGCAGCTGCAGGCGCGCGCTCTCCTCGCGGGACACGCGCTCGCGCTCCACCGCGGACGCTAGCGAGCGTTCTACTTCGGCTGCGGACAGATTTCTTGTTAATAGACAGGATTTTAATAAATAGAGTGATAAGAGTGACAGGTGAGAAAATATGGGATGTACAGGCAGGATTTAGAGAGGGATTGGGATGTATGGATCAGATCTTCTCCCTAAGGTGCATAGCCGAAAAACATCTGGCAAAACACAAGAAAGTCTACTGTGCTTTCGTTTACTTGAAGAAGGCCTATGACAGTGTGTGGAGGGAAGAACTGTGGTCGAAACTATCCTTGTACGGTGTGGACTGGCGCTTAGTACGGGCACTGAAATCTTTATACAAGGATTCCAGTGCTTGTGTTAGGATAAATGGGGCATACACGAACTGGTTCTGCATCTCGAGGGGTGTTAGACAGGGTTGTGTAGCGTCACCATGGCTGTTCAACTTGTACATGGATAGTTGCACAGATTTGAAAGAGGGTGAGTATGAATTGACGATGAATGAGTTGCCTGTCAAATGCCTTCTCTACGCAGATGATCAAGTTCTACTTGCATCGTCAGCGGAAGGGTTGCAAGACATGGTGACTGTGATGGATGAATCATATAAAATGAAAGGCATGAATATAAATGTGAATAAGACGAAGGTCATGGTGTTTGAAAGAGTAGAAGATGTATCGGTATGTGATGTAAAATTAAATGATAAGAGTGTGGAGCAAGTAAGTGAGTTCGTATATTTGGGGAGTCTATTTACAAGGGATGAAAAGATTGATGGAGATGTGGAAAGAAGGGTAAATGCGGGAAATAAAGTGAATGGTGCTACACATGCAATTATGACCAACCAATTTATGTCCAAAAAAGCACGACTGGCTGTTCACAATGGTGTGCTGGTGCCTACGTTTATGTATGGAAGTGAGTGTTGGGTGTGACAAAAGAAGCATGAAAGTAGAATAAATGCTGTGGAAATGCGTTCCTTGCGAAGCATGTCTGGTGTGACTATGAATGATAGACTGAAGAATGACGTGATAAGGCAACGGTGCGGTTTAAAAGAAGATGTAGTGACAGAAATTGAAAAGAGTATGTTAAGATGGTTTGGTCATGTTGAGAGGATGAATGAAGGGCGACTAACAAAAGGTATTTACAAGGCAGATGTGAGTGGAAACGCCGGGAGGGGACGCCCTAGGAAGACATATAGTAACCTAATTGGTGATGTTCCTCAGAAAGGTCAGGTGCGTAGTACTCACAACCGGCGTGCGTGTATGACCAGATGTATGAACGTATACGAGGCACAAGGAGTATGTAAGGATCGTAGCAGGTGGCGTTCTGTAGTTTCTGCCTACCCTCATGAGAAGAAGGCGTGAGTTTATGTATGTATGTATGTATGTATGTATGTATGGAGACAGGATTATATTCAACAAAAAATGGCAGAAATATACATCATAATACTCGAATTATGCAAAAAAATCGCCAAAATATGCAACATATTTTTTTTATATACAGGGTGGATTTTTGAGATGGGGCAGCAAGGGCAGCTACCTCAACCGTTGTAGCTACAGGAAAACGGTCTGAGGAGAGATTCCTTAACTTTTTGAGAAATTTTGAATAGCATTCACAGATTTTGAAACAAATGCACAGTCAGTAGGAAAATGGGCAATTTTCACAAAAACTTTTTTATATGCCAATCGTACATGTTTCATATAAGGATAAAAACCTCTATTGGACCAACTGAGGTACTAGAAAAGTCAGAAATCGCAAAAAAACTTTTCCCATACATTTCCTAGGAAATGAGACGAGTTTCTTGCGATTTTATTTTTAGTCAATAGTCAAAACTAAACGACATATGACATTCATAGTTATGACAGGACAACGTCTGTCGGGTCAGCCTGTACTAAATAAAATCATGTTTGTTTGTTTGTTTTGTGTTTATTGAGAGCAATAAGGTACAGCAGCAGGTAAATAACATGGGCAAAAAAAAGTTTTTTTTTATTATTAGCTTAGGTAATTAAACTAAAATAAATGACTTAACTTACTACATTTCAACAGATGTTATCATTCATTATATTTTATTTATTTATTTTAACCTTGTTTTCAGCATCAGCTCCCTCCCAAACCATGAAAGTGAAACCCGCGAATATTAGCCTTTTTCTGTACTCACCCAGTTGTACTGCCCTCTGCCGGAGAGCGTGCGCGTGCGCCTGGTCGCGCTCGATGGCCGCGCGCTGCAGCTGCGCCAGCTGCGCCAGCACGCTGGCCGCTCCGCTGTCCCCGGCCGCACCGGCGCTTTCACTGCTCTCTAAAGCAGAGCAAGCTTCACGAGCTTCATAGAGCTCACGACGTAGAGCTTCCTCGCGAGCTACCCATTTTTTTTCCTCTGAAAAATGCCAACAGCATGTTTTTAAGCCACAAGTGAGGGTAGGCGTGATGACAGAAGAAATTAGGCGGTGACCAAGTGGCGACCAAAAACTGGGTCCACATTCCACTTATTTAGAAAGATTTCAGTGGTTTATCAATTGTGTCTTCCGACACATTTTGTGTGACCAACCTGTCAAAAACACTCAATCGAGAGACCCCTGCAGCAACGTTTGAAGATTAATTGGAATGTAAGCCCTGGATGTAGGACTGTTGGTCTCCCAGCACGCGGCGACGAGATGAGATGACATCATTTTTGTCATCGCGGGTAAAACCTGGATGTACCAGAACCGAGAAGATCAGCACTAGCAAAGAGAGGCGTGTGCCCAGCTGTGGGCGAGGTCGGGCTGCGGGTGATGATGATGAAATAAATACATTTTCTTTATTTCTATCCTTTATTGCTTACCATTGACCATCTCAACCCTTAGCTGCTGCAGTTCCGCCCTCAACCTCTGCACCTCCTCATCCGCCCGCCTCTGGTTGTCCTGCGCCTGCTCATGGTTGGCACTCCGCCGCGCCAGGTCAGCGCTAGTTCGTTGAAGGTCGGTCAGTTCCCGACGAGCCCCTTCTAAGGAAGCACGGCTGCCTTCGAGTTTATGTGTCGTATCGTCTAACTGGCTTTTTATCTGTTAAAATTATAAAAAATATTTTTAAGAGCGCGGTCACTGTCGGGTCGCACAGAAAAGAAAGGCGCGCGATGACACAACGCTGGAAATTTATTGCAAAATATGAAGCAATTATGGATTTACAAAAAATCTATTCATTGGACTAAAAAATTAAAACACTATTACGTTAGTATGTTACTTGTAGAATAATCTGACAAAAAATCTGAATGTTTGCATGTATATTAGTATGGATTTTAATCGTTTTTTTTTTTTTTTAGATTTATCTTCGTGATTTTTTTCTATCATATCAAGTTAATTGTATTATGTTTTCAACACACTATCTTAGTAGCATATATCCAGAAGAATATCATATATTTTTCTGATTTTGGTTACTGCAGTGGATCATGTATTTTTAAGCATTGTAAATTTACGTTTACGTCATGTAGTCCCCTTAACATACACATATACATGTCACTCACGCCTTTTTCCCATGGGGTAGGCAGAAACTACAGAACGCCACATGCTACGATCCTTACATACTCCTTTTGCTTCGTTTAAGTTCACACATCCTGTTCATACACACACGCTGGTTACGAGTACTACGCACCTGACCTTCCTAAAGAACATCACCAGTAAGGTCACTATTTATGTCTTTCTTGGTCGAATACCTTTTGTTAGTCGCCTTTCATTCATCCTCGCTACATGACGAAACCATCTAAGCATATTTGTATCACTACATTTTCTTTTAAACCGCAACGTCGCCTTATTATATCGTTCATAGTAAACAGCCATACATATACTTCGAGACTTTAATTATGTAAAATTATGCAATTTCTGTACTATTATTGTTTTTGTCTTGTAAATAATATTTTTTTAATGATGTATCTATTGTTTAACAATGTGCACTTGGCTTGAATGTTAGCTCGTGTAAGTAGGTTGAACAGTGTAGATAGACCAATAAATAAATAATCATTACAGACACAATAAAAATTCCTTAGTTTCTTGCAAAGGAATTCTTACTGTGTATACAAAAACTTAAACATTTTGGCAAAAACATCAGGTATTACTACCACTAGTACTCAATATTAGGATTCAGTACCGAGAGGGGGCCAACGGAACTCTATTACTAAGACTTTGCTGTCAGTCCTTTCGTCTGTCTGTCAGCGGGCTGTATCTCATGAACCGTAATACTCAATACTAATAATAGGTCGACAGCTGAAATTTTCACAGGGTGTGTATTTCTATTGTCGCTATAACATATTATCGGCGTTTTTGCCTTGTGGTACGGAAACCTTCGTGTGCGAGTCCGACTCGCACTTGATCAGTTTTTCTAAGGATAAATAGCAATAAAAAAACATAAAATAAAATGATGATTTGGATTTAATTAAAATGGCTTAGAATGGTGAAGAAGGTCAAGTAATTAAGGAATCCTTTCTATCAATTTGATCAACTCGACTATCACAGTTTAAAAGTCCAGACAAGGTCCCCAACTATATGGATGAGACAAATGCCTCATGGGGCTGGCATCAGCCTAGAGACGTATCGACTTGTTTCAATTCCTAACGGAGCAAAACTTCCACCAATGTAAACAGCAAAACATTGAATTTCGTGTGTGTGGTGCGCATGAGTATCGCGTAACACAACTGATAAGAACTCTCGGCGCGATAAGCAAAACATTAAATAAACACATCTAACTACAATGGACATTTTACAACTTTTCACTGATTATCTCCATACAACTGAATCATTTCTGCACTTAATTATCTTGGCACACAATGGCAAAGACGAAATTAACTTCAATTTATCAACTAACCCGTTTTTGTAATTACAGAATAAAAGAAACACATACATACACATATTCTGTGAAAGGCGAAATTCACTTCAATTTTCTAACATACAAACGCGTTGGAAAGCTCATAATAAAATTAAAATAAATAAAGCTTAGTAGAATTTTACCTTAGTTGGAATATAGTTCGAAAACAATAATTTAAAATTTCAATTTCAAACATGTGACAACTCGTTTTGTAATGAGATTGCTTGAGTTTAGGTATGACAAAATAACGTACGAACTAAGTACTTTATTGTTGTTTTGTCACAAAACAAAAATAAAGTACTTAGTTCTGGATCCAAATTATTATACACGATAAATTTAATAATTGATGGACATGGAAATTAGCATTCGTTCGTATTCGGAAATGCGATGATTCGCGAGGGACTTTACGAAAATAGTTGTACTGTATAAGTTTGTATGTGCTGTCCTTACCTCCATAAGTTCAGTCTCAAGTTTCTTATTAGAAGTGGTGAGCCGATACACTGCTTCAATCTGGCTAACTTCCAGCTCCTCCTTAGCGGCTATAGATCGCTTCAGTCTGTCCAGTTCTGCTGTTTGCTCGGCAATTTTATCCCTGGAAAAAATATTTAAACACTTTTAGTGACACGCCAAATATCTTTCCTGGTGAATGCTATGTCAAATGGAGACACAGTGGCGGATTTGAAGTCTTGGCCGCCCTAGGCAACCCGTCCATGTAGTAAGTACCAGCCGCCCCCTTCTCAGCACCCATCATATAGACTACATAATGAATTTACTTTATTGCCAACTTTTAACGAAATCGATTCAGAAATGTAGGCAGCCAAATTAAAATTTTCTTTGGGTTTTTGCAAATTGCAGCTCTATTTTAAGTCACAGATTGATCAAAATGCGATTCGCGATTGTAGGAATGATATTATATTTACTGAATAATAATTAACAATTTCATATGAAACGTCAAACTTTAGAAATATTTAGGTAGGTACTTTTAGTTATTTCTTGTTATCATCAGTGATTTTTGTGTCACGATTGGCCGCCCATAATATCTGGCGCTGGCCACTGTGGAGACACATAATTATTGCCAAAAACTCTTGCCTCTTCTTTTACTAGTTAGGTATTTAATTAAACCCAATTTTTATAATTTATGTTCATAAGCACAGACGCACATCTACACATTCTAGTAAAACAGCCACTCCACTATTTGTGTACTAAACATCTCTGCCTACCCCTCTATGAATACAAGTGCGAAGCTAATTTTTATCTTGCATTTACGCGGACAACTATTATTGAGCAATTCTTGGTAATTCCTATACAATATTGGTATTGCCGTAAATTGATTGGTATTGCCGATTACTCAGAGTTAACCACAATATTGCTAAGAATTACGCAACAAATTGCCTGTGTATACAATAGAATATATTATTTTTATTTGCATTAAAACATTGCAAATTAATGTCTCATTATTAAGATTATGGTTTTACATGTTTCGCCATGGACTGGTACCTATACAAATATTTAAACATGTTAAATGTGTGTGCGAGCACATCTTTACAAACATTTGTGGCTGCCTCACCTCAAGCCCTTAATGACCTGATCATTGTCCTTGTCTTTGCTCCTCAACTTCTTGATGATGTTGGACTGCTGCAGCTGCTGTCGAGCCAGCTTCTCGCCTTCCTCTTGCAGCTGGGCGATTACCTCGTCCTTCTCTTTGAGAGCGTTCTCTAATTCTGAAGAGTTCTTCCGTGAAGAAGACTCGGATTTGAAGGTGTCTAGTTGTTTTCTTAGCTGATCCTATGAGGTAGGAAACATTTTCTTAAGTCACTGAAATTTGGTTCAGTATAGTCAGTCAAACAAAAAGTCTTAGAATAATTTTAGTGGAAAGATAAATATTATACAATGTTTGCCTAAAGCTAAGTCTTTTGTAAACTGTAAAAGTTTTGTTTGTAAACAATAAATTACTTAATATACTCTTTGATTTGATTACTTGTTTTATATAGTAACAAGATATCAAGAATAAGTAATCCACATGGATTTAAAAGATTTACATATTTTATTAAATCTTTATAACTCAATATTGTAAATCTTGAAGCTTTTTATCAAAGTAATAATTATCAATGTAAATTAAATCAAATCATTTAATTAGCAAAGCACACATATTTTTAAAGTGTTATTAATTTTTAACAAAGAATAACATCTAAACGAGGGTTATTTTAAACGTTTCAATAGGTACTAGAACATCATTAATGTACCTTTTCTCTGATCGCCTGCTGAAACTTCTTCTCTAGTGCCGACATCCTCTGTGTGTAATCTTCTGTGATGGTGTTAATATCGCTGCCCTCGTGCTTGGACATCAATGACTCAACCTGACTCTTCAAGTCCGCATTATTCTCTGCCAGGTCTGAATTACTTCTGCTCATTTCCAACAGTCTGTTCTCTCTTGCTTCCAAAAGCTCTGCCATCTCACACAACCGTCTCATCAACCTCTCATTCTCTGAACCTTGACTCTCATCACTTGTGTTACTCTGCACTGATGCTTCTGATAACTCCCGGTTGTGCCCCCTTATCTTTGTTGCTAGAGACTTCCCCAATACCAAGTCCACTAGGTTAGGTGATGTTGTACCATCAAACTTTGACTGCTTAAAAGCATACTTAGCAGGACTGTTTCTAAACCCATGACCATCTCCATTAGGACTAGGAATTATTTCAATATCTGAAGAAGTAGCTGTTTCTAAGTCATCCCCAGATGTGTGACCAGAGGTCCGGTCTGACCCTATCTTGACTAAGTCACTTTTACTATCAGAACTTATCGGAGATGTCCTTTCTTTAACACTGCCATCTTTCTGTGAAGAGCTACTACTAGATGCATTACATTGCTGCTTTTCAACATTGACAAAAGCAGAACTTTCAGATCTCAGCATGTCATTAGAAACATTGACATTGTAGAATGATGATGAGTCACTCAATTTATCAATAAGAACATCTTCTTGTTCCTTCTTCTGTTCTTCTGCAGTTATGTCTAGGTTAATACTGTCATTGTCAGCATTTAGAGTCCTGTCGGACCAAGAGCCATCATTTGAAGAGTTCTCACTCATTTGCATCCTCTGTGGCAGGATGGCTTGCTCCAAATGCATGAATTCTTTATCCATCACTTTTCTTGCTGTGTCTACTTTAACTAGCTTGGGAAAGGGGCTTACAGACTTGTCATCCGTATCCAACACAGTGGGCGCTGTACATTCTGATATGGAGTTATATGAAATAGTATCTTCATCATCATCAGCAACTAAACTGACACTGTCAGCAGTTTCTGCTTTCTCAGTCTTATCACCAATGGGAGTGGACTTGTTATCGCTGAGGTCTCCAGGGGACAGGCAGAGGGAAGATGAGGTGCTGTTTTTACCACTAGAGTAACTATCAAAACCAAGGCACTCAATAGAACTAGGACTCACCAGACTATCGGGTAATATTTCTACAGATTCTGAGTTATGCTTCTGGCCCGTACTACTGCTGTGTGATATGGAATGAACTGATGCCTCAGAGTCAGGAGTTGTCTTTAAACTCTGAGATAACACTTCTACTGAATCAGAACTATTTCTACTTGACACAAAAGACAATCTGTGTGACTTTGCTGAATCACGTCTCTCTTCAACTTTTGGGAGTTCATCTTTCAAAGATTTTGTGATTCTGTGATCTAATGCCTCACTGTCTGACATGATTAGCTGACTTTTGGAGAACAAGTCATCGTGACTGCCATATTTAGTATCAGAAAGAACATTCATAGACTTAGCTTTCGGTGGTCTCACGATTGCAGGGTCGCCTTCTTTAGGTTGCTCGAAGAATGAGCCTGCGAACGAGCCCCAAATGCTCTGCGATGTGGACTTGGACGGGCTCTCGGTGACGACAGGCTGGTCTTTGATAGGTGCATCCTGTTCACTTTCCGCGCTGACGGTCAGACCCCAGGAGGAAAAAAAATCCGAGTTGTCTTTGAGTGACGTGTTGCTGTGTCCGGGTGACGACTTGGCACTTGTCTGCGGGGTAGTCTCTTCCTCCGGCTCCTCCCCGCTCTCGTCCTGGATGTCCAGCGCTTTGTCTATAGTCTTCTGTGCTTCTTTCAGCGCGTTTTTAGCGAGGCTCGTGAAGCCTGACGTGTCGAACCAATTCATTTTGTCGGCGCATTAGACACAACACAGCACGAACTACGGCTTAATCAAACCACTCAGTAATGTATCACCCTTAAAGCAGCCTGAATAACGTGATTGTTATGAGATTATCCATGGAATTACACTTCAACATAATATCACAACAAACCAGATGACGTTTCCATTTTGTTTATATATTTTTCGAAAGAATTTTGCACTTGTCAAAGGTATTTTACTTTATTTTTAATGTTAAATGTATGTTAGCATAATTTTTTTAACTTTATGGAAATAATACTATAATTTTCAGATCGAACAAGTGCCACGAAAAGTATATGAACGACTGATTTGACGTTTGATAATCACATATAGGGACGTCGCTTGACTTTGGTGGTCATGTAAATAAAGGTCCGGTTTTTCGCCTGTTTCTTCATAGCTCCAGTGGCGCAATTGGTTAGCGCACGGTACTTATAAGACAGTGCTTCGTGTGAGTAATGCCGGGGTTGTGAGTTCGAGCCTCACCTGGAGCAATATTTTTTGTTTGTATATTTTATTGAAAATTGAACATTTTCTCGGAAATATGGATAAGGATTTCCGAGAAAATGTTGTAATTTATCACTATGTGTGATGTATATATTCGAACGATATTTTATTTTATTTTATCCAGACTCATTAGAAGCGACATCATCAGTATTTAATCTTTAGTGAAGGTTTAGTGAGTGGCTATTGTACCTATTATTGATGAATGTCTTTTTTTAGTAGATAAATCCTATCCTATCCTACTTCCTACTATCCTACTAATATTTTAGATGTGAAAGTTTGTGAGGATGGATGGATGGATGGAATTTGGACCACATAGTTTATATAAATAACCTGCAGTAACACGTAGGATACTTTTTATCCCGGTAGTACGTTCCCGTGGGATAATTTCCGACATCCACCATGCGAAGCCGCAGGCAAAAGCTAGTATGACATATATTTGACCAATTGATATTTGTAAATGTTTAATATTGAAAATGATTTTATTACCTCTACAAATAAGGGCTTATTTGTATTCTTCTATAGCCTTACATCGTTATCTTACCAAAAAATACATAAATAAAAGAAATCATTTAAGTATTTAATATAATTTATTGATTATCTTAAAATAATTATATACAATATAATAAAACTAACGGACTTTCAACAATGTACAGTCAGACATTCCATAACTAAAATTGTTGTTCAGAATCTTTATAAAAACAATTTTTAATAGAATTCTAAAGAAAATCAGAAGAAGAATTCTAAATATTATTTTTAACTGTTTATTTATAAAATTGGGGACCATAAAGTAAGTGGTTGTTTATCATAAACCCTACAAAGAACAATCTAAGTGTGATTTACATATCATCAATTCTGCTTCATAGAGAACATTTCACATGGATAACGACAGAATTCAAGAGCAGTGCTATCAAAAAAAAACAAGCAATTTCAACATTACGGACAGTGATTATAGCTCATATTTTACTTATAAATGCGGTTTGTATGCATTCAACACAAAACACAATAAAATTTTGTATTGTTTTAATGAAACTGAAATATATTTGATACAAAACACACGATAATGATTACAGATATATGTAATTGAATACAGCGTAACATACTCGTAGCATAAATACTGTGCTATAGGGATCTTTAATTTTTGATAAATATATCGAAAGTGAAGCACCGTACCGATCTATGTGTGTGTGTGTGTGTAAATAAGTGTCTTACTTGTGATTGCTTGACACTTTTTCTGGGATGTAGAATAATTTTTACACTATTTCACAACACAGGAAGGCATTATATTATTTTATTACTTGACGTGAACAGTACCTACAATGACGCCAAGGTAACGGCCGGTCGGCACCTTATGAAGTAAATGTGTGCGTGAGGTATGTTTGTAAAACGGTTTATACTTATAGTGCTTCACTTTCGATACGCGTGGCGCAGGGTCATTCTTTTTTTTCTAGTCCGTGGTTTGTGCATTATTGTTTTATTAAATGTATTGAAACACACAAGATAGCGGCCTTAGTTCAGATTTTAGCCACGCGACAAAAGATGCTTGTAACAGCTATATGAGGTATGTTTTGAATCTAAGAATAGTAAGTAAATGGAGTGTTCATTGTCATATTTCTACGACTCACCGGTTTCTTAAACTACCCTTGGAAAAAATGATGTCTGTTACTGACGTTAAAGTTAACATTAAAAAAAAGAATCTTTAGAAATTTCTAAAGATTCTAACGTAACGTAACGAACGTAACGTTACGTTACGTTTTGAACGTAATTATTAATTAATAATTACGTTAAAATATAATTAAATATGTAAGTAAACATCACGATCGACTGACAAGCAACTGACTAAAATCACATCATAGAAACACGTAATCCATATTTTTTTATTCAATACGACTAAGGACCTGCTTCACAATTTCCGGATAGGCATTAGTTACCAGATAAATTTAGTAACAGGGCCTATACTATCATTTCATCTGCTAGATAAGTTAACTGGAACTTACCCAGCGAAACAGACCATGTCTGATATAATATTTACGTTATACTATTTGTGTGGCTTAATTTGCTTGGACAAAAGTACTGACTAATACAAAGAAATAAAGTACAATCAAGGAACTCGCGACATACTCGTTATGAAAACTACATCACATAGTAGTTTAAACTATAAACACTATTATTTAGGCCTGCATACAACTGTTTATGGTCGAGACACGTAGATGAGCGAAACACGCTTCATACAGCATCTGTTTAGTTATTTAAGGGACTGCTTGCAGATTGTGCGAAATAAATTGTAACAACACAGTTTTTACGCAATATAGCAATCGTGTCACCGGTATTCTAAAGAGACTGAATATGATACTGATTATTGATGATAAAACAAGTCATTAAGGAAAACAAAACAAAGAAATTGGGATTTATTTCGCATTAACAATTTCGGGCTGAACTGGCAAGGTCAAATAGTATCAATACATATAGCTAAAGTTAAAAAAAAAAGTATCATTTCTCGATTACACTACAGCTGCATACGTATTTATGCAGCTGTTGTCCTTACTAATATTATAAATGCGAAAGTAAGTTTGTTTGTTACCTTTTCACGCCTAAACCACTGAACCGATCATCCTGAAAATTTTCATATACATTGTCAGGTGTACAGAAACGGCCATAAGGTACCTTTCATCCCGAAAAAAAGTACTGTTCCCGAGGCAAACAACAATAACATTCTTATGATAATAGATGGCGCCACGTGTCTTTCGAATCATGATTGAATCATAACCCGAATTGATTGTCAAAGTCCAAATTAACGCGTGCGAAGCCGCGGGCAAAAGCTAGTATTCTATAATGTATTATGAATCTTGTCCATAAACAAATACCGCATAAACTGAACCCAACTTCACCAATTTTAAAAATCTTCTAATCATTGTATACAGGCCTATTAAAAAGTAAAATATTTTACACAACTCCCGTATTCCCAGTAGTGGGAGGAGCAGGCTGTGTGAACATGAAGGTGGTGGCGTTCTGTAATAGCTGCTTCTTCACGAACTCGGTGGTGGCAGACTTGAGGTTCTCCTTGGCCCCGAACTTGCATTTGATATAGCCGTACAGGTTGGCGCCCGTCAGGGTTAGTGCGATGAGGACTAGCAGCTGGGGAGTACAGAATAATTTTAATTAAATTATGTTTCTTACTAGTTGCGTGGAAAAAGGAAAGGAAGCCCTGCAGTGGGACACAGGCTGATTTATCTATTTTTTTTAGTTTTTACTAAGATAGAATACACAAGAGGAGTATGTTACTGTTTCTGCTAAGTACTGATAATTCTTTAAACTTATATCGAACAGTCGTCGTAGCTGTCGAAAAAATAGTTATGTATGTAGGGATTTTAACGACTAATATCGCTAGACTACTAGTTACTAAGCTCGGGATCGTTGCAGAACATCCTTCCATAAAAATGGGTTAGTGATTAAGTGATTTCCATAAGATATTATTTCCTTAGGATGTTATTTAGCCAGTAGTGTTTAAAAATACTTGGAAATTTGTAAGTTTGAGCCCAATGATAACACTTAGTTAATCACTACAGTTCATTATTTTTTTTAATAAGTAAACCATGTCATATATTCCTTATCTGATTATGGCCCGAGGACAGTATCGGTCATATGAGTAGTTATGTGTTCACATTTTCAGAAATAATTTTAGGCTTACATTTTCTTTAGGTATTTGCTTTTTTTACTGGTTTTCCTGACAAGAAATTCGGAGTGAGTGGGAGAATACTGATCAGCTGCTCATGGGTAGGCCATGAGCAGCTGATCAGTATTCTCCCACTCACTCAGAATTTCTCGGATAAACCTCTGGAGAAAATAAACAGAGGTATTGGTTAAACGTGTCGCCATTTTGTAATTTTTTATCTCATCATAACATACCATCCATTTGAATTTAAGTCCAAACAGGCAAAAGATGAAGAATGTTGACCAGATGGCCGGGCACAGGATCAGACCCATCCAGAACAGACGGCTCTCGTTTTGGTTAACGCGATTCTGGAAACAGTATAATGATATATTACTACAAAGATACTTAGCGTACACTGTTTCTATCTAGTCAGCATTTATTAGGCTTATTTTTTTACGACAATCCGGTATATTTTTTAAACTTTTAGCAGAGAATTGGAGGCAAAAATTGGAAAAGGCGCGTGACTCCAGCGAGCCATCTACTCCGTATTCGTGCTTAGTTCCCCACAAGCAGAGTGGACTACACAATGCCTTTGTTTTCAGTGCGGCAGCTAGACCGTTGGGGTGCCTTTCCAGTTTCTCCTGGTATATTTGTGAGCTTGTCCATGAGTCCATGACGGTATCCATTGGTAACTCCTTCTGTATTTCAGCGTTCGTTGTCTCGTATTTGGCTTAGGAAGATATTTTTTAGATATATGATAAAAAATTTGGTTAGTCTATACTATAGTAACGTTGTAAAAGCAACCATAACACTCACATTTACCTGTTTTGTCTCAAACACCCAGTGTGACTTGCCGTCATCGTCCACATAGTTCCACCATCGCAACCCAACTAGAAGACGACCTGGAAAAAATATCATAAATACAAAAACACTTGTAAAATTCATCCATCAACAATTTAGTAATATGAAATCTGCTAATAAGACACAACATGACATAGTATTTAATGTTTGAAACTGAACGAGGCATTTATATTCTATACTAGCTGCTGTCCGCGGCTTCGCCTGCGTGGACGTCGGAAATTATCCTACAGGAACATGCTACCGGGATAGCCTATGTTACTCCTTATAACAGCAGCTATCTGCCAGTGAAAGTCCCGTCAAAATCGGTCCAGCCGTTTCGGAGATTAGCCGGAACAAACAGACAGACACACAAAAATTGTAAAAAAATATATTTTGTTTTATGTACCGTGTATACATCCTAGCATGCATGCTAGCTAGCATGTCCTAGTAAAAAGCGGTTCTTTTAATATTACAAATAGACACTACAATTTTATTTATCTGTATAGATGTATAGATTATGAGAATAAAGTTGATTGATTAATATTTTGTCATCAGATACAGTAAATAACACATTTGTTTTGGGTACATTCCCCAATAACATGTTTTATCATTTTTTACTTTTAATTTAATTTTGGCAATATACACAGAGGTAATACTTTTCGCTTGAACATTATTTCTCCATTTCTTACTAGTCTGTGTCATCTACAACTACTAGCAGTATGGGTTACCTACTTGCTTTGACTGGCAGACTGCATAACTGAAATGTATCTTTCTGCTATATTATAAATTTATAACAGTAGGTATAGCCATTAATTACTTAATGTAGACCAAACCTTACCTCAATAATATATAACCTGTTAACTTTTTTCCCAATTAATGCATAGTGTTTATGGTGTTGGTCTACATAGATATGTACACCAACACCATAAACATTACTTAAGAAAAATATTAAATTCACTGACAGACAACGTACAGCCTAAGCCGCTGAGTCTGGAAGCACCAAATTTAACACACCATTTTGTTTTTGTTTTTTATATAACAAAAGTGAGCATGAAGGAAGGATTTTGAAAATTCAGCCCCTAAAGGGGTTAAATAGGTGATGGAAGTTCATAATTTTTGCCAATGAGGATCTCATCGGTACATGGCATGTTCTACATAAACTTTCAAAACAATTAATTACTCAACTGCAAAGATGGGTTATTCATTTCAATACTTACCACTAATATTCTTGACAGTCCAGAAGTCAGCAGACAGCAGTAGGATAACAAGCACAAAGCTAGCGATGAAGGAGTCGGAGAACCACCCACACAGCATATATACCACAATGGCTGAACACCGGAATACTAGGTGGAAAAACACTATGTATGGATGCCTGCAAATAGTTTGATACATGGTTATAATATGGTATTTGACTACTATATAAATTATAAATGAATTAATAGTTATTTTAAACATGTTACCAAAAAAATGATATGTGAAAATACTATAAAATCGGTAGAAAAATGGAGAAGTTACGTGCTTTCAAAATTATTCTTCTATCATTGTTACTCAAAATAATCATTGTCCTGGATGGCGAGAAGTTAATAAGGCATTCCTGTATTGTGACATCAGAAACTAAAAGTGCTGTTGTCCAGCTTAAGACTTTAAAATGCATACAACTCTGGCATCTTTTTAGATATTTAAACAATTTTGTTTTGGCTTAATATGTTCTAGGTTTCAAAAAAAAAAAACTGGTTGAATACCTAACAACAATTAAATTATTATTAAATTAAATATATAACACGTCATACGTTTTACTCTCCTAGAAGATATCAAATGTTGTAATGTAGTTACAACAGCTGGTATATTAAAGTGACACTTACACAAACTGTTTGGTGGCGTTATCCTCTTCACCGAAGGCGAGGGTGTCGTCGTCGAGCAACGGCACCTGCGGCACACCTGGCTGTAAGTAGCGCGGTAACAACACTACATCAGCTCAAGCCGTGCAAAGCAAATCAACAACGCTATCCATTAACTATCGAGCTCCAAAGTAACATCTCTCTACATAAATACTCGCAAATCAAAACAGCTAAGGACAGTAACGGGCTATGATTTAATTATAATGTCGATGATAATGGTCTTGTAAATTAGGGGAATGTTAGGAAAACTAAAATCAATCGCTGCTTCCAAACATGTTAAAGAAATGTAGTTGAAATAAGATATTTGAAGTACTTACCGTCGCCGAATTCATTCCTGGGTTATTCATCTTTGTTTAATTACTAATTAATACACTTTTTGCTATAAATATTAAGTATTCTTTAACTAAAACGGAAATAACACAATTCTTTTAATTCGTCATCGATCACTATTTCGACAATTCGACAACAAGTTTTTATTATGTGCCACTTATCAGCATTATCTGTTGTGTAAAAGAGACAACTAAATACTGTTTCCATTTGACGAAAAGAGAAAACTAAACAGCGCATGCTTTATTACAAGCAAATAACGGAATATTTGAAATACAGTTTTATTTGACACTGACAATGTGGACGAGGCAAAGCGATGACATGTCAGATTAGGGTTCCTTGGTGCAATGTATTTTTCTAAAGTTTCTTGTGGTCCCTTAGCTCATAATGTAACTGTAAATGTAGAAAATAATATTTAAAATGAAAGCCTGCAAATGGCTTCAGTTTTAATTATAATCTAAGCTATGAAACCTGAGACGTTATTTTAGTAGAAAATGACTACGCGAACATCGCAAGTTCACGCGAATGTTGTTTGTATCACTTAAGTATGAATTTTTAAACAAACGATCAAAAATGTGTCGATTGTGCCAAAGCCGTCGAGTGGGGAGACCTAATTTTTATTACAGAAAGATCATATTATTAGAAGCCTCCACGTGTTAAGTTCCAAGTTTTAAGTTGCGGAGATAAATGGTTTACGAGGAAAAACAGAAAAAAAAATCGTAGAAATACCAATATTTTGTTACTTTTGACCTCAGATCAAGTAAAAAAAGGTAGCTAACGCGCCGCCTTTGTTGTTAGTGAAGCCACAAAACTCAGCTCCTCCAAGTAAACACACGCGCTCACGCACACACGCGCATCAAACTAAGCTCTTTTTCGTTAGTATCTCATGGGGCGCCGTGCAGTAAGTTTGCTTACAAAATGCCGTCCTGTGTAATTAAATGGCGCGAAAACGATACAAAAGTGAACAAACAGTCTGAAGGAATATCGTTTCACACGTAAGTACACATAAAACTATTTTTTTTTTGTCATTCCAACATTTCCAACACAATTTTGAGGTTATTCGGAACAGATAATGTCAATGTCCCGAAATGACGTACTGGGAGAGTGTTGCTAGTAGTTCTTATTTCTATTAGCCCAAAATGTAGGTAAGTAAATTGTAGGCAGTAATAGAAAAAATAATAATTAGAGAGTGGACAGAACGTTGTTTTTTTTTTAATCACGTGATTTTATTTTACATTAATTGAAGTCAAGGTAAATATTTATTTTGTAATTTGTTTATGTTTTTGTTTAAATTCTTGAGTACTTACTTACATAATTATGTACCTTCTGTTTTACTATGAAATATTATGGTTTTAGTTTTCCAAGGAATATTTTAATAAGAGATGAATGGGTAGCTGCTATAAGACTGGGCCGAAATGAACCACAATGGCAACCATCCTCATTTAGTGTGGTTTGTTTTTAACTCATTAATTCCGAATTTTTTGTATTAAGATATTTTTTCTAATATAAAATTGTTTTACTTTTTGCTGTATTTTTTCTCCCTGCTCACACACCCACTGGACTATCTATTTATAAAGTGATAAAAACGTGTGAAAATTCAAAGAGATGTTGAATGTAGGAAATACGTTTTACATACACGTTTTACATATCTTTGATTTTTTGACGTTAAAGAATATTGTTTCCAGTAAATATAAAAATATAAACAAACAGACCGACAGATTTACTTTTGCATTCGCATAATACCTATTTGTATAATTACGTAATTTTCAGGGACTTTTTAAAAAAAAAGTGGCAACTCTTCTTTGACTCACTCATAGTTAAAAAAATGGTTACAGTTTCATATTCTACGTGCGTTATCTACCTTTTTTTACTTGATCTGAGCTTTTGACATTTTGTCTCGCCATTGAACGTTTCGTTATATTAAGGTCAACGCACCAAAATGTTTCACTTCATTTATTGATGAAATAATTATGTATTTAGAGTGATTTAGATACTTTTTATGCATATTTCATTATACAAGGTTGTAGTAAAGAATATACCCGTAATTGGTAGTATTTAGGTTTTATTTAACAAATTTCAACATATCCATTCCATGACATAATGAATCCAGCCAGATAGTTTCTTCTTTAGTTATGGCGTTCAATATAGACCACGGAGTTTATAATTTATTACCACAAAGGTGTTTGGTGCATCGTGTGCCAAATTGAAATGGTCGACTGAAGCGGTCATCTGCTAGCATTTCAGAGACCTTAACACCTCTAATGCCCTGTGTTTTTTTTTATCGACTTTTTATTGTTTTATTATAAAAAGACCCAATTTTTAAATTCAAATACAATTTAAAAAAAAAGGTATAAGGTGTAGACTTTGAATTTTAATTTTATTTAGATGTTTATTGCTCTAAAGTACTTTTAAATACAAATGACATGACATTAGTCATCTATTTTTTTTTAAATTTAATCGCAAAGGTAAAACTTTAGTTGTAAATGTTACAGCTGTTTACATGGCTACAAAAACAAAACCAAAAGCGACCGGGATCTTCCAACTCTCTCATTCATTCTCTAGTCTATTCTCTTGCTAATGATGTGCCACATGCCATAAAAATCTTTTAACAACTTTGTGAATTCGCTAGAATTGTGAATCGAGTCACATAAGGCTAATATTCAAAATTATGATTTATAAAAGTATTTTTGCTTAAATGATACCTGACAAAGCTATTAAATCTGTTATCTCACTCTTATAAGGTAAAATCTATTTCGTATTTCTATCTTTTCGTGGGATTTACTTAAACAAAAAATAAAAAATGCATTTTTAACATTTATTTCATATATTTTACAAATCCTGCTCAAATTGTTGGCGTCTGTTGCGAATGCAGGCCCGACATCTGTTTTGTATTTCGACAGTTGTTGTACGAAGTCGTATTTCTTCTGGTATTGAATGCCGTTTCTATGCGTTGGACTAGTACCTCCCTAGTTGGAACCTCCGTGGCATGTACCAGCTCTTTGGCACGTCCCCAGGCTTAAAACTTTAACGGAGTTAGGTCTTGGGAACGTGGCGGCCATGGAATAGGGCCATCGCGCCCAATCCACGCATTGGAGAACAGATTGTCGAGATATTCCCTCACAGTCAAACGCCAATGCGCGGAACAGCTGTCATTCTGGAATGCTATGGGCATGGTTCATTAAATACGGGCACCTCGGCCACTAATTCGGGCAGGTCATTTTGTAGGAATTCCAAGTAGTCATCGCCATTGAGGTTATCGGGCAGGTAATCCGGTCTAATTACCTGATTCCCAATCACTCCTGCCCAAACGTTTACACTAAACCTTCTTTGAAAAGATTTCTGTCTTTCAAACACGTGGGTTTTCCGTTTTCGTTGTCCAGTGGTGCAAATTGTGTAGATTGAGAATCACATCTTTGGTAAATTTGGATTCATCCGCCCACAGTATTCTTTTAAAAAAAACAGGATCATCCACATTCGTGTGACCGACAAAAAGCAACTCGTCTGTCAAAGTCGCCACCCTCAAGACCTGCAGCAAACAAAAAACTTATAAATTCCTCTTGAGCAGCAAGTAATTGCACAACAATATTTTTAAGGATCCGCTGTATAGGCTATCTGATTCACTACCTGGAAGTGACGTCATACCATACCCATTACCTGCTAAACAAGGGCAACATCAAACAAAGCGTGTATGGGTTTAAAGTTAGTTTAAAATTACGTACCTTGCACCGGAGTGTAGTGGAATGGATGCTTTTCGTTTTGACGAAGGACTTTCCACACTTCCCATATTGAAAGATCTAGATGTGATGCCACATTTCTAATGCTTCTTGTAGGGTCTTCCTCAAAAAGTGCCAGTATTCTCTCGTCCACTTCAACATTATGTCGCACAATATGGACCCTTGGTTCATTAAAAGCGACACTGCCAGTCTCACGTATGCGTCGGTATGTGTCTTGGAAGACTCTGCGGCCAGGTAATCGTCTACCAGGAAAGCGTTCCTGGTAAAGTCGTTGTGCTGCACGAGCGACACCATGAGCGGCTCCATAAGCCATCATGATGTCCGCATATTCTTCGTTAGAGAATGTCGCCATTGCAACAACAAAAAACTCAACAAAGTTTAACAATAACACCAAAAGTTAAAAAAAACGTAGCAAGAACCAACAAAACTCAACGAAAACAAAGTAACAAAATGAAAGAATCGCGGGAACGGTGAACTAGCACACACGTTAGGCGGCAGTGCGTGATTTGTTCAAACCGATTTACGCTATGCAAGAAAGAGATAGCAGATAGATTTTACTGCACAAAAGTGAGAAAACAAAGTTTACCTGCTTCTCAAGTAACAGATAAGCAATAAGATTTTTTTCATTAGAAATTGGAATTTACTCTTATGCGACTCGATTCACAATTCTAGTGAATTCACAAAGTTGTTAAAAGATTTTTATGGCATGTGGCACATCATTAGCAAGAGGATAGACTAGAGAATTAATGAGGGAGTTGGAAGATCCCGGTCGCTTTTGGTTTTGTTTTTGTAGCCATATAAACAGCTGTAACACGTACAGCGAAAGTTTTACCTTAGCGAGTAAATTAAAAAAAGAACTAGATGACTAATGTCACTAATTTTGTATATAAAAGTAATCTAAAACAATACACATCTAAATAAAATTAAAATTCAGAGTCTACGTCTTATACTTTTTTTAAAATTTGTATTTTTATGTAAAATTTGGGTCATTTTTTGTCTTGTCGGCAACTACTTCCCCCTTTATTTTAATCGTCACTCCCCACCTATTCCGACTTACAAATCGATGTCAATACAAGAAAATTCGAAAGTGTAAGAACTTAAAAAAATCATGTCTCAAAAAGGAGGGGGTTCCGCAACTTTTTCTTCATAGGAGGAGGGGGGGAGGTCCTCCAACACCACCTCCCCTCCCTCCAACTCCCTCCCCTCTAGGCAAATATGCATCTTCTTCTTCATTAGGGGTTTTGGTTTCCACACTTAGTCCTTCATGTCATCATGTGGACCACTGTGCGTGAGTACCACAGAACACATGAGGTGAGTACACGGGTCGAATCGAAAGGTTGAGCTATGGTTAGCCTTTTTGTAAATTCAAACATTGTTTAGAGATTTTATTAAAAGCCTATTGACTAGGCTTTATCTTTATACAATATTATACCTACAACATATTATATAAAAAAAATCCGATACGGCTTGTCTTGGCCCCTAAAATATTGAACTTTAAAAGTTTAAAATAAAATAAATCAATTTAGGAACAATACGAGCCTAGCTTTTCAATTGTTGGACGAAACAACGACGAGCGTCACATAAAGCAACTTGAAATCAGTTAACTGTTGGAAAATTTTAATTGTTTTATTCATCATGTGCAAGTATGCATTTTATGTTAGTTGGTTATTTTGAATAACACGTTCAAACAATATTATAAGATTCTTTATGCAGCAGAGCAGACCAAAATAGAAACTTGTTTTTGAACGAAGGTTGCGCATATCGCAAACACTCGTTCTAACTTCACTTGATTAAAAAAAATATACATCTGTCAAAATTTTGCAGCAGGGCACATGCAAACGCTGTTTACAATTTCGCAACATACTTGTGTGTGTCGTTACAGTGTTTTTTTTAGCTAAGAGTTATCCGATTTTTGTGTGTCGTACGATGTCTTCCACCGGCGCGGTGGTCGGTTCCCGCGTGTGGTCGTGATTCCTGGTTTTAGTGCGTGACAGGTGTGAATTTTGCGTAACGGAGTCGCGATGGGCGCAAAGGCGAGTACCGCGAACGGGGGGCAGAGTCCGCGCACGAGGACATTCTCCACGAGCTCCAGCTCGGAGGTGGTGGGCAACGCAGGGTTCAGTCTGCTGAGGGCGATACCGGGGATACAGGTGACGAACGACCGCCAGCGTGCGAGATCTCTGTCGTCGGTGCCGGATCTGCACGCGTCTCACGAGGCGATCGCGATCCCGCCCAACTCGCAGAGCTACGAGGCATCGGCGGCTGCCAGCCCCGACACGGACTCCAGTTCCAACGAAGAGGCGGGCCCGATGCCGGGCACGTCGCTGGCGCTTGGCCGGGTGTACGCAGCGCACTCGCTGCCTTCACACATCTGGTCCATAAATGGTGAGTACCCTCAACAAATATTTTCCACTCAACCAGCATTCAATGTGTACTCAGCCAGTCTTATCTGATGTTAGGTAATTATCAGTGTTTTTATTTTGCAAGATAATGATTGCTTTATAAAAATAACAATGTTTATGAATGCAATCATTACTAATTTGTTGTATTATGTGCAAAAGTAGGTGTAACATACAAAGTGCTTGCATTAAATACGTTGTGAGATATGGCAGCAGTACCGTGTAATGTTTCAAATTGAACTGTTTTGAACCAGTCAATTGGCACGTTTGTGAGATAAATGTTTTTCATGAGTTGAACATTGTTTGATCAGCTTATTAACAAGTTCTCTGTAATAGATAAGGTCTATTTCTGTCTACAAATTGTTTTGTGTACAATTGAAATGTTTAGAAGTATGGAGAATATGAATAATTATATTGCAGACACAATTATCTTTCTTGAAATACCTTCAAATTATTTATTTATTCTTAGTTCATTTTCTTTTTCCTGACTAAACATTAGTTCCAATGTTATTTGATTCCTATTGGAAAACTATTCAGACTTTATCACCAACAAGCAACATTTATCATGTTTTCTTTTAGTTTTAATAAACTTATAAATAAAAATTAATGCTAGTTAATTTGCTTCATACAATTGAATATTGGAGTAATATTTAGTTAATTCTATGCAATTTAATCTAGTAATCTGATTTTAGATTGCTAAAACAGGGACACTGCAATAGTTTCAGCTCATAATGCTTCTGCTCGTGACTACATTTGCATGAAATCTATTGTTCGGGCTGTTATATTACTTCTTTTTTACTTAGCATTCTTTCTGACTTTTATGTTTTTGCTCTGCTCATAAGGGTTGTACCGTGATTTTCAATATAATATAATATAATATATATCTTTATTTTCTCTCTTCACAAAGGTTCACATATTTATAAACAAGAGACAAGTGTTTCAACAACATTACACATAATATGATCCTTTGTGAGAGACTGCCGTCCATACTAGGATACCCTGTGCGACAGATCACCAGTCTCTCACCCCGAATTAAATAATTATAATTAACATTGCAGTGGTAAATTTTAAAACTCTAGACAAATTAAATTGATGAAGGGAAAAAAAACAGATGTTTAAATTAAATTAACTAAACAAAAAAAAAAACAAATATTCTAGACAAATTAAATTGATGAAGGGAAAAAAACAGACATGTTTAAATTAAATTAACTAAACAAAAAAATTTAATTGATGAAGGGAAAAAAAAACAGACATGTTTAAATTAAATTAAATAAACAAAAAAAAAATTGATGAAGGGAAAAAAACAGACATGTTTAAATTAAATTAACTAAACAAAAATAAAAAAAATAGGTATAGTTTAATGTATGTGTAGTGTGCATGTGAAGTGTAAGGAGAGGTAGAATGATTGCATGAGAGTGAGTGTGTAGGGTGTTTGTTACAGTCAAAAACCACAAATTATGAAACATTATGAGGGAACAATCAGTAGCTGCTCCGTGGCATCATAGTCCAATTTTTGTAACCAGACTGAGAGTGTTTTTTTGCAACGCCCTTTGGGTAAGGCATAAATTGTCAAAATTCCGTTAATTTTGTTGTTTATGTAGTTTCCAATAAAACCAAAATGTCGACGGGATAAAGCAGTATGGAACCGAGTTGTGGGACAAACTGCGTCTTTACGACGCTTGCGTTCAAATGTATTAGGATTGTAGACAAGAAGAGAGTGTTCGCGCAAGATCGTATTTAAAATGAAAAGTTGACGTACGGTTAACACTCCAGTTCGCTCATAAAGTTCTCTGATGGGAAATAAGAAAGGCAAGAAATTACTAACCTTTAGAACGGCCCTTTGTATATGTTCGGTCCGAAGCATTGATGTTTTCGTTGCACCACCCCATACAGTTATACAGTACGAGATTAGCGACTGGCATAACGCAAAATAGACTGATCTCAATAAGCCAGAGTCCGCAACATGACGAAGATGTTTAAACACAAATATTAGTTTACGGATTCTTGTTGAAAGAGTATCTATGTGCGGGTGAAAACTTAGTGTATTATCTAGCATGCCGGCCAAGTAATTTATTGTATCTGTTTTATTAAGGTGGGGACATATGCAATGAGCACTATGAGACAAAATGCACGAGGATGAATGAGCGGTCATTTTGAAATTATCGAGAAAACTGGTATTGGGAAGTTAAACAAGTAGTTCGTTCGGTAGACATTTATTGACTAATGCGCCGCTTTTTTTTTTTTTTTTTTTTTCCTAATGGGCAGCTCGTAGTTTTGACCACTAAGGTCTTGGCTACTTAACCAGGCAAGCCTGTGGGTGCCTTAAGCTACTAACTTAAAGCCTCCAGCCAGGGGCGAAAATTCTAAAAACTAGGTGACCGCACGCTAAGGGCACCCCCTGTGGGGTACGAAACTCGGCTTAGGGCGTCACTGAGGGGAGGGCAGCAAGATGGGACAGGCTGGATCGAGATTATATTATTATTAACAGGGGAATTTAAAACTACAGGCTCAGCTACGGCGCGGGCTGGCGCGTCGTCGAGCAAGGGTCAGGGGGGGGACAATTACGTCGGGGGCGTCGCGTAGGACCTCGGCGGCGAGGTCGGAACGCTGGCGGTCTGTTCTTGTGTACTGTACTGGTGGCCCTACTGCTCTCCTGGAGGAGGGTTATGGGCTCATCGGGTTCGGACAGGGCATGCCTTGGACGGCGGGTACGACTAATGCGGGAGGGGGTATATCTGGCAGCCTCGACAACCAAAGGGTTGCGATGTGAGGCCGCGGAGTCGAAGAAGCGCTTGGAAATGCGCTTCATGAACTGACGGATAGTGGGGATTTTAAGATCGAGATGGAGGATCTCGTTCCGAACGAACCAAGGGGAGCCGGTTGCCCTACGGAGGAACCGGTTTTGGAGGGTCTGCATCCTATGGATGTGGTGGGGTTTCGAGTGTGCGAAAACCACGCTCGCGTAGGTCATGATTGGCCGAATGCACGCTGTGTAAATGCGCAATTTGCACTTGAGTGACAATTTGCTGCGTGCATTCAATAGGGAGTGGAGTCGACCGAGAGCGAAAGCGGCGCGCGAACGCGCCTGCCTTATGTGCTCACCGAAAGAGAGTCTATGATCCAGAGTGACACCCATGTATTTGGCTCGCTTCTCCCAAGGGATAGGCTTGCCGAACATGGTGATCGGACGGGGAGGGGTGAGGTTGAGTCTCGGTTTCGAAAATAGAACCGCTTGACTCTTATCGGGATTGACTTCGATTCTCCACTTCCTAAACCAGTCACCGAGTTGGTTGACTGTGGTTTGGAGAGTGCGAGATATCGCGTCGGGGCTTACGCCGGTGTAGTAAATGGCCGTATCGTCTGCGAACAGAGCCAACTGAGCCCTTTTACTTTTGGGGATATCGCTGGTGAATAGCGTGAAAATGAGAGGGGCGAGCACGGAGCCCTGCGGGACTCCGGCGCGAATGGGACGGGGTAATGCGCCGCGGGTGGTCAACAGTATTTATATTGAACACAAGTTACGAATACCCTACATTACACCTCCACCCTTATTAACTAACTTAAAATAAACATACATAGTTACTTATAATCTATTTACATAATAATAACTATTTAGCTACGTTTACAAAACTTAAAACTAGTACTTAATCTAAACTATAATTAGGACTGATATCTTTGGGGAGGTTTCCTATTTCTAACGGGACGAGTTTCACCGGCGGTCGAGGCCACACTGTTGGATCCATCAACCAACCCTTTATATGAATCCGGCGTCATCAACCCCGGTTCCGAATGCGCCTCATCCCTACCGCATCCCGAACCTCCCACACCTCCACCTAAGCACACCTCGGTAGGTACTTTCGTAACCGGTACTGTAGGAAAAACCAGTGCATTACCTAAAGGCCGGTTAGAGTTTTTGGGCGCTACTTTTGTGCTGACTATTATGCCATCCGTCGTTTTTGATTGATTTGCCTTACATTTTAACTTTAACTGATCAATATGCCTATGTATCTCTGTGCCATCTAATAATCTTATTTGATAATCTGTTGTACTCAAGCGCACAATGACTGTTTCACTTACCCACCTCTTTAATCCTTGGTACACCCGGCACCAAACCTCGTCCCCCCTACCGAGTGCGCGGTGCGTTCCGCCTGCTCCATTTTTCTGCCGGAGCTGCGCCTCGGCCACCTGCTTCTCGCGCGAAGGTTTCAGCCGGTCTAACCGAGTTCTTAATGTCCTGCCTTGTAATATTTGTGACGGACTTTGTTTTGTGGTACTATGTTCAGTGTTCCTATATACTAGTAAAAACCGCTGAAGGGCAAGTTCTACATCTATATTTTGAATAATTGCTTTTTTTATGACTCTTTTGCACTACCTGACCGCATTCTCCGCCAAACCATTGGAAGCTGGGTGATACGGTGCGGAAAATGCATGTTCTACTCCGTTATTTTCTAAAAATGAATTGAATTCTTCACTACTAAAGGGAGGCCCGTTATCGGAGACTAATTGTTTTGGTATACCAAAACGTGACCAAATTTCTCTAATTTTACATATTATTGCTTTGGCCGTAGTCGAAGCGACCGGACATGCTTCGATCCATTTCGAAGTGGCATCAACCATTATTAAATACTTGTGGCCATGTATACGCCCTAAAAAATCCATGTGTATCCTAGTCCATGGACGAGACGGCCAGTTTCACGGCTGCGGTGCGTGGTGTACTGGCGCCTCGGCCATTTCTGCGCAGATTGTGCAGTTTTGACATAAGTTTTCCAACATTTCCTCAATCCCTGGCCACCACACATAACTTCTAGCTATACATTTTGTCTTAATTATTCCCATATGAGTATCATGTAGCTCCATCAATACCCTATCTTGACAAGATCTTGGCAAGATTAACCTATGACCCCACATAAGACAACCTAACTCGGTATATATTTCACTACGTCTATTTACATAGGGTCTAAGTTCCTTTATCTCCACTTCCTTAGGCCAACCATCCCTAACATAGCTCAATATACGCGTTAACATTGGTTCTCTTTTTGTCTCCTTTCTAATGTCTTCATGTTTAAGTAACAAGGCATCCGAGGCAAAGTGAAGATATGTTTGCTCCGGAACTTCCTCTATGCCTGATTCGCTAATAGCTTTATAACTTTCTACTAATCGAGACAAAGCGTAAGCTGTGTTTGAATTTGTATTCACATATTCAATTTTAAAATCATAAACTGATAATATTAACGCCCATCTCTGTAACCTACTAGCCGTCATGCTTGGTATTCCTAATTCCGATCCAAATATACTAACTAAGGGTTTATGATCTGTTTTTAAAACAAATGGTCTGCCGTATAAATATTGATGAAATTTCTTCACGGCAAATACTATAGCTAAAGCCTCTTTATGTATTTGACTATAATGATATTCCGCGGAAGTGAGCGTCCTTGATGCGTATGCTATAGGATACTCACGGCCGTCGTGTGCTTGCGCAGCGCCGATGCCCCGTGAGCTTGCATCACACGTCACTATCACGGGGCGTGAATCATCATAGTGTGATAATATTTCTGAACTAATTAATAACTTTTTTATTTTATTAAATGCCTGAGAATGTGTATTACCCCATATCCAATGTTTACCCTTTTTCAACATTTCGTATAATGGTGATAAAAAGGAACTTAATTTTTTAATAAATTTACCGTAAAAATTTACCATACCTAAAAATGATTTCAGTTCGGATACATTAGCCGGAGCAGCCAGTTTAATTATTGGTTGAATTTTTTCTGGATCCACTCTAACGCCCTCTCTACTAATTATAAACCCTAAATATTTTGCTTCTATACTCAAAAAATCACACTTTTCCTTCTTCATTTTTAAACCATTTTCTTGCAATATTTTAAGAACCTTGTTTACTGTATCTACATGTACCTCAATCGTATTTCCCGTGATTAATATATCATCTAAAAATATTGTCACATTTGGTATTTTTTCAAACAACTGTGTCATTATTCTTTGGAAAATTCCTGGACTCGACGCGAGTCCATACACTAATCTATTGTATCTAAAAAGACCTTTATGTGTATTAATAACTGTAAAATCCTTGGATTCATGTAATAGTATTTGATTGTACGCTTGAGATAAATCTAGTTTTGTGAAATATCTACTACCACTTAACTTAGTAAATAAGTCGTCTATTTTAGGCACAGGATACTTATCTACCCTTAACATACGATTCACTGTAACCTTATAGTCAGCACATAAACGTAAAGCGCCATCCGACTTGTGTACAATTACCAGTGGTGTGGCCCAGTCGGAGGTGTCAACAGGCTCGATGATGCCCGCGCGCAGCATGGCCTCGAGCTCGGTGTTGACGCGTGCGCGCAGCGCGTACGGCAGCGGCCGCGCGCGGCAGAATACCGGCACAGCTCCCTCACGTAAATGTAATGTGGCCCGACCGCCCGTGAAACACCCCAATCCGCCATCAAATGACTCATGGTACCTAGAATAGATTTTACATTCAAAATTATTTTTTTGTAGAACCGTTAAATCTTGCTCTGTTACTCTCGCATTATTTATTGTTATAGGGGGTACACAAATTTTTAATTCCGATAACCATTGCCTTCCTAAAAGTATAGTACTTCCCGTTTTAAACACATATAAATCTAACCTCTTTTTCCGGTTTATAGAGGTAACAGTTACTTCTAGGTACCCCGTAGGCTGAACTTTGCTTCCATTATAAAATTTTACTGATAATTTACATGGTAATAACGGTATATCAGAAAAATATTCTTCATAAGTATTACTCGAGATACAAGATAAGGGAGACCCGGTATCAATTTCCATTGTTAACAATACATTATTTACTAAAATGTTCATGCTCACCGGCCTATATTGGCTTAACGACATTTGATAAATTGGCTCCTCTTCCTCCACAACATCTTCCGCGTCTTTCTCCCAATGTGCCTCGAACGTGTGCATAGCTGGCTGCCCATGTGCCATGTGCACCTGGCCGCGCCTTCCCGGTCTGCCCGTTGCCCCGGCTGGCCGTGCGGGACCCACCAGCGCCCGCGCCGGTGCCGCGCCCCGTCCTGCCTGCTCCGCCACCACCGCTCCGTAGTTGGCCGCGGTCTTGATGGACCACGTTACCACGTGCACATTCTCCTGGCACATCCGACGCAAATGCCCAACTTCTTTACATTTACTACATTGATACTTTGAAAATCTGCATTCCGTTTTCGTGTGTCTGTAATCCCCGCATGCAGCGCATCCTTCCACTTGCATACGATGTACGTCTTCCGCTTGATCACATACTGCCGAACTACGTCACGACACCTTGTTATTTCTCGAACCTTCGAGCTGCGTCGCGAGCGCGTTCGCCCCAGCCGCGGCCGGCCCGCCGACGTTGCTCCGCCCGTCTACAGCGGCTGCATCCCGCTCCGCCGCCTCCAACGCGTTCGCCACCGATACCGCTTTTATGAATTTTATGCTTCCTTCCGCAAACAATCGTTGTCTAATAAGGTCACTCAAGATACCGCACACGAATTGGTCTCTCAAATTATCGTCCAAACTTGTGCCGAATTCACAATACCGCGTTATTTTTTTCAATTCCGCCACATAATTCGAAATACTTTCACCGGCTTGTTGTCTTCTTTGTCGAAATTTATAACGCTCTGCCATAATAGACGGATTTGATTGCAAGGGTTCTTGCATGACCTTCACGACCTCGGTAAAGGTCATGTTTGCCGGCTTCTTCGTACTACACAAGTTCACTAATAATTCGTATGCCGCTTCACCCATAAATGCTATTAGCGTCGGTAGTTTTAGGTCTTCCTTCACTGCATTTACCAAAAAATACATGTCCAGCCTATCACAGTATGTCTGCCAGCTTCCGGACTTCATGTCGAATTCGGTAAATTTCGCCATTTTCGTCGCCACTGTGGTATTGCGAAGTTAAACAAGTAGTTCGTTCGGTAGACATTTATTGACTAATGCGCCGCGGGTGGTCAACAGTATTTATATTGGACACAAGTTACGAATACCCTACATTACAAAAACAAGTAGGTTTTTTTATGTAGAAAGAAATATACTTTGCCTTATCAACATTCAGAGCGATTCTATTATTAGCCAACCATGACAATACTAAGTTCAACCCCATCTGCGCACAACTGTAAACATCGGGCCAGGTGTCGGCGTCAAATAAAAGCGCAGTGTCATCAGCGAAAGTTATGATCCTTCCACTGGGCATCTTGAGCTCACAGAGGTCGTTGATAAAAGTTAGAAATAAAGGGGGACCGAGGATACTGCCCTGTGGGACGCCGTGCACGACGGGAAGATCACTACTAGTCCACTCGTCTATTTTAACTCTCTGGAATCGGTTGGTGAGGTAGTCGGAAAAAAGCTTTAATTGTGCATCCCTTACACCAATGTTCTCCAATTTCTTCACCAAATGAGGGACGGAGACCGTGTCAAAGGCCTTGGCAAGGTCCATAAAGATTACTATAATCTGTTTATTTTTGTCGAGCTTTTCAAAAACAAACTTAGTTAAACCGTGAATGGTGTCACTGGTCGACAAGCCAGATTGGAAACCGTACTGGGAAGGTGATAGCAGTGAGTTGTCTTCAAGGTACTCGACCTTGATAGCCTAAACCTTCCTCAAAAATTTGGCTATCAAACGGAAATAGATTTTTTCAAATCCATATTTCAAATCCACAAAAAACAAACTGTTCAGCTTTATTATATTCCAGTATAGATTACTTGAATGTATCTTACTTTTGTTTGCTATTAATATTGACCTTGAAATCTATAAGAAATAATAATGTATTGTGAATAGTTTATGAAGCATCTCTTTAAATTAGTGAGTTCATTGTCTACTTATGGAATTTTATTGTTATAGGCTTTGTGTGATATGTTAATGCCATTAAAATATTCTGCACATAACATGAATATGGTGTATCTTTAAGTGTTAATATTCATGCAGGTATTTATTTTCAATGTTATAATTTTTTCTTTTATTAAATTTTAAATACATATACTTATTTTTTTATTATAAATTATGTATATTAACATTTAAGTTATATACCTATACAAATAATCAAATTACTTATTATTTATACGTGAAACACGGCTTTACGAAACACTTGAAATTTCTTTTCATTAGCCTGCGCTAAAACCCCTAGTCTACTTAATACTTAATATGTGTCTATTGAGTGCTGACTTGCATTTATTGTCTGGTTTTAATATTCATGAGTAATTTAGTTAAATGATAAAGGCTCAAAAACTGTTAAGTCATTATCATTGATCAATAATTAACTTATTTATTAATTTATCTAAAGAGATACGTGTCATGTAAATCCCATTTGCTAAAATCACTAATCAAATAAGGATAATATTTACCTGTTTTGTTACAAGGTGAAAATATTCTAATTAAATTGGTGTCGCCCATTATCCTGCTTTTCCTTGGGCCTCGTAATTTTAGCCAAAATCCCTTTCACTACTATACTGAATGGCGCAATGGCGGAACGTTTGCGTTCAGAATCGGGATTTCAATACAATGTCGATAAAAATCCACGCGGGGGTATATTGGCGTCATCACGCGAGATATTTCTGGCATGTTTGGCGCAAAACTATTGAAATAGTTTGTTCACCTCAGCCAATATGAACATTGCTACGGACAGGGGGAATCACTTGTCATGTTATTGAGCTATCACCGCGCTATTTCTGCCTACCCCGCGACGCGACAGCAACATCACTATTAACTCCCGTGCGTCTACCCGTCTGGGAGCGACTTTCGCGTACTATAATAAATCGCGGCCGCTTTTCCGGGTTGGGGCGCACGCGCTTTCGTCGTTCAGTCGCGTTCGGACTCCCGCAGCGTTCACATCGCCACCACTATGTACAGACGTCGCTACCGCACCACCCTCGGCCTTGGGCTTGGATCCTCTTTCTCGTCGTCGTTCTCCACGACCCTGTCGTTCAGAACCACCACCACCACCACCTCGTCAGCGACCGACACCGTCAGGTCGGATGCGCGTGCGACTGCCGCTAAGCTCAAATCGAAGTATGAAAACGCCGGCACAGCGCAAGGTGCGTGTGTTACTAACGTGTGTGCGACTAATACCTATTCAGTTGTGAATTAGGAAAACTAAAATATATTTTCGTGTTTATTTTCCCCGCATATACATACAAGTATCGGGAGAGTAATGGCCGGTCGTAGACTCTTTGTTAGTTTTCCTTATGTGAGGGATGTTCGTTGCGATTGCCCATTTCAACTATATTTGTTTCTCCGCCCTTTATTGTAATAGTTTTCCTCTTTGATAACATGGATTTCCCTGACTGAAGCAAAATTTTCGTGATCCAGATAAAAATGTGATAACTTTGGTTAGCTTTTAATATTATCGTTTTATCAGAGCTTCTGAAATGCTTCAACTAATATTGTGTCTAGATATTTTTGTTCGAAGTTTTATTAACTTTTGTCTAGCTAGACTTGAAATATTTTATGAAAGAAATAACTTAGATATGAAACAAAGTCCAACATTACCTAACAGCTGGCTGGATCCTGGCAGTTGTAACATGTCCTATAAATAGTGGAGTTTGCTCGAATTTTGTGACAAGTACGCTTTGACATAGTTGTGTCAGACAGTGAGGAAGGAATATTGAGAGCGGAGAGCTACTTGATCTGACAAGCACTAGACTAGGTGACCTAGAGCGGAGAGCTAGCTACGAAAAATTGTCAATGAAAATAGAAAAGATTATTCTTCAGATTGTTAATCGTTTACCGAACATACTGTTTTTGACACGTCTTTTCGGCACTAACATGTATCGGTTGGTCTGAAACAGAAGCAATTATATCCGCAGCAATTCTGGCAGTTGTTGAACTCGTTTCTGGATTGGAATAATTTGTGTAGCTACAACTTATAAGCTTTCCACAAAAGCACACTGAATCCTAGGTCCCAATCATATCAGCACCAATTTTGACAGTTGTTGAACTCGTTTCTGGATTGGAATAATTAGTGTATCTACGACGTACCTATAAAAGCTTTTTACTAAGCACACTGACTCTTAGGTCCTCTTATATTAGTAACTTTTATTCTTAGGGCGAATTTCAAAAAACTTTTACACCTAGAATAAGTCTTATGGTGAGAATACATTTTGAATGTCTGACAGATTTCCATACTAGAACTGTCAGACGTCAATTTTGTTCCACGGATAAAAGATCGAAGACTTTGGTAAAATCAGCCCTTAGCTGTAATTGGTAACTCCTTATTTCATATACCAAAAAACGCACCCTTAAATTAAATTAATTTCTAGGAACACCGCCCAAAGGACTGTAATTTAGCTTTTTATTAAACAGCCTTGTTTAATATTTTTTTCTAACGCTATATTACCCTCTGTCTGCCTTTTCAGGTAGTCAAGTTACGAACGAACACAGGCAAAGCGTGCCTTTGACTGTTTTTGTTCTACTTTTTATGAACTGTAATTTAAACGTGTTTTACTTTTACCTTTTTGGCATAATGATGTTCTAGGAGTGAGCTGTTGTCCGCGCTTAATGTGCTTTGAACTATCCTGTTTTAAATTAAATAGGTTCTATGCGAAGTTTTATATCCTTAGTTGAAGGAAAATAGTGCGAAAAATAATTAGTTTTGACTCCATTACTCAATAACTTGAGAGGAAACTGACGATGACGGATCAGTTCGCTCATAAAACTTTAAATTAAACCGTAATGTCTTTGAATGTTTAAAATATTCATAAACATTTGCAAACAACAAGAGATTTACGTGACAGCGTCTGATATGAAACATTTAAATAATAATGTCTATCATAATATATTTCCAGTCCAACTATAGTCAAGCCACATGTAAACACGCTGTAGATGACAGGCGTCCAGACAGACAGACTTTAAATAAGTTTGACATTTGACTAGCGTCTGATCCCGATTAGTCGAAGCTAAATCAAATAGCGCGTCACTCCGCTAGGATATTAATTTTAATATTTACGATTTAGAAGAAACTAGTGCTGTTACCACACTTGTAAACAGCTAGATATCCGCCAGTTTGAATTTAGAATTAGTTTTTGGAATGGGACATAAATATTCTGCTGTTAGTATATTATGCCGCAATTTTTAAACAAAGAATATGTTTTAGCAATTTAATACGCATATTTCTTGTAGAACTGTCTGCTGCCATAAAGGTCTTTTAGGTTACTGTGTTATCATAACAATGTTTTTGCACCATCACGATTCACGACTTAGTTTTTGTGTCTTACTCTTGTTTACAATAATGTTTAGTTTTTATATTGCTCTTATTTTCCAACCTGTTCTGGAAGTAGACAGTAGACAGTTATACCGAGCAAGTTTTACGAATCAGCTGTGGGAACTAGGTTATTGTGGATAGCTTAACACCCTGTCACTATAAATTACTACTGCGATTTATTTTAAACGTCACTGAGTTTGCTTTGCGTCTGGGTGCGTTGTGAACTGAATTGCAAAAACAACGTAGAGCAAAAACTATGCAATATTCTTACCCAAATATTGTGTTTCCGAGTAATAAGAAAAAGTTTGTATTAAAAGAGCTTTGAAAACTCCGTAAAATTCACAGTTCACAAACATCGTAATCGCTTGCCACCACAATTCTTGTATCTGTATCCGCGAGTTGGCCCGTATCCGCAGGGTCGCTTCCCTAGTGGAAATGTAGCAGTTTACCCGCGGAAGTTGCCTCAATAATGTTCTATTTATTATCCTATCCGCTATCGTAATGTTTACGTGACACCAATTCTGTAAGGAAATGACGCACTTTTCAGATATTTAAATATTAAAGAAGAAAATTATATGATTGAAAACTCTGATAGAAAAAACAGCCATTCAATCAATTAGCTCTTGGCCATAAGTTGTAGTAGTCAGGCTAACGAAATTGGAACATTGACATCCTGAACTCAGTTTCAGGAGAAAAACAGGAAAACTGCTGGCACTGCTGGTGCCGATTTCACTTTTAACTACCCACAAGAAGACATTCCACAGTTCAGAGTCAGAAGTCAAAGCTTATACAAATAGGCAATACTACAATACTTAAAAATCAAGACTCTGTGAATTGGGTCTGCAGAGAAAAGAACATTTTGCGATCACATTCTAAAGGCATGTATTTAATCGAACGGTGCCTCGCGTGGTTGGTCACAGTTCTAACCTCACCTAACCCGTCTGGTCGGGCTACCCTAGCTTAGTTACTGCGACCAACTGTGAGAAAAAGCCAGAAAGTTAAAAAAAATGGATGAAAAAGATAGTAACCGGAAACACATACTTTTTTTTTTTTGGGCGGGAAGTTATCAAATAACTTCTCCCGCTCTGAGCGGAGCGGGAGGGCGAGTCAGACTCTTACTGACTAAAACCGACCCTTTGTTCTTACGCTTGCCTGTGCGCCAGGGTCACGGTAACTCTTTCGAACAATCCGCGACCCCGGCAGGCATCGGCCCCATCGGACCCCATCAATTATGCTGACATCTCTTTGAAGCGCGCGTGGAACACAACGCGCCGTCGACCCGGGCCTGGTCCTTACCGGACGGCAAGCTGCCCATTGCTCGCCGTCGGCAAGCCCGCGTTTACGGTGGCCGGGAGTAGGCTATCGACTCCCGACGCCCAGGGTGTCTCCTCCTGCGGTGACTAGGGGCGTGAGGGCGCAACGATTGCCTCAGTCTCACGCGCTCCGCCTCCTCCTGCGCGAGCATTACTGCTTCGCAGAAGGAGGTGACGGCTTCCCATTCCCTCTCGCTTCGTACCATGGCCTCGACCAGGACCGGACGCGAGAGATCGCCGCCGCCGATCGCCGCCACGAGGACGCGGCGCGGCGGTGTTCCGCCCAAGCCGGGCAGACCTCCACCGTATGATCCACCGTGTCCTCCGGTCGATCCACACAATGATAACACCCGGGCGTCTCCTCCCGCCTTATCCGAAACAGGAACCTCCCGAAACAGCCATGTCCGGTGGGGACCTGCGTCAGGCGGAAGGTGAGGACACCGTGTCGCCTCTCAAGCCACTCCTCAAAGAGGGGACTTACCGCCGCATTTGTGGCGTGCCCAAACTGAAAAAAAAACACATTCTAACGAAGCAATTTTATATAAACCTTGTAAAAAAAAAGGGTCATTCATTTAAAAAAGCGTGCATCATTAGAAGCTCAAAAAGTTTTTAGAAGATTAATTAATTATTTTTCCATTCTAAACCCAATTTCCCAAATCCTTGAGAAAGCTAAAAAAAAAAGACAGCTAAAAAAAATCGTACGCTCGTCCTAATGTTATTTGTTTAACAGTCTGTTGAAGACTCCCACTATACTTACGTATGTCATAAACGTGTACTGGTAAATTGAGGCCATAACTTCAGAAGCTGTTTATGCATCATTGCAGTACATAAACCACACATGTAATGTGATCCACGTGGCTGCACCTGCGACCTGGGACGTCGTTTAACTGCTACGCGCTGTCCAAGTTTGTGCTGTTGAGGGATATAGCATCATTTAGTTATACACCATTTAGACTGCTGCAAATAAAAAACATATTTCGCATAAGCAATTCATCAGCTTCATCCAACTACACATATATAGAGTCAAAAGAAACCCATTTACTCGCGTTTCACAATTTTTACCAATTCTCTACCCTACTTCAGTTTTCGAATGTGATGGGCATATCGATGACTGAAGGTACAACACCAACACCAACATTGTAACACTTAGTTCGCAATAAACGTTTTGACTTTTGACTTTGACTTTTCTGTCCAAGGCAATGCATTAAGAATAGTTCCACATCTGAGGTAAGCCTGGCTGGACACCGTATATCAAAAATTCATAGGTCAAGGTTTATCGCTTAGGAGCGATAAACCTTTCTCAATATTAGACAAGTTGTTCCTGTACAAGAGATCATCATGGACTGTCCTGCAACGGAAAATAAGAGAGAGAGTAAAAGCTTAATACAGTATGTTACCTTTCTATTTACCGCGGCGCGCCGCGGCGTCTGAAACTACGTTATCCGCCTATACACACACGTGCCGACTATGAATACCACCCAATATTGATCCCGAGGGTGTCATAAGGTTCCTCTCACGTTATTTACGGCCAGCGGCTCCCCATTCTTTTGTTATAATCTTCTTGGTTGCTTCTAATAAACTAATATTCTTGCAGGGATGGGTAGAATGGTTTCTGCGATCTTATGTTTAGATACAAAGCGTTTGAGTCATCCACTAAACCAGCCACTAAATGGAACATCTATCAATATCATACCAGAGTCAACTAGATTGCGCGTAGATGCTTCCAATTTGACCGGATACGGCTGTTGTAGGTACTGATAGCAATTAAAAAAAGATGACCTCCGCTTTATCTTCGAATTTTCTACTATTCAAAAACAAGTAAAAAAATCATTTGTTCCCGCATGTTCTACTAAACAGTTCTATGGTTAAAAGATTTTTTTACATGTTGCCATTGTTTGGAAAAAAAATTGTTTCTTTACCAGTAAATTGCCAAATTAGCGTCGAATTAAGTGTAAACTGTGAATCAGCGTGTCGGAACTGCTAACCGCACGAGATTGTGTCTAATTAGCTGTGGTGTTCGCGTTCAGGTGCTAACTGATAGAGTTGTTACGGTTTCTCGTGTCTGGAGCTAATTCAAGTCTAGTTAGCGCATTTTTTGCTTAATTGGCTAATTAGTTGTCGAAGATATTAACTTTTCATTATGAGCGACAGGATTTAAACCTATATCTACTCTTTTAATTAAGTTTTTGTTAACTCTGCTGACTTATTTCTCTTGACTGTAGAATTTTTGGCGCCTTAAATCTGATTGGGTCATTTCTCATCAAAAAGTTAAAAGCTACTCCAATATGTATTTTAACTGCAAACGTTATTTGTGAGCGTAAGTTAAACATCTGAGTGTTCAAAATACTAGCACAGTTAGTACCAGCGATGTCCTATATGCGCTAACAATAAAACTAGGTCAAACATAGCTTTAGACTAGGCATGAATTGATTTATGAATGCAGAGGAACAATAAAATTTCGCTTCATTCAGCCTGCAGGCGGCGAAAAGTTTCAATTTGGGCATAAAGGATTAGTAGAGAGGAAAACATGGATAGATTTGACCTCAAGATACAAGTGAAATCGAAAGCAAACCATATCAATAAAAGGGCTTTAAAGTTGAGCACGCAAAGCCCGAAATAAAGAGCTAGTATTGACCCATTCATATAATTACGTTACAAAACTAAATCCGCGCCCAAACGCTGTAGTAAGAGCTAAATTAGTCAGTAATTGTATGCGGTTGCCACCTGGCCAATATTTGGCAGTAGCCTGGACTCGGCCGCCCCACTGACTTGCCCTACATCCGCTTTAAATAGTGCGTACGCGCATCTCTCTGTGCCGCTATTGGCACATGTCGATTATGCTGAAAACTTACATTGGGTGATATAGAAACTTGAGATGCATAATAAAATAAAATAAATATTCTAAGAAAATCAGTCCTTCGGCTTATTTATTTTCCGGAAATGCAAATTACTTCATTCCTTTTCAGGTCAACTGGTCCCAAAAAAAAAACAGTTTCGCTGTAAAACAAAATGTCAAGTGTCTAACATCTACCTATACAGTTGTTTTAAAAATACAACAGATCCAACTTTGTACCGGGAAAAATATTTGTAAAAAGCTATTTAAAGAACATCATAAAGGAACGCAGGCTAATTTTATCAGATTTTTCTCCGGATGTCCAGAATTAACAATCAAGTTCACTAACACGATGCGCATTTCGTTTCCTGGAATGTGTATTGATGTTGGGAAAGCAATGGAATCGAATATGTTGGTCCTTTTCTTTTTAATGCGTTGGTTTGAAACAATAGATAGATTCTTCTATATTTTGCGAATGTGAGAACGTTGTAGGCCTAACTTGTAGACTGTAGATTTGTAGACCTTTTTATATTTTGTTGAGTACCTGTTACTTGTTGACAGGCCTACACTGTCCTCCCATATCTATCAACACTGAAATTTGAAACATTGTAAAAGACCCTTATTTTTAAAAGAGTAACCGTGGATTTTCTTGCCGGCTCGTCACCATAGGAAACAACCAATTGGAACCGTGCACCTAGCTTCTGACGTTTCATAAGTGCCCATGTTGGTTTATGTGAAATAAAATATTTTGATTTTGATTTTGGAGCAATATATTGCGGACACCGAGTTCCAATTCAACATAAACATCCCAATTCCATTAACATCTATAAAAACAATAGACCAGTATTTTATTGTGGGCACGTTCCCCAGTGGGTGCGGCTCGATTCCCGTTGGATCCCCGCCAGTTCCCGTGTTTATCACGACGGGATTTAACTCAGTCTCCCCGACTCCCGAGTCGGTCTCTGAACTCAGCCTGTGCATTCGCCAGGAATTAAAAGGTCTGCATTTAGATTCGTCACGTGTTTCTTTGCGTAATAAGTGATCAGGTTCATTGGTCTTGAGTTCTTCAGGCTTCCGGGATGCGGGATTTCGTTTATGAAGTCTGATTTCGGAGAAAGATGTCGAAAAGAGAGTTGTGTGTGGGAAGGATTGCGTTGTAGCCACTCCTTATATCCTGAGTTCCTTGAAATTAATGAGAATATTTTTGCCAAAGTTTAAGATTCTTTGCGTCATTGACTGTTTATTAAACTGATTGTTCTCCTTTTTACGATATTTTTGTCAGAGTTTTCGACGGTATCCTCATAAGTAATTCGCTCCTGCTTCGCCAATCATTTGGAAATACTCTAAATCGGCTCCGTGTAGCGATTGTGTTTATATTCCGATTATTCGCAATCATTTATTAGTCCTTCACATGTGTTTTGCGTGAGTTGTGCGTTTCTTAGCTTCTATATTTACGAATCTATGTTAGATTTCCTGAATGTTTTTTTACGCACCGGGCAGATTTTACGTACTTTTAGCAAAACATTTTTCCTTATATTTTTTGACATTCATATCGTCTGATGGTAAAATAAGTTTAACAAGGTTCACACTATATGTCTGCCTAAAAAGGAAGTACTTGTTTTTTTATGCTAAGTCAATATCTGCTTCACTGACCAAATAAAACAGGTCTCAGGTGACCTCACGGTGTCCAAGACTGGATTATGTGTGAAGAGGTCATAAAACTCGATAAGGATAATCTTGTACTTTGCAAAATGCCTTGAGGGAGGATCATAATATTTCCTAAAGTATTAAAGAAATTGACGCAATTTCTTCGTTCAATCGAGTTACAATACCGGTTTATATAAAAATTGCGTCGAAGGCCGAGCTGTCGTGTCGCGCGCGTATTTTTAGCTCTTCTCGTTAACCGCTCTGTTACATGAGAGCTGTATAGAAACCTAGTGGTTTAGCCTAAAGCAACCCCTTTGTATTGCTTACTGCTATTGCTGCGGGGGCTGATATTTTTATTACTTCGATTTCGTTTATGATTCATGTCTTTGTAACGCTAGGGTTAAGATTGGAAGCGGTTAGAAAAGTAATTCTAAACATTTTTGTTGTTATAAACAACTACTTTTTTAGGTCTTTCTATATTCTATAGGAAGAGTTTCAAATACTTGTAAAAAAAAAGGATTGCATCACATCCGTTTTGAAGAAGGATATTTCCTAAGTTGGGCTTGTCAAATAATAAATCATGTTTGAAACATAATTTACTACATGCCGCTATAGCTATAGCACGCACTTGGTATAATTTAACAAGAACAATAAAACTACTTGTTTAGTTTTTCGCCACGAAGTTAGGTAAAGTCATGTAGGCTCTAAACCATCATGTCGTCATGTTATGTCTGTATCCTAATATAAATAAAATCACGTGTTGACGACACAGCATCTCCAGTCAACAATAGATCAGATAATTTGTCTCCTATCTCCACAAAATGTGAAATTATGCCAAATCTTTGATGTCTCTCGGAGCTTGCAGATGATCGACTAGTGTGCGGAGACAGTTTGTTTGAAGAAACTTTTGTAATCGATTTTATTGTTGCGGCGGTGCTTTTTCTGATTTTAAAATATTCTACGTACGCGTATTAACAATTGGGTTGGCGTAGTAGTAAGAAAGAAATCAATATTCTTGAATCGTGGCATCCTATGTTAAATAATATAATCCCCAGAAATGATACCCTTACAATTATAATCTTGTGCAAACATTTAAGTTTCATGATTTGTTGTTACGGCGCCGGCGTTACTCGCCAGTGTACAAAGGCCTTTATATCAAGAGGAAACATCGCCTTGGCAATGACATAGGCTCGCACCATCTTACGATCTTGTAAAAGTCAACGTTAATTTACCGCTTTTTTACAGGAAGCTCATTTTTATCTCGATCTTTACAATTGTGGAGTTTTCAATACACAAGCTCATTTAAAAACTGACTTATGTTATGCGTTCTGGAGAATACATCTCGGCTGCGTTTGCGGACTCGTTATCGAATCTAAAATAATTTTGATCTTCCACAAAAATATATTCCAAGTATTACTCAATAAATGGGAACATCTGGAAAAAATATTCGCCGGGAAAACATTTCAATCTCGAAAATAGGTAACTTCGTTTCCTCTGTTCCTTGTAATGGATCCTCCGACGAAAAGTGATTGGTAATAATAATAACAGAACGTTATTTTCTTCAAAACGTGTACAAAATTGGATCTAGCCAATAATTTGAGGGGCTGCCTTGTGTTTGTTGATCACGTTACGGTTCTGTAGGCATTGACAGAATAGTTAACTATTGCGAATAAACCAAGCCCGTCGTGGTCCTGGTGCAACGCAGAGCTTCGTTTGATGTCGCTTAGTTCCACTTGTCCCAGATAATGAGGATGTCGTCCTCATATAATTACGCGTCATTCTCTTTGTACCGAATCCTTTATGCGGCCACGTGTCCCTGAGCTTTTAGTTCTAAACAACTTAACGACGAGCTTTTCTCGTATCTTGATGAAATGATAACATCGATGGAAACACATTGCTTCCTTGACGTCACTGGGCTGGTCTAGTGGATTGACGTCATCAGCTGTGTTTTTTTCCGCAAAGTTATTAATATGTGCTCCATGTATAATGTTCATTTCTAACTCCGATGTTCTCTTATGAAGATCTAAGTTGAAATTGAATGGATTATTGAACTTGCTGGCACCAGATCCTGTAACTGTTATTATCAATCATTGCATTTTATTGCCATGAGTTGCAACTGTACCATTTGGTATTTATGAAAGTTCCCCCAACACAGGATATCTAATATTAAATACTAGGAAACGTCTTAAATTACCCACCTAATGCATTTCTCAAGCCTTTTCAGGTAAAGGTAATTAATCCTTACAATGGAACGGCGCATGCAAGGAATGTGGATGCTTTAAGCACGTCTCAGTTAATATCGATTGCTGGTTGCATCGAGTTTGAACAAATGTCACGTCTGTTGGTCGATGTGAGCGGGCATAATAACGAGCAAGTTATCGTAGGTCATCAACTCGCATCGGTGATGTTTTGGATTGTTGTTGGAAGAGAAAATTGTTGGCTTTTGGTTTTATTCGTTTCGGACGACTGTTTTAAACGCGACTTTGGACTATTGTTTATCGAAGTTAGCCACATATTAAATCTTTAGCAGAAAACCTGTTTGTACCTATTCAATTCAATTTTATTTCGGAAAAAACATCCATATTGTATTAGCATTAAAACTCAAAAACAAATTATTATTCCAATCAAACCAAAAATTAAATTAAATTCAATATCAAAATCAAATTTCAAAACAAAAATTAAATTACAATAATAAATAAAATCTAAATGATAATCACAATCAAAAATAAAAAATAAAGTCAACATTACATTAGAATTAAATCAAAAAGTAAAATAAATTACAAAGAAAACAAAATTAAATCAATATAAAATCAAAATAAAATTTTAAATCAAACCTATGGAGTAGATTTCTCAAGTAATTTAATAGGCGCTTATTAAACTGGAAATTGCTGTAGCAGCCACGTCAGACACTAGTAATAGGTCTTTACCTATGAAATTGCCGTTTTGTATGAAAAAATTTAAACGAATTTTTTTCATGAATTTTTTATTTGTATTAATCGAAGTAATCACCCATGCAATCAATGCATCTTTGCCATCGCAGTGGCAGTTTATTGATGCCCTTCTTAAAGAAATCAGCTGGACGGGAGGCAACAAATTCTTCAAAGGCATTTTGTACTGCCTCTCGGGTATTAAATTTTTTTCCCGCCAAGAAGTTATCCAAATTCTGGAAAAAGTAGTAGTCTGTAGGCGCAAGGTCTGGTGAGTAGGGCGGATGACGGAGAGCTTCCAACCCCAGTTCTTGCAACTTGGAGACCGTCTGCTGTGCAGTATGAGGTCGCGCGTTGTCGTGCAGGAGCAGCGGAGACGAGCGATTGACCAATGCTGGTTGGAGATGCGCCAGCTTCTCCATCATTGTGTTCAGTTCTTCACAGTACACATCTGCAGTAATGCTCACCCCGTTTGGTAAGAAGCTGTGATGAATCACACCGGCGCTAGACCACCAAACAGTGACCATCACTTTTCTAGGGGTAAGTTTTCGTTTAGGGCATTGTTTAGGTGCTGAACCAGGATCCAACCAACTTGCTGAGCGCTTACGGTTATCAAACAGAATCCATTTTTCATCGCAGGTAACAATGCGGTTCAAAATTCCTTCATTTGTGTGTCTGTTGAGCAGTGCAAGGCACGTCTCGACGCGTACTTCGCGCTGGCGATCATTGAGTTCGTGGGGCACCCATTTGTCAAGCTTTTTTACCTTGCCAATTTGACGCAAATGGACCAATATTGTTTTGACGCTAACGTCGAAAGCTGCTGCTAATTCAGCCGTAGATTGTGTATCATCAGCTTCCACAATCGCCTTTAATTCGTCATTGTCGACCAAAGTCTTCGGACGACCGCGAGGTTCATTTTTCAGGTCGAAATTTCCAGAACGGAAGCGAGCAAACCAATAACAGGTGGTGCGTTGGTTTGTAGTGTTAGCTCCGTAAACGTCGTTGATGTTGCGTGCCGCTTGTGCCGCGTTGCTGCCACGACGGTACTCATATTCCATAATTACTCGAATTTTTAACGTATCCATGATGACGAAAAAGATTGAAATGCGATGAAAATGTAACACTAATCAATAAAGAAATGACTACTTTTAGAAAAAAAAAAACATGTTTTTAAAATAAAATTAATTTGAAATTAGAATTCTTAGCCAAACAAAAATTATTTTAATTTGAAATGGCCAGTACTGCAGAACGGCAATTTCATAGGTAAAGACCTAATATTAAGAATTTACGAACCACCTTTATTCATTTTCTTCTATCTATAGGTATAGGGTGGTTATATATAACTCATTACCTATTTGGATAACAGAACTACCTTACAAAAAATTCTGCGTGGCTTTGAAATAATGGTTGATATCGCATAGTTTTTATTCAGTCACCAAATTTCTCAACAAGAATCATGTCAGTCCTACCACTTCATAAATGCATTGTAGTAAGTAATTTTATATTTCTGTTACTTTGTTAATTTGGTTAACTACTTATCATATGTACTATTTGTGGAAAGTGTGTGTAAAATTTAAATTGCTATTGAACTGAATAAATTGTTATTTTCGTTCATACGAGGGCGGGTCAATAAGTCCGTGACTTTTGGAATAAAACACAGATTTTTTGATAAAAAAATAATTTTATTTTTCAACGTAGTCTCCCTTGAGCTCTATACACTTTGTCCAACGCTTCTCCAATTTTTTTATCCCTTCCAAAAAAAATGATTTGTCGAGGTCCTCAAAATAGGCCTTTGTTTGCGAGATGACTTCATCATTGGAGTCAAATCTTTTTCCACCAAGCCATTTCTTCAGGTTTGGGAACAAGAAGTAGTCGCTCGGAGCCAAATCTGGAGAATAGGGCGGATGAGGGAGCAATTCATAGCCCAATTCATGGATTTTTGCCATGGCAACTGCACATGTGTGCACCCTTGCATTGTCTTGGTGGAAAAGAACTTTTTTCTTGGCCAAATGAGGTCGGTTTTTTTTCAAATCGTCATTGAATCGGTCCAATAAGTTGGCATAATATTCCCCATTGATTGTTCTTCCCTTTTGAAGGTGGTCAATGTGGATTATCCCGCGTGCATCCCAAAAAACAGTCGCCATAACTTTATTGGCTGACAAACCCACCTTGGCCTTCTTCGGCGCCGATTCACCCTTAGAAACCCACTGTTTTGACTGTTGTTTGGTCTCTGGTGTGTTGTGATGGATCCATGTTTCGTCCACGGTTACAAAACGGCGCAAAAACTCCTCCATATTGCGATTAAACAACGCCAAACCTTCCTGTGAAGTTGTTACACGATTGCGTTTGTGGTCGACTGTGAGCAAACGCGGCACCCATCTTGCGGAAAGCTTTCTCATGCCCAAGTGATCATTCAAAATTGAAACCACTGAGCCATGCGAGATCCCTACGGCTTCCACAATCTCTCGCACTTTCAATCTTCGGTCGGCCAACACCATATCGTGAATTTTTTCGATTGTTTCGGGTGTAGAGACCTCAACTGGGCGTCCAGGACGTTCGGCATCTTCAGTGCTTGTACGGCCACAACGAAATTCAGTAAACCACTTTTTTACCATTGAAATCGATGGTGCAGAGTCCCCATAGTATTTATCAAGCTTAGCCTTGGTCTCGGTAATTGTTTTTTTTCGCAAGAAATAATGCTTAATAAGCACACGAAATTCACTTTTTTCCATTTTCTCCTCAAATTAGTGAGTATTCTGATAAAAATAGCTGTCAAACACAAACTAACTGACGCAGCAAGTTTAAATTTTGACAGGAGTCAACTGACAGATGCCTGTTGACAGGAGCAGTGTTGCTGTTTCAGTAAAGAGGTCAGAAATTCAAAAAGTCACGGACTTATTGACCCGCCCTCGTAGACTTCTCGGAAAAACCAAAAAATTCATGAATACCAAAAAAATGTTATTCATTTGTATATTACTGCAGTTACAACATACTCGTACCTACTTTATCTATTAAATATTTGCATGCCATCATTACATAGCGGACTGTGTCTTTGCACTGAAATATGTAACATCTTTTGTACAGCTACATATCAAGCAAAACTTTGCCAGTATAAGCTGATCTCGCATTGTATAGGATTTCCGTACAATGAGAGGTCAGCTTATACTGGAAATGTATAGCTTGATATGTAGCCGTGTGTACCTCCTACCACATTTTATGCAAATAAACGTTTTTTTTTATTATTTGACATCGACGCGCTACCTGTTACCATAGATTCAGTACATGATCCTGAACCTTGCGTTGAATTTTTTGGTCAGTTATTAAATAAAAATGCAGTTTCCTACACAAGTGTAATAGGTAGGTATTTCACGTTTGGAGGAAAGTGCAGATTTCATTTTTAATAGCCGACGAAAAATTTCAGCGCAAGGTGTTCAGAATCATGTACTGAATGAAACCATGGTAACAGAAAGCACGTTGATGTCCCTGTCACCCTTTATTCTACAAGTAGTACTTAATGACGTTTAAGTTGTACAGAATATTGTTTCGAATTGTCAAGTGTTGGCAGATGTTGTTTTGATTTGAATCAAGATCCAGGGTTTCAAGGTCTTTGAGATACTTGGAAGTAATGTCTTATTTCAATGTACATCATTTTGTGCTCGGTAACTCTGTATGTACTTGCTGCTCGTGACAAAGATGAGGCTCTCTTGTACCTTGCACTATATTAAAGAGTTAAATATCAATGTTACTCTCTCTTATTCCTAGATCGAGATGGCTTAAAAGTTTGAATGGAGTAACTCGTCTCATATCAATCCGTTAATAGAGTTAGACACATCACTTACACCATGTTTTGGTATAAAGCCAAATTGCAATTTATTACTTGACGCAAACGCCGCCAGTTTCGTGGCGATTTATATAAAAACGTTTCTAACAGTAATTATTATCTACTCTTTGCTTGATTTATGTGTTCAGTTGCCGGAGTACGCCATCATTATTTTAGACTCAAAAAAGTTAAGATTCAAACGTTGATAAAATCTTTGATTTTTTTATATATTTTATAGTGTGAAGGTCGAGTACGATGTTACGCAACTTTTGTCAGAGATTGGAGCTTAAAAGATCTTGATGATAGGTTTATTGGTCTTTTTGTTTTGGTTTCCGACACAAATGACGTTGACCCATCAGTTGATGAAAATGTCGTAAGAGGCATCATAGATAACCCAAGAGAGATTATGTTAGATATAAACACGGCATAAGATTTCTGTGCGCCGATGGGGCGCATTCCAGCAATGTCTTACTTATCTTATTTGACTCTTACCACATATAATAGCTTTATTGCTTCCTGTTCCTGTTCTGGGACAATATAAGCAATGAAAAATAAAGTTCTTAATTTAAGACAAGGATGACATAGGGATGTTTGTGAAAATTCAAATTGATATGAGTGGCAACTGGTTATAATATCATTAATCGTGTTCTGCTGACAAAACTGACTCGTTTAACGACAGTACTATATTACTTTAATTTAATATAGTGTGTAGAGCGTTATGAATGTTATAATCAAAACATTTAAATCACATGTTCAATTCTATCCAGATGTTTACTCCCTCCGGATAGTTTTGCAAAAACTTGTATTTATTTGAACACATGTGGACAAGCCAGTGGTGTGCTGGTGGGGTCACCAGTACGGCAGACTGTTTTACCCCAAGATTACCAAGTCTTTATATTCCTTTTTTTTTTTGGAAACGAATATCTCCGTCCTTACACCTCATACCCGTGAACTTGGAAACTGCATACCTATTATGTGAATCGTGGTTAATTTGGCTGAATTTCCTAAAAACGATTTATACAAAAACGATAATCCAAAGGTTCGTTTTGGGTCTTACACCTCAATGCTGGAGTCGCGTACAGTCAATAACCATAAAGAGGCTGCGTGGGCGCTCGTAATGGCCTCAAATTGCTGCGGAGCTCTGAATCATATACGACTGGCCGATCACAATACGTGGAGTGTTTTTCTCTGGATACTTTGAGCGGATTATGTCGGAACTACTATTGATAGAGGAATCTTGAATGGGAGAAATCATCATAGTTTAATATATTGTTCGGGTGTGTTTGCCAGGTTGATTGTGCACAAACTTCAAAAATGTTAAGTTATTGAACACATCTCTCAACGTGGAACGAATACCAAAGACTTTTCACGTCTCTAACTTTTCGAAATACTAGAAGTCAGGAAATTACTGTAACCAAACCCAGCTCAACTTAAAAGTAGTCGCAAAGTCCGCATAAATTCAATAAGCATTTCCAACTTAAGTCCGTAGTTACAAGTTACATCAACCCTGCAGAACTATAAATACTAACAAATCGAACAAACTTGAGACTTTAACCCACGTAGACACGCATATGCAAATATCGGCCTTATTTCGAGTAATCAGGCGCATGCAAACGCTTTCAGCTATAAATAATGTAATAATTAATAGAAAATCACCCTACATCCTTGGATTTGATATAATTTGGATTAAAATCACGTAACGTGTTTAAAACAAACAGCCTGACTATGCAAACTTTGGTTGCGAGTTAGGACCTTCGTGCTACGTATTGTTTGTAATAGCGCCATGTGTTGACATATAATTAGAACTCTTTGTGTTATTTCGGTACTTATTGGTCTTTATTAGATATGTTGAGAATTTTAAAATGCCCGAATAAAACTTTAACATTGACTTGCTAGTTTCCTTCGTCCTAAAAATATTTCAGTAACAGTGAATACGTTGAAACCAACCTTGCCAGTTTCCCCATTCCACAAATCGGATCCTCACAAAACTCATAAAGGGCTTTGCTTGATAAAAAGGCCTGAACAGGGCACTCATACAACGCCTCGACAAATAAACTTAGCAGATCAAATACGTGGGTGTTACATAAGCCCCTGTATTTTTCATACGTGACCTTGACAGTCATAGTCCCCTGCGCCCTTGACCTCGACCTTTGAATTGGCTAGGATTGTTCGAGTTCGAATCTTGTTCTAAAACGGATTTATGTCGCTGTAAAAATGTTGCGGATTGACTTTGTCTATGTTTGAGTGATAAATCCAATAATGCGGGTTTGAAGAAATAATGAAAACAATAATTTGAAAGTTTATGATGACATTTTTGTTGTCTTTGTAGACTAGTTTTTAGTTCTCTTCATGTAGTTTCGCAGACAACACTGCGATTAGTTACGTAAGTCAATTAAGTTCGTATCATACGCAAATGCTAACCTGCTTTACTTTAATATTCTTGACTGTATCTGCCTGTGTTTGTGATACAAATGAATTCCAGGTTTGATCATATTATCTATTCTAACCCCTTTAACTTCGTTTGCCTTTTAGAACATATACGATGACAATGTTAAGAACTTTAGTAAGAACCACACAGATCCTTGAATGCATGCCAGACTTTTAAACTTCAAACATAAACTTTCTGCCATTATTTTATTTTTTGTTTTTCTTCGGACGTGTCACTTTACAGCTAAAATAAAGCGCATGCGGCCTTGTGTATTGGGGCTAAGTCGCTATTTTTACTGAAAGGCATTGTTCCCAACACCGGCCATGCTTGCCGCGCTGAATGGCCGGATGAATGCATGCTGTGATCTGGATAAAGTGTAAATATAGGCTTTACTTGGTCGTTAGTTGATTTTGAGAGAAGAATCTAAAACCATTATTACTCCTACTATTTCTGTAAATCGATGTTGTTGGGACATTGATGAGGCCTATGTCCAGCGTTGGACCGCTACTGGCTGATGGCGCAGAATCATTTGAACTCACTATGTAGTTTAATGCACTTATTGAAGGAGCGCCAGTTAAAATTGTCACTGTTCTAAATCGCCTGCGGGTCGTTGACACACGTCTAGCAACGCCCTAAAGACTGACTTTCCATAATTGGGTTTTACTACAACTTAGGCTTAGGTTATTTTCAAAGGATTTGTCGTCTATTGCAGTATTTGTCCATATGGCATGATAATATAGTCAGGGACTCATTTGACGCAATGTAGATGATCTGTACACCCACATCTTACCTGATGACAGATCACACCAGCAACATAGTTAGTCTCAAGATAAAGCAGCTGCATTACCCAGTTTTTCTTTAGATATTTCCGTCTCTTGTCATTTGTCAACGCTTGCAATTTACAAGTGTCTGGGATTTAACTATATTTTTATATTGCACAATTCGTGATTTTAAGTGGTTTATTCTAGGGTATTTGGCTTCTGGTGATCATAATTTATGAGGCTGATGTGCGCTAGCAATTAGTCCGGGTTTCACTTAAAGTTTTTAAAACAAAAATCATGCTTATTATGTTATAGCTATATCATTAGTAAATGGCTGAGGCAGAAAGCGTCTGAGCTGTAAAAGTTTACGAGATATTTCTAAGATATTGAACCTGTGACTGGTGTAGGTATAAACAAAGTTATATGCGAAGAGAATTAAGTTACGTGTGGGACGAACATGTTCCAGCTTACTTTTATGCCTATGTTACTTTTATGAAAGAAGCAACACTTAATTTTCCAAATATTTTTTGTTTACAAAAACAGTTTGCAGATCATAAAAAAACACATTTCTGTATGATGCTATTGTCATCATTTTGATCAACAAAAGTGATTTTTTACGGCAATGGAATCTTTCGGATTATGGTTAGGTTATATCCAAGAAAGGAGATGTATGTCTCTTCAAATTGTACCATTTCACATGTTAAATATCTCAAACATTACGACTCTCTGTTTGAAATCGATGGATGGGATGGTGACATAAAACTAAACGCTATAATGACACTGATATTGCCCCCATAATACAAAGAGTATCGAGGACAGAGGAAATAAATAATTATATCAAGGAGATATTATCAGCCTTTACATGTGTACTTGCCTGTACAAGTAAACGAATCAGCTTTAGCTATATCAATACCCCACTAAGAACATTATTTGTTACAGCTGAGCTCTCAGATTTAACATCAATAAATCCTGACTGATTTGATAACCTACGTCGAAACCTTCAGGGTAGTCTGCGAAATTCAAATATTATTATTCTTTCTTGTTTCTGTTCTTTTTTATTTCTTTTTCTTTATTTCTTATTCTTTCTTCTTTTTATATTCTTAATATTCTTATTCTTTCTTCTTTTTATATTCTTAATATTCTTATTCTTATATTCTTTTTTTCTTATTCTTATTTTTTCTTGTATTTGAGGCTAATTCTAAGTTAAGGAGTTGTTTTGCTGATACGGCCGCCAATCATATTTTAATCAACATACAACCTGACACTAACCTGCAAATTACAAAAAACGTATTAAATTAGAATTTCGCGGGCTGTTAAGCCAAACAGCCTTCATCTTTATCTCTCTTATAACATTGTGTGCCAATAATGAAGAGCATCCATCAAAGTGATCGTTTCCTGATCGTGCCAGCTTGTCCAGGGCTTTAAACGCCAAGTTTTGGCAACATTGCTCCGCTGCGGGTCACCGTGACGTATAGTAGGTACTTTTAGTAGTTGAATGGAAAATCTATTATCAATCTGTTCAGAAGCCTGCCATTTCCAGATGGAGTTTAATGCAATCTGTGAAGGTTAGGCTGGTTACATTTTATGGTTGTTTTAGCCTGTATCAACAATTTATTATAATCACTGTCTTATGTTGTGTCATGCGCTTTCATTGAGACATGTACATATGTATGTATCTGAAAAAGTATCTACTAAAACTAAAATTACTTTTCATAACTATGAATTTATCAAGATTTAACTGTTTTTCGTTATTTTTACTCTTTGTCTTTTGCAAGTTACGTTGAAAAGACAAACCGCAGGAATCCCGATTACGCACGCCGAAGCCACACAAGCGGCTAATGAGCTTAAAAACTAAAACCTTATAAGAATTCTATAAACATCGGTAATAATGAAATCGAGTTAAGATATAATGATAATTCTATAAACATCGGTAATAATGAAATCGAGTTAAGATATAATGATAAGTCTATAAACATCGGTAATAATGAAATCGAGTTAAGATATAATGATAATTCTATAAACATCGGTAATAATGAAATCGAGTTAAGATATAATGATAATTCTATAAACATCGGTAATAATGAAATCGAGTTAAGATATAATGATAATTCTATAAACATCGGTAATAATGAAATCGAGTTAAGATATAATGATAATTCTATAAACATAGGTAATAATGAAATCGAGTTAAGATATAATGATAATTCTATAAACATCGGTAGTACAGAAATCGAGTCAAAATATACATACATTCTGATTCCAACTTGCCAGGATTTTGGCAAGTTGTTTGCGTTGTAACTTTTCATTGTGTTTTCACAGGGACTCATTAGTCACTGATTTTATTGTCTTCTTTGTTACTTGGGACAGTGACATGCTAGCCAAGGAATTTATTTGAACGTTTGTTCCAAAACATTGGCAAACGATTTGTGGGGTCTTGGCTCCTTTGTTTGACCTGAACTTTACTTTGGTAGCCTGAAAGAACGGATGGTTACCGTCAGTTTTCTCGATTTTCGATCTTGACATATATTCCACAGATATTTGTTCTGTTTCCATCTCTGTGCAGATGATTTGCTTTCAATGCTCCACACTGAATATCTTGGTAAAGGGCTACATACAACTTCCTAGAACACATTTGATTCTTCATCTAATTCAACTGTAAAATTCGTTCCAATTGTTCAAATGTCTGCTTTATGATTCAGTAGAGGTTTTCGGATCAACTCTTCAGTTTCATTAATATTGTTCTGAAGCAACTATACTAAGATGCCATTTTACGAGTGCGCCGACTCTCGTAAAGTCTCCTGTTTCGAGATTGGATGCTGCCGAATACCAGACAGATCCCTCTTTGTTTATTCATAAGCTGGTATTGACTCTCGGAATATGACTGTTTACTCTCCATATTTTCTTTTGTTTACTTGCTACAGATATTCTGCAGCGTTTGGTTGTTGCTCATACAAATATTTTCTTTAATAAATAAAGAAAATATTTGTCAAATAAGCAGTTTTATCCCTAGTTCTTGTAATACCGATCGTTTCCTTTGGAACTCGGTCAAGGTATAGTAGTTTTCAGTATATTGACCCTTCTGCAGGTGTTTTACGACATTGGGTTCACAAAAATAGTTTTCCTGGCTGATGACCAGGTTTCGCTTATAAAAATTGCCGTGAGATCGTAAAAAAATATAACACTAATGATCGTTTTTTTTCTCTCATAAATCGGTGAGTTACGGGTTTTACTGATAGAGATCAAAGGAGAGTAGAAAGTTCTCATGTCGCCCGTAGAAGTTGTAGAAGCTTCCCCTAATATTCAGAAATAAACAGCTTACGAATCCTTAGAAAAACTATTTAAAATTGTACTCTGAAGAAACTAGAAATCTCTTCTAAAGCACAAACTTTCCTTTTATTCCAAGCTTTCGGTGTTCTGACTACCTGAACAAAACAAAAACACACACCAGCACTTTAAATAACTTCCACAACTTTCCATGTAAAGATGGTACGTAATTAATGATTCCGTTAATTCATTTGCTTTGTTTAGAATCAATCTTCGGTCGTGTTCGGTAGGCAGTGACCTTGTGACGGCGGAGTTATTTTAACACGACGCCAATTTTACGCAGATAATATTGTAGATACGTAGAAGTTGTTCGAGTTAGCAATTTTTCGTTTCGTTAATTTTAAGTGATATTATTTTCGATACTGTCGATATTAAAAGTTGAACGTAAGGGTTTCATTGAGGTGGGTGCTTTATGCAAACTGCAAGCCTGGCTTGTACAAGTTATAGTACCCAGCGCATAAATAGTGGGTTGCTATGCCAACGACTAGCCTACTGCTTCGACGAACGTCATAATAACAGAGGTCTTAAAATAGCAGTCACTAGGACTTCGCGTGTTGTGACTTGTGGGTCTAATTGAATGGTAGCAAATGGTAGGGTTATATGAATCGGTTAAATTGTACAATTTGCGCATGAATATGAAATCTGCTTGAAAACATAATGGTTTTTGTGCACATCCTGACCCGCATTTAAATGATTCCATAAAACTAAATGTTCGAACATCAAATCTACATGCTTCTCAGAACTTAAATATTCTCAATTGATTTATAGGTCTATTATGTTTATATTATCTGCATGTTCTGTATTTTTGCCACGTTTTCGACTATGTTTTGAATTCAACTCGAATGCTGCCAGGAGTTTTATTTCAATATTTTTTTTCGCCGCTGACCTCACTTGGTTTGACGTGGTATATTAGTCAGTTTTCTTAATGAGAAATGTATTTGATCCGATCCCAGCGTTATCTAATGTGGTAAAGCTTCTTCTTTACCACAGTAATCGTTTGTTGAGCGTTTGCCAACTTTATTCGTAGGAAAATCATAAAAATTAAGTTTCATCGCAGTTTCTTAGGCTTCATTTACTCTGTTCTCCTGCGCAAATTAATTTAATTTAGCGAAACACGAGACTCGAATATCATACATAACACGTAGAAGCAGTTAGAAACAATTTATATCGTGCATGCTTGCAATATAATCCAGATCTGTAACTGTTATGATAATAATTTTGTCGCTTGCAATTTGTTTCGAAAGCGATTTCGTTGGAGGAAGATCTACGTAAAACATAAACACAAAGTTATTGTTTTGAAGCAACAATTTGAGATTGTGATTAAATCAATGTGTTTTTCGGCAACCCACACAATATTCGTATACTCTTTGTTGCTTGAAGAAGATACAAACTCTACTCGAGCATCTCGGAAATTACAATCCTTTGTTTCTCCACTTGTAACACATTTTACCCGAGTTGTACCGTTCCGAACGTTTTGCAATGCAAATGTGAATTTAGTCGAACGCTACATTTGATTTGTTCGCATTACACCCGGTGCTGCACCCGCACCCCGCAGATAGAAGGACACGTCGTCGTGCGGAATAAACGGTTTATTGTGTGTGTTATTGTTCTGTTTATCGTATGAGGGGAATGAAAAATAACGTAGGTACTTTTTTATGATTTGAGTAATTCACTTACTTTTCTTGTTAATGTGGGAATGAAAGGGAGTTTGTTGTTCGTTTTATTTCATACTTTATGTTACCATCACGCTGGTTTTTTCCAATGATTGGACAGAATGGTTGTTCAGCGCTCAAACAATTCTATGACCTGGATTTAAGCCTATTCCCTCGAGTCTTTCTGAAACCTAATTTCGGGAATGAACTTCTTTTCTAGTTGGGAATTCAGCTAGAACCTCATTTTGGCTACAGCTATAGCTTATAAGGCAATACAGACATATTAGTTGGCATAGGCATCAGGGCATAGTTTCCTACAGTAACCGGTCATGGTCTTAGGAAAAGCAGGTCACCCTCCGTGCTTGTTACCGCCACGCCACTGACGTCAATGTTGTCCTTCCTTCTACCCTTTGAGTATTTGTACCATTATTAAAGGAATCTTATGTCGGTAATCCAATACAGCCGTTAAATGTTTTAATAACTTATTCAAGCTGTGAATGTAATTGTTTACAATTCATGTCACGTCTATGATAGTCATGATCGCTAAATGAATTTGTGTCTCTGATGTTAAATACTAAGCAGGTTTCCTTGACAAAGGTTACGCACCAGTTTGGGTCGTTTTCTTGCATTTATTTAACCAATCAAGTTTTGATAAAAGAAAACAACATTACCTGATGGTATGCAACTTAAACTTTTCTTATATGCATAATAAGGTGTTGACAAATAACTGACATAGGTCTTCCTTGGGTGATATAGCAAAGTTTTGGTGGCGAACCTTTGTGCCTCTTTTCAGCTTCTCCTAGGGGTTAGGTATCCTACGAACCTATTCATGCTTTTAATCTTCCTATCTCAAGAATATCCTCTCTAAGGGCTTGACCCCCGATTAGATTTATTCTTTATCCATATAGCTAAAATGTTAGCAACCTCAATCCGATTATCCTGAACTCATTTTAATTCAATCCCTTTTTCTTGGAAACAGGCGTAAGCGTAGTTTCAATCGGCATCTACTTTCATTATAATGTTCGGAATACTATATAAACCATCAACTTGGGTCAGTTCATCAATATACATGGTCATGGAGAATGTTGGTAGGTCGTTGGCTTTACGTTTGACATTTTAGTTCTCATTAATCTGTTACATTAAGGCGGTACCCCGACCAAAACCTTGTCATAGTGCGTTATTCAGAGGCTATTAACTCATTCACTATGGGTAATAAACTACATCTAAAAGCATATTATTAATGTTCGATATTCTATCATCACATTGCACGTTCTTATTTGTTTTTATGTGTTATAAATACATCTAAAATCTCCTTGTAAAAAAGTGACTAAAATTATTGATTGCATGCATCTTTTGCTAAAGGTGACGTTCTATTCATTTGAAGATTACACTAATGGATAGATAATTTAAAAATTTAAATAATACACGTTTTATTTTATTTTAAAACTTCACTTGTCTTTTTTTATTCAAATAATTTCATTATTTTTGTGAATTTTATGATAAATGAGCGGGCGGAGGGAGCGAGACAGAGCGAGACTCAGCGACGGGACAGAGAAGGACCGAACGCTCAAGGTCGTTTGGTCAGGGAAGCGCCTTAATTGCCACCACCCCTTGATTTAACTCTTACGTTTTACCAGTCATCCTTTCATTAAAGCATGGCTTTTCATTTTTGAACCCTTCAATCGATATAATTGTTTGCTTGTGCGGTGATATTTAGCCAGTGCGTACGGTAGTTGCAACATCTGCCGACGGCACCAGAAAAGAAATAGTAGCTCATCTTAACTTTACTACGACTTAACTTTCCTGTATACGATTGCTTTAAAAATCCAGCGCCCTTGTTCTGACGTTCGAAAGGTTAGTAATTTCCTGTCTTTCTTATTTCCCACCACAGAACTTTATGAGCGAACTTGGAGTGTTAACCGTACGTCAACTTTTCATTTTAAATAAGATCTTGCGCAAACACTTTCTTTTGCATATAATCCTACTCTATTTGAAGGTAAGCGACGTAAACACGCAGTTTGCCCCTCAACTCGGCTCCATACTGCTTTCTTCCGTCGACCTTTTAGGTTTCTTGGAAACAACTTGTACAAAAAAACATACGGAATTTTGTCAATTTATACCCAAAGAGCGTTGCAAAATACTACCCTCAATCTGTTTAAAAAAATTGGACTATGATGCCACGGAGCAGCTACTCATTGTTCCCTCGTAATATTTAATCATTTCTGGTTTTTGACTGTAACAACCACCCTATACACACTCACAGCATCATTCTACCTCTCCTTACACTTCACAGGCACACTACACACGCATTACACTATACCATTTCTTTAAATCAATATTTTGTTTTTTTTGTTTAGTTGTTTTAAACATGTCTGTTTTTTCCCCTTCATCAATATTTAATTTGTTTAGAGTTTGAAAATTTACCTCTGCAATGTTAATTAGATTTAATTCGGGGTGAGAGCCTGGTGACGTCACACAGGGTATAGACGTATGGACGACAGTCTCTCACAAAGGATCATATTATAATTATGCATTGTTGTCGAAACGCTTGTCTCTATGTTTATAAATATGTGAACCTTTGTGAAGAGAGAAAATAAAGATATATTGTATTTCATCCAGTGCTAAAAATAGGCTTCCATATACCTTATTAAGTCAACAACTACAGATTTAACTCATTAATCCTTCAAAGGACGATCCTTTCAACAGAGGCCATAACAATGACTATAAATTGTCGAATAACTTGCAATAATCACCCGCGAAGTTCCCAAGTGGCCCGCCATCCACCATGACAGTCGCAGGCCACAAATACCCCAAGGCCTGGTCAGTGGCCGTGTGTTGACAACGGGGAGGGCTATTTATAGCCGCATGCAACTCTTTGTTCAATGACGCCACGACGTAGCAAACAATGCGGTTGGTAATAGATTTAAACTTACTTTCAGAAGATAGCAGTCTGGATTTGTGTGTGATGGCAATAGGCTCGCCCCCTGTTACATGGGACTTAAATTTAACCGGCGAAATGTGAGTGTACTATGGGGTACACCTCTGCCTAATAATTCGGAGATTGTAAGCGTGATGTTATGATATGTTCATTAGTTTATGAGTAAAGTAATTAAGGAATTTTGTGAGATGTGTCGCCATCAATGGCCTGGGGTGCTGTTCTCTAAGGATACAACGTTGCGCGCAGCGCTGCCGCAGCGACGATACAGGTTGTTTTGCCGCTGCGGCAGCGCTAAGCGCAAGGCTGTATCCTTAGAGAACAGCACCCCAGGCCATTGATGGCGACGCATCTCACAAAATGGCACCGCTGGTCATTATGTAGGTTTGAGTTATTACTCTTATTTGAAAAAATAAACACGTTGTTAGCGATTCCAAATGTTGATGTTACCAGAAAGTGATCAAATTTATGTGAATCTATATTATTTTAACCCAAATTTGCGTTCTGCTTAACTCCAAGATTTTCTTCATTGTCAAAATAACTGGCATTTGTATAAATTTAAATCAGTTTACTACAATTTTCTGACTAGTCCGAAAGCTTTCAGCTTTGTAATATAATAACAAATGGCTTCCACTCAATCGTCTTTAAACTTTTCCTCCTTGAAACTCTGTTTATGTCTGCTAAGAGTTGGATTTATTTGTTTAGTTATAACTATAACGTTACAGTTAATATTAGATACTTCCAATGTACAATATTCAATAGTAGAGGAAGCTTAGTTGGTTCCATCACCCTGCAATATGCTGAAAATGTTGTCATTGCAACCAGAGAGAAATAAACTATTGCCTTGCTCCTTACCTGCGAGGCTGAGGCTAGTTCTGAGGATAATACCAACCTATTTGTCCCATTGCAGGGCAAAGGCTCAAACAGAGAAGGCATGAGCATTGATCATCACGTTTGCTCAAGACGGGTTGGCGATTTCAGACGTATATTAACTACATATATAAGTCCAGGTTGTTTTTCCTTCATCGATGTCTGTAATGTCCAAGATAAACTCAGAAAGCACATATGAACTGAAAAAGTCAAATTGATACTTGCCCGGATTTGACCCTCAACTTCGTTCATGAGAGGCGAAGCTTTAACCACTGGGCCATCAAGACGGTCCTGAGGATAACGAGACCAAATTCCCTCGGGGAGGACTGCCCGACCTCCGTTTAATAGTTTACTTCAATTTTCCCCATTGCTTTTATTTCGAATTGTACAGTGTAACTAGGCGGAAAAACATTGCTTTCCTATTTTTTAGCTTCTACGTCATACATAATTAATAATAAATGTCAATACTTCTGGTTTATTTATTTATGCATAATTTATTATAATGGAATGCCCAATAAACCGGCTTAATGTCAATGAACCAATAACGATGTATTTCCGTCGCTTATGTTTCCCTTATAATGTACATTTATTCAATTCTTTGTCTGGGAATCACTCTCAATTAGAAGATTTATTGTGACTGTAAAATTGCCTGCCACTTGCTTATGTCGAGTGAATTTATGTATGTAAATTATAAGATCTACTAACATTTTAGCTAAATATATACTATAATATTCTTATCTAAACGAACGTCTCATCAAAACATCTGCGTCTAAATTCTTATACTTATTTATTCGTTGAAAATTCCCATTTCATGTTTTCTAAAGAAAATTTTCCTTTAGTGTTCATGTTGCAACTAGATGGCGTTGGCGTCAAAATAGAAGTCGCTATGGTTTCGTTACCGGCGTTTATAGGCATTCGACGCGCGCCTTCGTCAGCCTAGCCTGAATCGCCCACTGGGTATAGGCCTCCCCTACATTGTAGGCTATAAATCATCATCATAAATATTTTTGTAGAAAGCTAGTCCCACGATTGTGGTCGACAGCTTTTGGAATACCTTTAGTTTTCGTGAACCAATGAAAAATTAACTTATAATTATTTATTTGTAATATATTTTATCATTATTGCATATTGAGTTACTGTAACTTTCTGTTCTTCATTTCCTCATTTTTTAACCCAGGCCCATTTGTCGTTGCCACTAGTCATCACTATTACATAGACGAGAAAAATATTATCAGTCAGCTCTATATTGTATCTGTTGTCAATGTTGCTTTTCCCCATGCTTTCACTGTTATCAGATAAAAGGAACATTCTGATAATCGAATTCTTTACCATCCCGAATTCATGTTCAAACCGATAGGCTGAATCGAAGCACCATTTCAAAACTGCTGCGGTGCCGTGTGACGCCTTCTTTTGAAATGTTTGTGTTTTCTTTACTCGATATGAAAAACAGCGTTAAGACGAAGAAAATTATAACAACACCCAACTTGACATAAGTTATTATTTTTGACTAGGAAAATTTACAGCTAATAACAAAGAATGGTTACAGTTTTTAGTACAATTTATGCCAATTACAAGTTTCACATAGAATACGAATAAAATATTAAATATTGTTTGTTTTTTTTTGTGGACAGAGCTATGAGGAAGTTAAGACTTCCGCTATTCTGACGTTAAATGTCAATAAAATTTTGCCCATAGGTCAAATCAACTTCCTCCATCATATTTTAGCATTTAATCTCATGCTTGTGTTCCTGACGACACCTCCTTGAACTCCTGTTCCGTTCTCCAAAGAATCAAATATATCGGTTGATCCCCCTCAGATAGGCTATCTGTATACTAATTACTCATCCCCTCTGTTGCTTCGGCATACCAACAAGTTGTTGGTATGCCGAAGTGCTGCGTGACTGTGGTGGGAGTATGGTTGTTGGCAACAACCATACTCCCACCACAGTTACTCAAGCAACCACTCACATACACTCTCACATCTCTTTCATACACTTTCTTCGGTTCCTCACACACACTCTGGTATTTCCACAAACTTATTGTTTTTTTTTATTATGTTACTTTTTAGGGTTCCGTACCCAAAGGGTAAAACGGGACCCTATTACTAAGACTCCGCTGTTCGTCCGTCTGTCTGTCCGTCTATCGCCAGGCTGTATCTCATGAACCGTGATAGTTAGACAGTTGAAATTTTCACAGATGATGAATTTCTGTTGCCGCTATCGCTATAACAACAAATACTAAAAAACAGAATAAAATAAATATTTAAGGGGCCGTGCGCGAGTCCGACTCGCACTTGGCTGTTTTTTTTTATAATTATGTTACTGAATTTTATATTATAATGTTTCGTTAATTTATTATTAGTTAAGTATCCTGCATTGTTATTTTGTCGCGTATCCAAATAACAGGCATCTAACCGCGGGTGGACCCTGGTGACCTGTAATACAGGTTTTTGTATAAACCTACCTAAAGCACCAGTCTCTCACATAGTTAGCTCCTTGTTCGTGCACTACAGTCAAAGTTTAGCATTAAGTTCATAACTTGTGTAGAATAAATAAAATAAACGTTTTATATTATTAATTACCGATTGAAATTATTCTACGTATGTCTACTAGTTTAACGCTATTGAAACAGCTAAAATACTTAATTAATATTCAATTTGATTAATCCATGCTAATATTTTAAACTCAAAAGTAATTCTGTCTGTCTGGCTGTCTGTATGTCTGTATGTTACCTTTTCACGACTAAACCACTGAACGGTTTTCGATAAAATTCGGCAAGGAGATAGATGGCATCCTGGGGAAGGACAGAGGCTACTTTTTATCTCAAAAATATTCCTAAAAGGGGGTGATATAGGGGATGAAAGTTTGTATGGAAAACTTGGCTTTTCTTAAATTAGGGATATGAAAATTTAAATGTATGCTTTTGGAAAGGAATAAAATTATATTTGTTTTAGCGTTTTTGTAAAATCATCCACCAAGGGGATAACATTTAAAATTTACATGATTAAAAAAAAATTGTATACCTACCTCTTTTTAAGAGATTTTAGTTATTGGAAATATAGTCAGAACCCGTAAAAAAGATTATTTGTATATGTTGTCTGTCTTTTCGTTTTCACGTTTTAACGGCTGAATGGATTGGATGATACAAAACTATTTGTCCCGGTGCGGTAGCACGTTCCCGTGCCATAATTTCTGACATCAACGTGGGAGAAGCCGCGGGCAGAAGCTGGTAGTTCATATAGGATAACTTGTGAGAGAACCCGATACAGAAGTTAGTAGAATCGTCGAGCTACATTTCGTTCACAACTACATTTCGTTCAACCATTTTGCACGTAGCAATTATTTGTCTCAAATAGGACAGGTCCTTGTAGGGAACTCTTTTCATACGACAACAGATTCATTCTATGAAAGTTATCTCCGATATTCTATTTCAGAATATTTATAACACTTTTCACTACAACCTCTTCAATCTTCATTTCATCAACAAGCGAGATGATGATGCCACTTAGCAATATCAAAAGCTTGTTCTTTCCTCGTGGCTATCGTGAAAACAACTTTGATTTATGGAAGACATACATTTTTAAATCTCACCCATATTTCATTTCTATCTAACGCGTCTACATTGCTCTGCCTGACGTCAAATGGGGGTGTTATTGACATACAGCTAACAAACAATAATAAAAAAGTTAATACAATACATGAAAATAACTTTTATGTAACATGTAATAAATAATGTACGGTCTACCATATGGTTTTTCGCAAATAACAAATCACTCCCATTATTAACCCTCGCCACCTCTGCCATTGCATGGTGGCAATTAAGGAAGTATGTACAGTCAACTCTGGTAACAATTTGACAATGACAGCTCCTTTATGTCTTAGCTGTAGGGGCGATTTTCGTAGTACAAATGTTACCACTGATGAGCGGTTGACTGAACCATTGGTAGAAGCGCTTTGTTGCTGCTCAACAACAATCAATGATCACCAATTCATCTTACAAGCTTGGCTGGCTTGGGGAAATGGTGATTACTAACATAGGCATAATCAGCCTATAGTGTTTCCACTGCCGGGACACAGGCCTCCTCGCGGTGAGAGGGAATTGGCCATAATCCACCACGCGGGCCCAGTGCGAGTTGATAGATGTCACATGTCTTCGAATTTTTGGTTCTAGGACATGCCGGTTACCTCACGATGTTTTTCTTCGCCGTTTTGAGAGCAGTGGTGATTAAATAATTTCCACAAAGTAAAGCACCTGTCTGGGTTCGAACATACGACCTACAACTCGTAAGTCGCAGCCGTTACCTCTCGGCCGCCACTGCCACCACCATTACTACTATACTTACTATAAAATTAGGCAATATTCTGTATGCCTTTTGATTACAGCTGTTATTGCACTACTCATAATTCAGTTGAGTTGAGTCTAACTAAATTGCTCACAAATCACCAATATTTTACAGTCAACTAGTCTCATACAAAACACAATTTTTCACGAACAGATTTAGTATTAAAAATGTAAAGAAATGTTTTTCGTATCCGGAGTGAAAATCCCCGAGTAGCTTTTCTAAGAATAAACTCAATACCGCTCGGGATAGGCACTGCAGCTTTGATTACTCCTGGCGGATGTTTCATTAATTAAATACTGCAGTGCAGCATGTAAATTAGGTCTGAAATATATGTTACCTGTACGGGTCTATGTAAACTTCGCAGATATGCATCTTCTGCTGTAAGCTACATAGCGGGGCATAGTCATTTTGTTTAAGTGGGGCAGCCAGCTGATTAAACCTCATCATACGATTTAGGAGTAAGTACAGACTGCTTAAGGTCCTGAATTGGAGTATACTACTGGAAATCGAGGCCAATTTCTGATGGCATAAACTGAAAAGTCCTCGTAGTGTTTACGGTTTTTTCGTCCAACGGTTTAAGAGAATCTTTGGCTTCATAAACCTCCTAGATTTACCAAGCTTTGGTAGCAGTGTTCCTACGGGGTAATTTCGTAACACACTATCAGTAGCAATCGCTTTCGTTTTGACAGTTCAACAACATTCATTGCGTTATTTACGTTATTAAGCAGACAAATTTTTCGAACATATGAAGCAATGGATTGGCAATATCCTTCAAAATGATTCAGGTTGTGATTGATAGTGTGATACGCATAAGGGTGCTTGTTCATTTATTACCTACAACATGCGAATATTTTCTTGTTTGCTAAGGGTTTTAATGGTCCTTAACGTAGATGAGATGTTCCTACCAGCCATGTTGAATGATACTACGAACTATGGCTACATCTAGCAACTTCTACGTCAAGCAACAGAATTAGCTCGGCAGTTAGCTGCTCAGTGCGGTACATAGAGCACTCGAAGCGATATATAATGGAAAACAGGAGATTAATGAGTTCATGCACCCCTTTTAGCGAGATTTATTCGGAAGGCCAGACGGGTGAAAGTGAAAATATATTCACACCGGATCCAAGGCGGGGAAGGTAAGGAAACTAGCCAAGAAATATTACGATAGTTATGCAGTTCTTTCCTAACATCCGTGTCGTTCGAACTTAGATTATTTGTTCTGTGATTACCTACTAAAGTAATAAATTATGTAATTCTTATTTTTTTTTGTTTCCTGATCTGTCTCACTCCTGACCAAAGGCCTCCCCCCATGGCCCCCATTCCATCAACGAGGAGACAGAAAGTAGAATAAAAAATAAAGAAGTTCTTGCATTGACCGATAGATGGCGCTCATTGCCTCAAATAACCATCAACTGCCAACTATTTTCCCCGTGTTTCATTGTAGACCAAAGCTTAATTAAACCTCTCATTTATATCGTAATGACGATGACATTTAAAATGGTGAAACGTTTAAATTAATTTGTAGTTAAAGGGAAACTGAGTAAAATACAACAAACAGAGTACGTCTAGTTCGTTGTTGTACGTTGATTATACCAAAAATATTAGTTCATAAAAGCGCCTACAAATAATAATATGCTCCAGACCGAATTTCGGTCATGGCGACCAATCTCAGCGGAGACCAGCCATCCACACGGGAGATATTATAGTGCACAAGCATGTGCGCAGACACAGGTGCACTCTCTCTTCTTTCACTCTTTTAGTCTGATAGGACGGCAACCCGACACGACCAGAGAGAGGTCAGCCGCAGGACCAACGGCTTAACGTGGTTTCCGAAGCACGGGGTTAGCACACCGCCGACTTCCGAACCCCAGGCTGATACTGAGAAATTCCTAATAGAAAAACCCAATAACAGGAATCGAACCTAGGACCCCACGCTCAGCAGTCGCCCTTGCGACCACGAGACTAACGGGCAGTTAAAAGCGCCTACAACAAAAGTAATAGCAACAATTTCCAAGTCGTTGCTATGATCAGATGTTCAGGCGCTCGCAGCGATATGGAACGAGAAAGATTGATATGAAATGTTTAGCAATTTAGTTCAATGTTATGTTGTTTAGTTTAATGTTATTTGCGAGAATTATTTCCATTGTTTTTTACGTTTCATATAAAAAAGAGTACTTATGTTTATTTTTTACATAGAACTCAATGATCTCATTCTAACGAAAGATTGTTTGTCTTTGATTTATATAACAGTTATCATGTTTTGTAAATTATTTTCTCTATTTGTTTCAGGTAAGACTTGTTATCATTGGTAACATGCCACTGACTCGTTTAAGATCAAACAGAACAACATGAAGTCGAGAATTGAGTGTATAGTGATAAAGACAACAAATCATGAACATGTTTGCGGTTTGACCGAAAAACACGTTTAGTAAGTGCCTGCAAACAATGTTTGCTACCAAGAAGTGCCAGTAACAGTAGTTTGTACGAACTTCATAATTTAATTTCCATTCAGGATAACTGGAAGAAAAACTGAAACACGAATTGGAGGATTCAATAAAGATAATTTATTATACAGGATGAAATTGAATAGTTGCGCCAAATTTTAATATTTAATTCAACGTGTTATAAAGAAAATTTAGAGCATGTCATTCGGCCGAGACAAAGGAAAGGGATGCAAAAGCACATACGTGCGCGTAGGCAAGCGATTTGGATCCATCGTCATCGCGCGCCCTTTTTTCGTAGGAGAGGTCAAAATTTTGGTAAATGACCGCTAGCTCAACGCGTTGCCAACTTGCTTCATGTTGTGAATTATGCGATCAAAAAAAAAAAAGTTTTATTTTCATTATTACACGTTATACATAATACAGTTGGAGGCGTCTCCTTTTAAGCATATAGATGCCTGTGCCAGGAGGCGCCGCTCTTTTTAACTCGCAATTAATGAAATATGCTACTAACTAAACAAAAGTTAAAGTTTAGTTAAAAATAAACAAAAAATGATGAATGCGATGAATGTTATAGGTGATACGTGATACTTTGGGCGTACGCTAAAATTGATAATTTAATTTTCTTATTTCTTTTGATAGATTATAAAAAAAAAAATACTAGAACGACGATAATTCGTGTCTACTTGAACACAATAACTTAGTTTGCACTATCTAAGACGAAAATTACACAAAAATTTTCAAGAATTTCGATTTGGGGTATGACAATTTATAATGATTATGAGTATCAGTTACTGAACCTCCTATTTCGAGTTGGCGCTAGTTATCAATTTCATCCTGTACAACTTTTTGGCTAAGATCAAACAAACTATTGTAGCTATACTGATTTTACAGTTCAAATCTTTGCGTGACGTGTAACTCTATGCCAGCCGCGTTATACATCTTACTGTGTTTATAATTGCGGTACTCAAGATATTGTGGTGTGTCAGGGCATACCAAGTTAATCACACTTATAAGAAAGACCCCTACGCGTTATTATCATTCACAGCCTTAGTTACATCAGCACTTAAGTACAGGCTTCCTGTCTTAAAAGTAATCACTAAGCTAACTGTATCAGCTACCTAGAACTCGTTACTCACCACTTCTGATGGACACTATCGCGCTTACCGTGAGATATGTCACAGTTAGGCACTTCCAATTTTCTCTTATGAATTTGGGACTAATTCTGTGACACATGTCTCATCTTTTGTCACGCCAGTGCTGGCTAGGTTTGCAAGAAGGATGTCATCAGTCTCTCAGTAGGTAATGTAGGTACTTGTATTGCACGAACGCTTACTCACAACTCCATTTTAGAACAAAGAGAGACAGCGGGAACCGAGCTGGATGACATTCAAACGTGGACTGGTCCTTGTGAGAGAAAATATACGTGCTTTAATAATTATGATCTCTAAAGGGTAAACTGAGGACTGGGGCAAAGTTAGCACCTATGTGATAATTAGAACCACGTTTGAAATTCATATGAGGAAATTGCGCCATATTGTGATAGCTAGCGATCCCATCAGCTTTGACGTCAAGCAGATCTCCTCTAACAGGCGTGTTGTCACTAATGCGTTTTCGTAATTATCACTGTGTCGGTCAGTATGATCTTTAGTTTCGACCCTGCAATCCTGTTTCAAAAATGTGTCATTCTGCATATTATAATGCTGCTATAAGTTGTATACCAATTATAGTATTGTATTATATTCTATACCCTGATGTATACACGTCCTTCGCCTCACTCGAAGTTATGATTAACTTTCAGTTGGCTCTTTCAGTATGCGTCAAATGACAAGCAACTAATATAAAAGGTTTTCTTCCAAGAGGATTAATGATACACGGCCTTATTACTTACTGACTTTAATATGGTTTCAAATGCCATGTATAGACTGGAAAGCTGTACACGACTTTGGCTTTTAAGCCTCAAGTCAGAAGGCAGGGTTTAGCATGAATGCTAGGTCATACTTGACTAAACAATATTTGAAGGACAACTTATTTCTGTATGTAGTTATCTACCAAACGATTCGGCCTCAAATGAATGTAACTTAGCGTGAAGTACCTAAATATTGGAAACCTGTAAAGGTTAACTTCGAAATATTATGGTTGCTCAACTTTAACTAAGAATATTGTAAAATCACAAACATGCTTGCCTATGGTGCAGTAAGGGTGATGACATTTTGTTTATTTTAAAAAGTTGACAAGTCGTAAACGTTTTAAAATAACTGCTAGACAAAGACGGCACTGTCACAGAAGTGACGTCGCGACTCTGTAACTTATGGTGTACATAATAAAGAGTATTCTATTATATTCTATTTTTCATACTAGCGCTATACGTTGTCCGTACAGCGCGTCAAGGACAGGAATAATCCCTTCCAAAAACTTTGCACACGCTTTCAAAGTTTTTGGAAGGGATTATTCCTCAGCTTCTCCATATTTCCATCAATTTAACAGATTTTATCGTTTATCCCATTTTACTATGCTTTCTTTGAAATTACATTATTTGTTCGAACATGTCTAATCTATCTATATTAACACTTCTGTGCGGTAGTGTACTTTTTTCTTAACTTTATTGCATACAATTCAAAACGTGTCCATTGCCTAATACGTATTTATGGACTTATCGATTCGCCCACAAATAAATTAACTTCGTGCGAATCGCCTTCAGGAAATAATTATTAATTTAAAAGTGTCGATAATTCATTCAGAACTTTGGTATCGCACACACGACGAAACACGTTTATGAATGAAATGTGACAAACAAATAGCCATAAGTCACAATAACCAAGTTTGGTAGCTGTTAACTGTTACTTAAATGAAGCTACTGATTTGGAAGCAGATGCTACTGCGTCACTTACGACACGCACTAGAAGTGGTGACAAAGACAACCATAACAAACGTATATACAATAAGTAACCAGTAGCCACGTGTAGAATATTAGAAAAAAAACATAGTTTTACACAAGTATTTAGGACAGTTAAAAGAAGTTATCTGCTTTGCTCAATGTTTTGTCTTATTTTATTTACAACAGATGCAAGTTGACATTGGTGATAATATCCTAACTAATATTATAAATGCGAAATACGTTTGTTTGTTACGCTTTCACGCTAAAACGGCTGAACGGATTTGGATGAATTTTGGCACATGGGTAGACCATGACCTGGAGAATGAAACAGGCTACTTTTCATCCTGGAACGTAAACGAAGTCGCGGGCAACAGCTAGTAGGCTAATAAAATACACCAAGTCCACTTTATCCAACGCAGAGAGAAACTTTAACTGCACTTATACATAATATCAATGACTTCTCAGGACTAAGAATTATTCCTTTTCACCAGAAATTGTCCATCCATAGCGACTCTTTGAATTCTTAGAAATATGAGTCGATTTCCTCAACCGATAATATTTTGTAGGATGCCTTCAATGATTATTTATGCAAATGCATTTATATTCATATCGATGTCGTGGGTATGTGAAAAACTGCGCAATACGTACGTAGCAGTTCCACATGTACCGTCTCAGGGCCGTCCTTATCAGCTCTGTGCGTAGGGTATGCCTCAAGTGATGTTTGTCCTTTGTTCCCTGTGGAAAATGTAGGCAAATTAACATTAATACTAGGAAATGGACTTGTAAAATTTGTTGTTACTGGATTTAAATGGATCTTATGACCAGAAGTATAGTTATCCTTATCAGTAGAAATTACTACCTGTTTTCTGGATAAGATCTTGGTGACACGCTGCCATGGCGTGGTACCTACACTCTTAAAAGTTAATTCTCAAATATATTTTCTGGATACTAAAGTTACTTAGAACGGTGATAATTATAGAAGCAGTCTTTGTCCTCGTTACAATAATATCTAATTATCTATCTCTTTAGAAAACTAGCGCTTTGAACCGTTCAATAGCTTTTATGTACAGTCGCCAGCACATCAAGTCAAACTGTCAGAGTCTCTTATTCGATTTTGAACTTAATTTAAGGTTGCGTCAAACCTGACCACCGTTGAACAACATTACCACCCTGTTCACAGTTGAACACCCTCTAAATACTCACTTCACCACTATTTCGTATTGATAAAATTAACACCACTTTGCCGAAACGTTCAATATTTCCAGAATGTAGGGTAACCGCAGCAGCGTCCCAGCTGCCTCGCTCCACAATCGATTCAATAGCATCAGTAACGCGATCCAGCACTTCACCGCGTTTGTTTTGGGAATGGCTTGCATCGGCAACTGTGGTGTTATGTCTTCACAATGCGGTTTGTGCATCGACCTGCTGATCTGCGAGTGTGGTTCTGCCATCAGGTTGATGACTTGTTTGTTTAGTCAAAAGGTCAATAACACTGTGGTACACATAGTCTTGATTTCTGTTTATCTCTAAAATAGGTACAACATTGGGCTGTATGCCACATAGCTGTCTAAGAATTAACCTTGGAGCATACAGATTCATTGTCTCCACGGGCTGTTTCTACCAAGTTCTATTAATCCTTTAATAAATGAAATGTTTCTTAAGTTCTCAATGAACGAGTTCAGGCAGCCCTAAGTTTTATACACGCCGCCTTGATGAACGTTGCCTCAATCACTACTATATCTGGAATTTCTATTTTCAATAATTTATTATTGTTTTTTGCTTATTTCCCAAACATTCTTAGAGAATTTAAGAGTAGAATATTTGTAAATGAGATCACAATTAAGTCATTCATTGCTCATACCTTTTTCTCACAACTATTGTATTTTTTACCCAATGCAATTCACTATTGCCACAATACATTTCGATATACTTACTGGCATTGTTCAGTTTCAAGTTTTGACGTCATTCTAAACATGCCAAGGGCACTGAGACAAAGGAATTATCAAAAAAAAATTGACTCTGGTTGACGTTCTTAATGACCCAACAATTTCGTAAGGTAATCCTTTTGCCTTCTGAATAAGAATCTGGATGATGAACCTGGCTTCCAGCGGATTTCCACGACCTTCACCAGGTTATCGGCCCACCGTGTGGGAGGTCTGCCAACGCTGCGTCTTTCTGTAGGCGGTCCCCACTCCACTGGATGCAAGAAACACGAAACCGGTCGATGTGGCGATGCTGGGAGGAGCATGTCCAGCAGTCGACGTCCTTCGGCAGAAATGGTGATAGGTCTTGGCAAACGTATCTCTTCTTACATATTTCTGCCACAACACCTGGTCCTTCGCCTTCTAATGCAATAACCCATTTGACTGGCTGGGAGATGTTCTACCAAGCGAAGGTTTCTTACGATTGTCTCCTGAAAGCAATGCCGGCTAAAAATGTACTTTGTCATTAAGTTTTTGAAATTCGAGGCTCATTGCCAAGTCAAAGATTTTACTGCTGAAGTGCGGACCTCAAGTCTAATGGGCAATTATAATTAGATACAGTATCTCGATAGATGATTGTTTACGGTCGGTTATTTGTGATGTTTCAATTTAAACGGTTTTGACAAGTGTCTGATCTTGAGCATCGAGATCGGTTCATTTATTGTTTGTTTTTTTAAACAACAAGTTTTTTTGTGAGTTAGTTATTTCAGCACTCTTGTGAAAGAAATTAATTTCTAAGCAGTAAGTTGTTTGAAGGATCGCGAAATACAAAAACTTTTTCTACGAGAAAGGTTTTCACCGAGTTTACCCAGCTGGTTTGCTTTCCTACTGTACCTGTTTTCAGGCAAAGCAAAGCACCCATCCTTATTTTTGTTTAGAACTACTGTGACGTTGATGAAACTAAGCAGAATACACAGAGTTAGCTTGTTTTTGCAACTTGTCTGAGAATTGAGACGTTCAGCCGGTAGCCATTTTGCGCTTTCCCAGAATGTAAACAGACCGTGTCTGGCTGCATCTGTGCAACTTTAAGTAGTTCTGTCTCTTTCGCTCGTATGTCGGTTGTATGTAGGTCAACGAGGAGCTTATCGGTCACAGGTAACCCGTCTCACTCGCACGTCGCGAGGCTTTTGCACAAAACTCCAGTGTTGTATGAGACGCCGCGGGGCGCGCACGTCTCCCGTGATATGAGCCCGCGCATGCGTACAAACGCAATATTACGTTCGGTGTAATCAGCTGATTGTCATTGTTTTATGTTATTTTCTATTTGTGATCTCAGTGCTGTGATATAAAGATGGGTCAGGCGTTCGGAACGACGAATTCTCACAATGATGAGCAGAGGCATTATACCAGAAAAGAAATAGGTATGTCAATTGTCTTGTTTGTTATTGTTGGACTCCGCTGACGGTGGGCCGAGCACTGTTATGTTATTATAGGCATCATACTGGCAACGTTCTGTCCAGGCTATGCATTGCACATCAGAATACGGCAAAGAAACCCACTTAATCCAAACCAACTCAAAGCTGAGGATTGGCTCCCAGGAGTCCCAGGCCTTCTCTCATATTTGGGTAAACGACAATCTCTCAATCAAATTGCGATCATTATTATTTCCATAGAACACCTACCTAATCCATTTAATGTAGGTCTATAATTAGACGACAGACTAGTCATATCTATGTAAGTAAGTGGTTTTCCCCTAACCCCAAATAACCTTTGCGGTTTCCCTAATTGCGTCAAAATGAAGAGTTTTTTTTGATGACAGACGGTTTAGTATCCCAGTTAAAGACAGGACCCAAAATCTCACAGGTTCTCAATCGTTGGAGAGCAGTCATATTAAGGACTGGCTCTGACATTGTGCATATTGCCTTCTATATAGACAAATATATTATTATACTTACTACAAAAACCATTTTAGCCTGATATATAGTAATATTATGTCTATTGTCTCCAGTGTTATCATATATTGAGTCCATGGCTCCATTCTCTTCATGTTCTTATCTCGTTTTTAAGACACTCATAATAAGTGGCGAGAGAGTCGGTAATGTGACTAGTAATGTGAAACCAGCCAATATTTCTATGCAGCGACGATTAAAATAATGAAAGAGAATTAATTGTAGGTGTGTATGTGTGATATAATTATATTATGTGGGAAATTATTACGGATGTTATTGAAAAAGATCGAGGTTAACTAAAATGTTTTCCAATATTTAGGTTTAACAATACATGTAGTCTTGTCGGACTGAGCTTCCTTGACGGAGCTACAGAAAAGGGGAAAATTGTGTATAATTTAAATAACAAACAAAGTTGAAGTAAACTTACATCGAGAAAGTTGCCAGAAGCCAAAGAGTCTGTTATTCAGTGGACAAACACACTTTCTCTATAACATTTATGTATACATAATTTATATACTGTTACATATTTATGTGAAGCTAATGCTAAACAAGTCACAACGGTCATCCGTTATGACTTGTTTCCACAAGTTTCTCACACTGGAACTAAATTAAAACAAAACACAGCGCTATATTTTGGTCTTATTAGGGTCTTAAACCTTAATTGTTCTGAGTCATCCGTATCAACTTCATCATCTTCCATATAAATTTTAATTTATTCATCGTCTTTAGTAACAGTAACATTTATTCATAAAACTCTTTGCGCCTCGTATTAATGAGAAAAATACTTCAACAGTTATTAGTGTCAAGATGAATCCATTTAATGTCGGTAATGGTGTTCCGTAGCGAAGCTGAAATGGCTAAGAACTCGGCGTCCTCTTCGCATTATGTTTTTCATTACTCACAGTGTTTGCTATTATTCTCTAAATGTACTAAATAGATTATACTGCGACTTGATTATTTTAAACATCAGTGCTTTTGTTGATGATATTTTCTTTGCATTGTTTTACTTTCTGGGGTGACACAAAGTTTGTCTCTACTTTGTGTCACCCCAGAAAGTAAAACCAGATAGAAACTAGTTATTTGAAAATACAAGCAATGATGTTAATGGTTATTTCCGTATAAGTCATGCAGGAATTTCGAGTGGCCAAGTCAATTGGTTCTCACTATCAAAAAAAAAAAATCAAAGTGAAAAACGCGATAAGGGGATTTCCATAAACGAAACGTCTAGACTAGACTATACTATTAACTCATTATTATTAATATATTAAAAGGAAAAAGAACTGGCGTGACGTCTAAGACGATTGCATCAGCACCTAAGAGTAATTCACACAATGCTATCACAATAGATAATGTTATTTTAAGAAGTGAACTGTCAATCATCTTCTCGGCTTATAGCAGGACATAGCTCATTCTGCAGTTGCAGCATACACTATGTCCTAAGCTGATTCAGTTTTATGTTCGCTCTTAGCTGCGTTCTTTAGTTTAACAGCAGTTTTGCCGAGGTCTGCTTCTCCATGTTTCATCATCATTGTCGAATTAACCAGAAAATTCAAGATACTCAATACAAGTGTGGTTCTTGTTTATGTTTGGAGAGACAGAATTAGACGGAAATTGATATGGTTTTTGTATTGATGACTGGCTCGTTGTGGATATTGTTCTGATGTTGGCATAATACCTATTATAGTCTTATGATTTATAAATTATGCTTTGGTGAGGCGTTTGATTAATTCAATATAATTCCACTCCCTCTGAATGAGAAACGACGCAAAATAATATTTGTAATAAATAACCATTATCAATATCTTAATGAACACTTACGGGCCATAATTACGTACTTGTTGTCTGCTCAGACGAATGTTAGAATAATTACGTATTGTTCTTATCGGGTGAACAAAAACAACTTATTTTTTACGCTCCCCCCGTATCTTATCTCCGCGTAATAAAGTTGTTTTTTCTTCGTTGTAATTGATAACTTTGATAAGACTCGAATGTTTGTGACACTTTCATTGTACTCATGATGTATGCATTTCTTATCGTCTGTTATGAAATCTAGAAGATCTCGGCTATTTATATAGAAAATAGATCATTGTGAGGTGTTCTAGAAAGTATGTGTCAATATAATTAACAAAATGACCAAATTATTTGTTTGTCTATTGTAAACTTCATCAAAATGAGCTGATCGTTCTAAATATTTAACAAATATTGTTCATAGAAAATAATTTACCTTTTGAGTTTGTGTGTAAATACAGCAAATCCAGGCCCAGTGATTAAAATACATTAAGCTTTGAAATAACGGTCTTATTTACGTTGTTTCCCAAAACCAACCGTTAGCATGATAACAGCACTGGTATATAATAATGTTGTTTAACAATAATATTATAATAACAAATTAAGGAAGATGTTATTATTTTGGGATTTTTGTGAAGTGGCACGTTTTCATCGTGTGTTTAATTGTATTGTGGAGTTGCTAGATTAAAAGTAAATGAAATAGGTGAAAAACCATGTTATTTAATTATTAGAAACATGTTTTACATTTCTTCAAGGCATTGAATGAAACCTTGGAATTACTAATATTTGGATCAACCGGCCACGGTATGCATTTGTTTTAATTAAAAACTAGTTTACATTCATTAATATAAAGTACGAAACTTAGATATAGAATAGAATAATAGCAATACTACAAAACTATACTATATAATAGTTTTCATACTTTCAATACTTGCATAAATTTGTAAATTAAGACTTTCGTTTTCTGTATATAGACACCTTATCTATAATTATGTATAGGGCCAAATGTAATCAATAATAATATTTTATTTATTATAAAGATTGTGGGTTAAAGCTGTGTATGCATTTAGTTAGTTAGCCTTTATAAAAATTCAAATCAGTCAGCGAAACTTCACCTTCACGAGACCTGACGGCTATCGATATCAAATCATCATACAACAAAAATGTATTTTATCAAACCAGATTGTTGGAGTTCAAATAACGTTTAACCTTATATTTGTCCAGCTATGTAAATTGATCCAAATTAAAATGTTTTATTTCTCAAAATTACTCGACTGAAAGCAACTCAAAAGTCTTAAATATAAAAATATACAAAACGAAGGCATTCACTTATGACATTCCTTAAGATACAGAACAGATGCAAGATGGAGAATCATTCATCGTATTTTAATTTAACGTTTATCCAAGTTTATTGCACTCTTTCTTGTTTTCATCTCTATGATATTGAGAAGAATTATTTGCGCCTTAGAAATATTAGAAAACAAAACATTAAACATACCAGTGTTATTGAATGATTTTTGAAGGCGATGAACTCAAATCTATTCAGAATAGAGAATTGTTACGATAAGTAAACGTATCTTGGAGGAGGTCAAAAAGAAGTGTTAACGTGTCACGTTTTGTGATAAGAGAAGTGATAACCTTAGTTTCTCATAGCAGGAGTCCGAAAGTCTGATAATCAGTCTTGACAATGGGGTTTCTTGTTGCCCAGTAACTGGGTTGTGGAGGTCAGATAGGCAGTCGCTTCATGTAAACTACTGGTCTTCAGCTGCATCAGGTTACACTGGAAGCCGACTTTAACATGTTGAAAAAAAGCTAGTCAAATCGTGATATCCTTAGTTTCTCTAATATCCTCTGGCAAAGCAAGTGCAAGCATATCACCCGTATTTCAGATTCTAAGCTTGAATTAGTGAATTCTTCCATCATTTTAGAAATCATTCTAAACCCATGTAGTAACTAATATTGTCGATTAATTCTATTATATTATTAATATTTGCATCCAAACTGTTACTATTTCGGTTGGCAAAATTTCCATAATAGCAATACTAACACTTATCTTCAATACGTCAGATGTTTATAATGACCCCGGCACCATCACCGAGATTATCAGCGCCTGCGGTTGTGAATTGTATAACTCAACATACTTATACATAATTTAACTATTGATCCAACTATGATTTAATACCGACTGACCAGTTCATTCGTTTCACAATATAATCTGTGGTCAGTCGACTTGCGACTATTTACCGGACCGGGCTGGAAACCGGTTTATTCGCCGTTTTATTGTTGCACGATTACTTTTGCTGTTGCTAGCCTGTGGAGCCACTTTCTTCTAATGATTGCATTCACTTTGGTTTCATGTAATTCACTTTCTGTTATGATTGTGAGGTAAGGTTTCGTATGTGATTGGATCCTGTCGTTTTCGAAAATTTAATGTAGCATTGGTATTTGCGGTGACTCTGCAAGCGGTCGCAAGTGGTTGAGGTTGAGACAGGTTTTCTTTGCGAAGTTTTATTTTGTTTTTATTCAAAACTTCTCTGTTTTTTGTTTTTTGTTCTTTTACTACGATCATCATACTCTTTTGGCTCTATGCTAGGGAGCACCAGTTAATGTGACATCTTTGTGTGATGTATTTGAATTTCAAGACATTGTATTTGCAGATAATTAAAGTTTCTTCAATAAAAAAAAAACAGGCAGTCCTGATGTCATTGTCTCATAATAAAACGATACCCTAGTTTTTAGCAGACTAATAGGTATGTAACCTTAATCGATTTTTTACATGTCAATTTGTTATAATTAATTCGAATTAAGGATTTTTCCTGTACCTGCAGCAGGAAAATAACGAATAATTCTTATACCTATGTAAGTAGGTATGTACATGCTTCTCGTTGTTTCCTTATGTATCAACCTTGCTCGTTAAAAATATATAACGGTAGGATATGGTGTTTAAATGAACAGGTTTATTAAGCTATTTATAAACAATTAATTGTATTCTGGATAGTCTGTTACTTGGTAACTTTGCGTTACTAATATATGTAGTTAATATCGTACCATATTACTTCTACTTAAGTAGCTAATGAGTGAGGTTGACAGCCTCCACCATCTTCTTTGATCCCAAATTATTATTTGATATAAAATCAAGCCATCTACAATTCTATATCATTTCGACGATCTGCATATCAGGTTATTGACAAATTCAATTGATACTTTAAATGGAAAAGCAAATAAAAATGCAAAAAATTACTTGGGTCAAAAACCGCCTGATGCTCATAAAACAAGACAGGTAGAACCTATTTCAGATCACGTGGTCTGCCCCAAAAACTAAGGTGACCGGGCCCAACACATACAGACTACGTATGTAACAAACCTGTTTCGAATTGACGTAGATAGCATATGACTATACACAAAGAGGAGACATAAAAATATAATAAGATATTATGGATTACAAGGAAACTCATAAGGTCCTTAGCTTGCAGGTAGACTGATATTATTATTGATACCTTGGGTACGAATGACGCAAGGGATATGAAAATTAATGTATATATAAAACCCTCGTTACGTTGTGTTATGATAAAAATCACCATACTAAAGACGTCGGAGCATCTCAAGTGACGATTAGTAAGCAGTGATAAGTAAGTAGGTACATATTATGGCAACATAAATAAAGCCAGTGTACTGAGCTCTTGTTAAGTGATCAATGCTTCTAATTTTAACTTGCTAATCACTTTACTAATCAAAGTTGAAATAGACCATTTATAGACGGTGCCGTAGAATGTTCTACGATCTATTATAAGGTTGCTTTGTATTTGTGTCCCTTCTCTCTCTCTCTCTCTCTCTCTCTATTGACGTTATCATATTCATTATAGGGATATTGTTAATAATGTGGCTAGCCTCCTACGTCCCAATATCAACACTGGGATCGGAAATCCATATGAAAATCATTTATTTGCGTTTGGCAACCTCAGAGGAACGACTGTTTCTTGGTGATCATCGAGCCACTTCTACACATGGACCTTCTAAACGGTTTCGAGGTCCATGTTTTCCAGTGTCCTGGTATAGATAATGGCAGCTGGTAAAAGTACTTGATACAACTGTTCCGTTGATTATTAGTAGGTATATCAAACATAAATGGATGACATTATCGAAAGCTGTATACTCGAAAGGTTTAGGTAGTTAAATAACGGTAAACAAATCGTAATAAGGGTTTTTTATAGTTGGCACTTTCTTGTTTAAAAATACTTTACAACAAAATTAAAGTTATTTGCGATTTATACGATAGTTTCCTCTTTTATTAATGTATATTAAACTTTATCATTTATTCGTAAACTAAACTCTTCGTACATGTCATTGCTTGAGCACATTTTTTTTGTTAGATTTATATAATAGTATAATATTTTGTAATCTGTCTATTGTATAGAGCCCAAAAAGACAGGTTCCCTAAACCTTTTAGAAAATACAACGAATTAGATAACGTTGCTGAATTGAAGAGTACACCTGTGACATAGTATGGCAACTGAAGTAGCAGGTATTACGTTTAGTTGGTTAACCAGATGCCTTATAAGTTGTGGATGAATTAGAAAAAATGTTATATGGTGTCACTATATTGCGGCTGCCACCATACCACTGTGCGCGCAATTCAATTGAGTTAATTATGGGCTTAAGCTAAAGGGTTTGTAGTCGAGAAAAATAAAACTTATAAATTTCTGACCTAAACATTCTTTTGCCAGAGGCTTTAGCTAATGTGACTGCTGAGAATTGGAAAAGTTGCGAGGGTCATGTAATAAAAAAGAACAGAAACTGTTAAAATTAAACAAAATAATTGGCGATACCACTGAACGCTTTATTATTAATGTGACAGATAGTTCCTCAAATTCAGATTCAGAATAGAGCCTATTATTAGGGGACTCAAAATAATATGATTTTAACATTTGAAATAAAAGGTTTAACATCTATGAGTCACGTGGATTTTTTTGTTTACCTTTATTTAACTACCTAAACCTTTCGAGTATAGATAGTTCAAAATTGATTGGATGAAAAACTTGTGCGTAACTTCCATTGTCTTTCCGATTTAATTGTATTTCTTAGGATTAAGAAGAGACCACCCATTTAGTCTATGTAATAACTAATAATCAATTTATGTATTAACTGCAGCTTATGTAATGATTGCAATTAGCACCATCTGTCACCTTGACTATAAACGGATTACTGCGCAATTACCGCTACGATTGTGTGTATCAAGCATTCATTAACATCATAGTACCTATACCTATCATTATGTGCCAGTACATTGATATTATGTTCTTTGTTGGTTTATTATTTACCTGGACAATATACAGTGAATAGTAGAACTTATTGTGTTACGCAAAAGTACTGAAATATGAAAGTGAAAGAGAACTGCTTTGCATTTATGGCTCTCAATTTTAAATAATAGCAACATTCTGATATTTTTGTGAGAAAAATCATTGCTTAGTTCAATTTAGGAATCTGTTTCTGTTGCTCATCGTCCATATTATAACAGATGCTCCGTAGCTTTTTGTTGCTTGCCTGTTCTGTTCTGTCCCACTCCTGGGTAAAGCCCTCTCTCGAGTCCTCTCATTTCATGCAAAACCGCGTTTCCTCTTTCCAGGTCTTAACTTTCAAACATAATGACAACATATTTTATTTTACTCAACCGTACATCGCTATATTATTTTGTCTTCAACCGCATCAATAAGGTACAAAAAGCAACACAATGTATCAACCGGCTTGTTTATATTCTTTGTTCAGCTCTGAATCAGCGCGCGCGCCGGATGCGAGGCGTACCGACGCATCGCAGGCGCACTTATCTTTTTAACTGCCGTTCACTTGACATGTTTGTTGTGGCAGCCATAGGGTTACTGGGGAGATTAATTAAAAGTGCAAGCGCAAATTAGTCTGGTTAATGTAGAGCTTTAATTAGTGCTGAATCAGTTTGGTTTGCATAATTATGAGTAATTGAATGTTTAGATCTTTTCCAATATCTGTATAGCTCCTTCAAGGATGGCCAAGTTCGTTCAACCATGTCTCTAATAATGTAACTTCTAGATAGACTTCTACATTTGGGTTTTTTGAGGTGGGGCAAAACCTGCAGTCTGCCGCCCCCCGCCCCGCCAATCCTTTAACCTTTTATATGAAGACGTATTTATTTAAATATACATGGACATCGAACAATTATTTTAATTAGGATAGGACAGGATATTTGAAATAAATCGTGAGATTATAGAGTAATAGCTTCTGTCCGCGACTTCGTCCGTATGAAATTTCGGCCCCCAACCCACCGCGTCGCTGCGCATCACTCACCCTCGACATTACTTCCTTTTCGGTTAGCGTTCTTTCTGACTTTTTTTTCTTACTGCTCGGTTTCTAAGGGTCGTAGCATGATGTTAAATGGCCTATAACCTTCCCCAAGAATTGGGCTATCTAATGGAAAAAGATTTTTACAAATCAAACTGCTAGTTCCAGAGATTAGCGCGTTCAAACAAAAAACAAATAAACTCTTCAGCTTTATTGTTAGTAGAAAAATTGAATAAAAAAAATACTTTTTGAGCTTTTTGTTCTGCAAAAATATCGATGGCCTTGTCATAATTAATCTGATTGTCTTGTTATCATTTTCGATTGCTAAGACTTCGACACTCGACTAATGCAGACAATCTAGAATGCATGAGCGAGCGATGCGAGCGCGAAAATTTTAGCACTTTGCCTCAGATAAGTTAGATATTTTAAGTCCTTAATCGAGTTATACAGAAAAGGTTTAAGAATTAAGAATGGCTTGGCTGTAAGAGCGAGCAAAGTGAGCTCGAATATTTTGCCAGAAACATATTAGTAAAATGTTATCGATCGATAATGCTCCAATCCAACAGCTGCGACAGCGCTGCCGCTGTGGTATTTAAAGGAAATCGTGTCGCCTTTGCACTTACAGGCGTGGGATAGGGTGGGACGCCAGGTACCCCCCTGGCTACGCGAAGCAATATTTCTAAAATAAAGGATATGTTCCTTAAATTTTTGACCACAGAGGTGACAGAGGCGCTCATCCGCCTCTGTTTCGTCGCGGCATAGATCTGTTGCAAGAGATAGAAAGCTACCCTTTTTATATCGCTAATTAAAAGTGGAGTATGTGCTTTAAAAACGGAGAGTGCCTGGCAGAATTCAACTGCTCCGCCCGCAACCCGCTCACATCGTTTGACGACCTATGCCTACGCTAATTCATGTAGTGATTTCCTCAGTGCGCCACCCGCACTTATTGCAGAGTTGCGTTGCGCTGGGTGGTGCACTTGTCTGCCACGTTTGAATTTGCCGCCGCTGAAGTTGGCGCCCGGGGCGTGGGCCCGGGTTTGCCCCGCCCCCTAGATCCGGGGCTGTCTTCCACGTGTGTATGAAATACATTGGCAACTATGCTCGATCCGGTGGATTTTTCACTTAATTCGACCTTTGTTTTCTCTCTTAAGAAAAATAGAAAAGGTGCATGTTCTAGGGTACTCCAAGCGTGCTGTATTGATAATCGATTATTTATTTTACCATTTGAAATATTGCCTTGTAACTTGTGACTAGACGCACTTAGTTTACCGATAGATTACTGAACGGCAATAAACGACAGTGACGCAAGCTGCGATATTATCGCTTAAAGTTGTAAATAGATTTTGTAATTAATTGGTCAGGAGTAGTTTTCTGATATTCATTGAAATGATTACGAAGATACTTGAGTGAATGTGTCTTTATAGAGATAAAGACACATTCTCTCCACTCAAAATAATATCTCAGTCTGAATCACTCGGCGCGATGACAACACAATAAAAAGGTTTAATTCGCGCTTTGTGTACTGAAGTGTGGCTGAGGTCGACCGGCGCCGGCGCAGCTCAAGGAGAACCGCTCGCCCGCAAACAAACACTATTCGGTTTAATTTATGATACGAATACTCGAGGTTTTGTACGGAAAGAAGTTTGAAGGCAAAGAATTTAAAGAAAGTTTTAATCTTTCCAGAAAGTATCGGGTCGAATCCAGCTTTGCAGAACAAAGTCCTGGAAGTAACCAATAACCATAGCACGATAGGAATTCCCTATGTAACGGAATTTCATTAGGATTCTCAAGTTGTAGGTGTTCTTACAGGAGCAATAAAATACCATGTTTTGAGACTAAATCCAAGTATTCAATGTGTAGATTATTTACATTTTGGTCGCTATTTAGTTTTCATGTTGCTACTGTAGTAAAATTAGAATTCAGAGCGAGTGGTGACTGGCAAACCAGAAGCCAGAAGGCCATTTGAGATTATTATTTTGGGATTGTTTTAGAATGATATATTTTGATGAAAATATTCTTATTTTTAATTGATTCAAGGTTTTCATAACATCGTTATATCAATTCATTTCAATCTAATCACCAAACGCAATTAGTTACCTAGTGTATTTATTCTCCTCCTAGTCTGCTATTAAGTGATTGGCAAGTAAGTACAGACATTGTTTTCTTTGAACTTCTAGTCTTGTAGATTTTGATTTTCAACAGAAGCTGAATCTCGCTTTATCTGTTGTAGTTTTGTGAAGTCTTTCAACTCCCTTGAACTCCGTTCGGGATGTAATTCGGAATAATAAACAATTCCACTCACATCACACATGACACAAAATGGCGGCGGTACGTATTCAATTCAGATACCGGTTAAGTGCGGTTCGCACTTAGTTGGACCACTCGCGAATAATCCAGTTTGCACTGAGCATTCGATGTATTTGTACGATTTCCAAATGTGGGTGTCGGACACCGTTTCACAACTTCAAATGGTGGAATTGAGCTGATTTCTGGGAGTTTTAACCGGCTCACAGATGCCCTAAATCTGGAATGTCCGTCTCAGGTCTCCTCTGCTATAGTATTTGGTTTTGCGGTTACTCGTCACGCCTCCTGGCCAAGTAACGTCATCTCGGTGAGACATGGCCTTTATAAACGGTCAGCGAACCGACGAGGACGAGTCTCAGTCCTATATTTCCAACTGAAACTAGAATCTATAAAATGTCAAACCTAGAACTCTATATTATTATTAAACAGTCATAAATTACATATGTTTATAGAAAAGCCCTAATGATTGCAAATAAGCTTTAAATTCTAGCGGATATGAAAAGGAGAGTGAATACGGGAAGTAAAGTGAATGGTGCTTAGCAGGTTGAAGCTAAAGCGTCTATCGGAAATGAACAGCCGGCTGTTGACAATACTGCACGAATGTATCTGCACTTGAATGGAAGCTGTGAAGATGTGGAGAAAGCAACACAGACTGGCGACGGGTACAAATCATAGCAAATGCTTCATAAAGCTGCTGCTTTCTACCCTTATGAAACACGTATTTCATTGGCTATCGCTATCCCTGTTCACTTCACATAGTACCTATGTGTTCCGAATTGTTAGCTACTTAGTCAGCTTAATAATTATCAAAATATTAATAGAATTAATACGTTGTATGTATCCGTTTCGTATCCGTTACAATGTTCAATTGAATGATATCCAGATTAAGAATGATTTATTAAGTTAAAATACAGTTGATTGATACATAAATATGAGACGTATTCTTTAAGTAAAAAATCTATATTACCCTAGATTGCTAACCAGTTGAGGTAACTCGAGCCAGTTGTCTAACAGTCTAGACATTCGTCCTTCACATCATTGGATCCTCAGGTCGAGTTTTTTTTTACTTTTGTTTGATCACGTCCGTCATGTGAATGTCCATCAGATACAAGTACAATGGGTTATCGACATACGATCACATACGGACGAGTATTCTTTGTGTTGTTACGTAGGTGTTTTTTATGAAACGGTGACGTAGGCGACTGGTATTTAATACCATTTGGTGAGACTCGAAGCAAATAGCTGATCAAGACTAAGAAGAACTTAATCATGGTAGAAAAACTGCTATGTATGATGACGTTTAAGAAGATAATAGGTAATTGTGTGTAATTGATAACAAACATACTGTCAGATCCTAGAGAAAGGCAAGGTCTAATTAGACTGAAGTTTGTTCGGAAGTTTGTGAAGTTATCTATGTATAGTTATTACAAACTGTAACTTACACGAGATCGGCAAGTTAAAAGCTAAATTTATCTATGCAATAACTGTTCATTGTTTATTATTTGCTAGATACATTCTAAGATTCCAAAACGTTATAACAACTACGTACTAGTCATAAGTTCGTGACCCAGAGCTAAACTACAACTGGATATAAGAGTATAGAGGTATGAGGAACAAGGGTGTAAAGTTCACTTATACCTCTATAGAAAAGGGAGGATCCTCCGACCAGACGGGTGTTGTGTCTGGTGCGCAACTGCCCGACGGTTGATGTCGGGACGTTGTATATAACTCTGCTTGCGCGATGCAGGATTTGCGTGACGTCAGTGTGACGTGTAGGTCGCATGTGGCGGCGTAGATACCGCTACATCAGTATGATGCGTAGTTCGCTTGATGTGGCGTCGTAGATGCTGTCACAAGACTATCGGTGACTTCACAGCTAGGACTTGTTCCTACTGGTGACGCCACATTTTTCGATAATTTCATCGCACCATTTGGGTGGCATTGCCATTATCTTTTATCATCAGAAGGCTTACAAAAACCTGCTAAGAATATGCAAATAGACAAACAATTTTATCAAGAGACGGAACAGAAAACAAGTCTTTGATAAGGGAAGTGTTATTATTCCTGCTATTGATATGTTATCGCGATACTATGATAGATAGTGAATTACCGAAATCTGGGGCTATGACCTCACTAACACACTATTGAATTGCGTAGTTTCTTTTATTTGAGATTAGGAAAGCTTTTTCCCTGTTTGCTCTTTGTTTGAAAATATTTAGTTTAAAAAGAAATAGAAAAGACATGCTTTTATCATGCACTAAAAATTAAAAAGCGTCGAGCGCTTTGTTTAAATTAATTAAAAGTACACACAACTAAAAAGCGCTCCACGCTTTTTATTTTAAGCGTTGGATATAAATGAAGAACTAATACAAGTCAATTTATTAATTTTTTGTGCGTGATAAAAGCGTGTTTTTATTACTATGCACTTATTTAATTTTTTACTAGTCTAGTATATTCGTAATTTCGTTAGTAAGTCTAAAGTCAACGAAGTTATGACTTGAGCGGTTTACTAGTAGCCGCCACTGAAGAGTTCCACTATCCACCTCCTGGCTCCATCATCAAATCAGCTCCAAGACACCAAATTATAGTTTTGTCATCTGAACTACATATACATACAAAGTTTTGTTTCGATACGACAATTAGAAGTAGGTTAAAATTGACTTGTAAGATTTTATTACATTGTTTGTTAGTTACATGTGACGGTAATAAAAGCGTGCTAATTAACAAGACTTCTTCTGTTGTCATAACAACCTCATAAGGTTCATAGTAAAGACTCTGCTTTCTCCTAATTTGAGTCATGAAATATTCTACTGTTGAAATATGGTGTGGTCAATTGCAAAGTAGAAGATGTTCCCTTCTAAATGACATTAAGCATTCTCCAATCATCCTCGGTGCGCACTGCATTTCAATCATCAATCCGTTTGCCAAATATGGTGAACCAATGAGTGGTATTACTAGGCCATTAGGGTTTCGAACTGATATTTATGATTTTAATAATTTATTGATCAGTTGACACTTTTATAATCACTTACCTATCACTGTTTATCTAATTAGTGCGACTAATTGTCCCAGACGAGATATTACCGAAGTCATTGACTTCAGCCCGGGGTAATAAAGCCCGTCTGTCTGATCCCCTAAGTCTGACAAATATGAAGCCTCTAATATTTTTATTAAAGCCTATTGTCTGATTGTTTCTTCAGTTTTTAGAGGTCATGAGAGTGAATAGGAATTTATATTCATTATTTCGATAACGTTTACATTTTTGCTTTTGATGTCTTCCAATAAATTTTGTGGTAACTATAATGAATAACTAGTTGCTTTTTTGATTTGCATGCATATATGATATGCATTTTCTATTCCATTGTGATTCTGTGAAGGTCTTCTGAGGCTTCTTCAATACAAATAAATAAACTGAAGTATCTGTTTGTTATTTCAAACTAACAGCTTTTTTACTAAATGGATATGAAAGTATATACGGTACTTATAACAAAAAAAACTATTTCTTAAATTTATGCCTGTCTGTCTGTTTGTTCTGGCTAATCTCTGAAACGGCTGGACCGATTTTGACAGGACTTTCACTGGCAGATAGCTGATGTTATAAGGAGTAAAATAAGCTTGTTTGTTACGTTCCCGTGGGATAATTTCCGACATTACGCGGACGAAGCCTCGGGCAGCACCTAATCTATAACAAAACTTTATTTATCTTATCGACATATTTTGTAACCATATTTTGATTTAAAAGAGTGTCCATGGAGTTTCTTGCCCGTTCTTCTCCATAGGTACCTACTACGCTTTGGAATGGGGAACTAGCTTCATCTTTCTGATTGACGACCCCTTGACAGTTCAAAAGTGCCTGTAATTGGTTTATTTGAAATAAATGCTTTGAGTTTGAGTTTGACATATTCTATAGTCATACATCAATCGATTCCAGTTTTTGCCCCCTTATGTCAGCGCCATGATTGTCACCTTGAAGGTTCTCCAGCAGCAGATGACTGAACAACTGACCAGCATTCAGCACTTTCACATAACTTAGAAAGGATCATGTTCTTACGCAACAAGTGCTCTCGCTCATACTTTTAGAAAGTCTTTCAACTTTAATTTTGCCTGTAACTGTAGAATAGAAATAGTTTTTTAAGCCTGTTGAGTGATGGCTGATTGATAGGCTTCAATGTTGAGATGGATTAAAAGTTGAAAATAAATTGTGTAGTGTCACGGACACTGTGGAGTCAATTTCAATAAGTAATTATCTGGCTTTTTTCTTATTTGTAATTTGTTCACTTCATTCGACACAAGTTTATTTTCAAATTAATCTTACATAGAATAATACAATGGTGCATGCCCCGAAGCATAAAAATATGAACCCCATAAATTGCTACCCTTATCTCCAATCAACTATCCCCTACTCCCCGGATGGTTTAATTAACAAATTGGTCGTTACTCGTTACACACGCAGTCACATTAAGGAAGCAGCAGCCAGCAAAACAAATACACAATTTAAATAACTTTAAAAGTACGTAAACAGATAATACATATAAGGCTGTCCAGCGAGATAAGTTAGTTCGATGGCCCGTAATGGCGCTGCCTTGGCAGTCCGTTGACGCTACTTCAACTTGTTTGAGCACACAAATATGGCGGATTTCATTTGTTTTACTTTACTCTACTCTTGAAGAATTTGATGGTCACCAGATAAAGGTCTATGTGGTATTTGTTTTGTTTCGTTATCATTATCGGATAGTGGCCGTTTTGAAAGTCAAGTGGAATTGTGTTAAGCACTTAGCATAAAAATAGATATCCTAATAAAGAAATGATAATGTTTGTCTGATACGGAATTAAGATTGTCGGTCAAATGGTTTATCAGTTATTTTGTTGCAAATGATTTTGGCTTGAGTTGCGTTACGTACCTATTTGTCAGATTTGTGCATTATTTTTGTGATTTTGGTTTTTTTTATTGTTTTTTTTTGGGATTTGTGCTGTACTCCTTAATTGAATTTGTAAAATTAGCAAGGATGTCGGATATCATGAATGGTTTTGGTGCTCATATACATTTGTCAAACGAATCTACAAATCCCCCTATCGATCTTCCGATCCCAAATCGTCAGTGATATGCACTACACGTAGTAATTAATCTCACGACTTTGAAAATTATGATATCGTGATGGCACGTCGGCAGTTTCGCCTAACGACCCGAGCTTTTGCTATGCTTCGGTTTGCCTCACTAATGATACGGCAGCACTGGTTGTATACCTTGGCGTAGTGATTATGAGGTGTGGGCATGTCTAATGATGAGGTGAATACTATGCGAAATTATAGGACGCTTGTCTATAAATTATTTTCGCTATTTCTGTCATGGAGGGGGTTATTTAGTCGTGTTTTGAAATGTGACTGAAGGCTGACCAATCACTGCCAGTTTCATCTATCATTAGGATGATGGTAGACAGGATATAAGTCATAACAGAACTTAATACTTACCCCTCTAAGATTAAACACACGTTGGCAACACCTCATAATATCAGCATCTTGATCTCAACGGATTATGGCAAATATTACTGTACTACATAGAAGTACATACTCGGTTAAAGTATACACGGAATACCAAATTTCCTCCTATGGGATCGTCAATAAATTACGTGTCGTACAAACAAGGAGGAAGTAGAAGTTGTGACATTTGGTATGCGACGGTCCATCTAATACGAAAGAGTGACGTGAGGGATCGGTGAAACAGTTTCTGCGACGCAGATTTGACGTAATATATGGCTGAGCCCCAAGGGACGTGAGTAATACACGAAGACACCATGTTTCTAGTATTTCTCACAGATTCCTATCCCTGTGTTTACCCTTTTGTTTTCCCTTGTGGGAAAGGAAGCCGCGCACTGAACGCACCGGAAATGCGGGAAATGGAACCAGAACGTTTCCTGCGGTGAGATGAAACGATCAGGCTCAATTATCGATGTTTACAGCTAACCTTAACCAAGTTTCCTTCTGCGTCATCCAATTCACGACTGGGATTTTGTTGAGACAGTACGCATCACCTTGAATCGAAAGAGAAAAACACGTATATGTATTTCCGCGTCGGAAACAGACTACACAACCTAATTTCTACAATTGTGAAATTACAGTTCATTAACATTGTCACTAGTATTTCAGTGACATGTATAGTTACAGGTAATCACACTGATTGTGGGTCGGTCGTCGAACCGCGGTATGTTTGTCCCAATGACGCGTTTAAACCGGAAACGTCGCCAGTAGGGCAGCAATGCCATACTGCAGCAATTGCCAGGTTTTTGGCAACCTGGCGGTACACTTGCGTGCGTATTATTTTCGACCGTTAGTTGGCAGAACAATGTGTTAAGTGATCGGTTGCGGTAGATTGGTTAACGACTTGATACTGTTATTCATTAATTGTAATATTCAACTGGAAACTAAGAAAGACAGATATCTACTCTAGACAGCAAGTATCAGGAAGGTGGGGTACAGAGTACAGACTATTAACTGAACCACTTTCTTCGTGGGACCACAATAATAATCTCAACAAAAAATAATCAGTCATCCCATACATTTGGATCCAGTAGATCTGTAGTGAAGTTTTGTATGGGACAGTCAATATTTTTTTCGCGATTATGATGTTGGTTCCTGAGACAGGCTTTATAACAATTGACAATCATAAGCATTTTGACAACTTTATACAAAACAGTGAAGTCTTGAGCCTAATACTATTTGGAACAGCACATCATAACAATAGATAAAAGAGTTTTCAAAAGAATTAATTTCATAAACTTACACATTTTGAACACACCCCACATCAATAGTTGTGTTTGTGGCTTTCAAAATTATCAAGATTCGCAAGCTTCGTTACTCTTTTGACTCTTATTTTGAATTTCATCAGCTAAAGTTAACATTTCACGTCGACTCAACCTGTGGATATCACCAGCTCGACATTCACACTAGTTTACCTTGATGATCGCAAATTGCCGTGCACGAAGATAATCTGCGTGATATCACCGCGTTGACATGAGCTCCTAGTACAACGAGCGTCATGGTTGCGCAACTAACTGCGCTATGATTGCACAATCGTTTCATCATGCTTTTTGCCGCCCCCTTTGTGGTTTTAACATTATTAGTGTATTTTCATGATTTTTGAGTTGCCTGTTATGTTTGGAAATTGAATTAAAAAAAATCTGGATATATTTCACATGATACAGAAAAGCGTTTTACAGTGTCTTCAAGCTGAAATTTAAAATGCTTCTCTCTCTCCCAAAATGTATTACCCAGGATCATATTTTTTTTTACGGCTACTGTGTTCATAGACTTCCGTCAACTTATCTTTCTTTCGACAAATCATATTTAAATCAAATGCTTTTGTTTTCTAATGATTTGGGATCAGAGTTTATTTTTCATTATCATTATTGAATCTCAAAGGTTTGTTAAACCAAAGTTTGTTAAAATCTTAATTCACAAAGTTATATCAGTTCTTCATGATCTCTAAATTATTGGGCTTACGCCAAATTGAAACTTTTTAAACAGAAAGTTATGTAATGTAAAATGTAACCAACCCTGATGAGCAGTTCTTTTCAGTGCCAGAATTTTAAAGTTGCATACATTTGTAGTGAAATTTCTGAGTTCAGTCTTAAGTTTTTGTCCCACATAGAGTCATCGTACAAGACTAGAGAAATAATCAATATTGCAGCATCTAGTTTGCTGAAAGTCAAAACATCTATAACTTCAACATCTTTCCTATCCTTAAGATAAAAAAGTTGCAAGTGGTTGAGAATTAATTGCACTTAGTAACTCCTTGGAGGCTTTGTGTTACCGCTTCTTTGATCTTAATTATATTCCGTTTATCTTTTGAAGAGTTATGTACAGACAGAACCATTGTCTAGGTTGTGTGCGAGGTAGGAGTGGGCTTGCCGCAATAGTGCGAGATTGGATCTGGATTTATGACTGACAGATTTGCCAGCCGAGAAATTCAATGGATACTGGTCTATAGTTAGTAACTTGTTTCAATTTGATATTGATTTTGTTAAAGATAGTGACTGATCAGTAATTGTGTTCTTATTGGATAAAATATTGACTTCAGTATTGATTTTAATCATTACATTAATACCACCAAGGATTTGGTCGTGTTTTAGAAAGGTTTTGCTAAAAATCCATATCAGATTATCTAATTCTGCATAACAAACCACTTCGATAATTACACAGGTCGTATTTTAGGCTACCCTTCATTAGGCCTCCTATTGATTATATCTGGTCTAGGTAATCCATTTTAGAGTTTCGCTCGTTAGTATCAGCACTTAGTCGTTGATCTAAAAGGACTAGAATGGTCGCAAAACATTTGGAATTATTTCGTGAAGGTACTTGTTTGTGACAGATGAAATGAATGCAGCATTGGTCTGAAACTGGTTGGTTGTTGAAATGAAACATGTCGTAGCAACAGTTTTGTTTTTAGCAAGTACAGAAACTGGTATAGCTACTGTTATTGCAGCTGTGATAACGGTAAGCGAAACATTCGCTTATAAATTATGGACATTACAGTTTGCAACTCGACCGTGGATTCCAATAAATACATTAGTGATTATGGTTGGTTAGGAAAATATACTTCTCTCTTCGGCCTTTATGAGTTCATTAAGTGAAAGAGATGGTATTGACTGAATCAAATAAGAACTTAAACTACAGTTTACATAAACATCGTCATTATTGACGAATTGATTTTTATTCTCAACCCCACTCCTAAAAAGTTTCCATCATGAACCCACTAAATAACAAAATAAAATATTCTAATACTACACCAGCATCTTCCAGTAAATTCTATAACCGAAATCCATTTAATCTCATTAATTTTCTCGTGCTCGTACCTACGTGTTAAGCTGACGGTGATACGGCCCTCTAGAGAGAGCTAGATACACAAGTGCACCTGTTTACAAGTACCTAGGTATCTACATAGTTAGATGACAAGCTATGATATGGACTAACATGTTTCTAATTAGTTAAGATGACAAATATATCACTAATTGTGTAAGTAACAGTGAAAAAAGATTAAACTTCGGTTTTTTTTACATTGTTGAATCGACAAGAAGATATCATAATATTATTTGATCAAATTATTAAAGATTATTTAACTTAGGTACCTGCTAATCAACAGCAATATAACATCGGTCATAAGGATTAGCATGTTACGATGAAAGGAAATGTAAGCCTTTAAATAGAAAACTGCTCTAAAATGAATCCATCAAAACTTTTCAGTTTATAGAATGTATTTTCCATTTCCCCCAGACTTCGGCCAGACTAAGTTCAGTGGATGTCTAGTGAAGCAATTATTGACGAGTTGATTTTTCAATAGTTTTTCATCGGTTCGATTCAGGTTCAAGAACTCTTTGAACTTTGGAACGGTTAATGAACTGGTGGAGGTTTTTTTATTATTTCGAATTTGGTTAAAATCTGCCATAGATAAGATTTTTGTGCAATGAGTTGCAATCAGAGTCATGGTTTTAACAATAATTGAGTCCTTGTGATACAAAAGGCTGCTTTCAGTGAAAATATTCTAATTCACTGGTACATACAATTTGTTCTTAGTATGATAATGATAAATTATTTTATTTCTTTAAGTAAGTTTGTACAAACACTTTTACACGTCAATGATGTGATATTTAGAATACTTATTTCTGCGGCTTAACTAAGCTTTATTGCCAGTTTTATAAGCAATTATGTGGTCATGTTTGTAAAGTCCCTGACCGTATTGTAAAGTGTGACTTTTTTATACAACTATATAAATTACGATTGTAATTGCGTTAGTAATTTATATAATTTACGTCTCTTGTTCGTTCTGTTTTGTTCAGCATTGCTATTTTTTCATAGTTCATAGTTTTATAATGTTTTTTTTTTGATAGATTATTCATAATATTTTAATTGTCCAATATACTAATGATATTTATTTTTTGTTTGCAGGTAAGTTATGACAACAAACCATTGAAGTGATTAAGTGAGTAGTAAAAACACGTGGAAACTAAGATAACAATGAAAAAAATTATAACATACATACCTAAATTATGACGATGTTAATATAAATAAAGACACGAAAGAATCGTAGGAAATGTTGATTGAAGTAATATTCACAGAATATGAATGTATTAAAAGATATAACAATCGTGTGTGATCAACTGATCATTAAAGATCATTCAAGATGACTTTGAATATAGTGTGATATCTCTGAAAAATGTAAGAAGCAATATTAAAGAAATAAGCCATAATACCTCTTGCATGATTCGACGTTCCTGCAGGACCAAATAATTATGATAATGATCATAATTACCACAACCTCTGAAGGTCTCTATAGCGGGCCTACTAAAGCTATAGGAAGGAAGTAAGGGAGAGGTAGCAGATATGCTAGACTTAAATAAAAATGCCTCACTATAATGACTAAAGCCCGCTTGCACCACAAATCACTAAACACATTTAGCGTTAATCGTATTTAAAACGTTATTCTATCTCTGTCAAATTCAAATGATTTATAGAAATAGAACGATGTTTTAAATTCGTTTAGCGCTAATTTGTGATGCAATCGGTCCTTAGTTAGTAAACCAAAGTTCCACACAAACAATGATGATCTCATATGTTTCTGTTCTTCCATAATCACAAAGATTAAAGCGATTACATTTTATTATAAATATACATTGTAAGTAATTCTTAGAATGTATGTTTATAATAAAATGTAATTGCTACAGGTGATACGGTACACCCCAACGATGAAAATCAACATACAACGGGCAATCTATATTTGTACAGCTGATAATGATGATCCATTAATATTACTGATTAGGAAAATAAAAATTAAGATTTACATATTTGACAGGAAGGTACAGAAGATCTATTACATTACAGAAGATTTATTACCTACAAAGATAAGATTGATGAATGGAAAGCTATCATATGGTAAGTATTCGGTATTCATTTATGTTTGATGCATCAAAAAATAAAGTAGAGAGATATAAATAACGCAGATAGACAGAACTTTGATATTACAAGTTACAGAAATGAGTATGTAAGGGAAAGTCTCAAGGTGGCGCCGGTGACTGAAAAGTATGGAAATCGATTGTCATGGTATGAGCATGTAACGCCGAAGATTGTCATGTATGAGCATGTAACGCCGAAGATTGTCATGTATGAGCATGTAACGCCGAAGATTGTCATGTATGAGCATGTAACGCCGAAGATTGTCATGTATGAGCATGTAACGCCGAAGATTGTCATGTATGAGCATGTAACGCCGAAGATTGTCATGTATGAGCATGTAACGCCGAAGATTGTCATGTATGAGCATGTAACGCCGAAGATTGTCATGTATGAGCATGTAACGCCGAAGATTGTCATGGTATGAGCATGTAACGCCGAAGATTGTCATGTATGAGCATGTAACGCCGAAGATTGTCATGTATGAGCATGTAACGCCGAAGATTGTCATGTATGAGCATGTAACGCCGAAGATTGTCATGTATGAGCATGTAACGCCGAAGATTGTCATGTATGAGCATGTAACGCCGAAGATTGTCATGTATGAGCATGTAACGCCGAAGATTGTCATGTATGAGCATGTAACGCTGAAGATTGTCATGTATGAGCATGTAACGCCGAAGATTGAGAAACATGTTGTGAAGGTTTTGAGTATGAATGTATGGCTTTACAAGTAGGGGAAGACCGAAGTAACGATGGATGGACTGTATGAAAGATTATATGGCTACAAAGGGACTTCAGAGATGACGGCTATCTGAGATATATACAAGGAGAAGACATACTGCGCCAACCAATAATAAATTGAGATAGGTGCAGGAGGAGGACGGTGATGATATGACAAGATAAGATAACGAAAGATTGGCGTTTTGCTTCTACATAATAGCACTTGTTTGGAACTGCATGCTTTATTCAATTGTTTCCTGTTTCAAACTGCACAAGCTGTGATCTTTTCTAGTGCGGGTGTCTAACCTGTAACGTGGGATAATATCATAACGTGAGTTTGGACCTTTGTATGAAATGGACCTTTTGAACTATTTGCACTGTGGTTTGTTTGTTTGATTGTTTGACGTAGCCATTATTCGATGCAATCTCTATCATGTACTCGTATGTATTCGTACCTGTTATCATTTCATTCTTACGTTTCACTGTTGTCTTGATAACAACTGATTGCAGTAGTTTGTGTTTCAGTTTGATAGTTACTTGGTATTTTGGTGTGTGATGTTTGTTAGCAACTGTGCAAATAAACTTTATTAGGTACTTTTGTTACTTTTTTAATCTTTGTTGGTCATGATGACTACAAAATGAGTAAATGTATTTTTACCAGCTTGTTATCCTTCGTAAGTAACGGTTACTATGGTAACTACGGTTTGGAAGATTTCTAGGAGTGTTTTGTGTATAACTACTTAATTCTTAATATCAATAGGATATTTTTACAAAAGTGCGTTATTATGGTGAAAATAATTCATTAACAGATTGTTTTTAACAACTGCAATACAATATAACTTTCAATTAAAGGATTTAACCACGAATCATCTCACTAATTGATTTATTAATTTTCCACATGCAGTTGTATAAAATGCCATCCAAAAAATTAAGGACTGTTTTTATATAGCGTAAAAATAAAGGTTCTAATGCATTAAATATCTGCACAATTATTGCATGACTGACTTTCCAATAATTTAACCTTTTGATAACATCCCTGCGATACTTTATAATACGACTCATAAACGATATTCAAAAATTCAATTTGTGTTACACAATATACATAACAAAGCTAAAAGCTGAATAAATAAATAACAAAGCTGAAACGTTCACTACGGCTGCCAAAAAAACTGTAAGTACATATATCTACCAAAACAATACACAATAGTTCGATACTTGTATAGTCAATACCAATTACTAAGCACAATTGAGTGAACATTTCAATACATTGCAAGTACGATAGCGCACTCTAGTTTGAATATAAACGTGCAATTTATGAGATTTTTATCCGAGATTATTAAAGTACCCCAACGCCTCTTGAAACTATGTTTCCGCATGCCTTTTGACTGGTATTGACTGACTTCGTCTTAGACCCAAAGTCAACTCACTCTGTGGAGGCAAACGCCTCTGCTCACACAGAAGGAAAGAAAGAGCGTGAAATCTTTCACCTGCAGCATAATTTACATTGCAATTCTGTTTCAATAGTTTTAGGCCCGTTTTGTGACTGCAATTCTTTGTATATAATCAATCAGAAATTAGCTATAAAATTACCCAATATCTGTGATTAATAGTTTAGGCTATATGGTGAAAATAAAGATTATAAAAAAGTTAATCTTAATAGAAATGAGTCATAGTAAGATAATATTGTAAACGTATCAATCTTTTTAGGCTTTTGGCGGTCAGAGTGACTGACTGATACTGGATTAAACATTTTGACTTATCTGACGATACTCGTAACATCGATGACAGTTCCTTACAAATTGATCTGGAAGTAAAATCTGTTACATAATTATCGTTATCAAGAAGTGACGTAAACTTCGACCTATTTTCATATATTGCCACTACCTAACGCATTCTTCATTAAATAAATGAAAGCCTTGGAAGTGGCAAAGTTTTAGGCAGCAAAATTTGAATAACTCGTGCCAGCGACACGAAGAATAAGATTAAATAAATCACAGTATTACCAAAAGTCATGTAAATTAAGCTATTTTATACTAGTGATCCTTTAAAATAAATCATTAGAATAAGTATGATACTGTATGAAGTAAATAAGCTTGTTTAGTTTTTATTAGTATTCTGAACGTTTTTTGTGAATGCTAATCCGCTCGGCAGCACGCCCTAGACACGACCACTCTCGAACGAGTCGCTAATATTAATGACCTTATCTAACATAGTCTGCCCTCACCACGCCGCTTTTAACGAGGTACCCTCATTATTTTCATACGTAGGTACTTAACTTTTTGTTAATGTCATGTAAACTCTAACTTAGTAAAAAAAAAAACTTGTCATTTCAATGAAAAATAATCAAGAAAATGGAACAGGTTTCTAATACATTTTTAAAGTGATAATATGTCCACTATGTGAGTATTACATATTGTAACTCTAGTAACTGTATTACTTTAGTGCACTTAAGATGTTCCTACGTCGGTGCACTTAACAACCCTTGATATGCAGTACATATTACATTAACCACGGCTTTTAAGCTTTTCCTATAAAATGTATTTTCCTGGTTTTCGATACAATGTCATTGTCGCGGCTGCTGGCCCAGTGAACTGTGAAACGCACTGAACTGCGTTTATTTCACCAGACACAGAACATTAGCCACTTCCTGGTGCTATGGAGATAGAAGTAATACTTTGTTACATGGAGGAGGTACGGGTAAAATTATATTTAAAAAATAACTTGCCGTAAATATGGCTCATCGAGTTTAAGAAAAAGATGGGCATCGTTGAGCGTCTTTTCTATCACTTACGCAAGATTCACAGGTTGCACTTGGACTTTGCTAAGCGTTTCACACGAATGTGATCCTTATTCATATGTGCACTTAATATGCATATTCGTATAAGCGAATGCGAGCAAGTGTTTCTTACGAAAATGAACATTATCGTTGTATTCATAAAGTTTATATTCGTAAGAGTCACTTACGTTACTTAGAGGTAGTCTATAAATCTTGGTTCCTAAAGCGCGATGTGTTTGCTTGGGTACTGTAACTGTAGTAAAATCAACAGAGATACAGGTTCTTTGTACTAAAAGACTAATACTAAAGTTATTATTACTAAGTGCAAGAATAATATTAACACGTATGGAATATTGAGTACTGTGGCACAACTTGCAAGAGAGGATTGCCATTATCTGATTTCAATATTGAAACCATAAAACTAATAAAGTAACTCGTCAATCAACATTACTAAGGATACCTACTTAAAATCTATTTTGCACGGGAAATTATGGTAGAGCCAATGATGCCTAGAGGGAGACCAAGCAAAGCGGACGGCATAACACAGATCTACAGACAAAAATTAATTAGAATAAGAAACTAAAGTGCCCACCTGTAATTCAAATATTTACAAGGAACTCTACGTGAAATCCAATTGTTCAAAAATTCTCCAAAGTCAGGTAAACACTTCGCAAGAACACTTGTGTGACACATACGTTATTCTGTTTAATTGTTTGTTCGGTTCATTTTAATAATTAGGTCGCCGTATGTCAACGCATCTAAATTGCTAATAAATACATGAATTTATTCATTAGCCAAACATGGCGCTTCTTTGTAATTTATATTCTGTTAAATTGTTAATCATTTGCCTGGTAACCTAACAGGAATCTATAGACAATGATAAAACAGTCATGCAGCTCATTAAATTAATCGCCTGCCTTTTTCCAGATATGCTGGGGTCGCCTTCCAGTCTTATCGGATTTAGCTAGCTAGCTAGCTAGCTAGCTGAATACCCGTATTTTATATTGAGAGACTGCTTATCTGACCTCCACAACTCAGTTTCTGGGTAACACGATACCCCGTGGTAAGACTTGTTGTCAGACTTTTGGGCTTCTGACAAAGATCTATGAATGACAGGCGGGACCAACGGCTTAACATGATTTCCGAAACACGGAGGAGTCTCGATATTTTATGGATGGTCACCCTTCCACGAACCGACCGCGGCAACAGTAGCTTAACCTTTGATCGACCCGTGAGGCTGATAACATTTAGCCACGAGCCCCTCCGGCATGCAGTCCGGTACCTATGTATAATAATACCAAATCTTAAGAAAATTGCGTCAATTAAATTGTAACGAAAATAAAAATATTCACAAAAGCCGATTAATCCGTCATGCGTGACTCAAAAGATTTTACAAATAAAACGAAGGAAGAAATGATTCAATGCATTCTCATACTCCGCCAAACAACTCTTGTTTGTTTGGCGTCTTACTTGTTGAAAACATACGGGGTCGCATTTCGACCTGCACCGCAAACCCGTGTCCCGCGCGGTCATTGGTGTCTGCATAATCAATTTATATCATGAATTAATTACGTCGTTAATGGTTTTAAACCGCTGACCCTAATGACTATTTATAATTTATATTATATAGCTGGATATGATTGGATCTTGATGTGGAAATTAATTTACATAAATTGTTTTCCGTCATAAACGCATCATAGAATAACAACGTGTCTGCAGATTTACAGTTAAATTAAAAATAATCTTTGATGTCTGTTGAACCACACAAGTAATTTGCATTTTGTATCAGTGTCAATAAATAAAATGATTTAATTTGTCATCTTACGTCACAAAATTACGATTATTTATGCACAAGTCGTTATTAAATTAAGATTAGTTTATTACTGCAGCTTAAAACTGCAGTTTTATGAATCCTGTTTAAAACCACGTATAGCTATCGCTTCGAGCAATAAAATTTAAGTCTCAATAACCGCTTTTGACGTCCTTCTTTCGTAATAATGACGCAAAACAATAATAATTGCAGTAACTTTGATAACCGTGGCGGTTCCGCGTGTTACCCTCACTCGTGTAATTCTAAGTCTTTAGTGCGAGTGATTTATACGACTGGTGCGAATTTATTAAATCATTCATCATCGTTTGCTTCACGCCTCGTTTCGGTGGGGGGCAGCAGATGTAGGGGGCTCGGATTGTAATATCAGACTGTGACTGTCTCGTTGCAGGGCAAAGGCCTCACTCACACAACACTCATACAAAGGCCTCACTCACACAACACTCATACAAAGGCCTCACTCACACAACACTCATACAATGTGTCCCAGATTTGGTACTCACTGCGTCAGGAAGGTTTCAGGCCGTGGAGTTTAGATTTCCTTAGACAATTTTCTTTATAGTAAGTCAATCATACCTATGGTTAAGTACGGTCAGGTTTTTCCTTCGGTTTGATTTATCTTTTGCCACAAAACCTCACACAATTTATTGTAGGCTTTTTTGTTACTTGTACCTTTATTATATATTGGTTTGTCTCCGGGTTACTTATCGTACCTTTATCCTAGAAAACAGTCACGCGTGCAAAAATTAGGGTTATTGTGTGGAGGAATTGGAAAAGATTGTCTAGAAATTGTAAAGAATTTCTCCTGTATTGTGGGTGCGTTTACAAATATTCAAACTCATATACACAAACAGCCAGACCCGGAACAACTACTTGTAGGTCATACAAATATTTCTTCCGTGCGGGAATCGAACCCGCGACACGCAGCGCAGCAGTCAATCGCTTAACCACTGCGCCAACCGTGCAGTCACTTAATCTATACTCTATATTCTTATTTTAAGTTAGCTTTCTCATCGTGCGTGAATGCTGAAGTTCATTTAGCAATAGTTTAAAAGGGGTTGCTTATCTACCTTAGATAAAAGGTAGATAAGCAACCCCTTTTATTCTTGCTTGCAAATATATCGTTCTTCTGCATCTACAAACTACACTCAACAAAATACGTTATATGTTATGTTTGGCGCAGTTATTTCTGGGGTAACCACACATGAGTAAAATATATTAATCCGAATTTAATAATTATCACCACAAATCCAACAGTACTCATACAAATGTAACGTGATAATTTTCGCACACATTTTGTTAACGGTGCGCCTGCACAGTTTTCCGTCGTCATGTCATTGTCCGAATTGTAAACACGGTCACCCCATTCCACTGCGACCCACTCAATGATTACCATGTTTATGACACTTTTGATGACTTTGTTTTAACTGGCTGCTTCCCCTTTTTAGGTTAACTCCTTATTTGGTGAGCCAAGTATATGATTATTGGGTTGTCTTTGGGTATGAGTTTTCAAAGTAATTTATTCGGCCGCTACAGATATTGCCCGCCACTGAAAGTTGTCAAAATAATGTTCGAATTTCCAAGCATGTTTGAGAAAACACTTTTTTCCTAACAAAATAATGTTAAAACTTTTTTTTTACCATACAGGGAAAATCCAAAAAGTTAATATCACCAAGGAGTTTCCATCAATTATTTTTTGAACGAAGTTCCATATCGCACGGTACGGACTTGGCGGATGGGGGCTAGGCGAAAAAAAGTATAAGAATTTTCCGGCACGAGTTTCCGTCACGACCCTTTCTTTATTTGTTTGTTTGGTTGAACACGCTAATCTCAGGAATTACTGGATAGAATTGAAAACAATGTGTTGGATAGTCCATTTATCGAGGAAGGCTTTAGGCTATAATAACATCACGTTACGACCAATAAGAGCGAAGCGTAAATGACACATCTTACAAAAACGGGAAAAAAATAGAAATATTTTTTTTCCGTTTTTGCAACATTTTTCATTTCAATGGAAGCTCTCAAAAGGAATTTTGAGAGCTTCCGTTGCGTGCGCTGCGTAAACGGTTAAACTTAAGCAAAAATCAAGTATGACGGTATCAAGTATTGTTCCCCTTTAAAAGTTCTAAAAATAAAGTCCGCGACAGCATATGTCTATCTTTTAAGGTTGACTCAATATAACCCTTTTTATGGTAATCAAATTTATGTTAAGGGTGTTCTAAACATACTACGAAAGGAACTTTGTTCCAACCGAGTGTTCCACGACACTCACGTATTTTTTTCTAATGGAACGCATATGCTGGGCGTGGCATTTTTATAGAATTTCTAAAAACTTTTGATTCCAATTTTTACTTGCCTGTGGCAGTACCCGCCTTAGCGCATGCGCGGTGATGTGCTGGGTTTTGGCGCCATTCATACGTTTTATTGTATTGAATTTCGTGAGAAACTTTGATATTTTATTTAGTAGGTTCAATCCCAATTTAAGAGAGTAGATAAAGTAGTGTATGGAACTGCACATAACTATTATTAGTTACACATTAGTATTCTATTCTATTCTCCTATTGGTAGTCAGAAAGTACCAGATGCTTAGCTTGAAGAATGGATTTGTGTTTTTGGAACACAGATTTCTGTTATTCTCTTAAACAAATTGCATATGTCAATCCAACAATACGTTCACAAAACTGTAGTTTTCCTTTTAACTAATACAATAGCAGTGACATACCACAAGTAAGTAACTGCTCCACCTAACGGGACAGTCGTCTGCTCGCAGGACCTTGACCACGATTGGCTGCGGTTCAAACTGATCACGCGCAGCAATTTGATCAGCGCGCTCAATTTGATGATAGCCTGACTGGATTTTATCTAGAGTGCATTTATTGTGGACGGTATCTAGATTTTTCCATGGAAAAGAGTGACGTCGATCTCTTGATTGTTGAATTTTCTACAAAAAAAAAATGTACCATTTGTTAGTTGTTTTAATGCTTATTAATGAGGCAAGAACCAGCTATTGGAACTAGTATAGTTAATATTAACTATAACCGAAATAACAATGAGTTTCATGATTTTTTCTTTTCGAATCTGTACAGCGTCGAAAACTATCAACTGATGACGGAATACCCAGAATCCTATCGGACAAACCAAACACATCTATCTCTTGTTTATATTGCAGTCCAATGAAATCCAAAACAAACTAATACGTGCAAAGCACACAACTTCAAATCGAATACCTCTCGAATCGCGACAGAACAAAACGATTCCTACTCGTATATAAATCGATTAACTTCTAGATGTATGCTGCTCGATAGTGTAATCGATTCAACCTGCCTGGCCACGGGGGCCTTGTTAGCAAGCGGTGGACAAATTGATCGAGATCTTTCACACCTCACCTCGCGACTTTGATGACGTCAGTGTGATGGGGCAATATATGGCCCTTTAAGTGACAATTAATGGGCACACAGAGTAACTTGTGGTAGAACGTGTTCTAGGAAAATTAGAGTCTGTTCTTTGAATGACAAATTTGTCAATGGGAATGTTAACGTTTTCAGTAAATACATATTCTCAGTATTATTATTTATACATTTGTAGTCGTCGTAAAACATTCACTGCGACGGATTAAACATTGTCCAACATTTAATCATCACCTAAAGAATATTGGGGTCATGAAAATGAACCTAATGGGTGTGCAAAATCATCAGTATTAACGTAACCTTTTCTAACCCCGCCGTCATAACAAAAACATCACGTAAATTCATATATCAGCAGACAATTAAACTAAAAGTTACTCCAACCCCAGACGGGCGCACTTCCCGGTCGGCGCGACGTATCGATCGCGAGCGACGCCAGGTGAAGCTACTATACTACGCTGGTATAACTAAACTGCACTACAGTGCACTTGCATAATTCGAGGTTAGAGCGGCACGCGTAGGGTTGGCGACGATGTCACTTTATTTTTGCGGAATACTATTTTTTGGCAACTCGGTTGCCTTGCTTGGTTGCTAGTTTCTGGCGTCTCTGCTCGTTTTATGCCAGTTCACCATAATAACACAACTTCTTAAGACGTCTCATAAAAACTAAGCTGGATAAACGAGACTATTTTATATTCTTTGCGAAAAATCATTTACTGAAGAAGAATTCCATTACCTTATCTGATGCTAAGCCTCCCGCAGTATCAGCGAATTTACTAAGCTGTATCAGCAATTTCAGATTAGATGAATTAGCAGCCTCGCAACAGAAAATCTGAATCACTTTGTATTCCATTGCGTTTTGCGATTGCTCGTCCAACGATGAAATAATCTAAAAGACTAAGGCAATGTACTGTGAAACGGAGCTTGGTGTCGCAATCTAAGTACCTTTTGTAATAAATGGAGCTATTTAGGTTGAAGAGTGCTGACGGACCGTCGTCGTTAGTTAGATATTATTCAGTTACAAAGTTTTACCCGAATTCTGGGTAATGTGACCCTTCAGGTTAAACACGAGTGTGCTTTCAAAATGTTACGAACATTTTTGTTATATGTATGATTTATAAACACAAATACAACCTTGTAAGAACCGCAAATAGGACACTACACGCGCAATAATTATGGGTAAGAAAAAATATTTTGCACAGAGACAATGATTTTATTACACGTTTCAGCAACGAATTACGCCATTATTGTCGCGATAACACATAAAATATGAGTACTGCCTTCACAGCCTTCGCTTACAGTGTTACCTTGTTTTCACTCAGTGCCAGCCCTAGAGATAACAGACCCGGATGCACTGGCGGACAGAAAAATGAACCACTCAAATATACGGCTTTATGCTTCGCACTATTACTACGTTGTTAGTCTGCGCGAATGTGTGGCTACATGTTTTTATTTACGCGCAAAAAATGTTATGATTCTATGAAACATGCAGTTTTTCGAGATTTCGGAGCTAACGGTTTACGGAGCTAGGTTTAGCATAATTATATGGAATATGTAGTGATTCTGAGAATCTGTTTAATTAAATATCGTTTGTAACAAATGGCCGCCTAGGCCAATTTCACAGAGCACTCTTCTCGATTGGGCATACTACCGTAGCGTCGGTGCCATCAAATACTTTGCTTTCAGTAATCTCACATAATGGTGCTGAGTCTCAAAGGAGCTGAATCTTTTCTTTGCTCACTTGCATCGGAGCACTCGTGATATTTCCGATTCCAAATCTAATTCGAAAACACATGTTCCAAGAAGCAGTGAAGCTTGGAATGCATATGGAAAACATTTTTCCAACTTTCTCCTCTAAAAAGTAACAAATGGTGGGAAGCTGTAGACACTACAGATTTCCGGTATTTTTCGCTAAATACTTGAGTTTGCAGGGGAGCATAAATTACGTAAGTACGTAGTCAGCTCGTCGGGTCAATAAAATCGGTTAACATAGTTCCTATCCATGGTTTAATATCACTGTGTAACAATGTCTTCTTGCGTTTTATAGCTTTTCTATAAACTATCTATAAGTACTAATATTATAAAGAGGTAACTTTTTTTTGTTTGTTATTTTGTATGTAGGGGTAATCTCTGGAACTACCAGTCGGATGTCAAAAAATATTTTTGCATTTGATAGCCCGATTCTTGAGGAAGGCTAAAGGCTATTTAACATCACGCTAAGGTCCTTAGGAGCCGAGCAAAATAAAACAAAACAGAAAGAACGGTAATCGAAAACGAAGTTATAGCGTGGGCAGGCGATGTGATGTGTGATGTGACGGGGTGGGTCGGGAAACCAGAAATTTCACGCGGTTGAAACCGCAGACAAAAGCTAGTGAGTATATAAGACTCCAATTCAATCGACTTGAATGATACTGTACAATTAAACACCTAGGCCCACCTGCACCACAAATCACTAAATGCGTTTAGCGCTAAACATTTAAACATCATTCAATCTCTGTCATCTTCAAACGATATTGATAGAAACGGAACGATGTTTTGAATACGTTTAGCGTTAATCGCATTTAGTCTTTTGTGGTGCAAACAGGCCTTAGTGCTTGCTCATATAAACACGAGCGGCACGCGTCAACGGCAGAGGCACCTGCAGCCGCCGACACGTTTACGGCTGCCGTCGAAAACGTGCTGCTCGTGTATTTGCGCACCGTAGTCAAATATACGAGTGGCACGATGCCGACGGCAGCTGTCGACGCGTGTTGGCGACTGCAGTCGCCTCTGCCGTAGACGCATGCCGCTCGTGTGTATGAGCACTTAGATAACAAAGTAAATTTATGCTGTCATCTTTGCTCTATTAAATATAAACAGTTCCAAATCAACGTTTCTTCAATTTACACCAACATTGTCCAACTTTGGAACCAAAATGCCAGTTTTAAAAGAAAGTAAAACTGATTTAAAGACGTTATTCGTTACTGTCAGTACGCAGTAAGGTCGCAGTGAGTTGTTATGTAAGTGCAGCTGGTTACGATGGCTAATGGTGCTGCAGTACATCTCGTGTGTGACGTTATATAAGGTTTTGTCTGAACACTCTGAACTTCAGCTTCTGTATTAATACAGTGCATATATTTACTTTAAAAAAAACTACCTTTGTTTATGTTATTAGTACAAATATTACACATCTATTAAAGAAAAGAAAAAAAAAACATGTTCATCATTACAAACATAAGTCCAAGTTAATGCACAGTTAAACAATAAATAAAGACATATTATAATAAGGAAGGAATTAAAATAATAACTAACGATGACAAGCAGTCGCCGATGGTAATCTGCAGTACCAGAAGTATCACAGATACGTTGCAATTAAAATGTCAACAGATAGAATTGATGTGCATGTAATTTACTCCGGCACCCATACCTCTCTGACCTGTACCCTAATTGCGTAACACACGAATCATTTTGAAGGATATTGCTAATCTATTGCTTCATAGGTGTGAACAATATATCTGCTCAACAACGTAAATAACGCAATGAATGATGTTAAACTGTCAAAATGAAAGCCATTCCTACTGTAAGTGTGTTACGCAATGACCCCGCAGGTCTCAGCTACTCTGCTGAAATAGGCATGGTTGTAGCACCTGGACTATGTACTTCCATGAACGAGCTCCTTCACAAATAGCTGTATTGCTACCGTCATGGATTTTCTCAGAAAAATAACCTTCGGGACTCTAGCTAATAGAAATAGGAAATCCTCGTAGAGTTTTCTGAATGGCGTCAGTTGAATGCTGAAGCTCCATCTATTCTTGTTACGTCTATTTAAAAGGAGCAGGTGGTGATCTATTCTCATTAGACTGTTTCTATCAATCCTTTAGTTAGGAGGATATTTTTACTTTGATTGGTTTATGCAGATTCTATAGAATGTTACTTCCGTAGGTATATCTCGTGTCTGAGCTAAGCGATTTGCTAATAAAAATTAACATGTAACAAAACAGGTTTTCCTACGATTACTACATCAGATAACAAGACAGTTATCTCAATCCTGTTAACGACTTACATTATGAAATATTAAACATGTTTGCATTTAGATTTCTTCAGGTCATATAAATGGAATGATGTGAGACTGATACGAGAGGCTCCTGCATTGCTTGTATAGTGAAAACACTCCCACAAATCGCGAATAACTGGTGTAACGAATTGTCAGAAGTGTGTGCAAGTAGGTCATGTTATGTGAAAGGTTTGATTAGTCGTTTGAAGAAAATGCGGATAAAATGTTCACAGACTTTGGCTTGTTCATAAAAATACACATTTTGACGCACAATGGTCCACATGATGCGGAAGCGAAGCGTGCGGAAACCAAAATCCTAAAGAAGAAGAATACACATTTTATGATCTTCTTGCAACTAAGTCACTCAAAAACTCTTGAGAAGTTCCTTTTGTTGAAAAGATATATCGAAATTAAATAGGTATTTGGACAACTTTTTTAAACAAGAACATTGCAATCTGGGCTAATATTATGCTATTATCAACCAGCAACAAAATTGATTAAATGAATGATAGATAAAATCACCAGGCACTTGACAACCACACGCAACAGATAGTTATTTTCCGTTGTAAGACAACTCAAACTAATCATTGAAGACTTAAGAGATAAACGTAATTATCTTAATGAAGTAACGACACTTTAATAGTGTTCATTTAATCTTGGCTTATTCAGCTATCTACAACGTTCCATTCGGCTTCATAGAAAGTAGGATTTAGAAAAAGATTAAGATAGAAGAAAAATCTTATTTCTTTGAGACACAGATCAGCAAATACACTTTGAAACAAAGTAGGTACTTAGATGTTCTTGAAAATGTATCTCGTAGTAAATAATATTTTTCTTCGTATCTCGAATTCTCGACCCTTGAAATTGCGCTTGAATTTACACAATGTATCTCCAATTCAATTTGCTAGTTGTTTCGGACGAATAAATAAATTGACCCAATACATTTTGTTTTAGTTTCCAAAAATGAGAGAATCTGTAGCAATTATATAATTATAGCCCTGTTTTTATTGGACGAATAAAATTACGTTGTGTTAAATTGATAAACACCAAAAAATTTTTTTTTTTTTTGTAAAATAGACAAAAAACTGCATTTTATTAACCGACTTTAATAAAGGAGGTTATTATATTCGTGTGTACTTATTTTTTTTAAACGAATATCCTTCGATATTTTCGTCAGTTATGGACTGATTTTAATATTTTTTTTTTTGCTTTTGTTACAGGAAGCTTGCGCGTTGGTCCCATATAAATTTTATTGACTTTGCTTGGGTAGTTTTTGGTTAGCTTCGATAATACGTAATTAATCCACTTTGTGTATCTTGATGATGTTATAATACTTCCTACTACTATTACTGTTGTTTACATGACAAGTAGTGGTATACGAATTGGTGTGGGGTAGGTACCACAACTAAAGTGAAAAATAAAAACGTTTTTACAACAACAAAAACCGTCATCCAAAAAAAAACACTACAAAGTGAAAAATAACTTTAATTTCGGAAGTCAGCAAAGAACCAAAATACAGATCCAAAGACACTGACTTACGAAATTAAAGTTGTTTTTAACTTTGTAATAATGTTTTTGGAAGTCAGTTGTTTTTTTTTGTAAAAACGATTTTTTAAGTATCGCAAGCATAAAAATACGGCACATTTAATTTGTAAGCAAACGTACGAACTGCTAAACAAAAATAGTAATACAGCGTGCAGCTGGTCGGATGTGTACTTGTGCGGGTACACACCAGAGCGACTGCCGAGACCGCTGAGCGTCAACACAGCCACACAGCCACACACAGTACACAGCCTCTCACTTTGTATAAAACACTCGTCTAACGGAGCTATAAGGACTTGTGTATGGTGTATGGAGCATACGATGTGTTCTTAGCCTATATGGTGAATGGTAAGTAAGTGTTGAAGGAATTGTTTCACAGAAATGGTAAGCTGCTGTTGAAGAACAGTGGAATAACAAAATAATACAGCTTCTGTTCTATCAAATTGAGTTCTGTTTTACAAACCTGGGCGTTAGGAGTTACTCTCTTCTCGACATCTGCGTGGCAAAAAGCCTCTAAGGACCAAATTTCATTACTCTAAATATTTTTCTGCAAATACCATTGAAAGTTATGTCATTGCGATTGAGTCTTCGGTCTTTGAAAGTATGATCTATGACCTTAATTTCGATATCTGTAACCGTACAAGCAAATGCGAAAGCAAAACCGTTACACAGAAAAGACTTTGATTTATGTAAGTGTGCAAGATTAATCTGTTGCACTACATTTTTTGCCCGGTTCAGTAAGCCATCGACCCGATCGAGTCGGCACCAGTAGGTGTGGATATACCTACGTCCACTGGCCGCAAACCGATAGCTCTGACGTCACCGCACAAATGCATCGTGTTCGCACACAATGTGGTATGCCGCTCCTGCTGAAATAAGGCTTGAGACACAAACTATACTTTTACATTTTGTGATTGGTGATCTTCCGACTACATTAATATTAAGTGCATGGGCTGAATTTCGAATGGATTGTGTGCAAGATGATATAGCTAGAAAGGAGGAGTCTACTGAGATAACCGCTAATAGAGATTGCAGTTCCTACACAAAATGAATTGCGATAAGGCCCGGCGGTGGAGGAGACTAAAGATAGTTGTGTTCATCACGACATTCTTGCACGAATACTAGTTTAGACCAATCAAAACAGGGCTCGGTGGAAAAGTAAGAAGAGCTGAAACTCTGCTTTCAAAGATTTTCTGTGAATAATCATCCCTGTGTGCTTTAAAATAAGCGGTCCGTCCCTCAAACTAGTAACTCATAAGGAACGGCTGCTAACATCACCTCGTGTGTTAAGCCCTAATGCTGCTCCCGTATATAACTCTCAATGAGTAAGTCATCACGTTTGCACCGTTATTTTTAACCCGATGGGCGTACCCGTCACTAGCTGGTTTAGATTAAACAAACTAACCAACAAAATAGGGAAATTGTTGAGGTAAATTGTCTTGAAAAGGAAAATGCCCAAGAAATTTTTAAAAAATCCGACTTTTCCTAAAAAGTTAAAAAAAACACTTTTCAAATAGTCAGATACAGTTGGTGGCAGTTATTAGTATAATCTCAGATTTGATCAAGAATCCCATATAGAAAGATAAATAAATATATACATACGAGTGAAAAAAAAAACCCTGTCTTAAAAAAACGAGTGAAAAACATAATCCATCCATCCATCCATCCATCCATCCATCCTCACAAACTTTCACATTTATAATATTAGTAGGAAGTAGGATGTATTTGTTCAAAAATATACAGATATACGTTGATGTACTTATGTTTCTTTATGATCCCGTCAGACTCCTGTGGTCTATACAGTATGATTAGTTTACTGATAGTAATTGCAGCTCTACAACCAAAAGTATCTAAGTAAATAAATAAAGATTAGCCTTATCACATGTCTACTATGTATTGATGAAGTACCTACCTACAGCGCGTGTAAGAATAAGAACCCATTGCCTTCGTAGTACATAGATAGTTAACGACGAGGTTCCGGGTCCTTACATAATAATAACATGTAATTTACTTGTGAAACATAATTTACGTTAGTTATTGTCGTAGTTATGTGAATATTTATGTAAATAATTTTCCCTTGTTGAGTAAATCTGAAAAGAAAAACAAAATTTTCTTTTCAGTTTGTGTTTTTTTTTGTTTGTACTAAAGTACTCTATTTTCTTCAACCTAGCCGTCATACAAACGAAACAAAAACAAACATCTGTAAAACGCTCCTTTTCCATTTCGATATGGAAAACTTAGAAAAATTGTGTCCATCTGAATTTTAAAACGTTACTTCTTTTATTAAGAAAATATACGTTATTACCGCAACAAAAAGACCGAAGGTTTCCGTGCACTAGCAATTACCAGACCCAGTGTTCAACCACAAGTGTAATAATTCCCATAATATAATAATAAAATACCAAGACCACCATTTACCACTCAATACCCTCTATATGTATTACTTCAAACCTACTTAAATTAATTTAAATATTAAATTATAAACAGAATCGTATATGTAAAGTTATGGACCACATTAGCATACACTCCGTCACACCGCGGCACCTAGGTTCCAAACTTGGAGCCTAAGTTCGTCGCTTGAGACCCTAAGTTGGAGGACTAAGGTCTCTGATTCTGTTATAATAGGTGCCAAAGTCTGGTCCTAGTTCCGTCAGAATGAATTTTGAAATACTGAATATACACATGACATCACTCCTGTAATCCCCGAAGAGTTAGGCAGACTTGTACCTACGTAGTACCTACACCCATATTTCGCCAGTTATGTTCAATTCCCATAATAGGGGACGAGCCTATTGCCATCAACCTTGCACAATCCAGATTCCGGGCTGTTACTGAGAAATTATTGATGGAAAAACCCAATGACGCATTTCGATACCTGGGAATCGAACCAAGGACCGAATGCTTAGCAGTAGCTTGCGACCACTGGACCAACGAGGCAGTCACATACAGCATAATTATAATAATATTGTATTGTTTCACAAACAAAAGAAACAAACGGTCCTGCAGATAAAACCGTGTTCTAAAGTGTGGAAAGTCTAAGGCTTTCTAGTACATTCATTTTATCGTATAATAAAGACGTATTTATCTTTAAGAAAACTAGAAAAACTAGGTTTGTTATTTACTACAGTGAGTTGTAATTCTCGGTCGTTATTTACTCAAAGACTTAGTCAAGACAAAACTTAGTCTAAACAAGACAAGACTTAGTCTAAAGTAAACCCTATGATTTGAACAAGAAAGAAAAATGGAAACGATAGAAAATGTTAAACACGTATTTACTTTCATAATAATATTCATAGAATCTTAATTAATTAGGCTTTAAAGCTCGTGCACACTGGCGCGACACGAAGGCACCGCTTGACACGCGACGAGCGGTGCCTTTGTGTCGTGCTGTCACGTCGCGCCTGTTTGCGGGCCTTTCTCCATAACATAAATAAATTGGGATTCCGTTATATATCTATGTAAAACTGAAGATAACACTTATTTACATAAGTTTCCTTTATTATTATCTTAGTTTTTATTTTCATCCCCTTTTACCTACTAAGAATTATGTGGATGTATACTCAGTTTAATTATTTTTGTTGCAGGTAAGCCATCTCACATTACAAAGTTGAACACAAGAAGCGTAAGTAACTAACGAGGCTATTAATTTAACGACTTTCATATCTCATGCAGTTCAACATTATTACTTCTGCGTAATAAAGCTGTTCTGAAGACGAACCATCTTACTTATGTAAGTTCCTTACAACTGGCTTTATTGACAATTTAAAGCTTGTTACGTCATCTTTGTAGATAGGGGAATTTTCAAGAAAAAACTCTTTCCTGAAATAATGGAAATTATCAAAGATTTAAATCGTTAGATTCGCGCTACCGCTTCAAAAAATGGTCGCGTTTCGGTTTCGTTTTGAAGCCTCTGACACACAGAATGATGCAGTGCCTTGACTTGATTATCACAGAACCGCTATTATTATTGCGTGAGCTCACTCTTCCCAGTATGAATACTTTTTACGCGACTAAGAAAGGTAAGACCAAATCTAACGATTTGAATCTTTGGAATTTATCAGAAACCTGCTAACAATACTATAACAGCTTCGTGGTATTGATGCAGCAAACTTTAGTTAGGTATACAAGTTAACCGGGTTTATGATGGTACTATTAAAGTGGCTTTCTGCAACACATCCTAAGTCAGAAGTACTTGCTTAAACATGCAAAGAGTTTAAAACTTATCCGTACAGCCCATACATCAGTCTCGCAGTTTAATCTTAAACGATACAGCCCGAAACTAGGCACGTATTACCCCTCAAACTCAGCAGGGTATCGAACCCGGCGACGTTGGCAAGTGCCTGCGACAGTTTGGCGGGATGCCGGCTCGCCGTGCCAGCCCGACCCGCGCTTATTGCATTCCCAACTATGACCTGATGTGACGTAATCACGCAAGAAATTGATGCATCTCTGATGTGGCGGTTATTACCTTCCTTTTTTTAAATATAGATGCTTAGCTGTGACACTGTGGAAGTTGACAGTTACGAGTTCTCAATTTAAAGTAGTTGACAGTTATGTGTTGTTCTTTTGAATTGACTTTACGTCAGGCAAGTGGACTCACGTGTCTTTAAAAATTAGGTTAATGACGCACGGAAAAGTTGAAGTAGCTGTTAGCAGTAACTTGACAATACTTTGTCCATTAGATATATTATAGCAGACGGTGAATTTTAAATGGCTGTCAGTGATAACTGTCAATTACCGTCCTATCATCAGTCTGACACAGGTTCAGTCTTAAGTTCTTAATTGTAGTAAAGATATAACAATGAGATCACGTGGCTGTTCTATTCGATGCAAAAACTAATTCTCATGCGTCAATCGAACACGCAACCTTCAGTACAGAAAGCAGGTTGCTTGCTTTTAACTTATTGAAGTCATTAATACTAATTCTTCAGTCAGAAACTTATATTCTTTTGACTTAAGAAGGGATGAAAAGCCTTGGCAAATATCTTTTTTACTATAAGATTAGGTACCCATTAATAAAACGTCACGTGGACACAAGCACACATCCCCCATTACAGAACTTGTCAGTGCACGTACAACTAGTGAGATTTGCGTCAGTTATTCTAGTTGATTACATCCAGGTGGACGCCGGCCATTTATCATGGTGACAGGCCAATGGAGTCTTCCTCGCAATTAAGTTTGATAATCGCACCACCTGACGCGTGGAAGCCTGATAAATAATGGACAAGGGCGATGGTGTTGCCAGTTGTGGAACGTGTAGGATTAGTGTGTGGAGTTTCTGTTTCTAGCTGTAGAACTTATCAGGTATCTTTACGCCGGAAATAATAATGAATAAAAGTTTTTAGATTTCTGCATTGGAGCTGTCTTAGCTATCTGTAGAGTCGATCCCAATTTGTATTCTAAAGTGCCACTGACCTGATCATAATCAGAGGTTTTTTCAAAAAATCTCAATCAAGAAAATCTGTGTGTGTTCGATTTCAGCAATGGAAATGTTGAAAAAACTGCTGTGTTCGCTCACTCATAAAGGTGAACCCAACGTCATAACACACGTGAAAAGGAAATTACTTTACAATGCACGCTGAATGTGCCGACTGAAATATTGCACAGGAAACAGCAATGTGTATTGATCGTGCCCTTTCACAGTCCCGCACATGCCCCAATTACTACCTGCTACTTTGTGAATACTTTATATTGGGAAGGTTGACGGATTCCTATATTCTGCCCTGGTAACTAGTAGCCTAGAAGTTTAATAATATAAAGTTATTGACGACCATTCAGATGAAAACTATTCGGAAAAAGTCGGCGAAAGAGTTCAATTAATAACTCGTCAACCTCACAGCTCACCCCAGCTATATTAAAAACACTATCATTCGCAGTTTTTCGGACCATTAAATCGAAAAACAACGTCCAAACTCCGCAAAAATTGAAGAAAAATAACAGCCATTACCGAACAGGCCATAATTGAATCAGAGGACGGAACTCCGTTGATGGGCCAGTTCATTATCCTACGCTCACTCCAGCGCATTAGTTTTAAGTTTTCCACTTATTTGTCTTTTCCCAGTCTCTCAAGATTTACGAGCTTGCCCGTCCGTTTGGAAATCTGTAAATAATCAAACTTTTTGGCCGGAGCCTCGCTGTCACTCGGCGGTCTTATTAAAAAAGTTTGAGGCTCTCTTTATAGTTAAAGAATTAAGTATGTTGCCTTTTTGTTGTGCGCCTTTGTTGACTTACGGCTTACACTGTTTTATGTACTACCCTTTGATACTCGGTTATTAAAAGTGTGGGCCTTGTTGTTATTTTTGGACTATCTTATTTATGGTGGAAATTCAAATCCCTACGTACACATATACCATTAATGTCTATATTAATATATAACAACTTCTTTGGTTACCAACCAACCAGTATAACCATGTTAACCATTAGATTAGTTGCAAATTATTTCTGAATTTAGAAGGAAGGTGCTACTATAATGATTGTCCAGTGATTAGTATAGTACTATACGTTGCTTAGTCTTCTATTTGTCCACAAGCTGTATAGGTAACTATTTCGTTAAGCTTATCACGACATTTAACAGTAATCTTACATAACCGTGCGTAGGAACATTCCAGAATAGTAACATCTTCAGCTAACTTTGTATTTGCCTAATAATTATGTCTGGTCTCGCTAATGGTACAGAGATGTGATGGTAAAGTAAATATTTGCATCCATCCCAGGATAGGGCTGCCAAATACCTACATGTGTAGAAAAAGCATGCTTAATTTTAGGACATTAATAGAGCAGGATATACGTAGGATATTACTTTCTGCGTAACTGCGTTTTTAAGTTGTATTTTCAGTGCAGGAATTGTGCGCTTTGTTTGAGGTTCTATCATACTTTAAGGGTTGAAATCTCTTGATTTTGGCTGGAAACAAACGATATTTAACCCATTATTGGCTTTATCCTGAACAGGGGTCTGAATTGGCTCTATGTAAAGCTTGACAACCCTATCCCCATAGTGGTGTGTAGATGTGTGCAATGACGTCAAACATCGACACTCGGTGTGTTGTTCTGTTCGCAAACAAACCAATTTGTTTGCAGACATGTCGAACCGAACGCCGGATTATGGCTCTCACGTTATAGCACATACTGCTATAGCAACCACGGCTTGTTGTAAATGTAAATTGGAGAACGAAACCACGAATTTGTGCTTCCATGTTTTGCAAGTTATCGATGAAATCGCAGCCGCTAATGTGACTGTGATTCGACCATACCTTGGAGAGAGAAGGTGTAATTGTATTTGCAGTTAAGTACCTACATAGTATGGTACCTGGTATAAAGCAGTAGCAGTGATCTCAAAAACGTTATTTCGCTATGAGTGTAGGTACTAGTATTCTCTTCAGGATCTGCTGCTGCGGCTGTCAGTTAAGCTCGCCGTCCGGTAAGGACCAAGGCCGAATCTTTTTTAAATATTTCTTTGGCACTAATTCACGGGGTCCGATAGGGCCGATGCCAGAGTCGTGGATTGTTCGAAAGAGTTACCGTGGCCTCTGGCACAGGCAGCTGAAGGAACACGTGTGGGTTTTAATCACTAAAAGTCTGACACGCCCTCCCGCTCCGCCCAGAGCGGGAGAAGTTATTTGATGATTTCCCACCCCAAAAAAAAGGGGGTGTCAATTAGATAAATTCTTTGTCGGTTCAATGTCTGTCAAGGTTGTTACGAATGCAAGGCTCGTCACCGAATGTCAGAATGTCTTCAAGCATTGTATATGTCTGGAAAGGAACGTCTTACAGACTTCTGAAGATCATTCCGATTTCGATTTCTCAGAAAAACGAAAGCTAAAAGACTGTGTTTATTTACAGATGCAGAACGTTATTAGTAATTATAAACAACGATAATTTTACCAGAATATAAAAACCAAAGAATGTTTAAAAGCTTAAAACTGTTTCCAAAATGTAGACGCCTAACTTTATACGGTAGAACCTATTAAAAGTGTTCCAAGAAAAGCTCCCGCGGAGAAATATCGCTGAATGGCGAAAACATTGTGTTGTTTATGTCTGTGATAGGTATTCTTGAACCTTTCTCATTAGTCGAGATAAAAGCCTTAAATGCGCAACCAACAGACATTTCTAAAGGGAAAAAGCAGAATTGTTCTAGATATTAGTCATTAAAAGTAATATTGTTTTGAACCCAGTGCCAAGCCAACAAACAAAATATAACAAACTAGTTAATAAGAAGAAAGATAAATCCTCCACGGTCATTATTCCGTAAATTCTCGCTAACTGCACCTTTGTTTTAATTAAATGTTAGTCCGAGAGAAAAACGCGTCTTGTTTCGCCTCCTTTATTTTATCGTTAAAGACTCATTTTTATAAATGCACCCTCGTACCTTGTTTCCTGGGTTTTCTACAGTTTTTCCATATTTTCTGGTCCCTGCTCGAGGGGATAGGCGGTACGGGCGGCACTCGGCAGTCGCCGTCGGGCGCAAGTCGCGGCCGGTCGCGTCGCCGCGCTCTTCCCGTTGCTCCGATATTCAAACATCTTTAATAACTGATGTTGTTATGTTATCCAAATAATCCTGAATCGCGATTTTCTGAGTATTCTATAATAAACACTGAGTGGGTGTCGCCTTTTATTATTCACATAATTAAACTGACTGTGGTTTCATGAATTGTTAAACAGTTAAGTGCCAGGTATAAAGGTACCAAATTAATCTGTACATTAGATTGTAAAAGGCATTATTAAGTTGAGATTTTACTAATGTGACTTTGATTAACAACGGCATGGAAACAAAACAAAGACACTGGGTTTCCACTGGAGGAGTTGTGAACAAGTTTCGTTTAATTTTAGCTTGACGATGTACTTTGTATCAAGTTAGTCTGTTTAATGCCCTGATTGATGCCATACGTCTTCGTACAGTCAAGGATTTCAGGACTTGGCGTGATTGAGTTGAGTTTATTTAATTAGACTATTACCCGCTTAACAGCGTAATTAAACAAAATAATGCTAAGCCTCGTCGTGACCTTAGGATATACCGTAAGAAACACAATTATATTTAATTAAAGCCCCACAATGGAGAATTGTGTAAATGGCATTTTCTTAAAAAGTATCTCAAGGGGAATTGTTGGGGCGTACGAAAATATAGCGAATATTATTTCGTTTGGTCGTGTTATTGCAGAAATTTCCTCAAGTCGTCCTCTCGGAGACGTTTGTTTGCAGTAAAATGTTCGATATTCACTCCATGGCGCTTTATTGATGCATAAAAGATCCGATTGTTGCTTTTTCGAAACCATCCATTATTTATTTTTGTGTGCGTGGTTTCAAAGGATGGGAATAACATTTTGCTTAAGTTTTGCCTGAATGGGGAAAATGGACTCTTATTATTTTTATTTAGGTTTAAAATCATTTATTCTCATAAAAGACAAAAAAAAAGCCACTTACATGAGAACAGACAAGAAACATTCAGTTTACTTATTTTAGGTAACCGTCACCAGAGTATAAATGTATAGTATTATATAGGATTATTCTATAATCATTCAACAGTTCAACTCTCAACCATTAAAGTACATTGGATGACGTTAGTCAAGGCAGTTAGGGCTAGCATTATCATCATCCATTGTCTAGAGACCTATAATATATGGAATTAAAGCTAGAAGTTAATATTTAAACACGATACAATGTGCAGCTTAATCGTAATCACTAATCAACGATCTCCTTCAGACAATCTTGAAAAATGAACGTAAAGTGGTAATAGGTAAAGGCACTTCGTTGGAACAATAAAGTATGCTCATATACATAGATAATGTTATATGACATGTCATAGAATTCATAGCTCCAAGTGCTACAACCAAAAGTATCCAAGTTTGCAGGATATTAGATACCAGATTTTCAGGCCTATCAGACCAGTCAAGCAACACAAAGAGGCTCGTTCCTGCACATTAGGAGAAGAATTGGGGAGTCTGTACAGACACTCTACAGTTTGTTCCAGAATTTGTATGTCACCAGCTTCTTGGAAACTAGATTCTGTTTAATTTAATGAAATAGGTCACCATCCCTTTTCTTTTATTTCATGCCTTTGTTCTTAGTAAAAGTTTGTTAATTTTTTGCGTCTACACGTCGGATCGTTTAACACGTCATTCTTTTAACTTGTCCAGATTGGGTTACGCTTCCGTAGTCCTTATGACATAAAAATAGAATAGAATACACTTATTATGTACACCATAAAAATTACAGATATAAATGTAGAAATTTTACATAGGGTGACACATTGGGCGGTCTTATCGCTAAAAGCGATCTTTTTACAGAAAACCTTCATAAGTTTTCTTTTAAGTAACTGTGAAGTGACCCCTTAAGTGAAACCTTCTTACGGGTAAATTAAATTAAACTGCGCTGAAGTCGCCTTGCGGCCATTACCCGCAATTCTGGGAAGGCCTATGTCCAGCAATGAATACTGGAAAAGATATTAGTTGAGTTCGATGACTCTTATATGGGAACTGTACTTACTGCCGTCGCAAGGATGTGATAGTGCATTATCGCCTAACATTTTTAGGAACAAAGGAATCATCAGAAAACAGAACAATTTATGATTGTGGCAGAATAAATAATTGTTACAGACGGAAAACCCGTCGACTGTATAACAAGGCTTCCCCTTTAACAAAAGTCATTAAAAAAAAAAAAAAAGGAACATACCAGTTGCAACTTGAAGTAACAAGTGAGTAGTACGCATATACACGAGTATTGTCGAACGTAGGTCGTTGCCCGAAGGTGTCGCTCGGTGTCTTTATTTCCGCTTCCGGTAGAGTTGGGCGGGCAGGGCGAGGGCGGGCGGAACCGCATCCGGCGCCGGATAGTTTCCGCCTTTTATCACCACACTCCGCTCTGAAATATTAAAATAAGAGAGAGATAGCGAGACACTTTTTATTAGTTTCCATAGTTTTGATGTAAATAGTTGAATAGTGTTCGTTATGAAAATATTACTTTTTGTTTTCGTTTGAATAAATGACGTGCTAAAATTATGCTTATTGAACCAAAAGTAATTCATACACAAAAAATGAGCTTTATTGTTTGAGAGTACCGTGGGGTATTTGAATTTAAAACAAGTTCAAATAAAGAACAGACGTTATTTTCGGGACGAGTGCTAAGCTTGAATGAAGAACGACTTGATAATTGAAAATATTAAAGAATTTTATGATGTTACGTTATATGTTTGTTTTTAATTTAAAGGTTAAATACCTTATAAATGTCTAGGGTTACTAGGTTTGGTACTAAAGCACAACAAAAAGCATTGCTAAGTTAAGTTGGAACAAAAAACCTCAAGGCTAGCGCCGGAATTAAAAAGTCATATGAATTAGATAACTAAAGGTGTCTTAAGTTATTGTAACTTAAGAAACACCAACACTATTCTTAAATTGTTTTCCTGAAAATGGCTTTTATGTTTTGCTGTTAAACTGGTAGACATAGTCTTATAATAAGACGAAGAACAAGTATTAAATATAAAATATTAAAAATGACGCGTTAAGAGGGACGTATCAACCTAGAATAGAATAGAATACTCTTTATTATGTACACCATAAAAATTACAGATATAAATGTAGAAATTTTACATAGGGTGACACAATGGGCGGTCTTATCGGTAAAAGCGATCTTTTACAGACAACCTTTGGATGTATTCAAGGGAGAAGGAGAGACAACAACGCAGGTAGTCAGTGTGCGCAAGAAACGACATTTTGCCTTAAACTAATGTTGAAACAACAAACAAAAAACTGCAAAATAAATATAGGTAAACAATACATATTGTTGCTAGGCAGACTTGTAGGTACTGTGAATACTAGAAATGGTAATGTTTTACATATTTATAGAACCGGGGATTATTCTAAAAGGTTTGATCCCCAACCCGGTGAAAAATTCAAGTGTGAGAGATACACAGCCAATCGAATAAAAGACAATACCAAATCACCACGATTTGTTGCCAATATTGGTAATGTAACTGAACAGATACAAGCTGCTCACCACCCAGAAGATACAATTTACATGACGGGCTTCGTCGTAATTTCATTTATTGGCAAATAGGTTGCCAATCTTAGAAAACTAAATTGCAGAAATTGATATCTTCTAAATCTAATTTGCTATCGTTTTGTGCCTGTTGCGATATTTTCCAAGCATTTTTACTGTGAGTCAGCGTCTCTACGTCAATATCAATTTGCTTTACAAGATATCCTTGATTTTTATACTCGGTATTATTCTTGAATAGTTCTCTCTCAGGCGCTAGTTTTAAGCTTCCCATTCAGAACCTACTCTGATTACTTAAGCTAAGCTGAAGCTCCGTCTGAGATTTCCCTAGCCGCACTCTGTTTGTGTAAACATCGGAAACTCGGGAACTTACTTGAACAAATAAAATGCATCGCAGACGATGAGAAAGCTAAATATTCAGTCACAATATTCTGATTTTAAAGAGTGTCATTGGAGTTTCCATAGGAACCTACTACGCTTTGGAATGGGCAACTATCTTCGTCTTTTCGACTGACTAACTCCATGACAATTCAAAAATGCGTGTAATTGGTTTACTTGAAATAAATGCTTTGAGTTTGAGTCAAAACTTGTTTTGTATATTTTCAGTAGCACGCACGGCCTTGGTTCCATTTCTAATATTATTGAACCCTTGTTGATTTACACACACACGTACAGCATATCACTATGAATATATGACCGTGTATCGTAATTTGTTTGTATCGATCGTCGACGACAGCGATTACCGATACTATCTGATGATTTCATAGCTGGCTTTATACAGCGGCTTAGATAATATTGCTCGCGTTGATGTTATTGGTTTTCCCACTATATGGCTTTAAGTCAGAAGGCTGCAGCTCCGTGTTAAAAATAAATTCAGCTGCATCTGGTCTAGGATTCTTGGGTTGAAGGTGATAAGATAGTGGGGAACATAATATTTTTTGGTTTATTTTCAACAGAATAGCACAATAGTGTATTTTGTTAGTCTCGTTTTAATGGAAGCGTTCTACTTTCAGCTTTTGTTATTGTAATTCAAATTTTTAAACTCCACATTGTTAACGCTGGCCTCGGTGACATTGTTAACATTCTGTTGTTCTGACCTACGTTGTACCATTCGAACTGGAGACCTTTATTATTGCAAGGAATTTACATTAACCTTGTTATTATACACAATGTTACTGGAAATAAAATTGGCTTTACTATAAATACCGTAAATATATCGTCTAATGATCCGTTTGGAAATGAAAGGGTGTGATTTTGCCGCCATCTTCAGCTCAACGTTTGCCAATGACGGTATTAAACCCCATGACCCGACAAATGACGATCTTTTGGCAATCCAATCCCGGAATAAAACGTGATTTCTTTAGTCGGGAAAACACAATCATACTTTCTGGCCGTCCGGGAAATCCAACGCCAAACTTCAGGATACTCTTAGCTTTTTAGAAAACCAATAAGGTGTCACCGTTCAGAACCTAGTGTACGTACCCTCCTAGCCAAAGTGTCAAATGGAAAAAGGGAATTTAAAATAAACAGGTGAAATAATCCGCAAAAGCGGTTTAATTATGCTGATTGTTCCCATTTCACCCATCACTTTTGAGAGCTTTGTGAATTTCCGCAAGACTTCCATAATATTTATCTACATTTTTGTAATGTACCGGAATTTTTGTTAAATGTGACTTGCAAAGAAATGTGTAGATAAAGCTTTGTGTCCTCAAAGAGATAAATTCTTTCACTCAAAGTATATCGTCGTCTTCCCGATTTATTTTACAGGTTTTTTCTCATTTTCCCGAAAATATTTAATAACAATGATTCATCGGCAAAACACCCATAATAAAGTTTGCTATGCTATAACTCGCAGGCGCCATTGTTAATGTTTTGTCAATAACTAACCTAATTAGCTAATTGGAATAATTCTAGCCCCGTAATACGAAGCCTAGGCATTTGAACTGTTTTACAGTTGTAGAACATTACTTACTCATTTATCTTTGCAACTTTTTTCGTTTCTAGAAATGTACCTTCTTTGTTCTCTACTTATGATACTCGTAACTTCGGTTGAAAATAACTTCAGCGCAGAAAAAGTTTTGTTTTGTCTAAAGATTCTGCCACAAAGGAATTTATTGAGGTATAATAAACACAGTAGGTATTTACAATTTCTTAAAATAAAGTTGGTCCCGGTATGAATTCCAAACTCATGCCCTGAACTGATACCGTTAAAGAGAATGGAGGTTTACTAGCTCGTGACACATTAATACCAGGAGGGGTTCTGGAAGAAAAACTAATCCAACTATGTAGGAGAAAAGCCACGATATATTGACGGCGAGGGACCTATCAGTTGCGGCCACATCTTGCTTACTTATTGGGGGAAATTTACTAGGTTTCTTCATGATTGTGTTTTCATACTGCTGCAGACGCTTTTTTACTGAAAACTTTTCAAGATTTATTAAATAGTTTTAGTTTGCTTCCAATTTAATATCTACCAATTCTACTCAAATTAACCTGTCAACTCAATGTACCTTCTAACCTAACCAAAATAGTTTTGAATTAAATTATCAAACACAACTTTTCCATTCCGAATCTCCTGCAGAGTGTGCGCTGACTTTCCTTCACCGACTTTTGATAAAGCATCGAAAATATTTTAACCGCAGCCAAAGCTTGGAGTTTGTACGTTTTCTTCCTTTACGGGTAAAACCTCAAGCTGAACTAATGTGAAGTGAGATAGCAACGTGCGCTTCGATGGCGTTTGAAGATTCTAGTCGAGCATAAAATTGAGTTCCAACTTTACTCCAACCTATTTCTCTTAATATGAAAAAACTTTTTTACAAAAAAACAACCGACTTCCAACAAAAACACTAAAAGACGTGAAAAATAACTTTAATTTCGGAATTCGGTGTCTTTGGTTTTGTATTTTCGTTTTTGGCCACCGACTTCCGAAATTAAAGTTATTTTTCACGTCTTTTAGTGTTTTTGTTGGAAGTCGGTTGTTTTTTTGTAAAAAAGTTTTTATTTTTCACTTTTTAGTTGCGATACCTACCCCACACAAATTCGTATACCACTACTTGGCTTGTAAATAACAGTGACAGGAAATTATTAGCACATCATCCATATAAACTAAGTGGCAAAAATATGCAGTATTAAGGATAACTCAAAAACTACTGGTCAGACCTTGATCAAATTTAAATGGGACCACATGTGAACCACCAGCTACCAAATGCAAAAAGAATCATCCAAATCGGTTCAACCAGAAAAAAGTTATGAGCTAACACACATAAAAAAAAAAAAAAAAAAAAAAAAAAAAAAAAAAAAAAAAAAAAACATACAGACGAATTGAGAACCTCCTCCTTTTTGTGAAGTCGGTTAAAAATAGAAATAGCTGATGCAGCTTATTTTTCCTTCAATTCTTCGTGCACCGACAAATCAATAAGTCTTTTGAACTACACTTTATAGTGTTTTCCCGCCGCAGTGTGGGTATAAAACCAATTGGAATGAAACTTTCATTATCAGACAAGCTTATAGCGTTGAAATATAATAAAACCGCAGGAGGCTTCAAAAAGCGGTCCCATTAAATTATATTTGACATGTAAAACGTGAAAACTTTTGTGAAATATGACATAATATGAAGCGAAGCGAGGCCTACATGACGCCACTGGTTAAGCCGGTGAAATAAAGTCGCTCGTACGAGCGTTTTGCGGGATTCTCCTCGTCGCATTAGCGAGTGCTCCGATGTGTTTCAATTACGTCGACTCACTAACTGGCGTGTGTCATGTTTTAATGTCGCACAATTTACACTTCTGTTCTGGATTTCGGAATTAAGTGGTTTTGGAAGATGGTAATTTTAATTTGGAATTTATTTCCTCTACTCTTGTTTTTGTCTTAGTTTTAATAGCAAGGATTTAATACAAATGGGCTTTATTTGTCTCTAATTTACGAGCGCACACCAATATTATTCTCTTATTTCATTACTCAAACCTCAACTTTCAGTTCGTCACCCCAAACGTCAACAAGTCCTAAATGGCTCGCTCGCTCGCTACTAGCTTTACATTTCCTAGCAAATCTTTCTAAATTAAAACAGTGTTTTTTCCTTAAATATACCTATCACCTATAAACGGAGGCGTTGATGTCTGAAATGTTTTAATTGGAGCGATTGACCCGGGACCCGCTGGCACGACCTGTCTGCACGGACCGCTGGGTCCACCACTACATCTTTTTGCAATAACCGCTGATCAATACCGCCCATGTGTTATTAGATTTTCGTACTTTTCCTTCTGATCAATGGGTTTACGTAGTTAGAGGACGGGTTACATAGAAGTTGAACGTTTTGGGGTTGTTAAAGTGGCTTAATGGTCGCAAAATTGCTACAGCGTACTCAACATGTAGGCAAATATAGAAAAATATTTCAGTTTTAATGATGCGGGTTTTTATCTCTAAGCTGAAATATTTTAAACTCAAATGCTGGTTATAAATATGCGAGAAAAACACGACCGACGGTAAATATCCAAACGTACGAGATTCAGGTCATAGTTAAGTGGTAATGACTTCCGACTTCCCGAAATATATCGAGTTGTATGAACTCGGCTTTTATTTGTTTCTGATTTGACTTATGCGTGTTCGTTCATGGTCATTTTATCTTCGTTAGGATAATCACAAGGTTTTTTTTTTGAAAAATATTCTTTAAAAGATTCACAGATGCTTTCAGTGCTAATTTGTGAGTCTGGATTTTAGGCCTCGTTATATTTCCTTTATTTACAATTATAATAAAAATGCTTTTAACAAACTTTCTTCCTTCACGTCTTTGTTGATTATAATATTAATATTCATACTTTTATCCTTGTTTTACTTTCATATTTTTTCGTTAAATAATTTTTTCCAACTTTACAAAAAAACCTGCGAATATTAGTGAACCAATTTTTTTCAAAATGCTCTAGATATGTAAAGTTTTTTTTTTTTTATAGATGAAAATGTAGCACTTTCTCTAATTTGGTTTGTTTCACTATTTCTCTCAAAATTTATGTTTCAATAACTATGCTTCAATATGAGAAAAACCTTCCAAGTCTAGTTCAGTGCCCTTAAGGTCGGTCTATATTAAGACGAGAACGACTCGTACGCATGTCTTTTGCACACACATCACTACGTGCAGGAGTCTGTGTGCAAAATGACACATCGCTGTCACTATGTAAATGGGCCGATCTTCGTTCATTGACATTATCTACGTCATGGTATCTTACAATTGTTTATCTAAACTTGTGAAACTGTTTATTTTTATGTTGAAATGTATTTTAGAAGTTGATATTGCTTTTAACACTACCTACTTTAGAAAATGTTGTGTTATTTCTTTATCCTGTAAGTTAGGTTCTGACTTTCAATTGGTGTAGCCGTTGAGTTTTGCTTCAAAACCTTATGAATACATAATGAATGAGGAAAATGTCAAGTATGGAACTATATCTTTGTGTGACTTTATCTGTATTCATGTAGGTCGTTTCTTTTTCCTTATAGACCCAATTAAGATACTAACTGAATTATTAAATTGTCATGACGTAAATTTATCAGTAACTAGTATTAGGGCTGTTTATGATTCAATATCCCCGTTACCATCCGCTTCATTTGTCGTTTCCAGCGCCTACTTTGATTCTGGAGCCTTAGTCATGACAATTTCCATCTATTAATAATAAAACATCCACTTTTTGCTAGAATATCTAATTTATATGTTGTGTACAATTTCCCATGTTACGCACAGCACTACAGATATGAATAAACCCAATTGCGGTAATGGCTAGCAATTTGTCGTGACGTCAACGCCATGCTGTGATACACTTGGCTTCTTTGTGGGTAGTTTCAGATAATTCTCTAGCTAGAAAGCCAACTAATCACCTTATTGAAGTTATTTATGATACACAGTCAACGACACATAATAGAGCTGCATTCATGTTATTTCCTCCTCTATCGATAAGTTCTCGCTTCGAGAAACAATGCGAGCATTCACTTTATCGACTATACAATTCAAATTTCGTTTCCATAAAATTTTACAAGTGAATTTATCGAGAGCGGGTATTGGCTGTAATGTGGCTGTCGCTTACATCGGAGATATTCTTCTTTAAAGTCTTACTACAAGCTTGTAACGTTGCGCTTAGTGTTTACTTATATTTAAAAAAGTAAAGTAGTCCTGCTAATGTTACTTTTCTTCTCGAATTAGAACTTGTAGTCATAGTGACACGCGATTAACTTGCCCCAAGTGATTACTTCTCGTGAGGCTACAAGACTTGCAACTTCTGCGCCGTGCCACTCCTAACAATTACATACATATTATATTACTTGGAAAAATAACGTACCGAACAGAGACAATCCGCCTCATTTTGATTCACTTCTCCAGATTGTAGTAATTTGTCCCTTTTAGGGTTCTGCAAGTCAAATGGATCGTTTCAACTTCCCCGTGACAGCCCCGTCATTCCTCAGATGTTTCCGTATTAATCTTTCCACGTACCCTTGTGGCCAATGAAAATCGACCGATTGATATACGCATACAATTTTCATCTTTGTGTACATTTAAATTTATGGTCTTTATTTGTTATACAATTCTGCTTTCCGAATGAATAATGGTGAATATCATTTGCTAAAAGATGAAAATGTAATTGAAAAGTGATACGGAAGATTTATAACCAAAATTACCCAGTACGCATGATTGCTTTTATCATCGTACCGTCTTATAGTACATTATTCGAATGAAGAGATCTCGGATTTGATTCCGATTGAACTATTCCACATAATAATAGGGTGTTATTTAGATAAAACCGATGAATGGAACTTCTTTAATTGAAATGGCTTTTAGTGCGTATGTTTACCGAGTTTTATTAAACCTATTTATATCTGAAAATATGAAGAAATATAAATACAACTCGAGCTTTTAGGGTTATAAAAACAAATAATTATTATTGTAGCTGAAAGGACGGATACGTTGGGGCCAAAATAAAGTATACATTATTTGTATTTCTTCAGAACCTTGAGCTGAGATATTAGGTTATTCTGTGGAATATTTATTTCTAGTTTGTCCGTGAAAAGCTGGGCTTTGTGGCGTTGCGTGTCGACGTAGCCTCATTCACGGCTCCGCAAATGACAGCGGTCTCTTTAGGGTAATCATTATGTACTCAACTTGATAGCGGAGAACAAGCGCTGCTTGTAGTCGAGGTCTAGTAATCTTTACTTAGTGTGCTCCTGTTTCTGGTGTAGACAGGAGTGGTAAGTAGTTAGAGGTTATTTTTGTATTTCTAGTATTTCTATAGAAAATTTAAAAAACAGGTGCTCACTGTGGCTATTGGTTTAGTTATTTTGTCTTTGTTTGTTTGGTTCTGTTCCATAACTGATTTTTTTAAACTCACTCACACTCACTCAGTCTTCTCGAATCTTTTTCATACATTGTCAGTATTTCGGCTGCCATTCAAAGGAGTTATTCAGCATGTAACTAGCGCAGACTGTTTTGTTTTATCATTCAGTGAGGTCACATACATGCGCGTCTGTCAACATATATTCATAAAACAAAAAAAATGTATAGAAAAGTTGAATGGCATTCAAGTTTCTACCTTCAATAATTTTTTCTTGAATAGCTACTTGGTTTAAGTAACAAGGGTATCAGATCTGTGCCAGGTCGCTACCAGACATTAGCTGCACGCAATGCCTTCACACTTAACCTTTCCTTGTTAAAGTTGTCTGTATAACAACGGCTTTCACCGAGTTTTGCCTGTAAAACGTCATTTGTGACTATTTAATAATACAACAAATTGTCATCTACAGTAATTTTTATTTCATATTTTTATGCAATAACCATATTTTTTTACGTTGATTCAGCTCTTGTAATGTTGTACGTCAGAGGTTGAGAAAATAATAAAAAATAAAACGTTATGCAACGTGTTGAAGTCGAAAAATAAGTAGAGGCAAATGATTCGACTCGGTTTTATGTCATTAGTTCGTTGCCCGTTATTTGCACAAGTTTTTGAAGTGGCTTGAAATTAGGTAGCATTAGCGTACCACGCACCATACCTTAATACATTGACACGTTTATTTCTGAAACCTCAAACCACTAGTTCTTATCCATGACGCAAGACGGAATAGAGGTAGGCAATCGTTTGACTAAGTAACGTATTTTCCAACCATCCAATACCCGGAAAATAAAAAAAAAGTTCACATCACAATTACTATTCTATCATCAAAATTGAAAGCTTCTTACACGGAATCAACAAAACACATGTCTATATTTAACTTGATTCTTTCAATATTCGGTGGCCGTTTCCACAAGTTCCTACGTCACAAATCAAATTACTGAAATCCGTTTCTATTTTCGTCCGCGCCGGCCTTATTCGCTTATGAATGTTATTAGTTCAGTCAGGGACACTTTCAGTTCATTAACTTGTCAGCGGCCAGGACTTCGCCATACATGCGCGTGACTGACATATCATGTTGCCACATACATGATCCGACGGTTCTATTAATTAGTTTGACTTTATTAGTTCTGAATATGTTAATAGTAATAGTAATAAAGATTTTAATAAGTCTAATTTCGAACAAAATCGTGTATAAGTCTATTAACATTTTGACGTACAGCAAAAATAACGAACTATGTAGAACCAGATCTAGTTATGCCATGACGTGAAATATGGACCCTTTGTTAGCGCAATAAAAAACGAACAACAGGCAGGTTTTCCTCATGTATTAATAAAGCCTTATTTGCACGCTCAAGGCAGGGTTGCCCAAGCAGTCCAGTGCAAGTGACGCGCGTTGGTCGTTGGTGACGTCACGAGTTGCGTGCCAAATGTGACGAGGACCTCGCGACCTAGCACACCGGTATGGTAACAAACCACAGCCAGTTACATTCCAACTCTGATGACGAACGCACGTTCTAGTATCCAATTTTCTATAAAAACTTTAACGTACTTAATTATTTTGTGATGACTAATTATTGAAATTATGTGTTGTGTGACATTTTTTTGTCCTCGAGTGTAATGTGTACTTTAAGGTGACAGTGAGTTATCTGATGTGTGTACGGACTAGTGGTATGGTGGCGATGGGTATTATAATAGGAACCTGTGTGCCTGATGCGGAGCAGGACTCCGCCTATGGGGCTCAGATCCGGCGTCCACCCAGGAGGATTTTATACGGTATGCATTTTGTGGTGTTTTTATCTAGCTCTCTTGCTTATAAAATATCTCCTTGTTTTCGATATAAACAAAGATAATAGCAGCAATTATAAAAAGCCTATTATTTATTTTTCAATATAAATACTTGGACGAAATGCCTGTAATATTGACACATGGAGTATTCAAAATATTTTGGGTCTAACAACAAAATCCTTTTGTTAAAATTAATTATATGGTTTGAGCCCGTTGTTAAGGCGTGGGTACACAAAGATCCTCGTTGTCACGAGGCTACTTACCTTTTTACCTGGCTAGTGTATTTAAATAAAAAATATAATTAGCCATCACGAGTCACGACTGGTTATTTCAACCGTCGCAAGGACGAGCATGTCAATGCTCGTCTTCGAGTCAAGTGAACAGCTTTCTTTGGCTGTGATTAATGATTATAGATGATGCTTATGAAGTATTGTCCATGATTGACCATTCACCGGTGACCCTTGGGAAGTGTTTACTGCAACCTTACACCATTCAAAGCGACGAGACAAAGTAGAAAATATGTCTTTCTTACCTGATGACAGAAGCATAATCTTATGTTATCAGCATAATTGTTCCAAATTTGACATATTGGGGTGTAGAATGAGACTCACAAATGTATATGAATGACAGAATATGAACTAAAAGATGTGTCATATTTTCAGCCAGACACTATACACGTTAGTTCATAATTTTATCACCCGGTCTGATAAATCGGTGGATCTGTACACACATGTCGATCGACATAAAACAATAATGGAGAAAGTAATAAAAATCTTTGTTTGTTATGTAGGTACTAGGCATACTGGCATAGGTTACGTTTGTGTAAACATAGGAATATATCAATTTTGTTCAGTGAGGTCACTGCGGATTGATGTTCTTTTTTGTTATGTTCTACGTTTTGTGGTTTTTTTATTTGATTAATCGAGTTCATTTATTAATTTGTGATTGATTGGTTAACAGAACATTCTAGCGGAATTTCTGTTTGATTCGTATTCGATCTCAATTTTAATAAACGGATAATAAAACGTATGTTTTCTATATTTATTATTTTTATTACCTTGGATGCGTAGCCGTGTAATTTGCAGAGCTATTAGCTGGAGCCAATCACTCTACGTCCCTTATCGACATTGGTCCTTTGGTCCTCAGTCCTGATAGCCGTGTCTCCAAGATCGGTCCTTCGGATTAGGTGTTAAATTAGAACGTCGGCCGTCCTGTAGCAAATACCTACATTTATAAGAATACGAAAGACTTACATTATTCTTAAAAGTGATGCTTCATGGTTTAGTAACATATTTACACGAACAGGTGCATTACCTATTTGTAGGTGTTATGTTACTACCAAAAAGGATAAAGCTCACCCAAAAAATATAACTTAACCAAACTAATTTATTTTATTCGGTAAAATAAAAATGTTAGTATTTTAAAAGGTTTCGTATACAAGGCCATATATGTCAAAGTTATTGATAGAACATAGACGAAACACAAGAGTAGGGAGTTATGTGCGAGGGTACTGAAACCGGCTCCGTGGTGCTCGCTGGCGGCGCCTCACTGCCTTTAATCACGAACAGCTTCGAAGGCATTACTTTTTATTGATGTCTATTGTTTGCCTTTAAAGTTATTGTTAATTGATTATAGTGTGGTGTGCTCATTGGCTTGATCACGGTATGATTTTTTTTTATGAAGTTGCCTACTTTATTGTAAAAGCATTTTGTGTTTAGCTGACCCTTGTTTCTCTAGCATTGATAAATATCCCATCCCATAAAAGCGCATTTTTACCTCACAAATCGTATTACTACACATACATACATAAATTCATGCCTGCTTCCCATGGGAGTCGGCAGAAACTACAGAACACCGACTGCTGCGATCCTTTTCCTTCGTTTACTTTCATTATTATTGCCATTAAACATAATCTCTATTCTATTACTTATATAATATTATTATTTGACTGTTTGGTTGGGTCAAATACTCTGTGCCTACAGGAAAACAAACATTGTAAAAGATAAAAATAGCTTATGGCGTTTTTAATCATTTGGCCAAATAATATCCGCAAATATCCTCATTAATATCTAAATTCTGAAATCAACAATTGTTGAAGTAGGTACGTACACTGTACAGTGAACCTACTAGACGTACAATAAAAATGAGTAGATAGGCACTTAAATTAATTCATTTTATTAATTGACTTTACTATTCCTACATTATCTATTCATCTACAATACCTACTCAATATAAATGTATTGCATTCCACAATTTGAACTTAGGTGGTTTACAGAGACATGATAATTGTGGATCATGGGCACAGCAACATAGGAGAGAGAAAGAGGGTGTTTATTTATCAAATTAGTTAATCTGCGAGTAATATTTCAGTGTTGGTTATTTATATCATAATAACAGTTCAAAGTACTTTAAATTTGCTGAAGTTTGCGCAGATAGCATGAAATCTCTAGTCAAATCAATAAGAAACTAACATCCCGAAACTACGACATGCTGACCTACATTATCAAAGCCAACACCGTCCGTGTCCGATCACTCTCAGATCGCGACACACAGATGGGGTTGCAAACCCTACTATATCATATAGTATCCTACTATATTAGAGGCCAAAATAATAGATAAAAAATATAGTACGTAGGCGAAACTACTATATTTTCATTTCAATACAAAATGGCGAAATAAGCGCAATAGGGCCAGCATTAATCTTATAAAAGCTGAATTAATGGGGTTTTGTAACTTTAACTTAGTTACCGAATCGTTTAAAAAATAAGAACCTCTAATAAAGGTCCAAAGAAGCACAATATATGCATTTTTTTTAAACCTGCCTTCTATAATATTTTTGATTTTTTCGCCATCTACTATATTTTAACAGACAATGGCTTCGAAAATACTATATTTAATATTAAAAGAAATTGGTAACCCTACACACAGATGACGTCGGCGACACCAATCGATGTCGGACACTCAACAAGTGATCAGACCTGTAGACCTGCTGCCAGGCTGCACCAGCTTAACTGTGTCAAGTGGTTCAGGATCGATTTTCCGTGAAATGCGATTTCAGATAGCACCAGATATTTCGGCAATATCGTACAATATAGCCTCAATGTTAGAGTGTCCTATTAATAATCGCTGTTGGTGATATAGCTGGCGTCAGCATAAACTTCACAGAATATTTTTAAGCAGCAGTGGGCGTTTCAATGTGACCACACCAGCACATTTCGATAGCAAGCATCTTGAAGCGGCACCGTACGCAAGACGCTCTATAGGCGAGTACGAGTATGCGACCCATGACGTTGTTAGCAGAACTCGACAACAACGGGTAAATTAGAATCAGTCATTAGTAGATTATTCTCGTATCAAACGTTTGCTTACAAATATCGAAACAACAGTTACAGAATCTTTATTGGTGTTAATGAAACACCAGCACGTAATGTATGACTCGATCTAAACAAACATTTGACAGTAGGAACCGTTTAAATAACCAGTTTCGCTCAATTGACTCGCAAACACTCAACCAAATCACAGTGGCGTAGAACAAAATACAACCTAAACGGAATATTACGCAATAAACTCATTAATTAACAAATTCAATTTATACACATTTGATAACTTAGGTTATCTTTGTACGGGTCACGGACTCGGGGCCAAAATACTATCTTTGACGTAATTCTTACGTTACGTGCATAGATACTTACACTGCGCAAAAAAGAACAGAAGGAATAAGTATCCCAACATGAACAATAAATAATTATCGATGTATGCGTGATTGACGTTTGGTTGTTCTATCGAGGCGGTCTTCTGGACGCACCTAGTTTGTGGTGAAGGGTATTTTTACGGCTATATTAATTATATGATTGATGGACGACGGCGACGTTGCTATTGCTCATGAACTTGAATAGTAGGTATATTCATTTTGCTGTTGTATATTTTATATATGAATGTTAAGCCATGTCTTCCCCATGTTTTTAATCAGCTTGATGTATGCCAATTACCAAAAGACAAATTCCGAGATTAGGTCTGTCTCTATTTCCACATTATTATATTGGATAACTGAAGAAATACGTAGTGACAGTACTTATACTAGAAAGGTTTAGGTAGTTACATAAAGGTAAACAAAAAAAAACACGTGACTCATAGATGCCGAACCTTTTATTTCAATTGTTAAAACCGTTATTATTTTTAGTCATATTAATAGGCTCTATTCTGAATCTGAATCTCAGGAACTATCTGTCACATTAATAAGCATTCAGTGGTATGATGGTATATAATCAATTATTTTGTCTAATTTAAACATTTTCTGTTCTTCTTTTATTACATGACCCTCGCAATTTTTCCAATTCTCAGCAGTCACATTAGCCTCTGGCAAAAGTATTTTTAAGTCAGCCATTTTAAAAGTTATATTTTTCTCGGCTACAAACCCTCTAACTTAAGCCCATATTAACTCAATTGAATGGAGCTCACAGTGGTATGGTGGCAGCCGCAATACTGTGACACCTTTTAACATTTTTTCTAATTCATCCACAACATAAAAGGTATCTGGTTAATCGACTAAACGTAATACCTGCTACTTCAGTTGCCATACTACGTCACAGGTGTACTCTTCAATTTAGCAACGTTATCTAATTCGTTGTATTTTCTGTAAGGTTTAGGGAACCAGTCTTTTTGAGCTCTTTACAATAGACAAATTACAAAATATTTTATAAATCTAACACAAAAATTGTGCTCAAGCAATTACATCTACGAAGAGTAGTTTACGAATAAATGACAAAGTCAAGTACAAGAGAAAACTATCGCATAAATCGAAAATAAATTTAATTTTGTTGTTTGTAACGTATTTTTAAATAAGAAAGTGTCAACTATAAAGTGTGCCTTTTTACGATTTGTTTACCTTTATTTAACTACCTAATCCTTTCTAGTATAGTACCTACCACAGTGATAGTGCACTCATTTACAAGTTATTCAATACATCGAGGATATCAAACGGAAAATGTTATGCAACTACATGAAACTGAAGGTTTGCTAAGGTCGTACTTTTAATCAGCTGCAGTGAAATGACACTTCTTACTGTCATTTTACTAAAGAAACAAGTGTTTAAACCAGGGATTCCCGAAGTGGTCGACATAAACGAAAACTGATTTTGGGGGTCAACGAGGTCTAAAAATCGACCCCTACTAATTAACACAAGTACTTACTTATTTAATACTTTCAAGATACTGTATAAGTTTTGTTACGTGTTACATCCATCACACTGTTTCTTTTTTATCTTTGCGATTTTAAATATTATATTCAAAAAAAATAATTACCTACTTAAGTAATTATTTTTATGTAATTTGTATGAATAATTATTAATTACACTTTGAGAAAATCATGTCAAGTTTACTGACTTAACCAACCGTAAAGTTTTTAAATTGGTAGGTAAGTATTTTGTATCAATAGGAAAAAGAGTAAAGATAGGATTTTTAAAGTAATTTGGCTATGGGGGTCTGATGTATCAGTTCATTTTGGAAAACCAGAGATTCCCAAACTATTTTGGGTAAGAGACCCCCTCTTACCCAAAATAGTTTGGGAATCTCTGGTTTAAACAATCAAGTGGTCACACATAAGCTGTCATTTTACTGCAGCTAATTAAAAGTCCGACTTTAGTAATCGATAAAATCGCCCACAGCTGAGCTACACTTACGAATATCAGGTAAATAATCAAAACAAATAAACACTAGGTACTTTTTGTTACAACATAGATTACAAACACTCTCAATAAAAATAAACATCGACAATCATTACTTCAATGTAGGTACTACATGCACATTTCGTAAAAATGTACAGCATCTATCACATGCGACAACAACCGAGCACATATAAATGGAACCTCAACCAGCTCTCTCATATCGTATTCTTCGGCAGTCCAATAAACACGTAATGAAAATCTTCATTCATGGTACTCGGTTGGTCCGTCTGCGGGGACACGGGCCCCTGTGGTTGTGTCGGGCCAAAAAGTTTTTCCTGGAACACCACAATCACCGTTGATTGCGTCTGTTGGTCATATGGTGGGTTCGTCTGCGGCTGCATAACTGACCACTGTGGGTTCGTCGGCGGAAATGCACTTGGCGGCCACACGGTGGACATGTACATACCCGGCATCGGTGGCTGAGGGTACCCCGGCCCCTGTGGGGGTGGCGGGGGGTACCCCGGCCCCTGTGGGTGTGGTGGCGGAGGGAACATGGGGCACGGACACATGGCCGGAGGAACCATGCACGGATTCATGCATGGATGCTGTGTGTTCGATTTTTTCTTCCTGCACGTTTGCACGGGCGGGCACGGCGGCGCCTGCGTTGTGGTCGTTGTGGTCGTCGTGGTGGTGGTGGTGGTGGTGTGGTACGTGTACACCTGCGTAGCCATGAGCAGCTGCTCCGGCTCGTCCTCAGAGTCCGAGCATATCGGCGGCGTCGGACAACCGGCCGGGTACCCCATACCTATTCATCAGATAGTATTAGAAACAAAGGACACAAGTAAAAGTTAATTAACAATGTAATGAGTTTATTAGGGCAGGTTCATCTAAAAAACTGATCTGAGTCCCAGCATTTTCAAAACATGTTTTTGGTAGACTTCATTGTTGCAGAGTCCATTCTTACGGTTTCCATACGAACCTCGTAGTGCTTTTTGCGATGCATATGTCAGCTGAGGCTGGTGTGGTTCCGGCGGCTCCTGCGGTGGCTGCTGTGGCTGCAACAGCTGCTGTGGCTCCAAGGGCTGCTGTGGCTCTAACGGCTGCTGTGGCTCCAACTGCTGTTGTGGCCGCCCCTGGTATTGCTGCTGCGAATCCTGTTCCGCTTGTTGTAATGATTCCTGCGGTCTTATTATCAGCGCTTCGGAGTCGGTACTGGCTTCTGCGCCGTCCCTCATTCTCACCAAAGATTTTAATGTTGGCTTTACCTTACCCTTTGCCTTTGTAGTCCGTCCCAGCATCCTTCAAAATCAAGAATCGTACACTGTTATACTATCAAGAGGCACCTGGAAGACATCGACTTTAAACTGACAATGTGACAATGAATTAAGACTCCCAACTCGTTCTTTTTTTAATGTGTTATTGTTCTTTGCGTCATGTTTACCGCAAATAAAGGTATTTTCTTTCTTTCTTTCTTTCTAATACAGTTCTCTGTGCTATTTTAAATAATACTTTATATAAAAAATAAGTATCTAGAACCGAGACCAATTCCTAAAGTTCACGATGAAATAAAAATACCTTTCTCGTCGCCTCTGCTTGCACTCCTCGCACATAGCGCAGTACACTTCCAGTACCGCTGGATGCTCCGTGTTCTCGTGGCACCTTCTGCAGGATATCCTACAGTCTATGTAGCTAGTACTCGAGGGTATGATGATCAGTAACAGCAGTGTTAAGAGTAGTGGGGACCTGGAACAGAATATTCCCTGCTAGATAAGTGCAAAAAGATATATAGGGTGCCTGAGACCAGCGGTTAGCGCTGTTAAAAGTGGAAAAAACCCTTCACTTTGCAAGTTGCAGGTTTGGAATTACCTACGTGTTTAGTTTTCAGCGTCATTGGTAAGAAATACAAGGCTTGTGTGGAGTAATTTATTTGTTGATTCATATGTTTGGTTCATTCACTCATTCCATCCAGGATATTTAAACTATGAGTCAATAGGAAACCTCATTAGATAGTTATTATTTCTCGTATCCATTAATATAAGACTCTGAAGATGTTTTTCTTACATTTGCGTCAGTTGGATTAGTTATTGAAGGCCGAAATTATTCCATAAACTAGATATTATGTTCCTTAGAAGATGAATTCAAGATTAACTGAAATCTTATTAAAATCATGTAACACGGCCTAAAATACGACTCTCCACATTTCTGCAGTTATTGCCTTCAATATGTACCACTTAGTTTCTATTCTAAATAGTTGTATAATAAATTAATATTATTTACTGATCTATATATATAAAAATGAATCCCTATTTCCCATGGTCACGCCATCACGCGTGAACGGCTGGACCGATTTCACAATTTTTTTTTTTTGTTGTGTTCGTTATTGTGAGGAGAAGGATCTTATGAAATAGAAAAATAAGGAAGTTGATCGGAACGTAAAATTTAAGAAAACTTAACGCCAATATTAATTTTACATAACTGTCAGTTGTTTGAAATAACTGTCAGCGATTGACAGAACGCGCGCTGCAAATATCGTTAAACACAGATGGATCGATAGATAAATGAGTCGATAGTTTTAGTTTTAGTCAATAGTCAAAACTAAAACTAAACTACATATTATGACATTCATAGTTAAGACAGGCCAACGTCTGTCGGGTCAGCTTGTACTTCAATAAAAAAATATTGAACTCAATGATTTTTGTCTTACATTCGTTTCTACCCAATTCCTCGTCTAAATATTGATAAAATAATAGTCCATACCCGAATTTAGCATCATGTTTCCCAATATCCATTAGAAAAGCGTAGGTTTTTGTTTGTGTTAAAGTTACCACTATTTGTGGATCGTTTGTTCGTGCAAGTTGCTACTGATGTGTTCTGAGTGTAATATATTTCAGCGCTGTGTTACGCAAACATTGCGAAAGCAATTTATGTGCTGCGAAGTTATTTATTTTAGTTATCGAGGCATCAGGTGTTCAGTGTTTTTAGGAGTTGACGACGGGAGTATTGCGAAACCATGATCAATATGGAGATGTTGTGACTTAAGTAACAGATTTGAGTATCTAGAGTTTCAATCATGGATCCTTACCTTTACCATTACCTTTTGGAAGGGGCAACTAGAATCAATTCTATTTTCATGTAAATTTGGACGTTCAAAAGTGCCTTTTATGTGCCAATTTAAAATAAATGATTTGACTTTGACTTTGACTTTGAACCATGTTCTACTACTACAGAACCACTGTCTCATGTAGTTGTAACCACAGCCGTCATTCCCTCAACGATGTTTTCCCAATTCTTCCATCGTCGTGGTCGTCAGCTAGAACCAACGCCCTATATGTCTTTACTATGTTTATGAAGTGATGTTGTATCGTGTACCTGCGGATCTCTTAACACAAAATATATTATGTAAGTTACTATTTTGTTACACTTTAACGGGCGGCCCCAATTTTGCCCAGAAAATCGTTTAACATATTGAGTCGAACCGAAACGTCTTAAGCTATTGTTAGAGGTTTAACCGACTTTAGGGCGACCCAGACAGACGATAATCTATTCCAATACTAGTTTTTTTTAGCTGAAATTTCGCAGTGTCGGCAATTCATCCTATTTTCTCCGTGGATTTACCAAATATTTAGCCAGAATCTGTTAGAAATGGTTAGAATGTTCCCAACTTTACCTACCTGAAGTTCCTAAGTCAACCTTACTAACGCTCCAACCTTTGTCACACAAACTTTGATAGCGCATTTAGTAGTACAAATAGAGTTGATTACAGAACCCGGAGAACAATGATCAATTGAAGAGGACGGCGCGCCGGTAGCCGGTCGTTAGTCCGGGCCGGGCCGAAACCGGCACAATGAGCGGCCGTCACTCTCAGCCGTACGTGTGTGGACTACGGACGAATTGGGCTCACACCACGATATACGTACTTACAAAGGCGTACAAACAAACAGAGAAAACACTCACTGAGTTGGAGTAGGTGCGTTACAAACTCAAACTCACAGCATAAGAATAATCAGCCTATATGATGTTCCCACTGCTGGGACATAGGCCTCTTCTCAGTGAGAGGGAGTGGACCGTAATCCACTAGGCGAGCCCAGTGCGGGTTGGTAGATGTCACAGTCATGTCTTCGAATTTGGTTTTAGGACATGCCGGTTTCCTCACGATGTTTTCCTTTACCGTTTTGAGAGCAGTGGTGATAAAATAATTTACACAAAATAAAGCGCCTGCCTGGGTTCGAACCTTTTTTTTTTTGCTTGGGAAATCATCAAATGACTTCTCCCGCTCTGGGCGGAGCAGGAGGGCGTGTTAGACTCTTACTGACTAAAACCCACCCGTGTTCCTTCAGTTGCCTGTGCGCCAGGGCCACGGTAACTCTTTCGAACAATCCGCGACCCCGGCAGGCATCGGCCCTATCGGACCCCGTCACTGGGTTCGAACCTACGACTTAAAACTCGTAAGTCGCGGCCGTTACCATAGGGCCACTACAACTCACAGTACTTATTTCAATTAAGCAATTGGCAGGCATTTTTGAATTGTCAAGAAGTCGATTAGTCAAAAAGGTGAAGCTAGTTGCCCATTCCAAAGCGTAGTAGGTTCCTATGGGGAAGAACGAGTAAGAAACCCCTTGGGCACTCTTCAAACAAACATAGAATTACTTTCTTTTTAAGTAATCAAAAGCTAAAACCATTGATTGCGGGAATAGAGGCTGTCTGTTGTCTATAGAGATGCTATATGGTTACAGTGGCCGCGCGAAAGTTTCGCTAAAATAAACGCGCCATATTTTTCCTCATGTGACGTAGCTTGTGGAAGTTCTGTATCTACCTGTATGTACTGTGCTCAGCTGACGTGTGTTTTGAACCCGTCACTTGGTTTGTTTTTATTCGGTAGATATAGGATTAGGGGTTTAGTACCAAATGTTTGCTAGCGAAGGAAGAGGGTTAAGGGTAGGTACTGGTAGGTATGATTATTTCGCTATTTTTCCGAACCTGTGGATAAAGTTGATTTATGAAACGGAAATAGGATTGATTATTCAAATATTAACTACTAGCTTCTGCCCGCGACTTCGTCCACGTCAAATTTCTTGTTTCTCCGACCGACCACGAGACCCCGTCGCATCGCAACGCCTGGTCGCGCTAATATTTCGTTTTCGCTAAGCGTTCATAAGACTTCTTTTTTTTTGATAATTTGTCTATAGCTTTTCTCAAAAATTAGGCTACCAAAATATAAAATATTTTTCAAATCCAACCCAGAGAATACCGTCTATATAAAACTTACAAACAAATAAATGTTACCTCTTTATAATATTATTAGTATAGACTTATAGAGTATAGCTAAACTATTTTTGGTGTCATTCTTTTATGATCTGTTGACTTGATTCACCTCTAGACCACAGCCTATTCTTGTCTACAGTCTTTTCATAGTTTTTTATCTCTGATTTTGCATCACTGTCAAAATCACAGTGATCTAATAGGTCTTTACCTATGAAATTGCCGTTTTGTATGAAATAAATTAAACGAATTTTTTTCATGAATTTTTTATTTGTATTAATCGAAGTAATCACCCATGCAATCAATGCATCTTTGCCATCGCAGTGGCAGTTTATTGATGCCCTTCTTAAAGAAATCAGCTGGACGGGAGGCAACAAATTCTTCAAAGGCATTTTGTACTGCCTCTCGGGTATTAAATTTTTTTCCCGCCAAGAAGTTATCCAAATTCTGGAAAAAGTAGTAGTCTGTAGGCGCAAGGTCTGGTGAGTAGGGCGGATGACGGAGAGCTTCCAACCCCAGTTCTTGCAACTTGGAGACCGTCTGCTGTGCAGTATGAGGTCGCGCGTTGTCGTGCAGGATCAGCGGAGACGAGCGATTGACCAATGCTGGTTGGAGATGCGCCAGCTTCTCCATCATTGTGTTCAGTTCTTCACAGTACACATCTGCAGTAATGCTCACCCCGTTTGGTAAGAAGCTGTGATGAATCACACCGGCGCTAGACCACCAAACAGTGACCATCACTTTTCTAGGGGTAAGTTTTCGTTTAGGGCATTGTTTAGGTGCTGAACCAGGATCCAACCAACTTGCTGAGCGCTTACGGTTATCAAACAGAATCCATTTTTCATCGCAGGTAACAATGCGGTTCAAAATTCCTTCATTTGTGTGTCTGTTGAGCAGTGAAAGGCACGTCTCGACGCGTACTTCGCGCTGGCGATCATTGAGTTCGTGGGGCACCCATTTGTCAAGCTTTTTTACCTTGCCAATTTGACGCAAATGGACCAATATTGTTTTGACGCTAACGTCGAAAGCTGCTGCTAATTCACCCGTAGATTGTGTATCATCAGCTTCCACAATCGCCTTTAATTCGTCATTGTCGACCAAAGTCTTCGGACGACCGCGAGGTTCATTTTTCAGGTCGAAATTTCCAGAACGGAAGCGAGCAAACCAATAACAGGTGGTGCGTTGGTTTGTAGTGTTAGCTCCGTAAACGTCGTTGATGTTGCGTGCCGCTTGTGCCGCGTTGCTGCCACGACGGTACTCATATTCCATAATTACTCGAATTTTTAACGTATCTATGATGACGAAAAAGATTGAAATGCGATGAAAATGTAACACTAATCAATAAAGAAATGACTACTTTTAGAAAAAAAAAACCATGTTTTTAAAATAAAATTAATTTGAAATTAGAATTCTTAGCCAAACAAAAATTATTTTGATTTGAAATGGCCAGTACTGCAGAACGGCAATTTCATAGGTAAAGACCTAATATATTCTTGTCGCAAAAAGGTCATGTCGGAGGTAAAGTAACTGTGAAATAAAAATGACTGAAGATGTAAAGAGAGAACAAGTCTACACCACTTCTTGAAATATCTTTCTCTAGAAGAAATGTAATCTTCTCGCGCGTGGTAAAAGTGTCAGTAAGTATTTCTACTGTGTAGTGTGCTACTAATAGAATGAAACCAATTAGATGGGTTCCTGTGTCGGTGCTGTGTAACAGAGTAACTAAGTGCTATGTACTGCTACAATGCTGTGTTACCCACATGTGTGAGCTCAATGCGATACAATGTAACCGCCACATATGCTTGTAAGTCAAAGCAGTGTCGTGCTAAATTTGAAAACAAAACGAACGATACGGGTTCTTTAATATGACAGTTTTGTTAAATATTATAATAATTTTATGGAACTTCCAAATATTCATCAGCTCAGTCAACAAGGTTTGTTAGTGAGGCTGACTGTCCAGATTGAGCTGGGTTTAAGTACTTGTGTTTAATTGAGATAACTTATTATTTTAATTAAGTGCTACAAACATCTTATAAATTCGCGTACATAGCTCCACAGTTCAACTTAATATAAACCGACAAAACTTTGAAATTCACAAAAAACCTACCTACTAATAATAAACTTGGAATTATTATAAAAACTAGTTTAACAAAACTAAAAACAACAATTGAGCATAGTAAACATATTTTCCATGCTTCTTTACTAGAAGCACGTAGTTATGTGCCGGCGGGTGCGGCGGCGCGCGTGACCGGACTCGCAACGTGCGGTGCGGGTTCAGGCGCGTCCGTGTTGTTGTTGTGGCGACCACCTAACAGGGAATGGCATAGTAATGTTTTGTTTGAGACTTATGATTTTGGAATATTCTGATGTTGCTTCCTTACTTGATGGTTTCAAAAACTGACACTGAGACCACTTAAGACATAGTCATGTTCATCACCATGTAAACGCGTCACGCTGTATACTATCGTAGTAAAACAAGCCAGGGTTCCGGTCACCTCATAGTAATATATAAAATAAAACAAATACCCTCTAACTCGTTGTCTACCAACATCATAGTACTATTAACCACCGTCTAGTGCTCTCACAGACGGGGCTCGACATCACACAAATAACTGCAGAAGGTACATTTATCCTAACTTATAGAACCCCTTTGAACAGTAGGTACTATTGCAGCATATAGTTAGTGCATATTAACGTAATCGTAGATACTGTACTATTGAGTGCACAGCGTGAACAATTTCCATCCAAAGAAGTGAAAGATTGAGAATTGTTACAAGTCTTGCTTGCCTGAGAAGATTGTTCAAGGTATCGAAGCTTTTTTCTTTCAGCTGGTGTTCTGTATTTTACTTTTCTGCGACTACATAGAGACTTTATGCTAGGCTGCGCGTGGTAATTGTCTTGTTACCCGCCGATGCTTGAAGAACGTAGTATTTGCATGCGGAATATTGATAGATAGGCATTCTTTTTGCAACTAGCCACGCTGTTTTTTTTTTTTTTTTTTTTTCTAAAAATCTTAACCTATAACAATTTTGGTTTTAGCCACACCACGAAAACCTCTCAGGGTTTATCTGAGTGCTGGCGAGCCGTTTTATGATGACAATAACAATTTCATACCCAGTTTAGGAGAAAATTAAGTGAGAAAACGCATAGATTTGTACTTAAAGCTTTTCGAACTCGTTTTGTATAACGTTTGCAAGTCTTCAGGGAGTTTATTAAGAAAAAAAAGGTACTAAATATTCAGCAACCCTCACCCCGTACACATTATTGGATTTTGGTAGGGTGTATTTATTTTTTAAGTGGTATCGTCTTCAAAAAGTCAGGTCTTGTTTTTTCGGTTAGCAGCTCAGGTTTATTAACTACCGCAAGAGTGAAAAATTCGACCTTATTGAACACATTCATAACATTAAAGTATTTAAAAAGATCGTTGTCATTGTCTTTGACTTTCTTGTTTATATGTTTTGGCGTAATTACTTTTAATATTCTTCGTTGTAACTTATAAATATCTGTCAGGTATGTGTGGTAAGTTCTCCCATGGCTGCTGAGCCCGTAATTGATAACCGAGTCTGCTAGGGCCATATATAACATTCTAAGCGTTTTGTAAGGCAGTTTTAAATATTTAAGTATGCTAAGCTTACCTAGAATAGACCTCAGTTTGCTACAGACGTAATCTTTGTGCGGTCTCCAACAGAATCGGCTATCAACCATTAGACCGATATACATGTGTTTATCGACTACTTCTAACAACGAGCATTTGCATGGCTTTGGGGAACCATGTAGGCAACTGTGTGCTATGACTGTAGGTATAGTGGAGCATTTATTGTGTGATGAAAGTATGTGAAAAACTTTTGTTTTGTTGCGTTTATTACTAATCCTACGTCATGAGCCCATTTACACATTTGGTCGAAGTTACGTTGTAGGCATTCCTCAGCGTCATGGATGTTTTTATTAGCGACCAATGTACACGTGTCGTCTGCGAATTGAACCTGAATTTATAGTATTAATCATATCATTAACATAAAGTAAGTATTCTGTCGGACCTATAATTGAACCCTGGGCCGTTCCTTGCGTGGATGGAAGCTTAGTACTATACTCATTTTGTATTTTAACTGTGTTGTATCTGTTTGTGTGGTAGTTTTTTATTAATTCTAATAGTGGCCCTTGTATTCCATTTTGCGACATTTTTTCAAAAAGTGTATCACAACGGAGCATATCGAATGCTTTGCTAAAATCTATATAAAGTGTCAAGACATGTTTTTTATCATTTAAATGTAGTACTTAGGAAATCTCCACCATTGCAATTTATCTAACGACTGTCAAAACTTCCGTCGCCTGCGCTGACAATTGATTTCAAGAGGCCTGACGTGATATTATTCGAGTTCTATTCAAATGGAATTCTCCAACTAGCCCGCATGCCGCGTACGTATGTAACACGTTCCATTTCGTTGATGACTGGACACGTACGTGTAATTACATAATGTACACGCGTATTACCTAATCACTATCGCTTTACTAATATGGTGCGTAATGTTGCTGTTCCTACAAATAGCTTCAGGTAGTCATCCCAGATAGAATATGAGGCTTCTGGATACTATTACATAGACAAACTACATACCCTTGGATTAAATAACTAGCTCTTCTATCTCGATTAAATTAAATGAGAACGACTCGTCATACCACTTCGTGTTCAAATATTAGCTAGTAGCTAGAGGGGCCGCCTGCCCAGTGAACGATGGACGTATCTACATTTTGTCTACATCCCAACTCATGGAGGCATTGATAATTTCTATGTCAACTATAATACATACCAGAATCGGGAAATAAATTAGTGTCCGTTTAGCTAGCAGACATCCGACAATCCCCGTCATTATATATTTTAAACTCGAACCTATCCAATCAAATTCCCCCTGTCGATAGAATATCGATGTGAGCAGGACGCACGTAGCACAGTAGGTAGTACCGATCGTCAGTATTGTCGGTCACTGTACTCACCTTTATTGTCGACTACGCCTAATTGCATAGACAATACTCAATGGCCTCTTTCATATTATACTTCCTGACTTCCTATGGATAATTGACGATCAATAACTATTGTGTTCAATTATGATTCCTACCATAGACAGTTCGAAGTGAATTAAACATAACGATGTTTTTAACCGACGTAAAAACAAGGAGGGAGTTCTCAAATCGACGCGTATATGAATATAATATATGACCCGCATAACTTTGTTCAGAGTAGTCCGATTTTGATGATTCTTATTTTATTGGAAAGGGTATAAATACCTCGAAGTTGGTCCTATTTACAATTGAAAAACGAAATCAACCCCTACCTAAGGGTAGTAAAATAGGGGTCAATTGATTTTTCACTTACCAAATCTTCACTTGTGAACCGATTCTGTTGAAACTTGATTGAAATACACTCGAGAGCAATGAATCCGGGTCACTTAAAGAATCCTAAAAATCTCGGAAACTAAAAATGCTAGGTTAATGCAATAAATTGTATTTAATAGACAATGTAATACTCCTTAAATGAAGGTATTAAAACTTCTTAGTTATTGTAAAGTTATATCATAAAAAAATCAAATTTGAAAAAGGGCCACTTTCGAAGATGGAACTACGAAATTACAGCATTTGGTTTTGCTTTTGTTTGTAATCTGTCATTTATGTGGGTACATAAACCATGTTGATAGTGCTCTATATTCATTATTCAAGCTGAAATTATGTCGCTTACGCCTGAAGAATGCACCAGAATACTTACAATGCTGGAAACCGGCCGGAGTCAGCGCGATACAGCCAGGACTGTCGGTGTGTCGCTGTCAACAGTACAAAGAGTTCTCCGACGTTACGAAGAAACTGGTTCTAACCTACGCAGACCAGGAACGGGCAGAACCAGGTGTACCACAGCACGAGAAGACCGATACTTGGTGAACACCATGCTTCGAAATCGCTTTCTCACAGGAACTGAACTCACAAATCAGTTTCGACGCCTCGGAGGAAGTAACCCAAGTGCATGGACAGTAAGACGTCGGCTTGCTGAATCTAACTTAAAACCCCTTAGACCTGCAAACGGCCCTAAACTGGAGCGTGGGCATCGTATTTCAAGACTAAGATATGCCCAGAGCCACGTAAATTGGAGTATTGAAGATTGGTCAAAAGTTATGTTCTCCGACGAATCAAAATTTATGCTCTACAAGCACGATGGAAGACACAGAGTGTATCGAAGACCAGGGGAAAGATTCAAGCAAGCATGCATCGAAGAAAAAGTAGCCTACGGTGGTGGGTCTGTACTTGTGTGGGCCGGAATTTCCTCTGAAAGTCGCACAGAGCTGGTGATCATAGAAAACGGCTCTTTAACTAGCGTAAGATATGTGGAAGAAATCCTCAATGATCACGTTGGTCCATTTATGGTCAATTTAGGTGAGGATGCTATATTTATGCATGACAATGCCCGACCTCATACAGGTAGGATTGTGAATGACTACCTTCAAGAGATGAACATTACTCGTATGGAGTGGCCAGCGCGCAGCCCGGATATCAACCCGATCGAGCATGCTTGGGACGAGCTAGGCAGATGCGTAAAACAACGAAACCCTCCCCCAATCACGCTTCGTGAGCTCAAAATTGCTCTCACAGAGGAATGGGAGAATATTCCCCAAAATCGTATAAGGAACTTGGTGTACAGCATGCCAAACCGCGTAAACGCAGTAATGGGAGCACGAGGAGGCAATACGAAGTATTAAAATTCAAGAAAATCGTAATAAAGTTCAAAAATTTCATGTTTCCTATTTTTGTTTTAAGGAGAGATCAGCAGTTTTTTTCTTTATGTAATTTTGTGTTAATAAAATGTATGGTGACTCATATTTTTTTTACTTTCATTTAGGGAGTATTACATTGTCTATTAAATACAATTTATTGCATTAACCTATCATTTTTAGTTTCCGAGATTTTTAACATTCTTTAAGTGACCCGGATTCATTGCTCTCGAGTGTATATTGGAGAATGTGGTCTCCACTTCGTTTCTTTGTCTGTATAGGATTTGCTCGCCAGAAAACTGTACTCTACAAGACACAACTCCGAACAGAATTCGATGTTTCTAAAACACACGAGAAGTTTCTTATCATTAAGCAATTTGCCATTACACAAAGTTTAAACAAAACTCATCTTTGAAACACATCATATCATCTTCAGCTGTTTACTTCGTTAGCCGAATAATATTTATGAAACACATTATACTTACTTACAGTATAGAGGTAAGTACACAAGTATACACGATAAAGCGTGGAATTGGCTTACTCTTACCGGATTACCTGATGCTGGGGCACACAGAATTTTATATCAGCCCGCCATGACGAACTTATACAAACTCTGTGTAAAGCTCACCTGATTATTTATTTACGTATTGACACTAACGTTTTGTTTATTATTCAGTAAACATGTTTATACCGTAATATTGTATGCACACGTTTGATAAACCTGATGGATTGGTTTATTAATTAGTTGTTACTCTATTATTACCGGTCGTAAGTTCTAACGTGTAGAAATTGAATTTTGAAGGCTGACGCTATGGGTTAGCTTAGTAATGTTTGTTCCGACATCAATACAGTTTGTATCATTTAGATTACTATCTACTTAGTACTTACCTAAATAGTCATTAATCACCAGAGGAACATCACTGAGGTACATTTTACATTAAGTAAAAGCTTTTCTGAAAATTATTTGTAAGTAATTACTATCTTATATGTTTCTAAAATCGAAATTGCGAATTATTTTTACTCAGTAGGTATGTACTATTTTGTAATTTTTTTAATGTATTCAGGAGACACCATTTTAAATTGTTCTCTTGTTTTACTTTTCTTTTTTTCTATCAAATACTGTTTTACCCAAAAAAGCGAAAAGCAATAGAATTCTATAAGAGCATTCTTGACCAATTGGACTGCGTTATGTAAGAACCGATTAAGCGCCATTTAACGAATCCTGAGAAAATGAGCTTCAAAAATTTCAAACTTAAAATGGTCGCTGTGCATACATTTAATATGTCAAGAGTATAATTTTTATTCTGAACATATAAAATATGTATAAGTTCACATTAGTTAAAAAAATATAAGGCTAAACTATACAGTTTTGTAGTTATAGCCATTTTTCCGCTTAATTTGTTAATGTGTTTTAAGCCATATTCAGACCATTTTATTTATCAATAACGTACTATACGGCATTATTGTCGTTTGATACTTTATTGCGATTTTTTTCGGGTGAAATAAATTGGAACATAAGATTAAATCCAGTTATTTTAATAAAATTTACTTAAACAAAACAAATGTTGTAACACTTCTACATCTTACTAATACTTTTATTCCTTTTTTTTATTTTATTAATTACCTATACACTGTACCATATTATTTTTTATTCTTCATCTTCTACTTCAAAATCAATGGATCCATCAAAACCTTCAACATCATCTTCTAAATCACGAGATCCAGTTAAATTTTCGTAATATTTTCTCGCATCAGATGGTATGAGATGAAGGAGGGATTTTATATCATCTAGCTTCGGTTGAGAAATAGATTTTCCTCGTGGCCAAAGTTGCTCATAATGCCTTGATAATGTCAATGGGTTATTTATTGCCCCTCTTTTTGGTCTTTTATTAAGATCTACTTCATGGGTGTGACCGCCATGACAGGTTGAAAGAAATATCCGACCAGGTCTATCCTTAAAAATGTTTATTTCTTTAGTTTTCAACCAGCTTATAGGATTTCCTTCTATATCTTTTTTTCTATTCACTATTGTCTTCAGCATTTTAGAAACTCCGACAAAGTCTAAACTTTCCATTTTATTAGCTATTAACTTGTTTCTCTTACGACAACTGGACATCACATCAATGTAGTCTTGTGGAGTGTAAAGCCGAGTATGGGTTTTTAACGCTGATTCGATATAACTAAACTCGCTATCATTTTCTAAGAAGCTATGCCCAGGGACCATAAATCGTAGGGTGATTTTTTCTAGGTTGTCATTTTCTTCTAGTACTGCAAATAGTAGCAGAGTCAACTTAATATTTCGGTTCTGGCCACCACAGGAGTCTTACCATAGGATTAGTTCTTTGACTTTTGAGTCTAGATTTAAAGATATATGTTTGCGTAAAGTGGAGCCTACTTCTTGTGCTCCCCTGCCTGCTATTCCTTCCACCCAGACGTAACAAAACCCTTTACCGGTTTTTCCTGAATGCACACCGCAGTTGTAAAGCCACAGTTGGCGTTTGTAAAATACGATGTTGGTTGGAATTCTTGGCAGTGGCAGTGTTTTTTCCATATCAAATGTCAGGGTTTCAATATGATCATAAGTCTTAGCCAAAGTTATATCTTGTCTTTTCATTGCACGTGCGTCTTCGGCTTCTTTATGGTGCTGCTCTCTTTCCTTCCCTAAATTTAATTTGGTTTCTTGTGAAGTAGTATCTCTGATTTTTACAGCAAATAGGTCGCACTTATTACACGTGTCTTTCTGTGGCTTTTTCCTTTGTAGATTAAATTTGGTATAAAATATTCTTGAAAATTTTATTCAAGATTGCGCGTGATGGTGATACGCATTAACGAATTAAATACCATTTTAGGTGGTTAATTCGATGCTGCGGTTTAAAAACGGTTAAATCAAAAGGCAAAACTGAATTATCTTGCATCGTGGACGTGTTTAATTCGTTTATGCAATTTGAAAACTGTTTGTAACTGTAACTTTGACGCATAATTCTTTAATACAAAACGAATGTGTGCACAAATTCTAGCAAAGTTCGAAATGTCGCTTGATTCAACCCCTTATTATAAGGCCGTAAGAGTGATTTTTGAACACAAAAATAGCTGAATACATAGTTTATCATACCTATAGTCGATCTGCATTCATAACTCTTTTTTTTCGATTTCGTCGCTTAATTCGTTATTACATAACGCAGTCCAATTTATATTGTAGCACTGCAATTCCATTTGTAACCCTAGAAGTAAATATCCAGAATGTACAATAATAACCTGTATTTATTTTCCTTGTGTTCCAGGTATAAAATGTCCGGTATGCAGCAAGTTCGTGTTGCCGGACGACATAGAGTGCCATCTCGTCATGTGCCTCACCAGGCCAAGACTCTCCTATAATGGTTAGTAATAACTTAATATTCTTTTATTAATTAATTATGTGTTGATAACCCTGTCATTGTTATCATTATCACGCAGTCGGGTAATGGCTAGCGCCGATTAGGGCGGGCGCGCCGCAACGCAAGGCATTGTAAATATCTTAAGTACTCCATCACTTTGGTACCAACGAAAATGCGTTGCGCTGCGGCCTGATGCGCCTGTAATGTGTGCTATAAGGAACCGGTAAGTAGGTACTTGATGGTATTTCAGGGGCATTCCAAGCGGTATCGTGTTACCCAGTAACTGGGTCGTGCAGTCTCTCCATAAAGTATTGGTATTCAGCTGCATTCGGTTATACTGGGAGCCGCTCCTAGCACAGTTGAGAAAAGGCGGGCAGATGATGAGTTGGAGTAGTATTCGGGATCCGCTGGATGAGGGAAGCCATGGATACGTCGTTGTGGCGATGGTGTTTGGGGAAGGCCTATGTCCAGTTGAGGACGTCACTCGGGCGACTGACAATGATGTTTATTGCCAAACATACCACATCGCAGACAGGTTTTCTTTGTAGTATCGATGCCAAAAAAACCTCCAGCTGCGAATTACAATTGAAAATGTAGTCTCAGTTTTATTCTATGGGGTGATTTTTAAACGGGGAAAATTATAATACAATGAGTCAATCGGTGCATACTTGCATAGCTTAGTCAGCTTCTTCGTATTGAGCGTAAACAGTTGATGTTTACGCTCAATTCGAAGAAGCTGTGCGAGCTCACTGACTACAAGAAAGATCACTGAACTATTTTGATAGCCACTAATGAATTCATAATTCTAACATTGGATTCTTACCAAAATATAGTGCAAATAGTTAAAACAGTGTTCCATGTTCTCCCATTTTCAATAAATATTTTTTCATTTCTCCTTCTAACATTTCTTGGAATAACTTACCTACTATCTAGCAAAGTTAATATAACACATCAAGCTTTAGAAAGTGTATGAGCAAGACAGGCGACGCTCTAGAGAGCCCTATTCATGTGCCATATTATGGTGCCTAGTACTGTAAATTATTCTGCTGTTTTCACAAAGCCCTACTTCCTTGTTTTATAACTAATTAGGCATCAAGTTAAATCACCTCGGTAACTCCCAACAAGATTTGCGAAGCAGCTGAACATAATTCACAATGCGATTCGCCAAGAAGTAGTGGAAATGAGCACTTTAGACCAAGACAGAGGCTTTCCCGGTAATTGCTAACGAGACTTTGAGTGAAATACCTCATTAGCCATTTACGTTGAACCCGGCAAGAGAAGCAGGGAAATTATGCTTGTCTTTGCATTACTGTTATTACTATTTTCCTTGTAAGTTGATGGAGAAAATCTATTTTATTAAATTACTCGTTTACCTACTTACTTAGTTTTAAGATTCAATGTTGTGGAAAGTGTTAGTTTACAACAATGTGAAGTCAGAACCAACTAATAGAGTTAAGTTTATTAAATTATGGAGGCTTTGCTTAGAATAAATCTAACTGTACTAATAACTAGTATGAATGTTTGGTTGTTCTTAAATTAAATTGTGTTTAAAACTTGGAGTTCCTTTACAATAAGCTCTCTTTGTGTTTATTCATTTCTAATGAAATTAGATATTGGTCCTTTGTAGAGTCACTATTTGGGTCGGCTCAATTCCTATATCCAACAATAAAACTAGACAAACTGCTTGTGCTCGTGGCTTCAAATTAGGCCACTTTGACCACCTTAAAAATAAGCGTAGAATAGGTACAACGCCACCTCTTTTTTGGACACGATTAAAAATATCAAATCAAATCATTTATTCGCATAACACTGGTTCAGAGGATGTTACAAAAGCTCGATATTTAAGATACCTATCTTCCATTACCAGTGTCTTCGTGTATGTTCATATCTGATGATGCTGTTGTATGTTTCCAGAGGACGTGCTGAGTGACTCGAAGGGCGAGTGTGTGATCTGCCTCGAGGAGCTGTCGGCCGGAGACACCATAGCCCGCCTGCCCTGCCTTTGCATCTACCACAAGGGGTGAGCAGCCTGTTTACTTACATCTTGGTATCAGGTCACCTGGTGCAAGGTCCTGCTGAACCTATGTTTGTTATGTTATGGAATCAGGCGTTTCTTTGCCAAAATCCGACAGTAATATGTTATGCTAAAATGCACTACCTTCCGATGGACGGTGCTGCTTCCAAGTCTTGTCGTTTTTGTGGAATTAAAACTAAATATTTCTCCATAAGATTTTAATTCTATCGTTGTTATAGTATCCGGATACCTGTATCGACGTCCTGACTTTATAACCATTTTTTTTTTATTTTTATTTTTGAATACAAATATCTAAGAATAGAATGGGTACAATTCCTCTGTACGTACAGTAGTGTCGGTGTAATCGCTGTTCAGTTCATCAGCACCTAAAGCCTGGTCCAGACGTGTGTAATGTACCTACTTAATGCGAATAATGTGGATGGCATACACGCGCATAATTTGCGTTATATTACACGATACACGGCTTAAAGTGTAGGGATTACATTTGTTTCCATTTTGTGGAAGACAAGTGTGCGTTATGAACATGGCAAGCTACTTTATCGGGAACTTGTGTGTTTCTATAGGGATACAGGAAAAGATTAGAGATAAGAATTCCGTATTACATGTTTATATGACGCTGGCTCTACCTACCTACTTGTAAAATAGAGAAAGAAAATAAATACCTATAGGCTGTGCCACATTGTACAGTAATTGTCGTTATTAGGGCACGTGTTCAGAATACTTGAAGACACTGCATATTATAATCTTGTAATAGAAAATGCGGAAGCAAGTTAGCAACAATAATTTAAAAAATCTGCTTTACCTACATTGTTTCTAGAAACGCAAAACGCAGCGTTTTGCGCAGTAATAATGTAATACAAACAATTAATTTCTGCTGACGACACACAATATGTCACCAGTAATAGCTCCGCCAGAGAATGACTGAGATTAAATGATCTAACTCACGACTATCATGAATAATCATCGTTACGTCGCATTTAATGGTTTATTTGTTTACCAACACTCGGTATTATCTAATGATTTTAATCAACAGCTAATCACAAAACACAAAGACCGCTAATTTACTTTATCGCCAGCCTTAGCAACCTGATTGCTGGTCACAGTATAACTTATCCTGCCGAATATAATATAAATTAAATAAGTAAATCATTTATTTATTTTCGGGAAGAAAAAAGGCCACAAGCCTCTAGTAGAGACATTATTATAATAATTCCAGTTTGCACATACATAAGTTTCATGTAATACGAAGGCTAGATAAAACAAAATGATAGTTTCACAATCAATTTGCCGATAGCGCGGCGTTATCTGAACGTACATTGATTATTTATTGAAACACCGCGATTACCGAGAAGTGAATCAAACATGCAGCTATCTAGTTAAACCTGCAATATTACCATAACATCGTTATTGTGACTACTACGTTGATTAATTATTCATACGTAAATTAATTCATAAGTTTCCATGTAAAATGGTTTTTGTAGAGAATTACTCTAGTAGGCTCTGTGTTCTAACAACTGAATTTGTAAGCAATCGATCAGATATTAATGAGTTCATAAAATTTGTTTAAATTGTGGCTGTCCTGTAATTAACTCTCTGTAATGATAGCTTGTCAAAACAATTCTTAGTGCCTTTTGACCTCTGGCGATGAAAAAGTTTTTTTTTTCTGTTTGTATTTTTCTTCGTTATTAAGTTAAACTTTACAACTTTATTTAAATATTCAAGATCATATTTACATAATTTAAAAGAAAGTTTGGTTATTTCTATTTTTTTTTTTGTGCTACTCAGACCAAAGAAACTCTTCCCTCACAACTCACCCCCATTCCCACTTTTTATATTTGCCATACTTGTGAACTCTAATCCCCCTTAGCAACATCGTTGCCTCTTCAGGTCTCTCTAGGGCTCAAAGGGCGGTACCTAGACAAAGCTTCCGATAAGGCCCTCAGCGATCTAGGTCGGCCGATACTTTCGTTGAGAGCGTTTAACTTGAACCATGCTACTACCCTAGTACCCCACCCAGCCTGTGTTTGTTGATAGTTAGGTCATAATATATGTGCAGCTATTAAAATGGTTGGTGAGGACGCGAGGGTATGAATGTTAGGAAGTTATGGCTGCAGTCGCCATCTGTTGAGTTTATTGAAACTAGTGGTAACGTTAGTCAGTACTAGATGCCGTTAGTATTAAATAGAAGGAATATAATTGTTTTAACATTAATATTATGTCGTCAGAGGGTAAATTACTGAAAACGAGTAACACAATTAAGTTCCAAAAAACAACCGTTTTTGGCCACCGACTTCCGAAATTAAAGTTATTTTTCACTTTTTAGTTGCGGTACCTACCCCACACAAATTTGTATACCACTTCTTGGTGTGTAAATAACACTGACAGGAAATTATTAACACATCATCCATATAAACTAAGCGAAAAAATATGCAGTATTAAGGATAACTCAAAAATTACTAGTCAGACCTTGATCAAATTTGAATGGGACCACATGTGAAGCACCACCTATCCAATAAAAAAAGAATCATCCAAATCGGTCACCCAGAAAAAGTTCTGAGCTAACACACATAAAAAAAAAAAACATATAGACGAATTGAGAACCTCCTCCTTTTTGTGAAGTCGGTTAAAAAAGCCTTACCTATATTTTATTTAAAAAAAAAAACGAAGCATTCCCGGTTTTCAGAAAGTTTGTTTTTTCTTAGTTTAAAATATTAACATGTCTCCTTTCTGTTCCAGATGTATAGACCAATGGTTCGAAGTGAACAGATCGTGCCCCGAGCACCCCGGAGACTAGTAGCGCGGCGCGGCGCCGCTGCCATGCGCGAGTGATACTTTTATACTGAACTGACTGTGCCCGCCGCCCGCGGGCTTGTAAATATAAACTTATGCTAGTGAGATGTTTTACCGTTTAATGATTAAAACAAAATAAGAAAAAAAAAACAAAGACAATTATAGTAAACGAAACGCTATGGGAAATTCTCGGTGGAGTATTAATAATACTTATAATTATACATTTTACAACGTTACTCTTTAGTTCAAGCGCGAAAATGAATACTTAGGTTGTTGATATTTGATATGTATAATGTAAATTATAATATAATTGTATGTATAGTGAACGTTTGTTTTGTTTTGCAGTAAGGTATACACAGCGAGGGTTATGTTAGTGCTGGACTGTGACTGTCGCGGTTTCTATATCTGTTCGTAAGCTTATATATTATAATATATGATTTGATCTTTTTCATCTTGATAATAAAGTTGATTTGTTTCTAAATTTTCTAACATTGTTTTATTTGTGTTTTTTCCCCTAATTTAGGTGATGAGGACCAAGCCAAGACATCGAAGTATAATGTCAATCAGTCATAGAAAAGTACTACTGCTACTACTTTTCGTCTTATATCTGATAAATATCATTCTCGTCCACATATTTTTCCCTTTCCATCCATCTTTTTCTAGAGCCACTTCGATCCAACCCTGGTGGTACGCATCTAGGTCGTCTCGCCGTGTTCCCATCCCGGCCGGTCTCGGCGGCGCCGGCCATCGTCAGGCACGACGATTGATTCTAATCAGTAATCACACACCCAATATAGAATTATTGATAAGTTGAAATTTGAGTGAATTTCACGAAGGCGCAAATAAAACAAGATCTTATTCTAGAATAATAAAATTTATTGACTTGGCGCCTACCACATACATTAAATTATACATCGAATTCGTATGATCCATATAGTTTTGTTCCTTAATTGCACATTGGAAGAAAAAATAGTATTAGTTTATAATAATGATTTTTAGATCCTCTAGCACGAACACCATGCAGACTTAGGCCGCGTGCTAATAACAGCAAAGCGCCCTCTGTCAGCGAGACTACGCGTTTAGGTTCACCGAACAAAGTGGCAAGAACGCGACGATCGCTTTTGAATAGGACGCGGGGTTACCATTATCGACAAAATGTAGGAGTAAAAAAAATTGTAACAGCGCAGCGCCATGCAAGTGTATTTGGCACTAAGCAAGCTAGTGCCCGGGCAGAAATATATGGGACATCGAGTTTTAGAAAGAAATTGTTACATTAACATATTGACCGTCCCGGTCGGATTTTTACGACAAATGTGTTCGTGCCCGTGCCCCCTTAGTTGTACTTATACGACTGAGAACCTATGTTATTTATTTTATTATTTATGTACACACAGTTTAAATACAAAGGGACAAATAGGATTTGTTTTTTATTTCATTGCACGACTATTCGTCGTAGACATTGATTTGTCGATGTATGAGCTGGGCGCTGATGGCACGGCAACTGATTTAAAACCAAGAGTTCAATAGGTTAATATGACTATCCGAGTCGCACAGACAATGCTCTACAAATTCGAACTTTTTCAATAACTCAATGTACAGTATTAATGTCTGCGTACTTTACAGTATTAATGTCTGCATACTTATCCCTATGTTCGTGCTAGTGTGTATGGTCTGTTCTAAAAGTATGTGATGAAATTGTAAACAGATCTTTTACAGGTTAAATTGTTACGCAATTACTTACTTACCAAAAGGAATTAGTATTTAGAAGGTTTCAAATTTATATCTTACGGTCTTACCACTTGTTTTTACAATAATTGTTTGAATAACATTATTGAATTCTAATGGAAAAATCATCGACACAAATTGAGGTTATAAAATGAACATCAATTGTCACGTGAAAAACATTTCTAAGGTTATTTAAAATTAGAATTGCGGGTTTAAGTATTTAAATAATCAAATCAAAGTAACTAATCTCTTTGTAAGTGGCACTACAAATTGGCATTCGAATATCACGTGTTATCCTTTGTTTACATTTTCATCACATTATTTTGGAACCAGCTACAAGTGTCGAGTACAACAAGCAGGCCGCGCGCACGTCAGCGCATGAAGGAGCGGTGGCGCGGCGCGCGCGGCGGCCGGCCCGCGCCCCAGCCCATGCCCATGCCGCCTGGAACAACACCTGACGTCACCAAACAAACGTGCGGCGGTGGGACTGTGCGATGGGCACACAGTGGAATAACTAACTACAGTATATTTACCTAAACTTCGAGGGAATAAGTAACATAGAGTGGATAATACCTCCTCTAAAATCCCGGAATGATAATAATAACGTTTTAATCCCGGGATTTAAAAATCACGAATTATTTATTGGATTTTATGTATAGTTAGAAATGATTGAATTGAAGAATCATATTCCATTTTTTAGGATCACCATCACTCCATCAGCCTACAGCAGTCCACTGCTAGACATAGACATCTCCAACGTTATTCAAAACTTTGAAGTCACCCTGTTTCTAGCCACGTCATCTATCACCAGTGATCGGAATAAGTAAAGTATATTTACCTAAACTTCGAGGAAGTAAGTAACATAGAGTGCATAATACCTCCTCTAAAATCCCAGAATTATAAACATGACGATTAAATCTATTCATATTAGAGTAGCCATTAATACGTTTAGGAAATCAAAATGGCAGTTATTTGGGGTTCGGTTAAATACATGTACTGTATGACCAGCTCAGTCAGGTAACAAGTAAAGTAACATACCCATCATGTATTGTGAAGCCGGCGGAAAGTGTCCGAAATGCGACGCTCCCATCTCCCATGCACCGCGCCCGCGGCTGGAACGAGATCAAACAGACAAACTAGACTTTTAGACAACTGGGTTCGATTCCAGATCGAACAACTCTGGTAGCAAAGGCGTAATGTTATGTTATTCAATCCTCATGCACAGTTAAGACTGGGCAAACCAATTGAGGTAATAACATCATTTTATTTGACTGTTTACTTGGTGCAAGACCTAATTTAAGCGAACGTAGTTGTACAAAAAATATATTTTAGAAAGAGACAGACAAAGAGAGAGAATCGCATAGAAGAGGCATCATTCTTTCTCAGCGTGACGATATCTACCAGTTAACTCTTACCGCAAGCCGCGTTAAGAAATTAAGTTCCAAAAACTGCTTAAACTCACGACAAGTAGCGCAATCTATCGATATCGGTAAGTAATCTAAGCTAGACAACGCCATCTATCGGTGAAGTTTGGATGTGTAGCGCAAACTGTATCCATTCCCTAGTAGATAGACATTTTCCATTCCTTAGTAGATTAATAAGTAAATAACCATTTAATACACCTTCGCATGGTGAAAAGCTGACGTGATTTCTGTTTTAAGTGTGTGTGTGTGTGTGTGTGTGTGTGTGTGTGTGTGTGTGTGTGTGTGTCTGTGTGTGTGTGTGAAATGTGTTTTGAGTGTCTGTGATGTGTGTGTGAGTGAGTGTACTCACAGATGCCTGTAGTGCGCGTGCATGGGCGCGGCCGACGCGAACCTGCCACGATCCGCCACCGCTATGCCGCGTCGCATGCCGCCTCTGTGGACATAATTATTTGATAAATACATGGACAATTATGAAAACTGTGGAATAAACAGCTTGGCAAACAAAAGAAATAGGTTTGTAAGTATGATGGTACAATTATGTTCTCAAGGCAAGTTCTGATTTATCAGTCTTATAATAAAATTACGTTTTACACGCAGCTAAGTAAACTTCCGCTTCATAAGTACACAAGTTAAAGTCCCTTAGTATGAGTGAAACAGTCAAGCTTTGTAAAGGAAGAAGAGGTCTTCATCCTCTACGTCTGGCTCCAGTAAATTAGTTAGTTTGCCGTCATACGGTGAAAGGCCGTAACTAAAACTTTTATCCACAAAAAAAGGTCGGTCTAGCATTTAATTATCTATCTTTCTGTCTAGGTATAGACTAAAGTTCAGACTACCTACAGTGTTTGAAACTTCACTTCAGGCAAAACTGTAAGCGCTCTGTTTAAATATATTTAAAGTACACACAACTAAAAAGCGCGCCACGCTTTTTTAATTCATCATTAGATATAAAAGAAGTGAAAAGCTGCATAGGTACATACATATATCGTAACTAATACAAGTGTTTTTTTTTTTTTTGTGCGTGATAGAAGCGCGTTTTTTTTAACGACATATTGGAATTTTTTACTTTTTAGTCTAGTATATTCTTCATTTAGTTAATAAGTCTGAAGTCAACGAAGTTATGACTTGACCCGCTTTTTTGTATTGTTGTTGTCATATTATTGTATTGTCATCGGTCCTTGATACGTGTGCAAATTTTCAAGTTAATCGGACGTCTTGAAGTTGATGAAAGTTACTTTTAAAGATTCCGTTAAATAGATAAATACAGGTCAAGCAGTCAAGCTAATAAAAGCGTAAAATAAAGCCGAATGCCGCTTTTTACCGCATGACAGCAGTATTTCGTTTGCGAAATTTGGGCTATTTCCAAGAGTAAGATATTCCTTATCCTTATTCTTGCTTTGGAATCGCCATTGGGAAGCTTCAATTTGCAGCTTACTACCTAAAACGGAGTAAGTGTTCATGCGGTCACATTACCTGGTGACTTGCGCGGCGGTGTAGGGCTGGTGCAGTGCGGTGAAGTCGTCCACGTGCAGCGAGGGCGGCCGCGACGTGTTGGCGGCCGCGAGCGGAACATTACCTGGTGACTTGCGCGGCGGTGTAGGGCTGGTGCAGTGCGGTGAAGTCGTCCACGTGCAGCGAGGGCGGCCGCGACGTGTTGGCGGCCGCGAGCGGAACATTACCTGGTGACTTGCGCGGCGGTGTAGGGCTGGTGCAGTGCGGTGAAGTCGTCCACGTGCAGCGAGGGCGGCCGCGACGTGTTGGCGGCCGCGAGCGGAACATTACCTGGTGACTTGCGCGGCGGTGTAGGGCTGGTGCAGTGCGGTGAAGTCGTCCACGTGCAGCGAGGGCGGCCGCGACGTGTTGGCGGCCGCGAGCGGAACATTACCTGGTGACTTGCGCGGCGGTGTAGGGCTGGTGCAGTGCGGTGAAGTCGTCCACGTGCAGCGAGGGCGGCCGCGACGTGTTGGGCGGCCGCGAGCGGAACGCGTCCGGCCCGCCCTCCGCGCGCACTCGCGTCAGCGCCACTGGAAGGGACACGTGGGCCATAGGAACTCATTATTAAGATCTTGTAAAACACATGTAATATGAATTAATTCAAATATGGCGATCATTAAAACAAAAAAAAAACTTTACTTAGATATGAGAAGGGTTTAAATAACGCAAAAAAATTCGACATCTTGTGTCTGGACAGTCAGGCTCATGGCATGGCTGCTCATGAAATTATGTCATGTAAATTATATACAAGATTATTAGTTAATTTAAATAAATAAACATACAGACATAATTTCCCATATTTTATTTAAAACAATGCCTAATACATGCAAAATAACAAATAGACAAGAATTCTATTTGGTCTATGGTGGTGGAAGCGTCTAGAAGGATTGTGACATTAATCAGGAAAAAGGTCAAGACCCGCAACGTGTGTGACACGATATGAATAGGATTTGGAATAGCGACTTAGTTCTGGAGGATCAGACTGTACCCAAATAACCCGATGGGTTTCCAATAAGTCCCATTCGAAGCTGAATCCGGTGAGTATTCAACCGTATTCTTTGTTCATGCGGGATGGCTTGGCTCGTACATGTGATTTATGACACCAGTGTATTGTTACAGGTCTGGCTGTTTATGCTAGCCTTTCTTTTAGGGATTAGTCTGATGCATAATTGAGACTTGATGCTTTGGTGTAGCCCCGCGGTCTGATGATTGGAATGGATCCAGGTGCAGGCAACCACTGAGGTGTGGTCATCCGTTGTCCATCCGGTCAAATAGATAGAAAAGATACGGATGTCTTACATGTGAACGATAGTCTGGCGGTGCTTTCAAAATGGTTCGCAGCAAATAATCTTTTACTTAATGCGAACAAAACTAAATGTCTTAAGTTTTCATTACCAAATGTACCCCAACTGGGTCTAAATTTAAAACTTGATGGCAAGGAACTAGATGTTATTACGGAAACTGTATTTCTAGGAATTAGTTTAGATTCAAAATTGCAATGGGGTGCCCACATTAGCGCTCTTTCAGGTAGATTAAGTTCAGCTGCATATGCAGTAAGAAAAATAGGGTGTTGACTGATATAGCCACTGCTAGGTTAGTATATTTTGCTTATTTCCACAGTATTTTGTCTTATGGTGTTTTGCTGTGGGGATCGGCAGCTGACGTAGATTCAATTTTCATTTTGCAAAAGAGGGCAATCCGCGCGATCTATAAAATGGGTCCTCGCGAGTCTCTTAGAAAAAAATTCAAAGAAATTGATATACTAACTCTGCCTTCTCTTTATATCTTAGAAAGTATTTTGTATGTTCGCAAAAACTTAGGACTTTTCAAAATAAGAAGTGATTTCCATAATATAAATACTCGTAGCAAAAATCAAATTGTAATACCCAAATTTAGATTAACTAAAACAAGCAAGTCATTTCTCATAAACAGTATCCGCTTTTATAACAACTTGCCAAAGTCAGTTACAGAACTTAGCGATGGAATGTTCAAAACCCACATCAAACGTATACTTATCAAAAATGCATATTATAACATTAAAGACTACGTTGAAGACAAGGAAGTTTGGCAATAATTCCTTCTGCACATGTGGCTTCCCTGGTACCACATTAACGGCATCACTAAGTAAATGTATATTAACTGTTCCCAAATTACGAAGTTTTTTGTTTCTTTTTACTTACTTCTTTGACATAATCTCATTATTTGACATTATATTCTACGGATTCTTATTTGAACTTCTTATTTATGGCTTTTGTGGATAGGATTTTGATTCCGATTTGTTACAGTAGTAATTGCAATCATGTCATTTAGTCTAAATAGGCTTTTATTTTTATATAGATTCTTTTATATTTTGTGAATGTGAGAATGTTGTAGACCTAACTTGTAGACTAGATTTGTGGACCTTTTTATATTTTGTGGAGTACATGTTACTTGTTGACAGGCCTAAACTGTCCTCCCATAGCTATCGCGCTATAGTGTCAAAGACTTCTTTGAAAATAAATGTTAAATAATTATGCTGTGAAAATTTGTACGCTTATGACTGTTAAGCAAAAACATGTACGCTCTTTTTAACTTTTTGTATTTTACCATCTTTTTATACCGTGTTTTTAAGCAAATAATTATTATTATTATTATTATTATTTATCTCTTTACATTTCTCGGGACCCTGGGATCCCGGACCTTTGGAAGGCATACGAGGGGCCGAAGCCAACTCGCAGAGGCCCGTTAGACGTTTTTAATGAAATGAAGCACCAACCGACGATTAGCCCTGTTCGGACTTTAGAAGTACACCCAAGGACAACCCCCGGTTGGTGTAGGACTATTGCAAGATATGGAAACAAATGTATAAGACTATGGATTTGGGGAGCTTAAGTGGACTGGTTTTTTCTTTTATCTAGGACTATGGAAAGACTATGGCCCCTGCCTGACCAATGTTTTATATAAAATACACAGATAAAATGGCAGGGGGTGACTTGCACACTCAATAATGGGCCCCCGAAAATGGTCGCTAGCACATAGTGTCGAAGTGACAAAGGGGCAACATGTCCTGAGGTGCTTATGAGGAGTGGAGAGGTATCCCACGGCTATCAGGACAATCCCGGAAGTACGGTCAAGATCCCTACCAGCATCTTACTGGAATACTTCCTTCCTCCGAGCACGTTTGCTCTTGCGAATCTCCACTCTAGCCGGCCAATAAAGGCAAGAAAGAGGCGGGAGCACTGTTCCTCTTCATTGTTCACTCCAGCCGGCCAATAAAGGCAAGCCAGAGGTGAGGAACAAGACTTCTCCCGGGAGATAGGGTCCGTGGGGTCGCTACTGCCCAACATTATTATTATTATTATTATCAACACTGTAATTGGAAACATTGTAAAAGCCCCTTATTTTTAAAAGAGTAACCGTGGAGTTTCTTGCCGGCTCTTCTCCATAGGAAACAACCAATTGGAACCGTGCACCTAGCTTCTGACGTTTTATAAGTGCCCATGTTGGTTTATGTGAAATAAAATATGTTGATTTTGATTTTGTTGGTCAGGGAGGCCTTTCTTAGCCGAATATCGGTTATGAGGGAAGTTCGCCGCTCCAGGTAACGAAGCGTCACTATCAATACCCGTAGGCCACGTAACGTGCAAACACAGGGGTATCATGTGTTTGATGCCAAGGGTCGTAGTCCCATCCAGTGAAGGGATTGTACTGGGAGATCACCGAGAATATCGGTAAGGTAGCAATTTAGTCTATGAGAGAGTTAGGCGTATTGTATGGACTAGGTAATGAGACCAGTTGCCATGAAGTGTTGTATCGCGGTTTGCTTCGCATAATCTTATGTTCCCGTTGTTAGCACAGCCTTGATAGGTCGGTATTTGTGTGATTGAGCTAGTAACTATTAAGTGGTTCACCTCACGGACTCGCTATAGCGACTAGTTATTGTTATAGTCTCATTGCAGGTGAACACACCAATACAATTAGACCCGAGACTGGTTGTACTGGTTTGGATGCCCAAGTGTATGGGGGAAGGTATATGGCCAGCCACATTAAATATTGTGAACCTTCAATTGTGTTATTGTAATAAACATGGTATTGTGTAAGAAGGTACTTGTTTAATTGGATCTTTCCCTAGCAGCTTATTATACCCTACATATTTACTTTAGCATGGTGGTGAGTAGTACAACCCCGAAGGAGACCATCAACATCTAGTTTCCTAATCAATTCTGTACAACTCGAAGGAGCCGGGTTACAAAATGAAGAAACTCACGGGTGATTCTTGAAACGAAACTGTATGCTTTGCTGTTGTAACCTTAGGTCAGATGTTTGACTTGATTATAGTTACACTCTAGGAATGAGAGCATGGTGATGGAGTAGTGTCGGTGCAGCCCGGGATGAGTTGCAGAGAAACTTTTCCAAAAAGAGTAGGTTATGTTTATCTAAAGTAATGTTCAGGTGATGTCTAAGTCGAGCTAGGTACTGGGCTGCTCTGAAAGTGTAACAAGTGGTACCCGGCGGGCGCTTGTCGTCGGCGGGCGCGGGGTCGGCGCTGCCGCCGCGCAGGCAGCCGGCCAGGCGCCGCACCGCGCCGCGCACGGCCTCGCCGCCGCCGCACACGTAGCCGCACGCTACCTCCATTATGTCGCACGACACCTGGGGGTCATGACGAAACTTGAACAAATTGCGGGTATCTTAGAGACATGAATGACTAAAACTTGCGGGACACTAAACGCCCTCAGACATAATAACAATCAAAAAATAAATCTCGTTCAGTGTCCTTCGACCGATTAAATTTGAATTGATGATTATGGTGAATTCTGTAAAGACATTTTTGTTGCGGTCGCGGATTTTATTTTGACCAACTTACAACCTGCGGGGTAATTTAGACAGATCAACAACATTCATTGTTGCATTATTTACGTGGTCGAGCAGAAAAATTGTACGAACATATGAAGCAATGGATTACCAATATCCTGCAAAATGATCCAAATTGTGATTGATAGTGTGTTACGCAGTTAGGGTACTGCAAATATGTCGTCATCGTCTTCACATATCATTATAATATATAATTAATGTATAAATAATATTCTAAAACATTTTAAAAGAGTAACGGTGGAGTTTCTTGCCCATTCGTCTTCATACGAAACTACCTTTTGGAAGGGGCAACTGGAAACATTTCTATTTTCTTGTAAATATTGACGTTCAAAATTGCCTTTTAAGTGCCTATTTGAAATAAATGATTTGACTTTGACTTTATAATTATAAACATAGTTTGTTGTTAATCTATCTCGCGAGCATATAAACTATCAAAAAATGGTAAACTGCAACAAACCATTTAACTACCATTTAACGCATTTTTTTTTGATAGTTACTTATCTGTCCATGGCAAACGGACAAATTGTGAACTGGTATCAAACTTGCATACGACGGATCGCACCTTGCCCTAATACTACATAGCCAAGTACCTGCGACGAACTTGGTAGTAGCGCCCGCCAGACGCTACCGCGGCACCGCTCACTTCGCTCGCCCGGTTCGCGCGCGGTTGGTCACAGATCTAACCTAACCCATTTGGACGGGGTGCGTTTTTTTTTTAGCAACGGATTAGAAATTATCTTGAATGACCTCCGCCCTGGGGCGGACGGAGGGGTCTGTCAGACTTCTACTGAATAAAACCACCCTGTGTTCCCTCGCACACCTACGGGGGCACTTAAGCACTCTTCAACGCAGCCCCCGACTGGTGCCCGCCTCTGCGGGCCCCGTCTGGTCAAGCGGGGGGAGTGAGGTGTTTGCCTTCCTCCGCAACGTCTAAGAGGCGCTTGCGTGGAACATTACGCTGCCACCTCGGGTCTTATATGATAGGGGCGGGAGACGTTGGTCGGAGTGCCCTGGCTTAGTTACTGCGACCAATTCGGCCACCGCCATGACCGATAAATCACGGACGGTTCACAATTTTAAGGGTGATAAAATCGGACAGATTGTGAACCCTGTCGGTAAGTGCAGGTTTATTCACCATTTGACGGTTTGACATGGATAGACAATCGTATCAATCAATTCACAATTTATATACAGTTTACAATCTCGCGAGAAAGGTTACGAGAATAAATTAACGGTGTTCACAATCATACGGTGACATTTACAAGATAAGATTGCATGCTTTCATTTTAAGCAAATATGTATGGTCTCATAAATTGTAATATAACACGTTTGTATACCAGGTTTTGCTCAAATAAATATAATATATTATATTCATGTATTCATAGAATATAGAATAGAATAGAATAGAACTATAGAATATTACTGAATTCCATTAATTTCGTCATGTTTTGTTTTTAATACATAGTTACAAACTACATTTTCTGAAACTCAAAGAGTTAACTTCAGAAATTGCAGATTGATTTGAATTACAAAAATTTAAAGGCTCAATAATCATCACATAAAAAAACCAAACCAGACTCACCAGCTCACTATCATTTACATCATCTTCGCCGCCTGCAGCGGGCACATTCAACCAATAACTCGATGTGAGCCTCTCATCGCTCGCCTCCCCTATAGCGTATATCGTCCTAGCCTGGAACTGTGCCACCAGGCTCTCAGGCCCTGGCAGCACCAACTCTTGGGTTTCCGGAGGAGTAGCAGGCTCCTCCAAGACCTTCAGCTTTTGAAGGTGGCTGGCCAAGAAGCTGGCGTTGGCCAATGCATCTTCGTCGGAGTTTCGTTCCTGAAAACGGTGATTAAAATTGCTGTTCTGTTCTCTTGGCTGTGGAAGGAAAGTCTACTCTTAATATTTACCTACAGGTAATGGTTAGCATGCAGCAGGAATTAATTGGTTTCAGTAAAGCTTAGGATGCCTAAGAAAACGGTGTCGCCATAATTATTACACTAATTTTTGACACTGTAATGACGGATTTTTATGACAGCCTTCATTTTGTGGCCGTAGTATGACGGCACCGCTTATTTTGGAAAACCAAGCTTTACATGCATTAACTTTCTAAATGTCGAAACAAAATGAGTTGAGACAACAGGCAGAATTTATTGTAACGAAGCTCAATTTTAAAGTCAAAACATTACTTTTTTATTACAGTGGTTATTTTGACCTAAGCTACGAATATTTAATAGTAAAACGTGTGACATGGTTTGATTCTGTGTCAAAATTGAGCTTTTTTTAGAATAAAAATGACAATACAAGCTTTCATAACGTATGTACTTACTCTCAAAATTTTATCCAACTTCAAGACAGGATGCTCTTCATCAGAAGGCGAGAACCCAACCATGTCAGCCATTTCTCCCACTGTCAGCATGGTCTTCCGACCCACTGGACCCTCACCTTCCTCCATCTTGAGGATCCTGATCAGGTCGATGTACAGGCTCAAGCATTCCGCCTTGTCTTCTCCCTGACCTTCCAACGCCCATTTGAAGAACTTGCCCAAACTTTCTCGTCTTTTAGACACGAATTTCCTGAATTGCTGGAAACCATATTCATGTTCTGTCAAAACGAAGTAGGCTCGAAGTATGGACGATGCGACAGAACAGGTTTTTGTTGCAGACTCAAGGCAGTCAGCCGTTGCGTCTAAGAATGCAGCCAAAGCATCTTTATTCGGCAATGAATTTGATAATACGATATCCGAAGCTCCATTTAGTGGAGTCAGGGTTATTTCTGCATCACAGAATGCTGCTAAACCATGTGCTGCGTATTCTTGCGCTGCAGCGTGTTCGTTAGACGAGTTGGCAAGACCTAGTACAGAACTTAGGGCAGTTTGGACATCAGTCGCTCTAGGCCCTCCACTGTTCATAGCATGTAGGACCGCGCATTTAACTGGCGCATGGGACACTAAACACGCCAAAAAGCCTAAGACTCTAGCAATACTGGCAGTGGCTGGTTCTCCCGGCTTCAATTCTCTAGTCACAGCCCCAACAGCAGCTCTTGCGACGGTAGCTGCCGTATTAGGAGCTAAGTCTGCGATTTGCACACAAACTCGACGCAGCATATGAACTACGGGTCTATAGGTTGACATACAGATTATTTGTATCATGTCTGTCAAATCATTGGATAGTGCATGAAGATGTGCCGACCAGAGACGTCTTTCATTCGAAGCGTCGGCTAATTCTCGGTCTGTAGGCGGAGCTTTAGACTGCATCGGTAGTGGCAGAGGTAATAACTCCGAAAATACTAAAAGGCCAGGAACAAAGGTGTATGGAGCTGTGGTTATGTACGATATGACTTCCGAACAGAGGGATGTCCAAGGTCCTCGACGGATAGAGTCACCGTCGTTTGCGTCATCAGCTATCGGTTGTGCGTATGCTAATAAAGCTCTCACTGAAGCTTCAGCTGCTTTGGCAGCAGTTCTGTATCCTACAGAACCCACTGGGAAAGCTTTTGCTATACCGTATGTCTTTAGTAGAACTGGGGCTGCAGTCAAGTCCCGGAATCTTGGTCCTCGGCAGCGAACTACTCTAGCCAACATTGCATCTAGCAACCTGAGACATGGTAGCAACATTTGGGCAAGTTGTAACCCTTTCACTGATGCAAATAGCGAAGTATGCATGCTTGGCTGGTCAAAATGTGTGGCTAATCGTTCTAGAAGTCCTGCCAAATGCGCCACACCATCTAATGAAAACAATTGCAGTACATTGTATTTATATTTCAGTTCTACATATTCCTCAGTCGCGGACTCGCAAGCTATTGTCACGTTATTCTCATAGTCCGAAATACAATAGTGTCTTAAGATCCTTAAACAAGTCATCAGCTCTCCTGGCAAGTCCGGAGCATGTTCTGAACTAGCTTTTAATATTTCGACACACTCTGCCATGTCTTCTCCTGATAAAACTGTCGGTTTTTCAACAGGCTTTAGATATGGTATCACTTCTTGTAACACACTGGAAACGCTAGGCTCAAATCTATCATGTTCTCTGGACACATTGATCAATCTTTGTCCATATTTCTTCAAGAATGGAACGTTAGCCGCGAACCGTACGGCGGACACAATCAGCTCAATGGCATATCCTTTCGCTGGTGACTTTTGTTTTAAAGGCGAGTCGTTTTTTGTTTTCGCTCTCAAATCATTCTCAAAGACTTCCATAAGACATTCGGCGTTGTCGCCCATGACGATCACATCTGGAACTGCGGTTCTACCGATGCTGCCGAAACTGAGACAGTATAAGGACTGTAATCTATCAATAAGTTCATTTTCATCAGCCTTTCCTGCTTGCTGATCATAGATCGAATGCAAGTAATACAAGGCTTTCAGTCTATACGCCAATTCTAGGCCCAAAATCTGCAGATCGCTGTAGTTACTCAAATCATGAGGATAGAGAAACTCCTCAGTATTTTGCTGGCTGTAAGGCAGAGTTAAAGTCTTGAACAGCAATCCAGTCATTTCCATATTCTTGTATAGGAAGTTTAGACCATTTTGCGAGTTTATTAGCTCATAAATCAAGTCATGAATTGGACTAACCACTACTAGATTATTACAAGTCTGTGGACAAGTCAACAAATACAGACAGACTTCTAGAATTTGATGAATGTTAAAGAATTCTAGTAAAGTTTCGTTTGAGCATTCTTTGTTTATCTCGAATTGAGCTGAGACTGGTAAGAAACGCTTTGGTTGTGATAAATGGAAACACTGTGAGCGATACATATACAGCAACTCCTCCAGAGAGTTCACTATAAAATGAGCATCGGCTTCCGAAAGATCAGAATCATCACTACTAGATTCACTGAAGTTGATCACCAAATCATTAATTTTGTTCAACAATTCATAGATGTTTAGTTTCTTTATCAACGCACTGATTGAAAACTTCAGCCTTGCGAGAGGATTCGTTTGCATCATCGTTATTAATGCTTGATAACCATTCCTTGGCTTTCTATCATCATTTTTATCAAACTTTGGGAACACAGTTTCTTTCATGAAATGGTCTATAGATTCTTTTGAAGATAGACTTGCGTTTAAGGCTTTTAAGATCATAAGGCGAATGCTTAAAGCCATGTATTCCTTACAATACATTTCTAGTAGTAACATGGACATATCAATGCCAGATGTTAGAAGTAATTTCGTCACCTCTCCGTTATGTCTGTGGCCCATTAGAGCTTCAGCAAGACGTATTCCGCACTTCATATGTCTTATCTTGTACGTTGGCTGCTGCTGAGCTAACGCAAACTCAAAGTTCAATCCGATCTTGCAAAAAGTTATCAATAATTGATAGATTTCAGTGAATTCATCGGCAGTGTCATTTTTATTTCGATTCTTGAAGATTCTCAGTATTATGTCAGTGTTTTTGCATAGGGTTGTGATTGATACGTAAAGTTGTTCGCATTGGTGTACCCATTCCTCTCTTGCAGTGTTGTCAATTTCAGTGAAAGTATTCGCAAAGTATTTTTGGTCCAATTTCTTATTAGTCTTCGCCATTTCCGAGATCTTGAACAATTCCGGACTAGCATCGCACAGCTCATCAAATGTAGCATTCAAAACATCCTTGATACCTTCTCTTTTAGGTCCTAACAAATGTATTTGGTTGACATGTTCATACTTATTCCAGTCACACTTGAAAGGATTGTAATATTTAATAATATCTTCAACGCCGCAGTAATCGTTCACATCGTAATCTACCTCCATATACGCTGGACCTTCAATATCGTCGCAGATGTCTTCGTCAGACAGAATAGGTTCAAATTGCTCAGCATCTATAGACCTGTCTTCTTCTGGGTTCCTATTTGGTGACTCAATGGGCTTAGCGGTCGCATTGTCGACTATTTGCACAGTTACCAAGCTGGTATGTTGTTGCTCAACATAGGCCGCATTTTCGGCTTCTTGGGAAGGACTGCGAATTGAGGTCTTGTGGCGATAACTCTGGTGGTAGAAGTCAACTCTTGGGATTTGTTTTCCACTTCTATCATAGTCGCCACCTTCCTCAGACCTGATGGAGTTAATAGGACTTGATGCATCCACTTCCCTCGGAGACAAAGGTCTTCGACTGCTTTCGCCTGGTGGAGTCCTAGGCCTTTTCCTAGGGTCATCGCGACTAGGAGACCGGCTGCTGTAACTAGATCCCCTGATGCGACTGTAAGGTGAGTGACGCTTTCTATCATATGAAGACTGCTTCTCATAAGAAGGCGCACGTCTTTCGTACGACGATGCGCGTTTCTCGTACGGTGACAAACGTTTCTCGTACGGAATTTTCCTTTCGTATGACGGAGCTCTCTTGTCGTATGGTGACCGCCGTTCGTACGAACCGGCGTCTTTGTCATATGATCCGCCGCGGGACCTATCGTACGACGGTTCACGGTGTCGACGATAATCGTCTTTCTTGTAGGATCCTCTGTCCCAGTCACGATCACGATCCGTAGATATCGCGCGCAATCGGTCAATACTGCGGGACCTCGAACGGCTTAGAGGACGATATTCTCCCTTCACGACGTAATCTCTATCGCGGCTCCTCGATCGAGACCGAAGTCTATCTATTCTGTCGATTTCCCTGCTTCTGTCTCGAAGTCTGGACGATTCCCGACTTCGTCCCCTGTCCAGAGACCGTCTACGACTGCGCACGTCTCTCCTATCCCGGTCCCTGTCATGGTCAATAGACCGGGGACTATGTCGCAACCTATCAGCATCCCTTTCGATGCTGATATCTCGTTTCTCCCACGTGCTCTCTTCAATATGCTGATAAGTACGAGGGTCTTTGGGCTGCTCAGCATCATAGTAGTCAGCTCTATACATCTGACCGTCATAGTTCTCAGGATAGTTGGCAGGCCCGTAGGCATCAGGATTGGCTGTGGCTACGTTGCCAGTGTAAGCAGGTATTGGGACCACGGGTTCTTGGGTCCATTCAGGGTTTGGCGGGACAGCTGGTGGGGGAGCTGGGGGGACTTCCCGGGCCACCACAGGTCTTTGGACAACCGGAGGAGGATTAGCACCCACTGGTGTTTCTGACAACACTTGAGTCAGGTTGCCATAGACAGCCAGGGTGATTGTAGTGTACCAACCTGGAAATAAATATCAACTCAGAATAAATTTTATGTGAATTCAGATCATAAAATCAATTACGGTCTTTTCATACCCAAGACACAAACAAGGTTATTTTCCTTACCTTCATTAAGGTAGAGACTGCAAATACAAGGAAAGACTTACAAGGAAAATGTGTATACATAAATACAAAAAGGTTACATTATTATCTTACTTATGCTGTAAATATAAAAATAACTTTAATAAGTCTGATTTCTTTGGCCAGTTAGGAGGATTACAATTAATCTACAGTTTATTATCAGCTTAAAAAAAGTATTTAAGAATAGGTTGTAAGTAACTTGTTCTTGATCATCAGGTTATGATCATTTTAAATAAGTTTTATATTTTATGCCAACAACGTGATGCTCAGAACCAGTTTGCAGTAGGTAAATGGATCAAACACTCCATCTTACAGCAATATAATGATGGCATCACTGGCCACAGCTAGTATAATTAAATGAAGAACAAACTTAAAGCTTACTTTGTTCTGGAGAAGATATGAAGCCTTTCCTTATAATAGTTGGAGGGAGTGTTGATATAATTATAATGTTGGCTATAGCTATTTGAAAAATATTTACTGTCATGTTAAAAAAGGATACCATTTAATTATAAATAAGTTCATCTACTTTAGCGTTCTTTAAACGCAGTATCTTGAGTTTATTCACTGATCGATGGGAGTCTCCAATGCTGCGACATTGGATGAAACTTCACCCTAAATGAAACTTGTATGTCTACTAACACTAGTTTTTTAAGACCATTGTTACTAACACTATGGGCATAGCCTGATATAAATGATGTAAAAATAATAATAATTGAGGGATTTGTGACCACTCTTATTCATAAGATGACTAAGAGTAAGAGAAACAAGAATTTAAACATTTCAAATGTTCATTGATATCAATACATTGCCATTTATCAGATAACAAAAGGTCCGCTGGGAGAATATTCAATGAATAAGGAGTAGTTTTGTGCTCTTGTTCTTTTTAGAGTTCCGTACCCAAAGGATGACAACAGAACCCTATTACTAAGTCTCCGCTGTCCGTCTGTCTGCCAGCAGGCAGTATTTCACGAACCGTAATAGGTAGGCAGTTGAACTTTTTACAGTGTGTATGTTTATTGCCTCTATTACAACAAATAATAACAGTAAAATAAAGTTAAAATTTAAAGGCACAAGAAAACCCACACAAGAAAAGTGTTAAAAAAATAAGTAGTGTTAATTTATATTATTTGGTGGTACAGAACCCTTTGTAAGTCTGACTGACAGGGGCCAGTTCTTTTTTTCATTTTTTGTGTTTTGGGTATACATAAATTAATAATTATGTCCAAGTATAGAGCACAAACTAACCTCTAAGAACAAGTCCATCAGTGGGAATTCTTGGCTGATCCAGCCCATTGCCACACTCCATATGTATCTGTCCATTCTGACAGTAGTCCAGGCTGCCAAGAGCCTCAAACGTGGACGCTCCAGGCTTGCTCAGGTCGTTCACAAAGAAGTCAATGTGGAACTTAGTGGGATTCGTAGCGCCTAGTCGAACACCGCCGGGAAAGTCGCCTTCCACGCGCGCCCCCAGAGGAATTATACGGATTTCCCTCACATAAACTGACTTCGGAAACTGCACCAAGTCTAAATTAAGTTCCTGAAATGGTAAATTCAAAGATTTATAAAAACTTATCACAGACTACGGTAAACATTCGCTGTTTGCCTCTCAATAACGTTATAATTTTCTGTACCTCACTGGTGTCGTGGGAGAATGTATCAAAAAACAAAAGGTCTGGCTGTTCGTTTGCTGACATTTTCCCTGATTTCTAGTCAGCCTTTTCCTGAATTTGTTGACTAAAACATTTTGCAATCGGACAAACTTAAAATAGCGTCGTCTACTTTCGCCAGCGCGTTCACGACACTTCACGATAGATAGTATAGAAAGTGTGGAAAGATTTTAAGCTTAACTTTGACCGTTGACGTGAGCAAATTGTATCGTCTTAAAGCAAGATGCCTATAAATTTATGCTTAGAATTACGTATAAGATTTGAACTGGAACAAACTAACTTGACGTTTCGCTGATTGATTCTGATATTTTTCAATGTTGCTAATACCAATATTTCTATCAGTGTTGTAGTAAAATCTTTGTATCTAAACTAAACGCAAAGATTTATGAAATTATAATAAATAATAATATCAACAATATACAAAGAATAAAATTGTAACAATATTATTATATAATAATTTACAATATTATATTATATCACCGCGCGTGGAACACTACGCGCCGCCACCTTGGGTCCTGATGTATGGGGGGCGACGGACGTCCCCAAGTCAGTCGTCCCTGGACCCATTTAGGGGGGCTGGAAGAGGGCGTTGTCCGCCCTCCGTCGACGCCATGCAAACCTAACCTAAAACAAGTCATTTAAACCCTAGGCTCTAGCCGGGCATTAATATTGTACTGAATTTCATAATGACCCGCTGGTCATTAATATGATTTGAATTTGGAATTTGGAACCTCAACAGAGAAAATCGAAATCATGACAAAAAAAAAAAAAAACTGTTCCGTGGTAGAGGTACCTACAACTCGACCAAAGAGTTCTCACTTCATAGGTTTTAGTTGCCGTCGACTGCCGTCGACAAACAAAATGATCGGTTGCTTTGGTGCTTATGTACCCCTACGTTCGAATGTTGGATTTTTGGTTTGACGCCTTATTGACGATATTATATAATGTGTTTTTGATGAAATTGCATGAGTTTAGTTTAGATATTAAAAATCAGAAACCCGACAGGCAGTAGGTATGTTATTTTAGTTCAATCTCAGATTGGAGCCACCAATTGCATCAGACTGCTTGAAAAGTGAGCGTGTTTTGAATCTTAGTTGCAGTCGGGTTTTAAGATTTTGACAATTTTTATTATGTTAATACTTTTAGTGTGTTATATTTTTGGAATCGTCTCTTCAAACCCTTTATTTTGATACCCCAGACATGGTAATATTTTTGTAAACGCCTTTCTTATTGGCGTCTAAAATCCTCCATTTGATTTTATAAAAACAAAACCTATAACCTTCGCGCGACCCAGACGAGTCGATAGACACCTCATGTACTTATTCAAATCCATCCGGCTGTTAGGATGCGTCGAGGATATAAAGAATTCCACATACAAAGATACATAGATAGGTACGTACGAATGAAAAACATAACCCTGTCTTTGCTATCACATAGTCGGGTACATGGTGTATGAAGCTGCACATAACTAAATGCACATACATACTTACATAAACTCACGCCTTCTTCCCATGGGGGTAGGCAGAAACTACAGAATGCCACCTGCTTCATGAATCATTTATTTCGCCAGAGATATGGTACAATGGGTGTTACAAGAAAGTATAGTGCATTACACATCTCACTTATAGGAGGCCTGCGAAAATTTAAATACAGTCAAAACATAATATAATAGGTCACAAGTATAACAGATCAATAAATAGCCTTAAGTCTTACAGTTAAAAAAATCACTTAAGAGCGCATACACGGATCCACTAGCGCCTCTCCTTTAAAAAATATTATCTCGTGACTGAGAAGGAATTTTGAAAAACCGCTAAATCAGCGACCTCGGTAAGTGTGTCACGATTTTTCTAATACCTTCTATAAACTTTCATATTGAGTTTCGAAGCAACAAAATTCGATCTAAACAAAAGCGGCCACATTCGTTTAGATCGTATTTTGTTGCTTCGTGTCTCAATATGAAAGTTTATAAAAGGTATTAGAAAAATCGTGACACACTTACCGAGGTCGCTGATTTAGCGGTTTTTCAAAATTCCTTCTCAGTCACGAGATAATATTTTTTAAAGGAGTGGCGCTAGTAGACCCGTGTATGCGCTCTTAAGTTATAAAAAGAATTCTCTATTAATCATAATTTCATTTGCTTTTGAAACTTATGTATGGGAAGTTCTCTCAACACACGTGGAATATGGTTGTAGGGGAGACCAGCCCAAAACGGGTAAGCTAAGGTTGATGATAAAAAAAACAAATAATACATGTAAATTGAACTTTTATTTGAACATTTTGAAATGTTTAGTTATTAAGGACTATAAAATAAATGACAAATGTAATAATTTTCTACATTAAGAACAAAAAAAATACAAAAAACTTTACCATTCCAATTACCCGTTTTGCCCGTAGGGGGGGCCTAAAGCAGGTAGGGCTTTTGGGCAAAGCGGGTAGGGACTAAATTAATAAGACAAACGTCAATCAATGACTAGAACTGTTTCATAACAATCTTATCCCACCAAAAACATTTCATATAAAATGTTGCCAAGACGACCACATAAGGTTTGCCCTGTGAAAAAGATATCAGATCTCATGTAGAGCCAAGCTTCTGAATCTACACGGCCTAACTCTACCGACCCTAACTTCACAAATTCTACATATCAGTAAAAATGCATCTTAATGGCCAGCGTACCAATCTTCACCCGCGGCTCCGTTTTTAAAAGGATGTGTAATATTGTTTCTCTCAGCATATTGGTACACTAGTTTCAAGAATTCTATTTTCGGCAGTCCAAAAAACAGATTATCCATATGAAATAGATAGGTACTCAACGAGCTCTGATTCTTGAGCTGCTGTAAAAACTGTTGTAAATCTTCCTAGTTTCTTTTTTGGACAACCCTTCTTTACATGTCTCTGTTAAGTCGAAAGGTTGATGCCATATTTTTTGGCTGCACCATTGACGGAAGTTTTGAGAGCTTCTTCTATCGCAATCTTCATAACTCTCTCATCCCACGATGCATTTGCAGTCTTTCTTTTATATTTATTAACCATCTGCAAAAGTAAAATTAACTAAAAAATAAAAGACCTCATAAGCACTCAATGAAATTGTACAGGGCAAATCGGGTATGGGCAAAGCGGGTAGCCGCTTTACCCCTACCCTTTTTGCCCACAAGCATGTATTTTTTTCAATCGACTCATAACCTTAAAACCGAAATAATATACGCCAACCTATTGCACAAATAAAACGTCTATTTATTGCAAAATCATAACACAAAACTACTAAGAACATATCGTAAACCATTTTCGAATATTCAAAAGTTATGTAACTCATTTTTTTTTAACGAAAATAGCAAAAACCTTTGTTTTCGTCTTACCGTGAACTCGAGTCCGCCAGAGAAGCGCGCCGACTGCCTGTGATTGGCGAGCGGGAGGGGCCCTGCCCTGAACGCACACATTCTCACTAACTTTAAAGGCGCGCAATTTAAAATGCATACCCGTTTTAGGCGGGCTACCCGTTTTAGGCTTACCTCCCCTATACTTTAATCGACATCATATAACTATTTTTCTTATGCAATGCACTTCCAAGAATTTAAATTTAAATTTAAATGTTCAATTTACTGGGGTCTCTTGACTTAAATTTACGGTTTCCATTACTGTCCACAAATAAATGTAATTGGTTTCTTACAAATATCCCAATTTCCATTATGTACCTACATAGATACAAGAGTAAGTATTCCTAGTTTTTTGAAAAATGGCCTGCATGTATTAAAAGGCCCGACGTTACTTATCGCTCGGATACACGTTTTCTGTATAATGAAAGCTCTGCTAATGTCTGGCGAGTTGCCCCATAACAATAACCAATACCTTAAGATGGAGCTTACGTGGCCGTGATAAGCAGTAAGAGCTGCTGTCTCGCTAACTGTTCTCCTTAACTGTCTTAAAACGTAAATGAAACTATTGAGTCTCTTGCATACTGTATTTATATGTAGTTTCCAATTGCAGTGCTCGTCTAAGGTAATAACCAAGAAATCTAATATTTTCATCTCTATTTATTTTTTCTTCTTCAAATGTACCTTTTTTTTTTTTTTTTTTTGGGTGGGAAATCATCAAATGACCTCTCCCGCTCTGGGCGGAGCGGACGGGCGTGTCAGACTCTTACTGACTAAAACCCACCCGTGTTCCTTCATTTGCCTGTGCGCCAGGGCCACGGTAACTCTTTCGAACAATCCGCGACCCCGGCAGGCATCAGCCCTATCGGACCCCGTCAATTATGCTGACAACTCTTTGAGGCGCGCGTGGAACACAACGCGCCGTCGACCCGGGCCTGGTCCTTACCGGAAGGCGAGCTGCCCATTGCTCGCCGTCCGCAGGCCCGCGCCTACGGTGGCCGGGAGTCGGCTATCGACTCCCGACGCCCAGGGTGTCTCCTCCTGCGGCGACTAGGGGCGTGAGGGCGCATTGATTGCCTCTCCCTCACGCGCTCCGCCTCCTCCTTCGCGAGCATTACTGCTTCGCAGAAGGAGGTGACTGCATCCCATTCTCTCTCGCTCCGTACTATGGCCTGAACCAGGGCCGGACGCGAGAGATCGCCGCCGCCGATCGCCGCCACGAGGACACGGCGGTGCTCCGCCCAAGCCGGGCAGACCTCCACCGTATGCTCCACCGTGTCCTCCGGTCGATCCACACAATGCCAACACCCGGGCGTTTCCTCCCGCCTTATCCGAAACAGGAACCTCCCGAAACAGCCATGTCCGGTGAGGACCTGCGTCAGGCGGAAGGTGAGGACGCCGTGGCGCCTCTCAAGCCACTCCTCAAAGAGGGGACTTACCGCCGCAATTGTGGCGTGCCCAGCGCTGGGTTGCGACAGTCGCACTCTCCATGCCGCCATGAGATCCCGCCGGAGCTCTGTCCGCTGTGCCGCAATTTCTCGCGGCAGCGGAGTAACGCCCCGGCGTTTCGCCTCCTCGCGCCACTCCCAAATGTGCGCGAGGACTTTTGCCTCCAGATCCCATGGCGGCAATCCGGCAAGGAGGCTCGCCGCCTCGCAGGAGACCGTGCGGTATCCCCGGACCAGCCGAATGGCCATGACCCTTTGGGACGCGTTCAAACGGCGTGCTGGTCGGAGCCTTAATGAACGCGCCCACACCGGTGCCCCGTAAAGGGCCATGGACCGCACGACCCCCCGCGTAGAGCCTCCGGCAGGAGGCGTTTGGACCACCTAGATTGGGCAGGAGCCGCTTCAATGCAGCCCCGGCCCGGTCCAGTCTGGGAGCCAAACGTCGGAAGTGTTCAACGAAGTTCCACCGGCTGTCGAGGACGAGTCCCAGGTACTTCATCGTCGACTCGACGCCGATGTGAACCCCCCCTGCTGTTATTTGGGAACCCGACAGTGGCGCGTTCCGAGGACCATGAAAACACATGGCCTCGGACTTGTGCAGGGCCACCTCGAGTCCCAATTGCCGGATCCTCTCAACGACTGTCGCAACCCCGCGTGTCATTAAGTCGGCCGCCGCCTGGTGCAACCTCCCCTGCACCAGGACTAGCGTATCGTCAGCGTAACAAACGACGCTGACGCCGCTAGGGAGGTCGGCGCGCAGCACCCAGTCGTACCCGATGTCCCACAGATGCGGCCCCAGGACCGATCCCTGTGGAACACCGCACGACATCTCTCGCCGGTTCCATTCTCCTTGGTGACCAGGGTAGATGACGGCCCTGTCCGTCAGATAGGCCTCGACTATACGACAGAGGTAGGTCGGCATCCGGTGATACCGGAGTGCCTCCCTGATGCAACTCCAAAGCAGGGTATTAAAGTCATTGGCGATGTCTAGAGACACCGCCAAGACGACCCCACCCCGGGCCACCGCATCCCCCGTCGTGAGGGCTCGTACGCGCATGATGGCGTCCACCGTAGAGCGCCCCCTGCGGAAACCAAACTGATTCTCCGCCAAATCCGGCCCCACCCGCACCAGCCGCCCGACGAGGCGGTCTGCAATGACTCTTTCAAAGAGCTTGCCCACCTCGTCGAGCAGCACGATGGGCCGGTAAGCGGACGGAGTGTCCGCAGGGCGCCCCATCTTCTTAATGAGGACCAGTTTCCCCGTCTTCCAACGAAGTGGGAACTGGCCCCCCTCCAAGCATGCGCTTAGGAGCCCTCTAAGTCGAGGCCCGAGAGCCTCTAAGGCCAGGACCCAGGCTTTTCCAGGTAGGCCGTCGGGTCCTGGGGCGGTATTTTTGGCACTCAGCCTACGTACCGCCACTGTCAACTCTACCTCAGTCACCTCAGGAGCATCGTTGTCGTCGTCCGTTGTGTGGTCCACAGTGAGCACCGCAGGAGGCGGAGCCATGGGCGGAGGAGTATGCTCCCCTCGCGAAGGGAACAGAGCGCCCACCACGCCCTCCACGAGCTGGGGCCGGAGACTCTGCGTCAGCGGGGGCGCCCATGGGCGGAGTTTCTCCCGCACCAATTTATATGGGCGTCCCCACGAGTCCCTGTTCAGAGTCCCCAGCGACTCCTCGCGGGCCAGTCCCCTGGCCCGTAGGATCTCCGCTCGGAGGGCGGTCTTCGCCGCTCTGTAACCTTCGTACAGCTCCGCCTGAATGGCTTCCGTGTCCGGAGGGCGGATACGGAGCCTGCGGTGCCTGGTGTACAGGCGTCGCGCAGCAACGCACGCCTCACGCAGAGACGTTAGCTCCGGCGACCACCAGTACACCTGGCGCCAAACGCGTCCGGGCCGGACGCGGGGCATTGCCACGTCACATACTTCGGACATGGCCTCCCGGAACCACTCCGCCTCGTCGTTAATATCAGCAGGCCTGTCCGGTGATGACACCCAGGCCTGCACGATCGAGGCTTCCAGGAGGAGCTCCCGGTCCAGCCGCTTCAGCGCCCACTGCGGACCACTCGGGGCCTGTTGGACCAGCGCGCTCGAGGTCTGGGCGGAGACGTCAAACCGGATGTACCGGTGGTCGGAATACGTCTCCACCCCCTCCATAACGCGCCAGTCAATGACACGCGGTGACAGAGCGGGGCTGGCGAACGAAATGTCCACCACTGACTCACCCCGCATCCGCACACACGTGGGGACAGAACCCCGGTTTAGGACGACCAGGCCTGTCTCCAGAGCCCAGTCCTCCACCATCCTGCCCCGCGCGTCCGTATACCGGGAACCCCAAGCCGTGTTCTTGGCATTGAAGTCCCCGAGTACGAGCACGGGGAGGGAATGGTACCCGACGACGACGACTCTCAACTCCGCCAGGGAGTTGTGGAACTCGGCGAGAGTTCGGTTCGGGGAGAAGTATACCCCTACGACAACAATCTCCCCGAACCGTGCTGCTACGCAACCCCGTCCCCTCTGGACTGCCTCGAGCGACGGGGTACCGGCGGCGGCCGATGAAATTAGGGTCACTGAGCCGCTCAGGTCCTCCACCCAGTCATCCCTGGGCGGGACAAAGTACGGCTCAGCGACCACGGCGATGTTAATCGACCACTGCGCCATGCTCTGGAGCAACAGATCCTGAGCGGCGACGCAGTGGTTGATGTTCGCCTGGAGGAGGCGTAATGGGGCCATTATTGGCATTCCATATCAGCCCCCTCCCGAGGCCCTTGTGAGGGCCCTGCCACGGTTTCTGCAGCGGCGACGACGGTGGAGGCGGCAGCAGCGGCGGCAGTGGCGGCGGGTGCGGCGGTGACGGCGGTTGAGGAGGGTTTACCCCTGCCCCTGGCTTTGGCGGGTGGGGCGCAGGCCTTACTCCCAGCCCGGTGATCGGCCGGCTTGCCAGCTGCCGCACATATAAAACAGTGCGGCGTGGCATTGCACGAGCCGGCCTTGTGCCCGGGCTGACCGCAGCGGAAGCAGTGATCGCTGCGGTCCACCTCCGAGGTGCATTGGACTCCCACGTGGTTCCCCACCTGGCAGCGGAAGCACCTCAGAGGCCGGGGTTCCAGCAGTTTCACCTGCGCGGAAACCCAGCCCACCAGGAGCCTTCGGCCCTCCCCGGAAACTTTCCTTGCCGCCGACACGGGGCAGCTCACCGTAATGGCTCGCATCCCCGTGTGGTCAGGACGAATGATGCCCGCCCTCACCTGCTCGGCAGAACACCCTCCAGTCCTAACGACGGCGGCCACCACCTCAGCCTCCGTCACACAGTCGTCCAGGCCTAGGATGCGCATGTCAATGCACTTGGTGGGCCTGGACACTCGGGCCTCGTCCGCATTTAGGGACGCCCTAAGCCTTTCGGCCAGAGCATCAGCGGTCGGGCCGCTGGCCGCACCAGGGACCTCCAGCATCCGGGCCCCAGTGGCAGTAACCCTTACCCGGATGCCATTGGTGACGCCCAGCTCTTCGAGGTTCACCGCCGCCCTCGCCTTCGTGAGCACGTCGCGGTAGGACACGCCCTTCTTCTCCGCATCCGGCTGTAGTGTAATCACTACAGCTGCGGACTTCGGAGCGCGGAGCCTAGCCGCGACGCTTCGCTCCTTGCGCCGCTGCCGCCTCTCCTTCCTTTTGACTGCCCTTGCTGCCTTACCCGCCTTCTTCTTCTCCCCAGCCACTTGCCATCCGGCGTTGGCCGGAGGAGAATTAGGTGGTGCGGGGGGCGGCTGGCTCGCCGCCAGGGTTGGGGCCCTCGCCGCCTGCGCAGCCACCCCACCCTTCTTAGTCTTGGGCTGCGCCGACTTCGCCGGGTGCGGCTCCACGGGTTTTGGCACGGACCCGCCTTTAGTCCGTTCTGCATATCCTGGCTTGGCCGCAGCGGCAGCAAAAGAGACCTGCCGGCTCGCCGCTAGCGGGGGGCGCAGGACAATGGCCTCGAGAGCGGAAAACCGGCTCTGAAAGGCAGCAAGCTCCCGCCGCACCAGGGTCAGAACCCGGTCCTCAGCAGGCACCGGCACCGGCCGGCCTTGCCCATGTTGCACCCCCTCCTGTGGTACTTCCCGGGAGCCGGCTGCCCGAAGGCCGGCCAGGTCCGCTCGGAGCTCCTCGTTCTCTTTTCGGAGAAGCTCCATGGTGGCTGTCAAGCGGCTGACCTCCGCCCGCAATGCAGACACCCCGTCCAATGGAGGCGTGAATTGAATGGCCTCCACTGCCTCCATAATGGAAGCCGCGGCAGCGGGTATGGCCTTGTCTTTAGAGGACTGAATCCTCTTCAAGGCCACACGCTTTAGCGCAGCTACCACGGCCACCTCCAGCCTGACCAGTTGCTCCGACTTGGAGCCGCCAGCGGCGTCCGGCTCACCGCCTGACAACTCCGAGTGGGCCGCCCTGCTACCGGTCGCTCCGGGATGGTGCCCCTCCGTGTCGAGCCCTTCGGCGGGCTGAGACGGCTCGTCTGGGCTGGTGAGGCCTCTGCCCGCATCCCTATCCCAAACTCCACTCCGCCGACTGGTCTTCCCGATTTTTCGGGTGGAGTTCCTCCCACCATCAGAGGATGATCCCTGGCCATCCCCTGGTTTGGGGCGCTTCTGGAAGCGCCTTTGGTTCTTCGCAGAAGCCCCCACCACTACGCACTCCGGGCTCTTAAAAGAGTCCTTCGCGCCCGATGCGGCGTCGGACCCCGACCCCGCATCACTCCCCTCCTCTTCGCTGCTATTTATTTGGTAAAAAATTTCCATATTGTTCCCACGAGTGTGGGGGATCTAAAATGTCCATCCTAGGTTCACCCCCTGTCCCTAGGCAAGTGTTCATTTATAACCCAACCAGAGGGTCCACTGGTACTCTGCTGGGGGTGCGCTAACGACTGATGCGCCACCTACAACTACAAAGTTGTAGATGACACTACTCCTCAGCCATTCATACCCTCGCCACGCACCATTACTTGATATTAGAGGATTTTTTTATAGAGGTTATCTTCCTCGCGGCCCGGGCGGTTAAGCCAAGACCCTCGACCCCCGTCAAAAGTCAGAGACATAACCTTGACAATCTTCGGGGCTACGAGACTAACGGTGGCAGAAGGAGAAGACTCCTTCCTGCCTGCCCGGCGGCAGAGTTAGTGCACACCGAGCCCGCTCTTACTCCGCCGCTGTGCGTCTCTGCTTAAACAGAGAGACACACGTTGGAGCGTTCCTCCGACAGGATATTAGCGTACGGACAACTAGACCCATTAGGCACACAGTACCTAATGGGGAGTCATTGCCCGCACCCCAGGGTGCACCGTCCCGGAGACTGGCCTTTCCCCCAGACGCATCCAAGGGAAACTCCAGCCCACGGGCACACGGGGAGGTTTCCTGTCCTAGCACCCCTCTTCAAATGTACCTGATGTTGAAATTATGTTTTTTAACTTGATTGTAGTTGCTAAAATGTTCATATTTTGTTTTGGACAAATTCATTCTTCGATCCTTACATACTCGTTTTGCCTCGTTTACGTTCATTAATCTGGTCATACACGGACGTCGCCGTCGGTTGCGAGTACTACGTACCTGACCTTTCTGAAGAACATTACCAATAAGGTCACAATATGTCCTCCTAGAGGCTCGGCGCGGCGGCAGCGTTTCCACTCACATCTGAATTGTAATACAATCATATACCTTTTTCACTTCAGTAGCTCAAACATGTAGGTTTTGCTGCCTGAAATAAGTGAGCGAAATGCGATTTTGCTCACTGAGTGAGACCAAGTAACTTTTTTTTTTTCTGAAAGCCGCGAATATCTTATTCAGTCTTGGGTTAATCATACAATTCGAAACATTTACACTCTATCTCTTTCCCGCCATTAGAAAGAGAGAGAGACAAAAACCAGCCCTTTCCAAGTTCCGATTTTGAATTTGACCTCAAAGACAAACACGTTCGGAATTTCGTACTAACTAAAGAAATTTTGCAAAAAGATAATTATGTCTTTTAATGTAATTTATTGAATTTTTAACTTATTGTTGTATTTAAACGAAAATAAGTATTTACTGCAAATAAAACTGATGTTTAACCTGTAAATATTTATTTCTAGTTTCAATAATGTTACGTAATATATTTTGAATAATAAAATATAATGGGTGCTATTTCCGAAGACGCCTTAATTTATATAAAAGAGCGGGAATACAATTTTGTGGCTGGCGTAGAGTTGAATAAGTTAAAAAATATTAAAATAATCGTAAAATATGAGTGAAACTAGCGACGAGAACAGTATTTTAATACCGGACGAGAAGAACAGAGAAGAAAACAACATGTTATTAATGCAGAATTAAGTTTCCTACCTGAGAAGTCTCGTGAGAAATATCTGAAAGCATACCATGTCTTCAATGAATGGCGACTTACAAAGGGCGCAAGCAGTTTTTTGGAGACGGTGTTGCTATCTTATTTTTTAGATTTATCACAGTCGAGGCGATCATCTACAATGTGGAGTATTTACTCAATGTTGAAAGCTACTTTAAAAACAAAACATAACGTGCATATTGAAACATTCGCAAAACTCGTATCTTTTCTAAAAAGAATGTCAGTTGGGCATAAGGCTAAAAAGTCCAATATTTTCACGGTCCATAACATAGAAAAATTTCTTAATGAAGCTTCGGACTGCAATTTTCTTGCCGCTAAAGTAAGTGGTACCTATGAATCGTATGTTGTTAGTTATTAAAATTTGTGTATAGACTGTTAAGTATAAAGGTACTTACTGCCTGCTACAAATTTTTGGAGGCGCAATGAATCCTAGTCTGGCTTAGCAATACTGTTAAAATATTTATTACGATATGTAAAAGATGCTGTACTTAAACGTTAAATTATGCATATTAATTATGTAATATTTTCATTACAGGTTGTACTGATCATAGGAATTAGTGGAGCGTGTCGCAATAACGAGCTATTACAGCTAACAGTTAATAATATCGAAAAGCATTCAGATAAATTACTGTTAGTAAAATTGAAAAATACGAAGACGAACCTTGACAGGTTTTTTGTCGTACGCAAAGAATATGAAAAATACCAAAATTTACGTCCAGCCAATATAAAAACCGACCGATTTTTCATACAATACCATAATAATAAATGCTCAAGACAGCCTATGGGAGTAAATAAAATAGGTGCTATACCGCGAGAAATTGCTACTCTCTTAAAACTGGAAGAGGCTCGGCTATACACAGGTCACTGCTTTCGGAGAACTTCGGCAACGCTCTTGGCTGATTCCGGAGCCGATCTCACCACTTTAAGACGTCACGGCGGGTGGAAGTCCAATATGGTTGCAGAAAGCTATATTAAAGACTCAATAGAAAATAAGTCGAAAATCTGTAAGCGTATAGTGGAAACAATAAGTCTGAATTCGACCTCGGATCCTGGTCTCACCCACGCCCATCCATTTCCAACGACGCACAGTGTACTTATACAGAGAGCCGATCAGAGTCACCAACGTTCACCGGTGTTCCTTCTCAATCCGCCACCGAAACAGAAACCTTAACCCCAGATAATCAAACTCAACTCAATGCAACTATAACGTTGCCAAATAAATCTGTTACTTATAATTTGCAGAATTGCAGTAATTTTACTTTTAACTTTTAAAATGTTCCATTTTATTGAATTGGTACCTCTACCTACAATGTTAATTATTTTGATTCACAATAAATAGTTATTTCAATCTATTCCTGTTTATTATTTTATCTCATAAAGTGTTCTCGCTGCTGAAGTGAAAAGTTATGTGTGTTACACGAGAGCAAAGTTTTTTGCATCTCGTGCCTTTGAATCCCTCGCCACACTCAGAATTCAAAATCAGCACTTGTAGCAAAAAACGACTTTGCTCTCTTGTTGCACAAATAACTATTTCATTTCTCATCCTCGGAAAGTAGTGTTTGTTTCATCCGAGTAGCGGGTGTAAGACGCTGGTCTCCATCTTTGAGCGGGAAAGGCTCATAGCATGGTATAATAATATACTTCGTCAGGTATATCATTCCGAAACATAGTGGTCACGTGGGAGACACAAGCCTATGTCATCACCGCTGTTACCAGTAGTGTGTAATAATAACTCCCCAATCCCCTTTATTACCTGTGCGAATCCGATAATAAAATTAGGTTTTAACTAACAATTCCGTTGGTGTATGTTTAAATTGAATTGTTTCGTTTGATTAGAAAAACGAAACGACAATTTAAATGCTTTAAATATGTTTTTTAACAGAATGGTGACTGAAATGTTTCCATAATTTGTGTTTTGTTGCAATAAAGTGGCAACCTCATAGTGACGTAAACTTGTGTCACTCCCGGAATGCCAGTCCTTGTTCTTTTAGACCATGGCTCACAGTAATTGCTTCCCTCTCTAGGGCGGGAATGAATTTTAAAAAGGCTACAATCTATATGCTCACCAAAAAAATTTTTAGACCCTAAGACTAAGTACCAAGTAAAATATGTTAACTTCAAATAAAATAAACCCACTCTATACCGAGGTGGCTAAAGAACAACGTTTTATGTTCCAAAATAATTATACACTCATCAGAATAATTGAGCAGTGGTGGCCCAGTGGTATCGGCCCCGACTTACGAGTTGTAGGTCGTGAGTTCGAACCCAGGCAGGCGCTTTACTTTGTGTAAATAATTTCGGCACCACTGCTCTCAAAACGTGAAGGGAAACATCGTGAGGAAACCGGCATGTCCTAGAACCAAAAATTCGAAGACATGTGACATCTACCAACCCGCACTGAGCCTGCGTGGTGGATCACAGCCCATTCACTCTCAAAGAGAGGAGGCCTGAGTCCCAGCAGTGGGAACATTATAGGCTGATTATGCAGAATAATTGTAGGTACGTGTTGTATTTATATTCTTTTTGCCTACAATGTAATGTGTGATGATAAATGCTCACCAAAAATAAGTTTGCTTCAAAATAGGAAAAGGGTGGGGGGTTCAAGGGTGGGATAGGATGCAAGAGCGAGCAATGCGAGCTCGGGACTTGGGGCACCCCAACTCGGACAAGTTAGGTTAGAAGGGGATGGCGGGGTCTGAAAAACCCCGCCAACCCCTTCGTGGTTATTTTTTTTTAAACCACCCTGCAGTAGGAGCTCCGAGTAGCGGGGCTCTGTCGACTACGCTTTTTATTTTACAGTACTTTGTGACACACAATTTGATGAGCATTTATCCATTCTGGAGGACACAATTTGGTGAGCATTTCGATTTTTTTGGTAGTAAAATAGTTACTTTTGATCTGGTAGGCGTTTAAACACAAGCCTTTTAAAAATAGAACTAAAGGGGAATGCCAAGGTTTCCTGCAAGACTCGGCCAGAACCGACAAAGATGAACAGTATATCATAAAAAAGGAAAATAATTATAGAATTTGATAGTATAATTAGTTTTCTATTAGAAGTATACCAAAAAATGTTATAGTTCTTTAAAGTTGACCAATTAATACTTTTGATTTTAATATGAACACATGACAACTATTAACTGATTAATTTAATTAATGACGTTTGGCACATTATTCTCGCATAAATATTTGTATAGTAAAAATATAACATACCTACATTATGTTAGAATGTATGAAAAATACCACATGTATACTTTTTAACTATTTATTATTCATCAAACATCATCATATTTAATTAATAAATCGTCTAAAAACTGGGCTGGACGGGTTATATTTGTTTGATGTCTTGCCCAACCGAGGCACCATAATATTGTCATTGTATGTGCACAGCAACCTACGGTTCTTCGCCCAACTATGCAATTACAATAATATTGCTCAATTTCATTATTTTTATTCATTTACTCCACAATTGATGCAGCGAATCATGGTTAGTAATTAGAGGTTCAGATATCCGTGTAAGAAAAGCCAGTTCAACAAGAAAGCAGGTTCAGATGTTCGGTTGGGCGAGCCGGGTCAGCGAGTAATACAGGTTCAGGTTCAGTTTAAACAGCCAAGGTAGTCGTAAGTGGTAGAAAAATCGGAGTCCAGAACACGGCAATAATCAAAACAAAACTCAAACAACTCAAAACACACCAAACACACACACACACAAATGGTTCACATAAATGGTTAAATAAATAAATAATAATAAACAAAAAAAATACGGTAGCTCTTCGTCGCTCGTGTTACCACGCGGGAGAAGTACAACTTTTGACAATTGACAGTGACAAATACAATCAAGTGCTGCCAGCACTATAATAACATTAGGAATAAACTATTCTAAACGGAATCGATATTCAAATGAAATTATTTGTAATTATTATATTATAATATTATAATTATTATTATAAGAATATTTATATTTATCTATGTAAAGAAGAAGAACTAGGCAAAACTTATGTAAGTATTAAATCCACTTACATCGCTTCTTATTGATATTATTGTAATTGATTTTCTAGTGCAATTTCGTATCGATATTATTTTATTTTGGTATTAGCAACATTTCTAACTGAAATTGTAGTTATGAAATGTGTTCATGAATTGAATAACTATTTAAAATTACTATAAAACGGTGTACTTCTACAGATTTTATTTATATTGTATAATTCATTCTGTTTTTTACTATGAATTATCATTAATATAGAAAGCCTGTCGGACGCTACATGATTCGAGCCGATTTTTGTCTTTCTCCTTTGGTAGTCGGTACGAACAATTTTTCATAATTAAGAAAAATATCGATTAAAATAAAATAAAAATGCAGCGGTCTTGTGAATGTATAAACAGAAAGTGTGAATTAAAAAAAACCCTATTAACCGGGACGGCCCACGGCGGTGACGCGGTGTGTTTCATATATCCAATAAAAAAAAAAAAACAATGTATTCTATATATAAAAATAAAAATGAATCGCCGAAATGTATGTACGCGCCTAACTTCTAAACGACTGCACTAAATTGGATATTTTTTTTTTTGTGTTCTTTATTGTCAGGACAAGGTTTGTAGGTAGGGTAGGGTAGGTAGGTAGGTAGGTAGGTAGGTAGGGTAGGTAGGTAGGTAGGGTAGGTAGGTAGGGTAGGGTGGATAGGTAGGGTAGGGTAGGGTAGGTAGGGTAGACAGGTTAGGTAGGGTAGGCAGGTAGGTAGGGTAGGTGTTAGATACTTAGTGCTCCCTGTGCGCAGCCAGGCCGGGTAAAGCTAGTTATTTATATAAATAAAGTTAATTAAAATGGTACAACACCAATTACATTAATTAACATAGAACAATTATTACGTTGACAAGTTGTATAATTTAATTTAAAGCTAACATGAAACAGTGGACTCCCTTGCATATATTCTCTCACGGAACACCAGACAAATACGGATAATTTCATTCCATTCATCCGCAAACACATCATATTCAGGGTTGGCAGTCAGAAGGGCATTTAGCGTCTTCAGAGTACGACAGACTGGAGATTCTGCTCTGGCTACAGTTTTGGATGGCAGTTGCGCAAACAGATTGTGCCGGCGGCTCTGACAGTGTCCGATGTATTTGTCGGGAACAAATAATCGGAAGAAAAGGCCATGGAGCTCAGGGCAGTGGATAAATGGTCTTACAGGCTACCGTGAGCTGATCAAGGCCTGTTCTCACCTCCAACGAGTTAAAACCCAACGTCCCTATAAGATACATATCTTAAAAACTGCTTGCGATTACGAAGACAGTCCAAAAGAAGTTAGGAAGACGGGGCGAACAACTGATGGCCTCCAGCTTTGTCAAAAGCACATCGTTGTCAACTCTGTCGAGTGCGTTCCGGAAATCGAAATGTAGAGTGTCGACCTGCCCATGTCCAAGTCTCGGGAGTATTGAGTATTGAGTACGTAAATTCGAATTTACGGAGCGACCCCGCTGAAAACCGTATTGGGCATCGGATAAGGACATATTTACGCGTTTGTGAATATATTATGTAATATATAATAATGCGTGGAGTGTATGCTCGAAATCCTTGGCAACGTTTGACAGAATAGCGATGGGTCTGTGTTCCTCTACTGATATTTTGTCACTGGTTTTAGGGATGAGAGTGACTCTCAAAGTTTTCAATTGCCCAGGGTATACGCCGGACTGAAGGGCTAGGTTAAAGACGTGACATAGATAGCTACCAAGATATCATGACGACATCGCCTAAGGGTAAAGGCTGGAATATTATCAGGGCCAACCGAGCTACATAGTTTCAGTTAAGCAATCGCTTTATCTATATCCCGTGGGGATAAAAAGGGAAGAGGAATGTTATCTCCCTGACTACCCACATTTAATTTTCTAGGGTCCAATTCAGGTGTATCCGGCCGAAACACACTAGCAAAATACTTAGCAAATGCTGTCTATATAATTTGGCGAGATACTAACTCTGTAAGCTGTACCGAAATTCAAAATATCAGTTTTATAAACTAATATTTGATTAGAAATGAGTCTCATGTTTATTATTATGAATAAATATTTTAGAAAAACTACTATTTTTCACTTTCCTTATATTCGAAACTAGCTTTACCCTGCCCGGCTTCACACAGGTAGCACTAAGTATCTAACACCTACCCACCTACGATACTTACCTACCCTACCTACCTACCCTACCCTACCCTACGTACCTGCTCAACCTACCCTACCTACCTACCTACCTACCTATCTACTCTATCTAGCTGACCTGTCAGTCGTAGTCCTGTCAAAAATGTTCCTTTAGGTTTTTCCTTTTTTTTCTCTTTTAAACCACCCGAAAAAGAGGTGTATAAAACAACAAAAAAAAAAAACAAATCGGTCAAGCCGTTTCTGTGTTTTAGCGAGACTAACGAACAGCAATTCATTTTTATATATATAGAAGATGAAAAGTAGAGTATTTAACACGGGTGAAAGTCATCAATTCCTAACCGGACGATAGCCGCCCTCGCTGCGCTCGGCCGCTTAAAACCTCATATGGAAATTGATTCCGTTCGACTCTTGTATAATATCTACTATTGTTAGTCGCCTTTCATTCATCCTCTCAACATGACCAAACCATCTAAGCATACTCTTTTAAATTTTTGTCACCACATCTTCTAAACCGCACCGTTGCCTTATTATATCATTCGTCAGCCTATCATTCATAGACACACCACACATGCTTCGCAAGGAATGAATTTCCCCAGCATTTATTCTACTTTCATGCTTCTTTTGTCACACCCAACATTCACTTCCATATATAAGCGTAGGCACCAGCACACCATTGTGAACACCAGTCGTGGCTTTTTGGACATCAACTGGTTGGTCACAAATGCATGTGTAGCACCATTCACTTTATTTCCCGCATTTACTCTCCTTTTCACATATCCATCAATCTTCCCATCCCTTCTAAAAAAACTCGCCAAATATACGAACTCACTTACTTGCTCGACACTATACTCGAAAGGTTTAGGTCGTTAAATAAAGGTAAACAAATCGTAAAAAGGATTTTTTATATTTGACACTTTCTTGTTTAAAAGTACGTTACAATTTTTTTTAAGTTATTTGCGATTTATACGATAGTTTCCTCTTTTATTAATGTATGTTAAACTTTATCATTTATTCGTAAACTATACTCTTCGTAAATGTAATTGCTTGCGCACAATTGTTTTGTTAGATTTATAAAACAGTATAATATTTTGTAATCTAGCTATTATAAAGAGCCCAAAAAGACAGGTTCCCTAAACCTTTTAGAAAATACAACGAATTAGATAACGTTGCTAAATTAAAGAGTATACCTGTGACGTAGTATGGCAACTGAAGTAGCAGGTATTACGTTAGGTTCTGGCATCTGGTTAGTCGGTTAACCAGATGCCTTATAAGTTGTGGATGAATTAGGAAAAATGTTATACATATGGTGTCACTGTATTGCGGCTGCCACCATACCACTGTGAGCGCAATTCAATTCAGTTAATATGGGCTCAAGTTTAAGGGTTTGTAGCCGAGAAAAATAAAACTTTTAAAATGTCTGACCTAAACATTCTTTTGCCAGAGCCTTTAGCTAATGTGACTGCTGAGAATTGGAAAAGTTGCGAGGGTCATGTAATAAAAGAAGAATAGAATATGTTTAAATTAGACAAATTAATTGATGATACCACTGAACGCTTTATTATTAATGTGACAAATAGTTCCTCAAATTCAGATTCAGTATAGAGCCTATTATTATGGGACTAAAAATAATATGATTTTAACATTTGAAATAAAAGGTTTAACATCTATGAGTCACGTGGTTTTTTTGTTTACCTTTATTTAACTACCTAAACCTTTCGAGTATAGGTATTCCCCGGTTATTTAACCAATTCGATAATCGAATTGGTTTTTATTACCTCGCAGTAGGTGCGAAAAGTAGAATATTCTCCTCGGGGATAAAGGTGTCTTCGTCTTGGGCGAACTTGAATCCCTCGGTGCATCCTGCGCTCGGGAGCCCTCGTATCATTCGTTGCGTTCAGGGACACTGCTTTAATCTACTATTATTACTTGTTCCTATTAATGCCAATAATAGATATTAGATAAGTTTCGCATACCAGAAATGGTAATTATAAGGATTCTATTAATGTGATGCAACATTTATGTGCCACCTATCTATCAATATTATGCAAATAAATTAATGTTTTGATCTGATTTGATTATCATTAAACGATAACGACAGGAAAGCACGGACTTACAGCATAAAACATCTTCAATAAGTATAATTATTATGAATTGGTAACATCAAATAAAAAACAATCTTTAGAAATCATTGGGTATGCTTAGCAATTTCCTCAAGGATCCGTGCGTGGCCGTACCATGATGGAGCTGTTACGTGTGTGTTAAAATACGAGGAAAAATAACAATCAACATGTGATTGTTGAGATATAGGTATTCGGAGGTAACTAAAGTTAGTTTTACAATTTGCATTGTAGGTATGTAGTGTAGCGAAACATAAAAGGAATTCCACCACTTCAACACGTAGGTATAATTTATAAGTGAAAAAAATCGAATTAAAATAAAAAACAAAATGTTAAGGTTAGATATTAGGAATACAGTTGCAGAACAGGTAAACTGGCCTAAACGATAAGAGAGTACGAGAAAATATAAGGTATGTCGGATGATAAATCTTTGGTAACATATTTGGTTTTTAAACTAGGGAATCGCTTGCAATCAATTTTTAAGTCCGTGGCCGCGAAATTACGTAAACTTTCAAGTACCTAAAGATTACCTAAGTTATCCCGATAGAAAAACAGTCATGGTTAAAGATAAACTATCATTCGAATGTAAAAAGGCCGCGGCGTTTCTCTACGGACGAATTGTATAGGGAATCTGGGGATTTACGCGTACGTCAACTGTTCATCTTAAGAGTCATTACTAAACCTTTTGAAAGTCAACAGAAATCGCTCTAGCTGCAGCAAAGGGGGTAGGAAATTAGCTGAAAGAATCCAACTTCCAAAAACAAAAACGCTTTTCGCTACCCGGTTTTCGTCGTTTTGACCCATACGAGTGTTCAATGCTTTAAGCAAAACTTTTACTGTACCGAAAATCTACTCCGAGATCAAAACTAAACTTAGAGAATGGTTGCTGGGCCGGACTTATGAGGAAACAGAAAGTTTACTTTGTAGCTCATGGTAGTACCCATCACAATCTCTGATCAAATACACAACTACACGCACACCACATTTACTCAAATCAACTGTTTTTGTGATTATTGTATGTAAATTAGCTTCTTATATTACTCCCTTTTGTGTAAATTTTATTAATTTATTATATTAAATTATCATTAACAATCTTGCGCTAGCAGAACTAATTAAATTATTAACTTTGTGTGGTGTTTGGGTCACCAAGATACAGGCTGTGCTTAGCTTGGGATCCGTTGTTAAATATATCAAATTTTTCTGTTGGTTTAAATTTCATGCGTAATTGTATGATTGTGAACTATGTTGTGTAAGTTTAATAAAAGAATTTGAATTTGAAAACCTACTAATATTAACGATTAATACAAAGGGGATGGTTTCCTGGATAATTGACGATTGATGAAACGACAATCAAGTGTCGCGGGCTAGAAAGGACTTGCCAGTCTCGAATTCCAAGGATTCTATGCGGTTGGTAACAGCGACCAAACAGCTCGCAATCCTCATGGGTAGTCGGGTACCCGGGAAAGGGGCCGGAAGTAGCCCTTTTTAAATGGTTCTACACCAGCGGGGTAATTACGTAATACAGTAACAGTAGGAATGGGACATTCATTGCGTTATTTACGTTGTTGACCAGACAAATTTTTCGAACATATGAAGCAATGGATTAGCAAAAGACTTCAAAATTATTCAGATTGTGATAATAATAATGGCAACACCGCCGTGTCAACAAACCGTCTAATTTTCCAATTTTTTATAATTTCAACAGTAATAATAATTTTGACTCATTCTTGCAATAGTTCATCATTTTATGCCAAACCAAAAACCTGAAAACCATTTTTAAACGAAGAAATACCAGAATGCAATAAATTTTAACAAAACCTGCCGAATCGGAGGTGACATGACAGATGTCACCTCCGATAAAACAAGCAATCCACTCCGCCTTGCCGCCGCCGGTATCCAGCCCCATTGTGCGCGCTGTGACGACACCGGCCGCGGTAGTTGCGTCGAGCTCGAGCGATGAATATTTTTCCCCGCCCACGACGCCACCACCTGCTCGTCGACGGGGAGGACACCGGCCGCCGGACGGCTTAGGACCTCGAGGCCCACCGGCCTCTGATAGGGTCCCAGCTCCCGGCGGAAGTGTGCAGCGCATGAGATGGACACGATCCATTAACGAAAACGTCATGTGCTCATACTATGGGGCTACAGAGGGGGGAAACAATCTGACCGCTTACCGTGTTCGGATGCTCTCTCTTTTTCAGGTGCTTGAGCCAGCTGTCAACGTTTCAGCACAACGACTGTCGGATCAGGTGCGGGTCATACAACGTAATCATATATTGAATGACACTGTACTTGATCGCCTGCGGAGTGAAATGCAGAGTAGTCATGTCATCGTCCCCCCGTCGCAGACTGTTGTAGTACTACCACAGTCTATCACAAGTCAAGCAGACGAGGGGAGTGATGACAGGGCTACAAACGTAAGTACCCAGTACAATGAGGAATTGAGGAGTGCTTTGGAGGGTGCGATTCGGGAATATCGGTTCATGTTGCCCGAACATAGACCACGCTTACCTCGTTTGCCCATGCATAACAAAAATAGGGCGCTGGTGGCGGCTCTGGATTCGCAGTTGTCAAACTATTTTGATGACTGCAAAGACCTCACCGATACTCATTCGATTCTGTACTGCGCGGCTGTAGCGGCATTTCGTGTAGGTCACGTCAAATTTGCTAATGATTCTAGAGCTACACGGCCGAAACCAGCCGTACCAGCTTGGCAGTGCAGAATTGAGCGCCGTATTGGTGGGGCCAGAGCTCTCATCGGCAAACTAACCTGCTTCAGAGAGGGCAATACTCGCCCTAGAGTGATGCGCTTTGTGAGACGCGTGTTGGCAGGGACTGATATCAGCCCTCAGGAATATATGTCCTGTGTCACAGAGCGCATCGACTTCCTGAAGCAGAAAGTGTATGCATGGGCGAACCGTATTCGTAGGTATAAGCGGCGAGTGGAGCGGTACACTCAGAATCGCACCTTCCAGCGCGATGAAAGGTGGGTTTATAGGGGTTTGGAGCGACTGGATCAGGTGTGGCTGACACGTGCCTACCAGATGATGATGCCATGTGTTCTTTCTGGCGCAATATCTGGTTGGTGCCTGTCAGTCACACCGAAGGTGATTGGGCTCGGGAAGTCGAGCGACCATGCGATCCAATACCAGAAATGGGGGCTATTACCATCTGCCCCCAAGGTGTAACCCGTGCAATCCGCCCGCTGCCTAACTGGAAGTCTCCAGGGCCGGACAGACTGCACAACTTCTGGATCAAATGGTTAGGTAGGTCGCACGCTCGCTTGGCGGCTCAGTACCAGGTTGCTTTGGAATCTGGTTCGCTACCCCAATTCCTAACAACAGGAGTTACCCACCTGCTCCTTAAATTAGGTAGCACTGCGGAACCCAAAAATTATAGGCCGATCACGTGTTTACCGACGGTCTATAAAGTTCTTACATCCATTTTGAGAGCTAAAATTAACAAACATATAGACACCAACTCCATCATGTCTCCTTCTCAAAATTAATGTTGGAATGGGTCCCGTGGTACTAAGGAGCTACTCCTCATTGATATGGCCACTAGCCAACAGGTTCGTCGTTCCCGAAAGGATCTGTCGACATGTTGGATAGATTACAAGAAGGCCTGTGACTCGGTGCCACATTCATGGCTTATGAGGGTGCTGGAGTTATATAAAGTAGATGCAACTCTGCGCACCTTCCTGAATTCACGTATGGGGCAATGGAGAACGGTCCTTCACTATCCAGGATATCGAAATGTCCAGAGGAATAACGACCCGATAAGGATCGAGCGTGGCATATTTCAGGGTGATAGTTTTAGTTTGAGTCCGCTTTGGTTCTGCTTAGCCTTGAATCCTCTAAGTACACTGTTGGAGGATTCAGGTCTAGGCTATCGGCTGAGGAGAGGTGGTCAGGTTATATCTCACCTCCTCTACATGGATGACCTAAAACTCTATGCCCCCAACAATTTGTAACTGATGGAGCTACTGAAAGTAACTGAAACTTTCAGTAGCACCATCAGGATGGAATTTGGTGTAGACAAATGTGCGGTCATGCATGTAAAGCGAGGGGAGATTGTGGAATCCGTCGGAACCCAACTCTCGGATTCCATAAACCTTAGAGCCCTCTCCACATCCGAAACCTATAAGTATTTGGGTATGTCGGAAGCGTTGGGCATCAATGGTACTGACATGAAGCAGTCGTTAAAGGAAAGCTTCTTTGGCCACCTGAAAAAAGTATTTAAAAGTCTTTTATCAGGCGGAAACAAGGTGCGCGCCTTTAACGGTTGGGTCATGCCGGTTTTGATGTACTCTTTCGGCATACTCAAATGGACTCTGACCGAACTCGACGCCCTGGATAGGAAGGTCCGTACACTGCTGACTGCAAATCGAATGCATCACCCACGATCGTCGATAATGAGGTTGTATATCCCGCGAAAGTGTGGAGGTCGAGGCTTTTTAAATGCTAAGACCCTCCACCATCGCGAGATATGCAGTCTCAGGGAATATTTCTTAGAAACCGACGTGGGGATGCATCGAGATGTGGTCACAGTGGACAAGGGCCTCACCCCGCTCTCCTTAGCTAATGAGAACTGGCGCAAACCAGTAGTGCTTGACACTAATGATTGCATGGAAGTATGGCAGAGTAAGGAGCTTCACGAACGCTTTTTTCGGGCTCTACATGGGCCCGATGTAGACCAACTAGCGTCCGTAGCCTGGCTGCGTTTCGGTGACCTCTTTGGAGAAACCGAAGGTTTTGTCTGTGCAATTATGGACGAAGCTATGATGACAAACAATTACCGGAGATTTATTGTGAAAGACGGCACGGTTGACATCTGTCGGGCATGCCACCGTCCGGTTGAATCAATCAGACATATTATCTCCGGATGTTCTCGTCTAGCTAACGAAGAGTACTTGCATAGACACAACTTTGTAGCCAGGATTATCCATCAGCAACTTGCTCTGAAATACAGCCTTGTAGAATCCCAAGCAGCACACATAGCTGTATAGTCACTGAACAACAGAATTTTTGACAACTCGAGGCTGTTATGCTTTCTGTACAAGGGCTGTATATCAGGTTACACAGCTCTTATAATTCTAAATTTGGCCCCAAATTAACCAGCCCTGAGTATTAACGTATCTTGTTAACAGCTGTCCAGAGCATTGTAAGAGCTGTACATGGGCTGTACAATGGCTTAGATAGCTGGCAATAGGCCACTATCCAGCTCGTTTAATTCTCCTAGACACCCAAAAGATGGTTTATGGCTTAGTAAAGGCTATTGTTAAATCTACAAAGAAATAGCAACAAAAACTATTTGTGGAGTGCAAGTGTTAAGTCAAGGCGGTCTAACTATTTCTGTGGACAAATAATAGTTTCTAATTTAAGGTAAGTAATTTTTCACGTTAGTTTTGTATCCCTATTGATAAATTGTACTGCGGGTGCCACTTTACTGTTAATATATATAGGTGATATTATCAAATATTACACGCGCCATCGAAATAATATAGTTTTACTAAAAATATTATACAAAATAAATACGGTATAAGAATTATCCATGGATTTTTCATTTTTTTTCCATTTAATGAGAATTAATATCTATTTTTAACAACAAAACAATGTATTTTTACTGTAATATGACTCAAATATAATGAAAATTTAACAGATACGAGTATCAATGGAATCTTCATATGTAATCGGCTTGTTTACATTAAAATGGCGTTAATTTGTTATCCGGCAATAATTCTAACTAAATTCCCTTGACCCTCTCTTTTCTGTTCAATGGCCATATTTAAGTCTATTAATGAGCTGAAAACTGTGCGCTAGCTGTACAATGGTTTTCAGTTATTCTAACGAATGGTTAAAGGAGTAAAGTGATAGTATACAACAGCGTCCTAGGGATCTCTAATGTTGATAGAAAACCATTTCGTACTCAAGTAACTTAAGTACTTCACTTGATTTTGTGATCCTACTTATTCTCGCCTGTTATGCCAAACTAGCGAGCCATTAATTGTCATCTTGCTTAGAAATGCATAATGCAAAGTAAAAAGGTATTCCAATATTGGAAATCTAAAACATCAGTCAACCTAGCTCAATATTCATCACCGCTCTGTTCAACTTTACGTTCTCCCGGGCTGTGTAAACACCCTATGTGTAATAAAGAGTATCTATCTTATCTTATTTAGCCTAGCTCTACTGTTATGCGATGAGCTTCCCTACCTGTTTAATAAAATTGAGATTTATTTTTAAGGTTTTCCAATGTTATGTCAGAAGTTTATTCACACTACGTAATTTTGTGATTGCAGATACTTTGTCAAGATAGTATACAGGAGAGTGCAACGACATCAATACCACATACAAATTTAAGATTAGTTGGTTATCAAAACAGCATGCTGTTTAAATAACGAACCAATGGTTTAGCAAATATAATTACCAAAGCCAAATCTGGAGTCTGTGATTAATAAAATAAAACGCAGAAAATTTATATAATTACTTTTATTTTAATTGACTATTCGTTACCCATCAGTATTAATAATGTCTTACCAGTATAATATTACCACTTAAAGTGTTGACAATATCTGTCTTTAGCAGACCTTTTTGTGATATATTTGAAGTTGCCATCCCTCCATCCTATTAGTACCTAATCTCTTCATGACACCTAAAGGTGTAAGAAATCGGCCACTGGAAAATCATTCACCATAATTATCTATTGGCAAAGGTGAATTGGATTTGTGATGCTGTCCATACAGCTTCCTACGAAACCCATCATCTGTCCTTTCAGAGCATTTCAGTCCCGGAAACATCACAGTGTGAGATTTATGGATGGCTGGTTGATAGGGGGATTCCGTCATTCAATAACTGTTTCATTTCTATTGCAAAATCTTCTCGATAAATATCAAGATTCTTCGATTTTCCGACACCATAATAAACACCAATGATAAATGGTTGGGCACTAGGTATTTCAAATCGTTACATAAAATCGGCCAAAACTCATATTTCGAACTTTTATATAATTATGTACTGGCAAGCCATCAATGTTTATGTGCAAACTAATGCTCTTAATATTTTCTAAAACGTCTAAGCGAGTTGTTCAAAACTCTAGTTAGCGGATTGATTACTCCATTGTGCCAGACTTAACCACCAGATTCTATTAATTTTATAATATTTTTTCTAGCTGTATGTAGAATCGTTCTCGGATCTTTTGGTAAAATATCTGGAAATCTATTATTCACAATTGTTACTAATTCCTTCAGTGCATCTTGAGCAATATTTCTCTTTATTGTCCGTTCTTTTATATTTTCTTTAAATAAAATGTTTTTCATATAAATATTTTCTCCCTCATCTTCATAAGTCTGATTTGATTCAAAACTTTCACTATTTCTATTTTCAATCATTTCTTTAGAAAGGTCACTGAACGAATCCATTAATTTTACGGAACTATGATAATTGGTAACAAAATCTATATGCCCGGAACCCTCATTTTTAATCAACACTGGCACTTGGCTGCAGCTACTTATATGAAGGAGATTTTCACTATCCTTGCTCCTTTGCTTATTGTTTTCTTGAGAAAGTGTATTTTTAACTGCACCAGTTCTTTTCCTTTTTTTATGGTTTAACCGTATTCATTTAAATTTTATTTTTTCTAGCACGATTATTAATTAACTCACGTTGCGAGGTTATGACAAAATTGACGTTATCATAGCACTACTAACCTATGTTTACTCTTCAATAATTCTAGAGGCTGTAAAATAGCTAATATTTACAATTTATGCTTTGGAATTAAAGTGGAGTAAGGCTGTACTAATTTACAGCTCATGCCGTCTTAAATGCTTTTAACCAGCTAATATTAAGCTCATTGAGGTAGCATTTTAATAGAATTAGTGTACACTACAAAAAAGCCAATGGCAAAATTTGATTCTCTCATATAGCTCACAGCTTAGAAGAGGTGTGACTTTATCGCGTTAAGCAGCCATTTACAAGGTTTGGTATTCTTTACCAGCTAGTAGTATTATTAAACCAAATAGTAATATTTAACCAAAGGCTGGACAATAGTTCTTTCAAATTTCTACTAAAATGCATTTTGTTGTTTTTTTCTCCATTATACTGCCATTATTCAGTTGTGCTGTTTATCAGTGTAGAGATCAAATGATAAATGATAAATGATTTTATTTCTGTAAGTAGGTTTGTACAAACACTTTTACACGTCAATCATATTTTTAAACTAGATGAGGTCGGCGTTTCCTATCTGACTACTCTGAGAAGAAAGGCCGAAATAAACTCAGAGGTCAAAGTCTCTTTTAAAGTCCAGACATAATCTTGGTCAGATCATGTGAAGACCACGTAGATTAGTATCTGAAATGGTCTTTTGAGGAAAGAACCATACAGATTGAGTGGACCTGTCCAGTCAGTGCACGCATTTGTCAGTAATCGTGCAGCTCAACTCAGGAAGTCAGGACTTAAGGAGCTCAACGATTCGACGAACAATACCAAAGAAAGGACATTTGGGTAGGCCACATAAATTACTCAATCTGCCAGGTCATGATTAAAATTAACTGCGAAAAAAAAGCAATGACCCACATAATCCTCACATTCACAATAATTAAAATAACATAATACTTTACAAGTAAATACTAATGTCATTGTGTATATAAAATTCAACAATGTCAATGTGTATATAAAAAATCGGACATAATGTTTGACAACCATGTAGATTGGTGTCTGAAACGGTCTTTTGAGGAAAGAACCACACAGATTAAGTGGACCTGTCCAGTCAGTGCACGCATTTGTCAGTAACCGTGCAGCTCAACTCAGAACTTAAGGAGCTCAACGATTCGACGAACAATACCAAAGAAAGGACATTTGGGTAGGCCGCATAAACTAAGTAAACTGCCAGATAAAGAATATAACTGAAACAATGACCCACATAGTCCTCATATTCTCAATAATGAAAATAATATAATACTTTTTACAGTAAATATTCATGTCTAAAATAGCTAGCAAATTAAAATCAACATTCACCTTGCAAATTTATTGGAGCAGCTCAATCCCAAGCCTTTTTGTCCTCAATATAGTCTTTCTCAGTATAATAGGCTTTCTGGCATAGTTTCCGTTTTATAAAAGATTTGAATTTATTAAAGCTTAGATCTTGAATGTGGCTAGGAAGTTTATTATAAAAATGTATACATTGGCATCTAAACGAGCCACCTATTTTCTTGAGCCTGGTTGTAGGAACAATAAATTTGTGTCTGTTTCTAGTATTTAAATTGTGGATATCACTGTATTTTTTAAATAGATTAATATTTTTATGTGCATACAAAAGATTTTAATAAATATACTGAGAAGGCACAGTAATTATATTAATCTCTTTAAATTTATCTCTGAGGGAGTGTCTGGGACTTAATTTATAGATTGAACGAATTGCCCTTTTTTGTAAAACGAAAATTGTCTGGATATCGGCGGCATCACCCCTCATACAGTCTCAAGAATCGCCTTATCCGTTAGTACAGCAACATAAGAGCCTTTGACTGTAATATAGCTTGTTTATGGATGTAATTTCCGCTAATGTGCTGCTTGCGATCGGAAGTGCCGTACTACAGGTATGTGCCCGACCCAGTTCTCGAAAATGGAGATATCACATTGTACTGGGATCGATCCATCATCACTGACAGGACTATTGTTGCCAATAAGCCTGATATAGTGGTGGTGGATCGATTAGAGCGGCGCGCAATGATTGTTGACATAACGGTCCCGCATGACGGGAACCTTGTGAAAGCCGAGAAATCTTTTTTTTTTTCTTTTTCTTTTTTTTTTTTTTCTTTCTCGGCGAGCCAAGTCAAGATACTTGATTTGTTTATCTAAACAAATCAAGTATCTTGACTTGGCTCGCGAGGTTGTCAACATGTGGGATGTGGACTCAGTGATCATTGTGCCGATAGTCGTGACAGCCAATGGCTTAATAGCCAAGAGCCTTGACCAACACCTGAGGAGGCTCTCGTTGGGCAGCTGGATCAAGGGCTTGATTCAGAAAGCGGTACTTCTGGACACGGCTGGCATTTTTAGGAGGTTCCTCTCTCTGGAGCCCTGACCACCGGTAGCTTGGACCCTGTTCCCGATACCGGTGGGCTACTATTTTTTGTATTTTTAAATGTTTTTATATTTTAATATATAAAAATATAATTTATGTGTATATAATGAAATAAAGGAGATAATAATAATTTTTATTTTCAGACAAAACACTCTTACGGTTCACAAAATCAATTTTCTTAGTAAAAATATAACATTTCAGAAACAAGGTTTATAACATTTCCTTGGTGTCTGTACTAATGAAAAAAATCATTGTATCACAAACACCAGCGCCTTCCAAATTATGTGACATTAAAAACAACATTTATCGAACGTGCTACATGGTGAACTTGTAAAGAATGTATAAAATAAACAGTATAATTTTAAAATAATAAGTAATTTTTTTTTCCTTGTCCTATGGTTCAGCAATAGGATGGACCCTAATCTTATTACAATCTAGCCTTATAAATAGACTAATAAGTAATTTAATTATAACCTAAGCTATTAAATTGTCTTTACTAAGAATGTGTCCAATAGCACTTTTCTTATTGTCTCTATTAAGGCGAATACACTTCGTTCGTGTGTATGTTTGGCACTTTTGTAGTTTACACTATTCAATAACACTAAACACTAGCTCGAACGGTTTTGTTCTTTTAGGTCTTCTAACTATGTTTGTGTGGTCGAGAAGCTGGATTGCGTCGACGTTCACATGCTCTTATCGTGAGCTTTTGCAAGTTTCTGGATCACTTTCTCGATGAACTCAACTTTTAGGTCCCGGTGGAGGTCATCATTTCGTATGTACCAAGGTGCATTTACAATTTCCCTTAGCACTTTGTTCTGGAATCGTTGTATAATTAATATATTGGTCTATTTGGTGCTGCCCCATAGCTGAATACCATAAGTCCAAACTGGCATCAGGACTTGTCTGTATAGCAACAATTTGTTTTGTACGGACAGCATGGAGTTTCTTCCAAGCAGCCAATGCATTCTTTTGAATCGGAGGTCGAGTTCATCTTTTTTCTTCTTGACATGGGCTTTCCAGCGTAGCTTTGCGTCAAGGGTCATACCGAGATACTTGGCTGTATTCTCATATGGGACTTGTTTATTGTTAATGTAAACAGGAGAATACTGTTGTTTTTTGTTGGTAAAATCTATGTGAACAGATTTGGATTCATTAAGTTTAATCCTCCATTTTTTAGTTCAGTCAAAAACTTGATTGACAGCCGTTTGTACCTTTTCTACTGCTTCTACGTGGCTGTTTCCTACAGCCATTATGGCTGTATCATCAGCAAATGTCCCAATCGTGTTTTCTCTAATTCAGGAATATCGCAAGTGTATAGTAGGTACAGGACCGGACCTAACACACTTCCTTGCGGTACGCCAGCTTTAATTTCTTTCAGTTCTGAGTAGGCGTCTTCTTGTCTTATTCTAAAGACTCTGTTCAGAATGTAGGATTCTAATATATCTGCAAACTGGTTTGGTAACAGGCTCTTCAATTTATGTATAAGGCCTTCATGCCATACTTTGTCAAACGCTTGCGCTACGTCTAGGAATACAGTAGAACATACTTTCTTGTCTTCAAGGGCGTTTTCTATTACGTTTGTGATCCTATGCACTTGGTCGATGGTAGAGTGTTTTTCTCGAAATCCAAATTGGTGCTCTGGTATTATGTTTTTGCTATCTATTATTGGTTTAAGCCGTTTGAGTAGCAGCTTTTCAAATAGCTCGGACATGATTGGTAGCAAGGAAATAGGCCTATAAGATGATGTTTCGTGAACCGGTTTTCCTGGCTTAGCTATCATTATTACTTCGGCCACCTTCCATAAGTCTGGTACATATTTAAGCCTTAGTGCGGCATTAATTAGGGTCGTTAACTTAACCAGACCCTTTCTTGGGAGGTTATGAAGTACTTCTCCTGTTATTAAATCGTAACCTGGCGATTTTCGTGTACTTATATTACGTTGAATTTCTTGTGCGACTTCTCTCGGTGTTACTAGTTTTATGGTAACTTCATTTTCTGATATCACCATATTAGCCAAAGTGAGATCTTCAATGATTTCCCCGTCGTTTGGTTGAAAGATATTTTCTAAGTGCTCTGCAAACCTCTTTGCTTTTTGCTCGTTAGTAACCGCCCATTGTCCATTTCCTCATTTGATAGGTGGGATTTGGGTAATCGGCCTTTTTAGGTGCTTAGTAGCCTTCCAAAGGGAGTAATCTGTCCTTTGGTCGTTGCTTAGGCTCTGAAGATATGTTTTGGTTGAGTCGTCTTTAAAGTCTTGGATTAGTCTTTTTACTTTTTTTGTCAGGTTAGGTTAGGTTAGGTTAGGTTATCAGGGCACCTGGGGGATCCCCCACAGCGCATACTTCCACGTAGTTTCCCCCGGGCAACGCCGTGTCTGACCACCGTAACGGAGTGGCAGACCGGCGGCTAAAGTGCGCTGTGATTCGCAGACAAAAACGCGGACGTCTATGAATATGCCGAAGAAGCCAAGCCGTGACGCCTCCGGGCGTCTTTGTTTTAACGCTAATCGCTCCTCCGAGGGTGATTCAAACGGCCCTTCTCAGGGCCAACCCAAAGGCCCTTCTCAGGGCCAACCCAACGGCCCTTCTCAGGGCCAACCCAACGGCCCTTCTCAGGGCCAACCCAAAGGCCCTTCTCAGGGCCAAACCAACGGCCCTTCTCAGGGCCACGCCGGCGGCGCTTTGGCGTCGGAAGCGGACTGCGCACCATCTGCGGTCAGCTTCTTCAGCAGGCCGGACGAGTTGTCGGACGCCGACGAGTACAATATGGACACGTCGGCGGCCGAAAACGAACGCCCCAAGCGGAAGAGGGCCGATCTGAGGCTCGGGTCCGGGGGCTCCTCGGAGTCGGTTGCGAGTAGGTCGAAGAAGAAGTCGAAGTCTAAAAAGGCTTCGACTTCTGCTTCGGCTCTTGCCCACGATGTGGGCTTGGTGGACGCCGAGCGCCAGCTAAACCTGGCTAAAAGGGCGCAACTCCAGGAAGACCTGGAGGAGAGGGTCGCCGCAAAGGAGCGGCAGGCGCAAGCCGCCAGGTCGAGGGCTGGCTATGGTGCGTCTAACGTGCTTTATGCTGACCACTCCCTGGCGGAATTGGAGCGCATGGCGCAGGAGGACAAGGAGGAGGTTCTGGAGGTCGCCTCAAAGTCCTCCAATTTGAAGGGGACCTTCCAGAAGGCCCTCAAATGCCGGGCCGCAAGCATGCACGGCATCGTGATAGAGCTGGTGAAGCGGACGGCCACGGACGAGACGCGGCAGCTGCAGGCGAAGGTAGATCGTCTGCAGGCGGAGGTCAGCCAGCTACACCAGAAGCTGGCCGAGGTCACGGCCCAGCCTGCCCAATCTGCCCCGGGTACGGCGGTGGAGGGCTCCTCTTCCCATGCCAGCCTTGAGGCGGTAATCCGCGGGGTTGTCATGGAGGAGAGGGCCTTCATCAGAGGCTGCTTCGCGGGCATCGAAGACCGTCTCTTGCCAGAGAAGCGGCTCCGTCCGCCGCTAGCGGCGGATAAGAGTCCACTGCCGACGGAGCCGGACCCTGCGCCTCTGGGAGGCCCGGCATTGGCCGAGCAGCCCCGGGCCCAGAAGCCCTCTAAGGGCAAAGGTAAGGGCAAGAGGACCACTGTGCCCCCTCAAACGCCAACCACTAGTGCGGAGGGAGCGTCTGGGTCATCTGCCGCTCCAGCGGCCCCCCGGAACTCACAGGAAGAGGACGCCCTTCTTCCCTCCACCACCCCGTCCAACCAGCCGTGGACGAAAGTGGTCAGGGGGGGAAAAGGGCAAAGGTCGACCCCCAACCCCAGTGCAATTGCCCCAGCGGCGAAAAAGGGTCTAGCCGGCGGGAAGAAGCTGGTTCCTCCCAAAACCGCGGCGGTCGTGGTGACCATCACCCCGGAGGCCGTGGAGAGAGGCGAGACGTACGAGTCCGTCCTAAGACGGGCTCGTACCAACGCGGATCCCTCCCGGCTGGGGATCGGCAACATCACGTGCCGCCGTACCCTGGCTGGGGCTCGAATTTTCGAGTTTTCGGGGGAGCAGCGCGGCGCAAACGCGGACTTCTTCGCGGGAATGCTGCAGGAGGTCATCGCGGATGCGGCAACGGTCGTCAGGCCTGTAAAGACCGCAGCCTTGGAGGTGGCCGATCTGGACGATTCGGTCACCAAAGAGGACGTGGTGGCGGCCGTTGCGACGGCCGGAGGCTGCGACGCTGGCGCAGTAAAGGGTGGAGCAATCAGGCTCGGGCGCCGCGGCATGGGCACCATCCGCGTCGAGTGCCCAGTCGCTGCGGCCGGGGCCGTCCTTACTGCGACCAAAGGACGGCTGCTTGTGGGGCTCAGCTCAGCTGTGGTCCGGCCACTTGAAGAGCAGCCTATGCGCTGCTTCAAGTGCTTTGCGTTCGGCCACACCCGAGCCACGTGTCCCTCCAAGTCCGACTGGGGAGAGTCTTGCTTCCGGTGCGGGCAGGAGGGACACAAGAGTGCCGCTTGCCGCGCTGCCACGCTACGCTGCGCGGCGTGTGCTGCCAGTGGCCGCCCCGCGGACCACAGGATGACGGGCAGGAGCTGCAAGCCGCCCGCGAGGAAGGGCATAGTGCCGGCGCAGGTTCGCCCTGCTGCTACCACCACCGCCGTCGTCGCCGCTGTAGCTCCAGCGGCGGTAGAGGAGGAGGGATGTGGGATGTTGGAATAATGGTTTCCAACTACCACATCCTCCAGGCGAACGCCAACCACTGCAGGGCAGCCCAGGACCTAGTGGTGCAGGTCATGGCCGAGTGGTTGGTGAACGTAGCGGTGGTCGCTGAGCCCTACTCAATCCCCGGCAGCTGGCTGGGTGACGAGGACGGCTTGGTGGCACTAGCGGCGCGGTCTTCCACAGACTCCCCTCCCCTCTCACTATTAGAGAAGGGACCGGGATACGTGGCTGCCGCGTGGGGAGAATTAGCCCTTGTGGGCGTCTATTTCTCCCCAAACCGCCCTCTTCAGGACTTCGAGAACTATCTCGGAGTCCTGGCCGCCGTGGTCGGCAGGGCGGCGCCGCGTCAGGTCTCCGTACTGGGAGACCTGAATGCCAAGTCGGTGAACTGGGGTAGCCCGGCCACCGACGCTCGCGGGCGGGCAGTGGAGATGTGGGCAGCCTCCTCTGGACTCTCCCTCTTGAATAGAGGAAACGTCCAGACATGCGTGCGGCGGCAGGGTGGCTCAATAGTGGACGTCACTTTCGCCACCCCTGCGTTGGCCGCGCGCGCGTTGAACTGGCGGGTGGACCTGGTGGAGACTATGTCGGACCATCGCTACGTACGGTTCGACATCTCCACCGGTGGCCCCGGAGAGACGCGGCCCCTGTCGGGGCGATCGCCGTTCCCGCGGTGGGCTCTCACCCGCCTGGACAGGGAGGCAGCGGGGGAGGCGGCGTTCATCCAGGACTGGTTTTCGCCGTCTTCCGCTGGCCTGGATGTGGATACCGTGGCGCGGCGCCTGAGGGGGTCTCTGACCGAGGTATGCAACTCTAGCATGCCTCGGTCTCGCCGACCACTACCCAGGCGCGCCGTGTACTGGTGGTCGGTGGAGCTGGCGGGGCTCCGAGCAGCGTGTGTGGAGGCAAGGAGGGCCTACACGCGAAGCCGGCGGCGGCGTCGACGAGACCACGCCGACGAGGACCACCTCTATGAGGTGTATGTGGAGGCAAAAATGGTCCTCGATAGGGCCATCGCCGCCGCCAGAGATTCGGCGAGAGCGGAGATGCTGGAGGGTCTCGACAGCGACCCCTACGGGAGACCTTATAAGGCGGCGCGCAACAAATTGCGCCCCTTTGGTCCCCCAGTGGCCGAGACCCTGGAGCCCTCATTCCTGGATGGGGTGGTTCAGTCCCTGTTCCCGTGCAGGGACAACTTCACCCCACCAGTGATGGGCGCACCGCTAGGGATAGCTCCGCCAGCTGAGGAAGAAGAGGAGGCCCCCCCTGTCACGGAGTCGGAACTCCGCGCGGCGATTGTCCACATCCGCGCCAAGAAGACGGCTCCGGGCCCCGACGGTGTTCCGGCAAGAGTGGTGGCGATCGCTGCCACTCAAATGGAGGAGAGGTTTCGGGACCTCTTCAGCGCATGTCTTGTGTGTGGGAAGTTCCCGAAACCGTGGAAGGAGGGGCAGTTGTGCCTCCTTCGCAAGGAGGGCCGCCCGGCGGACTCCCCCTCGGCATTCCGGCCCATCGTTCTGCTCGATGAGGTCGGCAAAATGTTCGAGGGGATAATCGCTGGCCGCCTAAACAGCCACCTGCGGAGTATCGGGCCGGACTTGTCGGACGCTCAGTTCGGTTTTCGGGCTGAGCGCTCCACGGTGGACGCGCTGGCCCGCCTCAAGGGCCAGGTGAAGGGGGCGATGGAGGCGAGGGACGGATTGTTGGCTGTGTCATTCGATATAGCCAATGCCTTCAACTCCGTTCCCCACTCCACCATCCTAGAGGCACTCCGATTCCACGGAGTGCCCCTATACATGCGTCGTCTGCTGGCCAGCTACCTAGAGGATCGGGCGATCGTCCTCGTTAATAGGGCTGGCCAAGTCCGGCGGTACGCCGTCGAAGCCGGCGTTCCGCAGGGGTCAGTCATAGGACCTGTCCTCTGGAACATCGCCTATGATTGGCTCTTGCGGGGAACTCTCCTTCGGGGCACGAGTGTCATCTGCTATGCGGATGACACTCTCCTCACCGCCCGGGGGGAGAGTTTTAGGGAGGCGGCCAATCTGGCCTCGGCGGGTGGATCCTTGGTCGCGGGGAGGATCCACCGCCTAGGTTTAACGGTGGCGCTGCACAAGACCGAGGCCGTGTTCTTCCACGGGCCTCGGCGGCGCCCCCCACCTGATGCCCACATCTTCGTGGAGGGCGTCAGAATTGAGGTGAAGGCCCAGATGAAATATCTGGGCCTTGTACTCGACAGCAGGTGGCGCTTCGGCCCGCACTTTAGCGGGTTGTCGTCGCGCCTGCTGAAGACCGCAGGCACCCTCTCCTGGCTGCTTCCCAACTTGGGGAGGCCCAGCGCGCGATGCCGGCAACTTTACGCCGGTATCTTGAGGAGTATGGCCCTTTACGGGGCTCCTATCTGGGAGGACTCCCTCCAAAGGAGGGAGAACGCCGCCGCCTTACGGGCGCCCCAAAGGGCCATAGCCCAGCGGGCGGCTCGGGCCTACCGCACAGTGGGCTTCGCGGCAGCATGTGCTCTGGCCGGCACCCCTCCTTGGGAACTCGAGGCGTGGGTGCTCGCCAGAGTATATGAATGGACGGCGGGGCGGAGAGCGGGAGGAGAACGCCCAGCCCCGGAAGAGCGGGAGGCCGTCCGGTGGGAGGCGAGGGATGCCATCGTCCTCCATTGGACGGGGGAGCTCGCCACCGCAGCCTTTGGCCGCCGAACCCTAGACGCGATTGGGCCAGTGTTGCGAGACTGGCTCGAGCGGTCACATGGGTTCCTCTCGTTCCGTCTGGTGCAGGTGCTGTCCGGACACGGTTGCTTCGGATCGTACCTGCACCGGATAGGACGGGAGGAGACGCCGTCGTGCCACGACTGTGGCGCGGTGGAGGACACGGCGCAGCACACCCTCGAGGTGTGCCCGTCGTGGTCCGAGACGCGCCGCAGTCTCATCGCGGTGATCGGACCGGACCTCTCACTTCCCGGCTTGGTTAATGCCATGCTGCAGGATGAGAGGTCCTGGGCGGCAGTCGCCTCCTTCTGCGAACACGTCATGTCCCAGAAGGAGGCGGCTGAGCGCGCGCGGGAGGACGATCCTCACGCGGCGTCGCTCCGAAGGCGGAGGAGGGGTCGAAGAAGACGTCAGTTTGATAGTCATCTCCGACTCCTCCCAGGTGGAGGCCAGCAGGCAGCGGGTGCGGGGGCGCCCTTGCCTGTATTGCACAGGCCTCCACCAGTGTCGGACGGGAATGGCCAGGTGTTCTCGGCCATTCCCGTAGCCCCCCAAGCTGGGGGGAATGCGGGGCCCGCCAGCTAGGCGGGCACGCGCCGGGAGGGTTGTGGATGCAAAGGCTGAGCCGGATTCCCATGGCCTTCCCATCACGGCGATGTGGGAACACCGCTGAGTTTTAGTGGGTATACTGTCATTCCGACAGGAGTCCCACATATCCCGTGTCGTCCCCCCACGAGCGGGAATGCATAAAGCATTTCTCAGAGAAAAAAAAAAAAAAAAAAAAAAAAAGGTTATCAGGGCACCTAGATTGATGCCACGTCTTTCGTCTTTCGTCCTCTTGTTGGAGTCGGGTGTATTTTCCCACGCTGCTTGCTGGATGTGCATTATGAACTTTTCTACTTCAATGTTTAGATGTTCGGGTGTTTTTTATTGTATTTTAAGGTCTATTTCGTTATTCAATCTGGTCTTGAAGCTCTCCCAGTCTGTACACTTATTAACGACATCGATGTCGTATATCGACGTTTCCGAGGACGGTTACGCGACACCACGCAGCGAAACACGACGCCGACAACATTACGTGTATAGTTTTAGATTCTCCTGGTTTTATTTTAAATATGTATTAGTTTATTGTAAGTTATTAGATGTTAATTTGTGTATTTTATCTATGGGCCTTAGTAGCTTGATAATAAAATTATTATTATTATTATTATTATTATTGTTTCTGCGTTTGTTTTCCACGGCCTAGCCGGATAGAACTGGTGGCACGGGCCTAAGCCAAGTGTCCATCAGTGGGGTGAAGTGTGGAAGAAATATTAGATGCTGCTTGGTTTTCCGAAGTAGACTGTATGGTAGATGAGACTATATTTGAGTGGGAGTATTGGTGCAAGTTGTCCGACTCACACTGAAGAAATTTTCTTACTAGCCTGCATGTGTTAAGAATCACTGCCTTCTGCAGCAGGTGATAGATGTTAGGTGGCAGGTTGAGGGAACTAAGGGACTGATGAAGCTGTTTGGGTATTACTCCTGTTGCTGATAGCACTATGGGGACTATTGTGACTTTTTGAAGATGCCAAAGTCTGGTTATTTCATCTTTTAGTTCGGTGTATTTGGATAATTTTTCGGCTATTGTAGTCTGTAAGTTATGTGTATTTGGCACGGCAATGTCTATTAGGAACCCAATTCTGTTTATTTTATTAATTAATGTGATGTCAGGTCTATTAAAGTGAATTGTGCGGTCGGTGAGTATGGCACGGTCGAAGTATAGTTTTGTTGCAGGGTTCTCTAATACCGTTTCAGGCTTGTATTTATAATATGGTACTACAGTGTCTACAAGTTTGTATTGATGAGCTAGTTTCTGGTGTATGACGTTGGCTACTTGATCATGTCGGTGTTTGTAGTCTGTCTGGGCTATTGATTTGCAGGCACTGGTAATATGTTGGATTGTCTCTGGAGAACTATTGCATTTTCTACAAGTATCTGTTGTTAAATTCTTGATAATATATTTTCTGTAGTTTTTAGTCTCTATAACTTGGTCCTGTATTGCAAGCATAAACCCTTCAGTCTCCGGGAATAGTTCGCCACGATCTAACCATGCGTTCGACGCATCTTTGTCGACATTTAATTGGCTTAAATCCTGGCGATGTCTCCCGTGTAGAGACTTTTGGGTCCACTCTTGACATTTGGTTTTGTCATCAATAACATTTTCGTTTTTTTGTTTTGTAGTGTCTTTTAAATTAAGAGGTGTAAAGTGTTGGTCGTTGTGTGCTATTAGTTTGTGGAGAAGGGAAGATTCAGTTTTAGCGAAGAAGTATTGTCTAAGAGCTTATTATTATTATTATTAACGTCTGGGTGGGTCTGGTTTCTTTATACAAGATGTTTTCGCTAATTTCTAGAAAGATTGCGGAGTCATCTGAGTTCATGTCATAGCTTTGTTCCGATTTTATATAACTGGTTGATAGATCCTTGGTTACAAAAAAATCTATTAAGTCCGGAATTTTATTTGGATCTGTTGGCCAATAAGTGGGCTTTCCAGTTGATAAGACATCACGTTTCAGCTCTTTTATGGCATTCAGTAGTTCTTTGCCTTTAGTAGTTGTTAGTCTGGAGCCCCAATATGTATTTTTAGCATTGAAGTCACCTCCTAAGATAAATCTACTTCCAAGACGAGTTAGAAAGCTCATATAGTAGTCTTTTTTATCATATACCGAGGTGGACTGTAGATGGCAGATACTGTTACAGGATATTTTTTGTTTGTAGACAAATCGCCACTGCTTGGATGTCTTTCTCTTCATATTTAAACTCTTCATAGTGCTATAGGTTTTCTTTTACAATAATGGCACTACCGCCTCTTGCTGAATTGTAATTGTCTGGATGAAGTGCATGGTATACTTTGTACCCTTTAAACTCAATGTGAGATTGCTTTGTGAAGTGAGTTTCAGATATCATGCACCCATCAATTTTTTCTATGTCTAATACTACTTGTAACTCGTTCTGATGTTTTTGTAACCCATTTGAGTTCCACACCATAAGTTTTAGTGTAGTATTCATTTTTTGGGCTTAGAAGTAGCAGCTTTGTTACTGTTTTCATTTTTTTTCAATCTCTCGTCAAATGATGACATAAACTTTAAGATTTCATCCAACTTTTTGTCACTGTGTAATAATAAAAAAAAAAAAAACAACTTCTATAAACTACAATTAGGCTATTTATTTTCTTACATTGAAATATTAGTGTGTGTGCGTGTACGGGAGTGCACGGGGGAGTAATTGTGTATGTGTGAGAGTGTGATTGTGGTTGAGTGATTATGTGTGTGCGAATGTATCCGTCAGTGTTTTAAAATACGTCTATTTGATTGTTTTGAGAAGGTCATCAGTCTCTTGGTAATTTAACTTTAGTAATAGGCTTTGTAATTCTTTTTTGCATTTGTTTTTTGTTAAGTTATGTATGAATGCTATTTTATTAATACGGTTGTAGAGACGAGAGCTATTTACATTTAAATTTCTACTAGCGAGAGCAGTTCTAAGCGACTGTAATTCGCACACCATGTCCTTCCTGCGCTTGTTGTTCGGCTTATACGGCATATTGTAGCATGCCTATGCATGACGATCTGAAGCACATAGAGCTGTCGTACTGTGAGTACAGAGCATTGTTGGTACAGGGTTGTAGTTGGGAACCTAATAGGCTTCTTTAAAAGCACTTTTAGGACCGCTCTTTGTGCTCTCTCCACTCGCAGCATACTAGTAGCAAACGTACCACCCCACGCCGGTATGCAGTACATTAGAATTGATTGTGCTAGAGAAAAATACACAAGCTTCAATGTCTCTAGTTCAGCAGAAGATCTTAGTTTTTTGAAAATGTACAAGAGTTTCCTTGTACGGGAAACTATATTTCCTATATGCTTGTCCCAGCTAAAATGAGAGTCGATTTGCACTCCTATATACCTCATGTCAGTTGTGCGTGTGAGAGGTAGGCAGTCACAAGTCGGACTAGAGTGACGACCGGTTGAAACTACTGTTGGAGCTGCTGAAGATTTTAAAAACTTATCTTTGCATTGTATAAATTCAATGTTTTAGTATTGTATAATTGCATAGCACATGTGTGAGTACTATGTACCTACTATAAAGCTACCATTTAATAGGTTTTTCTTTCATTGACTTGAATGTGCCCTGGCGGCTGAGAGTATGTCATGCTCACTCTAATGTCTCGCTGGTGGTGGCGTGTGTGTTGGATCATTAAGTTCCCTTCAAAATGGTCGAGCTGAATGGTGCTGATCCATGCGTCATGTTCTTGAACGGGCGCCGTCAGTGGGGACTGGTCATTTCTTAGCTGCCACGACTTATTTTAATTTAATTTAATATTTGAATTGCTTTTGTCTTTTTATTACGGACGCTTTTAACGTTCTGCATCGTTCTCACATGCATAATTTCAACATGAACGATGTAATCAATATTTTGTAACCATTTTTTGATTTAAAAGAGTGTCCATGGAGTTTCTTGCCCGTTCTTCTCCATAGGTACCTACTACGCTTTGGAATGGGTAACTAGCTTCATCTTTCTGACTGACCGACCCCTTGACAATTCAAAAGTGCCTGTAATTGGTTTATTTGAAATAAATGCTTTGAGTTTGAGTTTTGGGTGTGTGCAATCATGTTTAAGGCACGGAAGAACCAGAAAAAGTAATAAATTTAGTTTTTTGTGCGTTGAGCGTTAAAAGGTTGTCATTCAGCCAGGAAATTAGGGTAGAGAGAGCTTTTTCAGTTTCATGATAGGTTAGCTGCCAGTCTTTGGCATGCATAATCAAGGCCATGTCATCCGCATACCTAATAATTTGCAGTTATCAATTGACAGTTGACATAGGTCGTTAATGTACACCAAAAATAAGGTGAGACCAAGCACACTGCCTTGTGGGACTCCATATGTGAGAAATAGATATATAGATAGATAGTGTGTTACGTAATTAGGGTGCTGGTTCAAAGAAATATTACATCATTTCGGTTATGATAAAAAAACTTGGTTGACTGTGAACCAATTGTGACAGTTAGATTAAGTATTAGACACGAAAGAATCTGCTGGAATCCAATAGGATTGGTAATACGGAAATTTATAAAAATCTACCTTTTTTTTTGGTTGGGAAATCATCAAATAACTTCTCCCGCTCTGGGCTGAGCGGGCATGGCATGGCGGGCATGTCTGACTTTTACTGACTAAAACCCACCCGTGTTCCTTCAGTTTCCTGTGTGCCAGGGCCCCGGTAACCTGTCGGAAAATCCGCGACCCCGGTAGGCATCGGTCTTAGCAGACCCCGTCAATTAGTGCTGACAATCTCATTGGAACACAACGCGCCGTCGACTCGGGCCTGGTCCTTACCGGACGGCGAGCTACCCATTGTTCGCCGTCCGCAAGCCCGCGCCTACGGTGGCCGGGAATCGGTTATCGACTCCTGATGCTCAGGGTGTCTCCTCCTGCGGCGACAAGGGGCGTGAGTGCGCAACGATTGCCTCACCCTCACGCGTTCCGCCTCCTCCTTCACGAGCAATTCTGCTCGCAGAAAGAGGTGACGGCTTCCCATGCCCTCTCGTTTCGTACCATGGCCTAGACCAGGACTGGCTGCGAGAGATAGCCGCCGCCGATCGCACCAAGAGGACACGGCTCTGCTCCGCCCAAGCCGGGCAGACCTCCATCGTATGCTCCACCGTGTCCTCCGGTCGATCCACACAATGGTAACACCCGGGCGTTTCCTCCAGCCTTATCCGAAACAGGAACCTCCCGAAACAGCCATATGTCCGGTGAGAACTTGCGTCAGGCGGAAGGTGAGGACGCCGTGGCGCCTCTCAATACACTCTGCAAAGAGGGGACTTACCGCCGCAATTTTGGTGTGCGCAGCACTGGGTTGCAACAATCGTACTCTCCATGCTGCCATGAGATCCCGCCGGAGCTCTGTCCGCTGTGCCGCGATTTGTCACTTCAGCGGAGTTACGCCCCGGAGTTTCGCCTACTCGCGACTCCTAAATGTGCGCGTGGAAATTTGCCTCCAGATCCCATGGCGGCAATCCGGCAAGGAGGTTCGCCGCCTCGAAGGAGACCGTGTGGTATCCCCGGACCAGCTGGATGGCCATGACCCTTTGGGACGCGTTCAACCGGCGGGCTGGTCGGCGCCTCAATGAACGCGCTCACACCGGTGCCCCGTAAAGGGCCATGGACCGCACAACCCTCATGTAGAGCTTCCGGCAGGAGGCATTTGGACCCCTTAGATTGGGCAGGAGCCGCTTCAAGGCAGCCCCGGCCCGCTCCAGTCTGGGAGCCAAACGGCGGAAATGCTCAAATAAGTTCCACCGGCTGTCGAGGACGAGTCTCAGGTTCTTCATTGTCGACTCGACGCCGATGTGAACCTCTCCTACTTGTATTTGGGAACCCGATGGTGGCGCGTTCCGAGGACCATGAAAACACATGGCCTCGGACTTGTGCAAGGCCACCTCGAGTACCAATTGCCGGATTCTCTCGACGATTGTCGCAACCTCGCGTGTCATCAGTTCGGCCGCCGCCTGGTGTGACCTTCCCTGCACCAGGACCAGCGTGTTGTCTGCGTAGCACACCACGCTGACGCTGCTAGGGAAGTCGGCGCGCATTACCCGATGTCCCACAGATGCGACCCCAGGGCCGATCCTTGTGGGACACCGCACGACTTCTCTCGCCGGTTCCACTCTCCTGGGAGCCCAGGGTAGATGACGGTCCTGTCCGTCAGATAGGCCACGACCACTCGAAAGAGGTAGGTCGGCACCCGGTGATACCGAAGTGCCTCCCTGATGCAACTCCAGGGCAGGGTATTGAAGGCATTGGCGATATCTAGAGACACCGCCAAGATGACTCCACCCCGGACCACAGCATCCTCCGTCGTCAGGGCTCGCACGCACGTGATGGCGTCCACCCTAGAGCGCCCCCTGCGGAAATCAAACTAGCTCTCCACCAAATGCAGCCCCATCCGCACCAGCCGCTCGATGAGGCGGTCTGCAATGACTCTTTGAAAGAGCTTACCCACCTCGTCGAGCAGTCCGATGGGCCGGTAAGCGGACGGAGAGTCCTCTGGGTGCCCCGGCTTCTTAATGAGGACCAGTTTCCCAGTCTTCCAACGAAGTGGGAACCGGCCCCCCTCCAAGCATGCGCTTAGTCGACATATTTTGGTACTCGTAAATAAATCAAAACCAATAAGGTACTTCCCGTAGACCTAGAATCATGAAATTTGGTAAGAAGCAATTAAGGTCTCAGTACAACTGCAGGAAAAAGCCCGTAAATCTTTTTTTTTTCTTTTTTTTATTACTAGCTTACATTTGCAGTTGGAGAATTAACCGTGACGTATGTTACGCATGGGAGAACATGTTTTTCAACTACAATGTTAAGATTGGGATTCATTCATCCCAACTACGGAACCTTTCATTGTGCGTGGTCCGACACGCGCTCGGCCGGTTTTTAATACAAAATAATATCTAGGACAAGCTTCTGCCCGCGACTTCGTCCGCGTGTAATTTCTTGTTCCCTGATCCACCCCGTCGCATCGCATCGCCTGCCCGCGATATCACTTCGTTTTCGCTTAGCGTTATTTCTGACTTTTTTTTTGCTCGGCTCCGTAACAATTGAAAAGAAAGAAAGAAATAAAGAAAAATATTTTATCTGGTACACGCACAGAAAATACAAAGAGTAAAAAATTAAATAAATAAAAAAAGAGCATTTAAAACTAACAAAATTAACAATAAAAACAACAAAAAACAATTGAAAAACCTGTGCGAGGCCAAAAAGGCTCCTATCTCAGCATAAAGCTGCGATATTTAAAAAATATATAAATATAATAATTGGGCTATCAAATGCAAAAAGATTTTTTTAAATCCTACCGGAAGTATCCAGAGAGTACCCCCTTACACACAAACTTACAAACAAACTGATTTTACGTCTTTATAATATTAAGTAATGAACAAAAAACTTTTTACCAAAAAAAAACTAACTGACTTCCAAAAATACACTACAAAGTGAAAACTAACTTTATTTTCGTAAGTCGATGTCTATGGTTTTATATTTTCGTTTTTTACCACTAACTTCCGAAATTAAAGTTATGTTTCACTTTGTAGTGTTTTTTTGGAATTCGGTTGTTATTTTTATAATAAGGTTTTTATTTTTCACTTTTTAGTTGTGGTACCTACCCCAAACAAATTCGTATACCACTACTTGCTATGTAAATAACAGTGACAGGAAGTCATTATAATATCATCAATATACACTAAGTGCACGTATTATACTAACTGAAAAACTACCCAAGCAAAGTTAATACAATTTATATGGGACCACCCCTAAGGCATACCCTACCCATTAGAAAAAGAATTTTCGAAATCGATCCAACTCCCTTTTAAGAAGTCGGTTAAAAAGTAGCCTGTTTCCTTCAGTCCGTCTTTAAGTCTTAGGTTACCTTTCACATAACGATCGGTTCAGTGGTTTAGTCATGAAAAGGTAACACAAAGACAGAGTTACTTCCGCATTTATAGTTTTAATAGGTATGGATATGCTTTAGACCTCAGAATCAGATACGTCATGAGAGCGTGCATGTGCGAGCTTTGCACCTCGGATACATCATGAGGACGGCATCCCTATCCTTTATTTTTATAATAGGGAAGTGCAACGACTTTGTACGAATAAAGAGACGGGGATAACCAAAAAAAAGAGGCAATTGTTTTGGATAGTACATAATACGTGTAAACATTTCTATATTTCTAGTTATTATTATCATGATACCTAGACTTTGATTCCAAAGCAGACTGTTGTTAATGACGTGCTCAGCCACAGCGCCTGATTTCCTTCAATAGCTAATGCCTCCAATGTACGAATCTCGGACGGAGTTCCTCGGCGGACCTCCGTCCGAGATTCGTACGTTGGAGTGTGATTAGATAATCTTGTGTAATGGATGAGGTACTTTTTTGCTTAGTGATTGATGTTAGACTGCTAGTAGGCAAGTAGTAAGTTGTAGGGAGCTAGATTGTATTGAAAGTAAATGAAGCCTAAGCCATAGATACATTCATACAAATAAATAAAATTGAAGTGTCTGTTTGTAATGTCAAAATAACAGCTTTTTACTAAATGCATATGAAAGTATATATGGTACTTAGAACAAAATACCATATTTTTTATTGTTTGTCCGTCTTTCTGTCTATCTGTTTGTTCCGGCTGATCTCCGAAACGGCTGGACCGCACTATCACTGGCAGATAGCTAATGGTATAAGGAGTAACATAGGCTACTTTTTGTTGCGGTAGCACGTTCCCGTGGGATAATTTCCGACATCCACGCGGGCGAAGCCGCGGGCAGCAGCTAGTTTAGAACAAATCTAAATATTTTACGTAATAAAAAGCTTAAATTCATTCATTCGCTAACAGATAACGCACAGCCTACACCGCTGGGTCTAGAAGCATGGAATGCACAAAAGTTCCTTTTTTAGGTATTGAAGGTGCTCACTTAGAAGGTAACGAAAGTGATCACTTAGAAGGTAACGAAGGTGATCACTTAGAATGATTTTTGAAAATTCATCCCCTAAAGAGGTAGAGGATAGAAGTTCGAACATTTTGTAAACAGGCTTGTAAAATTAATAAATGTGTGACTTTCGCGGGGTACCAATGCAATGCTAAAATTCAGATTCTAGGGCTAAGGAGTGCTAATTTGATGCAAAACGTGAAACTTAGGAAAGACCTGTCTATAATTTCATTGATTATAACACAATACAACTACTACGTTTTTTACATAAAAGCAAGCTGTAACAGTTCCTGCAACCAATTTTTGTGGATACAGTGTTTAATGTTGTAATAACCGATCGTTAAATAAGTCATGTCGACGTGTCGTTGGTAACTAACGTCGGAAAAATATATTTTTTCAAAGACTAATTTTTCTATTTATTTTTGTCCATGGTTTTGCGTATATTCAAAGTATGCATGGAGCTAATATATAATCTAATAATGTTTGGTGCTCTTGTAGAAATATTACTGGTAATTTAATGCCATAGTTTCTTGCTAGCACATCCTAGAAATGTAAATATTACGCTTGTGCTAAATGTGCGTTCACTTCACTAGTGCAACAGCTGGATATCGAACTCACGACCTCACGCTCGCCACAATCCATGAGTCGAGCTATTGCAGATTTTAAATTAAATAAATTATGAAATGCGTTGCTGAATCATTTTACCAATGACCTAAGGAAACTCTGAGGAAAAAGCAATCAAAGTGTAAAGTTGTTTTAAATAAATAATTTAGTCATTGTGAAAAAAAATCGGTTTTGTGTTTTAATATTCACATTTTTGTATGGTGTTTATATTTTTTATGCAGATTTATTTTATTCATAGCTGTACATTCCTATGTGATCTTTATTTATTAACTTTGTGTAAATAAATAAATGATATGGAAGAAAAACTAGCTAAATATCTTCTTACAAGTGGATAACCGTGCTACGCAAGATACGTAGGTACGAACTACCTTGATTTCCCAGTTTTTCCATACTGCACAATAGCGAATCTAATGATTTTAGCTGGAAAGTGAATTACTTTTTCCTGCTTTAGGTATTCTAGTCACCCTTTTATACACAGCATAGATGGTCCAGCGACTATATACTTCCAAATTGAGGCACAACATGACAAGTCCTTGATTATCACTGTTTATTACAATGTTCATCTTGATAATGAAAGGGGATGTGCACGCACAGGGATCAGCAGTCGTGCTTGTACACTATCAGTGACGTAACATCTCAGCTGATGCCGCATCACACGCTGCCCGTGATAAGGCAGAGTCATGTTTACTAAACCGAAATGAAGTTTGTTGTTACAAAGTCAAAGTCAAATCATTTATTTCAAATATGCACATAAAAGGCACTTTTGAACGTCAAAAATTACAAAAAAAATAGAATTGATTCTAGTTGCCCCTTCCAAAAGGTAGTTTCGTATGGAGAAGAATGGGCAAGAAACTTCACCGTTACTTTTTTAAAAATGTTTTACAATATGATGTAAACATTAATTATATAATTATATGTGAAGACGATGCACCTAGATTAAAATTACTATACCACAATAGGTAAAAAGAAGTAAATATAACGCAATGACAGGTAGATTAATTATGGGATATACATGGTGCTCACATATTTACAAATATTGAAAAGTAAATGATTTTTCCATAATTTCACAAGTAATAATTTAGTGTGTGAGTTAAAGTAGTTACATAATGTAAAAATTAATGTCATAAAAATTATAAATTATACAATTAAATTAGCAACCAGTCTGATTTTGTCTAGACTCTAGATTGTCCTATGGAGCAGGACCAGCATGTTTCCAAGCATTCTTATCTATACTCGAAAGGTTTAGGTAGTTAAATAAAGGTAAAAAAATCGTAAAAAGGGTTTTTTATAGTTGACACTTTCTTGTTTAAAATACGTTACAACAATAGTTAGTTGTTAGTGTAGTTTCCTCTTTTATTAATGTATGTTAAACTTTATCATTTATTCGTAAACTATACTCTTCGTACATGTAATTGCATGAACACAATTTTTTTGTTAGATTTATAAAATAGTATAATATTTTGTAAAGAACCCAAACAGACAGGTTCCCTAAACCTTTTAGAAAATACAACGAATTAGATAACGTTGCTAAATTGAAGAGTACACCTGTGACGTAGTATGGCAACTGAAGTAGCAGGTATTACGGTTAACCAGATTGCTTATAAGTTGTGGATGAATTAGAAAAAATGTTATATGGTGTCACTGTATTGCGGCTGCCACTATACCACTTTGAGCGTAATTCAATTGAGTTAATATTAGGTCTTTACCTATGAAATTGCCGTTCTGCAGTACTGGCCATTTCAAATCAAAATAATTTTTGTTTGGCTAAGAATTCTAATTTCAAATTAATTTTATTTTAAAAACATGGATTTTTTTTTCTAAAAGTAGTCATTTCTTTATTGATTAGTGTTACATTTTCATCGCATTTCAATCTTTTTCGTCATCATGGATACGTTAAAAATTCGAGTAATTATGGAATATGAGTACCGTCGTGGCAGCAACGCGGCACAAGCGGCACGCAACATCAACGACGTTTACGGAGCTAACACTACAAACCAACGCACCACCTGTTATTGGTTTGCTCGCTTCCGTTCTGGAAATTTCGACCTGAAAAATGAACCTCGCGGTCGTCCGAAGACTTTGGCCGACAATGACGAATTAAAGGCGATTGTGGAAGCTGATGATACACAATCTACGGCTGAATTAGCAGCAGCTTTCGACGTTAGCGTCAAAACAATATTGGTCCATTTGCGTCAAATTGGCAAGGTAAAAAAGCTTGACAAATGGGTGCCCCACGAACTCAATGATCGCCAGCGCGAAGTACGCGTCGAGACGTGCCTTGCACTGCTCAACAGACACACAAATGAAGGAATTTTGAACCGCATTGTTACCTGCGATGAAAAATGGATTCTGTTTGATAACCGTAAGCGCTCAGCAAGTTGGTTGGATCCTGGTTCAGCACCTAAACAATGCCCTAAACGAAAACTTACCCCTAGAAAAGTGATGGTCACTGTTTGGTGGTCTAGCGCCGGTGTGATTCATCACAGCTTCTTACCAAACGGGGTGAGCATTACTGCAGATGTGTACTGTGAAGAACTGAACACAATGATGGAGAAGCTGGCGCATCTCCAACCAGCATTGGTCAATCGCTCGTCTCCGCTGCTCCTGCACGACAACGCGCGACCTCATACTGCACAGCAGACGGTCTCCAAGTTGCAAGAACTGGGGTTGGAAGCTCTCCGTCATCCGCCCTACTCACCAGACCTTGCGCCTACAGACTACTACTTTTTCCAGAATTTGGATAATTTCTTGGCGGGAAAAAAATTTAATACCCGAGAGGCAGTACAAAATGCCTTTGAAGAATTTGTTGCCTCCCGTCCAGCTGATTTCTTTAAGAAGGGCATCAATAAACTGCCACTGCGATGGCAAAGATGCATTGATTGCATGGGTGATTACTTCGATTAATACAAATAAAAAATTCATGAAAAAAATTCGTTTAAATTTTTTCATACAAAACGGCAATTTCATAGGTAAAGACCTATTATGTGCTCAAGTTGTAGCCGAGAAAAATAAAACTTTTTAAAATGTCTGACCTAAACATTCTTTTGCCAGAGGCTTTAGCTAATGTGACTGCTGAGAATTGGAAAAGCTGCGAGGGTCATGTAATAAAAGAAGAACAGAATGTTTAAATTAGACAAAATAACTGATGATAGCACTGAACGCTTTATTATTAATGTGACAGATAGTTCTTCAAATTCAGATTCAGAATAGAGCCTATTATTATGGGACTCAAAATAATATGATTTTAACATTTGAAATAAAGGTTTAATAACATCTATGAGTCACGTGGTTTTTTTTGTTTACCTTTATTTAACTACCTAAACCTTTCGAGTATAGGATATAATGCTCTAATTTGTAATATGTTTATTTACAAAGTGTACTTTTAATGAGATTTAAATTTTCTTTCATTTAATTGCATTATATCACAAGGTATTTTGTTGTAACATTTAACACAGTACCCCGGTTACAAGAGTGTGTTATAGTTATAGGGCTCGCTGGGCCTTTTATTGGGGTCTATACCTAGCTGTTACCGACTCACAAGAATAGCTTAGAGGATATTTCAAAGCATATAAAGAAGTAAATTAGACTAATAATATCCACCAAAAAATCAACTTAAAGAAATAGTACCTACACTTGGCATTTTTGTAGATCAAATCTCACGAATAGCAGCTTCACTAATGACCAAAATAATGGTCGTCCGGCGGTCGTGATCAAACAGTACAGCAACCTTGATTATAGAAACACAAACACACTCCACACTCCACAGACAGTCGGCAATGTTTACGGTGTGTACCAGTCATATCTCACCTGAAGCAATCATAGACACACGTCTATTGTTTTTTCACAGAAACTATAAACAGCTATAAAGGTTTATGATCGCCCTCGTTATCTCAACCATGCCTCCTAAGCATGAGCCATGGTGGGCACGCAAAGCCCGTTGTTTTAGCAGGGATGGCGAACCTTTTTCATACACGCGTTAATTAAACGGAATAAATTGGTCAAGAGGTCAAGACGTGCCACCGATATCGACAAAATTGTAGTAAAGGATTTGTTGTGAGATACTTTTAATACAATTTGCGTAGACATTTATTTGAATTTCATACGTAATTCAATGGGAGTTTTTCCACTGCCTGCCTGTAACCTGCCTGCAACCTGCATGCAAGGTTAAGAAAGAGGCAAAATGTGTGAATGGAATGACGTCCCATAAACATAATTTTGATCAAATTTTTCTTCCCCTGGCTGCAAAGTGGTCGCCTGTACCTGTAGGTGCCTTACCGGTCCTGCCAGTGGAAAAACGGTCAATGCCGCCCTAAAATTTTCTGCCTTTTTGGCTTCCCGTCCGGCCATGTATTTTGTTCAGACTTTTGGACGTAAGGGGATTTTTTTTAAACAATAAAATCCAATGAGTGTTGTCAAATGAAAGCCTTTCATTTTTTTTTGCCGAAAATGTCCGGTTTCTTGTCAGGACATTTCAAATTTCGAAATGATAACTCCAGGTGTAGGGCTCCTGAGGGCTACGCAACAGGGCTCGGGGCAGTCGGGCGTCGGCAGTGTAGCGAGTCTGTTTACCCGCTACCGTCTACCTGCATCCCTGCGAGCGAGCCTGCGACCACCTGTGCGAGTCGTGGGGTTGCTAGCTTAGAAAATAGTCGCGCGACTTGGGGAGTATTTTAGCGGGTGATTCTTTTCGTGCTCATTGTGGTGATATGGTTTGATTGTGGGAGAGATTTTCATTTTAGTTTCCATTTCATTTACTGTATAGGAAAGATTTATATAAAGTGATTTTCGAAAAATTTAAACGTAATAACGTACTTGGCATAATGCGTAGAAAGTAAAATATTTTATAACGCCAACATTTTTTTTTTATTTGGTCTCTATGTACAGTCGCTAGCAGGTCAGGCTACACGAAACTATCAAATTTCTACAAACGATTTTAAACCTTAAATGTTGAAGATTAAGTTCAAAATAGAATGAGAAAGTCTGACAGTTTGTAGTAACTTGATGTGCTGGCGACTGTACAACAGTTTCATAACTTAAGCAAGTGTGTAGCCGTGTAATGCAACTGTTTAATTCTTTACCAATAACCTCTATGCAACTTTTAAGCAACCCCGACCTAACAATGCAAAGTCAAAAATGCAATATTTACGCAAACTCGCGTGAAAAATACATCTTTTGTGCAATTTAGAGTCGTGGAGCTTGCCACCCTGTGTAGAGCGAGTGGTAGCCGACCGGCGGCTTCAGTCGCCAGTCCGCAACCGAGCCGAGCCCACGTCTGTCGTCGCGAGGTGCGCAACGACACGTCACCAAAACTTTCCAACCCGAACTAAACTTTCTTCACGTCCCACTAAACTAATATAAAATAATAACGCGAGTGCCCAATTTTTATTGATATTATTGTGAGTGTTTGTAAAGTGTTGATGTGGTTTGAGGTGAAGTGAAGATGCGGAGCGCCTGGGAGGCGTTCTGCCTCCTGTTGCTGGCTGTTGCAGCCGCAGCACAGATCGACACGAGGCACTTATCAGGTTAGAATTTACAAAATGACCTAAATAAAAAATAGAAACGTACTTTTCTTGCAAAAATAAAACAAACTGTATAGCAGATTGACTTAGTTTGAAATTAGAACGCAACTTTTATAAACTTTATGGCCTACTTGTTTTATAATTTTTTAAACTACCGCAACATATATTTTGCACACGAGTCTTTGGACGGAAAACTGTACATTATTACAAGATTCGTAGGTAACGGTGAATGTCGGAGATATTTTGTCGTGATAGGCAACCTACTTCGCAACTTTTATCGAAACCGTTGTCTTCGGAAACATAAAGCAGCTTTTTTAAAATTATTTTATAGAAACAAGAACCGCTTTTAATTCATTTAATAGAATAAATAATGGAATTTATATACAAGTAGACGAAGCAACGTAGACAATTTATTCGTTTTAAACATACCTAAGCAGTCGGGTAGTCAGAGATATCTTTTGAAAAATAAAAAAAACTAATTTAAATAACGAGTTAAGCGGATATTCCAGTTCAAGTAAACATAAATAGGTAGGTACTTAATTGATTCCACTTATCAAAGTTCAATTTGTTCTACAGTTTTACACAAAAACAACAGTACCTCGGTATTTATTCTTGAGACAGACAACGTAGGTAGGTAGGTACCTACTTACCTACTATTCCACTTCAATCAATTCGGTTTTGATGGCTACTTACCAAATAAAGTAGGTAGGTACCTACCTAGGTTCTCTTAAAAAAATAAAGACTTAATTCCGTCGCATTTTTTAAAGAAGGTTCTATACTTACACAAATCTGCTTATCCCATGTAACATGCTTGAAGTTTCTATAATTAGCGATGTTGGCCGTACTAAACAACGGTGTGTTTGCATCACAAAAGCCATAGACAATGGTCTATGGTACGTGATCGTGGAATGAATGGCGCTGACTTGTGTTCGTTGAACTGCTGCGTTTTTTGTCCGCCATCTTTTGTGAATATTAAATAACTGTTCAAAGCCCCAAAATGTATGGTGTTCTCGGTATTTTAAGATATCTTTTGGTGGATAAAGCTGTGATAAATTTGTTTTTTACAAACAAAACAATGAATGTACTTACTTAAAAGTATTTCGAGTCAAAGTTTGATCGGTACTTCGTCAAACCACTCCACTCCTTATCACTCTTTGTCCTCCTTATCAAACTTGAAGATATCTTCTTCTAAACTAAGTTAGGGTAGTACGGTAAAGTTATGTTATCATCACAAATTGTGAACATAACTTATGAATTTTGACTACAGAGAAACTTAAAGATATTCTTTTAAATTTTAATTACAATAATGCTGTTTTTTTTTAACAAATTGATTATGTTATTATTACAATATTATAGAAAATCCTTTACAAAACGAAATGAAATAATTTGTATACAAATTAAAAGCGCGCTCGTTGAAATCTTTTCCACTGCACTGCGTTTATTTACGTTCAAGCATTATTTTATTTATTTGTCCGAAGAAAGAGTAAACAGATTTGTTCAATTATATTCATTCGTGGGCAATCTAATTTTAAATAGTTTAATTACATAAGTATCTTGTAATGTGTATATCTTTTGTTGGAGATCCTAAATAAATAGATAAATAAATAAGGAAGTTAAGAGTTTACTGTCCTAGAAGGCTATAGAATTAGCAAGAACTTTACCTCATAGAACGTTGTAGGTAATGTAATGAATCATGGACAAAAAGTTATTGTTTGAAGTTTTTGAGATACCTACATAATGTCATCAAGTGAAACTATTCTGACAATAAATGGCTGTATGATAACGTCTTTTTTGAGTCACGTAGAATTGATTTCGATCGTCATATAAACTTTGTACTTACGAAAAACCATTTGTATCGAAAAGTACTAAAAGTACGACAAAATGTCAGAATACCAGATACCAGCAGAACACGATTCTACCTTCTAACCTCAAAATTACTGACCTTTTGTAGATACATAATAGCCAAAAGCAATTTTTCCAAGACTCAAATGTCAAATGCACAATCAAAGTGCAATCTGAACGGATCTACCGTTCATTGCAAAGTGGTGTAAAGTTTTAGTGTCATTTTGACATAAGCAGCAGTGTCAGACCTGTGTTCTTTTGAGGTCGTCGCTGGGATACGGGTTAATGACTTCAATCATAACGTTACGGCCAAATTGGCCATTTGTCTAAGAGGCCTACTCTTGAAGCAGGTTTAGTCCTATAGGTAGGTTTTTGGGCTATCATTGTGAAACCGGTTCAGGTAGATGTGAAAATCCTGGCGTTTGGGAGCATAATGTATGTATTCTGTATAATCGTGTTATGTCGTTGTACCTATTTTATTTTGTGCTGATAAAAAAGCAATCGCATTTTTGTGTTTAATCCTAAACTTGGACATATTTTAGGTTAAAAATAGTCGACCAAATACTTATTACTTGCAAATAATTCTATTGTTTCTTGCAATTTTTGTCTTTAGCTAGGTTAAGTTGTGTTTTTTATGCCTGGCATGACATCGAGATTTGAGTTTTTTTCTCATCTGTATTGTTACCTACTTACCTAGATGTAGGATGTATATTACTGTCTGCACTTAGTAAAGCCTGTTATTCATTTAAATTCATGCCTGCAGTGCCATTAAAATAGCCAGAAGGATCCGTACACCGACACATATATGTTTGGCAAACAAGACGTGCCTAGCAAATCTGATTCAGACGCGCCTCCAAGCGAATAAACCCACAAATTAAATCTGATTGCCCACAGCCACTAGTGAGATAGTCCGTACAATGTACTCGCTATTGTCATGTACTAGAGACACAGAAGTTCTAAGTGAAACCAAGCCCGGAATTAATGCTTGACACACCGCAGACACCATCCTGAACAGGTAAGCAACATTTTGAGAACGTGTGCGATGTAGTTAGTGCTTCTGTTCGACTATTCACGAATCTAAAAAGGTGCCTTTTAGTTGGACGCTACACTGTACTTTCTACTTGGTCTTTTTAATGCTGAGGCTTACTCTCAAAATCTCCAATAACCTCTCTTAAAGAGGACGTAGAAGAAGTCGTGGTTGACAATCCAGTTTTTGCACGCAAAGTCTCATTCCCGTCATCGCTGCACTGGTGACATTTGAGTTAGTCATACTTATTAGTTCCAATAGCCCAAGTTTCGGTTGGAGTGTAGCTTTAGGGGTGCTATGGAGCGAAGACTTAGAAAAAAAAAAAGTATTTATTTCGGATATTTACAAATTTTATTGTAGTCTATAGAAAACATTTAACTTTTGAGAAGCATGGTCCTACGACGCACCGTTACCGAGAAATAGGCCCTCGATTTTTCTTTTTAACTTACTGACGAGTAAAGCCAAATTTTTTAACAAAAATAATGTTGTTTTTGCAAATATGTAGTTAGTTTCTCGGTTTTATCGTGAAGAACACCTAAATATAAGGCTAAAAGCGTCTTCGGGTTTTTGTTTACGACCAGCCGTTCGTCGTAAAAATGATGTCGAAGGGATCCTTTTAGAACTTAGGCTGCAAGAGCGAGCCAAGAGTTTGGGACTTGAGGTACCTCGACTCGTATAAGTTAGGTTCGAAGAGGATGGCGGGGTCTAGTGAGAGAGCGAAGCGGGCGAACAAAAACCCCGCCATCCATTTTATTTGTTTACTTTGCTGCTCATAGTGCGCTAAGCGTATACTACAACTTCTACTACTCCGCTCCTAAGACGACCCACTGACCCAAGTTTCTGAGTGAGTCTTCTGTATTTCCTCGTACTGTGGCGGGATGACGTCGCCACACAAACGTGAGTCTCGTACCACTCGTGTAGTCCACAGCCGACGACATTGACCACCGGAAGACGCTTCGTCGCGACGACGTGTTGTCCGCTCAATAAGTCTCTTCCGGTAGTACGACCCAATGGGGCAGCATCACAAACGAGATCATGCCTTACCGCTAAACAAATAAAGCTCGGTTCTGTCTGGATGGAATATGTTTAGTCTCCAAAACGCTGATGCGTCTGAAATTTCATACGAGACGCAATAGGAATTGGCACAAACGAATCTGTTGCTTAATGCACTAGTTATAGAGTACAGATTTGCATTTAGCAATTGAGAGTTGCATTGCTGTGTGGCTGACCGCAATCCGGCGAATTTGGGTTACGTGGTTAGTACTTTTTATTTACAATTGTTTTTTTTTTATTTTTTTGCTTTTTTCGTTAATTGATTTCACGGTTGCCGCCTGATACCTCTCACTTGGTAAAAGTAGGCTTTGTAATAAAAAGTTCATGGTTCAAAGAGTTTTCGTAGGAGGTTTATTTTGGGAACAAACTTTTTGGTAACAGCTTTTAATAACTATCTGAAAAGTAATCTTTTTCTGTTGTTTTATCAAATTGTGCAGAAGTAGGGACAAATCGGATACACTAATAAGTATCAGAAAACAACTCAAAGGAAACAAAACTACTGGTTAACTGATTCCATATTGAGGTCTATTTCATAATACCAGAAATAAAAATAACTCCAAAAAAGGATGATAAAAAAAACAATTGAAACATATTTGAGACCGAACAAACAGAATCGTTTGTAGCAGAGATAGCAAAATTAAAAAAATAACTTCAAAAACTTTTACCTCAATGAGCGTTTTTATGAAAAAGCGGTCGAAATTACAATAGACACGAACGGAGGCACTTTCTCCCACGGCGCATGCGCTCACAAGCGAACGTAATCGCTTGTTTAGGAGTCCAACAACACCTAGAGGTTCACAGTTTCACTGAAAATTTTGGTGTTTTCAGACTTCCCAATTGAGCTAAGAAAGTAGAAACTTAGGTGTTGCGATGCTATTTTATCTGCTTTGTTAGATTTTTAAGTTTATTTAAAGTATTTTTGATTGTATTGTACATGACAATAGCACGTGTTTTTACCTGATGTTGAGATTGGGTCTTCCCCGCAGACGATTTCAAAAGAACTGGCGTCTTATTGTTAAAATCAACATGGTTTAGCAAACAGATAGCTAGTATAGCTAACTAATTTTATTTCCAAACTTAGCTCTTTAGTCTGCTACTGCACATGCTCTCTTATGAGGAAAATACATTGACAGTTTTTTATTTTATTTATTGGCTTGGGAGTTCTGAGACCTACTACATAAATGTAGATGATATTTCTGCTAATGCTATCAACCTTGCAGGCACTGTGATAAGTATCTCCAGTGTTCTTTCAATCAAGAATAAACAAAATTCCGGAAATCGGGACTCGATTGTTGCGATAATTCCGTACTCGTCTTTTGCCGAAGACAACTAAAGATCACACATCCACCTTTGCAATTTAATAATGTAACCATTTAACCTCGTGAAGGTAGTATAGCAATAGTGAGAAATGGTAAAATGTAGGCTAAGTGGTAGGATGTGGGCTAAATGGCCTATATTATAGAGAAAGGCCAATATTACTTAATGAGTAAGTAATATTAATGGATATTGTTGAGCTGCCTGTTAACTTGTCTTTGTTATTTGTTGATGCATTTTTACTTTTCAAGTCATTATGTCGATTCTTTTGAAATGGAAATGATTTAACTTAGACCAAAACTGTTCAATCGATTTCTTGAGAACTTTAGAAGCCAGAAGTTTCATTAAATAGCACATAACTTAGTATCAAATCCACCAACCATTTCTGTTCTAACTTGTCAGCTTCGTTCAATGTAAAGACTTACATTGAATGAAGCTGACAAGTTGTCACTACCAGCCCAATTAATTTCCACAAACTGTATATAGATACAGACCGGTCCAAGATACTGAAGATTTTACATCAAATTACTACGAGTTAGTTCAAAACATTCTAAAGTGGTATCTAAACATGTTATGTCTCGCTCTTACTTCAAGCGAGTGAAAGGGAGGGAGAGTAGAACCAGTTTGGCAAGCATTCGCCTTGAACTTGTATAACCGCTAGTCCAAGTGGTACAGTCAACCGCACGTCCATGGTAACAATTTAACATGGACGGTGCCTTTATGTCGTAGATGTAAGGGCGGTTTTTGTGGTTCAAGTGTACTGACTTGGTTGACCGTACCCGGCTGTGGCATAGTTCAGTATGTGGGTTTACTTGCCAATTTGAGTTGTAGGTACGAGTACCCAGCGAGTTGTGAATTCGTTTGTTACTTGGTTGATCTGGGATAGTTTCCAAAAAACTTTCAAAACGATCGAAGGCAGGAAGGAATACCACAAGGTGATATAACACGCCAATGAATGTGATTTGGCTTGGAAATCGATTAAAAATAATATATGAGGATCCTATATGTATTTTTGTCATAACTACGTCAATACTTCAATAGGTTTAGTTTTATTTTTAAGATTGAGTAGGTAGTCAAGATCAAACTCGCAAAAACTGAAGATCAACGTAATTTACTTTTTAATCAATTTTAATTTGGGGCTCAAAGTCAGCTATTTCTTTGACTAAATTGTTTTGCTATGATCTTGGACTATGATACATACATAAGTGAATATTTCGGAGACAAAAGCATTCTTTTACCAAAAGTTTTCCTCCATTAAAAACTTACTTTCACTTCGTCGTCACAATAAAAATCTCGTCGGTATTTTTTCAACCATTAACGGTTCTTCACTGAATTCAATTGGTTTGTTTCATGAAAGTTTTGCATAACCGGAAACGTGTTGGCGGCAATTAATTGAAAAGTTGTGATTACATGCGCACGCGATTACGTCGCTGCGCCGACCAATCGCGTGACTCTAAGATATAGGTAATTTATGATAGACTTATACTGATGAGCTGTCAATTATGATGGATGGATGTCGGGCTTTTTTGGAAGTCTGGAGAAGTTTCGAGAATGCTTTTCGCAGTTTTTAGTGAATTTAGGCTTGTGTCAATAATAGTTTCTGGTCTTGTCTTAATTTTATGATAAATATTTTATTTCTGTAAATGGGTTTGTACAAACACTTTTACACTTTAATCATATTTTAAAAACTAGATGAGGTCGGCGTTTCCTATCTGACTACTCTGAGAAGAAAGGCCGAAACAAACTCGGAGGTCACAGTCTCTTAAAGTTTAGACATAATCTTGGTCAGATCATGTGAAGACCATGTAGACTTGTGTCTGAAATCGTCTTTTGAGGAAAAACCACACAGAATGAGTGGACCTGTCCAGTCAGTGCACGCATTTGTCAGTAATCGTGCAGCTCAACTCAAAACTTAAGGAGCTTAATGATTCGACGAACAAAGAAAGGACATTTGGGTAGGCCGCATAAACTACTCAAACTGCCAGACCATGATTAAAACTAATTGAGAAGAAAAAAAAACCAATGACCCACATACTCTTTACATTCACAATAATTAAAATAATATACTATTTTATAAAGTAAATATTCATGTCAATGTATTTATAAAATTAAATTGTCTTTAACTATAAACAGACAAACAGCATAAAAGTGTTGTTGGCCATGGACATGGCCTGACCACTAACATTACCACCCCATGTATGGACATACATGGGGTGGTAATGTAAGTGGTCAGGAAGATGCATTTGGACTCGGTCTCTCAGTCTTGGTCTTGCTTTATCTTTGACTTGATCGTTAAAAGTATTTCGTTTAAATAAAAAATGCAATAAAATTATCATTAGGAAACATTTTTCACATACCGCAACGTAATGTTATTGCACACGCGTGCACGAATAACCTTCAGCCACCATAAAAATACAATAAAACCTTTTTATCAGTGCATTGTCAATGTCAAAAAACAGCCTCGCGATGAACGGCGACCGCTTACCAATGCGCGGGCGCAAAAGAATGTCAACGCACCTCCCCACTGCGATTCCCCCTCTTATAATTGAAACATCATAATGTTTCACGTCTGTTGACGGGGGGGTATCAAGCTGGTAGTTCGTCATGCGAATGTGGACGGCAATGGATGAGAGGTGAAATGAAAGTGTTGTCAGAGTAGGTCATTGACTCGCATGCTTCGCTGGATGTGGTGGAAAATTGTCTGCAGTTAGTAACCATGGCGGTGATAGGCTTTCAAGGGCATGGGGTTAAGTTTGTTTGCATCCTTTGTGGCTGCTAAACGTTCTTAATGGTAATATGTTGTACGGAATACGGAACTGTTGCAAATCAGTTTATGACCTGGTTTATCGTAACTGGCCACGACTTTGGGTACCTACTAGAGGTGTGCGCCGATCGGCGTGGCGTACGCCGCCGGAAATGTTTGCCACGCTGCGAGTTTTTTGTCGGCGTCATTGGTGCCAATGCTTACATTTGTAATATTCTAGTTTTTAGCTACAATGTAAAATATAGATATATTAATAAACTAAACACTATAAATTTCTAAACGGCTACTTATAGGCTTAATTGATAAGCAAAAATAATAATACAAACACTTTAAATGAGCATTATTATCAGGTAGGACGCGCTGGTTGAAGACCTTGTCTTCAAACATTGTCGTATGCGCGAAGAGAAGACCTGAGGAAGTTTTCCACGCTGCCCAAGCCAACTGGATCCTTCTGCCAGCTTCTTTCTCGAAGTTATGATCATGACTCCCAGATAAATATACTTACTCCTTCACAACTTCGAGTAACGAACCATCGATGTGGATTGGACTCGGCAAGACTTGTAAGTTGTAAGTGACTTAAGTCTTGTCTAAATTCATGCCGAAGCCAATAAGCCCAGAGGCTTTATTTCATTTATAGGCAGTGCAGCATCTGGTCTAACTGTCCGAGTGACTCTGCTATTTTAACGATGTCATCGGCAAAGCGGATATGTGTGATGTGCTCGCTCGCCGTGCACGTTGTTTGTCCAGTCCAGTCGTGTCTTGATGACAATAGATTGATAAACAATTTCGAGGTAATCACTTCCCCCTGTCGTACCCCTGTGAGCAGTAGGATGAAGCTGCTTTTCTAATCGTGGAACTGGACAGTCATCGTGACAGCGACATACAAACATCTCAACACTTCGATGTCATCATCACCATTTTAGCCAAAAGACGTCCACTGCTGGACATATGCCTCTCCAAGCATCGCCATTTCGACCGGTTCTGACCTTCTCTCATCCAGCGAATTCCTGCGGCCTTCTTAGATTAATGCTATTCCACACGTGTGCACGAATAACCTTCAGCCACCATAAAAATACAATAAAATGCATCGGTCCAGCTTGTGAGAGGCCTTCCAATGCTATGTTTCCGGTACGCGGTCGACACTCCAGAATCTTTCGGTCCCATCGGCCATCTGTTCTGCGAGCAATGTGCCCTACCCACTACCACTCATGTTAGGCAATTCTTCGGGCTATGTCGGTTCTCGTATTGTTCCTATTGTTTGTTCTTCATTTCTGATTCGATCACGTGCAGAAACTCCAAGCATAGCCCTCACCCTCTGGGGGACTTTCAGGCTTCTAATGAGGCACATTGTGAGTGGCCACGTTTCAATGCCATAGGTCATCACTGGAAACACGCACTGGTCAGTTGCAGAGGCCATAACTGCCCCTATTTCTATGGAGTCCTTATCGTAGTCTACAAATGCCATACACAACGGCTGATTGTACTCTAGGTGTGTGCAATTTGACGAAAAGTATGGATGTGGTCTATAGTACTGAAGCGTTTTCGAAACCCGGCTTATTCTGGTTACCTGTCACAAATACCCTGGTGAGACAGTTCGTGACGACTCTCGACAATAGTTGCAGGTACACGTGGCTCGGAAGTGAGATGGGTCTATATAGCTCTTCAGCAAGATTTTATCATCTTTTTTAAAGAACAGAACCTTTATATCTCGTCCCTCTTCTCGGGCGCTGTACCTTCTTGGATGAAGGAATTGTAGAGACTCGCAAGCTATCTCAGGGTTGGAGCCCCATTCGCTTTAAAGAGCTCTGTGATAATTCCATTAGCATCAGGTGGTGGTATTTTTACCATCCACGCCAATTACGCCGATGACACCGCCGCCGCCGACGAATTTGACGTCAGACGCCGCCGCTGGTAAGAAAGGCATCGGCGCACACCTCTAGTACCTACTTAGATAGTCGTGGCTTGCCTGTACTTGAGTTTTTATTGAGGGCACTCAGAGGTGTCTTTGATATTATTCCACTTGGTACTTATTTAAGTAACTCATTTCTGTTTATGAAATCATTGTAAACTTATGGGTAACTACTTAGGATAAAAACATCAAACCATTATATACCCTAGACACCAGCTCTTATAAATGATGCCCACATATTCCTGTGAAACTCATAAGAATCCGCTCTCAACCTGAACGAAGCGACTAACTAAATTATCATACCTATTGGTAAGCTGACAGTTCACCTTAAAACCCTCTACATTACTGCTGATGCCTGTCAAAGAGTATGTTTTAGTGGCCACTGGTTTCCACGTAGGAGAGAGTACGATCTTGCAAGTATAAGGTATGCTAGACTTGACCCTTACTTAATTTACTTAGAAATCTCATTGAAAGTATATGTTATGGAATGGTATATTACATAGTATGGATATGAAAAATTCTTAATTTTAAGGAAAAATCACTTCATGAATTCGCTCTTTGTTAACCTTTGGCAGCAAGCCTCTAACTTTCAAAGATGCAGTCCCAAATTCAAATTCCTAACATCAAAATAAGTTCCAATCGTATTGGATTATCGTAAATCTCGATAACGATACCAACATATAACCATATATAACATAACTGAGGCGCTCACAGCCCCATAGTTAATAGTTCGACACTTAGTGAGGCAGACTAATTTAACTTTGAAAGGGGTGATTGATGGAAAGAACTTTGCTCATTGAAAAAACTGGCTCAGTGGGCCGCTATTGTTGGCTCAAACTTGCGTAGGAGTTGAATATTACCGAGAAACCTTACAATGATTTAGTTAGATTGATTCAGAAAACTTCCGCGCCACCGCCGCGCCGATTTGAGAGAGAAAAAATATGGCGTTCTTTTCCAAGGGCGTCGTTTAAGGAATGGTATTGTTAGTAAGATCCAACATTGCTAACATTAATCTGTTTGTCCGTTACGGTGCTTTTGGTAGACAATGTTCTCTCCTGCACCAAGATGTTTTAACACCTGGATTCGTCTGGCATAAGACCGAGGCAGATGCCATGCAAATCAGAAGCCCTGTTCCCAGCAGTGGGATCATGGAGGATCAATCTGCATGATTTGCATGACTAAAATACCCCCTATGATTAGTTGTACTGATATGCTTCTTTAGAAAAGTATCTAGTTGTTAATTATCACTAAGTAATTTATACAATACAAGTTGGTAGCTGTAGATTTAATTTAAGATATCTCAGGAAAGCTTTTGTTTCTGCAACACACTGACCTGTGAATACAGTGTCAACCAAATTCCCTCGTCCACTGATTGCATCAACTTGGTTAGTGACGCATGCACCGCCGCGCCGCGCGCCGCGCGCCGCGCAGCCAGCTATGATGGCCGACCACGATTGTCTACAGCCACATTACCTTGACAATGATAATAACTATTTACTTTCCCATGTGTCCTGTATGCTTCTATAAGAAGATGAGCCTTTGTTCGATGGTGTTGTTATGGTCAATTCAAGTTATAAGGTGTATTCATCTTTTATTTTCTTGGCCTCGAGACTGTTCTGTTAATCAAAAGACTTCATGTTGAAGTAACCAGAATGCCTAAAGAATGATATATTTAAGCCTTATTTTTCTGTTCATGTAATATAATCTTCAGCCAGTTTAGAATGTTGGATTTATTCCATTTTCTTTCAGAAAAACTTCTGTATCGTATTAAACTTTCTTCTTAATGACTTTTCTCCACACAAAAACATCATGCGTCATTCGTGTTACCAATAACAAAACAAAAGACAGCGCCAGCCCTTTTCAACGCACGAACAACAACAGTCCATCATTACGATAATAGCGAGCGTCGCCGGCGCAATAGTATAGCGAATTAAAGAACTGTTAGCCGACCTCTGACACGCAGCTCGAGTGAAGCTAGAGAAACTCCTGCGCATGTAGGTCCACTATTTGAATAAATGGATGTATATTGTTGTTTGTTTAGTCACGATAGGCGGTATGCCGTTTGATAGAGAATAGAGTTGTTAGGCCGCCCATGGGAATATGTATCGGTATTGGTAGAATGAAATCGGCCTATCACATTCACAGGCCACTGCCGAACCTATGCATTGCCCATAATATAACACTATTGGTCATCCACTCGGACATCCGCCCTAACTTATTAGCTCTGTCCCAGATGCTCCTACCATGTTTCTTAAGGCCTGCTTGCACAACAAATCACTAAATACGATCAACACTAAATATATTTTCACACCACCTGCTCGCTAACATCAAATTATATGTCATGCAAACCTAACCATTAAGTCATTAAAGCCCTAGGCTCTAGCCGGACAATAATATTGTACTGATTTTCATTATGACCCGCTGCCCTATCATTAATGTGATTTGAATTTGGAACCTGAACTGAGAAACTCGTATGGAAACTTTAGAAAAAAGGAAAATAATACTATTAATGTAGGTACAGCTCGACCAAAGAGTTTTCACTTCATAGGTTTTAGTTGTCGTCTCTTCGAGCCCTTTATTTTGATACCCCACATAGTCATGGTAAATACTTTTTTCAAGGCCTTTCTTATTGACGTCTAAAATCTGCCATTTTGATTTTATTATAATAAAACCTAGCCTATAATCTTCGCGCGACCCAGACGAGTCAATAGACACCTCATGTATTCAAAAATCCATCCGGCCTATAAGATGAATCGACGGTATAAATAATTTCACATCTCTGTAAAAAACATAACCCTGTCTTTGCTATCAAGTATTCGGGTACCTAGTGTACGAAACTGCACATAACAAGATATTGCCCGGTTATTTAATAGTTTCATAAACTACTAATTCGATAATCGAATTGGTTTTTATTACCTCGCAATAGGTGCGAAAAGTAGAATATTCTCCTCGGGATGAAGATGTCTTCGTATTGGGCGAGTTTGAATCTCTCGTGCACTCAGTATTCTACTCTTAACTCCTTCGCTTCGCTCGAGTTAACTCGGAGTTACCTCGCTGCGCTCGGGAGCCCTAGAAACCTTCGTTGCGTTCAGGATTCAAAATAGCGCCGGCGACATTAAGACACTGCTTTATTCCCTTAGTGCATAATCTACTATTAAAACGTTATTTTATCTCTGTCATCTTAAAACGATTGACAGAAACCGACCGATGTTTTAAACAGTAATTTGTGGTAAACCGGCCTAAATAGACATCTTTTAAATTCCTAAATCTCAAAATACCTTTGATAAACACCATCTATATTATACAGCATGTTTACAAAGCGTGTCGTTGAATTATTTAAAAGGCAAGTGGTTCCCGTATACGGTGCAGCCTTTAAATATGTAGTGGTCAAGATCGGTCACAAATGTTTGTACGCCTGTAGCGGTTTAGGGTTGAGATGTAGAAGGGTAATTTCTTTTTAAATGAATGGGAAATGTTCTGTGTGACTAGTTGACTACGCTTACTAGGATTGTTGATCCTGACCGCAGGGAATCAAGAAAGCTAGGCCAGCCAAAATCATCATCATCATCAGTTCATCTGAGAGGTTATTCAAATGTCAAAAGGTCGTTTGAACTTGTTTTGGGATCTTATCGTTTTATAGCCATCATTCGGGTTCACTTCCTAGCTTGCAGTACTTAGTTGCGGGTGGCAGTGTCATCGACGCGCAACCTGTTACCATGGATTCAGAACATGATTCTTAACCCCCTACGTAATTTTTTTTTAACGGATTTAAAAAAAAAATGCTGTTTCATAGAAAATGCAATACCTATGAGTACGTACGCGGTCAATAATTCAAAATTTATGGAACAGCTATTTCTTTTTGCCAACCTGTATTTACACTTTTTTTAAAAGATGTCTAGTTTTTTGTGATATTGGTAAATAACCATTTTAGTCTTAGTGTGATCAGCGTTACTACTGAAAGTACCTAAAGGACAAAAAATATCCAGTTTGTCTACCTCCTCAACTCTAGATAACTCTGTGATTGGAACAACAAATACATCAGTAGGTACATTAAATACGTCCATGTATTGGCTATGGTTGTAATACGTGATTAGCATGGCTACTCGTATACACGACGATGGAGCGTTGTGGTAAGACGTAGAATGATATACAGAGCCCCCATACTGTACTTGTGAGGCTTTGATTATGTGTTATGCCACGTGTACCTACATAATGGGCCATGCTGGCCACTTGGAACGTCATTACAGACTGCCGTTTAACCACATTGGATGGTCGTGTAGCGAATATTAGTAGAACAACTACTTACGTATAAAAATACAATTGACGATTGTTTTGCCTTTTGTAAGATGCCTCTCCCCGAGTTCATGCCAACATATAAAACATGTATTCTACGAGTACTTGTTGTGCACATTGTTTTCGTTTATCGTTGACGACTCAAACAAGTTGTAAAGACTACACAACACACAACTTGTTGAAAACTTGTCAAAAATGACAAAAACTGAACACAATAGTTACCTAACAATACGTGTATATTACAACGTCAACACATATAATAATAAATGTTTAGGATACCATGGCTTTTGAAAACTCCTTTGCAAGACGTGTTCACAACTTATATGTGTAGTAAACGCAGGGTTATAGGCGAGATTCTATATATTATGGACAAAAGCATTGATGCCCTATGAAAAGAGCCGTTGTTTATTATTTTCTAAGAATCACAGAGCCACTTGTATATGTGCTATTGTCCATACTTAGGATAGCTATGAAGAAAAATAGCACGTTCCTTCACAACATTGGATAAATGGATTCCTGTTGACACCTCATGTGTCATTGTTAATTTCCTGAAGCAACAATACTTGATTTAAAATAAACCACAATTGTTATTAACAATAAAGAAAATTGTATTATTAACCATAATTATTTTCTAGTTAATGGATAATCCACATCCACACTTATTCCATTTAAAATAATGACGGCTATTAATTTCCTTTGATGTCTATTATTAGTTATTGTTTCAATGAGAAAATGAAAATATATAGGTACTACAGCTATTCAAGGATGGTTACAGGTCTATGGCTGTAAATATTAATTGTAGTAATCTAGGCCAAGAACAAATAATAGAAATGAAGACGATTGTTGTGATTTGTTAAACCTATAAATAAAGAATGCTCGATAGTTTATTGAACAATTTTCCTGCTGACCCAATCTTACGCCTTATGCCCGTCATACACAGACATTGCTTATTTTCATGCACAGCACGCACATAGTTAATATCAGATAAAAAATAAACATAAGCTTTGAATATTCAATCACCCTGAAAATGGCAGATAAAATTGCATAATGATGTGTATAATCGTTGCTTATTAAAATTCCACGCGAGCTATATTATTAGGGACCTAGTTAAATATCTGATATCTGCTGTTTTACTTCTTTATTATTTATGAACAGTCTACTTGGCAGTGCCCAAAATCTTCCATCAACAATAGTACTAGATTAAGGATTAGGAACAAAAGCACATCGCTAAAGTGGCCGCGATTGCATATAACTTGATTATAAACTTTAACACTCAAACATAAAGTTTACTATCGTTTACAATATACCTATTTACTACTTTGATAGAAAAGTAAACGAGTTTTTATTTAAAATAGGAACAAAGAAAAATAAAACATAATTTCTAAGTTACGAGGTTGAAAAGACTGTTGCAAAATAAGACCAGAATATAATTACCGCGGCCGTTTTTGATGCGCTCGTCGGAAATCTAGTACTTGTACTTAGTTGATCGAAGCCCAGAATAGATATCAAACACAGACTTGTAACCAATTAACGTCTACTGCAAATATGATGAACGGAGCTGCCCAAAGTAACTAAGTTCAATAGGTTCGTTACCTAACTTGACGAAAGGTAGTTATTATAACTTTCGAATAACAAACATGATCTGGCCAAATAGAAAACAGTTTAACCTATCACGATTCTGCCGTTAACTTCGGTCTGTTCGATACTTTGTTCAGTAACTGCTCAACCTAAGTATACAATGGATAAAGTATCGAGTTTTTTTAATAGGAAACAAGATACCTATTTTGAAAATAGTCATTATTAGCCTACAGCAGTCTGCACTGCTGGACAGGCTCTCCAATTGCACGCCATTCAGCTCGATTATCGGTAACTCTCATCCAGCTGCTACCAGCAGCCCTGCGAAGATAGTCGCACCATCTAGCGTGAGGGCGTCCTATCCACTATTTGTCGTAGTTTTTTTTTGTGGGAACTTTGTCAACTACATTCATTGGTTATTTAACTTACCTATACATATATCCTATCCTATCCTACTTATAATATTATAAATGTGAAAGTTTGTGAGGATGGATGGATGCATGTTTGTTACTCTTTCACGCAAAAACTACTGAACGGATTTGGATGGAATTTGGAACACAGATAGTTTTTAACCCAGGTTAACATGTAGAATACTTTTAATCCCGGTAGTACGTTCCCATGGTATAATTTCCGACATCTACATGGGCGAAGCCGCAGGCAAAAGCTAGTCAATTATAAATTAGCTGTACCTTGAGATTACCTCTATCACCTCACATTATAACAATGTTACCTTAACTGTGTTACGTTAGTGTGCACAGGTGTCGAGTTTCAATAAATAACCTAATTCACTTTCAATGGTATTTGCCAACAACCTGGGGAGGTTGTTTCTTGTTCCAAGACGGTGTGTAGCTGTTTGACCTTGCGTTCATCTGTCATTGGCGTAGTGTTTGTGTACATAAGTGTCAAATATGAATGACACGAATTGTTTTAACTACGGTTGCCCTATTGTCACTGCCACCCATCATATTCCAAGCCGCGGTTGAGCAGCTTAACCTCGCGCTCACCTGCCATTGGTACGGTATTTGTGTACGCAAGTGTCGGCTTTTAATGGCGATGGCGCGGGTTATTTTTTCTAAAGAAACAACCCAAACAGCTACCTACTTGTGTTGTGTTTTTAAAACGGCCTCCGTTCTAGTAGGGCTGTTAGACGATTGATTTTTAGTAATTTACATAATTATTAAAAAAAGTTACAATTCAAATATTCTATTACAGAGTTCAACTAAGATGCCTGTATGACTTTAGATAAATACTCATTCTTTTCGACTTAATTAATCTCTAAGTAGATATGTTTTGAGGATAAATAAATATTATACGATGCCATATTGTACTACAGAAAAGACTTCCAGTTTAATAAATGTTTACCACTTCCTTCCTAGCTATTTATAAAGTCGATCATGTGTCTATCGCAGACAGACACTAGATAGTTATACAAGAAGTAATAACCTTTGACAATCTATAAACATTTCATATATTAATAACAATGTTTATTATCTAACTCTAAACCACCTGTTAACTGCCGGGCAGCCCTAGATCGGCGCGCGCGCAGGCTGGCACGGCCCGGCACCGCTAATGCACGCGGATCATTGTCAACAGTCCATTGTGTGCAGGGCTAGTGGCCACGTTGACAGCATCACAACATTATTACTGGACGTTACTTGCAAAAAATATCTACATAGTTTCGAGCCATCAGGAAGATAATGGCAAAAATTGGGCTGTTTCTGTCTTTGGTTTCTGACTGAGAAAATATTTGAAGAAGTCTTTAGGTCATGAGCGAATAAATTACTTCCCAGTTTGAAGAACCATATATCACAGTATCTTGCCTAAAGGCAAGAGTACACCTTGGTCAAGAGCATCTTCATTATTATCATCAGCACCCTGATAACAATAATTTACTTGGAATGGCAATACTTTTCATTTAGACATTTTGCAAGACTTGTGGTTAAGGAAATACTCCATGACATACATAAGGCGTAAAACAATAAGTATTGAAACGTAACTAGTTTAGCTATATGTAACAAATTGCAGTAGTTAGTATAGTCACGTTAGTGTTCCTAACGCGGGTCGTAAGATACTTTGTCAACAGAAGCAACTGTGTCTCGTGGTGATAACTGATAAGAAACTAACGACCCTTTCACTGTTTATGGCTTCTTTGTTTTGAAGATTTAAAAGATTAGTCTTAAGATCCTAGAATGTTTATAGGACACTCTTTACGGTTAACATGTAGATTGATCTAATACAAGGTTGATCAAGATTCGAGCGTGCGCACGTGGTCGTTTTGTATGCACGCGTGGCAATGCTTCGACGTCTCGTACAAAATATCAACCTGTAAAATGTCTACTGCAAAACATTGGCCTCCAAAATTATCCCAATGATGGCTAAAAAGTAACGGCTAAAGGGGAAATCAAAGGAATAGCAGATTGTGATCGTTTCAATCGTTCGTTTTAATAGAGCCACAGGAGTTGTAATTATTTTCCAGAAACCAAAAAGGAACTCGACAAAGATCTACATAATTTATATCGAAATAACACAATGTCTGGGGAAACTTACAAGTAGTTCTATAAAAAATGCGGTTCTGATATTTCTGCCGTATCTAATACAAGTTCGCCACACATCGTTTTAGTGGAAGTAAAATTAACGCCCTCGTACTTTTGACCGGTAACCAAACGGCTTAAAGTAACTAATGTAAACAAAAATACACACAATGTGTTTTATTTAAAAACATGCATGTGTTTATAACTGCAGAGTTATAACATCAGCAAATATAACGTTGTGTTCGACCTAGTTTGCGACACGTATCACGGTCACATTTAGGATGGGTGTGCACTTTTGTTGCTGACTCAGCGGTTTGATGTAATTGTCTGAGAAATAGGTTGTAAGTTATTGTTATTGTGATTTCGATAGAAAATCTAAATACTTAGGTACCTATTTCATATTTTTTGAGACTTGTCGTGAGAAATGTTTTGTGTATGAATGTAGTTTTCTGTAGGGCATGTAAGCGAAGACCAAAGTAACGATGGTTTGATTGTGTGGAATATGATGCTCAAAAAGGGAGTTAGTACCGATGTAACAGCTAATAGAGATATATGGATGTTACGCGCACCCTAAGTAAATTGGAATAACGGCCGTCTAGGTCCTCTAGGATGATGGCCGATACTTAGGAATAGTTTTACCACAGTACATATCATTGTTAATGTATTATCAAAAACCTTGATCATACTGCTTGTAAATTATTGCCAATTTTACCCAGATTTTCTCATGACACCTTCAAAGAAGCTCCCTTATTCATTACATTAATGACAGCATTAAATTAACACCCACTTAACTCAAAACGTTCAAAACTTTTTCCTTTGCACACAAAATGTTGAAACGTATTGTGTGGACGCAGAATGCTGGAATTGAGACACTCCATGGAAACAAACGCGAACCATAGACAATGACAATGCACTGTGCTCAGTTATTATTACTGACGAGTTATTTTCTGAAATTACTGTTCCACATTGACGTCGAGAGATGGCTCTATGATTCTATGAATAGCATGACGATTACTGTAATTTTTGAATAATGTACTGGATTTTCGGCCGGGAAACTACAGTTTTGCTTTAATGAGGTTGTTTTAAATAGGTGGGTAGGTTTTAGGCACACTGCGGACATCTGTGGTAACAGGCGATATTGCATTCAAAAAGTTTTGTGGAGTTGATACGTCAATTACTTGATATTTCACTGTCTATTCAAAGTCTCGTGCATTTGACCATCTCGTGCATTTCTCATCTCACCTTACTTTCAGGGGTTTTTGATACAAAGTTGTATGTAACCAATAATAATCCTTTACTCAAAACTATCAGCCGTTACCGCCGCAACAGCCGCGCTTATCCTCGCAATAAATACAGCAGCTATAAGTAGAATGCAGCGGCTGCAAACGTAGCGCATTACAGTTATCAGCCGCTTGCAGCCGCTGCGTTCCCGTTTACCTTATGTAATTGGACTGTTTGTCTGCCGCTGACGCTTTCCGAGGTTTTCATTGGCGGCAATTATTTTCATTGGGAGCTGTCATTTTGTTGAATTATTCGTCAGTGAAATTGACACGTTGAGTGAGGTCTGTTATCCGCGACAGGGTTCTAATTGCAATTTTTATTTTATCATTGGTTTTGGATTCAACTACGGTAGCGTAATTCTTAACAATTATTATAACTTACTAGCTGTGGCCCGTGAATTCGTCTGCGTGTACTTTGTATTTCATCATTTTTATATTATTATTATCCAGGATAAAGACTACCCTATGTCCTCTAGGTCCCAGGCTACCTATTTGTTAAATTTCATAACGTCCGTTCAGTGGTTTAGGTGTAAACAGGTAGTAGACAGCTGTTACTTTCGCATTTATAATATGAAGTAAGTATTGATGAGGTACATTCCCTGCGTTCGAGTACTGTTCTACCTTCACATACCTTGACACTTGAATCCACATCTGTCCTGGTCTTCGACAAAGTAATGGAAACTGCGACTTTGGATCCAGAAGAGACTGCAGTCACCGTTCTTACAGTGATCTTCGTAGCTTTTACAACTTAAGCAAAATGTATGAGGGACTAAAATTTTTGACGACTTACATTATTATTTACGCCATAAACAAGAACAGGCTTGAAGGCACACACATGACTCACGTACACGAACAGTATAAACAAGAGTGGTATTGTTATTGAAACACCTGGTTGTTATATATTCGAATAAATAACTATTTTGATGTTAATTACGGCGGCTGGTCCAATATAACCTCCTACAACCTTGAGGTTTGAAATACCCGTAGTTGTTACGATGTTGACGTGGTTCAGTGTAATTCTGTGGTGTACTCTAGTGCATTGATGTTCACGCACTGTTCAAAAGGTTATTCTGCTAGTTTGCTGTCTCCGGGACAGCTGCCAATTAATCATTCAATTTAGCTTTCTGCATTGCTGGACAAAAGCTTTATCCCAGAGGTCCAGTCCACGTCCAGAGTTAAATTACAGAATTCAATCATATTTCTCTGATTTTTGCCAAAAAGATTTGTACTCTTCAATCTCAAACACAAAGCATTTATTTCAATTAAACCATTTACAGGCAGTTTTGAATTGTCAAAGAGTCGGTCAGTTAGTCAGAAAGTTGAAGCTAGTTGCCCATTCCAAAACGTAGATCTCTATGGAGAAGAAGGGGCAAGAAACTCCAAGAACGCTTTTTTAATCAAAATATTACAAAATCCTGGGTACATTATTCTTGTTGATATGTGTGGACAGTGTAAGCGAATCAAATAAAGAAACAATTCAAAGTATAAAAAATCTTTCTTTCTTAACCTGACCAATGCTTGAATAAAACACATTATTAATCTACCACAAAATTGATACACTTACTTAAAATTAAAACCCCTTAATAAATAGTTGCGGAAAATGATTGGGTTCACCGGCAGTGGACCGGAGTGGATATCGGATGCCGTGCAGCTGCGCCGGACAGGCGGACACTTCGTTACCGGCGCCGTATTCATTGATTGCGTTAGTCTTTCATTAGCCGGCCCATGGGCTGGATACGATAGAGTTTTGATTAGGTTTTGTTGCGAAAAATAATGGCGTTTCTATTATATTACGTTTTGTGGGGTATCTGACTGGTCAGCTATAACAGGTTGCCTGTCTGTATGTGTTGCCTTGAAGATTGGTTACTTGTGGACGATACTTATACCAGGAAACTGAAGAAGAAGAATGTAGAAGTGATTCAGTAATATTCGATCTATCGCTGTTGTGCTTGCACTTTCTACCATCAGCCTTTTGTCTAACGTAAATCCTCTTTCTTAACGGATATCACAAGAATTTTACATTTTTATTTTAATGTCATCTGTTTCTGCAGGTTGTATGGATTCCTAGGTTTTCCTAGGATTCCTAGGTTTCTATAGCAACCATGAGATGGAATCTATCTATGTTAATGTATCTAAGTAACTATACTTCTTTCACCGTCAGTAGCTTGTAAGTATTGTCCTGTCCCACTTTCCTCTGTCTCCACTGTGTCCAGTGTCCACAACAAACACGCGAACGTGCTGCCTGTGCGCAAACACGCGAACGTGCCGCCTGTGCGCTAACATTAGTGCGCCGCTGTTTGTGTTCCTCCTGAACTTGCGTATAATTTCAGCTAAACACAGCTTGCATTGCCTGTCATTGCAGTTAAAGGAATCTAGGAGCGTTTTACTTAAGTTTTTAATGCAGTTTATATTACCTAATAGATTAGGGGTTTGGTTGCATTAAGCTTAACAGTATTTTTCGAAAGAAACAACAGAATTTAATAATATGTTTCGATAATGTTCAGAGCAGGAAAATACTAGGATAGGATGTTTTACTATTCTCTTTAAATCTGATAACTCTCTCTTTTTTGTAAGTGTTCTCTATATTTAAGGGTACAGTAGCTTAATAGTATCGGTTTGTCTCAGTCGAATTTGGAATTACTTGGACTTGTACGAAAAATGCCCTTGAGAAAATTAAAGCCTTAAAGCATTGAGAATGCCTCTGATAGAAGTTTTATTTTTCTGTAACAAGATCAGGAAACGTTTAAAGTAACATATTGCATCTAAACTTTGTAAACATTGTACTTTTCCATGAAGTTTCAGGAAGTGCTACGTACTCCATGATTTCTCCATTAAATTAGCATTGCAATCATAAGCAAGAATTAATTACGTCGTACCGTCATATAAATTAATAACGAATTAATTATTAATATTGCGTTTGCACACGTGTTTAACATTCTTATGGAGTCATATAACATCTAGGAGTGGAAATCTGCGCGATTTTCTTAGAAAATGCGATGAGTGGGTAGTTCACGTTAATGAGTGTGTTACATATTTGTGGTTATACATGGTTGATTGGTTGTGTTCAAGCTTGTTGTTCCGCAGAGGGTAGGTAGGTAGGTATTCAAGCGGTTCCGTAAATATTTCCGTGCATTATTAACTTGTGTTCGGTTATTAATTAATAAGCAACAGAGAAAAAAGAAATCACTGTTTATTTGCAATCAATATTTTTTTGTTTGGGGCTAAAACAATAGGGCCATGGGGGGTCCGATAGCACACTTAGTTTATCAAGACATCGCCAAGCGGTTGATCGACTCTTCACGTGACCAGAGGTCCGGCCTATTTCTTCGCCAAAGAATCAGCATTGCCTTACAACGTGGCTATGCTAGATTAAATAAAAGTCACTAAACCTTAGTTATAGAAAAAACTCCTCATAATAACTTGTCATACCCAATTTAAAATTTCAAGTCGGTCTTCAATGTAATTTTTTGCCAATTCATCAGTTATTCAATCGTGCTAACGTAACAAAAAATGATGTATACTAATAATAATACCTAACTGTACCTTACCTAATACCTACACAAACAATTAATTCATTAATCCATTTGATCAATCAACCCAGCTTACCGGGCTCTTGGTCAGCCTATAAAGCCCTACACACCAGCGAGCCAATAGCAACACCAGCCAAGCGATTTTAACCCAAGTACACACCGTCCCGATAACAGCATTTACTAGGCGCCACTGAGCGGAGCAATTTGGCAACGAACAGTGCTGTAATTAAATGTTGCTGAGTATTGTGCACCTAGCCGTATTGCCTATGAGAGGTTATATTGCTCTTAAGATGGGTCTAAGATGTTGCTTCTGATTTGTCTGTTAAGATGTGTCTAGACAGTGTGGAACTGTGCTTATCCTGTTAGGAAAAAGGTTACTGTTTATTCTAGATGTCAGAATAAAAGCACAGATTTGCAGACTGTCAATTATCGGTCGGGAGGACTTGAACCATCAGGCCTTTTGCTATTTACCGGGCACAAATTAATACAAAATCCATACTGCTTGAGCTAAAAGGTTTCTAATGTAAAAACCGAAATAACTCTGTCCGACCCTAGTATTGCATCCAGCACCAATAAACCTATTTTTATTTCTTTTCTTTCTTTCTTTCACCCCTATTGCACAACACATTCCTAATCCATTGCTTCGTTTGTTTGAAAAATTTCGTCTGCTCGACAACGTGAACAACGCAATGAATGTTATCGAATTGTCAAAATGAAAGGCATTGCAATTGTTATTGTATTACGCAATTATCGTGCAGGGACCAAACTCAGGACTTCAGGAGTAACTTTTGATACTCCTAGAACAAAGTGATGATTTCTATAGTATGTATGTGTAATGAATGTATTAATATTAAACGTCGGTTTTCAGTACAAATATAAAAGTAATCGGCAAAGGGTTTGATGTAAGATGTAAGGTACACTGTATCCACTTCGGTGGGACCAGGCGAGGTGGGGCGGGAGTGATAGCGGAATGTCGAAGAGCAGGATAATTAGGTTGATTATTAATTATATTTATGGAAGTTGTACTCGTATTCTTGCAAATAAAAATTACTCTTAATATTGCAATTCTTGGAATATTTGTCACCTTTTGTTAATGACGTCCTTTATCCACCAATCTGCAGACAAAGATGAGCCAAACAATTATGGACACCATGGGATCTTAGGATCTAATCAAACAGTATTTAGAACGAAAGGTAAAACTGTAACAAAATGGTCATTGGCCCAAACTTGTTAAATTCTTTATTAGTAGTAAGTTCTGAATTTTTGTTAAAATATAGTTTTCTTTAAGTAAAGATTGAGCACCTGATCGCGGCAGCTTTATTATTAAAGTGAAAATAAATTATATTTTTTGGTCCTTCGGTCCGACTTAGTCAAAGTCTTTGAAGGTTCCTTGTCCCCTGAGTGGCACTGGACCCAACCCCAGTGCTTTGACCACCGATGCATGCTTATCCATACGATCAGGGTCCGTACCGTATTAATTCGGGGCACACAATCGCTTTTTTAATGTACACACACGAAGCAGTGGGTTTACGAAAATTACAAATTCCTTTGTTAGAAAGTCTTTTGGGCCAAACTTTGATGAAAGGGCTGGAGGATCTGAATTTGAATTTTAGTTCAGTGAAGGATCTTTCATGTTTTTAATTTGTTTATTCGGTTTTTGAAAGCCTATATTTAGATTGGTGTTAGATAAGCTTTTGACTGAGTATTTAAATAGGTTAACATCGTTTCCTGTATAAATGTGATGGCTGATTCTTCAGCAAATCTGGTGCTGGTCTACAAAAGTTTCTGGAAAGGAGATCATCATTGAAAATACTATTACTATTTTTATTAATAAACTCTGTTTTGTCTATGTAAACCTATTGAAAACCAATTACTATCTAATAGTTTGTTTAAAAATTGAATATCGGAGTTTCTGCAAAATCAGCAAGAACCACAAATTGATAAAGCAAAACAAATTCTAATATCAACATCAACATAAATTCTAGAATAAAATGCTTGGGTAATGTAAAAAAAAGGGTCGGTAATTTTGCTTGAAAATTATATTTAAGTTAGATTTAAGCCATTAGTCTGTAGATATAATCTGAAAGCAAGTTTGTTTAACTTCTCACACAACGTTAATTGTATGGAACGTTCACTTTCGACCTATAGTAATGTGACCCGACACTTGACAATGTCACAAGCAAATAATATTTACCTAAGAATTTTTAAAACAAAATTATCAGTAGGTCCATATCCATTCTATATTAATAATATTGTTCCCGGAATCCGTCTTACTTTAATTAGGTCCTATGTTTGTCAAAAATTACATCACTTCTCAGAACTCAGAAACGACCTGTTTGGGATTTGACACACATTCCCCGAAACAGTCCTATTTGAGGTAATGATTAGTCCTAGCTAAACTTGGCACACAGCCCCAGCATCGATTAGATTACAAATAAATTGTATCAATACTTACGTATGCCACACGCCATGCTCGATCGACTCGACCGGAAAACGCGTCACGGAAGAGTGGACCGGCTTCCGCTGCGCATGCGCATACGAACGAAAAAATCCAGTTAAACCCAAGTTTGAACCGAACAGGGCTCTAGAAAGTGCTTAGATAACAGATTGGTTAAGTAAAAGTGGTTAAGTAAATAAGTGTAACTCTAAATTGGGATTATACAAGAGCAGCTTCGGGTTTCTAGAAGCTTGGTTAATGAATCGGCTGTTAACGGTTGGTTTTGATCAATTAAACAATACAGAGGACGTGATTTTCAATTACAAAATTTACCTGGTTAATAAAAGACAGGTTATTAGTTTATTACTGGCAATCCGCATACCAATTCTGACAAAAGGACCATCCAAATTTAGAAAATAAAAATACAACATTTGCTTGTAGAACTTGACCTAAACAAAAATTGGAAGAAAACTACAACCACAGATTACTTACTTATTTATTGCCCTAATGGATAACGATTACAAGAAAAATCTTCCATATTCTATCACAATAAGACCTCATGTTCTTAATGTTCACATTCTGATATAAATCATGAAACAAGGCATATTGTTGAGCCTATCTACCATCTTGTAATTACGTCGGCTGAATAGAGAAGATTAATTACATATTATTATTAATGTTGTTCACTATTTACATAAGAGTTACTTGTTCAGCTGGGTTTCATAAGAATGATGTCTTGTTACTTTAATGGTCCAGGTAGCACACAGTTAGAAATTTGGTTCGTCACATTAGCGACGTACTGAAATAAATTGGGTGGTTCTATCCGTGTCTACTTTCATATCACATTAAATTTAAACTCTCTGTTTCACGGGTACGTCTGAAGTCTAACTTGTTTACGAAAACAAGAAAGGTATTCTGAATCTGATTAAATTATTTAGTTGTAGTATGTCGACTTCTGACAATGTTTGTGGATTGTTACCAGGTTTATGTATATTTCAAATTAAATATTTTATGAGATCATACCTAACTTCAATTCATTAACTTAAGTAACTTTATTCGTTTTAATATCTTAGGCATCACATCAGTGACTAGTTTGTGCCGGTACCAGCTCTGTAGCGCCACAGCGATCACTGCCCGGTCTGCAGTGAACATGCCCCCAATGTAACCCCTGAACATAAGCACACACGACCGGTGTTTCAGCATATAACCGTTATCCGGGCTCGATAACCGTCCGACACATTAGCGAGGCGCACCCCGGACGCCTTGTCGCGGTCAGACTTTCCGTCCGCAGTCCACAGCGTCCGGAATGCTGTGTTTAATGTCTATGCTGATTTTACAAAGTAATACAAATTTTTGAGCATGTCCAGTTGTTAATTATTTTTTGAATTGGAATGTTCTTGTAGGAATGAAAGAATTAGAAGATAAGCAGTCACGACCTTTAGATTCATGGAATAATGGACCACAGAAACTCTAAAATTAGAATTGTGGTAGTGAGCGATGGTCAGAACTAGAAATCAGAGGTACTTAACTCTGAACTATGAACCATTTTGAAACGCTTTTTTTTCCACCAAGGAATGAGCTATATTTTCGCATAATTTGTGCTGGTTTTGTTTACATCTTTGGTGCATTCAATATAAATACACCAAAAGCTTTTACCTCAACTTCGATAACACTTAACCCCGCACTATCATATCACCTTATCTTACAAACATGCCTCTACGTATTATCGATACCTCAGCTACCAACGTCGCGAGCAGGTTGAACGGTATCGGGTGTTAACCCTCGCCTGCTATTAGGTAGGCGGCGCACGACCCGGATGTGTCGGCGCTTGCTCCGCGGCGCGAATAGGTTACAAAGCGGGGATAGTGTAAAGTGTAGCTACATATTCAACTGCTTGGCTGCTTCGAAAAAAAATTGTAGAGAAAGAAAAAGTGGTAGTTACAAATATTTCTGTTCCATAAAAAGAACGCCTTTGTAAAAGATGCTTCCGAAAGATTTGTTTATGGAACGGTTCCCCACGGACTAAACTTTCTATGGCCACCACACCGTAAGCCTTCATATAGGCTATTTAGATATAGGTATAGATTGCCTTATCGTTCTTATTACTTTGTAGAGTGAATCTTCATTGAAAACAATAAGTAACTGTACAAATAACACAATCCTGTAATACCACATAAAATTACACTATTATAATTTACCTCCTACATAATATCTTACACCATTGAATAACGTTTCATGTATTCTTACTAACACACACTCTGCAATCTACGTAACCAAGTAAGTATCAACACACCATTCATAATGTCATCGAAGGCGCTTGACAGATCAAAACAACAAATATTGTGCATCATACAATGCAATCATATTGCATTCAAATGCCCGTGCAATAATAGACAACACAATGACATGACGTCATAGACGTCACTGAAACCTATTGATTGTTTCGTGTGATGCGCCTTGTAATCCCTGACCTACGATACTGTAATCTATTCTCGATCGCATCCTCTGCCTACCCAAAACAATAGTACAAACTGAACAATTCCTATCATACCCGCATGCTTGCGCAATAATTACTTATCAACGACAATCGGCGATATTACCCAGCTATCTCGAAGGACGGCCGACGCGGAACTGAGGACCAGTCATCTAACGGTTTCCTCATCTCAAACAAAGGACCAACCTTGTCTACCCAAGACTGTAAACCTGCATTTTTACTTTACAATGAGTTTCTTGTTATATTGGCTTGCAGTCACGTATTGGCTATACCGAGATAATATTTATCGGTAATATGTTCGTGACGATAGCAGGAATATTTTTTTGTTTAGGTTAATTTTATTAGCTGGTAATACTTAAGATATGGCCTGGCAACCTGTTATTAGGTTAGTTATCACCAGGTCAGTGTTTACTGGTTCTGTATCAGGCTAGCTTTGTTTTAAAGATTCAACTATGTAACTATCATAATCTATCAATCATTTCCTGAAAACAAAATGGCTTAGAAAAGGGATCTTCACAACAAATACAAGCTTTTCATCACGGTGTCGTGTGTAGCCCGTTATATGCCAGTTATCGTTGTATCAATTTTGATGGATGAATACAGGTGTGTGCTTAGAACCTGGATTTGATCCTAGGGTTTCCCAGAAAAACTCTTGACCTCGGAGAGGTAAGCCCTCTCCCGATGCGAGAAAATACGGTTCTAGGAAACTTTGGTGTGCTATGATGTCTGCTTGAATTCAGGCCATGGACGATTCTGGTTTTTATATCTAGAACTACAGACCGCAGTTTCCCTGAACCGGATCGCACGCAATGAACGACTACTCGAAACAACTATTCTGTTTACCCAAACTAGCCAAAACACATTTAGTCCAACAATAACACAATATATTCACGCTCTCGCACTCGGGGGACCGGCAGCAAAGCCGCTATTATGCCACAACAAAGGAGGAACGTAAGAGGATTTAGGAGGACTCCTTCCACAATGAACCGTTAATGTTGCCAGATTATTAGCTTTTATGTTGTAGCAACATAAATATAATCATTGTATACTTGTACAGTAATGTTAAAAGTGAGTGAATGAGTGAGTCTGCCTTTTAAAGTCTTTCATTTATGCATCAACACACAGAAAAATATAAAATACAGATACGTCCTACTTATAAGTATTGAGTACAAAAGGACTGCTTATTTCTTAAAAAAAAAAAACATTCAGCAGACCTGTGAAATAAATATATTTAATTTAATTTCTGTCGAATTATCCTACTCCGAATTGTGTTTAAAATGTACAAAGAATTTTCTTTACTAATCACTTCCTTAATCCTCCGATACTTATCATATGGATATAACATCGTTACCACAATCATTAAATACTATTATGTACTCGATAATATTTTTATTACGTCATGTTTCGCCTGGCACATGGTGGTACAAGAAGACCTATCAGCAATCCGAACTTTATAACAATACTAATAAGGTTTTTTTTTCTTTGCAGGTAATTAATTACGATTTCTTGGGATCCGCTATGGAAAAACTTGAAGGATTTATCCGAAGAAGGTAGATATTATTAGGTATGTACTTAGTTATTTATTATTCTCAGTTATTATTCTTCTTCTTTATGCCAAGTTATTATACCAAAGATGTTTCTGAGAATATTTGTGTTTAAAATGTTCCTAGAGACCCCACAAAAAAAAACATCAAATTGATATATTTTTTGTTTCATCATGTTTAGATATCGGTACCCATCACGTCTGCGGAGTTTCGCTAGCTAATTTAATTTGACCCTGTAGATGATTTAATTTTCTAGAGATTATGATAACCGTTATAACCAACAAGTTTTGCAAACAGAAAAAACAGCAAACTTATTAAAATCTTGTCGCTAAAAATAACTATTTGCACGTAAAAAAAGACATTAAAATTGCGTTTTTGGAAGTGTAATTTTTCCTCATTCGGTTTAGTCGTTTCGTTAGTTCGCTGTACAAGAATAGAAGCATACACGTACATACATACATGCAAAGAGGAAAATGCATAACACTTCCTTTTGAATGTGACAAGTCGGATAACATCGAGGAAAACCGGAAGTGGGCAGATTTATAGCTTCCTATTAAAGAACAATTTACAGCATTTTAGTTGGAACCTCATTATGTAGGCTTTCCCAATCGTTTCCATTTATATTTTGAAGACGAGGAAAATTTATTGAAACATTCTTGAACGATTTTCCTAGAAAACCGCCAGTTGGTAATAAAAACTCAAACTCAAATAATTTATTTCAATTAAACCATTTACAGGCACTTTTTAATTATCAAAGAGTCGGTCAGTTAGTCAGCAAGTTAAAGCTAGTTGCCCATTCCAAACATAGATCTCTAATACCGTAGATTACATAAATTTATTAATAGACTTGAACCAAATTAAAAACAAAGGTATTTTAGTTTTCATTGAATTTATTCCAATAATTTAATTACTTAATTATATTTAGTTCCGTTCATATGGCGATGAGGTCTCGAGATTCACTCCTAAATAATAGCTACTCACGAAATTATACGTAATTATGTAAGATACCTACTGACTATTTGTACAATTATTGTTGTAGTAATAAAGTCAATAATAAAAAAAAACAGGTTGTCCGGTAATTTAAGGATAACCTTGAAATGTATACTAGAAGAAATAAAGGCAGTTTAAAATACACATTATTTTTATAAATTCTTGTTGTTGTTAATTTTTGTTGTTGTTGTTGTTATATTATGCTAAGTTAATAGTGCTGATGGGTAGGCTGTATTACCTACTTATTGTTACACCTACACATAAAAAAGTATATTTTTGATCGGCCCATCTTGCTTTTTATTTATGTAAGCAATTTCAACGTTATTTATTAATTAACGGCGCCCTTTTATGGTAACCTCTACTTTTAACGAAAAGAGGTCACCTAAAGTTACACATGTTTTGTGGCCTTCAAGTATAAAATTATCCCAGATCCTTAAATCTGAACTAAGCCTAGTAAGCCGCCTTTAGAGAAACGGGGAGGATTGAAGTTTATCCCCAGTTTGACAGAGATGTGACAGTCATGAGGGATTGTCAATTTGTCATCTACTGAGTATGGTGGAGTCCTGATGGATTGGAGACGCCTGTCATGTTGCGGGCACTGGTCCAATGTGTGGGGGGAAGCGGCCGTCAGTTTTATTACTTAGTTAAGAGGGGGTGAGCATTTTCGACAATATTAAGTCTGCATATAGAATCATACGACACGTTATCAAATATGCTGATATAAAATCATGTTGCGGGTTGCGTAAACAAGATTTTTTCAGGGTCAGCTTTTTCCCCGTAATTATTGACTCGAAGGACCAATATTTAGTTAGACAAGACCGATTTAAAAAAAAAATAGTTTTGACAATCAATTATAACTACGCATTTGATTAGTCTTCATCAGACTTTCAGCGACCTGTGCTAATCTTCTCATCAAAACACTATGTACTCCTTAATATTCCAACAGATATTGTTCACAAAACCCCCCGTTTATACCTTGGACCAGACATAAACATACTTTTTCAGTGATTAACCCGTGGCGGCCATTATTTAAATTTGACACACCCTCTCCCCGCGCTGCCCTTGTCGACGACCCATCATTCACCATTATAGGTAATATTGAAAAGTGCCTATTGATTGGAGGAGATTAAGGCCGAGTTTTGTAAATGTTTCTTAGCACGTACCTAGGCTCAGCCGTATTCCTGTCAATGTCGCACTACTGTTAAACTACAAGTGAAAGATAGAGACGCACGTTGACGACGTCTAAAGCACGAGTCAAGTAACACTCATACAGTAAAACTATATTCTTAATGTCCCTTGGGAATCATTGCATTTCCGAATGCAAACGAATGCTAATTTCCATGTCCTTCAATTATTATACACGTTAAATCTAATAATTGATGGACATGGAAATTAGAGTCCGTTTGTATTCGGAAATGCGATGATACCCGAGGGACATTAACAAAATAGTTGTACTGTACATAGATGTCGGCTTAAGACTAACTACAAGAACTTGGGTGATATGTTTAAAAAGTAGAAGGTTATTTGTTTTTTATGTTTGTCTAGCAGTAAACCGGCAGTAGGATAGTACCTACAAGTAAAAAGAAAGAAATGCTACGTATCATTTGGATTTCTTTAATTTCTAGGGATACCCGTGTGCACTAAAGATGGAGATGGAATGTTCGAGGTGTTAATGCCCCAGGTCGTAGGTGCTAACGAACTGTCGCACGCTATCATTTATCGACTAAATGTGTAAATTGATAAATGTAGATTTTATATAAACAGCACCTAGCCGGTAAACATGTATTATTATGGGCTGAAAAAATATACATCATACAGAGGGAATTTGTAAAGCTTTTGCCTACCTTAGGGCTCCCACACAAAACTGCGATGCGATGTCGCATCGCAGGAACCGCCCTGGAACTGCGTCCTGCGAGGTCGCAGATTTTTGCAATGCGATGCGAATTCGCAGTTTTGTGTGGGACCCCTTAGCACGGAAGAAGTTTTAATTTCTGCGCAATAGGTAATAACAAAAAAACTTAGTTGATTCCTTTAATGTAGTCACGGAAATTAATTGTTAAGGAAATTTACAACCTACGTTAACTTACCGCATTACAGCCATTTTATACAACTGTCAATGAACGATTGTGATTTGAATATACGGAAGGTTTAAGTTGGCAGTCAATTTGCTGAACAATTAATTTCCCTGACTTTACCTAGACCAACACATCTGTTCTCTTGGTACTTTCATCTTAACCTACTGTGTTCTTACAACCAACACCAGCACGCGTAGCGTGACAACCATAGAAACGGGTTTTGTCGACGGAAGAATAGACAAAATGACAGATGATGAAAAATATCTTTAGAAATATGTCAACGATCTTTCATTTTGTCTATTCTCCAGTCGACAAAAACCGTTTAGTCTATGGTGGTCATGCTACGCCTGCAGTAGAAGTTGTAATTATAGTCACAACGAACCTCTTTGATGCAAACATTAGTTTCAAACTGACTCATTAAAGACATGCAATATGAAAGACCAATCCGGCGTTTATTCAAAATTAGCTTCAGTCCGCAACTTTGTCCGCGTGAAAGTTCTTGTTCTCCAGACCCACCGCGTCGCATCGCATCGCCCGCCCGCACTATTATTTCGTTTTCGCTTAGCGTTCTTTCTGACCTTTTTTCTTTTTGCTCGGCTCCTAAGAGTCGTATTGTGATGTTTTAAATAACCTTCCCCAAGAATTGGGCTATCAAATAATTTTTTTTTTTTTCAAATCCGGCTTTTAGTTCCAGAGATTATCGTGGTCAAACAAAAAAACAAACAAAGTCTTCAGCTTTATTATATTATTAGTATATACATAGATAGATGTGTGTCTGTGTAGACGTTGAAAGCATTATACATATTTCACAAAGTTTTTGTACGGTATATTAGCAGAATTTATTTCCACAAGACATGAGCTAGTGAAGAGAAAGCATTTTCATAGGGCCCATAAAATAATAACAGGTGGAAACAAGTGTGGTCGCTTTGTGAGCCGTAAAATTAATTTCACAATAGAATTTGCATGAAGGGACTGAGAGATGTGATGGTGAAAGAATGGGAAAGGTTAAAGTTACTATAGTGGTAATAAAAATATCTGATGTTAAAACCAAAACTTCAGAATAAATGTGTCTTTGTGAGTTCTGAGGACCTACATAAGTAGTGAAGCGTTTCGTATTTCGTAGAAATACGAAAAGCTATTAGGTAGCTTATATCAGTCGCAAACATTTTTGATTTATCCATTATTGTAATCGTTGATAGAATATGACTTTGTCTAGCTAAGGAGAGATTAGCATGCTGACTCTTACCAAATAAGAAAAGTGATAATAATGACCCCAGAAAGTTTGTGCTGGTGTCTAGACGAATTCAAATAGATGGATGCCATATAGAAGAATTAGAAAATTGAAATATTGAGATGAATCGTGAGACATGAAAGTTTCTACCTTCATTTCTAAAGCTTCTACCTACCTAATGAAATTTTAAAGTGCAAGATATTGTGAGTCAAAAGATGATCTCAGTGGATGTTTAGTATTCTTCCAATGTTTCCAAGTATATGACCTTGTGCGGGGGACAAATGTGATTCACCTGATAGGTAGCTGGCTGCTTGGCTATCTTGTGACATTTATGAAAGTATAAATATTAATCTTTTGTGGTAGTTGTATCAATTTAGGAAAAACAAAATCAAAATTTATAACTTAACTAGTGAAATGAGGATGTTCTGTACACCCGGCCTTCAATTTTTTTCGGGGAATACGTGATCGTGATGAACCAAATCCTTGGTCAGAATTTGGTTCTTTCATAAAAGAGCCTTTGTGAAATATAAACTTTAGAACTACAAAAGCGCGTTTACAAGCACTTCTTCGTAAATAAGGGCCACTTTTCCCTCTATCTTCAATAATTAATTTAGATTTCTTAGTAAACACTCTAACGCCTACAAAACTACTTCTTTCCGTCTGTAATCACAGACCTTCATCAGATAACGACACACACTCATCTATATTTAGCTCCAAATTAAGCCTGTTGATCGTGGCACTTTCGAGTCCTGACAGCATCGGATTACACGTCTGCCCTGATTGATGGTCCGCGCCAGAATGTTGGATTGTTACACCAATCCTGAGGATTTTTGGAAACGTGCCTATTTGGCCAATCCGGAGGCTTGATTGAGTATGTGCTTTGAAAGTTCAAGGACATTCGTCATTTAAATATTTCTTGTCTGTTTGCGGATTGGGAAAAAAGCTAAGCGTAAGCTATCAAGATTGACTACCTACTCAATGCCATCACGATTTAATAAAAGTAGGTACTTAACTAAGGAATTCAATAGGTAGGTATGTGAAATCGATACACTAAAATGCATATGCAAGTTCTTCAGTTGGTTGATGTTGGCAATTTTTTTACGTTTTAGGACTACCTCGAGTTGTCTTTAGGGTTCTAATGTTGAGAGGCAACCTATAGCTTCTTTCAAGATATTCTCTGTTTTCTGAAATGTTTACCAGATTGTTCACACACAGATTGCAGGCAGGCAGTAAGAATTAATCATTTTCTCATTATCAGCACCTTTTTTCTTCCACAATAACCCACTATCACAAGCCCCACGCCACCACCACATCTGCGAAAAAGATGCGCGTAGGCACAAAGAGACAAGAGACGTCGGCCGTCGACACTGTACTCCGCTATGCAAACAGCAGAGCCGCATTGTTTTGGGTCAATCACACGGCGCGGGCGCCGAATGCTAATCATATATAAATGTACGTATGTCTTGGGTTTTTGAGGTTTTTATTTATGTTGTTTGTTAGTAGAAGAATATAAAAAGTCCATATATTACATACGAGAGAATACGTAGAATTTTGAACTTACTTCCTGAAAACTCAATTTGTGTATTTTTAACACCATTTAAAAAAAAAAAAACAACGCTGAGCACCGTTTCTTCTCGGTATTAGAACAAACATAAATAACAGGCTGATATTAAATTCGATATAAGTAAAGTTTGTATTGAGGCTCTGGAATGAATTCACTGTCATCTATTTCTGAACCAGTCAGACTAGGGTTTTATTTATCATTGGTGTACACTAAAATAGCCTGATCCCCGATCACAAACAATAGATTAAAATTGTAGAGCTCATCTTTTAATGGACCATATTGATGACGTCATTATAATACCGGTCCTGCACCATATTGTATGGTAATGCAGAAAGATTAGCTATTATGATTATTCTCCGTACATATCTGATGAGTAACTTCAACTGTTCACATTGCGTCGTGGGAGGGGTGATAATAGTAGGAATGGGCATACATTCCTGTTCTTTGCACTCTTTGTATTTTTAAACAGGACCACCCTAGTGACATGCAAAAAAGCAGTTGAGAGGTATAAATGTACGAAGCTCCCTACTTGGTCACCCATCCATGAACTGAACTCGGCCAGTGCAGCTTAACCTGTCATTTCGATCGATACATACGTTATTGCTTATCTATGAGTATTTTTTACTTCTGACACTTTTAGTATTCCTTTGCTAAAACAGGTGATATTGGTACATAATTGAATCAGCGAGTGCGATTCCGCGTACAATTTAATTTCCGTGAACGTGAAGACATGACGCTGAGCGATTAGGTACCCGCCCAGCTGTGTAATTGTGCAGTCTGGCTCGCGGCTCGGCGCAGTTCCACTACTCAGAGTAGGCAGTAGGTACAGCCTCTGAAGGATATGAAAGGGCAAGCTGCCACTGTCATGCACATCTATGGGTTTTTGGGTAAGTCCTCTCACTCACCAAAATGGTATTGCTACTTGGCAGCAGGAAGGCTTTGCCCGCCATGATTTAATCTTCAGTATTTTGTCATAGAGTCTGCAATTAACGACTACATTCTCTCCTAGACAGTTCCATTTCTATTGACAATGTTTGTGCAAGTACCTGACAAAGTATTATTTCAGTCGTTATTAGTAGTGGTCCTTTTGTACCTCGTTATTTAGTGGTAATTGTGCAGTCTGCTCAGAATCGTCGTATTAGTGATCAATGATTTGTAATACTACGCATAGTGAATCTATTTGGAGTGATGTTTATAGAGCCTGAAATAGATCATTAATGACAGCCATTTTGAGCAACATGGAGCGTAGGATATAGTTCCAAGGATTGTTGATAATGATATGTGGTGTTAATTCTTTGTGGTACAGAATTTCATAGCAAAGCGAGATTTAGTTCAAAACATGGAGTTTTGTATGCACTTGCGGAGACCAGCCGATTTATTCTGTAAAAAAAATCTCACCGTCAAAACCTAGACAAATCGAGCTGTGTAAAGTTTCAATCCTCATTACTAGGTGGAATGACAGCTCGCTTCACTTAAGTTTTCACGATGAGTTTTACAGAATAGACCGACAAAACTTCCCTTCGATTATGATACTAAAAATACTAAGGTTAACCCCGCCTACCTAGTAGTTAGTCACACCTTCCACGAGAATACTAAGGATGTCTATCTTTAGATGACCACCCATCATTTCAATTATGTTCAATAGTCCAGTGTATAACAATAATGTGTTTATTAGTCAGCGAGCCACACTGGAGCAGTAGGTGTGTGTGGGTGACTGTAGTGGACCGTTTAAACTAAGACCTAGCGGCTATTTATAAAACTGTTATAGTAAATAGATTGAGTCATTACTAGTAAGTTGTATACTTAAAAGTTATCATGTAGGCTAGGATAAGAGGCTTCGTTTAACTTTTATGCTTTTAGCAAGTTAACTTTCTGTACCTCTTGAAGCTTATACATTTCATCGAAATGATATGAGGATGTATTTCTGTGACGCTTCTAAGTATCAGTATACTGGTAGCACCCTGCAACTGTCTGCTGTGCTTTGGTCTATGATTATTATTGAAATATTCCCTTAACTACCTTTAGAAATCAAATCTCCATCTTGAGACATTATGATCGTATTTGTACCCGCAAAAAGATGGGATTATAAGTGGATAATAAGTAATTGAGTCTGTCATAAAACATAGTAGCGTCAGTTACGGACAGCAGTAAAACCCAGGCGACGCGACGCCAACATCTGTCCTCAACAGCTGTTGACACTCGAGGCTGTCTGCTGCCACTTCCTGAACGATTGGAGACTGTAAACATAAGTGGCTTCTCACTGTTTTTATTGAGGGTTTGTGGACCTTCGAGTGGTATTACATGCTACCACAAAAGAGCTAGGTATGTCCGCAAAAAGTGTAATTATTTAGGTCCTTAGCGAGATTTACTCTTTTTGTGATTCTCCCCTTTAGTTATGTCTGGTTAGGTCTTGACCAAAAAGGCATTTTGTTCTTATCCGGGAAGGAATATAATATATTCCTCCTTATGTAAACATGGTGATTATAACGGTTCATTTCTCTTTGATCTTACACTGTAACGTTTATTGAGTTATCCGGTGGACCATGAACTCTGTTAAATCCCATGGGAAAAGGTGAAATGTATGTATTACCTTTATGAATAAGGCACTTGTGACCCAGTTAGTTTTACAATCTACAAATATGTAAATTGTTACCACAGGTTACTGTTTCACAGATTTAAATCTATATCGGCTATATACTTCAAATTACAGGTTATAAAATTGACATAAAATGGTTATTTCTGAATATTTTGTGCATTTGAAGAGTAAGGCAGTACGTTTGCAATGCTTTGTAAGATAATGGTTGAATGTGAAAAATCTAGTCTATTCAAGAGCTGAAATCGATAATGCATTATTTAAGCACGTAATAACACAGGTATTGATAAAGTATAATAAAACAGATGACAGCATGAGATACGTCGTTACATCAAATAAATCTGTAACATATCATTCTCTAAAAACTTTCTTCTCGTGTATTAAATTACTTTTCTGTGCACCACATTTTATTCAGTTAATTAAAACAAATTAAACATTAGGTACACAAACTGCGGTTTCTAACAAATTATTCTTACTTATGATTTTTTGTATAAATATTTTATATTATGATTACTTTAAATGCCTACTGAAATATTTTTCCATCATAAATCTACCATGAAACTCATCAAATAATGGGCTTCAAACAAAGGGTCAAACGCCTGTTGTTGGAACCCCAGGCAGAACTTATATGTCAAGTAGAAAGACAAATGTATAAAGCGCTGGTGGGTATACTTAGCTGAGCTTAGTAAAACAAAGTGCATATTTTGTACGTTCTCTCAAAGTTTGTACCCTTTAATAGGTAGATTACAACAGTAAAAGTAATTAACAGAATTGCTAACTTTTAGTATTGTAATCTACCTAATATTCACGTGAAGTGCCAAAATAGAGTGGTTTCGACGGCGAACCGCACTTCAACTTCAAATGACGCGATGACGCTTTGGTCGATTGAGCAACGAGATTAGGCGTCGCTCGTCGTGCACGGGTCACCGACGAGGATCGCGCGGCGCGGGACTGTCCGCGTCTCCCCTCCGAGAGAATGTTATACAGTACAGATTCTCTTGTGAGTACCTGCCATTGATAAAGTACCTATATATTATGATAAGCCTTTAAGACAAATCTAACTAAAAGAATGTACCTAGGTATCTTTAACTGAAGGAAGAAAAGTAAAACTTTCAGCAGGACTTCGATGTTGCCATGGAACCTACCTCAGCTTTTCCTTTCCCCAAAATCTTTGTTATCGAAATCATAATATTCAAATGAGCAGCATCCCACAATCTAACTGTACTACACGAATCAGATATCAAAAGTTTCATTTTCCATTTATATTGTGTAAAACACACAAAAATGTCGGCCTTAATCGAATATCCGTTTACAATAACCTAAAAAGTATAAATTACAATGGATTGTAACTTTTAATTAATAATTTTAACACATAATCGCCATTTAATCTGTCGGTTACTGTCTGACGGCCTGTCTCCCACAACTTCAATGGCGATTGTTCTTCTGTCCCGCTCGCACGTGGCGTGTTTGTGTGGGTGTGAAAGAGTCGGGTGTGATGCAGTGAATCACGTTGCGCGTGCGCCGCGGACCGTTAACTGTGTTTGATGGTAGTTAAGTTGTAACCTTACAGCGATGGCGGTGCTGATGACAGTTTTATTCAAACTGTAAATTGGCTGTTCGATTAACTCTTGTGTGGTAGAAAAGATTTAAATATAACTTAAGACGCTGTATCACGCATTTCGCATCCAATTCCTAGTAATTAGGTACTTACTTGGAACTTCTTTTTCCAAGGTTTGGACCAAGTACCCTAAAATATTTAAGGCGACGCAGGTGCTCTTGGGACACGGTTGCTGCGGGACGTACCTGCATCGCATAAGCAGGGAGCCAGACGCTCGGTGTCATCACTGCGTCCATTGTCGGGAGGACACGGCGGGGCATACGCTTGCTGAGTGTGCAGCTTGGGAGGAGTCGCGACGTGCCCTTGCTTCGGAAGTGGGTAGCGAGGTCGCTCCCCACTTCCGAAAAAAGGGCACGTCGCTAGCTAGCTGCCGGCTGGGATTCGCTCTATAGTCGGCGGCGCAGCGTCGTGGGAAGCGGTGATCTCCTTCTGCGACAATGTCATGTCGCAGAAGGAGGCAGTGGAAAGGGCGTCGAGTGCTCTCCCGGCCCGCAGCAGGTGCATCGAGCGTTGACAGAGGGCAGATAATGCCCTCCTCCGGCCCCTCTAAATTGGTCTAGACTTGACAGCGGACTCGGGGACGTCCGTCGCCCCCTATCATATAAGATCCGAGGTGGCGGCGCGTAATGTTCCACGCGCACCCCTCTTAGACGTCGCGGGGAGAGTCAAACACCTCACTCCCCCTGCTTGACTAGACGGAGCCCGCAGAGGAAGGCCGGCACCAGTTGGGGGCTGCGTTGAAGAGTGCTAAAGTGCCCCCGTAGCCCCCGGTGCAAATGTGCGAGGTAACACGGGGTATTTTCAGTCAGTAGAAGTCTGACAGACCCTCCGTTTGCCCAAGGGCGGAGGACATCCATGAGGATTTCGATCCCGTTGCCACAAAAACAAAGATAACATACTAGTAATAAGTTGCTGTTCCAGTTTCTAAGAGTCATCTATAATTATAACATAATTAATATGGCTGTGACCGGTGTCTACGAATTTTTGCTATGCCGTGGTAGAGTGGATTGAAGCATAACCTTGACGGTTCTAGAAAACTTCAGCTTTGCAGTTGACAGCTGCACATATGCCTATCTCAAAGAGAACCTTCTTGCTACACTGGTAAACAGTCGTTACTCTTCGTTGACTGGTCCTCATAGACTAAGTCCATCCCTGACTTTTGGCCACCGGTTACCATAATCACCAATGGCAGGTCTGTATGAGACAAAAGTGAAGTGTCGACTTTTAACCGTCACCTTGATCTTCCCTGCACATCACCTGCCCTTCGAGTGAATATGGTAGTGTTGTAGTATGTTGTCGCTTTCACCTGTAACTTGGACATCTGTCGGTACCGTTACGGCGTGTCGCTGGGCGGCCGGCAGTGCAGCTTTTATTTGCTCTGGCTCGGCGGCGCGCGGCGGGTCAGCGATGTGGGTCACACTCAGTTGTCCAGTTGGTGATACTGCTTTGATTTCGTTGATACATGTGGTTGTGATTGTAAATGGGGATGCCTGGGGTTAAGTGTGGCTTAAGAGGGTGCACACCGGTCTACTAGCGCAATCCTTTAAGAAAATATTATCTCGTGACTGAGAAGGAATTTTGAATAACGGCTCAATCAGCACCCTCGGTAAGTGTGTCTAGAATTTTCTAACACCTTTTATAAACTTTCATATTGAGACACGGAGCAACAAAATTCGATCTAAAGAAAAGCGGCCACATTCCTCTAGATCGTATTATGTTGCTTCGTGTTTCAATATGAAAGTTTATAAAAGGTATTAGAAAATTCTAGACACACTTACCGAGGGTGCTGATTGAGCCGTTATTCAAAATTCCTTCTCAGTTACGAGATAATATTTTTTGAAAGGAGTGGCGCCAGTGGACCGGTGTGCGCCCTCTTAAGTTGTTTCATTTGCCGCCGACTGATAATATTTTTAAGTAATCTCACTGCGCGGGAGGTGATTTGCTGTAAAAGCATATGAGGTAATAGCAAGTTAGGAACTCAACCACTATATGCAACTCTAGTTTTTAAATATATCTTTACTAATAAATGTGTATTTGTTGTTTTCTCTATTGTTAGCTTACGATAATTTTGAGTGCATTTATAGAGCCTCATGGGCCAACTTGCTTATCGGCTAATTTGTAGCACGCCACGGCATAAACTTTACTCTTGTTGCTAATATTCCAGAGGTAACCACTTAACAATCTCCAGTCGAAAATTATCTGAATTACCATTGATAAATTATAATAAAATAAAATACCACTTTACACAAATACGCGTATTTTCAGTTCGTGACTAGTTTTTATGGTAGTTGGTCAAACATGGCGGTTGTACGGTCAACCACAGTAACAATATTCAGAAAATTCGGAAGGTCCTTATATCCTATGTAGGTAAATGAAATAATTACTACATGGCTCATAGTATTATTAAATTACTGTATGTATTTGTTTTATTTTACCTATGTGGTGTATTGAGGACCTTCTGCTTTTTGCTCTACGGTTTCGATTTGAATGTCATCCAGATATTTAATAATAAAATATGGTTTTAGATAAGGGTTACTAGTAGTTGCTAGTATGTCCAGAGCCTCGTTATATGCTTTGACTAGGCCCACCCCGAGGTTATGCATATCTATGATATGTCACTACAGAAGCATGTTTCATAGCCTAAGGTTCTAATTAAGTACCGACTCTTTATTGAATAAACAGAACTCTTTATTGTTTTACCTGGTAAAGACAACTAATTGTTTTTTTTATTTAAAATTTCTCAGAAACGGGGACATCACATCATCGGGCCAGAGAACGTAGTCCGTGAGACACCTCTGATTCATTGTTTCGTGTACTTACTTTATCATGTTTTATGATGTCTCATATGTAATTAAACGTCTGCATCTCACTAAATGGTGTATCTGACACAAATTAAATTATCAGCGGGATTAGGTTGTTTCTGTACATCACACAATTAATGCTCTGACGTTATAGAGAGAGATACTCGTACTTTGACGTTCAGAGTTGGATCTAATTAATTGAGATCCACTCAGAGTAAGGGCAAATTATTTTTGATTTCAAAGATAATTACTGTCGCTGGTTTGTGTAGGTTCATAAAATTAATTATCCTGCACTGGGGCAGATGACTTCTAGAGTGTCCTCAGCGAAACGGAAAACGTGATGGACCGTCTACCAGAAGAAGGGAGGGTATAGACATTCGTTCCGAATTTCACTCTCAAGCGGTACAGCTTTAAACAAAGTCGAGCAATTTAAGTATTTGGGCCACTGGGTCACCGAGGACCTTAAGCACATTGTTGATATCGAAAGGGAGCGCAGAGCGCTGTCTGTCCGATGCAACATGTTGGCCCGCAGGTTTTCACGGTGCACGGGGACTGGCAAACTTGCGCTTTTTAAATCGTACTGTCAGTCCTTTTACACCTGCAGCCTGTGGGTTAACTATACACAGCGGACATACAGCGAGCTGCGCGTTCAATACAATAACGCGTTCCGGGTGCTGATGGGGCTGCCGCGCTACTCCTGCGCCTCCGCGATGTTCGCGGCGGCTGACACAGACGGCTTTGCGGCTATCTTGCGCAAACGGTGCGCATCTATCATGCGCCGCACGCGCGACAGTCGCAACACCATCCTGCGCGCGCTGGCGGCCCGGTGGGACTCTCCGATACTGGCTCGCTGGATACGGCTTCACGCAGTCGTTTAGTGATTTGCCACCATAATCAGGACGTCCACCCAGACCTGCCACTAGGGTTTAGTTGAATGATATAATAAAATTGTTATTGTATCTCATTTAATAAAACTATTTATTTTAAAAATACTTCCATTATTTATTACTAACATTGGTTTGTAAGCTCCCAATTTTACTAACAAATATGGACATAATCTTAGAATGAATCTGAAATAAATTATTTATTATTATTATTATTAATACCTACTCAGAATGGACGCGAATGGCCGAGAATTTGATGTTTTTGCGAAACTTGGCAGATACCTACTTATTGTGGACAGCGAAAGCGTTCAATGATCAATGATTGAAAAGTGTGTACTTACCTAATGTACTTTACAGCAAAAGTTAAGACAGTTCTTGATTTTGAAAATTATTTACCAAGTCACGGTTATCATTAATTAAACTTAACATGTCGGGAAAAAGTTTTTTCGTATTTTGTAGGTACTTATACAATTGTAGTAAAATCTCTTTGGATGTACTGTTTGTATCTGGCTGGTTTTGATACCATTAAATAGGTGCAATTTATGATTTAAAAAGAAAAATCAAAAGTAAAAACGATTTCTCGCCATTTTTCAAATGTTTTTTCGGTCCGCCAAAATGAGTGAATCTAACGAAGAAATTCTATACATTTTGGAGTTTTATTACAAAAAGGTAAAAATGCAACACAAGCCGTGAAAACAATATGTTACGTTTATGGACTTCACGCAGTGTCAGCAAAACGTTGGTTCAAGCGTTGCAGTCCGGGAATTTTGATGTCAAAGATGCAGATAGCTTTGGATACCCTGTTGCGGATAAATTCGATGCTATTTTTGAAAAAGTGGAGCAAGATCGGTATATTAGTAGTTACGACATACCTGAAGAGTTAGGGGTTGACCACAAAACAGTTTTGACCAATTTGAAAAAATTCGGGTATACAAAAATGTCTCGATATTTGGGTGCCACACGAGCTCTTAGTCTCGAATTTGTATATAAAGTACGAAAGAACATTTCCCCGAACTAATTCATTAAAAGAGTAATCGAAATGTCAGCTGTGATTGTAATTCGTAATAATTACCTGTCATTCTGTGATTCTACTTACGTATAAGAGGATTTCTCTCAGGACATTTTATTGATAGGTACTTACTGTGTGTATGTAGACGGATTCATTTGGTCAATTAGTTGTATTCATTAGGCAGTACTGAGCACTTATTAGTAGGAATCTCCTTAGACTTATGTTCAACATTGTTTTTCCTTAGTGATTAGTTTTGCGATCACATCGTTTTATCCGATTAGGGGATAGAACCAATTATTTTGTACACGAGACTGTGTACTTGGTGATCCAAAATGATTGTTTATTATGATCGAGTAAAGCGTTTATTTAAACAATTATAAATTGTGAATCGTGTGCCAAGTAGTGTCAGGGCAAATCTGAATATTTATAACAGCGATTAAAATACAATGAACCAAAAATTTATCCGATGATTGATTCAAATATATACGAGGTCTCTAGAAAGCAATTTTGGAACATCCGATTTTCAAGTTGTGTTCATTAATTGGTGCAAATTATGATTTACATTCCGACGTAGCTTAATCAAAATCCGACCAGTCACTTCCGCGCTATTTAGTAACAAACAAACGATCAGATTTATAGTATTAAATAATTAGAATAAGAAATATACCTCTAGTCTTAACTTTCGCAGAGCTAAATCTAGGCTGTCTGATTTTTTCAGGTCTAGACCTTTGTTACAGGCCGATTTCGTTCCGCTGTAGTGAACGGTACATTTCTCATTTTTTTTGTTACTTTCAGATCATTTCGAGCGTAAACTCTGTTACCGAGTTTTTGTGTATCCACGCTAATCGAGGGGGGTTGTTGACTGTAATGATGATGATAGTACTATGATTGTAATCATTTCTGTGCTGGTTTGGGGAGAAAACGTTAACTATTGGTAAAGACGGAAATGTGTATCTTAGAATAGTTATATTCATAATGAGGCCATGAGTGTTAGGTAGGTACTGATTTACCATAAGCATTTACCACATAAGCCTTGTAAAATGTGTAGTGTATATGATGTTCATTTTAATAAGATGTCAAGAAATCACGTTTAAATTCAAACAATTATGGCGGAATATGACGGAATGTGTTGTGAATTAGGCACTTGGATATCTGTTACATTCTTTATAATTGCCATGTTTTACGCAAATAAAGATACTTACTTCGGTTCTTAATATAAGTAGCCCAAGAAAGGTGCCCAAAAGTCTAGTGCAGAAAGGTGGTGTGGTGGAGGATGGTGTCGACCAGATGACGTTCCTAATTAAATAAATAGGCGAGACGGACTTGCAGTATTGAATTTTAAACCGGAGATTTAGTTTGCAGCACGTGCATCACAGCTGGTTACCGGATATTGCTGCTTTTAGCATTGAAAGATACCAAGCTCTAAACGTATATATGTTATGGTTCAAGTGATAATATGGGCATTATTCATACTGCCCGGGCAGCATGTAAGCAGAGTCCACCAACTGAGTATTGAATGTGGCTTCTTTGTCTACAAAATCCACCAATTGAATTTACTACTAGGCGAGGCCTCCTATTTCTGAATCGCAATAATAATATGACGTAGCCGACGGAGCCCCGCCTAGCGGGGCTCCTACATCTGGGTGGTTTAAAAAAAATTACCACAAAGGGTATGACAGGGTCTTCCAGATCCCGCCATCCCCTTCTAACCTAACCTGTCCGAGTCGGGGTGCCCCAAGTCCCGAGCTCGCTTCGCTCGCTCTTGCATCCTAAATTCTCCTAGTACAGTAAGTAATATTGCATTTTTAACCAACTTCACAACAAGGAGGAGGTTCTCAATTCGTCTGTAAGTTTTATGTGTGTTAGCTCATAACTTTTTTCTGGGTGAACTGATTTGGATGATTCTTTTTTATTTGATAGGTGGTGCTTCACATGTGGTCCCATTTAAATTTGATCAAGGTCTGACTAGTAGTTCTTGAGTTATCTTTAATACTGCATATTTTTTCCACGTAGTTTATATGGATGATGTGTTAATAATTTCCTGTCACTGTTAATTTACACAACAAGTAGTGGTATACGAATTTGTGTGGGTTAGGTACCGCAACTAAAAAGTGAAAAATAAAAACGTTTTTACAAAAAAACAACCGATTTCCAAAAAAAAGCACTAAAAGACGTGAAAAATAACTTTATTTTGGAAGTCGGTGGCCAAACACGAAAATACAAAACCAAAGGCACCGACTTCCGAACCGACTTTTATGGTGTACATAATAAAGAGTATTCTATTCTATTCTATTCTAAAAACGAATAATTATTTCACTTTCTTCCAACAAATTGCTCTCATCCAAACTATAAATTAAACATCTTAATATGCCATACTTCTCTTTGTGTTATAATTGCAGTATTGTTTAAAGACAAAGAAAGCGTTCTTATGAAAATAGGTACAGACTCAGTAATGTGAGCAAACTGTTTCTACTGATAACACGTTTGTTTGTCTGTGTGTGTGTTTGTCTGTCTGTCCGATAACAGTCGTTTTTGTTCTCAGTTGATAGGGATAATTAGCGATGATTCAGCGTTCTTTGTCATATTTTTTGTTAAGAAAAAATAAACGATGAGTGTCTTTGAAGAAAGTCAAATTATATCAAAATCTACGTATTTTGTTTGCTAGGCATGTGATTGTAATGCCTTTGAAGCTAGCTAAGTACCTATTGAGAACGAAAGAGAGATGATTAAAAATAATAATCAATAAGGATCTAAAGAAACTGTAAAACTTGGGGATTAATTAGGTCTCTCTTTTGCCTTAGGTTTGTTTGAGAATTATAGAATATAATTAGAAATAGATTAACATTAGTTACTGTCAGTTTGTGACCTAGTCTAGACCTAGTCTTACATAAAAAGTCAAATGATTTACGTAAAATCTGGTCAACTTCAGCCAACCAATAACAAAGAAATTTTCATACTCCGAAACGTTTTCTACAATATATTTTGTTGTGAAAGTTACAACTGAGACACGAGGAATTTCAACAAACACGTGTGCACACACAAACACACACACACACACATATGTACATACAAGCTTCTAACACATATTATAAGAAAATTGTGGTATCTAACGAGATGCTCGCGTGACCGGTGCTCGTCCACTAATGCTCATTAATTGCTTGCTAATTAAGGGTTGTATTCAAGACTTCTTTATGATAGATATGGGGGAAACCTGCCTGGTGTTCAAAATGACTGGAAAGACAATGGAGTAAATATCTGATCATTGAGAAGATTGAACGATGGAAGATATTCTGCGAATGGGTTACATAATTCCATTGCTAAATGTTCTGTATAGCTCGACGATAGTTAAGTATTTATTATACCTAGAAGTACTTATTATACCTAGAAGTATTTTTGGCGAACATGTTCAGTCCTGACTTCTAAAGTAGTCTGTTGATGAAAATCTTTAAATAAGATGAACGGAGGGCTTTCCTCCTAAACTATTTTCATAGCTAACTAATCATGTGTTGTTTTACCTGTCAAAAACTTGGTCGTAGGTACCTAAGGACTGGCTGGGGGCATCTAACACAGTCCCTACGTAATGTTGCAATACGTACATAACTTTGAAGGTTGACAGCATGTTCGTTGTAACTTAGTCAGTAGGTTTCTGCTATTTTACTTTCTATATTTACATTAGATTTAATGTTATCCTCTAAAATTGTCCGAAATATCTGATAACCCTCCGATAACTCCATTTCATGAACTTGCTACCCAAAAAACAAACACGTCATATCGTATTTCTATCGATCACCGTACCTACAACTGACAACAGCTGTCATACTGTTTATAAACTACGCCACCTGTGTCGGTGTGTTGGTGTGCGCCGTTCCTTATTCATTCAGTTTTGGCTCAGTTTATGAATGTCTTTGTAAACATGACAAATTATTGAATTTTACGTTGTTACTGTAATTCAATTTTACGTTGTGAGTGGAAATTGTTACTAATAGTAGTAGGTCGGAAGGCGCACTATTGATATTAAGCCTACCTTTATTTTATTAGCCGCAACTAAAACAAATGATACAAACAAAAGTGATAAATAAGCAAGACACAAAAAGGTCTACTCGACTCTTTCTAAGAGCACCAAAACGGGGCATTATTCACCAGCAGCTACCTAGTAAACGTGTACGTAAGTACAGATTGAAAAACCAGGACAAGAGTTTCTAAGAAAAAAGTAAGTATAAAGGCTCCTGCAGACAGGCGAGATACGAAAGCGCGACACAAAGGCGCCGATAGTCGCGCGACGAGCGGTGCCTTTGTGTCGAGCGCGATTCGCGTTGCGTGTCGCGCCTGTTTGAAGGAGCCTTAATTGAATATATAAAAAGCAAACAGTTCTCCGAATAAGGTAATCAATAATGTCAAGCTTATTGAAAAACATTAAAGTCACATTTTCTCAGTATTCATCACTATATTCATGTAATAAACTTCGTGTTTTATAAGGATTTTTACTATTCATTATTTATGGAGCGGTGTCAATTCATCATGACAGTCATTGAACTGTCATTGACTTGTTACTTGACGTCACCATTAGTAAATGTACGTTAATTTGAGTTTTTAGGAAAATAGCTATATGTAGTCACGATGATTTTAGAAGAAAATCTATGATGAATTTGCTAATTTTTGGTACTCCTGTATTTGTGACCAGGATGGTATAAATAATATAACGGCGACCATCAAAGAAACTCAATCTAGTGCACAGATCACTGTTCCACGAAAAACCGGTTATAAGTTTATCTCAATACTTCACTCACGTTGTTATAAAGTTGCTGAACTTAAGATCGTATCATGTTCAAAAGTGGTGGCTTCTAGTAGGTATTGCACGTAACGAAAATAAGGATAGAAGGGCCTCTTAAAAAAATAACGCTGTAGGAAATTTACGTAAATGGGAAAATTGATTTGCTCCCTCGCTGTTATAATATTTTACTTTGATTTCAAATTTAATTGTGCTTAAGCTAATTGTAATAATAAAAACTGTTAATACAAAACTGCAGAAGGTTGGTAATGATGGATGGCAATTTCTTCAAGTTGGCCAAGCAACATAGGTCGCCTCCTAGACTCTAAAGTACTCGAGCATGAACGATTTTTGAATCTAAAATACTCGTTTCGCTCATAATGTTTACTTAGTTTTAAGACTGGGTCTATGGGTGATACTAATTGTGTTTGTTGCAAAATAAATAACCAAAATGCGGATAATTGTATTTTCGATTCGAATTTACGTCTCACGTTCTTGCTAGAGCCTCTGATCTTGCCTGCTAAGAACTTGCTGCTAATCCCAGTTCTGCAGCTATCGCAAATTAATCTTTCACTTATCTATGTTTTTGAGCGTCAGCAGATTTGGTATAACGTTTTATGAGGCTCCTATTTGGGGACACTTAATCCTTACCTAACACGCGCACCGTGTTTTGATTGAAGTTATCTTTCTGTTCTTGATCCGTGGTGTCACCACTGTTGTCAGATTTTATGTGTCGTGGTGTGCATGAAGCATAACTCCGTGAAATAAAGACGTAGTGATATTGTATGCGCCGGCTGAGCATATTACACGTTATGTTCGCCGACACTGTTAAAGAGGATGAGTTCTTTAGTAGCTACGTACCTATTTTTTTATAGGCTACGCGTGTGTTATGCTAATGCTTAGCTTTATTTGGGCAATTTTGAGGTTATTGCGAAGACTAGTGTTGCTTGAATGAATTCGTTTGACGATTGAGTGTACGAGGAGTTTTTTGAATGATGAAAGTTTTAAGTTTTTCACGGAGGTAGAAGTGTTAGGATATCAGGTGCCAGGTGACCTAAAAAGATTCGCACAATGCCATTAGCACAAAGTCGAAACACATGTCACTAAAAATGTTGGTGACTTTACGCAGAAATTGGTGATTCAAATCAATCAAGGAAGATATAACAAAGTACTATGATATGTTACTGGTTCTTTCCAGATTAATCACGAGGAAGCGGTGAAGGGTGTGGTTATCGATGGGGCTGTTCATTACAATGTTTGATCTCTATATTGTCCCTTTACCCATAAATATCCATAGAAACCAACAGCCACTACAATCGTAACATCCGCAACAATTGTACCTTCCATCCGAAGCGGACCAACTATCAATAGTATTCGGCTACATTGCACGATTTTTTTTTGAGTAACTGCAGCGTGCGAATGTGTGAACAATGCGAATATATTAGAGGTGTGAATGGAACAATTTTATTAGTGATGCATGGCCGCCGTGTGATGTACGGCAGTAATTTGTCATCTCTGTGTCAACTGACCTGCTAGTGGCCAGAGGTTAGCAGAAATAAAGATTAGAAAGGTTTTGAACGTGTTAATGTGTGTGTGTGTGTGTACAGCAGGGTGCAAGAGGTAGATGGTAAGGTAGCGTAGTGGATAATGCCATGACAAAATTGTGAATTTCAAAAATACAAAAATATTTTTATCATCTTAAACATTGTGATGAATGTGATCATACATGAATTGAAGCAGCCCCTGTGAGTTAATATACGAGTACTAGGTACTTGTTTTGGAGCTGTCTCACACTTCCCTTAGGTGATACCAAAATAATGATGAGACTCATAAATGGGACACTTAAGAAGAAAACAAAGTAAAACAAAAACGGATTTGGGATGGCTGTAAACATGTTTAATAATTATCAGATTTTTAGTCTCTTGTAATCCCTAGTAGAACCTTAGTGTTTGTATAGGTAATTGAATATAAGTAGGATGATGAGACGAGATTTTTGCTTTAACAGATTTGGTATCAGGTTGTAGTCAAGGGAACCCGTTTCGAAGTGTGTGGGAGAATTCCTACTGCTTCGTTACCTACTTGTTAGTTTTCACTTCTCGTATTCCAGAAAACTAGCGTCTGTTTTATCCTGATGAGTTCGTCTTTGTCGCCTAACTTTTTTCACATTTGTTACTTTTAGTATAACTTCTTGTTCTTGAAAATTTTGTACGAAACTGTCTCAGGACAATGCTTTGTTGTTTCAATTTGAACTTCTGACCTTTCTCGTACATACTTATACTTTCTCGACATTTCTATTAGCAACTTACCAACTTGTTTGATTCACATGACTCAGGCAATTTTATACGCTAATCGGGCCTATTAAGATCTTTTGTGTGATTTGTGTTCGTCAAATTGAGCACAAGTTAATCCTGTGTTGTCGGTATGTAATTATTTAGTTTAGTGACTAAGTGTTAATATAATTAAGTAAATGTTTTAACAGAAATTGTCAGTTGATAGTGTACAGAGATGACTTTGTTTTGAAAATGATCTCAGTGTTCAAATAATGTGCGTTATCGATCGATCTTCCAGTTTAAGCTGCATTTTCTTCGTGTTCTGGTTTTTACGGTTTAAGACACTTATTTCTCAAAAGATTACATTAATCACTTACAGAGACAATACAATAATAAGTAAACAAAATAGCCGATTAGCGTTTTTAGTAGGGTAGATGTTGTTGTTGTTGTTGATGTGTGTTTTTAAGATAATGTACTTACTTTCACTTTGTGTTAACCTATTAGACAACAAGCATATGTTTCTAAGATCATGAAAATGCATTCTTAAGTGCATCATCAACCATCAACCCTGCCTTTATCAACTTAATAGATTTTAACACTGTCTGCAGTCCTCTCTCTTCAACTAAGATGGCACACTTACGCATTCAGGCAAACCGGGAGCAGCAGGATCTTCCACATTAGTTTAGCAAAGTATTAATTGTGAAATGTATTCGCAAATAATCCCAATCATCATAATGTCTAGCTCAGCGTCCTCTACAGCAATTCAGTTAACTGCAATAATGACATAATTACAGCCGGTTCAATCAACGTATTGTTAGTAATTGTTGATGCAACTATATGATAATGCGATCTAACTAAACAATGCGACGTTTTAACGTGTGTTTAACCTCTTGATTGCATCAGTAAGGGTCTGTACATACGGCGTTTTTTTTACGCGACGCGCGACTCCATACAAACTGAAGTAGCGCTGCTTTTACAAAGCAGAAAACGTTATATAGTTTACGTATAAAAAACGCCGCCCTTATTAGTATTTCTTCAGCTTTTACAACGTGCTTTTGGCAAAGGCCTATGTCAGATTGACTACTTCTATGGTCAAACACGGGGACCTGTTTTCGACCCTCGTTGGTTGGACAGTGTTATTGACGAAATTAGGAAAATTCTCTTTTGGCAAAATTTTAATTGTTATGTAACTTGGAACTGAAACATCATGTTATTTATGGAAAATGCTCAGTCGGTGTTTGGATATGTTCCCGGTTAGTGAGAAATGGATTGCTTACTTTTACATCGGAGTTATTAATGGTAAAATGTGGTTCAATAGTAGGTACACCTACATTGTCTGTGTACTTCTGCCGTTACTCCTTCGAGGAATACCTTCTGACGTTATGTAAAGTTTACGTACCCTAAATCTTCGTGTCAAAATATTTATATGATAACTGTATTACCATGTGCTACGTATTATGTGTTTAAATAAGGCTGTATGCAGACATAAGTGATTATAAACTGTTATCTGCTTAGGGTCCACTATTCATTGATGACGACTCTTTGATGACGCCTCATTGATTGAACGAGAGAAATCCGACGTTGCATGAAATTAAACTTTGATTCAATTATGATACCTATGTGTACGAGCCTAGTTCTATTATAGATTGATGTGGAAATGGAAACTACAACACTGAGCAACGTAAACTAATGTCACTAGTGTCGTAAACTAATGTAGCTTCTAGTGGAAGAATTTTCGTTATTTGATCATTATTTCTAGTGATTACGTTTTTATAACATAAATACAGGGTGGATTCAGCACATGATTCTGAACCCCCCCCCCTCCAATGAAATGTTAAGTCGGTTATTAAAAAAAATGCTATTTGGTACATTTTGACCGCGTAGGTATTAAACTTTTCTATGAAACATAAGACTTTTTTTTGATCACCGACGAAATTTTTCTACTCTAGGGGTCTAGAAACATGTGCTTTATTCATGGTTACCATTTGCGCGTGGATGTCTCTGCCACCCTGTACAGAGGGGCTCGTGGCTAAAACCGCACGGCTCGATCGAAGTTTAAGCTACTCTTACCGCGGTCGGTACGTGGATGGGTGACTATTCATTTCATATGTAAGTAAATTCATATATAGAGGTATGAGGAACAGTGTGTAAAGATCATTCATACTCTATGGAAAAGGGAGGATCCTCCGACCAGACGGGTGTTGTGTCTGGTGGGCAACTGCCCGACGGTTGATGTCGGGACGTTTGTATATATGCTAGTCGCGCAGTAAACTCTGCTTGCGCGATGCAGGATTTGCGTGACGTCAGTATGACGTGTAGCATGCATGTGGCGATGTTGATACCGCTACGTATACATACACCCATACATCTTTTTTTGCTCGGAGCCTAAGGGTCGTAGCGTGATGTTAAATAGCCTATAGCCTTCCTCAAGAATGGGGCTATCAAATGCAAAAAAAATAATTAAATCCGACTGGTAGTTCTAGAGATTACCCCTACATAGAAACTTACAAACAAAAAAAAATACCTCTTTATAATATTAGTATAGACAAACTTACTTGATAAACAAGTTTAGATTTCGGTGAATAATCTATTTTTAGTGCAGTTTATGTTATGTAAGTAGGTTACTTGCTCAGTGTGTGTTACTTAATTATGATCGTTAGCTTAAACTTATAATAAATCTTCATTTAACGGGGTCGCTCTCAATAGTTATTACTATTCAAATAATTTAGCATTAATTATGGTTACTAAATATTATTATAGTGTTTTCTGACAAAATACTGAAATGTAAAATTAATTAATGCTGCTCGTAATATTAATATGCTTTTAAAGCCTTACAATAACTGAAATGGATTTAACTATGTTAGTCTGTAAATCAGCAGTGGTGGCCCAGTGGCAACTACCGTGACTTACGAGTTGTAAGGTCGTAGGTTCAAACTCAAACAGGCGCTTTACTTAGTGTAAATAATTTCATCACCACAGTTCACAAAACGGTGAAGGGAAACATCGTGAGGAAACCGGCATGTCTTAGAACCAAAAATTCGAAGACATGTGACATCTACCAACCCGCACTGGGTTGACGTGGTAGATTACGGCCCACTCCCTCTCACCGAGAGGAGGTCCTAGCAGTGGGAACATTATAAGCTGATTATGAGTCTATAAATAAATACCTTTTAATTTCACTGAATTTGCCGTTATTAAGAAAAATATGTAAGTACAGTATGACTAATACTAAGTTAATGGTAAAATTACTGTCTATTTTCTGCCGCAACTAAGGGAAATTACATACAGCCTCAGGCAGAATGCAACGATTGTGAATGACACGTACAACCCATCTTATAAGGTAAACATTACCCACCACGAGGTCATCCTCATCATCTTATGCCAGCGCTGGACATATGGCCTCTCGCTTGTGCGCTATTCAGCTGGACCCTCTGTTACTCTCCTCCAGCACCAGCTCCCCTGTGAAGATCGTCGCTCCACCTAGCCTGAGGGCGTCCTACCTTACGTTTGCTAGAGCACGTCTACCTTACCGATCATCGACGCTATGGCTAATATTTATAGCCAGTCCATTGCCACCTCAGCTTGCTTATTTGACAAGGTATTGCAGAAAAAAATAAACAAACTAAACTAGTCATCACATACGGAACAATGTAAAGTACAAAGACCCATATCTCGATAATTGTGTCACTTGCAAAAACACGGATAAAAAAACATCCCTAGTAATATGTTCTGTGCAACCCCCGCTCGCCGGTCCGGTTCGGTCCGGTTCGGTCCGGTTCGGTCCGGCGCTAATCGCTGTCTATTGACACCCCTGTCCCTCTAATCGGATTACCGATTTACCTGTATCGGCGAAACGCGGATTATTAAAGGGTTAAATTATCGATTTGGAATACAGACGAGGAAAATTTAGGGGCGGAATATTCGTGAAAAGGGACAGGGAAATTAATTTTGATACAATTAATATCATGGGTAATGGCCGGGTATGCCTATGCATATTTTTTTAAAGGGTAGGAGAGTTCTGTTGTACACCAATTTAGGCTTTGACGTATAAAAAGGGTATATCCATTTATCGGTTACAATTATTTTTCAAAGTCCATGCTGCTGCTTAAAAACTTTAAATAAATGTCACCATCCCACTGGTTTTATTAAATAAACAAAAGGTTTCATTTGAATCGCAATATTATTGTTCCTTTGTCACTATTTCGTTATTTTTAACTTGACACATACGTAAACTCACGCTTATTTGCAATGGTGGTAGGCAGGAACTACAGAACGCCACCTGCTATGATCCATAACTTGACTTTTTAATACTAATTTATTATTATTTGTTACAGGTACGTCTACAGTACTTTTTTGACATCGAAGGGCAATATTTCCAGAATATGGTGGTGAAGAGACTATCATGGGGTTCAACGACATAACACATTGATCGGTATGTAACTATCATAATCACATCAAAAGAACTTTTTACGCACACAAACTTTCAATACTTATTTGTGTTTAAAGAGAATTTTAAAATAAAACGTTTCTTCACACGAATTGCATTCTAAGCAGACGTGTTCTGCTGTAACTATTTCAGGAGACTTGTCAATACATTAGCACTCTTAATGTGTGACTACTAAAGTCTATTTTCAATTGCAAATGCTATTGAGAATGCAGTTTATTTTTGAAGTATCGCAGATTTTATTTGTGAATTTTCTAGTGCAATTCAACTGAAACTGAAGTACTGAAGTGTTTCAATTACTTAGGCAAGAGCTTTTTATTGGCATATCAGAGGAAAAAATATAGACTTTTTTTATAGAGTACCTTCCTATGTTGTTAACAACGGTATATTGGTTATTTTAAACCCTACCTTTAAAATAACCAATATGCCGTTGGGTATATTGGTTATTTTAAAGGTAGGGTTTTCAAGCTTTGTAAAGGGGAAGCCTAATGTGAAATCAAAAACAAGTTAATTATTATCGATGATTAGGAGGTGGTCGCCATTCCCAATCCGGAATTGAAATTAGGAAAATGTGTATTTTTAGAGTAGTTTATGCGTATATCAAACGCCGCCAGGGCCTCCGGGTCATGAACCACCCAAAATAATTCAAGGTGTCGAGAGCTTGAATGATTTACTTGAGCCGTTGAGACCTCGATGGGCATATAGGGCACACACACATAAGAACATAGGCAGTCATGGCAACTGCCGACAGCAGTGGAAACTTAAAAGTAACACTTAACAGTGATTGAATCTTTAAAATTATTAACATTAGTCTGGTTTCTACATCTATCGGCACTCCGAGCAACAACAAGCCCAACACGTCATACTCATAACTACAGGTATACCACTGTTAACATCAGCACGTCGCACACTGGTCCCGAATGATAAAAAAGGGGACATTAAGAAATTTTTGACAAAAGGTCAACCGATTCAGCTTATTTTTTTTTTGTAGACAGCTGATGCAATTACAAATCACTTTTGTACATTGAGTTTTTGCCAAAAAAGCCGTATTTTCAGAGAAAAAAAAAATTCAAATATTTTTTGTATGAAAGAAATCCTAATTTTGTCTTTATCTTCCAAGATTCAAACGTATTCAAAATAAAACTTAGCGCAGCTTGTAGAGGGGCTAATTGCTCACTACTTTGTCATAGACACTCTTCTGCGATTTTGTGCTCCTTTTGAGTTACAGGCACTTTAAATATTTTTTGTATGAAAAAATCCTAATTTTGTCTTTATCTTCCAAGATTCAAACGTATTCAAAATAAAACTTAGCGCAGCTTGTAGAGGGGCTAATTGCTCACTACTTTGTCATAGACACTCTTCTGCGATTTTGTGCTCCTTTTGAGTTACAGGCACTTTAAATATTTTTTGTATGAAAAAATCCTAATTTTGTCTTTATCTTCCAAGATTCAAACGTATTCAAAATAAAACTTAGCGCAGCTTGTAGAGGGGTTAATTGTTCATCACTTTGCCATAGACACTCAATTGCGATTTTGTGCTCCTTTTCAGTTACAGGCACTTTAAATTTTTCGTTGTCGGATGAGCTTTACTAGTTTTTTGTAGACAGCTGATACAATTACAAGTAACTTTTAAAGATGTATTTTTTGTTAAATAAGCCGTATTTTCAGAGTTAAAAAATTAATTCAGGCGGATTAGAAATAATCTTGTTAAAGATAGACTAAGATGTAATAACATTTTCTTCATTAATAAGTAACTCTTATAAATGTCTTTCTATTAAAAAAAGTCTTATTTTAAATATATCAAATAAACAACTTGGATATCTCAAAACGTGTACAGACATGTTCAGGTACAGGTAATTTATTGTGTGACTCATATTCAGATTATAAGCATTTTTTGGTAATGAGTCATTGCTTAATTAGCCGATTACTTACAATTTGGGCTATATTTGGTCATCTAACGCTAGTGAATGCGTCGGAAACGCTGAATGATAAAAAGGTATAAATTGCAATTAAAACTTTTCCTTCGTACTTTAACGGGCTTAGGACCGTCAAAATACAAACCTATGTAATAATATAGGTATTGTATTAAGGCGTAGTTAAAAATGTTATTACATCTTAGTCTATCTTTAACAAGATTATTTCTAATCCGCCTGAATTAATTTTTTAACTCTGAAAATACGGCTTATTTAACAAAAAATACATCTTTAAAAGTTACTTGTAATTGTATCAGCTGTCTACAAAAAACTAGTAAAGCTCATCCGACAACGAAAAATTTAAAGTGCCTGTAACTGAAAAGGAGCACAAAATCGCAATTGAGTGTCTATGGCAAAGTGATGAACAATTAACCCCTCTACAAGCTGCGCTAAGTTTTATTTTGAATACGTTTGAATCTTGGAAGATAAAGACAAAATTAGGATTTTTTCATACAAAAAATATTTAAAGTGCCTGTAACTCAAAAGGAGCACAAAATCGCAGAAGAGTGTCTATGACAAAGTAGTGAGCAATTAGCCCCTCTACAAGCTGCGCTAAGTTTTATTTTGAATACGTTTGAATCTTGGAAGATAAAGACAAAATTTGGATTTTTTCATACAAAAAATATTTAAAGTGCCTGTAACTCAAAAGGAGCACAAAATCGCAGAAGAGTGTCTATGACAAAGTAGTGAGCAATTAGCCCCTCTACAAGCTGCGCTAAGTTTTATTTTGAATACGTTTGAATCTTGGAAGATAAAGACAAAATTAGGATTTCTTTCATACAAAAAATATTTCAATTTTTTTTTTCTCTGAAAATACGGCTTTTTTTGGCAAAAACTCAATCTATAAAAGTGATTTGTAATTGCATCAGCTGTCTACAAAAAAAAAATCAGCCGAATCCGTTGACCTTCTGTCAAAAATTTCTTAATGTCCACTTTTTTATCATTCGGGACCAGTGTGCGTCGGTGACGCAAGCCCATAAGATTTTCCCATACTAAATATCGCTCAACGCGCCTAAAGAAGTTTTTACTTCAATAAGCCTGTTATAAAATATAGAACCTATACTCGAAAGGTTTAGGTAGTTAAATAAAGGTAAACAAATCGTAAAAACGGTTTTTTATAGTTGACACTTTCTTGTTTAAAAATACTTTACAACAAAATTAAAGTTATTTGCAATTTATACGATAGTTTCCTCTTTTATTAATGTATGTTAAACTTTATCATTTATTCGTAAACTATACTCTTCGTACATGTAATTGCTTGAGCAAAATTTTTTGTTAGATTTTAAAATAGTATAATATTTTGTAATCTGTCTATTGTAAAGAGTCCAAAAAGACAGGTTCCCTAAACCTTTTAAAACATACAACGAATTAGATTACGTTGCTAAATTGAAGAGTACACCTGTGACGTAGTATGGCAACTGAAGTAGCAGGTATTACGTTAAGTCGGTTAACCAGATGCCATAAAAGTTGTGGATGAATTAGAAAAAATGTTATATGGTGCCACTGTATTGCGGCTGCCACCATACCACTGTGAGCGCAATTCAATTGAATTAAATGGGCTCAAGTTAAAGGGGTTTGTAGCCGAGAAAAACAAAACTTTTAAAATGTCTGACCTAAACATTCTTTTGCCAGAGGCTTTAGCTAATGTGACTGCTGAGAATTGGAAAATTTGCGAGGGTCATGTAATAAAAGAAGAACAGAAAATGTTTAAATTAGACAAATTAATTGATGATACCACCGAACGCAGATTCAGATTCAGAATAGAGCGTATTATTATGGGACTCAAAATAATATGATATTAACATTTGAAATAAATGGTTTAACATCTATGAGTCACGTGGTTTTTTTTGTTTACCTTTATTAAACTACCTAAACCTTTCGAGTATAGGATGCAAGAGTGAGCGAAGCAAACTCGGAAATTTGGGCGCCCCGCTCGTGTGTGGTTCGAAAGGCTAAGGTTAAGGCCAGATTTCAAAACCTAAACTGCTGTAAAACGAGTTTAAGCTTTCGTCATAACTCTACAAAGTAAGTTCATCGTCTGTATGATGGTCAAAAGAAAACAGAACCTATTCAAGGGAGGGTGCTAAAATTTTTAGGCTCGCTTCACTCACTCTTGCATTCTCTTGATTCTTGAGCTTGAAGATCAATCAACAAAGCCACTAATTCCTAGTTCTTTTGGAATTATCAAAAGATAATCTAACCTATCCTAAAGTGTGCAAAATGCTCAAGCTCGCTCCGCTCGCTCTTCTCGCTCTACATAGTCTACTTGTCTAATACCTACTATGTACCAAAAAGTGCTGCGAACAATTTGCCAGCATTATTAAGGACCCCCCCTCCATGTAAAAACTGCGTCAAACATTACGCCTTTAACCCCGAAGGTTTAGGCAGAGGTCTACTGTAGGGGCCTATTTGGTGCTTACATACAACCTCGCGAGCCCAGTAAAAGTTATTGGCAAGAAATACGAGACAAAAAATAATTTGGTTTATATATAGAATATAAAAAAAAAGAGTAGGCGTCAGATTTGGCTGTCAAGCCATGACCCACGAAAACAAAATAAAAAAAGGAACTACCCGTAAAAAGATCTCCTAATAATATTATTTGTTTTAACTGAAATATTTTTTTTATTCATGTACCTCTTCTACAGTACCTACATAATATATAGTACACCCACATTTCGCCATGTTTAAGTCCCCTGTCATAGAGGGCGAGCCAACTGCCGTCAACCGAACACAAATCCAGACTCCAGGCAGCTTCTAAGAAATTCCTGATGGAAAAATCCAATAACACTTTACCCGACCTGGGAATCGAACCCAGGACCTCATGCTCGGCAGTACTGCTAGCGACGACTAGACCAACGATTAGATGTACCTTCCTAAAATATTCCTCGGTGCCCCCACCCCCCTCCAAAATCTTGGGCTGCGACCGCGGCTGACGTATATAACCATTCAATGTGGTTGGAGTGGGCCACCTGGGGCCTGCCTAGTTAATGGGCATACTTGTAGGTAGGCATAGTCTTACTTGGTCTACACCGTTTTCAGTGTGATTCTCGCCACCAAGAAACAATCTTGACACCGTCACTGGATGCATAAAGCCACTGTTATCGCGTGCTAAAATAAGATTTGTGAAGATAAACTAAAGTACAGGATCCTCTGCATGATTTGAACAGTCACTGAGCTTTGTGCAGCATCACAAACCCCAGCTAATCAGTGCGGGCTGTGATCGGAACATGCAAATGAGTTCATTAGTATACGTTAGAGTACTTAAAGTTAAAAGCTTGCAAGTTAAAGAGCTGTGTTTGTTAGATGTTACCTTACTGTGTTCTGAGTCAACTTCATGTGGAATTAAATTAGTGATAGATAGTTATATATACGAGTAAGTTGTGTCCTTAAATTCTTTGGCGATTTTATGTATTTGTTAAGCTAATATTCCAGTTTTCGTGCTTAAGCTATTCCAATTTGTGCGTCTAATAAAGACGGATGGGTTGTGGAGGCCAGATAGGCAGTCGCTCAATGTAAAATAGTGGTATTGAGCTGCACCCGGACAGACTGAGAGCAGGCAGCCTACACGCCGGCCGCGAATCATATTTAGATCAACATACAACTTGGTACTGACCTGCAAATTGCAAAAAAACGTAAGAAAATTTGAATTTCGCGGGCTACTCTGACGCTTTAACGTAGAGTTTGACAAATTTCAACTTTTAATTCTCAATTCTGCAACTACTCGTAGGTGTGTACATTTTTCTTCCTTTACGAAACGTCCGTTCAATATTTCAGTGTCTTGTATATTGTTTGAATGGAAACAATAAATAAAAATAACTGTCAGTGTCAAAGCTTACATTATGCAACATTCGGGAACAGACGCGACGTTTCATTGCGGCGCCACATGTCACTCTGCTGACACCCGGCTATAAAGTTGACGTGAGTGACAGTATAGCTTCAGTTATGTTTTGATATTCGTTTTGAGGATGCAAGCTTTAGCAAAGTTTTTATATAAAAAGGAGAAAATATGAGCTCAAACAACATTTTCTTTCGTCCTTTTCTTTTTGGTCGTATTTTGCCTACATCATATCCACATCCTTCTACTTTGCATTGCATATCATCCAATGAAGAGAAGCCTTCTATGAAGTTTCTACAACAATAGATTTTGCTCTGTCCTGTCCTATGTTGAAATTAACACCGAAGCAATCTTGTTAAAAAACAGGCCTTCAAATCTCGATCAAATTCCAGGTCCTACTTGCCTTCTCCACAAATTGCCCAGCTCTATAAAATTCTCACATATACCTCACTTCTCGCTCAAAACTCTGTAATTTACGTAGCGAGCCTTCCTGCCCGGTTCCATGTTAATTCTTCAAATTGCTCCAGCGGCCATCCTAGAGCAATTATGTCCATTTTGCTCTACAATCAAGATCTACCGCTTTTATACATTCTAGTTCCAAGTTTTTGCATCGGTAACTAACTAGCCTGGCTCGTAAAATGGAGGTGATTTTGTGAAAAAATGGACCGCGAAGTATATTTTAATTAATAGTAATGGTGTGATTCCGCGTAGTAATGACGTCAAACTAATTCGTCGTTTTATTTATTATCTTTCTGGTCCGTTTGGCTTGTTGCTTCGTAGTAAGGATTTGGCTAATAACTATAATATAAGTAATGGATTGACTTTGGTGGTTTACGAAAGTTTTGAATCAGTTCTTTCTTTATTTTTCTATCAAACAATGAGCAATACGTTGTTAAAAAAAAAACAAAACACAAATTAAAAGAAAAACTGATATTCCATGCTTTTTAAACGAATTCTAAAAGTGGATATCAACAAAACGCTTCGTTTGAGCACCTCACTGACAGGATTATCGAGTCAACTAGAATCGAGTGTTTGAACCAGTGTTTTTACCTTTTGTGGCTCCCGTGTCCACCCTGTCAGGTTATTATATTAGTGTGTGGAATAGACGATTGCTGGATCGTATTTTTATCTGAAATCTACAGGTAAATTAAGCAATATCTAATTTTGTGTTTGTCGATTGTTACAGAATTCTATAACATCATAAGTCTGAATTTAAATTTTCACTCTTGCAACTCAAAGGACCGATTTTAAAATCCTGGTCCTTTAATACTTTATGACTTTTAATATCAAGCAGCTGCCTTACGTTAATCCCAGCCCATTCCTTGCTTAGCAATCGCAATAGCCGATCATCGAACCGGCAATTAATAACGGCTTGCTCTTCTCCTCCTGTATTTGGCTATCTATTGGTATATGCGTCTCCTGGGCCACGGGAATATTTGTATGAGGCGTATGATTACATGGGTTCAATTAATACCATTTCAGTTTAAAGCCTGTGATCACTTTGGGATCGTTGGACATGTATGTTGTTTTTGTATAATTTTCGGGTCACTTTGGAATCGAAAAAAAAAACACTTTTTGTTCACAAAGCGATTACGCGTCAAGCGGTCAGCTTATTTTAATTCCTAATTTTCAAAAGATTCAAATTGTCGCTTCATTACGAAAACTTTGATAATAATTCGGTCAACATAATCTATAATAAAATTTGCTAGTATAAAATATTAAATATAACCTTTGCTTTATTATCATGAATAATACAAAATGATGTATGGTTCAGAAATTCCAACGACTGACAGATGGCTTGGAAAAAATGTGACAAGCTTGTTTGGTACAATTGTCGATTTGAATCTTTAAAAAATTACGAATAAAAATAAGCTGACCCCTTGACGCGTAAAAAGTGTCTAATCGCTTTGCGAGCAAAAAATATGTATCAACAGGAATAATACTGCAGTAATCCTTAATCAGTACAAGCTTTATTGATTGAAAACATTTCAAATCAATCGTTTCATTTTCTGTTCGTCTTGTTAAATTTGATATCTTTCGATTAACCTCTGTCCACCTTTCAATGAAATGTGTACGTTCTCTTGAAATAGACAATGAATGCCATATAACAACGTCCATTGAACTGATAGACGTGCATGCCAGTAAATTAGTTATTAACAGTGTGAAAGGGCCGAATGATATGATTTATGCCACAATGGCAGCCAATTGTGGCGATCTGTTCACGCACGATTACTGTAAGTGTGGCGATCCGTTCACGCACGATTACTGTAAGTGTGGCGATCCGTTCACGCACGATTACTGTAAGTGTGGCGATCCGTTCACGCACGATTACTGTAAGTGGTTGACAACGAATTTACCATCGAGCATTGTTCTACCATGAATATTGTGTTAATATTCATAGATTTTTAGTTAAAATAAAAGTGCGAGTCGGACTCGCGCACGAAGGGTTCCGAACCATTATCTATTTTGTTGATTGAATGAAAGGTAAATTGCGGTTTACGATTTATGACGTATTAAAAAAAAAACTACTTGCTAGATCTCGTTCAAACCAATTTTCGGTGGAAGTTTACATGGTGGTGTACATTATATTTTTTTTTAGTTTTATCATTTTCTTATTTTAGAAGTTACAAGGGGGGGGGGGGGACGACAAACATTTTACCACTTTGGAAGTGTCTCTCGCGCAAACTATTCAGTTTAGAAAAAAAATATATCAGAAACCTCAACATCATTTTTGAAGATCTATCTATACATACCCCACACGTATGGGTCAGATGCAAAAAAAAAATGTGTTTCAGTTCTAAGTATGGGGAACCCCCAAAATTTATTGTTTTTTTTTCTATTTTTGTGTGAAAATCTTAATGCGGTTCACAGAATACATCTACCTACTTACCAAGTTTCAACAGTATAGTTCTTATAGTTTCGGAAAAAATGGCTGTGACATACGGACGGACAGACAGACATGACGAATCCATAAGGATTCCGTTTTTTGCCATTTGGCTACGGAACCCTAAAAATAACTTATAATTTGTAGTTAAATCACGGTAGATCATTTTTGAACCTTACCCGTGGATCTGTGCCACACTGTGAGCACGCATGTTCATTATCACCTGCCTATTACCTGCCTAGTGTGGTCCCAAATATGTTGGACTCGGCTTCCAGGCTTACCGAATGCAACTGGATACCAGTATTTTACATGGAGCGACTCCCTATTTGACCTCCACAACACAGATACTAGGAATACGATACCCATTGGTAAGACTGGTTGTCAGACTTTCGGGCTTCTGACAACATGTAACAACTGTCAAAGATCCACAAATGACAGCCGGGACCAACGGCTTATCGTGCTTTCCGAGGCACGGAGGGGTCTTGGTATGTAAAGATGGTCACCCATCTACGGAGCAACCGCGGCAAGTGTAGCTTAACCTGACCGATCGCCCCGTGCGGCTGTTATTACTTAGCCACAAGCCCTGCGCGCAATTTCGTCCGCCGAGAAAAAAGACAAATATTGGTCGTTCGAGTCGGGAGCACCCCTCGCCGCTGTGCTGGGTGGCGAAAGTATCAAATAAGTAGATATAGTTAGTAGCTATATGCCATGTGTTGTGGAGGTCAATATACAATTAATCACTATTTCCACACAACTTCACTAAGAGCAGAAAATTAAAACCTCGTTTCATTTCCTGAAAATTTCAGCTCTGAACAATATTTACTTCTACTTTTATCACCTATTGTTTTCCAAATACCGTTGCAGCACTTCAATCAAATACTAACTTTGCGATCTAGAATTTAAAGTAGATTTTAGTAAAGTAGTAAGGTATATAGTGCTAAGCCCAATGGGGTTTATCAGAATGTAAACTAAGTTCTCGTGTCGATAAACACTATTAACAGTTTACCGGGTGCCGAGAGTGTAAAACAGTTCTGTGTTTGCTACCCACATTTAGGTACAAGTTTGTTTGGCTTTAGTTGGTACATATAACGAATAATTACTGCGGATATTTTGTAGAATGATGTAGAAAAAATATGGTAAATTACAAAAAAAAAACAACAAGAGCATACAAATTTTAGCGACGTAGCTTTGACGTTCCATGTTGGTTTAATAAAGTAATGGCTGGTTGCTATCTGAAAAGAAAATGGCCTCCCTTACCCAAGTCGTGGCAGGTAAGCCGACTGTGGGCAGCAGTGTTTATAGTCTGCTAATCATATGGACGACTAGCTTTTGTTCGTGGTTTCGCCCGCGTGGAGGTCGGAAATAATCCCACCGGAACGTACTATTGGGAAAAAAAGTATCCTATGTCCTAACTCAGGTCATGGTCTACCTGTGTGCCTTTCATCGAAATCAGTTCAGCCGTTGAGGCGTGAAAGTCAGCAGGTAGATAGACAGACAGAGTTATTTTCACATTTATAATATAATTATGAATTCCCAATCTATTACCCAAGTGTGATTGAAAACGGATTTTGTCTCTAATCATTGGATCTATTGGATCCACTATCAGTCCAATACGATCCATCACGATGTCATACAAATCCTGAAGCTTTGAAAGCGTTTAAATTCTTAACACTCCATCAACATTTCCACGTTACTTCATTTATTTTGCCTACAGAGCGTTTTAACAAAACACTTTATATAATTACTCGGAAAAAATTAAATATAATACTAAAGTACGGTCCGTTTGTGCGCAATAAACCATTCAGATCGTCGCAACCGCATCTCAATTGCATCTCCTTTTAAAAAACTTTTTAATTTAAGCGCTGCATCGCTTTCATGTATTTTCTGTTGAAGCGCTTTTTATGAGGAATATCACGGTTTAATTATGCGGGATTAGTGAGATTAAAGCGTTTTGATGTTCAATGAATGCTAGTTTTAGCTTTTTAATGAAGGCTTAAATGAGTAGGTATATAGACTCGCAAGGCATAACCTTTCATTATAATTAAAAACATGACATGTTATTACACCAAATCTTTTTTAAAGAATACTTCTTCAGAAATACCTCTCTGAGTCCTGTAATGTGTACCAAAATTCACAAGTGTCACTTTAGTATAATACTCACGATTCCCAATCTCCGCCAAAGTAAAAGCACAGTAACAACCCTTAAACCGCGGCTCCACTCGCCAAACCGAGTGCTGAGCCGGTCCCGGGCTAGTCTCGGGCTGCGGTCACCGGAATTAGCCGCCGTGTCCCGGGATTAGCTCGTGTGCGCTGCATTAATTGAAGCACTAGCTACTTATTTAAAGAGATTTACGTGTCCGAAATGTATTTGAAGTTAAACTTTGTAGATTTACTGAGTACCTAATTGATAGTCATCACACTCATAGATGTGTATTTTTGTTGATATCTTGGGTAAAATAATGTTGAGTTAAAAATGAATGCTTCATAATAAAGCACAGGTATACTTATTAAAAGATTTACAGATTTAGAGAACACTTTTGAGAATACCTGCTTAAACTTCACCACTATAGATATAGTGGATACAGAACCACAGACCATTCATCAAAGCATACAGCACAAAGATAAACGCAGATTAAATTAAATAGTTTAATCCCGTGTTTGCCAACTTCGGACGAATGGACCAAGTACCTCACAGAACCGCAGATACACTTGACAAATCGAACAGTGGCTCGTCGCCGCCCGTTTTGGTGTCCCAGAATTAGTTCCCGTGTTCCCGGGGATACTCCACATTAGTGCTGGAGTTAAGGTATTAATTAGGCGACGTTTTTGAGCTTGGGGAAGTGATATGATTATTTTCACATTATTAAATACATATGTTGTTTTGAGTTTTCGATATTTTTAAAGCTTCTGTCCGTTGACCTTTTTTAAAGTCTTTACTATCCTTATATACTTTCTTGCTTCTACACATGTCATGTGGTCGGGCCAACCTTTAAATTAACCCCCCTTCAGACTCCTAATATTTATTTTCTCAACTAACTCCTAAATTACCTCGTATTCCTCTAATTTTAAACGTATTTGCAGTTGTTTCGTGGAGCGAACTAAGGAGCGACCACAAACTTGACTGGACCCTTATAATTCAACCCCTTCTGTTAACTAGGAGGACAGTAGTCACAGACTCACGGACTAACCGCCACAGTTACACAAAGTTTTTGTTCGTCAGTTTTTGCTTCAGCGAGCGCTGCCAAGTTACAAGTGGCTTCTTTGACAGTTGACGGTTTTTGCTTTTGGGTTTCGTCGGCGAAATTCGGGTGGACTCGGCTTTTAGAGGATTTAGACATTGTTTAGGATATTTCTGTTGGTTGGGAGTTTATGTGACTTAGTTTAAAAAACATTTGTGAGAACAGTTGTTGTTGTTAAAAGCATGATGTTACTTTTACTTCTTGTTTTTTGTCCATAAAAGATAAAAGATAAATGTGACAAATTCTACTCCTAAGCGAAAGGAACAATTGTACTTAATTGATCTGAAACTCCATCATTATAATTTTGGCAAAAATGTAGTTCTGATCACACTTTTGACAATATATCAATGTCAATCAAGATTCTGGTGGAGGGCCTCAAAGGAACCAGTTCAACTGCATATTATCGTCATTAATTGCCGCCATAAAACTCTCGCCACGCACCGCCCCTTTCTTGCCCAAAGTAAAAGTAGCGGAAATATGGAAAAGAGTGAAATACTTAAAGAACAAGTTTCGGAATGGTCCAAAAAAAAGGCACAACTTTCACTGACAATTGGACCAGTTCTGTTCCGTACCGAATGATTCTCATTTTTGAGCGAACGGGAAGTAAAAAGATTATTTTTGTTAATTCTGTACTTGTGTTGTGTTGGTCTTTTCGATTTTGTGTCCTCAGGAATGGATTTATTTGATTTTTAATACGACATAAGTAAACAGAAAATTATAATGATTATGATAAACCAAAAAAGTTGGTTCGCAGAGAATACATTGTGAAATTAAGTCCGCTGTATGTACCTACGTATAACCATCATTGAACATAAACTAATTCAAATTAATTACTAATTTATTCTTCTAATGTACAATGCTTTTAGATAGTGATCTCCATATTCAAATAAGTCCAAAAATAGCACACCTCGAGTACTAACCAAGGATTTAATTTCCCTTTTACAGTCCAGCCATCTTTAAAGTCAGTCTCATCTGCCCAGATATAAAAAAAAGAAATTAAGTCAGTGAAATAAAGTACAGAACTTAATTACCGTATCCATCTGGTGTAGGACCGAAGGACCAAAGATTAAACCGGCATTAAGGCCAGGTGGTCACCGTCTGACCTTCGGGAAACTTGCTAACTTCAACTGCTCAAGTTTTGTATCGAATAACGCTAGTTTGGATTAAGTTAGGCCGGATGGCGGCAAGCCTATGGGGGCAAGTTTGTGAGACAAAAGGAATAATGAAACAGTATTTTGGTTCTTTTGTTATCTATTCAAGCTTAGCATATTATTTATGCGCATGAATGACAGCTTCTCAATAGTTAGATACTTAGTTATTTCTGTCGGTCCATATTTTTGGATTTCCATTCAACTATAAATACGCCTTTTTGTTAACTATCTAATGCTGTGACTAAGAACGTTATTCTATCAATATTATACAAAAAGATTCTTATTCAAGAACAACACGTTTTTCCGATATCAATAAAAGATTCCACAGTTCGACGGACATAACAGAAAACAACTAGACGTCCACCACACTGATTCAAATATAGAACAATTGCCCCGCAGAATGACCAGCATGGCCCTTTCTCACAAGTCTCACCCCCTCCCCCTTCCCTGACCACGAGCGGTGGTGACTTCAAACTGTGATTAGGGCAGTTTCACGCACGCGGCTTCGCTTAAACTTACATTAAGTGTCGGCAAAAGTTTGCCTTAGCTCTGCTCTTGTTTATCGAGTGGTTGCGATTGGACTTGCATGTGACTTCTCACTTTTGCGGTGGCCTTCTTTGAGTAGGAAATTGGTTTGGATTGTTCGATTTTCTGTGGTATACTAAGGTATAGTTAAGTTAGTAAGTTAATTTTCAGTTCATGAGTGTCAGGTTTTTAGGATCAATTTTTAAAAGGACCATTCATCGAATGACGACGCTTTGCCAAGTTGTTTTAATAAATGTTTGTTACCTCTGTAATATAAAAGACCTAGCTATATATGTTTTAAAAAACACATTAATCAAAAAGCTATTTACTACGTTTAACAATATGACCAAAACACGTTCACATTAAAAAAAAACAAGAAAAATCAAAACAAGGAAATACTTAAGGAAAACGTAAAATGTAACATGAAAAAGGAGAAACAGGCAATAAAGCTAATTGCGAAGTAAGGAAGAGTAATCTCTCGCAAAGGTGCATTTTATCAAATCTGGGACGTTTAAACAATAATGAAATTGCCATTGCGAAGCGTTGCCATTTGTTTCTGTCTGCTTACTACGCTCATTTGCTAACTACTTGAGAATAATTTAAAGTTGCCCAGATTGAGGTCTGCGTACACTGCGGGGTGACATTTTTATTATTTTTTTATGCATGTTAGGGGTTTTTCTGTTGCGAATGAGTTTTTTGTCTTTAAGTGGGAATCAAAGGTGTTGTAAAGGTTCTTGGTGGGTCCTTTTTCATCTTATAGTGTTATTTTATTTGCTGTTTGATAAAGCACTTGAGTTTTATTAACTTCGGTTCACGATTTTTTTCTCGAGAAATTATTTATACAGTCACTTGACAGTTCTTGTACTGTACTTGTTTCGTACCTATTTCCGTAAAAACGCGTGAACCGGAGAACCCGTGTTCTCCTGTAGCTTAACAGCTCAGAGCTGACATGATTTCAACAACCATCCCAATCTCAAAGTTTGTTCCGTCGCCAACGTTTACACGACACGGTACGTTACACCACACTCACTACGAACAAAGTTTGTTCCGTCGCCAACGTTTACACGACACGGTACGTTACACCACACTCACTACGAACCCTAAACTAAATAACAGCAATGAGCAACTGTAGTTTATTTGAATCGTATCGCAGCACAATGTAACGTCTCACTCGGGTTACTCTTATACCGAATCTAACTTTGACGACTAATTAACTGAATGTCACTGTTTTACTTAAACTCTAGTGTGTTTCACTTTAAATATCAAGGTGTTGACTTAGGTGAATAGTGGTTTCAAGAGATACTTATCTTACTGTAGATTGGCAGTTGCAGTGGATGGGTTAATGAATTAATTAAAGAACGAATACCCTGTGCCAAAGTTTAAGGCATGGAGGGAAACCGGCATGTCCTAAAACAAAAAAAATGGAAAACATGCGACATCCACTCTACACACCCGCGTGGTGGATTACGGCCCACTCCCTCTCGCAGAGAGGAGGCCTGTGTCCCAGCAGTGGGAACATTAAATGCTGATTATGCCAAGGCCAGCTTAGCAAAGGTCTAAGTCTATTGTGGTAACACGTAATAGAGGTACCTACCTATGAGTTCAAAGAGAGGGATTTGCAAACGATTCAGTGAAATATTCAACCTGTAATTTCAATGCCTACCATAAATATTCCACTGTGGACATTGCCATATCCTGAAATTCAGGCGCTTAGATTAAAATATAATTTCCCATTATCCAGTATTTACAGATTTCTGGATAGAACAGCATCTGTTTTATCAATAATCTGGCATTTATTTATTTTCCTGTATCTAAGCATCTGTAAAGAATATCTCGAATTACTTATATTTCCCACTTTCCTCGACTTACGCTGAGCCCTATTAAATTTGAGCGCTCGAATAAATTTTAGTCGGAAACAAGCGATTACGAACTTTATGGACTAGGGAATAAATAGTAAAATGAAAGCCTATAAACTATTTTTAAATATTTTAGAGGTAGATCCTAAGAGAGTGATTGCTAAAAAATAAAATACTTTTTTTTCTGCTGACTGAAATGTAGGAAACAGTTAATCCAACACACAACAAATATTTTAGTCAAAATTGATGAACCTTCTTATATATGACTGAATATTTTTAAAAATCTGAGCTGGATGACTGGATGAGACAGTGTCAGTAATATACAATGTAAATAAAGATGACGGCAGTAAAATTCAAATTAAATTTCATTTATTTCAGGTACTTTAAAACCCATATTAGATTTTTGAAATTATTCAACAATAAATACAAAATCACACATAAATTAATACAAACGAATAAATACAACATCAACACACAAATTAATAAATCAAATTCATATTCATATTCAATCATAATTAATAAAATTCTATACAGTAGTCTCTTCAACATGTTTCTTCTTTCTTCTTCTTCATGTTTCTTCTTCATGATTAGATCTGTAAAACATAGTCTCGGTTTGGTCCTTTGAGTCTAGACTTAAATGATGAAAGGACCACTTTACCTATTTTACTTACTAACACTAGCCTCCCTTAGGTGGCTCGCTTATTATCCCAACATTAACGTGTGCACAAATATTCTGGTAATTTGGCTAACATAATTAAATTCCTTCCGCAACGCAGATCCGGCAGTGCATTACCATTGTTTCGTCGACGTGATCCCTTCCCGCGTCAAATTTGTACCACATTACTACATTCTGATTCGTTTAGATTAAAATATAATTATTATTTCGTGGTTTTGGACGTTTACTAGCAAGGCCTGACTACACGGAGGAAATTGGTTATGGAGAATTATGGTCGCTTTAAAAATAAATAGATTTTCATATTATTCTGAACTGTTTTTATTTTGTTTATCAACTATCAGCCCACCTACATGAGAAATGTAATAGAAAACTTTTTTCAATTAGTTTACCTGCTGGTCGGTCCTTGAAAGAAAATTATTCCTAACTCATTATAAAAAGGGTGGAACTCAAATGCACACCTAAATTATGCCATCTGTTTTCTTAAATTTTATGAATTTCCATACGGGGCCTAAACCGTTCAACTTTTTATATATTAAATATAGTATTTCCGTAACCATTGCCTGTAAAAAATAGTAGAATGCGAAAAATAAATATGTGGTGGCTATGTTTAAAAAAAATCCATATTTTTTGCTTCTTCTACTTTGTCTCATAACTATTATTAAGCTCTAAAAATAAATTATGGTTGCAAAATACCAATATTACACCTTTTACGAGATTAATACTGGTCCTATTGCGCTCATCTCGCCATTTTGTATTCATCGCTGAAAATATGCGTTTAGTAAATGCTGAAGTTGCTGGTATAGAAAGAAGAAATGATAGGTACTATTTTGAAAATATAAGATAAGTCAGAACCACTGAGCAACACGTTATTGCCATTTTTCTGTACCTAGTAGATTTAGCAACACATTTTTGGTCAGAAAGAGCAATAGTCAAATTTTAGTAAACTGATTTATTTCTGAATACAAATTTCAAAAACAGATTACGGCTGCGTTTCGTTTTGCACTTATTTTAATAAAATAATGTTTTTTTTTTATCGTATATGTAGTAGTTTCGCATATGTACCATTTTTTTTGAAGAATTGTATTTAGGCCTCTAATGTAGTAGGATACTATATGATATGGTAGGGTTGGCAACCCTACCAGAACCTCAAGACAAGATTTACTTCATACGTCCAATATGGCTAATTTAACTTCACGGACAGCTGCACAATGCAATCTTAACAGCAGTAAAGTAAACCGCTCCCCAAACTCTCGACCTGTGAACTTGTGAGTCAACACACCGTTGCTCACACGTGCACTATGCAAAATGGCCGCCCCCCTTGATAATAAGTCGTGAGTTCGCGTCTACTTGCCAACTTTGAGCCATGTGGGAAAGATTCTAAATTTTGTGAGTTACACCTCTGTTGGCGGAAAGGCTGTATAGGGACGTGTCTATGCCGAAGTAACGTGAAAAAATTTAGTTGTCAGTTTTATGACAGGTTTGGGAGATGATAGGTTTAATGGTTTGTAGATTATTACGGTAAATAAGGCTCGAGGGAAGGTTTAAGAAAAAAAAATGCGAAAATGTTAGGAAGGAACTAGACTGATCGTTGATGTTAACGGAAATACTGCTGTAGCACTCAGTGAGGCAGTGATCCAGTGCTAAGCTCCTGATTTGAGACAGATCGAGTTCAATCTTTTCAGACTAAGAGTACATTCATTGATTATTTACTGCGCAAGTTTTGTATTCTGTTATTCTCCTGCAAAGATTTTTAAAAGTAAGTACCTAATCGAACTCGAGAAAGAAACTTAAAACATTTCCATTGGTAGCAAAGGACCAACATTAAATACGGACGTCAAATGAACAGTCAACTTATAAAGCTTTTCAGAAATAAAAATCAAAGGACTGCTATAACTTCCCTCCTTTCCATACAGCCTTTTAGCACTTTTTAGCGGTATAATACGACAAAATAGAAACGTCGCTGCGTCGTCCGGTGTTGTCGGCGCTCAGTACCGTTTTCAATTAACTCGGCTTATATCTCTTGTGAGATACATTGGGAATCCCATTTGTGCATTCGTTAGGGGGGTTTTTGTTCAGAATACGTCTTTATTGCTGTTTTCTGGCTGTGAGTTACTTTGAAGTGGATTGAGAAGGGTTATTCTGTTGCTCGAAATTGGACAGTAGTGGATAGAGAGTTTTCGATTGTGACTGTATTGTTTTTTGGTCTGACTAATTTTGACTTGGTTGATTTTGGTCTGACTCATTTTGACTTGGTTGATTTTGGTTCAAATCTATTTGTAGTGTGGTTTGATTTGGTAGTAATTCGATGATAGGTAATAATATTAGGAATTCCCAATCATCTATTAATTTAAGGTGATGTCAGTTTCACCAACAACATCTTTACGACAAAACAAAGTCGATAAAATCATTAATATTTTGTTGTGCTATAAAATAAACTAGTAGGTTCTGAGATTGTCTGAGATCGGGCTAAACTAGCTCAAAACGGTAATAACTGGATAAAACTAGAAATATCCGGTTTGTAAAGAATGTTTACATTACACGATGTTGAAAGAAAAGCTAACTATGAAGAACTGAAACTGTTTCAGTTCTTCATGATTAGATTGTCTTTAAAAAAAAATACACTTTGATGAACAATAAGTACTTACTGAATTTTTTTAATTGGAAATAGCTGTCGCCAATGTAATTATTTCTGAAGTGGATTTTTAAGTATAGGTATGTAGCACCCCTTATACCAGATTACGGACGGATTAATATGCCAATTCTTATGACCTTTTAAACGTTGAAGATGCCTCATTAAGGTCGCGGAACATTGTATGAAAGCATAAGAGAATGATGCTTTTATTGCCCATTCTCCTGCCGTACCTTAGCTGCTGTCTTTTATTAGTCCCAAGGGAGGGGAAAGGTGGCCGAAACCGCACATTACAACTCGCTTTAGTAACCACATTTTTAAATTAATTATTTCAAAGGGATTTTCAGCCATCCTGCGGTTGGCTTGAACCTGTGTAAATAAATTTTATTACAAAATTATGACTAATTTCTGGAGAACACGAAAACTTTGCTCCTTCATCATTAAATTTAATGCTATCACAGCTGAGATTCTCAGCAAATATTTTCCCATTAAAATTGAAATGGGTTAGAATAATGAACTTCACAATTTGTGGAAATTTTAACGTAATAAAAATATTTTGAGTTTCGCTGAAAAACAAAAGTTCCTTGGCTTACATGTTATATTCATTTGTGATTTCTCAAAGTTGTTAAGAAATCAGGTAGAAATAGCATTACTATTTTCTTGGTAGTGAAAAATATAGGTCATGTTGTATCTGATTCAGCTAGTTTTAATGGTCAAAATTAGCATTTTTAGTTGGTGTGGGTTTTACAACGAATATTCAATTTTGTCCGTTCACATAAATATATTGACGAAGTCAATATTTTACGTCTACTGGCTTTCTTACGTTTACATTACAGTAATAGATACATCCAGAGATTCGAAGGAGTTTATAAGACCGTGATATCACGAAAAGAGAAGATGAAATCCTAGAGGAATTTTGATGTTTTTTTTTTAAATATTAATAAAATTATGCAAAGAAAAGATTCCTTTCAATAAAACAAAACGAAGACAAACCTAGTCGAACATGTCTTCCAAATCCCAGTTCACAGTTTATAAGTCCCTCTCGTGTTCAAAGTATAAAATATATTTCTGCAGACGCCTCCTAATGCGAGTTCTATGTATGTAGCCGGCGCCGGTAGCGGAGTGCAGCGACAAATGTACCAATAACTGTTCCCAAGGCTATGTTGTTTGCTTTCCAAAATATAACTGTGTTCTCGTTCGTTTTTGAGGTCTGGATAGCAGTTTTCAGGAGGGACATCAAAGGAAACTGTATTTTTATGTTGTAGTGGTACACAGTAAAAAGGTTTGGATTGGCTTAGCATCTAGCAACGTTAGGTTTTGTTCATTTGATCTCCTTAAGTTCTGAGTTGAGCTAACCGATTACTGAAAAATGCGTGCACTGACTGGACAGATCCACTCAAATCCGTGTGGTTCTTTCCTTAAAGGACCATTTCTGACCCTAATATCCATGTTCCTCACATGATCTGACCAAGATTTATGTCTGGACTTTAAAAGAGACTATATATTTTCTTCTTAGAGTAGTGGGATAGGAAACACCGACCTCATCTAGATTTTTTTAAATGTTATTGACGTGTGTGTTTCTATAAACCTACTTACAGAAATAAACATCATAATATATACGTATCATGTAACTTTAGAAGTGTATACCGATGATACGCCTCATAGGTAAGTATAAGGTCCTCCTCTAGGATTGCACTGCTTGAGCCTAGCAACGCAATACCACCAGATGATTTACCTGAGCCAACTCATGTGTCTTATGTTGTCTCAACGAATCCCCTTCATTCCACCAACAGAAGATTATGTAAAAGAAAAACCACCCTAACCTCCTTAGCTCCAACCTTTTTGGTTTATACCTACCGTACTTTCTCAAAACAATAAGAACACATCACACGGACGTAAATAATATCGCGGCGGGATTTTATCGCGCACCGCATTTTCAACTCTCAGTGTTGAACCGAGCATTGAGAATCCAACAGAGTGCATCCCAGCGCGGCAGCGCGTCGAAAATACTCACTGTTGGATTTTCAACTCTCAGCGCTAAGCATTGCGCTGAAGATCCAGTGCGCGAAAAAATCCCGCCACGATATTTTAACGTCCGTGCGAACGTGGACTTACATATCCCCGAATATTCTCGAACATTAATCCGCCAATAACGAGACAATACCAGGCTGAACGTAACGAGAATGTAGCAAATGGTTCAAATCTGTTCCAGGTACGCTTCCAGTGATACGTCATACGTTTCATTACACGCCCGATTTGTTCCATCGCTCAAAGCACTTCCGTTGGTAAGTTTTTTTAATTCTATGTTACGTATATTCAGATTTGGTTTATTATGGTTTTGGGAGCTTTTAAGAGGCTCGAACAAGGTGGACCGATGACCTTGTGAAGGTCGGAGGAATCCGCTGGATGCGATTAGCACAGAACCAGTCGATGTGGCGATGTGGTTAGGCCTACGTCCACGTCCAGCAGTTGACGTCTTTGGGCTGAAATGATAAATGATGACGAGGCTCGTACAGTTGTACCCAAAGGCTCAGTTAGGGAAAGTAGTATAGTACTTTCCCTAACTCGACCACATTTTTTTTTCCTTCTACATTACGTTTCTTCCAGAATTTTCGTAACAACTTGCAAATGTAAGTATATTCGATAAACCCCAGTAGATGGTATATTATCGGCTTAAGTATTATTGATATTGTCATTTTATTGCTCGTGAAGTCAGCAGCCCGTCTGCGTTTGTATTTATATTCTTTGGCGAAATGTTCTTGAATTGATCCACAGTGATGTACACTTTTTCTTGTCATGAATATCGTAGTACCTATTGTAACATTTAGTAGGTAAAATCAGGGAAATTAATTGTTCAGCAAATTGTTCACCAACTTAAATTGTCCGTATATTCAAACCACATCTTTGTTAGTTGTAAGAAATGATAAATGAAATGGAATCATTTATTTCCAGATACACAGAAAGTACAAACAATTATATAAATGCAAGAAAATAAAAACTAATAAATGACATAATAAACTGTAGATACCTATATAAATATGTTTTAAGCAGTCGGTGCAATATAACATTAGGTGAATAAGGTAATTGGCCAACTCGTTGGCTATAACACGACAAACTGACGTAGGGTGCCAATTTGCTTCACAATAAATTTCCCTGATTACGTAGGTACTCTAAATAAATGCTTACAATAAAAGCAATTCTGCACAACCTCTTGGAATTCATACATAACTAATTCCATTATGTACAATTGTTACTGTTTGTAGTTTTATGTCTATTATCTTGTTTAGCCTGTTTGTTCTAGATTTTCATTGAAGGATTTATTACTCATTAATACTCATTATGCTTTTGTTATTAGTCGTGCCTGGCGTCATAGTCTAATGTATTTTTATCATTACATCATGTCCGCGATCGAAGTTTGGGTTTGGCTTTATTAGTTTTATTAGACAAAGTTTTGTTTGAATACGTTCTTATTGAGCTTCTATAAAGTATATTTGAAAAGAAGTGTATTTCACAATAATATTGTAGGTATTTAATATGTATTTTTGCAACACGGTGAAGGTCAATTATGCATTTTAGCGACGACATTTAGGCGACTGATGACTCATTGAATAAACTTAGAAGTTTGATCTTTTCTATGAGGTAAAACACTCACAAGCGAGATTTACGACTTCAATAACCTTCAAATTCTGTTTTTTTTTTTTGTTAAAAATATGGTAAATATGTGTTTACAATATTTTGGTATTACCTACTGCTATGAAGCTACAACATACCTGTAACATTAATAGTAAATATTTGTCAAATAATAATAATAATAATAATTAAATAACTGGCAACACCGCTGTGTCAACAAACCGTCTAATTTTCCACTTTTTTAAAATTTCAACAGTAATAATAATATTAACTCATTCTTACAATAGTTCATCATTTTAAAGCAAACCTAAAACCTGAAAACCATTTTTAAATCGAAAAGAGAGCCATAATACCAGAATGCACTAAAATTTGAACAAAAATTGCCGAATCGGAGGTGACATGACAGATGTCACCTCCGATAAAACAAGCTATAAAATAAATAGGAAAATGAAGATATGTTGACCAGATCAGCCGCACTACGAGCACGCCTACCAACTCCGGATTCCTCGCTCAGCTCCGCCTCGCCGCCGCCGGTATCCAGCCCCATTGTGAGCGCTGTGACGACACCGGCCGCGGTAGTTGCGTCGAGCTCGAGTGATGAATATTTTTCCCCGCCCACGACGCCACCACCTGCTCGTCGACGGGGAGGACACCGGCCGCCGGACGGCTTAGGACCTCGAGGCCCACCGGCCTCTGATAGGGTCCCAGCTCCCGGCGGAAGTGTGCAGCGCATGAGATGGACACAGTCCATTAACGAAAACGTCATGCGCTCATACTATGGGGCTACAGAGGGGGGAAACAATCTGACCGCGTACCGTGTTCGGATGCTCTCTCTTTTTCAGGTGCTTGAGCCAGCTGTCAACGTTTCGGCACAACGACTGTCGGATCATGTGCGGGTCATCCAACGGAATCATATGTTGGATGACACTGTACTTGATCGCCTGCGGAGTGAAATGCAGAGTAGTCATGTCATCGCCCCCCCGTCGCAAACTGTTGTAGTACTACCACAGCCTATCACAAGTCATGACGAGGGCAGTGATGACAGGGCTACAAACGTAAGTACCCAGTGCAATGAGGAATTGAGGAGTGCTTTGGAGGGTGCGATTCGGGAATATCGGTTCATGTCGCCCGAACTTAGACCACGCTTACCTCGTTTGCCCATGCATAACAAAAATAGGGCGCTGGTGGCGGCTCTGGATTCGCAGTTGTCAAACTATTTTGACGACTGCGTAGACCTCACCGATACTCATTCGATTCTGTACTGCGCGGCTGTAGCGGCATGTCGTGTAGCTCACGTCAAATTTGCTAATGATTCTAGAGCTACACGACCGAAACCAGCCGTACCAGCTTGGCAGTGCAGAATTGAGCGTCGTATTGGTGGGGCCAGAGCGCTCATCGGCAAACTAATCTGCTTCAGGGAGGGCAATACTCGCCCTAGAGTGATGCGCTTTGTGAGACGCGCGTTCGCAGGGACTGATGTCAGCCCTCAGGACTATATATCCTGTGTCACAGAGCGCATCGACTTCCTGAAGCAGAAAGTGTATGCATGGGCAAGCCGTATCCGTAGGTATAAGCGGCGAGTGGAACGATACACTCAGAATCGCACCTTCCAGCGCGATGAAAGGTGGGTTTATAGGGATTGGGAGCGACCGGATCAAGGTGTGGCTGACACGTACCTGCCAGATGATGATGCCATGTGTTCTTTCTGGCACAATATCTGGTCGGTGCCTGTCAGTCACACCGAAGGTGATTGGACTCGGGAAGTCGAGCGAGCCTGCGAACCAATACCAGAAATGGGGGCTATTACCATCTGCCCCCAAGACGTGGCTCGTGCAGTCCGTCCGTTGCCTAACTGGAAGTCTCCAGGGCCGGACGGGCTGCACAACTTTTGGATAAAATGGTTTTTAAAGTCGCACGCTCGCTTGGCGGCTCAGTTCCAGGCTGCTTTAGAGTCTGGTTCGCTACCCCAGTTCCTAACGACAGGAGTTACCCACCTGCTCCATAAATCAGGTAGCATCGCGGAACCCAAAAACTATAGACCGATAACGTGTTTACCGACGGTCTATAAAGTTCTTACATCCATTTTGAGAGCTAAAATTAACAAACATATAGACACCAACTCCATCATGTCTGCCTCTCAAAATGGATGTAGGAACGGATCCCGCGGTACTAAGGAGCTACTCCTCATTGATATGGCCATTAGCCAACAGGTTCGTCGTTCCCGAAAGGATCTGTCGACATGTTGGATAGATTACAAGAAGGCCTATGACTCGGTGCCACATACATGGCTCATGAGGGTGCTGGAGTTGTATAAAGTAGATGCAACTTTGCGCACCTTCCTGAAGTCGTGTATGGGGCAATGGAGGACGGTCCTTCGCTATCCAACATGTCGAAATACCCAGAGGAATAGCGAGCCGATAAGGATCGAGCGAGGAATATTTCAGGGTGATAGTTTGAGTCCACTTTGGTTTTGCTTAGCCTTGAATCCTCTAAGCACACTGCTGGAGGATTCAGGTCTAGGCTATCGGTTGAGGAGAGGTGGTCGGGTTATATCTCACCTCCTCTACATGGATGACCTCAAAGTCTTTGCCCCAAACAATTTGCAACTGATAGAGCTACTGAAAGTAACTGAAACTTTCAGTAGTGCCATCAGGATGGAATTTGGTTTGGACAAATCTGCGGTCATGCATGTAAAGCGAGGGGAGATTGTGGAATCCGTGGGAACCCAACTCTCGGATTCCATGAACCTTAGAGCCCTCTCGGCATCCGAAACCTATAAGTATTTGGGTATGTCGGAAGCGCTAGGCGTCAATAATACTGACATGAAGCAATCGTTGAAGGAGCGCTTCTTTGGCCGCCTGAAGAAAGTATTTAATAGTCTTCTATCAGGCGGAAACAAGGTGCGCGCCTTCAACGGTTGGGTCATGCCGGTTCTGATGTACTCTTTTGGCATACTCAAATGGACTCAGACCGAACTCGATACCCTGGATAGGAGGGTCCGGACGCTGCTGACTGCAAATCGAATGCATCACCCACGGTCTTCGGTAATGAGGCTGTATATCCCGCGAAAGTGTGGAGGTCGAGGTTTTTTAAATGCTAAGAGCCTCCACAATCGCGAGATATGCAGTCTCAGGGAATATTTCCTAGAAGCCGACGTGGGGATGCATCGAGATGTGGTCGCGGTGGACAAGGGCCTCACCCCGCTCTCCTTGGCTAAAGAGAACTGGCGCAAACCAGTAGTGCTCGACACTAACGATCGCATGGAGGTATGGCAGAGTAAGGAGCTTCACGGACGCTTTTTCCGGGCCTTACATGGACCCGATGTAGATGTACAAGCGTCCGTAGCCTGGCTACGTTTCGGTGACCTCTTTGGGGAAACCGAAGGTTTTGTCTGTGCAATTATGGACGAAGTTATGATGACGAACAATTACCGGAGATTTATTGTGAAAGACGGTACGGTTGACATCTGTCGGGCATGCCACCGTCCGGGAGAATCAATTAGACATATTATCTCTGGGTGTTCTCGTCTAGCTAATGAAGAGTACTTGCATAGACACAACCTTGTAGCCAGGATTATCCATCAGCAACTTGCTTTGAAATACAGCTTTGTGGAATCGGAAGTGCCGTACTACAGGTATGTGCCCGACCCAGTTCTCGAAAATGGAACTATCACACTGTACTGGGATCGATCCATCATCACTGACAGGACTATTATTGCCAATAAGCCTGACATAGTGCTGGTGGATCGAAGAGAGCGGCGCGCAATGATCGTTGACATAACGATCCCGCATGACGGGAACCTCGTGAAAGCCGAGAAAGATAAACAAATCAAGTATCTTGACTTGGCTCGCGAGGTTGTCGACATGTGGGACGTGGACTCAGCGATCATTGTGCCGATAGTCGTAACAGCCAATGGCTTAATAGCCAAGAGCCTCGACCAACACCTGAGGAGGCTCTCGTTGGGCAGCTGGATCAAGGGCTTGATTCAGAAGGCGGTACTTCTGGACACGGCTCGCATTGTCAGGAGGTTCCTCTCTCTGGAGCCCTGACCACCGGTAACTTGGACCCTGTTCCCGATACCGGTGGGCTACTATTTTTTGTATTTTTAAATGTTTTTATATTTTTTTATATTCTAATATTTAAAAATATAATTTATATGTATATAGTGAAATAAAGGAAATAATAATAAAATGTTTATTCCGGAAACTTGCTCCATAGATCTTTTTTAGTGATACAACTTACGTAACTATGTTAGTACTTACATTAAATTAAAAACAGAAACCAAATCAAAATAAAACCTATAATTATATTAATTCATGTATCTTCCTGCAGTATCAGACCCGTAGCTATGCATACGGGTCCAATACTCCAGGAAAACGCCGTCCAGCCTATCCCCAATCACCTTCAGGATACCATTGGCACTCCCACGAATCCTGCGTAACAATGATGCCGTTCTTTTCCTCATGATTGCTGCAAAACCATCGGTAGTAGATTCAGCAAATATGACAGACGCGCTACAGAATCGCGGTAGCCTCAACAACACCCGGAAGGCGTTGTTGTACTGGACACGAAGAGCGCTGTAGGCCCTCTGCGTATGCTTAACCCACAGGCTACACGTGTAAAATGACTGACAATAAGCCTTGAAAAGGGTGATCTTGACCGGTCTCGTACATCTTGCAAACCTACGGGCCAACATATTGCATCGGACCGACAACGCTCTTCGTTCCCGTTCTATGTCCTGGTCATCATTAAGATCCTCAGCTACTATGTGTCCAAGGTATCTAAAACAAGGCACTTTGTTTAGAGCAACACCATATAGGTACACCGGCGGCACTGCCCTGTGACCCTTTGCAGTAACCCCAAACACCATGAACACACTCATCTTCACGTTGTACAGGAGGCCGTGAGTCAAGACGTATCTCTCACAAACCTCAAGCAATCGCCTGAGTGCCTCAATCGAGGGACTCAGCACCATGTCGTCCGCGTAAGATATGCTATTTATAATTTTACCATCTACCGAGCATCCAACCCCTGTGCTGCCGAGTTCCCCGATCAACTGATCGACATACAAGATGAACAGCGCTGGGGAGGTCAGACCACCCTGCCTTACACCACATTCCAGACCATACGTCTCCGACAAAGCACCCGACCATCTGACCTGGTTAATCTGGTGATTATACCAGTACCTGAGAAGCTCAACTATCTCCTCAGGTTGTTCCCGGTCACGCAACTTAGTCCATAGGACGTTATAATTAACCAGGTCAAATGCCTTCGAAAGCTCTAAAAATACAGCGTACACAGGTGTAGTCCTGCTGGTGTAGTATCTGACCGTGTGCTTGAGCGCCAAAATAGCTGTTTCTGTAGACAGCCCAGCTCTAAAACCGAACTGTGCGTCATGTAAATTGAGCTGTCCAGCCATCCTACGCTCGAGCACACTGTCAAGCACTTTTGCAGTTATAGTAGCCAATGAGATTGGTCGATAGTTGTCCTTGTCTGAGACGTCGCCTGTCTTATTTTTCACTATAGGTACAACAATCGTCCTCATCAACTCAGCAGGCAGGTATGAGTGCCTAATACAAAAGTTATACAACATAGATAAGACCCTAGGAAGATGCGGACCGGTATGTTGGAAATGTTTTATACTAAGGTTATCATGACCAGGAAACTTACCCCTAGTCATGGTTTTTATAACCTTCCCTATCTCCTTTGACGAGATGTAAATCGGGCTAGACGACCCAAGTCTCTCCCCGCCGCACCCCTCCTACTTATTAACTTGCAACCGCTTGCTTGCTTGCTTGTCAAAGTATTGAATCATCTGCTGTAGGTAGGTACACACGGTTTTCCTAAAATGCCTTAAGATTTACGAGTAGAAGTTTTGGAAGTTTCTTTCTTCTGGCTAGGCGTGGTTAAATCGGTGTCTTTAAGGCCTCATTATCATCATCATCACTTGTAGCCTTGTTCTCAGTATAGGCCTCCTCACTATTGCGCCATGCTTTCCTGGTCTTTGCTAGTCTCATCCAGGTCTTACCCGCGGACTTTTGGGTCATCCACTCATCTGGCTGTTGGTCGGCCAATGGGATAAAGACCGCTTCTTCAACATTCTGGCAAAAGGATTATGTTTAGCCCTGGACTGTATGCTGCTATTATCCAACAAATAGTTAGGGAATAAAACCATAACAAAAACAGTGCAAGGTGCCGTCCTGGTACCATTGTTATATTTCATTGAGCGCGTGTGATCGTCGTTGATTGTCTAATGTCTATGCCTTCTTGGGAATTTATGTGTAGTTCGTTTGCTATACAATCGTTTGCTCGCGTCCATGTATGATGTAGAACGCCTCTAGAAACTAATGTAATAATATGGCATGAGCATCATGCAGGCTAAAAGAGGCGATGTTCCATTATTTTGGGAAGAATATTAGGGAAATTAGAGGTGTAGATAAAACCAAAATTAAGCCTTCTGCGTACACTCTGTTAAGTTCTCTACAGAATGACCCCACTATTATAATGCCACAAGGCTAAATTGAAGAGACATAGCCATGGTATGCACATAATGCCGCATCTACACGAGCCACACGTGTTAATCTGTACAGAACGAATACGAACCTATTTACCTTCGTGCAGAGTCCGTCAATATGAGCTTTCCAGTTACAGTGTTCGTCTATTGTTATCCCTAGGAACTTTGTATAATCAACCGTTCGTTCGATTGTTGTACTCTCAACCTCTTCAATGGTGTCATTGTCATGCTGTATTTTTAACTGTAGACGCGTATTGTTGTGTGTTTGAAACTGTATCGTTTTGGTTTTGCTAATATTAATGTCTAGATTATTTTGTTTGAGCCATGTGATTTAGTGTCTCGTTAATTTCATAACAGTGTATTTGAATAAGTATTCATTTTAGATTCAGTCGCTAAGAATGTTACGAAGAAGAAAATGTTCAGCCAAAAATAATGTTCGGTGCATAAACGCTTTATGCTAAATCGCCCAGTAAAAATCCCAACACAAAACTAATGGTCAAAACAAAATAAATCCTATACGAACCTCTGTGTAACGTTGTTGCCATTTTATGCAAAGAATCAAGTGTGGAACATAGTGCGGTAATCAAAGTGCTCGGCGCGAAAAAAATCCAACCATCGCACACTAGCGCCATTGTTGTTTTTGTGGCAGCATTCGGAATCACGGTGCCGCATAAAGGTTATGTAGGAAAGTGGTATTCTTTTTACAACTGATTTACTTAGAAAATAACATACAACAGAATGGCGGGGACATGGACACGCAACTTGTAACCATGAATTCAGTACATGATTCTAGACCCCCTAGTGAAGACATTTTTCGCCGGCTATCAATAAAAAAAAAATAACAGCTGTTTCATAGAAAATTCTTGACCTACGCTGTCAAAATGTATAGGACAGCAATTAAAAGAAAAACCGACGGTAGATTTAACGCTCAGAATCATGTACTGAATCCATAGTAACGGGTTGCACGTCGACGTCCCTGCCACCCTGTAAAGGTATTAGCATCATGCAACAGTAGCAGTGATTGACAGCTCAGCCCAAGTCAAAAGAAGCGAGCATCTACTAACACTGGTCACCTTTTGAAATATCACTTAAGCACTTTAAGCCACCATTGTTGTTCCAGGCTATGCTTTTCTGGGTATGGAGATCTTTGATGGATGCTTTCCAATAATCCAAGATATCAAAATTATATTCATGATAAACTATAAGTAACTAAAAAGATTCCCATACATTTTTTTTTTGTAAAGAAATAATTGAATCCAATTTTCTGCTGAAAAGATGAACGCCCGAAGCAATATGAAGCTATATGAAGCTATGCAGCGTCGTCGCATCTTACCAGAATATGCCTTCAACCAGAACAATCCCGAGAGTGTATACCACGCCTTTGTGATACGCGCATTGTTGTGTATCGGGTCCTAAGGTGCGCTAGTATAACTAGCGCCCTAAGGCATAGTTCAAACACACGTGCCTTGAGAACTCTGAATTAATGATTTTACATGAAATATCGGGCCTGTTTCATCCGCCAAAAATAAAGTTAGAGGTTATATTTACACCCAGACGGAACCAAAGCAAGGCACCAGGTGGTCGCTGAGATTAATTTAATAATACATTGGAAACTAATAATGAGCTCCACCTGGTGATCGAACGCAAGAGTTCCCGCTTAGGAGTAGCGCTGGTTACCACTACATCAACGGAGTAGTCAATAGAAAATTAAACCAATTTTCCTTACCTACAGTTTCTTATGTGAGAAGCACGTGTTAACTAATTTAAACATGACAATTTAATTTAAGTACGTATTCTATGCTTAGGTAAACGCACGTTATGATTTTAGAAAATACAAAGCTTTTCCTCTGTCCTCTACTTACCGCAAGTATACGCTAAAATGGCGCTCCTTTGTGCTCCACACGTATCATCATACTAACTAACTTATTTAAATCTATCCTGTAACGTTACAGGAAGATAGCTTCACTAATTAACGCAGCATTTACATACTTTTATGAACATATTCCTAGATTCGATTAGTATTCCGTGCAAGATGCAATATGGCGTCTTCTAGGAATACCGGTCCGTTTAGAATAGCCCCGGGGGAGCTAGGTTCTTTGTACAAGCACGTATCATAATAGTTAATTACTTAAAGTTAATGTTAACACTTATTACATGTGCATTTTACAAACACGTACCTGCGCAAAAGTTACTATCAAGCTAAAGTTAAAGTTACTGGTAAAGACTCCTTTAAAAAGGTACGACACGCGACGCGACACAAAGGCACGGCCTGTCGCGCTACGAGCGGTGCCTTTGCGTCGCGTGCGAGTTGCGTTGCGTGTCGCGCCTCTTTGAAGGAGCCGTAACACCGCATACACGCGCCATCATCGTACTTCACGTACCTACATTTTTCGGATTAAGATTCCTGCACCCTGAAAAAAGATAAGTTTACTAATTCAATTCAATTTATTTATTTATTCAATTTATTTCATTTTTTTATTATTTAATATAATGATTGTATTATATTTAAAAAAAAATGCGGTTTTATATCTTATAATAATTGGCCCTAAGGCTATTACTTATAGCTAGTTTCGGGTTCGCTCATCCACACATTCCACACCCACTTAATTATAAAAACCAGCCTGTATTGTAATAACAAAATAACCAAATCAAAACTAGCAACTATTGTAATCTACGTTTAAACATAGAGCTTTACTTTCATTCGCTTTTAGAACTAACTGGTAGAAGAAAAGGGCCTCTTACGAGTAGTTTTCACATTGAATTCTTCCATCCATCATATTAAGTAACGTTCAAGCAGAATTTCTTGAAAGTATACCGAAACCACAACGCCGTGGTCCTAGAATATGCGCCACCCGAACATTCCCGAGAGGCAGCACAACGCAACGGCACAACGGCACTACAGCCTTGCTTTGTACGGCACGTATCCAGTTATTTATGCCCTTTCAGCTTCCTCTGAAGATGCACTTTTAAACCAGTCGCGTATCGAAGTTCTGTGCCCGTGCTTAATATCATATTACTTGCTGGAGGCATCTGTGCCGCGCAGCGCCTCGGAATTACTAATTTCTGATTTTGCTGCTGTAGATTTTATGAAAAATATGTTTATAGCGGTCTTAGGTCATCGGTTTTAGGTCAGTTTAATAATGTTAGTGGGTGAGGTGCTTTTTCTTTATTTGAATGGTGATAACTAAGTTTCTGTGTAAGTTGTATGCTCAAAATAATACGACAGATCTTTCAAAATGGTAAAAAACATTACTTCTTTCTGAGCTCCACCGCAGTCGGATAAAAGGGTGGTTAGCACAGTTGACAAAAAAAAAGGTTTAGAGCAATTAAGAACCTCCTCCTTTTTAAGTCGGTAAAAAATGCTAGACTAGAATATTTTAGAATGAGTGCGACAGCTCAATCTTATAATGCTGTGTGAAGACCCCGAAGTGGTGCAATTATTTTATTAATTTCACACAAAACTTCACCAAAATAACAACTAAATATGTAAAGCCGAAAACTTCGAATCTTATCAACTATTCATATAATTAAATCTCAAAAATGTTTGCGAAGTAAGTTGCTCCGCGACGACGGAGGACGGTGAGTCGGTGACCGGCTGCATTGTACGAATACAGCCGCTCGCGACTTGCTCTGTTTACTTAATGATCTGTTTAGCATTGCTTCTGCTTCAACTTTCAAGTTTTTGGCATGAATTTATTATTACTTACTAAGTTTCGTAAGATCTGTCGGATATTTTTTTCATTAATGCATACCTCAATTCTGTATTTTTACGTACAAATAAAATTTCAAAGGGTACTCTTCTATGTTAGACTCTTCCTAAGGATGGTAACAGCTGGATATGTCTCCTCCAAAAATTGCCACTTGGTTATGCCATAACCCAATATTATCTACTAGCTTTTGACAGCGGCTTCGCCCGTGTGTTTGTCGGAAATTATCCCACGGGAACGTAGGAACTACCGGGATAAAAAGTATCCTATGTGTCAATCCAGATTAAAAACTATCTGTGTGCTAAATTTCATCTAAATCTGTGCAGCCGTTTTTGCGTGATTGAGTACCAACCATCTAAACATACGAATATACAAACTTTCACATTTATAATATTAGTAGGATATATGCATTATACCTATAGTAAGATTGGATCAGCCCCAAGTAATTTCGAAGTCCGAACTATTGCTGATTCCCTCCGCAAAAATATATAAACGCTTTTCCCAAAGTGTAAATCAAACTTTAGAGTTTTATACACAGCGATGTCGCTTGACACCTCATGAAAAATGCACAGCGATGTCGCTTGACACCTCATGAAAAATGCACAGCGATGTCGCTTGACACCTCATGAAAAATGCACAGCGATGTCGCTTGACACCTCATGAAAAATGCACAGCGATGTCGCTTGACACCTCATGAAAAATGCACAGCGATGTCGCTTGACACCTCGTCAAAAATGCACAGCGATGTCGCGTGACACCTCATGACAAATGCTCAGCGATGTCGCTTGACACCTCATGACAAATGCTCAGCGATGTCGCTTGACACCTCATGAAAAATGCACAGCGATGTCGCTTGACACCTCGTCAAAAATGCACAGCGATGTCGCGTGACACCTCATGACAAATGCTCAGCGATGTCGCTTGACACCTCATGACAAATGCTCAGCGATGTCGCTTGACACCTCATGACAAATCCAATGAATTCAGTCTCGTTATCTGTTAATTCTAGTTTAAAAGAATATCTCAAAGCTTTTCAGGTTATCAGGCCTGTAGGCCACAACTCCACCTAGTTTTCAGTATTAGGTACTATAAACGTGACAGTACCACAATCACCCGGATCTGATTCGCCAATTTTGCCACTTAAACACTAATTCGTGACCATTTTCATCCCATTCTTTATTTTCAATGTCAATAATTGACCGTTTACAAATTTCAAGGTTATTTCGCAGACAAACAAAACAAATGAAAAGTGAACTCGGTCTGTGAACGTGATTGCCGAAAGTAGGCCTCTTTTACTAGTTCAATGAGTGGATTGTTTTTATTCGCCCGCAGTGAAGCTCAAAAGAAGGGTAATGTTTTTTCTACTGCCTGTAGTAGTCATCTGTAGAGCACGCAGTAACCACTCCAAATGAGAATCTATCAGTATTTTTACTGGTGATTTCTCCTACCTGACATAACGTCTTAAAATCCAATAAAGTTTCGCACCGATATTAAATATCCTAATGCAGTCCAGTCCACAAACCGACCCACTTGAAGGAACCCCCAGTCGGAATTTATAGAAGTTGCCTACACGCATTACAGCTGCAGGGTGATCTTACGATAGCATCTGCGATATGAGACGGGTTCCGCTGAAAAATGCGATGTTTCACCGGGATAATGTCGGCTGCAGGCTACTGTGTTAGTGCATTAGTGTAATGGAACCTACGAGCTCTGGGTGGGTGCAGGGCTGTCTATTGTCTAAAGTTTCACCGTCCAAAATACAAAGATATTACTTTGGGTACCTTTGATTTGGAAATGTCTTGAGAAAAGTTTGGATGGTCAGTCGGACTTATCAATAGAATCAATCGGATCTCCTGTGTAACGCACAAATATCTTAAATCTCACGTTTACAGTCAGATATCCCTAGTAGACATCCTTCATTATTACCTACGTATACCTTCACATCTTTATGTGCTGTCGTCATTTGAGTACCAAAATACCTTAGCAGCTAGGCAACATACTTAGCTGTATTTAAAGTGATAAAGAAAGAAAGAAAAATTGTTTCTTCTGCATAAATATGACGCACATGTAAAAAGAAAATACATTGTAGCCAAACGCCTAGTATTCGACAAATAAAAGTAATAAAAACAAAGAGAAATTAAAATATTGTATTGTCTGGTGGTCACACCAAGACTATAATAGACAATACTACAATATTGCGTAACAATTTGGTATTGTTATACAGAGTACTGCTGGTATCCCTGATGGCCACCTTTAAATAGTATTACACACATGTGGTTAACTGGTAATATGTTCGGACAGCCCTGATATAAAATACTTCATGTATGCAGCTACTGTACTTGGATTGCGTTTGTGGAGTATAAAGCTTTTTAAGTGGCGTGTTTCTAGAATTTTTGTGATTTATTCATACATGAGTAGAGTGCCCTACCTGGTTCTCAGGATTTTGAGGCGAGTGTCGTGTGTGTCTGCCTGTCCGTAGTATCATAGTTATCTATGTATTCACTGACTTCGATGATCGTTGGTTTACCTTGTTCGAAGTCAGAAGTTATTATTTCCCGTTTTATAATATTACCTGGACCTTTTTAGGGTTCCATACCTTAAAGGAAAAAATGGAATCCTTATAGGATCACTTCGTTGTCCGTTTGTCTATCTGTCTGTCAGTCTGTCAAGATCCTTTTTCTCAGGAATACGTGGAGGTATCAAATTAAAATTAATATCAAATACGTAGGTCTATGGTCCCTTGGAGCTCTAAAAAATCAAGCTTCTAAGTTAACGAAATAAAATTATACGGCCATTTATGCGACATATTTTAATACTCGTAAATAAATCAAAAACTATAGGGTACTTCCCTGGCAAGAAGCAAGGTCTCACAGCACAAGTAAAGGAAAACTGTCTTGATTTTTTTTTGATTTTTTTGTGCTTACAAACCTACATTTGCAGTTGGAGAATTGACCGTGACGTATATCGAAGTATGGAAGAACATGTTTTTTAACTAAAATGTTAAGTTTGTTTTTGGAATAAGTTCATCCCAACTCCGGAAACCTTCATTGTGTGTGGTCCGACGCGCACTTGGGCGGTTATTTTTGTGTTGCTGCGAATTAATTTTAGCGATAGCCCGATAATGCGAAAAGAAAGGTTTCCTATTCTGAGACGAACACACGATACTACCCTACTAACGTTTTTGCCTGTTGATTATGTATGAGTGCTCATAAATTATGAGTAATATAAAATCTAGTGCTGTTTTTGTCAATGTGAGGTGAGAATGCAATACAATTTCCTCGTACATTGCACGTAATGATTGTGCTACATTAGTCAATCGTATCAAACTGCACTTTCTCTATATTACACAAAAACTATTGTATCGTTTCCAAACAATGAGAATGCAAGCGATAATTAGTCAATTAAACGAACAGTCCGAAAAACTGTCCAACCGAATTAATTAATGAACCAAAACGTGTTAACACTGTCACTGAATAAAGAGTCGAATACAGAAGAATAACTCTATACAGACCACGATAGGTGGCGTCGGATGGCTCGTTTTTGTCATTGTTGTAACAAACCTAATCCTCGTTTTAGTGCGTGTTGGCCAACAAAATAACTTCGATAAAGTGAAATATCGATCTTAAGGGTCTGTTGAGCTTCCTTTGCTAGATTTAACAAATCCAAAGCCACTGCAGATGTGTTTGCAGATTAATTTGTTTATTTCATCATTCTTGGCGCATGTAACCTCTGTATCTATCTACTCAGTGGCATTGTGGAACCACGGAATTGATGTTTTGTTTATTTATAGTGAAAATTAATTCAATCAGCTTTTCCGTTCCGCGTACACTTTATATTGTATTTTATTTTCATTTTGTGTTAACTTTATTATTTGCATTGTTAGCTGCATTTCGGCCACTTTCCGTAGGATAGCAATGATGACGGGTTTTTAATAACAATTTTTTAAAACGTTTTTTTGCCATTTTAATGAATCTTCGTTGGTCGCAAGCGTTACTGCTGAGCATAAGGTCCTGGGTTTGATTCCCAGGTCGGGCAATGTATTATTCGGGTATTTCTCAGTAGCAGCCCGGAGTCGGGATTTGTGCCCGGTTGATGGCAATAGGCTCGCCCCCTATTACATGGGACATCAACATAACCGGCGAAATGTGGGTGTATGTACTATAGGTACTACTCTGCCCAACCCATCGGGGAAACAAGGCGTGATGTTATGTTTATGTTTAAATAATGTTCATTATTTATTATGTCATTCGCTAAGTTACAATATTTGAGACTTTCATTAAAAGGTACCAACGCGCGTGAAATGAAGGAAATAGTATCGGAATTAAACAAGACTCGAATTTTCTATAGTCCTTGAAGTCTGAAAGAGATTGTACTGTTACTATATTAGCTGAATGTGAAAGAACTAACCTTGATATTAAAAATACATTGTAAACAGAAAACATATAATTGCTTGTCTACTTGACAACTTATTACAATTTGTTTTTCAGTCACTACTAGTTGTTATTTACTGCCTCGTTGGCAATAGTCGTAAGCGGTACTGCTGAGGATGAGATGCTGGGTTCGATTCCCAGGTCGGACAGTGTTATTGGGCTGTTCCATCAGGAATTTCTCAGTAGCAACCTGGAGCCTGGATGTGTGTCCGGTTGATGGCAATAGGCTAACCATCTAATACAGAGGACTTAAGCTGGCGAAATGTGGGTGTACAGTAGGTACAGCTCTAGCCAACCCCTCGGGGAATACGTCGTCGTCGCGTGTTGCGCCTGTTTGCAGGAGCCTCTACTTTATTCTACGCAACATTATGAACCGTGAACGTAGCAGTATATACCAGGTGTAATTTAAATAACCGAAAACCTCTTAAGGAGTCATTATACTCATCATTATGAACAACTTTTTCTAAGCGACCTAGGCTGAAATTGCGACAAAAATACAGTCACTTCTTAATATGTTTGCATGTACGGAACAGCTGATATTTTTTTTCGTCATTTGTTTTTAGGTAAAGTCATTCGAGACTGTTCCATTTCAACTACACTTATCTCATATCATACCTTAACCATCCGCTGCTTATTCGTAAAATGTTAATGCTGTTGTTTTCATTGCTAATGATCGAAATATATGGTGCTTTTGCTCAAAGATGATACTGCCATCTCATCATCCCTTATGCCTTTTACAACTTGTATATAATATTCTAATTTTGCTGCGGCCCACCTAAGCTCTTGTATAAAGTATATTGGTTAGTGTGTCGTGTATTGCATAATATTGCATCGTCACTAGTGAGTCTTCTGATCTTCATCATCTGTGGTAGTGATCATTTGGCCGCAACCCTCCGTTGCTACTCTACATTTAATTCCCAATACGGCGGTGGGTACTTTGATCTCCGTCACTTGATGACAATCAAAATATGAGCTGTGCGGTTGAATTGTCCAAATGCAGTAGGGGTTAGGGTTGCTTCAGTTTTTATTATAATACTTTTATTTAACTATGAAAGTGAAATAATTCTATAATATTATTAGATGTTCCTGGATTTGCCATATAAGATCACAGCAGATTTTGGTAATTTTAAAGGCTTTCACGGATTTTCTTTGAGTTTTTAGTTGATCATAAATAATAGGACTACGTTAATTTCCGTAATAACTTAGGATATTGTCATTTAGACGTATCGTGCGTTTTAGAAAAGCTTAGTTAACACCGTAAAACCGCTTACTAATCGCTTGAACTAAAATTCATGAAACTTAAACCTCCAAATTCCTATAGCGAGGCAACCCTACACATATACCGGCCAATTATCATCCCGGGCCTTTCATCGCGCGACTATCGCGAATTTATTTCGCGTGGAAACGATTGCCCGACGCGATTCTGTGCGATTCCGTGCGATTCGATGCGATGCAGCCGAATTTCGGACGAGCGCGTAATGTCCGAAGAGCTACTCTTGTGAACGATTTTGTTATATTTCGCGTACATTTGTTTTAGTTGGACGTAATTGCTTGGCAGTTGAGTGCGATGGAGTGGAATGATAGTGCTTGTGTGGCAGATAATGTGTTTTTGAATTTGTGTGTTTTGAGCTCGAAATCGATTAAAATACAGCTGTCACTAGTTCAGTAATTATTGGGAGCATAATGCTTTAGTAGCTTAATTTATTGTTGAAAATCTCATCTTAGCAAAAAAACTAAAAGGGACAATTTACTATGTACTTCAGTGACTTTACTTGTGGAGTCGGACCCGCTACGAATCTTGATCGTTGGCAATTGCATGCTATCCGCTTAAAGCGCAAGCCAATACAAGATGAGAAGATTTAAGTATAATTTTTACGAAGCAGGTTAATGATTAGCTCTGCAATTGTATAGTTAAGTCGAGTCTATATCCAAAACAATAATCATAAATACACCAACTGTCTGTAAGTTTCATCATATCCCTTATTTTATGTTTGCAATAATGTCCCAGACGTCTTCTTTCATTCGTTCATTCCCTTCACTTAGCACATGTGAGTTCAAAGGGCAACTCTTGATGGAAAGTCATAGAATCACAGATAATATGGAAATGAGAGAAAACAGTCTCATAAAGCATCATCAGCAATTATGATAGTTAGTCTTTTCTCTTTGGTGACACATCTATGCTTTTAAATTGAAATACGCGTGTCTCCTGTATTATTTATTTATTTATTTATTAAAACTTTATGCACAAGTAAAAAAAAAAATACTGTACAAAGGCGGACTTAATGCCTGAGGCATTTTCTACCAGTCAACCTTAGGGTGATGCAGAGACAAAACATGGCAGGTGCAACCCTCCTGTATGTCTGTTTTATAAGTATTCAAAGCGATAAACACCTTATGGATTGTATTAATAGGGTAGAGAGTAGCTAAAACATTAAAATAAAATTAAAACGTAGAATAAAAGCACGATCTATATAAGACTCATAATAATAAAATAAACCACTCAAATGATACTTGAACGTTGATATCAAATCACCATTCATCCTATACATCTCAACATTCTCAACATAATGGCCAACTACACTCTCTGCAGTCACCCAACTTTCTTCCAATTACACATAGACAACCTTTCCCTGCCAGAGGTCCAGCAAAGTGCCACACCAATCAAGACCGTACCTCTGACCTATCACGTGACAATCACGTAAGCAAACAATAGGCGAAAATACACCACAGGCCATATGATAATGGACAAAGATTCTTATAATGTGCTATTGTGAGCTACTGTAGCTTCTAACGGCTCTAATAGCACTAACTTGAGACTAGAGCTGTCACTAGTAACGTAAGTAGCGCAAGTAGTGGGTACACCGCGGTGCGCATCGCGTGACGAAACAATCACAAACCGAATTGAGGATGACCCGGAAACCTCCGCAACACGACTGCACCGCTAAGCAAGTTACAAGAGGCATTAGTTTTGTACATAAACTGTGGCAAAGAATTATAGACTTCGAGCAGATATATGGTCTACTTCTGGGTGTCGAAAGAAGTGATGATGTATACATATTGCTGAATTGGTTGCACCACCTAGCTACCATCGACTCGACCTGAAGATGTATGTATGAATAGTTCAATTTCTGAAAAGGTTTTAAATGGAGATCTCTTCTCATAATCTGTTTATTCACTAGTTATGTTTCTTCTGGCACGCGCATAATTGGCTGACAAGATAGACCCTACCAAATAAGGTTATCAGCGTCACTATAATTATTACCTCTGACTTCCAGCAAAATCTTTTCAGTTTCAGTACATCTTCACTGTACCTCGCTGCAAGTTTGCACCTCGCGCCATTCTCTCCGTCGTGTCGTCGTGTAGTATGCGCGCACGCACTCGTGGGAACACTTTCACTGCGCCACGCGAACCGCGATGAGCTGCTTTTTGTCAGACTGACCTGCTTTGTGAAACTGAGCCAGTTAGTGTTCCTGGATGCCTTTTTTTTTAAACCTATACCGGTTTTTGTTGTTTCAATGTATCTATGCGGTTTGAGAGATTGAGAGCAAAACTTCAGTTAATTGGCGGGGAAATTATATAATAGGAAAGTTACTATCGCCTCGTTTCACTAACGTAATTATGAAATCTGGATTTTTTAAAGTCATTTCTAGCTAAGTTTAAAGGGGTTTTTGGTATTTGAAACTGAAAGCTTGAAGCATCACTAATTTAGTCTTTAATGTAACGTTTGTGGATTTCAGTCTTAGACTCAATCTGAACTCTATAATAAGTTATTTATTCATATCAGAGCAAAATGCTTTAAAATTATACGTGAAAATATATAACAGCCGGCTCGAAACCTCTCAGCTACTTCATATTTGCATCGTAGACTCGTTCTAACTGTACAAGCAGTAAACAGTGCAACAACGCCAATTTTAGACGCAAATCTCAGGTTGGTATATAATGAGAGTTGGATACACGGAGTTTTGCAAATTGCTATTAAAAAATACCAAAATCTTACTTTTGAGATAATTTGTGAAATGTTGAAGACATCACATGTTCAATCAACTGTAAACCATTTGTTTAGAGAAAAAAATACGAGTAGTTTGTAATTGTGAAGCGTCATAATTTGAAAATGGAACGTAATTTTCTTTTGTTTTGAGCAGCAGGCCAAAATACGCACTATTTGTAATTACAGAAGATGGAATTAACTTTATATGTGATTGTGAAATATTATCTTATTGTCTCGAACAGTTAAAGTAATTAAGTTTTGCTGTTATAAAAGTAACATCAGTCCGGATACAACAGTCGACGTTGTTTTATGGCCGAGACAGATGCTACATCTAAATGGCTTTCTTAGAAGTTAACCTCGTTTTTCAAAACTCATAATATCTCATTACTCTGTAACCAAAGAAAATATGACTGCAAGATATCGAATAACTACGTATACACTAAGTAAATATTAAAATTATAACTGTATGTTTTTGAATCGTCCTACATCTTGTAATAACATGTTCAAATAGCTTTATGTATAAGGCAGATGTTCTTTCCTATATAGGTACTTTAATATAAAAAAGTCCCACAAATAATAAGTACCTATAAACTTTGATATTAAAAAAAAGTTCAATAGAAAAAAAGTACTATGTTAATTATTCCACCTCATCAACAACATAATCGACAGGCTATCTGCAAACTGGTCACTAGTCGTCCAACTAATTGGCCGACCGGTCGTATAACTAACCAGGTCAATGAACCCTGCTAAATGTCATGAGAAGATCTCAGTGATACGTTCTAATGGCTCCCGATAGTGAAGCTGTGTTTATTGACGCTAACCAATCGATTTGAAGCCGAATGTTTTGTCTTGATTGGTAATGTACCGTTTAGATTTGAGAAGTTGTCAGATTTGTTCTGCCTTTAACTTGACCTCAAAGTTGTTTTCAAGTGTCTAAGCACAATTCTTATATTATTATTCAATTGTAGGTATGCAAAGTTAGAGAAATTATTTTTTAAACAAATTGACACCCTATGTCAATTTGCCGTGTTATAGGCATTTCCAAACAACTGTCAAAGAATGACAGTTGTGATTTGAAACTACGGACAATTTAAGTTGCTAGACAATTTGCTTAATTAATTAATTACCCTGACTGTACCTACTTAAGAAGAAACTAAAGTCAAATCAATCTAATCTCAAATTAATAATCACGCTTCAGAAGCAAATTAATTCGCCTGTCGCGTGTGTGATATAACAACCTCTTTTAATTGTAATTTATTGACTAGCGTTAACTACATAGTATGATTTTAATTAACACCTATTATCATGCCATTCTTTCATAGAAAATGGGCCACCGAGAGCTGCGATCCTGATACTGTGTATCATTATTAAATTTATTTAAAATAAATAGCTCCATGCTCCATCGACGCACATGTTGATAAGTTTCGGGCGAATTATTTAAAAACACTAGTATAGAAATCTATAAATTGTTACTGTTTACAAAAGAGGTCTGACTCAACAAGATCGTCAAACTTAACAAAATGTCATTTAAAATATTACCATAAAAGAAGTTTTACACAAGCATGTCATGTTTTACTTAATCCTTAAGCGTGAAGAATGGTGTACATTTACTTCAGCATAATTTTTTTTCATTAAAAACCAGAATTTAAAATGATGTGCAGAGTTTTCACGAAAAAGAAGTCGTTTTGTTGCCGTGTTCGTTTATAAACAGAGAAAACAAGTGAAAACGGACAGCTGCTATTTATAAAATCTGCTAAACGCTCCCCAGACGGGGAAGAAATACCACAAAAATAGGAGTGCAGAAGATTTACTTCATGTCCAACCACACAGAGGCCGCAGACGGGTACTTATTCTGAGATGAAATCTTAGCGCTAAAGTTGATGGTACAGAGGGTTTTGTACAAAGTGACAGATTGTACAAACCTATTCTTAATGGATTTTGTAGAGTAAACGCAACCGGACGATATTTTGACGGTTAAAATAGTCAAGTGAAGTTCTTTTCATGTCGAATGTGTTGAGTAAACGGCGGATGCTAAATAATAGCAACATGATATCGCTTAATTTCTTCCAAAATATGCTTTTGTACTTGCAATCCGTTGACGGCTTAAATTTTGAATTAGGTGCTTATAAGACTACGCCCATTGGCCATTTTTATTTGATACTGTCTGAGTGAGCTCGGGCTTAGTTAAACGTTATGTGAAGTTGACCTTCTGGTTCTTTCGTGCCCGGTGGTAATTCCGGGGACCCACAAATCAAAGTTGTCAAAAAAAATCGTAGATGTCGTGATTTTGCGAGCGACACCGAAGTACAGGCCTAAACTTTACGCGTTATCAAACGATGGGCGTTTTATGCCAAAAATATGTTTCTCTTTTTATGGAGTGCGTTTTACGTGTTTATCTTTATTTTTAAGACGTTTTTTATGCAAAAAATATGTTTCTATTTTACAGAGTGCGTTTTACGTCTTTATCATTATTTTTAAGATCTTTTTTATGCACAAACATCCGTAAACAAATGTGACTGGCAATAACATTCTGCTTATTTATTTTTACTTTATGAATTAATCATCCAGCAGTTTCTCGTTTAAGGACTTTTAAGTTTAAAGCTAATTCTCTATCCCTTAAACCTGTATGCCAAACCGCCCCATCACGCGGCCACTGCCCACAACTACAGTTGTCTGACCAGATTCACGAGAACTCTAAACATTTGGCAACATATACTGTATATTTGGCGCCCAACATGGTACAATGTTTGTATATTTGGCGCCCAACACGGGACTTGTTCACTCGCTAATATTCCCAAAATAAAGGCTCTAACCGACCGTATCGGCCGGGATCCGCAGCTGCGAACTTGTGTGAACAGTATTAGAGATATAATAGTAGTTCTCAGCTATTTTGAAAGTACTTCCTGCATTGTTCCTCGATGTTTATTGTGTAGTTCCACAGTTTGTTGAATGTTATAGTTCGTTATAGCTTTGATAATCTTTATTGTGTACAAAACAAATAAGCTGAATTTATCTAAATACATTTTGAAGATGAAAAATAACAGATTTTAGATATTTAGCTCAAATTAATAAAGGTATAAATCTACCTAATTGAGTCTGAATAGTTAGTGAAGCGTTACTAATTTATAAGTTGATATAAAGACTGCTTGTATTGTTGCGTCTTTAATATGAATGTGATTAATATTGCTTAATTAATCTTAGTGCTCAGTCTAACGATCTAATCTATTATACATTTTAAAATTCTACAATGGATTTACTGGATTTGCTACATCTATCAATCTTTTCAAAATTGCATCATCATCATTATCGGTTTTGACTGCTAACATTCCCGCGTCATTATGCTCCTGTAACATTTTCACCCCTTCTCCGTTCGCATTTGCAAAAGCAATTGAAATCTCCTAATAAGTGGTATTTTCTATAACCGGTGCGGAGTGGCTGTGACATTTCCATTAAATTTTGTCGACTACCCTCTGCATTATCTCGCCCATCAGCCTTTGTGCAGCATTCAATTCTTTTTGTACTCCGCTTAATGACTTACTCCCATTTGGAATGTTGGTGATTGTGTAATCTTGCTCTTAAATTTAGAGGCGTTTGATCATAATATGGGAAGATTTGTGTTGCTTCTATAGACCCCAAGTAAGAAGTTATTCACCAGTATCTTCACTTCCCACATAGATCAATACTCAATAATATTTATTGCTACCACATGTGAACTTATGTGGTAGGTTACCAAAATATAATAATTGTGGACCCAGCAAAAGTAGGAGAGAGGAAGAGGGCTTTTATTTGACTACTTAGTTGTTATACTATACAACTAAGTGTGTGTTGTATATGCTGTTATCTATTAATAAGACTGTCATTTCGGTCATTTGGTGACAAGTCAGACTCTATTTTAAAACGAATGTCATAAAACTTTTAAAATCCAGCTGGTTTTTACTGCCCATTACCGCGCATATTTTTTCATGTTCTTAAACATTCAAATGACTGTCGCTAAGTAATTAAAGCGCGTCATTAAAATGCACTTCATTACTGAATGCAAGCTTGGATTGAATCTATTAATTACTTATACATTTACTTTTTGTTTGTTTATTCCATAATTGTGGGGGAAAAGGTACCTTGTCGTTAATTCTAAGAACTGGTGACGTGTGCCGATAAAAAAATAGTTAAGCAATCAATCAATCATTATTTGTGAACACAGTTATTACAATAAAGGTCATAGGTAGGTAGGTAGTAGGTCAGTTCCTTCTATTCAATGAAAACAGAATATCAACATTAGCTTTTTGCACAGTCATCATGATTTTTCTGAGATGATCGCAGGATTCGTTAATTAGGGTTATTCCCTGAGGACCCCGATCCCCGAGGCCCCCGTCCCGGAGGACACCGATTTATTTTTATCTTGATAAACTCAAAAGTCAGTTCAGCTTAAAAGTACCGCCAGCAGATGATTTATGTGAAATAAAATTTTATTACTTACTAAAATTAAAATAAGTACCGTACCGTACTTAACTTTATGGATCAAGAAAAAATTATAAAAATATTATAATTAGAGAATACAATATAGAGTCTTCTATAGCAATTACAGGTCTTAATTATTATCACAATAGAGAAAATCAAAATACCTACTCTAAAGAACATTTACATAATTTAAAAAATATGCAAAAGCTGTATCACTTTAAGGAATTATTTTTATAATGTAGGCTAGTAAATAGTTAACTCTAAAATAATCTTTTAACATGGAAAATCAGTTTCACTTTAATAATTTTTTTCCACAATACAGAAAATTTAAAATGCTTTAAAAAAAATATTATTACCTTCAAGTCTCAAAACATGCAAAAATCTACTACAACATTAGTAATAAAAGTTAAAAAAAAACGAAATATTTACATTTTCAATCAGTCTTTTCAAAAAACATACAAAATCAACAATATTTTAAAAATCGTTATAGAAATTATATAATAATTAACTTTAAAAATAGTCTTAAAATATGAAAATCCCCAATCCCAATCCTTTTCAATCATAAATAACAATTATAAATACTCAATTTTAGTAAAAAAAAAAAAACGAAATATTAACATAAAACATACAAAATCAGCGTAATGTCAAATCTCACGGTTCACCCTTGTTTGGTATAACAACGTTTTGTCGAAAATTGCTCCGACTAATTTTAGTTACAATAAAGTCATTTCGTATAATTATTCATTTGACCGAATAATTAATTGGTAGATTTTTATTTAGCATGTTTATTTATTTGAAATAATGTCATTTGACCGAATTTTCAAATGCACTAATTTTATTTAAACTAATGTTATGTATAAAACTAACTTGGTCTAATATGATGAAAACGCCTACTTAAAAACCACCACCTGCGCTAAGATAGGTCGACGGAGCCCCGCTTGACGGGGCTCCTATTTCTGGGTGGTTTAAAAAAAAATAACCACGAAGGCTAAAGCGGGAGCTCCGCTCCGCTTCGCTCCCGCTTTAGCCTTCTAACCTAACCTATCCGAGTCGGGGTGTTAACCATAATGACGTTTTTTATATCGCACCCGTAATTATTGGCATAGTACGTTGTGTTCAACTCCCAACAGAAGAATACACACCAATTGAATATTCGATAAAATACATGTTATACCACCTGAACACTACATCAAATGAACATTATACCTTTTGATCAATAGCGCAAATGTTGTTATCGCCAATAAATATTCGATGAAATGAAAATTATGTTAATCGATATTATACAAATTGATTATTTTCTTAAACGTTGTTCGAATTAGCAACATTACATCAAAAGTTGTTATACCAAACAAGGGTGAACCAAATCTCACACTAAATTGATATATATCAATTTAGTGTGAGATTTGACATTACGCTTAAATAATAAAACAAATAAAAAAAAATAACGCATAAATAATTAACGTTAGAGAAAAAAACAAATTTAATCAGTGTTTTTACGCGTTATGAGCACGATTTTTACTAAGATCTTCTAGAAACTTAGCTAATGAATTTTATATTTTTATTACATTTCATTCAAACTGTAATTACCTCTATTAAAACTATGATTCGACATTGTACAAAATCTCAAATAAACTACTTTCGTCTTATGTATTTCAAACACATACACTTAAGCACTTTTTATGTCGACCGTACAAGTTGAAAACAATAGAGAAAAGAAAATAAAGAAATGTAATCATATTTATCATATTCGGGGTCCCCCGGGACGGGTGTCTCGGGGATCGGGGTACTCAGAGAGTAACCCGTTAATTACAACAAATAAAGATTCCAGCAAGTCTATTTTTCGTCAGCTAGAATACTTGTATATTTTTTGACAGATACACGTTATTATTTGGTAAGAAATCAATTAATATCCAAAGGTCAACTTGCAATCAAACGAATATTTAGAATTCTATAATATATTATTTTCACACTGATAAGTAGTTGTTTCGCTTGTTTCCAAATTGAAATAAAAACAATCATCCAAAACATCAAAATAACGTGTCTCAAGGCAAAACATATCATGTTGAATTACTTGTGTTAATGAATATAATCCAATCAGACACCAATCGGGATTCCCAGACATCAATTAATGTGAATGCTGATTGAATATTGATATCAGTATTAAATACCCGACCTAGACCTTTATAGGACTAGATTATTAGACCATTTGCTTAGCTTTAGTAACGCTAGGGGCTTATAAGATCCCTTTTGCCTTAGATATATTATATAGTGTTGAAGTTGAAACTCCTTGACTTGTATTGGCACGAACCGTGTATGAATATGAGACAAGTAATCTTATGACAAGGCAGCGTGCTAGTAAAGGAACTGTGCTTAGCGTGGTGTTTTTGCTACTATTTAGTACCTACCACTTACAATTTCATGTTTGAATTACCTTTCACAGTAGGTTAATTCTTATTGCAGATTTAAATTACTGCTACAAACTTGAATATTAATATGGGTCCTTCCGCACGTTCATAAAACCCTAATTTCATAATATCCTAACCGTATTCAATAAAAAGAGCAATAATCATAATTCAAAATAGAATCTGTTGAAAACTGCGATTAAATTCCGGATTATTTACGTAATGTACAGCCACTTTATTCATGCTAGTACAAACTTAGTTTTGCGTTTCATAAAATGAAGGTTTTAATGTTTTTGTATGAAAAATGTTAGTTAAAAGGTTGTGAGGACGGTAAAACCGTGTTTGCGGGTGTGTAAACCTGCTGATTTGTCATTATGGCGGTGCCAGCCGGTGCCTTGCGCGCGCGCAGCTTGTCTAGCGTGTTGCGGTCTCGCTCACACGCACCACGTGACACAACACCGGTGCACAACCTTGATCGACGAGCGTATGAACTTTTTATGTGTCTACAAAGTTCTGTCTTCATCGTTTTGTGAGGATTCCCAGAATTGAATTATGTGAGGTTCTGTGGTGGAAACCTTTTGTATTACGTCCTTATGTTGTTGATTTGTTTCGGAGAAGTATTTGAGAAGCTTATTTTGCTTATTTCAATAGCCCGTCACGCACGTGTCTAACTAAATTAAGACATAATGTCAAAATCAGTGTCTTATTTTTCTTTTTGTCTCAAGGGTTGGAAAATAATAGAACCTACCTTATTGCTAGTTGTCTCAGAAATTACGGTCCATCTGTATGTTCTTCTCGCTGAAGGTCACCTGTCAAGTGCATTAGTAACGGGCGGGGTTCGTAGTTATACATTTGATTTTTTGATTTCTCCGTCAATTCTGAACCGATTTTGAAAATTATATTGTTGTTTTTAAACGTATGCTCTTGAGGTGGTCCTATTGTCACCAAGTCAGAATCTCATGAGGGAATCTCATGGAAAACGAGGGAAATCCTCAAATTTTATAGGCATACCTATAGCGATTTGGGTATTTTTTATAGTAACTCGTGCATTTGCTCTCGTAAAGCACCATTTGGTGAAGTGGAACTGTTGATCAAGACCAGAGGTGGCCACTGGAACTACTCATTGTGGTTGCGATTCGATTACTTTATTATGGTTGCTAAGCAAGTTAAGCTCATCACAATACATATGGTGAAATATTGCTAATGGTGGCTTCACCATCAGCTCCAGTTCTTCTCGTTTTTACCAGGACAACTCCGCAAGAATTAACGTCCCTGCATCGGGAAAAGGAATATTTTGTAAAAGGTGATGAGCAGTTGAAATTAGGCTATTGTAACTTGGATAAATTAATAACTGACCCACTAAAAAGTAAAATAAAAAACATTTTTACAAAAAAAAATAACAGACTTCTAAAAAAAACTACTAAGTGAAAAATAATTTCGGAAGTCGGTGGCAAATAAACTATAATACAGATCCAAAGACACCGACTTCCGCAATTAAAGTAATTTTTCACTTTGTAGTGTTTTTTTAGACGTGGGTTGTTTGTTTTTGTAAAAAAGTTTCTTCCAAAACCAATTTATCATTCACAAGTCGATTCACTGATAGGGATAATTTCAAATAAAATCATTAAAAAAATCATTTACTTTGTTTCTTGGATCGAATTTATTTCATAGTTGAAAGAAAAAAGGAAGGTTGCAGTCTGTTTCAAGTTTAACCAATAACGCCAGAATATCGAATTTTATGTTTCTTATATCTGATCACGTCAGGGTCAGTCAAATAAGCTTAAAGCGAACCATTCTCCCAAAAATTTGAAATCCAAATTTTTCCTAGGGACCAAATGGCCGCCATTAATACAAAATTTAATAAACTTTAACTTGTTTCAAATTTCTGTCATCCCAAATGGCAATTAAACTAATGAAAACTTTTTTGTTTCAGGTACTTAGTCCGAAGTTCTTCTCGCCATGGATTCAAGGGTAAAAAAAAAAACGAATTCTGCCCCAAAAGTACTGTTCCGACAATCTGCATGAATAATAATTTTTGAATTATTTAAACCGAGCCCTGTCTTGGTGGATTAACGGGAAGTACCGTGATAATGACAGATCTACATAAATTTGCATTGAACGATACGATTTCTTTCGCATTATCCGTAGGGAACAAAGGTCGGCAGGAGTGAGACCTCGGCTCGTAGCGTAAACCTTTGGCAAATGTATGTGATGAGAATATTATTGTAGCTATCTATATCTTTGCTCTAGCAAATGTATGTGATGAGAATATTATTGTAGCTATCTTTGCTTTTACAATGAAAGTGAAATTAATTGAATTAAATTCCGGATTTGAGTCTTAATATTATTTATGCGACGAATACCTTGAATACTTTAACTAATTAACGGCAGATTTATCTTGATTCGATATTAATAAGGTTGTTGATACGAAAAATAAATTCTGAAATGAAAATTACCAGTAGGTACGAAATACAAAATTGATTACACAACAATGATGATATTCTCGCAACATCAATATAACTTGTTTGCTGGCACGGATCTCAATCATTCAGAATGATGGACTCGTGGAGTGTTTATTAATATTTATAACTGATGCAGAGAAAACATTACCTATAAATGGATTTTTCCAATAAACCCCAAACCAGTATTTTTTTCTTATGAGTCAATAAACTTTTATTTTCGAATGAAAATGTTTTATCACTGTTTATTTTGTTAAGTTACTACGGATTCCTAACACCAGAAATCTTTTAATCATAAATAACAAAAATACAGCATAATTCAGCCCACTATAATATTTCTAATTAAACCTACTCCAATACAAAACTTTCATATCGTAATTCGTCGCGGCAAAAACATGCCGTTCAAATAAAGTCGGCTGAAGCGCTGAACACCGCTGTAGGTGTGTAATAGTGTAAATATTCCGCGAACATGCAGCGGTGAGCGGATCCAGGGATACAGTAGGTAAATATTTGATTTGTCCCGCGCGCTGTAACGCGCTGCGCAACTCAAATACGTGGTCCTAGGAGACCCGAGTGACAAGTGATGAGCGGGGGATAATAAATCGGACACATGTATTGATAAATGATATAAGATAATGTGCATGGCTATGAGAGTGGGGGAGTACCAAAGAAACGATGGATGGACTGTGATAGGTGGCGACTGTGGCTAGAAAGGGAGTGATTACTGAGATGACGCCGAATATGGATGTATGAAACACATGCAGCGCCGCACCTGAATAAGTTGTGATAAGGACAAGAGAACGATGATGATGAGCGATAAGGATTAGATTATCACTAGTCTGCAAAGTATCTTTAACAAATGAACGTTTAATAGAAGCTAATTCATAAAGGGTCAACGTATGATACGTGCATGATGATTGTTTTTAATTAAAGCTCTATAAATACCTGCTAGTGATTAGTTTAATTACTAAAAAATCTAATGATGTATGACCATGATATTACAAATCTAATCCGCAAATCCATCAAATCATTGCGAACGTGATTTTCTCTAATATACTAGGTACATAAAAAGTCTTCTACTCAGTAAAATACCTACTTTATTTATGAACAACTCGCCTGAACTATTCACTTGCACCACACCACAAATTTCTTTCGTAAATCACGTTACCGTATCGCCCGTGGCTTGGGCCGGGTAGACGCACTAATTATCTGCCTAAAGTGGAGGGCAGTCGCGGTCAGCCTTTGAACTGACCCGACCCAGGCATGTGTTCATCAAATACTAACAATTTTTTTATGTATTGAGCTACATTTCTGTTACTGTCGGCGAGCGATTTACTTGGTTTTGTTGGTGGGTAGTGTTCAAAGACTATTGGGCTTGTATGCTAATGTTAGAATTACTGACTTTTTATTCGTAGGTTGTTTCTTTTCTTATTGAAAGGAAGATAATATCGAATGTCTTAAACTTCCTGTCGCCAAGTACGCTTGAAGGCGACTTTTTAGAATTCCTTGTTTTTCTACATCATAAAAATTACGTGTACTCTCAGTTGAATCTACTAACGGATAAATTAATTTTGAATGTTAATTAATATCATTAATATTTATATTAATTTTATTATTAAGATTAATTCGACAATTAGTTACGGAAAACATGTTCAATTTGATTATTATTTGACTAATTATAATAAAATTAATGACATGGATGTATTTTAAAATCAAATATTTAATTCATGAATATTATGTATAAAACAAATTATGTTCTCTATCGCTATATCTCATGACTTGGGAGTTAGGACATTCTGTACAAACATACTAATTACTGGTCTGCTGGTCCGCGGTCGGTCCTTTGAGCGGAGCGAGACCTTTTCTTGTGGCCAGATTTGTTTTACGCGTTTTTTATGGCCCCTACAGCGTAAAGAGGATTTTGTTAAATAACCAACTTTGTAATGTTAAGTAAGAAAGTTAGTGTTTATGAAAGCGTTGAATTAGGAAAAGAACTTCAATTTGACACTTACGCATTGTGGCGGTTCAATTGCTGTTTTTGCGTGTCAAAATAATATTTATCTAATATAATAAATACATAAGGACAACGTTTGTTGGTCGTTTTAAGTGTTGGAATAATATTGAGGTAAAAAGATTTTTGTATGTAGGTACTAATAAAACAATATGGTTTGGAATGGACCCTTTGACAATTCAAAAGTGCCTGTAATTGGTTTATTTGAAATAAATGCTTTGACTTTGAGTTTGAGTTAGTGTATACTTATACACAACATACTTAGTGACACAATATTTCCTGCGTATTTTTTTCATATACCACATAGAAGAAATCTACTAATCTGAGTCGCAATCAGTAGGTGCACGGAATAATTGAGTAAAGTTACAATATTCAAGCACACCAGCATACACTTTATAACACCATTCTGCAAACGGTGTCTACGCTACAAATTACAAAGTATGTAGCAGTATATAGGGGTGCAGTAAGTATTTACCTTATATCTGAAGTTCCACCACACATTTCTACGTCTGCCCTCACCCACCACAATCTCCCAGAATAATGACATGATGAATAAAAGATACGCCAGCTGACGTCACTCGCCATGACGCTCCGACGAGCTGCTGATTGATTTAATTTCCGTTCTCTCGTCTTTTGTGCCTCTTCCTTAATGCCTATAGACAACCACTGAGATGCTTTTAGAGCCGAAGATGTCTTCCTTACGAAGTATCTTGTAATAGGTTTGAAGTGAAGGAAGGACTGCGGGGGGATTGCGATTGAAAGAATTTTTGTCCTTAGCATAGTTCGAAAGAACCAATCTGACTATTGTTGCTTGAACATTATGAATGGAAATCTCTAAGGAAAACTAATATTTTTGCTGGAAACCTTTAAGATATTGAGAACGGAGTAGACTATACTTTTTAAACGATTTAAAGCGTCGAATAATTAGCTTTATGATAGAATATAACTCTAAAATGTGCCTGATTTGGTCTTGTGATTGTCTTGTCTTTGTCTTGATCATCTTATGTTGAGTAACACTCGATGCTGATATGAGTAGGTGGCAACTCTATCTTCATTTCATTACAACGAATGAGAATCTGTAACCAGTCGCCATAATATCAATTCATCTAAACACTCCACATAATGTTCCTTTTTATCATAAAACATGTTCATCACAATAACGCGTATAAGTAAGTATTGCAGAACAGAATAATATTGTAATTTGTACGTAAGTGTCGGCTGAATAGGTACCTCTCTTCACTTAGAATGCTTGGTCGGATTCCTTCCTAACATTTTAAGAATATTTTCATATTTTCAGCACTTTCTGTTAAGGTGAATGTATTAGAGGTACTAAGGTGTATTAACGTCGAGTTTTTTTTTGCTAATTCACGCGCTGAGTTCAAGGTTCAGTTGGTGTTAATCTGAACAATATATCGAATTTTGAAGCTTTCTCAAGAAAGTTCCATTAAACTCCTAACTGCCAAGTGTATGGTAGATACTCTGTATGTTTGGTCTGTGATGTTGCAAGGTCTTAGTTTGTTAATCATGCAAATAGGTCAATGACTTTATCATTAAGGATTTGTACTTTTAAGCAGATTTACTCTCCAATTTTAATCCAGATCATTTTGAAAAATCATTTCCCAAGAAAAACCATCGTGAATCCGGAATTATCGCTACAAGTACCTCTTACAATATTTTATTTTTGTCCTAAATTTATTCCCCTTCACGATTCGTTTAAGAGATATTTGATTTATGAAAAAATCATTATTTCACAAGTATGTATAAGCTTCGAATTTATTTGTTGGCCCTTAGTTCAAGAAGACTGAAGCGACTGTCGAACCGGACTTACGATATGAATTACTTCTATCGGAAAAATGGAAGTTGAAATCTGAGTCTGCGCGATCAGATTTCTCGGGTTCAGAGTAAAGTGAGATTTATGACAATATTGGCTGAAGAAATGAATAGTACTTCTTGGAAAATAAAATAAAATTATTCTATTGCTTACATTATTTTTGTTTTAAGTCCTTCGTTAGGCAATGAGATATCTTTTGATACCGTAGATATTATTTTTCCAATATTTTGCCAAGGTTCAAGTAAAAAATCCTGTAAATGATTATTACCAAACGTACGGCTTGCTAGAAATCTAAATAAATAAAGTATCCGGACCAAAAAGACTTTTAAGTATTGTTTACCAATACCTTTAAAGATTTACAATGTTGTCATGGACCCGTTTGTCACGGCAGGAAGCTGGTCCGATGACGGGCAGCAATTGGATTGATTGGACATCCGCTGGGGGACGGATACTTCACACGACTCTATTAAGGAAATCTTTGACTGGTCATTTCTCGTACTCTCCGGATTTCTAGATACAAATGACGCCAAGTTGGCCCAGCTACAGTTTTGGTCGACAAAGATCTGCGTAGCTTCAGGTAACTGAGGATATATTTATATTTATTGCATTTTTGTATAGCCAGTATACCGTATGTAATTACATACCACAATGATCGATACTCAAATCAGGTAAACAAACAATTGTTTGTTTACCCAATTTGACTATCGATCATAAGTTTGAAAGTTGGGTCTCGAAGGACCACAAATTTAAAGTAAACGCTTCCTTATTTCTGCCAAGATCAATTCTAAGATAAAAAAAATCTAAGAAAATATTTAACGCTCCCGCAGACAGTCGCGATGCGACAGTGCGACGCGATTCTGGTAGAACAATTGTCATGAAGTTTTCATATAAATTGTTTTAGCATCATACCTAAGTAAGGATTTTTGTAGTGTTATATTAATATTAAATTGTATACAATTGCCTGAATGTTACATCAATATACAATTCGATCGGAAGTTGTGGTAAAGCTATCAAATCAAGTCCATAACTTCTTGATTTGTACGTATAATTCGATTGATACTGTGGCACTAACACATTTGTACGTAGCATTTGATTGATACTGTGGTACTAACACATTTGTACGTAGCATTTGATTGATACTGTGGCACTAACACATTTGTACGTAGCATTCGATTGATACTGTGGCACTAACACATTTGTACGTAGCATTTGATTGATACTGTGGCACTAACACATTTGTACGTAGCATTTGATTGATACTGTGGCACTAACACATTTGTACGTAGCATTTGATTGATACTGTGGTACTAACACATTTGTACGTAGCATTCGATTGATACTGTGGCACTAACACATTTGTACGTAGCATTCGATTGATACTGTGGCACTAACACATTTGTACGTAGCATTCGATTGATACTGTGGCACTAACACATTTGTACGTAGCATTCGATTGATACTGTGGCACTAACACATTTGTACGTAGCATTCGATTGATACTGTGGCACTAGCACATTTGTACGTAGCATTCGATGGATACTGTGGCACTAACACATTTGTACGTAGCATTCGATTGATACTGTGGCACTAGCACATTTGTACGTAGCATTCGATTGATACTGTGGCACTTACACATTTGTACGTAGCATTCGATGGATACTGTGGCACTAACACAATAAGCATATGGCTACACCAATTTCTATAAATGTCAGTCATTAAGACACTCATCGCTTGAAAAGTAGGTATAAGTCGCTGTTAAACATATACTTACAAACAAAATCAAGGAAGGTCAATCAAGATCTGCGATAACCTTCTCACGTTAGATATTTATCACTGGCAAGCGACCCCGCGGTGTACGCTTAGCATTTCATATGGAAATTAACGTGCTTATAAATCATTCGGGTTGGCAGGTTTTTCATTTGGCGTCTTCACGTAATCATGGGATATCAGCCGAGAATTATGAGTTCGCGATCATTTTCAACGCGAAGTAATGAAATTTAGAATTTTGGTTCCAATCTGTCAAAGGTGAAGGTTAGATTTTTATTGGATTTCATGTAAATATCTTGGATGTTTTGTAGTGGTAATCTAGTTTTGTTTATAAGGAGGGGTTCCTGCTTTAATTTACTATTTAACTGCGGGGACGCGGGGTAACGGATAAACTTTATGGAATCCAAATGTTTGCGGGGCCATGACTGTACCCAATTTTAATGGAGAGTGGAAAAAGAAAAGAAAGAACGAAAATACGCATCCTGTTCAAACAGAAGCCATGCACCCAGCTCAAGTTCCTCAAAATACATTTAACGAAAAAAGAGACATCCTTATTTGTCACCATACAAGTGTTATGTAGATACCAAACAATCCGGTATCATTGCGGCGTGTCGTCAATTTGTCACGCGCAGAGGCTTTAGTCATGGCACAATGTTGTGGAGGCTCACTTAAGCAAACAATATTAACTATTCTGAGAAGATATTTGTTATACGTGTTGCTAAAATGCTTATGGCCATTATTTTGTATTTTAAATGGACGGAATGTAATACTTGTGCGAATGTTAATATGTCATATTAATGTTGTAAGATTTCTTTAAAGAAAATATTCCGTCTCTAAGGACCACTTTGTAACCTCCTTCTTAGAGTCCACGGTGTTGGGGATACTGGTATAATAGGCTACTAGACCAAATTCTTTTTTAAATTCCTTCAATATTTTGTCCAATTTCTTAGCACATCTTCATACTAACATTAGTTTATTGTTCCCAACTAGAATCTATTTCATCTACGTCCTCACAGGGCACCGTTGAAGCGTAGCCAACGTCTCCCACCGTACTGTACATAGCCGTAACACTTACACCAGTCAGTTAAATATATTATTACGCAGCAAACAAATGGCGCGTGCACATCCTTGGCTATAACCCCCCTCTCCACCCATCTCCGGGTGTCTAAACCGCAATGGATGACGCTCAGCAGTATCTTCGTCGCCCAGCTTCGGATGCATCCTCCTTGATAACTGCAAGCAATTATCGTTTGCTTGTTTCCGAGACACTGCTGATCATTTTAGTGTTATTACTTGGGGAATGGAGTACTGTTTCATGTGGTTATGTTGTTGTATGGGACAGATACCTAATTTGAATTTTCTTGGAGAGGAGACAGAAAATGTTGATGACACCTGGCGTGTAGGGTTTCTTAAAGTTAGAAAGGTGTGCACAACACTAATGATGTTTTCAATCAACGATGCAGCAGTGAGTTTCCCGATAATTAAAGTCATTTTCACTTTAAAATGAGGGTAATAATTATTAATCAGGCAATTTCCGAGCAGCCTTTGGAATTTTAATGGAAGAACGCTTAAACAAACCATTAGGAATTCAGTTAGTACCCTTTAATATCAAACCTCAGCGAAAGAATTTCTCCTTTCAACCTGAAACAGCTGAACTGACAATTTGTATGCTAGTTAGTTATGAGCAAACAGTCCATTTAATTAAGACGGTAGGACAGGCGGCGCCGGGTTATTTAGCTAGCTTTTGAGAGCTTCATCATGACGTGTTGACACACAACAATGGTGATTAAGTTTTAGATTGCCATAATAAAATTGCAGATGGAAAATTAAGAGCTGTATGGGGTAGAAAGCTTATCTGTAGCAGTGGTTTTTTTATAAGGTTGGTTGAACATAATATCACGCCTATCTTTTCCGGAAGGCAGAGGTGTACCTTTAGCACACCCACATTTCGCCAGTTATGTTTAAGTCCCATGTAATAGGGGGAAAGCCTATTGCCATCAACAGAGCAAAAATTTAGACTCTGAGAATTTCCGGATGGAAATACCAATAACACTTGGGAATCGAACCCAGGACCTCATGCTCAACAGTAGCACTTGCGCTCATTCCTATATTAATCAATATAAGAATGAATTTTCTTTCTTCTGTCTTCTTACGTTCCTTGTGCCTTTAACTTTATAGCAACCGACGGTAAAAGAGGGGTGTTATAAGTTTAAAGTGTGTATGTGTGTATCTGTGTGTCTGTCTGTAGCATCATAGCTGCCAAACGGCTGAAGCGATTTTGTTTTGTAGGAAATGTGACTTGACCGCGAGTGTTCTTAGTTATGATTCAAGAAAATCATGGATGTGGGCTTCTTCCACAGGTCTGATCGAGTCGAAATTTGGTATTCTGTTACTTCAATGATATTACCACATAGTAACCTTGAACAGATGCTGCAGCATCACCTGGAAATTGCAGGATACCCAACTCCCTCACCAACTTACAGTAGAGATATCGTGTTTGGACTCATTGGAATGAGCTTAATGAATAGGTTAGAGACAGATGGTAATCAGGGTCTGATGATGGAGTATAAAAGAGAAATGAGGATAAATTGGTAATAGCTTCACTGTGGGAAATATATGTACAGCTGCGCAGATTTAGGCGAGACACGTGTCAATCGTAGCGTGTCTACTAGTAATATAAACTAAGTTTAAAAAGCTGGAAATAAAAGTTAAAATAATTTTAGATACCTACAACACAAACACAAAGTTTTTTTTTACTTCTAAAAAGTAAAAAAAAATATGTATTAGCTCTTTAAGTAGTTGTAGGTAATATTTTGATTCAAGCGTCGTCGTCGTGTCCGGGGCCGGCGACATACTTACATATATAGTAACATATTATTTTTTTGTTTTTTTTTTGTGTCGGGAGTTTTTTTATTTTATTTTATTCCTGCTAGTTCATTTTCTCTAATCGTTGAAAAGTCTAGTCTGCTTTGTGGCACTTTATCATCACTTTACAACTTTGGATTTCTAAAAGCGAGCTATCTAGAACGTATTTATTAAAAAAAAAAATGGATCATCACCAATTCAGTCAAAATTTTCCACTGAAGATATTTTGTTCAAATCACACAGCAGGATGCCATTTTCAATCCTCGTCCCTCTAAACTCCAATCAATCATTAGTTCTATTAAATTCTGTAATAACATTTCAGCAACAGAGTTAATAGAATCGTGATTGACATAGCATCAATTAAATATTAAATTGTTGATGTATTTGTTGAAACACGTCAATTAATTAACTTGCTGAATTATTTATCAGCGGTCGTATGCGGCTTGCTTTTGGTCTGTTAGGGGACAACAAGGGGCGGTTTGCCTGTGGTGAGGCTTACGAATATATGGGATTACGGTTAACCTGGATATAAAAAATAATAGTTAAAAAAAAAAAAACACGCTTAAATAGAAAACCAAACTAAAAAGTAAAAAATAATTTTCAATTAATTTAAATTAAGAATAGTGTGAATAACATAAATAATGTTTAAAAGCGTGGGGTGCCTTTTACGATATTTAACAACGAATCTTACAACAACTATGATAATTAGATAACTAACTACAAAAGCGTTTTTTTTTTTCGACTGTATTACTTATCTTTGCTTTTTTAGTCTTAAAATGATGAAAATTTCATAGCAACGAATAATCGACTTTTTGGTCTATCATGTGTGAAAACAGGTTACTAAGTTGTTTTATGAATTAGTGTCATTGAATATAAAAAATCGGTAATCCTGAAAATCCTGGTCAGGGTTATGGGACAAACTTATTAAAGGCGAACGGCAGGCTTGTATGGGAATTTGGTACAGCTAATAAAATTTCGTGTTTTGGGATATTTTTTGTTTTAATTGGTAGTTAATAAATAATCTCTTTTTAAATTCCTAGATTTTTAGAAGTTGGGACGTTGACGTTATAACCAGATTTATTTTTTAAGGTTATTTTCTAGTGTACCAATGTAGATTGTTACATATAGGTACATAAATATGTTTTGGTGATAAAGTAAATGTTCTAGATTGCTTGTCGCTATCTTTGTAGTGTTTTAGTTACCATTAAGTAGGCAGATTGAGATGCGGATAGTACCTATTCAGTGGGGTGCATTAGGAGATACCTATGTCCAGCAGCGGACTGCAACAGTTTGATAATGTTGAAGTTTTGATGGGGTTTTGAGAGTACCTAGGTCAATAAAACAATACTTTGTTTTTGTAAGTACATTAATATTTTTGTACTTATTTAATTTATTCTTCATATTACTTCATCTAAGAAAGGGGCAGGTCGGGTAATACCCTCATGGCGGGCATAGCTTAGGTACCCAGATAATTCGCTTAATTGCTTAGATGCCACAATCCAAAACAACAGCATATAACTGAACTCAGAACTGAAAGACAGATTTTCTTTACCTGTCAATAAATAATTGCCATACAAACAAAATATGGATGACGTAAATCATTCCCCTCATTAAATCGTTAACTATTATTATTTTATGCAACAATTATGCATTCTTAGGTATAATATTAAGTGTTTAATTATATTTAACATTATTTCTATGTCTAAATAATTAATTATCATTTCGATATTTGTGTTATTTTACATATCGTAACTTCTAAAAACATAACTGTGTTTAGTTTACGATTTTATTACGTTTATTTATTAAAATATTTTTATTGATATTATTAATTAATCCGAAGTTCTAAAATAGTATACTTACATGAAAATAAATGGCTTAGTTGCCTTAATAAGTGGTACAAATTCTATAACTAAACAACAACAAAAATATGCTGTACTAAATCTGCCGTTCACCTTTGCTATTGTCATTGGTCCTTAATAAGTATGTAAACTTTTCAATTTAATTCGACGTTTTGAAGTGGGTGAAATCACGTTCAAAGATTCCGTTACAAACAAACAAACATACAAATGAGGTTTGAGTTTGACTGCCATTTTGATAACGTGATTTAAAATATGGTATTTCCAATCGAATTTAGTTGCTTGTAACCTTTGTTGTCTTCTAAATGGCTGACGTCAATATTGAGACTTGAAACTCAACTAAAACAGATTTTCCTCATTCCTAAAAATGTTTCTGCAGTAGCAACGCTGACAAAAATTGTGCTCTACCAAAACGGAAAATGTAAACAAAACTTATAATTTCAGTAACTAACGAAAAGTTCTGTTTGCCCGGAGTTTTTCGGCAAATACTACATACGTCCCAAACTCTCATTTAGAAACACAACAAAAGTAGCGTCAACAAAAACTAGCCAAGGTCGAGAGCGCGGAAAAACGACAATTAAACGTGCCATTAACTTTTTGTGCGGACCGTACCGCTGTCGCCAGTTTTTGTTGAACCGCCGCGCCGCGCCGACCGGTTCGAACGTACGCGCGTATTTGGGCCTATTTATAACAAGGTAATTGATAATTTTACGCGCATAACTTGACACATTCAGTCTCTTGTAATATGAGGGGGAAAACTTGACGACAAGGAGCTTGTATTATAAGCTTTATTGTTTATAGGAAAACATGAAAATTAAAATTGCGTTACTAGGTTGGTAGTGGTTGGAAGCTAAAAAATCTTTTCTTGAAGCTGACTTGCAATAATTTTGACTTGTTTGAAACGTTCATCTGCAGAAGGCGTTGTCTGGTGGTCGACACACTTGTGAATTTTATTTGTTGGTCAACTGTCATAGTTGGTTTACATAAGTGACTAACTAGTTCGGAACTTGAAACAGAATACAGACCTACCTCTTACTCAGTACCTACGTTGTGTTGTGTGGTAACCAACTTCCTTTTTTTTTTCTAACCTTCCTTAAGTTTTCCTTTTAAACGGGAAGTTACGAGACTCATGCATTTCCTTCCTTTCGATATTTCCTACATTACTGCCGAGCTATTTTTAATCGTTAAGTAAGTTCCATTAGTTGGTCTGGGGCGTGGAGGTCAGATGGGCAGACGCTCCATGTAAAATACTGGTATTCAGCTACATCCGGTTAGACTCGAAGTCGACCCCAACATGGGAAAAAATTAGGCAATTTGTTCAGGTTCTTCCTTACTGTAGTAACAATACAACATTAATCCCGACACCCTAACCCAAATACACCGCCTCATAACTTTGTTCTACTCACAAATAGTTTTAAATTGCAAATGCAATTATTCGAACTGACCACCTCGCGTCGCGGCACCTCTATGCAAGTTTTAATTACCAACGCCTGCATAATTGCACGAATCGGAATGGAGTGCTCGTCTCGATGTGGACGTGCCATACGGGAGCATGTTTTATAGGGTGAGCAGGGTGGATTTATTAATTATTGTGTTCCTACGTTTTAATTAAGGGGTATTGTGTCTAGGGACCGGTGGGAGGTTGGAAGGCATCAGTGAGTCCGTATAACTACATAGATTCTCGTGACTTGGTAGGCTTGAATTGTTTAGTTTTCAACCTTTATCATTTGCTTACCCGTTTCTCAACTATGTTGGGGTCGGCTTCTTGTCTAACCTGATGCAGCTGAATAGGTACCAGTATTTTACATGAAGCGACTGCTTATCTGACCACCACAACCCAGTTATTGCATGGCTAATACGACATCCCTTGGTAAGACAGGTTGTCAGCCTTTCGGGTTTCTGACGCCCCGTAACGACTATAAATGATCTACAAGTGACAGCCGGGACCAACGGCTCTACGAGGCATGGAGGGGTTAGCTTCTTCCACCTTAATTAGCTTCAGAAGCTCCTCATTGATTAACAAACTGCAATCCTCCTCAGAATACCAGCTATCATTCGCACATAACGACCTCGTCCGATGCACTACCTATAAAAAATAACAATGTTAGACAGAGAGGCGGTTATCTAGGCTGCACGAAGTGTGAAAGAGATGGTAGGCGAGGGTGTTGAAGCTCAAATTGCGGTGTCCCCATTGACATTACGAGACGGTGAAGCCGTTGGTTTTTATGTAATGAAAATGAGCTTGTAACATGAAATTTAATGAGGAATAATTTCATACTTTATTTGGCATGAGTTCGATGCTCGACGAAAGTGATATCGAAAATGCTGTGAAACTCACTTTCTGTTACGTTTTATTTTGTGTATTTCTCGAGATTATCTATGTGGCATGCATTGGATGAAGGCTATGATGTCTAGCAGTGGATTGCTATATAATATCGTCTTACGTTTCTCGAATTTCGACAAGAAATCAGTCATTTAGAATAACAAATGTTCCTGGATACTTTAAACAAAATAGTTCCAACCAAAATCCTTGTTATTTTTATTTTTTGTAATAATAAAGTTTTAATTAAAATAAGGTAATGTGCAATACCATTCTGTTAATACAGTGGAATTAAGGAAGTAATAGAAACTTCCTTCAGAAGGTTAATTTAATTAAAAAATGCAGCCGACCATCGCATTTTAGGCAAGTTTTCCTGTAACACGGTTCACGGCTGTTTCATACCTTTTATTTTAGATAAAATATTCGTATGACCGCTTCGTTGGTCCAGTGGTTGCAAGGACAACTACTGAACCCATGTCCTGGGTTCCATCCCCAGGATAGGCAAAGCGATATTGGGTTTTCCATTCAAGACTTGGCAGTATATGTATAGCAGTCCAGAATCTGTATTTTATGATCTGGACCAAGTTTTTCGTAGCAGGTGGCGTCTGCCTACCCCCATGAAAAAATCGGCCAAGTTCGTGTCGGATCGAGCACAATGAAGCGTTCCATAGTTGGGATGAATTTACCCCAATAACAGACTTAACATACGTCACGTTCAATTCTCCACCTACAAAAATTTAAGAATGTCATCGCAAAAAAAAAACATATGATAAAACTACTACGAACGAACGAACGAACGAACGAACGATTTGCCTTTACATAAGCTATGAGACCATGCTTCTTGTCAAATGTCATGATTCTAGGTGAAAGGGAAGTACCCAGGTTTAGATTTATTTGCGAGTACCAAAATATGTCGCATAAATGGGCATTTTTTTTATTTTGTTGACTTAAGAGCTTAGACCTACGTATTTGATTTAGATTTCAAACTTGATACCTCCAAGCATTCATGAGAAAAAGGCCTTCGATAGACAGACGGACGGACGGAACGAAGGACGCGCGACCGAATAACGAACTGAGGATATCGTTATATCCTATAAGGATTCTGTTTTTACTTTTTGAGGTCCGGAACCCTAAAAAAGCGCGAGTTTATGTACTATGTATGTATACCAAATTTTTGGCAACAGGCCGCCCCTTATTTCATGAGACTTAAACATAACTGGCGAAATTTTAGTGAGTGATGTTATTATTTTATCTTTATTTTATGATATTCATATAAATTACATTTTTAAATATTAGAATATAAAGAAAATCATTTAAAAATATAAAAAATAGCCCACCGGTATCGGGAACACGGTCCAAGCTACCGGCGGCGGTCAAGGCTCCAGAGAGAGGAATCTCCTAACAATACAAGCCATATCCAGAAGTACCCCTATCTAAATCAAGCCCTTGATCCAGCTGCCCAACGAGAGCCTCCTCAGGTGTTGGTCGAGGCTCTTGGCTATTTACTTAAAGGTGATAATGTATAGGTAATGGGCACCAGGGCTCTCCAATTAGTTGCGAGTACGAGTTTAGTACCACCTTTATAATGTCGCCTCTTTATGCACTTAGTTTAGCCTCCTTTAGATTTTTTAAGACGGATGCCTTATTCTCGCTGTCAGGTTGCCGTCAATGCTTCATTAAGTTGAGAGCTGTCACGACACTTAACTGATATTTTACTGAAAAGTAAAGAGAAGGGTGGGTTGCTAATCTCTTCGGACGAGGCTATCATATAATTATAATAGAACTTCACTTACAGGTAAGTTCGTTTAATCACTAATTATACTCTAGCCTCGTCCTCGAGATTATCATTGTACATTGTACAGATCTTGCGAGATTATAGTAAAATATCAAATTAAAGAATAAAGGTACTTGTACACACGGCTACATATCAAGCTATACATTTTCAATACAAGACCTGCCCTCTCATTGTACGGAAATCCTATACAATGCGAGATCAGCTTATACTGGAAATTTATAGCTTGATATGAAGCCGTACCTATTCTTAATCAAATGAAAGAATTGTAATTATTATGTACTTAAAATTATTATTTCTTATCATCTTTTAAAAGATTTAAAATTAACTAACCAGTGGCAGGTTCTCTAACAGTATCTTCGAAAATAAATATGCTCGAATAATAAGCTGACCACAGCGACAACTGACAGTCTGCCAATGTATTTAGCGACTGTTGGAGTGAGAGGGAATTAATCATTTATTTGGATGAAGAACAAGTATTCTGCTTTCTGAGAGATACCGCGGTTGGTTTGACCATGAAGGTCCCAGGTACATATATGAGGTAGGCGCCTCAGCTTTGTTAGAGATTTGTATTTATTCGATTTAAGGGATTCATTGAAGATTTGGTGTAACACGACACAAAAATTCACTGTAAAAGTGTTTATGCCATAAACTACTGAATTCTGATGCCGTGAGTTATATTTGAGACAATTTAGACTGACCGTACTTGTAAGAAGATCTAAACTTGGAGAGTCAGAGATGTTTGTCTTGAAAAACGAAGATCTTAGAATCCACTCCATATCAAGATTACTTGACTCAACGTCTGCAACGACATTCTCATCTGAATGAACATACCTAATAATATAAAGCGAATACACATAATTTCCTGCACTACACCAGCATTTATTTATTGGTGTTTGTGAGATGAGGGAGTTGTACCCGGTTATGCGGGTTATGGCTTTTATCTGCTACTATACCTATAACCTGATAAGCACTTAACCTGATATTTATGTGGAATATTATCGGTACGTAATAGTAATAATATAGGTAATGGGCACTAGAGGGTCTAGACAAATGGCATTCGCTTCAGAGCGATTCTACTTCTACAATCGCTATCGCTTTCGCTAATGTTTCCATCATACGAATCGAAAACTAGCGATAAAAATAAATAAAGCTTGTCAAAAAGTGCCACTTGGCTACGCATCTCTATGGAAGTAATCGTTGGACGCTGTCGATTCATTTCATAGAATCAAATGATGTTAACGTTGTCTAAGTAATTTCTATTCGTTGACCTGTGATCACGTGATGTTTCGATAGCTTATGTCAACCCCATACATTTTTGGTTTTTCTACTAGCGTCATCGCTAATCGAATATTACTTTGTGTAGGCCCTCAAGGCTCTCCAATTAGTTGTGATCACTATTTTGACTACCACTGGTGATCATGCCGATTCTTCTGACCCTTCAGTTTTGCGGCTAGGAGGCCCGTATTCAACACTTACAATATGCCAAGAATATACATTGACACTAATGTATTTTCCCTTAAATTCCTCCAAATAAAAAAATGCCTTGAAATGCAAAGTACATTTGTATCCAAAAATAAAATCCGAATTGTCTCAGAATATTGTGGAGAGGAAGGTAGTCGAATAATTCTTTTATATTCAAACAAGATCATTACTGTTGTCAATGGGTGACATAATTTATTTTTCGCCTCTCCACGAGCGTTCAAAAGACTGACAAAGAGGCTGTGAAAGAGCCCCTACAGGTGGTGAAAGAGCCCCTATAGGTGGTGCAAGGCTTTGAGCGGAGCTCTTATAACCGAAAGTTGTTTGATGGAATTGGGGAGAAAAATAGGATTAAATCTAATGTATAAAAATCTCGTGTCACAGTGTTTGTTATCGCACTCCTCCGAAACGGCTTGACCGATTTTTATGTTTTTTTTTTGTGTATATTTGGTAGGTCTGAGAATAGGTCTTAAAGTATATTTCATACCACTGCGGGTGAAACCACGGGGTGCAGCTAGTATAATTATAAAAATGCATGCGAAGACATCAGGTTTAATATGAAGAAAGTGAATTTATATACGGTAGTCTAAAGAAACGGAATTAATATACTGTTATTTATTAGTTACACTTATTAGAAATTGCATGACATTTTTTCTAAAAATGTTGTACCTACTACAACACGGACATGCAGATAGAACATTAGTTCAAAGTGTTCAGTCAAGAAGTTCATTTTCCAGAGTTATAATGCGTTAGGTGTAGGTACTGCAGTTAGGTTTCTTACTTATCAATTCAGCTTCCCGCTGTCGCCTATCACTTAGCCAGAACCCTGGTGGCACAAGAGGGCGGAATAAAGTCCCATTGAGCGCAGGCCTCGCAGCACCCGCTCAACGAGCTCACTGCATCCTTTATAACTTGTCTACTTCTGCTCTCCCTTAGTTTATTATCAAAATCATATCAAGAGGTTCAACCTATGCTGTTATCAGAAAGATCTTCAGGAAATAATTTATATCCTGACTCTTTCATGTTTAAAATAATCTGTCTGCTTTACCTAATACACCACGGACCAAGGACTCGCGAGTCGGACTCGAAGGACCAAAAATAATGCATTTGTGCACGAAACTCCGAGGCTAATAAAAATAATTAAGTAACCAATAAACTATTTAACAGTGTAAGATTGTATTATGTACATAATAACTACAAAGTTGTAACGAGGAATCAACCTCTTTTATTCATATTTATATTGGACAAAGCCTTAAAGATTACCTCCTTAACCATGAAACCTAGGACCATTATCATACATCCCATTCAGCTCGTCTCATTCTTCCATCAACAGTAAAGGGTACACATGGAGCTTAATACCATAGCTTGATATCTAATGTTCCGGAAATCTTTTCATACGCGATACACAGTTCCTTTCAACATGTTTATGTGTCCCATAAGGAGGATCTTCTAAAGAGCGGTATGGTTAAAGTATTGCGGTGTAAGCAGGAATCAAGAGTTTTGTTCGTAAATACTTTCTTGGTGATGAATGTTGTTGGGGGTTTGAAGAATTTATTTGATGGAATTGTGTTTCTGTAATTTAATTGAATAGGGGAGGATAAAAGAAAAACTGCGGTGGCTTTTATTTTATTTTGTTGACCTTTTATGGCATGATCATTTCTTTCGCTTCGTAGATGTTAATAAGAACAATAACTTCTGGGGTCTAACTTTCGTCCTTTATTTAGCACATAGGTTTCAACTTGCACTGCGACTGCACTATTAAAACTTCGTCAAACAGTCGCGATACGCGACACAAAGGCACCGCCTGTCGTGCGACGAGCGGTGCCTTTGTGTCGCGTGCGATACGTGTCGCGTGTCGCGCCTGTTTGAAGAAGCCTTTAAGGGGACTACATGACCTAAACGCAAATTTGTAATGCCTAAAAATATATGATCCACTGCAGTAACCAAAATCAGAAAAATATATGATATTCTTCTGGATATATGCTAGTTAGATAGTGTGTTGAAAACATAATACAATTAACTTGATATCATAGAAAAAAATCACGAAGATACCACAAAAAAAATATTTTAACTATTAAAAACATACTAATATACATGCAAACATTCAGATTTTTTGTCAGATTATTCTACAAGTAACATACTAACGTGATAGTGTTTTAATATTTTAGTCCAATGAATAGATTTTTTATAAATCCATAATTGCTTCATATTTTGCAATAAATTACCAGCGTTGTGTCATCGCGCGTCTCTTTATTTTCTATGCAATCCGACAGTGACCGCGCTTTAGCTCTTGTAAGCCTCTTAAGGTACAGAAACTGCTATAAAACTTATAAATTCTATTTTATCATAGATTACCCTGTCTTTAAGTAACTTATGGCTGTTTCTACTAGTTCCATTTAAGTACCATTTGAAGTGAGAGCAGTCCATTGTATCGCCCGATTTGGCATTGCTAAGCAAGGACAAGCAAGTGCTTACTACATACTAAAGTAACTAACATATTATTATAAAAGCTTAATGATACGCAGTCGAAGACACTACACAATCCCTTTACCAAATGAAAGGCAAAATACCAATTTCCCACGAGCCGGCGCGTACGCACGGGTCAACGACCTCGCACCTCCGTAACCTAGCAACGGTATCCAAGCCTTCACCTCCTTGAACTATATTGCACACACAAAAACAGAACCTAACCTCGTTCAAATAACGTTCAATTTTCTTCGTATTAGGACTACCATATCATGCGTAACTAAACCACTTGCATTGATTTCTAGAACTCTATAAACATAGGAATAAAGGTGATTATCTCTTGTATTTATATAGCGACCAGCCCATTGAGCAAATGCGTGATTGACATAGATATAGTTTATGGTTTCACTTTATTGTTTTAAAGATGGATTCCGTTCGTGTTTCACGTACTCATTCATACAAGAATGGTCGTATAGTGTGTCAGTTAATTACGGACAGTAAATGATCTGGAAGTAATTTGAGACCACTTTCCATCATGGGATGTGAAACCAAAAATACGCTGGTAAACATTAAGATTATCCGTTCTACTATTCTGCACCCTAATTACGTAACACACTATCTATCTGAATCATTTTGAAGCTTATTGCTAATCCAGTGCTTCTTGTGTTGGACAAAATTGGCTGCTCAATAACGTAAATAACGCGATGAATGTTGTTAAACTGTCAAAATTAAACCCATTCTTACTGTTAGTGTGTTACGTAATTACCCCGCGGGTCCTAGCCTATTGTAACTTAGTCATTTTCTAATAAAACACGGCTTAAGTGTCTTCGGAGAGATACCTATATCAAACCTTGCGTTGAGCTTCAATCGGCCGATAGATCTTGATAAGCTCTGTAGCCTGGTATAAGGCAATCTGTACTTAGGACTAGTTTTAGCTGCAAACACAATTATGGAATCCTGCCACATACCTACACACCTATCTAATGTGTATTTCTTGAATGGAATAAGTATATGTTTTTACTCATAAAATTATGGTGTCGAAGGTGTTGCTGATGCAAACATGGCCTCCGACTGAGCCCAAACAATGTATTATTAATGTAGGGTCGATACGAAAAGAAAAAGTCTCATAAAATAACTTTCCGTTTGCGACAATCACGTGTATTAACATAATAATATTAATTTAAATACTATCAACAGTCCACTACTAGATATAGGTGTCTGCCTCTGAACTTAATATTTCGGCTATCAAAATCGTTTTTTTTAATAATACATTGGATTTTCCTCATTTGTGCCACCCAAGCACTCATTGTCACTTCCATAGTATTCCTTTCACTTCGGGGCTCATAATAACCATATTTCATTGCAGGGTAATGAGTTGATGACGTCATAACTCACGTGGATCTGAATATTATCATAAACTTGTTAACGTCAGCTACGCGATTCATTAGCCACTTTAGCGGACTAAGAGAGCTTGCTCACTGGACAAATTAATGAACAAAAGCTTTCAACTCTCATTTAACCCCTTTAGGGGATGAACTTTCAAAACTCCTTCCATAAGAGGGCTAACAACGGTACACTAGCGCCACTCCTTTAAAAAATATTGCCTGGTGACTCTGGTCTAAAGAAAAGCGGCCACATTCCTCTAGATCGTATTTTGTTGCTTCGTGTCTCATAAAGAACGTTTATAAACGGTATTAGAAAATTCTAGACACATTTACCGAGGGTCCTTACAAGCTTTTATTCATAATTCTTTCTCAGTCACGAGATAATATTTTTTTATAGGAGTGGCGCTAGTGTACCGTTGTACGCCCTCTTAATGGAACTCTTGCGCCAAATTTCACGCTTCTAGGACCCAGCGGTTTAGGTTTTGCGTTTTCTGTCAGTGAATTTAAGATTTTCATTAAATATGTCGTTTAATACCCCTAAATACTTTCAGTGACTTATCGCTGGCAGACACTACTAAAGTGGTTGACTAATGGCAATTTAAAACAAGATGAGATTCTCAAGGTTGCGACTTGCTAGGTTAAAGCAGAAGTATACTCAAGTGAAAGATAGGCTTAGTAGGTACCCTGGAAATAATTTCATAGTACTAATTGCACTCACTGCTACACATCATTTTTAACGAAAAAAATCTTGTTTTGTTTTATATACGTTTGCTGAAATACGTTACCACGTCAGTTGCACTATCATAGTATTGCTTGCAGCTACTTGCTGTAATAGTAACATGTCAAAACTATTATCGTAAAAAATATGTGTTCTGTTCAACATTCGCAAAATATTTATTAGCATTTCTACTTATCAATACTCAAACCATATTGTTTTAATTTCACAATTTGATACGCGTGCCGATGTCGGGGTGAACAATACAGTTCTGCGTATTATCCACCATTTTCTTTTGTTTTCAACTTGTTGTGCTCGAGTAATTGACAGCTCGCAATTACTTGTGGAGTTTAATGAAGCGTTGATGTCATGGCTATGTTTGGATTGAGACCTGTTTTTGAATGTTTGTGTTGACTACTGCCTTTTTCCAATGCCAATGAAGGTTGACGTTCAAAATTGCCTTTTACATTAAAGGCAATTTTGAACGTCACGTTTCAAATAGGCACATGCCTATTTGAAATAAATGATTTGACTTTGACTTAGCTATGTATATTTAATATTTAAAAATCTTCAAGCTCCTTACTTAGCAGTTACAGAAGTCTTAGCGTAGTTAGCATGTGGACTTCAACTGCTATTGTCAACCTACACAATTATTTTCATAACTAAATAATTAAAGAATCTTCATTAGTTTTCCCACTTTTTGTGCAATGAAGCCAGAATGGCTATCGCCTATCAGGCACTAACTAATTGCCATGCCAGTATCTCTATAGTGTACCTAGTCACCAGTCGAACAGACCATGACAAATTCTGTGTCACAGGTCACTACAGACCATGCTTACATAAATCCCTTCAAAGGAGGTCAACAAAAGCCCATACAAGTTTGCCCAAATGTGTACCTTGAGGTACACGTGCACCAAATCGTAGAGAACTTAAAAAGGAATTCGAAAATAATTGTATTTATATCTTTAAATGATTTAAAACTACATAATACATAATTTTTTAAGCATGTACAATTGCGTTACATTTTGTTGACACTCGGGTTGACATTATTTCGTAAATGTCATTCACATGTCATTCCGTTTAGTCGTGAAACAACAGTGACTGCAGCCGACAGCAAACAGTTGTCAACTTGACAGTTGTTTTTTTTAATTAAGGTAGTTGTGCTTGTGCCGATGATAGAATGCCAAATTGGCGTGCTTTTTATTATGTATAAAGATATTTTATTCTCGTCCCCGGGTAAGCATAAGAAAAATATAAAAATGCAATAATATTCAGTGTGTTCTAGCGTATTTTATGCCACTAAGTGTACCTCGGTACTTCATTTGGGCAGATTTTGGTGACATCCTTTCTAGAAATCCAGATTCTCGCTCGGACAATGTGTAAGCAACACAACAGTGACGACAATTAGTGCGGCGTACATTAGTTGTCGCGATGTCGCGTTGACGCGGCGACGTGTTCGCGACATAATCCACATCGCTCGTTGGTTGATAGCTATACTACATCCATGGCTATACGATATGGAGTCAGCAGAAACAGTGGAACATCAATCATGTAAATGGTTTAGTATCATTGAATATAACGAAAAGGGAACACAGGCTCTCTGAATGATGTGACTTGGAAACAAATTGTTTGGTGTAGGTACTGATGATCGTGTTCTGTATTTGTAACAATGGTGAGGGAATAGCAAAAAAAAACATTCGTGGAATGGATTAAAATACTACAAATTCATTGTTGATCTTCGACCGACAATGACTTTTTGCTTAATCAGTTTAGAGTGTTGTTACATAGGTGCACCCCAATTTCTGATTCTATAAACTTTACATAGGCACCTATACAACTTAAAATTGGACATTATTTCCATTTCTAAGTGTCCACAGGATCCGCTTAAATCCGCCATTCAAAACGAATTCATCTCAGACGCCTAAAATCAACTAAACGCAGTTTAAAATCAAGATATCTGTATTTAAATGTAAATGCAGCCAATATTGATCTCGATTTATTCGAGATTATGGTAAACGAGTCGTGTTATGGTGGCATTAGCATAGCAGCCTGTGGGCCTTGGACCAGTCGTGATCGCCAGCGCTTATCACGAACACCATGCCGAGGAATATCATTAGTATCGGGTTTTATATATCAGATAAAATTAATAATAATTTTAATAAGTAATCGATGGAATTATTTTATCAATTTTTATTTAATTTGCAAATTGGTCCTTAGGTTGGTCCAAATGGTTTTTTTTAGTCCGGTTTATAGCTTAGAAAGGATCATGAAAATAAGTTTATTTGAAAAAAAAAACAACTTTAATCTGACGTTATGCATCCAGTTTCCTACATGTAACAACGTGGTCTTTGGTAAAAGATAGTGGCACGCTCATAACAATGTTATCAGACAAAAAAACAAAAATGCCAAAAAAATTAAATCATGTTTTTACCATTTGATAAGTAGGTATAGAGAAAACGTAGTATCTATTTTATTTTCCTTAGTTTGTTCCTATGTTTGACTATTGCTAAAAATGCAAATAATAATATGAACTGCGTATTCATATTTCAAGATATTATGACTTAGCAGTAACCTCTAGACTAGACGTTCCTCAACAAAGCGAAATCTCTCACAATTAGTCTGGTCTTTATGCCGACTGTTCTTGATAAATAAAGAGTTGTAATAATGGCTAATAAGTGTTGATTCTCATGATAATGTAGTAGGTACTTGATGTAGCTGAAACATTTGTTTGCATAAAAAGTATTTGCTGTTTAAATACTCGAATGATCGAAAAACGAAAATGAAGTGAATGAGTTTTTTTAAGACTTTTGATACCTATAATATCCATTTAGTTTTTTGCTTAAATATGTCCCTAAAGCTGAAAATAATGCAGACTAAATCAGAATATTGTGACTCTCGCGAAAATTTTGCATTCGAATCTACAAAACACGGTACAAAAAGTACGTTTGTACTAATTTACATATAAAATTATACTTCAAAGAATTTTTTGGACTTTTTTGTCAAAGCTTTCTGCATGGCTTGAAATATACAATTAGGAGAGGTTTTTCTGTCGATTATAATTAAAATGTAGAGGACATTTCGTTAGTGCCATATATTCTCGATGATTTTGCCTTTGTTCTTCAGTACGCAAAGAGATACTTAGATCTCCAGGTTACAAAAATAGCTCAAACAAATTTTGAATGAATTGTTTCTAGTCTACGTATTTATATTTATAAACTTTAACCTTTAACAAGTAGTACAAAACGAAATCCATGTTTAGATCAATCATTGCTGTCACAATAGTAATGCTTGTCCTGCCTGTCACAGGTAAACTCTTGCGCAGACACGCACACAAGTACCGTTAGTTCACACATGTACGTTAATTCAATAACTGTGACACCTGAGTATTGAAGTGACACCATTCCTTATAACACCAAAACCAACTTTAATAGAACAGTTACAAAGTTGAATGTCGAACGAAATAGCACTGAGTTTTAGATGTGTGAGTGCGAACCTTATGTAAACCTGTCTCATGGTCATTCCTTTTTAGATCTTATCCTACCAATTTTAAAGTTCATTTTCAGTGTACCCACACATGTCAATTCAAGTGCTGGTTTAGATCGGTCGCAAAAGATTTCCAACTTTATTTAATGTGTGGTAGGATTTGTTTTCGGTCGTGCAGTGATGTTACCGGTCCGTACCACCCGGTGCCAGGCGTCGTAAGAATGCGTTCGAACACCGAGTAGGTACAGTTACCTATCGTTCGTCTGTTTATAACAACTTGTTTGTCTATTGTTTTTTTAGTTAATTCTCGACCTTGGGGGATTCACTCATGATTTTTCCATCTGACTATTAAATGTTTCTTGCAACCGGTTTTTTTATTGGTTTTTATGTCACTATTCATAGTTTTATACCTTGTAATGTAGGTACCTACTAGATATTAATTTTATTGGATAAGAATCTGACAACAAACAATGTGAACTTAGCTGGTCCTCTAAGTGATTCAGAAAAATATAAAAGGTAGTTCTTCTTTTATTGACGTCATTTCCATTTGTGGGTCTCTTAGGTATTTTTATCGCCGATTCTTGGGGGTCTTTATTTTTATTGGTCATATTTAAATTGGGCTTGACATTCAAAAAGTCTGAATCTTAAACTTCGGATCACCCCGGTCAGTCGGTTTTATGTCCCACATTAGACTGTTGACACACTTCTCAGCATCGATGGGATTTTTGAGCACGGTTAGGTATTTAATAAAGGTCACAGCTGTATCCTTTTGAATTTTCGTAGCGATTCATTTAAATTAATTAAGAATTTATTGTTACGTGTATTTGAATTTGAGCGTCATCTTATTATAAAATTATGATATCTGCAAGTATTGTTTTTTTTCATATTGGGACAATTCAGCCACCATATTTAAATGCTATCCTTTCATCTTCTTCCACAACAAAAGCAGTTACATCACCAATGAGTCTATTAAACATCGTAACAATTTTTCCACTAATATCATAATGACCCCATAAGCAGCCATCTTTCCTTACATTCCCTTTAACATCACCCTCCTGCCTTTTGTCACGTTTATATCATGTTCGCATCCAAACAGAACTGCCGATAACTATCACTTTGTAGTCTGCCATAACTCGAAGACGTAACATATTTACATATTCCCAAACTTGATTTCAATTAGTTGTGAGTACCATGTGCTGTTTCTGAACGAGCATCAAGTAAATTTAATTAACTGGAGAGGATAATTTATGCGAGTTTCGGAACCTCAACCTAGGGAGTGCCCTGAGGGACTCCACGGAAGATTGACGTCGATACTTGCCAAAGAGTTATTGTTGATACGAACTATATTGTGGTACGGTAATAGCATGATGTATTTTGTTAAGATTACGAGATGTCAATATTACATCGACACATAAGACAGACTCACTGTTTGCTTTATAGATGTCGTCTTATTGCAGCAAAAGTCCACATCTTCAATAAATATAGCCTACTAAGGAAACAAACCAGCATGAAACATATTCGCTACGAACAATATAACTACACTTGTTCCAAATATAGAGACAGACCCGACATAACACACTCACAATTCAAAATCAGTGCACACTTCATGAAATAAAAAACAATGTCGCACTGCAAGATTGAATAGAGTCTGCACCAATGTATTCAGAATATTAATGCGGACTGGCACTCCAAACGAAGCAGGAATTAGTGCTCTTCTAACCCTCGCCTCCTTGCTAATTGGACGGACAGACTTGTCCTAACTGGCTCCCTCCAGCTTGTCAAAGCCTGTTTGATACTGTATAGCTTTGATAGAATATTTCCTAGTTGAGATAAGGTTGCAAGCTTTAGTTAAGTTTATATATATATATATATATATATAGGTATATTTTGGTACTATTTTGCTTCGTTATCAACATCAAAGATTTTTTTACCATTCTTCTTTTTCTGGCTGTTGCCATTAGGTAGTTTTTCTTTAGGAAATGTCATAATTCAACAGTGAGACATGTAAATTTCTCATTGTCTTTGGAAACAATTTTAGTAATTTTCATAAATTGCAGACGTCAGATTTGATGTAAGATTTTATATATCCCAACTTTGCTTCAGTCAACCTCTAAACATAGGAACCCTCAAAGTTTTGTCATGACCACAACCGTTATCACCTCCAATAATAAGTTATATTGGAGGTCTAGTAATCCTAGTGCTCATACTAATTAATTTACTGTTCTACGATGACTAATGAATGAGAACCAACCTTCTTATTATTCATAATATTTGTGGTCCAACAACCTGTTAACTGCATTACTTACATACTTATAGTTATTATTATTTCTAACGTAATTTCTACATATCACGCCTGTAGTTTTTTAATTAAATCGCACTGAAATTTGTTATATAACCGACTGATACAATAGTTATAAAATTATTTGTGTGGACTAATTTAATTTTCAAATTAATTACCTAATACTGAGGAAGCAATAATACGTTTTATAAATTGTTAGGTTGTTTACTGGTAAGTGTTTGAGTGGTTTCAGGGAATGCTGAATTTTATTTTCAGCTCAGATTTTTTGTGGGATCAACAGACTCTTGATCTGGTTTCAGTTGTTTGTCCATGTTAAAGTACCCATGATTGGTACTGGAGAAGTCCGTGTAAAGCTCGGATCTTCCTTTGGGAAGATTGTCTGTCTTTGGACAGTATTGGCACTTTTGGGTCAATAAAATGTTTATCCAATAACATTTTATTTTCTGGTGATTACCATTTGAAACCTAGTGAATAACTTATCTTTAACTAAAATAAAAGCTACAGAAGCATTTTTATCTTAACTAATAATTTATTTTTCCTTTTTCCAGGTACGTCCAAAAGTTCAAAATACAAGCATCCTTCAGACGTCAAGTGGGGTATTATAATTATTGTTTATTTTATTAATCGACTCGTATAAGTAAACGATTGCTCAGCTAATCGTTTTTATTACACCTATCAAAAATACTGTTCAAGGTTAATCTTGTAAGTTGCATCTGGGGACCTGTCGGACAGGTACTGGTGTTAATTAAAATAAATACTAAAAGCTTAGCAGGATAATATTTTCTTCGTTGTTTCGTCGTTTACGCAAATAAGTTGATCCTACCATAGAATTTTTTACATTCTGCCTCACAGACAAAGTGAACAGTCTTTTGCGATTTACTAATAGCAACGATTGCTAAGCAAGACATAATGGTCGACAGACTAATAGTAACGAGTGCCAAGCATGACATATTGGTCGACAGACTAATAGTAACGAGTGCCAGGCATGACATAATGGTCGACAGCCTAATAGTAACGAGTGCCAAGCATGACATAATGGTCGACAGACTAATAGCAACGAGTGCCAAGCAAGACATAAGGGTCGACAGACTAATAGCAACGAGTGCCAAGTATGACATAATAGTCGACAGACTAACATTAACGATAGCCAAGCTCTTGGAATGTACAAGTTGGCCCGTTTCCCAGGAACCTCGTAAAAGGCAACTAAAAGACTAGGTGATACGTCAAGCAAATGTAACACACAACACCGAACTGTCTGCTTATACCGACAAGTCGTCTGTCAAGCGTGATGATCATAACAATTTAATTTCCCTTTTGTAAGTTCATTTTGAGGACTATGTTCACCAGTGGGCTTTTTTAAGTTTACTATAACAAAGCATAATAAGCAGCTTTTTTGTGTTCCTTTTAGATTAGTTGAATAAAGTAACGAGCAATGAAAATAACCACGTTTTCCTCCTTTACACAGGGGAGAAACCAACAACATCAGTTATTCTAAAAGGTAAAAAAAACATTATTTATCGTAGATTTGAGTATTTTCCAAATAATTTTCCTGTTGAAAAGGTCCCTCCGACAAAAGAACTAAAGATGACACGGTCCTTATACGGAACTGATCCTTTATAAATGATATACGTAATTAAAAATAACCAACGAAAGGATAGTAGGGTGTCCTATGTCAAGCCATGATCTGAAGACTAGGCAACATCTAAATGTAATCCCTAAATATGATTGCACTGATGGATTTTCAGCTCTCTGCGTGCAACCGAACGTGGAAAAATCCAACATTGCATTTTAGGCATTGCATTTAGGTGTCGCTAAGTGTTAGTGAAAATGGGTATTACCTTCGATATTACCGATGACCCAAAAGAGCTACATTAACAGACGAGCGGTAAGATACAGGAATCAGGCTCGAATGATTCTGTGCTATCCGTCTCTCGCAGTCAGTCCAAGGTCATGTCGTTGGCATTCGCTCGGCGTCACCTGTTCAAGGTCACGTTACAGTGTCAAGGTCATTTGAATACTTGCCAACTCAATGCCGATGTCGTAGCGATCGGAAACTGTGTAAATTGATTCGTTTAATAGCTTGCTTGCGTTTGGAAAACATGGTTGTGTAATTAAATCCTAATTAAGAGACGTTTTTCGAGGTTAATTAAAAAATAAGAGTCTCCGTAGATCTGAGTCTGGGTGGTGTGACATACGGATTTATAGAAAGAGGAGTTCATAAGATGAGCAGGAGTGTTTTTTTTGTCTTATATTAACAACTATTGCGACCAGCAATCGATTCTGCTAAATAAATATGCAAATTATGATACCAAGTCCGTTTATAAAAATGATCTTCAGGAGTCCAATTTGTATAGCAGTGGACGTTTATGGACTATAACATTATGTTTAGTGATGATGTTTAGTCAGTTAATTTAAAAAAAACGATTACTTCACTTTTTTGACAATTCGTGCAACGTGTAAACAACCTACGAGTATAAATGATGTAATTTTTATTGTTATGAATTTCCTCTTCCAAAATTCCAAATAGGTTTTCCAACAATAATTAATAACTACGTAGTTAAGTAATTATTTTACCGCCGCACATAATTTATGTAAAACTTTGTATATTGTGTGGATGACAACCGTCCCGACCTTACTCTTGACAATGACTGCTGGAACTAATTCTGTTCGAGCACTCGAACACTCGAACATCGACTAATCGCGAATGTTCTTCAATTGTCGGCAATTTAGCGAAATTGTTTGTCATCGTCTTGTTATTGTTATTTCCAAAGATATCCACGGCAAATGCTTTTGGTGTGTGACACCTTTAAAAAAGATAATATTAACTTCATAAGGAAAGAGGGTTTTCGTCAATTTTCCTAAGAGTCAAAGGTAAATGATAAGATTAAGCTTGGGGTAGTAATTTAGGTTGTTTCCGTATAAGTAAGTAATGTTATAGGTCAAAACTGTATTTCTTACAAAATACACTTTTGCAATCAGAAGGTTAATATTTAAGAGGAAAATCCGTGAAAAACATCACTTTGCCGGAAATAACTTACGTACTAAACGCATCAATATTTATACGAAAAGTTTTACAATCACCTACTTTATCGTCCACGTACTATTATTAGTCTCATGATTATGTACAAGTCCACCCATTTCCACCAATCCAGCATCATCAGTATGCTGCAGTCCCACGGCCCGCTTTCTCACAGGCCAGATCGCGCCAGGCCGTGGGAACCGCCGCATCAGATGAGGCCTGCGGTGGCCTGTCGTCGCCCGTCCGATCCGTCGGAAGGCGGTAAGTTCAAAGGTGTGGCGTGGCGCGGTGCGGGAGCGACTGTCGCAACCTGTACGGCCTGTACGGGTGCGTTTCTTTTTGCTTCGTTTATGAAATGTTGACGACTGAATAAAACCACAGCGGCCGCACATGCAGCCGTGCGCTCCGTATCACTTGACATGTTGGAACAGCGGCCAACAGGCTATACCAGGCGTGTGTCGACACGCCGTGGGAATGCTCGGCATGGGCCGCAACAGGCGTAGCAATGCCTGGTGCTACCTATCAGTTAACAGGCCGTGGGAGCGCGGCTTTACAAAGATCACTTTCACACCTCAGATTTCCCGATCGAGACCGTAACCTCTGCCGACCCCTAATTTCCTGTAACGATGCTCTATATATCTCCGAGACCTTTATAGGATCCATTTGGACCTTCAGGGTCAACAGGTAGACCCCAATTTGTGGACGTAATGACGTGTTCCGGAGTGATGCTTCGTCTGTTTGATTCCTGAGTAGTGAAATTTCATGTTAACGAGAAAGGTTGAGATGAATATTTTTGACCTTTCTAAGGGTTTTCATGAATTTCAATGGTTTGAGCGAGATCTCTTTTGTAAATAAGTTGTTTCAATGATTACCGGTATATTTCCGTTTATCGAGGTTTTGCGATAGATCAAATTAGGTTTCACGTCAAATGTGCGCCAATATGATGTGTAGCGGCAATATTTAAAAATGCTGTTATTAATCTGTTCGAGTAGGAACATTGCTTGTACCTTTGATCGCATTCTTTTGTAATTATTATGACTCATTTTTTTTTTCAATTGTTCTTCAAATAGATCGTGAATACCTGTTGTAGTTAAATAAATAAAACATGTTGGAAATAACAAACAAGGAATGTTAATTTATTTACATATGCACATGTTTTGACAATATGTAAAAAGATTACAATTATGAAGGAATACTGCACGAAGTACACCCTTTATGAATATTAATGGCGTCAAATTCAAGTATTCTTTTTGTAGTTTTCAAAGATTTTTTCGTTGCTAAGGTTACTTCGCGAAGGAAGTTTTTCTATTTAATTAATTATAGATTCCTTTTAAGAATCGTGGATATTATAATTTTTAATATAATTCCAGATTCTTGGTCCTTTGAGATTATTTCTACTGTATAACATTAACTTGTAAGAGGCTGTCAAAATATCGTCTTTTGTTAAATAGCTCCTATTTATTCTGAGCTTAGTTTAAAATGAATACAATTAGTCTTTGTGCGTAATTTTCTTAAAGCTTTTCGGGTAACGAACTAAAATGTTTAATGTTCACTAATGTAGCAGTTATAAATGTTTTCAAAATTGGTTGAAATAATTATATGGAAACCGTTTTTTCTTGTGCAAAGATCAGGTATTTACTATATCTTAAAGATCTAAGGAAAAGTAATTCACAAACGTAAGAGCAACTTTACCCTAGAAAAACCGATTTCTACCTTAGAAAATAACTTAGAAGTTCTCTATGCTAGGATCGACTGCGACTCCCAGGACCACTTCATTCATTTTCAAATCCCATTCTATCAAAATTCAAGGTTCATTCCATCTTCCAATTATCTGGCGCCATCTTACTTGGTCCGTCTCGTAGATAATTCAGGCTGTGCCGGAGATGACGTGGTCCCGGCGCGCGGTCCGTTCCTCTAGGGATGCTGACTAGCTGCTACAGATCTCATATGTGATTAGCACGCTCAGTGATTGCGTTTTGGCATTGCATATTAGGAGTTTAGTTAAGTTCATTAGTCTGTTGATTGTGGAGTTTGTGTGGTGGAACATAATTAAGGTGTCGGATGTGTAGCGTTGATAATATAAGTTACAATAATTAGACATAAATAAATAGCCTTGAAACAAACTTGATATTCCAGAGCTGCTAAAGCTCCGTACATAGTTTCCGTTATTAAGTTCTGCGTTCCGAAATGGTTTTTACAATAATTCAAAAATCAATATGCAGCTGCCCATTAAAAACTGCACCTGGAAATTAATATTGAAAACAGACTAATACGCAAGTATTGTGATCTGCGACAGCCGGACTGGCGGGCGCGGACGGCGGCCGGCAGTATATTAATCTACGTACAAAAAGCAATATTTCAATCCATCGGAACTCGGTAGATATCAGCATGGTATTGCCGAGTGACAATAACTCAGCTGCAGCGATGCTGTCCGATACAACATGCTGCTAACCGCTGCACCATGCTATAGAGCCTATGGAAGGAATGGGTGGAAGGACCAAAAAATTTAAGTCAAAGATTTTTTGGTCCTTACATCTTTAATTCCTGAACTATGCAAAAAGGATCTTCTGACTACCACCACACCATTCAATACCTAAGAATAAATAAATCGATATGTGGGTACTTAAAAACCATAAAAATGTTTTTAAATCTGTAAGTAACAGCTTGCAATATGGTTTTCCATTTGTTTGTTGATATCGTTGTTTAATAAACCGTGGACATGTACGAGATTGTTTTCCTATCGCCGTCCCGGTAAGTACTGACTTACTGAGAAGTGTGTCAAGGATTATTTTTATGCGTAAATTGATTCAGTCAAGAAAATAGATTTTTCGTTGTTTGGTACTTCAGTTACTTTGAATAGTAAAAAGAGTTAAGTACAGTTGGCGCTGAACGGAAATTGTGTGATATTTTTACGCATTTTGATTCTAGATTTATTGAAGTTTGTTTTTCAGAGAAAATAAAATAAAAGAATAATCAGATTGACAACTTTTGCATTTTTTAAAGTTTTATATGAATTGCACGTTGCACCAATTTTATGAGAGAACTAGCTTTCTCAACACCTCTTAAAGAAACAAAAGGCGTTTATTGGCATAAATACAAATAAAGCACCTTAAAAGTATTCGAAAAAAATACATAAATGCCAAAACGGCACCAGATCAGTATGATGTCAGATGACAACACTTGGTACTACAGTACTACTTACTAATACCTGATGCTGATTTTCAGCTGCAGCCCACAAGTGCTCTTCCAGTCTTCTTGCTACACTGTTACAACCAGGTTCCTTCCAGTCCAGCCTCCACCTCTGTGTCTGGATGTTAGACGCATCTGCAGCAGATTTATACGCGGCACGGCTTCCGGCGGATGCGGTACTAATGCACTTTTCTTACTAACCGCACTTTTTGTGAGCAGCTAAGAAAATGATTTATGGCCTAGTGTACTGGGGATTCCGTTTCGTGTTTGGTTTAGATAGTGGGGTGAGATGTGAAGAAATAAGGTCAGATTGGTCCTTCGGTTCTTTAGTAGCGGGTGAAACTGGTCCTTTTTGGCAACCCTTGCAAAAAAATGCTAATTTGAAGTTATGGAAGTAAGGAAGGAACCCATTGAGTATTTTCTTAATAATGTTGAAATATCTCGGAAATTAAATCCAAAAAACGAAAATTTGGTATGTAGGTAGTGCATACTAAAATTACGAGATTGAAATATCAAAGCTGAAGCAAGAGACACTTGCTACTTATTAACGAAACTAACGCAAACATATAAAGTGTTACCTACAAAATAAGACCTAGGTATAAAAGTCAACAATAATACCTAAGTAGGTAAGGCCAATACAAGCAGCATGACACATGTCTGCCTATATAAACAAGTATGATTCAGCAAGGAGTTAGCACGACAAACATCGCGACGCCATATTGAGGCGCAATTCCTCGAGACACTCGGAGCAGGACAATTTCAAAAATTGCGCGCTGGCACACCGCATTTTGCTAACATTTTCTTCATGGATGTGTTTTAATATTCGCTCCTTGTGCTTGTAGGGTAGTGGACTTAATGACGATAGGAAAGCGGACGAGAAAAGGAATTATTTTATTTTATTTTATAATGGAAAGTAAACAATTGTACAGTCGCCAACAAATCAAGTTACCACAAACAGTCAGATTTTCTCATTAGATTTCGAACTTAACCATCAACATGTCAAGGTTTAAAATCATTTGGAGAAATTTGTCAGTTTCGTGGAGCTTGACCTGCTGGCGACTGTACATGGCGAATGTACATAACAGTAAAATATTAAGAGCTGAAGGATGATTAATTACTGTTTAATTACCTATTCAAGTAGGTACTAAGTAAGAAACGATAGAAAGATTGACAATTGGTGAATAAATTCAGCAAAAATAACTTATTGTTTTGTTTTGTACAAAGGTATTAATTTGGCAGATTATTAAGAAACCCGTACACCTACGTTTTAATTAAACAAAGTGAAGAAATTTTCGAAGAACTAGAATTAATTAATAAAACTTATTTATTTAGCAAGAACAAATGATCAGTTAGAGTAATAAACTAATAAAATTCTGCCTGAGATTGTTGTAATTGATATTTTCCCAGAATATCTTAAGCAGATTCATGAGAAACAAGACTCCCTTGTTTATTTTGATATTCCTAGAATCGAAACGAAGTAATTCATTCATAAACTTGAATTTAAGCTGATATAGCACACACACAAAAACATTCAACATTAATTAGTCGTAACAATTCGTCTTCACAAATCGCTATCGCTTATGAGAGGTTATCCGCCATCGTTTCTCACTATGTTTCGGCCGCGACATAGCTGTGTCTTGTCGACTCGCTCGTAAAGCCATTCCGCTCACTGCGACGCTATGCATTGTGCATTCTTTTGTCCTGTCATTCATTACCATGTCACCGTGCTTACTATAGAATGCCTAATGGGAAATTCGGAGAGTTTTTCTAATACCTTTCGTACTAACCTACTGGCATACGACTACAAATATTGAATCCTGATAGCATTGTACCATTGTAGGCAAATCGACTTTTATTGTGCGCATGGTGACTAATACCCGTTTTCACTAACCCTAGTGACACCTCTAAATAAATCACGAAATAAAATCCAACAGTGTAACAATATGTAGGCGTTCATACGTCTTAGAAATATTTAATCCTATTATTGCCTTTATCTGTTTGTATAATAAAATACATTTAAACTGCTTCTATTTTTTCTTGATAATTAATTCCCAGATTCCGTTCGCACTGCTTGTACTATTATGTATTCTGTGGCAATGCCAAATATTGTGGTCCAACCCGTCCAACCCCCCTTTATGACACATTCGGCATAAGCTGCGCTTCTCACTGCGGGTAGCTCGTACAACGCATTTCTCTGTCGCGTCACTCATTACTATAACTGGGAAGTAATGGAAATTCCTAACGATTCTCTGATTGGTGGAGCGGAAAAATATTGTTTGAAGTATGCATTTTCTTTATGAGTTCCTGACGAACATGTAGGTAATAATAGGTTGTAGGATGAAACAACATGTTTTCCTGTAGATGCTACGGTTACTTAAATGTGGTCCATTTTTGGTCCTGGTGAGTGTCATCATTCTGATAATTATGAGCACTGGGTGGTTGTCAAAATTAAGTGGGTACCATTAACATATCTGTGTTAGTTTACAAGTGAAACAACTATGTACCTATTGCATACCAACAGTTTGTTAATCATTTGAAACAAAGAAACATCATATATGTCCCCACATAAAAGTACACTAAGGAATCGAGCTATAGCAAATATGTTTTTCATATTAGTTACCTTCTGAGAGTCAACATAATCATTATTACATTAAGTTTATGGTCTTATATGTATGACTGATACTTATTCTATGCATCAGAACATAATGTACCTAAGGACCAACATTTCACGGTCACCTTCAACCTGTTTACTGGCTACACGATAATAATCGTCGTATTTATGGCGACATTTATCGGTAATTGATACAGTAACCAGTTTCCGCTCACTTGTACAGATGACACGGATGAGATTGACTTCCTGTTCCCATTGTTGTAAGATTAGCTATTTATGTTTTTGGAGACTTACTTTTCCTTGTGAAATTGCCTGTGATGACTTAAAATGAATATTGGTACCACATTTATTATTATAATGTTGTATCACAGCACATCCCATAAAAGCTTCTTCCTTTCTGTAATGCCAAAAATAAATTGATAATAATTCTTTTACAAGATATCTTTTACTACCGAAATGATATGCAGAATGATGTTTACTGAAAATTGTTATATATAAGCAATTTACTCGTACTGATGGTTTACTATCTGTGAGACTCGCAAACACCAGTACCCTAATTGCGTAACACTCTTTCAATCACAATCTGAATCATTTTGAAGAATATTGCAAATCCATTACTTCATGGAACAAGGCTGCCAATCATGATGATATTTTTTTTTTTTCTGTAAGTAGGTTTGTACAGTCGCCACACATACATCACATCATGTTACCATGAACTGTCACATTTTCCCATTAAAATTAGTAATTTTAATGAGAAAACATAATCTTGCTCAGATCATGTGAAGACCATGTAGATTGCTGTCTGAAATGTTATTTTGAGATGATGATGGTCTACTTGATAATATGCCTAAGTATTTTGGATGATATCTCTAGTATGCTGTCCTATTTATATCATAACCATTCTGAACACTGCCCTTTTAAAGTTCTACGTAGGTAGAAACAAACAAAATATCTCTATTCATAATTTTCTTCGGCCACAATCCGACTGTCTCACGGGAAACTCCGACACTATGGTTCTCTATCAAGGCGCAGTATAGCGTGATGAATGTGATGAGTGCTATCATACAATCACGCTAATTTGCCATGATTGCATCTGTTATTATTTACCGTCACGCTAACGATCAAGGACGTACATTATGAAGCTATGGCATGATATTAGCTATAATTTGTTGTGGAAATTTTCCTTCAAAATAGGATTGCTTTTCATTTTCATGCACTGTAATTTGAAGTGCATTGCAAATTTCAAGGTAGGTTTTTGTTCTTTGTTCAGCTAATTTCGCAGGTCATTTATATGAGCTCGTTTGAATCCTCTATTATCTATTTGTTTGCCAGTATGAAAATTATGAAAAAATGTTTTCATTCGTACGCAAGGACCATTTCTAGTGGCCCTCGGGTACGAATCTGCTAAGTAATCAGGCACTTACTGTAAATAAACCTTCACAAAGCACAATATTAAATCACCACATAATACCCTAATAAACAAATGCAGACAAAAGCAGTACCGATCAATCACAGACAAGAATTAACGTTGCAGCTGCATCGAATGTAACGCGGCGCAGATAATGGCGCGTGCGTTGGACGGAGCGGAAGTGACGTCGACGTGTGACGTAGCGCCAGCTCATTTCCGGTCGGGCGTCAATACCCGCGAGTGATTACCCGAGCCTGATTTACTCGCAGCTCTTATTGGAAAGGCTGTGTTGATTGACGGTAGACGGCGTTACTTTGGTCTGGCAGAGCAAAAATGGAAACATTTTTTAAAAATAAACTATAGGAAGGACAATAAATATAAGAGATTCATTCACATTTAAATAAAATATTGACACAAGACAACAACAAAGACCGTTTAATAAAAACACCAGCAGTCCACAACTAAAACAAATTGTCATAAAAACGGTGATAACACAAGATAAGTGCGAGGAAAATGTTAGTATCTCCACTAAACACGTAGGCACACAGGTACATCATCCTGGCAACAAAAGTAGTCGAGGTGCATTTATAAAAGGCACAATTTCGTGAGCTCACGTACCCTCGTATATTTTGCCGTGTATTGAATAACGTGCAGGGACGGAGCAGGGATGTTAGGGGATGCATATTTCAGGACTGATTTTAGAGATAAGGGATTCGGGGTTAGTGTCCTTAGTGGTGACTAAGTAATGTGTGAGCTCGGCGCTGCAGATTTTGGGAAATTCTCTATTTTCCGTAAAATATAGAACTTTCCCGGAAAATTCATTCAGTCATAATTTTAAAGTATTACACTTCGCTCATTTCTTTAAAATTCATGACCTACAGACTTAACTAAACATCACGAGGTACATATCCTTATAAAGCATCACAGCAGGAAACATATTTCTACACTCTAAACTACATAATATTTAAGTTTCATTATAACTTGTTCAAAACTTGTAACCCATCCCTGTTCCGTCCTGTCTGGCGCTGGACCGAGACGAATAGTTGTTATAAACTCAGTCGGACTGTAACGTCACCTTAGTTTATTTGCTTCGTGACAAATGTGTGTTTCTGTCGCACTTGTTGCGCCTGTCCTTGTCACTTTACACTATTTATCTGACTTAAAAGTATTTTTTTAAAGTGAGGTCAGTCGTGTTTTGTCCTTTTTAAGTTTTCGGCTCAAAGGACCATCTTATTTATTTTATTACCAAATATGTGGGGCTTGGGACATTTCGGATTTATTTTAATTAGAGACTAATGGGTATACCAAAATTAGAGAAAACATTTATCTGAAATCAAATTAATTAATTAGTCGCATTTTACCCCGTCTGACTTAATAGAATCTCCATTATAACTTACATGGGGGCATTAACAATAAGGGTTCCCAAAACAACTCTGTCCAAATTCACAAACTTCAGACGGATTACCTAATGGGGATTTTGTGCCTAATGAACAAATTACTCTCCATTATTCAACGAGATCCCTAATATATTCGATAGACGAAGGAATTACACGCGTCACAGTACATTGAAGAGTGTATACAACTATCTAAATCATTTACTAGTACAAGATGTAATAGATTTGAAAGTAAAGTAAAGTTGGTATAAATAAAGGTTGTCTTCCGCAGCCTCTTGTCGCGTAAGTTGCAACAAACAATCGTAGATAACTTGAAACGACTCGTCACTACATGTTATTGCACTAGGATTTCCAGTTAACTTCTAAATTCTCCAGGAACTGGTCTAAAAGCTTGGAAACTAAATATTGCAGTTGGAATTGAATTGAATCTCTCTTAACAGTCCATTAACGATACCAACTTCTATTAACGACAGCAAATGTTGTTACATTAAACGTTGAATATGAGTAAATATATTGGTGAGGTACTACACCACTTTGAAGGGTATAAATCGAATGAAAAAATATGTCACCTGCTTTTAAAAAGTCCATCAAAATCACTTTAAAACACGCCCAAATAGCTTTGTAAACTTTTCATATTCAATAAAAATACCTGAAATAAAAAACATGCACTATAAATCTGTACAGTGTATGTTTTCTGTATAGTGTATGTTCTTTATTGCAGGTGGATCTCTTGATCTTAACATCCACTGCGCTTTCCCCAAGGTACACTTCCCGCGTCAGACCTCTAAAACATCAATGCACCTAAAACAAAGCCGTGAAACCGCACCTCAGTTTCATAGCATGTGTCAGATTGGCTACCTGTCTGATTTGCATGAGAAGCTATTGAAGCCAAGCCAGAACAATGGCTCTCGATGATAGGACGTGATACTTCTTCTGATACGCTTTGGGGAATAGCGATATGAGCCATAGATGAAATAGAGGATATAGCGAAGTGGAGGTATGCGGAAATGGATACTTTTAGGAAGTTTAGTGCTGATTATGTTGGTCATTCTTCTCCGCGTGAATATAAGCACAAAGAGCTTTACTACTTCTAACTGACATTTCAGGTGCATTTTACAAGCTAACGCTAACAGTGGTGTCGTTAAGCAAGGTCTATCTTAAAGTTAGAGACCTGTAATTTTTTTTTTATAAAGTGTTTTTGCCTTTTTCTTAGTATATGTTTTAACGAAACGATTAAATGAAACTTTTGCTATATTTGTAACACAACTCTTATCCACTTGTTATTTTCTTTCCTCAACGCAAAAAGTTGACTCGATCCCGGGACGACTCGACTTTAAAGACCAAAAATATATCCTGCAATTTCCTTGCTCATCTTGGCAAATATTTGCGAACAATTAACAATCGGGTGCTCGCAAATAGAACAATATCTTTGGCAAATAGAGCCGTATCTCAAGTGAGATAACTGTATCCGTGGAGTGCAACGTGCCACCGGAAGTGTACGTGTCCATTGTCCGGTTCCGGCGCCCCGGAGCCTTTGTTTGTCAGTTTTGTGTTACTCTGTGCTGAGTGGGATTTGATGAAATTAAAACGCGATAAAATAATGTTATTGCTGCTTTATTTCTTCCTTGGGAGGCGGTTTACGATCTGTCATCAAGTTTATGATCGATTTCTCCATTTAAGGTAAAGTTTTTGGTCCCCAAGGACGCAGCTGCCATCGATGTGTGCTACCCATTCCTAGGAACTTTCATGTTGTTAATACCGATGATTTAAATAGTTTCAAACTCTTAGTTATACTCGCACAGGTTATACAATATTAGTATCAAGTATTGCCAAATAAACAAACAAATAAACACATTTATCCATAATGAAGAGTGTTAAATCCGTAAACAACGGAGGTGCCTCACGGCACGCTGCTCCCAACTGGGTCAACAGCGCACTAACTTAGACCACCTGTCGTGGACAGAATGCTAAATAAGACTCAAAACGTAGGCCACGCAGATTTGTACCTACTTGATAGCTCAACGTGGGCTCAACACCTAACTGAGACAATACCAGACACCAGGCAGAGTCTAAATGAGAACGTTCAACTCGTAAATGGCATTAATGTCTTTAAAATTGAGGATAGAATTTTTGTAGACGAAGAATCAGAAATATACGGGGTAGATACCGAAAATAGAGTTAATGTTATATATAGGAAGTGTGGGTAGGTGTGCCTTCATGATGCGGAAATTATTAAATTTTTACAAGTGAGTTATTGGCATGCAAATAGAATGAAGTGAGAGATTTTCCTTGTTCAATAAGCAACGTCTTGCGAGTGTGATTCGTGTTTACAGTTTTTCCAGTTTGTATTGGGAAGAAGAATAAAATGAGCATCAGAGCCAGTGATTTTTTTGTCTGGGTTCTTTTGAGCACAAAATTCTATCCGCTCGCAATTAAAAACACTTGTAGGAACTAAGCTATGAGAGGCTTTATCACCTGCCATATAGTCTTTTAATACAAAGTAATGCAGCCGTCTATTCTATCCAGCAGTGCGTCACTCCACAGACTCAACACGAACTTAGAATGATGTCGAAGCTAACAGTCTGCCCAGGCTGCAGACCTGCACCGCTCCAATTTTATCCAATTTAAACTTCCTGGAAAGCCATCGTATTAAGTTATATACAGAAAAGAAGTTTAGATTATAATCTGATTTAGATCCTAAGGTTAGCGCTCGTTCAGTTATTCAATAAGACTTTCAAATTAAGTTTGGTAACTAAATCGGATAGAAAGGTGTTTCTGAGTAAAGTGTGAGTAGCGTAATTCTCACGAGGGTGAGGGTTTCGTGGTATATGTAGAATATTTGGGAGTGATATTTTTAGATGGTTTCATGTATGTACAGTTATATTCTTTCATACTTTAGTTTAGATCATAGTGGGCATAAGTGGTTATAATATTTTATTGTAAGGCACGTTATTTATTTTGTATATTAATTTGTGTAATTACTGTTGTGCCTGTCAAACTAAGTATTTACGTCAAATTTCCTTTTCATATAAAATGAGGTTCTATTCATAAATCTATATCACTTGAGTATCAACAAGAAACACAATTAAATAAAACAGAAAACTGTATTAAAATGAAATTACAATGAAACGAATTATAAACACATTTAGGAACTGTGAGATATCGTCGTGTGAATAAAAGTTGTATTTTGTTAATAAGACAATTACCTTTATGTATACATATAATAACATCGTAGTGAAGTCAAAACTGTACGGTGAATATCTTTGAAAAAAGTAATTGCTACAAGATCTGGGAACGATTCTAATACCAAAAATATAGATTTTAGAATTTTGTGTCTGTTTGTCTGAATGTATGTTCCAGCATCACGCAAATACTGCCGAATAGTTTCAGTTTACATTTTGCAAAGATATTCCCTATAAGTCTGGTCAGTCTTTAGGCTATAAATCATTATTTGCTATCGGGGATGAGCAATATTGCTTTATGTTCGTTCTATAGTTTACCGCAAATTGTGAAAAGACGAGCCGAAAGGTTAGGATGTTACAGATAGTTACAGATTTAATCTTTTAAACAATAATTATCACGCATGCCTTTACGGAGTTAAGCAGTCTATCATGAAAAACATAAGAACGGCTACTATAAACAACTTTCAACAAAGCAAATAGCTTAGCGGTTTGGCGACTTTTTTGCAAACCTAAGTTCAATTCCCAAAAGTATATATTGTGTTTTTTTTGTTTACATTTAGTAATACTATTATGTGTTAATTAGTTCGTAGAACGTAGGTATACATCAAAACATTAAGTTTAGGCCTCTTCTGTTATCCATGGTTATAATAAAAATAAAAATCTATGGCTAGGTGACTGTTAATGAGGAATCCCGTGTGTTTACAATATGTACTGCTACATTATTTTAGGAATAATTTGTAAGAATGCAATAGTCAGTGTATCAGTGTGTGCCATTAGGTAGTATATGCAGGAACACAGGCTTTTATTAATTCACTTAAAACGTAAAACTTCGCAAGCAATGGGAAATTGCTACTGAACGCTGCAGGTGTCGACCTCAGGACGAGCTTCTTCTCACAAGGACAACTGTACGTCGCTTGCGCCCGCTTCACTAGTCGTGACTATATTTATATTTTGGCTGCTGAGACCAAAACTACAAACATAGTATACGGGGAAGTTTTATAAAAATGTGGCTGTTATTTTAGAATATTGTGGTGTCTTACGACTTACACGCGAACGAAAGTAGGCAGAAGCTAGTTCCTAAATAAAACTACTTATTTTACATATGGACGGGCGCAGTCAGCTCTCCGAGCATCTTTGCACTCTTTCCTTTTTTTTAAAATACAAAAATGGTGTTTATCTCTTAATATAAATTATACCTATACTATTAACATAATATAATTCCTTGAGGTTAGTTGGCAAAGCCATCCAGATCAAATACTCAAAACGTATGGAACCGACCAATATTTCGTTCACTACCAATCAATCTGCCAGGCCTTGTCCCAATAGTGTTGGGGTCGGCTTCCAGTGTAACCGGATGCAGCTGAATACCAGCATTTTATATGAAGCGACTGCCTATCTGACCTCCACAACCCACTACTGGGTAACACGATACCCCTTGGTAAGACTAGTTGTCAGACTTTCGGACTTCTGACTACTCGTACCGACTGTCAAGAATCCACGAATGAGAACCGGGTCCAACGGCTTAACGAGCTTTCCGAGGCACGGAGGGGTCTTAGTATTTAAAGATGATCACCCATCTATAGAACAACCGCGGCAAGCATAGCTTAACCTGATCGATCGACCCGTGCGGCTATTATTACTTGACTACAAGCCCCATATTTCGTTCACTACCGTCCTCCAAAATTATCTACGTCTCATCGTATCGCCCTTTGCACTCACTAATCCTTTAATCAATGCAATGTTAATCCCTGCACCCACGAGAGCGGCGCTAGTATTAAAGTTGATACTTATTTAGGTGCCGACAGCGGCTTACGGCGAAATTATGGGCGCTTTTGTTTCTGGTCGAATTTTTAATATCTCCAGGATCCCGGGCCTGTGTTGTGTCCCTGGGCCTTTATGTTTCGTTATCCGAGGTTTATATTAAGCGCAGGTAAGTTAGTAGTATTAAGATCTTAGATATTGTTCAGGCAATGTTGTGACAATTTTGTTAGAAATACATTAATATTGGTTAGAGCCTGCTGTGCTTCGGATGTGGTCCGTGGTGATGAAACCACATGTTAGAATAGAATAGAATAGAATATAATAGAATTTAATACTCTTTATTATGTATGTTAGGTATGTCGAACTAATCAGCTGGTTTTACAGTTGCTAATGAGACTACAGTTCCTGGCCTTTTGGTTGAGACATATTGCAGAAAAAAAAAGTAATAAATAACCCTATAGCTTTCCTACGTTTACTTGCGCCTTACATAGTATACTCCAAAACTACATCAACACCAACATTCTTACAAAAAGGAAAATATTTTTACCATCATAAAAATGATTTAAGCGGGTTACGTCAAACCCTTAAATTTTACGACGGACCAAAGTTCGATTCCCGGGTGTTATAGTGTGTGTCGGTAGTGCATATGTGTAAGTGTGTGCGTGTACGTAGGCGCCGCTCCGGCCGCGTAGCATGTAAGATAGTTTTAGCAGACTCTCCTACCTTGTTCATTCGACAACATGTACTAAAAGTTTATTATATTATTATCATCTGAAAAGTTGTTTCTATAAGAAAGTTCGCCGATTGCCCAAATAACATAATTGGCGCAGTCAATAGGATAAAGTTGAAGAAAAACAGCGTTTTTCAAAAATCAAAAACAAAGACTTTTCTCAACATTTGAAACCGTGTTCCTACTGTGGTTTTCGGCGAGAAGAACGGAAGTGGCTTCAATCATGAAGTTGTGGACCTGGGCCTTCATCACATCGTAAGTCCAGATTCTTTTGATTGTTGGTGGATTTAATATTTATTATTGTATTTTTTTTCGGAGAACTTCAGAAAAAAAAGTAATAATTTTTGTTCTGTTTATTTTTGTATTGAAGGGAGAGATCTCAATTGTTAATTTTGATCGAATTTTGTTGTTTATACTGTGTATTTGTGTGTGTTGTCGTTGTATAGAAAATATCACAAGGTGATTAGGTAATATATTTTGCAAAATGGATTTACAAAAATTATCTTCTATTAAAACCGCTTTAATGATTATCCCTAACTATGACGGGAACCCAAATCAATTACACAGATTTATACAAACATCCGAAACTATATTAACACAATTTTATGACAGAACTACTTCAGATTGTTTTAACAATTCCCTTATTTTACACAATATTTTAAACAAATTGGAAGGCAAAGCCGAGGAAATAGTTAATATTAACGGTGTTTCATCATGGGAACATATCAAAACCGTATTGCTAAAAAATTTTGGGGACCAAAGGGATGAAAATTCGCTGAACCGAGATTTAGTTAATATGAAGCAGGAAAATGAATCCGCTCAGGAATATTACAACCGCTGCATGAACATTTTAAACACTATTATTAATTACGTAAACCTTCACGAAACAGTTGAGGCTGTAAAGGATTGCAAAAGGAGTTTTTTCCAAGCTCAAACCCTTAAAACTTTTCTAGCAGGGCTTAAGGAACCTTTTGGCACAACTATAAGAGCCATGCGCCCTGTAGATTTGCCCACAGCCCTTAATTATATTAAAGAGGAAGAAAATATTAGGTATGTACAGAAAAGTAACAATTTTTCAATGGTTAATAACAACAAGCCTTTCCAGAATAATAATAATAATTCTAGAAATTTGCCTTTTCCAAATTTAAACAAACCCTTACAACCTCATCAAAATTTCAAGTTCAATAACTCGCAACCTCTCAAACCGTTTACACCTTATTTTAACAGGAATAACAATAATAATTTTGTCGCATCGAAACCTTATTTTAATAGACCACAGAACCCATACCGACCGTTGCAACAAAACTTTAATAACTCTAATACTGACAATAAACCGAATACCCAATCTAAACCTGTACCTATGAGTGGAATATCCTATAATTCCGCACATATTCCATTAAGACCATCAGTACCCAATTATCATAGTACACAGTATCCCGAAGCAGCAATGTGCAATCAGTTCGAAGAATTGCACATGCTCGAGACTAACCCAAACAACCCCCACGTCGAGCACAGTTGCGACGTACCTTGCACTGATAAGAATGATCCGTATGCAAGTTATTCCCATGAGAATAATAATGGAAATAATGAACTCAGTTATGACGAAACACAATATTGGCCTACACAGAATGATCCAAATTTTCACCAGGGTTCGAGTGCCAAACCCGAAACTTAACTGAAATAAATATTCATACGAAAAGACAATTGCCTTTTATCGAAATTAATGAGCCACCCCTTAAATTATTAATTGATACTGGTGCCAATCAGTCCTTTTTGTCTCCGGAAGTAATTGAAAAACATTTCCAAAATACACCCTTAATTTATGAACCGTTTTCTGTAACAAACTTAAATTGTACCACTGACAATAACTACTCCTTAGAAATACCAAGCTTTCCTGAATTCAATGAAAAATGCCCTTCGAAGTTTTATATTTATAAATTTCATAATGTGTTTGATGGTTTAATTGGTTATAGAATGCTGGAAAAATTGAAAGCAAACGTTGACCTCCACAATAAAAAGTAATACAAATGCCGACGCTCTATCTAGAGTTGAAATACATAATAATGAAATTGAATCTACGTCTTATAGTGATGAAGATGACTTACCGTTATCAATGTTTGTGAATCAGTCAAAAAGGAAACCTAATACTCAAATCGATAACCATAGCACAATCCATACTGAATTAGAAAACCCTGTCCTAGAAATTCCTATCTCTGATAAAAATGTAAACACCTTTGATAATCAGCTATTTTTAGATTTCGTACATCATTCGCCCACAAATACTAAAACCGTTATTATCTTTCCCGGAAAAAAAAGAATATTAGCTCAAATAAATGAAAATGATTTAGAAAAAAGTATTGTTACTTTATTCAAAGAACACCTAACACCAAATATTAAATATGGTATATATCTATCAGATGTTAAGTTTATTCCGTTAATTACAAGTACACTGCAAAGGGTATTTCAAAATTCCGCGTATAAATTGTTTTTTTGTAAGTCTAAAACCGAAGATGTAACCTGTCCAGATAAACAATACTTAATAGTTAAGAACTACCACGAAGGTAAAAGTAATCATCGTGGAATTCAAGAAGTTGAACAAAGAATTAAATTACAGTATTATTGGCCTAATTTAAAAAATCAAGTCACGGAATTCGTAAATAATTGTAACATTTGTCAAACTTGTAAATACGAGAGAAATCCAAATAAACAAAACTTTCAGATAGTTCCTATACCTGAAAAACCTTTTGAGGTATTGCATATTGATACTCTTACCGTAAATCGACAAAAATTCTTAACAATTATCGATGTATTTTCTAAATATGCCCAAGCATATCCTCTAGAGTCAGTAACAGGAATAAATGTGATAAATGCATTGTCTATCTTTATTTCACACCACGGAGTACCAATTAGTATTACCGCAGATCAAGGAACTGAATTTAAAAATTTACCTGTACAAGAGTTTGCAAGCCTACACAAAATTAAGTTACATTTTATCAGTGTAAACAGTCCTCAGTCAAATGGAGCTATTGAAAGATTCCATTCTACTATATTAGAACACATCCGTGTGTTATCTGTTACTCGATCTACCTTATCCACTAACCAACTAATGCTATATGCTGTTATAGGATATAATAATAGTATTCACTCAGTAACTACACAAAAACCTATTGATGTTATTAATGGGCATTCAAATAGTCGTGACCCATTTGATATAAATGTAGAAGCTACTTATCTTCAAAACTATGTAGTTAGGCACAAGGAAATTACCAAACAATTATACAATGAAATAAACAAAAAACTACTCTGTAACCGGACTAAAACTATACAGAATGCTAATAAAGACCGGGAAGAACCCATTTCTTACGAAGAAGGAAAGGCATTATATATAAAAAACCCGCTAGCCGTTAGGCATAAGACAAAACCTCGTTACTTAGGTCGTAGAGTTAAGAAAAATTTAAGTTTAAAGGTCATAGACGACAAGAACATTGTCCACCACAAACGTATCGTGAAGAAGCCTCTGAGATATCAAAATGTCTTGTTGCAGGATTCCGATATTAATCCGGACTGAACTAATCGTGACTACGAAGTTGGTGGACAATCCTGGGATACTCCCCTTTAAGTTAGGTAGTACTAAGTTTATTAAAACTGAACATGCGTTCATACATTATTACGAGTTAGATAGGATTAAAGATAGTATTAGAAAAATAGAAGTCTATTTAGATACTTATATTGAGTACATAAAATCAGCCGATCCAATTTATTTTAGCGATACTTCATTAGTTATTAATCAGATCCTTATTAGCATGTTAGAAACAATTTATGATAAGTTCAACACTATGTATAAACACCCAAGAAATAAACGCGGACTTATCAATGGTTTGGGTTCCATCATAAAAGGTATCACCGGTAATCTCGATCACGAAGACGCATTATTTTATAGTAAAGCCATAAACATTTTGCAAAATAACCAGAATAGTTTGAAAGATAAATATAATGCTGGAATTACCTTGAATAAACAAATTTTGCAAACTTTCAATATGACCTTGTCTACTATTGTATCAAATGAGTTCAAAATACATATTAAATTAAATGAGATCATGTCTAATGTTAATATGACTAATTTTAGGTTAAGTGATTTTATTAAAATTAACAGTTTGTTTAATTTGTTAAAAATCAATTTACAAAATATTTTGAATTGTATTACATCACTAGAAAATGCTTTGAGTTTTTCCAAATTATCAGTAACTCATCACAGTGTAATCAGTTCACAAAATATTAACTTCATGTTTAATATTCTACGAAACCAATATGAACCTTCTGAGTTGCTTGTACATGAGAACACTGAGATAAGAGACTATTATGATATTATTGAGTGTGGTTCCTACTATGTAGATAATGTAATTGTATTTGTTCTGAAGTTCCCTATTATGCATTTAGATACTTTCACTTATTATCATCTATTTTCTACTCCAACATTTAACAATACAATATTAATTCCACCTAAACCTTATCTGGCAATGAATAGTAATAATTATCACTATATGGATGGAGAATGTAAAAGGTTCCAGGAAATATACTATTGCCCAGAAGTCGACCTTATAGCCACTTCGAAGCCAAACGATTGCATTTACCAGCTGATATTGAAACAAGAAATATGCAGCAGCTGCAGCTTGGTACAATTTAAAGCCGGAACAGAAATAATTCAAAAGCTGGACGATTTTCATTATATTCTGTCATTTATAAAAGAAACAAGGATCGAGTATAGGTGCGATCGGGAAGAGTACCAATCTTTACTCGGCACTTACTTATTTGAGGTGCCTGAGGGATGCACTGTCTCTACAAAATTAAACCACATAAAGAATTACAAAAATGAGATAAAAGGTACACCTATAAAGCTTTTGTCATTTCCGGTATTTAAAATCAATATTGAAAATAAAGATAAGCCGTTGTTATTGGAAAATGTCCCACTGGAACAAATAAATAAGTTACAGAATTTAATTGAAAAGGAGAATATTCTAAACCTGGATGTCCTGCAAGATAAAAGTTATCACTATTGGACCGTACCTTTATATACGGTACTGTGTATTATTGGATTGGTTGCTGGAATATTATATTTAATAAAAAGACATAAGAGGAACCAGGAAACGTCAGTAGCCCAAGCAACAGACGGAGGCCGCACTCAACCCTTTTTCTTGGGAGAAGAAAGGGCTTCGAACTAGTGCGGGGGGTGTTATAGTGTGTGTCGGTAGTGCATATGTGTAAGTGTGTGCGTGTACGTAGGCGCCGCTCCGGCCGCGTAGCATGTAAGATAGTTTTAGCAGACTCTCCTACCTTGTTCATTCGACAACATGTACTAAAAGTTTATTATATTATTATCATCTGAAAAGTTGTTTCTATAAGAAAGTTCGCCGATTGCCCAAATAACATAATTCGGGCGACGCTAAAATGTAATGCACAGATATAAGGGAAATAGTCTTGTGTTCGTAAACGACAGGTGTTCTCTGTGTTCGTTATTTTCAAAGCAAAACGTTTAACTATAAAAAAACTTTAGCTCGGTCGAGACCTGTTCGTTTAATAACGCCATCGAGCGGAATTTTCTTGAACTATTTTAATGTAAGCAACAAATTATTGGTTCTTGTTCGCAATTTGCTTGTACCTCAAGCATAACCCTGCAATACAAAACATTGTGTAGATGTAACAAGAGTAAGCAAGTGTCTTATTTCAATGATAGATTATTCAGCCTTAGTTATTTAAATGTTCCTTTTGCGTGATCGCTCACACGAAGGTGCGAGACCATGGAGTTCTTAAATAAATTATACTGGTACCTAGTACCTAAATACGAAACGATACAAGTATAGTGTTGTGAGTTCTGAATACATTGCCTCGTGTCTTCCCTTGGGCGTCGTGAGAGCCGATAAAGACGGAAGATCCACACAACTCTTACGGCAGAGAAATATTAGGTCTTTACCTATGAAATTGCCGTTCTGCAGTACTGGCCATTTCAAATCAAAATAATTTTTGTTTGGCTAAGAATTCTAATTTCAAATTAATTTTATTTTAAAAACATGGATTTTTTTTTCTAAAAGTAGTCATTTCTTTATTGATTAGTGTTACATTTTCATCGCATTTCAATCTTTTTCGTCATCATGGATACGTTAAAAATTCGAGTAATTATGGAATATGAGTACCGTCGTAGCAGCAACGCGGCACAAGCGGCACGCAACATCAACGACGTTTACGGAGCTAACACTACAAACCAACGCACCACCTGTTATTGGTTTGCTCGCTTCCGTTCTGGAAATTTCGACCTGAAAAATTAACCTCGCGGTCGTCCGAAGACTTTGGTCGACAATGACGAATTAAAGGCGATTGTGGAAGCTAATGATACACAATCTACGGCTGAATTAGCAGCAGCTTTCGACGTTAGCGTCAAAACAATATTGGTCCATTTGCGTCAAATTGGCAAGGTAAAAAAGCTTGACAAATGGGTGCCCCACGAACTCAATGATCGCCAGCGCGAAGTACGCGTCGAGACGTGCCTTGCACTGCTCAACAGACACACAAATGAAGGAATTTTGAACCGAATTGTTACCTGCGATGAAAAATGGATTCTGTTTGATAACCGTAAGCGCTCAGCAAGTTGGTTGGATCCTGGTTCAGCACCTAAACAATGCCCTAAACGAAAACTTACCCCTAGAAAAGTGATGGTCACTGTTTGGTGGTCTAGCGCCGCACAGTGGTTCGAAATCGACGCTCCGTGGACATTGAAATCAAAATTTCTTTAGACGAGAAATAAAAATCGGAATGGCTTTATTTCAGTATTATTTATAATATTTGGTAATATGACAGCTATAGACAGCACCATCTCCGAAAAAAAAAATATTTAATATTTTTTTGTATGAAGAAAAACACAAAAGTCGTTTTTTCTCATAACTTAATAAAACTTAAAGCCTACGGCTTACATGGGGTGTTGTCCTACATGAGGCGATTCCGAAATGCTATAACACGCACACCCATGCGCGCCGCTTCACTCACAGCAGAGTGTTGAATTTCGAGAAATTCAGTTAGAGATTTTTACGTTGATTTATGTGTGATCTTGAAAATATACAAAGTAATTGACTTTAGTTTGCTAATTTGATTAGTTATAATGAGAAATAATGGAATATACAATATAAAAATACAAAAAAAAACACTCAAATTGAGACTCATTTACAATATAAATAGATTTTGCAATCTTTCTTATAATAATTTAATTCGGTGTTAGTAGATACACAGTTTGACTTCTTAATTAACATTAAAAAAAAAAAGTACAAAAACTTATAACTAATACAGAAAAATACTAAGAATAAGCAATTGTATAATTGAGAAATATATTATTTCACCACTTCACTCAGAGCAGAGTAATGAACTTCAAGAAATTCAGTGGATTTCTCGAAGGAATTTAATACTATATTATTTGATATCTTTGGGATAGGTGCACATACCAATGGGCAACGATAATTACATAGTAATGATTGTTTGATGTAAGCTGTTCGTAATCTCAAGTTTAGCAGGAAATCAATGCTTAATGCATGCTAATTAACTTATGATGGTAATTTAGTCTCATCTCATTAGTGCATGTTGCAAATATTGTTAACGAGTTAAGATACATTAGTTAAGGGCTATTTTTACGAAGTGTTTAACTAACTACTATTAATTAAGATACGATTAAGAGGGTACTTTTATATAAATAGGGACAACATCGTCAAAATCATTAGTTTTTGTCAGCAACTGTTCGCGCTATAACATTAACTTCTTGCTTACGTACTTACTTATTATCATGGAAGGATTTTATACAAATTTGGACATATTCATATTTGTGAAAACAAAAAGTTGCTTTTCGCAGCCTAGTATTTTGTTAGAAGCACTTCTAACCAAAGCGACAAATTTGTCTGAAGAAGAACAAAAAAAATTAAAACAGTTTTGTCAAGTGTATATGTGTGTTTTGCATAGAAATTGGAAATCGTGTAATCGAACAATGCATACATTTGTCAAGAAGTATGAGACATGGCTAGAAAAAGAGATCAAATGGCCCAACTTCATTAAAGACAGATTTGTACAAAGTGAAGAAATTGGATTGGTATCAATCGACTCTGTTACTGATACTGTTGAACCTTCAACCTCAAGTGCTAGTGGTATAAATGATGGTGCATCCACGTCCAAAGTAACTACATGTACTGTTAGCACTACAACACTAAAAAGGAGCCCAAGAAAACCTTTCTCAGAATTATGCCAAAAACAGAAGAAGAGAAGAATAGAAGAACTTTTAACGCACGACTCTCAGGAACTTGCATATGCTACTGCAGTGAGATGTGGTGAGGAGAATGAGGACGTGAAAGATTTAATAAAATATATTACCGAGCATCCTGAAAAAGCAGCACAGATCAAGAATTTTTTGAAAGGCAAGACAACTACTAACAAGTATTCAGCAGAGAAAGCGTTGGGTATATTTATTTCTTTGAAATTGTCGAAGTGGCAGCAACTTTAAGGGAAACTGCGAAAGAAAGTGGTGTAGATTTGTACCCATCATATTATTCGGTTTTAAATGCCAAGAAGGCATGCTATCCTCCTGAGAGCGATATTGAAGTGACCGAACGAGGAGTTAAAGTAAAACTTCAAGCTATTTTGGACATCACTGTCACTAGACTTGCCAAAACATTAAACTTGGACCATTTGCAAGATAAAGAACTGATCTTAATCTGCAAATGGGGCTTCGATGGTGCGTCAAATCAAAGCAACTACAAGCAATGCATGAATGCAGATGAAGACGACTCTAGTGTTTTTATGAGCTCTTTTGTACCCTTGCAATTGATGTGTGGTGAGGATTTGGTCTGGGAAAACCCAAAACCTTCTTCTACAATGCTTTGCAGACCAATTTATTTCAAGTTTGTCAGCGAAAATAAGTTGGACATGAAGGAGGAAATGGGTTTGATCGATGCTGAAATTAAAGCATTGAAGCCATCTATCATTGAAAATAATATACAAGTTAAACATTCAATGTTAATGACCATGATAGATGGCAAAATAACGTCTCACCTGTCACAAACCTCTATGCAAACATGTGACATCTGTAAAGCTGTACCAAGTGAAATGAATGATTTGGAGAAGATTCACATGTAAGTTGAATATTGGAAATGTATGTTATTTATTTTTATTTTTTTCTTATTGAAAAACACTTTTAACCTTTTTATTCATATTTTAGGAAATCTGTATCATCTGATATTTACAAGTACGGTTTGTCGACTTTGCATGCATGGATCAGATCCATGGAATGCCTGCTGCATATCGCTTACCGATTAGATTTTAAAAAATGGCAAGCCAGAGATGAAGCTAGTAAAGCAGCTTTGAAAAGTCGCAAACAGACGATACAGCGAAAATTTCGAGAGGAAATGGGACTCCTGGTGGATATCGTAAAACAAGGTTAGTTGATTTATTTATTTTGTATAATATCAAAGGGTTTTTTAGTTAGTGTAATACTATAAAACTTATCTTATAATGTTCTCATATCAGTATTTTTTATATAAAGGTGCTGGGACCACGAATGATGGCAACACGGCTAGAAAATTTTTCCAGTGTCCTGAGAAGACTGCAAATATCACTGGATTGAGTCAGGAGCTCATCCAAAAATTCGCAACTATTCTCCGTGTTGTATCATCAGGACAGTCTATTAATATTGATTTGTTTGCCAATTATCTCGACGAAACTGCGCAGCTGTATGTGGAACTGTATGGCTGGTATTTCATGCCTTCCAGTATCCACAAACTTCTGCTGCATGGAGCTGAAATAATAAAACATTTCAACATTTTGCCTATAGGAAAGCTATCAGAAGAGGCATCTGAGGCCCGAAACAAAGATTTTAGAAAACTCAGGGAACATCATACGCGGAAATTTTGTCGCAGAGCGACAAACCATGACATCTTTAATGGTTTCATCGTATCCTCAGACCCATATTTGTCAAGCATTCGACCTAAACTGACAAATAAGAGTAGAAATGATTTAACTGAAGAAATGAAGTCTCTTCTTTTAATTGACCCGGATACCATGGATAAGGAAAACATTGAATTTGTTGAGGTGCCAAGTATGATGGATTCTGATTTTGAATTCTTTGATAGCGATGACGAAACTCAGTAGACAAAATTTTAATGTTTGATGTTTTTGTGTAAATTTTATATATTTCTCAATTATACAATTGCTTATTCTTAGTATTTTTCTGTATTAGTTATAAGTTTTTGTACTTTTTTTTTTTAATGTTAATTAAGAAGTCAAACTGTGTATCTACTAACACCGAATTAAATTATTATAAGAAAGATTGCAAAATCTATTTATATTGTAAATGAGTCTCAATTTGAGTGTTTTTTTTTGTATTTTTATATTGTATATTCCATTATTTCTCATTATAACTAATCAAATTAGCAAACTAAAGTCAATTACTTTGTATATTTTCAAGATCACACATAAATCAACGTAAAAATCTCTAACTGAATTTCTCGAAATTCAACACTCTGCTGTGAGTGAAGCGGCGCGCATGGGTGTGCGTGTTATAGCATTTCGGAATCGCCTCATGTAGGACAACACCCCATGTAAGCCGTAGGCTTTAAGTTTTATTAAGTTATGAGAAAAAACGACTTTTGTGTTTTTCTTCATACAAAAAAATATTAAATATTTTTTTTTTCGGAGATGGTGCTGTCTATAGCTGTCATATTACCAAATATTATAAATAATACTGAAATAAAGCCATTCCGATTTTTATTTCTCGTCTAAAGAAATTTTGATTTCAATGTCCACGGAGCGTCGATTTCGAACCACTGTGCGCCGGTGTGATTCATCACAGCTTCTTACCAAACGGGGTGAGCATTACTGCAGATGTGTACTGTGAAGAACTGAACACAATGATGGAGAAGCTGGCGCATCTCCAACCAGCATTGGTCAATCGCTCGTCTCCGCTGCTCCTGCACGACAACGCGCGACCTCATACTGCACAGCAGACGGTCTCCAAGTTGCAAGAACTGGGGTTGGAAGCTCTCCGTCATCCGCCCTACTCACCAGACCTTGCGCCTACAGACTACTACTTTTTCCAGAATTTGGATAACTTCTTGGCGGGAAAAAAATTTAATACCCGAGAGGCAGTACAAAATGCCTTTGAAGAATTTGTTGCCTCCCGTCCAGCTGATTTCTTTAAGAAGGGCATCAATAAACTGCCACTGCGATGGCAAAGATGCATTGATTGCATGGGTGATTACTTCGATTAATACAAATAAAAAATTCATGAAAAAAAATCGTTTAAATTTTTTCATACAAAACGGCAATTTCATAGGTAAAGACCTATTATTACTGAGAAACTTCCATGTTCAGAAATCAGAAATGTTTATTTGCAAGAAAATACATACAAATTACAGAGAAAGATCTTATATCCCAAACGATATTGTATTATGCCTGCAAGCAAGCGTGCAAATTATTTACTTACATCTATTTATGTCATTATTATCATGCAATTAATTTATTATTCCAATTATTATAAAATCTATTATTCATTTTCTTTCATTACTTATCAACATTATTTTTTAAGTTCCATAAATTTATTTATTTATTTATTAAAACTTCTCGCACACAATAGTATACAAAGGCGGACTTAATGCCTTAGGCATTCTCTACCAGTCAACCAAGGGTGGTGAAGAGATAAGATGGCAGGTGCTCTATATAACAGACATTACTAATAATAATAATAAATATTAAAAAGATAACATAAGTATTTATAAATAAAATAGGTATACAAGTACCTAAACAGAATATAAACTTATAATACACATACATACATATTTACTATAATATATATCTACATTATACATATACTATATATACACAAAAAGGGAAGGAGGTAATTGAGATGACTCTACGCTATTTATTTTGAAAATAACTCCGCAATTTCCGCTTAAATGCATACCGACTGGTTGCCGTCCTGATTTCAAGAGGAAGCGCATTCCAGAGAAGAATGGACTGAATATGAAAGGAAGAATGAATAAAATCAGAAGTATGAGAAGGACAGAGAAGGAGAAGATTGTTGGAAGAACGCAGATTCTTAGCGTGTGAAGAACATAGATATATAATAACCTAACCTTAATGCTATAGAAACAACTATTTTGTAGCCACTCTGTCAATTTTTTTAAATAAGGTTTAGGATATGAGACAACAGACACTCCTTTCGATTCTTTCGAAGTTCACTGCTGGACATTAGTCCACTGCTGGTCATAAGGGTCTTCTAGAAATGTTTTCATTGGCTAGAGAAGAAACTACAAACAAAGTTGCTTTATATTTTGTGAATTCCCTGAATAGCAGGCGGTTGGATAAAGGTGGGACTCTTATTTTATTTTCTTAATTGAGGAAAGCTTTATTTAGATAGGTACCTAGTGACCTTTTCTAAAACAAATTGTTGATTTTCTACTGTAAATAAAGTGTAAAAATATCGTTGGAAAAAAGGGTGGTTGCCTAGAAATACCTTAGCCAGCTTTCTGTGCTGATATTTTTATAATAACTTTTCCTATGACGTCGGCAACATGTACAGCGATCCGGTCACTAAACAGTTAGATCCAAAAGGACCACCGAACTTGTGGTTTGAGTTAAAAAAAAAGAGAGTATTTTGTCAAGATGGGAGCTCGTTCGTCCATTTCTCCGTGCTTAAATAATAACATTATGTGGTCAGCAAATAAACGATGTATATATTTCAATTTTTTTCTGTTTTCACTAAAAACCATATGAAAGTGTGATCATTTTTTTGTGTTAGCAATAAGTAGGTAATGGTAGGTCATGCTAGCTTTGCAGCTTAGCATTTTAGCTTTCATGAGAACTGATTATCAGAAGAAATGATAAAAAAAATGTCGATTGCAATTGCAATTATTATTTTGCGCTAAGTTAGGGTTGGGCTTGTCATCTCGCATTGTGTAGACTGGATCTTCGCATATCTCTGTTCAGTGGCAACCGCCTGAAGCGAGTGTAATGTTAATTATGTTATCAGAAGCAAGGATTAAAGAATCAGCTTCACAGTTCAAAATTACATAATTAGCTTGCTTTTGTAGAACGTGGCAGTTACAAATTTAAAACCTATCTCATTATCAGGACATGTCACGTGTTCGGCGAGTCGTTACAGATCTGCGTAAAATTTGAAATACATATAAAATAATTCATACATTATTATCTGGAAATACAACTTTTAAAATAATCTTGTGGAGAGCCTCCTAAAGCTTTGACTTAAACTTTGCAGCATTCATTAGAAGCACTCTCCCATGCATAATTTCATCATGAATGATGTAACTAATATTTTGTAACCTTATTTTGATTTAGAAGAGTGTCCGCGGAGTTTCTTGCCCGTGCTTCTCCATAAGTACCTACTACGCTTTGGAATGGACAACTAGCTTCATCTTTCTGCCTGACCGACCCCTTGACAATTAAAAGTGCCTGTAATTGGTTTATTTGAAATAAATGCTTTGAGTTTGAGTTTGACTCGTAGGATTTGGGACTTATAACTATGGATGATACCAGATTTATCCCAATTAACCAAGTAAACTGTCCCATTTGAAAGAACAATATCCTTTCCCAAAAATCTATCAAGCCAAATAAATTGGGAAAATATAAACTTCCCAATTTTTACGAAAATAATTCCGACACCTACATTCTTCGGTACACAAATTAAAAGTCAGGCACACACAAGCTGTTGAAAATAGACGTAAAAGTCATTACGCTATATAATTGCTTCTCGCTTTTTGTTAGCGAGTTGCTGTAACCTGTAGGTCCACGCAAATTACCTGACGTCACAGTTACCGCGTTGCCAGCCGTTTATTGGAAACGTGCTGTTCAATAGAGCTCGAAGATTTCCGCCATTTAATTATTTTGAATAGAGCTGGAAGTGGATGAGTGGGACGCGCCGCTTTTTGGGTCGTTAATCTTATTTGGTTTTGACTGAAATAAGTTACTCTGGGACTTTCTTTACGCGACTACTTATGAAGTAGACCTTGGGTCTAGCTACTGGTGGATCTATACGATATCAATCTGGTAATTTATTGTCATGTTCCGTAAGTTCATGTGATGGTCATAACTGGTATGGTTCTAGTGATTGTCCTAACTCCCCTAAAGTTCTTTAGCTAGCTTTTAATGTAGTTTACTCTGCTTCGTTTTGGAGCCTTCTCTACTTATTACTGACTTCCCAGAAACATTTGGTTACACAACCCGATTTGTGTAAATCCGGGACTACACTATGCCAAATTATTTAGCAGATAGACCTTCCCAATATAACTGCAATCCGTCGACTTTGGTCCAATCCAAACACGTATAATATTGGATAGGCCCTTTAATTTGATCAGCTTACTACCGTAAGCAAATATCTTCATTTACAATGGAAACTAGAAGCCGGCAGCCGGCCGCCATGCGGCTCCAACATTCATTATTAATGATATGAAAATGCAGGTGATCTGCATTGTGGATCCCTGCTTATTACCATAACTGTAGATTTACATCTTGTTTACCACCCATTTGAGGTATCCATTATTAATGTGTTTAAACACAAAAAAATAATTAATGATTAATGTGTATTGAAGGGCTTAATCAGGCGTGTTAAAGAAAAGTTCAGTGTTTTCTAGCATATAATAGGCCACGGGTCATTTATCTTTCTCCAACTATCGTTAACGACTATGACGTGTCTTCTTTCCGAGTCGATAGCAATCTTAATAGCGCCAACATTATAAACCTTAGCATTGTTTTGCTGCTTTGTGCTTGGGCATGGCATAACGATAGTTTCAACTATCCTTTGGTTTCAGTGTTTTACTAAAATGAATGACAAGTAATTCATTTTCACCGCTATCAAACTTCGAGACAAAAGCTTGACTGAATCATTTAAATGTCCCAACACTATTCAATGAGAAGATTCACTTGTTCTTACTGTACAAAGTGCAAGTGTTTGGTCCTCAGTGGAGTCTGAGTAAGCCGGATGTTCTCTAGGCGCTCTACCGCTCTACATAGAGTGATATACAGTGATTTAGAGCGATGTAGCGACGGCTCTACAAATACATTACCATTAAATTGTCACTGCGACGTCTTGCTACAATTTTGTTGATTGCATCGCAGAAGAACTTAGTTGGAAGTTCTTTGGTTTAGGATGAGATTGTTTGTTTAGGTCTCACGAACAACGAACGTAGGATTGTCAATATAATTTCTAAAGACTGTTTTGTATTGCGTGAAGGTTAGGCAATGTCAATGAATTAACATACTTTTTGAACTGATTAGAATATCTATGAAATCTCGAGTGGAATGCTCAAATCAGCAGTATCATCGATAGGTGCAAGGTCGTTTGGAAAATATTCCTCAAATTCGAATAGTAACTTTGTATTCATACCTATTTACTGAGAAATTAAGCCTATTCCTACGTATAACTTCAAACAAAACAAGCCTGAAATTGGCTTCCAGCAAACACTGCCTGACCTAATATAGGTATTTCCCAAAACAATTCTTATCTCATTCAAACCATAATAGCTACAAAAGCTTTCAACGTTAGTATCGAGGGATTCAACCAATCCCTTCAGCACAACATATACTAAGTTATAATTAAGTACAAAGCTAAGAACACACTAATTACAGATAATGGTAGCACAAAATACATAGACAGTAGGACAGAAAGTCGGTTCGTACGAGCGAATAGTTGTGCACATATTGACACGCGTCTAAATACAGCAAGTGTAAACGCACGTGGGACTGGCATTAGTTTGACGTATGTCCGATTTACATGATTCCAGTAGCAGGAATAACTGGAAAACCGTAGAAGATGTTTCCTAGTCCAGTCCAGCACTAGATTGGTTCACTGGATAACTGGACTAGAATAATGTAAACCGGGAATTAGTTTGAGATTACTGTAGTCATCCTGAGCATAAATATTATAAATCTAATTTCTCGTGAAATACCGACTGAAACTTTGAGAAAATACCTGTTTGATAATAGTATGGTTTCGAAAACACGTAAGTTCGTAACACCATATTTCTATCAAAATGAGATAGCTTTTTTGGGCCCACTGCAGAAAATCGCTTTTGAATCTGACCATGTGTCCCGTGTGCGAGCGCTTTCGCTCATTGTATGAACCTTACCTTCTGTGTATCCATACTCTGTGGCAGCAGTGCACGCGGTTGATTGTGTTACCGTTTAACTTGTACTTAGCCAACTTAACTCGATGAGGCGAGCGCAGGCAATAACTAAGTATTAAGCGTAGGTACATACTCGTATGTACTCGCACAGCTTAGCTGAGAATAGTATTGCGATCTTGAACTGTACAGTAATGCACATAGGTTTAATTTCTCGGTCGTGTGTCTGTTTTGGGAGTGATCTCGAAAACTACTTATTTTGGTATGGTCCTTGACTTCTTTTTCAAAACTGTGTTTAATTTATTCGTTTATTAGCGATGTAGCGCTGGTTGTTTCCAAGATAAAATAATTTTCTTTCTTCTTTCTGGTCAAACAGATGTTTTTTTTTTTTTTGATTAATTTGACTTATACTACTTATACCTTAAGTTAAGATCACGGAGAAGTGAAAACTGGTAATAAGGTGCCAAATAAGTGACAGAAACGAAAACTACAAATTAGTGATACAAACGACAACTACAAATTCACTTTTAATCAAAAAAAATATCCCTTTTTCGAACGTCCTCAAAATATACCATTTTAAACTCACCTCTAATATAGAAATGCCTAGAAAAAATAAGTGACTCCAACTAGATAATAATCTTGCCAACTGAGTCGTTTGTAACATAACCGTTTGAGGCGAGCATTGAATCCAAGACGATCCCTGCCGGCCTCGTAAGCCGACAACAGACACGCTAAGCTCCACAAAATTACTCGACGGCAAGTTGAAATTGCATTGGTTTGCCATTCTAGACCTGGACCCAGGGACCTGGAATAATGATTGAGAGAAGGTCTCACTGCCAGGGGTTTGGTTTTGTTGTAGTTTTACAGTTGGGAAATGTATCGTTTAACCATTTCAATCGAGTGATAAAGTATGACAGTTGTGATTACAATGTAGGGGCAATTTAAAATGAAAAAAAAGTAGGAGGTTTTCAAGTCTCGTGACACCCTCGTCTGAAAGTCGTGAAACTCTCGTCTGACGCTCGTGATACTCTCGGCTAACTTTATGGACATCCTCGTCTGACACTCGTGACACTAATTTGAAATCCTCGTGACACTCACGTAGGTTCACATAAGTGAATTCCATTCAATACACTTTTCTTTATCAAACATCCCTTTTTTCCTCGTTTCATAGATTAAAATCAAAGAAAAATATTTATAAGCGTTGAATGTACGCACCAAGTACGTAAGCACGCATCGCATCAAGCACATTAGTTCTTAGTCGACTGGTCTGAGCGAGGCGTTGGCATTGACACGTCTGCACCAAAATAATGTGATACAAAATGTAATGTGGAAAAAGGTGTACAAAATTCGTATTATTTAGGGCCATTTGTGTCATTTTGATATTTATTAAAGCTTTTACTTAAAAATTATAATTGTATTGCCCGCATTTACGAAATATGTGAATAAGCAATTTCTTATTGCATGCTTCTAACTCACCACAATTGAAAAGGTACTCGTACCTACTGATTGAAAAGGTACTCGTACCTACTGATTGAAAAGGTACTCGTACCTACTGATTGAAAAGGTACTCGTACCTACTGATTGAATCGTATGTCAAACGGCTTCTTATTATATTAGTTCCAACTTTCTTCGGTTCGGTATTAAGAAATAGAGAAAATAATTGAGTAGAAATAATATATTGTCTCCTACCAAAATTATTTTGATAAGAGCTTGCTAGTAAATGGTGATCCAATTTTTGAACATCATTATTATTGTCAAGTAACTATCTAGGATCTAGGGATATTTAAACACTTTACAACTACATTAGAAGTCCCAAAATTTCCTTTGTAAACGAAAATTACAGTTTCCTCAAATCAAACGGCAGCGCAGTGGTACCAAATTCAAACTAGACAATATTACATCAAATAGTCGCAGCAAATCCGTCCTTATCCTAAACAAGCGCTTTATCTAGCATCACGGCGTCTAAGCTATAAATTCGTTAGTTCTAGCACGTTCTAGAAAGTTCTCGACTTGTCTGAAACTAGTTGCTGGTGGATCACGGCGCGTCAGACAGGAGCAACTTGCTAATGCCATGCGCTCGGAACAGTCGCGCTCCGGACCGACGCCTGAATTTATATTGTTGCCAAGTTATTGTATGCTGATTGCAGTTCTTGACTGTATTTGTACGGATGGTGGATATAGAAATGGTGGAAATTATCTTTAGTGTGGAGATTATGGTTGCTTTAGATCTTGCAAATGCTTTTGGGAATGCTTCCCAGATTTAAACTCATCAGACTCCAGTTCGAATGTGTACCTATTCATTCATTCATCCAGTCTAACGGTATACAGCAGAAAACCAGTACTTTTATATGGACCAACTGTCTATCTGACCTCCACAACCTAGTTACTGGGTAATAGATACCCATTGGTAAGACTTACCTTAAAGTCCTTAGGTCCTGACTTCCTGAGTTGGGCTGCACGATTACTGACAAATGCGTGCACTGACTGGACAGGTCCACTCAATCTGTGTGGTTCTTTCCTCAAAAGACCATTTCAGATACCAATCTGCATGGTCTTCACTTGATCTGACGAAGACTATGTCTGGACTTTAAAAGAGACAGTGACCTCTGAGTTTGTTTCGGCCTTTCTTCTCAGAGTAGTCAGATAGGAAACGCCGACCTCATCTGGTTTAAAAAATATGATTGACGTGTAAAAGTGTGTGTACAAATCTACTTACAGAAATAAAGTCATTTATCATTTATCACTGGTTGTCAGATTCATTCATGATATTGTCAATTTCACATTAATTCACTCTTTGTTTCAAATCGTGAGATTTTCTATTTTCAAGGAAACTTGGCGCGACTAAACTAATTAGTGAAAAAATTAGCTTGCCGCCCCTTTGTCAGGGAAAGTAACTATAATATAGTTATAGACATGTTTAGTTAGGGACATGTTACCCTAATTACATTGTCTCGCCAAGTTTTGGGTGTCTAATTAGGATAACGAACCCAATTAGACAATGGATAAATCATGGCCTCTTGCTTATTAAATTCTGTCAAGTACCTTCGTAATAATTATAACTCACATGATAAACTTAGCCTTTGTAGAAAAACAACAAAGAATTCCTCCGGTTTCATCGCAATTCCAGTGTCCGCGGCATAGCGGGATAGTCTAGCAACTTTTCACTACCTGCACAGACTACAAATGACAGTCTTTTCACCGGTGTTGCCAACTTATTGCTTGCCAAACAACTAACTTATTTCTGCACCAAACTAAAAATAGGATTGTCGTGACGTCATTAAACTGACGGTGGCGACAATAATAGGAGTTTGTTGCGAGGGGTGTGCGAACTAATGTTATAAGCGTGGACGTGCTCTGCCGTGTGTGTCGTAATAATGAGTGGCAATCAATTGTTGGGCTATATTCTCGAGACATAAGGAAGTAAAAACCTTTAAGACGTAAAACGAAAAACATAATAAAGCATAGAAAGTCCTTATACATTCTAAAACACCGTTCATCAATCCATTTTTCCTTATATGTTTAAGAATTTTAAATCGTCCAAAAAGCTTAAAGTTACAAATTCACGCTTCATTAACAAAGTAATTGAGTACAATTCTCATAATTAAAACATTACTGCAAACAATTTCTTAAGAACCAAATTCAATAGTAAGATAATCCACATTATTGGGTATTCATCATAATTTGCTGTCAATGAGCCCAATGGGATAAAGGGAAATGATGCCCTCACCGCCTCCGGAACACAACCAGAAAATAATAATGTACAGAAAACCAACTCTGCGCGGATCTCAACAATTAAAAAACAACTGCAGATCTATGCTGTAAAAATCTCACCGTGAAAACTTACATGAAGTTAGCTGTCAATAGTGTAAACCCATGCCATCCGGTCATCCGGTGGAATGACAGCTCACTTCAAGCTCACGTCACCTACGTTTTCACGGTGACATTTTAACATAATAGACCAACGGAAGTCTTTTTGGCGATGACTTGAACTAAGCACTAATAACGTGTTTAATTGACTGGAAAACATGAACTCGAAACAGTTTTCGCATTCCTTTCAAAGCGAAGTTGTGGGCATACTTTTAAAAAGCACAAAAACCTGTGAGATATTGTTTAACTTTTATTATTTTACTAGCTTCTACTCGCGACTTCTTCCGCGAGAAATTTCTTGTTTCCCCGACCCACCGCATCGCGTCGGATCGCCCGCCCGCGCTGTTCCTTCGTTTTCGCTTAGAGTTCTTCCTGACTTTTTTTCTTTTTGCTCGGCTCCTAAGAGTAGCGTAGCGTGATGTTAAATTACCTATAACCTTCCTCAAGAATTGGGCTATCAACTGCAAAAATAATTTTCCAAATCTGACTGGTAGTCCCTGAGACCAGCGCGTTCAAACAAACAAAGAAACAAAAAAACTAACAAATTCTTCGGCTATATTATTAGTAAGTTTAGGTAGGTATATAGATAAAAGTCAAAACATATTCTCGAAGCTTAATCACTGGACCTTCTGTAGATATAAATAACTCTGTGTCATTCATTATTCTATTAAGCTGGTTATTTATCTCGTCCGAGGCGCTTCGTAATCTGGGCTAAACGTTTCATTAATTCGTCTTCTATTGTTTCAGGTAAATTACTAATATTCTAACTTGGACCGTTATTCTGGTGCTTACGTCGGTTCGTCTTGGTAAGTAGACCTTCACGCTTATTGATATGAAGGGCGTCAGCAGAAAGACGACGTGTTGAATTTCATGTAAATATCTGAAACTTTTGAATCACAAATTCTTCAGTTCACCAGTTCTTCAGAAAGGAGTTTATTTTTTTAAGGCTTTGTCTTCAACACTTATTTAATCAATCTAAATAGGTAACAATATACAAGCTAACACTAAAATATATATACCTACTATTTACAAGTAGATAAAAGGGGAGAGCTCATAGGGCATCAATGGAGAAATGGTAATAAAGCATGATAAAAAAGATAGATAAATTGCGTTTAAAACTTAGAACACTTTCTAATTAATGACAAATCGTGATTAAAGACGTGTTAATGAGCGCTGTCGCTCCGTTCGCTGCTTTGTTAGCTCGAGACCGCAGGCTGATTGCTTGCGGTGAATGGGGACTGACAAATACCTGATACGTTATTTATCCCGTTTTATAGCAAAAAAAAGGTTTAAGGGTAAAATAGCTTTACAGTAGGTATGTAGCACAAATTTTTATGAAGTAGGGATTCTAGTGTCCAATGGATAATTAAATGACAAACTAAAAACCGTTATATTCTGTAAAAAATACATGACTAAGTACCTACAGCGTAATATTATGTTAAATGTTTTGGAAAGACATTTTGCAAAGAGGACGTTTTGCCCGTTCCAGAATAAAGTTTCCCAAGGAGACGAATAGGCAAGATTTTTTCTCTTAAGAAAACATTTTACATTTATTAGCTACTCAGATTTAAGAACGTCACTTTCAGTAATGGCCGCCAAATTATCAGTAATACTGAGGAATGTGGAAAGCCGCCGGTCCTTTGCAATGTAGATGTGCTAATGTAGATGTGCTAATGGATCAGCAACAATTCATAGTCTTGATGTCTTTAGAACCGCGAAGACGTTGCTTCCAAAAGGAGCAAACATTTCCATTGATTTTTTGATAGCTAAAGGGTTAGTACAGATCATAAAGATAGATATTAACCCGCTTTATTTGGTAAATAATTAGTTCGTAGATTATTTAACAATAACCTTGGCACTGGATTTTCGAAAAAACGGTGTGCTGTACGTTTATAACAATTATTATTTTACACAGGCTCCATATACTTGATCAATAGTCCCTGTATCACAATAAACTAAATGTGTTCAAACCACTCGGGCACTCGGCTACGCTTTTAACAGTGTTACGCCATAAAGGTCGAATCTATAGTCCTGACTATAGATGGCTGTCGATGTCGAAAGCCAGCGAGAAAATATCGGCAGGTGATTGTCTATCGGTAGCACTTTGAGCAATTTGTCGGCGCATGCGCAGGACTACGCGCTTTGGAACTCGCAAATTGACTTTGGGACTAAAAGTTGATTGAAAGTACTACCTTTGCTATTAAGAAGTAAGTGGAATCTGAATAGTGAGTTGTAAAGGGTTTTCAAATCACGTCTCGACTGTCTAACTAACCTAGGAACATATTGAGGTTGCTTTTAAAAACTTGACCAGTTCATTTTGGTCGACATCGACAGTTTTGAAAGCATAATTTCTACTTAGAATTACTTTTGATGGTCTTCTGATCCGCCATCAGACATTGTCTTGCAATCCACGCAATTTAAAACCCAAATTCTCAGTACTTAAAAACACATTTTATGCGATATCTGTACATCTGTCTGTCTGTCTGTGGCACTTCGAGCAATTTTCTCAAGAGTTCTGCGAGTACCGGGGCCATTAACTGCCTCTCCATACCTTCCACACTTGACACAATTTTGACGTCACAAAAATGTACCTAGCTCATTATTTATTTTTAAACGTTTTCACTGAGTGATCTGGAGAGTCTGTACTTGGTCCTTTGTGGCGAAAAGTTACATCAAACAAAATGTTATTATTAAATACATCACGACGTCCTTGAAATTTGTGTTTCCGGCCTGTCTTAGTTATCACAATTGCGACGGATAAAGCAAGTCCACATAATAAATCAAATAGTCGCGAGTGATATGAGAACCACGGGGTTCCCACAAAACATGATTGCTAAAGTTAATCAAAAGCTTTTGGTGTTACATTCGAAAATAACATACATAGGTCCCGAAAAGCTGATACGGTATACGTCTCATTCTACGGTAGTGATAAAACTTTTACCCGGAAAATATTTTAATATTCCCTTGTGGTGTCATAAAATTTAAATTTCTCATAATATTAATACGTGATTTAAAGGCTGCTAGAAGTGGCGTTAAATTAAAACGTAGGATATGAGACACGTAGGACGCGAGAGATGCGTCATAATCGTGCGAGAGGGATAGCCAGGACCAACATAATGCGAGATTGAACAGTGAATCCGTAAAATTATAGTCTGCAATTAAAGTTAACGATTTTTAAGTATCTAGATCAAACTCAAATTGAAATGTACCTTACAGTCAGAAAGATCGATCTTGCAATATTGGGGCAGTTTTATAGAGTGAATAAGAGCTATACAGTTTTAATGCACCATAGTTGTTAGTCAAATTCTTATTTGAGTAAAGTAGGGTAAAGTTATATTATATACAAATTGCTGCTGGGAGGTTTGAAGTGTTAGAATGTTCCCATCAGTAGGTAACTCAATTAGCGGTTATTTTTCGATCCCTCTAGGTGAAAACCCAGCTGCCTTTTAAAAATAGTCTTGAGATAAATTAAAACTGTAGATCTCGCCAACCCCATATCCTCGTCATTCACCTGTACATATTTAAAATGGCGTCGGTAATCAATCACTTGGTGAATCGATGGCATTTCTATGTTAAATCGTTTTGGGGTGACCCGTTTGGTTATGAACGAAATGGAGGCTTCAGTATTTACTAAACATCGTCGACCCGCCAATTGAAACGAGATGTTGATGGAGAATGGACTATTGGGAATCAATATTATGATAATTGATAGATGACTGGTTTGTTGGTTGGTATTTTGTTATCTGGACGTGACTATTTTGATGACTCGGTTGCGGACTTGATTATAAAGCGGCATTGTGACCACCAGTGTACTCCGAAACCCTGTGCTTGATGACGAAGATATGGTGTGCAGGGGACAAACAGAAATGAAGTATTTATGTTTATGTAGTTAATAGATTACCTCTTATCTAAGTATTATGTAAATAGTACAAAAGCGTAGTTTCGAATAGATAATTCACTAAGGTGTTAGATATTCACCTAAAATTGGAAATACTTAATTGGTCTTTTGATAGTTTTAGGACTTAGAAGGAACTCTTTATTACCTCGTTCAGTCATACCTGCAAGGATAACTCACATAAATGTTCCACAGAATCCATAAAAGCAATGAATGCGACTTTTGTAAGTAGTAGTTTCTGTAGATGGATGTTCTTACGCGGGTAACATTAGTTTTAGCTTTACCTTCCGAAAGAAGGAGGGCAAAAAGATTTTATATCTCTTCTATAATTCAGTACCTGACAGACTTACACTCTATAACGGAACAAGGTTGTCATAATATTAACCCTAGCATCTGTCCGCGACTTCGTTCGTGTGAAATTTCTGGCTCCCCCGACCTCGCATCGCATCGTCTGCCCGTGCTATTACTTCGTTTTCACTTAGCGCTCTTTCTGACTTTTTTTGTTGTTGCTCGGCTCCTGAGGGTCTTAGTATGATGCTCAATAGCCTATAGCCTTCCTCAGGAATTGGGCTAACAAATGCAAAAAGATTTTTTGAAATCTGACTTTTAGTTCCAGATACAGATACCCCTACATACAAAAATACTTTTTTTTTTTTTTACCTCTTTAAATATTATGTATAGATTCCAACTACTCAATAAAATCTTAAATTCAATAACAGACAATACCTTCCGAACGACGTAAACCGTTGGTTCTAGCTACAAACATGAAATTCTGCTAAAAGTTTTCTTTCTATACATAGCGAACGTGAAAACTAAGGAACGATTTTTTGGAAATTTATCCCCTAAGTAGAAAGGGAATGAAAGTTTACATGGAAGTTCGTCATTTTTGCGGCTGGGAAATCCCATCGGGCTCAAGGCTTGTACAGTAACTAATTAACTACTAAGACTCGAAGTAGCAACAGGACTAAAGTTTACCAAGTTGCGTCTAGTTGATAAGCATCCACACGAGTACACCAAAACCTCCTCCTAATCAAACCAAGGACCTGCCAGTCATCATAATCAGCCTTTAACGTTCCCACTTCTGGTCACAGGCCTCCTCTCGTTGAGAGGTAGTGGGCCGTAATCCACCACGCGGGCCCAATGCGGGTTGGTGCATGTCACATGTCTTCGAATTTTTGGTTCTAGGTTTCCTTCCTCCTGCCGGTCTATACTGCACAAATGTTACCTTTCAATAGCGTAAACTGTTAATAGTGTTGTAGCGGCATCTATAACACCACATGTGAGCTACACGTCACACTGACGTCACGCAAAATCATGCATCGCGCAAGCAGAGTTTACCGTGCAACTAGCGTATATACAACGTCCCGACATCAATCGTCGGGCAGTTGCCCACCGGACACGACACCCGTCTGGTCGGAGGATCCTCCCTTTTCTATGGAGGTATGAGTGAGCTTTACACCCTGTTCTTCATACCTCTATGGTGTCAATCCCTAGCATCAAGTTGAATGTCAGCTCACTTCAAGCTCACTTCAGCTATGTTTTCACGGTGAGATGTTTTCAGAATAGCACTAAGTACTGCAGTGTCACTGTTCGACTGGTAGTGTTGATATTCACGCGATGTATTCCTTCCTTTATTTCCTTGTGCGTGAACTAATTGTATTATTTGTATCACTTTTACACACCTTTCTTTTGTCTTCATTAATATTAAGTGTTGTCTCTTTAATTGTATTATTCTCCGTGTGTTTTCTTATGATAATGGATTCCTAGAGAAATCTATGTTCATTTGAATAATTCGAATAGGAGCAATTGTCTTTTTTTCCTAATGTACTTAGTCATGTTAAAGAATAATGATTTATTTTCAGTTTAAAAGCAAGCTTTATTCTTTGGGTATATCTGGCACAAATTGTAAAATACCATAATTAATTCAAACAATAAAACCACCGTAAAATATAATAATAACTCCCTTTCTTTAAAACACATAAAAACTTCCTTAATTAATATCAATTTAAAACTTTCAGCTAAGTACCGCTTTGTTTCAGAACTCGTGATTATTAAGTTGGAACTTAGCTGAATTTTTCAGGTGCAAACTTCGCTCGAGAGTTAACTCTAGGTCTGAACTTAGCCTGTAGTTGTGCCTAAGCACTGTTGACTAAGTTTAAGAACAAAGACTGCTAGAACCGCGGATAATGCCAACTAAACAAAATTAATCAGTTAATTTCAAGCGATTAGTTGCTATAAAAGTTTATTTATATTTGAAGAGCTGTATCTTCAATTGGTGTAAGAGATTCCCAATTTTCCTTTGTCGATAAAAAAAAGAATCTTAAAGCATTGAATTAATTTTGTGCGCTTTCATTAATACAAATCTAGTCCGATTTAGTACTATCCTTCTCCATTACTCGCTACAATGTTAAATAGCTTCATTACGTCGAAAATTATGCTTCGTTCAGACAGCGCCAGTTAAGATAATAACACTAAGTTGTAAACTGTAGGTAAACAGCGTTACTGGCGTCAATCGGTCGTAATTCGCGAGCCGATGACCTGTATAAATCTCTGCATAACTGCTACAGACTCGCGGGGCCGATTTGATGTGCGTTTGTTTTACTGGCAGGAGAGTAGAATGGGACAGTACTGAGCTTTAGGGTTGTTTTCAAGGGCAGAAAGTTTTTTTTTGTTGGCACCGATCATATGGATTCATAAGTCTGATCACATAGCTTTAGAATTTGGGCAAGTACTTATTTGTATCCGTATCGGACAGATTGCCCAGTATTACATTCAGAAAAATAAATATTTTATATTAAATAAAAAAAAAATACCCAAAAAGTTTTTTTAAACAGCTTAAGTTGGAGACTTTTATATTTAAAACCAGATTCAGAAATAAAATATTTATTAGGGTATATAATTTTGGGTATAAAATATAATATTCCATTTGGAACTTCTGAAATATCTTAAATATTTAGTGCTTTACATTAAAATACTGTCTTAAATAACTTTATAAGTCATCAACCTGATAGAACGAAATTAAACAGTTATAATAGGACAGTTATATGCAAAACCAGCTATTCCAGTGTTTGACTGGCTTGCTAATATGTAACTGCTATTAATAGAGCATTACTAGATAATCTACGGTACTTGCCCGCTAAACTAACGTTAGTAACGTGGCACAGTTAGAATTTCAATAGGAAATTTTGCCCTTTGTTCTACGGCTGATGTACGGAAGTTGAATGATGCATACATAGGCGATTTTATTAATTAAGATAAATTTAACTATAACCTACATTACCACTAAATGAAATTACTCAAAGATTCCTATGTAATTGACAGCGCCAGACTGTCTAATTAGTAGATCCTATTCCAGTACACTGGCGTATGTAAACACAGCATGGAGAATTTCAATGAGAAACCCTTTGGTCTTGGCGAAGGCTGCGCGGGGCGAATCCTAATGAAACTGCTTTGTTGTTTATCGAATACGAAGCGAATGTATCGTCGATCGGACGGGAGCTGCGATGTTACGTGAATTACTGCTCACTCGGGAAACGTTGTTTCAGCGGTTCACGTTTTCTTTTAGCTGTCTTAGCTTTTGGTGTTTGTGTTAATTTGGTCTTTTGACGCGGGTTGCTTTCAACTGTATTTTCTAATTGATAATGATTATGTTACGAAATAATCATATTGTGATTGTTTGAATAAACATGATTGGTGACTGTTACTTCCAAGGTTATTTATTCATTCAAATATATCTATTATAAAAGCAAGATATGACGAAATGAGTCACGATCTCACGACTCGATCGAAAATCAATTTAATATCGAATGCTGAACTTTCCATTATTATTCGACATTTTGATTAGCACTCGACTCTCGACACTTCTTCCGGTCCTATGCGATCTGATTGGCTCGCCACTCCTCAAGCAATTTTATTAAAACGAAGATTGCGTCTTAGATAAAACTGTATAAAACTGCCATCAATGCCCAGTCCGAGAAAGAAATGCTGCATTTTATATATGTAGGGGACACGGGGGAAAAGCGATGATAGTGTGGGAATAGTTCACTAGATAGCGCAAATATTTTAAATCCTACAAGTTTCGAACTCGTTTCCGAAGTTGCCCGAAGTTCTACGGAGTTTTCCGAAGTATGTCCGACGAAGCACATTTAATTCTTAACAGGGTGAACCAATTAAAGTGTTTCTTGCGGACTGACACGGACAACAATGAAGGATTTTCTTAGAACGGATTATTGTAGTTGTAAAGTTTTCTTATTACGATCTTAGGATTGTAGACGAAGTTTTTCTTCTTGCTTTGGATAAAAGTGGGATTAGTTGAAATACCTCCGAAGCCTTTGGCACCTAAGTCCTTTGAGTGCTCTATTGAAAATCCCTTGTTTTATTGCCTTTGTATTTTCCTAAATGTACGTGGATTTAGGTAAGTATTGGTACGATCAATTCAATGTTAAAATCTCAGCACTTGTTCAAATTTTACTATATATGTACGCAACGAAATAAAAGATATTTCAATAAAGAAAGTATGTGTTGCCTCCATTCCACCTCCAGATACCTATTTCGACAAGCAATGTGTTCCTTTTAAACCGAATATGAAATTGAAAATGGCGTACGATTCCCATATAAAGACAGCGTGTCTTTCTGTTCCGAATTTTTCGAAGATTCGTATAACACTATTCTCTATGTTTTAACGTTCCTGTTGTAAATCTCCTAAGTGTGGTTACTCAAGCCTTTTTATTTTAACGACTGGCACTAGTTAGGGCTATACTCAGCTTGGTCTGAGAGCTATCCTTTTTATACTAGGCATAAATACTTGTCTCATTACTTTATTTAATATGGCGGTCGTTAACCGATTATTGCTTACAATTTTGTAAGTTAGCTATAACGGTTACTTTGTGTTTTAGTTACTTTGAGAAATTAAACGAAGTTCTTAATCGAGAGTCAATCACGACAAGACTTTCATGTCTCCAGCCGGGCTCGGAAATTAATGTTTAATGTGACTTTTAAATTGATGGAAACTCGACTCGATACATGTTTAAGACACAACATGTGATGTGAACGTTCGTTACATCTTTTTCAATGACAACATCGGATCGATATCGCTGTCAAAGAAATAGCTGCCAACCAAAACATAAAGCCTTGCAGATTGGAAAACAAAGCTCTGAGCCCTACAGTCCCAATGTTATGGGCTAAAAGTAAAGCTACGTTTACCTACACATTCTAAAACAAGTTCACCTCAGTCCTCTTTTACAACATTAACGCAAGTTAAACAAACTTAAATTATAAACCCAAAAGTAGCAACGATATTGAAGCACCCCTATCTCCGTGTACAACTGTCCTCTGTTAGTTTTTTCTACCATCATCACGCACAGGCTGGTAATGGCGCCTCCAATATATTGCCAAATTTATTCGTGCTTGCGACGACATGCGAAATATTTCAAGAGTGGTTGAGTTATGCCGCGTCTCCCCCTGTCATGCTAAATGAGTGTGTTCGCAGTATGACGCGTTAGTACCGTCATGGTACTGAGTTGGTACCAGGATGGTACTTCGGTACTTTTAGTACTCGGTTCTGGTTCGTCGAACCGTTCTGCTGTTTAAGCAAATGAGTGGAATGATGATGGTGGTTATATTTTAATGTGAGCGTCTTTTATGGTGTCTTGCATTATTTATGGAGAAATGCTTATCATTTTACTCTTCTTTTCATATCATATATTTTGTTGATTGTATGCTTCACTAAAGTTCTAACAATGTTAGAACTACAATATAAAAAGCACAAAAGTTTGTCTATGATTCTTAGATGACAGAAATTCCCATCATTGTGCTTCGAAACAACTTTACCACAAGAGGTACAAAACTTTGTTCACCTTGCAAATACGCTGAGTAACACTAAAGATAGCATCAACTACCCTACCGTTCAAATTTTCCTCCCCATAGAATATGTTAAAGTCCCCATTTCCGATACCATACCCATAGCTCATAACCTCATAAATATTGCTCAGGCCATATTTTTGCTCAACCCTATCTGTTTGAGACACAGTTTCACACTCAATTAGTTGCTTCAGATGTGCTTTTAATAATGTTACAAAGAAAAATGTTACAAAGAAAATTAATTGATGTTGTTTTCTTTGGAAAGCTCAGATGATGGTAGCAATACAAAATATATATGTGCCATTACATTCAACTTAAACATAAAGCTGGCGTAATGTGAGTGTACCTGCTATAGGTACCTACAACTCTGCCTAACTCTTCGGAGAAAATAGGTGTGATATTATATTATGTAAGCATGTGTTTATGGCCATCAGTTACTATATTATATAGGGTTGAGTCTTCCCCGCTTTCATTTTAATCTTCCCTATCCCTATTATGGTTATTTCTCCCTCTTTTTACAGCCTATCAGTCTACTGCTGGAAATAGGCCTCTCCCAAGTTGCACCACAATACCCATATGCATCCAGTAACCAAAAGTATTTAAAACGCACAATTCACTGCCGTATCCCCAAAGTTAATAATGCAGCCTGGGCCGACATAATTCTTGGGCTCACACCAGACACGACCGAACTGCATGCAAGCACACTACGTCACGAAGGCGTGCTCTGGATAACATACTGGCTAGTTGGTCACGCGTTTATCTGCTACAACAAATTTATAAGTCTTTACTCACTGCATGGTTGTACAGACAGCCTCACTATATGGTTCTTGTGGCGTCACTTCCGCTGAAGTTTTAAAATATTCTACTGCTTTAACACTGAAGTAGTTACGACTATCCAATAGAATATTTTCAAAAAGATAGCATCATTTCATTTTCATAAAATTAATTCAACACAAATGAAGCAGTGGACTGCCTCGGACGCCATGGCCTATCTTGCAGCAAGAGCGCTGGTCGGATGGCACGCCAGCTTTAATTGACATCATCCGTCGGGTTTTTGTCACCGCCGGGTGCCAGCGGTTTTAAAACTCAATTTCTTGGCACGCGACGATGGGAACAGGCCTACAGGCAGGCATGACCATAATGCCTTGGAAGTTGGGTAGGCCTTTGGTGTGGGGTGAAACCTGTGTCGACACCCTCGCGCCGTCCCATATTCCTAGTCTGACAGGCTGTGCTGGGCCGTCTGCTGCTGGAGCAGAAACCCTCAAACGGCGCAAGTATAACAACCTTATTGGGAGCTATATGTTTGAGCCGTTTGGGGTTGAAACACTAGGGCATGGGGTCCGAGTGCTCATCGAGTATTTCGGGAGCTCGCCAAACGGTTGGTCGACTCTTCACGTGACCAGAGGGCTGGCCTATTTTTAGCCCAAAGAATCAGCATTGCCATCCAACGTGTCAATGGTGCCAGCCTTTTGGGCACTTATCCCATTGATAACGATGCGTGCGAGTTTTTTGATGATGCCCTATGAGCTTTTCCCTTTTTGAGGGTTCCGTAGTCAACAACGAACCCTTATGGTTTCGCCATGTCCGTCTGTCCGTCCGCAGCTTAGCTCAGAGACTCTTAGTACCAGAAAGCTATAATTTGGCATGTATATACATAATTTATAATCACGCCGAGAAAGTGGTAAAACGGTAGGATATGGCTAATGGAGACTATCGTTTGTTTAAGACCTTTTTTTGTGCCCATATTCGCATATTAATAAATGATTATGATTAAAATAAAAAAAAATAAAAAAAATTTAGGGTTCCTCCTTGTACAAGTAAAGGGGGCTGTTTTTTTTTTCTCGTCTATCCCATAGTGTGGGGTATCTTTGAATAGGCCATTCAAAAATATTACGGGTCTATGAAATCCATTTTTCGATTCAAGGATCCGTTTGCGTAAAATTAAGCTGTAAATTGGTCATTTTTGTTAGAGTCAAGTGTCCTACCCCCCCCCCCCCCCCGCCCCTGCCAGCTAAATGGTTGCTTTTAGATATGTGAAAAAATTCGCGGCAGTAATATATATAAAGAAAATAAAAGGAAAACTATCACATGTAAGTAGGCTTTACAAGTTTACGAGTAATAGTCGGCCAACTTACATTTGCAGTTGGAACGTATGGTAGTACATGTTTTTCAACTACAATGTCAAGTTTATGCTTGGGATATATTAATCCCAACTACGTAACCCTTCATTGTGAGTGGTCCAAAAAAATAATTAAATACATGTACATAAATTTTAGTGTTAGCTTGTATAATTTAACGCAAATGAATTTTATGAAAATTAAATTATGATATCTATCTATTTTTAATCCCAGAGCAAGCCCTACTAGAGCGAGCACTACTCCTGCGTATTACCATAGCTATAAAATCTCAGGAATAATTTTGTCCGACTGACTGTAGAGCAAACACCTCTCCTCATGATGTCAGAGATGGTACCTATGATGCGAATTTAACAGAACCATTACCTTCGCACTAAACTTGTATTTGTTGTCATTTCTGACTGTTATTAATTACTAAGTCCATGTTTCTTTAAAACATTATTCTTTACTGCAAAACAGTGGTAAATACGAATCTGTGAAAATTAGCTTTGAATGCTCTTTTAAAATTTAAGAAAGTCATGCACACTCATACCTACTTGCCAGATTTCGAAACAGCATTGTAATTTTCGCAAAACAAATTCAATATTTTAAAAGTCTTAACGAAATAGCAACAAAATACTAGAGTGTTTGTTTAGTGTCCAAAGTCTTTCAAGGTTTCTCAGCGGCGCGTACTTTGGACGTCGGCTTTGTTTCTGCTCCGTCTGTGTAGCCACTTCAAAGTGATTCGATAAAGTACCTATACGTGACTCAGTAACGACTTTTTGTGCTTTCTTCATTCCTGTTTGTATAGAGAAAATGGTGGTGATAATTGTTGGTATTTTGGTTTGGTTCTATTTGTTTTAAAAGTCTTTCATAAAATAGAAAGGAAAAGCATTTAATGGGACTCGTACAGGAGGATACAAAGTAAATAATATATTGCAAATTACCTATAGTTTTACGAAAAAAGGACCAGTATTTGAACTTACAGGAAATAATTTCTTAAGACACGTAATCTTATCCGATATCTCAGCATAATAGCCTTCAACCCAAGAGTATTAGGTGGATACCTAGACTAGACAGCCATCCACCCGATAAAGCTTACTTCCTTTTTACGAAACCTACGACCATACAAATAGCCTATACGACCACACGGCTCTTAGACTTCAATTCACTGGTATAAGAGGCCCATAATCCTGAAGACTATGTTGATCCCCGGGCTTAAGACCCTATTATATAGTAACAAACGTCAGGGAAGGCTTGTAACACGCTTATAACGCGCTTGTAACACTCTTGTAACGCTGCAATATCGCGCAGGCAATCTTCTTTTATACTCCAGAGAACCTTTTAATGCCATTAACGTTAGCTTAATGTGGCTCTAGACATGATAGTTTAATTTCACGTCGTATGTAGAATGGAGGTTTTAAAAGGTGGAACAAAGGTTTGAAATATTTTTTTATTATAGAAACATTCCGTTTTTTGTAAGATTGCTGAGTACCTCTCTGTTTTTTGATATTTCACGTTAGACAATTTCTTCTCAATCCGTTTTAGTATTTCGCGTAGTGTACAATTGTTTTTATCATTCTGCTGACCTACTTTCGTAGCCAGCCAGCCAGGTTAATATCAATCTAAACGTCGGCTTGGAAAAGCACCACAATATTTTTGTGAGTGGCACATTAGGCTTACCTGTAGCTTCACTGTCAGAGAATATAAGAAAGATTTTATTGTCACTCACATTTAAAATCCTTATTATTTCATACGAAATGTTTACTTTAAGCAAGAATCTAATAAATCATCGACTAAATCGCTCAATTGTTTTAACTCATCAAAAATTAATGCGCGCCGAAAGACCAAAGCAAATTACTGGTCCTTACATCCGGAGCCTCGGAAAACTTAGCCTACGATCCAGGAAGCTATTCCATCATATAATAGCTGTGACTGTGATAGCCAGTCTCAAACGTACACGGCTCAATTACAGACGCCTCGCCTCGCGGGACGAGCCAGCGATTGCTTTCGACGAGGCTCAGACGGGAAATTTCCTATTTGTACCATTTCAAAGAGAAGAAGATTGTGACTTTACTTGAGGGCCTTTTTATAAGGATCGATTGACTTGCATAACTTGTGGTTTAAATGAACATTTTATGATTTTGGTTATTTTTTACCAGTATGTTTTGCAAATAGAGGAGAGATTACTGGAGATAGATTAGCTACCAATACTCGACAACAATAAGCAGAGCCTCAAGAACCAGTTACCACAAGGGTGCTATTTGCACCTATCCAGCATTATCAACACCTATGTCTATTCATCATAGTTATCATTTCAGCCTAAAGACGTCCACTGCTGGACATAGGCCTCCCCCAAGTATCGCCACTTCGACCGGTTTTGATCTTCTCGCATCGTCGTCGTCCATTGAAGTTACTATAGCCTATAATGATTAAAATTATAAAGTCATTTCAAATGACCAATCGTTTTATGACACAAAATCCAGTCCTCCACTCCTCGTTGTCTCCGCTAATTATGTCTCTTCGCAGACAAAAGACGGCTGCAATGAAAACATTCCTAAAACCAGATTAAAATAATGGTTGGTGAGCAAAATATTCTAATACGACGGAGGGTATTATGGTTTTACGTTCTCTGTCCATCGTCGCGTTTAATTTAGATCGTGTTCGGTGCACTCTCATAAAAATGTAAATAGCTGTCGGCGAGGCACAGGCAGAGATGCTAATTATTGCGAATGTAGAGTCCTGTGTTTTTAGTTTTAAAACTTGTCGTTTTATGCTATTTAGCATGCAGAGACAAAATGCGAGCATTTTTTTTTTGTTTTGTCTTCATTTATGGTTTAGTCATTTTTGTGGTAAGTATTCGAGAGCAACATCTTTCTTATCACTCTTTTTGAATAATAGGCGCCTACAAAGTTACAAACATACTTTTCAGTGACAAAAAAGCCCATTTTCCCTTCATTTTTTCTGTTAACTAAGCTTCTCTAAACGAGCTCAAATAGTACCCACCGATAGTTATTTAAATAAATTGTAACAGCGTATTTGGAACTAAACAACTATGTAGCTGACTAATGGCTTCCAAGAACCCTATGATCTAGTTAATTATTCAGTTTAATATATCATCATTATCGTAAAGCTACTAATAATTAAAGCTCCGAACGCTTATGATTCAGTCACTCAGTCACCGCACATTAGCGCGATCACTCCAAAATGTTGCATACATTATTTAGGGCCAGGAATAATATATGTCTGTAGAGCGAAGTTATGGCTGAGTACTAATAACAGTAGGTAAACGTAATTGTGCTTCGCTATTGAAATATCGATAGCTACGGTATACCGAACTAGGATAATTACAATTATTATCTGAAATATAGAAATTGTTGCTTCGATAAAAACTTTTACATTGCCTTCTTTGTATCAGCAATTTCTTGCTCATTTCGACGGTTTTTAATTTTGTACAGCTTTTACCGTACATTCATAAACAGGTATAGTCCTACAGAAAACATTCTTGACATTCGCCCCAAAAGACCACCGGTCCTTAGATACAAGATCTCGTGCCTTTTGTATCAAGTCGACAAAGTCATATTGTAATGATGTCCTGCTCGTCACACGTCCGTGGCGTAGCTGTGGAACAAGCGTGCCAGTAATTGCACGGCCTCGCTTGTGACGTCATCGCCTCGCGGGGCTCGAGGCGGCCTCGCATACAACGCGCTCCTATTTTAAAATGCGGTGCCTTCAAAAATTCTGGAGTTTGGTTACGGCTTTATGCAGATATGCTGATGAGATAGTTCAAGCTTACTTCGGAATAGAGATGCGTCGATGCCTTTGGCAGGTGTTGAAGGTTCAGATGACGGTATAAAAGCCGTCTGCAAAGCTTCCTATTACAGGAAACTTGATAGTTGCTTGTGGCTGTTATTCTTGGTAACAATGGAAAAGATTGTCGAGATATTTAGTTAATATTTTCCAGCTAACATCTAGTTTACAGAAAACTATAAATAACAAATACATGAAATTAACTTAGGCAAAAGTTTAAAAGTAATATAATAGCTCCAAAGCAAAACGACTGATATTGACAGGTAAGGGAAACTCAGCATCGTCTGGTCGTTTACAAGCAGAGCAATCTACATAATATAATTAGAACGCCTCGCCAGTCCCGAATTGATAAAACGTACCCTTTTTTAGCAAAAAAGCGCCGAATCTCGGGAAACATGGAATTTTCCAATAGAATTTAAAGTGGATTTCGGTACCCAATTCATTAGTGTGGTCGGACCTTTCGGTACATGTACCTACTACGTACGTACCGATTTGTGAATGTATTAGCTCAGTAGGATATGTTTATTGGAATTGCTCTGATTGGTACTGTGGCCAGTCGAAGAGTGCACAACTTTTTACGTACTTAGCTCGAGCAATGAATAACAGCTTATTACCGTTGCCAGTTGCTTTATGCTTATTTTACTTCAATTTCACTTAATCAATAATCTTTATCGACTCATCATCATTTTCTTACCCTACTCCAAATTTATTTGGGGTCAGTGTAAATCTTCTTCCATACTTCTTGATTACTAAGGCTTAATCAGTATAAACATAAAGAGTATGAACATGGAACCCCTAACAGTCAAATCATGGCACTACAGTAAATAGAGCAATCTACATAGTTTTTTTTTTTTCCTAGAAACATAATTTGAAACAAAACACATTTGCCGTTTTTCTCAGAAAATCCAAAATGGCCTTTTGGTTAACCCTTACGATCCTTATGATACCTACAATACCTAGCAATATGCTCCCGAGCCTGGAGAGGTCAGGGTCCATCTACTTGGAACTAACTACAAACCGTACTTAGCATGGGCCTATTCCTATTTGCGGTTAAATCGAGCCGTATGTTAGGAAAATCTTTTTTAGCAGAAATGAGCAGCAGAATGTTGGAAGAATCTGTATTTAGGTTAGCATCTGAGGCTCATGTTGAAATATTTTGACCATATTTATTATTGGCTTAGCCGTACTCCTGACTTAATATTGGTAAAAAAATTCTAAGCAATTGGTAAATATTTCAATCCGTGTTAGTTGTAACTATAGCAACAATAATATGTTTTATACAAAAAAAATACTACATATGACTAAAAACATAATTTTAGGAACAACCTGTATTAATTTGAAAACATTCCTCCACCACTTTTGTTGTAAGGACGGACGGTCAGATTGGTCACCGATGTTCGCTCGTTGGTATTAGATAACATTTTGCTTAAATACCCGTTATCATTTTATTTGTTGTTTCTTTTTTTACTAAGTACCTTCTTAAGTAGTCTCCATGCTCTAAATTATGTAGTCAATGACTTTGGTGCACGGTAAAACTCTTGTGCCGGACGGGCGTGATCGTCGGACGCGAAGGGTGTAGGGAGTGTGTAAGCCTATCCAGGTGTATCCCTGTGTGTGTGTGAGGATAGGCCTCCCTGTCCAGACGGCGCTGACGTCCTGCACCTATAGGTTGCAGATATCTTCAGACGGCTGCCAGCTGCTTATCTTCGTGACTGTTTCCTGCTTCCCATCTTCCAGGTGGCTTCCTGCTTCTTAAGTGTTCCAGTGTTTTTGACTATTCTGATTAAAGGAGAACGTTTTGACCATGTTTTTGTCGCTTTCTGACTCTTTATATTTACCTGGGTGACTGAATAATAACAGAAGTCTTCATGAACTTTCAGGAAGTGATTTTCGGAACTTTTGTGAAAAACTATTTGAACTATTTTGAAGTATATAAGACTATATAAATACTCTGCCGATGACTACGAATTTTCTATGTTTTACATGTTTACTAACGTACTATCAAACTTTACTTTAATGAGGACCGCTAATTACTTCCTGATTCAAATTTTTTATTACACGAAATTTTCATTTGACATATGCAACATTATAGCTTATATACACGTTATTTACTATAAATACATAAGGCATGTTACATATCAATGAAATTCTTATAAAAATACCTATCGTCTGAGGGGTCTATAACAACTATATCTGTTTCCATTGAAAGGTTATTTCAGGGGAAACAGAGAAAATATTACAATTTTCGATACAGAAGTGTTTGTCAGCTGTTTTTCTCGGAAACCGCTGAACCGATTTTCAATTGAGTTATAGACACCTCAGGCCGGTCTATAGAACTGAAACAATGTAATATTTTAAACATCACAACTATAGTTTTCAGGGCGTGACGTGCCCTGAAAGTATGTTTCATTAACCAAAATAATGAATTATTTACAAACTATCGCAGCACGACATTCAAACCCAATTAAATGGGCTTATTCAAAGGACTAGATATATGAAAATTAGGTCCAGGGCTAGGTCTTGGTCTAGGTTACCTGGACACACTAAATAAACTACGGTTTTCGACTATTTAGTCCACTTAATTGAGGTTTGAATGGGTCGTACTTACGGTTTTATTCACTAAACAATATTACAACAGTTTCTATGGTATAACTATCACTATTATCACTGAATTTAAGTTATATTATAAAACTATCCAAAATACACTATAAGTGACGCATCGTCGCGAACAACTCTAATGGGTTTATGTTGGCACCAACTTAAATATATAAAATGTATGTGTACTACTAATACTGAATAAATAAATAAATAACCACTAATCACTATCCACTAATTTACTATTTAATTCACATTCACTTTGGTCCTTTATTCGCAAATCACTAAATAACTAAGAATGGTCTGTTCAAAGTCAAAGTCAAGTCATTTATATCAAATAGGCACATAAAAGGCACTTTTGAACGTGAAAATTTACAAAAAAATAGAATTGATTCTAGTTGCCCCTTCCAAAAGGTAGTTTCGTATGGAGAAGAATGGGCAAGAAACTCCACCGTTCTACTACTCCACTGTTCCAAACCTATCTTATGAAAATGTAAACAAAAGGATCAGACAACGTACCTGTGGATACCAATTTGTGTTGACACTAACAAATTCAGTGCTTTGATTTAACTATTTGAATACTTACACCGAAATTCTAAATTTAAATCACCTTAAAGATGTTTCTCATTTACATTTTAATCATGTTATCCAAACAATTATTGTTGGAAAAAGTGTTAAGATATCCACATTGAATGTGTTACTAATTCCCTTTAATAAGTGATTGCGTGAGAATTTAACCTGAACAGGGTTTGTTTACGCTTTCATCAGATACTTTTGGAACAGACAGTAGTATAAAATCAAAAGCAATATTTGTCTGCAGCATCCATGGGTATATTTGTGTTTAGAACTGCCGGAGCATAAAGCGTCTCCTCCGGAGGTAATGTTGCGGAAACATCGAACGGTTACTGATCTGCTCAGCCCTCTTTATCCCCTTCGTGATGTCGTTCGTTATTATCATTCTGTGCTTTATGTACGTTATTTAGGAGGCTGTCGGGAACTGTGTTTTTTTAATGTTTAATGCATATGGAATATGCATTTGCAGGGATTAATGCAGCTCTTGGTAAGGATCAAAACACTGACGCAGTTTGGCTGCTACAACTTATAAATGAGATGTCTAATAATATTCCTAAATTGCTACGAAAATAGATAACTTTTCCTAGTACCTCACTAAAATAGCAATGAAAATATTCCGTCGTATCAAAAGTGTAATTTGGTCCTCCGGGTCGGTATTATGACTGCTCTCAAATCGCGGCCATCTTGAGACGCCGCGTCGAGTGTCTGTCATATTGCGTCTTGTTGCACTTTCATGTCTTCCACTATCTGAGTACTTATTGTTAGGAGATTTTTGCCCGTAATTGAAAAACGTCTTTTGAGATCACTGACGGCGACCAATAATGAATTAGAACATTACATTTTTATTCAAGGTGGGACATGATAATCTGACCACAATTCACTAAAGATAATATTCATGTTATTCAACACTTTATAAATTCTGGAATCAAAAGTGCCTAAGGTTTTATCAACAAAATAGGTATATTATTACGCACAAGTCCGACTGTCAGCTAATGTTATTCTCAATTTTGTTTCAGGTACGCGCCAGAGAGTCACAGTTTACGGTCAAATAATTTAAAGGACTAGCCACGGCGAATATGTAAATATTGTGTGCTTTAATATTCATTTTATTTACAATTTCTGACAGCGACAGTCAAATGGAAGGTTACCAGAATGTTCTGGAATGTTTGGAGTACTAATTTGCTGTTCCTAAGTTACGCGGCGTGAACATAATATTATTGTTGTACAGAAATATTCACAACATGCTGACATTTCATTTCCATTGTGATCATTTTAAACTGTTTAGTTTTGCTGAAATCAACGTAATTTTTTTCTGCAAAATAAAATCTGCACAATTTAGGGTGGAGCGTAAAAGTTGGATTTCCATAAATACTGTATTTGAGAAGCATTATGGACCACCCAGAGAGGCATAATCAGCAACTAACGTTCTCCTCTCTGTGAGAGGGAGTGGGCTATACTTCACTACGCGGGCCCAGTGCGGGTTGGTGGATGGCTCAGTGCGGGTGGTGGATATATTCAGGATAGTAGTTATGTACTAAATAATTTTTGAGTTAGGCTTTAGAGGTTTATTTTAACCTATAATTAGTATCTACCTATGTGCTCAATACACGCGGACGCCTGTCATGTGCTTGTGCGATATTTTTGGATTAATTTCAATTAATTCGAAATTACATAAGCCTACTGAAACCAAAAGTTCTACTGAACCCCGAAAACGATTATTATTAGCCTCCCTTGCAGGCAATTCTAGGTAATATCTGCACTTGACAATGAATATTCAACAATGTGGAACAACACCTGCCATCATACGTATTCATACAATTCACATCTGAAAACGAGAGGAGATTATGGCATTATTATGAAGCGAGGAGACGCGGCTAATTCAACGACGTCGTTAATATTGCACGCCACCATTCCGCCTTAACGCAAGGATTTGAATGTTTAATTATTTGCTTATTAATTAAACAGGGCGGTATTCTTCAGACTTTGCAACGAGTTAATCTGCAAGACTGTAGCTGTTGTGAAGATGAGCCGAGATTTGTAAAGAAAAAGTTGTTGTTAATTATTAAGTGCTATTTGATTTCATTTTCCTGTCGCGAAGTGAAGAGTTCGAATGACAAAATGATGCAATGGCCGCCATACTTCTGAATAATAGCATGAGCAGATATTAAACAGATCATAGAAAAATCTATGAAATCGATCATGTATTTGAGCTTAATACGCTACTGTTATTACGGAACTAACGAAGAAGGAGAAACCATATGATTTGGAGGGATAAATGGAAATACGTCGGAAAATTGTTGCTGTTACCAAGCGGCTCGTAATCCGATTCTGAACGAAGATGTTCGTAAGCATATTTGTTCTGCATCTACATTAAAGCTTCGGTACAGAATATATTTGATAAAGTAGTTACCGTCGGTAAAAATAAAAATATTCAATTTATAAATTTGGAGCTGAGGTCGCAAAATATTTTAATGAAACATTGTTTCCCAAATATTTATATCCCTTGTTAACGCGCTACGTATTAACAAATCGAGTTTGGTCCTTTTATTCTTGTAATACTCCCATGTAACACAAAATTATAAAGTTACGTTGACGAAGCAAAAATAAATTCAATTTTCACAAGGAAATTGCTTATGAAATTGTGTAATTATATTAAAATTTGTCTCGGCACGTCGCTCGGTGCGTGACACAGACCCTGCTTTTAAATATTAAGTAGGATCATCGGGTTTCACATAAAACTAGGATTTTATGCTCCTTTCAGATTATTGAGAGCTGCAGCAAGGGTTGAACTACCCGTAAAATATATTACATACATTTTTGCAAGACGGAGATGGTAAAATTGAGGATTTGCAATGAGCGTCGTTGCGGGTAGATACTTCGATAGAAAATATGGGTATAAAGGAGGTTTTTTGTTGTTGCATAAAATAAATATATCTACGTTGTATTTTTCAGAAACAATGAATCATTGTATGAACAGACTTTTTTTACAAAAACCGACTAAGTTCAACTTTCATATAATTTCCTCTATGATAAAATAATATCCTTGATTTATTAGAGTATCCTCAGTAAGTACAATTAATAAGAAATGAAAAAAATACAATAAAATAGTCTTGGGTAACAAGACCAAAAGGCTGAGAACGAATTACAACAAGAAAAGGAATTAAGAGCTCAATGCTCAAACGAAATCAAAATAACGTAAACAGAGGCTCGAGTCAGTGCCATCTTTAATTCCTGGATTATCACGAGGCGTATTCGATCTCGCGACTCGGCTCATTTAGATTAAAATTAAATTGTCTTTCGATTCCTCGGCTTAAATCATAAAGTGCAGGCCACACTGGGAACAAACCTAAGTTCGTTTAGCTTTGCTCATGTAGCTACCGCGTCTTTTCATGCTTCGGTTCTTAGTTCGCGGTGTGAATCGAAGTATGAAAAGACGCGGTAGCTACATGAGCAAAGCTAAACGAACTAAGCTTCGTTCCCATTGTGGCCTGTGCTTTTAGTCTTTAATCTTCGCCAGTTGACGTCCTAATTCCTAGCGACATTTTAAAACTCTCGTTTTGTTTTACGTATGTTTTGAAATACAAAATACCTAGGTACTGTATACAACTCAAAGGCTTTATTTAAAAAAAAAAAAATGGATAAAGCTTCGAGCTTTTGTGTATATATTTTTAATGTTTTCAGCAATCTAATGCTCTTGACAGCTCTGCGTTTAATACTTATTTATAGAAACGAACGTAACATTACGGTTTTATTAAAACGTTGTGGTTGTAACAAAGCTCTGTGGCGTCACGTATTTTGCATTTGTGAACACACCTTAGAATACGTGGCGTCGCCTGTTTACTTAAATAGTTCTAAGTTAATCAGGAACGCACCCTTGTTAAGTGGCAACACTAAGCCACAATCCAGGACGCGACTCATAGCGTTCCTCAAGTGGGTCTATTATGCTTGTCTACCGTCATGAGACACTGACTAGATTTTAAGTCATTAGTTTATTTTGTCCCTACTAGTTTAACTAATTATATGACTGTGTTAAATAGTGTAACTACTCTTGAACTTTAATACGTGTATGCAATTATAATATTATTAACTGCAAGTTGGAGTTTGACTTCCGCTCTTCGACCACAACTTCTCCTCCAGTACGCGTAAGAGGATACGGGTAGACTACCTTCCACCTATGTCTCCAAAGCTCTTTAGCTTGATGCTAATGTAATATTTAGGCAAAATGTTGACGTGGACATAAAAAATGTGAGATAAATGAAAGATCACACATTTTTGTGTGAAGCAAGGACCAACGGAGTCCAAGCCTTATTTGGATTTTCCGAAAAGTTCAAACAATTTAACTTTAATATCAGTGGAACCAAAAGCCTAGTGAAAATAGCAAATAAACCCGTTTGTAATAAAGTTTGATATTAGAGCGACAGCGTATGTTTCCAGGACGGACGGGGCGCATGAAGCCACGCCTGCCAAAGCAATTCCTTAAAAAGATTCGCTTCAAAGGTACGTCAGTAGAGGGCGCTTCTAGGACCGTGTTTGTGTTCTTTTCTTTTTTAGCTCGCCTTTGTAGTCCGTACTCTTCACTGTACTTGTTGGTTGTAGTTTTTTATGCGATGCGATTTTGTTTATTCAGTATTTATGTAGTTTTTTTATCTAGGTATTTGCTGTTTATTTTTTAATACTACATGAGTTTTTTTTTTATATTTTGTGCCTGGTCTTGCTCTCTTTAATTATATTAATGTCTGCAAATAAAAATGTTTATCGTCTATCTTCCACAATGTTATTACTTATTACTGTCCTAGAAAACAAACCGACAGAAAGTTTTGTTTGAGTTTTTCAAATCCCAATAGATGAAGTGCACACAAAAGAATCAAAGTTGATTTGTGAAAGTAACGGCTTGAATAATTCAATATGGCCGTTTGGCAGCTGCACATACATTTGAATGCCGCGGGTTTGCCCAACTTCCGGACATCAGCACTTTTGTCTGTTAGTTTTCTATCTCCATACAAATGAGTTTCATTTCAAACTTCCACTGATTCTCTGGGATACTTTTATTTATAATATATGTGTTAGTGTGTGTTTGTAGATTTCCTGTGTGACCTCTATCTATTTCTGTGAGTGTGTAGATCTTAGTCTTAATTCTAGCTTTTTGGTAAATTTAAAAATAATTAGTTGGTAAGACATTTAATTGCGGAATCTTACGCTATTGTAATAACTAAGGCCGTGAGAACCAAGACAATTATTTAAGTCACTACTTTAATTTTATTCTTATCTTTAGAATTTTAGGTCATAAATTCTTTCATTTTCACACTTAACAAACAATCAAAAAAGAAGAAAAATTTAAGATATATTTTGTATTTTTTCATAGTATTATCATCGCGTTAAACTATAAGCAATTTATCACTGAAACAAAATATTAGTCTAAGACCTTACGATTTATGGGGTGGAAAAGTGTCGTAATTTATGCAGACCTTAGGGCCTGGCTTATCAACGGACCTCACGTAATCGCCACATAATAAACTGTTACTTTCGGGAGATTGCTCCTTTTGTTCCTTATCGCACTCCGGCTTTAAAAGCCTTGTTTACTCACTGTTATAGTCCGTGCAGTGGGTTCACGGCGAATTTGCGAGAACATGCTATGAATTTTCATTCGGACAAAATGAAAACTCAAAACTTAGGTACTCATATACAGGGTGGATATTTGAGATGGGGCAGTGAGGGCAGGTGAGGTGCCTGCCCAGTCTTCATTGTTGCGGCCAGTCTATTCAAAATAAAAAAGTAAGTTGGGATTCTCATTTCCTACGAAACTTATGTGGGTTTTTTTTTTTCGATTTTTGACTTTTCTAGTATTCAAACCTTAGTTGGTCCTATAGATTTTTTTGATCATTATGAGAAACAGTATCGATTGGCATCAAATAAAGGTTTTGTGAAAATTGCCCATTTTCTTGATGACTGTATTATTTTTCAAAATCTGTGAATGTGGAACAAAATTTCCCAAAAAAATAAGGACAGCCTCCTAAAACCGTTTTTCTGTAAGTACAACGGATAAGATACCTACTCTTACTCGTTTCAAAAATCCAGCTTGTACCTATAGCTAGTTTCACTCAGGACTGTTTGAAACTAAAGGTATTTCTTTGAATTTTGCGAAACCATTATTATGCAACTCTTATTTCGCCTTTCGAAAAAATGTTTCATCCACAAACAACTATAACAAAACTAAACAACAGTCACTCATTCTTTTAAAAATACCACATTGCATTATTCTGATGAAACATACATTTCCGCACAATCGCAAACACAGGAACTCACTAGCATACATTAAAAATATATCGGTGGTTGCTACAAAATCAATTTGGTGACCACTATGAGCGGGGAGAGGGTTAACTCGGTGAGCAAATATTGGCCCTCCCATCGACGGCACGGACCCGTGCCGTGTCCGGACCGTGTTTTGTGTAGACATACACTGGCCGGCCATCGGAAATGTATGAAATTTTGGAGGCTACAGATTTTGGTCCCTCGAGTCGAATAATTTTATGGTGAAACACCTTGCAAAAAATATTTTGAATTAAAACATAATTGATGATGGAAATAAAATAATTAAAACTATACTAATAGCAGTACTAGTAGTTGTAGTAGTAGCAGTAGTACTTTATGTTTATGTGTGTAGTAGTTATCGTGGGAAAACTTCTGTTCCGTCAGAAACATTTAATATTTCGGTAAAAGTTGTTCATAACCACCTTTGAAAACAGAGATTATTTCTGGAACTCACAGAATACCCCTTTCACCATGGAGAAAAGCCCATATTTTTCGCGAATTATGTAAACGAACTTCCAATTATTACTGAAAGAGATATTTCCCCAAAATATTTAAACGTTCATGTTTGCACTACATAAACAAGGCAGCCTGAACATTTCAACTGCCTTTATAAATACGTAGACGAGAATAAATAAAGCATGCGTAATAAATGGAAAGGGTTCAGTCGTTGCATCCGACCAGCGCAAGTTGTGGGCGACGACTGCTTTCATAGAAGATACGGAAAAGTCGGATACTTTGACAAAATATGTTGACTGATACCCGGTTTCTGAATTGAGAATTTGAAGTTGAGAACTTGTCACACTAACTCTATAGAGTACACCGGTTGCATTTATGAAGCATCATAGCATAATCAGCCTATAATGATCCCATTGCCGTGACACAGGCCTCCTCTCGGTGAGAGGGAGTGGGCCGTAATCCACCACGCGGGCCCAGTGCGGGTTGATAGATGTCACATGTCTTCGTATTTTTGGTCTAGGACATGCCGGTTTCCTCACGTTGTTTTCCTTCACCGTTTTGAGAGCTGATGAAATAATTTACACAAAGTAAAGCGCCTGTCTGGATTCAAACCTACGACTTACAGCTCTTAAGTCGCGGCTGTTACCACTGGGCTTCAACTGGATTTTATACTAAGCCTTTTATACATGAAAATGTTCCTTAAAAAAAGAAGCCGCAGTTTTTCTGAAAATCAAGTACTTCAGAGGTTAAAATGTCTGCCTAGAAGTGGCTTCAATATATCTAAAATATGCAAAATGCTCTATTCTTATGCACTTAACACATACCCCGTACGTCACAGCATCCTAGTCAAGATATATGGGGGTGATCTAAATACTTTTTATGACTATTTTCTCGTTCAAGAGCCCTTACTTAATATACGACGATGGGTTGGTTCAGTCCAGTTATGGGCTTAAATGTCGCCCATAATAGATTGAAATTGTCACTTTTATTGATGGGCCCTTTTCAATTTTACATTACCACCCCATTGAGGGCAGGTAAATGGAAGTCCAATGACCGGTAATGATGATAGAACGGTTCAGATATTTTTGACCTTATTAAGTGGGGTATAATTTGGTAAATGATGTATTTACCAAATATTTAGGTTTGTTAAATTGTGTTAAGAAACCCAAACGAAAAGTATGTGTTAATTTAATTTGTGACCAGTTTCCCAAGTCCTTAATATGAATTTTACAACCCAATGCATTAAAGTGTACAAAGAAATCCCCACAAAGTGAGTCGTCCGTTCCAATTATGCATCCACATCGATAACTTCTTATTGTCCGACTATTTGGAAACGATTCCATGCGCTGACATTTTTAAACGTTCATTAAAAATGTAAAACCTAGCGCAACCCGAAATGCTCGGTTTGTTAACATTTGTAATTTAAAGTTTGTTAATAAATGCTTCTGTGCTGTTTGCTGCGGCCGTCGCGACACATTTTAATTAATCAAATGTTTTGCAATCAGCATCGACTCATACGGACGCTCATATTTTATTTCGTATTCATTGGTTTTGGTTAATAGCGTAAAGTCCAAACTAAACTTACAAAAAATTAATTGCACTATATTAACTTTTTGTCGTACATTACTTTTTGGTGGGTGTGCTATAGGTACACCTCTGCCTAACCCTTCGGGGAATACAGGCGTGATGTTATGTTATGTGTTATGTTACTTTTTGTTTATATCGATAAAAGTTCCTGTAATTTTCAATATTTTGTAGTTAAATTTTTCCTTTCTTACACAAACACATGTCAACAGTTCTCACAAAGCTCTTTTCTTTGCGGCGTCAAAGTATTCAAGAGTTTCCTTTTCAGGATTCTTACGTGTCGGCTAAACGTTCTCGAAGACACAACACACTTGAAGTGTATTATTATACTTGCTTTCAAAGCAGTTTCAGACGACTTTTACTGACATATTTAGAAATCCTCATTATTTTCTTAAACCAAGTGGCAAAGTCAATGTGGTCCTTTAAAATCTAATTTACTTGACGTGATACTATTATGAGTCTGTTAGAACATGAGTGACGAGCAGGTCCTAATGCAGTGGTTTTTATTAACTTCATCTAACTTTGGTATGCCACTGGCAATTTGGAACAGTAGACCAATATGCTAAAACAAGATTCCATCAATTAGTGACTGAGAAAGTCAGATAAACTGAGTTTAATATTGTTATATCTTTTAAAAATTACTTTTCTGTTCTATAAACGTCACTTTACAAAGTCAAAAATGCTTTCTCCTGTGGACATCCGAAACAAGTTTAAACTGTCGTTGGCAGTAAATCAACTATTTTTTCTATGCTGTGGAAGCGAGCTATTAAATGAGTGATTCAATTTGTGTTCGATGAGCGAACTTGGCTCGGCGTCACCGCAGATCGAATTATAGCGAGACGAGACGCCTGATATCATTAACTTATGACACAGTTGAAAAGACTTTTTTGAACGAATTTTAAAATTGAGTACTAATTGATAACGTAAATTATAATTAGGAATATTGTCTCGACTTTTCTTGTGGTAAATTCTTCATTTACAAACAACCATGGACGAACAGAAAAGTTTTTTGTTCGTTGATGCAAAAAACAAATGGAAACTGGAAATCCTGTGCTAATCTAACTTTAACGAGCACAAAAATCGGAATAAAAACAAATCTCCGTCCAAACAAAACGGAAAGTCGTGTCTGCTCATCAAACGCACATTCATTTAGAATGCAAATTCACTGGAAATATCAATGTGTATGAATCAAAAACAAATTGAAAAGCGCCCATCCCGTCATCCCGTCATCCCGTCACGTTAGCTTTGACACCCGCCTAACTACTGTAATGCGAATTACGTTCGTCGACGCTTTCAACACGTGATTTACAAAAGAAATGCTGTCTCTCTTTCTTCCACGTGTCTTTTGGTATATGGCCATCTCTTTCTCATATAGCGTGCGACACAGAGCCGGTGTTTGTGTAACGAAATTTAAAAACAATCCCCACGAGACGCGCGCAGCAATTTATTTTGTTGTCTACGAGATTGTTTCACCACTCACTTTGTGCGCAGACGGTGTAATATACGGGAGTCCGCGGTGTCGCGAATATGATTCAATATTTATGTATGTCAGATAAACGCCAAGCAAATGTCGTATCGCGTAGTTTCAATATTCTGAGATACTTCAAACTAAAATGTTTTTACAGTTGCGACTGTATCCGCAATCAGAAAATCATGATAAGACATAAACATAACATAAATATTTCTTCCTCAAATAAATTAAAGCCAACGATTTCGAGTCACTGCCCTTATGTAGCTTTTGTATTTATTTCATTAGAAATCTCTAGAGCAAGCATCATATGTGCGAGGTCCTTTGAGCATTGACAGATTCATATCTATTGTAAAATATATCCTTGTTAACTTTTATCTCAGCTCCGCTACATTTTCCTGCGAGTGCCACCCTCTCTCAGCTTGCTGAACAACGAAATCATAACTCGGCCGCACTCGAGCGGATTGAAAACACAGATAACGCTGACATCTCCGGCTGCCACCTGATAAAATCCCGGGGACGAGTCCCGAGACTGATCTAGCGGATTTTTCACATTTTCATATATTTTTCTCTAAAATAAGCCACTGCGGACGTCTGCAGCCATGAACTTGGTAATGCGATTGACCCTGAATATTGAACTTGAACCTTTTTTGCTAGGTGGACATTAACCAAATTAAAGTATTTTCTAATAATGCTCATGTTTACATACCTATTTGAATGAATTCAACACAATCCATAATATTCTCCCCAAAAATGTGTTATGTGTGTAAAGGTCCCTTTACATAAAATAATTTTTTCGAGTCCCATGCTGGGTGCCATGTCCATTGTCAACATTTTTGTGCTCCGGAATGCTCCTATACCAAATAATGTGTTGAATTTTCAAAATTACATTACAAATTTATATGTAAGGCCTTAATACGAAAATAACGAGACTGTCCTAGAGCGAAGCGCTGGTCCCACGTTGGGCGCCATTACTTCTCATTCTTACATTATTAAGGCTGTGCAACATGAGTAACGCAACCAGCGCTACTTATTTCTCATTTATTGGACTGAGTTATTTCTACATTCCCCTTTCTTTTGTCTTCTATCTTATGAGTGCTTATTCAACGGAGTTAATGAATTTCTTTTCGTTGAGTGTTCTACTGTTAGATTTAAACAAAAGTTAAGTACGGAATATTAACAAAATGTGAACACGATTCAGACATGTCTATTTTTAAGTTTTATTAACTAAGTCATGGTCTATTATTCTCAATTACTCAAACCTTTATTACCATCACGTTTATTCTTTCTTATCTCTTCTGAGGGAACTTCTTCAGAGCATATAACTAGCCAGCAAGATGGCGCGAGCGTCTGGCGCGAAACGACACTCGGAAATTAGGTGCTCTATTACTGTCCTTATCTCGGCCACCTGAGAGCCCACGAAACTCCGCCAGAGATATAAACTGCTTTATATACACCCAGCGCTGGGCAATTCAACTGGAGTGCAAAATTAAGGTCAATGATAATATTGAACCGTCAAAGTAATTAGGTCTCATTTTGTGAGAATTTCTTGGATTTAGGTTAGGTGTTCGGGTTGGATTGAGAGAGCCCTTGCCATTTTAATTACATCTCTGTTGCGGCCTATCTGTATTTTAACGTATTTTAATTAGTGTGATGAATTAGAATGATGTGAGGCTATATTTAAATTTAAGTTTCTGCCCGAAGCCTAAACTATCATAGTGCAAATGTATTATTTCTCTCAAATCCTATTAACGACTTTATATCAACAATACTACGAAACTCATATTATTCCAACTTTAATCCCGCAAACGTTCCAGTATTTACAGAATTTAAATTTAAAACTAGCAGAAAAAATGTATTTACTTAACACGAGCTTTTTAATCTACCCCCGAATGGAGGGATATAAATTAAAAGGAATGAACTCTTTAAACGCGTTGTATTTATTTTTGGCGCGGTTGAAAATCACGGCGATATCGCGCTGGCGAACAATCGCACATAAATTAGCATCCTTGCCGGCGACGCGCGACGCTTGCTGGCTGGCTGGTGGACGCGGCGCGAGCTGCAAGCGATGGAGATCATTCTACATTGCTTACAGGCTTGCTTTTTTTCTTTAAAAATTGCTTACTTCAAAAATGTTGTCTCTAAATCATTAGATAAGTAAAACTTCCATGAATTTATGTTACTATCGTTCTTATACTTGGAACCTTTCTCGATTTGGAATAGTCAATGATGAAAATAGCGTTTTTCACATAGTTGTATTTGAGCTTTTGACAACAGGTTAAGCCGTAATAATGGATCCTTTACCTGCAGTCTTATTAAGACCAACTCAGTAACTAAAGACATGGTGACATTGCACGAATATCTTCCAGAATTATCTGAAAGCGGAGTCTGTGGCCGTTGAAATCACGTATTTAAGTACAAGTACCAGAGCAATGAGCATCTATAGTAGCTTCTGCTGCCCCACATCGAGCACTTATCTTTTACAGCTTCATTTACGACAACACGATAAGCAGGTAACATTTTATAGATTTCTTTTATTTTCACATCTGTGTCAAAGTCACGCCTTTTTCCATAGGGGTAGGCAGAAAACACAGAACGACGCCGGCTATGATAAATGACTGACCGATCGACTGTTATGTCACCACTAAAGGTGATATGGTATGTGATTAGTTTCTTGCACTTTCATTCTTGCTTGTCATTTTCTTTCATAGGCCTATTGACTGAATTTCTTTAAATCTCGTATAAAAGTCGCAAAATCTTACTTTTTGCGATCTTGAAAATCGATCGGCCTACTTGTTAATTCGCGCGCTTGACGGAAACACTTCGAAGTCGGTCCAACACATTAAAGTCATCAAAGACTATAACGTTAGTAATAACCCTTCGCCCTTGTACCATCTGGTAATAACGAGTGCAGGCCGGAAGTGCGTCGGCGCGGAAGCCGGTAACGCTTCCCGCGTTTCCAGAACTTCCGCCAACATGGCGGAGCTCCGGAGGCTCGATGCGCCGCCCTCAGGCTTTTACTTCGAAAATGTGCTGAAATTCTGTCAATGTGTTGGGAATTTGGTGCTTCTATAAATTCCAAATCCAGGGCATCCTGGATTTTTCGGAAAATGTCGCAAAATAGCCGAAAACTCGTGTTTTAATCTTGCTACACTTTTTAAAGTAAACCCGTTAGCTGCGGTGCAGTAGCACCACTTTTTAACATCCAACTTTTAACGGTACAGTATGATCATATTTATTTAAAAACCAATTCAACTATCTTTAGTTAGAAGTAAACCATTGAAAACTATTGCTCTTTTGTAAAACTTATGCACCAAAATACTCGTAGTAAAATTATTCATAGAAAATGTTAATTAATTCGTATAAATATGAACGCTCTCGACTTCGTCTCAAGCCTCGGGTAGCAGTGATCTTCCCCGCCACCTGTGGCGCGCTTCGCTCCTTAATGTTTATATGCCTCATTTATCAGCCCGACGAGTACCTCGCCATCAACCATATACCTTCATATACCGCTGCTGTCTACAGGATACGTGTTTTTGACAGTTCACGGAAATATGTGCGGGAAAGCACAACAGTTTGAATTAATGACAGTTGGTAAACTCCTGTGATTTGACGGCGCTAACATTTATTTTAAAAATAAAGTAGTTCGAATTTTATATTACATAATACTCAAACCAGTCTTTTCTAGAAATATGTAAAGAAATTGAAGCTCAGACGCGACAGTCGATAGCCTAGGGGCCTGAAACGAATTGAGCACTTCTGCAATCTTTTCAGTTTTTATTTCTTACTCCATACGGTACTTTGAATATATTTCTGTAGAAAATATGATTCTTTCGCGTTCAAAAGTTTCAAAGATTGGCAGTTAGATCAACCTCACAGTTTCAACTTAAATATAGAATTGGGATTTCGTGTATTTGCAAACCTAGTCTTGATTACAAATAAGTAAATCTCGAAGCATTCCAAACTCCCACTAAACACAATAAATAACGCGTAAAGAGTTAACGCAGCACCTCAATAACAATCCAAAGCGCTTGAAACAACAAAGCCAACAGTTGCAGCTCATTACAGAAAGCGCATTAAAAGCGAGGATTCAATACGATAGGAATCGGGATCTTACTGCTAAGGGACTCGCCATTAAGTGCAAAGTGGTAATTACAGTCTCCGCCGTGATTCTTATCGGTGGCCACTGAAGTTCCACTTAAACGGATTATTCAATCGAGGGATATAATTAGGAACAGTTTTAGAAGTCGAAAGTTCCGCTTTTGCTTCCTCGTTTAAGGTCCAAGAGGATTTTTGGAAGGACTTGTTTCACAACTTTTTGAGAAATTGGATTAAGAGCGTGAGGAATCCTGCGTGGGCTCATAAAGATCTAAGGGATTCCTCAGATGCATGGGTTTATTAAAAGGCCAGCAAGATCGGTAGTAATTTTCTCGCTAAATTGAACGCCAGCAGAAGTATAAAAAGGTAAGCAGAAGTGTCTATTTGACAAAAAATACGCCGTAATAAGCTTTTGCGTTTAATAGGATATGTATGCAAAAGACGTGGTTTACAATTTTCATATTGTTGCATTTAAAATTAACCATACATTTTATTTCTATTTAGCCTTCAAGCTTTTTAATATAAGCAATAATCGAATCCTAAATCACCTACTTTTGCCTCTAATTTATAATAATTTCTACCTGTTCTGATTGTTTGCTCATTTCAGACGAACTGTCTTAAGTCTTTAATTGTATTTCGCTTTAACGCCCACTGGTTGAGTTCGCAAACTACCTCCGCCTGTCAGTTTATTTAATGTTTCTAAAGAGAACTTAGAATCTTTGTGTGTCAAATTGTTAGGAGCTGAATTAGTACTTAGTACTTCTAGGTTAACTACCTCGGTAATACTCACAAATACAGACCTTACTGCTCCAGGATTAAGTTCTTTTTACTTCAGCAACTTTGGAATGTAAAAGCCATTAATGGCAGTTTATGGTTTCAAGTCTTAACTATAATAGTACAATAGCTCCATTTGCGTCGTAAAGTGAAAAGCTTGAAAATGTAATATATTAAGAATAGCGTGCATTTTTCTCCCATTTATATTTCCTAGATTTTCGATAAATTCATCAAATTTTTAAAGAAAAATGCGTAAAGCAATTGTACTAAGTAATTTCTAATAGGGCTCCTGACTTTACAATGTTTCACCAGAGCTATCACCCATTATGTATTTGCAAAAAAATTAAGGTAAATTCTTATATAGCTACAGGAAAATATTACTGCAACAGGAATCAGGAAAGAGAGCATTTCTAAAGCAAGAAAATAATTTAAAAGTGAAATTGCAGTTAATGCTTTAGTGGAATAAAAATACCAGATTCCGAAGTCCATACTTCCGTGAAACTAAAAAACAAAAGAATATGGAAAAGCTGTTTGAGATTTACCACTAAGCATTTTTATATCCTTTGAAAGTGGAAGCAGACGAAGTACCTACCGGGAAAATCGATTTTTATTTTCCATTCAAATATATATTTTGTAGAAGGCTTTTCGTAGGCTTATAGAGGGTAGTATGGGAAAATAGATAGTATATTTGGCAACACTGACACAATAAAATAGCCTAAAGATGACGTAAACACGTAATAAAAAATTTGATGTCGCACTCGTAAAACCGTTTAACGTGACGAACATTTGTTCAGCAACGTTTAGTGATTTTCTAAAAATATGATGTTAATATTAACGACTGAAGAATCGGATGGCGATAAAATGATTTACACACTCCATCCCCCCAGTTCTTTCGTTTGAAACAGGAAATCCTTGAGAAGATAATTTATTATCTGATTGGCTACTGGAAAAGGAAAGCTTTGGTTGTGGGTATTAAGTCCTACCAAAGCTCGCCATTATCCAGCTCAGTTAGGAGCGTTCGACAATAGAAACTCTCATTGTCAACTTCAAAATTTGCATGGGATCATAGACGGTAGGAATAACTGGAGTTATCCTCTGATTTCCATAAAGTTAGATATTTTAGTACCTACATATCCAAAAACCCTTATTCAAATATACACTGCTAAATTGAAACTACCTACCTGACTTCTCGATTTCAAATTTGATTTACATCTTTACCAAATTCAATAGACGGGACCTATAAAGTCAACTAAACCATTCTCACTCCTTTAAACATAAATAAAACTACTTCCAAGTCCTTGCTCATGAAAATTTACAACGCTATTTCTGTATTTATTTGTAGAAAAAGGATCCTTATATGTGTAGCGCTTTGACAGTGTAAATGATACTCCAGATGTAGTTATGAAATTAGGTATATTCAAGACTAGGATGGCTTACACAGAAATATGTACAGGTCTTATAGAAAAATACATGGGCACAAGTAGTGGATTTCCTAAGATGTATTTACAAAATGTAGTTGTTAAATAATACGTGTGGTGGCGCGCGGATCGCAGTTGTAGATCGCTTTCCTCGCGCTCTCCAAACTGCGCCGCGTATAAATACCCCTCTCGGCGCGCGGGGCGCCTCCGACCCCGATGACCCCATAACCCTCCTCCAGGAGAGCAGTAGGGCCACCAGTACAGTGCACAAACACAGACCGCCATCGTTCCGACCTCGCCGCCGAGGTCCTACGCGACGCCCCCGACGTAATTGTCCCCCCCCCCGACCCTTGCTCGACGACGCGCCAGCCCGCGCCGTAGCTGAGCCTGTAGCTTTAAATTCCCCAGTATAATAATAATAATAGGTCTTTACCTATGAAATTGCCGTTTTGTATGAAAAAATTTAAACGAATTTTTTTCATGAATTTTTTATTTGTATTAATCGAAGTAATCACCCATGCAATCAATGCATCTTTGCCATCGCAGTGGCAGTTTATTGATGCCCTTCTTAAAGAAATCAGCTGGACGGGAGGCAACAAATTCTTCAAGGGCATTTTGTACTGCCTCTCGGGTATTAAATTTTTTTCCCGCCAAGAAGTTATCCAAATTCTGGAAAAAGTAGTAGTCTGTAGGCGCAAGGTCTGGTGAGTAGGGCGGATGACGGAGAGCTTCCAACCCCAGTTCTTGCAACTTGGAGACCGTCTGCTGTGCAGTATGAGGTCGCGCGTTGTCGTGCAGGAGCAGCGGAGACGAGCGATTGACCAATGCTGGTTGGAGATGCGCCAGCTTCTCCATCATTGTGTTCAGTTCTTCACAGTACACATCTGCAGTAATGCTCACCCCGTTTGGTAAGAAGCTGTGATGAATCACACCGGCGCTAGACCACCAAACAGTGACCATCACTTTTCTAGGGGTAAGTTTTCGTTTAGGGCATTGTTTAGGTGCTGAACCAGGATCCAACCAACTTGCTGAGCGCTTACGGTTATCAAACAGAATCCATTTTTCATCGCAGGTAACAATGCGGTTCAAAATTCCTTCATTTGTGTGTCTGTTGAGCAGTGCAAGGCACGTCTCGACGCGTACTTCGCGCTGGCGATCATTGAGTTCGTGGGCCACCCATTTGTCAAGCTTTTTTACCTTGCCAATTTGACGCAAATGGACCAATATTGTTTTGACGCTAACGTCGAAAGCTGCTGCTAATTCAGCCGTAGATTGTGTATCATCAGCTTCCACAATCACCTTTAATTCGTCATTGTCGACCAAAGTCTTCGGACGACCGCGAGGTTCATTTTTCAGGTCGAAATTTCCAGAACGGAAGCGAGCAAACCAATAACAGGTGGTGCGTTGGTTTGTAGTGTTAGCTCCGTAAACGTCGTTGATGTTGCGTGCCGCTTGTGCCGCGTTGCTGCCACGACGGTACTCATATTCCATAATTACTCGAATTTTTAACGTATCCATGATGACGAAAAAGATTGAAATGCGATGAAAATGTAACACTAATCAATAAAGAAATGACTACTTTTAGAAAAAAAAATCCATGTTTTTAAAATAAAATTAATTTGAAATTAGAATTCTTAACCAAACAAAAATTATTTTGATTTGAAATGGCCAGTACTGCAGAACGGCAATTTCATAGGTAAAGACCTAATATAATTTAGATCCAGCCTGTCCCATCTTGCTGCCCTCCCCTCAGTGACGCCCTAAGCCGAGGTTCGTACCCCACAGGGGGTGCCCTTAGCGTGCGGTCACTTAAATTTAAGTATTGTTCGCCCCTGGCTGGAGGCTTTAAGTTAGTAGCTTAAGGCACCCACAGGTTTGCCCGGTTAAGTAGCCAGGACCTTAGTGGTCAAAACTACGAGCTGCCCAATAGGAAAAAAAAAAAAAAAAAAAAAAAAAAAAAGCGGGGCGCCAGTACACGGTTGGCAGCGGCAGCGGACGGATGTATGACTTGACACTTGCAGCTACAGTACTCCCCCCCTAGTGAAAACGTACAGGCGTCTTTACTAATCGCCCTGATCTGGTGCGGCGCTCGCTGGTGTTGGCCGAGAGTAGGCTGGTGTTATCTTCGCTGGTAGCTGCAGCTGACTGGGGCGTCTCACTACTCGTGTGGTCGTGTTCTTCAGTGCTGATAGTGTATGCCGGTTTGAGCCTATCGATCGATATTGTGCTAGATCTTCCTGGCAGTTGGATGGTGAAGAACTTGTCGTTGCGCTCGATGACCTTGTACGGACCTTTGTATGGCTGTTGTAGCGGTTTGCGGACGGTGTCGTCGCGTAGCAACACGTGGCTAGATGATTGTAGATCATTGTGCACGAACATACATCGCTTGTTGGAATGCGATTTGTACGTTGGTGTTAACTTCGTGATGACGTCATGTAACTGATCGACGAAGTTGTGATCCATTGATTTCGCTGCTGGTGATGGTGCTATGAAATCCCCAGGCAGTCGCAATGCTTGGCCGTAGATGAGCTGCGCGGCGCTGGTGTCGGTGTCTGTACGCACGGCGGCTCGTAATCCCATTAGCACTGTAGGTAGCTCGGCGATCCATTTGTTGCTATTTTGTAGGCGAGTCATAAGTGCGGTCTTCAGTGTTCGGTGCCAGCGTTCGACAATGCCGTTGCTCTGCGGGTGGTAGGCAGTGGTACGGGTTCGTTCGACTCCCAGTAGTTGTGCGAGGTCTCGGAATAGACAGCTTTCGAACTGTCGTCCTTGGTCTGTCGTTATTCTTGCAGGGCACCCGTAGCGAGATATCCACGTTTCATATAGCTTTTTGGCGACGATATCGGCAGTGATTTCCCGTAAAGGTACTGCTTCGGGCCATCGTGTGCAGCGGTCGATCAATGTCAACAGGTAGCGATGTCCAGACGATGAAGTAGGTAGCGGACCAACGATGTCGATGTGTACGTGTTGGAATCGTTCGCTTGGTGGGAACGCTGCCACTTCACTGTGATTGTGACGTTGAACTTTCGAGCGTTGGCAAGATATGCACGTTTTTGCCCAATTGCCAATGTCGGTGTTCATTGCGGGCCAGAAATAGCGTTGTTGCATGAGCTTGCGTGTAGTTCGTAACCCGGAATGACTTGGATTGTGCACGGCGTTGAAGGCGATGCGACGAAAGTCAGTTGGTAGGTACGGTCGAACGTGTGACGTAGACGTTTCGCAGAATATTGGCTTGTTTGAAGCGGGCATGACGATTTTCTTGAGTTGAATATTTGTTTGCTTCAATAAGTTGGGTATATCGCTGTCCCTTTCTTGTGCTTGAGATACGTCATCGTAGTTAATTGGCGATGGTAGGTCGACGGTTTCGATGCGTGAGAGTGCGTCGGCGACAACATTGTTTACTCCACTCACATGACGAATGTCCGTAGTGAACTCGCTAATGAATAACAATTGTCGAGTGCGTCTTTGTGTGTCGTTGTCTGACGGCGGCTTGCGAATAGCGTAGGTCAGCGGCTTATGGTCGGTGTAAACAATGAGTTCTCTTCCTTCGAACATTTTCCTAAAGTGTTTGATCGCCATGTAGATGGATAGTAATTCTCTGTCGAATGTACTGTATCGTTGTTGTGTGTCGGAGAACTTTTTTGAGAAATAGCCCAGTGGTATCCATTTCTTGTTTACAAGTTGTTGTAATACGGCTCCTGCGCAGGTATTCGATGCGTCACACATTAGGGAGATGGCGTCGTTCGGTGATGCGGATGGGTGAGCGAGCAAAGCTGCGTTTTGTATGCCGGCTTTGCACAACTCGAATGCTTGTAAAGCTTCTGTGTTCCACTCTATTTTGGTTTTGTCACGTTTCTTGGAATTATGTAGGTACGCGTTGAGTGGTGCTTGTATGTGTGCGGCATTTGGAATGCTGTCGCGATAAAAGTTTACCATTCCGATGAATCGACGTAACTCATGAATTGTCACTGGTTGGGGGTAGGCAGTGATTGCAGTGACCTTTTCATGTGGTGGCTTGATTCCGTTACTTGACACTTCGTAGCCCAGGAACTTGACATTTTCTTTGCTGAAGACGCATTTCGATGGATTTATTGTTATTCCATAGTCGTCTAATCTACGTAGCACCTTTTGTAAGTCTTCGATGTGGCATGCTTCATTATCTGACGCGACGATGACGTCATCAATGAATGGGAATGCGTAATCTAACCCGATGAGTACTTCATTAATGAACCGTTGGAATGTCTGTCCGGCGTTTCTGAGACCTGGACACATTCGAGGGAATTCAAATAAACCGAATGGAGTGGTGATGGCGGTCTTCTCGATGTCCGGTTCATATACAGACAGCTGTTGATACGCACGATTCAGGTCAAGCGTAGTAAATATCTTCTTGCCGTGAAGTAGGTACGTGAAGTCCTTGAGTCGTGGTACTGGATAGCGGTCTGGTTTGGTGACGTCATTGAGTCTGCGGTAGTCGCCACATACGCGAATGTCACCGTTTTTCTTTGGTACGACGTGTAACGGGCTGGACCATGGACTTTTGCTGGGACGACATATTCCTTGCTGTATCATCGTCTCGAACTCCTTCTTCACGGGCAGGTATCGATGTGGTGGTAATGGTCTGGTCTTGCTGTACACTGGTGGGCCGGTAGTTTCGATGTGGTGTTCCACACGGTGCTTTGGAGTCTCCTTCATACATGACGGTCGAAGGATGTCGGGGTACTTGCTGAGTAGCCGGTGATAAGGCTTATCAACATCTATACTTCTCACAGTAGGTTCGGCGGAGTAGGTGACTGGTGCTCTGGCGGTGAGATTGGTAACTTTGTCGACGAGACATCGGCCGGCTACGTCGACAAGAAGCTGATGATGCTTTAAAAAATCGGCGCCAATGATGGGCTTGCTGACTGCGGCGATGATGAACTTCCACGTATAAGGTCTACGTAGGTTGAGATCCAGTTGTAGTGTCTTCTCACCATACGTTGGAATCACTGTGTTGTTCGCGGCATATAAACAGAAATCGGTTGGTTTTGCGTTCCCGCCTTTTCTCTTCGGTATCACGGATACGTTGGCGCCAGTATCAATCAAGAAAGATAAACGTGAGTTTTTGTCTATTATAAATAGGCGGTAAGATGAGTTGCTTGCGCCGGTTCCCGCCTCAGCCAACGCAGGTGTTAGTTTCCCGAGCGGGCGCTGCTGTCTTCGTAGCTGCACGGCCGCGTGCACCTTCTCGCTTCTTTGCCGAACTTGCGATGATAAAAACAGATCGCTGATTGGTCGTTTCGCGCGCGATCGTGGTTGGTCCGGCTCGACGAACGCGATCGTGAGTGTCGCCTGTTAAACGATCTGCGTCTATAGCTGTGTTGTTGCGATTGTTTTACCTTCAACTCAGCAATTTCTCGTGTGAGAGCGTCGATCTTCTCTTCCAGTGACGTAGATGCATGCGAGGTGGTGGGAGTGGAGCTAACTGCCGCGACAACGCCGTATGGTTGCGTCTGCTCGAGGATCTTGTCAGCCATCACTGCCAGCTCGTGGATGTCTGATTTCTTAGCGATATTATCGCTGACAGCGAGGACTGCTCGAATGGATTGCGGCAAGTGGTTGGTCCACATGATTCGCAGCGCTGAGTCGGAGATGTTGTCCGCGGCGAGGTTCTTCATTCGACGTAGCAGCTGCGAAGGCTTCATGTCGCCGAGTTCCATCTCGGACAACAATCTTTGTACTTGACGCTGTTCAGATTCTTCATACACTTGGAGCAACCGACTCTTCAGTGCGGCATACCTTTGGTTTTCCGGTGGATGGAGAATGATGTCCGATATTTCATCCAGGTCTTGCCTCTCAAGGTGTCCGACAACGAGCTCGTACATGGCTTGATCACCCCTCTTCTGCGGAGACATGATGGCTTCGAATTGCGCAAACCACAAGCGTATTCTGTCACGCCAGATGGGTGGGATGCGCAGCGACGTCGACACACCTGATACTTCTGGTTCTTTTTCGTTAGGCATGGTGAATACTTGATCTGGAGATCTTCACAAAATGAATATCACGTCGGGGTCACCACTGTAGCGCTTTGACAGTGTAAATGATACTCCAGATGTAGTTATGAAATTAGGTATATTCAAGACTAGGATGGCTTACACAGAAATATGTACAGGTCTTATAGAAAAATACATGGGCACAAGTAGTGGATTTCCTAAGATGTATTTACAAAATGTAGTTGTTAAATAATACGTGTGGTGGCGCGCGGATCGCAGTTGTAGATCGCTTTCCTCGCGCTCTCCAAACTGCGCCGCGTATAAATACCCCTCTCGGCGCGCGGGGCGCCCCCCCTTGGTTCGTTCGGAACGAGATCCTCCATCTCGACCTTAAAATCCCCACTATCCGTCAGTTCATGAAGGGCATTTCCAAGCGCTTCTTCGACTCCGCGGCCTCACATCGCAACCCTCTGATTGTCGAGGCTGCCAGATATGCCCCCTCCCGCATTAGTCGTACCCGCCGTCCAAGGCATGCCCTGACCGACCCCGATGACCCCATAACCCTCCTCCAGGAGAGCAGTAGGGCCACCAGTACAGTGCACAAACACAGACCGCCATCGTTCCGACCTCGCCGCCGAGGTCCTACGCGACGCCCCCGACGTAATTGTCCCCCCCCCCGACCCTTGCTCGACGACGCGCCAGCCCGCGCCGTAGCTGAGCCTGTAGCTTTAAATTCCCCAGTATAATAATAATATAATTTAGATCCAGCCTGTCCCATCTTGCTGCCCTCCCCTCAGTGACGCCCTAAGCCGAGGTTCGTACCCCACAGGGGGTGCCCTTAGCGTGCGGTCACTTAAATTTAAGTATTGTTCGCCCCTGGCTGGAGGCTTTAAGTTAGTAGCTTAAGGCACCCACAGGTTTGCCCGGTTAAGTAGCCAGGACCTTAGTGGTCAAAACTACGAGCTGCCCAATAGGAAAAAAAAAAAAAAAAAAAAAAAAAAAAAAAAGCGGGGCGCCAGTACACGGTTGGCAGCGGCAGCGGACGGATGTATGACTTGACACTTGCAGCTACATATGCATACAAAGACGGTTTATTCAACCCGTACGTGATAGTTGTATAGGGTTGTGATTGTGACGCTCGTCAATCCGCGCCGTTCATTCGTTCGCATTGAGTCGTTCATCGGTCTGTTGAATAAAAGATGGCGATGGTCCTGCCGAGCTAACGAGCAAGCAAAATGGTAGTGTTATGGTACTGCTTACATTGATACCCGCCTTATTAAATTAATGGCGAGTTAGTTTGTGTCTAGATAACTAGGGAATGGCTGGAGGCATCTGTCGTTTAGTGAGGATAAGTACTATTATCTTACATGTGAATGTATTCCCAGCGAACGAACTGAGGAGTGAATAATATAATTATCATGCAAAAAAATAATGAGAGGTCTCTGGTCCAAGATCAAAGTACGAAAGTAATCCTCTCTATGAAAGATGAGACTTTTATTATAGACGGCATAGATATAAATCTATGGATGTCATAACGAAACACTTGTAGCTATACATTTCCTTAGCAAATGGGAACACGTTAGTATCATGTCTAATTTACTCCAAATAAAGTCTGTTCTTTGAATCCGAATGCTACAACACACCAATTTGGCCGACCATGTGTCATAATTGTGTACCGCATTACACACTTTATTGCTTTCATGTCGGTACGTGAGCGTGGGTACGTGTGCCGGGTACGTTTCATTACGTCAGGTAACCACGATTGATATGTATTAGTAATGTTTTTTCTTTCGCGTCGAATTTGTTTTGGCTACCCCATTTTCTTGGGGAATTCTGTTGTTATATGATGTAGGACGTGCTAAGGAAACTTACTTGCTGTTATTATAATTAGGTTATTCATATTATATGCTACGATAATACAACTTTTCTTGGTCCCACGTTGGGCGCCAAAGAAAAAACTTTCTACCTACCCGCAAAAAATCTAATGCAAAATGAAATCAGCGTAATGAAATTCATTTAACTGGAAGACAACTTTGTGACGTTACAAGAGAGGCGGTAAAGAAGTTAATTTTCAAGTTCTCTGAGGGGCGGAATTGTTTCAGTATAAATGTCGGGCTCGGGTTTGGCCCAACCTGAGAGCAATAACGGCTGTGTTAGCCGAGACCTGTTTTAATAACGATATTTTATACGTTATTTTCAAATGATGCTTTTGGGAAGCTAGATATTGTGTTCAGGTTTACATTTCGTTGTACTGCGGCAAGGTGAATGTTTAACATTTGCATAATTTTGAGGTTTTTTTGGAGAACGTTCTCTAATTTCGGTAAATATTTAAAGCTTATTCAATATAAATAAATAAAGAATACCATATTTAACTTTGGATATAAACTTTTTTACAAAGCGAGGACCAACAAATATAGGCGACATACCATTCCACATAAATCATTGACCTAATCCTGATATACCGGAGCCTTTGTGGACTTTTTTGTATCTTTTTAAAACACGCGTTTTAAAAACCGCTAGAAAATGTTACTGGCTGTAAATCAATCGGTGTTTTCTCCGTTTTAAATTCAAATCTGCGTGGCGCGCGAACAGCGTGAGATTGGCGCCATTTTTCAACGTTGGCCGCGCCGCCACCGCCGCTGACTCTACCTTTCACCTTTGCGGACGTGTGCTGTACGCGTAGATTTTCATCTCGTTCCGAAATAGGTTACAACGTGGTTCAAAGATTCTTGATTATTAAAATTATATATCGACGGCAGGAAACTACAAGTCAACTGTACTTTTTACGAAATTCACTTTTTTACATAATTCGACTAGAATTCTTTGTTTTTATCATAGGAATATTTTAATTCTCAATTTTTTATTAATATTAAGTCACCTATACATATAGGTGAAAAATTGGTGTATAGATGTCTATATCGGTATATAGACAACTATACACCATTTTTTCACAAAGTGACGAAGTAGACACGGACATATGCCATTAGTCTGTGTGTACGTCGGACGATCGGCGCGTTCACCTGTTATAAACAAAGATATCAGTCTCGAAAGCCGTTATAAAGTTGTTTTTGCATTATTTTAATGCAACTACAATAATAAGTCACGTCGGCGTTACAAGTAATAGTTAAATAAGGACACTTATTAGGTACATACCTTTATTTGTTATAGCAATCCACAATGTAAAATACAAAAGAATAGTAAGTAGTAAGTAAAAAAAGCCATCTCCCGTATTTTGGAAAAGAATATATGTAACAGTAATTGGCCTTATCATTTCCTTGGTAATACCCTATTAAGTAAATATTGTAAACTAGAAGAAGATAGCTTTATTCTTCTACTTAACTAAAACGCTCTCCTGTAAAATCATGATTTTCCAGATAACCGTATATACTTTGCGGCCGTTGTTATGTACGTTATAATAAATTTGTCAACAATTATGAGAGAAATTAGGTTCTCATTTAATTTTCCGATACCTGTTTTCCTAAATCCGCTATGAATATGAAACCTTTGTTTCTGCTGTCAAAATGTCGGGACCAATAACGTTCATGAATAATTAATCATTATATTCCTATTATACAAATTATTGATGAAATATATAATACAATGATGATGCTTTAAATCGCTATTGATAAATATGACAAGTACCCTGTATACCATTTCTCTTTTGAGGCGTACATCGATAAACAACGTTCTTCACCGTTTTCCCGCCTTTCCACTCCAGGTCGGCCATTATTATTCCCTCAACGCGTTCCGTTACACGCACTAAGCAGTATCATGTTCACTTTATAAGCCTCGTAAAGCGCCTGCTTCAGGAAAATGCTGTTACACTCAACTTTTAAGTTAAATATTTGTGGTTTCAGCAGTTATTAAGTAAAGTCTCGCGGAGTTTTATGTACTGCAATAAGATGGTGAAGATTCTGAATAAGTTGAAAGCTTGAAGTGTGTTTTCACATTGGTATCTTTAAGTAGGTACCACCGTTACTAGTATGCTGTTAGTATCTTTGTTTCTTAATGAACACCACATTGTATACCATTACACATTGGTTTGAGGGTCTGGGAAAGAATTTCTCAACAAAATTACTTAGACTCAGAAAAAGAGTGATCTACTTAAATAAGTAATAGGTAGGTATAGGTACTAAATCAAATCAAAAAATCAAAAATGTTTATTTGTAAGGATAATTATGGTACAATCGATGTTACGATGTTGGTTCTAGGATACCCTGCCGTAGTATCCCTAAAATTAGCAGTTACTGCTGGCACTCGGTTGGGCCACGTGCACGTGATCGTGGCCCAACCAAACGCCAACAATAAATGCTGGATGGCGTACAAATATCTCTATACAAACACAAAGCCTATATTACTAACCTGTTAATAATTATGAATTAGAGAATTAAATATGAATCTATAATAGTTAATTAATACCGATTGAGATTGTATTTTAGTAAAAAAAAAAAAAAATAGATATGTAGTTTTTGCATGTGATGGATTAAAGGCTATTTTTCTAACTTTATTATATTAACATCGATTTATCCTCTAGGTATTCTTGAACACTGTAATGATTTTTTTCTAGTAAAAGTCTGAACAATAAAGTGGTATAATCATACAAATCTGGCAAGGGACTCAATGTCTCTTGCCAGGTTTTATAGATGTAATGTTATATTAATTTCCCGGCCCACAAAACTCCAAAAAAATCTTCGGACATAAGTACGGATATCTCTTACAAAGAAAGTAAGTTTGTTAGAAATCTTCAACTTTGTTATCTTCAAGCTAATTTCTTTTTAATGTCGGTGAATTCTTATAATAATTTAGACGGTTTATTTTCCTCTCGCAAAGTAAATTATTGTCTGTCTCGTAAACATTGGCTGTTTATATTTTTATTTCCTGTTTTGAGTGCTTTTGTCTCAATGAAATTGTTTTGTATCATTAACCTTATTTATTAATTTTGTAAGAAGACGCTCTTCTGCACGAATTTTGTTGAAAAGTGAATCACTCTGAAGTGAATCAACAAAATGTCTAATTACAGTTTTAAATAATTCATAATTAACTTACTGAATGTAGGTAGTAATTAGTCGATTTTCATATAACTTTGTGAAATCATACAATACATTATTTTTGTTTCATAAACAGCCAATATTTTCAAAGGGATTACCTACGCATTAATTAAACACATAACGGCATTATAATTCCCATGCAAAAATTATAATATTGCACCTGGCAATACCATCAGTGTTGCCATTTAATTATCCAATCATGTTTCCATAATCGCGGCCCTAAGCCTATATTAAAACCGCTAATTTGCAAACCGCGTTTCGTAGTACCTACAGGCATATTTTATACGCATCACAGTTTATGTAGATACCTAGCAAGAAAAACAATTTTTCTAAATAAATCTAATCTACCATTAATGTTCAACCCGCCACCCCCGAAAACAAACATAATCTCTAAAACACTAAAAAAATACCACTTACTTTAAAGTACGACCACTTCTCTCCCCCTACCCCTCTCTACCTTGCCGCCCCCTTCCGCTGCACCTCACCTGAGCTCGTTAGTTCCGGTAAATCGACACTCGCATTAATTAATAGCAGCGTTGTTTCCATCGGCGCGGCGATGAGCGAGGAATTATCTGCTTCACGCCGGGAATGCCGAAATGTGGGTATTCGGGAAATAACCGACTGCAGTTGTTCGGTATTTCAATCTAGCTGCAATTATAAATGCAGGTAGATAGCTTTGTGCAGCGAGTTTTGTACAAAGAAAACCACAAATTCACATATTTTTGATAACGTACGAGGTTCTTTCATATTCAATGTTAGCACAGTAAATATAACTAGGTATATACGAAAACCTGATAAAAAAAACTTCATTTCTATTCGTTTAATTCGAAGTTCCGCTACATCGGCGCACTTTTTAGCCACGAGTTAGTATGATGGTGCGTCGATTATTGTGGTATGTAGGCTGATTTTATAACGCTTAATATGATTATTATCATTGTAACGTATACTGGAAACTTGGGAAGAGCTTATCATCATTTTCCAGTAAAATAATTAAGGAAATATTGATAAACGGTGCGTTTTGCACGGCTAGTAAGAGTGACATATGCCTAATTCATAAATTTTTACATCACTTATTAAATTGGTTTTCTTATTCATAGTTCTTACGGCCGCTTTACCAAAAGGGAAACTTTCCCTGTAATTCTATCCAAATAACCGAATAATTTGACAAAGGACAAAGTCTGATAAACCGGATTTTACAGTTCTCGTCTTCAAAAGTCCTTTAATTCTGTTCTCAACATTTAACTTTGCAATATTTGACCACAATTAAGTTTCTTTGAGAACAAGGACTTGTCAAAAGTTTTGCCGTTAATTGGTGATAACTTTAGATAGACGATCACTAAGATTTATGGCGGCGGAGATAATTATTAAAGTGCCATGCGGTGGTAAGAATTGTGTTCCAAAATTAGACAAATCAAAGTAAAACCATTCATGTATCAGAAAGAAAGAAAGAAAAATAGATTTATGTGTCACAGAAACACGTGCATACAAAAAGACAAGATCATTCGAATAAAAAACATAAAAACAAAACAGATTTATACTTACGAACACAGAACATAAATAGGTAAGTAGTCCGCAGCCGCACACCGTGACTATGACAAGGAGGCTTCCACTCAGCATGACGCTGTGCTGTGGGGGACCCACAGCGCAGCGCTGATGTTCAGTGGTCACCCGAAAGCAACGTACGGCGTATTAATCTAAAGGATAATGAGAATTACACATCTCTGTTTACAGTCCTAAACAGAGGTTTATTACTGCCATCAAATTCATACATTATCCCTTGTAGTCAGAACTAGACACGAATTCTGCTTAATATCTCGCTAACTACTATCCTGACAACTTTACCCGCACCTCTACAGTGAACGTTCATATTCAGGTAACACCGGTGTGTATCCACAGCTCCCATACATCCGTCACGACGATCACGTGCGGCGCGTAACTCCATTCTGACGGTAACACGACAAATTGACGTAAGCTGATTCCATTACCTGAGCATCCGGCGTAAGGCGCGCGAAAGATACGCGATTTGTCGTGCGACTGACAAGACGCGATCGTTTGGGAAGTGTTTGTTCTGAGAAAATACTTATTTTATGTTGATGTAGAATGTAGATGGCTGTGTTTGGGTGTTATGTTTTTTTATGTTGTCTTTTAATATTAAAATACTTTAGTTTTTAGTGCAACTTAATGTAATGTGTATTAACATGTTATTTGCATATTTACTATATTTGGGTTCTCAATGACTTGATTCCGAAATCTTTCAGCTCTGTTGTGAAGTAGCCATTAGGTGTGAAACCATTGTTTTATTTTTCTTGTTTCAATTTAGACATTAATTACAATTATTTAAAGTGGTTAATAATATCTCTTCTTCTTCATAACATTAAGATATATTCCTAACACTGTTTATTTTCCACAGGCGACACAATATGTCCGAGTGGCATGTTCAGATGTCCAGAGGGAAAGTGCATACCAGCGCTGTGGGTGTGCAACTACCAGCGCGACTGCGAGAAGGGCGAGGACGAGTTCCAGTCGTGTCGTGAGTACACAGCCTTATTTTACTGACCAAGGTTATGCATAGGGTTTTATTATTGCAGTCTGTTCTTTGTGTTCATTTATAATTATTAATTTTAGATGTGTTGTGTAAGGAGAAAGCTTGGGCCTCTAACTAATGTTTTGACAATTGTTTGCACTAGTTTTAACTTTGTTAACACATGTAATGTTTATTTGCAAAGTTATAAACTTCGAAAATTAATGTCACGAGATGTCTCAAATTATTTTAACTATCCTCGAGAATAATTATCAACGAACAAAACTTAAATATTAACAAAAAGTGTAGTGATGTTTTAGCTTAGGAGACAACCCTTATTAAAAATCTCTTTCTTCAACTGTCCCTCCCCTCTTATGTTGCTTCTACGTCCTAGACTCGGATGTTTCCATGTCCTTCACTTCATCCACGTATTCACGTGTCCCTCATACCGGCACGTGCTCAGGTCAGTTGCGGGTTAGTGCCGGAACTAGATAGTATGTCCCCATGGCCGGCGGGGTGCACCGTGCAAGTGATTCTAGAACGTGACTGAAAATTCTTGAAGAGTCTAACCTCCTTACTAATAAACGTTTTATAGCGTCTGTATAGTTACACAACGCTTTGTCTTCTTCTTTCGAACGTCAAATTACTGACGACTGAAGGAGAGAAATCGCTGTGTAACGACACAGCTATACAACGTTTATTAGTAAGGCGGTAAATGTATAAAAGATCGAAATATACCTATGTCGATTCATTCTTGACGAGTTTTTAAAATCAGATAGAAAAAAATAACAATGAAATGAAATGGCATTACGTACTGCGGAGAGTAAGCTAGTATTACAGCTTGAAAGTCAGATCTACAGAGTTCCACTGCTGGGTAAAAGACTGCTGTCATACAGAAAGTGCAGATCACAACGTATAGTAACAAGTTTTGCAAACTGCTTCGTAACCTAACGTAATGGGTAAAGACTGCGGCACAATATCGTAAACTCCTTTACTCTGACAGTCGTTACGAGTAGCCAGAAGCCCGAAAGTCTGACAACCAGTCTTACCAGCTCCTTCCGGTTAGACTGGAGATCAACCCAAGCTAGCATTTTACCAACTATGTTTGGGTTGATTTCCGGTCTAACCGGATGCAGCTTTATACCAGTGTTTTACATGGATCAACTGCCTCTTTGACCTCCACAACCCAGTTGCTGGGTAACACAATATTCCTTGGTAAGACTGATTGTCAGACTTTCGGGCTTCTGGCTACCCGTAACGACTGCCAGACATCGACGTATAACAGCCGGGACCAACAGCTTAACATGCTTTCCGAGGCCGGCGGGGGCTCGGTCTGTAACGGATGGTCTGCACCCTAATTACGTAACACACTATCTATAACAATCTCAATCATTTTGATGCCTATTGCTAATCCATTTCTTCATATGTTCGAAAAATTTGTCTGCTCAACAACGTAAATAACGCAATGAATGTTGTTGAACTGTCAAAATTAAACCCATTCCTACGGTTAGTGTGTTACGTAATTACCCCGCTAGTCATCCATCTCTATCCACGGCTTACTACTTAATTACTTACTTAAAACAACACAGCAACAGCAGTTCATCAATACAACTCTGTAAGTCCAAGAAGCAAGCTTTCGAAGTTCCGTTCATCGCGATTATGAATATTCTCAATTAAATAATTCGCCATAGCGTATCTTCTAAGTCACGTAATTCGTACTTTTAAACTTTATGAATACAGTACATCGGTATTTTAAACTTCGAAGTTCAGTATGACAGGCTCGCAACCCCTTGGGCGAGTGTACCCACTCCACCCGCGCCACCTTTAGCCCCCAGCCCTCTGAGCTGCACATCGCGCCGTCAACACACAGACCTTTGACTACCACTTCGGAATTTTATTAAAACGATAGTTACTGATTTATTAAAGATTAGCTGCGCCCCTCGGTTTAGCCCACACAAGTCTCGATTTCGTGAGAATATCGAGATAAAAAGTAGCCAATGTCCTAATCAAGGTCATACTCTACCCATGTGCCAAATTTCATCTAAATCCGTTCATCCGTTTAAGCGTGAAAGCGAAACAAACATACAAATATAAAATCTTTTCTCTTTATTTTATTTCTCTTAATTAGTTTAGATGGCAAACTACACTTTTCCGAAGGGGCAGCGTGCAGTTTTCAAATTATATGGATGTAAAACAGGAAAATAGTTTGTAATAAAACAGCATCTTTTCTGACTTAATCACAACCATAATGAATTACACTGATTTATTAAAAAACGCAACCAGGTTCTGAAGTTTAGTTAAATAATTAATAACATTTAGTAGCCATAACAAACCACAAAACACACAAGTCATTGATTGGAGTCACTTTTCAAGTTAGTCTGTGTGAACGCGTTGTTCTTGTAAACTGCGTAACGGATTTTGATGCAATTTTCACCTCCATTCATTTAGCGATTTTTTTCAGGAAGGTATTAATACATTAATATTAAACTACATACAATTAAGAAATTTCGATGTTTGTCAAATAGTAAAAACCTTGCGATTCAGGGGCGGGTACAACAACACAGTAAACATAATTGAATCATCAGTCACCGAATACAATTACAGGTGAACAACTAACTGCTTTACATTGGACGTGTTCACAAAGACGTGTTCGTCAATGGAACACGTCACGCTGTTGCCATCAATAAACACGCTGTTAGAATTAATTTGTTGCGCAATCAGTTGCAGGGTTCTGGCAGCGTGACAGTTAAATGATAAATGATTTTATTTCTGTAAGTAGGTTTGTACAAACACGTTTACACGAAAATCATAATTTTTTAAACTAGATGGGGTCGGCGTTTCCTATCTGACTATTCTGAGAAGAAAGGCCGCAAAAAACTCAGAGGTCACAGTCTCTTTTAAAGTCCAGACATAATTTTGGTCAGATCATGTAGATTAATGTCTGAACTGATCTTTTGAGGAAAGAACCACACAAATTGAGTGGACCAGTCCAGTCAGTGCACGCATTTGTCAATAACTCGGTTACAGCTCAACTCAAAACTTATGGAGCTCAGTGATTGGACGGACAATACCAAAGAAGAACATTTGGTTAGGCCGCATAAACTACTTAAACTGCCAGCCCATGATTGAAACTGAAACAATGACCCACATATTCCTCACATTCACAATAATTAAAAAATATAATACTTTTTACAGTAAATATTCAGGTCTAAAATAGAATAAAATAAAAACAACAACATTCACTGTGTAAATTTATTGTTGCAGCTCAATCCCAAGCCTTTTTGTCCGCAATATAGTCTTTCACAGTATAATAGGTTTTCTGGCATAGTTACCGCTTTATAAAAGATTTGAATTTATTAAGGCTTAGATCTTGAATGTGGCTAGGAAGTTTATTATAAAAACGTATACATTGGCATCTTAACGAGCCGCCTGTTTTCTTGAGTCTGGTTGTAGCAACATCAAAGTTGTGTTTGTTCCTAGTATTTATATTATGGATATCACTGTATTTTTTATACAGATTAATATTTTTATGTGCATACTTAGGTACAAAAGATTTTCATAAATATACTGAGAAGGCACAGTATTTATATTAATCACTTTAAATTTGTCTCTGAGGGAGTGTCTGGGAGTTAATTTATAAATTGAACACCACAACAGAATACCGTACGAAATCACACTATGAAAATAACTAAAGTATACTAAACGGACTGTCTCTAAATCAGTTAAATCACGAATTTTTCTAACGCCGTATGCTGCAAAGCTAAGCTTTTTTGTCAATTTATCTATATGGAGGCCCCATTGAAGCTTGCCATCCAAATGTATGCCTAAGAATACGGTATCTTCGGGTTTCAGCTCTTCAACCTTTATGAGAACACTAGTTTCTACTTGTCTAACATGAGGTATCGTAAACTTAATACATTTAGTTTTTTCTCGTTAAGAAGTAGGTTATTAACATTAAACCAATTACCTACTTTGCGAGGGCGCTATTTACACTGTCAGTAACCAGCTGCTGACGTTTGAGTTTAAATAAAAGTGAAGCGTCGTCCAAGAGGAGATCCTATAAGAGGTAATGTGATAGGTACTGGAACATTCTGGAACATGCTGTTTTCAGTCCAGTTGAAAACAGTGAATATCTGTCCGATCTACAAAGCTGGAGATGCTTCAGTCCCATCCAATTACAGGCCTATATCTCTTCTAACGTCTCTGTCCAAAATTCTGGAGAAGCTGGTGAACAAGAGACTGTTAGCGTACTTGGAAAAGAAGCAATTGCTATCGACCAACCAGTATGGCTTTCGGAATGCCTGATCAACGGAGGACGCAGTCTCTAAGTTGGTGGATCATGTCATTGATAACCTTGACAAAGGCAAAAAGTGTGCCGGCGTCTTCCTTGACCTTGCCAAGGCCTTTGATACAGTGTCAAGGCCCATACTGATCAAGAAGATGGAACGCTTAGGTATCAGGGGCATTGCATTGGAATGGTTTACCTCCTATCTTTCGGAACGTAAACAGAAGGTTTGCCTGGGTGACTTCCAGAGTACCTTTGCGAAAGTGGAATATGGAGTGCCCCAAGGTAGTGTCCTGGGTCCCACCTTGTTTCTCCTGTACGTTGATGGTCTGTGCTCACTCAATTTGGACAACGCGCAAATATTTGCGTACGCTGATGATACAGCTATTATTTTCCACGGTGACTCTTGGATGGAAACTTACAGTGCCGCAGAGGCTGGACTGCAAAAGGTTACTAGTTGGCTGCAACACAATCTGCTCACCCTTAATGTTCAAAAAACCAAGGTAGTTAATTTTTCAGTGAGCATAAAAACAGCTGCCTCTAAACAACTTGCACTAAAATCTCACAAATGCGGCTGCACCGGTAGCGGCAGCGGCTGCTGCAGCTGCCCCGTTTTTGAACATGCTAATAGTATCAAGTATCTTGGTATTTGCATAGACCAACACCTGACATGGGTAAAGCAAATCCAATCGGTTACTTCGCGCGTAAGGAAGCTTATGTACATATTTAAAAGACTACGATCTATAGCTGACAAAGATACTCTTAAGATGACTTACCTGGCTTTATGTCAGTCTGTGCTTGGTTACTGCATAATATCTTGGGGTTTTGCTGGTAAAAGTTATCTAATTACTGTTGAACGTGCACAAAGAGCTATCCTTAAGGTCTCTCATAGATTAGGAATCCGATACCCCACTGCTAGGTTATATCGAGAAACGAGAGTGCTTACGGTGCGTCAACTTTACATTTTATCAGTTCTACTTAAATTTCATAAAACAGCAGCTGCCACAGAGGTAGCAGCTCGGCGCACTCGTAGAAAACCTAAGTGGAACAGAGTTTTCTGCAAACTCAAATTTGGCACTAAGGCTTTCTCGCGTATGGGTCCATACCTGTATGAAAAAGTGAACAATAAACTTAAAATCTTCCGCTTGACTAAGTTTGGATGCAAAAAGCAGGTTCAGGATTGGCTGCTTGGTTTTAATTATGCTGAAACGGAAAATCTTTTAACATTCAACTGATAAAGTTTTCATCATCTCATACACACTTACACCCATCACATGCATACTTACACTCATCACATACACACACACTCATCACATACATACTTACACTCATCACATACACACACACTCATCACACTCACTCATCACATACATACTTACACCCATCACATTCACACATACATTTTGTTACCTTTTAGTCCTAAGTTTAATTAATTAATTATACGTAAACCGTTGCATTTGTTACTAAAGTGTATATTCCTTATTGTCTGTCGAAAGAGACTGGATCCTGCGACACAGGGTATCCTAGTGCGGGATCCAGTGTCCTACCTAAGTATTGTAACACACGTTTATGAATCAATAAAACCTTTATTATTATTATTTATTATTATTATTATTACATTACCGTTATTGTAACTATTTATTTATGGATTTACCAACGACCTATGTACATAAATACATTAAAATTCTCTTCTACAAAATTAAAACTTGTACACACACAAAATTGAATACACGTGTGTTTTTATAAAATCACAGATAATTTGTTATCATTTGGAAATGAAAAGGGGTTATTTTGAAGCAACAACGTTCACCTGAGTTTGGAAGACGTGACAATAAAAAATATGTAACTTTTGAACTACACAATTATTGTGCAAGGTTGGAAGAAATTCTCATTTCCCATCCATAATTATTTCCGACGAGTCCGGTTGCTATACTGTTAAAATTGCATAGGTTATAACATTAGTAACACGCTATGAAAACCCAACATCGCCACTTGGATTTATCAGTACCAAGCTTGTCATTACGCCACTAGAATCATTAATGCCGCAATTAATCAATTCACGACATGAATATTTGCGTGTGTTCTAACAGCGTGACAGTTGTCACTGCGGTCGCTGTTATTAGCTGTTGAAATGTTAGCGCTTTGAGTTCAATGTTTATCTTTGTTATGGTTTTACTCACGTGAATATTGAGATTTTTCAAGTACTAATGTCTTAAGAGAGTTATTAACCTAAAAATAAATAAATAAATATAATAAATTAGCTTAAGTATATTTTGTCATGCTTAGGAATTAATGTAGGATTCACTTATAACCACGATACATTTGAACTCAGGTGATGACATGACTCTTAGGTCCGTATTACAGAAACTCACTCAAGATTCGAGGATTAATCAAAACAATTTTCAACCATTACTTCAGTTTTAACACGTTACACGTAGTTAACACGTTAGAAATCAATATTTATATAAGCTCAAAATTGCTCAGAGCCATAATAATTTTCATGCTTTTTTATGCAACAAACTGAATAAAACGAAAATACACGTATATTTATTATTATTCATTTATTTCTTAAGTTACATGACTCATTTACAACAACAACAACAACAATTAATACATTATACACATAACAGATAATACATTAACATTACAATACAATACAACAACAACACAACACAATCAACCATCACACTATCAAACATTACCGACGACTGTAGGTGACGTGCAAGTCACTGCAGTGTCCAATGTATGAACAGTCGAGCCTGTCCGCTATCATCATCAGTACGCTGTTGGGGCTGCCGCGCACCCTGCGCACCAGAGACGCGCTCCGTTTACGCATCGTTGCATAGAAGCAGTCGACGCTAGCTTCGGCAAACATTCCCGAGGCACTACAGTGTCGCGGCAGCCCCATCAGCGCTCTGAAGGCGTTGTTATATTGGACACGGAGGGCTTCTTATGCTTTTTGGGTGTGATTCACCCACAGGCTGCACGTGTACATTGAGGTACAATAGGCTCTGAAAAGAGTTTGCTTGACCGACGTGGAACAGCGTGCAAACCTGCGGGCTATCATATTAGCTCTAACTGACAGAGCCCTCCGCTCCCTCTCAAAGTCAGTATCGTCCCTGAGACCGGCAGTAACTAAATGCCCTAGGTATTTAAAGTGATCCACTTTTACCAAGGGAACCCCGTACAGTTTGATGGGTGGTACTGATATAGGACATTTAGAGCCGGCCTCAAAAACCATGAACTGACTTTTTGACACATTATATCTCATTATCGTATAAATCGTACAGAACTAATGACAGTAAGAATACTGCCCAACATTTTATTGAAACTTTGCACCTTTTCAAGTGTACAACAACGTGATTGCTCATGCGTGTATGTACAATTAGTCAATCAGGCAATAAATAATCACGCTGTTAGAACAATCCTTAGTCACGCTGCGTATTAATTCGCGTCACGATCAGTCGCTTGCCGAACCGGAGCAAAACAACGCACATATTTTGTATCTTATGTGTTAATATGAGTATGACTTGGTAGGTGTAGATAATTGAGGATGTTGCGAATTAGGTGTTTCAGTATTGACTGTGTTTAAACTGTCTGGTAGATCTGTGTTCCTTAGGCGTGTTTTGACAGACAAGAAACTGATATGTAATATTACCAAAAGCATGCCAGAGATTCCTTCATCAACACGCCGAAAGTAATGTCCGAAGTTTTTTGTACTAGCTCAATTTCTTTCAGAGTTTATTTTTCACTCCACTTAAATATGCTTAGTACACAAAAAGAAAAAAAGGAAAATTAAGTATGTATTCGTAGTCAAAATAATCGACTGTATCTATTTTAAAGTAAGCTCAGTTTACTTATAGCTCTAAAATCTAAAGCGACGCATTACTCACTTAATCTCCACCATACAAAGCACCGATCTATTGACCTATCTATGACCTGTATCTATCCCCCCATGCCCTATCCACGAGGTCAATACATCCGCGTCCATCCGTCAACATCCACGGTATCGTACATTTATAACAATAACGCTGACATTTTTCAGACTTGCTGCCTTTTGTCGCCGTTTGACAAAGAGGCGAAGTGATATGCTGTGGGGATCGTATAGATGGGGGCGATGGGGGATTGTGTCTTGAGTTTGGCGACATAGACACAAATATGTGTGTTTTAATGTTAGGAAAGTGATATTTGATTCAAGATGCATTGACACACTTGCGTTGAGACAAAGTTGGGTAGCAAAATAATATTTTCACACCACCTGCTTGATAGCCAAATTATATGTCGTGTAAACCTAACCTTATTAAGTAAGTCATTATAGTTTCACAAATCTGTGTTCCCCAGATTTCCACCCGTCACGAAATCCAAAAAACACAGTCTTGTTTTCCGCCGTCGCATAGCGAGTGTCGCCGTGCTCAAATACTCGTATATCTCTTGCACAGTTTTTCACGTGGTGCTGTCATTACAGCTAGTAGATATATGTCAGGTAGGTACCTAGGTAGGTACTCGTAATGGATGGGTGACAGTTTGCTTTACTGGTTTATTGTAGTCCAAGATAGATTAATGGTAAGTGGATTTGATTTCGTCTTTATTATGGTCGAGATTTTACTGCTTTAGGTCGTTCTAAAAAATAACTCTAAACACACAAAAGGCATTACCAAACTCACGAAAAAACATTGTAGAAATAGAATCCATGCCCTTTATGCAGAAGGCTGACCTTTTTATCACCGCACCACTTATGATACTTGGAACTGAACTTCCAAGACTGCTATATTGTAAACATCAAAGTAGTATTTCCGCTTTACTGCAAAACTTAATTAGCTTGAAGAACTATTTGAGCACATTAAATATGAAACAAAAATACTAACCTAATTTCTGCCAATATCACAGTTAGTATTCTTAGATCTGCACAAAGCAAGCCATTTCCTACGCCAGTGTAGCCAACCTAAGGATTTTGTGTTACATTGAGCACATCAACATTAAGTGGGCGACATTTGGCATTTGCCTGCCTAAGGAGGTGGACGCGAGCCAGCGCAGATCTCTATCGGAAACAATTTAAAATAAATCACATATTTACGAGAGCACAGATAAGTATGTATTTATGTGGCACAATAGAAGGTTTCCTTTGTTGCATCTGCGCTTTTATTCTTGAATAGTAGTAAGAACTGGAATAGCAGATTTTCTAGGAAACGAATATGTTTGACAGATTTTGTAGTATCTACCTAATATTCAGCGTAATACTGGTATAATTACGAAGCTTACTCTCGTTAATCACCCAGAAAGATAGTCCAATTATTAAGTTTTCTTGAAAAAGCATCTGTTTCCTCTTAATTTAACCTCTTCAATTCAGTAAAGAACGAGAATGCAAAAAGAAACAGTAATTAACAACAACACGGCGATGATAATTGGCATTCACGGACAAACTCGATTGCAATAAACGCGCCGCGACTGTGCCTCCGTGCCGACTCAATCAATCAGATCGTACAGCGAGAGGTGCACTCGACAGAAATAATTGTTGGCACGTAAAGCACGCTGTTCATTTGCGACTAATCGACAAGACTCAAAACTGGTGTCGCAAATGCTTTTCAAGCTTATTATTCCGCACAAAGGCCGACTTAATGCCTGAGGCATTTTCTACCAGCCAACCTTAGATTAGTGGTTGGTAATCATAACCTTTGTTACTAATATTTTTAATTAAAAATTAATCAACTTGTGTAGTGCTAACTTTTGTAAAATTATTCTCTGTCTTTCGCTTTAGAGAAGATACCATTACGATGCGCTTCGAAAATGATAGGCTGAATTAATTAACATTTCTTCGTACTACCTATTTTTCGCAAGTATTTTCAAGTAAAGGTTCTGTTTAGCAGATTGACAATTAACCGTGTTATAGCCAGGACAGTTGTGATTTCCATATACGGATAATTTAATTAGATAGTAGAGACTGTAAACGTCCAGTCTCAACTATCAGCTGACATTTTAGGTTCCCAGTTTTTCCGAAATGGTTATTAAAAAGTCGCGTCGCCAATCCGCCAGTGAGCAGCAAGTTTTCCTCGTTATTGCACGTGAGTAATGGCGGTGCAGTTTTTCGCGTCCATCTGTAGATTTCCCGGGTGAACGGATAGTTGACTACGGTGCCGGCAGTTAGTTAACTACTGCTGACGCGGTACGTGCGGCTGCACTGCACTTTGTTATAACTTGGAGGGAAACGTGACAACTGCTGTTTGTTATCATGTAGAAAACTAAACTTTTGTCTGGTAAAATGGGGTTTATGCAAAGAAAAGTCAGTGAGGGCTTTTTTGAAAAGAAAGATTGAAAATAATTTTATTTGACCCAGGACAGAAACAAAAACAACACAAACAATAAAAAACAGAAAATACTTTAAACAGTATCGTGTGCTTCACGGCTGCGCCGTACAGGCTCAGTTCAGCATAAATGCCAGATAACTGCTATAACAGTGCCAACTTTTTTTTCGTACTTGTTTTCAACTGAACCCTATGTACGAGGATGCCTTATGGATCTAAATCAGTTTTATAGTGTGTAGATATTTAAATAAATAATAAATAGATATGTGTAACAAATAATAATAAAATCGATTAGATATTTGTTTAAAATAATTATAGAAAATATAATAATAAAATAATAATAATCCCCACCGTCGTCACCTACACCACCAGGACAGCGAGGAAGAGGACGGCCACCAGCGGGCTTGGGATCTCGAGGCCAACAGGCCTCGAACGGGGTCCCCGCTGCCGGTGAAAATGTGTCGCGCAGGCGATGGACCCAGTCCATTAATGAAAATGTGATGCGCGCATATTACGGGGCTACAGAGGGAGGAATTAACCTTACAGCGTACCGAAGTCGGATGCTCTCTCTGTTTCAGGTGCTTGAACCAGCCGTAAACGTCTCGGCCCAACGATTGTCGGATCAGGTGCGCGTCATTCGACACAATCATAGATTGGATGACGCTACACTTGATCGGCTACGCTTGGAAATGCAGAGTAGCTCTGCTAGTAATCCTTCCCCCCCCCAGAATTTCGTGCATGCGCCTGCCGTGGTTCCACTGCGGACAAACCAGCAAGATGAGGAGGAGGACACTAGGGCTATATCTGCAGATAACCTGTGCAATGTGGAATTAAGGAGCATTCTGGAGGATGCGATCCGTGAGTACCGGTTCACATCATCTGATCTTAGACCACGGCTACCACGTTTGCCCATGAATAAAAAAAATTGAGCACTGGTGTGTGCCTTGGATGCGCTGTTACCAAATTTAATTGAAAACAGCGCAGACCTTTGCGATACACACTCAATCTTGTATTGCACGGCTGTTGCGGCATGTCGTATAGCTCGTGTCAAATTTCCGAACACTGACCGAACTGCACAGCTGAAACCCGCCGCACCAGCCTGGCAGTGCAGGATTGAGCGTCGTATTAATGAGGCCAGGGTACTCATCGGGAAGCTCACCTGCTTCAGGGAGCGCAATACACACCCAAGGGTGATGCGCTTTGTGAGGCAGGCCTTCTCGGGAACTAATATTAGTCCTCGAGAATATATATCCTGTGTCACAGAGCGCATCGACTTCCTGAAGCAGAAAGTTTATGCATGGGCAAACCGTATCCGTCGGTATAGACGAAGAGTGGATCGGTACACTCAGAACCGCATGTTCCAGAAAGATGAAAGGTGGGTATACAGAGCTTGGGAGCGACCCATTCCCACTCAAGGTGTGACTGACTTGCTTCCACCGGATAATGATACCGTGAGTGCTTTTTGGCGAAGCATTTGGTCGGTGCCCGTCAGTCATACTGAAGGTGATTGGATGCGTGTTGTTGAGCAGGCGTGTGATTCAATACCAGAAGTGGAGGCTATTAGCATTAGTCCTCGAGATGAGGCTCGTGCAGTCCGTCCGTTGCCTAACTGGAAATCCCCAGGACCGGACGGACTGCACAATTTCTGGATTAAATGGCTACAAAGGTCACACGCCTGCTTAGCCTCGTAATTCCAGTCATCTTTAGAGACTGGGTGCTACCACTGTTCTTTACGACAGGAGTAACCCATCTGCTCCATAAATCGGGTAGTACTGCGGAACCTAAAAACTATAGACCAATTACATGTTTACCGACGGTCTATAAAGTTCTTACATCCATTCTTAGAGCAAAAAATGCAGAACATATTAAAAATAACTCAATTATGTCTGTGTCTCAGAATGGATGTAAGAATGGGTCTCGCGGTACTAAGGAGCTGCTCCTTATAGACATGGCCATAAGCCAACAGGTTCGTAGATCCCGGAAGAATTTGTCGACATGTTGGATAGATAGAAGGCTTATGACTCAGTGCCACATACATGGCTCATTAGGGTGCTGGAGTTGTACAAAATAGACGCAACTCTACGCACCTTCTTGATTTCTTGTATGGGGCAGTGGAGGACGATCCTTCACTATCCAGGATGTCAACAGATCCAGAGGACCGATGAACCGATCAGGATTGAGCGAGGAATATTCCAGGGCGATAGTTTGAGTCCGCTATGGTTTTGCTTAGCCTTGAATCCTCTAAGCACACTGCTGGAGGATTCAGTCTAGGCTATCGGTTACGAAGAGGTGGTCAGGTGATATCACACCTCCTCTACATGGAAGATTTGAAACTCTTTGCCCCCAACAATTTGCGACTGATGGAGCTACTGAAGGTAACGGAAACGTTCAGTAGTGCCATCAGGATGGAATTTGGTGTGGAGAAATGTGCAGTCATGCATGTAAAGCGAGGGGGGATTATGGAATCCGTGGGAACCCAACTTTCGGATTCTATACACCTTAGATCCCTCTCCTCAACAGAAACCTACAAGTACTTGGGTATGTCGGAAGCATTAGGCATCAATGCTGCCCACATGAAACAATCGTTGAGGGAACGCTTCTTTGGCCGCCTGAATAAAGTGTTAAATAGTCTTTTATCAGGCGGAAACAAGGTGCGTGCCTTTAACGGTTGGGTCATGCCGGTTTTGATGTATACTTTCGGCATACTCAAATGGACTCAGACGGAACTTGATGCTCTGGATAGGAAGGTCCGTACATTGCTGACGGCATATAGAATGCATCACCCACGGTCATCAGTGATGAGACTGTACATCCCGCGGAAGTGTGGGGGTCGAGGATTCTTAAATGCTAAAACCCTCCACAACCGCGAGATTTGCAGTCTCAGGGAATATTTCCTTCAAACTGACGTGGGGATGCACCGAGATGTGGTCGCAGTGGACAAGGGCCTCACTCCGCTCTCCTTGGCAAAAGAGAACTGGCGCAAACCTGCAGTACTAGATACTAACGATCGTAAGGAATATGGCAAGGCAAGGAGCTTCACGGACGCTTTTTCCGGGCCCTACATGGGCCTGATGTAGACATTTTGGCGTCTGTATCCTGGCTGCGTTTCGGCGACCTCTTCGGGGAAACCGAAGGTTTTGTCTGTGCGATTATGGATGAAGTTATCATGACGAATAATTATCGGAAATACATTGTCAAGGACGGCACGGTTGACATCTGTCGGGCATGCCACCGTCCCGGTGAATCAATCCGACATATAGTTTCCGGTTGTTCTCGTCTTGCTAACGGTGAGTACTTGCACAGACATAATCTAGTGGCTAGGATTATCCACCAGCAACTTGCCTTGCAGTACAATCTTGTGGAATCCGAAGTACCATACTACAGGTATGTGCCCGACCCAGTTCTTGAAAATGGTCATACCACATTATACTGGGATCGATCTGTTATCACTGACAGGACTATTGTAGCCAATAAACCTGACATTGTGGTGATAGATCGACGAGAGCGCCGTGCAATGATTGTTGATATCGCTATCCCTCATGACGAGAATCTCGTGAAAGCTGAGAAAGATAAAAAAATCAAGAATCTTGATTTAGCACACGAGGTTGTCGACATGTGAGGCGTGGACTCTGCAATCATTGTACCGATAATCGTTTCAGTAAATGGCCTAATAGCGGAGAGCCTCGACCAACACCTCAGGAGGCTCTCATTGCGCAGCTGGGTCAAGAGCTTGATTCAGAGAGCAGTACTTCTGGATACGGCACGCATAGTGAGGAGGTTCCTCTCTCTAGACCCCTGACCACCGGCAGCTTGGACTCTGTTTTTGATGCCGATGGGCTACTATTTTCTATATTTTTAAATGTTTGTATATGTTTTTGTAAAAGTATTTAAAAATGTAATTAATATGCATAAAAATGAATAAAAGAAAATAAATAAAATGGTATGATTACTACATAATTATACCATAAATTCATATCAATGAAACATTCTAATTGAGCATGTCTAGTTTCCGTTGCGCATCTACGAGGTACTGCCGTAGGCGTCTTCCAAATGTGTCGATCGTGTTTATTGACATATTTCTTTGTTACATTTTACTATTAACTATCACACATTAAATTATAATATTTACTAAGTAGCTAGGTAATATAATTTTTGAGCTTTTAAAGTCATTACGATCTCCCTTGGGATGTGAAATGCCACACTACGCGTTAATACTCGCACATCAAGCGCGCGTAGCAATAGCGTAGCGATGGCGTAGCGTTTCGTAACACATTCGTAGAGATAGCGCTACGACGTTTGGTCACTCGGTTGCAAGTTCATGATCACGGAGTCCTGAATTTGTAAGATATTTCCCCCTTATCGTGCGAGTAAACTTTGAAAGTATTATCAATTCTTAAGTCCAGACATTAGCTTTAGTTAGGCAGTTTAATAGAAAGTAATAGGGTTGAGCTACACGATGACTACTGCATGCATGCCGCGAGACCGGTCAACTCAAAGCTGTATAGAGTCTTTTCAAAAGGCCCTTCTAGATATGGTTCTGCTTTGTTAGACTCACATAAAATCTGAATAATAATATAATGTTTGGACTTTAAAAGAGACCATGACCTCTGAGTTTGTTTCGGCATTTATTCTCCGAGTTCAGTCAGCAAGGAAATGCCGCCGCTGGTGCCATCTAGTTTAAAAATACTGACCAACAAATTGACGTATAAAAGACTCTTAGAAGATCTACTTACAGAAATAAACATCTTTTAATTTCATTTTAATCACATTCATTCTCTTAAATTCAATAACTAACAATGTAACAGCAAACCAAACATATTTTCGTAATTATAGGTTAAACCTCTCACATGTCAGTTCCGACCACATCCTTCGTGCCTACAATGTGCCGCAACCTGCGCTACACACAGAACACACGACAATTTGATCAGTTCCAACTGTAGTTGTTTAATCTTATGAGTCCTGGCTTAGTATTGTGACATGACATCACTGCATTCTGGCTTGTACAGAAAACAGTCAACCGCCGCCGGGTCTATGGTAATAATTTGACTGTGACAGCGCCTTTATTCCGTTGCAGTAAGGGTCGTTTTAGTAGTTCAAGTGTTACTTGGATGCTACTGACATGCGGTTGAGCATAGGTACATACACAGAGCGCTGTGCTCTGTACTGTGTCATCAAATATGCTTTTGTGTGTTTGATTGCAATTTAGATTACGTATTCAGTTATTGTAATTAGTTTTTGATGGAAAAAAATATTTTGATTTTCTAGTGTGATATTTATTGTGAACGAAATCTGTCATTAATTGGTCATATTATTGATATTAAAATATAACGTAGGTTTGTTTGGTAAACCTAAAATAAAGACAATCTATAAAGAGAAAACATTGACCACTAACAACTCAATCACTCAATAATTTATCAAACCAATTAGTAATACAAATTTAAATTGCGAGACGCAAATCTGAAGGATATAATAATATCGAGCTCATTTGGATACAAGCTTCCCCAATCAAACTATTTGAGCGTTTGAGTGGAAACTCGATTTGCACCTCGGCCTCAATTATAGGCAGGTTATACACTCGCCGCTTCGGAACGCCTCGGAGACGCCTCGAGGCGGATGGTTGAGTGCCTCGCTAAGAGACGGACAGAAGGCTTAGGCACTAATAACGTGTTGGAAACAAGGCACGTATAAAGTGTTAAGCAAACAGCGTGAAAGATTTTTTAGGGTTAGAGGAGCCAGTCTTCCAAAACTGTAGGAGCCGAAAAATGTAATTATCAGTTTTTCAATATAAGATGTTGCACAGGTGTGTTGTAATTTCGGAATAAGCAAGGCAGTGAGATAAATGGACAGCAAAACTCAGAAGTTAATTACATTCAGAAATTACACCAAACACAATTTAATCAACACACTAGACTACACTGTATTGTTATGCAATAATAATCATTCTGAACAGTGACCTCATTGCTCATTAATAAGATTGTTCTAAAAACGATCTCCTGCCTTTTTTTTTGCAAAGTTTCTGTGCACTCAATGAAATGGACTTTCTGCTCTTTCTCTTATTACCTGCGTCTTGATTGATACCCCGCGCTGATTGCGGGAACCTTCTTCTAATGACCGGATTGATTCAGTTTGAGATTGTAACCTTTGTAAGTCATTCCTTTAGTCAGTTTAGGTCTCGCTCTGTAAATGAGAAGTTGTAAGCGGTTTTTGGTTGGTTAAATGATTTTTGAGGCTCAAGTTTCACTCCATAATGCATCTTTTGATATGAAATTGAGTGTAGTGTCATAACTTATGTTATCTTTAAAAATTATTTATTCCTGAACTTTACGTAGGACAAGATGCGTTTGAAATGTGTATAATTTCGACCGTAAATAAATTAAACTCTGGCTTGGGTCTTGTATTATTTTTGCGTTTGCGTTAAGCGAGCGTCCGCAGCTGTTTCCCCCGTGATTATTAGGGAGTTATTTATACCTGTATATTTACCATCCATTTCTTTGTTTCCAGCGCCTCCAGAATGCGAAGCCGGCCAGCTGACCTGCGGGCAGTACGTGTGGAACAAGACGTACTGCATCCCGCCGCACTACCGCTGCGACATGCAGGTTGACTGCGTCGACGGCACCGACGAGGCGGACTGCAGTGAGTAATCCTCTTTATAACAGCGCTGAATGATTATAGGGTGGTGTTGTATTGTCATGAGCAGTCGTCTTTACAGCGCGTATGAAACTATGACCGGTGAAAGTTATAAGTAGCAATACTTGGCGAATCGATTCACATGATACACAAGCTAACCACGACAGCTTAAATTCTCGTACCGAACAAACACTTGTATATGTAATTAACTTGGTCTGGGGGCTCATATTGTGTTATTTGTGTCTGTATGCTACAAACACACTAACAATGAAATGAATTTTGTTAAGATCAACATTTGGAAGAACATGATAAGTACTAAGATCGGGATCTTGGCAAAGGTGACGTTGGCTAAAATTAAATAATTCATCAGTGACAAAATAAGAACTCTCCCAAGCTATGCAGTAATACAATAACGTTGCATGTCCACGTCGATGCATTGTGTCTAAGCTCTTATTTAGTTGCTACATGCTACCAACAATATAGGTATGTACCTACATATACCGGATTAGGGCTATATTACTCGAGAGCATGTATGTATACAGTATGTCCGTGCATTCTCTTCAATAGTTTGACCAACAATAGGGATTAGCGCTGCTAGACATTATTGAAGATTTCGCTACTTTATATTATAATCCAGCGCTTGATAATTAAGTTCAGAAAGCTTTAATACTTTTGTTGTTGTTTCTTGTAAAGTTGAGTTTTACTTAAGTAGTAGGACTGGTGCTTTAGTCAAGTTTAAAGGTTGGATTCTTCAAACAAGGCTAGAATTGATCACTGTAAATTTTTTCATCACAATCATGTACATTTTTCATTATAAAGTTCAATATAGGCGTATGTGGGTAGTATGTCAAGTTTTCATAAAAAAGTTCAATATAGGCGTATGTGGGTAGTATGTCAAGTTTTCATTATAAAGTTCAATATATGCGTATGTGGGTAGTATGTCAAGTTTTCATTATAAAGTTCAATATAGGCGTATGTGGGTAGTATGTCAAGTTTTCATTATAAAGTTCAATATATGCGTATGTGGGTAGTATGTCAAGTTTTCATTATAAAGTTCAATATAGGCGTATGTGGGTAGTATGTCAAGTTTTCATAATAAAGTTCGATATAGGCGTATGTGGGTAGTATGTCAAGTTTTCATAATAAAGTTCGATATAGGCGTATGTGGGTAGTATGTCAAGTTTTTTAGGCAGTGGTGCCTATCTATAAAACGTGGAATTAAATAAAAAGTCACTAAAGTTTTTCTTAAAAGTTTCTGTTCAATACTTTTTTCAGGCAGTTCATTACCATAAAACAAGCTGAAAAGTTGAGAACCCGTATAATACTGTAGAAGTTGTGATTATATTTACTGAACTTATCTGAATCACAAAACCGTCTGCGTGTCGAACCGGATTCGATAAAAACTTTACGTATTCAAATGTAAAACCTACATGGTATTGCCAGCTCTGTGATATTTTCACGGTTTCGTTATTATGGCAATAACTAATATAGAACGCAAAAAAAAATGTTTCTATTACTACGTTTTAGTTTTTTGTACAGTGAGGTTACTCGAGTTTATCTCAGTTTTCCTACTTAGGGCGAATTTCACCAAACTTTTACACCTAGAATAAGATTTCTCCTGAGATATTTTTTAAATTGTTGACAGTATTTATATACTACGTCTACTCAGACGTTAATTCTATTCCACGGATAAATGATATCTGACTTTGGCGAAATCAGCCTTTAGACAGTTTATTCCAGGACTATAAATTCATTTGGCCATCAGGTAACGCAAAGCAATTTGTATGTGCTAAATTTATAATTGAGGTTTCTTGTCGATGATAATATACAACTGTAAAAAAATTAATAACTTAATACACAAAATAATTGATCTGTGCGTGTGCGTACGCGTGCGGCCCTGATCCGAATCGGATCGCATTAATAGTTGTAACTAGTTTACGTGAGTGACTGCTAACCAGACCGGACCTTCCCATGCGGATCGCATAGTGCCATCTAACGGAATATTGTGGACAAGAATATAGTCCAAACTATAATTTTAGCTCGAAACGGGAATTTGATATTGAGGTGTCAAAAAATGTTGTGTCGGCTTTTTCTCTCTATATGCTGAAATAGGATTTATCAATTCCGAGAAAATTCGTCTTTTGTGTGTCCGCGTGAATGTCAAAAATGCTATAAAATACGAACCACATGAACGGTACCTACAAGGAATTGTAAAAATGCTATAAAATACGAACCACATGAACGGTACCTACAAGGAATTGTAAAAATGCTATAAAATACGAACCACATGAACGGTACCTACAAGGAATTGTAAAAATGCTATAAAATACGAACCACATGAACGGTACCTACAAGGAATTGTAAAAATGCTATAAAATACGAACCACATGAACGGTACCTACAAGGAATTGTATTTTTTTTGTTTTATAAAATATAAGAAGTGATGATTTAATATTATAGACTGGTGTGTCATCTGACCGGGTCTATGTTCCCGTATGTGACGCAACCTCTTACACTGTTTGTGAAGTGAACCGACAGCGCGCCTGTGTGTGGTTGTTTGTGCCAAATATTTTAAGGACCACAGTACCTTCACAGAACACTAAGGTGTACCAATTTCCCTGAAAGCGCTTGTATCTCACACGCTTTACACAACCCACACTTATTCCGCCCGCTTTGAAGGTTGCCAGAAAAATATTTTCATTCGCATTCAGCGTCTACGTACCTATTACCGAGCAATACTTAAATAAACATGGCACCGAAATACACCGTCCTATTTCTTTTAAAGAGAACTCTTGTAAACGAAGTACCACGGCCAATTTGTTTAGAACCCCTTCACCCCCTTTCGCGGGAGTGTTGGGGATGAAAGAGGGGTGACTGTCTGAGGTTCCAGGGGTCTTAGTTAATTGGTCGCAAGTGCGGAAAGTCCCAACAAGTGGGCAAGTTTTAATGGTGTGGAAATTGCGTTTTTGTTTGGTGTTCGTATCTGTGATGTGCCTGTTTTCATACAAATCTGTTGTCTCTAAAGTTTTTAGATGAAGCCGCGATATCCGGGAAAGGGCTCGAAGGATTTTCTCGCAATTAATATCTGGGATCTGTTGACCTCAGTAATTTCAATCAAACTGTCTGTTTTAATATAATATCATTTTTTTTCAAGTAAATAACTCCCATTGCCAAAAGGCTTATCATCCATCAAGCTATTTCTAGACTACAAAGAAAAACATTATATCCTTCATATTCTTGCCTGCATTCCTCGTTCTCTTATAAATACAAAGTCTACCAGTTTCAACATTTCAAGGCACGAATATAAAACTTGACGTCCAGTTTTTCTTTAGTTAACATAATAGCGTCTATTAAGGCAGTGCATTTGAATAAAGTTTTAAAAGCAAAGTGCTCCATGGCGGTAATTCCGCTCGACTTACTCTCAGCTGCAACTTCCTCGTTGCCATGGTAATTAACCCTCCCCCCCCTCTTCCGTTTCCTGGCAGACCTTGATAAACACCTAAGAAGTTGTTGAAGTTCTGCTTAAGACATTACGGGCTGAGCGTATAGATAGCTTATGTAAGGTATGCCTATTTCTTTACTTTAACTTGTAAAATCTAATAACGAATCATCTGGCTGAGTCAACTCCGCCGGATGCTTCGTTATAAATTAGAATAGAATTTGAGCAAACTCTGTACCTATACTGAGTTACGCCAGAGCTAACTGACTGACTGAGTTAACTGTTATCAAAATCAGTTTGATAGTTTATACTTCACGTACTTATCAAACGGATAGAAATATTTACCTACAGATTTAAAACATAACCGCTGATTTAGACGCTTCAAATTGCTAAAATCAGGTCTAACAGCAAGAGACTAATCTTCTTGTATTAAGCTTACATCGCAATTTTTAAGTCACAGATCTACGTTGAGACTTTGCGCAAAGTTGCCAGCATAGTAAACTGTGTTGCCAGCCTCAAGTCCCAAAGTAAAAGTTTTAAAAGATCTCGATTATTACATCTTTCTTTTTTGGACACTTTGAGTTTGCCTACGGTACGGTGCTTTGTACAACGTAAAGATTGCATGCTGATGGAGATTTATGGAAGGAAGTTAAGTTGGTTTATGGATTGTTAATAGTAGATTGTTATACAAGGGGCTAAAATTACCCTTTATATACGAGGTAGTTTTACTCCCAACCTATAGCGAGGGAGTAAATAGAAACCGACTTATAATTGGTTTTTACCGCTGTATGTTACACTCTACTTTTCACTATAATTGCGAGAAAATAAAATAATCCAATAGAATATTAAGGCAAGGGGGGGGTTAGGTCAGGGGTTATATAGGCATTAAGTCCGCCTTTGTACAGTATTTTTTTTTTCTTGTGCATAAAGTTTTAATAAATAAATAAATAAATATTAAATAGTTTACTTTTTTTTAATTTTTCTGTATCTGCAACGCAATGCACGCATTCTACGAGTACCGAAGAGATCGCCGCTTTTAATTCTATTTTCAAAAACAAAAATGTTATTTTTTATGAAACAGTAATAAGTCGGGTCTTTATTCGTGATTATTCTACTTATGAATAAAGACGTTTTCGTTTTTGTAGGCTCGCTGGTAACAAAAAATAAATAAATAAAACTTTTTCCCCTAGAGGAAAATATGCTATTTTTTCCCCGCTCTGGTACGATACAATGAAAGACTTTTTGAGCAAGAGGAGTGAAAAGACTTTTATTGCATAATTATCAATTGCGTGGCTTATATTGTATCTGTTTATATTATTTTTTGTGCTTTGCTATGGACATCTTCAGTTTTATTGTTAGCTTTTTTATGTGCTTAGGTAACTGTGATTTCGGTGTATTGGAAGAATATAAGGCATAAATAAGAATTTATATAAGTAGGTAGAATAACTTTTACATCGTCTCAGATAATTGAAGTAGGGCAAGATGTCAAAGGGGGAGGTCCCCTCGCACACATGATTTGTTTTGGTTTTTGTAGTGTATTTTCTAGTTTTTCACAGCCAGTCTACGGTCATTATCAAATATCGTTTGCTGATTTTTTTCCTCCCTAAATCAAGAAGGAGACCCGTATCAATTTTGTGAAGCATAGAAATTGTCTTTCAAATAAAATTTTAATCATCATCGTCTAAAGTTTCAACATCAAAGTCTTCTCTAGTTGATTTTTCATTTAATGTCTTGAAGTAAAATTACTTTCCTGACTACTTTTCTGTCTACTTTAGTTTTAGGCTCAGATTAGCTGACAACATTACATATTTTCGTACTTACCTAAGTATAGGCGTCCCACGTCTTCACTAAGTATAGGCACGACTAACTGGTTTGATCAGGAAATCCTCTGAGCATATTATTGGGTTATGCGGCTGCTGGCTGATGTATTAATTTCCTTGGGAAATAAGAATATCCGGTCACGATAAGATTGCTCGATATTTTTTGATGGAAAGATTCCCACGATCTTGAAGTACCTAGCGAAAATTTTAACGTGAAGCATAAAAATATGCTGAAACATTAACCGTATAGCTCGGACGCGCCCGATTGGACTCAGAATGACGACATTCTACGGCACCCTAAATTATTTAGGTAAATATTTATTACGCATCAAACAAATCTTAGGAGTGTGACAAAAATCTCACTAGCCCGCAAGTTAAATAATTTACCTTTATAAAATCTGTGATAGTGTGTAAATTCGATATCGCCATTTTAATGTCAGTGGTAGTCGAGGGTAAAAAACATACAAATTCAGAATTTCGGATATCAAAACTCCACCCGCAGGGGCAGTGATTAACGTATTATTTCATTATTTGACGACTACATCCATTAGTCAAGTTAAATTAGTAGTGTACAATGAAGGTCTTTGATTATATTTTTCACAAATAAACACACACAATATGTGGATACCATTTAAAATTTGACAAATATTATTCGAAATTTTATAAACAACATGGAAATGCTCAAATCATTAATTGAGAAGTGTTAATAGATATTTTAGTAAATACTTAATTAAGAATTATATAAATATGATACCCAAATATTATAAGAGTTGCCTATAGAAGGATTAAAACCATTCTAGATTAAAACAGCCAATCCCTTGCATCCCTACGTAGGTAGTAATCCGAAATTCTCGAATACATTTGAATTCGTTCGTATTGAGGTGCAGTTTGTGTAACAGACGGGTATGTGAGCCTTTGACATGTCGGGTCTTGCGGGGTTCACGGGGCTTACGGGGCTCGTCGGGGCTTGCCGGAGCACCACAAAGCCGGCTAACACTATATTGAAGACGAAAGAGACGATTGCCCCGTATTGACGTGGTTTCTATGTATGTGCTCTTAGTACATTTCGAGGGATTGAAGTTAGTCTTTGTAACATAACGCTTGTATTCCTCGAAGGGTTAGGCAGAGGTGTACCTATTGTAGGTCCACATTTCGGCAATTATGTTTAAGTCCCAAGTAATAAGGCGCGAGCCTATTGCCATCAACCGGGCACGAATCCAGACTCCGGCTGCTACTGAGAAATTCCAGATGAAAAAACCCAATAACACTGCCCGACCCGGGAATCGAACCCAGGACCTCATACACAGCGGTAGCTTGCCACCACTGGACCAGCGAGGCAGTCTAGTTTCGTCTTTGTAATAATCAAATTAGATGTTGGAAAGGTTATTGTGACGAATTTGAGAGCAACGGAATATTAATTAAAATTAAAACTTGAAGGCAAATCTAAGGGAAATGGAAAGAGAAATGTAAAATAGATTTCGGACTGGTCGTTAGCTAGATGAAATCAATATTCACAATCAAAGTGTTTTCTCTAAGAAGTCTGCATGAAGTGAAATGAAAAAGAAAATCTTGCTTAGTTTCTACATCCCTCCTTTGAGTCACTCGGTTCAAATTGCATTTAATTTATAAGAATATTGGATATCTACCACACTTGAAGGCTTTTAGAAAAATAGACAAGAATAAATTGAGTGTAGGATTGTTGGGTGCACAACTAAATATAAGTAAGTGGGTACCTAGTTTGTATTTGTAGGATAATATTTCTTTGCTCATGCATAAATCTTGAGAGTTCATATTGCATTAATTCAGCCCGTTTTAACTCTGCACTGCTAGTTTTAAAAATTGTACCAGCAAGTCCATGTTTTGTTTTAAATATAATCAGTAGGTACCTACCAACTTCATAGGAATAAGGCTATTATTTCCTGAACTGTTACATCAAGACTGAATTCGTAATTTATTCAAAGCTTGGTCATTATAACGGTTTCAAGATTTATTACTTATTCATAAAACTGCCGAATCATTTCTTATTCAAATCGAATCGTTTATATCACGCACAGAGATCTATAATTGTCTCTTATAACAAATTAATTATTTTACTTAATTCTATTAAGGAAGTTACAAGAAGTTTTGTATGGAAACTCAATCTTTGGCATTCAATGTTCTTAAAGTATTACCTAAAGGAAGTAATGGTCATTCATAACTCATGCCTCATTTCACCATAGCACTGAAGTTCTAGGTCCAAAACAATAACAAAAAATATTAACTATATATAATTTAAAAAAAAATATAACTCACCAATAAAAAACAATAATTAGAAACAAATTAAGCTCAGATTGAGCTTCATTTGTTTTGAACTATTGGTTTTTACATATCAAAGAACCGTTCTCCGATGCACTAACGCCCCCGGACACGTCGCACATCGTCGGAAAATGTCGTACAATGCCGGACACATCTGCATTGTCAGCCATGACACTTAATATTCATTGCGGTCAGTCCCAAAAGATATCGTTAACGTGTACGTGGGAATGAACGTGCGGTGAATAGAGCTGTCCGGCTGTGAATGGGATGTTTGCATGCCCCTGTTAATGCATGGTAATTTGTATGAATGATGTGGTGAAAGTATGGGTATGTATCGAGTTTGGACTTCGCAGGCTCTCGTACAATGGGACTGATAAATGGTACAGGAATAGGCGACGGTCATTCCTACCGTCATTTGTTTCCTGTGAGTCCAAATATGCCGAAGAAGGTATTTACACCGTCCGTTGTCCTTACCTTAACAACATCATTTTAAACATAATACTAAACTTTCGAACCTGGTCAAAAACTGATCAAAGTTACCCCAATTTAAGCAGAATATTTTGTCGCTACAAAAACAAGCACACTTATAAAAAATAAGGAACAAACAACCTGATCCCCCGCACCTACAATATCCAGACAAATTTATCTATAACAATCTGTTTAAAAAGCCTTACTACGACGTACTTATAAACTGTATCGGCTTTGACGTGGTCGAGGCACTTCGATGCGAGCGCCCTCTAGCACTGGATTTTTACATAACTTTATATGAAAATCGCATTATCTCGACAAGGGCGGGCTAAGAACGCATCAAATAACAACAGAAGTGTCATGTCTTACAATATACTAGAATAGGTACCTGCCTGGGTGCACGCGGTGGTAGTGCATGTGGTATGATGTTGACTGATGTAAAACTATAGAAAACTTAGGTCACTACCGTATCTTTCGTCTACGACGCGGCTAGGCGGAATATTTTTGAATGGTTTGGCAATCAACATCAACAGTAGATAGGTACAGTTTAAACTTACGACACTAACCATTCCGGTGGAAAGAAGAGAATTATGAAAGTGTTTTAATTTTGGCAATTTTACAACGCCCGATTAGGGCCTACTCTCTGTTGATAGATAGGTATACTTATTGCTTATATAGCTAGTGATGATGAACACCGATAAAATAAATGATACTCTGAATGCTATAAGTACTATACTACAGTACTAAAATTTCAGCCACGTGTGATTTGTTCCTAGTGTTTAAAGACTTGTACTTCTGTTGTACTTCCATATTTCGTATCGGAACGGTTTTGTCGTAAAAAGCCGCACACAGGCGTTTTTGCATCTCATTACCAATACAGAGCGGATTAGATTAGCTGTCGACAAGCCTAGCAGCCTGGCAGCCTGTCTGGGCTGAACAAACACTACGTAAGCAACACGTTGCGGAGACAAACAACGGAATTACGGAGACGGGCTTTTATGACCAAGTTTACCTACATATAGGTACGCGTGGTAGAAAGGGATGTTTTGTACAGAAGGACAGGTCTAGTCAAAGTAATATTTGCCGGAATAGAATAAAATACTCTATAATGTACACCATGTGAGTTACAGATACTCGTATAAATGTAGAAATAATAACAATAATGTTTAGATACGTTTCTCGTTTATTATTTTTAACCGACTTCACAAAAAGGAGGAGGTTCTCAATTCGTCTGTATTTTTTTTTTTTTTCGTTTCGGAAGTCGGTGCCTTTGGTTTTGTATTTTCGTGTTTGGCCACCGACTTCCGAAATGAAAGTTATTTTTCACGTCTTTTAGTGTTTTTTTTGGAAGTCGGTTGTTTTTTCGTAAAAAAGTTTTTATTTTTCACTTTTTAGTTGCGGTACCTACCCCGCACAAATTCGTATACCACTACTTGGTGTGTAAATAACAGTGACAGGAAATTATTAACACATCATCCATATAAACTAAGTGGAAAAAATCTGCAGTATTAAGGATAACTCAAAAACTACTGGTCAGACCTTGATCAAATTTAAATGGGACCACATGTGAAGCACCACCTATCAAATAAAAAAAGAATCATCCAAATCGGTTCACCCAGAAAAAAGTTATGAGCTAACACACATAAAAAAAAAAAAAAAAAACATACATACGAATTGAGAACCTCCTCCTTTTTGTGAAGTCGGTTAAAAACCAAAGACACCGAATTCCGAAATTGAAGTTATTTTTCACGTCTTTTAGTGTTTTTTTTGGAAGTCGGTTGTTTTTTTGTAAAAAAGTTTTAATTACTAATGTTACTTTTCTGTTTATTGCAGCATATCGCAAATGTCAGCCAGACGACTTCCAGTGCGGCATGGAGGGCGCAGGACCGGCCAAGATATCATCACAGGGACCATGTATACCTAAGGAAAAGAAATGTGACGGGTGAGAAAAACTAAACTCATTGTTGAACATTTATAATGCAGAAGATACTCTCGGATACTTCCATCATCCTTGCAATTAAAATGAAACTACTTTAAATACAAGTATGTACATGAGCTTTAAATTCTCATTTCTGTTTACCACCTTCCGCATCTCATCTGCCGCAGCTGCTTTTCTCCATTTAGCGACCTACAGCAAGCTTAACTACATTCTTGGCAGTTCACAGGTCAAAAAAAACATCAGCTGGAATGGCATCCTACAGCAGACGTGACAAAAATTCTGCCATAACTTCAATTCCACAAACAAAAATTCTACAAAAAAAATTAAAAATTAAATCGTTTTTTTTCTGTTCCCTCAGGTACTTAGACTGTAGAACAGGTCGCGACGAGCAGGATTGCCCTGGACAGCCGCTGTCCTGTCGACTGGACCAGTTCAGATGTGCGGCCGGCAACAAGTGCGTGGACTCGGCCGTCAAGTGCGACCACAAGGACGACTGCGGAGACAACTCGGATGAAGAACATTGCAGTGAGTAGAACTTGGGTATCATTGTGCATATTTCAGGCTTCTTTCAAATATGCTAGATTAATTTCTAGCCTCAACAACAGAAAGAGCAACTGCAGTCAACTACAGTCCATTCACAGTTATTTTACCTGTGATCAACCTATTATGAACCTTATTGCAACAGATCACGGTGATGCAAAATCGGAAGTAAATTAAAGGACTATCAATCAGTCTGATTTCTGGGTTAGGTACGTTATGTCAGTTATGATATCTGGCAAGCTGACAGCTCTTTAAGACTTTAAAAGGCATCGAAAGGGTCTCAATTAGTGATTTGAGATTCCAAAAAATCAACGTTTTCATAAAAAAAAATATGAATTGAGGCTTACGCAGTTTACCTCAATTCATAACTTTTTTTATGAACTAATCCGATACCCCTAACGATCTTAGCGACAAATAACCTTAAACAAATTCTCCGACATCTTCCAGGCTTCCCACCGTGCCACATCGGTCAGTTCCGCTGCAGCAACGCCCTCTGCATACCCGCGACGTACCACTGCGACGGCTACAAGGACTGCTCGGATGGCTCGGACGAGGCCAACTGCACGGCTATAGCCTGCCCGGACAACAAGTACCTATGCCCCAAGGGAGGCCCGGGAGGCACGCACAAATGTATCACCAGGTCACAGCTCTGCGATGGAAAGAAGGATTGTGAAGATAATGCTGATGAGGAAACGGCCTGCTGTGAGTATTTTTACATGATTTTGGATACTTACCTATAAAGCCTGTTGTTTATGTTGTAATTTATAACATCATAGATATGACTAATGACAGGTTTGCCTACCCTAAGCGTTGATAATCTGCAGATCGGCTACAGCTCTAAATTCGTCGCACTTAGTTCTTAAGTGGTTATTGCTACAAAAATAGACAGACGGTGGCCATATTTCTACTACCACCTTATAAAAATAATCTGCACAAAGGGGTACCTAATCAAGAAAAGAATATCCATATATTATAACTCAATATATCCGCCACGCTCCACTCGACACCTCGAAATATGCAATAAATATAACGCTTGCACGTGACAACATTACATAACATGTGTCGCGAGTCGCGACTACATGCGAGCACATTTTTAGACTAATCCGCAGAGAAATAACTGTTTATAACCAAAACTGGTACGAATGTAATTTTCTTTACTGCCTCCAACTTTAAGCGCGAAAAGATTAGAATGGCTTCTGAGAAAGTTAAACATACTCGTGATGGATTTGATTCATGACTACATGATAATGTTGCCACATGTACCTAAGTTGCCACTGTTAGGCAATATAACAGTATATTGCCTAACAGTGGCAACTTAGGTACATAACGTTCCGTTAATCTTATACTGAGCATATTAGAATTGGCTCATTACAACAACGGTTCCTAAGAGTTAGCATGAGATTTAACAAACAGATTACATTGAATAGGCTTTCAGAAACTGGAAGCAAATATTCAAATAAACTTCTTATTACAGCAAATAATATATTATGCTAACGAAACCCTCATTCAAGGTCCCTCTTTTCAAATGTCAAAAACAATCAATAGTTAGTTGGTAAAAAAATTGGAATAAAAACATGCAATGAATTAAACTGTGTGAGATTTTTTAGTTTCTTCTCCCTATGTATTTGAGAGTAAAAACAATATTTTCTTTTGGTCCACAGCGACGGCGTCATGTCCTGCTCTGGAGTGTGAATACAAGTGTGTGGCGTCGCCATCGGGAGGAGCGTGCGCGTGCGCCGCCGGGCTCACACTCGCGCCCGATAACCGCACGTGCGTGGACCGCGACGAGTGCAAGGAGTGGGGCTACTGCCACCAGCTGTGTATCAATACGCCGGGATGTAAGTACTCACAATCGAAAATCCATCATTCAAATGCGGCTGAGAATTAGCACTATTCGAACGTTAAAAGTTACAAAAGACAATCTCCAAAACGCCTATCGCAACAAACTTCCCAGCAACCAGAACATGTGTCGTGGGTTTGAAGCCAGGCCGACGCGCACTTCATGTTGTGCTATTCATAGCATTAATAATAGATCACCCGGAGTCCTGCCAGCCGGACTTAGGGCCCGTTGTTTGATACATAGTTAAACATGACCATTAGTCAATTTAACAATTAGTCACTTGACAATAGTCAATAGCTGTCAAAGTTTAACTACTCTGTCTGCGCATGGTTAACTTTCATAGCAAATTGTATTTTTTTTACTATAAGCTTAACCATTTGTCAAACAACATACTTCTGTAATTTTTAACAAATTGTTAGTTTAACTAACGCATTTCAACTATTAGTATGTTTGACTAGTGAACAAACAACGGGCCCTTAGAGTGCTTTCGGAAGGACGCAACTTTTTTCGGTCACAGTACCATAATGAAGTGGTCATCTCTTGGCTGCCACGGCTTATTTTAATATCCTAATAGTTTTTTTTTTGTTTTTATCTTTTTTATTACGGACGCTTTTAACGTGCACGTCTTTTTACATCGTTTTCACATGTATAATTTCAACATGAATGATGTTCCCAATATTTTTTGTAACTATATTATGTTGATTTAAAAGAGTGTCCATGGAGTTTCTTTCCCGTTCTTCTCCATAGGTACTTGCTACGGTTTGGAATGGGCAACTAGCTTCATTTTGCTGCAATCAGCAACCCCGACAATTGCAACAGCAGCCGACCCCTTGACAATTCAAAAGTGCCTGTAATTAGTTTACTTATTTGAAATGTCTAAATAAATGCTTTGAGTTTGAGTTACAAAGTTCAAATTTGCACGCAAAAATAGAATATTTTTGTCTCTCTCGCATTGTATAAGAATCGGTGGCTAAACACAACTGACCTTCACTTAGCAAGCGATGGCGCATGAGTATACACGGGGGCTTTTTTTTTTTTTTCCTAATGGGCAGCTCGTAGTTTTGACCACTAAGGTCTTGGCTACTTAACCGGGCAAGCCTGTGGGTGCCTTAAGCTACTAACATAAAGCCTCCAGCCAGGGGCGAAAATTCTAAAAACTAGGTGACCGCACGCTAAGGGCACCCCCTGTGGGGTACGAACCTCGGCTTAGGGCGTCACTGAGGGGAGGGCAGCAAGATGGGACAGGCTGGATCGAGATTATATTATTATTAACAGGGGAATTTAAAACTACAGGCTCAGCTACGGCGCGGGCTGGCGCGTCGTCGAGCAAGGGTCGGGGGGGGGGGACAATTACGTCGGGGGCGTCGCGTAGGACCTCGGCGGCGAGGTCGGAACGATGTCGGTCTGTTCTTGTGTACTGTACTGGTGGCCCTACTGCTCTCCTGGAGGAGGGTTATGGGGTCATCGGGGTCGGACAGGGCATGCCTTGGACGGCGGGTACGACTAATGCGGGAGGGGGTATATCTGGCAGCCTCGACAACCAGAGGGTTGCGTTGTGAGGCCGCGGAGTCGAAGAAACGCTTGGAAATGCGCTTCATGAACTGACGGATAGTGGGGATTTTAAGATCGAGATGGAGGATCTCGTTCCGAACGAACCAAGGGGAGCCGGTTGCCCTATGGAGGAACCGGTTTTGGAGGGTCTGCATCCTATGGATGTGGTGGGGTTTCGAGTGTGCGAAAACCACGCTCGCGTAGGTCATGATTGGCCGAATGCACGCTGTGTAAATGCGCAATTTGTACTTGAGTGACAATTTGCTGCGTGCATTCAATAGGGAGTGGAGTCTACCGAGAGCGAAGGCGGCACGCGAACGCGCCTGCCTTATGTGCTCACCGAAAGATAGTCTATGGTCCAGAGTGACACCCAAGTATTTGGCTCGCTTCTCCCAAGGGATAGGCTTGCCGAACATAGTGATTTGACGGGGAGGGGTGAGGTTGAGTCTCGGTTTCGAAAATAGAACCGCTTGACTCTTATCGGTATTGACTTCGATTCTCCACTTCCTAAACCAGTCACCGAGTTGGTTGACTGTGGTTTGGAGAGTGCGAGATATCGCGTCGGGGCTTACGCCGGTGTAGTAAATGGCCGTATCGTCTGCGAACAGAGCCAACTGAGCCCTTTTACTTTTGGGGATATCGCTGGTGAATAGCGTGAAAATGAGCGGGGCGAGCACGGAGCCCTGAGGGACTCCGGCGCGAATGGGACGGGGGGAGGATAGCGCTCCTTCGATGCGGAATCGGAAGGTGCGGTTCGACAAAAAGTCTCGCAGGATGAGCACGAGACGATCTGGCACTTTAAGTTTGTATAGCTTATATAATAAGCCATTGTGCCAGACTTTGTCGAACGCTTTCGCTATATCGAAGAAAACAGCACCCGTCAACGAACCACGTTGGAAGCCAACGCTTATGTGTTCGACGATACGGTGGACCTGTTGGACGCACGAGTGTTGGGTTCGGAAACCGAACTGCTCGTTGGGAATGAGACCTTACGTCTCGGCATAGTCTCTGAGACGCTTATAAATAAGCCTCTCATAGATCTTGCCGATGACATTGAGGAGACTGATGGGGCGGTAGCTGGAGGGAGCGTATTTAGGCTTGCCCAGCTTGGGAATGCCGATGACAGTGGCCTGTTTCCACGCTTGGGGGAAGATGTTATTGCTCATGGCACCATTGAAGATGGTGGTCATTAGCATGATCAGGTGGGCAGGGAAAAGTTGGAACACCTTATTGGTCATTCCATCAGAACCGGGGGCTTTACGGGGCTTAAGGCCCTTTATGAGCTCTTGCACTTCGTCGGGGGTGACGGGAGGCAGAGGGCACTCGGGGTCTTCTACGGGGGGGAGGAAGGCTCTCCTTTCGACTTCGGCGTCGACCTCAGAGAGGTGAGCTTGGTCTACAGGTTGAGAGCTGGGCGAACATTGGGCCTCAAGACTGTCGGCTAGGCACTCGGCCTTGTCGACATCATCGAAAGCGATGGTATTGTCTGGGCGGATCTGGCCGGCTACTTCTCGGGATTTGAGTTTCCTCTGAAGCTCCCAGAATGCTAGGTGGGTAGGCTCTAGTTCGCTCAGCAACTTATCCCAGCCCGTTTCCCGATGCTCCGCTACACGTGTCCTTACAGCTCGTTGTAAGTAGCGCATATGGGCTCGGTTCGCGTCGCAGGGAAAGTTGCTGTACGCACGGACAGCCGCGTTCTTCTCAGTCATCAGTTCACGTACAACGTCCGGCAACTTCCACCGACGGTCGTCCGTCGCTGGAACTTCCCTTGAACAATCGTTCAGGACTGATTGTACGTGTCCAGTGAATGAGTCGATCGCAGCCGTCGTGTCAGCGATAGAGTCGAAGAGGTCGGGGATGGAGTCTAGGTGGGGGGACGTGTTGGATTTCAGGCGTTCGCTTACTTTCCTCCAGTCCGTTACTACTTTTGTGGAGGGGGGTTGGTCGGGGTCGGGGAGGCCTACGCGAGGGGCTAGCTTAAGCACAACTGGTCGGTGGTCAGATGATAGTTCGTGTATCACCTCTATAGAATCCAACCGTAGGTTGATATTCTTTAAAAGTGATACATCGAGCACGTCAGGGGTGTGGTCAACCGAGTGGGGGAAATGAGTGGGAGTCATCGGGGCGATGACATCGAAATTTAGAGGGGTACAGAGGTCGAACAAGTGTCTCCCTCGGGTAGAGATTCTGGTACTATTCCAGGCGTGATGTTTGGCGTTGAGATCCCCCGCTATGATAACGGAGTCGCTCAGGCCGAGGAGTAAGGTCAGGTCGTCAGTCAAGAGTTGGAAGTTCTCTGATTGGTTCGTAGGGAGGAGGTAGACCGATACCAAGGTGATCGGTTGGTGACCTGTCATGCCTAGCCGGCAAATGGAGACTTCTAGTCGTGAGAGGGGGGGCGGGTCCAAGGGGATGCAGTAGAGGGATTTTTTGTAACAAATGAGGGTGCCACCCTTGTGACACCGAGTCCTGTCGTTAGTATACACGGGGGCAGCGCATTCGCGCGTCTTATTTCGATGCCCGGGTACCGAAAACGCATGGAGTCGTCAACATTTCGGTATTCCAGCATAATAAAGTCTTTTTTACTTCTCTGTTTTTTTCTGTAAGCACCGCGTCACTCACGCCTATTTTTATTAATTGTAACTATACAGGCACATTTTTAAGTGCTTAATCAACCCAAAGTGCCAGATTTGTCGTTCTTTAAATAGTTCCTTTCCTATAAATAATATTAAATACATCGCACTGATAATACAATACTGTTGTAACTCAAAATGTGTTTTTTTTTCAGAATCGACGAAAAAATTATTATTCACTTCATTATTTCTTTTAATATGATGTTATAACAAATTTTACATATTTTGAGTTACAACAGTATTGTATTATCAGTGCGACATGTCCTCCTCTACTAATAATTCGTCATTTGTATTAAATACGAAAACATTTTTTTAGATATTATTATTAAAATAAACAAATAAATTTTACTTAATACGAAGAGACCAAATGTTTATAACTTCTGACGAGCACAAGTTCAAAATCAAGGTTACCGTACTGCTGGAAGGAGCAGAAAAAATATCATATAAACTGCGTACTGCTAGCAGGAGTCGCAGCAGTTTTCCGGCAGGACGCAAAGCCGTCCTTCCGGTTGAGCTTCCAGCAGGACAAGTCATCGAGCGATCTACCATTAACACTGTTCTAAAAATGGTGAACAATAATTGACAAGAAACAGCCATGCCCTTAAACCAAAACTTCAACGACACGTGACAGCCACTGAACCGTACTGGTCCCGCGTGGCAGATTACAGCCCATTCCTCACTTAAAAACCCCGCTGTAACCCTTTGGCTGATAATGATTCTTAAATCTGGGAGGTTACCTAACAATTTGCCTTACCTTCCCAGCTTACAAATGCGCGTGCGCCCCCGGCTACACGCTGGCGGAGGGCGGGCGCTGCGTGGCGGGCGCGGCGGGGCAGACGGGGCAGGCCGCGCCCGCGCTGCTGCTGGCGCACGCGGCCGCCGTGCTGCGCATGGACCTGCACGGCCGCGCGCCCGTGCACGTCGCCAACGCCACGCAGGCTGCCGGCCTTGACTTCCACTACCGGAAGAACCTGCTGTTCTGGTCTGATCTTAAGACTAGGAAGGTGAGGATCCTGTTATTTTCTATTTTAGACATTCATCAGAAAGTGAGTCTTCACCAGAAAGCGGAGCCGACCTTTTTCAAAAACTCGATGTGCTATAAAAACTGAAAAACATAATGACTTTAATTACCATTTATGTCTATTTTCTGTAGAATTAATACAGTACAATAGAATATTTTTTATTGTTTTTGTAGATGGTTATCAAATAGAGTTGGTCAAAAAAATATATCTCTACAACATACGTCTACGGCTTAGGGTATAGGTAAAATAATAAATGAATAAATAAAAATAATATTCTAACATGGATAGGATACACAGAAAACTAAACTACAAGAACTACACATCAAAAGTCTAGGCATCAAGCACATTTCTACTACGAGTACTTACAAAAAATCAGGTTTTTTATTATATTTTTTGCAACGGATATGTAAAGTAAATTTCATCATTTGAAAAGGGAATAGTTTATGAATTTCGGTCAAATGAAAAAATCTTCTGTCAAGTCGTATTCCTATTTATTCTTGCAACGGGTTTGAAGCTAAATCAGTAAAATTTCTGCCATACTTCTGAGTGAAATCGATACAAAAGAACGCTATTCCATAATAACGGCAATTAATAATTTCTTCCCGGCTGAAATGACATCTCTCCATAGAGAAGACGCCATTTCAGCCGGAATATTGGAAGCTGGCACGTGCTGTGGCAATCGCTCTGGGCACTACGTAGAGTGTGCCGAGTGTTATAAGTCACTTTGTTACCGCATCACTGGCAACGTGGCAGAGTGACTTGGAGGATGAGCTCGCATCACCACACGCAGACAAGATCGTTACATACAAATGACTGCTCGACGAAATTGTACAATGACCGCGATGATGTTGGTTACGAGGCGTCATAGCTCATCAGGAATCAAACCATAAGAAATCGCTTGCATAAGGTCAATCCCCGCTCCCGAAGGCCGCTACGTGTATCACCTATTGACCCCGCCATCGCAGAGCCCGTTTTTATTTTTGGAAGTCGGTTGTTTTTTTGTAAAAAAGTTTTTATTTTTCACTTTTTTGTTGTGATATCCCACACAAATTCGTATACCACTACTTGATATGTAAATAACAGTGACAGGAAATTATTAAAACATCATCAATATAAACTAAGTGGAAAAAATACCCAGCATGAAGGATAACTCCAAAACTGGTCAGAACTTGATCAAAATCATATGGGACCGCTTGAGAAGTACCAGCTTTCAAATAAAAAAAGAATCTTCCAAATCGGTTCACCTAGCGAAATGTTCTGAGCTGACACACAAAAAAAACTACAAAAATACTGTCGAATTGAGAACCTCCTCCTTCTTTTGAAGTCGGTTAAAAAGCAGAGAGTATTTCGTCGATCTACACATACGAAAACATTCTAAATCAATCTAACTAGACATTTTTATATAATTTCAATAGGGGATTTTTTTTTATCCCTTGATCTCTAGACACTTTTGATGTGAGTATATTGTAAGAAAGAAATACAGGGAAATATAGAAATATAAAATAAGAATAAAGTCTATGGATTCTCTAGGGAGTCTTCAAAATATTCATTATTGAATAAGAAAATAATGTATGATATCTAAATATGCCAGTAGAATTTGAAAAGGCGCGACGGTACGGAAAAAAAATATTTTTTGTCGTTCGCTCTAAATCAAACCACCGTACTTTTCAGATCCACTCGCAGCAGCTGAGCGTGCCAGCCGGCGTGACCAGCTACACCGGCACCGACATCACTGTGGCAGGCTCCTGGGCGCCCGTGGCGCTGGCGGTGGACTGGGTGGGAGACAAGCTTTACGTGGCCGACGCCATCGGGCAGAAGATTGACGTCTTCGAGCTGGATGGTCGCTGGCATGCTGTCGTACTCGGCTCCAACCTGACCAACCCTGCTGATCTCGCCTTGGATCCGACATTGGGCTTGATGTTCGTAGCTGATAGTAGTCAGGTGAGCGTTTCACGGATTCTGTATCAGTTTAAAATCTACTGAAAAAGATTTTCAGAATGCTATTTGCCATTTGTATTTTTTATATACTCATAGAAATTTAGATACCATAACATAAATAAAAAATCTCTTTTACATATCGGATCAAAGGTTTGTTCCACTTACTTAGTTGTTACTTGCAGATCATCAGAGCGAACATGGATGGAACACACGCAAAGTCAATCGTTTCTGAAGCAACTTACAAAGCATCGGGTATCGCAGTGGACATCATCGCTAGGAGGGTATTCTGGTGCGACTCGCTCCTGGACTACATAGAGACCGTGGACTACGACGGAAACCATCGGTTCCTGGTCCTCAGAGGCCAGCAGGTCCCCAGCCCATCGAGACTGGCGCTCATTGAGGACCGCGTTTACTGGTCAGACAACACCAAGCAGGGTATCAGTTCCGTCAACAAATACGAGGGACCTTCCAGCATACAGGCCATCTACAAAATGAAGGACATCAGAGAACCAAAGGCTATCACTGTGATACACTCGCTCAAGCAGACCTCAGTCAACAACCCATGCGGTACCAACAACGGCGGGTGCTCACAGATGTGCATCGTCACCGCGCTGCAGAACGGTGGACTCGGGTACCGCTGCGCTTGCAACATCGGATACAGACTAGAAACTGACTTAAGAAACTGTGATCTTGTCAAGGAATTCCTTATGTATTCCCAGCAGAGGTTTATCAAAGGAAAAGTATTAAACCCGGTTATAGAAGGCTTCAGCGACGCCATACTACCGGTTGTATCAAAACGGGCTAGATTTGTTGGCTTAGACTTCGATGCTCGAGACGAGCATATCTACTACTCAGATGTATTACAAGATGTCATATACAGGGTTCATAGAAACGGAACGACCAAGGAAATCGTTTTGGCGTCACAGAACGAAGGAGTCGAGGGTTTAGCAGCAGACTGGGCGTCCAAGAACCTTTACTATATCGACTCGAGGAAGGGAACATTGAACGTGCTATCGACAAGAAATGTAGCTTATAGGAGAACTTTACTGAAGGATCTGAAGAGACCGCGAGCTATAGTAGTACATCCAAACAAAGGTTTCATCTTCTTCTCCGAGTGGGATCGCCCTGCCAACATCAGCCGAGCGTACACCGACGGTACCAACTTGCTGGTCTTTGAGAACGTGACCCTGGGTTGGCCGAACGGCTTGTCCATAGATTTCGATGCAGACAGACTGTACTGGTGCGACGCCTTGCTAGACCACGTCCAACACTCAAAACTCGATGGCACTGACGTAAAGACTGTCAACTCTCGACTCATCAGACATCCATTCTCCATTGTCATCCACAAAGAATTCATGTACATCACTGACTGGAGATTAGACGCTATTGTAAGACTACACAAGCTAACTGGAGAACAAGAGGATATCATGGTTCGAGAACCGCAAACGAACAGGTTATACGGTGTCAAAGTGTACAGTGAGGAGATTCAGAGGATAGATCCAATGCAGCCGTGTTCGAGGGACAATGGGAACTGTCAGAAACTGTGCTTCGCTGTGCCCAGGAACAACACGGAGTTGCTGACGGTTAAGTGTGGATGTCCTTATGGGGAGAAGCTGGCTGCTGACGGTACCAGCTGTATCGCTGACCCGAGCTCCGAGCCCCCTGTGCAGGCGTGTCCTCACTCGTGGGACTTCACCTGTAACAACCAGAGATGCATTCCTAAGAGCTGGGTGTGCGATGGTGATGATGATTGCTTGGATAACAGCGATGAGGAACAAAATTGTACCAGTGAGTTTATAGATCTTTTTAAATTGATACTGTTATATTATTCTGTGTCTAAGATAATCACGAAGAGTTTTTGTTTGCCCTTGACATTATTTTATATTTTATTAATTAGAAAACGATAATTTAAGAATCTTGAGTTTAAGAATTTCATATATATAATTGTTTTACAGATTGAAACACTACTTACTCGTAAATATGCCGTGTGATATCCATTGCATGTAAATGTCCAAGAAAACATAAATTAAATCACATGTCATTGAAATACTTCGTATACCTTCCAGAAACAACATGCAGCGGATCGGAATTCATGTGCAAGTCGGGTCGCTGTATCCCGGCGACTTTCAAATGCGACTCGGAGAACGACTGCGGCGACTTCTCCGACGAGACCGGCTGCGTCAACGTGACGTGTTCCTCGTCTCAGTTCCAGTGCGACAACGGACGCTGCGTGCCCAACACCTGGAAGTGCGACTCCGAGAATGACTGCGGAGATGGATCTGATGAGGGCTCTCATTGCGCGGAGAAGACTTGTGCTTATTTCCAGGTTTGTTACTAGACTAAGTATTGCTACCTGTCTGCTGTTAACCCCTCGTTTACGGCAAGGTATAAAACATGTACGGTCTTACCATTAAACTGACACACTTGTTCAACGCGTGTCTACTGTCAGTCTTACGTCAACCTCCATACATTTTAACTGTTGAACCTTTGTTTAGCCTACACAGCTGAAAAACACGGTTTTGTGGTAAACTAGTATTCTTCATGTTGTGTCTACTAAGTAGTTTAACACCTAAAACAAGTTTAAACAAGCAAACAACAACAAGACTAGTCGTATTCAAAACTTGTAGAAAACTTGTCAAAAAAAAATGTTAACGGTACATAGCTGAAGCAGCGTCAAGACATGATATGAATGTTACATTTGACAACAACACGACATATTTACTTCTTACAAGTCTTTTATAAGACTAGTCTAAAACAAGTATCACAAATTGATTTTGAGTGTAAACGCGGGTAATACTGTCTTAGAAACGCAATTTTACAAATTAAGATTAACAAGTAGCAAGCAACTTGGGCAGTTCACCTCTTAATCATGGCATTTTAGATAAGACTAGCTTTTGCCCGCGGCTTCGCTCGCGTGGATGTCGGAAAATATCGCATCGGAAAGTATTACCGGGATTAAAAGTACCCTGTGTTAATGCAGGTTATAAACTATATGTCTGCCAAATCCGTTCATCCGTTTTTGCGCCAATCCGGAACATACATCCAGACAAACAGACAAAAGGACAAAGATTCTTTGTTATTATTTTAAATAATATTAGATTTTTTCATACAAGCTATCGCTAAAGCGATAGCTTGCTATCTTAAGCTAAAGCTTACATAAGTATTTAATATGACATTATTTCCCCAGTTCACGTGTCCCCGCACGGGCCACTGCATCCCAGCATCGTGGGTGTGCGACGGCGACGACGACTGCTTCGACAAGCAGGACGAGGCCGACTGCCCGCCCGTGTCCTGCCTCGCCAGCCAGTTCAAGTGCGCCGACCTCAAGCAGTGTGTACAGGTGCGTCCATCATAGGACATTATTAGAGCACAACAATTTAAAGAAAAACAGCTATTCAGCTCAACGTGATGACAGATGGCATCATTCTGTATGTACTACCATCAGACGCTGATTTTCAGCTGCAACCCACAGCCATTTAAAAATCTAGGATAGTATAGTTGCATTTTACAGTTACACTTTAATTTCTGTAGTTGGTGCCTTTGGTTATGTATTTTCGGTTTTTGCCACCGACTTACGAAATTAAAGTTATTTTTCACCTTGTAGTGTTTTTTTTTGGAAGTCGGTTGTATTTTTTTATAAAAAAGTTTTTATTTTTAGTGAAAAATAAAAACTCAACTAAAAAGTGTTTTAGTTGCGGTACCTACTCCACACAAATTCGTATACCATTACTTGATATTTAAAATACAGTGACAGGAAATTATTAAAACATCATCAATATAAACTAAGTGGAAAAAATATGCACTATTAAGGATAACTCAAAAAGTACCGGTCAGAACTTGATCAAATTTAAATGGGACCATATGTGAAGCACCACCAAAGAAACATCCAAATCGGTGCACCCAGAAAAAAGTTCTGAGCTAACACACATAAATAGAGAACCTCCTCGTTTTCTGAAGTCGATTAAAAAATACAATTATTTACTTGTCTATGATCTCCTGTCTCCATGTCCTCAGGAAGCCTACAAGTGTGACGGCATCCCGGATTGTAACGACGGCAGCGACGAGGCGGGCTGCCCGTCCCTCGCGCCGCACCAGTGCCAGCCCGACAAGCAGTTCCAGTGCGCGTCGTCTGGTATCTGCATTCCTACCACCTGGTATTGTGACGGTAAGCATCTGAAAACTGTTGTAAATAACAAGAGAAATACGATTTGTTCTTAAAATGCCTGGCATTAAATCTAGTTGTAGACCAAGTGCTATGTTAGTTTAGCCTAGCTTGCATAGCTGTTGCAATTTTTATTCTTGTGTGCAGACTGCAAACTATGAACACAAGTATGAAAAGCTACCTCAGCTATACGAGCTAAGTTAAACTAACTTAGTTTAGCTCTTGGTCTGGAACCGGCTAGATTCATATACAGACAAATAGCTGAGTCGCTAACATATCATTTTTCTATTACTGCCAAGAATTTGGCTAAACAAATTGCTTCTACTGAGCAATGCTAACAATGCTAACATTTTAAATTATTCTGCAAAAAAAATTGGTATCAAAAAATGACATTAATAATAATTTAAATTAGAAATTAAGACAATACAGGCAAACTCTAGCAATAATGTACAGAATGGCAAAAATAAATTTAAAAAAGTTTAAAATCAGTAAATAATATCAACCTGGTGCATCAAAATAATTTCAGAGATTTAGAAGTAGCATTATTTATGAATTTTAATAGTATTGATATTCTTTGTATAACAGAACATTGGCGTAAAAACCATTAGTTCTTATTCATTTTTAATAATCACCAGGTTGGTAGTTAGTTCAGCAGAGTAAATGCTGAACAAACGGTGGCTCATTAATTTTAATAAGTACCCAGCTTAAAAAAACACCGTACCTAAGGATATTGTGAGCCTAGTAGACCCCCATTAGGGTTGTATGACTGCTTTGAAAAAATAATGGATGAAGTGTTAAACAAGATTTGTAACTCAAACAAGTCCATTATCATTTGCGGTGATTTTAATGTTAATTTATTATAAAGCTCAAGTTCTTGTAGTAAAATAATAAGTATGTTTTAGTCCTACAATCTTGTAAACGTATTATTCACATAACACTGCTGAATTTAATTTGTATTTTAGAAATAATTCAAAAGTATTGAAAAAAATATTGTATTGACAAGTCGCGTTATTTGGGTTCAAAGATTAAAAACGGTAGGTTTTAATGTAATCAAAACGACGTGAAATATTATTAATAGTGAAACGGGAAGGTCTAGTAATCGAAATACTGACTACAGCCTGTCTGTTCATAACAACAAAATAAAATCAGACTCTCAAGTCGCCGCAGCCATTGAAAACTTATTTTCATAAATATTCCCGTTTCAACTACTAAACCCCTTCTCAAACTTATTTTCATAAATATTCCCGTTTCAACTACTAAACCCCTTCTCAAACTTATTTTCATAAATATTCCCGTTTCAACTACTAAACCCCTTGTCAAACTTATTTTCATAAATATTCCCGTTTCAACTACTAAACCCCTTCTCAAACTCATCACCTTCTGCTGCTGAGTCTTTGCTTAAGGAAATTGTTAATGTTTGCGATTCGGAATTTTATTTTGAATATATTACCTGTAGAGATATAATTAAAAGAGAGAAGTGAGCTGAAATAAGAAGACGACTATGTGGGAATGTGAAGACTATGTGGGTATTTTTATTGTTTGTATAAAAAAAACTCAGTTTTAATGTTATTCATGGTCTAGCAGTGTGAGTAATGAATGTTACCTACACCAATTTCCTTTATTTGGTATAAGTTCGTCGAATCGTCGAGCTCTGAGTCTCTTCTCTCTCTTTTGAGTTGAGCTGCACGATTACTGACAAATGCGAGCACTGACTGGGCAGGTCCACTCAATTTGTGTATTTGTACAAACCTACTTACAAAAATAAAATCATTTATCATACCGCACTTTGACATCACTTTGCTAAGTCGCATTTGAATATGAACATTATTCATAGAAAGTGAATGTTCATATTCGTATGAGACGCTTATTCATATTTGCTTGTAAGAATATGAAAATATTATTCGTGTAGCAACTATGTTCATAATCGTATGAAACGCTTACTAAAGGGCTGATTTTACCTAAGCCTAAGATATCTTTTATTCGAGGAATAGAAATCACGTCTGAAAATTGTAGATTACCATGGTCTTATTATTCCAAAATAAAAAATGTCTTTTTCAGACGTCGTTAAAGAAAGAAAAGTTGTTTATTCTGCACAAATAGAAGATAGAAAGACACAGTCACACGAATATGATGAACAGATAAGCCGCTGCAGAAAACCGTTTTTTGCTAAAACTATAGGTCGCATAGCTATAAGTCTGAAATCGCCAACCAGGTCTTGACCAAGCGTGGTGAATGTGGTGATCAATGCTCGTGCCTTCTCTGTATGAGAAAAGTCCTCTGGCCTGCAGTGAGGCAAATAATGGCTGGTATTTTTTATTTATTTAATCAAGTTTTACGTCCGCATACTTTAGATAGCTACCAGCTCTGTCTATCATTGTAACAACTCGTATCTGACCATGTTTTCAGGCACGCCGGACTGTGAGGACCTGTCAGACGAGCCGGCGACGTGTGGCACGATCTCATGCGCCAACAACTACTACCGCTGCCACAACGGCCGCTGCGTGTTCAAGGCGTACGTGTGTGACGGCCATGATGACTGCGGGGACGGCTCTGATGAGGGAATTGAACATGCCTGCAAGCCGCCTGCTTTCAGGTCTGTGCCTCTATACAATTTCCATTTTGGAATGAGTAACAGTTTAACAAGCAATTTGTTTATACTTGATATGTCCACGGGAAACTTACCGTCTACCCTTTCTTTCTTTGCATGATTCGCATATCCACAGATCATCGGTAAATACTTCTCCATTACAGACCATTTTTTGGACAGCGCATAAAGTATGTGTAATCAGTTTAATGCGTTAAAAATAATACGTTATTATTGTTATATTCCAGGTGTCCCGCTGACCAGTGGCAATGTCCTGGAGTCACCGGCAGGTGTGTCAACATCACGCAAGTTTGTGACACCAAGTTCGATTGTCCGAATGGTGCCGACGAAGGTAACGTACAGCCCAGCATATACAACCTTACTCTCGGTTTAAAAAAGTTCATTATTGATTAGCTAAGTATAACTTCACAGGTGCGAGCTGTGATTTTGCTGAATGTGAACATCAAGACGGTCTTTGCTCTAATGGGTGTAAGCAGACTCCGAACGGACCATTGTGTCTGTGTCCACCTGGCGAGGAGTTGGATGTCGATGGCTCCAACTGCAAAGATATCAATGAATGCGACCCTCCCGGCCTGTGCTCTCAAACCTGCACCAACATTAAGGGTTCCTACGTGTGTTCCTGCATGGACGGCTACCTCCTGACCATCAACAACCACACATGCAAAGCCAACAACCACTCCAGCGCCTTCCTTATCATATCCAACAGACACTCCATCTTAGTAGCAGACCTTAACGAACAAGGTCTCGAAAGGGTTCCAATCAACGTTGAAAATGTTGTCGCCACAGCCTCCAATATGCACACGGGAACAATATTCTGGTCTGACATGAAACTCAAGAAGATCTCTCGGTTAGACCGCGGCAGTGAGCCACAGGTCATCATATCTACTGGACTGGACCTCGTTGAGGGGCTAGCGTATGACTGGGTGGGAGGAAACATTTACTGGTTAGACAGCAAACTGAACACTATCGAGGTGGCGAGAGAAGACGGTACAGCTAGAACAGCTTTGTTGAGCGGTAACATAACACAGCCGAGAGGCATGTGTCTAGACCCGGCTCCGAACGCAAGGTGGCTGTTCTGGACCGACTGGGGAGAGAACCCTCGCATCGAGAGAGTGGGTATGGACGGTACACAGAGATCAGCTATCATTACTACCAAGATCTACTGGCCTAACGGACTGACATTAGACACGGCAACACAGAGAGTTTACTTCGCAGATTCTAAGTTGGATTTCATCGACTTCTGTTACTACAACGGTACGGGCAGGCAGCAGGTATTGGCTGGCAGTCACTACCTACTGCACCCTCATTCGCTGACGTTATTCGAAGACACGTTGTACTGGACAGATCGTCAGCTGAACAGGGTGTTATCAGCTCACAAGTTCAAGGGTACCAACCAGACGGTGGTGTCTCACTTGATATCGCAGCCTCTGTCCATACATGTGCATCATCCGTCACTTCAGCCGCTGTATACATCTCCGTGCAAGAAGGATTCGTGCCAGCATCTCTGTCTACTTAGTCCGAACAAGACTGTGGGATATACTTGTATGTGCAAGCCTGGGTTCAAGCTATTACCTGAGGGCAAATGTGTGGAAGGTAAATTTCTTTTTTTTTTTTCAAATACGAATATTTTGTACTTTATGATCATGAAACTTCGTGTCTAACGTGTTTTTTTTTTAATTACAGAGGAAAATGCTTATCTGATGGTGCTGAAGGGAAGCCAAGTCATTGACTTATCAATGGACGGCTCAGGCCGAGCTGGACAACTTGCTCCTATTGTTGGCATTCAAGGTAAGATACGACATTAACTTTAAGTGGATGTGTGTACAATATTCAAATTATTTTGATTTGCTGGTCATTAAACTTGCGTATTCTGTTTTTCAGGTGGAGTACAACTAGACTATGATCGCCAAGGTCACATGTTGTACTGGCTCCAATCCATAACAGGCGACAGTGATGACGACGAAAACTGCACAATCTACAGTATGCCTTATGGCGGTGGCAATAAGGTGGAATTCTTCGGATCAGACACCGGGATTGTTGGCGCGCCTTCATCCATCGCGTTCGACTGGCTTGGCAGAAACTTGTACATGGCTAACAGGGTTGCCAGTAACATCGAGTTGGTCAGGGTGGACGGCAAAGTGAAATATCGATCCATTGTGATGGCTAATGATGGCAGCAGGACTTCTGTTGCTAAGCCTAAAGGAATTTGTTTGGATCCCACTGAAGGGTAAGTTGCTACTTATATTTTACCATCATATCTGCCGGTGAAAGTTCACCTTGAATTTAAGGTTAATCGCTACAATGCGGATGTTTGGTTTAACAATTGTCCTACCTATATGTATCTTCTTAATAAAAATACCTTTTATTGTCTTTCAAAGGAATTTGAATTTGAATTTAAACCGTACTGAAAAGGATCAAATAGCCAGATCTTAATGTATGGATTTTTTTATTTGCAGAAAAATGTACTGGTCCGACGAAGGAGGTTTCGGAGTGCCAGCGAAAATCGGTAAAGCTAACATGGACGGCACCAACCCCATCATCCTGGTGGATATCATCGAAAGACCCGAAGCCGTCACCATCGATGTGGAGAAGAAGATCATCTACTTCAGTACCCAGTTCCCGCCTAGTATCAACAGCGTCAACACTGAAGGCAATGACAGGAAAACTATACTGTCTGAAAACAATGCCATATCCTACCCCAAAGTTATCGCAGTACTCGACTCACGGCTATACGTCTTAGACCCACAGCATGAAAAGATCATCAAGGCCGATCTACCCAACGGAGATAACATCAAAACTGTACTAGACAATGAGAGTGACTTGAAATCATTCACTGTATTCCAGAAGAGAAAGATGGTTCATCATCCTTGTTCTCAGAGCAATGGGGGCTGCGAACAAATTTGTATTCCTGGTGACGGCGGGTCTCGCATCTGCGCGTGCTCGGTCGGCTACAGAAAGGAGAACGAAGTGAACTGTGTGCCCTACAAGACATTCGCAGTCGTGTCACAGCTGGACCTCATCCGAGGATACAGCATTGACTCGAGCGCTGAGGCTATGGTCCCAGTCACCGGCGTGGGACACCACATCCTTCACGTAGACGTGCACTTTGCTGAAAACTATATCTACTGGGTAGAATTCAACCGCGGCCAATGGAACGGTATATTCCGCATAAGACCAAACGGCACAGAACTCCAACACATAGTTAAAGACGGTATCGGCAGCAATGGCATCCGAGGATTAGCCGTGGACTGGGTAGCTGGAAACCTTTACTTTACCAACGTTTTCCCTCATGAAAATTACGTAGAAATGTGCTGGCTGGATGGTTCAAACAGAAAGGTCATAGTCAAAACTACAATGGATGCTCCTAGAGAGCTAGCTGTGAACCCGATCAAGAGACTGTTATACTGGATTGATTATGGCCAGTACCCAAGGATTGGTAAGGCGTTCTTGGACGGTAGTAACTGGCAAACAGTCGTGAGCTCCGGTATATCGAACCCAAGGGACCTGACCATCGATATGTTGACACATGACGTGTATTGGGTTGATTCCAAACTTGACCAGATTCAGAAGATTTCCTTCAACGGAGGTAACAGGCAACTCATCAGGTCGAACTTACCGAACCCCATGGGCGTCGCAATACACACAGGCAGCGTCTATTGGGTCGACAGAAACTTGCAAACTATCTACAAAGCGTCCAAGTTGCCCGGCAATATGTCGATGCCAGAGAAAGTTAGGATAAACCTTCCAAAGCTTAGAGATATCGTTATATTCGATATAAACAATCAGCCTACAGACGAAAACAACCCCTGCAGAAAGCTAGGTAATGGCGGATGTGACCAACTTTGCTTCAGTTACCCACCGGAAGCTAACAAAGGCTACACACACAGGTGCGAATGCGCTTCTGGACAAATCTCTGCCAGCAATCCTAAGAAATGCGACGTGGTTGACGAATACCTGGTATTTACCACAAGGACTGAAATTCGGGCTATTAACTTAGATCCGAAATCTACAGGGGTGCCGTTCAAACCTGTCGTCAACCTTACGAATGTCGTCGGAGTAGAGTTCGACTACGCTGATAACAAACTGTTCTTCACACAGATCAGGCCATGGGCTAGGATAGGCTGGATGTCCGCTAACAACCCCGACCCTACTACCATTCAGAACATCATAAGTAAGGGCATCAACCCTGAAGGTATATCATACGACTGGACACAGAAGAAAGTTTACTGGACGGACAGCTCAAACAACTCCATCTATGCCATGAACCTTGATGGGTCAGAACTTGTAATGATCGCTAGAGTTGAACGACCAAGAGCCATTGTTGTCGATCCTTGCAACGGAACCTTGTACTACACAGATTGGGGACGATTCGGAACTTCAGGTAAAATCTACAGAACAACCATGGCAGGATCATTGAAGAAAGCTATCATTGATAAAGACTTATCGCAGCCCAGTGGCTTGACCATTGACTTTGATGAGAATATGTTGTATTGGACTGATGCTGTCAGAGAGAAAATTGAACGATCCAAACTGGACGGTTCTGACAGGGAAGTCCTCATCAGCGCAACTATCTATCCATTTGCTATCACTGTTTTCGGTAACTACATTTACTGGACAGACCTTCAGCTTCGAGGCGTGTACAGAGCAGAGAAACACACCGGCGCCAACATGATCGAGATGGTAAAGCGATTGGAAGACTCGCCTCGTGACATCCACATATACAGTCCGAGCAGACAGAAGTGTCAGTTGAATCCGTGCAAGATCAGCAACGGAGGCTGCGCGCAGAGCTGTCACCCCGCGCCCAACAACACGGTCGAGTGCAAGTGCGACGACAGCACCAAACTGGTGAACGAAGGAAGGATGTGTGTGGCTAAGAACATTACCTGTGACGCTAGCAAGTTCTTCTGCGCTAACGGAAAATGCATCAGCAAGATGTGGTCATGTGACGGTGACGATGACTGCGGTGATAGTTCTGATGAAGACAAGAACTACTGCACGTACCACTCGTGCTCGCCCAGTGAGTTCCGTTGTAACAATGGCAGATGCATCTTCCAGTCTTGGAAGTGTGACCACGAGAATGATTGCAAAGATGGATCCGACGAAGAAGGGTGCGTATACCCACCATGCGCTGAAGGAGAGTTCACCTGCCTTAACTCTCGCTGCATACCTATGACGCAAGTATGTAATGGTATCAACGATTGTAAAGATAACATTACATCGGACGAAACACACGAACGTTGCCCGATGAACACAACTTGCCCAACTAACCATCTCAAATGCGAGAAGACGAACATTTGTGTTGAACCGTACTGGCTCTGCGATGGAGATAACGACTGTGGCGACAATTCTGATGAAGACCCTCTACATTGCGCGCAGAGAACGTGTCCGCAAAACAGCTTCCGTTGTCCAAACCACCGATGTATCCCTGCCACCTGGTACTGCGATGGTGATGACGACTGCGGTGACGGCGCTGATGAACCTCCAGAATACTGTCGCTCTGAGGGTCGCACCTGCTTCGGCGACCTCTTCACATGTGACAACGGCAACTGCATACCAAGGATCTACATTTGCGACGGAGACAACGACTGTTTAGATAACAGCGACGAAGATGATCGTCATCAATGCAATGAGCGCAAGTGTGATGCCGAAACAGAATACACTTGTGAAGAAAACAAGTTCTGGCAACGAGCACAATGTATTCCTAAGAAATGGATCTGCGACGGTGATCCCGACTGTATTGACGGAGCTGATGAGAACTCCACCATCCACCACTGTGCGACCCCCACTCCATGCTCTGACGACCAGTTCCAATGTAACAATGGTCGTTGTATCAACGAAGGCTGGGTGTGCGATCACGACAACGACTGCGGTGATGGCTCCGACGAAGGAAAACGTTGTAACACTCAATACAAGCAATGTACCGACCAAGAGTTCAAGTGTCAGAACTTCAAATGTATTAGAAATCACTTTAGGTGCGACGGCGAAGATGATTGCGGTGATCATTCTGACGAGGTTGGCTGTGTTAAAGAGAACAAGACGTGTCCTGCCGGACAGTTCAAGTGTAACAATGATCAGTGCATTGACAACAGACTGGTCTGCAATAAGGTATCAGACTGTACTGACGACTCCGATGAACCTCCTCATTGTAATATTGATGAATGTGCTAAGTTGGAAATAAATCAATGTGGCCACAAATGTATCGACACTCTAACTGGCTATTACTGCGACTGTAATCAGGGTTACAAGCTCCTTGCAGATGGTAAAGCTTGTGCAGACATAGACGAATGTATAGAAACGCCGGGTGTTTGCTCGCAATACTGCTCCAACACCCCTGGATCTTACTACTGTAAATGCAATGACCAATATTATGAAAGAGAACCTGATGAGCATACTTGTAAACGTAAGGATAATACTTCTGCCTGGATCATATTCACAAACAAGTACTACGTGAGGAACATGTCAACTGACGCAAGTTTGTACAATCTGATGCACCAAGATCTGATGAACGTCGTTGCCATCGACTTTGATTTCAAAGAACAGAGGATGTATTTCGCTGATGTTTCCGCTAAGACCATCTACAGATCTAACTACACCGATCCTAATCCCACTAAAGAAGTGGTCATCAGACACGACTCTCACGGTCTTGAAGGTATAGCAATTGATTGGATTGGAAGGAAGCTGTACTGGCTTGACAGGCATTCCAAGAACTTGGATGTGTCAGAATTGGATGGTACCAGAAGAAAGACCTTAAAGACTGGCGTAACAGATCCTCGAGCAATCGTCGTGCACCCTGGAACAGGCTACCTGTACTACAGTTCATGGCACTTACAAGCTTACATTGGCAAATTGGGAATGGATGGTTCCAATTTCACTTCTATTCTGAACTGGGAAGATGACATCGCTTGGCCAAATGCTCTGACGATAGACTACTTTACTGACAGAATCTACTGGGCTGATGCACATTTAGACTACATTGGTTCAGCTGACTTGGAAGGTCGACACAGGCATGTTGTATTATCTGGCGCAAAGGTGCCTCACGTTTTCGCTCTCAGTCTTTTCGACGATGAGATCTTTTGGACTGACTGGAATCTCAAAGCCATTAGCAAAGCCAACAAGCATTCTGGAGAAAATTTGATGATACTTAGAAACACTACACATAGGCCTTATGATATTCACGTAGTACATCCGTTGAGGCAGCTGTCTTATCCCAACCCATGTGGCGATAATAACGGAGGATGCTCACATCTCTGTCTGATAGCGCCACCCCATGCATCCAGCTATTTGAACATCGAGGGTTACGGAGAAGAAGGAGCTACGACATACAAATGTGGTTGTCCGAACCAGTTCTACTTAGCACGAGACATGAAGACTTGCATCGCCAACTGTACTGATGGACAACATAGATGTAATGGTCGTGACGAGAAGTGCATACCGTGGTTCTGGAAGTGTGACGGTGAGAAAGACTGTATGGACGGTTCTGATGAACCTGAAACTTGTCCAGTGCGTCACTGCAGAGCTGGCTCGTTCCAGTGCAAGAACACCAACTGCACGCCGGCGGCCACCATCTGTGACGGCACTGATGACTGTGGAGACGGAAGTGACGAGGCAGAGTGCGCTCACAAGTGTCCACTCCTCGAGTTTAAGTGCAAATCTAGTGGCAGGTGCATCCTCGATAGCTGGAAGTGTGACGGCGACACAGACTGTAAGGACAATAGCGACGAAGATCCTGAAATGTGCCACAACAGACCTTGTAACCCCGACACTGAATTTGCATGCAAGAACGGAAGATGCATCCCGAAACTGTGGATGTGCGACTTCGATAATGACTGCGGAGATGATTCTGATGAGCCTGCGTACATGTGCAGACAGAAAAACTGTACTACAGGGTGGAGAAGATGTCCAGGACAAGCGAACTATAGGTGTATTCCGAAATGGTTGTTCTGCGACGGCAAAGACGACTGCAGAGACGGATCGGATGAGTTACCAGAGAACTGTCCTTCATGTAGTGCGGAAACTGACTTCACATGCGATAACAAGCGTTGCATACCAAAGCAATGGCTCTGTGACTTTACCGACGACTGTGGAGACGGAAGCGACGAATCGGAAACTGTCTGCCAGCATAAGTACAGAGAATGCTCTGAATCAGAATTTAAGTGTGGTAATGGAAAGTGTATCTCATCGAGATGGCGTTGTGACCATGAAGATGACTGCGGAGACAACACGGACGAGGCTGACTGCGGTGGCTTCAAGTGCAAGAACGGAACCTTCCAGTGTAAATCTGGGCACTGTATCGCTGCGTACTTCAGATGTGATGGCGATAGAGATTGTAGAGACTTGTCGGATGAGATTGGATGTCCACCGCGATATCCCGGCGGCAGATACTGTCCCGAGAGCAGGTAAATATCATTCCACTCTCATTTAACTTGTAATACTCGTGTACACCACTATCTTATTTACATTTATGCGATATTGTTACAGATTCCAGTGCGCGAACAACCTGTGCGTTTCTCAGTCGGACCTGTGCGACGGTACTGATGATTGTGGAGATGGTTCCGACGAGGCGTCGTCTATCTGCTCCAACTTCAACTGCGATACGCTGAGACGATTCCACTGCGACAACCACAGATGTGTCCCTAGGTGAGAAAAGCTATCACATAGAAAAATATTAACAGAACGCTCTCGAGTTCAGTAGGAATTAGAATAGCAATTTAAAAGACAACTATGAGTACAAAATTCATCAATTTCTTGAATGAACCATGTTAGATAATAAAAAAGAAAAAAATATAAAAGAGTCATTATCTAAATGTCCCCCGAAAATAGAAAACAAAACACATTCAATTCTTTCTTTCTCCTAGGTACCAAGTATGTGACGGCGTGGACAACTGCGGTGACGGCTCGGACGAGAACAACATGACTTTATGCGCGGCGCGGGTGAAGCCCTGCGACCCTTACACGCAGTTCCAATGCGCCAACAGACACTGTGTGGAGCGTACGCAGCTGTGTGACTTCGCCGACGACTGTGGTGATGCTTCCGATGAGCTCGGCTGTCATCACGCGCACACGTGCTCGCATCTCGATAAAGGTATAGTTTGAAAATCTTGAATGTCACACTTAGAACTATGTTTATGCTGCCGTTATTCCAATTTATTTGATGCAAATATTTTTTGCCATACTTGTTATATTTTGCCACCTCGGTAGTAACCTCGTTTCCTGCCATATCATTCAGAAAATCCAGCCATTGTTTCTTCGATATTCCCCTAATTTATAGACCTTTGTTCATTTATGACATACTTACTCCTCATTCCTACACATCAAATACCATGAAAATCAATTAGATATAATATAAAAAATCATGAAAGACGAAAGACAAAGTACGTTCAAAAGATTAACATGGAATAATCAATAGAGAAATTACAATCAGGAGTTGACTCGAAGCAAAAAAAAAAAATAACTTAAATACGACAGCACAACAGCAAGGTCTCTTAAAAACAATTCCGAGTTTGACCTAAGCTTCCGAAATAGCCTTTGTTTTACTTAACCAATATTTCGTCCCTCAGGTGGTTGCGAGCACTTCTGCACGAACCTGACGGCGATCGGCGGCGCGGGCGGCTACATCTGCACGTGCTTCCAAGGGTGGATCATATCGCCGGTCGACAAGAAGAAGTGTGTGGACGTGGATGAGTGCGCTGCGGGCACGCATCACTGTTCGCAGATCTGTAACAACCTCAACGGAAGCTACAGCTGCGACTGTAGAGAAGGATTCAAGTTAGTAGCATATATCTTGTGTCCTAAATTCCTCGACTTATTATGAGAAGGATATGTTTACAATTGCCTTTACTAGCTAACTTTATAGGTGTTTATAATCTTTGTCTTCATTACAGACTGGCAGACAACCTATCAGGCGTATGCAAAGTTCTAGAAGATGAAGTTGTTCTACTATTCGCTAACGGACCAGAAATACACGCCTTTGCCCAAGACAAGAACGAAGAATTCGACGTCATCACAGCAGAGAAGAGAATAGAAGCCATCGACTACGATCCGAAGCACGAGATGATCTTCTGGGCAGATAGCTACGATAAGACCATCAAGCGGTCGTACATGATCAACGCACTCAATGGTCAAGTCAAGAGCGGATTCGCTCAAGACCTCAACATGAAGGGCAACTCAAAACCAACTGCCTTAGCTGTTGACTACATAGGAGATAACCTATACTGGACAGAAACTGACAGGACAGGATCTAAACCACGCGGACGTGTCATGGTAGCGAGAACCGACGGAAGATACCGAAGGGCAGTTGTCTCAGCCGGAATAGAGAGCCCCACATCGCTGGTCCTCGACCCACAGATGGGAAGAATGTTCTGGGCTGACGCTGGCTCCGCTCCTAAGATTGAAATATCCTGGATGGATGGGTCGAAGAGGAGACCGATCGTCACTGAGAATATAAGACATCCTACTGGTTTGGCTATTGACCATTTGATGGACCATTCCATATACTGGGCTGACACTAAGCTGAATACTATTGAAATGATGAGGCACGACGGCTCGAACAGGAAGGTGATCTTAAAGGGTGATCTGCTGAAGCACCCACTTTCGCTGGATGTCTTCGAGTCCTCGCTGTACTGGGTCACCAGGGACACGGGAGAACTTGTAAGACAAGACAAGTTCGGAAGAGGAGTACCATTCGTTATATCCAAGGATCTAGTCAATCCATCTGCCGTGAAAGGTGAGTTAACATGTTATTTAGTTTGTCAAAATATCTTTGGCCTTTTTACAAAACACGGTTTATCTTTAGACGCTAGAAGACGCAGACGTTTAAAGTTTAAACTAAAATAAAATATATAGTTTAGTTTTACTTGATGAAAAAAAAAACTAGTTTTGAACATTTGTTGTCCCTGTGTTCACTTGATGCTGAGATATTATCTCTTGTCATAGTGTACCACCCGCGGCGCTACAACGTGACGTCGCGCTCGGAGTGCGCGCGCGCGCCGTGCTCGCACCTGTGCCTGGGCGTGCCGGGCGGCCGGCGCTGCGTGTGTCCCGACCAGCAGCAGCCGCCGAAGCGCATCACACAGGAGCTAGCGTGCGACGCAGGTATGTGTCTACCAAACTGTGCATTGTTATGTCTAATTTATAGGACACTCACTTCAATTAAACGCAGACGGTTTTGAATCGCCAAGAATTGTAATGGTTTAGTATACAAGTGCAAGCACTGACTTTATTTTTTTCAGTTACTGATTTTAAAAACGTGACATGTTACCTTTTTATTTTCTGTTTGATTATATTTGATGCGATTCGATGTAGGTAACTGACAACGAAAATCAGCAAACATTAATAAGTAAAACTTGTTCGTACGCGGTCGGTATTTCACAACCCCCGTCGTTTAACTACCGTGAACCTTAGATTTGAAGTATCTGAAGGTTATGATCTTGGTCCCTTTTGTTTTTAACCACGTGCGTATGTTTCGTTCGTGGCTCTTAATATGCTCTGATCAACGAGTGCTCACCCTCGCCCCCAGCGGTGGAAGCGGCCCGGCCGCTGCCGCGCGTGTGCCCGTGCGAGAACGGCGGCACGTGCGCCGACGACGGCGCGGGCGGCCTGCGCTGCGTGTGCCGCGCGCCGCTGGCGCCGCCGCTGTGCGCGGGCGCGGCGGCGCAGGCGGCCGCGCGCGCCGCCACGGCCGCCGCCGTGCTGGTGCCGCTGCTGCTGCTGCTGCTGCTGGCGCTGGCCGGCGCCGCCGCCTGGTTCGTCATCCGGAAGAGGCCCTTGTGAGTACACGCAGCGTTTGACAATGACGCGTATTTAATTTAGTCACTTCAAATTTAATTTAGTGACGCGTCGTATCATTTAGTGACATCTCTCGATTTGGTGAATATAAAACGATGTCATTGCTATTAGTTGCAATAAATTAATTTTTTTTAGAGAGTAAAGTTTACTTCAATTTATATTTTCGCATTCTAGCGGTAAGGGCGGCGGTCTAAGCAGCCTAGCGTCGTCGCAGAGCGTATCTTTCCGTCAGGGCTCCAACGTGGAGTTCGGCGGCGTGGGCGGCGTGGGGGGCGAGCCTGCCTACACGCTGGAGGAGGCGCCGCGTAAGGGAAGGGACTTCAGCAACCCCATGTACGACGCCGTCACCAGGGCCGTGGCCGCGGGCGAGCCTGAGCCGCCTATACGTGAGTATCAGTCGGTGACCGCTGTCGTGCGACCGTATACATCATCATCCAGGAAACCTTTCATTAGGGCGTTTTGCGATTTAAACACAGTTTAATAATGTACGTTTATTTTCACAGCCGGCATCTACGAAGTACCGGACGAGTTGAAAGAGAAGGTCGTATCGGCTGTGATCTCGCCGTCGTCGACGGAGACAAGAGGCGTTGGCGCGCGGGGCGGCGCGGGCGCGGGCGGCGCGCGCGCGCTGGACCCGGCCGCCGACACCGGGCGCGACACGGCGGCGCTCGTGCGCGAGGACGCCGCGTGCTAGCGCGCACCGCGCGGCCCGCGCCGCGCCGCCCGCCCGCCCTCCGCCCGCCCGCCCTCCGCCCGCTCGCACTCCGCCCGCCCGCACTACGCCCGCCCGCACTACGCCCGTACGGGCTTATTGCTCCTCCCCGGCAATCTCTACTCTAATCTATCCGAATCTTTAGTGAAATAAGTCTTGACTTTTGGGTGATGATCTTCGCCCGCGACGCGGGACAGTTTAACGGCCGCATTTTACTAAGCGCTGCGTTAAAAATAAACTAACATGTACTAACAAATATTTTAGCAAAATCATTCATTTAAAAGTAAAAGGTAAAATAAAACTGTAAATGATATAATACTAAGTGTTTTGTATTTGTTTTCGGCACGTCGAGGTGAGTGCGCAGTCGCGCGTTAGTCTCACGTGTAAAAGACGCCCGAGTGGTTCTGAGTGATCATCTGTCAATAACGCTCGCGCGTGCGCTGTGACGCGCGACCTCTATTTAGTGTGCATACGCACGAGCGGCACGCGTCAACATCAGAGGCCACTGCATGGACTTGAGTACGGTCGCGGTGCTCAAATACACGAGCGGCACGTTGTCGAAGGCTGCCATTGTCTCTGGCGGTGACGCGTGCCGCTAGTGTGTACGCACACTTAAGCATATTTTATTCTTCCCCGATTCTATCCGTCCTTCTAGTTTTAGCTAATAATTTATTTTCGTATTTTCTACTGTGAAACATTCCAATAAATATTTATATTACTTTATTTAACGTTATATGTTCTGTTTATCTTCTATACAAAGATTAATATAGTAATCCCAGCTAGTTCTGGTTGTACTTATATGTCAGTATTTTCCATTTAAGTTATCTGTTACTATTCTATATTATTTTGTGCTAAAATATATTATTTTAAATCTAAATAAACCATATCATAGCGTGATACGTATGTTATTATATGAAGAGATTTCTAAAGTGTAGCGTAGGACTTTGTACATTCCATTCGTTTGAGACTAAAGACTAAAGTTTCATCCTAGCTGTATTTGGATCTAAGTAATATTTGGTTGCGCGAAGCGTTTCAGGCCCGAACTGTCACTATATTCCTAATATCTGTATAAATGATGTTGACTTAGTAATAAATGAATAATTAGTACATAAATAAGTAACTAGGAATTGTTGTTGGTAACGGCCCAGAGCGCCATTTTATAGGCTTTTAAATTGATTTGACAATAAGCAATACACTATATTAGAGAATAATTTATTTATTTCGGTTTAAGACTATGTAAAATAACTATGTTGTGTTTTATAATTGTCTATTAATCATATAAAATATTAGAATTTTGTGGGACTCTGACGATTTGCCATAAATGTGTGAGATAATGTTTCTGTTGTTTTAATTATGAAATATATTTTGTCATCACTTTGTTAAAATTACAAAACTTCTAATCATTGTAAATACAAGCGTTCTGATTGTGATGTACATTTTGATAGGCCAAATTGTAATGTTCTATATATTGTATTTATTGGAAACATTATAAATATGTACTATATACTATATAAAAACGATTCTGTGAATATAAACATCACGTTATTATGACTAAAGAATTTGAATTGATAAAATGTAAAAAGTAAAGGTGTCAATATTATAAATATATTACAATGTTACGGATAAGGAAAGGAAATATTTTTATATCGGGACTATTATAGTTATTAGACAGTCGTCTGAGGGTAGTTGAAGATATTGTGTAAAAATAAATTAATAATGAAATACGTCACTCTTTTATTTGCATTCTCCTGACCAAGAGGTGCCTTATAATAAAAAAATTAGTCATAATATTCAATAAACTCTTCAAAAGACATGATGAAAATCAGATAAAATACGCGTGTTTTGTTTGAAAGTTCCTTGTTGACTACCTCAAGGAAGCCTCAAGGTAGATACGTACCTTATATTTGACAGATGGTTCCTCAACTCAAACTCACCTTGACTGAGGAAACTGTTTGAGATGAGGAGTAAAATTACAACTATGAATATCAAACCACTTACGTGAGGTTGCGTCAGGTCGAGGAAATCATGAGGTTTAGACTTAGAATATGGGTATTAGCTCCTCTACTAATAATACCTAGTCTGCACTGTTGGTGGCCACATGCGTAAAGAAGTACCAACTCTGTCGTATGGCACATCAAGCTTACCTTACCTAACCTCCTCCGCTCCGTCTAGCTCCTCCTTCCCGTCCGGCGACAGCGAGGCAGACTAATTTTCTTTCCTTTCGTTTCCTCTGTGGTGACTAGCAGAACCAAAGGACAATGGAACTAATTAGCCCATTTTTTTTAAACATATTGCCCAAAGTTGAAACTAATGGTAATTGATAAATCTTATCGTCAATAGTAACTTTTACTATGTTACCAAAAAAAAACAATCCCCGTTAAAAAAAAATACGACCATAAGAGAAAAGTAATATATTTACTATAAAATCGATTACACTTGCTTTTTACACTAAGGGCCTCTTTCACCATCCTCAAGTAAAGTTTCAAGTAGGCTAACCGCCAGTTAAAGTCACCCGTAACATCATGTGCGGATTTCACGACGTTCGAGTAGCACTAATCATAAGATTTAACTGACCCGTAACTTACTTGCCACGACATCTGGCAATAAGCGTGTTTACTTTACAGTTAAAGGTTGTCCATTGTCAAAAATGACAACGGGTAGGGACTTATCAGGTAACATCAACGATTATTTTAAAATGTATTAATAAATATGGATTTATTTGACTTGATTGGTCATCAATTGGATGAATTAGAATATACTACAACACAACGAGTCCCTAGGATTCGTGTATTTAAATTCCTTGTTGATTATTTTAAGGACTAGATGAAACTGATTTTTTTGCTAGATATCGTCTATCGAAGTAGGTATACAGTAAACCAAGGTCTTAACTTCGAAATCGTAAATACTTTCCAAATCATCGGTGCTTAAAGTAATCATAGCTTTTATTTGCTCTTCCACATAGTCTAGCGGAGGTGCTGTGTTCTGACCACCTCCGGTACGGTAAAGTTCCGAGTAGGTATATCCAGATCGAGCATTGAATTCATTTTGGATGCTAAAAAAGTTAGCACTTCTATCTCTTTTAACTTTATCCATGCTAATTAAAAAATATAGGTCATTAAAGTAACAAATTAAAATCACACGCTTTCCAAACCAAGCACAAAAACACCACAAATGGCAATTGACAAATGCCAATGACGTTTGACGAGTAACATTGACGTATTATTGAACGAATATAACGTATGATTTGTAATGTCATTCACTTAACCAGTAAGTTGTTACTCGAAGCTTTATTTTCGTTTGTGAAATTGACAAAAGATACTCGTAACTTTTACTTGCCGATTAACGTTAACTAGGAAGTAACTAACCAACGCTTTACTTGGAGATGGTGAACGAGGCCCTAAGTGAAATTGATTCGGTTAGCATAATAATTAATGCCTGCTGATTTAATTAAGAATGGTAGGTAGGTAGGTATAAGGCATTAAAAATAATATAGGATGGAGGTATTTTTGGTTTAATAAAATAAAAATGTTTTTACTGAAAAATCTTTTAATTTATTTTCAATCATAATTTTACAATTATTATTTACAGTAACATAAACTTATTAATCACTGTCGATAATTACACTATCCAGAAAAAGTGCGAGACTATGAACTACCTACATCTTGATGTCTGACCCATGGGAACAAACACCAATTGTTTTTCTACCAGTTAAACAACTGCAACAGTAGGTAATTGTTTATGCTGACTATACCCTGTAAGGTACCATTAAATAATACTTACCAAAAATATTTATTCGCACAGCTGTGGCGACTTTTGATTCATGCTCTTATTAATAAAACATCGGAATCAGGCAAATCAAACTCATTTAAATCTGTTAGTTCCGTTTCAGTATATATTTCAATTATATAGTCTCTACTTCGTACGTGCTCACTATAGTAACTAGCAGCCAGTTTTAACTGATATGTCCCAACTGAAAATGAAATCATTTCGTCATAGGTATGTTAATTTTATTGAAAAATATTAGGCAAAGCTTCTGTAATATATTGGAAAGCTTTGTCTACTTAAATTCTTATTCGAATTAAGTAGTAATTGATACATGGTGCATTCATCGAAGTCCGGTAAACACACGAAATGAAAATAGCACAGCAACGTTCCCAGCGACAAACGATGGACGACTACAAAGAGTGCCACTAGCCGATAGCGCACACGCATGTATTTTGAATAGGAGAGACGGGGACAAAAATATTTGGAGCTCGAACCTTTTCTATTGTTCCTACTGAGCCTCCCGTACAAAACTTGGCATGAAAAAACAGTTTTTTTTGTTTGAGGACGTTTTTTGAACTTATTATTTATTTTTAAATCAGTCTTATACAATTCAAATTATTTTAATCGATTGCAGATTATTATTATTTTCATAAGAATCTAATGTGTATAAGATTTTCTACTAAATATATTTTTATTTCACTAAACGAAAAATACCTCTTGCAGATTTTCTTTTTTAAAGCCTCCTAACTATTAACCATACCATATAAAATAAGCAGGAATTAATTATAAGTTAACTTTGAATCAATAACGCATAATCAAAAACAAGTTTATCCGATTATACAGGGTGTTTGGTGCATCGTGTGCCAAATTGAAATGGTCGACTGGGGGGGGTCACCTGCTATGCTTTCAGACCCCTAAACACTTCTCATGCCCTGTGGAATTTTTTTCATCGACTTTTTATTTTTTTATAAAAAAAATACCCAAATTTTACATTCAACTACAAAATAAAAAAAGTGTAAGTCGTAGACTCTGAATTTTAATTTTATTTAGATGTGTATTGTATTACAGTACTTTTAAATTCAAAATTACTGACATTAGCCATCCAGTTTCTTTTTTAATTTACTCGCAAAGTTTCGGACTTCAATTAAAGCTGTCCATGTTACAGCTATTTACATGGCTATAAAACAAAAACCAAAAGCGACCGGGATTTTCCAACTCCCTCAAAAATTCTCTAGTCTATCCTCTTGCTAGTGATGTGCCACATGCCATAAAAATCTTTTTACAACTTTGTGAATTCGCTAGAATTGTGAATCGAGTCACAAAATACTAAATTCCAAATTCAAAAGAAAAAAGTCTTTTTGCGTAATTGTTACTTGAATAACAGGTAAAATTAGTTTTCTCACTCTCGCGAAGTAAAATCTATCTTCTATCTCTTTCTTGCATAGCCTACCTAAACTAGTTTGAACAAACGACGAACTGCCACTGACGCCGTCAATCCGTCATTATTTTAGTCGAGACATCACTGCCTCTGCTACCTGACGTGTGTGTTAGTTCACCGTACTCCGCGATTTTTTCATTTTGTTACTTTGTTTTGTTGAGTTTTGTTGGTTTTTGTTACGTTTTAACTTTTGGTGTTATTGTTAAACTTTGTTGACTTTTTGTTGTTGCAATGGCGATGTTCTCTAACGAAGAATATGCTGACATCATGATGGCTTATGGAGCCGCCCATGGTGTCGCTCGTGCAGCGCAACGACTTTACCAGGAACGCTTTCCTGGTAGACGACTACCTGGCCGCAGACTCTTCCAAGACACGTACCGACGCATACGCGAGACTGGCAGTGTCACTTTTCATGAACCAAGAGGCCATATTGTGCGACATAATTTTGAAGTGGACGAGAGAATACTGGCACTTTTTGAGGAAGACCCTACATGAAGCATTAGAAATGTGGTAGCACATCTAGATATTTCAATATGGAAACTGTGGAAAGTTCTTCAGCAAAACGAAAAACATCCATTCCACTACACTCCGGTGCACGGTACGTAATTTTAAACTAACTTTCAAACTCAAACTCAAACTCAAAGCATTTATTTCAAATAAACCAATTACAGGCACTTTTGAATTGTCAAGGGGTCGGTCAGTCAGAAAGATGAAGCTAGTTACCCATTCCAAAGCGTAGTAGGTACCTATGGAGAAGAACGGGCAAGAAACTCCATGGACACTCTTTTAAATCAAAAAATGGTTACAAAATATTGATTACATCGTTCATGTTGAAATTATGCATGTGAGAACGATGCAGAACGTTAAAAGCGTCCGTAATAAAAAGACAAAAGCAATTCAAATATTAAATTAAATTAAAATAAGCCGTGGCAGCCAAGAAATGACCAGTCCCCACTGACGGCACCCGTTCACGAACATGACGCATAGATCAGCACCATTCAGCTCAACCATTTTAAGGGAACTTAATGATCCAACACACACGCCACCACCAGCGAGACATTAGAGTGAGCATGACAAACTCTCAGCCGCCAGGGCACATTCAAGTCAATGAAAGAAAAACCTATTAAATGGTAGCTTTATAGTAGGTGCATAGTACTCACACCTGTGCTATGCAATTATACAATACTAAAACATTGAATTTATACAATGCAAAGATAAGTTTTTAAAATCTTCAGCAGCTCCAACAGTAGTTTCAAATGCTAATCAATTATTTTATGCGCCCTAGTGGAGCAAGACCAGCGTTGAGCCAAGCATTTTTATCAGCGATGTAATCCCCCAACTTACTCGTATAATATGCCTGGCTGCATAGTGTGCGTTTTATACAAGATTTGAATTTAGTTTCATTCAGTTGAAGAATATGGGGAGGTATTTTATTGAAACATTTTAAGCAGTACCCCATGAAAGATGAGTCTAGTTTAGCCAGCCTGAAACCTGGTTGAACTAATTGATCCCTTTAAACCCGTACACACTTTGTTTGACGATGCCTTTGTTTAGCAGGTAATGGGTATGGTATGATGTCACTACTTCCAGGTAGTGAACCAGCCCATACAGGCGGTCCGCCGGTCCTTAAAAATCTCATTGTGCAATTATTTACTGCTCAACAGGAATTTAAAAGAGTTCTTTGTTTGTAGGTCTTGAGGGTGGCGACTTTGACAGACGAGTGGAATTCTGTCGGTTTATGTTACACACGGATGTGGGTGATCCTAATTTCTTAAAAAGAATATTGTGGACGGATGAATCCAAATTTACCAAAGAAGGGATTCTCAATCTTCACAATCTGCAACACTAGACAAACACAACGGAAAACCCACACGTTAAGGAGCACAGGTTAAAGGAGGTTTAGTGTCAACGTTTGGGCAGGAGTGATTGGGAATCAGGTAGTTGGACCGCATTACCTGCCCGATAACCTCAATGGCGGTAACTATTTGGAGTTCCTTCAAAATGTCCTGCCCGAATTAGTGTCTGAGGTGCCCGTATTTAATGAAAATGTGCCCAAAGTATTCCAGCATGACGGCTGTCCCGCGCATTGGCGTTTGACTGTGAGGGAATATCTGGACGATGTGGTCCCCAATGCGTGGATTGGTCGCGGTGGCCCTATTGCATGGCCGGCACGTTCCCCAGACCTAACTCAGCTAGACTTTTATGTCTGGGGACGTGCCAAAGAGCTGGTATACGCCACGGAGGTTCCGACCAGGGAGGTACTACTTCAATGCATGGAAACGGCGTTCAATCAAATTAAGGAAGAAATACGACTTCGTACAACAACTGTGGAAATACGAAATAGATGTCGGGCCTGCATTCGCAATATATATACATATGTGTGAGTGTGTGTGTGTGTGTGTGTGTGTGTGTGTGTGTGTGTGTGTGTGTATGTATGTATGTATGTATATAAGTTGTGGTATACGTGTGTTTGTTGGGGTGTGTGTGTGTGTTTGGTGGTGTGTGTCCAGAAGTCCAAAAGGTATGAGTGAGTTTACGTTACTGAGATACCGGTAAAACGGGGTGAATAGGAACGCAGGGGTGAATCGTAACGAAACTTTAAAAGGGATTTTAACATTGAAATATTATAGTCTGTCGCCAAAAAGGACTCTAACGTGTATACTGTATTATAATTAACCGATTACGTGTCCCTGTTGGCAAGAAATTATATTATTTAAATGTTAAAATTCCTTTTAAAGTTTCGTTACGATTCACCCCTGCGTTCCTATTCACCCCGTTTTACGGTAGTCACTTAAACCACCAATTTTATAAGTGTCTCAGATTCTTCGTAGGTAAGAACTTTCAGCTAGTCACTTACAGCGTTCCTGCATTGCTGTCGGGTAAGTAAGCAAATATCTAGAACAGCATTGAGTTTATTGTAAACCCGTGAACCCAGTATTCAATAATGCCGCTGAGCAAGAGCAGTTTTATGTCTCTCCGTGCTACACAGTCTCGTTCTTTTACGCTTGCTTTCTCGTAGCCGTAGGATGTGCGGTATAGTGGCATGTTTGCGCAATGCTATTTGGAGCACGAAGAGTTGTCTAACAGTTAAGACCTCAGTCTCTTTATAGAGAAGTGCGGTAGGATACCTGAAGGGTTTCCTGTGCATGACTTTAAGGACCGATCTTTGTGCTCTTTCAAGACGTAACATACTGGTTGCAAAGGTGCCACCCCAGACAGAGATACAGTAGCACAGCAAAGATTGGGCAAGCGCAAAGTGAACTGTTTTCAGTGTTTTAAGATCTGCCACTGATCTGAGCTTCTTGAACACAAAAATGAGCTTATGAAAACGGGGAACAAGTACATCAATGTGCTTTTTCCAATTAAGAAAACTGGACCTGGACTCCAAGGTATTTCATATTTGAGGTCATCTTAATGCGGAGGCAGCCACAATAGGCGTTGCTAGAGTAAATAAATGTTAAAAACGCAATAATTTTTTATTTCTAGCACCCCCCCCCCCCCCCAAAGAGAGATACTTGACAGATTTTACCTTACAAGAGTGAGATAACAGATTTAATGAGTTTTTGAGGTATAATTTAAGTAAAAATATTTTTTAAATCATATTTTCGAATTTGGTATTTTGTGACTCGATTCATTATTCTAGCGAATTCACAAAGTTGTAAAAAGATTTTTATATTTTTATGGCATGTGGCACATCACTAGCAAGAGGATAGACTAGAGAATTTTTGAGGGAGTTGGAAGATCCCGGTCGCTTTTGGTTTTTTTTTTATAGCCATGTAAATAGCTGTAACATGGACAGCTGTAATTGAAGTCCGCAACTTTGCGAGTAAATAAAAAAAAAACTGGATGGCTAATGTCACTAATTTTGAATTTAAAAGTACTGTAATACAATACACATCTAAATAAAATTAAAATTCAGAGTCTACGACTACATCCAGAGACTACATCCAGACTACATCCAGACCTATAGACTACATCCAGAGAAACGACATAACAGACATGTCTATGGAATATGTTATAGAGGTATGTGCTACCGAACTACCTAAAGAAAATCTGCTAATTATAACCATGTACTGGAATAAAACACAAGAAGATACTTTCTATCAACAGATACAAAAAATTCTAAGATATGTAAATGTTAGATACCCTACCCTTAATGTTATTATAGGAGGTGATTTTAATATAAACATTCTGGCTGATAACTTAAAATCGAACCAATTTTTAAATCTTATGCAGGAATTTAAACTCACCCAGCACATAAAAACCCCGACACGCATAACACCCACTACAAAAACATGTTTAGATCTCATATTCACAAACTTCATATATAGAGATATGTACACAACGGTTGAAGAGTTAGGTTTTTCCGACCACAGTAGTATAATTTTACATTTGATATTACCTAAGCAAACAAAGAAAATAACTTGGTACACAAAAAAAAGGCGATTCAACAATACAAATATGTTAAAATTTAAATCAAAATTACAAGAAATAAAATGGAACGATATATTAACGGCTGATAAAAATATAAATGAAAACTATGAAGCTTTTAACGATATCTTAATTAACATCCTAAATCAATGTATCCCTCTACAAAAACATAAATTAAAGACAAATCAAAATAAATATTGGCTCTCAAAAGGTATAAAATACTGTTGCAAAAATAAAAGACTATTAAAGATACTAATTACCAAAACAAAAAACCCTATATTAACAAAATACTACAAAAATTATGAAAAAATATTAAAGAAAACCATAGTGACAGCAAAAAAACAACACTTTAAACATAAAATGATAAAATCAAGCAATAAGGTTAAAACAATGTGGGGTATAATAAACGAACGAACAAATAAAAAAACTAGACGCGAAAAACAGAATATAACTCTACAAACAAACAACAGCAAGATGATTTCAGAGCCCAAAGAAGTAGCTAACATCTTTAATAATTTCTTTGCTTCTATTGGGAACATAAGTACAGGCCAATCGGGCAGCAAACCAAAAGGAACACCTATACTATCCACAACAAATAATTCGATGTTTCTGAGTCCAGTAGATCCCTACGAGGTAAATACACTAATAAAACACTTAAAAAATAAGTCAACCTATGGTGTTGACGAACTTCCACCAATATTACTGAGAAAATGTGCAGATGATTTAACTCTTCCATTCTACAAACTGATAAATCAATCTTTCGAAGAAGGTACTTTTCCCAACCTCTTGAAAAAGGCCCTTATTAAGCCAATATACAAGAAAAATGCAAAAACTGACCCAAACAACTACCGCCCCATCGCTCTCCTACCAACTGCATCAAAAATATTTGAAAAAGCCATGTGTAACCGTGTCTACGCTTATTGTGAAAAATACAATATATTCAATGACTGCCAAAATGGCTTTAGGAAAAATCGATCCACAACCCTCGCTGTCTATAAATACATACAAAAGGCCCTCGATATCATTAACTCAAAAAAATATGCAATAGGATTACTGCTGGACATGACGAAGGCATACGATAAAGTACAATTCAACATCTTATTAAACAAACTATACGGCATAGGGATCCGTGGTAAATGTCATGAATGGTTTACATCGTACTTACAGCATAGAGAGCAATTAGTGGAGTTAGAATATTTTAACCAAAAAACCAACGAAATAATATTGCTCCGATCGGAAAACATACCAATAAACGCTTCTATCCCACAGGGTAGTGTAATAGGCTGCTTCTTATTCCTAGTCTACATAAACGACCTCCCGAAACATATCAGTGAACCTTGTGTTTTGTTTGCGGATGACATATCAATTCTTGCCTCCTGCGAAACTAATCTCAACATAAATAATAAATTAAATTCAATACTTGATGCTACAACTCAATGGATGACGGAACATAATCTAGAAATTAACTTTAATAAAACAAAAATAATGACATTCCACCCACCACAAAAAAAACCTTTACACATAGATTTCAGTTTTAAAAATCATAAGCTAGAATTAGTAGATAAATTCACCCTATTAGGACTAGACATAGACACACACATTAATTGGAAACCGCATATCCAAAAACTAAAAGCCAAATTATCTAAATTTTCATACGCCCTTCGGGAAATCAAAAAAACTACAGACATAAAAACAGCGCTGGTAACATATTATGCATATGCCTACGCATGGCTTAAATATGGAATCATACTATGGGGTAATAGTACAGACTCACCGACACTATTCACCATACAAAAAAAACTCATTAGAATCCTAGTAAATATTGAACAAACGGATAGCTGTAAGCCCCATTTCCAGGAACAGAAAATTCTAACCCTACCATGCCTCTACATATTTGAAATCTGTAAATTTGTACGCAACTATCCGGAATTTTACACAAAAAGAGAAGACATACAAACTAAAATTACTTTAAGACATAAAAATAGATTGAACATACCTACATCCCGAATAAAAATGCACTCCTCAAGTGCCTATGTGATGTCGATAAAAATATATAATAAGTTACCGGAAGACATAAGAAATATAAATAAATATAGCATCTTCATAAATAAATTGAACCTACTTCTACTAAACAAAAGTTACTATAATGTGAATGAATACTTGAATGATAAACTATAATTACAATAAATACAAATTTTAAATATATACACATGCATACACATATTATTATACACCAAGTACAAATATACACCAAGTACAAATATACAAATATTTACAGTAGGATTATTTAACTAAACATAACAGGACTAAATAAATAAACAATAAGTAAATTACAAAATGCTACCTTAATCAATAAACTGTCTTATATTGTGATAAAAATGTTTATAATAAGATTACCTAAGTAAATATAACTTTATCTAAATGTTAAAGTAATGATTTTAAGAAAATAGCTAACTAATATTAGAGTTATTCATGTTATTGTTATTCACTCCTTAGTTCACGTGCTCAATTTTCGGCTTTTCATGTAAAATTAATTTTATAATTATTTTTATTTTCCTTACCTTTTTTGATAATGATAATATATTATTATGATCTCATAAAAACTTAAAATAATTTCTAAATATAAATATTAAAAGTAATTTTTAAATTAGTGACTTTAAAAACTATAAATGTTACGAAGAAGTGTTATATTATTTTTTATGTTTTTAAATTTTAATTTTAATTTAATTTTTAATTTGTATTTTTCAAAGTTTAATTATACCTTAAATGTTGCTGTGCCCTAACAGGGTCCATAACTGTTCTTTTAGCTATAAGCCTTATGTAACACCTGTATACACATTATGGTACGCAAATAAATAAATATGAATATGAATATGACTTACACTTTTTTATTATTTTGTAGTTGAATGTAAAATTTGGGTACTTTTTTAATAAAAAAATAAAAAGTCGATGAAAAAAAATCCACAGGGCATGAGAAGTGTTTAGGGGTCTGAAAGCATAGCAGGTGACCCCCCTCAGTCGACCATTTCAATTTGGCACACGATGCACCAAACACCCTGTATAATCAATATTTTATTTTTCTCTTAAGGTCTATTTTTTTTTTTACCTGGATAGAGTTTTTATGCCATAGTAGGTACAAGTTAATATTGACGATAAGATCTATCAATTACCTACCGTTGGTTTCAACCTTGGGCAATATGTTTCTAATATTTGGGCCACACTTCTAGGAAAGAGTTGCATTGTCCTTTGGTCCTGAAAACCCAGTCACAGCACCGTGTATAGAAGAGCTGATCAGCATCATTATATGTGTAGGTCTATTAGGGCTTTGGGCTACTTTTGCGTATGTGGCGGTTCTTGTCTAGGTATTGCAGACGATTTCGAGCTTTAGGAAGATAACTGTCACACGTAAGTACGTATGATTGGGTACTAGTGGTACCTAGGTACCACTATTACCATATATCGGTTCGTATGGAGTCACATAAAAGATTTTGGGGGTAACATGGGTCACATAATGTGACCTTTTTGAAGCACGAACTTATACCACTATGGAATCAGTAAGTACTATATCTACGAATACCACAGTCAATATATCTGTCTGACTTATACATTGAGATAGATGTCTATGGAAATAAATTAATAACATCATTGGAGATGGCTAAATTGTTGCCCTAAGCATGTATAGAAATTTCTCACTAGCTCGTAACATGCAAATATTCTTTCAATAATAAAATTATTACGTGTTTAATAATCTCCTAGAACTTTCATGAACTAATCAAAAAATTAAAAGTTTTTGTTCTTCCATGTTTTTTGTTTGACAACAAGAACATTTGATTCTGACGTTTCGTTTTACGAAAAATATGGACAATAAACCTACCGTTAAAGATATTTGCGTAACCAGAAAAAAAGTTTTAATAGTTACATTATTTATTTTTGTACCTCAATACTTCTCAAAACGTTGATTTCTTGGATTACCTTCATTTGATTCACTGGAATAACTTCATCTGATTTCTAGAAATGATTTGCAATATTCACAAAAGGAACGGCACGAGAACAGTGGTGGCACTAGAAACTGACAATCGATTCTTTTCAATTTCACTTTATTCGATTAGAACCAAATTAAAAATAGCTGAAAGCTTCGGAACAAGTATTAAACTTTTGTTTATTCTTTTCAAATGATCCAATAACTATCGCAATTTTTGTAACTATTTTATGTCGAAAAATGTTGGAAGAATAATGATCAAGAAGAACAATTGTATTTTTTCTTCCGATCTTATCGATTACTTAATCGATTTTGTTACACTCCAAGTTGAATCCCATCCATCTCTATGAAAATAAAAAACAAACACTGATACGTCAACAACGTCATTGTTTTTTCATATCTCTTGTTTCCCGTATTTATTTATTTCCGTAAATCACGTAAGTATAAATATCAAAACCTGTTGGAATAAAAATCATAAATAAATTAACAAACAATAAACACCATTATAATGAAAAAACCAAACAAATATCTAAAAATCAAGAATGACGGCTGGCAAATTCGGCCTCCCATGCAAATGAATTCTTGAAGATTATGAAAACCGTGTTATGTTGACGACGTAGCAGCTCGCCGTGCACGCCTACCACCTCCGGACTCGTCGCTCAGCTCCGTCCAAACCGCCGCCGCCGCCGCCGCCCTGGAACCCAGTGCCATCGAGAGTGCTGTGCTGTGTCACCGGCTGTGGCTATTGCGTCGAGCTCGAGCGACAAATATTTTGCCCCGCCGACGTCGCCAACGATTCAGCAACCGTTCTCCTAAGACCGATTCGCCATTGGACTGTTCGTCGACAGGATGATTCATTTATTTCCGTTTCCCCAGCAGGGTTTTTCACCTATGGACATTTCGCCGACAGAACCTTTCATATGCGTCACTTTCGACGACAGCCCTTTCCAACTACTAAATGTTTCACCGACACGACGATACACCTATAACTCTTTTAACTACAGACCTTTCCATCTACGACGAAGAATTCGCCGTCAATCTTAAGATAAACAATATTACAAAAAATGCACATATCTATCTACAGCTTACTGTGTCTTTACTATCGGCCGAACCCACTAACCAGCTATCTATCACATACTGGAAATAGAAAAACAAATGAAACAACAGAAAACCTATATAATTTTCATATTGTTTCATTTGTTTTGCTATCTCCAGTATGCCAAAGCTGGTGATAGGTAGGTTATTGGGTTCGGCCGTAAAAGATTAGGGCCGGCTATTTACCCTAGAGAATGTCACGCCAAAGTTGAGCCAAGAAAAAGGATGCAGCAGCCGTGTTATATTATATGAACCATTTGGAGTCAGTTTTGACCCCTTCATATAAATAAACAAAACAAAACATAACAATAAAACAAACTACAAAAAAGCATATTTTTTAATTTACTGAATCAAAATCTGATCATGTTATTGTTCTTCTTGTTATTGTTCTCCTTTTCTTATTTGATTAAATGACAAATATGTGCCCAGCCACTTAAATAGGTTTTCATGTCCATCCCATTTTTATCAGATAAATGCCGCTCGATTCTTTCTTTATACCCTGTTTCACTGCGCTTACGCTTAAGTATTGGCTCCGAGGATTTGATTTTCTCAATAATGCCTTCCGTGTGATGTTGTTCCTTTATGAATTCATTAATAGTTAAAAATATATTCCATTTTCGGCGACTCAATAATGAGTTCCAGCGGTTGTGCCATGATTCAAGGGCATTTTGCGTTAACGGCACATGTTTTATAAGACTGTCATTTACTGACCACATGCGAGGTGGGAAACGAGGTTGACGTTGTTTCACTGTCATTTTACAGCTAACAGATTTTGTGATTATTGTTGATCCATTAACATAATATTCATCGAACCACTTAATTACGTTGTTTGCTTCCTCGGGAATTATGTCGGTTTTTATTATATTGAATGCATCACTGATTTCTGTTGGCTCTAAAAACGCCAGTGCACCGATGTGTCGCATGTTATGAGCAAACACTGGATCATTGTTATAGCGGGATGCGAGACCAGCTGATTGAATGTGCCGATATATACTTTGTTGTAAATGAAAAAAACATAGTTTATTTAAACAGCGCGGGAAAACATTTTTGATGGCATTCATTGCCGCAAGTTCAAAATCAGTTAAGATGATTTCAGGGTTCAGTTGCACTTTCAACTTATTTGAAGCTTGACATTTTAAAATTTCTAGGAAAATCGTGTAACAACTTTCTGATTTATGCGAGAGCAAACCATATGCTAGGGGAGCTATTTTGTTTGTCCCTTCCGATGCTCCGACTATGGCATGTATCGTATAAATTTGACAAAATGGGAGAGGGCAGCTGTCAAATGTCCCATCCATTAGCCAAAAACTTGCCTCACTCAGCAATTTTAAATTTTCTCTCGTGCAAAAAACGATAATACATTGAGTATGTTCAATAAAATGCCCCATGAGAAATGGTTCACCATTAATCATACTATATTCTTCGGGAATCTCAACTTGCCGGATATCTTTTGGAATATTTGGTAAATTTTTATTCCGTTCTCGTTGTATCATCTTCCTCATCGCATCCTTATTAGGCATATGAGGAGAAGAAGTACTGGGTACAACTTGGATGCACCGCTGAATGATTTGTGCAGGTGTATCCATCGAGCTGTTGGCCTTTTCTTTTAAATTTTCCTTCAGTCTGAATTCTATCCGTTTTTCTGGAACTGGCAAATGTGCATGTTTATGATTTTGTGACATCACAATATGAATGTTATGTGCCGTGGACAGAGTTGTTATAAACACGTCACACCGAGCCGAATCTTTTCGCGAACATCGCCAGTAAAACTTCGCATCACGCCTATTATTTAGATGATAGCAGTAACCTTCATGGAATAAAATGTCTTTACCACGTTTAGACTTCACAAGTTCACAGTCACTCATTGTAATTCATTAAATAGTTAATTTAGATAAGACGAAGACGCACTACACCCAGAAACAAGTTAAAAAATATATTGTTGATGATAATTAGGAAATTACCCGCATTTATTTAATTTTTCTAAAATTACTCGGTAAGTGCTAGCGCCTACTTTATTATCACTGGCAACTTTTTAATGTGTTCCTTGTATGCAAAATAAATGAGTTGTAGCGCAATATTTATATAGATCATTTCCGGTGTAATAGATAGTAAATAAAGGATAATGATGCAACTGCCGTACATAGGTATAAGTGCGGCTTACGATAATTTTATTGTTTTATTTTTATTTAATAGAATAGGATGTAAGTAATTAAAACTACATAAATAAGTACCTAGGTAATGCTTTTTTATAGGTAGGACAATTTTTTTTTAATATTAAGTTTTTTGAGTTGTAAGCAAAGTATAAATTCTCTAGGGCAAGTTGTTGGCCCTGATCTCTTAGTAAAGACACAGTAAGCTGTAGATAGATATGTGCATTTTTTGTAATATTGTTTATCTTAAGATTGACGGCGAATTCTTCGTCGTAGATGGAAAGGTCTGTAGTTAAAAGAGTTATAGGTGTATCGTCGTGTCGGTGAAACATTTAGTAGCTGGAAAGGGCTGTCGTCGAAAGTGACGCATATGAAAGGTTCTGTCGGCGAAATGTCCATAGGTGAAAAACCCTGCTGGGGAAACGGAAATAAATGAATCATCCTGTCGACGAACAGTCCAATGGCGAATCGGTCTTAGGAGAACGGTTGCTGAATCGTCGCCAACACCCGTACGTCAGTTAGCAGGGGAGAAGCCGGCTACTGAGGAGCTTGGGACTTAGGGGCCAGAGCCGGGTGCCCGCTGCCGGTGGTTGTGTGCGGTGCTTACATTATAAAATATAAGGTGCAGTGCATGGGATGCACTCAGTCTATGAATGAGAACGTCATGCGCATATTACGGGTCTACACAGGGGGGAACTAACCTCAGTTACAAATACATACAAACATATACATCACGTCTGTTTCCCAAAGGTGTATGCATGTGGATCTCAATTTACTACATGTCACTTTTGCTTCATAATAAATAATGCATGTACCTACATAATAAATTAATAAATCTTGTTGTTGTTGTTTTATTTCAATATTTTATTTGTCCTTGTTTAATCAACGCGAATAATATGTACTCGTACCTATGTGTAGGGGGTGGTTTTCCTTGCCAAATCTTTGTTTTACCTTGTTGAACTTTGTATACCCATTGACGTACCTAGTAGTTTACTTATACGATTTTATTTTCAGGATTGTAACGATATGAAAAGTTCCTGAAACATTTTCATACGAAATATTGATATTCAGCTATTCAGCATTCCTTACATATTACTAGGTACAATGCATACATGCACATGCATGCATTTGCATGTAGTTGCTAGGGCAGTCGCACATACTTTATTTAGCCATTTACTTTATTTAAAATCAACGTTTAGAAAAGTATTGAGGTACAAAAATAAATAATTATATTACAATATGGCAGCTTACGCAAATATCTTAAAAAGTAGTTAAACTGTCCACATTTTTCGTAAAACGAAACGTCAAAGTCATGTTCTCCTTGTCAAACAAAAAACATGATAAAACGAGTAAATAACTTTTAATTATTTGGTTAGTTCACAAAAGTTCTAGGAGAATAATAAACAAGTAATAATTATTGAATGAATATTTGAATGTTACGAGCTATTGAGTAATTTCTATACATGCTTAGGGCAATCACTCAAGCTTCATTTAGCCATGTCTTTTATGAGTCTATTTATTGACGTACTGAATATAACCAAAGACAAATGACACAACCATAGGGTAGGTATATAATATTCGTCCACATCCTAATAAGCTACGACATCTCCTCGATAAGTCGTCGTGGCTTCGTGGTGGTGCGCCCACTGCGCCTGCAAGACAGCCGTGGTCAGTGGGAGACTAGGTGTCTCAGCACTGGCTTGTGGAGTGCCCGCTTGATTCTGTATGCCTGATGAACTTGGAACGATGTGCTCCATCACATTTGACAGATAAAGAAAATACAGCGTTTGAAAATACTAAAATGCTGATTTGTGAATCAAAACCACTTGTGGCCTTTGACGAGAAGCGTCCGTTGTTTTTAGCGTGTGACGCCTTAGAAAAGGGTGTGGGTGCCGTATTATTTCATAAAGCGAATGATCAAATTCAACCTATCGCTTTTGCGTCAAGAAAGCTGAGATCAGCGGAAACTAAATATCCAGTTATTGATCGAGAAGCATTAGCCATATTTTTCGGCATCCAAAAGTTTGACCAATACTTACGTGGCACAAAATTCACACTTGTTACTGATCATAAACCCTTGATTCACGTATTAGGCCCACAGCGCAATTTACCGAAGCTTGTTAATAATCGCTTAATATGTTGGGCTTTGATCCTTGGTAGCTATGATTATGACATCGTCTTCACAAAAGGACAACTTAATTTTATAGCTGATTTCCTATCCAGGATGTCCAATCCTGATGAGAGTCCGTCCCGTGTAGAATTGACAGTACACCGAATAATAGCTGAACTAAAACATAACAGTGTTTCAGATATAGCGTTGACAGAAGAAATAATAATGGATGCGTCAAGAAACGATCCTATTTTCAAACAAATATCGGAGAACATTAAGTCAGGTTGGCGGGAAAATTCATATTCCGACATCTTAAAACCGTATGCTCGGAAACGTAACGAGTTGTCCATCGAAAATCAGATTTTGATGTGGCAGGGTCGATTAATCATTCGGCGGAGTGGAGTTTGGGATAGGGGTGCGGGCAGAGGCCTCACCAGCCCAGACGAGCCGTCTCAGCCCGCCGAAGGGCTCGACACGGAAGGGCACCATTGCGGAGCGACCAGTGGCAGGGCGGCCCACTCGGAGTCGTCAGGTGGTGAGCCGGACGCCGCTGGCGGCTCTAAGTCGGAGCAACTGGCCAGGCTGGAGGTAGCCGTGGTAGCTGCGCTAAAGGGTGTGGCCTTGAAGAGGATTCAGTCCTCTAAAGACAAGGCCATACCCGCTGCCGCGGCTTCCATTATGGAGGCAGTGCAGGCCATTCGACTCATGCCTCCATTGGACGGCATGTCTGAGATGCGGGCGGAGGTCAGCCGCTTGACAGCCGCAATGGAGCTTCTCCGAAAGGAGAACGAGGAGCTCCGAGCGGACCTGGCCGGCCTTCGGGCAGCCGGCCCCCGGGAAGTACCACAGGAGAGGGTGCAACATGGGCAAGCCCGGCCAGTGCCGGAACCTGCTGAGGACCGGGTTCTGACCCTGGTGCGGCGGGAGCTTGCTGCCTTTCAGAGCCGGTTTTCCGCTCTGGAGGCCATTGTCCTGCGCCCCCCGCTAGCGGCGAGCCGGCAGGTCTCTTTTGCTGCCGCTGCGGCCAAGCCAGGATCAGCAGAGCGGACTAAAGGCCGGTCCGTGCCGAAACCCGTGGGGCCGCACCCGGCGAAGTCGGCACCACCCAAGACCAAGAAGGGCGGGGTGGCTGCGCAGGCGGCGAGGGCGCCAGCCCTGGCGGCAAGTCAGCCGGCCCCCCCACCTCCTAATTCTCCTCCGTCCGACGCCGAATGGCAAGTGGCTGGGTCGAGGAAGAAGGTGGGCAAGGCAGCAAGGGCGGCCAAACGTAAAGAGAGGCGGCAGCGGCGCAAGGAGCGAAGCGTCGCGGCTAGGCTCCGCGCCCCGAAGTCCGCAGCTGTAGTGATCACACTACAGCCGGAAGCGGAGAAGAAGGGCGTGTCCTACCGCGACGTGCTCGCCAAGGCTAGGGCGGCCGTAAACCTAGAGGAGTTAGGCGTCGCCAATGGCATCCGGGTGAAGATCACTGCGACTGGGGCCCGGATGCTGGAGGTTCCTGGTGCGGCCAGCGGCCCGACCGCTGACGCCCTGGCCGAAAGGCTTAGGGCGTCCCTAAATGCGGACGAGGCCCGAGTCTCCAGGCCCTCCAAGTGCATTGACATGCGCATCCTGGGCCTGGACGACTGTGTGACGGAGGCTGAGGTAGTGGCCGCCGTCGTCAGGACTGGGGGGTGCTCTGCCGAGCAGGTGAGGGCGGGCACCATTCGTCCTGACCACACGGGGATGCGAGCCGTGACGGTGAGCTGCCCCGTGACGGCGGCCCGGAAAGTTGCCGGGGAGGGCCGAAGGCTCCTGGTGGGCTGGGTTTCCGCGCAGGTGAAACTGCTGGAACCCAGACCTCTGAGGTGCTTCCGCTGCCAGGTGGGCAACCACGTGGGAGTGCAATGCACCTCGGAGGTGGACCGCAGCGATCACTGTTTCCGCTGCGGTCAGCCCGGGCATAAGGCCGGCTCGTGCAATGCCACGCCGCACTGGTTTTTATGTGCAGCAGCTGGCAAGCCGGCCGATCACCGGGCTGGGAGTAAGGCCTGCGCCCCACCCGCCAAAGCCAGGGGCAGGGGTAAGCCCTCCGCAACCGCCGTCACTGCCGCACCCGCCGCCACTGCCATCGCCGCTGCTGCCTCCACAGTCGTCACCGCCGCTGAAACCGCGGCAGGGCCCTCACAAGGGCCTCGGGAGGGGGCTGAAATGGAGTGCCAATAATGGCCCCATTACGCCTCCTCCAGGCGAACATCAACCACTGCGTCGCCGCTCAGGATCTGTTGCTCCAGAGCATGGCGCAGTGGTCGATTAATATCGCCGTGGTCGCTGAGCCGTACTTTGTCCCGCCCAGGGATGATTGGATGGAGGACCTGAGCGGCTCAGTGACCCTAATTTCGTCGGCCGCCGCCGGTACCCCGTCGCTCGAGGCAGTTAAGAGGGGACGGGGTTGCGTGGCAGCACGGTTCGGGGAGATTGTTGTCGTAGGGGTGTACTTCTCCCCGAACCGAACTCTCGCCGAGTTCCACAACTCCCTTGCGGAGTTGAGAGTCGTAGTCGTCGGGTACCATTCCCTCCCCGTGCTCGTGCTCGGGGACTTCAATGCCAAGAACACGGCTTGGAGTTCCCGGTATACTGACGCGCGGGGTAGGATGGTGGAAGACTGGGCTCTGGAGACAGGCCTAGTCGTCCTAAACCGGGGTTCTGTCCCCACGTGTGTGCGGATGCGGGGTGAGTCAGTGGTGGACATCTCGTTCGCCAGCCCCGCTCTGTCGCCGCGTGTCATTGACTGGCGCGTCATGGAGGGGGTGGAGACGTATTCCGACCACCGGTACATCCGGTTTGACGTCTCTGCCCAGACCTCGAGCGCGCTGGTCCGACAGGCCCCGATTGGTCCACGGTGGGCGCTGAAGCGGCTGGACCGGGAGCTCCTCCTGGAAGCCTCGATCGTGCAGGCCTGGGTGTCATCACCGGACAGGCCTGCTGATATTAACGACGAGGCGGAGTGGTTCCGGGAGGCCATGTCCGAAGTATGTGACGTGGCAATGCCCCGGGTCCAGCCTGGACGCGCCTCGCGCCAGGTGTACTGGTGGTCGCCGGAGCTAACGTCTCTGCGCGAGGCGTGCGTTGCTGCGCGACGCTTGTACACCAGGCACCGCAGGCTCCGTGTCCGTCCTCCGGATACGGAAGCCATTCAGGCGGAGCTGTACGAGGGTTACAGAGCGGCGAAGACCGCCCTCCGAGCGGAGATACTGCGGGCCAGGGGACTGGCCCGTGAGGAGTCGCTGGGGACTCTGAACAGGGACCCTTGGGGACGCCCATACAAAATGGTGCGGGAGAAACTCCGCCCATGGGCTCCCCCACTAACGCAGAGTCTCCGGCCTCAGCTCGTGGAGGGCGTGGTGAGCGCTCTGTTCCCTTCGCGAGGGGAGCACACTCCCCCGCCCATGGCTCCGCCTCCTGCGGTGCCCACTGTGGACCACATAACCGACGACGACGACGATTCTCCTGAGGTGACCGAGGTAGAGTTGAGAGTGGCGGTACGTAGGCTGAGTGCCAAAAATACCGCCCCAGGACCCGACGGCCTACCTGGAAAAGCCTGGGTCCTGGCCTTGGAGGCTCTCGGGCCTCGACTTCGAGGGCTCCTAAGCGCATGCTTGGAAGGGGGCCAGTTCCCACTTCGTTGGAAGACGGGGAAACTGGTCCTCATTAAGAAGACGGGGCGCCCTGCGGACTCTCCGTCCGCTTACCGGCCCATTGTGCTGCTCGACGAGGTGGGCAAGCTCTTTGAAAGAGTCATTGCAGACCGCCTCGTCGGGCGGCTAGTGCGGGTGGGGCCGGATTTGGCGGAGAGCCAGTTTGGTTTCCGCAGGGGGCGCTCTACGGTGGACGCCATCATGCGCGTGCGAGCCCTCACGACGGGGGATGCTGTGGCCCGGGGTGGGGTCGTCTTGGCGGTGTCTCTAGACATCGCCAATGCCTTCAATACCCTGCCCTGGAGTTGCATCAGGGAGGCACTCCGGTATCACCGGATGCCGACCTACCTCTGTCGCATAGTCGAGGATCGCTTTACGAGACGCGAGACTAAGCGGACGTGTGTTTTGTATTTATTAAGTATAATGAAATAAACAATTTACGACAAATAAATATAATAATTTGCGCCGTCAGTAAAAAGTAAAGTGTGTCGCGTGTGACTTATAGGTTTTTACCGACTTTCAACAGTGTTTTTACCGAAGTTGCAAAATGATCTAAATAATTTTTATAAACAATAAATCAAGTGTTTAGTAGTAGGATGTCCCATTTAGGATCGAGCCCGTTTGGTCGTAGCCAATTACTACGGCGAAGTCCTCCACCGACGCCTACTGAACCATTACCCCCGAGTGACCCAAACCCACCAGTACCCGAAGAGAATGAATTGCCGAGTGAAGTCATCAGTACGCCGGAGATCCAGAAATGGTTAGGATCTATTGACACAATTTTAAACGAAGTCTGCACTATTGTTGGTGATGGGAAAATGAACTCAGATCAGAAGCTTCGTGTCTCCACTCTCTGCCGGAAGGTCTCAAGTGGGACCTCTCAGATGGCTGTCCTATACCAATCATTGAAGCAGAAAACAATCCAGGCCCATACCACAATTCAGCACCTACAGGTTACCCAGAACGTTAGTAACTCTCTCCAGCAATTCAAAGAGGTCGTAGAAGCAAAGCTAAATCCCTCGGAAAATACTTCATATGCTAGTATGGTGAAGAAAGGTTCCGATAACTTCGTCCGTCCTGCTAATTTAAGATCAGTCGCCATCTATCCCAGCAATAAGACCCAAACAAGTGACGACACCAAGTCGCTTGTTCAAAAGATTATCTCCCCCGAACAACTTAAGCTTCATGTCCGTGGCCTGAGAAAAGTGAAAAATGGGGGCGTTTTGATTAGCACCGAAAACAAAGGCGATATTGAGAAGCTAAAGAATTCGGAAAAATTAGTATCATCAGGCCTTACAATAGAAGAACCTTCTAAACGCCGCCCTAGGGTCGCCGTCATTGGTGTTCCCGTAACCCTTACAGAGAAGGAGGTATTTGATTGTATTTACGAGCAGAACCTGTCAGATAAGTTGCCGAATATAACTCGTGAGTCCTTCCTTGCGAGCATCAAATTGAGCCATAAATCGGGTAAGAAAGACCTCCCTACTTGTAACTACATCCTGGAACTACCTGCTAGCATAAGAAAAATTATCATCAATCAAAGCCGACTTTTTATAAACTGGACATCATGCCCTGTGAGAGATTTCACGATAGTCACCAGGTGCTTCAATTGCCAGCAGTTCGGACATGCAGCCAAGTTTTGCCGGGAAACTAGTCCTACTTGCAACCACTGTGGAGAGACTGGACACTCCTTCAAGGAATGTAGCAGCAAATCTTCTCCTGCTCAATGTGCGACGTGCAAGCGGTTCAAGAGGAAATGTGACCATCCAACTGGTGATGTAAGTTGCCCAGCGCGCAGATATGCAGAGATCAATTACATCAACTCAATAGACTATGACGGCGTCTAAGAGCGCCACCGAATAGTTTATTCAGTTAGCACACTAACAGTTAGCTTATCGTCTATTTATATTTCCAGTTAGTTTGTAACTAACATGACAAATCAACTTATTTGTGATCTAGATAGTTTCTCTGTGTCTGAATCTAAAACCTGTAATGTTGAGGACTGTAAGCACCTTCTTCTTTCTGGTGAAAAAACGTTAACCCTGCTCACACAGAATATTCGCAGCATAAATCGAAACATGAACGGATTTGAAGTGTTATTACAGAATCTCGACATAAGCTGTGATATTATCGTCCTGACAGAGTGTTGGTTGTCTAAGCAGTCAGTCACTTTACCATCACTTGACGGATATTATTCCTACAAAACTGACAGAAACATAAACCAAAACGATGGATTAGTAGTTTATATAAAAAGTAATATACGAACTATCAAAGAAGAACCTATATCCCAAGATAGTAACTGCTTAATAATCAAAATTATTCCCGATACGGTAGTCATGGCTATTTATAGGCCCCCTTCTCAAAGTATGGACGGATTTTTAGAGTCGCTTGACAGAAACTTAAAAAATATAGCATCTTTTAAAAACATAGTACTCTTGGGCGATATTAACATTAACATTGTTTCCGGGAAAACCGATACCCATGCACATAATTATCTGAATATTTGCTCATTTCATGGACTTTTACCAGCTCACTATCACCCCACGCATCAGAGTGGCTCATGCTTAGACCATATCATTCTAAAATCAAAAAATCCATCCAAAACATTGGTTACTAATTCTTCGCTTACCGATCATCAAGCTGTTTTACTAACATTACAAATATCTTCACCTAGAAATAACTGCATGCGTAGCTACACTAAAGTCAATATGTCAAACCTGGAAAATGACTTACGCGGTATTAATTTTGACCCAGTTTATAATTCAACCGATGCAAATATTACGTTAAAGTATTTCATAGATTCCCTACAATATGCAATAAGGAAAAACACATTCACTAAGACAATGCCTAGAAAGTATAGTTGTATTAAACCTTGGATTACACCCGGTCTCGTTCGTTGTATAAGACATAGAGACAAACTTCATCTTAAACTGAAACTCGCACCTGATAACGAAATACTTTCTCTGACATATAAAAGGTATCGAAACTTCTGCAATAATCTTTTGAAAAAACAAAAAAATCTGTATGATAAAAATGAATTACAGAAGGCAGGAACAAATAGTAAACTTGTATGGAAATTTATAAAAACAAACACATTTCGATCAAAAAATCCCGATCCTCCGCTTGATTTACTATCAACAGAGATAAACCCATCCGAAGCAATGAATAAAGTAAACAAATTTTTTGCTGACGTTGGTAAAAACCTGGCTGCTAAATCTTTAAATTCGAGTAATTTTTCCCGCCCTAACCCTATTACGACTTCCTCTACACTAAATTCATTTGTTTTATTAGATACCGACGTTTACGAAGTAGTAAGAATAATAAACGGGTTAAAGGATGTTTGTGCCACTGGGTGGGATGACATACCAAATAATATACTTAAACAATTTAAAAACCTACTTGCCCCTCCTCTAACACATATTTTTCAGCTATCTTTATCTAAAGGTATATTCCCTAAAATGCTTAAAAAAGCTGTGGTCACACCTGTATTCAAGTCTGGAGACAAAAACTGTGTTAATAACTACAGACCCATTTCAGTGTTAACAGGCCTTTCAAAAATTTTAGAAAAAATAATAAACAGTAGATTGATAAAATATCTGGAAGTTAACAAACTACTTTCCGTTAGTCAATTTGGTTTTAGGCCCAAAAGATCAACTAGCCAAGCAGTACACAAATTGACTAACCATGTTACTACCAATCTAGATAATGGTATGCACACAATTGGGATCTTTCTAGACCTTGCCAAGGCCTTCGACACTATTTCATGTACTTTACTTTTGCACAAGCTCGAAACACTTGGGATAAGAGGAGCACAACTTCAACTATTTTCTGATTACCTTAGCGATCGTCAGCAATGTGTAAAAATTGATCAGTATACAAGTTCCGAACTCAAAAACAGTGGTTTTGGAATTCCTCAAGGCAGCATTTTGGGCCCTACATTATTTTTAATATACATAAATGAACTGTGCCGCCTGTCACTCCAAAATGGTATCATAATGTCTTATGCAGATGACACCGCTCTATTGTTCTCAGCTAAATCAAGAGTTGAGGTCTACGAACATGCTCAGAATGGTTTTAACATTGTGTGTAATTGGCTTCATAATAATCTATTAACGTTAAACACAGATAAAACAAAATACATTTTATTTACAATGAGAAATACTAACATACCGCTTACTAATCTAAACATTTACGCACATAATTGTAGCACGTACGCTGACACTGCATGTTCCTGCCCGACTTTAGCTAAAGCTGACCATTTAAAATATCTGGGTGTCACTATTGACTCCAATCTAAATTTCCGTAAACATATCGATTTACTATGTACTAGAGTGCGCAAATTAATATATGTATTTAAGTATTTACGGAATATAGCAGACTATAAATTAATTAAACAGGTTTATTTAGCTTTGTGTCAATCCGTTCTTACCTATTGCATAACTTCTTGGGGTGGTGCTGCAAAAACAATTTTGCTTCCTCTAGAGCGTACTCAAAGAGCAATTCTAAAGGTTGCTACCTTTCGGCCTTTTAGATTTCCTACACACCAGCTCTATATAGAATGTAATGTACTAACAGTAAGGCAATTATTTATACTAAGTATAATATTACACCAGCACACTGCACTTCCTTTTGATCCAGTACCATCCGACAAGAGAAGGAAGGACTTGGTTTGCATAAAGCCTCAAACTAGACATGCGTTTGCAAATAGATTTTATGTGTTTTTAGGACCTTTTCTGTATAATAGGCTCAACAAGTTACTAAGCTTCTATAGTATAAGTTATAAAAAATGTAGTAAAATGTTATCAGAGCATTTAGCGCTACTCAACTACACAGACACAGAAAAACTTCTAGAAATTTTGTCATGATGATAATTTAGTCCCTCGTAAATATTTACTTTTGTATATTTACATAGGTTTAGTTTTAGATAATAATGTACCAATATGCTTTTTCTCATAGTTGTTAATACATTTTATATCAATTTTACTTTAAATTTGAGTGTTCCAATTTAATTGAATTGTAAAGTGATGGCCTGAAACACAGGTTTGAATTAACCTAGATCGGGTAGGTCGCTACCTTACATTGTAATTCCGAACAATCATTACTTGCACCTGTTCTAAACATATTTTAGCTTTAGTTTATTTTTAAGCATTATTAATTATTGTTTGAGAAATCTTACTATTGACTAAGTGTACCCTTTTTGTAACGTTTTTATTCAATAAATATTCTATTCTATTCTATTCTATCTGACGGACAGGGCCGTCATCTACCCCGGTCACCAGGGAGAATGGAACCGGCGAGAGATGTCGTGCGGTGTCCCACAGGGATCAGTCTTGGGGCCGTATCTGTGGGACATCGGGTACGACTGGGTGCTGCGCGCCGACCTCCCTAGCGGCGTCAGCGTCGTTTGTTACGCTGACGACACGCTAGTCCTGGCACAGGGGAGGTCGCACCAGGCGGCGGCCGAATTAATGACACGCGGGGTTGCGACAGTCATTGAGAGGATCCAGCAATTGGGACTCGAGGTGGCCCTGCACAAGTCCGAGGCCATGTGTTTTCATGGTCCTCGGAACGCGCCACTCTCGGGTTCCCAAATAATGGCGGGAGGGGTTCACATCGGCGTCGAGTCGACGATGAAGTACCTGGGACTCGTCCTCGATAGCCGGTGGAACTTCGTCGAGCATTTCCGACGTTTGGCTCCCAGACTGGACCGGGCCGGGGCTGCCTTGAAGCGGCTCCTGCCCAATCTAGGGGGTCCAAACGCCTCCTGCCGGAGGCTCTACGCGGGGGTCGTGCGGTCCATGGCCCTTTACGGGGCACCGGTGTGGGCGCGTTCATTGAGGCTCCGACCAGCACGCCGTTTGAACGCGTCCCAAAGGGTCATGGCCATCCGGCTGGTCCGGGGATACCGCACGGTCTCCTGCGAGGCGGCGAGCCTCCTTGCCGGATTGCCGCCATGGGATCTGGAGGCAAAAGTCCTCGCGCACATTTGGGAGTGGCGCGAGGAGGCGAAACGCCGGGGCGTTACTCCGCTGCCGCGAGAAATCGCGGCACAGCGGACAGAGCTCCGGCGGGATCTCATGGCGGCATGGAGAGTGCGACTGTCGCAACCCAGCGCTGGGCACGCCACAATTGCGGCGGTAAGTCCCCTCTTTGAGGAGTGGCTTGAGAGGCGCCACGGCGTCCTCACCTTCCGCCTGACGCAGGTCCTCACCGGACATGGCTGTTTCGGGAGGTTCCTGTTTCGGATAAGGCGGGAGGAAACGCCCGGGTGTTGGCATTGTGTGGATCGACCGGAGGACACGGTGGAGCATACGGTGGAGGTCTGCCCGGCTTGGGCGGAGCACCGCCGTGTCCTCGTGGCGGCGATCGGCGGCGGCGATCTCTCGCGTCCGGCCCTGGTTCGGGCCATAGTACGGAGCGAGAGAGAATGGGAAGCAGTCACCTCCTTCTGCGAAGCAGTAATGCTCGCGAAGGAGGAGGCGGAGCGCGTGAGGGAGAGGCAATCATTGCGCCTTCACGCCCCTAGTCGCCGCAGGAGGAGACACCCTGGGCGTCGGGAGTCCATAGCCGACTCCCGGCCACCGTAGGCGCGGGCCTGCGGACGGCGAGCAATGGGCAGCTCGCCGTCCGGTAAGGACCAGGCCCGGGTCGACGGCGCGTTGTGTTCCACGCGCGCCTCAAAGAGTTGTCAGCATAATTGACGGGGTCCAATAGGGCCGATGCCTGCCGGGGTCGCGGATTGTTCGAAAGAGTTACCGTGGCCCTGGCGCACAGGCAACTGAAGGAACACGGGTGGGTTTTAGTCAGTAAGAGTCTGACACGCCCTTCCGCTCCGCCCAGAGCGGGAGAGGTCATTTGATGATTTCCCATCCAAAAAAAAAAAAAAAAAAGGGTCGATTAATCATTCCGAATACACTCAGAAAGGTTACCTTGAAATACCTGCACACAGGGCACCCAGGAACTTGTGCAATGAAAGCACTCGCACGTTTTCACGTATGGTGGCCATCGATCGACGATGATATTGAAGAGTACATCAAATACTGTCGTAAATGCCAAGAAATCCGGCCAAATACCCTGAATTGCCTGTGTATTCCTGGTCCGTTCCTGACAACCCATGGGAAAGACTTCATGTCGATTTTGCGGGACCATTTGAAGGAAAATACTGGTTTGTTCTAGCAGATGCACTCTCAAAATGGATTGAGATCAAGCCCATGAACCAAATAACTACAAACCAAAGACATTAAATTATTATAACAATAGACGGGACATAACGAACAAAATCGTAATCCGATACATTTGTCCTAGTGGACAAAAGTCGCTCAGTCTAGTGTGGTACGCCTGCATGTCAAGACTACTCAAGACTGTCAAGTCGCATTTGTGTCCACCAAAATAAAAATATTTTCTAAGAAAATATGCTGATTTACGCATTTCCATATTGCAAATCTCGTTATGGTAAAACGACTAGACCTAACTTCGGTTTATTTACCTACTTATTTTTTTAAATTACTCAGTAATTAGAATTAAATATTTTCATCTAAAGATCTAGAACATTTGCAAATTTTTGAATAAACGCCCTCTATTGCGGAGTAGCTTTACTAACCTTGTAGAGATGTGATGTTGCTTATCGATTTTATTATCGATAATATTTAATGAGGTAAATAATAAATAACTCTTAAAATATAATACTGTTTGAACATAATTATGTAACTTAATTTAGATGCAATAAAGGAACACCTATTATTCGTTCAATTAGTTTTCTGATATTTTAGGTTTCGGTTTTCAAATATAAATAAAGTAGAACATGAAAAGTGGATACGGTTTGTTCAAATAGACCGTAGAGAAGAAAATTGGCTTCCAACTGCTTCGTCAAGATTATGCTCGAAGAAAAAACCGAAAAAAAAGACGTCAATTTACTAATGTAGATACCGCGCGGCTAGTATATTTAAGTTACTTTCATAGTATCATGTCTTACGGTATTTTTTTACTATGGGGACGGGCTGCAGAAATCGAGTCTATTTTTATTTTGCAGAAAAGAGCCATCAGAGCAATATATTGCCTCCGTAGGCTGGATTCTCTAAGAGAACTGTTTAAAGATACTAAAATCATGATGGTACCTTGTCCATATATCTATGAAAACATCATGTACGTAAGGAAAAAATAAAATATTTTCAGTAAAAGAGGTGAAAGACACAACTATTTGACAAAAAATAGGGACTAATTGGTTCAACCAGGTTTCACACTGGCTAAAGCAGACTCATCCATGTCATCATTCATGGGGTACTGTTTAAAATGTTACAATAAAATACCTCCCCACAAACTCCAACTGAATGAAACGAAATTTAAATCTTGTTTATAACGCACACTATGCAGGCAAGCATATTATAAGTTGGGGGATTACATCGCTGACAAAGATGCTTGGCTCAACGCTGGTCCTGCTCCAGAGGGGCGCATAAATTAATTGATTAGCATTCGAAAATACTGTTGGAGCTGCTAAAGATTGTAAAAACTATATTTGCATTATATAAATCCAATCTCTTAATAATGCATAATTGCATAGCACATGTAGCACATAAAGCAACGATTTACTAATTTACTAGGTTCGTCTTTCATTGACTTGAATGTGCCCTGGCGGCTGAGAGTATGTCATGCTCACTCAAATGTCTCGCTGGTGGTGGCGTGTGTGTCGGATCTTTAAGTTCCCTTCAAATTGGTAGAGCTGAATGGTGCTGATCTATACGTCATATTCGTGAACGGATGCCGTCAGTAAGGACTGGTCATCTCTTTGCTTATTGCAGCTTGGCTTATTTTTTTTTCTGAATTGTTTTTTTTTTGTTTTAAACTCGCTATGCAGAGTTGTACTATGGGTACTAGACAATGGATATAATACTTATATACGTTTTTTTTTGTAAATACTTATAATACATAAGAAACACCCAGACTAACAAAAACTTATATTCATCACATAAATATTTGTGTCCTGTGGGAATCAAACCCACGACCTCGTGATCAGCAGTCTGACACTGGGTCATTAGACGATAATAATTATAATTTAGTCATTTGTATGTAAATAAATTTTATAAATAAATAACTTGTAAACATTGAAACTACTGAGCATTTTACTGCTTTCCAAATTTTTTAGCATTTGTTTGAATATAATAAAATGTGAAAAAGTAAAATGTCTTTGTAACTTTTATCATTATTATCGATACCTTGATATCTAAATGGTAACATCACTACCACAGGATATTTTATTAAAGAAGAACGGGCACAATGGGCCCAGTGGTAAGAAAGTGCCACAGCACTTTCTTACCCGTCTTAAAATGAAGATCTGAATAAGCTCAACATTTTATTCTATTGCAGCATTGCTCTAATGAATCAAATAATAAAGTTACAGTGGTAAATGATAAATGATAAATGATTTTATTACTGTAAGTAGGTTTGTACAAACACTTTTACACGTCAATCATATTTTTAAAACTAGATGAGGTCGGCGTTTCATAACTGACTACTCTGAGAAGGAAGGCCGAAACAAACTCAGAGGTCACCGTCTCTTTTAAAGTCCAGCCATAATCTTGGTCAGATCATGTGAAGACCATGTAGATTTGTGTCTGATATGGTAATAGTATTACAAAAAACATTCAGTATGCAAAAATTGGAGCAACTCCTTTTTGCCCCTGGTATAAAAGGCTTTCTGGCACAACTTACGTTTAATTAATGATTTGAATTTATTAAGGCTTAGATCTTGAACGTGGCTTGGAAGTCTATTATAAAAGCGTATACATTAACACCTGAACGAGCCACCTATTTTTTGAGCCTTGTGGTAGGTACAACAAATTTGTGTTTATGTCTACTATTTATATTATGGATATCACTGTATTTTTAAACAATTTTATATTTTTATGATTTTCATAAATATATTGAGAAGGCACAGTCATTACATTAATCTCCTTAAATTTCTCTCTGAGAGATTGTCTCGGACTTAATATATAAATTGATCGAACAGCTCTTTTCTGCCAAATAAAAATAGTCTGAATGTCGGCGGCATTTCCCAATAACAGAATATCGTACGACATAACACTATGAAAATAGCTAAAGTACACCAAACGGGCTCTCTGTGTCGGTTAAGTTACGAATTTTTCTAACAGCGTATGCTGCGGAGCTTAAAAAAGTCTAAAAGTTCAAGTTCAAAAGTCCAATAATTACCGTTACAAATGCTAATATTATGACCTAACGATACCAATAAAAAATGTTTATACGTTTTCGTTGTTTAATGAATTATTAATAACTTAAGTGAACTATTAGAAATAGACAAAAAAAACAGAACACGCACTGGTATTGTTGAAACCCAGTCAGCGCGAGTGCAGGTAGCGATCTTTATCGATAGTACAGGAGCGAGCGGGACATATTCACATCAGTAGGATTCATATAAAAGAGAAAAATGCATTCCGACTGGCAACGTGTAGATATAATAATTGTATCTACATGTTGCCAGTCGGAATGCATAATTAAATGCATCTTGAGGCCATAATACTTAGTCTGGCCATAAATACTGTTACAGTTAAAAATAAGGAAGATATTACATTTTAATTTGGAATCTGTCATTTTTATACGATTGTATAATGAGTTTTCTAATTTTGGCGCCAATACATTGTACAATATTTTGCGATATTAAAATGGAGTGGGGTGATAAAGAGAACCGAATCGCTGTGATTGCATTACACAAAGTTGGTATGGATCCAAATGCAATTTTTAAAACTCTCCATACGCTTGGTATTCGTCAAATGTTTGTGTACCGGGCTATTAATAGGTACAATAAGACCTCCTATGTTTGTGACAGAAAAAGATCTGGCCGTCCACGTAGTGTTCATACGAAAAAGGTGGTCAAAGCAGTAAGGGAAAGAATTCGAAGAAATCCTGTCCGAAAGCAAAAGATTTTATCTCGGGAGATGAAGATAGCACCCAGAACCATGTCGCGTATTTAAAAAAATTACTTAGGACTAGCAGCCGCATAAGAGACGCACTGGTCATTGCTTAACTGATAATTTAAAAAAAGAATAGGGTGGTAAAATCGAAACAACTACTGAAGCGGTACGCAAAGGGAGGTCACAGATTTTTTTTGTTTACGGATGAGAAAATCTTTACAATTGAGCAACATTTTAACAAACAAAATGACCGAATTTATGCTCAAAGCTCTAAGTATTAGTCTTCCCAATTAGTCGACAGAGTGCAACTTGGGCATTATCCGACTTCAGTGATGGTTTGGTGGGGTGTTAGCTATGAAGGAGTGACTGAGCCATATTTTTGTGAAAAAGGTATCAAAACATCGGCACAAGTGTATCAAGATACCATTCTTGAGAAGATAGTTAGGCCCCTTAACAACACCATGTTCAATAACCATGTATGGTCCTTTCAACAAGACTCGGCGCGGGGTCATAAAGCTCGGTCCACGCAGTCTTGGTTGGAAGTGAACGTTTCAGACTTCATCAGAGCTGAAGACTGGCCGTCGTCTAGTCCCGATCTTAATCCGCTGGATTATGATTTATGGTCAGTTTTAGAGAGTATGGCTTGCTCTAAACGCCATGATAATTTGGAGTCCATAAAACAATCCATACGATTGGCAGTGAAGAATTTTCCCATGGAAAGAGTGCGTGCTTCTATTGATAACTGGCCTCAACGGTTAAAGGACTGTATTGCAGCCAATGGAGACCACTTCGAATAAGCTTCTTTTTTATATTTATGTATTAAACTAACACACTGTAAAAGTAATAAATATTATTTGCAATAAAAAAAAAAAAAACTTCGTGACAATATTTATGGCAAGACTAGGTATTAGCATTTATTTGTAACGGTAATTATTGGACTTTAGGAACCGCTGTAACTTTTTTATTTGATTCATTAGAGTAATGCTGCCATAGAATAAAATGTTAAGCTTATTCGGATTTTCATTTTTCATCTACAACACTGGGCCCACGATCAATATAAAGTTGCCCATTGTTCTTTAATTCTTATATTTGCTATTCAATGCTAGATGGTGTTACTGACGCTCGAGATCAAAGTTTGTATGAAAATGTTCCCAGTAGCCGCTCTAATTTTGCTATATTATGCTAGATGGCATCACTGAGACGTGGGATCACAGTTTTTCTATGACATTTCTTCGCATAGCCTCTCTATTGTATCTATCTTAAATCTCTTTGCTACAAACAAACTGTGTGAAGAGTTAGATTCTATATTTACAACGTTTGGTCTTCCACAATTCTTGGTGTCGGATAACGGGACACAGTTTACCTCCCGGGAATTCCAAACGTATTGCAGAGACAAGGGTATCTTACATAATAAGTCATCTCCATACCACCCGATGACTAATGACACAACCATAGAGGTAGGTATATAACATTCGTCCACATCCTAATAAGCTACGACGTCTCCTCGATAAGTCGTCGTGGCTTCGTGGTGGTGATTTATTAGGATGTGGACAAATGACACAACCATAGAGGTAGGTATATAACATTCGTCCTATAACACCTCATAGTACCACCAGTAAGAGCCCAGGTGATTTTTTTAATAATTGTTAGTTTGTTACAGTTGTTGCTGGTGTTCGCCGAGTTGGTAGACTCCGTACCAGGTGTTGCTGGTGTGGGAACCGCCGCTGTCGGTCGCTGCTGTTGTAACACGAGTTGTTGCAAAACGTCTGAAATTTGCTGTTGTTGCTCCCGTTGTAATTGTATAAATTCTTTAAATTGTTCCGCATTCATTTTGGCTACTTAATCCTCGTCGCCAATGAAATAAATTAATATCATCATTTATGAGTCTATTTATTGACGTAGTGAATATAACCAAAGACAAATTACACAACCATAGAGGTAGGTATATAACAGTGTCAATGATAAAGGCAACAAGAAAGAATGACTAAAGGGAAGAAGTAATTTTCCGTCAAAATTGTCAAATCAAATTGAAATTGACCAGTAGTTTTACGTATGGTTTACTTTTACCTAAACGATAGTTTATTTTACATGTAGCTGGGAGCAATTCTAGTTTATCTCACCTAGTTTGAAAGTTCGAGCTGTAGGCTGTTACAGTATTAGCATGTTACTCATTGAGCAGGTGTTGCGCAACTCGTGCCTCTCGTGTCATGCCATCACCACATCTCGTATCACAGGCTTGAAAACAACTGCTAACTCCTCAAGTTGTGGCAGCAGTGGAAATTTCAGTACAAAAGTCAAACAAAAAAAAGCTATCAGCATGCAGACAGTTTACCCTAATTTAGTGAAGGTGCAGTTTGCTATCCTAGGACCCATCACCAAGAGAGCATCAGAGATCAGGAAGGAGCTTGCGAAGGTGGGTAACAGTACTGGCGAGATTAGTATTAGAGAAGGAACTAAAATAAATAACACAAGCCGATGGATATTTTTGAAAAAGGGTTTTGTACGGCTGAATTTGAGTCTTTGATAGGTACAGCTTTGATTTGTCATAAAAATCATATATTTCACCGAGCTGTTTTTCGGAAAGCTATCGGCCAATTAAACCAGACTTTTTATATCGTTTAGTCCTCTATCTCTAGTATAAATAAAAATGGATCGCCAAAATGTATATACGCGCATAACTTCCAAACGACTGCACTAAATTGGATAATTCTTTTTTTTTTGTGTTCGTTATTGTCAGGAAAAGGTTTGTATATAAGAAAATTTAAAAAAAAGTGAGTGAATGATATAGAAGAGGTAGGTAGGTAGGTAGGGTAGGTGTCAGTTACTTAGTGCTCCCTGTGCGATGCCAGGCCAGGTACAGCTAGTAGTAAATGTATTCTAATTTTTAGTATACAAATAAAATTGAAAAAGTATATAATTTCGGCGATACAACACATTTTATGTGGGTCCTCAATCCTGACGGTCTCTAGGAAATATATACGCATGTAGCTACTACAGCAGTTGATCAAAACGGATAACAATAGCATACATATTTAGTAGAAAATTCTACTAAATATTGGTGTAATCCCACATCCTGCACATTCAGTATTTCCAGAGATAACAATTATTTAAAAATTCCTTAACAATTTAGTGTTTAGGGTGACCACAAATAATGTTTCATTTTGCTCGGCTCCTAAGGGCCATAGTGTGATGCTAAATAGCGTATAGCCTTTCTAAACAATTGGTCTATCAAATGCAAAAATATTTTTTAAATCCGTCCGGTTGTTCCGGAGATTACCCCCTACATACAAACTTACAAACAAAGAAATGTTACCTGTTTATAATATTAGTACAGAAGTATAGACTAGCTACCCGCCCGTGCTGCGTACGGATACAAGCTACTGATGTGGCGACATGTCGTAATATCGAGGTTTCTGTGCTATATGTATTTTTTTTTTTTTTTTTATTACAGGGCTTGTTAACGTTACTACTCGTAAATAACAAAATAATAACCGTTAAGTAGCGTTAATTTCAATGTGATAACTTACTAACGTTACAACAATGTACCGTAGTTTCATACATTTACCAGTAACATAACGTTAATTAACATTATCGTAAAATACATAACTAACGTTAATTTTACCGTTAATTGTGCTACGTTGCTGTTCCGTAGATTTACATTTTTGTGCGCTCACATAGGCATAGCATTGGAGTTATCCAATGCTATGCTATGCTATGCGGAGCGGCAACATTGCATCTATAGTTATATAGATGCAGTGTTGCCGCTCCGCCACGAGCCGCCGGCTGCGCCACCACCCCGCCTCATTGGTGTGTAATACCTACACTGAGTTGGTTTGCTCTGAGATGCTTAAAAGATGGGACGTAAAAACAAAATAAGGTTTATAGACATTTTGAACTGAACGAAAATAAAACAACTAATTGTTTAGTTCCAGAATCTGGAAAATATTAAAGTACCTTTATTATGATCTATCTTACCGTAATTAAGTGTGTAATTAACGAAGATAAAACTACCCAAGGTATTTTCCATGTTTTTGTTAGTTCAATGATATTTTTTGAAGCTATCTTGATCTGAAAATACTTAGAACATTTACACGGTGGCTTATTTCTAACCCAAGGTTTGTCTAGGTACCAAATAAATACTGTTTTCAGCATTCTCTAACTTTTTTCGGCGATAAAATTAAACGTGAATTGAAGATATTCGATTCTAATATCTCCTGTAGTGGTCTGTTGTCCAACCATCACCGAGAAGCTACAGCTGATCTTAAACTACCTGGGGAGTCATCAATCTTAGCAAGCTTAAAAGCTGACCGCACCCAACCTGCAATCATTGTTTTGGGTGCAGGCCTGACCACTCCTGTGATGGAGATAACCCACCTCCTCCCCCAACTCCTCCCTCCTCCCCCTCCTCCTCCCTCCTCCTCCTCTTCCTCCTCCTCCTTCCCGCCTCCTGTTGTGCGTAACTATTTTTCTTTCTTTTTATTCCTTTTTAAAAATAGATTTAGATTTAGAACAAAAGAAAAGAAAAAAAGAAAAATTGTCCAAAACGTCAGTGTCCTCAGACTCTGTAAACCCCTGCTCATTGAGTTCCAAGAGGTAAGGTCATGTAACCTTCGACCAGAAGCTAGTAAAAGGATCAATGCAGTCCGTCTGCTTTTGTCGAAAACAGAATATAAACAAGTAGATGACTTTAGCCAGTCAAACAAAATATTTACATTCCATACAGGGAGTTTAGCGGGTTGTAGTTTAGACATAGATACAGCCTTTAAAACTTGTTGAAGAAAAAAAGTTCTTTGATAGGTTCTCCTCCGTTGCTGCGCAATATGTCGAAATTGCTGATTAGTGTAACTATAAATGCAAACTTATTTTGTAAATATAGATTGGCCAAAAACCTAGCTACGTCCTTACCCTCTAGACACTGACTCTGTTTACACTTTGTGACTTATTCCAGTGCGACCATCTTTTCAATGGGGCACTATAGGTGCTCAAGGTAAAGGGACGCCAGCTCTTTTTCAATAATTGCTGCTCGTCCCGACTCCAATCAGTTACTTGATTCTCCCACCCCCAACTTTTCGAGGGCTCTATCTCGTCGTCCAGTCTAACAGAACATCCATCAGGTTCTCTATCGGCAGAGGAGCGCTGGCGCGCGTTCCTAAGTTCCGGGAACCAGAAGCACTTGGTCCACCGTGGCGCTATTACATAGTATGTCTCTTCAGCCCTGTTTAGGTGTGCCAGGACCATGGGTATCATGCTCGGAGGTGGGAATACCCACGCTGTTTGAAATATCCATTTTTGACTGAAAGTTTCGCAGAAAAGTGCCGAGCCATCTCTTGAGTCTAAAATCACATACCTTGGGACGACTGCGGTTTCTTTTATTGCGAAGAGATCGACTTCGGGAACGCCCCACCCGTCTGAATATTGCCTCCGTGGCTGGTAGCTTAGCTGATGCCACTCGAGTATTGATCTGCCCCTTGATAGGCAATCTGCGATGCCGTTCAGGTTCCTTGGTAAGTGGAATGCCGTCATCATTATGTTGAATCGAAAGTTCAATTCCAATAACCTGGTTGTTAGCCCCAGTAAATTTAATAAACGAGTTCCGCCCTGATTTCGATTGTATGCCACCAGAGTCCTGTTATCTGACTGTATTAGAATGTGGGCATTTCGTAACAGTGCACCCTGAGACCTGATGACGGCAAGCACGGCATACAATTCCTTTATGTTGGAGAGCCAGGCTTTTTGGTTTGTAGCCCATTTGCCTGAGAGGTATTGACTGTTTAGGTTGTCTCCCTAGCCCGCATCCGCTGCGTATATAGTTAAAAAGTGTGTTATTTCTCTCTTGTGTAGGTGGGTTGGACTGCCCTCTATTGCATCCAACCACCACCGCAAGTCCTCTCGCACTCTACGGCACAATGCTCTCTTCTGGCCTAGAGAGGCTAGAAGAGAGCATCCCATCGTGCATCGAGCATCCTATCGAGCATCGTGAGAGGGCTCAGCTCTTTCTGAAAAGATTTACTCAGAGGAATAAATCTTCTCAGAAAGAGCTGAGCCCTGCGACAGAAAATCCGGCTCCGAGGGACCGAATGCTTGGCGAAATTTAGCATGCCCAACAAACTTTGAAGTGGTGTGAGTCAATTTTCTTTGGACGAGTTTGATCTTTCCACATTGGAACGACGCTGATGAAAGGGCCGAGTCTTTCGAACCAGATTATGCTTAAACTTTTTATCCGACTTCCTAGTCTTATTTTTAATGAAACCTATCCTATTTTGTAATGTATGATCCCCGCGTTATGAAACCCGCTTCTCTTTTATATTGGTTGGAGTATTCAACCAGACCTGAGACCCTTCGAGGGACTGTATTATAGGCTGCAGAGCTTCTCTGCTAAATAAGTACTCAGAGCTGGGTGAGACATTTCTTAACGTGTTTCTAAGATTTTCATTAGAAATGTGCTTAAAAATACGTTCACGCCTAACTTCAATTCACTCGGAACGCTTTCTGCATATAATTTGCATGGTAGTTTCAGAGATCTTATAACATAATGGTCCCGGTCCAAAAATCACAGAAATTTTCTCAAACAAAGTATTTGGATTTAAGCCCTGTGGATTAGAACTAGCCCAGTCAACAATAGACTATAATCCTGTTCTTAATATCTGCCTCTGTTCCAAAACCTTATTCACAAGATATTGGAACAGAGGCAGATATTAAGAACAGGATTGTAAGTTTATCACAGGAACAGGCTTATACTCCGGTTGCTGAAAGTAAGAACGCTGTCCATGGAGTTGGATATTTTCTATAGAAACATCACATTGCGGTTCTATGGTTATAATGTATGCTCTTTGTATGCGTTCCTTAACATCGCCATTGCCACATGTTTGCGATACAATTTGTGTGTGTCTCATATACACTACCCAACTATTTGGACTATTTTTTTTTTGTTTCAGGCACTCAGACTTTATCTGACGGGGAAGACATCGCGACAGATTGTGGTGATATTTCGTTAGTTGTTCGATACAGGTTTCTTCCACATATTGAATGAGGTTATTTTCAGAGCAAAGGTATTCCTTGATTGTTATCTCTTGGCATGGTTGATCGATCGGATGATATGTCGACCCTTCTACCAAAAGGTAAGGAAATTCAGGAATGACATCATAGTTTTAGTTCAATTAATCCATAGGAAGAGAATACAATTAAAAGTAATTACGAGTATAAGTAGCATTTAATGTTAGTGAAACTTCAATAATAAAGATAATTTCTTCATTTTTATTTTTAAGGTGAGCTTTTACAAAAAATGGCTCTATTAATTAAATTTCTATCATTTACAAAATACATTAAGTTATCATGTTCCTTAATATACTTTAATAAACTTAACAATTAATCTGGATTTATTACGGCTTTGTGTAAAACAGACGCTTTACTAAATACAACAGCAGTTTCTAATTCGCTAAGTTTGACATACGAGTATGTAGATAGTCCCAAAGTTTACAATAAATTGATTGAGTAATCCAAATACATATGTCATATAAGTTGAATGATTATCTTTTGTATTAAGATAAGCTCAAGGCCTTCAAGTAATTTAATGCGCTTGTTAATTGTCGGCGATGGACCCTATCAGGGCACCAGGGCGCAAGAAGTGTAAGGACCTCCATGCAATTAGTACTGAGCTAGAAAAAGTGTAAGAGTCACTATTTAAAACTTTAGGAGACTTAATTTATGTTTTTTCATAAGAAAATATCGGTGTGAGTTGGTTTGGCACTCACGAAAATTGATGTGTAAACATGTGAGCTCGCATCAGTTTGGTTCACGCGCTCACATAGACACGGGTCTGACGCTGACGTCATCTGACGCTCGAAGTATTACGCTTACGCGTCTGACGCTCGAAGTCCCAGTTAGCCCCTACCGTAGACCGAGCGCTAAGATGTTTACACATCAAAAACATAAATTAAATCTCATAAAGTTTTACATTAAATATGAGCTAGAATAACTAATTACAATAATGTAATTAGTTATTCTAGCTCATATTTAATGTAAATAATCATATTCTAAACCTATAAGACTGTTCAAATTAGAATCTGATAAGAATTTGTTAGTATTTTACGCAAGGAATAATTACGTAATTCCAAAAACTCCGTTTTTTGTTTATGGTTAGATTTTAATATGGTTTTAAATGGTAGATTTAGTTATAAAACTAATTTCCTCGTCTACATATATAAAAATGAATCCCTATTTCCCTTGTTCACGCCATCACGCGTGAACGGCTGGACCGATTTCACTAATATTTTTTTTGTTGTGTTCGTTATTGTCAGGATAAGGATCTTATGAAAAAAAAAATAAGGAAGTTGATCGGAACGTTACAAAATTTAAGAAAACTTAACGCCAATATTAATTTTACATACCTAACTGTCAGTTGTTTGAAATAACTGTCAGCGATTGACAGAATGCGCGCTGCAAATATCGTTTGATAGATAGATTGGTTGATAAATGAGTCGATAGTTTTAGTCAATAGTCAAAACTAAAACTAAACGACATATGACATTCATAGTTAAGACAGGACAACGTCTGTCGGGTCAGCTTGTTTAGATTATAAAAATCAGACCAGTTGTTTAAGAGATATTAAGGATTTTCTGTAATGAAAATATGTCGACCTACATTTTTACCACATATTGTTCTAGGATATTTTTTTCGTTAATAGTTATTTCTGTAATTAAGGTTTAATTAGTTTAAGGGTTGTTTATATAAGGTTTTAGAACAATAATTGTAAAACATTTTATTAGAAAAATAATAAAAAAGTGGCTTGACACATTTCGGCTATAGGGAAAATTAGCAAGCAAAAGGGCTTAAAAATCGCAGTCACGGTAACGTAGGCGCCTCACCGGGTATAAATTAGGTGCCATTTGCCGGCTAAAATCATCCCCCCGACCCTTGCTCGACGAAGCGCCAGCCCATGCCGTAGCCTGTAGTTTTAAATTCCCTGTTTAATAATAATGAAACGAATTCGATCCAGCCTGTCCCACCTTGCCGCCCTCCCCTCAGTGACGCCCTAAGCCGAGGTTCGTACCCCACAGAGGGTGCCCTTAGCGTGCGGTCACTTAGTAATTAAGAAATTCGGCCCTGGCTGGAGGCTTTAAGTTTTACTTGAGGCACCCACAGGACTGACCGGTTAAGTAACCACGACCTCAGAGGTCACAACTACGAGCTGCGCATTAGGAAAAAAAAAACCGGCTGAAATCAGTCGCAGCTCAGCCGTCGGAGAGGCAACAACTACAAGTAGAAGCCGAAATCTGCAAGCAAGAAATAGGAAGAAATCCCGCAGTTTCATTTCGCCGCCTCTCTGCCGCCTCCTCGCCGCCGCGCGCCGCTGTCTCTCCGAGGTCCCAACGTGTTGTGCCCACCCACTTACGCATTCAGGGGTGCGTGGTGACGTGTGTCACCAGCGGAGTCACTCGAGTCAGTGTAGTAGGGAACATACGTCAAAAACATTGGGAGATTGTCCCAGGCCAGCCGTTAAGTACTGGACGTACTCCGGTCAGCCGCACCATTAATTTTATTTGCAAGTATTTTCATTAATTATTTCAGTAGAGTTCAGAAAGTGATTCAACATTTTAGAAATCACAGTGAATTTATTGGTTATGGTCCATATCACCAGGATCAAACTCCACCTGCGGAGGACGTTTTATGTTTTTGACAGGTGCTTTGGTATCTCTATTTTTAAGTTTAATTGGTATAACATTGCGGTCTATCTGACCTGTGACAACGGCTTTTTGGTACCTAGGCTAATCTTTTGCTTGTCTCCTATTAACGGTTGTAGCGAAAACTGGTTTTCCTATTTTTAAAGTTGGTCTTTTCTAAGTTCTTGATTTTCAAAATAAATGAAATATTAAAGGGAGATGCCCATATTTGGCCATAAAGGCACAACAATTTACGTTTTTGTAAAAAAAACATCGTAATTTCTATTTAATTAACATTATAATCGTTTCTCTGAACAAGATTGCAACATTTTTGCACAAATAAAAAGTACCGAAAAGATAAATGAATTAAAACTCACGTTTGTGTCTAAAATCAGCAGTGTTGCCAATAATTATTAATTTCGTGCACGAAATAATCGATTATGTTTTCATGGATTTTTTATATTTATAATATCACATCTGTAATGCCATCTGTAATCCATATACTTTAAAATGTGTGCACTCGAGGCCGAAGTGTCTATGGATGCATTTCCCTTTTGGTTTTATGTAGTCTTTACAAAATCCTGTGATGAGATCAAAGTTATGAAGGGGCAAAAATAGCTCTCCAACCTTTTGTTTGTCTCTAGATAAATCTTTTACTTGAATTTCATTACGAAACCAGCTAAAGACAAGTATTTGATTAGGCTTGGTATCTATCGCTTCGTTTAAGATCGGTATTCCATTGGATTCGAGATCTTTGACTGAAAGAACTGTTTGTATGGAAGAAGACTCAGATGGTATAGGATAATGAGGTGATTTGTCAAGAACTGCCTCAGTTTCTGGTATATTTATTGGACTATCAGTAGCGGTTTTTTCAGAGTCCGTGTTATTAGTGTTCATGGTTAAAAGAATTTTAATTGAGGAAAGTACTCATTAGCTTTCCTGGAATTTATAAAAGATCACTACCGCGCACGTACAAACTCTTAATTTTACAACATACTTCGGTTTTTTAAGCTTTTGAGAAATAATCTTTTGTTTAACATGTTTTAGTCTGAAATGTAGACTCGTTACATCATAATTTTGTTGTTTAAGAGAAAGATGAATGCCGTAATCTTTGTCAACGGATTGTTGATTGTTGTTGTTGTTGAATAGAAGAAAAGATTTCGCTGCTGCCAACTTTGTACCTATCACAACTTTTTACGACATCCATTAGTTCAACCCACCAATAAATTAACTCCTTCTATCGCTATTCACAGCTGGACTTTGACCTCTCCCGAGCTACTTGTATGATATAAAATGATGTGCTGCACAGGTCTGTTAAGAAATTATGAACGTGGTTGCTGTTGGTTAGTTAGAGCATCTTAAATCGCACGTTTTAATAAAAAGTGGTTTCTTTTACAAAAGCTTAAAAAAATTGTTTATTATAGAATTAAGAGTTTGTACGTGCACAGTAGTTTAAAGACACGCGAACTAAACGACAAGTGATCATTAGCGCGTCGACTGCGACTAATACTAACCACTCAATAGCGACGTCTCAACTAGTGACCTGGACGCATCAACCAGCCAACATAACACAGGAAAGATTGTTGGGTGGTAAAAAGGTAGTGGGATTACGTAAAACAGTTAATTAATTCGATTAAAAATCTCATTTTTTTATATTTCAACAATTTGCAAACTCGGCATTTGCCAGCGTTATCCACTGTTTCATGGGCAATCCTAAATATATTTTTAATATTTGTATCTCGTTAGATAGATGATAAAATGAAGATGTCTATCCCGTAACTTGTTTGCTTAATGCCTTAGTAAAATGTTGAGATAACTGGTGTCAAAGTTCATGTACGTATACTCGAAAGGTTTAGGTAGTTAAATAAAGGTAAACAAAAAAACCACGTGACTTATAGATGTTAGACCTTTTATTTCAAACGTTAAAATCATATTATTTTGAGTCGTCTAATGATAGACTCTATTCTGAATCTGAATTTGGGGAACTATCTGTCACATTAATAATAAAGCGTTCAGTCATATCATCAAGTATTTTGTCTAATTTAAACATTTTCTGTCTCCTTTTATTACATGACCCTCGCAACTTTTCCAATTCTCAGCAGTCACATTAGCTAAAGCCTCTGGCAAAAGAATGTTTGGGTCAGACATTTTAAAAGTTTTATTTTTCTCGGCTACAAACCCTTTAACTTGAGTCCATATTAACTCAATTGAATTGCGCTCACAGTGTGGTACCTATGATGGTGGCAGCCGCAATACAGTGACACCATATAACATTTTTGTTCTAATTCATCCACAACTTATAAGGCATCTGGTTAGCCGACTAAACGTAATACCTGCTACTTCAGTTGCCATACTACGTCACAGGTGTACTCTTCAATTTAGCAACGTTATCTAATTCGTTGTATTTTCTAAAAGGTTTAGGGAACCTGTCTTTTTGGGCTCTTTATAATAGACAGATTACAAAATATTATACTATTTTATAAATCTAACAAAAAAATTGTGCTCAAGCAATTACATGTACGAAGAAACGAACGGGGTTTACGAATAAATGATAAAGTTTAACATACATTAATAAAAGAGGAAACTATCGTATAAATCGCAAATGACTTTAATTTTGTTGTAACGTATTTTTAAACAAAAAAGTGTCAACTATAAAAACCCTTTTTACGATTTGTTTACCTTTATTTAACTACCTAAACCTTTCGAGTATAGATGATTTTTGAAAATTTCTTCATATAACTTTTAACTGTTTGATGTCTAGGAAAATCTGGATACATCGAAAGGTGGGTTAAAGGTAATGAAGGACATTCAATTTGAGTGTTTAGAGAAAAGTGATATTTAGTGACGAATTCTGGGATTTTTTCAAAAATAAATGAAAATTGGGTTTTCTCGAATTCCATGAATTTTTGCTTAGGCTTTATGGGGGGCTTACGTCACACTATCATTTCCTGGAAGGAATACGTCAAATTACAAGTCACCCTGTATAGTATGTATACAGGGTGTTTGGCAGAACGTTGAACATACGAAAATGGTGGATAGGTGGGGTCATCTGCTACTTACTCAGCCCTAATTTATTTGGCCCTGGCCCCCTGGATATTATTAAAAAAAAATTTTTTGCTTTCTTCCAGTTTCACCAGTTTCTAAACTTTAAAATGTAATTTTTATTAAAAATGGGTAAAACAGGCAATTCTGTATTTTTTTGTAATCTTTGTCTTTCTGTAAGTTTGAGGACTCATAACTTTTTTTCTAGCTAACATCTGAATAAAGCAACAATTTTATAAGAACTTGCCAACATGAAAGATTAAAAAAAAAATTGCCTGTTTTACCCATTTTTTATAAATAACCTACGGTCTTTTGTTGGTCGCCAGGGAGTATCAAAGCCATTTAAGACGGTGATCGGTGCAAACATCGGAGATGCGCACGCCATGGGACAGCAGCCCATCACCTTCATTAGACAGGTATGATCACTGTAGAATCCTGTTGAAGCTGATTTTGAAATAATAATCTGTTTGTCATTCGGTGCAACGACACTATACGTTATTATCCTCAACATGTCAATATCATTAAATTTTTATATCTTCTAAAATACAAGAACTTGTATTTGGCCTTTTTTTTTTTGGAACGAAGTTCCTTATCGCGCGTTGTGAAAGGGGGCTAGACGGAAAAAATTCTTACGAAATGTTGTCACGACACTTTTTGCTATAGTAAGCTATTGTAAGCTGTGCGGCGTCGCATGTTTCTCTGTCTGTCTCTCTCTCTCTTATAGAAAGCAAGCCAGATATTTTCAACACACAACACAACACACAACAAAACCCCAACAACAACCAACAACAACAATAATCGACAACAACAACAACCCCAACAACAACAAACAACAACAACAACATCAACAATTCCTTCACTAATTAATCGAAAAGAACTTCGTTCCATCCGGGTGTCCCTTGACACCTCTCAAGTTTTTTGGTTGTTTAGTTTCCGCTCTGGGCGGAGCGGAAGGGCGTGTCAGAGTCTTACTGACTAAAACCCACCCGTGTTCCTTCAGTTGCCTGTGCGCCAGGGCCACGGTAACTCTTTGGAACAATCCGCGACCCCGGCAGGCATCGACCCTATCGGACCCCGTCAATTATGCTGACATCTCTTTGAGGCGCGCGTGGAACACAACGCGCCGTCGACCCGGGCCTGATCCTTACCGGACGGCGAGCTGCCCATTGCTCGCCGTCCGCAGGCCCACGCCTACGGTAGCCGGGAGTCGGCTATCGACTCCCAACGCTCAGGGTGTCTCCTCCTGCGGCAACTAGGGGCGTGAGGGCACAATGATTGCCTCTCCCTCACGCGCTCCAGCTCCTCGTTCGCGAGCATTACTGCTTCGCAGAAGGAGGTGACTGCTTCCCATTCCCTTTCACTCCGTACCATGGCCTGAACCAGGGCCGGACGCGAGAGATCGCCACCGCCGATCGCCGCCACGAGGACATGGCGGTGCTCCGCCCACTTTTTGTGGCCTTAACATTATTTTGTTGCGAATAGTGAGTTAAGTTTACCTATCTGTAAAAGAAAACAATACTCTGGATTTCTTCAAAAACACACATTGCACGTCTGAAATATATTTTTTCAAGAATTGCCCACCACATTGAATCAGAATCCTAATTTTAGCAGTTTATTCAAAGTATTGAAAATAGGAATGTCGTTTTTCGGACCGAGGACCCATCGAGCATTTGATTCTTCGAACGAATGAAAATCGGAAAACAAACAAATCCCATTTCCGACTTTCGGTAAAATAAATTTCGTGATTTTTATTAATAGACATTATAATTCTTAGGTTAGTATATGAAATATATGAAATTCAGACATTTAAAAATCGTAACAAAATATTTCGGAGTATTTAGGTGTTCCCGCTTTTTATTCCATACAACTGCGGCCAAATACTGTACCCTAAGAACAAAGGTACGAAAATACAGGAAAAAATAAGAGCTTTCAAATACCACAGATTCTGAAAAAATAAAATGGATATATTTATACATTTATACCACCTGAAATTGTTGTTCAAAGATGTTCATAACTTGTAAGTAACCCAAGAATTTTAATACAAATACACTTCGTTTGATGCTTTTCGTTACTTCATTTTATAAATAAACATAACAAAAATAAATTAAGTTGTTCTGATTATTAACTTAATTTGTATTAAAAACAGTTTTTTTTTCCTAGTACATTATTTTTGTGAAACATGAAAAAAATACTATTATTTCACATTTCAGATTATTTTATACGTTTGATTAGCTTACTAAAAAGCCAAAAGACCAAGGCCGGTAATTCATTGTTTTTATTATACCATTCATGTTGAGGTCATAAATGTTATTCCATTTCGGTTTCCCGGCTATGTTCGTTGTTTTCCCGTTTCTGAAGTGCTATTTCGTGTGTGTGATTTCTTAATGGTTGATTTGGCTATTCTTCCCTGGTCTTTCGATTGAATTCTTCCATCCTCTGACGACCTGTCTAACCCATTTGGATGTGACACTGATTTGGCTGCGATCGTCCTTTCGTTGGATCTTGATAACTGTGCTATTATACTCTGGACTCTGATTAAACGGACTTTTTACATCAACATAGTATCACAGCACCTGCCTGCTTCCTAGACTATATCCTAGACAGAGGATTTTGAAAATCAGGAAATGGAATAAAAGAAAATAATACGTAATCATCTTATTGGTCTTATTTCAAATATCCCTAGCAACTAAATTCTCAATGGCTTACCCACTCTAATTAATAATTCCTTGTTACGTTGTCATCACTAACTATTGACCTTCACAATGAAAACCAACCTACAGCAATGGTATAATACGGCTACATAAAAATAATTATTGATGAATCAATATTATTGAGTATTCTGTCTATAAGAGTTGATTGTCGTCTTAGAATTCCTAGGTAAGCCTAGGTACCTCGATACTTAATCGTGCAGTTATCGTAGAATGACCCAAATAAGTACATATTTTAGGTCCCCTTGACTGTCTGCAGATTGACCCGATGACCGGATGACCATCACCGTCTCACCAAGTCTCACCGATGTAATATTTTGACAAATGGAATAGGGGTGAAGCATATTTATTGTAACAGATAGAAATAACAGGTATTTAAAAATAACAAATAACAATAAATTGTTCCTATCAATACAACTTATCTGTTACTTAAAATAACAGACCCTAAAAAACTGTTACCACGGCTGTTACTGTAATTTCACTATATCAGTCCCCACACATATTGTTACCGCGGCTGGTATTTACATACACACACACAAAGGATGGAATATAGCAAGGTTATCAATTTCTCTCTTTTTCTCATTGATTATTAAAACAGTTAATAAATAAACGTAATTCTATAATTTCACATTATCCCGTCATTTCTAGTCAATTCTTCGGATACGATTTGCGACTTTAAACGAAAAGAAATAAAGAAGATATTTAATTGAGATATAAATACGTATTTACCGTCTGTACAAAAAAAAACAGGCTGTTATTTAATAACAGATATTTGGATCTGTTATTTTTGTGTAACAGTAACAGTGATAACAGATATCGTGTTTAAGCTGTTACAACTCATCTCTAAGATGGAATAGCTTGACAGCTGTCACTGCTGTTATAAACGTTTCGTTGAACACAGTTACGATGTGAGGTAGTGATTTTTTATATTGTTTTATTTATCGAATATCTGAGGATTTTAAATACTGCTAATAACACATTTTATTTGAAGGAATTTCGCTTGTAATTCGTACCTCGGTACAAGTATTGGCCAAAAAAAACATCTACTTTGGGCCAAGCATATAAGGAAGAGTTGCATTGTCCTTTGTTTTAAAAACTTATTTATTAGGATAAATAAACATAAAATAATATGAATTTAGGACTTATATTTTTTATTGAAAACGGTTTTAAGTCTTTTGTATATTATTGATTGTAATATTTATTAAAATCTAATTTAGGGCATATTGTATTTAGAGAATTCAATTATATGGCAAGGTACATTATGTGACATTAAGTTCGGGCAAGTTATCATTCGGACAAATGATGGTTAGGACAAAACAAAATGGTACTTTAGATTATGGATAAAAAAAGTTAGGAAACACAATAGAGAACCCCGTGTGAGCTGTATTTATGAATTTTGGGGTTTTAGTTAATCTAAGGGGTTTTAATAAATAAACCAAAATTTCACGTGTTTATGTTAAATAGATTTTGAGTTATTAAGGAGTCAAAAGTGTCTCCAAATGGTTTGTGTAAATAGCACACGGCTGCTGCGTCGCGTCGTCAGTTCCTTTTTCTTTGAACTTGGCTTGACGCGCTACTTTGTGTCTAGATGTTTTTCCTGAAATGTGAAATAATAGTATTTTTTTCATGTTTCACAAAAATAATGTACTAGGAAAAAAAAACTGTTTTTAATACAAATTAAGTTAATAATCAGAACAACTTAATTTATTTTTGTTATGTTTATTTATAAAATGAAGTAACGAAAAGCATCAAACGAAGTGTATTTGTATTAAAATTCTTGGGTTACTTACAAGTTATGAACATCTTTGAACAACAATTTCAGGTGGTATAAATGTATAAATATATCCATTTTATTTTTTCAGAATCTGTGGTATTTGAAAGCTCTTATTTTTTCCTGTATTTTCGTACCTTTGTTCTTAGGGTACAGTATTTGGCCGCAGTTGTATGGAATAAAAAGCGGGAACACCTAAATACTCCGAAATATTTTGTTACGATTTTTAAATGTCTGAATTTCATATATTTCATATACTAACCTAAGAATTATAATGTCTATTAATAAAAATCACGAAATTTATTTTACCGAAAGTCGGAAATGGGATTTGTTTGTTTTCCGATTTTCATTCGTTCGAAGAATCAAATGCTCGATGGGTCCTCGGTCCGAAAAACGACATTCCTATTTTCAATACTTTGAATAAACTGCTAAAATTAGGATTCTGATTCAATGTGGTGGGCAATTCTTGAAAAAATATATTTCAGACGTGCAATGTGTGTTTTTGAAGAAATCCAGAGTATTGTTTTCTTTTACAGATAGGTAAACTTAACTCACTATTCGCAACAAAATAATGTTAAGGCCACAAAAAGTGGGCGGAGCACCGCCATGTCCTCGTGGCGGCGATCGGCGGTGGCGATCTCTCGCGTCCGGCCCTGGTTCAGGCCATGGTACGGAGTGAAAGGGAATGGGAAGCAGTCACCTCCTTCTGCGAAGCAGTAATGCTCGCGAACGAGGAGCTGGAGCGCGTGAGGGAGAGGCAATCATTGTGCCCTCACGCCCCTAGTTGCCGCAGGAGGAGACACAATGAAGTGGAAATTCAGCAGATAAAATGTTCCACGGGGGAGATATAACTTTCATTTAATACGAAGTTAAGTAGGTACACTACCCTGCAAGAGGTACCTGGATGTCTAGCATTTAGTTATGACCGTACCTAACCCCTAACACCAGATTTGACTAATTATAATTAGCAGTGGTACCTAGTGGTAGAGTAGTGTAATAAAAAAAAAAAAAAGCTTTACAATAATTTATTGAAAACCAGGTTTACAGTAATTGTGATTTTTAGATGAACCTGCATACACTACTTCATCCTGGTTGTGAGGCCATACTCCGCTTATTTCCGTACCACTATCATCATTATCACTATCGTTTTCGGTTTCAGTGTCACTTACCATTTCTATAATAAAAGGTTTATCTAAATACAAATCATGTTTTAAGTATTCTCCTTCTAACCTGCGAACGTGTTTACAATGCTGTGCCCACTCATGAACTGTAATAGCGTCAAAAACTTCTCTAACTAGGCGGGGAATTTCAGCATTTTTGTGCTCAATATTTTCATCAACAACTTTTCTTTTCATTGTGCTCTATATGAGTTCAATGGGATTGAGATCACAGTGATAAGGTGGGTAAATATAAGCATTTGTGTCTATAGTCTTCTAAAAATGTTTCAATCTCGTAAACAGGTTCAGGCTTGTTTCTCTTAATTATTTCTAAAGGCTGAGGTTTAGTCAAATTCTCTCCGTAGTCAATTTTATTTTGGGTCAACCATAATTGCATATTTTTTTTTTAAGGAATTCGTATTTGGGACTTTATTCACACAAATACGGTGATAAGGAGCATTATCCATCACTAATATGGATGGCTCTCGTAAATTAGGCACAAGTTTTTCAATAACCCACTTTTTAGAGTTGGTACTATTCATCTCGTTATGATAATCACCACTTTTTGTGTTTGATTTAAACACAAGTAGTACATTTGTAACAAATCCAGTGTGTCCTCCCGCATAAACCATAATATATCTTTGCCCTTACGATACAGGCTCCAATACTCCGTCTTCACCCTCTCCTTGCCAACATTTACCCGATGTATGCGAAGAGTGAATATAGGTCCCATCTAAATAAATTATGGGCCGGGGCTGGGGAGATTTATTATTTTTATCCACTGCATGCAAGTACTTAGCTCTCCAAGCTGATATTTCATTACGCTCCATAAGAACCTTCCGATTGGATTGCAATTTTTTAAAACGAAATTCCACCTTGTGAAGCAGCTTTCGCAGACTCTCTCGCTGTCCTGTGTAATTTATATCTGTCTTTAAAACCTCTAGAAGCTTTTTAACAGTGGGACCTCTTTTTTAGCAGAATAAAATTCATTTACTTTCCTCCGTATAACTCCCATGTCAAAATCATCAACATGCACAAATCCAGTTTTACGTTTTCTCTCCTTGCCTGGTGTCCGAATTTTTGTACTAGTTTCTTCTGCTGCGTGCCCTTCCTTAACTATTTTTGAAATTAGTCCTTGACTCACACCTGAAATATAAGATAATAAAATAAATGTTAGTAGAAATTTGAAATCTGGCAGGTTAGTTGGCTTACTCACTTAGCAGGTTACCTAATAGATGTACGTTACCGTTACGCTAACCTGCAGCAAGAATAGAAACGATTATTTCGTGGACTTAAATAATTAGTTAAGTATCGGGTAATTTATAACAAGAAAGTTGACAACACTAACCTGTCGCTGCCGAAATTCGTTTGTATATTTGATTAAATGGAATAATCGGAGACCCCGCCCGAGCTTCTTCTTCAAAAAAGGTTTTAATCTTTAGAATAATGTTTCGAGCATCACTTTTAATAGCTTTCGGCATATATTTATTTATCGTCTTTCATTGACTTGAATGTGCCCTGGCGGCTGAGAGTATGTCATGCTCACTCAAATGTCTCGCTGGTGGTGGTGTGTGTGTTGGATCATTAAGTTCCCTTCAAAATGGTTGAGCTGAATGGTGCTGATCCATACGTCATGTTCGTGAACGGGCGCCGTCAGTAGGGACTGGTCAACTCTTGGCTGCCACGGATTATTTTAATTTAAATTTTTGAATTGTTTTATTATCTTTTTTTATTACGGATACTTTAAACGTGCACGTCTTTCTACATCGTTCTCACATTTCTAATTTGAACATGAATGATGTAAACAATTTGTTTTTTGTAACTATGTTATGTTGATTTAAAAGAGTGTCCATGGAGTTTCTTGCCCGTTCTTCTCCATAGGTACCTACTACGCTTTGGAATGGGCAACTAGCTTAATTTTTCTGACTGACTGACCCTTTGACAATTCAAAAGTGCTTGTAATTGGTTTATTTGAAATAAATGGTTTGAGTTTGAGTTTGATTTAACTTTATAAATTCAGTAATATCACGACAAAACAACCAGAGAACCCGAATGTAGTAGACACATGTAGTGACAATCGAATGACATTTCAACATGACGGCCGTAGTTCCAATTTTCGCCATTCCACAGATAAGTTGGTAGGAGTGTAGTATGGTGTCTGCTGTCACTAATATCATCTGTCAGTCACCACCTTACACGTAGTGAATGAACCTCGAATGAACTGAGCGTTAGCCTCGCAAAAGTGACCACTCTCTAGAAAGAGACAAAGCGACTGTGCGACTAATACCTGGCCCTTTTCTGCAAGACTGAAATAACAACAAATGCGTAGGTAGTGTTCCAATTTTATTTCAGTCTTGCAGAAAAGGGCCAGGTATTAGTCGCACAGTCGCTTTGTCTCTTTCTAGAGAGTGGTCACTTTTGCGAGGCTAACGCTCAGTTCATTCGAGGTTCATTCACTACGTGTAAGGTGGTGACTGACAGATGATATTAGTGACAGCAGACACCATACTACACTCCTACCAACTTATCTGTGGAATGGCGAAAATTGGAACTACGGCCGTCATGTTGAAATGTCATTCGATTGTCACTACATGTGTCTACTACATTCGGGTTCTCTGGTTGTTTTGTCGTGATATTACTGAATTTATAAAGTTAAATCAAACTCAAACTCAAACCATTTATTTCAAATAAACCAATTACAAGCACTTTTGAATTGTCAAAGGGTCAGTCAGTCAGAAAAATGAAGCTAGTTGCCCATTCCAAAGCGTAGTAGGTACCTATGGAGAAGAACGGGCAAGAAACTCCATGGACACTCTTTTAAATCAACATAACATAGTTACAAAAAACAAATTGTTTACATCATTCATGTTCAAATTAGAAATGTGAGAACGATGTAGAAAGACGTGCACGTTTAAAGTATCCGTAATAAAAAAAGATAATAAAACAATTCAAAAATTTAAATTAAAATAATCCGTGGCAGCCAAGAGTTGACCAGTCCCTACTGACGGCGCCCGTTCACGAACATGACGTATGGATCAGCACCATTCAGCTCAACCATTTTGAAGGGAACTTAATGATCCAACACACACACCACCACCAGCGAGACATTTGAGTGAGCATGACATACTCTCAGCCGCCAGGGCACATTCAAGTCAATGAAAGACGATAAATAAATATATGCCGAAAGCTATTAAAAGTGATGCTCGAAACATTATTCTAAAGATTAAAACCTTTTTTGAAGAAGAAGCTCGGGCGGGGTCTCCGATTATTCCATTTAATCAAATATACAAACGAATTTCGGCAGCGACAGGTTAGTGTTGTCAACTTTCTTGTTATAAATTACCCGATACTTAACTAATTATTTAAGTCCACGAAATAATCGTTTCTATTCTTGCTGCAGGTTAGCGTAACGGTAACGTACATCTATTAGGTAACCTGCTAAGTGAGTAAGCCAACTAACCTGCCAGATTTCAAATTTCTACTAACATTTATTTTATTATCTTATATTTCAGGTGTGAGTCAAGGACTAATTTCAAAAATAGTTAAGGAAGGGCACGCAGCAGAAGAAACTAGTACAAAAATTCGGACACCAGGCAAGGAGAGAAAACGTAAAACTGGATTTGTGCATGTTGATGATTTTGACATGGGAGTTATACGGAGGAAAGTAAATGAATTTTATTCTGCTAAAAAAGAGGTCCCACTGTTAAAAAGCTTCTAGAGGTTTTAAAGACAGATATAAATTACACAGGACAGCGAGAGAGTCTGCGAAAGCTGCTTCACAAGGTGGAATTTCGTTTTAAAAAATTGCAATCCAATCGGAAGGTTCTTATGGAGCGTAATGAAATATCAGCTTGGAGAGCTAAGTACTTGCATGCAGTGGATAAAAATAATAAATCTCCCCAGCCCCGGCCCATAATTTATTTAGATGGGACCTATATTCACTCTTCGCATACATCGGGTAAATGTTGGCAAGGAGAGGGTGAAGACGGAGTATTGGAGCCTGTATCGTAAGGGCAAAGATATATTATGGTTTATGCGGGAGGACACACTGGATTTGTTACAAATGTACTACTTGTGTTTAAATCAAACACAAAAAGTGGTGATTATCATAACGAGATGAATAGTACCAACTCTAAAAAGTGGGTTATTGAAAAACTTGTGCCTAATTTACGAGAGCCATCCATATTAGTGATGGATAATGCTCCTTATCACCGTATTTGTGTGAATAAAGTCCCAAATACGAATTCCTTAAAAAAAAAATATGCAATTATGGTTGACCCAAAATAAAATTGACTACGGAGAGAATTTGACTAAACCTCAGCCTTTAGAAATAATTAAGAGAAACAAGCCTGAACCTGTTTACGAGATTGAAACATTTTTAGAAGACTATAGACACAAATGCTTATATTTACCCACCTTATCACTGTGATCTCAATCCCATTGAACTCATATAGAGCACAATGAAAAGAAAAGTTGTTGATGAAAATATTGAGCACAAAAATGCTGAAATTCCCCGCCTAGTTAGAGAAGTTTTTGACGCTATTACAGTTCATGAGTGGGCACAGCATTGTAAACACGTTCGCAGGTTAGAAGGAGAATACTTAAAACATGATTTGTATTTAGATAAACCTTTTATTATAGAAATGGTAAGTGACACTGAAACCGAAAACGATAGTGATAATGATGATAGTGGTACGGAAATAAGCGGAGTATGGCCTCACAACCAGGATGAAGTAGTGTATGCAGGTTCATCTAAAAATCACAATTACTGTAAACCTGGTTTTCAATAAATTATTGTAAAGCTTTTTTTTTTTTTTATTACACTACTCTACCACTAGGTACCACTGCTAATTATAATTAGTCAAATCTGGTGTTAGGGGTTAGGTACGGTCATAACTAAATGCTAGACATCCAGGTACCTCTTGCAGGGTAGTGTACCTACTTAACTTCGTATTAAATGAAAGTTATATCTCCCCCGTGGAACATTTTATCTGCTGAATTTCCACTTCATTGGATTACTTTTTAGATAAAGCCATTGTTTATTGCTGAGAGACTAAACTGTTAGCGTACCTACGTAACTGTAAATTATCAAATTCTTTTTATTTATTTTATTATTTTTATGTAGGTATCATTATTTTTAATTTGTAAAAACTGTAATTCTTATTAAACGATTATGTCTAATGTGAAATTTCCTTCTTGAAAACTTACTCAATTTGCGGCCAACTTATATTAATTAGCAACACTGAATCGACGGTGCCGTCCTTTTTCAGTTCACAGATAAGTTGGTAGGACTGTACTTGTGTGAATGACACAGTGTTTACTGTTACGTTGTCGTCTGTTGTGTTGTCGTTGTTGTGTTAATCATAAATTACTTAGAATAACGATTAAATCATTAAAATAGGATTCTTTTAAGCATTTTGTTTACTTTTATAAAACTAAATTGCCAACGTCTTTATTCAACGCAATGCGCGTGACCTTGGGGTCGCCACAGGAGATCTCGTTCGGATAGCGATCCCCTGTTACCGCCCCGGCAGCCCTGGCAGGCCGGCTGGCGGCCGTCAATTGTGCGCGCCGAGTCGTCAGACCGTCATATGCTAGCTTCGGGGGCACGCGTTCGCGTCGCTCATTCTCAGCGGCGCAACCTGCATAGGTGTGCCCTCCGGAACAGCCACGGTGGTCGCCGTTTGTTTTTTTTTTTTAATACAAATATGAGTCTATTAAACTCAGTAAGTTGTCTGTAAAAGATCGCTTTTAGCGATAAGACCGCCCATTGTGTCACCCTATGTAAAATTGCTACGAGTACATTTATATCTGTAATTTTTATGGTGTACATAATAAAGAGTATTCTATTCTATTCTATTCTCAGTTTAATCCCCATATTAGGTAAGTGTTGAACAATGTCGCTTTTTTATTTTGTGTACCTACATAGCTAGGTCATCTTAGTGAGTGTGCCTATTTGCTAATTATCACTTATTGTTTTAAATCATTATGTTTTCTGCGTTACCTACTATTATTATGCAACCTATTTGCCATTGGCTCTGTGCATTTTATGGAATGTTTCATACTTTAAAATGTGCAAGTCATGTCGTGCTTTTTACTTCCATTTTGTAAACTCCGTACTGACTGTGACAACCACACACCACCGTCATTAGCGCATAGTACATCTTGCTTTGCTTATGCCTTGGAGTCACAATCAGCGGAGATGACTTACTGGCCATAAAGTGCCACGCTGGACGTTATTTCCAGGGTCCAAAGTTCCGGCTAACCATTTTCCAAAGTTCCGGCTGACCACCTGCCGAAGTACATCCAGATTTATCTGAGGCATCCGGGCGCTAAGTTCCGGGCCACCACCTTCCGGCAAACCTGCGCAAGAACGAGCTCCTCACCGGGTAGCTATTTTACCCGCGTGGCCGCGTCGAGCTTGTTCCAAGGGTCTGGCAAGACCATCCGCCGACCGTCACCTGTCCTGGCGTCTGCATCGTGCCACACCGCTACGTTTTTTACAACTTTTTTGTCAATTTTATTATAAATGAACATTCGGAGTAATACACATTATTTAATACAATACAAAATTTAGAATTTTTGAACATTTATGGTTACTGAAGTTTATAGCAAACTTGTTATGGATAATGATTTTCGGACAAACAATTTTAGGAGAAGAAAGGGAGTACCGTCAAATATCCGCACTCGGAGTCTGTCAGCGAGGAATGGAACGCAGTATCCTAGGAGTTAAACTCAGTGATCGTTTAAGGAGCTCGATATTACACTCAAAAAAATCTCAAATTGCAGATGTAGGTCACACGACTGCCAAGGTAAAAAATGGAACGATCTGCCGTATGCCGGAGGAGCTGTGGGCTAAAATAATAACACAGTGAGTCTCAAACAGGAAGAAACGGTAACGCGGCAGCTAAATCGATACTATGCGATTGTATCTCTACGGAATCGCTTCTATCGCGCATGGCAAATGTGACAAACGGCCAAAAGATGAGACGCGCGTTTACAAAACGCGCTACTGAATCGCGTAAAAAGCCCCCATGGGCGACCGCCCTTATATCTTTAAAATTGTTATTCCACGAGAAAATCGCTTTTATATTTTGCTAAGTGCCAACATTTATGCGCGTGAGTCATGACCGTTAGTCATGACTGTACATAGTGTACATAGTAATGAATAGGAATGTTATTAATTATGATGTATATAATTTGTGTGTGATTTTGTATTTATTGTTGAATAATTTCAAATATCTAATATGGGTTATATGAAACCTGTTTTTTATTTTTATTTAATAGGGCAGCTCTGTGTAAGAAATGTTTCTGTTGATATTAACTGTTATGTATTTTGCACAGGTTTGTGCCTGCGTGCTTCAAAAGGAACTGCTAGAATCAGACATGTTCCCATCCGACGTGAAGGAGAGGGCCAAAGCGATATTAGACGATTGTCCGTAAGTTTCCAACATTCTAATAACGCCAAATAAATAACCCGTGTCGATGCTATATCAGTCGAATTGTACGAAACTAAAATATCGCTCCTCACTAACTTAAGGCGCAGATATACGACTTTTAATGATTTCAAATTTAACATCACGTCTGAACGAATAATCTTATTTGTTTGAAAAAAATATATGATAAACTAGACTATTTTTTTCGTAATTTGATATGTGAATATTTGAAATTATATTTTTATAACATAATTAATTTGTAAAGTAATGTCTACCGCGAATACAAAAACGATAATCACGCAAAAACTATCGGGCGTATTTTCTTGAAGTCTGCACCATCTAAAAGACTATTTACTTACCCAAATTTTTGTATACGGCTTTTATTTGTATTGTGTTTGATAAATCAAGGTGGGTTGTTTTTGCGAATAAACTTGATGCGCGTTGAAGCGGAGCTCTTGCGGGCGACGGGCGGCAGTGCATCGCTGACCAATGTCCGGGTAGACGCTAACGCTCTGTGCAATTTTATTCGCTTAAAAGTTTCGCATGCTCGTCCCATTCGCTCAAGGTCGCTGGCACTTATTGTCGCCTTATGAGGTATCGCAGCACAAGACATGACGTGTGCAATGTTCTCGAATCGCGTACCTACCCTGACGGAGAATCAATCATCATCTGCCGCCTTTTAGAATAGAATAGAATAGAATACTCTTTATTATGTACACCATAAAACCCCCCAACCCTTTTCTCAACCATGTTGGGGTCAGCTTCCAGTCTAATCAGATGCAGCTGAATACCAGTATTTTACATGGGGCGACTGCCTATCTGACCTCTATAACCCAGTTACTAGGTAACACGATGCCCCTTGGTAAGACTGGTTGCCAGTTGTTTTAAAAAAACTCGAAACTGTGTGTAGCCATTGCTGCCAGTCATCCAAGGTTAGTTTCTCGGTGTACGATCGGCCAGCATCGACTCCGAAATGTCGTTTCCCTTAACGGTAGCATTACATGAGCATTTATTTGTCGTTTTCCCGAAACGTCCACATCTGTTGCAATTCCAGAAACAATGACCTGGAGTTCTGCAGTTCCAGCATTTTGTTAGAAGTAGGTACTTCCATATCATTTATGGCTGCCAACTCAGTCGTGTTTTCATTTCGTGAAATCTTCGAAGTACTTCCCTTATATAATAAATCTCTTTCGAGAGTATGTTCACTTGGAGTAGGTTCCTTGAAATTATCACAGGTTAACTTAGTGCGTTCAATTATTCTTAGAACTGATGTCAATTGACTCACTACTGAAAATAGGGTTGTAAATTCCTTCCAAGTATCATCAAAATTTTTGTGTTTCATGTATGGGAGTCGGTAGCAGATTAAACATATTCTGCATAAATAATAGCTATATAAACCAAAATGCTTTCATAGTTGCTTTGGGTTCTCCGTTTAATCTCCTCCAATAGCTCCTCTTGATAGTATGGTTACTGAAATGTGTCCAACAGTAGCTTCACTAATTGAGAGCAATTTGCTACTGAATATGAAGCTCTAATATGGTTTAGGGTCAATAAAGGTGTTTGGCCCTAAAGCATATTAGAGCTTCTTCGTCAAAGAGTTTATGGCATATCGAAATAAGTCTTCATCGGCAGCATTCCGTGCCTCATTAAGTTCCTCATTTTTTTCCAAGAACGCGTTAAAACCTACGGCACCCTTGCCACTAAATTTGCTCAAACCTTACCCCAATCTTTAATAGGAACCAACTTCCGTTTGTGGAAACCATTATCAAATGAAGTAGACCTTTGCAAGCCTGATAACGTGAGGAACGATCAGGTCACTCTAAGGTGGTTCGTGGCATGTCAGTGTTGGCAATTTTTATATTTAGGGAACTCATGCACTCAGCTGATCCCGATCTAGCTTTGATAGTTAACCAGAGCCTTTGCCAGTCAATTATTTTATACTGTATCCCGGTTTGGGATGGAACCTACAAAACCTCCATATTTAAAGTTGAAAGAGCTCAAAGGGCGTTCTTGAAAGTCATGCACTATAAGCGCAGGGACTTTTCAACCTATAAACTTTATTCAGAAGCCAAAGTATTGACTGTGAGACAGCTTTTTTTGCTCCGCGCTGTGCTGCGGAAACACTTTTCGCTACATCTAGTTCATGCTAAGCTGAAAAATACGCAAAGGCATTCCCGTGTGCGATATAGTCCAATGCTGTTCCAAGTTTGCTACCCGACATTATTTGGCAACTAGCTCTCGATTGTATAATAGAATGCATAAACTTATACTCGTATCTATACACTCCCTGACTAAACACGAAGTTAACATCGAACTTACAAATTGATTGCAGAAGTTAACGTATGACGAAACTGAACTAATACTGTATTTAAATTAAGGCATTGTTTGTTTAATTTATTAGGTTGGGGAAAAAGTCTTTTCGCATTATAGTATGTATGAACTTGTAATAAAATCTCTTTGGCTATACTATTTGTATCTGGCTGGTTATGGTATCATTAAAAGTTTAAATTCTAAAGAACATAATTCCAAATTCAAATTAGGAAAATGTGTGATTTTCATTTGTTTTTCGTACTGTGAAGATGAGTGACTCTAATGAAGAAATTCGATACATTTTAAAATTTTACTACAAAAAAGGTAAAAATGCAACGCAAGCCGCGAAATAAATTTGCGATATTTATGGACCTAGTGCAGTGTCTGTGAGAGTAGCACAAATTTGGTTTAAGCGTTTTCAATCCGGAAATTTTGACGTCAAAGATGCACGTCGCTCTGGTCGCCCTATTACGGATAAAATGGATGCCATTTTTTTAAAAGTGGAGCAAGATCGGCATATCAGTAGTTACGACGTAGCTGAAGAACTGGGAATTGACCACAAAACAGTTTTGGCACTTTGGAAAAAACTGGGTACACAAAAAAGCTCGATATTTGGGTACCTCAGGAGCTCACTGAAAGAAACCTAATGAACCGTGTACTCATTTGTGATTCTTTATTACGACGTAATGAAACCGAACCATTTTTGAAGAAGCTGATAACTGGTGATGAAAAGTGGATCACGTACGACAAGAACGTGCGAAAAAGGTCGTGGTCAAAGGCCGGTCAGGCTTCACAGACTGTGGTGAAACCCGGGTTAACTCGCAACAAGGTGATGCTGTGTGTGTGGTGGGATTGGAAGGGCATTATTCATTATGAGCTGTTACCACCAGGCTGGACCATTGATTCTGAACTCTACTGCGAACAACTGATGAGATTAAAGCAAGAAGTTTAGAGAAAGCGGCCGGAATTAATCAACAGAAGGGGTGTGGTTTTTCATCATGATAACGCTAGACCCCACACATCTTTAGCCACTCAGCAAAAATTAAGAGAATTTGGCTGGGAGGTGTTAATGCATCCGCCATATAGTCCTGACCTTGCACCTTCAGATTTCCACCTGTTTCGGTGTCGTCAGAATTCTTTAGGCAGTGTCAGGTTAACATCACGAGAGGACTGCCAAAACCACTTGTCGCGGTATTTTGATCAGAAGTCCCAACATTTCTATAGCAATGGGATCATGTCCCTACCTACAAGATGGCAAAAAGTTATCGAACAAAATGGTACCTCATACTTTAGTTAAATGTAAGTAAACTATATTAAAAAATGTTTTGAATTTTCTTAAAAAATGCGAAGAAACTTTTTCCCGAACCTATTATGTTTTTATTTCTATAAGTACTTGCATGATACTTAGTACCAGTTGTATGCCATTATACCTGGAGGAAGTTTGGATCCTAAAGCACAAGCTTTTGGCCTAGTTTATGAGGCATCCGCTCGGCCTTCAATGTCACTCTATTTTACAATATTTCTTTAATCCTTGTGTACTAATGTATGTTTTTCTAAGTGTACAAATAAACATGTTATTATTATTATGTCCTTTATTTCATTATATTATTATACATATACATTATATTTTTAAATATTAGAATATAAAAAACATTTAAAAATAAAAAGATAGTAGCCCACTGGTATCGGGTCCAAGCTACCGGCGGTCAGGGCTCCAGAGAGAAGAACCTCCTAACAATGCGAGCCGTGTCCAGAAGTACCGCTTTCTGAATCAATCCCTTGATCCAGCTGCCCAACGAGAGCCTCCTCAGGTGTTGGTCGAGGCTGTTGGCTATTGAGCCATTGGCTGTCACGATCGGTACAATGATCGCTGAGTTCACGTCGCACATGTGGACAACCTCGCGAGCCAAATCAAGATACTTGATTTGGTTATCTTTCTCGGCTTTCACGAGGTTCCCGTCAATCGAGACCGTTATGTCAATAATCATTGCGCGCCGCTCTACTCGATCCACCACCACTATATCAGGCTTATTGGCAACAATATTCCTGTCAGTGATGACGGATCGATCCCAGTACAATGTGATATTTCCATTTTCGAGAACTGGGTCGGGCACATACCTGTAGTACGGCACTTCCGATTCCACAAGACTGTATTTCAGAGCAAGTTGCTGATGGATAATCCTGGCTACAAGGTTGTGTCTATGCAAGTATTCTTCGTTAGCCAGACGAGAACATACAGAGATAATGTGTCTGATTGATTCCCCCGGACGGTTGCATGCCCGACAGATGTCAACCGTACCGTCATCCACAATAAATCTCCGGTAATTGTGCGTCTTCATAACGTCGTTATTATTATTCATATTTAACATAGATTTTCTGCAGTTGTTTTAAACCCGTTTGATTGAATGGAATCGAGTTCGACAATTTTTTTTTCTATTTTTAAGATATGAATAAAAAAGTTGTAACGCTTTACCTCTTATGCCATAGTGTTCCATAGGTTCCATTTTTGTAATTAGTAGTTTATGGTCAATAGTGTCGAAAGCTGGGATTAAATCCAAATAAATACCAGCTACCCTCATTTAACGTATAAATAGCATCTCCTGTACCAACATTCTTCTGGTACCTATCCAAATTGTCTTTGATGAATCACTTTGTTTAAATTGAGATGTTCTACTTAAGCAGTCTTTTAAAACTTTTTCAAAGAATTTTGACAATGTAGGCAACAAATAAATAGGCCTATAGTTTGTCGGATCTGTTTTTATGCTCTTTTTATGAATTGGAGCGATCTTAACATTTTTTTTTGCGTTGGCAACACTCGTGGCGGGTCGTGAAAAAACGACCTCATGTAACTTACGAGTAATATAAAAAGTATCACGCAGTGTTTGTGTCGTGTTTTTATCGTGATTATTCATAACAATCGATATTTCGAAAAATTATCCACCGGCTATCAACGTTTTTAAAGGATTGCAAATACGTGTATTTGCGGTGAATGTTTGACTTTTTAGCCACCTCACGTCGGGGTTCGAGTCCCCGGCGTGCCTCGGCACGCTCTATGCTGCAATATATACACACATACTTATATTTCATATAACCCTCTAATTTATAATATGCTTGTGTACAAAGTGAACTGTTTATATGAGATTTAAATTTTCTTTCATTAAATTTAATTGCAATATATCACAAGGTATTGTATTGTAATATTTAACACAGTACGCCATAAATGATGAGTGTACTTTAGCTGATCTGAAAAATGGTTGATCTATTTTATCTTTGTTTCTAGTATTAAAATTATGTCTATCACTTATTTTATTAGATGAAGATTTTTTATTACATACATAATATTTTCATAAATGAATTAGCATGGTACCGTTATAATGTTTCGGTACAAGCTGCTCTTTCAGCTTACCATGGCTATGTGTCATCTGTCCTAAGCTATGGACTTATCATGTGGGGTAATTCGACCGACACAGACAGAGTTTTCAAGCTCCAGAAACGTTGCATCCGGGTCATAAACAAGGCATGGTTTTTAGATAGCCGCTAACCTCTCTTTAAAAAGAGTAAAATTCTTCCACTGCCTTGTATATACATACGAGACATCTGCATCTTTACAAAGAAACACATGCATTACTTTAGGCAACATAGCGAAGTTGTGCCAAGACGAAAAAGGGCTAAGTTTCGCAACTTATTATATCGTCCATCTGGTCATAAAGATATTTACAGAAAAAATATGTATAATATGTGTATATTGATTTATAACAATATACCAAATGAATAAAAATTATTGCAGAGTAATGTTTTTAAAATCAAATTGACAGAGTGGCTACAAAATAGTTGCTTCTACAGCCTTAAGGAATTTATAAAACATAGACATAGTTGTTAAATAATGAATTAATTATTGTTTATGAGTAATTGACCGATAATTGTATTTAATAATAGTTTTCATGAAATATTAATTGTTTCTTTTTTGAATTCACTTTTTTTTATTACTATAACTGACATTATAATTTATTTTTATCGTCATTTTTAGTATATTTTATTTTTGTTGATTTTTATAATCTCTCAACTTTAAGTAGGTAATGCGATTTTTGATATTGAATTATAAATTTATTTGATTGACATTCATATTTAATTTTAATTATTGACATTTAAATTTGTATTTACATTTTTATTTTATTGTTTAATTTTGGTTAATTTTTATAATGGGATAATTTAATGAAAATGCATGAATTTTGGTTTGGTCTGTTTTATATTTTATTTATTTATTTAATGTTTACAATTTGTGTTTTGGGAATCATGTAAAAATGAATGACTACAATATTGAATGTAATTTGCACGCCTGCTTGCAGGCAGAATACAATAACTTTTAGGCTTTAAGATCTTCCCTTGCTAAACAATGTTTACTGGCAAATAAATATTTTGAATTTTTGAATTTAGATTTTTTTTAATATTAATATTTTTAAATAGTTCCCTGAGAGATTCGCGGCGACGAAGTAGACTATAAATGGCTCTGACAGCTCTCTTTTGCAAAATAAAGGTGGATTCAATGTCAGCAGCCTGACCCCACAATAAAATGCCATACGACATAATGTTGTGAAAGTAGTTAAAATAGACCAAACGCCCGGTTTCTACATCTGTTAACTGTCTTATCTTCCTAACAGCATAAGCGGCCGAGCTTAGCCGTCCCGCAAGAGATGTTATATGAGATCCCCATTTTAATTTCTCGTCTAGCGTGATTCCTAGGAAAACCGTATGATTAATAAATTCCAGTTTTTCTCCATTCAATGTGATTTCACATTCGCTTAGAAGTAGCGAATGTGAAATCACATTCGCTAGGTTTATTTCGTTAGCTTTAGGTAATTTAAACCTAATGCTTTTGTTATTTATTCATTTAGGATCAAATTATTTACCGTAAACAAATCTTGGACCTTAACAATAGAGCTATTCACGTCGTCTAGATTTTGTGACCGTCGGTCTATTTTATAGATCAATGATTATCTGCAAATAACACCATCTTCGGCTGATTTTGCAGTAATTGGGGCATACATTAATGGAAACTAAAAAGAGGAATGGAACAAATCTTGAGGAATGCCCATAGCATTTCAGACCCTAATAAGTTTATGCCGTTTACTTGGAATTTAACTTTTCTATCTTTCAGGTACGATTTTAGTAAATCAAGAGCTGTATGCCAATCCCATAGTGCTCTAGGTTCAGCAGAAATGTCTCATGATTTACGCAATCGAACACCTTAGAGAGGTAGCAAAAGATTCCAATGGCATCTTGTGCTTCATTCTCTTTCCAGGCGTTAAAAATGTTCTTTATTTATGGTGACACTACCGTCAGTGGTACAAAGCCCTTTGGTGTAACCGTAATGTTGTTCATAAAAGATGGATTTTTTATTAAAGTGACGTAACATTTGATTGAGCATTAACTTTTCAAACACCTAACTAAGAACTGGCAGAATTGACACACGCCTATAATTGTTGGGTTCTTTACTATCATCTGATTTGAACAAAGGAACTACTTTACAGTATTTCATGAGATCCGGAAAGACTCATTGGTCTACACTGGTGTTAAATAAGAATGCTAAATAGGGCGCAATGGTTCCGATGATAGTTTTATTGTTATTTGGCTGTACCCTAAATCTATCTTCAATCTGAAATGTCCCCCCTATGTAATTCCGCTATTAGCTTTTTGATGGTGTCATTGAGATTCATGATAGTGCCACTATCATTTAATGACATATTTGGCACGCTCATCATTGTGGTATCAAGTAATGCTGAATTATTGTAGTAGTGATTGTTAAGTGAACTAGACTTATGTCGTTTTCTTACAGTTAAGTTTTCAGACTCCATATTATTATCAAGTGTACTCATTGTGCCACCGCCGAGAAAAGCAGCGAAAAGGTCAATAAAAATATTATCTTTAAATCTACGAATGATAACCGGGACCAACGGCTTAACTGCTTTCCGAGGCATAGAGTGGGTTCGGTATGTAATGGATGGTCACTCATCCACGGACCGACTTCGGCAAGCTTTAGAATCAATACCATTTCAGACATAAATCTACATGGTCTTCACATGATCTGACCAAGATTATGTCTGGACTTTAAAAGACTGTGACCTCTGAGTTTGTTTCGGCCTTTCTTCTCAGAGTAGTCAGATAGGAAACGCCGACCTCATCTAGTTTTAAAAATATGGTTGACGTGTAAAAATGATTGTATAAACCTACTTACAGAAATAAAATCATTTATCATTTTATCATTTAATATGTCATTAAATTATTACTATTTTTCAAGACACTCATCCACCTATACCACTAGGTATACCTTTACTTCTAAGTCCTAAGTTAAAAAAAAACCAAACAATTATTTAAACTAGTAGTGACCACTGAAATATCCGACTTTCTGTTTCAGTGGTCACTCAGTGGGCTCCTACACGGACTCGCGCGGCATTGAGCTGGTCCGGCGCCACGTGGCCGAGTACATCGAGCGCCGAGACGGACACAAGGCGGCCTTGGATGACATTCACCTCACGGCCGGTGCAACCTTTGGCATCAGACAGATCCTAGAGCTGTTCTACAACCAGGTCGACGGCAAGGACACGGGTATGAATATCAATAGAGAAGCTAACAAACACTTCACTCTAGAAGAGCCAAAAAATAGTTAGAGAGAAAGTTATTCAAATTCAAATTATTTATTGCGAACTAAGTGTAGGTACAGAATTTTGAGGATGTTTACAATAGGTAGGTTCTTAGAACTTAGTTACATGTTAAGGCATTGCAATTTAAATACATACTCTATATCAATTTCAGTTATACAATTTCGATTATATTATATTTATTCAGTATTCATACATTTTATATTATTTCATTTATTATTATTATATCAAGAAGTAAATATCACAATCATTTTAATATTATTTATTATTTTTCATCGAGGAATTCTTTTACCGAGTAATATGCCTTTTTAATCAGCAAGTCTTTTAGCTTCCTTTTAAAAATACCAATTGGGTGTAGGTTCTTAATGTCAATGGGTAAGTTATTATATATTTTTATGCCCATACAAAAAATACTATTTCTATGTACTGCGGTGTGGGATGTTTTATTGCGGGGTGTATTTTTAATGTGTCATAGCTACTGATGTTTGATTTAATTAAAATTGAGGCCTCGTAGATATATAGAGCAGGGAGGGTTAATATCTAGAGGTTTATGAAGTGAGGTTTACATGAATCGGTTTGGTGTATTCCGCATATTGATCTAATACACTTTTTTTGTGCCTTGAACGCAATTTCTTTATCAGTTGAGTATCCCCAATATAGTATGCCATAAGATAGAGTGCATCCCACATAGGCATGATAAGCAGTAAGTAGTGTGGTTAGGTTAGATACTTTTTTGAGCATGTAAAGGGCATAAGAGAATTGATTTAATTTCTTACACACACTATTTACATGTGTTTTCCATGACATATTAGAATCTATATAGATACCTAGAAATTTCGTACTTGTAACCTCAGATACAGTTTCGTTATTGTACTCCATAGATAATGGAATTGACTTTGCGTTTTTATTCTTGAAGTTCATAAAATGGGTTTTTGTAAGATTTATTTTTAAATTATTTATTGTAAGCCAATATATTAATTTAGATAGAGAATCATTTATATCTAGTTCATGATTTTGCACGACTCATGATGCGAAGCATCAGAGAGTGCTTTACGATCGAAAAAAAATTTTCGCCTCATTTTGGCGGTTTTTTTATTATTATACTCGTAGCCTTGTTAGTTCACGGAATCAAGATATTTTGCATACTATTGTCGAGATAATTTAATGGAGATTAATTTCATACTTTTTAAAAATTGATTTACTGCAATAGAATTGGAAAAAACACCAAAATAGGTCAAAAAAAATTCCTGTCCGTCATGTGTGAAACCCGGAAACACTGTAACTTGTGAAAAAATCCATTATTTGAGTTTTTTTTTTTTTTAAATTCTTATCGACGATTGTAGGTCACTGAATGCGAATGATTAATTAATTCAGTGTTGTTTAATTGCAATTAATAAAAAACGAAAACTACAAGACTGTATATCTATATATATCCATAGAAAATTAACATATGGATGGTGATATATCCATAGATATTATGTACATTTATTCCACCTACCTTCACTACCCGCACTTGTGCAGTACCTTCTTCCTACTACAGCTGTTTTTTCGGCAATTAATTTTGAACGACTTAAGTTTTTTTTTTTTTTATATATTTCATAATTAAATGAGCATTATGAGTCGTGCACTTTTGGATTTTCCACATTTTTATTTTTATTGTTTGTGAAAAGAGCCGTACTGTCATCTGCAAATAAAACCATAGGGTGCCGAATAGCTTTAGGTAAATCATTTATATAAATGAGAAATAGTAGTGGTCCTATTATCGACCCTTGAGGTATACCTTATTTTATAGATCTTGGGCTCGATGTATATTTAATCTCTGTTTTTGTGAATGGACATAATTGTGTTATTTCAGTGAACTGTATTCTATTACTGAGATAGGATTTAATTATTTCTAGTGCTTTACCTCGAACTCCGTATATTTCTAGTTTATGTAGTAGTAGTCCATGGTCAACACTATCAAAAGCTTTTGTCATGTCCATGTATAGGGCTGTGACCTGTTTTTTTTTTATCTAGTTCCGTTACAACTTTTTGTAAAAACTGATGTATAGCTGTATTAACCGACTTCCCTTTTCTGAATGCAACTTGATTATCTATTATTATTTTATTTTTTTCGAAATAATCATTAAGAGTCCCTATCAATTTCGCTACTAGTTTAGGTAACTATCGGAGCGCAGCGTGTCTGTGTGCGTTCGAACTATCGCTAACAATCGCAGTGTGCGTTGTCGTACGGTGAAGCGGGAGCAAAATAATCTTGATTCGTAACTTCTATTACCAGCACTCCATAGTTTATACATAAGTACTAGGTTCCATATTACTTGATGGATTTTATTGTGATTATGACGTGTTATGTTTAGGTACCCCATAAAAATATCGTTACCTAGTACGGCATTCACTATAGTAAAAGCTAACTATAATAATTATAAAGTGTGACCAACGTATATATAAGGTACGTCTGAAACTAATTACACGAGTCATTGTATTCCTGTATTATTTGTATGTAGGCGTAGCAACAGCGTGAAAATAAATACAAGATTATTTTTAGTTTTTTATTTATTTTTACACGTATCTACATAAGGATTTTATACTAGAGTTTAGTATGAGGTGTTTCAGATATTCATAGAACGTGCTTTTCTGGAGACAACAATTTCGGGTAGTAAACATGTCATATAAACTTTACATAGAAGAAATTTATATTTACATAGAACTAGGTACAGAAAGAGATAAATTATAATGTGGGTACCGGGTATCCTATAAAAAACATCATGTCCTCCACCCATATAGCTAAGACACATTACAGTACCCATTTGCTAGTAAAAGTGACCATGTTCCTGAACTAACTGGTGACTTGTTCTCCTTTTCGTCCCTATAGAATTATAAAAATTATTAATTATTTTTTATTATTTATTAAAAACTATTAATTTATTACAAATGTACAGTGTGTTTGCACAATAATTAATAGGTGTCACACAATTCATATATAAAAAAATATACTCAAAAGTCTCAAAACTGGTTAGACCTAGTATAAAATCACGTGTGATTCGCGGGTTACGTCGGGAGCGGTGAACGTCACGGGCGACACAAGTCCGTCGTCAAGAAGCCCTTGGGCGCGACTGAATGCCTCGAGCAAGCGCATCGATTTATAAGGCATTATTTAGATATTTTATTACAAATATATAAGTAGTCAAAAATAAAATATAAAAATTGAATTTGGTAGATAGACACCTTAAATTTTAAAATATTTAAGACTTTTTCTTATTTTCAATAAATTCTTACGCGTACGCGACGATTTTGCACATGATTTTATTGCTTTTGCAGCGCGGTTCACATTTTTTTTAGAGTACTAATTCATTAAACTTTAAAAAAAAAAATCGTCCACTTACTAATATACTATATGTCCAGTATTAAGGATTTTTCTCAGATTGTTATTTGCTACTAGTAAGCTAAAAAAGCAATTGAAAAATCTGGTGTTTCGTGCTTACGGAAAAACGTGTGTTAGACTTTTATTTTTAGTAATTTATGTTGAGTAGCTCTCAAAATTTAAATTCGTCCACATACTAGATAAATAGGTGATGAATAACAGTGCATTAAATAAAAAATCAGATATCTTAAGTTTATTGAGAAATTTGCACTGGAAAAACTTGAATTTTCTGTTTTTAGCCCGCGAAATTGATAGGGACTCTTAAGATACAGGAAAAGTTTTTATCCACTGCGCAAATTTTTACAAATTAAACTTAAACGAGTTTTATTAAACATATATTTTTTATTTTGATACGTCTTAGTACAAAAAAATAAAAATATCGTTAATGAAAGATGTTTACTTTAAAAGTGGTTGTATGGCTACCCGGGCGGCGCGCGGCGAAGCGGAACGCGCGTAAGTACCTACCTATCAGCTGTGCGCTCGCTCGATTAGCCGGCGCGGCGGCGTAGGTATTTACGTGGGTTACAATGTACTGATCGCTAATTTTATCAGGTTCGAACTAGACTTTTTTATGTTTAGGCCGTGACCTGAAGTTATTTGAAGAGTAATTCCAATTTTTCCTTCATACTTTAATGGGCTTAGGACCATCAAAATACAGAAAATAAAGCATTATTAACAATTAAAATTACATTACTTAATAAATTGTGCACTACTTCTGCATTAAGGCGTATTTAAAAAATTGGAATCAACTAAGTATTTACAATAATGTTCAATCAAAAATAACCTATTCGCTAAAATTGTTAATGTCAAAAAATTGCTTACCCCTAAATGTCACTAATCACTGTATTTTAATAATTGTTAAAAATGAAGTCCTCCTCTTTCTAGGCATAAACGTGCACGTTTGATTAAATTGTCATTTAGTTTGTTGAGAACACTAATGTCACTTTTCACTTCATCAAAAGCGTTAATTATTTTAAACTTTAAGTCATCTAGGTTTTGAGCCTCCTCTACATAAACTCGGCGTTTGACTTCTCCCCAAAGAAAAAAATCGCAGGGAGTAAGATCCGGGGACCTCGCCGGCCATGGTACGGGGCCACCACGACTAGCGTTGCAAAACTTCGGAAGTATTCGGAATAATTCGGAAACATTCAAAAGAATACTTCGATTGGAAGGAATACTACCGCAGCAAGAATGCAGAGTAAAATAAATATTGTAAGGATGAAGTAGATGACCTACGTTTTATTACTTATTAAGAGTTAAATTATTCCCAGTAGTTACGAATGTATGCGTAGGTAGCTTGAGGAGACTCGCCGTGTATTAGATATTTCGTCGGTGCGTTACGTGAATTAACGCCATCTAGCGAGCAAGAGTAAAACTGTAAATGGAGAACTTCCCTCGTTAGTCGCACGACGACGCCAGCGCTTCATTCAATAATCAACGAAGTATTATTCGATGCCTACGTACCTACCATGCGGGAATAATTCCCTGTAAGTAGTTATCTACTTATGACTAGGTACTTATTATTTTATTTTAGTATGGATGAGTTTAAACTGTGTCGATTTTGTGCGGATGTTATGTACAAGCGTAAAAATGTTTTTAAGTACTTTACCTACCTAATTGGTTTGAAAAAAAAATAAGAAGTTAGGGTTACCTACGTACTTTTTTACGACGATGTTTTACCAAAAAGATTATCTCCTTCTTTTTAGAATAGGTAGTGTTCAACCGAAATCTTACTAAAGTACATACATAAAGAAAGAATTGAAATAATATAGGTAATAGGTACCGTTTTACTATTTATCTCGGTAAATAATAATATATAATATAAATTCATCTTAGTACCTACCTACTTATTTACCTTTATGTACATAGTATTCTCGCAAAACATCACTTGCACACCTAAACCGCATAAAAAAACTTATTACGTAAGTACATATCTAAGTAGATGAAAGGAAATATTCGGAAGTTTTCAAATCGTATTATACTCATTTTTATTAATGAACGCGTAATAATATATTTATAGCCACGGGCATTAACGCCCTCTAACGGGTAAACGTAAAAGCTGTAACTGTACAACTTCCATCAGTAGTGCTCGCCTGCGTGCGCTTTCTGCTGCTGCAGTGACCAAGGTTAGGAAGGTAGGAAGGAAGGAAGATTCGTGGGTATGAATACACAATCACTAACGCGGAACATATGTAATTTGCAATGGTAATTGCGTCGTGTGTATCAGAATGGCGGGTGGAATTTCCAGATTTGCCTAAATTTATTACAGTTATTTGGTACCTTCTGTGTACCTTTACGTACCTCTCTTGAAAATCTGTGTACCTACACCCGTATGATGATATTTTAAAAATTAGGTACACCCGCCATCCTGATGTCAGAACCGCGGGTGTACTGCTAACCAATATATGTAGCCAAGCGTACTGTTTATGTAAATTTGGTACCTCTTGTGTACCTGCAGATAAAAGTATTAAATAAACTAAATACTGCAAGGTTGCTGCGAAAAATAACAAAATATTTTTTTATTACACGACATTACTTTGTATTTTATAATACTAACTAACAATAGTAACGACGTCAAAGGATAATAACAATCTTCGGTAATTGAACCTTGAACCTCCATATTAAACATATTGCCAAGATACGTTTAATGTGTACCTAATATCTTTAATAGTAATCCCAAACCTCCGTGTATCATTTAGTCACTGTTGCGTGCGTGACTATACCGGGAATCGGAAATGAAATTAACGGACACAAGTTACACACAGACTCAGGACAACACTTTAAATGTGATCCGCAAATTGTTGTTTTATGTGTTCTGTTTCACAACTTCGTGTTCAGCAGTCGCATACTACGACCACTGGACCACTGGCAGTCTACAATTAAACTATTTTTATTTGATGCATTTGTATTACTCTGATGCAAGGACGCGGTCATTATATTTCCTTGTTGCCTGTTTCCTAATGATTCTGATATCAATAGTAATAAAATATGAAATTATTTCCATTCAGTTCCAGGATCGAAATAGATTCATAACATATATCAAGCTAGATAATGTATGCATATAATTTTCTTGTTGAGACATACTTGGTTTATCGTTTCGAATGAAGGTAGACGTAAATATTAATATATTACACCAACCCTCTAACGACCATTTGACGATATAGTAATCTTACAGATTGCGTAATATTTTGTTGTCTCTCGAAAAAGTGTAAAGAAAAGTGAATTTATTTTTATAAAATGAAACGTGGTAACAAAAGTTGTGTACCGTTACAAGAGCAAAAACAAGCGTTTGTAAAATATCAACAATATTTCAAATTAAAAGATGATTTGCCTTCACCCTGTGATAAGATATTTCATGAAATTTCTAAGGATCTACAGTGTAAGATGTCTGCAAAGGCTTTGTATATATCATTAAAAAGGAACTATGACATTTTTTTTGATTCTGAAAGCCTTCATGATGTGTCGTCTGATAACAGTGATTCAAAGAGCATTGTTTCAAAAAGTGTCATAACAGAATTTGCTTCGGATTCTAAAGAAGATTCTGAAGGTGCTATAGAAGATGAAGACGAGGTCTCTAGAAAACATGAGGTTTTTACATTTTTTCTTGACTTATATCATTGGGAAAAAATACAACCTATCACAAAATACACCGTACGAAACAAATTTCAATCCAAGTCGAAGACTTCTCAAAAAAAAATTGTTTTACCCAAACATGAATGGGCTCATCTGTTACGTTAAGTTTGAATACCATATACAAGTGGTTAGAAGCTTGGTTGGCAAAAAAAAATCCTCCCAACGAGGTAATAGTGGATGACTCTGCTGCTTTAATTGGAGCTGCAGTTAAGGCATTTACTCCTTACGAGTCCACGAAAGATTATTTAACTTCATCGTTCAACAAATTAAATTCGGACGCTAAAACGCCAAAAGAAACATATATACGTTTAGATACTAGCCACTTTGTGAAAATAGTGTATAATTTATCATGTTTTCAAAATGTAGACTCGCGAGTGAAAGCTTTTTATTGTAAATGTATCCTGTTTATTAAATCGTTAGATAGTTATGATCGCGTAAAAGACGTGATCGCAGATGTAATAGCAGTTTGTCTTCATAAATTCATAAATACAGGATCAAGATGCGAAACTGCAATAAACACACTCAAAAATATTATTAAAGCGAACAAAGAAATAACAGATACAAGCAGTTCCACTGTAGAAACTGAAGCAAATGCGTATTCCATTTTTAATGAAAATATTATAAGCAATGGTCATACATCAGAAGATACGCTTCCTTTGATAGAAGTTACGAATGTCCCTAAATGGTACAGAGACGAAATCGACAAAACAAACTTGTTGGTATCTCTGGCTGATGATGATGAACCCGGTTGTCATGAAAATTTATTTTACATGCCGTCATTTATAAGAACACTAACTCGTTTGGTTAGCCAACTCCCACTATGGTCTAATATAATGGTGACGGTTTATAACTCTACCAATACCGTGGCCACTTCATCCAACGTAGAAAGTTATTTTAAAACGATAAAAAGATACCTCTGTCGTATTCCCACAAAAAGCCAGAGACTAAGAGTTGATGAGTTTTTAAAAATCCATTCAGAATTTTTGGCTGGTGAAGTCAAAACGGCTATGATTAAAAAAAATGAGGAAAATAGCTCATCCCCAACAAGCAACAAAAGAAAAAATAAACCAAAGAAAATTAAATCACAAATAGTTAAAAAAGAGTTCAAGGATGAATCAGTTTTCTCAGAAAATCCATCTCTCGTAGAAAATTGGAAGGGGTTAGGTAAACGAAGCACATCATCAAAACATAGGATAGGTTTAAACTCTATTCCATTACTGTTTAATGGAACTAGGACAAGAACTGGTATTAAAGATGTCCTGGTATCTAACACATGTGCATTCGATGCTGTTTCTCAAATAATTGCTGTTGGATGTGTTGATGGTTTTAATTTAAGCACTTCGATACTAAATAGCGACAACATGTACTGTCAATTCGTAAAAGCGATGATTGACAAAAATAGCAAGAAACAATATTTGTACAAACGTCGAGCTGAAATTTTAGGCAAATTTTTTGACAAAAAAGTTTCTAATAATAATATAACCCATATAAATTGTGAGTGTTCAGTGACGTATATCTTTGATAAGATTCTAATAGACAGTGATACAATGTACAGTGCTGAGCGTATAGAATCTTGTACAAACGAATCTTGTCCACTTAAAAAAGTCAGCAGAAAAATGGCATTTATACCTATTGACACAAATATTTGTGAAAATATTTCTCTACTAAATAAATCCGCACAAGATTCGTTAAGCGACGATGTAAATATTGTTGAATGTCGGCGTAATAACTGCAAGGGAATAAGAACATTCAGTTATATACTTCACAACACTGTGTCGTTTGAGTTAAGTCAATCCGAAAGTATATGTTTAGATGATGTGCCCCGTAGTATAACATTAAACGATACCACATATAGCTTGCTTGGTATTATTGAATTTTTACCTTCAGGTCCTAAAACAGATAGAATTACGTGTATTGGCCATTACAGATCACATTGTTTTAGAGGCAAACGATGGGAGTGCTATGACGACCTTCGTAATCATGTAACAAAAAGCTATAAATGTATGATTGCAGAATGTATAATATACGGATTAAAATCATGTCTGTAACATAAATGGATCTTTACTATTATTAACGTTAAAATACTGTGTAGTTAATAGAGGATGTTTTAATTATACAGGGTGGAAAGATAAGTCGGGTGTTGAAGGGAAAGTACCTTAAATCCTCAAGTTAGCTTAGTTTGCTTAAAGGAAACATTCCTTTATTTTTAAAAAGAAACATAACAGCATTCAAAGATTTTCTAAAAGTTTTTTGCTTAGCCCGGGACTCCAACCAACTAAAATTAAAAAAACAAACACTCGCTATGTTATTATACTAATCGTAAGGATTATTATTCAGGATAAAATTTCTTTAACAAACATTTGGTCTTACTCTCGTCTGTCGTACCACAAATCCCTGAAGAGTACCAATCTAGTACAAAAGTTCGTTAAAGAAATTTTTAATAAAATAAAGTTAATGTTAGATTTTACGATCATTTTTATTTTTAAGACCAAATGTTTCTTAGAGAAATTTTACCTTGACTAATATAACCTTATCGATTAGTAAAATAAAATAGCGACTTTGTTTTTTTAAATTTTAGTTGGTTCGAGAGGCTGGGCAAGCAACTTTTAGAAAATCTTTGAATGCGGTTATGTTTCTTTTTAAAAATAAAGGAATGTTTCCTTTAAGTAAAATAAGCTAACTTAAGGATTTAAGGTACTTTGCCTTCAACGCCCGACTTATCTTTCCACCCTGTATACTAGTCCAATTTTTATTACATTGATTATAGTTTTGTAACAAATTATAAGGCCGAGTTAAATGCACATGGAATCAGTGCGTTATTCATATATTAATCCTTTCTTATTTCGTTATCGTGAAAATTAATTAATATATCCTTTAAAACTGTCTCTTGTTTCATTTTGATTCTGGAAACACTGATAGACAAACATCCTAATTCTATAAATCCTTCACAATTCTAAAATGGGCAATATGTTGTTTTTATAATTATGTATACATATAGTTTTTTTTAATATTTAAGATAAGTTATCAATACGTAGATTGTTATTTTAAAAGATACGTTTTACGAGAATTTTTTTTTTATTATTTTTGCAGCAACCTTGCAGTATTTCGTTTATTTAATACTTTTATCTGCAGGTACACAAGAGGTACCAAATTTACATAAACAGTACGCTTGGCTACATATATTGGTTAGCAGTACACCCGCGGTTCTGACATCAGGATGGCGGGTGTACCTAATTTTTAAAATATCATCATACGGGTGTAGGTACACAGATTTTCAAGAGAGGTACGTAAAGGTACACAGAAGGTACCAAATAACTGTAATAAATTTAGGCAAATCTGGAAATTACACCCGCCATTCTGATACACACATTGCGTCGCCATCTAGCGATCAATAGTCGAACACTTGCACGTGGCAGTGCCCCCCCGCCCCGCGACTCGCAGCAGGTTCATTACCACTAACTACCTACACAACTACTTACTCTATGCGTGGCCAAACATGTACTTAGCTAGATATTTCTTCTCGGGGAATAATTCCGAATACTACTCAATACTTCCGAATGTTTCGCGAATAATTCGACGGGAATACTTCGGAATAATTCGCTCCGGCAACGCTAACCACGACCGATCCAATTTTTCATTAAGGTAGTTCCGTACATGTATGGCGTAATGAGGTGGAGCGCCATCGTGCTGATAGTAAAAGTTACTAAGGTAGGACACTGGAACTTCATCAATTAAATTTTCGATGGTCGTTTGCAGCATTTCTAAATACCTTGGACCGGTCAATGTGCCGTCAATAAAAACGGGCCCTATTATTTTATTTTTAATAACCCCAGCCCATACATTGGCGCTAAAACGCACTTGGTGATGCGTCTCTCGCACCAAATGGGGATTGTTGAATGACCACCAATGTTCATTATGTACATTGTACAGTCCTACACGTGTGAACAATGCCTCATCCGTCCACAAGATGTTGACTTCGCGGTGATTTAGAAGCCACTCGCACAAGGCTCGACGTGGTATTGGATCTGGGTCATGGAGCTGCTGTACGGGCTGAAAGTGGTATGGATGAAGTCCGGCTGTATTTAGCAACTTCCATATCGCGTGCTGGCTCACACCGAAACGACGTGACGCATCGTAGGTACTGGCTCTTGGATCTCGCTCAAAGAAATCAAAAATGCTTTCTTCGATTTCGATCGCCAGTCGGGGTCTGCCAGACCCTCGTGCATGATTCGGGGTTCTGAACTGTCCGTGATCAAGCAGCCTTTGAGTGGCCGCTAAAATGGTCCTTTCATTAGGGACCGCGGGGTTAAGGATTCCATGGGCTCGCATTCGAGGTATGCTCTCCGTCGCATACATTCTGCGAGCTGCTCGCAAACTTTCACCACTCAGTACATACACTCGCACCATCGCGTAAAACTCGCGGTTACTGAAGTCCGACATCGTGACCGGCAGGTACAAGCACGACACACGTGCGGCGCGGCGCTTGCGCGGGAAAGCGATTAGACGCGACGTCACACGACAGCGCGTGCTATGAGCGAACTGTCGGCCACAGCGCCCGGCGCCGCCCTGCCGCCCGGGAGGGGGTTCCACCCCCGTGCAACACCGCCGCTTGCGCCGGCCGCCGCGCGCGCCCATTGTTATTATTACGAATAGATTGTGTCCATATTTTGCTGATTTAAAGTAGGATAAAAAATAAAAATAAAGTATTGAATAAATAATGGAAATGTGTTCTATTACTGATATTGAACCACCAAAAAAAATTTCCGCACTGGTTAAAAACTTTTCCTGTATAATACTCTTTCAAATATTTTAGCCATTATTGGAATAACAGCGATAGGTCTATAACATCGTACATCTGCCGTGTTTTCTTTTTTGAATATTGGTGTAACTACAGTAGTTTTTAAATTTGTAGGGAAAATTCCTTCTTCAAGACATTGATTTATTATGTAGGTGATGATTGGAGCAATTTCGTACACTCCTCGTTTTATTATTTTTGTGGAAATTCCATCATAACCTGTACTGTTAGTGTTTTTAATGTCATGATTATTTTGACAACATCATAAGGGGTAACTGGTGTTAAGAAACAGGAGTTTGGTTTGTTATAGGTTAGAATACTAGTTATCGAGTTGCTAATGCTTAGCCGGTCGCAAAACTCCCGGTTTCTACATTTTCCTGCGACTAAAATATTGAATACACTTGTGCAGGACAACCGATCCCATAGTTGAAGCTTTAGAGTGAAAATAGTTTTAGGCACGTGATATTTTTATTTTTGTGAAAGAAATAAATATTATATATTATATTAGAAGTAGCCAGATTTTAGAAACCCGACGGCGCTCGGAAATTTTAGGTCACGTATTGTGCGGCATCTAGGGCATACAGGCTGGCAGGAACATCGACGCGCAACCTGTTACCCTGGATTCAGTACATGCTTCTGACATGATTCAGATTCTTCGGTTATTAAAAAAAATTGCTGCTCCATACATTTTGACCGCGTAGGTACTTCACTTTTCTATGAAACAGCAGTTTTTTTTTTTATAACCGACTATATATTTCTACGCTAGGGGTATAGAATCATGTGCTGAATTCATGGTTACAGTTTGTGTGCCGATGGCCCTGCCACCCTGTATACTTGAAATATATGTACTGGAAATACAAGTGAATGTAATAACAATTTTTTCCATGTATCACATGCAGGTATAATGATCCCGATCCCGCAGTTCCCGTTGTACTCGGCGACGCTGACACGGTACGGACTGGGTGAAATCGGCTACTACCTGGACGAGGACAAGAACTGGGGCCTGGACATGGGCGAGCTGCAGCGAGCTTTCGAGGAGGGAAGTAAAAACTATGCCGTACGCGGGCTCGTTGTCATCAATCCTGGGAACCCTACGGGACAGGTTGAAACAGCTTTTACCCTTTCAGAGACTACTCGTATGTACGCCGGCCAAATAAAAAGGCTCTGAAAAAAAAACAAATGCATTAGTTTTAAATTACCACATGTTAGAAGTAGCGAATGAGACATCATTATTGAATTCAGAAAAACTGGAATTTATTAATCAAACGGTTTTCATAGGAATCACGCTAGCTTAATGTGGAGCTATGTTGCAAACTATGCTCCACCTCCTATCTTGCCCTCTGTGTCCCAAAACTTGCAGTCAAAGTGACCTCTGCGCTGTCACCGATGACGCCGTGGAAGTGGCAAAATTTGGGCCAACAAAATTTGTAATAAGTCGTGCCAGCGACACGAAGAAGAAGAACTGTGGGGTCGGGCTGCTGGCACTGAATCCATTTTTATTTTGCAAAAACAGAGAGCTGTCAGAGCCATTAATTATAAGCTACGTCGCGTCGCTGCGAATCTCTCAGGGAACTATTTAAAAAGATTAATATTATGACGGTACCTTACGAATTCATTTATGAAAATGTTATGTATGTAATAAAAAATCTATGTCTTTTGACGTGATAACGTCTTATAAAATCGATGAACGCCGGCTACACGCACGAAAAAGCATGACTCATTGTCACGTTCCGCCTGAGCCAATGACGTTATCACGTAAAATTATCGTCCGTAAACCGACTTTACAGACAACCATTTTTTTAATAAAATAAGTGATATATAATTTGAATACTAGAAATAAAGATAAAATAGATCAACCATTTTTCAGATTAGCTAAAGTACATACATCTTTTATGGGGTACCTACTGCGATAAATGTTACAATAAAATACTTTGTATACAATTGCAATTAAATAAAAAGAAAATTTAAAACTCAAATATAAAAAGTACACTTGGTAAATAAGCATATTACCAATTAGAGGAATAAACCCATGATGAGAATGCTTGGAAACATGCTGGTCCAGCTCCATAGGACAATCTAGAGTGTAGACAAAATCAAACTAGTTGCTAATTTCATTGTATAATTGATTATTTTTATAATATTGATTTATGTTCTGTGATTACTTTACCTCATACGCTAACTTATTATATGTTAAGATTTTAGGAAAATCATATAGTTTTACAATGTCTAGGTATCTACCACAATATTCATTTATCTGTCATTGCTTCATGTTTAATTATTTTTACCTATAGTGTAATAAGTAATAGTAATTTTATTCCAGGTGCGTCGTCTTCACATGTAATTATATAATTAATGTATACAAAATATTGTTAAACATTTTAAAATAGTAACGGTAGAGTTTCTTGCCCATTCTTCTCCATACAAAATTACCTTTTGGAAGGGGCAACTAGAATCAATTCTAATTTAATGTAAATGTTGACGTTCAAAAGTGGCTTTTATGGGCCCATTTAAAATAAATGCGTTGACTTTGATGCGATAAGACATACCAAGTTTTGAATTCAGACACATTTCTATTGTCACAATTAAAAGAGAATTCAAAAGTTTAACATAAAAAAAACACTCAAGACTTATGGGGGGTTTCCGTTAAGGTTCTTGTAGATATCACTGATACAATTGCCCCTGTCGTAACAGGCATATTTAATCAATGTTTAGACAGCGGTACGTTTCCTGATTAAATGAAACATAGTAAAGTAGTACCAATTTTCAAATCAGGTAGTAAGGGTAATCCTTCTAATTATATACCTATATCAGTGCTACAAGCATTGAGTAAAATCTATGAGAAAATCATGCTAGACCAGATGTTGTCACATTTTAATTCAAATGGGATTTTACATAGTCGCCAGTTTGGTTTCACGAAAGGTAGGTCGTCAACTGAAGCGGGAGTAAAACTCATCAGTCACATTTAGGAATCCTGGTAGAAGTCCCAGGATGCGATTGGCATTTTCTGTGACCTCTCAAAAGCGTTTGACTGCGTTGACCACAAATCACAATACACTGATCTGTAAATTACACAACTACGGAATTTGTGGACAAGCTGCTGATCTTGTTTTTTCCTATCTATCAAACAGGCAGCAAAAAGTAAACGTTAACGGGGCGACATCCTCAGGGTCCTTAGTTAAGATGGGCGTACCTCAAGGTTCAATTCTTGACACTTTCCTATTTCTAGTTTATATTAATGACCTGCCTTACATGATGGCTAACTTATCGGATATAATTTTATTCGCTGATGACCCTTCTTTGATTTTTAAAATAGATAGAAAGATACGGATATCTTACATGTAAACGATAGTCTGGCGGTTCTTTTGAAATGTTTCGCAGTTAATAATCTTTTACTTAATGCGAACAAAACTAATGTCTTTAGTTTTCATTACCAAATGTACCCCAAGTGGGTCTAAATTAAAAACTTAATGGCAAGAAACTAGATGTTAACGAAACTCTTGTCGAAACTGTATTTCTAGGGATTACTATAGATTCAAAATTGCAATAGGGCGCCCACATTAGAGCTCTTTCAGGTAGATTAAGTTCAGCTGCATATGCAGTAAGAAAAATAAGGCAGTTAACTGATATAGCCACTGTTAGGTTAGTATACCTATACTTTGCTTACTTCCATAGTATTATGTCTTATAACGTTCTGCTGTGGGGATCAGCAGCTGACGTAGATTCAATTTTCGTTTTACAAAAGAGGGCAATCCGCGCGATCTATAAAATGGGTCCCCGCGAGTCTCTTAGAAATAAATTCAAACAAATTGATATACTAACTCTGCCTTATCTTTATATCTTAGAAAGTATTTTGTATGTTCCCAAAAACTTAGGACTTTTCAAAATAAGAAGCGATTTCCACAATATAAATACACGTAGCAAAAATGAAATTGTAATACCCAAATTTAGATTAACTAAAACAGGCAAGTCAGTTCTTATAAACAGTATCCGCTTTTATAACAAGTTGCCAAAATCAGTTAAGTACAGAACTGATGAAAAGTTAAAAACCCACATCAAACGTATCCTTCTCAAAAAAGCATATTATAACACTACAGACTACGTTGAAGACAAGGAAGTTTGGCAATAATTCCTTCTACACATGTGGCTTCCCTGGTACCTCATTAACGGCATCACTATGTAAATGTCTACTAACTGCTCCCAAATTACAAAGTAAAAAAAAAAACTTTCTTCTTTGACATGATCTTCTCATTATTTGACATTAGGTATATGTATACCTCTAATTCCTATTTCAACGCTTTACTTATGGCTTTTGTAGACAGGATTTTAATTCAGTTTTATTACAGTTGTAATGGCAATCATGTCATTTGGTTTAAATAGGCTTTTATTTTTATATAGATTCTTCTATATTTTGTGAATATGAGAACGTTGTAGGCCTAATTTGTAGACTTTTTTATATTTTGTTGAGTACATGTTACTTGTTGACAGGCCTACACTGTCCTCCCATACCTATCAACACTATAATTTGAAACATTATAAAACACCCTTATTTTTAAAAGAGTAACCGTGGAGTTTCTTGCCGGCTCTTCTCCGTAGTAAACAACCAATTGGAACCGTGCACCTAGCTTCTGACGTTTCATAAGTGCCCATGTTGGTTTATGTGAAATAAAATATTTTGATTTGATTTGATAATACTTAGTTTTGAACTAAGTACTATCGCCTCAAAGTTAAAGCATTTGGTAATTTTCTTGTCCTCTCCACTTCCAAGAGTTTTTGAGGGAATTGTCACAATCACCGCGCTTGACAAATCAAGTGCTATTCAAAAAAAATATGCTCGGCTACCCGAACTTCCAATTCCGGATTGAAAAACAAACTTAACCTTGTTGTTGGTTTTTTCTCTCCGGTACATCGATATACGTCACAGGCAATTCTCCAACTACAAATGTGAGTTTGTAATCGCAAAAAAATGTTTGTTTATGTGATAAAACTACAAATGAACGACTAACGTGTTTTTTTTGAGCTTCATGTTTCCATAGACCTACTTATTAATTTCAACTTGATACCCCCACGGGTTCCTGAGAAAAAGGATCTTGACAGACAGAAAGACGGACGGACAACGAAGTGATCCTATAAGTGTTTATTTTTTTTCTTTTGAGGTATGGAACCCTAAAAACATCCCATAAGTTTGTATGGGAAGTTTTTAGAGTGAAGCGTTCCCAAGAGCTGCTATCATCATGACGTATTTTTATATTAACATTTCATCAAGCTAAATCAGGGAAATTACAGCAAGCGTGAAGTCACCTTATTGCATTTTGTCCACAGGTGCTGACAAAAGAAAATATGCAGGATATCATCAAGTTCGCTCAGAGAAATACTCTGCTCCTGATGGCAGACGAAGTGTACCAGGACAACATATACGCTAAGGAGAGCAAGTTCTTCTCCTTCAAGAAGGTAAGTGAAGAACAGTCATACTAAAATACTTGAATGCGGCAGGGCTGGCGAACCGTACTATTTATTAGTACTTAGCACTGTAAGAAGTGGGTGATAAAGGGGTGACTTGGCAAGTGGAGTTTTATTTATGATAGGGCTAGGCCAGACGAGACGGTCACTGAACTCGAAAGAAGCTGAGCTAAACTGTATTCACTTAAAAAAGAAGGATTTTAAATTAAATAAACCTTACCTATAACGTTAATCTACTTAGATAATGATGGAGATGAGCTCTCCGTACAACGAGATCGAGCTGGTGTCATTGATGTCGATCAGCAAGGGCTACATGAGCGAGTGCGGGCTGCGCGGCGGCTGGATGGAGCTCGCGAACCTGGATCCTGGAGTGAAAGCCAACCTCCTCAAGACCATATCTCTGAGTATCTGTCCCAACGTGTTGGGACAGACTGCCGTGGACTGCATCGTTAGAACAACCTTTTTATAAGGCAGGATTACCTTATTTAGAGAATAGCTATTGCCCGCGGCTTTGCATGCGTGGAAGGCGGAAATTAACCCACAGAAACGTACTACCAGGATAAAAAAGTATCCTATTTGTTAATCCAGTTTATAAACTACCTATCTGTGCGCTTTTAATACAAATCTGTTTAGCCGTTTTTACGTGATCGAGTAACAAACACCCTACATCTAAACATAGACAGTTTCACGTTTATAATATTAGAAGGATTTAGAGAATAGCCGCTCGAACGATTTTGGTCGCGCCGTGACTTTATGGTAACGCGTGCTAAGTAATTTTATTCATGATTCATGTAGAGAACTAACACACCATGTATTTAAAATCATAAAACATATAGGTCATCCCGTATTTTTTCTTATTAGAACAATGTTATTGGAATCTGTGAAAAAAGTGTCTTTGTTCGTCTTTAAAGTCAAGTCTACAAATGAAAACCATGTTACATTCAAACACAACGCACACTTCAGTATAGCCCTGCTCACTACCATTCTAAAAAAAATACAACGGTCACATAATACCAAGAAATGACGCCGCTTATCGGGTTTGTTTACAAACAGTCGGCGCGCCAGATGACGTAATCCACTTGAGGTATGCGTGAGTGGAATTTACCCGCGCGCACTTATGATCTAACGGTAAAAAAGTTCGGGATACATTTCATCCCAAGTACGTTCGAGCGGTTATGAATTTAAGGATTTGACGGTTCATATAATTCGGGCATTACATTCACATGACCTATTAGCAGTATTAACAGTTCTTAACAGATTACAGTCACTCTTCCAAGGCTTGATGCAGACTTTAAGAATTTATCTAACTAGATTTTACCAGAGCATGTGACGCAGTACCTATCTATCTGTATTATTATATAATGGGAAATATTCATATAAATGCGCCTCAAAAAAATTTAGGATCTTCAAACGATGAGGAGCTTTGGTGTCTTCTTTGTTAGTGTTGATACTATGTTTGCGGTGAGAGTTTAGGTACCGTGCGCGGATTCAGTTATTAATTACGTGACGCGTTTACAGAGAACATTCGTTGTTGAGGGAGGGCAGATAAGGACTGACCTGGAATACTAGTGTGAGCTTTTATCTGTCTCCAGGCGGCTTCACTAGTCGGTAGTCCTTTCGGCTGGAAATCACTGCACCTCACTCACGATTAATGTTCACTCAACGTTACTAGGTTGAAGTATTAGCAGCCCTACATTATAACGGTTAGAAAAAATTACGCACTCGTAAACTCAACCTAAACTCAAAGCATTTATTTCAAATAAACCAATTACAGGCACGTTTGAATTGTCAAGGGGTCAGTCAGTCAGAAAAATGAAGTTAGTGGCCCATTCCAAAGTGTACTAGGTACCTATCTATGGAGAAGACCGGGCAAGAAACTCCATAGATACTCTTTTAAGTCAACATAAGGTTACAAAAAAAATTGTTTACATCATTAATGTTGAATTATACATATGAGAACGATGTAGAAAGACGACAAAAAAAATGCAATTCAAAATTTTTTATTTAAATAAGCCGTGGCAGCCAAGATATAACCAGTCCCTATTGACGGCGCCCGTTCACGAACATGACGTATGGATCAGTAGGCCTAGCCAAGTTACAAACGTTTCGTATCGAATCTCTTTCTACAATCGTTAACGCATTGGCGTAAGCAATTTTAGAAAACGATAAGTTGGTAGCCAAGTTGACGCGACTGACTCGATCGCTCGTTCTACAATGTCATTAGAAAAAACCTACACTTTAGTCTATGGTGAGCGTTCCTACAAACGTCAAACTAACCTTTGTTATTTAAAAGTCTATCATACTCGGGCACTTGAAAGTTTGAAACATAAACAATGACGTGATACGCGTCATGAACTAATATCGCCACTTACGAAACAAAAAGAACAATTGTGTTTGACCCTTTACTTAATCAATATACTCTTTTACATTTTTTTTTTTCATAAATTTACTGAGAAGGCACAGTCATTATATTAATGTCCTAAAATTTATCTCTAAGGGAGTGTCTGGGACTTAATTTATTAATTGAACGAATTGCCCTTTTTTGTAAAACAAAAATAGTCTGAATATCGGCGGCATTTCCCCTCAACAGAATACCGTACGACAACATATTTAAAGTATGCATTTTAAATGCTAAATGGTAAATAGTAATAGTAAATGCTAAAGTCCAAAATAATGGTAAATAAACAAAACACTTCTCGGTTTCAACACAGCTGTATCATATAGACGCCATTTAATTATCGTTAACTCTTGGGTCTCGGCGATCGCTTAGCTATCGTTCAAAAACTTCGATATCGTTTCGTTTGCGCTTGTCAAAACTGCAACTTGGCTACCATATGTATGGGATGTAGCCATCAACGTTGTAGAAACGATCACATTTCATTCTAACATTTTGAACGATCTGATTTGTTGTAAACTTGGCTACGAATTTTCTATTCGTTTGTTCTGATCACGTGACTTAACGTTGACATGATGTCATTCCTATACATTTGATTAGTTTTCTATTAGCGTTGTCGAGTGTAGATTGTCAACTTGGCTTAGCCTGCAGCACCATTCAGCTCAACCATTTTGAAGGGAACTTAATGATCCAACACACACGCCACCACCAGCGAGACATTTGAGTGATAATGACATACTCTCAGCCGCCAGGGCACATTTAAGACAATGAAAGACGAACCTAGTAAATTGTGGCTTTATAGTAGGTACATAGTGCTGACACATGTGCTATCTATACAATTATATATTGTTAATAGATTGAATTTATACAATGCAAAGATAGTTTTTACAATCTTTAGCAGCTCCAACAATATTTTCAAATGCTAATCAATTAATTTATGCGCCCCTGTGGAGCAGGATCAGCGTTGAGCCAAGCATCTATGTCAGCGATGTAATCCCCCAACTTATAATATGCTTCGCTGCATAGTGTGCGTTTTATACAAGATTTAAATTTCGTTTCATTCAGTTGGAGTATGTGGGGAGGTATTTTATTGTAACATTTTAAACAGTATCCCATGACGGATGAGTCTAATTTAGCCAGTTTGAAACCTGGTTGAACTAATTGGTCCCTATTTCTAGTCCCATAGTTATGTCTTTTTTAAATACGAACATGTGTCTTCCGCGGTGTCTTGGCGTAAAGTAAGTTGTCACTCGATTACGGTGCAAACTGCTTCGACATTAGCCGAAGTACGTCCTCTTGTCTCTCAATCATTTTGGGAAAGAAAGGGAAGGATATAGAATGACGGAAATCTCATCATAATAACAATCTAAAACATTTTATTGATTAACTAGCTTCTGCCCGCGACTTCGTCCGCGTTAAATGTCTTGTTCCCCCGATACACTCCGTCGCATCGCGTCGCCAGCCCGCGCTATTAGTTTTTCATTTGCTCGGCTCCTAAGGGTTCTAGCGTGATGTTAAATAGCCTCTATAGGCTACCCTTCCTGAAGAATTGGGCTATCAAATGCAAAAAATATTTTTGAAATCTGTCTGGTAGTTCTTGAGATTAGCGCGTTCAAACAAACAAACAAACTCTTTAGCTTTATTATTACTAATATAGTTAACGTAGCTCGGGACCATGGGATCTCGGTCCTTTGGAAGACGTACGAGGGGCCGAAGCCAACTCGCAGAGGCTCCTTAGACAATTTTAAATGTAATGAGGCACCAACCGACGATTATCCCTGTATACCCTGTGCAAGTGCACCCAAGGACAATCCCCAGTTGGTGTCAGACTATTGCAGGATATGGAAACAAAAATAATTATTGAACTATGCGTTTCAGTGGCTAAGATGGACTGGTTAACAAGAACTATGGAACGGCTATGGCCTCTGCCTGACCATATTAGTATTATTATTATATTATTAGTATAGATATAGATTGAAGATAAGAAAAACAAAACAAATGTTATAAGAATTAGCGAAACCTATAGAAATTACTTCAAAATACAATTATGTATTCAGATAAGTGCCTATGTTGAATGGTAAGTAAGTACCTATTTACATATTTAAGAAATAATTAAACAAAAAATAGAAATTAACAAAAACAAAGCTTATTTATTTAAAAATAATTATTAGGCGATGAGATATCGCAAAAACAATTTTAAAAAGCAGTTCGTTGAACACAACCGTTCCGTAGGGAGCCAACCACGCGTCTGATCGGAGGTGCGTCTGAGCCGCGCGGCATTGGTCAGATTGAACCTCGCAGAGCTACATGTGGGTGAACTTGGCAGATCATTTCCCAGCAGACCATAAAAAAAGAATGAGTTCTATTTACATGCGGCTGAGTTCTAGAGTTCCTTGTACTTAAAAAAATAGTTCTGGCATTTTTGCCTGCTAAAAGATCGAATGAAAATATGCTGTGCTAACTTCCGTCAGCAGATCAATTTCCGAGGAACGAGGAGTTCCGGCTCCTCAGTGCTATATATATGACGGAGAAGGTATGTCTCTCTCGTTATTATCAGCCATGTTTTAACTTCTGTGAGCGTACTATGGGTAGTGTTCGTTATTGCGCAATAGAAAAACCGTTTGCAGCTCAAATCAAATTATAACTTACGATCAAACTAATCACACTTGCAAATCACACACTGTAGGTACATGACATAACTATACGGAACGCGCGACAGTTTCTAAACGTGTTCACTGCTTACACGCCTACAACAAAGTCTGCTGTGCGCTGGTCAAGCCTGAGCGTTATAGACTCTGTCCAGCGCCACCTGGTGGCACCGGCGTCCCGATTAGTCAAGTCAAACGATTGATTTAACGCATTTCCGACACGGCCATCCTGCTTGCACACGTCCTCGTGTGTTAACCTGCAACCAAAAACTCAACCACAGTGCATGTTCGACTCGGCCAATTCTGACCATTTTTTTTTTCTGATCGTTATTTATCGTTTACGTCTTTAAATTTTTAAATCACAAAGCTTTATTCTCAATCATTTAGTTTTAACGAAACAATTCCTCTAAATTAACTAAACAAACTTTGATTAATCATAGCAAAAATCATCAACTAGAGCCATGTACCATCGTTATCCACATTAACAATCGCCTTTTTCACTAAGAGCCTTTAACACCTGGAACCCCACACACGAGCAGCCACACTAACGCCACGGCTCTCCAGCCGACCAGCAATCGCATTGCTCTCACACATCCAGCGCATGGATCAACTGTAAGCATATCCATCTAGTGGATCGCCCGTGTGCATCACCCACTGACTACACACTACGGTCTCTCCGGACCCCGACCTCCGCCAGAGAAACACGGCCTTGAGTTGCCTCATGAGCCACGATTTGCGGCTACGACTACGTAGTAACTACTGGTACGGTCGACTTTACTACGGCCGATAGAGAACCCTACTCGCATGCTTTCCATAACTTAGGCTTGCTGATCACCACTGTGATCACTATCTACTTCGGCTGGTACATGACCTACTTTCATCTTTGTGAACCTATGGTGAGCGTACTGGTAAGTACAGTTAGAATTTAAAGCTTCTAACGTATAGCGATCACCATCCAAAACTTCCGCTACCTTAAACGGACCTCTAAACTTCCGATCTAACTTAGTCTGATTTCGCTAATCGATAGGCTACTTAAGACTTCTTCCGTGCTGAATACGCGTGTAGTCAACGCAGCAACGTTATTACCTCGTCTGCCACTCAATTTAGCTGCACAACTCTCCTTTACTAACGAGAATTCAGCACCAGAATCGTAAACAAAACAATACAGCTCACCTTTATGTTCTAACATGCCCGAGGGTAGTTGTACGATGCAAACATCCACTCGCCGTTCACTGCTTGCAGCACTCCATCATCTGATTGGCTGCACTATTCGTGCACCGGACCGCGACATGACCTGGTTTCCCACACTTGAAGCACACGAAGGGCTTCGCTGACGGCTGCGGGACTGCTTGGCTCGATTCTTCGGGCCTCCACGTACCTTTCACATAACGTAAGCAGACTCACCATTGCGTTAATCGAAGGGCTCAGCAACACCATGTCGTCAGCATAACTTAGATTATTGACGCATACGCCATCCACGTGACAACCCTTATAGGTGCTGCTGAGCTCAACGATCAACCGGTTTATGTACAGACTGAAAAGCCGCGGCGAGGACAAGCCGCCCTGCTTCACCCCACACTCCAGCCTATACACATCCGAAAATGAGCCTGCCCACCTCACGCAATTGGTCTGATTGTTGTACCAATACCGAAGTACCGAAGTATCATTGAATAATTTCTGCCACTGCAAGTCATACGACACCAGATCAAACGCCTTGGAAAGGTCTAGGAAACATGCGATTACAGGCGTTTTCCTAGACGTGTAGTACTGCACAGCGCGCTTGAGAGACAGTATGGCACTGTCTGTAGATAGCCCTGGTCTGAACCCAAACTGCGCATCATGCAATTCAATGCGGGTTGCCATATGTCTGTTAAGCATACTATTCAGCACCTTGGCCATGACAGTAGCAAGTGATATGGGCCTATAGTTTGTAAGATCTGATGCATCCCCGGTCTTGCCCTTTACATTCGGCAGACCCACTTTTCCAAACCCTTCAAAAAAGCCAAAGCAGTTTGTTCAAAGCCTTTCTCGATGAATGGACTATACAACGCAAAAATTATTTTTAAATTCCAACTAGTAGTTCCTGAGATTAGCGCGTTCAACCAAACAAATAAACTCTTCAGCTTTATAATAATTATAGTATATGTCGAAGAAGTCAATAGTACGGGAGCTGAATTGACAACGAGGCGGAAGCGCTGTGACGTCAGCGTTTTGACGGAGTCTAGATTGAAGTTCGCGCGGGCTTAACTCAAGATATCCGCTCGCAGGGAGGGGACGACTCACTTCTTTGCTGGCAGCCGTACGGACAACACTAGTCTAGAAACTGTCTTAGGACTCGTTGTGTTCAGTGTAACTTTTTTTTTTTTTTTTGGGTGGGAAATCATCAAATGACCTCTCCCGCTCTGGGCAGAGCGGAAGGGCGTGTCAGACTCTTACTGACTAAAACCCACCCGTGTTCCTTCAGTTGCCTGTGCGCCAGGGCCACGGTAACTCTTTCGAACAATCCGCAACCCCGGCAGGCATCGGCCCTTTCGGACCCCTTCAATGATGCTGACATCTCTTTGAGGCGCGCGTGGAACACGACGCGCCGTCGACCCGGGCCTGGTCCTTACCGGATGGCGAGCTGCCCATTGCTCGCCGTCCGCAAGCCCGCGCCTACGGTGGCTGGGAGTCGGCAATTGACTCCCGACGCCCAGGGTGTCTCCTCCTGCGGCGACTAGGGGCGTGAGGGCGCAACGATTGCCGCACCCTCACGCGCTCTGCCTCCTCCTTCGCGAGCATTACTGCTTCGCAGAAGGAGGTGACGGCTTCCCATTCCCTCTCGCTCCGTACCATGGCCTGTACCAGGGCCAGACGCGAGAGATCGCCACCGCCGATCGCCGCCACGAGGACACGGCGGTGCTCCACCCAAGCTAGGCAGACCTCCACCGTATGCTCCACCGTGTCCTCCGGTCGATCCACACAATGCCAACACCCGGGCGTTTCCTCCCGCCTTATCCGAAACAGGAACCTCCCGAAACAGACATGTCCGGTAAGGACCTGCGTCAAGCGGAAGGTGAGGACGCCGTGGCGCCTCTCAAGCCACTCCTCAAAGAGGGGACTTACCGCCGCAATTGTGGCGTGCCCAGCGCTGGGTTGCGACAGTCGCACTCTCCATGCCGCTATGAGATCCCGCCGGAGCTCTGTCCGCTGTGCCGCGATCTCTCGCGGCAGCGGAGTTACGCCCCGGCGTTTCGCCTCCTCGCACCACTCCCAAATGTGGGCGAGGACTTTTGCCTCCAGATCCCATGGCGGCAATCCGGCAAGGAGGCTCGCCGCCTCGCAGAAGAGTGTTCAGTGTACCTACAGTGTGTGATTCGCTAGTGTGATTAATTTGTTCGTGAATTATAATTTGGTTTGAACTGCAATCGGTTTTTCTATTGCGCAATAACCAACATTATCCATAGTACGCCCACAGTAGTTAAAATATGGCTGATAATAACGAGAGAGACGTACCTTCTCCGTCATATATATTATATTATATTATTATTAGTTTAGATAGATTAGTGGAAGAGGCCTTTTAGAATTTAAGAGTCAAATTATATTTGTTTTCTTTTTTGGCGTCATCTACTTTTTTTTATTATTCTTGTGATTTTTTTTAATTTCTGGTCTTTTTAAGAAATATCTGAACTTTGAAAGTTGGTCGGCAGAAAATTCCCAGTGTGATTTTTTATTACGCGGTGTTCTTTATTTAGTTGATCTTTCTGATTTTAAATTGATATTCTAATAAACTGTGTACGCTTCTTAAAACTGTTTTTACCTATATACATATATCTCATCTGCCTTAGTAAACATATCGCCTAATAATTGCAAAATGGTACACGGTTATGTGTGGGTTGACAAAATTATTTAGTAATTAAAATGTCTTGTTTTACCACCTTTAAGTTAAAATCCAAGATGGAGGCTGCGAAAATTTTCGAAGTATTCAGTATGGGTGTCGTTTTCATGATTTTCGAGGGTGCTAAACTCGATACTGAGGCCAAAAGTATATAATAGTAATATCAAAGATGGCGGCGACGAAAAATCACTAAAAGACGCGCAATCACTAATTAGAGCGGTTATTCCGTTTATCCACCCCAAAAAATCAAGAAACGTATGTCCGAGAATCCAGCCTAAGTCTATAAATTCCGTTTATCCAACTAGGACTAGGGTGGATTCTCGGACATGCGTTTCCGCGTATCAACCTTAGGGTAGATTTTTTGGTTTGGCAAAACCTATTAGTGTTCAATCATATTTTTAGGAGCGCAGAGCGGGAATCGTCGAGGTTCGATTAAATACTTGTCTTTTGATGCTTCTTTATTTTAACTATCGTTCTTAGTGTTCAGATTAAGAGACCGCACTGGTCAGTTTACCACGTCCATGGACCTAATATACAAACTGGACTGAGCTCTCCAAAAATCCTATCATACAAAAATGAACCACAACTGCTACATACATTTTAGGTTTACTTTTGTTATGCTATCTTAGCCGAGACAAAACGAGCCGAGAGAGATAGTCAGAGCAGAGGCTGTTTGTCCCTTTTTCTCAATTGTCAGAAAATAAAAATGTTATAGATGGTAGAAAATATTTCACCAACTGCAAGTAAAATAAGTAACGTATAAATATTTTTAGCTTTTAGATTAGTTTTAAATAATTTTATATAAAGGTTTACAATCTGTACATAGTAGTAAATAATTTAATTTAAATAAAATAATAATTGTTTGGTAGTTATCATAAAATTACTCTTGTAACTATAATCTGACATACGAATGACTTTTTCTGTTATTTTGTGAAGACGCATCGCATTTAAACTTTTAGCTACGGTTCTTTTGTAATTTTTATGGTGGAAATGGTGGAAAAGTGTTGTATCAAAACATTTCATATATAAATTTTGCATTTCATTTCACATATCATAACATTTCATTCATTGGTAAGGAATTACAAAGATTTTACTCAATTACATTAAGTAGTATGACCATGCTCTAGAAGTTTCGTAGACGGAAGAAACCAACGCTTTAGTGTATTTCTGATTAAAACTATGAATATAATGCGTATAATAAATACAATTTGCACCTATGTATCGCATGATTTAAATAGCATTATTTTTATGTGGGTTACAGCTTTCCATCAAAAGGAGAAATGAAGCAAAAATGGTTGGATGTAATTCCCGAATCACAAACAATTACCTACCAAAAATTCTGTTATGTGCAACCTTCATTTCAAGCCGGCAGATTTTTATATTGGTTTATTGGTAATTGGTTTACTTATTTGAAATAAATACTTCGAGTTTGAATTTGAAAAAATGTTTGTCACACACACTTAGTTTTATTTCCCTTTACTTCATTTAAATAACTTGCCTACTTCATTATAAACCACGTAGGTATACGTGATCATATTTGATGATTTAACACAAAACAAGTGTCTCCTCAACAATATTGTAGTCTAGGTATCATAACTTCTTTTTTAAAACATGGGTACATGCACGATTCAACACCGACATAGTATACAACAGGCACACGCTAGGAAATAATAATTTCAAAGGGTCGCCGTTATCGAAATCGATAAGGAGGACTGTATACAACAATGTCAGTTCCAAATAATCAGCTTTCGAGAAAAAGTCTTTTCCGATATGTATAGTTTTTAAAGGTTTAATTTTCTTTTTTTTCATAAATTATTATTTCACTATTTGAACATCAAATAGTGAATTAATAATTTATTACAAAAAAAAAATTGAAATGAAGTTCCTTACAATGAAGTTAAGTAAGTTACAAACTATAGAGGTATGAGGAACAGGGTGTAAAGCTCACTCATACCTCCATAGAAAAGGGAGGATCCTCCGACCGGACGGGTGTTGTGTCTGGTGGGCAACTGCCCGACGGTTGATGTCGGGACGTTGTCTAAATGCTAGTCGCGCGGTAAACTCTGCTTGCGCGATGCAGGATTTGCGTGACGTCAGTGTGACGTGTAGCTCGCATGTGGCGGTGTAGATACTGCTACAAAACAATAATTTGAAATCACTTAGTATCAACCGGACACAAATTATCTCTTTCAAAACGAACTTTCGTGTCTGTTAAAAAAATGTTTGGTCACCCTATTAGAAAGAGATGAAAGCCTCGGTATGCATTATCTCTCTCTGCTCGTTTTTTTGGTACGAGAGCTCAATCCAGTTTGTATATTAGGTCCATGACCACGTCTTCCTCAAATAAGCTAAATCAATAGCTAGTGATGTGTGTGCATATTTTGTTGTTGACAGGCGCGGACGCCGGTTAGTGGCGAGCCGTCTTACGACCTGTGGCTGAAACAGAAGACGCACACGTTAGACAGCCTGAACAAGCGGTCCCAGTGGGTGGTCGAGACCTTCAGGAACATGGAGGGGTTCAAGTGTAATATTGTTCAGGTGAACTTTTCGCACGCACACAAAAGGACCAGCAGACTACGCTATATCAGCCTACTGTCATCGGGACTTAGCTTCGTCAACTCTTGTAGTCTGTACAAGTACAGTCACGAGCACTAATATGTATACACTTAGCAAAATTTAAAAGCGATTATCTCGTGGAACATTGATTACAACTTTGAGATAAGACCTATTTCATAACAGTATACGTTCCAAAATCCTATATTCGTAACAGCATAAAATTAAAACCAATACAGTACGAGAAAATCACATTTAGAAGTTGCTAAGTGTATATGTATACACTTAGCTGCATGCTGCATTAGTGCTCGCGACTGTACACCTACAGTTTGGTAACTAAACTTGCGTGGTGTTGATTCCCATTGTGCTATTGCTGTCCCCAGGGTGCGATGTATGTGTTCCCGCGCATGGAGCTGCCTCCCGGGGCGATAGAGGCGGCTGAGGCAGAACAAAAGCCGCCCGACGTATTCTATGCCTTACAACTTCTCGAGAATACCGGTGAGGGACAGGCACTATATTATCGTAACACTACTAATCCCAGGCATAGTTCTCTACCAGAACATTATTCTGATAATGACAAAGCAAATGTGTGTAGCACTCGCAGCGATTGGTGAAAAGATGTGGTCAGATGGCCTTTGTAATATTTGTTGTTTTCCAACTTTTGCAAGAGTATCCACAAACATACATAAATAAACTCACGCCTTCTCCCCATTAGGGTAGGCAGAAACCAAATTATCGCCACCTGCTACGATTCTTACATACCTACTCCTCTTGCTTCGCTTTCGTTCATACACCTAGTATGAACGTAAACGAAGCAAAAGGAGTATATTACATACCTCTATATCGTCGTACATAGTAAATACGTCATACACACACATGTATACATATACATGCGAGTTAGTACTCGCAACTGGCGTGCGTGTATGACGTACACCACATGACATGACCTTTCTGAAGAAAACCACCAATAAGGCTACTATATTATTATGTCCTGGCGTTTCCACACACATCTGCAAGTACCTAGTACATAATAATAACTTGTACGATAACAATAACATTAGTTACATATTAAAATATCTAAGCGTAGGTATTCTAACTATTTTCGAAATAACTATCTACGGTCAAAAGACCTGTAGCGGTATCAACATCGCCACATGCGAGCTACACGTCATACTGACGTCACGCAAATCCTGCATCGCGCAAGCAGTTTACCGCGCGACTAGCGTATACAACGTCCCGACATCAACCGTCGGGCAGTTGCCTACCAGACACGACACCCGTCTGGTCGGAGGATCCTCCCTTTTCTATGGAGGTATGAGTGAACTTTACACCCTGTTCCTCATACCTCTATAGACCTACTGTTTAAAATACCTAAAGATCGTTTCACAGATTGTTGTAGTAACTAATGAACGAAATGCATAAAAGAGAATTTACCTACGGTTTATTCAACTACAATTAATTAACCCAAAGTTGATTAAAGTAACGGACGATTCAACTACCTTCTGTTGTTATGTTATTTTCAGCTAAAATTCTGTTATGAATGAGTAAATATCAGAAAACATCATACTCCATAACCACATCTAACCCAAATGATTCACCAACAATAAAGGGGATCTGGCGCTCGGCGATCTGAGATCGATTATTCACGCCCAAAGGATCGATTTATTAAATCGATATGCAGTACTGAATCGATTCAGGGAATCGATATTTCACGCTTAAAGTTTTTTTTTTTTGTTTGGTATAAACCATTTTTTTATTTACAATTACTTGAAAGTATCGTTAGTAGTAGTTCAAATGATATATTGCGGTGTATGATGTCATATCACGGTTTATTTAATCGCTACTGGCGCCGCCACGCGAAACATTTAGATACCACTTAATAGCGCGTAATTTAAGATTTTATTTAACGTCAATTAGCTGTAAGACAACCTTTGGAGAAAACCCAGTACTTTGGGATGATCTTTTCCTTGTGAGCGCCTTTTTTCAATTGCCGGCAACATCACAAGTGATGAGCGGAACGGCTTGGATCCCAGTAGACTTGAAAGACTGTTGTTTTTAAAAAGTTTAGATATGAAGCATTGGGAACTTTAACTTTTTCATGTTATAAATACATTTTGAAAATAAATGTCTTCTTTCATACCTGATCTGACTTTGATATGGTAATAAAAATAATTGTTATTATCGAATTCCCTGAACTAAAATAAAATATTTTACTGATAAGAGATCATTTATTATGGTATCTTTCTTGTTTTTCATAAAATCGATTTATATTTACATAACAAATGCAAACTTGAAAAAAAATATTTTTTTTTTAAATCTATCTTTTAAACCCCTATTTTTTGTGAATCGTTACATCAGCTTACGATTCAAATCGATTTAAAAATGATCGTTTTCGGAAAGAATCGCCATCCCTTCTAACCTAACCTGACCCAGATAATCAAAATGATTCAATAGTAGACGTTTCTAGATTATATAATAATAATACTACCCACCACTTTCACACAATCTCACGTAAAATTTCACAGTATAAATATAAATATTGTTCAGTTTTAATTTTAAGTTCTAGTATTTAATTATTCTTTTTTAGTATAATTTTAGTCTTTTAGTTTTGCTTTTGTCCCGACTTTTTGGAGGTGGGCGTTAAGGTGATATATTGAAAAAAGTGTGCTTTTTCTTTTTAGTGTACCTTTTTAGGTATATGGTATAGGTATTTAACAATTTGGTGTATGTTTTATGACTATATTTCCCAGTATCCTGTAAAAGGAATACACGATACAATGAAATTTTCTCGATACAAAAAAAATGCAAAGTTCTATCTAAGTTTATGTTTTTTGAGCATTAAGGCGTAACGCTGAGTTACTCATTGGAGTTTACTATAAAACATAGAGAATAATCATATTAAAGTTTAAGTAAAGCAGTTTTTGTTTTAATAATACTTTTTATTTAAAAAAGTCGGTATTTCGTTTGGGCACATACGTTGTTTTATTCCGAGCACACACATATATTATCGCCATCCCTTCTTTTGCTTATCAAAAGTAATGTCATCACTCTCGTTCGTTCATAAATCAGTCGCCCGGTGGGGCTGATTGAGGATGAATCTATGTCATTTTTTTGCAAATCGGGGCGATCTAATTTACGTGATTTAAATAATTGTGATTACAGAAAAAGTTAGTAGCTTAGCAAGTCAAGGTAATTATTTAATACAATTAGTGTTGAACAGGTATTTAGACTCTGTGTGTGTGTATTCTTGTGACTGTGAACAATATAACATTCTTTTTCTATTATTATTTCGTGACGACATTCAAATTATTTATGAAAATGGGAAGAAATAAAAAACCAAAACTGAACAGTACATTCAACGTTAGGAGTATCTGCTGTCTGCACAGGGAAATCAATGAACTCATTCAATAGCAATAAGATGACGATAATAGTGAGTCGAATTCACCACCTTCACTAAAGCATTACCAGCAACAATCTATTCTCGCCTTGCAAAGTAATATTGGGTACCTAAGCATTCTATTTTCTAGAGAAGAACGTCTGTTTTTATACCAACACCTTATAATAATCGTTTACATAAAGAAATAGGCTAAAATAAATTATTATTCGTTTTTAGGTTTGAAATACGTCAAAAATACTTCAATATGTCAAATACTGTCACTACGAATGATAGAGCACAAAAAATGTATGGAGTCGCATTTGAATTGTGAAAAAAGGTGAGTGCTTACCCGACTACGGCAAAGCCAAAGCACGGTATGGATTTTAACAGGCTATGTATGTAAATATGTTTATCTGTTTCCTCATAACTCCTCGTCGTATTTGGACAAACGAGATATCGTTGGAAGCGTCATGTTGTCCCGCGGATTTTAAGCTGCATGACGTCACATAAAATTCAACATGGCAGCTAATAGCGGATGTGAAGTGTTACCGGGTAAAAAAAACAAATATCATGTTTGGTATCTAATAAAAGGTCTTAAAGAGTACTTTCTGAAAGTATATTGGATATCTATAACTAAACCCGAAATAAGATCAAAACAATTATGTTTCACTCAGACTGTTTTCAATAACACTAAACATCCTTCTGAAATGTTATGAAGGCTGCTTAGCAAATTATTGTTATCAAATTCCATTTGCTACCTACCCTCAATGATTTCTAACCCCACAATAATTGAAATAAAAAACAAAGTTGAAAACTAAAACCCAACTACGACCAAAATCTGCGCTAAAAAGTTATAAACAAGACTTAGTAACAAAACAACATCGGTTTCGGTTTTCGTATATAACCGGAGTAACGTAATGTAATTTTTAAAATATATCTCATGTATTATAATTAGGGCATAATTCATACAGATTACCACTGCCATACGAAATCGATCTTGAAGAAAATGTGAATAACTTCCATTTTAATTTTAGTTCATGTACAATGAGCTATTAAGCTAACATAGAGCCTGGCCTAAATAGCAATTTCGTTTTGTTTTTTTTTTCAGGTGTACAGTACTTTTTGGAGTACCTACCTTATGCCGGAAAATCTTTTTTATCTATTTATTACATACATAATACACGGCATGGAATTACTATGCACGTTATAGTTCAAATACAATGCTCACAAGCACCGAAAAGTCAGTCTTGAAAGAGAAAACTGAACAGGTAGTGTGTGTTTTTTTAGTAAGGTGAACATACATTTACTTACATTTACACGATGGAAAAGTTAAGAGTATTACGTTATTGACGGAATGTATGTAATATTAGGTAAGTGAAAAAAAAAAGTCACTTACCAAGCCAGTGTATGGTGATCGGTGAAACGGTGTTGGACTTTATCAGTCTCATATATACCAACATCCATTTTATATAAATAAAGAAGATTAATTAACTATTTTTAATTTCATGTTGCATAATATAAGTATGAATATAAATATTTTGGATATTGATTAAATATTTTGTATTATTTGTCTACTCCATAGATGCATAGTTTCCGTCTTTATCTTGCACTTTTAGATTAACAGTTGTGCGACAGCGACAAGAATAATGCTCAGCCAAAGCCCACGCTAAGTAAGGAACCTTTTTAAATTCCGGTCAGTATTTTGTTAATTCCACTTTTAGCCACAGGTTCAGGTTCAGATAAGTTTGTAGCGGTGGCGTGGCGACCCACCACGGAAGATAGAACCGCCACTCCCCGCGTGCGGGGGTAATAAGCCACGCCCATCAAACAATTATTTATTTTCAAGGTAGGGCCTTAATGACTGCGACACAGTATTATACTACTTACTTAATGTAGTTGTTATCGAACACAGAGTTTTTGTAAACTAGTTTTTCGTTTCAATACAATTTATTATTATTATTACTTTAGTAATCAATGCAGCGCGCAGTATTAATAAACTGTAGGCGAGTCGTCCATTAGGTATTTCATACAAAATAAAAATCTCGAATATCTTTAAAAATCATTAGATTAATCGTTCGTTAGTGTGATTAATTTTAGTTTAATCAAAATGAAGTAAGTACGAGTAATACAGTACTCGAGTCGACCAATATGTTGTTATTATGAACATAATAATATATGTGAATCAACCGTAGTTATCTCGAAAATAGTAAGAATACGCTTGGATATTATAATATGTAACCATAACATTTGTCACACCATTGCAGGTATCTGCATAGTCCCGGGCTCTGGGTTTGGCCAGCGCCCCGGCACGTATCACTTCCGCTCCACCATCCTGCCGCAACCTGAGCTGCTGCGACAGATGCTGCATAGCTTTCAGATCTTCCACCAAGGATTTACGAAAAAATACTCATAAATTGTCGACCCTGTATTACTAAATATATTATTATTCTACATTTATATCTGTATTTTTTTATTTCACATAAACCAACATGGGCACTTAGGAAACGTCAGAAGCTAGGTGCACGGTTCCAATTGGTCGTTTCCTATGGAGAAAAGATTTATGATTAGTCGTCAGCGTCGCGGGCAACGGCGGCGACCATCTAAAACCCATCACACAGTTGTACAAGTTTCTACACTTAGATCGTCGTCTTGCGCCTTTAACTAACTACTGACATACATAAAATCACACCCGTATCCCTAAAATGCCGGTCCAGGATAGAAGCACAACTAACGACTTAATGATCATTATTAAAAGAGGGTAACAGGGTATAGATTATTCCATCAAAAGTATATAATATAGCATAGCTTTAACCACTTACCTCGTGTGAAGAATGTCCCCGTATATATTCCTCATCAATAGGTCTGGATTGAATTAGGTTATGCGTTATTAAATAACGTCGCTGCTGTCGCAAAACAGAGCGGTCACAAACAACACACAACACACGTATATTTCCTTCCATTATAAAAAGATTATCGGAGTCCAAGAAACGCACAGTTCAAAACAACAAAACTCAACGACAAGCTAATATCAACTGCGAGATGCGAGTGAGTGCAATGACGAAGCGGCGCGGGTACGGTGCGGTCGCGGCGTGGGTGGGGGACAGCGAGCAGGTATATGGGATGCGCTTGCGTCGGAACTTAACCCCCCCCCGACCCTTGCTCGACGACGCGCCAGCCCGCGCCGTAGCTGAGCCTGTAGCTTTAAATTCCCCTGATAATAATAATATAATTTCGATCCAGCCTGTCCCACCTTGCTGCCCTCCCCTCAGTGACGCCCTAAGCCGAGGTTCGTACCCCACAGGGGGTGCCCTTAGCGTGCGGTCACCTAGTACTTAAGAATTTCGCCCCTGGCTGGAGGCTTTAAGTTAGTAGCTTAAGGCACCCACAGGCTTGCCCGGTTAAGTAGCCAAGACCTAAGTGGTCAAAACTACGAGCTGCCCAATAGGAAAAAAATAATAAAAAATAAAAGGAACTTAATCCTACCCCGCTCCCCTGCAAAACCCTGTCGAACTGTAATACAGTAGCTGTAGTCTGTTAAAAATTAAAGGGAGGGGAAACCCTACATTACTATTATTTTTGACATTTACACAAAGAACCCCATGAGTTACACATTTGAGGTCATACAAAGAAATAAAGTATATAAAATTCCCTTTTCATTGATATAGGGCTTGTTAGTGTTGAGTAGGTAGACCAACTTGCCCATTCTCCTTTACCTGCCGATACTGTTCTAGTTGCGTGGTTATGGGTAACTAGCGAGTGACGCTCCCAGCTGCCATGACTGTTAACCAGAAGTAGGTATTTATGTTTTAAGCTGATAGAAATAATTTTGCAAATTTTAAATCTAATATATAAATCTCGTGTCACAGTGTTTGTTATCGAACTCCTCCGAAACGGCTTGACCGATTTTTGTTATTTTTTTGGGTATATTTGGTAAGTCTGATAACAGGTCGTAAAGGATATTTCATACCACTGCGGGTGAAACCGCGCGGCGCAGCTAGTACTTATACTTTTTTTTTCATTTATTTTTAGTTTTCTTCATTACTAATAGTTTTAAAAATCAAATCTTTAGTTCTTATATTTTTTCTAAGATAGGTTTTACTACTTTTGAATGTCAGTCCATACTCCATACGAGTAGCAGTCGAGGGCGTAACTTAATATTGGGTCAACTAATTGTATATTAAGGCACTTGTACAACTGTACCTACTTGGTACTTTAAAGCTTAAATGGTAGAATTTTCCGAGTAATATTCTACGAGGTACTCAATGTGGTTTGTGGTGTGTTGGTTGTATACCTATCTTAGTATAGGTATTGTACCTATACAAAGTAAAAATGTAGGTTATAAAACTATAGCATAATAGCCTATAATGTTCCCACTGCTGGGACACAGGCCTCCTCTCTTCAAGAGAGAGTGGGCTGTAATCTACTACAAAAAATCATACCACTACCATAAAACTATGTTTTCACTTCTCTTGCTCAAAAAGTCCGTCAGCGTACCACAGCGGGGCTAAAATAGCTTATTTTTCCCCTAGGGGTTTTTTTTTTTTTTTTAATTTTCTTATTTTACCAACGAGCCTACAAAAACGAAAAAGTCTTTATTCTTATGTAGAATAATCATGTATGAATAAAGACTCTACTTATTACTGTTTCATGAAAAAGAAAAACATTTTGTGAGGGAGGTTATTGTAGAGAAACCACCTTTTCAGTAATATAGTAGGTATATTGGTACACGGACTTAAGATTAACACAATATACATTTGGGAACGAAGACCCTAAACTAAAATAGTAATTTTCGCGTGACAATGGCGGCATGAGGTAGGCACGTCGCGACATGCGCGGTATTATCGAATACGCGTCTACGCAGTAAGCGTGTGGGCAGCGGACTGGCGCGCATAACGGCCGCGCCTTCCTCGCAACAGCCAGGCGAGGGAAAGAGATATATACAGCTTATTCCCTGTATCGTGGCGGCACGCGACCGCGGGACGCTCGCACTGGCCGTGATTGCGTTTGGTGTACTATATACTCCCCCTCCAGTCCTGGAGAACGCCCTCGGTCCTGGACTGGTACACTAACAGCAGCATTAGCTGGACGTCCGCGATTTCGTTTTGTAATAACGGGTTTTGGTAAGGAGTCGTCACTACCTCGGTAACGTGTAAGGTCCTCGGAATGATATTTCCCTATATCTACATTTGGTTGTTCTGTGATCGCGATGGTGTACGTTGTTGGACTTACCTTTTTAGTAATTTGGTAAGGGCCATCTCGGCGAGGGTAGAACTTAGAAGTGAGGTCTTTTGATTCTTTGCTCAATAAATGAGATTTAAGCATGACTAAATCACCTATCTCAAAGGCGACAGATGTTCGGCGCGAAGCGTCGCCATACTGCTTTGTCTTGTCCTGCTGGATCTCGACGCGTTCTCGAACAACTGACAGTGAATGCAGGAAGTTTTCGATGTAAGGAGTCACTTGTGGCACAAAGTTTTCTTTCACCGTGATGGCACGAAGGTCGTGAACGACCTCTGTGGGTGACCGCATCTCTCTGCCAAAAGTCAAATAAGCCGGTGACTTGCCTGTTGTGCGATATTTCGCGTTATTCAGGGCAAAGCGGATCACTGGCAACTTCTTCGGCCATGAGGTGTGGTCATCTGCCACGAGGTGAGCCAGCATAGCTTTAAGGTCGCGGTTTTTTCGCTCTGCAGGATTAGCTTGTGGATGATACAGCGGGACAAAATTTTGTTTGATATCTAGGACTGACATACATTGTCGCATCACGGCAGAAACGAACTGGACACCGTTGTCCGAAATAATCCTGCGGGGCAGACCGAACCGCATGAAATATTCCTCGATGATGACATGAACGCAGGCTTCCGCTATTGCTTCTTTTAGAGCAAACAGCTCTGACCATCGAGTAGCTGTGTCTTCTATAAGAAAGACCCACCGCTCCCCCTGGTCTCCTTCTGGAAGTGGGCCGAACAGGTCCATGGCCAACACCTCGTTCCGCTGGCTCATGACCGGCGTTTGGAGTAGGCTTGGGGGTTTGGCGTTGTTGGCCTTATATCGCTGGCAGTGGATGCAGGCTGAGACATAATCGGTGATTATTCTCCGCATCCCTGTGAAATAATACAGCTGTCCACTTCAGGGTCCGAAGTCTGTTCCAGGCGAAGCTGACTAGATGCCTTCGCGGGAAGATCGCAGATGACAGTACAAATACCGCAACTGTCGCTTGTGTCGCTAGAACAAATTGGTCTACTCAGCGTGTCTGCTACGACATTCGCCTTATCTGGAATATATTCGAATTGGATATCAAAAGATTGGAGTTCCAGAGCCCAACGGACTAATCTGCCTGCTGGTGATTTCAGTGATAGCAACCAGCGTAGAGGCTGATGGTCACTGCCAATCACGACTGGTTGACCGTCTATGTAAGGCCGAAAACGTTCCACCGCCCACACTACAGCGAGTGCTTCCCGCTCCGTAGTGGAGTAATTGCGTTCAGCTGCGTTGAGGAGACGGCTGGCATATTCAATTGGCCTTTCCTGATTGCCGTCGCCCTGCAATAAAACTGCGCCCAAGGCGTAGATACTTGCGTCAGTACGCAGAATGAAAGGACGTCTGAAATCGGCTTGCACCAGTATTTATTTTATTTATTTATTAACTATGGATGACTTGTAAGTCACTACAACTACTACTACTACTATTTTTATTATGTTTGTTTTAGCTGTAGCTAAAACAAACATAATAAAAATAATATGTGAGACTGACAGCCAATTAAAAGTCATCACTTCTAACAACAGATTGGAAATAAAGAGTGTGAACAACACAACACAGCTACCAAAAAAGAAACAAAAATAGTATAACATTCAAGCTTAAAACTAAATTCACATTTCGTATTCAACACAAGAATAAAAACCTGAACATACAAAATATTAATTAAAAAAGCTAAGGCACAGGCACTTTCTGGCCGAGGACACACCCGTTATGAATGGATCAAAATCATGCTGTTTACACATGTCATTAAAGTTTCTACTTGCACGCACTATAAATGAATTTTGCCTGTAATTCGTAGAGGTAAAAGGAACACGCAACGGTGCCTTACATCGCTACGACCTTCCGGGAACGGTAAAATAAAATTTGGATAGGATATCAGAATTATTAATAGAATTATTGAAAATTTTAAATAATGAAATACAGTCAGAGATTGTTCGGCGATTAATTAGGGATAATATATGATACTTCTTACAGAGGTTGAGGTAATCATCAGACCGGTAGGGCACTTTCTGATGATAACACAAATACTTGATGAACCTCTTCTGGATGCTCTCTATACGATTAATGTACTTGTGATAACATGGATTCCAGATTTCAGACGCGTATTCCAAGTGGCTTCTAACAAAAGTACAGTAAAGAATTTTTTGAGTTTTGACTTGAGTGAAGCACTTGGATAGCCGCATTATGAAACCTAGTGCTTTAGATGCTTTAGCGACTATGGCATCGACATGATATTCGAACGTAAGCTTGTAATCGTGATATACCCCCAGATCACGGATGCAATTCGTTCTAGGTAGTGCTTGATCACCCAAGATATACGACGAAGGTATAATTGAGCGCTTTCGAGAATATGTTAGAACCGAACATTTAGCAGGGTTAAGGTCGAGCTTACTCCAACGACAGTAAGCCTCCAGACGACATAAATCATCCTGAAGTGCAATCACGTCGTAGTCAGTTTATTCTTTAGCTCATTAAATGCTTGGGTCTGTTCTGCGCCCCAAGTCCATACTTGACTTTTTCTAGTCAAGCGTGTCAATTACACGGCAACTTTTGAGAAGTTGGGTATGAATTTTCTGAACCACGAACCAGTTTGTAAAAAGGTTCTCAGGTGCTTTAGGTTTCCTGGTACCTTCATCTCGAGTACAGCACTCACCTTTTCTGGGTCGGTGGAAACACCTTTTTGTGTAATAACGTGACCGAGATATTTAACGCTTTCCCGAGTAAAAGCGCACTTCTCCCTATTCACATGGAGGTTAAACTCGGCCAGATGTTTAAAAACTGCCTCGAGGTCTTGCAGATGCTGTTGGTATCCCTGAGATATTACTAAGAGATCGTCTAAATACGCTAGTAAAGTTACATCTTGTAAAGCAGAGCAGGATCGGAGACGTTCAATGAGACGCTGAAAGGTAGCTGGCGCGTTGCGGAGACCGAACGGCATTCTTTTAAAACTGTAAGTACCTAGAGGACAGACAAAAGCTGTTTTGTCTCTATCAGCTTCCCTTACCCTAACCTGCCAATATGAAGATCGAAGGTCTAGCGTACTCATGTAACAGTCCCGTTTTGTGCTCTGAAGTAACTCGTCGATGCGTGGCATCGGATATGTATCAGCTTTGGTGACCGCATTCAAACGCCTGTAGTCGACGCAGAAGCGGATACTACCGTTGGACTTCGGCACCATCAGTGCCGGTGAACACCAAGCCGATTCATACTCTTCTATTATGTCATCCTGTAACATCTTACCTAATTCAGCTTTCATGAGCTCTTTCTCCGAAGGGTTTAGGCGGTAAGGAGGAACAGCAATTGGAGAATGCTCACCTGTATCAATACGGTGTTCCGCATACGGTGTTGGACCTCCCCCTGCACTAAAGACGAATGCGTGCCTGGTTAGGACGTCAGCGAGCGCTTGACGCTCAGCTGGTTTAAGGTGAGTACCTTCATCATCCCTAAGTACATCTGTAGCGGCGCAGGACACGTCATGCGAGGTAGGTTCGAAGCACAAGTTATATTTTACCTTATCACTTTTACTAAAATACCAAACTTCTTTGCAAAAATCAATAACTACTCCTGCGGTGGTTATAAAATCGATACCTAATAACGTCTAGTTATTTGTCGAGTCGAGAAAAATTAAAAATGGATTCGTAATAACTGCCGTTTCTAACCACACCTCTAACGTAGTGGTAAGTACTTCCATCGTACGGATTACACCATCAGCAAGCTTTACTTCCCGTGTCGAAGAGCTGAGGGGATGACCTTGACGTAGAAGGAGAGTATATAGCGTATGACCCGCGATGCAGTGTTTGGCGGCGGTGTCAATCAACGCCGTGCCGGAAAACCCCAATATTGGTATATTAAAAATAGGTCGCAATTCGCGACCAATAGAGGGTCCCGAACGGTCGTTACACAAACATATCTCGGTTAAACATAAATGGGCATTGTTGGGGCGTAACTCCCAACAGTGAAATGTTATGTTGATGTTGTGTATTGGGATGTTATGTTATGTTGAATGAGTAAACAACCGATCGGTAGAAAGGTTTTAATGCTACTAAAATTAACATGTTATAAGGTTAATAATGTACACTTAATGTTGGATTAAATACTGCAACGTTTCACTGTAAGTAGGGCAAATTAGTTGCATGTACAGCGTAGCTCGTACATATTGCCCACTCACAAAGATAACTTAAATGTACATCGGCAATTGTTACAAAACAAAGTTAAAATGTAAAAAGTTAAATACTAAGTTATTAATTATGGTAATTTACAACGCGCAATAGGCGACGTTGCTTTATTGAGTGCGCGTGCACTCGATAAGTGCGCTGCGCTACTGTCGTCTGTGACGTCAAATAAGGCGTTGTCCACGATGCTCGCGGTTGACCTCCTTCGGGGCATCGGGTTGGGAACAGATGGAGCTTCTGGTGTCCGTCGACTTGCCCAATGTTTGCGTAGGCGGTTGTAAGCGTATATTACGCCGGCAAATGCTGCTGCGACAGCTAACAGGTAGATGACAACGTATTGGTGGACATCGTGGTATGTTGCATGATCTGACAGGATGTCTTCTGATGTTGCGGCTTTCATTTGTTCTACTTGTTTGCCAAGCTCTTGTAGTAATGTTCTCTGCTCTGTTACCGTCTCATTCTCGTGAAGATATTTTAAAACCGGTACAGGTAGGTTTATGATATTGTTGATTGAAGGAATTTCTGCAGGACCTGCGTCGACTTGGGCTCGGATTTTGTTCATTTGTTGCTTTAGAGGATAAACAGCAAAAGTTTCACTACTAATTATGCAATCGTCATTGATTGTTATGACATCGGCCTTGTGTAGTAGCTGCGTTGAAACTTGATGCCCACAAATAATACGTATTTTGCATTGTTGACAGCAAAAATATAGGTAATTATTTACATTGTTTAATTCCAACCACTTGTCTCGGCATGTTTCATGTTTGGTTTCGCAGTGAAGAGATTCCTTGTTCTTCATGCAGAGGCTCTCGTCAGACTTCATGCGGTATACGGGTTTCTGTAGTGGACACAATCGAGTTGTCGCGTCATTCTGCACGCATCGATGTATTTCGGATTCTGTCATTGGTATGTACGAATCCTTTTGAATGTTTATTGCTAACATTTCAGCAATAGGTATTAGGGTGACCATATCCACGTCATTGTTTTTCGGTATTGGTGTTGTTCGGTAGATCTCGAAGTTATCTCTGCTGATTAAGGGTACCTTTACCTCGATTATAAGGTATCGTTCAGTCATTTTCGCCTTTACTTGTAGAAGGTGATAAAGGCGAAACAACTCTGTTTGCATGTTGGTGATGGGTAGGACTAAATCCTTGGATAATTGACCCGAGATTATGTTCAATTCATCCCGAAGCTGTTCCGGTGCGATGAGATGTAAGTTGATCTTGCCGTTATAGATGTCTGTTATAGTATCTATCAGGGTCTCCTGGACGTTTCGGAGATGCTCAATCAGGCTATTTGCCATGATAGCGGACATCATAAATTCGATGGATAGTTCTTGAGAGTCCAGTTCCTTTTTGAGATTGTTCGTAAACTTCTCAAGGCTTAGTAGATGTTGGTTAAACAGTTTGTACTGTGTTTCAACTGCATCTTCCGACCTCTTTAGTAAATTATATTCTGCTTCGATCACGGATGTCTGATTTCTTAACAACAGTGTCAGGTGTTTGTCGTTTGCCTTGACCAGGTCAATGTCTTCTTGATATTGTTTTGCGAATTCGTCATCTAATACTCCGAACAGGGAGCGCGCGATGGAACCGACACCGTTGATAAGTCCACGTTTGCTTCTCGTATTCAGTCGACCTTGCGGATTCAGCAACATATGGTTGTAGTGTCCTATTTCGTTGGTCGAGTGTTGTAGTTGTGTTAAAATTACGTTACATTGTGTTTTCTGTTTTATTTTCTCACAGATATTTTCTAGATGATCGGTGAATTTACTGGATACTGCTATACCGTGCCAGTAGGACTTGACGTCATAGTACACGATAATCTTCCACTCGCCGCGTATTAGTTGTATATTGGTCACTTTATCAAAGTATAGACCTTGTTGAAGCTCGACAATGTTTGTTGTGTTAGCAGCCGCGACAGGATTTAGCAAATACAGCAGTGCCATGACCAGTCCAATGAAGTTTATTTTTCTGTTTGTTGTTTTGCATCGTCGTGAACTTTGCGACTCACTGTTTGTCTGTCGGTATGACTCATTTTCGTTTGCTTTTGAAATATTTTGCTGTTCGGCAGTTTCTTCACCGTTGATTGGTAAGACGGATAGTTTTGTAACGGGTCTTTTCATATGTCCATTTCTTGTTTTTAGGCTAACGACCCGAACATATCCATCGTTCCCAGGGTGAAGCTCTGTTATTCTCCCCATGAGCCATTTTCCGGCTGGTATATGATCCTCATGAATAACGACCAGATCACCTATCTTCAGATTTGTCTGTGGTTCCTGCCACTTTGATCTGGTTAATAATTGGCACAAGTATTCGTTCCTCCATCTCTTCCAGATTTCTACGAAGATCTTTCTTGTTAGTTCCCATCTTGTTCTTGCATCTTCCCTTGTTTCGATGACTGTTAGCCCCGGTCTACCCGATAAAAAGTGTGCTGGCGTCAGACAGTCTAGATCGTCTGTGTTTTCACTTAGTGGACACAGAGGTCTGGAATTCAAACAGGCCTCCAGTTTTGTTAGGATTGTGGTAAACTCCTCAAATGTTAATTTTTGTTCTCCTACTACTCGTTTTAAGTGGTGTTTTAGGCTTCTGACTGCTCGTTCCCACAATCCTCCCGCTGATGGCCAAGCGGGGGCATTAAAATGCCATTCAATCTTCATCTCCGCGATTTCTCTTTGTAGTTGATCGCTTCTGTATGTATGTTCGATTTCCTCGTATTGCTGCACGAGTTGGCGGTTTGCGCCGACAAAGTTTGTTCCGTTGTCACTGTATAAGTGACAAGGGGCACCTCTTCTTGCTGCCATCCTGTTTAGGGCTGCCAGAAATGCTGAACTGGTGAGATCTGATACCAGTTCAATATGCACAGCTTTGGTCACCATACATATAAAGACTGCTATGTAGCCCTTCGTTGTTCTTGCTCCTCTGCCTTTGTTCATTTTGACGTCCACAAATCCAGTGTAGTCCACCCCTGTATGGTAAAATGGCGGAGCTTGATTTGCTCTTGCGCTCGGTAGGTTACCCATCAGCTGGTGTTCTTTTATTGGGTTGTTTTTGCGGCACGTCACACATTTTCTGAGTAGCATCTTCGTTGCTCGGTTTCCGCCGACGATCCAATATTTCTCACGTAAGTGTGATAGGGTGAGTCTCGGGCCGCCGTGAAACGTCATCCGATGAGCTTGGTCGATGAGGAGATGTGTTAATCGACTGTCGTGTGGAATGATCATCGGATGTTTCATGTTTTCGGTAAGCAAGGCGTTTTTTAATCTTCCTCCTACTCGTAGGATGTCTTGATGGTCAATGAACGGAGTGAGCGCTTTTAATTTACTGTTACACTGCACTGTGTTATGTTTTTGTAAATAGCAAATATCTGTGTCAAATGATTTTTGTTGTGTTTGTTTTACGAGCACCTTCGTTGCGTTATCCAATTCGTGCAACGTCAGATATCTCGGTAGTTGTCGCCGTTTCGGGTTCAATGGCCTGAGTATCCATGCGACAATGCGAATGATGTGTTCGATAGAGCTGTGATTTTGCAATAATTTTTCCACAATGCTCGGATTTTCTATGGTATGTTGGGATACATTGACTTGTTTTCTTACATGGTCTGTTTTTTGTTCTTGTTCTGTGCTATAATTATATTTTTCTATATTTGTTGTTTTAAGCGATGGTAGCCATGTAGGCCCTTGCCACCACAGTTGATTTTCTTTCAGCTGACTAGCGTATTGGCCTCTACTTGCTGCGTCAGCGGGATTTTCCTTTGTTTTGACATAATTCCACGACGATCGTGGTATGACGTCAGTAATACTTCGTACTCTGTTTCCCACGTATGTGGTCCAGCGGGATGGATCTCCTTGTAACCAACCCAGGACCACCATGGAATCAGTCCAGCCGTAGACGTGTACTTCATATTGATGTAGTGACTGTTTGACTTTGCGCATTAGTTGAGATAGAAGGTGCGCTCCATTCAATTCTAGTCTAGGCAATGTTGTTGTTTTACGGTGTGGTACAATCTTTGACTTCGCGGCTACAAGTATTGTTGATGAGTGAACCCGTGCGTAGATAACACAGCCATAGGCATCCAGGGAGGCGTCACTGAACCCATGTAGCTCCATTGTCTGGTTTTCGCCACAGTTTAGCCATCTAGGTATTTCGCAAGAATTTATCGCCCTTACGTCCGCTTGTATCTTGCACCACTCCACATGTATGTTGTCTGACACTTCGTCGTCCCATTTTAAGTTTCCATCCCACAGTTTTTGAAATAATAATTTCAGTTTTGTTGACACGGGAGCTAGCCAGCCGAGTGGGTCAAATAGTTTTGATATTTCGGCTAGTAGGCTGCGTTTGGTCTGTTTCTTGATGACGTCAGAAATTGTGCATTGAAAGGTGAATTTATCCTCTCTTGAGTTCCAGCACAAGCCCAACGTTTTTAGTGTATTTTCTGTTCTGAAGTTAAAGACAATCTTATCGTTGTTGTGTTGTTCGGTGATGTCTTCCAAAAGTTCTTGATTGTTTGCTGACCATTTTCGAAGGTTAAACCCTCCATTTTTTAATATTTTTTTCAGATCAGCGATCAATTTCTTTCCTTGTTCGATTGTATGTGTCCCATGAACGAGGTCATCCATGTAGAATGATTCTTCCAGGACCTTTGAAGCCTCTGGGAACTGTTCACGTTCATCTGTCGCCAATCTCCTGAGTGTCATCATGGCTAAGAACGGCGCTGCTTTGGTACCGTATGTTACGGTTGTTAGTTGGTATGAGCGGATGGGTTGTTCCAGCGATTCCCGCCATACAATTTGTTGCAGTTGTTGGTCTGCGGGGGCCACCCAAATAGCACGAAACATCTTCTCAATGTCCGCCGTAAACGCATATTTGTATTGCCTCCATTTCATCAATAATGTTTGTAGGTCCTGTTGAAGATGCTGTTGTTGTTCAGTGTGCTGAACAAGCGCGACCAGATGGTGTCCCGCCGGCGTGACGGGACTAAGAGAAGCCTGCAAGACATAATCACGCTGTTCAAGGAGACCGACCCTGACGATGTGCCGACGTTTGTGGCGAAGGAACTACACAAGCTTCCTCCCGTCACCTTCGATCACGTCGATGTAACGAGCCTTCTGAAGGACATTGTCGTCTTGAAGGCCAGTCTTGCAGATGTGCTAACGAAGTTAGATGCATCTCAAAACACCGCCGCTGATTTGCGCAAAGAAGTTAGCGAGTTGCGCAACAGTGTAGCGGTAATTAGGTCATCAGTCGATGCGTCTAATGTAAACACGTGTCGCGGAGCCGGCCTCAATATATCGTCGTCGAATTCCGCGTCAGCAGTTTCTTCGCCGGCGCATCCGTTGATTGCTGAGGCTGCAGTGCGCCCTACCCGCGCACCCCGCAGCCCCGCGCCTGTCACCGCAGTTCCTCCACGCAGTGCCGTCCGAGCCCCTCGACCTGTCCCGCTGCCTGTGTGTGCAGCCCTAGCGAAACCCCTGCAAGAGGATTTCGCTAGCGTCGCCGCGAGTACCCTTGGTGCGCCAATTATAAAGCCTAAGCCAGAAAAGGCACCAAATAGAGCTGATAATGATGAGGGTTTCGTGACGGTGCAAAGGAGGAAGCGCCGATCTCAAACCAACGGGAACCGCTGCGGCAAAGCTCCTACGGGGCCTGAAGTGAGCCTGCGTGCCGCTATGCCGAACACACCGGTGTACATCTCCCGCCTGCACTACACCACTAAGGCGGAGGACATCGTGGAGTACGTGCGCCAGAAGACGAGGTACATGCCGAGGGTGCAGTTACTGGAGTCGCGCCGCAACGTCAATTTTAAGGCGTTTGTGGTGCGCGTACCTAATTGTTATCTGCCCCACGTCATGGAAGAAGACTTTTGGCCGCTGAACGTGGTATTCCGTCGCTTCCGCGGACAAGTTCCACAGTGCAGCACTTAATTAAGCTGGTGCAAATAAGTGAAGTGTTACTAACATAGTTTTAAGCCTTATTTATTAACACGAGTTTTGTTTACATTAAAATATGTATGTTTAGGTTAAGGTATTTATCTATGGGCCTGAGTAGCCTGAAAATAAATGGTATTGTTGTTGTTGTTGTTGTTGAAGATTTGGGCCTTTGTACATGAGGTCGTTCAAACTGCATCCTGTTGATGTTTTTGCTGACGCATTGAACACCACTCTGTACTTTGTTGTTGTTGATTCAGCGCGTTGCACGCCGTGGTGAGGTAAGTAACACTCGACGGTTTTGTTACTGACTGTTGATTGCTTCATATGACCTAGATTAATATATTCAGCCATGAAGTCTTTATAGGCCTTTGCCAAATGTGTTTGTTTTTCCAACTTTCTTTCTAAAGTTTTGAATTGGGCGATAGCCATTGGCTTGGACGATCCCAGTCTGCTGTCAAGTTCATTCTTCATCGGCAGTCTGACTTCATATTTCCCACTCTCCAAGCGTTGCGTAGTGTTGTTGTAGTATTCAATACATGTTTCATTCTCCACCGATAGGTTGGATTGATCCGTGATGTCTTCGGTTTCCCAGAACTGTTTCATATCTTCCAGATTGTTTATGACCACATTGCAGTGAAAAGTTTTGACATTGCCGCATAAAAGCCAACCTAGGTAGGTTTGTTGTGCGATAGGTTGCGTGACGTCATCGCCTTTTATTATTCCTCCTAGCATGATTTGCGAATAAATGTCTGCTCCAAATAGTAAGTCCACCTGACGACTGTTATGGAAGTCTGGATCTGCTAGATGGATGTTCTGTATGTGGGACCAAGATGGTTTTGCAAAGGTCTTGTTTGGCAGGTTCTTAATCAAGTTGTTCATAATTAAGACAGACGTTTGGAACTTGAAGTCGTTGTAGACAGAACTGCAAGTAATTGTTGTCATTCCCTTGCAGTGGTTTTCCTTTTGTCCAACTCCAAAGATGACTCCATTGCATCTCTCGCGCTTGCCACCAAGAAGTTGAGCGGCATGTTCCGTGATCAAAGATATCTGAGATCCTTGATCGATGAGGGCTCGCAACTTGATTTGAGTCCCATCAGCTGTTTCTATGTTCACTACAGCGGTCGCTAATAGTATCTCCGAAGTATCATCATCCTTTGATACATGGGAAGAATTTGTTTGTTTTTCTGTTTTGTTCTTAATACATGCATCGTGTATCAATGTATTATGTTGACCCGCGCACTTGCGACATCGGTAAGCTGACGTACATATTTTTCCGTTATGGCTGAACAGGCAATTTACGCACAGGTTCATTTTATTTACTGTGCTAAGTTTTAAGTGATTTGGCATTTCTAAAAACTTTGCACAATTGTACATGCCATGTTCGTCATCGCAAAGAGGGCATCGAAATGTTGACGCATGGGCTGATTTCGTAATTTTCTTGTTACTAGTTGCTTGATTACTGCTGTATTGTTTTTTAGAGTACAAAGAATTTTGATGTTGACTCGATGACGTATTTGGTTTTTCATTGTTTTCTTGTTTGCGGCGCGACGTTTCCAACGATGTAAACTTCGCTTCTAGGAAATCTAACAGATCTTTCAGTATCGGCAGCTTTCGGCAATTCTTGAGCGAGTTATTGTACTCTGAATGTGTGTCAGCGTCTAATTTCTGCGATAATATATGTACAAGAATCGGATCCCAAGTGTCGACATCCACTCCTAAATTCTTTATCGCATGTAAGCATTCTGTGCTGACATCATGGATTTTCTTTATTTGGGCCACTGACTGTTGTTGCATGTTTGGTAGTTTGAAAAGCATGTTGATGTGCGATGTGAAGATAAGCTTTTCATTATTATATCGGTGATTGAGGATTTCCCAACACACGAGGTAGTTATCCGAACTTATCTGTAGGTGTTGAATCAAGCGTTCCGCTTCTCCTTGCACCTTACTCTTCAGGAACTGCATCTTCTGAGCAGATGAAAGGGAATTGTTGTTGTGTATTGCTTCCGAGAAAAGGTCTTTAAATGGAATCCACTGGTTGTAGTTACCGTGGAAGACTGGTATCTCTAATTTCGGTGTAGTTTTCTCACGATGAGCGCCGGACCACATTTTGGTATTCAACGCCTTTTTCAGTTCATGGAACTGGTTTTCATACCTGGTGTAGCGGTCTTCGTACACTATCATCTTCTCTCCGTTGGTTTCACACTCTATCTCCCAGTGAAGGTTGTCAATTGCTGACCAGCGCGTTTGTAGTGTTTGCAGAGCGTCTTGAAATTCCCATTTTTCAGATATAAACTCTACGTGTATGTTCGCAACAGCTCTCATGAAAGCTTTAAAGTTTGCCGTCTGTTTGCGCACCATGTCGTCCAGCTTGCTGTTGGATCCCGTATCCTTTTTCGCAGTGTTTTGTTGTTCTTGCCGAGTAGGAGGAGGTGATGGTTCTCTGTTTTGATCATTTTGATTGGCATCCCTAGCCTGTTCTACCACCTCACTCTTAAAGGCTTCTTGTTCCTGTTTTGAGGTACCTTCCCCTGTTTGTTGGTTGGCACCTCCCAATGTTTTTGTTCGTAACGACTGCTCCCTTGGAGACCGAGCGAGTGTCGTGAGTTGTTGGTGTTGTTGAAGAATAAGTTCCTTTACTTCATTGTAGGACTGCAGTGCTATATTATAGCAGTCATTCGTAAAGTAGGGATGACTTACACTTTGTTCCGTAGACAGGCGGTCATGATTGAATTGGTATTCTGACCACAATTTTTCCAACATAGCCATACGGCGTTTGAAATAGTCGACGTTTTTTCTGTCCCAACCATCTTTCTTGATATTTATTCCGATCTTTTTTATGTTGTCGTACAGTTCGTTCTGATTCTGGTATAAATCAACTGACGACATGTTGTTTGTTATTGTTGATTTCAAGACGAACTCTTCTGTTCCGAGCGTCGACTGTCGCTCCACACTTCTGGTTCTTGGTATTGTGCAACCTTTCTCTTCTACGATATGCGCCTTCTCAATTGGTTACTGGGGCGACTCGCTTGTGAGAGACCAGTCCAACCGATTCGCGACCGTAAAAGATATAAATCACACAACACTAAATTGCTCGAAGGACCATATGTTGGGGCGTAACTCCCAACAGTGAAATGTTATGTTGATGTTGTGTATTGGGATGTTATGTTATGTTGAATGAGTAAACAACCGATCGGTAGAAAGGTTTTAATGCTACTAAAATTAACATGTTATAACAACACAACAACAACAACAAACAACGAAACGAAAACGTTGGTTCGGTATTTGGGTCACCTGAGGCCACAAAGGTGAACACGCGTCGAGGGGCGCAAAATGCAACCATCGGCAGTTTTGAATCGGCGAACACAATTGCGTCACCAGCTGCCGATAACGCTGAGCAAGCGCCGCTCGCCGCCGTCGTCGCCCGCGCCACAACTCCGGCTGCGGATACGTCACGCGTAGGTACGTCGACCCCAAAACGTGCCTATGCTGCTATCGTCACCAGCGGAAAATCTGATGCGTCGCAGCCTAAGCGACAAACTAGAAGAGGGGAAATATGGAAAGAGGGTGATCAACCTGCCCTGACTGCGGTCCGTAGCTCTGTGCCAAGAACGAGCCAAGTTGATGAGGACGGCTTCACTAAAGTAGAAAGGAAGAAGAAGAAGCCCTGTTCTCGTAACTTGTGCGGTACCGCACCGAGTGGACCCAACATGCTGCTGCGTCCTGCTGTGCCTACGACGCAGCTGTACATTTCACGTTTGCATCACTCCACTACAACTGAAGAAGTGGCGCAGTATTTGAAAGTGAAGACCAACTGGACTCTGAGGGTCGAAAGGTTGGAATCGCGCCATAACATCAACTTCAAATCTTTCGTGGTACGAGTTCCAACCCACCATCTGCAGACCTGCATGAAGGAGGACTTTTGGCCGAAGGGTGTCGTATATCGACGTTTCCGAGGACGGTTACGCGACACCACGCAGCGAAACACGACGCCGACAACATTACGTGTATAGTTTTAGATTCTCCTGGTTTTATTTTAAATATGTATTAGTTTATTGTAAGTTATTAGATGTTATTTTGTGTATTTTATCTATGGGCCTTAGTAGCTTGATAATAAAATTATTATTATTATTATTATTATTATTATTATAAGGTTAAGGTTAGGTTATGTTGGATTAAATACTGCAACGTTTCACTGTAAGTAGGGCAAATTAGTTGCATGTACAGCGTAGCTCGTACAGGCATTATCCTTTTGAACATTTAAATCACTACATAAAATATTTTTATGACCTAGATGCACATTGTGCTTTGGATTTTTTATACTGTTACACAAAACATCATTATTACATGTCTGGACATTGTCCTTTTGATTTTTTAAATTGCTATTAATAAACAAAATATTGTTTTGACGTGGCTGGACATTGACCTGTTTTATATCACAACAATTATTATTGTTACACACGTTTTCCGAAATTTATGAGTTATTAACATTATCATTATTAGAATTACACATATTATTAGTTAAACGTTTTAGACTAGCATCCCTTAGTTTATTAAAATAGTAACGCACATTTTCTCGTGGAATATAATTGTTTTCATCACAAATACCTACAGTCTGACGCGAGGTTTTTAGTAACTAAATGAGATTGCACGGAATAAAAACTTTGACCACTACTTTTACTTTTTTCACTCTCACCTTGATTCTGTAACTTACGGCAATGTTCTTTGGTGTGGCCAAACCATCTGCAGTATGTGCAGGAGGGCCGTGGCTTTTTTGCCGTGTCCTGCTTCGGTGGAACAGGCGCGGGCGGCGCGGCTGGAACAGGCACGGGCGGTGCGGGCGGAGCGGGCGGGTGCTGCACCGCGGCGGCGGGCGCGCTCTGGGCCTGCGCCCGTGTGGAGGCGAGATCGCGCGCGGGGGCGCGGGGACTATCGCGAGTGGCGGGTTGCGTGGACATCGGTAATGTTGCCTGCGTTTGTGTTCGACGCTCACTCGCCGTCGGCGTGATGTTATTTACCTCGTCGAATGAATCCTCGATATTTCGTGCGAGGCGGAGTAATTCATAGAAACTACGGCACTCCTCTCTTCGTAGCCTTTTTCTTATTCTGCTGTGGAGAAGGCCGTAGGTCATGTCTATTTGAGCCGACTCCTTTATATCATCTTTAGGTAAGCGTGCCAAAAGGGCGCGAATGCGCGCTACGAAAATATCTATGTTTTCATTGCCCTGCGGTGTTGCAAACATTTCCAAGTAGATCCGTTGGGGCGGCCGGCAATCACCATAGGCACATATTAAGTTTTCTTTGGCTTCGCGCCATGACGACACAGAGTATTTTATTCATTGCCACCACGTGGCCGCTTCATCCTTGAATAGGTACCTAGGCCAAACCGCGCAGAATGTTTGAGTCCGCCACCTGCGCGCAATCGCTAAATGCTTCAACCGACTCCTTCGGTCGGCCGGAGAACGTGGCTTTGCAGCGGGCTAGGATGTTGTGCCCTAGCAGCGCGAGTGATTCCGGGGTCGATGCACTTGTTATATCTTTTTAGTTTTTTTGTAGTTTTTAGCACCATATTTTGAACTGTTTAAGTAAATTTAAAACTTCGATTCCGGAAGTTGTTTTTGGCTGGGATCCAAATCATAAAATCATTGTTAAAACCGCTTTGACACTATGTATATTACAATATTAATATTTGTAAGTCAATTATAGATATTTTGATACATTTATATCGGTTTAATTAAGTAAAATAGTCTGAACAATTTTGAACACGTGTTCTCTGTACCAACGGCTCAATGACGTCACTTGTTTGTCACTGTCTATAAAAGCGAGAGCCCAACCTCTTACGGGGCTCACCCCGCGACCTGATTGCGGACGACTGACCCCATTCCCCGGACTGGACTCCACACGAGTAAGCCGCACTCAGGTTACACGCGGCTTACTCAAATCAATAGCACTCCACACGCATAACATGCACCCGTTACGTAGCGCGTTCTAAGTTAATATAGGCGCGCTTCGTTAACAAACTACAGACATCACGTCTTCACATGCGACCAAACTCACACGCGAATGCGCCGTGCGGGCGGCGATTCTGCGTAGACACTGAGCGGTGTTACCCACACTACAATGCCGCTCACACACACACGACGACTCCTTAGCCCGGAACGCAACCGGCTAGCTCTGGAAGCCGGACGGGCGGGGGTCAAACAAACACCTAATTCTGTAGGAGCGTCGAGTCGGCACCTCTGTCGCTGGTCGTCCTCGTCGGGCCTCCCCTAGGCAACTAGGGGTCTCACCTGGCGGGGACTGAGGTGTCGTGAAGAAAGCGGCGCTAAGTATTAGCGTCGTGGCCCGCCTACAGAAAACAAATAGCAATCATTCACATGGGTACGCGTTGCGACTCGTACCTAATCCGCCACAGGCCTTTGTGGCCACTATAATGAGGGGCCCGTATTTACGGGTCCCAGATATGACGCCGCGGCCGGGGGGCATCACGCCCTGGCACCGCTCGCCACGCCCCCTTACGGGGGCGTCGCGATTTCTCCATTATGGGGCTCATTAGACACTCGGCACTGGTCGCGAACGGTTGTGTGCTCGCACTTTCGCGTTTTCGATTTTTGTCGTTGTTTAATATTTCTCGCTGCGAATTTCGTAGCGCCCTCGTAGCCGCCCCGGCTGCATCCGATCATCGGTCAATTAATTAAATTTATTTTAATGAATTGATCGAATTTATTGATCAATCAAAAACTGCCTTTTTCAAGGCAAAGTGTTATTTCTTTAACTGCGCGATAGTGTGAGTAGCTTCATTAGGCCCCTTCTGGGCAAAACCACAGTTTCGTGGTCCTCGGTGGATACCTAACGGTGCTAACGATCCGAGTGGGGTGTTGTCCCAACACACCCGCCGAACCCTTTCAGGGCGAGGCAATCAGTTGGACGGGTCCCAGAGCTAACCGGCCTTGGGGGATCTCCTAGTCGGCTCTGGTGACAGTTTTCCTTCCACAGCTATTCACCTAGTGTCTTTAGGGTGTGTAGGGTCTTTAGGGTCTACACCCTTCGCGCTAGACTGTCAGGGCCCCGTTCACACAATAAGACTGGCGACGGGTTTACTAGCTTAAGGCTCACCATAGGTACTCACCTCCCTGTCTATACCCGACAGGGAGGTAACTCATCCCCGGGAACACCCACCCGGGGAGTTAGGCATAGGGATCATTAGGCCGGAATCTTCCATTCCACTATCCCCCCAAGCAAGTAGCCCCCCGCACCCCCCAACTATGGGGGATGCACTGATTATAACTTTCGTTAGGGAGGTCCTCCTAAAGGACCCCGAGTTTCTCGCCAAATATGGCGCTAAGTTCACTGCTTTGCAGCCCCGCACCCCCTGTCCTCCCGACAACTCTGCCGCCATCGCTAACTTTAGCGATGCAATAGAGGCCCCCTCCCCGGTGCAAACTGCCCCCCTCCCCCCCGTACCGATGGAAACTGAGGAACCGAGGATGACGGTTTCCAGACCGTCACCTCGTCCTCCAAAAGGAAGAAGACTTTCGCTTCTTCCCAGGCCAACAAACTCAGGGACCAATCGGTCACTCCCCGGCCCACCCTTGTGAATCCAATCCCCGTCGTCGCCTTCACGACCCCCCCCCCCCCGCGATAAGCCCCCCCCGGTAGTCAAAGCTTTCCTAGAAAGCAACGCCAAAAAGACCCCCACCCCCCCCCCCCTGTCTTCATTCAGGACAAGTCCAAATGGACTGAAGTGTCCAAATGGTGCGTCGATCTCAGGATCGGCTTCACCAGTGCCCGGTCAACCAAGCAGGGCATTAAAGTCCAGGTCCCAAAGTCAAACGACTATAGGGAACTCACAAAGCTCCTCAGAGCACGAGGTGTGTCCTTCCACACTTACGCCCTCCCCGAGGACCGCCAGACCCGCGTGGTCATTAATAGGATCCCCAAGGAGATCGCTACCTCCGACCTCAAAGACGACCTTGTATCGCAAGGAATCCCTGTAGCCGAGGTGCACCGCATGCACCGCGCCCGAGGCGGCGTGCCATACAACATGGTCCTTGTTGTATGCCCTCCCGTCGAAGGACACCACCCGATTTTTCAAATCAAGTCCCTCTGTCACCTCACTGGATTCGATATCCAAAAGCCCCGTAAGACTGAAATCATCGGCCAGTGTCACCGCTGTCAGCTATACGGCCATTCGCAAAAGAATTGCCATGCCACACCCAGGTGCGTCAAGTGCCTGGGTGGGCATGGCACTTCCGAGTGCTCCCGTCCGAAGGACCGAACCGTTCAAATGGCTAACGAAATCGTTGCCGCCAGAAATTCTGGTAACCTTTACGCCATACAATGCATTTACAACGCATACCCGAATATTACGCACGCGCTCCAGTCCTTCGTCAACTCTCCCAATCCCACTAATGGATAACGGAATCCTCACGCGGCTAAAACCCCGATCCCTAAAGTTAGGTTACTTCAATGCCAATGGCATCCGAGGTCAGCGTGACGAAATCTCTACCTTCCTCCGCGACCATCAGATCGATGTCCTCCTCTTACAGGAGACCTGTCTAAAACCCCACATGCGAGCGCCGTCGATAGCGAACTATCGGGTTGTTCGAAACGACAGGACTCGGTGTCACAAGGGTGGCACCCTCATTTATTATAAAAAATCCCTTTACTGCATCCCCTTGGACCCACCCCCCCTCTCACGACTAGAAGTCTCCATTTGCCGGCTAGGCATGACAGGACACCAACCGATCACCTTGGTATCGGTCTACCTCCCCCCTACGAACCTTTCAGAGAACTTCCAACTCTTGACTGACGATCTGACCATAATCCCCGGCCTGAGTGACTCCGTTATCATAGCGGGGGATCTCAACGCCAAACATCACGCCTGGAATAGTACCAGAATCTCTACCCGAGGGAGACACTTGTTCGACCTCTGTACCCCTCTAAATTTCGATGTCATCGCCCCGATGACTCCCACTTATTTCTCCCACTCAGTTGACCACACCCCTGACGTGCTCGATGTATCACTTATAAAGAATATCAACCTACGGTTGGATTCTATAGAGGTGATACACGAACTGTCATCTGACCACCGACCAGTTGTGCTTAAACTAGCCTCTCGCGTAGGCCTCCCCGACCCCGACCAACCCCCCTCCACAAAAGTGGTAACGGACTGGAGGAAAGTAAGCGAACGCCTGAAATCCAACACGTCCCCCCACCTAGACTCCATCCCCGACCTCTTCGACTCTATCGCTGACACGACGGCTGCGATCGACTCATTCACTGGACACGTACAATCAGTCCTGAACGATTGTTAAAGGGAAGTTCCAGCGACGGGCGACCGTCGCTGGAAATTGCCGGACGATGTACGTGAACTGATGACTGAGAAGAACGCGGCTGTCCGTGAGTACAGCAACTTTCCCTGCGACGCGAACCGAGCCCATATGCGCTACTTACAGCGAGCTGTAATGACACTTGTAGCGGAACATCGGGAAACGGGCTGGGATAAGTTGTTGAGCGAACAAGAGCCTACCCACCTAGCATTCTGGGAGCTTCAGAGGAAACTCAAATCCCGAGAAGTAGCCCCTATGCCCCCCCTGATCCGCCCAGACAATACCATCGCTTTCGATGATGTCGACAAGGCCGAGTGCCTAGCCGACAGTCTTGAGGCCCAATGTTCACCCAGCTCTCAACCTGTAGACCAAGCTCACCTCTCCGAGGTCGACGCCGAAGTCGAAAGGAGAGCCTCCCTCCCGCCCGTAGAAGACCCCGAGTGCCCTCTGCCTCCCGTCACCCCCGACGAAGTGCAAGAGCTCATAAAGGGCCTTAAGCCCCGTAAAGCCCCCGGTTCTGATGGAATGACCAATAAGGTCTTCCAACTTTTCCCTGCCCACCTGATCATGCTAATGACCACCATCTTCAAAGGTGCCATGAGCAATAACATCTTCCCCCAAGCGTAGAAACAGGCCACTGTCATCGGTATTCCCAAGCTGGGCAAGGCTAAATCCGCTCCCTCCAGCTACCGCCCCATCAGTCTCCTCAATGTCATCGGCAAAATCTATGAGAGGCTTATTTATAAGCGTCTCAGAGACTATGCCGAGACAAAAGATCTCATTCCCAACGAGCAGTTCGGTTTCCGAACCCAACACTCGTGCGTCCAACAGGTCCACCGTATCGTCGAACACATAAGCGTTGGCTTCCAACGTGGTTCGTTGACGGGTGCTGTTTTCTTCGATATAGCGAAAGCGTTCGACAAAGTCTATCCCCAAAAGTAAAAGGGCTCAGTTGGCTCTGTTCGCAGACGATACGGCCATTTACTACACCGGCGTAGGCCCCGATGCGATATCTCGCACTCTCCAAACCACAGTGAACCAACTCGGTGACTGGTTTAGGAAGTGGAGAATCGAAGTCAATCCCGATAAGAGTCAAGCGGTTCTATTTTCGAAACCGGGACTCAATCTCACCCCTCCCCGTCCGATCACCATGCTCGGCAAGCCTATCCCTTGGGAGAAGCGAGCCAAATACTTGGGTGTCATACTGGACCATAAACTCTCTTTCGGTGAGCACATAAGGCAGGCGCGTTCGCGCGCCGCTTTCGCTCTCGGTAGACTCCACTTCCTATTGAATGCACGCAGCAAATTGTCACTCAAGTGCAAATTGCGCATTTACACAGCGTGGGCGTACCCCTTGGTTCGTTCGGAACGAGATCCTCCATCTCGATCTTAAAATCCCCACTATCCGTCAGTTCATGAAGCGCATTTCCAAGCGTTTCTTCAACTCCGCGGCCTCACATCGCAACCCTCTGGTTGTCGAGGCTGCCAGATATACCCCCTCCCGCATTAGTCATACCCGCCGTCCAAGGCATGCCCTGTCCGACCCCGGTGACCCCATAACCCTCCTCCAGGAGAGCAGTAGGGGCACCAGTACAGTACATAAAAACAGACCGCCATCGTTCCGACCTCGCCGCCGTGGTCCTACGCGACGCCCCCGACGTAATTGTCCCCCCCCCCCGATCCTTGCTCGACGACGCGCCAGCCCGCGCCGTAGTTGAGCCTGTAGCTTTAAATTCCCCTGATAATAATAATATAATCTCGATCCAGCCAGTCCCACCTTGCTGCCCTCCCCTCAGTGACGCCCTAAGCCGAGGTTCGTACCCCACAGGGGGTGCCCTTAGCGTGCGGTCACCTAGTACTTAAGAATTTCGCCCCTGGAGGCTTTAAGTTAGTAGCTTAAGGCACCCACAGGCTTGCCCGGTTAAGTAGCCAAGACCTCAGTGGTCAAAACTACGAGCTGCCCAATAGGACAAAAAAAAAAAAACTTACGGGGCTTATTCTGAGTCGAACCGTCGGACCGAGCAGATCTCCAGCTAAGTACCCTTCTTTGAAAGTTCGACTGACTACAATGTTCATGTAAGTTACATAAATAATATTATAATATTGATTAGTATTGCTGATCTAAGTTGTTCTGTATGTGTTATACATATAGCTAAAAATAGGCAGGCCTATGTTGTTTCGAACGCCGCTGTTGCGACACACGCTGTTGCGAATAATTTTTCCACTGCCTCACAGGTTCGTAAGCTCATGGACTCGAATGAAGTAGTCGCGAAAGACGCTGTTTCGAAAAACATTTTCACTGCCTCATACGCTCGAATGCTTGTGATTTCGATTTATTTAGTCATAAAGTGTACAGAAAAGTATTTAAGCAGTAATTAAATAAAATCAACAAATTCGGTGTCAACATCAACATTTAATATTATTATTAAAGTTACGCACTATACTACACTGCAAATAGCAAATTGCAGCATTATTTGCTAGTAGCAAATAGTTACTAACTATTTGCTATTAGAAATCATAGGCGAGGTACTATAAATAATGAAATGGTGACTAATATTAACAGTAGGATAGGATGCAAGAGCGAGCGAAGCGAGCTCGGGACTTGGGGCACTCTGACTCGGACTGGTTAGGTTAGAAGGGGATGGCGGGGTCTGAAAGACCCCGCCGTCCCCTTCGTGGTTATTTTTTTTTAAACCGCCCAGAAGTAGGAGCCCCGCGTAGCGGGGCTCCGTCGGCTACTCGATGCCAGTTTAAATTAAAACAAAGCTAACAACTGATTATTAAGCTGCTACTTTCTACTTAAAATTATTCTTCACTGTAGCTGCCAACCTACTATTTTTGCTACCGGCTTTAATTATTGATGGTTGGTTGATTGGTGATTGTTACTTTGTTAATAATAGGTCTTTACCTATGAAATTGCCGTTTTGTATGAAAAAATTTAAACGAATTTTTTTCATGAATTTTTTATTTGTATTAATCGAAGTAATCACCCATGCAATCAATGCATCTTTGCCATCGCAGTGGCAGTTTATTGATGCCCTTCTTAAAGAAATCAGCTGGACGGGAGGCAACAAATTCTTCAAAGGCATTTTGTACTGCCTCTCGGGTATTAAATTTTTTTCCCGCCAAGAAGTTATCCAAATTCTGGAAAAAGTAGTAGTCTGTAGGCGCAAGGTCTGGTGAGTAGGGCGGATGACGGAGAGCTTCCAACCCCAGTTCTTGCAACTTGGAGACCGTCTGCTGTGCAGTATGAGGTCGCGCGTTGTCGTGCAGGAGCAGCGGAGACGAGCGATTGACCAATGCTGGTTGGAGATGCGCCAGCTTCTCCATCATTGTGTTCAGTTCTTCACAGTACACATCTGAAGTAATGCTCACCCCGTTTGGTAAGAAGCTGTGATGAATCACACCGGCGCTAGACCACCAAACAGTGACCATCACTTTTCTAGGGGTAAGTTTTCGTTTAGGGCATTGTTTAGGTGCTGAACCAGGATCCAACCAACTTGCTGAGCGCTTACGGTTATCAAACAGAATCCATTTTTCATCGCAGGTAACAATGCGGTTCAAAATTCCTTCATTTGTGTGTCTGTTGAGCAGTGCAAGGCACGTCTCGACGCGTACTTCGCGCTGGCGATCATTGAGTTCGTGGGGCACCCATTTGTCAAGCTTTTTTACCTTGCCAATTTGACGCAAATGGACCAATATTGTTTTGACGCTAACGTCGAAAGCTGCTGCTAATTCAGCCGTAGATTGTGTATCATCAGCTTCCACAATCGCCTTTAATTCGTCATTGTCGACCAAAGTCTTCGGACGACCGCGAGGTTCATTTTTCAGGTCGAAATTTCCAGAACGGAAGCGAGCAAACCAATAACAGGTGGTGCGTTGGTTTGTAGTGTTAGCTCCGTAAACGTCGTTGATGTTGCGTGCCGCTTGTGCCGCGTTGCTGCCACGACGGTACTCATATTCCATAATTACTCGAATTTTTAACGTATCCATGATGACGAAAAAGATTGAAATGCGATGAAAATGTAACACTAATCAATAAAGAAATGACTACTTTTAGAAAAAAAAAACCATGTTTTTAAAATAAAATTAATTTGAAATTAGAATTCTTAGCCAAACAAAAATTATTTTGATTTGAAATGGCCAGTACTGCAGAACGGCAATTTCATAGGTAAAGACCTAATAATAATATTAAATGATGATGTTGACACCGAATTTGTTGATTTTATTTAATTACTGCTTAAATACTTTTCTGTACACTTTATGACTAAATAAATCGAAATCACAAGCATTCGAGCGTATGAGGCAGTGAAAATGTTTTTCGAAACAGCGTCTTTCGCGACTACTTCATTCGAGTCCATGAGCTTTCGAACCTGTGAAGCAGTGGAAAAATAATTCGCAACAGCGTGTGTCGCAACAGCGGCGTTCGAAACAACATAGGGGACCCCTAAAAATATGCTAATGTGAAAATGTGTTGACAAACGACTAAAACAAGCTGCCATGGAGTTTCTTATCCTTCTACTCCATGAAGACCTAGTTTTGGAACGGATAATAGCTTTCTCATTAACGTTACCTGCCTACATTTTATTGACAAGCCTAACTGAAATAAATGCCTGGTCTTGTCTCTCTGTGCTTTTCTTCATAAAACCCTTTCCCAACACACCATAATCATAGCTACTTTCTTACATATTAAATAACTAGCCATTCTGACCGTCAAAGCTTACTAATTAAGCGGATGCCAATACCTATGAAAGTAGTATTTCATCTTCTTTCTAACACACTTGCCCGCGACATCGAGTTGGGCAACTCCCTAAATGCTTCTGTTTGAGAGCGTTGGAGAGAGGCAATAATTGTCGCCACGTTTTCATTAGAGAACGTAGCGTTAGCATCGATGCGCGGCGAGGAAGAAAACGCGTCGTGGCCATCTTGGTTGGCGGACGCTGCGGTCGGCGAGTCTGGTCGCGAGGGGACGAGTAATGCGTCGTTTGCATCTTCCGTCCGACTCAGACTAGCCGCTCTACTCCTTGTCACTGGCATTTTAATTATTCACTTCAAAACCCACAACTATGCACTATATTGTCACACGAAAAATAAACGTTGGAGCGCCACATATGAGGGAGGTTATTGTAGACAAACCACATTTTCAGTAATATAGTAGGTATATTGGTACACTTAAGATTAACACAATACACATTTGGGAACGAAGACCCTAAACTAAAACAGTACTTTTCGCGTAACAATGGCGGCACAAGGTAGGCACGTCGCGACATGCGCGGTATTATCGAATACGCGTCTACGCAGTAAGCGTGTGGGCAGCGGACTGGCGCGCATAACGGCCGCGCCTTCCTCGCAACAGCCAGGCGAGGGAAAGAGATATATACAGCTTATTCCCTGTATCGTGGCGGCACGCGACCGCGGGACGCTCGCACTGGCCGTGATTGCGTTTGGTTTATTACAATTTGTATTTTTGAAAATGTGTAGCATTGTGTTGCGTCTGCGTCGCCGCGTCAGAGTTAGTTCACGCAGTACTCGCCGCTACAAAGATACTTTGCTCGCTTCCCGTCGCCAGCGCTCGCACGCGTGGTCAGTGGATCCCCCGCTACGTACCTAAGACCGCGCACGCTGCGATCGTGCGACCGAAGCCATCTTTTGTGTTTGACTAATTATTGATCGTGTAATAATTGTGCCGTTACCAATATAAACTGTTTTAAGTCCGTGTGTAGTTCATTTCAAAATCCACCGAGATAAATCCCTTATAAATTGCGCCCAACTCGTGGCACGTGCTCGGTACGGCAAGTACCTACCGACGAAATGGAAAAATAACCGACGCGAGTGCGAACGAAATCCACGCGAAGTGTCCTACCTAGTCACGGCTGGAGTAATCTGCGTACCTACTGGACTATACTGGCGTTATTTACCGTTTGCGTTCATCACCGAGTGTTATCATCGAGAAAATGCCGCCGAAAACACGCCGCGCGCATGCAAACGAGGGAAACAATAGTTCCAGTAGCGATGAAAAAAACCACGCGGTAGCTAATCCCGCGAGCGTGAACACTACGGTAACAGCTACACCGATCCCGACAACGACATGTGGCAACATGATTTCCATGTCCGAGGAACAGCTCACATGATTGTTATCCAACGTCATGAGAAGCGTCGCGACGTCGACGCCGACGTCAACGAGCGGCGAACCTTATCTTACGGGACCGACTCAACCCACCGCTGCACACACTGTACCGACCGTGCATGGCATGCACGGCATGCACAACAACTTTACCCGGTGCACGGCCCGCTTCGACGGAGCCGCACGCACTACCGAAACCCTAGAAGCATTCGTCGAGAGCGTGCTCATCTACAAAGAGTGCGCAAGTGTATCCGACGAACACGCCCTTCGAGGTCTACCTATGTTGCTGACCGGAGACGCCGCAGTGTGGTGGCAAGGCGTGAAATCTACCGTGGAGTCCTGGGTCGACGCTGTACGCCGCCTTCGATTCATGTACGGCGCCCCGCGCCCCGCCCACCGGATCTTACGAGAAATATTCGCGCGCGAACAAAGTGATAACGATAGTGTCGATTCCTTTATATCGCGAGTGCGGGCAGATATGTCGCGTATACCATATAAGCTACCAGATGTTATGCAAGTAGACATATTTTATGGCCTTTTACATCGTAAGTTCCGTAAAAGAGTGTCACGCGATAGTGTAAGTAGTGTCGACTGTCTACTCGAGCGAGCAAGGTATGTTGAGGATTCGCTAGGCGAGGTAAGTCATACAAAATCATTAATTCCGTCTCACAACGCGAGTATCTCGACTAATAGCAATAATAGCACTGCAAGTACCGCGAAATCTCGAAATGTAAACATTAACCCTCCAACTGCGACGGTTAATCAAAGTAACCCTTCGAGCGCTGGGTCCGACTCCAGTTCGAATATTTATAAAGATACGAATTCGAATACGAAACGTGTTCGACCGCGCTGCGTTTTTTGTAAACGGTTTGGTCATTCGATAGATGAATGCAAGATAAAATCGGGTGACCTAGATAATAATGCACCGCTGTCATGTTACGGCTGCGGTCGACAAGGAGTAATACGGTCGAAGTGTCCGACGTGTAAAGGCACGCCCTCTGCCGACAAGGTGAGTTTCCAAAGCGCTATCACCCATGAGTCTGACCTGTCACACCCTACGGTCAAGATAGAAGTTGCATCTTTAGTAGGTGTTGCAGTGCTGGATACAGGTGCTACTGAGAGTCTCGCTAGTCCCGGACTCTATAAGGTATTATTAGACAGTTGGACCACTTTCACGAAAACACGTCGTAACCTCGGCCTCGCCGACGGAACGCAGCAGGAACATGAGTTTTATTTTTTTAAATTACTCAGTAATTAGAATTAAATAATTTTCATCTAAAGATCTAGAACATTTGCTAGTTTTTTTAATAAACGCCCTCTATTGCGGAGTAGCTTTACTAGCTTTGTAGAGATGTGATGTTGCTTATCGATTTTATTATCGATAATATTTAATGAGGTAAATAATAAATAACTCTTAAAATATAATACTGTTTGAACATAATTATGTAATTTAATTTAGATGCAATAAAGAAACAACTATTATTCGTTCAAGTAGTTTTCTGATATTTTAGGTTTTCGAATGTAAATAAAGTAGAACATGAAAAGTGGATACGGTTTGTTCAAATAGACCGTAGAGAAGACAAAAAATTAAACCGACGAAATAAGAAACTGAAAAGCAAAAAATAAATCTTTCAGTCTAACTAAGCTCTTAAATTAATGTAAATTACAAATTTTGAGTCGGCGCCAAACAATCACCGCAGATCGATTAACGACGATCAATCAAGCTGCCATAAGTTTTCATGGCGCCTTGTATGTTTGTCGCCGACTCAAAATTTGTAAATTACATTAATTTAAGAGCTTAGTTAGACTGAAAGATTTATTTTTTGCTTTTCAGTTTCTTATTTCATCGGTTTAATTTTTTGTAAAAAAGTTTTTTATTTTTCGCTTTTCAGTTTCCGTTTCAAATAAATGAACTTATTTATTTATTTAGGACTACCAACAATAGCTTACACTACAGATGTCTTTAAAAAAAACATGAAATTAAAACTTAGTACAGTGGATTAATTAGGTACTTTAAGGTAAACACCACATTACCCAAATTAAATTATGTTAATTGACAACTTGCGTACATGACTACTTTTCAAGCAATCTTAATACCGGGGAAAAACATGCTAGATTCAAAATTCATCATAAAGGTTTCATAACAAATCAGACAAACAGTCAAAAATTTTAGATTTCAGCTTAGGGAATCAAAGTGTAAATCAATTAGATAGCTATTACATAGTAAAACCTTTGCAAAACCTAGCATATAGACAGTTATATGCTATACCGATTTTCTCTGTGGAGGACAAAGAGTAGTAACAGGTCTACGCGGAATTCTTGACGGACGGAGCACGCAAGATATTGAGTGCGAGCAGTGGAGGCTAGTCGATAATTCCTTTATGAAATTTACATACAAACATTGCGTCGTTTAAACATCTTCGTTCTTCTAAAGTGTTGAAGAAACTCAAGCTATTTTTTTTTTATAAGAAGATGACTTTTTAGCTATGCCAACAGAAACAGCTAGATGCCAATCAAAGCGTTTTTGAACGTGTTCTAGACGCAAACTATTCGTAGCACAGTGCGGCCGCCACATCATATTACAGTATTCTGCTACATATCAACTACAAAGTGCACTGTCTTATGACAAAAACCCAGCATCTTGGACGCTTTTTTGGGGCTTGTATTTAAACGCCTACCAGAAAAGTTACTATTTTACTACCACCAAATTCGAAATACCTGCCAGAATGGATAAATGCTCACCAAATTGTGTTTCATAAAGTATTGTAGAAATGAACCTATTTTCCTTTTTATTCTATGCCATAAAGATTTATAAACGTCTTTTAATTTCTTACTACCTGCCAATATAGCTCGACGGAGCCCCGCTTATCGTGGCTCCTATATCTATAACCAACCAAACCTCGGGGTGCCCCTGACGTCGTCCGGCGTGGGTTAGGGTTAATAAGCAGGTCGACGGAGCCCCGCTCCGCGGGGCTCCTATTTCTGTCTAAAGGGTTTAAAGGAACCTAACCAACCGAACCTCGGGGTGCCCCTGATGTCGACCGTCTATGGTTAGATTTGGTGAGCATTTATCCATTTTGGTAGGCAATAAGAATATAAATACAACACGTACAATTATTCTGATGAGTGTATAATTATTTTGGAACTTAAGGCGTTTTTCTTTAGGCACCTCGGTATAGAGAGGGTTTATTTTATTTGAAGTTAACATATTTTACTTTGGTACTTAGTCTTAGAGTGATATTTTCTAGAACTGAATGTGGTACGTACTTGTAATAAGGAGTGTTCATATCTTGTATGAGTTTATATTTGAGTGCTAGTTTTTGATGGATAACTTTTGCTACCTGATTGTGTCTATGTGTATAGTCTGTTTTAATATTATTATTATTATTACTTTGCCTTTAATTATAAGATTATTTGTTCCTGTATATTTAACGTAGTAACACTTCATTGAGTTCAAATACTTTATTTTTATTTTTGCACCATTCATCATCATCATCATCAGCCTATATTTGTCCACTACTGGACGTAAGCCTCTCCTAGTGAACGCCATTGAGCCCGATCCTTGGCTCTCGTCATCCAGTCTATGCCAGCCGCATTTCGCAAGTCGTCAGTCCACCTGGCCGGCGAGCGCCCCAACTACGTTTGCCTAAACGCGTTCTCCACTCTTGAACTTCAACGAGAGATGTGACTAGCCCATTACAGCTTCAGCTTGCTTAGTCTTTGGGCTATGTCGATTACCTTGGTTCTCTGGTGGATAACGTCGTTTTGGATTTTATCCTTCAGAGAGACTCCAAGCATAGCTCTCTCCATAACTCGCTGAGTGACTTTAAACTTATGGACCAATCTCACCGTGAGTGTCGACGTTTCTACTCCGTAAGTCGTAACCAGTAGGACACACGCGTTGAAGACTGTCGTCTTTGGGCACTGCGGTATAGACGAGGAGAAGAGTTGATGAAGTTTACCAAATGCTGCCCATCCCAGCTGAATCATACTATCGGCTTCCCTCTCAAAATTGAGTTGGGCCTATAGTTTTTATGTTGAAATTGTTATCCCATTTATGTATAGTCACCATCTTTGCCACTTTCCATTTTATAGGGAATATGCCAGAAGTTATGGATTTGCTGTTTATAGCTGTAATAAATATTACCTTTATTAATTTATAAGCTTTTGAATGTTTTGAGTATGCTCTCACTGCTAATATTTAGAACTTCCCTCGAGTGCCTTCCGTACCCAACATCACACCCTCTATGACAGTCATACTCCAGCTAGGCTTAAAGTTCTCATCAAGATGAATGAAACAAGCCCAAACACGATCTAACTGCTGTAAGCTGTCGAGGAGCCCTCTCTACTGTTTTCCGTCTCCATCATCAGATGATCTTCAGGTCTCTTTTTTGTTGAAGCATCATTAGAACTACGTATATGTGCCAAGTTTCAACAGAATCGGTTCACAAGGGAACATTCTGTAGCTGAAAAATCATTTAACCCCTATTTTTCTACCCTTAGGGGTGGATTTCGTTTTTCAATTTTAAATGGGACCAACTTTGGGGTATACTCTTTCCATTAAAAAAAGAATCATCAAAATCGGACTACTTGGTAAAAAGGTATAAGTGGTCATACATAAAAAAAAAAAAAAAAAATATACGGGTCAACTTGAGAACCTCCTCCTTTTTTTTTCGTCGGTTAAAAATTGGCTTCCAACTGCTTCGTCAAAATTATGCTCAAAGAAAAAACCGAAAAAAAAGACGTCTATTTACTAATTTAGATACCGCGCGGCTAGTATATTTCAGTTACTTTCATAGTATCATGTCTTACGGTATTTTTTTACTATGGGGACGGGCTGCAGAAATCGAGTCTATTTTTATTTTGCAGAAAAGAGCCATCAGAGCAATATATTGCCTCCGCAGGCTGGATTCTCTAAGAGCACTGTTTAAAGATACTAAAATCATGACGGTACCTTGTCCATATATCTATGAAAACATCATGTACGTAAGGAAAAAATAAAATATTTTCAGTAAAAGAGGTGAAAGTCACAACTATTTGACAAAAAATAGGGGCTAATTGGTTCAACCAGGTTTCACACTGGCTAAAGCAGACTCATCCTTCATGGGGTACTGTTTAAAATGTTACAATAAAATACCTCCCCACATACTCCAACTGAATGAAACGAAATTTTAATCTTGTTTATAACGCACACTATGCAGCCAAGCATATTATAAGTTGGGAGATTACATCGCTGACAAAGATGCTTGGCTCAACGCTGGTCCTGTTCCAGAGGGGCGCATAAATTAATTGATTAGCATTCGAAAATACTGTTGGAGCTGCTGAAGATTGTAAAAACTATCTTTGCATTATATAAATCCAATCTCTTAATAATGCATAATTGCATAGCACATGTAGCACATAAAGCTACGATTTACTAATTTACTAGGTTCGTCTTTCATTGACTTGAATGTGCCCTGGCGGCTGAGAGTATGTCATGCTCACTCAAATGTCTCGCTGGTGGTGGTGTGTGTGTCGAATCATTAAGTTCCCTTCAAATTGGTAGAGCTGAATGGTGCTGATCGATACGTCATATTCGTGAACGGATGCCGGCAGTAAGGACTGGTCATCTCTTTGCTTATTGCAGCTTGGCTTATTTTTATTTTTATTTCAGAATTGTTTTTTTTTTGTTTTAAACTCGCTAAGCAGAGTTGTACTATGGGTACTAGACAATGGATATAATACTTATATACGTTTTTTTTTTTTTGTAAATACTTCATACTTCATACTACATAAGAAACACCCAGACTAACAAAAACTTATATTCATCACATAAATATTTGTGTCCTGTGGGAATCAAACCCACGACCTCGTGATCAGCAGTCTGACACTGGGTCATTAGACGATAATAATTATAATTTTGTCATTTGTATGTAAATATTTTTTATAAATAAATAACTTGTAAACATTGGAACTACTGATCATTTTATTGCTTTCCAAATTTTTTGGCATTTGTTTGAATATAGTAAAATGTGAAAAAAAAATGTCTTTGTAACTTTTATCATTATTATCGATACCTTGATATCTAAATGGTAACATCACTACCACAGGATATTTTATTAAAGAAGAACGGGCACAATGGGCCCAGTGTTGTAGCACTTTCTTACCCGTCTTAAAATGAAGATCTGAATAAGCTCAACATTTTATTCTATTGCAGCATTGCTCTAATGAATCAAATAATAAAGTTACAGTGGTAAATGATAAATGATTTTATTTCTGTAAGTAGGTATGTACAAACACTTTTACACGTCAATCATATTTTTAAAACTAGATGAGGTCGGCGTTTCATAACTGACTACTCTGAGAAGAAAGGGCAAAACAAGATCAGAGGTCACAGTCTCTTTTAAAGTCCAGACATAATCTTGGTCAGATCATGTGAAGACCATGTAGATTTGTGTCTGAAATGGTAATGGTATTACAAAAAACATTCAGTATGCAAAAATTGGAGCAACTCCTTTTTGCCCTCAATATAATCCATAACGGTATAAAAGGCTTTCTGGCACAACTTACGTTTTACCACATTAGACTCTCGGCATCGGTCGCGAACGGTTGTGTGCTCGCACTCTCCCGTTCTCGATTTCTGTCGAAGTTTAATTCTTCTCGCTGCGAACCTCGTAGCGCCCTCGTAGCCGCCCTTGCTGCATTCGACCGTCGATCAATTAATTAAATTTATTTAATTAATTGGTCGTATAATTAAATAAATTTAATTTAACCGACCAACGGACCACAACTAGACGCCCCGTCTCCCCGTACTCCTCCAGCTCGGAAACCCTCACCAACTCCTCCTCCGAGGATGACGGTTTCCAGACCGTCACCTCGTCCTCCAAAAGGAAGAAGAACTTCGCCTCTTCACAGGCAAATAAACTAAGGGACCAATCGGTCACTCCCCCGCCCACCCTTGCGACTCCGACCCCCGTCGTCGCCATCACGACCCCCCCCCCCCCCCGCGTTATGCCCCCCCCGGCTCTCAATGCTTTCCTAGAAAGCAACCCCAAAAAGACCCCCACCCCCCCCCCCCCCTGTCTTCATCCAAGACAAAACCAAATGGACTGCAGTGTCCAAATGGTGCGTCGATGTCAGGATCGGCTTCACCAGTTCAACCAAGCAGGGCATTAAGGTCCAGGTCCCTAAATCTAACGATTATAGGGAACTCACTAAGCTCCTCAGAGCACGAGGTGTGTCCTTTCACACCTACTCCCTCCCCGAGGACCGCCAGACCCGCGTGGTTATTAATAGGATCCCAAAGGAGATCGCTACCTCCGACCTTAAAGAAGACCTTGTCTCACAAGGCATCCCAGTAGCCGCGGTGCACCGCATGCACCGTGCCCGAGGCGGCGAGCCATACAACATGGTCCTTGTTGTATGCCCCCCCGTCGAAGGACACCACCCGATCTTCAAAATTAAGTCCCTCTGCCATCTCACTGGATTCGATATCCAGAAGCCCCGCAAGACTGGAATCGTCGGCCAGTGTCACCGCTGCCAACTATACGGCCACTCCCAAAAGAATTGCCATGCCACACCCAGGTGCGTCAAGTGCCTGGGTGGGCATGGCACTTCCGAGTGCTCCCGTCCTAAGGACCGTACCCTCTGCACGGAACCACCCAGCTGTGTGCTGTGTGGCCTCTCCGGGCATCCAGCCAACTACCGTGGCTGCCCCAAAGCCCCTAAGGCAACAAATCCCAAACTGGCGAAGCGTACGGACGCTCGTCAGGGAAGGGAAGCCCCCTCCACCCAACTTCCCGAGCGCCTGAGTCCCCAGAGACCCAACGCTTGGAATTTATCCCAGCACCAACAGGCCTTCCCGCCCCTGGTACGCAACCAACCCCCCCCTTCACCCCTCATCGCTCATCAGATGGACCCCCGCATTCGCGCTCGCGGCCGCACCCGCACCCGCGCCCGCGCCCGCGCGCGCACCCGCGCCCCTCGCTACTAACCCCCCGGCTCCTAAAGCCACCACCCCCGCCCAAGTCGCGCCCGTTCCTTCTTCAACCACACCCGTGGCTGTAGGCCCCAACCCCATGGATCCGTTCAACGTGATCTCAGGCACATTCACTGCCTTCCTCACCCCTCGCGCCCGTCAAATGGCCAATGAAATCGTTGCCGCCAGAAATGCCGGTAACCTTTATGCCATTCAAAGCATATATAACGCGTACCCGGATATTACGCACGCGCTACAGTCATTTGTAAACTCCCCCAATACCACTAATGGATAACGGAATCCTCTCGCGTCTAAAACCCCGATCCCTAAAGTTAGGTTATTTCAATGCCAATGGCATCCAAGGTCAGCGCGACGAAATCGGTACCTTCCTCCGCGACCACCAGATCGATGTCCTCCTCGTACAGGAGACATTTCTAAAACCCCACATGCGAACGCCGTCGATAGCGAACTATCGGGTTGTTCGAAACGACAGGACTCGGTGTCACAAGGGTGGCACCCTCATTTACTACAGAAAATCCCTCTACTGCATCCCCTTGGACCCGCCCCCCCTCTCACGACTAGAAGTCTCCATTTGCCGACTAGGCATGACAGGCCACCAACCGATCACCTTGGTATCGGTCTACATCCCCCCTACGAACCAATCAGAGAACTTCCAACTCTTGACTGACGACCTGACCTTACTCCTCGGCCTGAGTGACTCCGTTATCATAGCGGGGGATCTCAACGCCAAGCATCACGCCTGGAATAGTACCAGAATCTCTACCCGAGGGAGACACTTGTTCGACCTCTGTAGCCCTCTAAATTTCGATGTCATTGCCCCGATGACTCCCACTCATTTCCCCCACTCGGTTGACCATACCCCTGACGTGCTCGATGTAAACTATAGAGGTGATACACGAACTCAACCTGTAGACCAAGCTCACCTCTCTGAGGTCGACGCCGAAGTCGAAAGGAGAGCCTCCCTCCCGCCCGTAGAAGACCCCGAGTGCCCTCTGCCTCCCGTCACCCCCGACGAAGTGCAAGAGCTCATAAAGGGCCTTAAGCCTCGTAAAGCCCCCGGTTCTGATAGAATGACCAATAAGGTGTTCCAACTTTTCCCTGCCCACCTGATCATGCTAATGACCACCATCTTCAATGGTGCCATGAGCAATAACATCTTCCCCCAAGCGTGGAAACAGGCCACTGTCATCGGCATTCCCAAGCTGGGCAAGCCTAAATCCGCTCCCTCCAGCTACCGCCCCATCAGTCTCCTCAATGTCATCGGCAAAATCTATGAGAGGCTTATTTATAAGCGTCTCAGAGACTATGCCGAGACGAAAGGTCTCATTCCCAACGAGCAGTTCGGTTTCTGAACCCAACACTCGTGCGTCCAACAGGTCCACCGTATCGTCGAACACATAAGCGTTGGCTTCCAACGTGGTTCGTTGAGGGGTGCTGTTTTCTTTGATATAGCGAAAGCGTTCGACAAAGTCTGGCACAATGGCTTATTATATAAGCTATACCAACTTAAAGTGCCAGATCGTCTCGTGCTCATCCTGCGAGACTTTTTGTCGAACCGCACCTTCCGATTACGCATCGAAGGAGCGCTATCCTCCCCCCGGCCCATTCGCGCCGGAGTCCCTCAGGGCTCCGTGCTCGCCCCTCTCATTTTTACGCTTTTCACCAGCGATATCCCCAAAAGTAAAAGGGCTCAGTTGGCTCTGTTCGCAGACGATACGGCCATTTACTACACCGGCGTAAGCCCCGACGCGATATCTCGCACTCTCCAAACCACAGTCAACCAACTCGGTGACTGGTTTAGGAAGTGGAGAATCGAAGTCAATCCCGATAAGAGTCAAGCGGTTCTATTTTCGAAACCGAGACCAACCCCACCCCTCCCCGTCCGATCACCATGTTCGGCAAGCCTATCCCTTGGGAGAAGCGAGCCAAATACTTGGGTGTCACTCTAGACCATAGACTCTCTTTCGGTGAGCACATAAAGCAGGCGCGTTCGCGCGCCGCTTTCGCTCTCGGTAGACTCCACTCCCTATTGAATGCACGCAGCAAATTGTCACTCAAGTGCAAATTGCGCATTTACACAGCGTGCATTCGGCCAATCATGACCTACGCGAGCGTGGTTTTCGCACACTCGAAACCCCACCACATCCATAGGATGCAGACCCTCCAAAACCGGTTCCTCCGTAGGGCAACCGGCTCCCTCTGGTTCGTTCGAAACGAGATCCTCCATCTCGATCTTAAAACCCCCACTATCCGTCAGTTCATGAAGCGCATTTCCAAGCGCTTCTTCGACTCCGCGGCCTCACATCGCAACCCTCTGGTTGTCGAGGCTGCCAGATATGCCCCCTCCCGCATTAGTCGTACCCGCCGTCCAAGGCATGCCCTGTCCGACCCCGATGACCCCATAACCCTCCTCCAGGAGAGCAGTAGGGCCACCAGTACAGTACACAAACACAGACCGCCATCGTTCCGACCTCGCCGCCGAGGTCCTACGCGACGCCCCCGACGTAATTGTCCCCCCCCCCCCCCCCGACCATTGCTCGACGACGCGCCAGCCCGCGCCGTAGCTGAGCCTGTAGTTTTAAATTCCCCAGTTAATAATAATATAATTTAGATCCAGCCTGTCCCATCTTGCTGCCCTCCCCTCAGTGACGCCCTAAGCCGAGGTTCGTACCCCACAGGGGGTGCCCTTAGCGTGCGGTCACCTAATTTTTAAGTATTTTTCGCCCCTGGCTGGAGGCTTTAAGTTAGTAGCTTAAGGCACCCACAGGTTTGCCCGGTTAAGTAGCCAGGACCTTAGTGGTCACAACTACGAGCTGCCAATTAGGAAAAAAAAAAAAAAAAAAATTACGTTTAATTAATGATTTGAATTTATTAAGGCTTAGATCTTGAACGTGGCTTGGAAGTCTGTTATAAAAGCGTATACATTGACACCTGAACGAGCCACCTATTTTTTGAGCCTTGTTGTAGGTACAACAAATTTGTGTTTATTCCTAGTATTTATATTATGGATATCACTGTATTTTTAAACAATTTTATATTTTTATGAGCATGTAAAAGATTTTCATAAATATATTGAGAAGGCACGTCATTACATTAATCTCCTTAAATTTCTCTCTGAGAGATTGTCTCGGACTTAATTTATAAATTGATCGAACAGCACTTTTCTGCCAAATAAAAATAGTCCGAATGTCGGCGGCATTTCCCAATAACAGAATACCGTACGACATAATACTATGAAAATAGCTAAAGTACACTAAACGGGCTGTCTCTGTTTCGGTTAAATTACGAATTTTTCTAACAGCGTATGCTGCGGAGCTTAAAAAAGTCTAAAAGTTCAAGTTCAAAAGTCCAATAATTACCGTTTCAAATGCTAATATTATGACCTAACGATGCCAATAAATAATGTTTATACATTTTCGTTGTTTAATGAATTATTAATAGCTTATGTGAACTATTAGAAATAGACAAAAAAGGAATACTCAGGATTGAACAGGACAGAACACGCACTGGAATTGTTGAAACCCGGTCAGCGCGAGTGCAGGTAACGATCTTTATCGATAGTACAGGAGCGAGTGGGACATATTCACATAAGTAGGATTCATTTAAAAGAGAAAAATGCATTCCGACTGGCAACGTGTAGATATAATAATTGTATCTACATGTTGCCAGTCGGAATGCATAATTATATGCATCTTGAGGTCATAATAATAGCATTTATTTGTAACGGTAATTATTGGACTTTAGGAACCGCTGTAACTTTTTATTTGATTCATTAGAGTAATGCTGCCATAGAATAAAATGTTAAGCTTATTCGGATTGTAATTTTTCATCTACAACACTGGGCCCACGATCCATAAAAAGTTGCCCATTGTTCTTTAATTCGTATGTTTGCTATTCAATGCTAGATGGCGTTACTGACGCTCGAGATCAAAGTTTGTATTAAAATGTTCCCAGTAGCAGCTCTAATTTTGCTATATTATGCTAGATGGCATCACTGAGACGTGGGATCACAGTTTTTCTATGACATTTCTTCGCTTATCCTCTCTATTGTATCTATCCTAAATCTCTTTGTAAATAAATATATTTGATTTGATTTGATTGTGAGAAAGTGAGAGTGAGACTGTGAGAAAGTGAGACTACCTGAGAAGGTGAAAAAATAAAGTAAAAAGCTAAAGTGACCCACATAGTCCTCACCGAAAAATTTCTATACTCTGTGGATCTCACATTCACAATAATTAAATAATAATACTATATTCACAAAGTAAATTGTCATGACATTTTATATAATTATATAAATAATAATTATCAAATGTCAAAGTTTATGTACAATAAAAAATTAAACTACCTATAGAAAAAAAAAACATTCAATATCCAAAAATTGGAGCAACTTTTTGTCCTCAATATAATCTTTAACGGTTTAAAAGGCTTTCTGGCACAACTTACGTTTAATTAATAATTTGAATTTACTAAGGCTTAGATCTTGACCGTGGCTTGGAAGTTTATTAGATATAAAAGCGTACCTATACATTGATACCTGAACTAGCCACCTATTTTCTTGAGCCTTGTTGTAGGTACAACAAATTTGGTGTTGTGATAGGTAGTTACAGATAGTTTTAGGACAGACTAGCGTTGCAAAACTTCGGAAGTATTCGGAATAATTCGGAAACATTCAAAAGAATACTTCGATTGGAAGGAATACTACCGCAGCAAGAATGCAGAGTAAAATAAATATTGTAAGGATGAAGTAGATGGCCTACGTTTTATTACTTATTATGAGTTAAATTATTCCCAGTAGTTACGAATGTATGCGTAGGTAGCTTGAGGAGACTCGCCGTGTATTCGATATTTCGTCGGTGCGTTACGTGAATTAACGCCATCTAGCGAGCAAGAGTAAAACTGTAAATGGAGAACTTCCCTCGTTAGTCGCACGGCGACGCCAGCGCTTCATTCAATAATCAACGAAGTATTATTCGATGCCTACGTACCTACTATGCGGGAATAATTCCCTGTAAGTAGTTATCTACTTATGACTAGGTACTTATTATTTTATTTTAGTATGGATGAGTTTAAACTGTGTCGATTTTGTGCGGATGTTATGTACAAGCGTAAAAATGTTTATAAGTACTTTACCTACCTAATGGTTTAAAAAAAAAAATATGAAGTTAGGGTTACCTACGTACTTTTTTACGACGATGTTTTACCAAAAATATTATCTCCTTCTTTTTAGAATAGGTAGTGTTCAACCGAAATCTTACTAAAGTACATACATAAAGAAACAATTGAAATAATATAGGTAATAGGTACCGTTTTACTATTTATCTCGGTAAATAATAATATATAATATAAACTCATCTTAGTACCTACCTACTTATTTACCTTTATGTACATAGTATTCTCGCAAAACATCACTTGCACACCTAAACCGCATAAAAAAACTTATTACGTAAGTACATATCTAAGTAGATGAAAGGAAATATTCGGAAGTTTTCAAATCGTATTATACTCATTTTTATTAATGAACGCGTAGTAATATATTTATAGCCACGGGCATTAACGCCCTCTAACGGGTAAACGTAAAAGCTGTAACTGTACAACTTCCATCAGTAGTGCTCGCCTGCGTGCGCTTTCTGCTGCTGCAGTGACTAAGGTTAGGAAGGTAGGAAGGAAGGAAGATTCGTGGTTAGGAATACACAATCACTAACGCGGAACATATGTAATTTGCAATGGTAATTGCGTCGCCATCTAGCGATCAATAGTCGAACACTTGCACGTGGCAGTGCCACCCCGCCCCGCGACTCGCAGCAGGTTCATTACCACTAACTACCTACTCTATGCGTGGCCAAACATGTACTTAGCTAGATATTTCTTCTCGGGGAATAATTCCGAATACTTCTCAATACTTCCGAATGTTTCGCGAATAATACGACGGGAATACTTCGGAATAATTCGCTCCGGCAACGCTAGGACAGACCATAGGACCCATAGGTATTCTATGATATTATACAACGTTCAACCCTCAGGTTCAACCTCTATGTTTCCAACAGTCTTTGCAGAACTCAACTAACAGCAGTGATAAATGTGAAATTGTAGTCTTTGGGATATTTGGACTCGGACTGCTTTCGACAGTACCTCCTTTAGTGTTATATATATTCTGTGGACAGTACACAGAGTAGTAGTAGTAGTATTTAAATCGTTAATTTTTATACTTTATAATGCAGGAAATCATCAGGAAAATATCAGCACCTATATATAACGTTCATTTTTAAACAAATGCAGGAAATCATCAGGAAAATATCAGCACCTATCAAGATTTGAAGTAGGTATGTACATCTTTTACACATCGACGCGCAAACTGTAACTATGAATTCAGCAAGTGATTCTAGACCCCCAAGCGCAGAAATCTTTTGTCGGTTATCAGTAAAATATGCTGTTTCATAGAAAAGTGCAATACGTACGCGAAATGTTCTTTCAAAATGTATGGAACACTATTTTTTTTTTTAAATAACCAACCATAAATTTCAACGCTGCACGCTGGGGGGTTCAGAATCATGTACTGAATCCATGGTAACAGGATTGATAGGTTGCGCGTCGATGTCTCTGCCACCCTGTAGGTATACTGACATGTATGTAAGTACAAACGTCGCGCCAAACCTGGGATGTCCGCTTCTAAGCGGTATCGGCATCAGTAAACAACCAGACGATCAGTAGACCAGAGTTCTAAACACACGACACGTAGGTACGTACCTATTTATCCAGCATGAGCAATGCCTGCCAATAATATCTTAACATATGACGTCTCTAGACTATAGGAAAACCCAATAACGCTACCCGATCTGGGAGCCGAACCCACGTTTAGCAATCGAGCTTACACTTATAGATTTTACTCTTTATATCGATTTTTCTTGTTCGTATCACATTTTATGCCCGTGTTCACTAACGTCTAGTTAAGCAACACCTAGTTCAGAGCACGGAGGCGCCTCAGCAGCCACTGCTAGAGGAGGCATTGTCAACACTTTTCATACAAACCATGCGTTTACTTTGCGATTTTAAGCTATTTTAAAGGTAAGTCTTTAGTCATCATCTAATATTGGTGAAATGTTTTTTTTTGCGCTAAGTAACGGTGCTTTATTTAATTATGTTTACGTTTAACATTTTAGGTGTCGTGTAGTGTTCGTGAAAACGGGTAAAATACACGTAAGAAAATAGGAAGGGGCGAGGTTCATGTGGAGTTTGTGCAGGCGCCGCCGGTGCCCAAAAGAAACTGTGAGGTGAATGTTACATTCTTGATAAACATGATTTGGCCTAAGCCAAAAATAAAACTTATGATATTAGCTAACTAATATCATAAGTTTTATCTGTTACGCTTTCCCGCTGAAGGATTTGGATGAAATTTGGCATATAGGTCGACCATGACCTGCACCCTAATTACGTAACACACTATCTATCACAATCTGAATCATTTGGAGCCTATTTCTAATCCACTGCTTCATGTTTGAAAAAATTGTCTGCTCAACAACGTAAATAACTCAATGAATGTTGTTGAACTGTCAAAATGAAACCCATTCCTACTGTTAGTGTGTTACGTAATTACCCCGCGGGTTAATTGGGAAGTTGGTGGCAAAAACCGAAAATACAAATCCAAAGTCGTTGAGCTTCTAGCTAGACAGTTGTTATAAGCCAGGGTAGTCAGAAGTCCGAAATTCTGTCTAGCAGTTACGAAGGGGGGTTGTGTTACCAAAACTGGGTTGTAGAAGTCAGATAGAAAAATAAAGGAGAGAGGGGAGGAGGAAGTGCTAAAAACATATTGGTATTCAGCTGCATCGACATAGACTGAAAGTCTACCCCAACACGAACATAGTTGGGGAAAAGACTACGCAGATATTAGGTCTTTACCTATGAAATTGCCGTTCTGCAGTACTGGCCATTTCAAATCAAAATAATTTTTGTTTGGCTAAGAATTCTAATTTCAAATTAATTTTATTTTAAAAACATGGTTTTTTTTTTCTAAAAGTAGTCATTTCTTTATTGATTAGTGTTACATTTTCATCGCATTTCAATCTTTTTCGTCATCATGGATACGTTAAAAATTCGAGTAATTATGGAATATGAGTACCGTCGTGGCAGCAACGCGGCACAAGCGGCACGCAACATCAACGACGTTTACGGAGCTAACACTACAAACCAACGCACCACCTGTTATTGGTTTGCTCGCTTCCGTTCTGGAAATTTCGACCTGAAAAATGAACCTCGCGGTCGTCCGAAGACTTTGGTCGACAATGACGAATTAAAGGCGATTGTGGAAGCTGATGATACACAATCTACGGCTGAATTAGCAGCAGCTTTCGACGTTAGCGTCAAAACAATATTGGTCCATTTGCGTCAAATTGGCAAGGTAAAAAAGCTTGACAAATGGGTGCCCCACGAACTCAATGATCGCCAGCGCGAAGTACGCGTCGAGACGTGCCTTGCACTGCTCAACAGACACACAAATGAAGGAATTTTGAACCGCATTGTTACCTGCGATGAAAAATGGATTCTGTTTGATAACCGTAAGCGCTCAGCAAGTTGGTTGGATCCTGGTTCAGCACCTAAACAATGCCCTAAACGAAAACTTACCCCTAGAAAAGTGATGGTCACTGTTTGGTGGTCTAGCGCCGGTGTGATTCATCACAGCTTCTTACCAAACGGGGTGAGCATTACTTCAGATGTGTACTGTGAAGAACTGAACACAATGATGGAGAAGCTGGCGCATCTCCAACCAGCATTGGTCAATCGCTCGTCTCCGCTGCTCCTGCACGACAACGCGCGACCTCATACTGCACAGCAGACGGTCTCCAAGTTGCAAGAACTGGGGTTGGAAGCTCTCCGTCATCCGCCCTACTCACCAGACCTTGCGCCTACAGACTACTACTTTTTCCAGAATTTGGATAACTTCTTGGCGGGAAAAAAATTTAATACCCGAGAGGCAGTACAAAATGCCTTTGAAGAATTTGTTGCCTCCCGTCCAGCTGATTTCTTTAAGAAGGGCATCAATAAACTGCCACTGCGATGGCAAAGATGCATTGATTGCATGGGTGATTACTTCGATTAATACAAATAAAAAATTCATGAAAAAAATTCGTTTAAATTTTTTCATACAAAACGGCAATTTCATAGGTAAAGACCTATTATGAGCTTGGCATGTTTTTTTTATTTAAAAGAAAATATCATAGTCCTGCATCCTTTTACACACTTGAATTTTTAATTTTACAGTTTGTTGTAATATAAATAAGGGGATGGTATACTTTATGCAATCACACTCACTGTACCATAATGGATTCTAAATAAGAGTCACCAGTAACAAATATGTCCCACTGTAAGTACAGATTCCTTTTAGAAACAATTGTCCCAGTGAAATTTAATCCCTACTACATAATTATCTCTTACAATTAATTATGATAATTATGCTGGCCATAGCTATTTATAGTGTACATAAAACGTCCCTCATAAAGTTTGTTAATAATACATTTATCAACAACTACCGACTCCCTCGACTCCCTCCATCGCACTAACTATAAATGTTTGTTGAACTAACCCCATCTCCACTTTCACGTCTGATTGGACTGGCTATAAGTTCGAATTCATGTTTTCATTTCACCTCTTTACCTGCTTTCAACTTCAGGATTAATAATTTCATCATCTGATGATGAGACAACAGATTAATGCTGTGTCCTGGATCTGTTGTCCATGTTGGTACTGGTTTAAAGGTTACATTGTTGAAATACAACATTTCCGGTTCAATACTATGCATTTTTCAACAAAAGCAAAGTTATAGTCCTATGCATCATTTAAGTTCCAATAGACACCAAATAATCATTATCGACTGTACATATTTTCCAATTAAAATAATTTGTCTGTTTGTCCCAGTCATAATGTTTATTTGGACTGGTTTTTAAACGTCAGAGTATCGAAAATGGGGAACTAAGAGCTTTTAAGATCGCTCATAAAGTTTGTCAATATCACTTTCATCAAATACTGAATATACACCTAATGCAGATCGGTAATTATTCAGTTATTCAATTTCAACTTCCTATCTCCTCCGATAAGATCTACAACCAGAGATATAAAAATCGTGTACTTACAACTTAGAATAGAGCATCCCTTTCTCTTTATTTTACACCCGTCAATTATGAAAGAATCAATAACCAATCTCATTTATTTTTAAGGTTTAATAATATACTTGGACATAGATCCAGGACACAACTTTGGCTGCCCCAAAGCATCAATAGTAAATTCCTTCGTATTTGCGTTTCTTCCTCGTCCATTTTCTCATCATCATCATCTCCTGTTGTGGTTTCGGGCCCTGATCCTATAATCCTTCTTCTTCTAGCTTCAGATTTATCACCCTTTTTTTAAACTTTTTCAGTGGAAATCGGAAAAATAATCGTGAAATGGTGTTAATGTTATTGGGGGGATAGGGAGGGATACACACACGTCAGTCAAGTCATACATACATATTTATTATTGTGATTAAGGTAGCAGAAGAACACCGTGTGATTTTAGTCAGTAAGAGTCTGATAGATCCCTTCACCCACCCCAGGGTGGAGGGGTCTGTCCATGAGGATATCCACACGATAAAAAAAAAAGCCTGTGAGAGCGAGGAAAGCGAGCTCTGAGACAGGTATGCATATTCTGTGGACAGAGCACAGACTGCCCAGACTACATAGAGAACCAGTGTTGCCAACTGCTTTCCAGAAAATGCGATAAATCAACCGCGAAAATGCACTAGATTATGATTATTAAAAAAAAAAAGCACCAAATCTTTGAAAATCATTGCAAAAAAAAACTGCATGTATAAAAATGTATCAAAACCTAATTTTTATTATTGATGCTATTTATAATAAGACCGAATGTGAATGGACATTATTGGCAAATAATGCATACATCGCGATTTTCAAATAGTTGGCATAATACCAGCGTACAGTGTAGAGCAGACCAATCAGGGATCAGATCAGATTCATAGATTATGGCTAAGTCATGAAGTTATAGTATACCTTCATGGGCTAAGTGGATACAAAACATAATACCTGTTTTTGTTTTTTTTGTTTCTATGGCCATGACGCGGTTCGTTATTGGGCCAGTTTTATGTGGATGTCTCTCCAATAAAAATGAAAGATCCTTGAAAATGCACTAGATAGCGCACTAGGCACTAAAATCTATGTTTAAGCACTGAGTTACCAAAAAATGCACCAGATTTATTACCGAAAGCACTAAGTTGGCATCACTGTAGAGAATTGACAGACCAGACTTCAACCCAGTGTTGCCAATACTACCAAAGTAAAAAACTGCAAAATGAAAAACAGTAGAAAACAATAAATAGCAATTTCAGGAAAGTAATTCTATTGTGTAGGAAAAAATATATATATAAACATCCGAATTGACAACCTACTCCTTTTTGAAGTCGGTTAAAAAATAAAAAAAGTTTGAAAATCAGAAATTGCATACCTTTTTAGCATATTTTTCTTTTTTTTTTTTTGTTAAATACCTGAATCAGTAGATGGACCTGTAGACCATAAAAACCCATACGAATAGCAAGAAACAAGTATTTTGAATAGTTTTATTGAAAAAACAGTAGAATAAAGAAAAAAACAGGATGTCATTGAAAAAACAGCAAATCTACTGTTAAAACAGTAGGATAGGCAATACTGCATCAACATCAACTCAGGGTCTCTGGTCAACTCGTAGTCACAGACATAAACTAGCAAAATAGGCATTTACAAAAAAAAACATGTTTCGAGATAAATCAATATTTTTTGGCAATTTAAGCATAATACTTCGGTGTTATGATTTAAAAAAATGCGTGTCGAAAATATATCAATTACGATATTTTTATAATATTTTTTTTATTTCGTCTTATCTCTAAAGGTGGGAGTACAAACTGTAAAAAAAATACAGCACCCTCTCTCGCCGCACGCGTCCAACTCCGCTAAGCGTATAGTGTTCTGTGGTCCTATTTCAGACTTGTTTGTGACAGTTGAGGACTTATACTTTTTAGAAGTCGGTAAAACGCGAAGGCCACACCTAACTGCGTAACCACCGAAGATAAACGATCAAATGCAAGAAAACAACAGTACTATTTAATACTTATTGCAGGGCGAGCTATCACACCAGCGCAGCCTGTTGCCGGCGTCGTACGTGACGGCGGGGCGACGCGGCGTACCACTCGTATATTCTTCCAAATCCATACTTATTAAAAATATCGACATCCCTATCGTAAACAAACGGCAAAGTAATAATAATCCGTATATTTATACACACATCAACACGGTCTAGGGATATTTCATACTCAATTAAATAACTCGAAAAGTACTTGCCGCATTGGAATCTTTTATACACCGATTTGTTTGTAATTTATCTCAGACTATTTCCAAATTCAAATTTTTGAAAATTCTTTTGTTTCGGTGGCATAAAAATGTTTTGATGTGTAGGAGAGGGAATTTTCATTTGTGCGAAATTTAGAAAACAATACGAGTTACGTTTAGTTACTTTTTTTAGTTACGTTTTTTTATTCATTTTTAAACGAAAGATAAAGTTAAAATTGAGGTATTGTAGCCATGCAACGCCAACATTTGACGAGGGCGGAGATGTTACGAGCTGTGGGAATGCTGGAAGCTGGGTCTGTTCAGCGTAATGTTGCTGAGGCCATAGGGACCCACCAAAATGTAATTTCAAGATTGTGGACACGCTATCGTGCCACAGGTGAAGTAGCGGAGAGGCACCGGGGGCCAAGTCGCATCACTACCCCCAGACAAGACCGATTTTTGCAAATTACTGCGCGAGCTCAACCAAATGCAACGGCGACTCAATTGGTCCAAAGGCTGCGAGTGGAACACCAGGTGCTAGTAAGTGACCAAACTGTAAGAAGGCGACTGCATGAAAGCAATCTACGCTCTCGTAGACCACTCCGGGTCCCGCCTTTACGGAGAGGCAATCGTGGACGACGATTAGAATGGGTTCGGAACCACGTGGACTGGGGCCGTGAGCAATGGTCCAATGTGCTGTTCACGGATGAATCCAGGTTCGGCTTCCATCCAGATTCACGACGGCCGCGTGTTTGGTGAGTTCCTGGACGATGGAGCCGTCTTCAGAACCCTCAGGAAGTTCACCCATACCAAGGAGGAACAATTATGGTTTGGGCAGGAATTCGTCTTGGAGGACGGACGGATCTCGTTTGGGTGCGGGGCAATATGACGGCATACCGATACGTCCAACAGGTGCTGGGGCCCGTAATCTTGCCCCACAGAACACATTTGTGTTCTGTGGGGCAAGATTACGGGGATTACGGGCGGGATGAGCAGGAAATCTTGCCCCATTCGGGGCAAGATTTCCTGCTCATGCACGACAATGCCCGGGCACACACGGCGAGAACGGTAGCAGCTTGGTTACATACACACAATGTTAGGGCCTTAGACTGGCCTGCTCAATCGCCAGATCTAAATCCCATTGAGCATGCGTGGGATATGCTGCAAAGAAGAGCTCTGAAGGAAGTTCCTGAAATTCTGGCTACGGAAGATCAACTTTTTGCGCACCTCAGAAGGACATGGGACAATATTCCGCAGCAAGACATTGACAACCTTGTTCTGAGCATGCCGAATCGTTGCCGATGTGTTATGAACATAATGGGCGCTTTCTCAGACTACTAACTTCAAGTTTATAAACACAAATTAAATGATATTTCTATTTTTTTCAGTTTTTACTCACAAATTAAAAGTTAATTCATATACGGTTTCCGTCTATGCTTCATTTTTTTTCCATAAAATCCTGAAATTTTAATCTAAGTACCTTAACCATTATTAAAAAATGGTAGAATATTAAATAACGTATCTTTTAAATATATACATGTCATATAAATAATTAACACATTGATAGTAATTCGCTTTTTTAAAAATATCCCTAGCGTGTTGATGTGTGTATATATAAAACATTTGTCAGGCAGGGGTCGTAGTCCTTCCATAATTCTAGCTAACTAGCAACTATATACTATAACTTCTAATAATTTATTATAACTAGTCCACTTTAGGCACCCAAACCCATAATACAATATCTTATTTTCCATATCCTGCAATAGTCCAACAGCAACCGGGGGTTGTCCTTGGGTGCACTTGCACAGTGCATACAGAGATAATCGCCGGCTTGTGCTTCACTTCCTTTACCTAAAGATAGGATTCTAACGGGCCTCTGCGAGTTGGCTGCGGCCCCTCGTATGCCTACCAAAGGTCCGGGACCCTGTGGTCCCGAGATATGCGAAAAGCTCAAAAATAAATAATAATAATCTGTAATATCAAAATCCAAATAAAATTAGTCCATCACAATCAAACGAAAAAGTAGGTACAATGCTATGCATTCATTGAGACAGAGTAAACGTCTGTGTGTGTGCTATTTTAACTGTGTTACAGGCGCCTTCCTCATAGAGTTCATTGTCAATTTGTTATCTTTGTAGGAGTTTTGGTAAATATAAACCTTAGCTTAAAGTATGTACAGTCGCCAGCAGCCACGGAACTATCAAATTTCTCCAAACGATTTTAAACCTTAAAATGTTGACGGTTAAGTTCAAAATCAAATGAGAAAATCTGACAGTTTGTGGTAACTTTATGGGCTGGTGACAGTACTTAAAAAAAAATGCAAAAAAAACAAATCTTTTCTCTCTATAATTAGAGTTTTTTTTATTATGTTCCTTGGGTGCAGCGTTGTGGTCAGAGTTATCAACGTAAGGCGAGGCTGTTTCGGCACAACCACAGGGAAAGACTCACTTGGCCTAGAAAAAATCACTACAATGGATTGTACCGCCCTGTATAAAACGAGTGCCAGGGCATCACAGAAAAAAGCTCTTACATTAGAAACTTTGAACCCCAAGATTATAACATTGCAATATGCGGTCCGTGGTCCTCTTGTCGCCCGCGCCGCTGAACTCGAAAAGGAACTGGCGAAGGTATTTATTTATTCCTAAGTATTAATTTATATACAATTTTCATTTTTATTAGCCCGACCGGTTTTACAAAAGCTTTGTTTGATTAATCATAGCCCAGTCAGTTATTATTTCTATCCCAAAAGCGGCTGCCAAGCAATAATAATAGTAGTAATTTATTTCTCTCAAAAAGGTAAAATTTTGGTACATAGTATCGAAGTTACAAGCGGATTCAAACCTTTGTGAGAGCTGGAGTCTATACTGGGTTCGGGACCTGTATGACAGATCTCCAGCCTCACATCCTTAAAATTACAATATTAAATTTCACTTACGTACTACAACATTATGAAAGCTCGCAAGTACTGAGAGAAAGAGTATTACCATACAAAATAAAAGGAGATATACTATGTGTGTCTTTGGAGAGTGTTGTGTGCATATAATGTACTCTGTGGTTGTGTGTATGTGTCCGTGAGTGCAATAAGTCCTCACGCCCAGCGCCCGCGAAGGGCACTGGGCGTGAGCACCTAGGTACTTGCCCGAGAGTGTGTGTGTGCCTGTGTGTGGTAAACAAGGTGAAACGCGATCTAAGATTAATTTGAGTAGTTGAATATTTCCAGTAGCAATGGTTTATATTGATTTTAGCAATCACCTACAGTGATAGTTCCGTCATATAGCATCTGCTATCAAGGTCACTGAGCAAGAGCATGTATTACCCTAAATCTACTACTAATAATGTTACTCACAACCGGCGTGCGTGTAGGACCAGATGTATGAACGTAAACGAGGCAAAAGGAGTATGTAATGTAAGGATCGTAGCAAGTGGCGTTCCGTAGTTTCTGCCTACCGCCATGGGAAGAAGGCGTGAGTTTATGTATGTATGTGTTTTCCTTCACCGATGTCAGTAAGGTCCAAGATAAACTCAGAAAATACATTAAGAATTAAAAAAATCACATTGGCTACTTTTCCGGTTTCGATCCCCACAACCACGTCCAAGAGAGGCGAGGCGATTAGAAAGAAAAAAATATCCCAATCTAACTCTTGAGTTTAGAAACTTTTGCCACGGCACGAGTTTGTGCGGCTAGACCTTTACCAGGATGAAGGTGGCTCGTGCTACTGTCTATTCTGTGCTGTGGCGATTCTCAGTACTCTCTACGCCATAATCGCTCACAGCGCTCACATAAATAATTTGCGTTCCGATTTAGATAATATTACGATTATGATAGCTGAGAACTATCAACAATTCGGAAGGCTCGTGAAAGCGCTCACAGTGCTCGCTCAACGTCAACCCCAAACCTTGCACAAGAAAGAAATACAGACTGGTTTTTTTTATATGGATTTTCAACGCATTGGCACTTCTGATTTATTGCTTGAGATGTATGAGACCAAAGATGCGACTCAAAACAAACTCAAGAGCACAACGCACCACTGTCATTTTTTAAATCGCTCACGATGAAGTTAATTTAAGGCATGGTTGGCGTTATCCAAACTGGCGCATGTCATGAAGTCATCTATGACGTTTCACAGGACATCGTTATCGCGCTCACGCTAGTTAAGAACGGCGCGGCGGGGTAATTAAGTAACACACTAACAGTAGGAATGGGTTTCTTAATGACAGTTCAACAACATTCATTGCGTTATTTACGTTATTGAGCAGTTTTTTTTTCGAACTTATGAAGCATTAGCGATAGGCTTCAAAATGATTCAGATTGTGATAGATAGTGTGTTACGTAATTAGGGTGCTGGTGTAAGCACGCTGAAATCGATTGCAGTGCAATTCTGAACGTACCATCTTTAACAACAATTCAACACTGGGGCTGGCAACACTTTTACTCAGAACACTGGAACACACACCAAAGTGTAAATATTACTCTGTGACACACACACACGATGAACTGATAAGCATTTGAATTTGCGACATTTCTCTATTTACTTTATTATATAACATACCTACTTATATTTAGAGGTAGTTATGTTTCAAGAATTGTTTATGTAACGTTGATTATATAATACTTTTATTATAGATAAAGTCTATGTACTATGTAGTTTAGTTTGTAGTTTTCGGTTGTGAACAGCATAATTACACTTTTGAAGTTAAAAATGTTATCGCAATTTTAGTTATTTACTTGTTGTGCTATGTTATCAGTTAACACGGTTGATTTGATATGATAACCTACGGAAGGGTCATCGAAGCAAGTGTATCGACTCGTCAAGTCGTCAGCATCGTATAATTTTATAGTAGCTAATCACAATCAGTATCGGATTCGCTTTTCAGTGGAACTCACATCTTTGTTTATAAATTGTCGTCGAGCTCACGCACGTATTGATCGAACCATTCGATAAATAGGAGCGACGAACTTCACGCTAACCAGTTTTCGTGCAACGTTTGTGAGTTGTAATGTGTTTTCCAATTTTCTATTAGGTGTTCATAATTTAATTCTGAGATATTATTAATCGTTGTTTCGCGATTTGTGTGCGGTGCGCAACCACGGTGACGTGTCTATAGTAGTTCGATTGATTACCGACCATGTCGCAGATAAAGTTGATAAGCCGCGCTAGTCGCGTTTTGTCCGGCGCAGCGCGGTCGGAGTTAGCGTTAGGCGAGGCAGTTTCGGCACAACCGCACAGAAACCACACGTGCGTCCGAACCATGGCATCACAGAGAAAAACCCTAACATTAGAAACTTTGAACCCCAACATTAAAACATTGGAATATGCGGTCCGTGGTCCTCTTGTCACCCGCGCCGCTGAACTCGAAAAGGAGCTTGAGAAGGTATTTATTTATTCCATATTAGGTATTAATTTATATACAATTTTAATTTTTAAGTATTAGCTTAAGACGATCCTACGACCGGTTTTACAAAAGGTTTGTTTGATTAATCATAGCCCACTCTGTTATTAGTTACCCACAAGCGTCAGTCAAGCAATGCTTTTGACGTAAAGAAAAATATTGATTTTAGCAATCGTCTGCAGTGAAAGTTCTGTCATCAAACATTTGCTAGCAAGGTCACTGAGCAAGAGCATGTAACATACTGCTGATTATGTTACCTACAAAATTCAATTTCAGGATTATATATCTTGTTTGGTATTTTTATGAAAACACTTGACACTAAACTGACTGCCCATCACAGAGAGTGAAGTCATACTCATCTAACTATTTAATTACTAACCACGGTTGTTGCTAATGATGCTAAATGACTGATACATTTTTTGTGAGCTAGCAAGTGGAGCTCTATGGTCATAATATTATGTTATTGTGGCAGATAATATCCTGATATTAGTATGATTAAAAACAATCAATTTATTATTATGTTATGTTACTCAAACCGCAAAATTGTATCCAGTTTTCAATATCAGATCAATGTAGGTATTGATGATTTTATAAAATATCTTAAGTTCTGTATTACCAACAATAAGTTTTGAATCTGAGTTATCACCAAGCGAATTGCTATTGCTTTTCAAAGTCATAGCTGTTACATTTTGTCATTGTCTGTAGAATGTGAAAAGTCAGTAGACTAGACTAAATTAATGTTTCTAAAGAGCCAACGGTTTCACTTTATTTTGTCAAACAGACCTCTGAAACAAGATTAAAATTTAAGTATGAGTACTAATTTGATGGTTCATTAGGGAGTGTTGAACAGGAGGTTATCATTGACGCTAATTATTTTGGGTGTATCTTATTGTCATGGTATTCAATGCAATAGCCAGATAAGTTGTAATATTGTAAAGTACCTTTAAGTAGAGTACAAATTAACAGAATAAAAAAGTTGTATGGGTACTCAAGTATTTTTATACATAAATGTAATGAAGATGACAAGGTTAAAATGAACGAAGAGTTGTGAAATTGTCATTTTCATTTTGTTCTTGTTAACTTGAAATAATTAGCTTTTCCTACAATAACTTTGAATACTTATAGACATGTAGCATAATAAGTATGTATGGTATAGTAACTCAATAGCTGAATAGAACCCTCTGTTCAGCCCCATGCGCCATACTATATCCTGTCACTATTTAATAATGAATGAATTCAAACTGGTTTATTTGCGAAGATTAAGAGTAACAATCAAACAGCTGACAGTCTGGGTTCCTTGGGAAAAGTACCCACTTTCAATATTTTTTAATTTACCTTCATGTGAAGCAAGCTCCATCTTGATTAATTTCACAATAGCAATTTAGTCTAGAACTTTGGACAAAATCTTTAAGCAAGTAATTACCAAATTCTTGACTAAATGTTACTTTTTCCAGGCTTGATAGGTAACACTTTCTATAGTTGAGTTCCTATGTACTTTAATTGTAAAAGTAATGAAGTACTGTAATCCTCTAATTATGCCAGACATCTAAGACTTTTTATCTTTAATACTAAAAGTAAGCATTAAGAAATTTCCTCATAGTTTGTGAAAGATTCCATGCTATAATAAAACCGTGGCTTATCTACAACAAACAAATAATTATCTAAATACACGTTGTTGAGATAATACCTATAGCAATCACTTTTACATAATATTTGTGAGAGTGAACTGTTACTGATAGTGTCATTTGGTTGTGCGTTATCTGACCACTCCGCTTTCGATAGTCTGATGTAATCTAGAGTGGGATTTAAAATGCACAGTAATGCCCTATCAAACTAATTCTAATATAACAATATTAGGATTAAGGGGGATGCGCTAAGGTAGCCTGCAAAATTAAGGGGGATGCGCTAAGGTAGCCTGCAAAATTAAAAAATTCTTATGTTTTTTGCAATTTGCAGATCAGTATCAGGCTGAATGTCGATCTAAATATGATTCACGGGCGTAGCAAATATTTATTTATAGAATTATAATCACAATCATCAATACATCTCTTTTATGTTCATATTACCCTATTGAACTACTATTTCATGAAATCTTGACATTTGAGGCCAATTCTAACTTATGGAGTTGTATTGCTGATTCTAATGATTATAATTCTGTAAAGCCATCTTTGTTACGGCCGCGAATCATATTTTAATCAACATGCAATCTGACACTGACCAGCAAATTGCAAAAAACTTAGGTAAATTTTAATTTCGCGGGTTACCTGAGCGCATCCCCCTTAAGGTGAAATTTGTTCCACCTAACAATTTTTCAGAATATTTCAATGAAACTTCTTAGGTGGAACAAATTTCCAAAGTTTGACGATTGATATGAAATTGGTGATTATTATTCACTAAATATATCATTCCTAGAGTCGCGAATCGCATTTTGATCAACATACGACGTAAAACAGAGCTGCAATTTGCAAAAAAAACAAAGAAAATTTGGATGTAGCGGGCTACAGCTTAGGATACACCTTAAAGTACACACCACTTTTTATCCCACTGACTGTGGATAATCCCAAAAGAAGGGACGTGTATTTAAACTGAACACTAGTCTAGCCCTAGCGAACAGTAGACCACCTTACGTAATGATTCTGAGTTAGGTATTTACTTGGGTAATTTATCGTTAAACAATGAAATATTGTAGGTAATGTAATAATAGCAAAGGAACTACCTAGCAGATGACCTCCATAAATTATTCGCTGCAATACTGTGGCTGGACTACGTCACGGAATGGAAGGCTCCTTTCTCGCCACATTAGTCACAACACTCACAACTGGCGCAGACTGCGGAGATTTCCAGTTTGAAGTTTGGCCAAATTGACTGCAAACATTACCTACGAGATTTACATAACTCCAATATATGCGTCTTAGAACCGATGACCTTGTGAAAGCCGTAAGAATCCGCTGGATGCGAGAAGCGAGAAGCACAGGACCGGTCTATATGGCGTCGCTGGGGGGAGGCCTATGTCCAGCCGAGGACGTCTTGCGGCTGAAATGACAAGTTAACCAAGAGCCGTAGAATCTGAAGAATTAATGGTGGAATCCATCGAATCAATCAAAGGAATTTGGAGATTCATGTCCTAGGACATCTAATCCGGATAAAAACCGCAGTGTAGTTAAATGATTGCATGCCCGCCGCGCGCCGGTCGCTCCACATACTCTGCGCCACTAAATAATACATAATTATTCATATCGATTTTACGCCATTGCAAGGTTTCCACTGTGTTCAGTTTCGTTGAAACATTCCAAACACCTAGGTACCTAGGCTTGATAGCCGTGAAATAAATGGCTTGTCGGTTAAGCTGCAAGATGCAATATCCAATAGCATCCGAGTGCTTTTATTTCGTGGTTCCACGTCGTATTTCGTACGTAACATGGAACTGTATATTTGCACGTGAGTTTACTAGGTACATATTTCACGATTGGCATCGTATCCATAACAATTATCATCAGTACCTACCTAGATCACCAGCCACACAGAAAACGCAGAATTACAATCCATAGCGTGTGCTCAGAAACGTATGTCCAAGAAAGATTTCGAAACACAGGTTACACAGGCCTAGAATGAGATGAGCTGACATCCCAATATGAAAGTCTAGTAGGTATTCTCATATGCATAAACAATTAACACTTAATTAACACAATTACTAATACAATCATGATGAAAGCTATAGTCTTAGCATTCGTCGTGAACTCGTGACTGTCCGCAATACGGTTTCTCTCGCCAACCGAGTGTGAAAATTATGTGGTTACCTGGTAGCAGTGGTATCAAATGTTGCACTTACACATAACACCTTGTCGTAACACTGGCATAGACTCGGTAGCTGAGAGTAGTCGGTCAAGGTCTTTCAAGGTCGCGGTTAACACTGGAAGGTGTTTATAAATGTTGTGCATCGATTTGGGACACTGGTTTGATATCTTCAGCATCTATATATATTTTCACCGGCAATACTAAACGTCAAACAAATTGGAGAAGTCGAAAAACTAATGAAGTTAAAAGAAGCAAAATTACTTTATACAGGTAGGATAATAGTATTGTATATTGGCTCCGGGTTGCTAAAAGGATGGGCGAGAATACATGAGCTCAGTGTCGGAAGTGCGTTGTTAACGATCCTGCGCTATTGGCGAATGTCCTTAAAATAGGTCATGTGCGCAGGAGTCGATCCCGGCATAGCAATTCAGAGTACGCAGAAAGGTGCAATGGCGGTAGTGCTGACGGCGTTCTGTTATTTGATTTTTATGTTCAATGGAAGAATGCGCTAACTTCCTATTGGAAAGATTTAATAGATACAAGTTCCTTGCTGTCTCTAGCTATTGTTCAGAGGTGTGCTAAGATGTTTTTGTACATATTATTATTTAAAAGTACAAAGTACGACGTGTGATGATAAGAACTCAAATATTGTTTAGTATCGTTCAATTATTTACTGTTTTGTTATTGCTGTCATGTCATCATAAACCATTATCAGTAAAATACAAGTAATTTACATAGCCTCCGTACATACATACAAGTTAAGACTAGATTTTTTCATAACCCATTGTTCAGGCGTAATTGCTTAGTAAATAGTAACTAGATAATGTACACTGCAAACTTGTTAATTGCAAGTGTGAGACTCAAGGCCCTCACGCCATTGTAAATGAGTGTGTAATATATGGCATAATAACAAAGAGTATAATTTCACTTGAAATAACGTTCACATGATATAATTGTAATAAGATATAAAAACAAATAACCTTATTTAATTTGATCTAATGTTGTATTTAATATACTTAACCTTCTTTTACTCTACTATCATTTAGTATAACATTCATTTCACATAATTTTCCATTTGTATAATGCTCTTTTTATACTATGTTACGGCTAAAGGTGGGTGTGAACATAAACTTAAGATTAGCTGGCTAATCTTAAGTTTATGTTCACACCCACCTTTAGCCGTAACATATATAACATTCAATTGACCTAATTTTCATATATTATTTACTCATTTTCAGCCAAAATTCTGTAATCAATAAGTAAATATCTGGAAACATCATATTGTTATAACCTCATCTAACCCAAATGATTGACAAATTAGAGGGGATCTGGCGCAGGTCAGGACCAGTTTTTGCAAAAATCTACAAAACAAAGTATGTTTCTAAATTATATTAAATGTTACTTAAAGATTTTGAATATTATAGTAACAGAATAATAAACTAATTGAATATTAATTCAAATGTGCATTATAGAAAATGTTCATTAAACCTTATAAAATTAGGAAAAAAACCAATTTATTTCAATACTTACCTGATTCATTATATCATTTCATTGTAATATTAAAAAAAAGTATAAGTATTAAGTGAAATTAGGCCATATGATCATTAGAACTATTGTTATTATTTCAAACGTTACACACCCATTGTAAAGAGGCATATTAATTGCATGTTGGTATAATATTATGTGCAATTACAATGCCAAGCCAGTCATAAAAAAGTAAACTTTAAGTCTTCAGAATAAGGTCGTAAGTGAAGTCACCATTAAATTACACCATTTATAGATAAGACTCCATATTAACGGTTATGTATGAAAAGGTACTTAACGAGTGGAAAAAGTAAATAACAAAGCAATCCATAAGGAAAAGTAAAGTTAATTAGAATATTTATATTGTGGTTTTTATAGTTAAGTTCATTTAGGTAAAATAACATGATTTTGACAGAAATTTTCCTTTCAGTGAATGAATCAATCGTATATTTTAGGAATCGCTCTTGGCAGTTAGTTCTTGAGCTTGACAGTGAAAATATCACGTAGGCTAACTACTGCTTAGTGTTTTACGATCCTACGTGTTATTTCAAGGTGTTGTCGACGGTTGTCAACTACAATGAGCGATTTCGGGCGAAAGATACCGCGTACTTCTTTGCCAAAAAAAAAAAGAATCACGTTTTATGTTTGAGAGATAAAAATTAAATAACTGTACCGGTATCGCTTATTGTATGTTTTGCCACAGATAGCGCCAGATAACACTCGTGTTCAAGTGAGCAGATTGAGCCCACTGCGTTTATCTCTATCATTCTCATTACCGTAATGTCACTTCACTTCAAGCTCACTTCAGCTAACTTTTCACGGTGATGTTTTTGAAGAATAGACCGGCAGGAGTATGCGACGGCTGCTGGTTGGCTTCTGATTCCAGCATACTTTGAGACGTAATCACAACTCAGAGTTGACAGATTAAATGACTTTATTAGTATAAATGGTACCTACTCCTGTTTATTCGAAATGTGGATGACGAACACTTAGATTTTTGCACGTAGTATCCTTATTTTGAAATACAGTCTGCAGCACTAAATCACACACGCAAGTTAATTCTCAGAAAATTCTGATTTTGCCCGTACCTACCTCAGTAACCTCACATATAGGTAGTAAAATGGAACTTCATAAAAAAAAATGCACTACATACCGCTTTCCTTAGCGTAAAGCTGTATAAAAATGCGATGTCCTATGCGATGAAAGGTCACACTCATCTTTCGTAACTTTCAGTGGGTCGATAACTCGATACCACAAGAAAAACCAGTTCAGCTTCGTTCAGTTAATTTCTCGTCCGACCTGTTTTTGTTTGGTCATACAGACTCCCGTCAAGTTTGAAGCTTGGTTGCGCACTAGGTTTCAGTAAAGAGAAGTTTTCTGTAAAGTTTCAATAGAGATAGATGCTTGTACATCGTTCTTGAATATTGGCCATGGTGTTCTACATTAATTTATAGCAGTTATTTAATGTAAATTTTTAATTGAGTGTAGACAGTAGAAGTAGAGGTCGTTTCTAATTCAGCTTCATTGTACCTAGTACCGCAAACATGTACTGTAAACGCTAACGAAAGATGTAAAGGTAGTCATTGTCAAATTGTGTCACTACATGATTTATCATTACTTACATCATGCTGATTGATGTGGTTCTTCTCGACGTGGCATACACAGGGTCAAATTAAATTAACTAGCGAAACTCTGCAGACGTGATGGGTATCTAAACATGACAGAACAAAAAAAAAATGGATAACCAATAAAATAGGTAAGTAGGTATACTTACCTATTTTATTAGACATCATATTATTAAGGGCATCACAACAGCTGTAACATGGACTGTTCGTAGTTTTCCTCATTCGAAACTTATGGACTGTTTTGCATTTCGTTTTGTTTGTCGCCAGGGAGCCCAGAAGCCGTTCAAGAGGGTGATCAAGGCAAACATCGGAGATGCGCACGCTATGGGGCAGCAGCCCATCACCTTCATCAGACAGGTATGATCATCAATAAACCTTGAGTAATAAGAAGAAGAAAATAAGAACCCTGTTTCAATAAGACTTTAATTTAATCTGTTGGTAAATAAATAAAGTTTTAATTTAGCAACATCTTGATCAAAAAGCCCGTTTTCGCTAACTATATACGACACCTAAATAAAAGCGCGCTCTTCGATATTAATATTAATATATAATAATAATAATATTACTATATTTATTACTATGTGTATTACGTGTCGCCTAGTGTTGAAAACGGGCAAGAATTGGCCAAGCTACCAGTAAGTGCCAGAAAAGAATTAACACTAAAATAATTATAGTTTCGTGTGGGATGAGTAGGTATTTAACAATGCCCTAATAATATTAATTAACTTAATTAAGTCTACACTGAGAATAATAATAAAATAAGCGTAGTATGTAATGAATGAGATGTTTTGAGAAAGGTAATTACCGGAAAAGGTTTTCCCATTGTATGAATAACAACGTAATACGAAAGGAAATGTATCGCATAATATAGGTAAGTAATCTTATTTTCCTCTTAAGTACATAATAGGACAATTTTATTACATAATCATGTGTGTACTTCTAAGAAATATTTAGGATAATTAAATCCGTAAACCTATATAGGTACCCCGTCAGTAACCCGAATCCGATTTTACTATTTTTTGTTTTTTGTGTGAATGTTGTATGCCTTAACATGGGTCAAATATTTTTTTTTCTTTATTTTTTTTCTTTCTTTAAAGAAACTATCGTTTATTTCTAACTAGGTTCTACCCGCGACTTTCTCCGCGTGAAATTTCTTTATATCCTAGACACTCGCCAATACAGTAGCTTCCCATTACTGAAACAATTTTCGGAATTGGATCGGGAGTTCCGAAGGATAACCCGTACATACAAACTCACAAATTTTACCTCTTTATTATAATAGTAGATATAGAGGCAATTAATAAAGTGTTGTATAGTTCACTATCACTAGAATTATTATTTATTATTGTATGCCTCTCGCTGGCCGTAGGATAGCGTGTCTTGGTGCGTAGAATGTCCAGAGAATAGTAAACATTTGTATCTGTGTTATTTCTTTTTCACATTCATTCAATTCATTGATTGACCGCCCTGTTAGTTAATCGTGTAATATTTTTAATGACTTGTGTAGTTGTTACGGTAAAATATGATTCATCTTATTTTACGTGAATAAAACATAAGCCGTCCGCTGCGTTTGACGGTCGTTCGCTCCGTTTGACAGCCGTCCGCTGCGTTTGACGGTCGCTCGCTATGTTTGACAGCCGTCCGCTGCGTTTGACGGTCGTTCGCTATGTTTGACAGCCGTCCGCTGCGTTTGACGGTCGTTCGCTATGTTTGACAGCAGTCCGCTGCGTTTGACGGTCGTTCGCTATGTTTGACAGCCGTCCGCTGCGTTTGACGGTCGTTCGCTATGTTTGACAGCCGTCCGCTGCGTTTGACGGACGTCCGCGACGGATGATCCGCAAACGAATCTGTTTTTGGAAAAATAATACGGTGTAGTATGTACCTGGTGACTGATGCTATCTTTTTTGCGCAGGTTATTGCATGCGTCGTTAACCCTGAACTGATTAAATCAGGCAAATATCCATCCGACGTGCAGGAGAGGGCTTGTGAGCTATTGGCCGCTTGTGGGTAAGTTTACACCGTTCTTAAATTGAAGAGAAGAGATATAAAAGTTGCTTTAGCCTCAAAGGCTCTACACATAAAATCTCGTTTTCGTTTATTTAAAAAAAAGCACCCATTAATTTGAAAATCTATCAGAACGTACCGCGAAGCGGCGCTCTGATCGCGTAACAGTCAAATTATGGGAAACTATAGCTTCTTTACAGGTGTCACTATTCACTAGGCACAGTAGGCATGTTTGTGTAGTCGAGCTCGTAATTGCTTTTTCACGCTGTCTCAATGTCACTTTCACGTTATAAACCGACAAGGTCTGTTTGTCTAAGTGATAGTTAGATAGTTCCAACCTTACTCAAGTATAAATTTTCTATGAATTGATATACAATGCTCTCTAATCAACTATCAAGCAGCAAAACTCGTTACACATTTATGAACTCTAATGTAAACTGTTTCAGTGGGCAATCAGTGGGCGCATACTCGATGTCGCACGGCATCGAGGTGATCCGCCGCCACGTGGCCGAGTACATCGAGGGCCGCGACGGACACAAGGCGGACTGGCAGAACATCTGCCTCACCGGCGGAGCCTCCAATGGCATCAAGAACTGTCTGCAGCTGCTCTGCAACACAGTTGACGGAAAGGACTCCGGTCAGTACATTAAAATAACTGGTTCTAGTTATACCAAAACGAACCAACCCACAATATCTCAAGAAAACCGTTTATTAAAGCAAACTTATCTAATGTTATCAAATTGGGTAACTGATGTCCAGCGAAGTACATGCAAACGTTATGCTTAGAATATATATATTTAAAATTTAATTATTCACCGTTTAGATTAGAACCTTGCAGTACTTATTGGTTCATTTTGGCATAACTAGGCCCAACTGCAGCCTATCATAATATGGTCAGTTTCCTTTAGACCCGTTTGACTTGCCGATGCCTGCTGACGGGCGCGGGCTGAGCGCAACGCGTCCTGTGTGCTGAACTTTTAGCGAGATAACATAACAACATCACGTCTGCTTTCCCCGAAGCGTTAGAAACGTGTACCTATAGTTCACACCCACATTTCGCCAATTATATGTAATAGGAGGCGAACCTATTGCCATCAGCCGGGCACAAATCCCCTCCGGGACGCATGTGGCAGGTGCACAGCATCACGCTGGCGCTCAGCTGCGATGAGCTCAATGAGCTGTGTGTGACTTTATAACCTCGGTCCGTCTAACTAAACTCGTTATATTTTTGAGTATTTTGTATTCGCCGCTATTGGTGGAAAAAATTAATTTAATGTAAGTAATTTGTATCTGCTTACTACTTCAACCCATCTAATTTTGTACATAGGCAGGCTTAGTGTTTAATAAAGAATAAACATTACATCTCCATCCGGTATTTCATTCCTCTATCGCCTAAATACCAAACTATTTTGACGAAAACGCAATTGCAATACATCGGTGTCCATTTGTCACGTAATTAATAACGTGTCCAACTCTCGGGACTGTAAATAACTAACAAGGTTTGTTTGCAACCTTCTGCTCATTTAGTAGGTGCGTACTTATAAACTTAGGTAATAACTAGCTGCTGCCTGCGGCTTCGCGCGAGTGGAAGTCGGAAATTATCCTACAGGAACGTGCTACCGGGACAAAAAGTAGCCTTTGCTACTCCTTAGAACATCAGCTATCTGCCAGTGAAGTCCCGTCACAATCGGTCCAGCTGTTTCGGAGATTAGCCGGAACAAACAGACAGACAAAATTTAAAAAAAAAAAATGTAACCTATATGTACCGTGTATACATCCATATGCATTTAGTAAAAAGCGGTTATTTTAATATTACAAACAGACACTCCAATTTTATTTATCTGTATAGATAGGCCTAGGTGCCTAACTACTTCACTTTCCTATTAAATAAGTATAATATCAACTACGAACATGATTTTGCTGCATGCATCGCTGTGACGCGAACGTCTAATCTTAATAGCTATCGGCTTTTTTTTTCTTTTTTTATTGCCGAATGGGCTGCTCTTGACCTCGATGTAACGTTCGATAAGCGGGTGGCTGGGGACTGGGGAGTGGTACTTAGCGCCTTCTTATCAAAGACAGAGAGGCTATTCTGCAATATCTCTCTATCTCTCTCTTTCTGTAATGGCTATTTACTATCAAAATGAGGATTAGTAGTGTGAAAGTTAGGTATTACTTTGTTTGGATTAAATGAGCAATTCTAAAAGCCTTTTTTCATATCGTTACGGCCGTGACTTGAAATATCTTTGACTAGCTGCTGCCCGCGCCTTCCGTCCGCGTGCAACTCAGCTAGACCATCATCATCGACATCTGCCTGCGTTTTTCCAACTATTATGTGGTCAGCTTCTAGTCTAAACGGAGCAGTATTTTACAATTTTACCTCTTTATAATATTACTTTGGATAAGTCAATACACTATTTACAGTATTTGCAAATACTTATGTAAATTAATAAAATCAATTCGGAATGGGGAGGAGCGTGGCTCCGTCATAGAACCTGTCTTTGATATTAGTTTATTTTGCGTTTGCTTTTATTATCCGTACTATACAGAACTGTTTTTAGAATGCTTATGTTTAAGCATCACGAGTTGAGGGAAAATGAGGGTAATAGTCTAATTTAGCCAGTAATTACACGTAGAGTACTTAAACAACTTGTTTCTATGTTAAACTATTCTATGTAATGAGCAGCAACTAGCTCAGAACAATGAGCAGCTGTGTACCTGAACAGTTAAATAATGTCACTGTATTCTTATGCAAATAACCGTCTCGACTATAAAGCTGATGGAAAAAATTAAAAATAATCTTCATGATTTTGTTCTCCTTAACAGTAGGAGCGTATTAAAAATGCTTCATGTGTAATAAAAAAGTAAAAAGAAGAACAAGTAATAGTAAAGTAATAGCATTAATAGCCATTGTTTTCATACGCGGGAAATGAGATCTCGCGGCAGTCAAAATTAACTCTTAGATTAAACAAAACATGTACCTAGTAGTACGTATAAGAATGTTTGTATTAAGCGATCTGTGTTTCGTCATGTTCATTTTAATAACAAACCATAGATATTGTATGCTATTTTCGTACTAATAACGCATACTATTACGCAATTATATTAGCTTAAACGAGAGACTTGCTGGCCATCCTTAGCATAATCTGTTAGAGTCATCACAGACAGGCCACTGGCGCTAGCAAATCTCTTCGACTGCACACACCACAGGGGTACCTACAAACATGTTTCCTAGATGTTACCCGCATACTGTTGCCATGGACCGACACTTTATATTAAGGGGAAATATATTTATAAAAGTGGCGACTTTTGAGCAACTAATGTAATAAGTAATGTTTGTTCCAAAAGCGTTTGGCGAAAGTGTAAACAAGCCTTGTCCAGGTTAAATTCTTACGCAGTCACTTAATAAAGGAGGGATTATTAACACATTCATCTGTACTTAGAAGGTTTTAACTTTATTTGTATCGCAACACTTATTCCCAAAAATTTGGTTTATTGAAAAATCATCGACGAATATTGAGGTTATAAAGTTAACCTCAATCGCCAAATGAAAAACAACTTTAGAATTTTGGGTTTAAGTAATCAAACCAAAGCACTCAATTTGTAAGTGGCACTACCAATTAGCGTCCTCGTTTACAATTTCATCAGATACTTTTGGAACAGACCATAGCTACGATGGGTGCCATTATCCATCGCAGCTACGGTCTGGTCTGGTCTAGTCTAGTAGCTAACAACTAGTGGCTCAGTGGCGTGCTCTAGTATCGAGCGGCAATAAACTAGTGTATGCCTCTTTGTCACTGTTGGTATGCTACATAACACTATTCGTGGACCGGAATCCTATGTACCGGTACCTATTTGATATGCTTATTTAAATGTCATAACATCATAATTTGTTATGGCTACTATAGTTTTGCAACAATACGGCGTGTTTCGTTCCGTGCCATTTACTTTAATACTGGTACATATGTATTTGTTCTATAAATATACCGCATGCGACTGAAGTCCACATCGGAACCTATTTGCTAATAATATTCAAGGTCGAAATAATTACTCATATTAATTTCCTCTGTCCGTCTCGTTGCATAATTATTCTATGAAAAAAAATACCTTATTATTTCTCCCGTTATTTCTAGCTGGGATACTTCCTTAGTTGGCCAGAAAAGGACGGGATTGGTCTATAGAAATATGCTCATGTGTTACAAAATACGTCATGCGAATTTCTACAGATCCTACCAGTTTCCCTCGCACACGAGAATAAACGTGCTATACGAAAGAAGCTTACAATGTTTGCCACACTACAAAGTAAGAAGCGGGGCAGTCTGCTGGTGTTGTGCTGGTGTTAGACAGGGGGCGGAGGCTCTTTCAATCCCTCACAATCGAGTGGTTTCATTTGCGTGATACAGCTTCCTAACCACCGTTCATATTTCCAAGAAAATGCAAATACTCCTCAAACCGAACTAAATCCATATACCATATACATAAAAATGAAAAAATAACTGATTGTCTGTTACCTTTTCACGCCTTAACGGCAGCACGGATTTCGACGTTTGGCACAGCTACACCGTGACCAGCCCCCTGATTGCATAACATTTCGACGTTTGGCACAGCTACACCGTGACCAGCCCCCTGATTGCATAACATTTCGACGTTTGGCACAGCTACACCGTGACCAGCCCCCTGATTGCATAACATTTCGACGTTTGGCACAGCTACACCGTGACCAGCCCCCTGATTGCATAACATTTCGACGTTTGGCACAGCTACACCGTGACCAGCCCCCTGATTGCATAACATTTCGACGTTTGGCACAGCTACACCGTGACCAGCCCCCTGATTGCATAACATTTCGACGTTTGGCACAGCTACACCGTGACCAGCCCCCTGATTGCATAACATTTCGACGTTTGGCACAGCTACACCGTGACCAGCCCCCTGATTGCATAACATTTCGACGTTTGGCACAGCTACACCGTGACCAGCCCCCTGATTGCATAACATTTCGACGTTTGGCACAGCTACACCGTGACCAGCCCCCTGATTGCATAACATTTCGACGTTTGGCACAGCTACACCGTGACCAGCCCCCTGATTGCATAACATTTCGACGTTTGGCACAGCTACACCGTGACCAGCCCCCTGATTGCATAACATTTCGACGTTTGGCACAGCTACACCGTGACCAGCCCCCTGATTGCATAACATTTCGACGTTTGGCACAGCTACACCGTGACCAGCCCCCTGATTGCATAACATTTCGACGTTTGGCACAGCTACACCGTGACCAGCCCCCTGATTGCATAACATTTCGACGTTTGGCACAGCTACACCGTGACCAGCCCCCTGATTGCATAACATTTCGACGTTTGGCACAGCTACACCGTGACCAGCCCCCTGATTGCATAACATTTCGACGTTTGGCACAGCTACACCGTGACCAGCCCCCTGATTGCATAACATTTCGACGTTTGGCACAGCTACACCGTGACCAGCCCCCTGATTGCATAACATTTCGACGTTTGGCACAGCTACACCGTGACCAGCCCCCTGATTGCATAACATTTCGACGTTTGGCACAGCTACACCGTGACCAGCCCCCTGATTGCATAACATTTCGACGTTTGGCACAGCTACACCGTGACCAGCCCCCTGATTGCATAACATTTCGACGTTTGGCACAGCTACACCGTGACCAGCCCCCTGATTGCATAACATTTCGACGTTTGGCACAGCTACACCGTGACCAGCCCCCTGATTGCATAACATTTCGACGTTTGGCACAGCTACACCGTGACCAGCCCCCTGATTGCATAACATTTCGACGTTTGGCACAGCTACACCGTGACCAGCCCCCTGATTGCATAACATTTCGACGTTTGGCACAGCTACACCGTGACCAGCCCCCTGATTGCATAACATTTCGACGTTTGGCACAGCTACACCGTGACCAGCCCCCTGATTGCATAACATTTCGACGTTTGGCACAGCTACACCGTGACCAGCCCCCTGATTGCATAACATTTCGACGTTTGGCACAGCTACACCGTGACCAGCCCCCTGATTGCATAACATTTCGACGTTTGGCACAGCTACACCGTGACCAGCCCCCTGATTGCATAACATTTCGACGTTTGGCACAGCTACACCGTGACCAGCCCCCTGATTGCATAACATTTCGACGTTTGGCACAGCTACACCGTGACCAGCCCCCTGATTGCATAACATTTCGACGTTTGGCACAGCTACACCGTGACCAGCCCCCTGATTGCATAACATTTCGACGTTTGGCACAGCTACACCGTGACCAGCCCCCTGATTGCATAACATTTCGACGTTTGGCACAGCTACACCGTGACCAGCCCCCTGATTGCATAACATTTCGACGTTTGGCACAGCTACACCGTGACCAGCCCCCTGATTGCATAACATTTCGACGTTTGGCACAGCTACACCGTGACCAGCCCCCTGATTGCATAACATTTCGACGTTTGGCACAGCTACACCGTGACCAGCCCCCTGATTGCATAACATTTCGACGTTTGGCACAGCTACACCGTGACCAGCCCCCTGATTGCATAACATTTCGACGTTTGGCACAGCTACACCGTGACCAGCCCCCTGATTGCATAACATTTCGACGTTTGGCACAGCTACACCGTGACCAGCCCCCTGATTGCATAACATTTCGACGTTTGGCACAGCTACACCGTGACCAGCCCCCTGATTGCATAACATTTCGACGTTTGGCACAGCTACACCGTGACCAGCCCCCTGATTGCATAACATTTCGACGTTTGGCACAGCTACACCGTGACCAGCCCCCTGATTGCATAACATTTCGACGTTTGGCACAGCTACACCGTGACCAGCCCCCTGATTGCATAACATTTCGACGTTTGGCACAGCTACACCGTGACCAGCCCCCTGATTGCATAACATTTCGACGTTTGGCACAGCTACACCGTGACCAGCCCCCTGATTGCATAACATTTCGACGTTTGGCACAGCTACACCGTGACCAGCCCCCTGATTGCATAACATTTCGACGTTTGGCACAGCTACACCGTGACCAGCCCCCTGATTGCATAACATTTCGACGTTTGGCACAGCTACACCGTGACCAGCCCCCTGATTGCATAACATTTCGACGTTTGGCACAGCTACACCGTGACCAGCCCCCTGATTGCATAACATTTCGACGTTTGGCACAGCTACACCGTGACCAGCCCCCTGATTGCATAACATTTCGACGTTTGGCACAGCTACACCGTGACCAGCCCCCTGATTGCATAACATTTCGACGTTTGGCACAGCTACACCGTGACCAGCCCCCTGATTGCATAACATTTCGACGTTTGGCACAGCTACACCGTGACCAGCCCCCTGATTGCATAACATTTCGACGTTTGGCACAGCTACACCGTGACCAGCCCCCTGATTGCATAACATTTCGACGTTTGGCACAGCTACACCGTGACCAGCCCCCTGATTGCATAACATTTCGACGTTTGGCACAGCTACACCGTGACCAGCCCCCTGATTGCATAACATTTCGACGTTTGGCACAGCTACACCGTGACCAGCCCCCTGATTGCATAACATTTCGACGTTTGGCACAGCTACACCGTGACCAGCCCCCTGATTGCATAACATTTCGACGTTTGGCACAGCTACACCGTGACCAGCCCCCTGATTGCATAACATTTCGACGTTTGGCACAGCTACACCGTGACCAGCCCCCTGATTGCATAACATTTCGACGTTTGGCACAGCTACACCGTGACCAGCCCCCTGATTGCATAACATTTCGACGTTTGGCACAGCTACACCGTGACCAGCCCCCTGATTGCATAACATTTCGACGTTTGGCACAGCTACACCGTGACCAGCCCCCTGATTGCATAACATTTCGACGTTTGGCACAGCTACACCGTGACCAGCCCCCTGATTGCATAACATTTCGACGTTTGGCACAGCTACACCGTGACCAGCCCCCTGATTGCATAACATTTCGACGTTTGGCACAGCTACACCGTGACCAGCCCCCTGATTGCATAACATTTCGACGTTTGGCACAGCTACACCGTGACCAGCCCCCTGATTGCATAACATTTCGACGTTTGGCACAGCTACACCGTGACCAGCCCCCTGATTGCATAACATTTCGACGTTTGGCACAGCTACACCGTGACCAGCCCCCTGATTGCATAACATTTCGACGTTTGGCACAGCTACACCGTGACCAGCCCCCTGATTGCATAACATTTCGACGTTTGGCACAGCTACACCGTGACCAGCCCCCTGATTGCATAACATTTCGACGTTTGGCACAGCTACACCGTGACCAGCCCCCTGATTGCATAACATTTCGACGTTTGGCACAGCTACACCGTGACCAGCCCCCTGATTGCATAACATTTCGACGTTTGGCACAGCTACACCGTGACCAGCCCCCTGATTGCATAACATTTCGACGTTTGGCACAGCTACACCGTGACCAGCCCCCTGATTGCATAACATTTCGACGTTTGGCACAGCTACACCGTGACCAGCCCCCTGATTGCATAACATTTCGACGTTTGGCACAGCTACACCGTGACCAGCCCCCTGATTGCATAACATTTCGACGTTTGGCACAGCTACACCGTGACCAGCCCCCTGATTGCATAACATTTCGACGTTTGGCACAGCTACACCGTGACCAGCCCCCTGATTGCATAACATTTCGACGTTTGGCACAGCTACACCGTGACCAGCCCCCTGATTGCATAACATACTTTCAATCACAATCCAAGGCTTCTGAAGGAAATTCCTAATCCATTGCTTCATAGGTTTGATAAATTCGTCTGGTCAACAACGTAAATAACCCAATGAACGTGTCTGAACTGTTATAAAAATGAAAGACAATTACCCCACTGGGTTTAGAACACTTTTCCATCCCGGTAGTACGTTATCGTGGAATAATTTCCCACATCGACGCGGGCGAAGTCGCGAGCAAAAGCTAGTAAAGTTGTATATAACTCCAGAAGGAGCTAGTCACGACTCGTTCACGTGTCATCGTCAATTTGTCCACCAGTTACATGTTAGTTGGCAAGCTCACGACAGTAGTACGCCGGTCGCCGGTCGCCGGTTACCGAGTGCTCATATATTCGCACACATTCACAGTCATTAGGAACCATTCGTAGGCGACCTTGAGCGGCTGACGACCGTAATGTTCTGCATACGTCATAATACGATTAGTATGTCGTCGATACTAGACCTGATCAAGAAGTAGATTGGATTTGATCATTAGAGATTATGTACGCTGCTCAGGTACAAAAAAATAATAAGATTCGAAGTTGAAATTAGAATATCGTTACAAACACTACCTATCCATCTTTTTTAAATAACACAAAAATACGAACAATAAGGAACTTACGTACTTTACGCCCTGTCGGGCAGTAGACAGAGAAAAATAAAAATCGACGATGATGGTAATCTTATGTCAAATGGACCTGCATTTGCTGCAACTGGACTAGTTGGCCAGGTCGGTCTTCTATCAGGTTTCTTCAACACCCGGTTTTCCGTATTACGCACTCAGTAAGCCTCCTCCGCCTTCCTCAAAACGCGTATACTTTCTGTATTTACTGAAGCAGAGCCAGTCATATTTCTTGGGCGTCATCGTGTCGACGCTAGGTATTCAAATGAACGTTTATTGAAGTACAACATTCTACATTCATTCATTTATTCATTCTCTCTCTCCCTTTAATCCATCCAAAGGTAGTTTTTAACAGATCGATTTCAGCGATAAGAAACCCGTTGGATTTGTATAACCCTATGTAAAATTTGTACATTTAATATCTGTAATTTCTATGGTGTACATAATAAATAGTACCTACAAAAATTGAAAAGATGGTTGATGATTGCTAAGATGGTTTGGTCATGTTGAGAGGATGAATGAAGGGCGATTAACAAAAGGTATTTACAAGGCAGATGTGAGTGGAGACGCCGGCAGGGGACGCCCTAGGAAGACATATAGTGACCTTATTGGTGATGTTCTTCAGAAAGGTCAGGTGCGTAGTACTCACAACCGGCGTGCGTGTATGACCAGATGTATGAATGTAAACGAGGCAAAAGGAGTATGTATGGATCGTAGCAGGTGGCGTTCTGTAGTTTCTGCCTACCCCCATGGGAAGAAGGCGTGAGTTTATGTATGTATGTATGTATTCTAATCTATTCTGAGTAGCGCCGTAATAAAAATGCACATATTAATAGCTGAATACTTTGTGTGCAGGTGTGTTGATCCCGATCCCACAGTACCCGCTGTACTCGGCGTCGCTGGCGGAGTACGGACTGGGTCAGATCGGCTACTACCTGGACGAGGACAAGAACTGGGGCCTGGACGCGGCCGAGCTCGAGCGAGCCTTCCAGGAGGGAAGCAAAAAGCATGCCGTGCGCGCGCTCGTAGTCATCAACCCTGGAAACCCTACTGGACAGGTGAGCGGCTTGTACACACTACACAAAATCAAGTTATTCAAATTAGGCTGAGAATCAACATTTTTTGAACGTCAAAATGACATAAGACAGTCCCCCGGCACGCCCGCCTTCACCACTTCCTAGTGCTGTATCTGGGAAGAAGAAGTGGCGCAACAAACTGTCTAGCAGCTGTCTGTACACAGTACTCAGGAACACCATCATCATCCGCAAGATGTCCACTGCTGGACATGGGCATACCGCACATTGCTACACCGACCGATATCCTGTCTCACATCTCTCTTCCATCAAATTGTCCCGACCTTCACCGGGTCATCGCCCCACCTTGTCGAGGCCTGTTCACACAGCGCCTTCCAGTTTTTCTTTCGCTCCAGAAGTTTTCGGTCCCATCTTCCACCTGGTCTGCGAGTAATGTGGGCCAACTACCACATAAGTTTGACAATTCTCCGAGAAATGTTTATCACCGAGGTTTTCTTGGGAATTTCCTTATTCCTGACTAGCCTTTGCCCACGGCTTCGTCCGCGTACCTACAGGTCGGAAATTATGTTACGGGATCGTACCTACTGGCATCAAAAGTATCCTATGTAAGGAAACCATCTTTTTTAACGAGTAGGTATAAGATTGTATTGTATTCGACAGGTGCTGACGCGAGAGAACATCGAGGACATCATCAAGTTCGCACAGAAGCACAGTCTGTTCGTGTTCGCCGACGAGGTGTACCAGGACAATGTGTACGATAAGAACAGCAAGTTCTTCTCCTTCAAGAAGGTAAGCACAACTGGCTAATCATAGCACTTGCATACTGGCTGAAAATCAGCCGACTAACGGTCAATTTTGACGTCATGCGCATGGCAACTTCGCTTCACTAAAGTTAAGTTACAAATTACAAGACAAGACAGTTAGCCAGTTTAATGACAAGTTATCATGTTGCACCAGTGTCCTACACATTAGTGCGGAAACCACGCGATGTTACGCGACGGCAATGAAGTGTGCTCGTTGGCCATATTTTGTGACAAGAGCCGTGATTCCTCATTTGGCTGGTGAACATGCGTGGCGTCAGGTATAATATATTAGGTCGGGGAAAAAGTTATTTCGTATTTTATATACAAATTCAAGTCTAAGAGCTCATGTGGCACCCAAATATAGAGCTTTTTCGTACACCCAGACTTTTCAAATAGGTCAAAACTTGGTCAAAACCCCTAATCCTTCAACTATGTCGTAACTACTAATATGCCGATTATGCTTCAGTTTTTCAAAAATGACAATGACTATCCGTAACAAGGCGACCAGAGCGAGCTGCATCTTTGACATCAAAATTCCCGGACTGAAAACGCTTACTAATAAATAGAATAAGGGGAGATTGTGGAATCCGTCGGAACCCAACTCTCGAATTCCATACACCTTAGAGCCCTCTCCGCAACCGAAAAAGTATTTGGTTATGTCGGAAGCGTTGGGCATCAATGTTCCTGACATGAAGCAGTCGTTGAAGGAGCGCTTCTTTGGCCGCCTGAAGAAAGTATTTAATAATATTCTATCAGGTGGAAACAAGGTGCGGGCCTTCAACGGTTGGGTCATGCCGGTTTTGATGTACTCTTTCGGCATACCTAAGTGGACACAGACCGAACTCGACGCCCTGGTAGGACGATCCGTACGTTGCTGACTGCAAATCGAATGCATCACCCACGGTCATCGGTAATGAGACTGTAGGTATATCCCGTGAAAGTGTGGAGGTCGAGGCTTTTTAAACACTGAGGCCCTCCACAATCGCGAGATATGCAGTCTCAGGGAATATTTTCTAGAAGCCGACGTGGGGATGCATCGAGATGTGGTCGCGGTGGACGAGGGCCTCACCCCGCTCTCCTTGGCTAAAGAGAAGAGAGAGAAGTGCTTGACACTAACGATCGCATGGAGGTATGGCAGAGTAAGGAGCTTCACGGACGCTTTTTCCGGGTCCTACATGGACCCGATGTAGATCTAGTAGCTTCCGTAGCCTGGCTACGTTTCGGTGACCTCTTTGGGGAAACCGAAGGTTTTGTCTGTGCAATTGCGGATGAAGTTATGATGACAAACGATTTATTACTGGAGATTTTGTTGTGAGAGACTGTACGGTTGACTTCTGCTGGGCATGCCACCGTCCGGGAGAATCAATCTGACCCATTATCTCCGGATGTTCTCGTCTAGCTAACGAAGAGTACTTGCATAGATACGACTTTGTAGCCTGGATTATCCATCAACAACTTGCTCTGAAATACAGCCTTGTGGAATCGGAAGTGCCGTACTACGGGTATGTGCCCGACCCAGTTCTCGAAAATGGAAATATCACATTGTACTGGGATTAATCCATCATCACTGACAGGACTATTGTTACCAATAAGCCTGATATAGTGGTGGTGGATCGAAGAGAGCGGTGCGCAATGATTGCTGACATAACGGTCTCGATTGACGGGAACCTCGTGAAAGTCGGGAAAGATAATCAAATCAAGTATCTTGACTTGGCTCGCGAGGTTGTCGACATGTGGGACGTGAACTCAGCGATCATTGTGCCGATAGTCGTGACAGCCAATGGCTTAACAGCCAAGAGCCTCGACCAACACCTGAGGAGGCTCTCGTTGGGCAGCTGGATCAAGGGCTTGATTCAGATAGTGGTACTTTTGGACACGGCTCGCATTGTTAGGTTCCTCTCTCTGGAGCCCGGACCGCCAGTTGCTTGGACTCTGTTCCCGATACCGGTGGGCTACTATTTTTTATATTTTTAAATGATTTTATTTAAAAATATAATTTATATGTATATCATTAAATACAGGAAATAAAATAATAACAAATATTTATTCAAAAATAAAAATTGGTAAAATACAGTATAAATCTTAGAAATAATAATATAGGTATTACAAAGTATGATGCCTGTACTAGGATAAACCTGTATCACAGGCGGCATGAGGTCTTACAATTACTATTAGCACAACTGATTTCTTAACAATATTTAATATACGTTTTAAGAATAGTGACATAGTTATTTAATTAATTATATTACTTAAACACTAATAACTAAGGTCTTAAACATGTGGATAATTTCTATTTTGAAGCAGTCGGCTAATGTGCTTAGACAGCAGCAAATCGACGGTAAGTAGGCCAGCTCAGTGGTGTCAGGTATATTGTTGAGACGGCAACAAGCGATGCGGCAGTCTGGCCTCGAGTATGACGCACTAGGTCACTTAATAATCAATCGAGTTAATATACTTACCTGTTTTCTTACTTGTCTATTTTCCTAGAAGGCAATCAGCGTCTCCCGTTTTGTGATCACTGGACTTTTAAAGCGTGAGCAAGTTGCACATTTCGGAATGTCGAATTACTGTCATTGCGTTACTCCATAAACGCCACATATATTTTCGCGGCTTGTCGCATTTTCCCTTTTTTGTAATAAATGTATCGAAATTCTTCTTCACTCATTTTGGCGGACAGAAAAACAATTGAAAAATGGCGGGAAATCATTTATACTTTTTTTATGTCATCCAAAACCAGCTAGCTACAAACAGTGCAGTGAAAGAGATTTACTACAACTTTATACCTATAAAATACGAAAACCTTTTTCCCCGACCTATTATGTGGCCCTTAGAAGTACAGACTGCCTATACAGACATACAGACTTGTAGTGCAAGTCAATCGGTGGGACGCTGAAACTGAAAACAGCTTTGGATTCGGGTAGACGTTTTAAAACTTACTGCCAGCTCGGTATTACTTCAAAATACACAAGTGTATTCAAACGCGTCGCAGTTATAGATTAGAACTAGAAGTACCAACCGGTCATAAATCTGCGAGTTTATCAACACCGCGTTACGATACAATGTCACTAAAATGGCACCCATTGTCACATACGTTCCGCAGTTTGTTGTTGATTACATATTTCATCTCCATAGCCGTTGAGAGTGAAGGTTATATTAAAACCAGTCTTGAAACTAATCAATACACAAGTAGATAACACTTTTATTTGCGTCGTATTTCGATTATAAACAGTCTATAATATCTTTATTATTAAATTTATGTTTTCTTATCGAATCAGTGTTTGTAAAAAATAATCGAATAAAAAAATTATCGCAGAATAACTCGTCCGATGTCTTACGCCGAGATCATTTTATTTTATTTTATTTATTCATTTGTTCACCAACGATTGTTTACACTGAATACATCCTAAAGGTAACATGCAAAATGTATATGCAACAGTGCAACAATCACTTACAGGTAAACTCCGCATGCATTAAGAAGTTGTATTTTTTTTTTTAAATTACTTATCTAAAGGTCTAAATAATTAATATAAGGTACTTAAACAGCAATGAATCTATAAACATTACAGAACACATTCTCTGGCTAAGCGTTATTCCTCTCATAAGCACAACTGCCAAACTACCTACAAGTACAAGATAGAGACAGAAAAATGTCTAATCCAAAGCAAATGTAAGTGATGTATATGACAGTACGACGGCAGCATAGTAGAAAGAGTCAACTGCACTTTTTACGAAATTCAGTAATTTATTAACTGCAGTCTCGCTCGCGAGTTCTATGCGAGTGGTCGCGGATTAGTGTTTACGCGATAATGTCCGTCGATACGATTAAGTGTGCGAACTGTATTGTGGTGATTTCGGAAGTCCTTGCGTTTATTCGTAATAAACATGACGTGATGGACAACGAAAGTCTCATAAGAATATGTGTGTCGGCGTTTTCCGAGGAGGAAATCGATGTGGCAAAGAAATTGTTATGCAGCACGACAAAACTTGGTAAACGATTGAAGTCGAGGCGTAAAGACAAAAAACAAAAAGATTTAGAAGACATGATAGCGGTTTTCAAAACTATAGACCCCGATCAATTGCCGGTTTTTGTCGCCTATGAGCTACATAAACTGCCCCCTGTATGTTTTGACCACGTAGACGTCACGAAATTACTAAAGGACTTGTTAATTTTGCGTGCGGAATTAAATGATATTAAAGATAATTTTGTCACTAAGAACGACCTAGAAGTGGCCCTGAAAGAGAAGAATATCATACAATCATCTGCTAATAAAATTAGAGGTGGAGGGTATAACCTAAACAGTGGTCCGTTTGGATTGTCGCCGCACCTACCTTCACAACATTCACAGCGGATCGATTCTGAGTCACTTTCGCAAACGCAGATAACTAGTGACGATGACGGACCGAAGTACCGCTCTCTCGTTCACTCTCTTGCACAGGTGCTACCGGCTGTCGATGAGTCTGCTACCGCGCCGATTAACTCGACATTCATAGAAAACACGGATGACATGAATACAATTCCAGTTGAATCTATGCAGGGTAATAAAACTATGGTGGAAGTATTAATGCAAGATGAATGGCCTAAAAGTCGTTCTAAAGATGGCTGGACGCTGGTTCAAAATAAAAAGTCAAAGAATCGGTTCGAGGGAAAAACGGGAACTGCAAGCCCTAATGCGAATTTTAATTTTAGGGCTGCTGATTCAAAAAATCCGCTTTTCATTACTAATGTTGACAAAGAGACTACTGAAAAAGATATTTGTGATTATATACAAAATAAGACGCAAGAAATAGTGCAGCTTCGGAAAATCAGAAAGAAAGCTGAAAGACCGTATAATGCCTTTAAATTGTTTGTCTCAAAATACAAATTAAATACATTTTTAGATGACAAAATGTGGCCTGAGGGTATACGGTTTAGACAGTTTATTTACTTTAAGAAACATACAGTAAAAGTAAATAAGCTGCACAGTGTTGAAAATATAACAAACATATAATGGGGTGTATGTCGAACGTTAAACTATGTACATTCAATTGTAAAAATATAACTCGATCAGCTGATTGCGTTCGTCAATTATGTCCACGAGCCGACGTGATAGCGTTACAGGAGACCTGGCTGCTGCCCCACGACGTGCCCTTCCTTGCGACCATTGATGGAGACTTCGCGTACACGGGGAAATCAGCCGTGGGCATCTCTGCTGGTGTTCTGGTTGGTAGACCATACGGAGGTGTGGCGCTATTATGGAGGAAGTCGTTATTTGCGTCGTTATCGGTTATAAATTGTGCTAGTAATCGTGTTGTGTGTATTAAAATAGCGCAGGGCGAGAGGTCTTTGCTAATATTTAGTGTGTACATACCCACTGACTGTGCCGAAAATCGTACTGAGTTTACAAGTTGTCTTAGTGAGATTATCTCAGTGATCGAGAGCAGTGAAGTGGAGTCGGTTTTTGTGTTGGGAGACTTTAACGCGCACCCAGGGACACGATTCTCACGTGAGTTACTTTTAACCTGTACTGATCAATCATGGTCTTGCATTGATACTGAACTTTTGCCGCAAGACTCGCATACTTTTACTAGCTCCGCCAACGGTTCCCTCCGCTGGCTTGATCACTGTGTTGTCACTGAGGCTGCTAAACATTTGCTGTATAGTGCGTCCATTTAGTATGGCGTTTATGTGTCGGACCATATTCCGTTATTAATAGAGTGTAACATCAATCTAATTAAACCTGAAGTTATTGAATCCTACATTTCTTGTAACAAAGTTGTATGGGGTGAGAGGGATTCAGATCAGATAGATAAGTATTATGATTACTGTAATAGCAACTTAAAGCAAATAGATTTTCCTCCAGAATTTTGTAAATGTGCTGATAGTTTGTGTCACAAACATGAGCATCGGTTGGTGATAGATAGGTTGTATAGTAAATTAATTTGTATTTTGAAAAAAGGAGCCGAACTCACTCATGCAGGTTCTGGTAAAAAGCGACATAAAGGAAATTATGTAGTGGGGTGGAACAAACACGTTCGCGAGGCTCACTGTGATGCCCGACTGTGTTATCAAATGTGGCTGTTATACAACAAACCTACTTCTGAATTTATTTATGAAAATATGTGTACATCGCGCAATCTTTTCAAAACTAAATTAAAATATTGTTAAAACAATCAAGAGAAAATTAAAATGGATATGCTAGCATCTTGTCATGAAAGTAAACAATTTAACAAGTTTTGGAAATTAACAAATAAATTAAAACAAGTCGGGTACGCCGACGTGAGGGTGAGCGTCGCGGGCGTGAGTGACCCTGACCCCACTGATATAGCTAATGCTTTTCAAAAACATTTTAATGTAAACTCGCGGTTGGGTGGCTATAGCGGGCCGTCAAATGTTGGCGGTGAGGAAACCGTGTTCGGGGCTCCCCCTGTCAGATTCTCCGCGAAAGTTGTCGCGAGAAGTATACAGAACATGGTGAGGGGTAAGTCCCCCAGTCATGATGGCCTCAGCGTCGGACATCTTAAATACGCTGGAGTACACTTACCGCGAGTACTTGCTATGATTTTTAACCAATGTCTTAGTCATAGTTATTTACCTGTGGAACTAAGTAATACGATCGTTGTGCCAGTAATAAAGAATAAGACTGGTGATGCCTCCGATATCTCCAACTATAGGCCAATATCGCTTGCCACTGTCTGTGCTAAGGTATTGGATGGTCTGCTTGATAAGATTCTAGCTAAACATATCGTTCTCGAGGATGGTCAGTTTGGTTTTATACCGGACTTGTCAACAGATAGTGCAATTTTATGTCTTAAGCAGACTGTCCAATATTATACAGACAGAAAGACTCCTGTAATAGCATGTTTCTTGGACTTATCGAGGGCTTTCGACCTGGTCAATTATGACCTGCTTTGGCATAAGCTCACTCACGACACTACGGTCCCGGCTGACGTGATATCGCTATTTAGATATTGGTACAGTAGTCAAATGAATACAGTTAGTGGACTGGCTCATATTCTGATTTGTATGGGCTGGAGTGTGGGGTGAGGCAGGGGGGTCTGAGCTCCCCTCGTCTTTTTAACCTTTATGTAAACAAACCGATGGGTGAGCTCAGCAGCACTAAAATTGGTTGTCACGTGGATGGTGTGTGCGTAAACAACATCAGTTACGCTGATGATATGGTGCTGCTGAGCCCATCTATTGGTGCTATGAGAAGACTACTTAAAATTTGTGAAAGTTATGCAGTGGCCCACGGGCTCAAATACAATACCGCTAAGAGTGAATGGTTGGTTTTTAAATCGGGTACTTTAACATACGAACAGCTGCCTGAACTCTCACTCTCTGGGTGTCCTTTAGGTCTGGTTTCAAAGTTTAAGTATTTGGGTCAAAGGGTCACTGATGACTTAAAAGACAATCTAGACTTAGACAGGGAGCGCAGGTCGCTGGCTGTCGGTGGCATAATGCTGGCCCGCAGGTTTGCATGCTGTACTGTTTCTTTAAAGATAACGCTTTTTAAGGCCTTCTGCCAGTCGTTTTACACGTGCAGCCTGTGGACCAAGTATACCCAGCGAGCATACAGCGACCTGCGCGTACAGTACAATAACGTATTCAGGGTGCTTTTGGGGCTGCCGTAGCGTTGTAGCGCGTCAGGGAAGTTCGCGGAAGCGTGTGTTGACGGGTTCGCCGCGATTATGCGGAAGCGATGCGCTTCCATGATGGCGCGCTTGCGCTCCTCCGCCAATGGCATCCTGAATGTGTTTTCAGACCGGTGGGACTCTCCTCTCTTACGAAGGTGGGTGAGTGTTCAGACACACTTATCCAAGTAATCCAGTGTGCCATTGGACGAACAGTTTAATGGGTCACTGGTTGCTTATTATTATTCATTTAATTTCATACTAACATAAGCTAAGTTATACTACTACTACTAACATTATATGGATGTTTAAATCTGAAATAAAATATTTGAATTTGAATAGATCTCGGCGTGAGCCATAAAGCTAAACCATCCGACGTAAATCGGGGCTGAGTACATCGGTGTCGCGTTGCTTGGCGTAAATCTAATGTAGCTCTAAACACTAGTCGCCATACAAATATATGGTCTCCGAGTTTACTCGGAGACCATATATTTGCATGGCGACTAGTTGTTCGGTAGTCGCTCTAGAATTCGATGCCGGCCCTTTGTACCACATCTCGGGATTTCGGGATTATAAACAGACAATCCCGTGATAACCCCTGGATTGATTTTAAGGAAAAATCACAAAAAAATTGTTAAAATTCTTTTTTTTATTTTGTGTGTTTTTTTATCTTAGATACATACAATCGTACAAAAATGAAGTGAAACTTCTACGAAAATGATTATAGACTTATTCTTTCCCTTGACAAACTTGAGTTCAGTATTTCTCAAATATTAGTCAACTCAACTCTCAATAATCCCTATTCTTTAACAAAATTTGTACGGTATTTAAATTCCCATAATAAATAACAAATTAAACACTGAACAATGTTAATAAAAACAAAAAGTGAACAAATTAAACTATGCCGAAAATGCTGGTTTTGGGAAATTTTAAACCCGGTGATTTTAGCACTAGAATAGGGCCGGTATCCCGGAATTCCGGATCTCGGGATCAAATCCTCTATCTTCGAGGCGCCTATACATAGCCTACGCGTGCCTAACGTAGTTCTCCCTTTAAGATCAACGTTGCAACGGTACAACAGTATAATAAAAATGCTTTTTAAATCCTCAGGTGATGACAGAAATGGGTGCTCCCTACAACGAGATCGAGTTAGCGTCCTTCATGTCCATCAGCAAGGGCTACATGGGCGAGTGCGGCCTGCGCGGCGGCTGGATGGAGCTCGTGAACCTGGACCCGGACGTGCAGGCCAACCTGTACAAGGCCATCTCCGCTATGTTGTGTCCCACCACCATTGGGCAGACGGCTGTGGATTGTGTTGTGAGTAAAACTTAAACATTTTAAATAAGCTGGTGTCCCACTCCTTACCAAATTTCTTCCGCCATTCCTTCCACTTCACTCGCTATTGTGCTTCTTCTCGCCATTTCATTAAGTAGCCGTCCAACTCCGTCCAAGGCGTTCCGCCATCTTCTTGATCCGTATTAAAACTTGCTACATGTATTTTTGTTAAAATAGTACCTTATTTAAGAAACTACATTCTAAATGTTCTAATATACTATTCCGGCGGTGTGTTCACCGGGTCACCATGGCTGTGACGCACAAGTGAGTTGCTAAAAAAAAAAGAAATAACTTGCTGATTAATACGGGAGGCAACACGTGTGGCAAAAGAGCAGAGCCGGTGTTATGGGCCCCCAGTGTGTGGTCGGGCACTATTGACAAGATAAACTGCAAATGGAATGGTCCATCTTGAAATGACTGTTTATCGGGTAAAGTCTGACCACCAGTCTCAAGGGGTATTGTGTTACCCAGTAACTGGGTTGTGGAGGTCAGATAGGCAGTCGCTCCTTGTAAAATTGGAACTCGACTTAGTTTACCTTATCTTAAGAATGCCATACCCTGTTGGTCAGTTAACTACAATACTTTCATTGATGTGCTTGTATACGATATCTCAGAAATAACCACTTCACAATTTATTTTTATCAAAACTTATTTCTTAAAATTAATCACCGCGGAACAACAATACCGTGACCACTCGCTGCCAACTCCCATCGACAAGTGCCCGATCTGTGTCGAGTCACCGCGGCTGTCGCCGCCAGAGTCGCCAGTGCAATAAATTATTTATTATTTAAATACGCATTTCCGCTGTCAGTACGGCCAGTACAATTTTTTTAAACCATAGATCAATATGATTGTTACATTTTAAGCTTTGTAGTTATAGTTATGTTAATAAATCGTTACACATGTGCAGGCGCGGCCGCCCGCGCCGGGCTCAGCGTCGCACGCGCTGTGGCTGCGCGAGAAGTCGGCCGTGCTGGCCTCGCTGGAGCGCCGCGCCGCCATGATCGTCGACACCTTCAACAGCATGGACGGCTTCAAGTGTAACGTCGTGCAGGTGAAAACGATCCAACCTTATTGCTGACTTAAAAGTGGACAATACTCATTAACGCAAGAATGTCATGAGAATTTCTTGCTCGTTCTTCTTAATAGTAATCTACTACGGTGCGAAATGGGCGACGAGCTTCATCTTTTTGACTCACCGAATGATTTTGAAACTTAAAAAAAAATGCCTGTAATTGACTTAGTTGATAAAAAAATACTTTGACCCACTGATTACATCATTAAATAAACATCACGCCTGTATTCCCCGAAGAGTTAGGCAGAAGTGAATACTACTTACATACTCATTTCGTTAGTAATGTTTAAATCTAATGTAATAGAAGGCGGATTTATTGCTATTCATCAGACGCAAATTCAGACTCTGGACTGCTACTGAGAAATTCCGAAGAAACTTAACGAAAAAGAAAGAACATATATTTATTTACCACAGACTAAAAGGCACAATATATTCTGCAAAATAAAAATAATAAGTAAATTCTGTCATAAAAACCTGGGAATCAAAACCAGACAGCTTACGTCCAGTAGTCGCGCTTGCGAGCACAAAATTTTTGAGGGACTGTTTTGTAACATTTGACGCCCAAATAGTGCGGATTGTCAGCACAATTTGTATAAAATAATATTTTAATAGAATTTTGTTGATTTCAGGGCGCGATGTACGCATTCCCAAGCATCGACATGCCTCCCAAGGCGATAGAGGCAGCGAAGGCTGAGAACAAGCAACCCGACTTGTTCTACGCCTTCAAGCTGCTCGAGGAGACTGGTGAGCTGAATATTATACACCAGATTGAATTTGACATAAGTTTTTGTCATTTTGTGATATTATTATCACACGTCGCCGCGTCGTGGTCGTGCATATGCCATAATGCTGCCAGACTGTTGCAGGAGAACTAAGGGCCTTGCCATTATTCTAATAGTAGGTCAATGTTAAACGAACAGTGAAAGTGTCATGGAGGACCTTAACGTACTGCTTAGTCAACGATCTTGTAATAAATACTACCCACTTTTAGACACCTAGTAAAAAAAAAACATGTTGTGATCTCAGTATGTCCTTATATGGTGCGCACCTGTTTTAAAAATGATCCTAGCTCACGAGATAGAAACAATCTCCCATACAATATACGATAAAATACCACGAACAACAATTGTTATTAACAAGTCCTCCTCGCACAGGTATCTGCATAGTCCCGGGCTCCGGCTTCGGCCAGCGCCCCGGCACGTTCCACTTCCGCACCACCATCCTGCCGCAGCCCGAGCTGCTGCAGGAGATGTTGGACGTCTTCAAGACCTTCCACCAGAAGTTCACCCGGGAATACTCGTAAACACGCGTCTGTCTCGCTCACACACCACTACTGAAGCTGAGAGGGCGATATTACCAATTATGACTTGTATTATCTTTTGTGAGGAGTTTGTAGCTGCGATGTAGGGAATAAAATGTCTTTGGGAGGGAATCGCACGTCTATGGTAACAGTTTGACATTGTCACCGCCTTTATTTTGTACCAATAAGGGCGGTTTTCGTAGTCCTAGTGTTACTACTGACATGTGCGTGACCTTGTGAAGACAGTTTTCGTTTCTTAATATTCACAATAATATCATAATATATTCTAGAAAAGACAGTTAAAAGACAGAAATCTAACAAAATGGCGTCCTTCAACAAATCTATATTTAACATTACCATAACAAAATCATTGCTTTTGTCTTTCATGTGTGTGTAAAATTAATATTTATGTAGTAACAGTATATAATCAGATGATGTAACGTATGCAAGACTTGTGTATGATTTCTGAAAGTCCAAGTCAAAGTAATTCCATTTCGCAGCTTCAAACTCCAAAAAAACTGTCAGTATGTGCAAATATAGAATTATGTTCCTCATACTATAATTAAACTATACAAATTCGGCGCGATAGTCCTAGTGAGCCGAATGTGGACTATAGGCAATTATAATGCCCACAGTTTGCAATTTATTAAGCATGCTAACTTTGAGATTACCTGTAGCGCACAGAAACGCGCATTGTTTTTAAGTTCCTGTGCTTTCTTTTATGTAATGAATATCAGATTACTACGAGATGCATTTTACATAAAATTTTAGTCGCAACCATCAATAACGTGAATTAGTACAAAGGCGTTGTGCACACTGTCTCGCACCGCCGCACCAGGGACTCATATTACTTGGTCTCTTGACAAAGGCGTTGTGCACACTGTCTCGCACCGCCGAACCAGGGACTCATATTACTTGGTCTCTTGACAAAGGCGTTGTGCACACTGTCTCGCACCGCCGAACCAGGGACTCATATTACTTGGTCTCTTGACAAAGGCGTTGTGCACACTGTCTCGCACCGCCGAACCAGGGACTCATATTACTTGGTCTCTTGACAAAGGCGTTGTGCACACTGTCTCGCACCGCCGAACCAGGGACTCATATTACTTGGTCTCTTGACAAAGGCGTTGTGCACACTGTCTCGCACCGCCGAACCAGGGACTCATATTACTTGGTCTCTTGACAGTACTGTGTACTGCTTCTCATGTGCCATTTCGGGACTAGTCTGACTTCATAGTCAATGTCATTGCTTTCGTCCCAAATACATTACTATCCTGATGGTACAACTGTATTTTTGTATTTATTTTTGTATTATACCTATACTCAATACTGAAGTCTTTTTGTAACTTTTTTAATCGACTAAGTTTGTCTCCTTCGTTTGATTTTACGGCGCGGGCTGTAGGTATCAGTAATTGTTCGGATCTGTATATCTATGGGCATCTGTGTAAGTGTAAGAGACGGTAGGAGAATACTCCGGTGAATGTGTTAGTCAATGCTAAGTTCTGTTTAAAAGAACTCCTAGCTGGACAACATACATAACCAGCCTATAATGTTCCCACTGCTGGGACTCAGGCCTCCTCTCTTTGAGAGGGAATGGGCTGTAATCTACCACGCGGGCCCAGTGCGGATAGGTGGATGTCACATGTCTTCGTTTTTTTGGTTCTAGGACATACCGGTTTCTTCACGATGTTTTCCTTCACCGTTTTGAGAGCAGTGGTGATGAAATTATTTACACAAAGTGAAGCGCCTGCCTGGGTTCGAACCCACGACCTACATCTAGTAAGTCGGGGCCGATTCCACTGGGCCACCACTGCTCTCTGCTGGACAACATAGTAATGTTATATAGCATGTTTCAAAGTAAATTTAAACTTCACTAGTTTATCCGAAAATCCCGCGCCGGTTCTTGTGCAAAATGTTAGTAAGTATTTACTGCATTTGTCTCGCAGACAAAAGCTGATCAAAATCAAGCGCTGGGAACAAACAATGCATTTTATTGTTATGTTTGATACTTATATTTTTTTAAGCTTTATTTTATTCTTGCTTTTTCGTTATTTAATCATTTAAAACTATTTTTTATTATGATAACATTTTGGAAGTATTTTTGCTGCTTAAATTATGACTAACTTTTATTTCTATCTCCGAAAATACTTGCGAACTAACTATGGTTTGTGGTGGCTGTTTTGTAATAAATTCTCGTCGAATGGTGCAATAAATGAAGTTGTTTGGTGACATTCCGTGTAGGAATATGCTGTGTAGTGCAAATTATGTGATTTCGTTACTACACATAGTTAGGTGATTGTTATGCGTTGTTATAAATCGAATAAAGTGAAAAAATAAATTTTGTTTCATTAAAATATCCATAATGCATATTTTGATTATGAATGTATGACAAAATATCAAGCTTTTAGCAAGTTTGTGTAGCGGTGGGTCAAACCAACACTCGGCCATGAAGATCAAAACTGTTCTTAATTTGGCAATGGATGACAAAGAACACAATGAGAGACCTGACACTTGATGAACTATCTATGTTTTCAAAGTGTGAATCTAATTATTCAGTTTAAAAATTCCTGATTAAAAGAACATAGCAAACATGTTGCAGTTCGTTACTACGAAGCAGAAAAGATCAGAAAAGTATTTATTACTATGAATACTTTTCTGATACCGATTATTGAACAAGGGCGAAAAACAACAACAATTCGAAAAATGTAAAAAGATTTTTTCATAACAGGAATTAAAAGTATTTCAATGGCTACAGAGTACGAGATAAGGCCATCTTGCGTTGGCCCCGTGAAGCTCTTTAGAGCAGCGGATGCGTGCAGCAACGAAAGGATTAATTCCTAAACTACGAATGTAGAGGGCGCTAGTAGGCATGAGCTGGAATCATTCCCCAGGGTGCGCTGTGGCCCTGCCCAGTGGTTGTTGTACTCTTGCCAAGATTCGATTCTTTACTAGTTACCTACATATCGAGTTGGTGAACTTGCTAATGAACGACTCTGCCAGCTAAACTTCACAGTAGGTACATTTAATTTTGATCATTGCGAAAAACCTGTAAGTTAGTAGAAAACCGTTGGTGAGTTTAATAGAAGATGTAAAGAAGGTACAAGGCTTAATCAGTCATGATAATAAATGGCTAGGTTCCGTATTTCTGATTATACATTTCATATCTGAAGCCAAGCACCTACCTACAACAAGTTGTAAAATAAGTTGCTGTGTTGCGCCTAAGTGAAGCTGTAAGTACCTACCTATTGGAATCTGTATTCTTATCTGAAGTTTGCCCTCGCTAGTCCACTTTTGGACTCGGGCCTTTTAATCTTTTTTAATGTCATGCCAATTTATTAGATTTATCAGTTAGGTAGGTATCTACTTAAATTGACCAAGGTTAAGAAATAATTCTTTTTCACACCACCTACTCGATAATGTCAAATTATATGTGATAAAAACCTAACCTAAAGTAGGTCATTAAAGCCCTGGGGTCTAGCCTCGCATTAATATTGTACTGAATTTTATTACGATCCGCTGGTCATTAATGTGATTTGAATTTGGAACATGGGAACCTCAAGTAAAAATCGCATACAATCTTTTTCTATAGTAGTTACATCTAATCCCATGCATTTAAAATTGAGACCTGCACCCTAATTGCGTAACATACCTACTATCTATCGCAATCTCAATCATTTTGAAGCCTATTGCTAATCCATTGCTAAGTTCGATAAAAATGGCTGCTCAACAACGTAAATAACGCAATATTATTGTTGTTGAACTATCAAAATGAAAGCCACTTCTACTGTTAGTGTGTTACGCAATTACCCCGCTGCACTAAAAACATAAAATTGTTCGGAAATCGAACTGGCCATCAAGTTTAGAACACACATAGAAAAATTGAACACAAATAAAAACAAGGCGCGAATACTGCAAATCGCTTTGCTGTTACATATAGAAAAAAAAAAACTAACTACAAATTTTCACAGAAATGTCGAATGACGATAGTGATTTGACTTCGGAGTATGTACATTAAATCCGAAGCCATTGGCATTGCCAATAATCTACTCCCAGAAAACTCCAAGGAATCGTACATGAAAGCCTACGACGATTTTTACAAATCAAAACTATAAAAGGCGTCAAGTCTGTAGCTGAATCAGCGCTTGTAGTCTACTTCCAGCAATTATTATATATATCAAGTAGCCTAGGGTGCATCGATTCGATGCTCAAGTCAATAATAAGCATTAAACATAATATTCAAATTAATACATACACAAATTACTGGCATTTTGTAAAAGGAAATCGGAGACACCCTGGGCGTCGGAGTCGATAGCCGATTTCCGGCCACCGTAGGCGCGGGCTTGCGGACGGCGAGCAATGGGCAGCTCGCCGTCCGGTAAGGACCAGGCCAGGACGACGGCGCGTCGTGTTCCACGCGCGCCTCAAAGAGATGTCAGCACCATTGACGGGGTCCGATAGGCCCGATGCTTGCCGGGGTCGCGGATTGTTCGAAAGAGTTACCGTGGCCCTGGCGCACAGGCAACTGAAGGAACACAGGTGGGTTTTAGTTAGTAAGAGTCTGACACGCCCTCCCGCTCCGCCCAGAGCGAGAGAAGTCATTTGATGATATCGTACACAAAAAAAAATAGGATTATTTATCTATTATTACATTTATATGTGTCAATGAATCTAAGAAAGTGTATAACTTATAATACATAAGAATTAATATATTATTATTATCTATCAGAAGCGGGTTTTATTTCAAAAAAATACGCACCACCAATCAACTGTAAGTATTTATTATTCACAAACAAAACTTAATATAGGAAAACGTTACAAACTAATAGAATAAACGAGCAATTAATTGGCTAATCACTTGGCACCGAGAAAACGCAATACTGAGGTGGACAGATGTCCGTCCTCCGTCGCCGTCGGCGGCGGCTGTCGGTCTATAGGGCAAGTCAGCGAGTGCTCCTCGGCGTCTGCAGTTGCCGCTAACTATCCCCACTCTTGATGCAACTGTTTTGACCATGCCGCTCGTTCCCTCCATCGTCGACTTTGTCTCTGTCATCTCTGGCCTAGACTAGAGTCAAGAGCAAACCCATCTAAAAAACAAAAAAAAACTTCTTTATTCTTCTAATAATATTATAGTAGGTACGTAACTTACCTTCGTACTTACTAACGTACCTGTCTATTTTTGTTAAAGGTGGCATTGATTTTTGGAGTGAATGTCGCTTGTCGAGGAAATGAACCCTTAAACATTAAAATCGAAGATATCGAAAAACATTCAGATTTTTTGCTGGTTTTGCGAGATACAAAATCAAAGAAAGAACGGTCATTCGTAGTCCGTGGAGAATACGTAAGAATTGTCGAAAAGTGTACCAAGCTCTACGCCCCTATTATAGGTATAAACACTTTCAGTTTTTTCGTAGCTTATAATAATGGCAAGTGCACCAGGCATATCATTTGCAAAAATAAGATCAACAACATGCCGAAAGAAATTGCGGAATAACTGAAATTGACAAATGCCAAGCTCTACACGGGGCGGTTTCAGAAGAACATCGCCTACTCTATTGGCGGATTCAGGAGCAGACATGACCCAAGTTAAAAGACACGGTTTCGTGTCGGTGTCTTATAACGAAAATTCTATACAGAATAAGGATAAAATAAGCTGCCGCCTTGGTAACAACATCAAACTAAAAAATACTGTCGATAACTGATCATTGGACACCTTTATTACCGCAACCATCCACATCAAACACTATTCATCTAGCTCACTGCCCCAAGCACCAACTTCACCAACTTTCACGATCCAAAATGATCCTCAGCAGACCTAAGTTTCTGAAACTTTATTCAACAGCAGTACGCAAATAAACTCTACCTCCACTTCAATAAAGGTAGCGATTATAAACATAACTTTGTCTTTCCACAACTAGTCTAATGTATCAAAAATTACCTATAGGTCTACTAAATGTAATTGTAATTTTAATAAATACTTCGATTCTAGTACCTACTATTGCTTTTGTCTCGTAGATGGTGTGAAAACTAGAGTATGCTCCTCCAGGATAAACGTGCCTTCGTCTTGGCGAGCTTGAATCCCTTGCTGCGCTCAGGATTCTTGCCTTAACTCCCATGTTTTGTTTGGGAGTTAACTCAAAACTCCCTTGCCCCGCTTGGGAGTTGACGCTAGATAGCTTCGTTACGCTCGGGATTCAATAAAATAAATACGAATACGAATACGACGCCCGCGACATAAGACATTGCCTTATCCCCTTGGTGCATAATCTACTAATAACTTTTAAGTACTTATTATAGTTATAGTTATAATAAAAAGCGACAAAGAAAATGATTACGAGCACGTAGTCAACCAAACATTAAATACGATAATACAATGGTTAACCGAAAATAATCTTAAAATAAATATGGACAAAACGAAAATTTTACACTTTCACCAGAGAACTCAACTGACAAATATAAACGTTAGTTACCAAGGCGAAATAGTACATCCTGTGACAGATACAAAGTTTCTAGGTACTTATTAATATTAACAACAAACTGACATGGAAAACACATTTAGAATATGTCTGCAAAAGAATAAATCAATCCTCATTTGCTATGTACAAACTGTCAAAAATTGTTAATAAAGAAGCCGTATTAGCTGCTTATCACGGACTTGTTGCAGCTGTTCTAAGATATGGTATTATATCTTGGGGCAACGCAGTCGATAAGGAATATGTATTTAAATCTCAAAAGAAATGCATTAGAGCAATGTGTAACGTAGACAACACTACCAGCTGTCAACCCTACTTTAAAAGCTTAAAAATTCTGACACTGTCTTCGCTATACATACCTATATGAACTAAATGTTTTTGTGAAATTGAATCCTAATTATTATAAGACTGCTTTTAAAAGCTACTATAGAAAATTACGTGATAAAAAAGATTAGAAATTGATATACCATATGGAAAAACAGCACTAATTAATAAAAGTATTCTTTGTATGGCATCATTGATTTACAACAAGTTGCCTGATGATGTCAAAAAGTTACCTGTTCATCAATTTAAGTCGAAGCTGCATAAATTCCTAGTAAATAAATGTTATTATAATGTCAAGGAGTACTTACAGGATAAAAATATAGATAGATACATAGTAAGAGATATATAGTAAGAGCAATTTATTGACACTAATTATTATGACAATACAAATTGTGTGACATGCTCTATCTAATAATTTAATTTGACATCCGTATAATCTTATTTAAATTTATTGGATTGTTAAGTCTATGACATGTATTATAACTCATCTTTCTATTATAAGGCTTTCGATTGTGTTTCTCATGATAAATTGGTCAGGAAATTACATCACTATGGTGTTAGAAACACTGCCTTGGATCTTCTTATTTCTTATTTGAATAATAGGATCCAAAGAGTGGACGTTAACGGCAAGCGATCCGCGGGATCTATTGTCAGTATGGGAGTTCCACAGGGCTCAATTCTTGGCCCGTTTTTATTTCTCGTATATATTAATGACCTACCTTACCTTGTAAAGAACAGTCATGAAATAGTGTTATTTGCAGATGACACATCACTTTTATTTAAGCTTAAACGACAATAGACAGTTACTGACGATGTAAATAATGCTATCGCTAAAATAGTGCATTGGTTTAGTGTTAATAATTTACTTTTAAACGCGAAAAAGACTAAATGTATTCGATTTCTGACACCTAACGTTAAACAGGTGAAAACCAATGTACTAGTAAATGGGACGGAATTGGATCTTGTGGACACCACTGTGTTCTTAGGTGTTACTTTGGACTCGAAGCTACAGTGGGGCCCACATATAACCAAATTGTCGAAGCGGCTAAGCTCTGCAGCCTACTCGGTCTATAAAATCCGTCATTTGACTGATGTCGAAACAGCCCGATTAGTATATTTTAGTTATTTCCATAGTGTAATGTCGTACGGCATTTTGCTGTAGGGAAATGCAGCCGCCATTCAGGCTACTTTTGTGCTGCAGAAACGAGCCATTCGAGCAATTTATAACCTTAGTTATAGGCATTCACTGAGGGATAAATTTAAGAAAAAAACATAATGACTGTCGCATCTCAATATGTATATGAAAACCTTATTTATGTAAAAAAGAATATTAATCTATATTCTAAACACAGCGACATTCATAACATAAATACTAGATACAAAGATTTACTTATTGTGCCCTCGAATAGGCTCCAAAAAATTAGTAATTCATTTAAGTGCCAAAGTATACGTTTTTACAACAAACTCCCAAGTCTTGTTAAAGAACTGAGCCTCAATAAATTTAAATCATTTATTAAACAGAAACTCTGTCAAAAAGGTTTCTATAAAGTTAAAGATTACTTGGATGACAAAAAGGCTTGGGATTAATTAAGCTACTTTAATGTACCCCCAAGCAACAATCCATTTTATACTGTGATTATGTGTTTTAGAATTAATAATGTCATTTTGATTTTATTGAATTACATGACATAACATATTATGATTTTTTGATGACATTTAAAGAGAAACCTGTCTGTGAATGTGAGTAGCATGCAGGCTAGATGAAATACATGATATTCAATTTAATATTGTGAATGTGAAGACTATGTGGGTCATTGTTGCTTTTTTTTTTCCTTTCAGGTAGTTTTATCTTAGTCTGGCAGTTTGAGTAATTTTTGTGGCCTACCCAAATGTCCTTTCTTTGGTATTGTTCGTTGAATCGTTGAGCTCCTTAAGTTCTGAGTTGAGCTGCACGATTACTGACAAATGCGTGCACTGACTGGACAGGTCCACTCAATTTGTGTGGTTTATCTTCAAAATACCATTTCAGACAAATCTACATGGTCTTCACATGATCTGACCAAGATTATGTCTGGACTTAAAAAGAGACTGTGACCTCTGAGTTTGTTTCGGCCTTTCTTCTCAGAGTAGTCAGATAGGAAACGCCGACCTCATCTAGTTTTAAAATATCATTGACGTGTAAAAGTGTTTGTACAAACCTATTTACAGAAATATTTGTATTTAATATATAATATAATAATTTGATTTGATTTTGATTTGATTATAGCACGTATTACAAGCACCTCTCAATCGCCTCTCGATAGCCGTAAATCCCCGGACACTCGATGAAGTAAAGTCAACCGCAAGTACATGGTAACATTTTGACTTTGTCAGCGCCTTGTAAACTCAAAACTCAAAGCATTTAGGTATTTAAAATAAACCAATTACAGGCAGTTTTGAATCGCTACGTTTTGGAACAGAAACTAGCTTCTACTTTCTCACCCACTGATCGACTCCTTGACAATTCAAAATTACTTTTCTTTCGTAGTGGTAGCGGTATTTTCATACTCCAAGTTACTACTGACGTGCAGTAGACCGTATCTATAAGAAGACGTCGTAGTAGGTAACGCATCGAATGCAAGTACGAGCGGTAAACCCCGCGGGAGTGGTGAACAAACTCGATTTGTGTTCGGGTTCAGAGTACCTAACTGCATTACCACAACGATCAACGATGATGTTATGTCTTGCTCCTATATTGTGAACTCCTTGCAGTAGGTAGTTTAAGTAGGTAATCTATAAATATATAAAACACAAAAATTGGTTCTACCTATGTCCGTAGACCATCAAACCGAAGCGCTCCAAACCGGTTTCATTAGAAAGGCAATAATGTGAAGATAGTTTAAGACCACTAAAACAATGAAAAAAAAACGAATACTTCATGAAAGGACCAAATGTGCCTAATGCATTGTTTTATCGTAGTAGAATGCGCCGGGTAAATTAAAGTAAAGTAAAGTAAATTTTATTTGCATCGCGTGCAGGTACATAAATAAGATGTTACAATAAGATGGGTAAGCCTTGTACAATCTACCTTGCAAACATTAATGAAATTGTTCACTAAATTGAAAATAAAATTAAATAATGGAAATAAAATACAATTGCAGCTTTAAAACATTATATATAGCATAGTTCATCCACAATACATAAAAAAAACATAAAAAAATCCACTTATATACAAATATAACACACAATATAATAAATATTCCACTTATAATACAGTTTTGAATAAAAATCGGATAAATTGAGAAAACATTCAATTATTGAATACATAAGTCCATGTCATTTAAAAAGTCATATACTGAATAATAGCATTTTTCAATCAATGGTAATGTCAGTCTCTTTAAAAATTTGTATCGTGTCATTTTTTATTATGTTGAGTAGTTCATAAAAAAAAAATTGGGCCCATGCTAATAACACTTTTTTTGAACAAAGCAGTATTACATCTCTCAATATTTAGTAAGTGTTTACTGACTGACTTTTTATAGGTCTCTTCCTAGATTCTGACACTGAAGTGGAAAGGTTCATGTTACATTTAACGAAGAGTGCGACTTCTAAAATATAACAAGAATGTATGTATAATGTATATGTCATTTATATATAGCAAGAATAAGAGTGAGCTAAGAACTCCACCCTGAGGTATGCCATGTTTTACTATTCCTGCTTCGGATTTATATTTTTTCTCACGCCTAGTGTTGGTGCATACTTTGGAAATTTCCGTGTATTGTTCACGGTCACATAGATAAGACTTAATAAGATCTAGTACGTTTCCTCTTATTTCGTACATGTAAAGCTTATTTAGCAGAGTTCGCGGTTTGACATGCGCGCGTGGGTGGTTCTGTCAGGATTGCGCAGATTGTTATTTTTTTATCAACATTCCTCATTATAACACTCAGCAAGTCGTAGATAGCAATATACCTTTGTTTTTCGTTAAACCTTTCTGTTCCTCACATAAAATATGATATTTACTTAAACTTATTGATGGATTCATAGATTATTTTTTCGATGACTTTTGAAAATATGGGAATTAGGGCAATGGGTCTATAATTAACTAAACTCTCTTTATCGTTATTTTTTTTAAAGTGGTTTTACAATAACTGTTTTTAGACCGTTCGGAAATGTTCCAGCGCTAATACATAAAATAATCTGGCTTATACATATGTACGTCAATATTATTATCATATCCGCTAGTGTATAATAAAATCGTAGTGAGCTCAAAACTGTATATTGTTTTTTTTTTTTAAGTATTTGTTACGAGGTCTGCCATACGCTTCTAATGCCGAAAATATATTTTTAGAAATTTTGTCCGAAACTGAATGTATGTTCACGTATGTTCTATTGACTATTCTATTCTGTTCTATTCGATACTTTTTTTTTGTGTGGGAAATCATCGAATGACCTCTCCCGCTCTGGGCGGAGCAGAAGGGTGTGTCAGACTTACTGACTTAAACCCACCCGTCTTCCTTCAGTTGCCTGTGCGCCAGGGCCACGATAACTCTTTCGAACAATCCGCGACCCCGGCAGGCATCGGCCCTATCGGACCCCGTCAATTATGCTGACATCTCTTTGAGGCGCGCGTGGAACACAACGCGCCGTCGACCCGGGCCTGGTCCTTTTCTTGCTCTTGCGCGCTTCTTAGATTGTTCTCACATATAGAAGCAACAAGAATAATGTACCAACGATTTTGTAATATCTTGATTTAAAAAGAGTGTCCTTGGAGTTTCTTGCCCGTTCTTCTCCATAGAGATCTACGTTTTGAAATGGGCAACTAGCTTCAACTTTCTGACTAACTAAACCGACTCTCTGACAATTCAAAAGTGCCTGTAAATGGTTTTGTTGAAATAAATGCTTTGAGTTTACTTGTTAATCACATAAACACATTTTCACAGAAACGATTGACACATATTATGACTACGAATGATACAGTTTGCTTTACTACCGGCTAGTTGGTTAAACTGGCACCCTAATTACGTAACGCACTATCTATCACAATCTGAAACATTTTGAAGCTTATTCCTAATCCATTGCTTCATATGTTCGAAAAATTTGTCTGCTCTCAATAGCAGACAAATTTTTCGAACATATCGTAAATAACGCAATGAATGTTTTAGAACTGTCAAAATGAAACCCATTCCTACTGTTAGTGTGTTACGTAATTACCCCGCAGGTCACGATTCAGCAAGTGATTAATTATTTATTTATTTTAATAATTCTTCGACACGTCTGTTTACAAAGAAATTGCAAATATGAAATACATGTGCATTAGGCAGTCATCGTCGTCACCGTTCGATGCAGCTGGATCATCTTGTATATCTGAGTCCTCATCGTAATGAGTCTTCTTTACATCGTCGTCACCGTTCGATGCAGCTGGATCATCTTGTATATCTGAGTTCTCATCGTAATGAGTCTTCTTTACATCGTCGTCACCGTTCGATGCAGCTGGATCATCTTGTATATCTGAGTCCTCATCGTAATGAGTCTTCTTTACATCGTCGTCACCGTTCGATGCAGCTGGATCATCTTGTATATCTGAGTCCTCATCGTAATGAGTCTTCTTTACATCGTCGTCACCGTTCGATGCAGCTCGATCATCTTGTATATCTGAGTCCTCATCGTAATGAGTCTTCTTTACATCGTCGTCACCGTTCGATGCAGCTGGATCATCTTGTATATCTGAGTCCTCATCGTAATGAGTCTTCTTTACCTGACTTCTTCTTTTTCCTGATCATTATCGTAGTTTGAGTCATCATTGTATGTCGTTTTGCTCCGAATGTAAGTATGTAATTTTGCCCCACAGGTTATCAAAACAATATCTAAGTCATAATTTCTATAAACACGAGATATATATATTAATACTTATAAATAATGCAGTATAATGCTACACAACTGCAATTTACATCAAAATAATTATGTAATATTGTTCCCCCGACCCACCTCGCCGCATCGCATTGCCTGCCCGCGCTACTACTTCGTTTTCGCTTAGCGTTCTTTCTGACTTTATTTTATTTGCTCGGCTCCTATGGGTCCTAGCATGATGTTAAATAGTCCCCGAGTTCTTTTTTTATATCCAATTAAGTGAGTATGTATATAATCTTTCTTTATTCATGATTATGAGACAACCATACAGAGTAACTTAATAATAACTTAATAATAAGCCCAGGATAGACATACATAAAAAGGAAAGGCAAAGGTAACTGAAGAAGCGCGGGTGGGTTTTATTGCTAACAAAACCACAAAAAAATAAAAAGGATGGACAAAAATCGTTTAAAATTATTTTGACAATAAAATTTAGGCAGGTCAAAAGTTGGTTGGTTGCAGTTGGATTAAACCAGAAAGTGTGGAGCGCTTTGTCTAAATTAATTAAAAATACACTGGTGCACAAAACTAAAAAGCGCTCCACGCTTTTCGATTTCATTATTGGGTATAAAAGAAGAACCAATACAACTTAATTTAATTATTTTATCATTTTTAGGGCGTGATATTTTTTTCAAACTAGGTACGTAGGTACATATTTTTATTTTTAATTTTTAGTCTAGTTTATTCTTCATTTAATTTTTAAGTCTAAAGTCAACGAAGTTATGACTTGAGTGGATTACTAGGAGCCACTGAAGAGATCCACTATCATCTCTTGGCTCCATCATCAGACCCTCGTTACCAAGCCCAATCTATTGGACTCGTGAAAACTAGTCATATGAGCCCAAACTCGAGCGGTTTACTAGTAGCCACTGATGAGTTCCACCATCCATCTCCTGGCTCCATCATCAGGCCGTCAACAGCATGTGCAATATATGTATTGGACTCATCAAAACGAAATCATATGACTCCAAATTCGAGGCAGTTTTGGCATCCAAATTACATATACGTACAAAGTTTCATTTGGATGCGACAATCAGAAGTAGGTCACAATTGACCTCTAAGATTTTATTACATTGTTTGTTAGTTACAAGTGAAGCTAATAAAAGCGTGTTAAAATGATCATGCATGACTTGCTTGAGTGTGTTTTGGCAACTTATTTACCCATTTGAGATCTTTTCCAGGATTATTCCAGGTCCACGTTTCGAAAACAGCAGGCTACAGTTGCTTGTGTGTATCCCAACACCTGTTACTATCTATATAAGTTATAGGTATATGTATGTGTGGTTATATGTATTTATTTCCAGTCGTCGCTGCGTAGGCGCCACACGAGCGAAAGAATGAACTACTTATCTACTTTATTTTCCTGTAGGTCTTCGAAGAATTCAAGAATCGCTGCTTAGGACTGTTTACATTTCTATTTAGCATTCGTGTGTTGCATGCAATTTACTAGTTACCTATGTACCGACCTCTTTTTTCGTCAAGTCTTTCGTCGTACATACAAATGTTACGATTCACCTGTAGGTATCTACCTAAGTATAATTACATGTAGGAACGGTCATCGTTGCCAAAAATGCGGGGATCCCCATCGATGCACACTTAAGTAATCGTTTATTAGAACTGATAGTAATGTTTATAATGTGATGAAAATGTTGTTGTTTTCCTGGTTGCCTGTAATCAAAATAAGGTGAATTCATCATCGTGTCTCGACCCCCTTATCTTCATGTCACAGACTATCGTTCTTAGAGAATTGGGAATTACAAAATCCTGTTGGGTATCGCGGCCGAAGAATAATTTGCAATTAGTATAGGGACTTATTTTATTGTTAAGTAGGTAAACGATATCAGGGAATCACCTAGCTGGCTGATAAGACGAGGGTTCGCGTCTTGAAAGTCTACACACACTGCTTTACGACAGTAAAGTAGGTCCTATTTATATTTTGCTGTTTTATTAAATCTGCAAATTTTCTTTCTAATTTTGGTTCGTCTGAGGTTCTCTAACTTGGCATGTCTTGAAGAATTACAGAAGTTATCGCGGGAAGCCATGCAAGGCTTAAGTTTGGCTGCTATTTGGTAAAAATGCCGCAGAGCCCCAAAACTCGTGTTGATAAAGTGGCGCAGTCGCCGGCGTCAGGCGAGATCGATGTTCGAGGATAGTGGCATACCGCCGCGCGCCGTCGAACACCGCACGAATTAACTGGAAAAATGCAATCATTTGCTTGGAATTTCTATAAAACTGGACTTGTGTGACTGTGTGGGTGCTTAAGAAAAACAACAATCTTCTTCCTTTCGTGTCACCGTGAGTTTTGTAACATGAATCTTTTGGTGTGGTGACTTAAAACAACTTTGGGCTGTGGTTCCTCATCTCGGTTTTTCTTTGTAAATCAGTCATCAGTCTAATAATCAATTTTCTGTGGAGCCCAGAATTAAAACCTGCACTAGGAACATTTTATTTTTGGTTGTCAGAATCACGGACGTATAAACGGTTTATGAGATTTTATGGTAAATCTCACGTGAGGCGTATCGAAAATGGCAGGATATCCTTACTGCGGCTACATTACCAATTTCCCTTATGTTGGGAAGTGCTTACTGCTCATATCTCTTGTATGGGATAAAGACGGGTAGTTGGTACATGGTACACTGGATACGATCACTAAATACCACGTTACGGTTAGATGAATAAATCTTAGATCTTAATAATCTCCAAAAGAAATGAATTCATATCATAGTTAACATAGAACAAACCGAAAGCTGTAAACCCTTTTTTATAAAACATAAAATACTCACTACCATCTGGGTATCTATATCCTGGAAATATAAAAAATTGTTAGAAAATACTCGACCTTTTTACAATCCGCGGTGAACAACATGGTAACCGATCTGTCACATACATATAAGAACTTACCCTCTTCGTGTATGAAAATACACTCAAATGTCCATAAAAATATTCAATAAACTACCAGATGCAATAAAAAATAAAACATAGCGATTCAATTTTTCCGAATAAACTCAAACAATTATTAATTAAAAAAGCATACTACACAATTAACGAACACATACATGACAAACAAATATATCTAACACTATCAGACACCATACATTGTTTGTTGTTTAGAATTTACATTCATACATAAATAGATAAATATTATATTACATTTTATTATCAAATATGTTTTAATTTAAACAATAATAATATATTTTTTAATTTGGTAATTTAATGTTAACATTAAATAACTACAACACACATGACATGACCTTAAGGACATTTGTCTTAAAATTGATAATTAATTAAGTATTAATTATATTTAAAACATTAATTTTATACTTTTTGCTATGCCCTACAGAGTCCGTAATTGTACCTCCGCTTTAAGCCCAATGTAAGATCTTCACAAATTATGGAACGCAAGAAATTAATATGAATATAAGAATGTAGGTATCACAAATATGATAGCTGTACTACTTAACCCTGCATCGTACTTTGTATTACAGGCAGCAGACTTCTTACAATCACTATTAGAACAACAAATTTCATAACAATATTTTACATTAGAAGTTAAAAAAATACTGATACAGCTAAGTAGATAGAAGACATTAGATGCTTTTACGAATAAAAAGCGATTAATTTACACATTTTTATTATTAGATCTCATTCCGATATGTTCGTATTCGTTGAACGAGGCCTGGTAAATACACTCGAGAGCAATGAATCCGGGTCACTTAAAGAATCCTAAAAATCTCGGAAACTAAAAATGCTAGGTTAATGCAATAAATTGTATTTAATAGACAATGTAATACTCCTTAAATGAAGGTATTAAAACTTCTTAGTTATTGTAAAGTTATATCATAAAAAAATCAAATTTGAAAAAGGGCCACTTTCGAAGATGGAACTACGAAATTACAGCATTTGGTTTTGCTTTTGTTTGTAATCCGTCATTTATGTGGGTACATAAACCATGTTGATAGTGCTCTATATTCATTATTCAAGCTGAAATTATGTCGCTTACGCCTGAAGAATGCACCAGAATACTTACAATGCTGGAAACCGGCCGGAGTCAGCGCGATACAGCCAGGACTGTCGGTGTGTCGCTGTCAACAGTACAAAGAGTTCTCCGACGTTACGAAGAAACTGGTTCTAACCTACGCAGACCAGGAACGGGCAGAACCAGGTGTACCACAGCACGAGAAGACCGATACTTGGTGAACACCATGCTTCGAAATCGCTTTCTCACAGGAACTGAACTCACAAATCAGTTTCGACGCCTCGGAGGAAGTAACCCAAGTGCATGGACAGTAAGACGTCGGCTTGCTGAATCTAACTTAAAACCCCTTAGACCTGCAAACGGCCCTAAACTGGAGCGTGGGCATCGTATTTCAAGACTAAGATATGCCCAGAGCCACGTAAATTGGAGTATTGAAGATTGGTCAAAAGTTATGTTCTCCGACGAATCAAAATTTATGCTCTACAAGCACGATGGAAGACACAGAGTGTATCGAAGACCAGGGGAAAGATTCAAGCAAGCATGCATCGAAGAAAAAGTAGCCTACGGTGGTGGGTCTGTACTTGTGTGGGCCGGAATTTCTTCTGAAAGTCGCACAGAGCTGGTGATCATAGAAAACGGCTCTTTAACTAGCGTAAGATATGTGGAAGAAATCCTCAATGATCACGTTGGTCCATTTATGGTCAATTTAGGTGAGGATGCTATATTTATGCATGACAATGCCCGACCTCATACAGGTAGGATTGTGAATGACTACCTTCAAGAGATGAACATTACTCGTATGGAGTGGCCAGCGCGCAGCCCGGATATCAACCCGATCGAGCATGCTTGGGACGAGCTAGGCAGATGCGTAAAACAACGAAACCCTCCCCCAATCACGCTTCGTGAGCTCAAAATTGCTCTCACAGAGGAATGGGAGAATATTCCCCAAAATCGTATAAGGAACTTGGTGTACAGCATGCCAAACCGCGTAAACGCAGTAATGGAAGCACGAGGAGGCAATACGAAGTATTAAAATTCAAGAAAATCGTAATAAAGTTCAAAAATTTCATGTTTCCTATTTTTGTTTTAAGGAGAGATCAGCAGTTTTTTTCTTTATGTAATTTTGTGTTAATAAAATGTATGGTGACTCATATTTTTTTTACTTTCATTTAAGGAGTATTACATTGTCTATTAAATACAATATATTGCATTAACCTATCATTTTTAGTTTCCGAGATTTTTAACATTCTTTAAGTGACCCGGATTCATTGCTCTCGAGTGTATATACATACGTGTAGAAAAGAACTAATTACTTATTCACCTTAGAATAGATTGGGTTCTATTCCTTATATTATTATTTATGATGTACACCATATAAACTAGATATAAATTCACCTTCAGCTTTCACCTTCACAGTTATCAGATTGACGTAATCTTTGCGTATTCTTTAAATTATAGTAAATAATATCTAGCATGTTACTTATAGGTCATCTGGAAGGGCATATCATAGGATTTTGTTTGTATATGATACCCACACAACAGAACTGCCAGCCATAATGTAAATACGATCGCGCGCGGGGGTACATTTAAATAATATCGTTGCCTGCGCTTGGGCAGTGCATTCCGCCGTTGCTTCGAATGCGCATGCGTAAACTGTAACTACAACAATTAACTGTGAGCTACTACAATTGAATGTTACGATGAAGTTGGAAAACAGTTTGACCCTTAAGAACATCAACCAGAACCTGCTGAACATACAATATGCGGTGCGAGGACCCATCCTGCAGAGGGCCGTGCAGATTGAGAGGGAGCTGCAAAAGGTAGGACTAAGGAAATTGTTTTTGTTTGTGCATATACCTAATTTTTTAAGAATCTAAAGGCCCGTTGTTTGATCAGTAGTCAAACATACTAATAGTTAAAATGCGTTAGTTAAACTAACAATTGTTAAAAATGACATAAGTATATTGTTTGACAAATGGTTAAGCTAACTATAGTTAAAAAATTGTCAATTTGCTATGAAAGTTAACCATGCGCAGACAGACTAGTTAAACTTTAACTATTGTCATGTGACTAATTGTTAAATTGACTATTGGTTATTTTTAACTATGTATCAAACAACGGGCCCTAAGACAACAATTTATTTACAGTGTTATTATGTTTATAAGTAAGGCGGCTCCTACACAATCAGTTTGCGCAATGTGATTAAATCAGCACTTGCTCTCAAAGGATCCCTTATTTTCATGCAATAACATAGACGGTTCTTAAAGCTTCAATGATTTCATGTGAGCAAGACCTGCGCAGTACTTATCTTCCCCGGTGCAATTAAAATATGGTGCAATAAAAAATAAACTCGCTCAAACTTTTGTTCAATAATTACGCAATCTTCAATATTAGCCTTAAACGGTTAAAAAAATGCGCAATTCGTGATATTGTACAACATAATTATTCGTTTCGAGCCCGCCTAAGTACTGATATAAATTAGAAGTTGCAAAGGGCTGATTGTTAAATGTTGAATCAAAAATAGTTCGATTCTGAGTCCTGGCCTTAACATTCAAGTTAATTTAAGATTGCACGAGCATCCGTGAAATTGATTTCATTACAGTCAATAAAATTGATAGGGCTGTGAGAAAATGGCCGTCAATTAATGTTGGAGATTTTTAGGGAAAAGGAAGAATATTTTTTTATGCTGTTTGTTTTGCTGTTTGTTTCTGTTTGTTTGTATATTTATATATCTAAATAGATATTCAGTCATCCTGTTCTACTCAGTATTTCTCTCAGCTTCAGTCTATTTAGTCTGCATTGAAACATTGAATTGTCATTTTGGTTCAAACGAGCCGGGTCTATCCAGCGATAACGTGACAGCATCCCAAGTCCGATTTCAGTGCTTTAAGAAGTGTCCCAAACCACGCCTAATCGCAGGCTATGTAGAAGCAAAAATACAGTGTGTTGACGAGTATTGGATATTGTTTAAAAATACAGTGTGTTGACGAGTATTGGATATTGTTTAAAAATGCACATAGAAATCTATTATAAGTGATTACGAAAGATCAAAGTAAACAGTTCGAGTATTTTAATATGGATTAATACAGCTTAGATGATTCTGAAACATTAGGGATTTGTTACAACAGCAGCATCGGCATCTAATTCATCGATCAGACCATAAACCAGAATGTACAATATCCACAAGTCAATTTACCAAGGATACAATTGCCTTCATCTACGGGTAGTTATCAAATTGGCCAATTTTTCAAGACGTATTTATGTCATTGGTTCACCAAAACGCAACACTCATCAGTGTGCCGACACTGCATTATTTGAAAACGAGCGTCACAGGCGAAGATGAAGCCTAGCTCAAGTTTATTCAAATTATTTATTAACAAGCGTAGGGCATTCTGGAAAATTTATATTATATTAACAAGTGTCCTAAAGTTACGTCATTAATCCATTAATCAAGCGCATGTTTAATCAAAACAAACTGCCCAACCAGCACCCTAATTACGTAACACACTATCTATCACAATCTGAATCATTTTGAAGCCTATTGCTAATCCATTGCTTCATAAGTTTGAAAAATTTGTCTGCTCAACAACGTAAATAACGCAGTGAATGTTGTTGAACTGTCAAAATAGGAAACCCATTCCTACTGTTGGTGTGTTACGTAATTATCCCACAGATTGCTAACCACCTCAAGTCATTGCACAATACTACTACAGAGTGCCTTCATAGTTCAAAGAATCAAGGCCCTAACAATGAAACTCGGGAACCAATGATTGTTTTTGCAGTAGTGCATAAGATGGACGTGGAGTTACACAAAGAGTGGGAAGAACATGTCAGTATAAATGGTGGTGATACGCTGCCAACGTTATCGTCAGTAATGAAGTTTTCAGAATCAAGATTTCGTACGCTTGAGCTGAAAAAGGAAAAGGAAAGGAAAATAAATAAAATAAACGAAACGAAAGGGAATGGGAGGGGAGGAAAGGTTCGAGAACGTTCTTTGCATATTTCTACTGCTGAAAGAATGAATGTTCTACGTGTAAGGGTGACCATTCACTCAGTCATTGCAAAGACTTCGGAAAAATAGAACCGACGGGGACGCAAAGATATGAAGTAGTGAAAAGCAAGTTTATCAGTTTCAATTGCTTGGTTCCTGGGAATTGTAGGCTGTCCACATCATGCAGACTCAGTCGAAAACGTCATCAGATGCATCGCCACCGAAAGGGACATTGAAAGGGATTTTCATAATTAAAAAAAAAATACAAAGATTGAGCATGCCTTATTGACACGGGAACGTATGACACGGGCGGCACCGGCGGCACAGGCGGCACGGGTGGCACGGGCGGCACGGGTGGCACGGGTGGCACGAGCGGCACAAGTGGCACAGGCGGCACGGGTAACACGGGTGGCACGGGTGGCACGAGCGGCACAGGTGGCACAGACGGCCCGGGTAACACGGGTGGCACGGGTGGCACGGGCGGCACAGGTGGCACAGGCGGCACGGGTAACACGGGTGGCACGGGTGGCACGGGCGGCACAGGTGGCACAGGCGGCACGGGTAACACGGGTGGCACGGGTGGCACGGGCGGCACAGGTGGCACAGGCGGCACGGGTAACACGGGTGGCACGGGTGGCACGAGCGGCACAGGCGGCCCGGGTGGCACGGGTGGCTCGAGCACGGTTAAGGACGGGTTAGAAATAAAAGAACGAAAGTAAATACGCAAAGACGCGCGTCTGTTGTTACACTTACGCAGATCATAAAAAATATTGTACTGTGCGGGAATTGAACCCGTAGAATAACTAAGAAGCGAGTATTGCTACCGCACTATTCGAACCATCACATAGCATAGAACCAGCCCAACGGACTTCCCAAGAAAAGCTCGTATGCAGTTGTTGCCACGTTCTAAGTAATAAAACATATTATTTAACTTCGAAATAATTGAGAAATCTAATCTCATATTAAGCAATTAATTAAACACAAACCCTTTGTTCGTGTTTAATTAATTTCGTTCAATTTAATGCACAATAAGTATTTATTTTCTGATCGGCGGACGAAACTCATTGGATTATTACTTGATGTGGATAGGTTTTGTTTGAAAATGATTTGAAAATGATTTATTAATAATCAAGTACATTAAACATAGTATTATGAACGGTGATCCCCAAACTAGACGTTAGTCTGTATCTTGGGGATCAGAGTTGTACATTTTCGTTATAACCAAAAATATCGTACACGTGATTATTAACAATATCAAACTAAAAGTTAGGTTAATGAATTAAAGTAAAATAACGAAAAATATAATTGAAAAGTGAATGAAAAAAAAAAAGATGAAAATACATAGGTATGTATAAATATAATACATATTGGTAATTATACTCTTACAAACAATATTCGACTTGAGTCTGTGTATGTGCGCGGTTGTGTATGAGAGTGTGCGTTGTGTATGCGTGTGTGTGCGTTTGTGTATGTGTGTGTTAGTGTGTCTCTGAGCGAGATTAGGAGTGCTATCAGTTTGTGTAGTATTTCTTCTTATGTAGCTAATTGTAGATAATCCTTTCTGTTTCGTCGTAGGAGAGAGTAAGGAGCCAGGACTTTATGATCTTTTTACACAGGGATATTTTGAGGTCTATTATGTTGCAGTTCTTAACAGCTTCGTTGTATATGCGAGGATGCAGATAGTTTGAAGAACGTCTTGCCATAAGGGAGTTTGCGTGGGGAATGGGAATCCTAAATGTACGTTTTGAGATTATCTCCGTGTAGTCTGGTCTAGATTTTAATTTTCTGTGTGTTTGAAGAACTGCATTGAGGATAAAAAGCTGTCGGACACGGAGGACCGGGAAATCCCTATAGAGATGGTCAGTTGGATACATTAAAGGTTTCTTGAGCATTACTTTAATGACGGCTCTTTGTGCTCTTTCGGCTTCAATAAATGCGGCCTTACCTGCGCCACCCCAAACAGAGATACCATATTGGAGGACGGACTGGCATAGACCAAAGTAAACAGTACGCAGTATAGGAGTGGGCGTGCAGTCACGTAGTTTTTTCATTATGTAGATAAGTGAACTTCGAAATAATTGAGAAATCTAATCTCATATTAAGCAATTAATTAAACACAAACCCTTTGTTCGTGTTTAATTAATTTCGTTCAATTTAATGCACAATAAGTATTTATTTTCTGATCGGCGGACGAAACTCATTGGATTATTACTTGATGTGGATAGGTTTTGTTTGAAGGGGTGGTTATTTATTGGAAGGCTATGATTAAAAACCAAGGGCTTATCAAAGATCTTTTGTCATAGAATTAAATGGAACGTACTTAGATACCTATGGCTTCAGAGAATACACGATCATTAATTAAGTTTTCGCCAAGTCAAGAAAGCGTTCCTTTGTTTTTTCTGTCAGAAATTCTCAGGTTTTCTGTGATTTTATCATGATGTCGGTACTTTATTTACCATTCTATTCATCATTTAAATAATCTACGTACGAAATTTTATGCGTCTTTTAACTCAACAGTAACCATCACTATTCACAACCTTTCCATAATACATTGAAATAGCTTTTCTAAGTTAAACAGTTTCTTTACTAAAGGTCGCGTAGTAGGCGTTTCACAAAAAATATAGCGTGTGATTGGGACCGTCATAAACCCAGCAGGTACGGGTTACTACGGGTTAATCTGGCGCTGGGGTTCGCGGGTCCCCGGGACCCAGCCTGCTCTACGCTCGGGAATGATAAAGGTTTATTTCTTATTGGATTCCCTATAAATAAGTATTACTGAGGCCATGTGCACCCGTTGCGCGTCGTTCTCTACTAGTTTACCGATATTAGAAGTTATTTTTTAGTTTAATGTTTATTTTGTTAACCACACATATATAAACTGACAAGAAGAAAAGACAGAAAAATAGGTAGGTTTAAATTAAGTTCAAACACATAATTATGTAATATCAACAGCCTTTGTGGGTCATTGCTTTTTTTTCGCAGTTAATTTTGATCATGATCTGGCAGATTGAGTAATTTATGTGGCCTACCCAAATGTCCTTTCTTTGGTATTGTTCGTCGAATCGTTGAGCTCCTTAAGTCCTGACTTCCTGAGTTGAGCTGCACGATTACTAACAAATGCGTGCACTGACTGGACAGGTCCAGTCAATCTGTGTGGTTCTTTCCTCAAAAGACCATTTCAGATACCAATATACATGGTCTTCACATGATCTGACCAAGATTATGTCTGGACTTTAAAAGAGACTGTGACCTCTGAGTTTGTTTCGGCCTTTCTTCTCAGAGTAGTCAGATAGGAAACGCCGACCTCATCTAGTTTAAAAATATGATTGACGTGTAAAAGTGTTTGTACAAACCTACTTACAGAAATAAAATCATTTATCATTTATCATTTATTTTTACTAAGGTACGTAAAGTGTTTGATGTAGATTCAATAATTATGATGTACCATACTATCTGAAGTAGTTCTGTAGACGTAGTTTTAAGTGTTGATTAAGCACATTCAGCGACAAAGGTCAATGACCTGATCTTAATGAATGAGCTAATTGTACATGGTCTATAAAAGAAGTATTCGAGAAAAGGTAGGTGGTGCCCCAGCTTTTTGTTTTTGGCTCGTCTTGGTGGGATGCCCACAGATCAAACCTGGAATTTTCCAAATCATATACCTCGTATAGTCTGGCTCGTCTTTTATTTCGTTGGTACTCATGTACTTCAGTGTTTTTTGTGAACCAAGGTGCACCACTTAAGGTTTTAGTGCCTTATTTTGGAAGCGTTGTATGGTATACATATTGAGTGGCTTGTCGATCCACAGAGCTCTATACCATAATTATGTCCATACAGGTATATGGATGCATTTATGGATTAGAAGTTTATTTTCCAAGCTTAGTGTGATGACTGTCTGCGCATGGGCCACTGAAAATCTCTTAGTTTTATGTTTGCTTGATCCCTTTTGGTCTTTATAATTATATTCACGACAGGTAAGTCTTCTGTCAATGTGCATACCTGGGTATTTGGTAGTACTTTTCTGTAGCCGAACATTTTTACCGAGGTTCACTTGTGGGCCTTCGCCCTCTTCTTAGGGCGAAGGCAATATGGACAGACTTGGCAGCACTAGCCTTAATTTTACACTTTTTCAGCCACAATCTAATCTTGTTTAGGTGTTCTTTGAGTTTCGTGGATGCTCTAATCTGGTATTTATGGCAGGATAGGACTGCGGTGTAATCAGCATAGGTTGCAGTAACAATTAGTTTTGAGGTGTGTAGGTTAGCAGTGTAGACTGTGTACAGAAGAGGGGCTTGCACAGAAACCTGGGGCACTCCAGCTTCTATGGGATAGAATGAAGATAGGCAGTGTCCAGATTTAACTTGAAACACTCGGTCCTCCAAGTAAGACTTGAGCAGCATGTGTGCGTCGTGTGGTAAGCAAATCTTTAGTTTACGCAGGAGGCCCTTGTGCCATACTTGGTCGAATGCTTGTTGTATGTCAAGAAGAGCAGCTGAGTGGTACTCTTTTCTTTCCAAGGATTGTTAGATTGTGTGACTCTGTGAATTTGTTCTGTTGTTCCATGGTGTGCTCAGAAACCAAAATAATGCTCTGGGATTGTCCTTTGTTCCTCAAGTAAAGGTAACAGTCGCTGTAGTAATAACTTCTCGAACAGTTTAGACAATATAGGAAGTAGACTTATTGGTCTGTACGAGGAAACTTCAGTAGGAGGCTTTCCAGGTTTAGCTACCATATTTGTGATTGAGCCTTTCCAGACGAGAGGGAAATAGTTTAGTCTCAACACTGCTTTGCATATAAGTCATAAGTAATTTATTTCATAACATATATAATGGTTAGCAAGAGAATTTCTTTTCTCGGTAGATGATTAAGGGCTTCTGATTTAATCAGATCAAAGCCTAGTGCTTTTTTCTTCTTCAAGTTATTAATAGCTTTCCAAACTTCTGTTGGGGTACACAGTCGTAATGGTAGAGACATTTGCTGATCCCTGTTAAGGATTTGGTCAATTTATTTTTCTGGATACATGATGTCGGGTGCATTTGTTTTGAATAAATCTTTTAGGAATGCAGCAAATAGCTCTGCTTTATCCGCAGGTTTTCTCGCCCATTCACCATTTGGATGTCTAAATGGAGGTTATGTGTTCTTGTGGCCGTTTTAGTGACTTAGTTATTTTCCATAGCGAAAAGTCGTCTGCTTTGTGGTAAAGTCTTTAGTTTATCTTGCAGAGTGGCGTCATCGGGTTCTTTAAGCATTTCCTTTAATTCCTTTTGTGCTTTCTTGAGGACTCTTTTATTATGTGCATGTTTTTGAGGACTGTATTTGATACATAGAGTAGACGTCCAAGCAGCTGTTTGGATTAGGTAAGTACCAGGCCCTATTTTCTATGTCTTTCTCTTTGAAGGGGTTTGTGAAAGTTGGTGTTTTCCTCTATAAATTTCTGGAATGAGTCCCAGTTAGTTTTATGATTGTATAGCATCTCGTGGGGCTCTATACAAATAATTGTGGTGCTCAGTGTGCATATTACTGGTGTATGATCGGAGTTGCCGTCCAGGAATAATACAAGTTTTGTGTATAGTCCTACTATTTCTTTGGTAACAAAGAAATCGATGAGGTCAGGTGATTTTTTGGGATCAGATGGCCAGTGAGTTGGCTCTCCTGTAGTCAGTATATTGAGTGAATCTGAATCTATTACTTTCTTCAACTCTCTGCCTCTGGTTGTGGTCAGCGTGGAGCCCCAGAAGATATTTTGGCATTCCATTCCCCTCCAATGAAATAAATATTATCTGCCACTGAGCGTGTTAAGAAAATCGCTAAACATTTGTTCATCGACTGGATGCCGAGACGGGGAGTACACTTCAGCATTTTAAAGTGGGTCCTGACAGTCGTCTTTCGATACTACAGTAGCCTGTAGGTAGGTATGCTTGCTTAAAGTTTGGGAGAGGGTGTATTTTATACTTTCTTTTATCACAATTGCAGCCCCAGCATGTGATGTTCCATTAGGAGGATTGGTATAATATATATTATATCCTTTGAGATTAAAAGAATATCTATTTTGTTGTGTTTCATGAAAAGTTCTACTTCCTGTTTATTAGGAGGCAGGCCATTTACGTTCCATGCTGCGATGCGTAGGATTTGCATTTCTTATATTGGGCAACTAGTGTCGTTAGGAGTCCCATTAGAGTGCCTATTTGTTGTATGAGAACATCAATTTTTCTGATTGTTTAGTGGTGATTTGTTCTAGTGAATTTGCTGGCTAAGATTGTATGTCCTCTTGTTTTTTATTTAACTGTGCAGGATTACCAGCGTCTTGAGAGCGTGGATTAAGTTTTTGTTGTTTAGCGTGGCTACTTGGCTGCAATTATGGAAAGTCATCTACTTGAAAGAGGACAGTGTTATTTCTTGGATTATTCATTTTTGGTATGGAGCTTTTTTGTGGGGTAGCTTCGAAATTTTCCTTGCATGAATCTCCTTGTATACTTGGCACCCCTTGTAGTTGGCAGGGTGGTCTCTAAGGCACAATGTACAGGTGGCTGGTGTATTCCAGTCTTTTTTTGGCAGACTATGGTTTTATGGCCTTCTGCGCATTCACCGCATCATACGGGCGGGATATGCAGTTATTTTTAGTATGCCCATATTGTTGGCATCTAGCGAATTGAAGAATTTCATTTGATTTTGGTGGATCTTCTGTTGTAACTTTTGTATGGTATATGGAATCTATACGTTTAAGTTCGGGGTTATTTGGGCCAGGTTCTACATTCACGAAAAACATGTTCAGTGGCTTCTTGTTTCGTCTTGAGAGTGCACATATGATTTCCCCTCTGACTTTATTCCCAGCTTTTTCTATTTCCTCAACAATGGCTTCTTTTGGAGTCATGTGGTGCAGATTATTAATCACGATTCTGCAGTTTCTCTTGTCTTTCTGTGTGAACGTATGGCCTTTAAGTCCATTCTTTCGAATTGGGGCTATGATATGTTTGTACGCTTCACTTGTCTGCATCATTACTCTCAACTGATTTCTATTGACTATTTTATAGGTGTAAATATCGCTTGGTAAGTACTGTAAAGGAGTTTTGTCAGTTTTGATATGTCCGTGGTCTTGACTTCCCATTGGTTGGGGTCTATAGATTTCATTAGGATTCTCGTGATCATAAATGGTGTAATATTATCAGCTATATTATTTTTAAACTTGTTGCAACGATGAGCTGAATAAGGCCTGCATTCTACTTTGTGTGACTTTTTGCGTAATAGATGGCATAGGGAAGCTACTTTGCTATTAACCCACAATGATAAACACTACTTCATGTTTATTCAACCAGTGTTCAGTTTAACAAAATACATTAACATCATAGTTCTCCATAAATCAAATTAACTCTAGCTCTTTGCCGGACAGACCCTGCATGAAAAATGACCTAATAACAAAAAAAAAACGGGCCAAGTGCAAGTCGGACTCGCGCACCGAGGGTTCCGTACAAACCTGTGATAATAACCATAGATATCCGAGAGATATGCCTTTACTCTATATTTGCTCATGTTTAAGTGTCGCCATCTTTTCCCCACTCCTGAAACTCACACATAAACAAAAGAAATAGATACGGCACACATGATGCTTTTTTCGCACACAAACAAGAAAATATGCGTAACACCTATGTACTATTTTATTGCACATATGCTCAAAAGGGGCGGGCCGTAGAAAGTATAGATACAGTCACTGAATGCACACATGCAACTCTAGCATCAACTAGGAAAGAGGGTATTTTTTATTAATATTTGATCGATAAAAAAAAAATCGATGAAAACCGACTGCATAAAGAGGTGTTTTTGGGACGTATTTTGTATCGTTTATTGACGTGATAACGTCTTAGTAACCGATGAACGCCGGCTGTACGCACGAAAAAGCATGACTCATTGCCACGTTCCGCCTGAGCCGGTGATGACGTTATCACGTAAAATTATCGTCCGTAAACCGACTTTACTGACAACCATTTTTATTTCTGCTTTTCGATGTGGAATATTAAAACACCAATAAAAACAAATCAAGTAAAAATATAATATTTTCGTTTGCAAATGTCATTTAAGTAAATCAATTTCTTCAGTTTCTCTCTTACTTAAAATTAAAACTGTTCAACTATCGCACATAAAACAACAATTCAAATAGGTACTTATTGAACATTATATCTGCCGCTTTCATAATTTAGGTGTTACATTCTTAACCAAAAAATGTAAGCAAATATCAATATGTTATTCCATCACAAATTTTGTCATTTGGATATGATTGATGATTGTCCATCGAGTTTTGCTCAAACTGAGAAAATATTTGTATCGACAAAGTGTCTAAGTGGGACTAGCAACGTCTTTATGAACTTGGAATTCACTTTAAATTTTATGAGTGAAACTAATTATTTTTCCCGCATTTTGCATCTACCCATTTATGTTTAATTTCTGGATCTTTCGGGAAACTGAAATAAAATGTATTAATTCTTGTATAACAGATTCTTAATACCTATATAATTTATTATTTTCTTATTAGAGCAACTAAAAATTATCGATATCTCAGCGTTCCGCACCACTAATGCATCGTTTTGATATGCGTCAGTCATTAGGCAAAGGCTGTCGCATGTCAAAAATAATTCTCAACTCGATAATTTGTAAAATACTTAAATATTATAATTAATGCAGTGATTTTTTACATATCGGTGGTAAGATGAGACACTTGTCCTAAGGTTTGTTGTAATTGTGCGATTTTGCAAATAAGGACGGAACAATTCGGCATTTCGTAAAAATACGAAATCACACTACACGTTCCGATGCAAACATATGACTAAACGGTGCTCACTGCCGTCGCGCGTATTTAGGGTCAGTTTGACCGAACGGAGGCGATATGTGCCACGCCTCCAAGCCATATCCCTCGATATCCGTGGATAATAATAATAACCAACAATAAGAAATATAATAAACACATTTAGGTTAAACAGCTACATTCACCAAAACATCCGGATTGCAAAATACTTGATACCTCTACGCGTTCATGAGGAAAATGGTAATAAGTTTATAAATATTAAAAAAAAAAATGTTATGTAACTAAAAAATTAAGGTTTTTGGAATTTTTCCTTTGTGTGTTATAAAACGTTGTTTCATGCCAAATTCAAGATTCTAGTTCGACTGGAAGTATCCTTTAGGTTTTAATTCCCTTGCGAGTAGTTGCGAGTTTGAAAATATGCAATATGACATAAAAGTTTGATTTTGGTACAGCTTAAAAGTATTATAGACTTGAGTATTTGATATGAATTTCAATTTAATACCACTACGCGTTCATGAGGAAAGGGGTAGTAAGTTTAAAATGATTAAAAATATTTTTATTATATGATGTAACAAAAAAATTATGCTTTTCATAATTTTGCCTTTGTCTGTGCTATAAGACGTTGCTTCGTACCTAATTTCAAGATTCTGAGTTCACGGGAAGTACCCTGTAGGTTTTGATTCCCTTGCGAGTGTCGAAAATTTGCGGCATAAACGGCTGTATCTATTGATTGCGTTGGCTTAGAAGTTTGATTTTTTCACAGCTCTTAGGGACAGCAGATCTGAGTATTTGATATGAATTTCAGCTTTATACCTCCACGCATTCATGTGAAAACGGGTCTTGAAAGACAGACAGACGGGCAACAAAGTGATCCGATAAGGGGTCCGTTTTTTCCTTTTGAGGTACGGAACCCTAAAAACAAAAGGGAATGCCATGAGCATAGATAAACAAGTGTAGGACTAAAAATTATCTTACAGGATAGAGGGGAAGCGTAGTCCGTAACATAATATCTAACAAACCGACAAGGTCGTGTCTACATCGCAGCATCTCAAGGACAGCCGCCCGCTGGGAGTTTCTTCGAACGATTGACATTGAACTGTCAGAGTGACACAACTCACAACTTGCTTGTTTACATGGTGCTCCGTGATCTTCGTGATAAGGAGGAGTGGGGATGAGAGACAGATCCTTAAGGAAAGACCTCATCATCATCATTGGTAGCCTAGTACCACTGCTGAAAATATGCCTTCTCCTCTTAGTGCTATGCTTCCCCGGTCTGTGCGAGTCTCATCCAGGTCTTCTATAGCAAGGAATAAACATAGCAAGCCTTATTCCTGGATGAAAAAATCATATTGAGCTGTGGTAGTTATACAGCGCTCCAACAATATTACACCAGCACAACTTACTTTCTCGATGAACACAGGTCTCTTTTTCCTAATTGTTTATTAAATAGACCTCAGCTTATCTGAGGGTATAGTTTGGCTGGGTATAAATATGTACTTATTTATATCTTCAAATGAACCCAATTTGCCCTTAATACAGACGGTAAGTATTAAGGATTAATTTAATACAGACGGTAAGTACTAAGGATTAATTTAATACAGACGGTAAGTACTAAGGATTAATTTAATCGGGTTTTATCTGGTGCATTCGCCTGCTAAGAGGGTAAGCGTACCAGCACGGTAAAGCGAGCGCATCGCGGGGATGCTCTCTTTAAATAGTATCAGTGACGAGTAGCGTGCTCGTTATATGAGCACTGACCCTTCATTCATTATGTAATGAATAATAACGGTATTGATAGCGCAATGTTACTTAAACAACTGCTACAAATCAGCTGTTAAACTATTCTCGTCTATTCATGAAACGGAAAAAATCAAAAACAAAATCTCTTTCGAAAAACGTAACTTTATTTCACCAAAAAACCTAGATTACAAGGCAACACCGTGAAACACTAGTGAACAGGCAATTTGAGCTGAAAAATAACAAAATTAACGCGACTGGCAACATTGTGAATCCTGTGATGTAATATGATACCGCGGAAAACACGGAAGGGGTGAGCCACACTGTTGGTAATAATAGAAGGTTCACTTCTGCAGAAACTAGATGGATTTCGAATTAATCTTTATTTTATTAGTACAAGTACTAACATTAGTACAAGTCGCATTTATTTTATAGTCTGGAATAATTATAATTATATATTATAGCCTGGCATACGCATAGTCTTTATAATTAAAATGGAATGCTGTTCGTTGGTAAGCGCACCACTTCAGAGCGGCTGGACAGATTTCGCAAATTTTAGTTTTAAAATGTTTTTAATAGTCCGAATCAGGAACGAAAAAAATGAACAGTTGCCGGGAAAATTAAAACATTGGAAAATTCGGGAAAACTGTAAGTGTATTTTCTATGGGATTTGAAACTTTGACAGAGCAACGATTGTAAGGTCAGCTAGTTTAGATACTTAAACATAATGTCGGAGTTAACCAGACGCATTTATTGCTAAACTATACTAACTGAACTAGCTGCTGCCCGCGGCTTCGCCCACGTGGATGTCGGAATTGATCCCACGGGAACGTGCTACCGGAACAAAAAGTTTATTATATTATAGTATACTGGATTTTAAGATTTTTTTGGTATATTAATAAAAAAATATTCATTAAATCACAGATGTAATCAAAACTGCAAAAATACATAATCAAGGTTTAGCTTGAGTATGTGCATAATGTTGCGATCCAAACGAAATTTATTTTTAAATATAATATATCTGAGATTTGTGACGGAAATGCATAACTTAACCGTTCTATTAAATTAAAAGACTATTACTGTGACCTTTCACTATTTTAAATCCAAATTCAAATTTTATTTATTCCATTAATTAGGCTGAGAATCAGCACTTTTCGATAAAGTTAAGGAAGCCCCCAAAACGCTCGCACTTCTTATTGGTAACAAAAGAGCACTGTGACTGTGATGCGTCTGCCCTGCTTGCGTCTGCCTGGCTTGCATCTGCCTAGCTTGCGTCTCCCTGGCTTGCGTCTGCCTGGCTTGCGTCTGCCTGGCTTGCTTCTGCCTGGCTTGCGTCTGCCTGGCTTGCGTCTGCCTGGCTAGCGTCTGCCTGGCTTGCGTCTGCCTAGCTTGCGTCTGCCTGGCTTGCGCCTGCCTGGCTTGCGTCTGCCTGGCTTGCGTCTGCCTGGCTTGCGTCAGCCTGGCTTGCGTCTGCCTGGCTTGCGCCTGCCTGGCTTGCGTCTGCCTGGCTTGCGTCTGCCGGCGATCACCAACTTAATTCCCAGTATCATCATAATCATCCCGCGTATCTCAAAGTGAGCCTTCTGTATCTCCATTTTCTGTGTAAATGGTGGATGTAGGATTATTTTTTGCTCCATTGTTGGTCGCCAGGGCTGGCGGTGGGCAATAAAAACATATTTTCGTCTAGGGTTGTCTCGCATGTGTTCAGCAATAAGGGAGATTTATCGCACTGTTTGTTACTTGTTAACTCACGGTGAGGGGTCGCGAGGGATGTACCCACGGGGTAGCTACGTTCTGGTTAATCGAATCAAATCGACTGGAAAATACGGAACCCTAAGAGGACAAAATAGATAATAAGTCGAAATATCTTCTTCTTGTTGTTGCACAAATAGCTTGCTTAAAAACTAATTAAGCATTCGCATGGCTTTGAAAGTGATCTAATTGCAGAATGGTGTAGCCACTTACATTATTAGTATACTTATACACTACAGTCTTCGAACTGTTTCGAGTGAGAGTGCAGATCGACTATGGCTCACCCCGGTCACGGCGCGCGGCGGTCCCATCTCTACTACGTCTGATGAATGTTTTTGTGTAGCCCCTAATGGGGATAGTTGGACACAATAGCCGCTTCACATACCTTGCCCTATAGATAACGTTATCTATGCCATCCAGCTCAACTTTCCTCTTACTAATGTTTTGGTGGTTTCGTGTGACATCGTTTTTATGGATATAGGTATGCGTGTATAATATAAAGATAGGTAACTTATACCGGTATATAGCGGCGGTAGGGAACTAACTGGAAAATGAGAGGTAAAAAATAAAATATTGAAATTTATTTAAGGCGACAATAAGTGCCAGCGACCTTGAGCGAGTGAGAGGAGCATGCGAAACTTTTAAGCGAATAAAATTGCACAGAGCGTTAGCGTCTATGCGGACATTGGGCAGCGATGCACTGCCGCCCGTCACTCGCAAGAGCCCCCACTTCAACGCGCATCAAGTTTATTCGCAAAAACAACCCAACTTGATTTAACAAACACAATACAAAAAAAAGTCGTATACAAGAATTTGGGTAATTAAAATGTCTTTTAGATGGTGCAGATTTCATGAAAATACGCCCGATAGTTTTTGCGTGATTATCATTTTTGTGTTCGCGTTAGACATTACTTTACAAATTAAAAATATAATTTCAAATATTCACATATCAAATTACGAAGAAAATAGTCTTGTTTATCATATATTTTTTCAAACAAGTAAGACTATTCGTTTAGACGTGATGTTCAATTTGAAATCATTAAAAGTTGTATATCTGCGCCTTAATCATACAGATGACTTGAATGTGCTGTTCAATTTCTTTAAAAACACAAGAATTATCAAAGCAATTAATCTTGGTTATCCTGCGAATCGCATCAGTGAGTATTGACAATACATAATGAACTAAGTGTCGCCCGTATACCTAACCACTTGCACTCCTCCCCTCCCGCCTCCCCCCCTCCCTCCTTCTCCTTACTTATTTTATATTTATTATTTACTAGCTTTTGCCCGCGGCTTCACCCGCGTGGATGTCGGCAATTACCCCACGAAAACAAGCTACCAGGATCAAAAAGTATCCTATGTCGTAACCCACGCCATGGCCTATCCGTATAGCCACCTATCATCCACAAATCCATTCAGTCGTTCAAGCGTGAAAAGGTTAACAAAAAAAAAAAAAACCTTTGACAGTAATCAATGCAGTTAATCTTTATTTGTAATTAATCAGGTTTTTATTATTATAATTAATGTCTTATTTTAAAATAATAATAATTCATTTTAATATTATCTCATTAATTTGAAATACTCTAGCGCCGCCATTGACCACGCACTACACCTACATTAGCTAAGTTATTTTATAACTTTAAATTTTAATAACTTTTAAGCGGGTGGACCGATTTTAATGAGATAAACATGAATATAAATATTACCTCAAGGTACGGACTCTTACTATGTTTACAATTCCATAAATCTCTTAAAAAGAGGTACACTAAATAATCATGTGAATTTTAAAATTATACCCCTTGGGAGATGATTTTACATAAACGGTGAAACATGTAATTCTTTTTCTTACCAAAAGCATACATTTGAATTTTCATATCCCTAACTCAAGACATGTTAAGTTTCCCACACGAATTTTCATCACCTACCTATATCACCACCTTTAGGATTATTTTTGAGATAAAAAGTAGCCTATGTCCTTCTCTAGGTTGCCACCTTCCGCCGCCAAATTTTATTGAATTCTGTTCAAGAGTTTAGGCGTGAAAAGGTATCATAAAGTCAGACAGAGTTACTTTCGAATTTATAATATTAAACTTGTATTAATTTTGTAAAGGTAACAATGCCATTATGTGTGTGATCTCTAGATGATCTGCACCAACGCGTACTTTGGCTTTGGCATTGATAACATTGATGCACATTGATAACATCGATTACAACTTGCTAGAGTTTGACAAAAAAAAAAAAATGAAATGGAAAATAGCATAACTGTGTCGCGAGACTATTCACGCTATGTTCGCCTAAGTAATAACACAGATTTCATAAGAGTATACTAGAACCACTGAATGAAACCACATTCTCTATGTAGCGTGCAGTAGGTACTGGGTAACAATAGGTATACACTGTGAAATACATGTGAGTTTGTGAGGCGATAACGGCACGAAAGAAAATGTTATCCAGTCCGCAGTCGCCACCGTCGCCACCGTCGCGTCGTCACGTACTGCATACAATCACACAACAATAACAAAGTGTTGCTTTCTGTTTCTACTGTTCTATGATATAAGGCTCCCGCAGACAGGCGATTTTGTCGTGCGACGCGACTCTAGTAGACTAATTTCTATGAAAACTTCATGGAAATTGTTCTACCAGTATCGCGTCGTCACCGTCGCGTCGGCCCGTAGCGTCCGCGTAGGCTTCCGCCTTTAATCGGAATTTGTTTACTAGATCCATATTATGTAATGGTAGATCACAAAAATTAAAAAAGTGTAATAAGTAAGTAAGACGTGGAACAAAATCCTTTTGCCTAAAAAAGCAGTAAAATTCTACCAATGGAAATTGGCAAATTCACTTTACCTACTTACCTACACTTGCGCCGTTCTCTTCCTAAGCGATGCATTCATCTATGTTTATGTTTATTTGCTTCATATTCCATGGCTATTTTATTTTGATGTTTTACAATTCAGTTAATCTTATCGTGGATTTAAATATTTTTATATAACGTGCAGTTAAATATTTATTATCTATTCAAATAATATCCACATTATTTGTCCCTAAAAATGAACTCTAGAAATAACCTTCGAAAAGCTAGAAAGGACGACGGTCATTCTTATACATATATCGTCTTCACATATAATTATAAAATTAATGTATACATCATATTGCAAAACATTTTTAAAAGAGTAACGGTGGAGTTTCTTGCCCATTCTTCTCCATGTGAAACTAACTTTTGGAAGGGGCAACTATGTACCTAGAATAGATTCTATTTTTTTGTAATTTTTGACGTTCAAAAGTTCCTTTTACGTGCCTATTTGAAATAAATGATTTGACTTTATTATAGAACAAAATTACTAAGAATAACTTATGTTCTGTTAGCACTATGGCTGTCTCTGCTATTTTATTTGACAACGCACTCTCAGCCAGCAGCTCTATACCAAACCAACAAAACAAAACGTATAACAAGTAAACAGAACGTAACTTAGATGTTATTATTGCGGCGTAACGAGCCCACCAGCCTCTTGTAACTCGGCGGATAGCATCAAAACAAGTAGTCAATTGAGTTGATCTGAGCCATGAGCCGCCCGCCCTGCGGCCCACAAGGGCTCGCTCGCTACACATATTGTATGGCTAGTATAAGTGTTATTTGTAAGCAATAACCGTTTGGGAGGCAGTTGTCAACATCGATACCACAGAGAAGGGGGGTACAGAAGATCAACTAATAAAGCGCAGTAAAGTCACAATTGACAAAAAACGGAACAGACTGGTTTGACAATTCTTCGAGTATAACTGACTGCGACAAAAAAATGGTCAACAAGGGATATTGATTCATAGACTTGATTTGCCAACGGAGTAGTTATAGTGCAATGTGTTCTAAGAAAAGAAACCTGTCATAAGTATAATATCCCATTATAGCCTCTAATGGTGCCTCTAGTAAAATCTTGTAGATGTAGCGGTTACTTGATTGTTAGATAGTGCGTAAACGTTTTGTATGGCGTGGATTTTCTGCAACTTATACTATATGTATCAAGTTAGGCCGTAGTAAATAGAGTGCGGCAGAAGATGGCCGAATACTGTCTGATTTGCATAGGTCTGGGGCCGGGAGCGAGCCTGTGAGGACTTACTACGAGAGAATGTGTTGTCAAACGGTTGGGTCACCATGTATCTTACGATAAACGTCTGTTCATATCACGGAGTGTCTTTTTCAGGAGCACTCGACTTCCTATTCATAATACCTACATAAGGTTTTTGTGGGTTACCAGTAGTTTGCTTTTCATACACAGCTGTCATACTATTAACACTCACCTGAAGTTCCTTAATGTAACCCTTTTTGTTTTTGTTTTGATGGTAAATCATCAAATGACTACTCCCGCTCTGGGCGGAGAAGTATACCTATTCAGCCTATAATGTTTTCACTGCTGGGACACAGGCCTCCTCTCTTCGAGAGGGAGTGGGCTGTAATCTACCACGTGGGCACAGTGCGGGTTGGTAGATATCACATGTCTTCAAATTTTTGGTTCTAGGACATGCCGGTTTCCTCACGATGTTTTCCTTCACCGTTTTGAGAGCAGTAGTGAAGAAATAAATTGCACAAAGTAAAGTGCCTGCCCGGGTTTGAACCCACGACCTACAACTAGTAAGTCGAGGCTGATACCAGTGGGCCACCACTGCTGTCCACGCTTAGCTCCCACTGTTTGTATTCCGTTTGAGATGCGGAGAAGTAATGTAGCCCTAAAGGTCGGATTTCTCCCTGAACATTCTCATGGATTTATAACATGCACAATATACATCAAACTCAAACTCACAGCATTTATTTCAAATAAACCAATTACAGGCACTTTTGAATTGTCAAGGGGTCGGTTAGTCAGAAAGATGAAGCTAGTTGCCCATTCCAAAGCGTAGTAGGTACTTATGGAGAAGAACGGGCAAGAAACTCCATGGACACTTTTTTAAATCAAAATATGGTTACAAAATATTGGTTACATCATTCATGTTGAAATTATGCATGTGAGAACGCAGCAGAACGTTAAAAGCGTCCGTAATAAAAAGAAAAAAACAATTCAAATATTAAATTAAATTAAAATATGCCGTGGCAGCTAAGAGATGACCAGTCCCTACTGACGGCGCCCGTTCATTCGTCACATCGACTTGCAACAACTTTACTCATCTTTCTCTGTGTCAATAAAATTCTTTCGGGAAATAATATGTACGTTCGGTCATGAAGCTGAACATTCTTGTAGTTTTGTCATCACTGAACTACTTCTATTTCCCATGGGAACGCAGGTGTCCCGGCTGAAACTATAACTCACTCGTGCAAAAATCGTCGGTTTTGTGTGTTGCACGTGACGCTCCCTTTTAGCCAGGTGTCGGCCGATAGTTGGTATTATGAGTCGGGTCTATGTCGGGCATGTGTCGGGTCGCCACGCTTGAGCGACCACCATATAACACATCCCTTGTAAATGAACAAGCTCGTAAAACAACCGTTTTGAGAAAGACAACAACATCTGAAAATGGGAATGTTAATGCATGTAGGTATTATTGTTTTGTAAAGTATAATTTTCCAACCCGTAAATTAATTTTCCATTTCTAGAAAATGAGTAGATTTGCAGTTTGTTAACTTCAGATATATTTCCAACTAAAGAGACTATGAATGAAGTACCTACTTATTGAAATCAAAGTTAGTTACTCAAATCACGCATAATGTACATGGTAGTACATAACAAACATGCGGCTGTAACATATTGGTACCTACATAAAACGTGAAATTCAAAAATTCTAACAAACGCAGCGTTTCCCTTAGGTTTCGACTTCACAGCATTTTAAAAGAATAAAAAGTGAAGCAAAAAGAACGATGTGTGTGTTCTGAAAGAAATTGTCGGAACTGGCTAACGAGTTCCGTAGCTTTGAATTTTAGGTGAAACACTACGCTCCCACATTGTCGGTGAACTGCATCTCAGATTTGGGAGGATGTTATACATTCAAAACTAACTAACCGAAGACAGCACTCCATGTGCTGCCATCAGTTGTCTACTCATACATCAGACAGTAAAAAAAAATATATTTGATTGTGATACAGGTGTTTAAATAAGTAGAAATATGCCATAAAAATGATTTTATTTCTGCAAGTAGGTTTGTACAAACATTTTTACACGTTAATCATAGTTTTTAAACTAGATGAGGTAGGCGTTTCCTATCTGACTAATCTGAGAAGAAAGGCCGAAACAAACTCAGGGGACACAGTCTTTTTTAAAGTCCAGACATAATCTTGTTCAGATCACGTGAAGGTAGGTAGCACTGAAATACATACCTACATAGTATTCTATATAGGTATGTATTTTTAAATAAATTATCTATTGACGAAAAAAAAAACGATTTCGACTATTGTCTACATATTTAGGCCAAAGTCTTATAGAGACTCCTCTTTGTCCGAGTCCTGTGACATACGGATTGCATTTCATTCTGTCCCTGAACAGAAACTGTATCCCTTACCTTTTATCCCTTATCTTTTATACCTACGGCTGCTCAAAGTTGTATGTCAATAGTAAAAGTATCAGATATGCATCACATTAAAGTTAGCTCAGATTGCATTTAGCTCTCTTTCCGCGCCGCGCAGCAATTACCTCCAACAATCCGCGGAGTTACTTACAAAAAGTCTTGGTTGGCGAGCACCCCGTCACCCCGGCACCCCAGCACCTGTGTACCGTGTATTTTCATTATCCTGTCTGGGTGTTCACAAAAACCCCAGCTCCGGGGTGTAGAAGGGTAGAGGGGAGGGAAAGCAGTCTGTGTATGGCAGCTACGTAATGCGGTTTTTGCTCCGCGTGCCGAGAGAGCCCCGGTATACTCGAATATTGTTGAGCTTTCCAACGGTATAAATAATTTTATACATACCTACTGTGAAATATTCTGATATTTTTTTAGGGTTCCGTACCCAAAGGGTAAAACAGGACCCCATTACTAAGACTCCGCTGTCCGTCCGTCCGTCTGTCTGTCTGTCCGTGTGTCAGCAGGCTGTATCTCATGAACCGTGATAGTTAGTCAGTATCATTTGAAACTGTTAGGCACTATATTTTGAATTTCTTGAAATGTCTATTAATAATTCATAGTTCTCACAATTTTATGTAAATTGCATGTATATTCAACACAATGTAAATTATTCACGAATAAATGAAATTGAATTGAATTGAATTGAGTTGAAATTTTCACAGATGATGTATTTCTGTTGCCGCTATAACAACAAATACTAAAAAATAGAATAAAATAAATATTTAAGGGAGCTCCTATACAACAACTGTGATTTTTTGGCCGTTTTTAAAGATAATGGTACGGAACCCTTCGTGCGCGAGTCCGACTCGCACTTGGCCGGTTTTTTTATGTCACTTTAAATACGGATCAAGTTTCAAAGAACCGATCATTTGAATAAACTAACAATTTTACCGAACCACAATGCTAGCGATTTCCCGAACCACAATTATATTCATAGTCACCATTTGATCGTATAAATAGAAAAGCCTGAAAACAAATAATAGTTCTGTAGCGGCGAACCATTAGTCAATTCCACAAAAGCATTTTGTTTACATTGTAGAAAGAGAAATAATAAAACTGGCCGGACATTGTTGAATTTTTACACGGCCATGTTATTTCGCGTGTAATAATGTTGTAGTGCTGACATGCGTTTCAGGAGCAGCGGCCAACTGACCATGATGTGGAAGCTCTCGCGTTGGATACAAGCGAGGGGTTCCAATGTTTTTGTTATTAACCTGCCTCAGTGGTCTTTTTCAATTAAGAGAAACATATGCTTGTTATATCTAGATGACACTAACTGTTATAAAAATGTCCCAGTGGATTCAACCAAGTCTGAAATACGAGTTGTTGTTTTAAAACATCAATTATTTTAATAATTTAAAAAAATAAAAATAATTCATAGGTCAGATAACAATATTTCCACGTACATGTCGTCTTCCTAACCTCCGCTTTTATCGATTCATTTTAACATGTACCACTTGTCCTAAGTCCGGGGTCATACAGTTATGTCCATGTGGGAGCTGGTTTGGTCCATGAAGCTCCTGCTAGTGGCCGGTATTGGGCACTAGTCCAAGATGGTGGCAGTTCGTTTTGCGTCGTCGTTTGGCTCGGCTCAGCGATGTGGCTGTGAGACTGGAGATTGCCGCAGCGATCCATTTCCTTTGACCCAATGATAACTTTTTATTGAAATGGCACGGATACTGTTTAAGTATCTTCCGGTGATAGTTTCTTCTGTTTGAGCCAAAGATATAGGACGAAGTGCAGTGGATACCGTGTTATGTCAGAAAGACAGTTTTAGAACCCTATTTCTAAGTATGATTAAAATGTTATTACCGCAGTCCAAGTGTCCATACACTTGCATATTACAGGCAGAGAGTTTGCACAGACAACGTGGCACAGTGACAGATACAATATGAGGTTATGTATGTGACACGCGAGCATACAACACAAAGCAAAACAATGATCTTAGCTGATAGCTCGTTATACCGATTATAATACACAGTGAGGCCCTGCACAGCAGCAATACATGCATATCTCAGTCTCCGGTGCTCTAGATAACCTACAACCGCGTGGTCGGATATGACACCCGCGAAATCAGATACTACATAATTATGTGATGATATTAACTTCGGTTATCCAGAGCAGAGGGAAAAAAAAAATATATGTAATGAGGAACCCACCCTAGGTTGGGGCTCACCGAATCCTGAGGATCAGGAAATAGCTTCTGCTAGCTAAGCAAGCGGATGTTCAAATGGAAGAGTGTTCTTAGAAAATTAGTTGTAATTATTCCATGATTTTAATGATGTGCTTAGCAACTTACGAATTGTGAAATATTTAGCATCACTCGACTTCTACCGTCGAGGAGTCACACAGCGCTACAATATCTAGATGGTTTGTTAAGTAAACAGTTCATAAAATGTTTGAAGTTGGAAAATATGTTACGCCCGTGCGTAGGACGATCGCTCTATCAGAAAAAGGCGTGAGTTTATGTAATTTACTTACCTATGTGTTGTACCGCAATATTAGTGAAGGCTGGTTTCAAAAGTGGCTGGAGAGACGACACGGCGCCCTCAGCTAGTGATAAGATAATATAAGTAGTGTCTGCAAACACATTTACTCATGTAAATGATATAAATAATAAAAGTCGCTCAGTAACACGCTTATTTTCTTATAATTACTTAGCAAATGTACAGGAAATAAAACCTAGCTATTTTAATAAGAAAAACGCAAAAATCGCAAAGCAATTATAAAGCAACAAAGGTAGAGCAATGTGGAAAATCATTACCAATAACAGGACAGTCACACCGAAAAAGGAAATTAACCATATAAAAGTAAACGCAATAGTAACAGAACCGACAAAAATAGCTCAGTCATTTAACAATTTTTTTATTGACGATATAAAACCGACTCCTAGGGACAATGTTACAGCTCTAAAAACACTGACATACAATAACTCCAATTCAATTTTCATGAAACCAACAAACCCGCTTGATGTAGACCAAATAATAAAAATGGAAAAAAATACTAATAGTACAGGGTACGATAATATTAACACGAAAATAGTTAAAAGTGTATCGCATCTCATTGCTCCAGTACTTAGCCACATTATAAATTTGTGCCTTGAACACGGATTGTTTCCATCGAAACTAAAATTAACGGTTATAGATCCCTTTTTTAAAAAGGATGATAAAGCAGAGATAAAGATATATTGCAGACCAATTGCGTAAATACCAGTCTTCGCAAAAACATTTGAAAGATTATAATAACTTATATAACTATGTTGAGGCTGATGACATATTTGCAGACGAATAATTCGGGTTTCGTAAAGACAGATTCACTAGCAGCGATCTTTTTTAACTTTTTAAGGAATGTAATGACAAGACTGGATAACAAGCAACACATAACAGCCATTTTTATGGACATGTCAAAGGCCTTTGATCACGTGGATCATCAAATACTCTTGAACAAATTAGAAAAATATGAGGTAAGAGGAAATGCACTAAATCTTATAAAGTCGTATTTATGAAACAGATTTCAAGTAACACAAATAACAAAAATATCAAATGATAAAAAATTGGAACAAACATATAGGTCAGATCTTAGCCCTATTGTGTATGGAGTGCCACAAGGAAGTATTCTTGGACCTCTTTTGTTTATCATCTACGTAAACGACCTACCGAAAATTATAAAACACGAAATGGTACTATTTGCTGATGATAGCACAGCTATTTTTACGAACCAAGATAAAGAGAATTATGAAACCAACATTAACAAATCACTTGAAGATATTATAAAATGGTTAGATGTAAAAGTTTTAAAAATAAATATTGAAAAAACAAATTATAAGACTTTCACAAATAAAAATACAAAATCAAACAAACTACATATACATTATAAAGGCGAACAAATAAAAGAAGTGAACAACACTAAGTTTCTTGGAGTTCATATTGACTCTGAACTAAACATCAAAATGCAGGTGGATCATGTTTGTAAAAATTAAACCAGTTTTCATATGCCCTCTACATGCTAAGAAAAGTTGTTCACGAGAGCACATTCTGACTGCTTACCATGAATACGTAGGTTCTACAATAAAATATGTTTTTGTTTTTTGGGGAAATTCCACTAACAGAGATTGTGCTTTTAGGACGCAAAAAAAGTGTGTTCGAAGTATATGTATTCATGTAGAACAGAGTTTACAATATTACATATATTGACTTTACCTTCACTATACATTTATGAAGCAGCAGTAATGGTAAACCGTGATTTAAAATTTTTGCCACATTGAGAAGTGCACGGTATAAAAATGGATTAAGCGGAATTAAGTGTAGAACAGTTAAATTTAAAACGAGTATATTTGGGCTAAGAGTAAAAAATTATAACAAACTACCAAAATATATAAAAAGCAGTGTAACCTGACATAGTTTAAAAAAAAAAACTAAAGGAATTCTTGATAAGTAAAGCCTACTATTCAATCAATGACTTTTTTAATGACAATTATACTGGTGAAGAAATAAGCTATGATATGTCTCAATGAGTAATTTAATTTTAAAGAAATCAATGAATAATTTAATTGGTATGAAATCAATGCCTACTACTTAATTCTTTTATCCGACTTTGTGAATGAACAACTATATTATTAATGCATGACTAATGATGGACGTTGACTTAGGACGAACAATGATTTTAATGTTAAATAAGTATGGGACCAGCATTACATAATTATTGTACACTTTATAGGTATGTTACAGCGATCCTTTATAATAGATATGAGAACTGATATTTCACCTGTGACAAACAATAAATAAATTTGAATTTGAATTTGAACAAATAGCAAGATTTAAAAAAAATGCTCTTCCATCATTAAATTTGTCGGACTTATAAAGTACAGTTACAATTACAACCCCTATCGAACCCCGTCATTTATGCTGACATCTCTTTAAGGCGCGCGTGGAACACAACGCGCCGTCGACCCGGGCCTGGTCCTTACCGGATGGCGAGCTGCCCATTGCTCGCCGTCCGCAAGCCCGCGCCTGCGGTGGCCGGGAGTCGGTTATCGACTCCCGACGCCCAGAGTGTCTCCTCCTGCGGCGACTAGGGGCGTGAGGGCGCAACGATTGCCTCATCCTCACGTGCTCCGCTTCCTCCTTCGCGAGCATTACTGCTTCGCAGGAGGTGACGGCTTCCCATTCCCTCTCGCTCCGTACCATGGCTTGGACCAGGGCCGGACGCGAGAGATCACCGCCGCCAATCGCCGCCACGAGGACAAAGCGGTGCTCCACCCAAGCTGGGCAGACCTCCACCGTATGCTCCACCGTGTGCTCCGGTCGATCCACACCATGAAAACACCCGGGCGTTTCCTACCGCCTTATCCGAAACAGGTACCTCCCGAAACAGCCATGTCCGGTGAGGACCTACGTCAGGCGGAAGGTGAAATGGCCGTGGCACCTCTCAAGCCACTCCTCAAAGAGGGGACTTACCGCCGCAATTGTAGCGTGCGCACAGTAGGCAACCTTAGTGCGTGTTTATCTACCGAGCAGCCATAGGTCATTATTTCGAGGACATTGCCGAAACGTAATATTTCTTACTTTATACTCCTTCATCTGAGCTTACAAACTCTAAGCAGATCACTGTTTATCCTGAAACACTTACACCTAAAACTATTACCTAATTGGGAAATAATTCCACGTTGGAGTTAATCTGTGGCAGTAGTTCACAGATCTCCCAGTGCACGTCCCCCTCTCACCCACTGTAATTGGATATTCAAATTTGGACTTCCAGTAGAAGTAAATAAAAATAAAAAATGTGTAATGTAAAGATAATAATTGATGGACACAGCGCTTCTGAGAAATTGGTCCAATCAATTTTAATGAAGTTTGCGGAAGAATAAATCACCATGGATTAGAATCATTCAAATTATTCTTGGAAAAAGGTGATTAAAATTATAGATAGATATAATCTGAAGATTATAGCCGGGGAACGGGTGTTAGAGAAACGCAGGTGTTTAGTAGTGTAGCGGTATCAACATCGCCACATGCGAGCTACACGTCATGCTGACGTCGCCCAAATCCTGCATCGCGCAAGCAGAGTTTACTGCGCGACTAGCATATATACAACGTCCCGACATCAACCGTCGGGCAGTTGCCCACCGGACACAACACTCGTCTGGTCGGAGGATCCTCCCTTTTCCATAGAGTATGAGTGAGCTTTACACCCTGTTCCTCCTCCCTGTTACAGTAGTTACACTAGAATCACTCAGATCACACAAATTACAATCTAACAGAATCTTTGGGTTAAATCGCGCGCACATTCGCTCGCAGGTTGGTAGCTTACTTGACTGCCGATTTCAGTGAGAATTTACTGGAGCTTGCGCCGGCGCCCTCTGACGGGCAGCCGGGTAAGCACTCTGGGTGGTCATGATAACGTTTACTTTCTGCCGCACGCTCTATGATATTTTCTAATCTATCTTTAATATATATATATATATAACCTTTAAGGCCAAACCTTTAAGGCTAGAAACTTAAAATTTCGCACACATATACCTCTTATGACGTAGGCATCCACTAAGGAAGTATTTGTCAAAAGTAAACCCCTAAGGGGGTGAAATAGGGGATAAAAGTTTGTATGAAACTTTTTATTCCTTGGACGTATTTGCATGAAATTTCGTATGAATTGAGTACGGCAAAAATAAAGAGTTACGGATTTCAGCGTTTTCCAAAATTCAACCCCTATGAAGATAAAATAGGGGATGAAAGTTCTAAATAAACACAGGCCAAACCCTAGGGCTAGAAACTTAAAATTTCGCGCACGTATTCTTCTTATGACGTAGGTATCCACTAAGGAAGGATTTTTCAAAATTCATAGGGGATGTACTTAAGTTTATATGGAACTTTATATTCCGTTAAAAGGCTTACTTAAAACCTATTTATTTATATGAAATTCAATGTCCTGACTGAAATATCAATGCACAGCATAAACCGCTGGTTCTAGATACATGAAATTTGGAGAGTGTGTTCTTTATGAAGAGTAAGTATCCACTACTAATTAAGGGTTTTTCGAAATTACACCCCTAAGAGGGTGAAAAGGGAGGATTTTGTTTGTATGAAAAATCTTATTCCTTGAGTTAATAAACTTGAAACTTGGCACGAATACTAACGCAAATAAATAATGGACATTGTCGTTTTGAATTTTTCTAAATTACCCCCTAAAGGGGGATTGGGGTGTGTGAAAGTTTGTATGGGAAAATCTTATTCCTTGAGTTAATAAGGTTGAAACTTAGCACGAATAGTTACCCAAAGAAATTATGAACTTTATCATTTTTAGTTTTTCTAAATTAACCCCAAAAGGAGGATTGGGGGGTGTCAAAGTTTGTATGGGAAAATCTTATTACTTGAGTTAATAAACTTGAAACTTGGCACGAATACTTATCTAAGTAAATTATAATGTTTGTCATTTTCGTTTTTCTAAATTACCCCCAAAACGGGGATTGGGGCGTGTCAAAGTTTGTATGGAAGAATTTTAACGCGCTGTCTGATTAATTCAAAACTCAGTAATTACTCAAAACCAAAAATAAAGAATAACCTGTATCAGGATTTTTCGAAAATCTAACCCTAACAGGGTGAAAAGGGGTAGTAAATTTTACAGGGGAGGGTTTTACTGGGAGCCTTGATTAACTCGAAATGGTATAAAATAATAATCTTTGAGTCATGGAAACATCTCTAACTAATTTTCAAAATTCCTCTGGGGGTGTAAGAAAGGGATACAGTTTATAATATGAAAGATCTTATTCATTACTTTAGAAAATGTGGTATACCTAAATTTATCTAGGTAAATCTATCTACATATATATCTATCTATATAGATCTATCCATCTGATATATCAACGCACAGCCTAAACCACTGATCCTAGAGACATGAAATTTGAAGGTGTGTTTTTTATGAAGAGTAAGTATCCAATAAGAAAAAGTTTTTCAAAATTCCACCCCTAAGAGGGTGAGGGGTTGAGTTTTCTGTAAAACTTTTTATTCTCTGTGTTGATTGATTCAAAAATTTGTACACATACTCTTCAATTAAAATTAGGAGACACGTGTATCACAGTTTTCCCAAAATCATCTCCCAACAGAGTCAAACAGAATCTTTCTGTGGTAGAGGCGTATCAGTAATAAATTATGTGACATGCCGATTTTCGCATTGGCCCCGGATATGCGACGTTGATAATGCCAGTATACTTATGTGTATAAATAGATTTAACGAATTATTGTCGTCACCGGTGTCCCATTTCAACCAAGGTATCAAGATGTATCAAATATGTAACTAATTGATATTACTATGAACTAATATTTCCATTTTTATAAGTAAGTAGCGGTCGCAAGCGCTACTGCTGAGCAGGAATGAGGTCCGGGGTTCGATTCCCAGGTCGGGCAAAGTATTATTGGGTTTTTCCAAAAGGAATTTCTTAGTAGCAGCTCGGAGTCTGGAATTGTGCCTGGTTGATGGCAATAGGCTCGCCCCCTATTACATGGGACTTAAAACATAATTGGCGAAATGTGGGTGTACTACAGGTACACCTGTGCCCAACCCTTCGGGGAAACAAGGCGTGATGTTATGCTATGTGATAAGTAAGTACACGTGAGGAGCTCGTGGCTAAGTAATAAATAACAGCCGCACGGGTCGATACATCAGGTTAAGTTACTCTTGCCAGAGTTGGTCTGTGGATGGATGACGATCTTTACATACCGAGACTCCTCCGTGCCTCGGAAAGCACGCTAATCTGTTAGACCCACCTGTCATTCGTTGATCTTTGAGAATCTTTATGGGTCAACAGAAGCCCGAAAGTCTGTCAACCAGTCTTACCAAAGTGTTTCGTATTAACCAGTTACTGGGTTGTGGAGGTCAGATAGGCAGTCGCTCCTTGTATAAGACTCCCCGACATCAATCGTCGGGCAGTTGCCCACCAGACACAACACCCGTCTGGTCGGAGGGTCCTGTATTTTATATGGAGGATGAGTGAACTTTACACTCTATTCCTCATGCCTCTAAAGATTTAAGGAATTGGAATTTAGTCAGAGTCCGTATCTTGAGGTAATATATTTTATCTGTTTGTTACTTTTTCACGCTTCAACGGCTGGACTTGGATGATAGGTAGGTTACGGATAGGCCATGACCTGGGTTAGGACATAGGATACTTTTATCCCAGTGGCACGTCCCCGTGGGGTAATTTCCGACCTCCACGCGGGCTAAGCCACGGGCAGAAGCTAGTAATATTATAATAATGAAGATCGGTGCACACGACTTACTTAGACGTAGTTCCATTATTGTATATTTATTTAACAATTTATGTACATAATTAAATTAACAAACAAGAAGAAAATAATAGAAAAATAGGCACAAAGGTTATGCTTTTTTTCTAAAGAAATCTCTTCCAGCATACCTGCGATAAGAAAATAGATAAAGAGATGTAGACAGCGTGTGTAAGAGTAGAAGAGAAAATAAAAAAATACATGAAATCAAAAACAATTCACTTAATAAAATAAAACAAATAATATGAGAATATACTTAAATACAAACATACATACTGCTAAAATTAATATCACTAGAAAACTAATATGTAATTATAATGTTATTAAAATAGTAAATACATTCGCAAGTATGAAGAAGTGGAACGATAGTGTTCTTTCGTGTGTTTTTGTTATAGTTCTTGATAACAGTCCAGAAAAAAAGTTGCCGCAGGTACCATCGTCGGAGGGCAACGTGAATTTTCTAAATTTTAGGCGCTTCTTTTCGTATACTTGCATTTAAATTAATTCTTGGTTAATGTGATCAAAAACATAGGATTAATAAACATTGCGGAGTTATGCGGAGTGTCAGCCTATAATAAGGTTTGATGTGAGCACGTCTTTTTTTTCTTTTGTTCTGCCGCACCGTGGCAGTATAAGCGCATTTCCCGAGGACGAAACATTATGGATTATTGGCAACAATAGCAACACAAGGATATTGTTGAAAATTGTTACATACATACATACATATATAATAGGTCTTTACCTATGAAATTGCCGTTTTGTATGAAAAAATTTAAACGAATTTTTTTCATGAATTTTTTATTTGTATTAATCGAAGTAATCACCCATGCAATCAATGCATCTTTGCCATCGCAGTGGCAGTTTATTGATGCCCTTCTTAAAGAAATCAGCTGGACGGGAGGCAACAAATTCTTCAAAGGCATTTTGTACTGCCTCTCGGGTATTAAATTTTTTTCCCGCCAAGAAGTTATCCAAATTCTGGAAAAAGTAGTAGTCTGTAGGCGCAAGGTCTGGTGAGTAGGGCGGATGACGGAGAGCTTCCAACCCCAGTTCTTGCAACTTGGAGACCGTCTGCTGTGCAGTATGAGGTCGCGCGTTGTCGTGCAGGAGCAGCGGAGACGAGCGATTGACCAATGCTGGTTGGAGATGCGCCAGCTTCTCCATCATTGTGTTCAGTTCTTCACAGTACACATCTGCAGTAATGCTCACCCCGTTTGGTAAGAAGCTGTGATGAATCACACCGGCGCTAGACCACCAAACAGTGACCATCACTTTTCTAGGGGTAAGTTTTCGTTTAGGGCATTGTTTAGGTGCTGAACCAGGATCCAACCAACTTGCTGAGCGCTTACGGTTATCAAACAGAATCCATTTTTCATCGCAGGTAACAATGCGGTTCAAAATTCCTTCATTTGTGTGTCTGTTGAGCAGTGCAAGGCACGTCTCGACGCGTACTTCGCGCTGGCGATCATTGAGTTCGTGGGGCACCCATTTGTCAAGCTTTTTTACCTTGCCAATTTGACGCAAATGGACCAATATTGTTTTGACGCTAACGTCGAAAGCTGCTGCTAATTCAGCCGTAGATTGTGTATCATCAGCTTCCACAATCGCCTTTAATTCGTCATTGTCGACCAAAGTCTTCGGACGACCGCGAGGTTCATTTTTCAGGTCGAAATTTCCAGAACGGAAGCGAGCAAACCAATAACAGGTGGTGCGTTGGTTTGTAGTGTTAGCTCCGTAAACGTCGTTGATGTTGCGTGCCGCTTGTGCCGCGTTGCTGCCACGACGGTACTCATATTCCATAATTACTCGAATTTTGAACGTATCCATGATGACGAAAAAGATTGAAATGCGATGAAAATGTAACACTAATCAATAAAGAAATGACTACTTTTAGAAAAAAAAATCCATGTTTTTAAAATAAAATTAATTTGAAATTAGAATTCTTAGCCAAACAAAAATTATTTTGATTTGAAATGGCCAGTACTGCAGAACGGCAATTTCATAGGTAAAGACCTAATATTACATAAATAGTCGTGCGCAGCTCCTTTGACCAGACTATCATTACGCCGTGTTATTATAGTTTTCCTCACGTTTAGATAAATTCTAGTCTATAAGTAACGAGTTGCATTGAACTTAGGTTTATGAGTCATATTCGCTCGTTATTATTAGCATACTTAATGTTTCTCTTCTAATATCAACTATTCCTTAGTACTATTCAACTCCTCACTATCGCACATTGATGCATACAACGTAATGGTCACTTCCACTAGTGTTTTATTAATTATAATTATCAATCCGTTGATACAACGTAAACATAAGAGATTGATAAAAAAGATATCATCATGCTTAGACAAATGAACTGGTGATCAACTCGACACAAGGCAGCATACTTCCAACAAACAATGATTTATTTGAAAAATGCTGCATTGTCTCAACTATTTGTATACATGTAGTGGTCATAGGTAATACGGGTGGTATCCGCAACTCCACGTCAAAACGCGTATTCTACGTACGGGTGGGAAAACCGATTATTGGATCCACCCAGTTCCTCAAGGAAGGCCAGCAACGACTTGGTTTTACCGACGACCTCACGGAGGGTATCTGGGTTACCAAAGTATTTTATACCTGTACCTATGTCGCAACCCACGGGCAGTTTAGAAGCACATGAGCTTGGATTGCAGCTCATGTGCTTCTAAACTGCCCGTTCGTTCTCCATGCAGGCCCTGCACAGTAAACTGGACATTTAGGTAGTGTCAGGATAAGAAACTCATAGTTGATAAGTTCAGCTGCTTACGCAGTAACAAAAATAAGGCGGTCGCCTGGTAGGTTATTATACTTAGCTTATTTCCACAGTATTATGTCTTATGCCGGTCTGCTGTTGGGGTCGGCAGCTGACGTAGATTCAATTTTCATTTTATAATAGAGGGCAATCCGCGTGATCTATAAAATGGGTCCTCGCGAGTCTCTTAGAAACAAATTCGAAGAAATTTATATACTTTCTAAGCTATAAAGAGAAGGCAGAATTATCTGTCTTCTGTTTATATCTTAGAAATAATTTTGTATGTTCGCAAAAACTTAGGACTTTTCAAAATAAGAAGCGATTCCCATAATATAAATACACGTAGTGAAAATTAAATTGTGATACCGTGATACCCAAATTTAGATTAACTAAAACAAGCAAGTTTTCAGTATCCGCTTTTATAATAAGTTTCCAAAGTCAGTTACAGAACTTAGCGATGGAAAGTTCAAACCCCACATCGTACGTATTCCTTATCAAAAAAGCATATTATAAGATTATAGACTACGTTGAAGACTAGGAAGTTTGGCAATAATTCCTTCTGCACATGTGCCTTCCCTGGTTTAACGGCATCCCTATATAAATGTCTATTAACTGCTCCCAAATTACGATGATTATTTTTCAATTTGTTTTTACATACATCTTTGACATAGTCTTCTCATAATTTGACATTATACGAGTATATCTAAAATTCTAATTTCAACTCTTTACTAATGGCTTTTGTAGACAGGATATTAATTCAGATTTGTTACAGTTGTAATGGCAATCGTGTAATTTGGTTTAAATAGGTTTTTATTGTTTTATTGATCTTATATATAGATTCTTTTATATTTTGTGAATGTGAGAACGTTGTGAAACAATTATTTAAAAAAAAAGTAACTGTGGAGTTTCTTGCCGGCTTTTCTCCTTAGGAAACGACCACCACTCACACCACCAACTCCATTGGAACCGTGCACCTAGCTTCTGATGTTTCATGAGTGTCCAGGTAGGTTTATTTGAGATTAATATTTTTTTTACAAATAAACATCCGACTTCCAACAAAAAACACAAAAAACCTGAAAAATAACTTTAATTTCGGAAGTCGGTGTTTTTAATTTTTGGCTACCGACTTCCGAAATTAAAGTTATTTTTCAAGTTTTTTAGTGTGTTTTTTGGAAGTCAGTTGTTTTGTTTTTTAAAGTTTTTATTTTTCACTTTTTAGTTACGGTACCTACCCTATACAAATTCGTGTCACACTACTTGATATGTAAATAACAGTGACAGGAAATTATTAAAACATCATCAATATAACCTAAGTGAGAAATATATGCAGTATTAACTCAAAAAATACTGGTCAGAACTTGATCAAATTTAAATGGGACCACATGTGAAGCACCAGCTATCAAATAAAAAGAATCATCCAAATCGGTTCAACCAGAAAAAAGTTCTGAGCGAACACACTTGAGAACCTCCTCCTATTTTTTTGAAGTTGGTTAAAAATATTTTGATTTTGATGATTTTTTTGATTTGATAACTTTAATTTATTTATTCCTGCCACGTGGTCTCCTTTAGAAGGAAAAATATTGATGTTATTATTTCGTACTGTAATCTTTTATAAAATCTGTTACACCAAATAACCCTACATCATCACATCATATCACATCATATTAAATTCATCGAGCTCTGTAATTAGGTACTGTTCGATTTCCTCATTATATAAATAATTATAATAGCTACTGGCTGTGTGATGTTTATCTACTCGTATTAATTCATATTGGTTTAAGGAATTCTTTAATTTTACCTGCTTTGCTAAGAATTACCAACTATAAATCTTACTCAAACTAAGCAGAATCTCTAATTTTAAACATTATTTTACTGCCGTCTGAACTTGTAAAGAATATTTTTGGGCTATGATTGTTGTAGGTATTCCTGCGACAGTCATTTATTGTCATCGATGCTGCGTCCTACAGCGTACCATCCTAAACGATTACCTCCAGTAAGTTCGTCGGAAATCTTCCCAACTCACCTAACCTTACGACTTTCCCTGAGAGTAATTGCCACCATATTAATTCAGTCCCATTGGTATAATTCCTGCGATGCCTCACGACTCCCGCGGGGCCCTAGGGGTTGATCTTCACTCTAATTTATATTCTCGTTGTTTTTCCACTGTTTCTGTCAAACTAACTTACTGCTGTCATTATTTTCCTCAAGTTGGATTTAAAATCTCGACTTTATGGTGGTTTCGGAGACGAATAAAGTTTTTCTTTGGTGCCCAACATTAGTGGCAAGTATACCACCTACTTGTACTGTCAAAATCTATCTTTGAATTTAATTTATCGAACCTACAGAAGTACCTACAGGTAATATGTTTGAATAGTCAATGTTTGAACTACGAGTATTACTAAAACCTACTATGGATTATTTTCTTTGACAGGGTGTCCCGAAGCCATTCGACCGGGTAGTTCGCGCCAACATCGGAGACTGCCACGCTCTGGGACAGAAACCCATCACCTTCATCAGACAGGTCAGTCTACATAGATTATTAATCTTTTAGGCGAAGATAAACACATCCACATTTTCGAAGCAATCAGCTGTCAACCTACAGAACCGTGTAATTAATATTGAGTCTTATGGGCTTGTAATAGATCAGTTGAAATTAATATTTCGCACCAACTTCCCCGCGCCTTGTATCTTTCTATCCCGCTCGCACTGTCAAACTGATTCGGTTAGGATGAACTGAACTATTGTTGGAAGGGTGCCAAGAAATAAAATGATTAAACTTAACATTATTTTATTACACTAGTATAAAAGTTTGCTTTCACATTGTATGGACAGTGTATATAAAATTATAGCCTTTTACATGGGCAGGTAAATAATAAGTACTTAAAACAAAAAAAAATGGGAGGCCTTCATCTTTTGCATAGCAACAACGACAAAATTAAATAGATTAACATTTGTGGCGAGTGATGACGTCTATACCACCACAAACGAACTGCGCAAGACCTCTGACTGACGTCACACATTGCGCAAGCAAATTTACTTCGAAATCTGCAATGTACCGGATTAGTTTTCAATGACCGACCAAAGAACATTGCCCTGCCGCCATACATTGTCATCCTAAGACAGCGACATGTCGCTGTCTTAGGATGACAATGTATGGCAATGGTATAATGGTAGTCAAATAAAATTACTTGACTTTTTGCTGATTTTTTAGTAAAAAAATGGTCCAGCCCACGTTAAGAGTCGAACAACCGCTTGGCGATTTTTCGAAAAACTAAGTGGGTACTCAGACCCAGTGGCGTGCACACAGTTTTACGACAGGGTAGGCAAAAAAAAATTGTCACCAAATATACTGCACGTTGGTTTTGGTTCGTCCTCTTGTCGATTGGTGATGTAGGTAATTGCCAAATGCCAGCTCAAATAGCCTGATGACTAACAATAATTGACTGTTTTTATAGACGTATAAATTTGCGGATATTCGAAGTGGCCTTTCGGTGCCTTTGTTTGATGTTTTGTAATGTTTGTATGATTTGCAAAACTTAAATAAAAGCGGTGAAGTGATGGTGGTGTGAGTACGAGTATACTATATATGATGGTTTTATTTGTATATTAAATCTACACGCCTATCTTTCTGTAAGAATGTCTGCATTATGGAATTGTAAAGGTTTTTATCTATTGAAATCATGGCATGATCTGTAAGTCGTAGCTGGCCTTGTGTATTTCTTAAGTAGGTGTGTACGTGCACGTTTTAGCGACGAGAATGACCTTTCCGTTGAAGCACTGCTCGCGGGAACTGTAACAATTAATTTTGCCAAACGCAGCACTTCGGGAAAAACTGTATTTATGTTATTTTCGTAAAATGTTCTATAATTTTATAAATAATAAGGTTTTTAAGTTCGGCAGATTTATAAACACATTTGAGCTCATTGTTAAGGCGTATAATTTATAAACATTTACAAATTGCGATATTAGTTCAACCGGAAAGTTGTCATTATACTATTTATTGAAATTTTCGCATGAAAGTAGTCCAATTTTTTTTAACTCTTTCAGATTTTTATACCGGTCGCGACATTCGTTGGATATATTGTCTATAATTTTAATAAAAATCCACTTAAAATTGATTTTTGCGTCCACAACATTACGTTTTCGTTTTGGAGGCCTTGTGATTATTTTTACGCTTTCAAAAATTAATTCAAACCTACATCTGGAATGATTCTAAAACAGATTCAAACTCCTTAATTTTTTTTAATGCAATAAGTCATATCTGACGTCTTTTTTGCATAATTTCGTAAAGCACATCAGTTTCTGCGAATATTTCGTTAAACACATGGATTAAAAACTGGAATTGAAAGTCTTTTAAATTGTGTAAGTACCTAACAAATACCAAACTTGACTTAATGTCTCGCCATCCCAAGAGTCTTCGTTTTCAGCCATATCCTCAAATAAATCAATTAAATGTAGGGACTAAAAGAAGAATTAAAAATTACTTTTACAGTACGCGAATTGTAAGTCGCATCGAATGTCAGCAACGCGAGGCAATTTATTCATAATTATCAGTCACAAACACAACACACATCAAACAATATGGCGACTATTGACTATAATTGACTATTGAAATTAAGTAGTAAAAAGGGAAACATAATGCGACAAAAAATTATGGTCATCTAAATATATAAAATTCAATGAAACAATGTTACTTCCTAAAATATTTGCATTGCATAGCAAATTTTTTTTCGGAAATGTTCGGTACGAGTCGTAATTTTTCGTGTTAGCTGTATAGAATAACTACAAAAGAGACACTGGCTTATCATGCAGTTGTGTGCGTGATTTTTGTCATTGTGTGTCAGCAAAGCCCACGTAGCTATAGGAACACACACACATTTAATCCGCATGACCACGACTTACCACGAGAGCACACATAAAACATTCAGAGACGAATAGTTTGTGTCTTTGCCGTGGCTAAGGCAAGGCGGCGCTAGTGCAGCGCGAATCGATGATGCGAAATTACGTGAACGAGCTTTTAAACTGTATCGATCTTAATGATACCACCGGCATTCGATAGGTGGAGCTGATTTATGATTTAAGTTTTTTATTTTGTTTTATTTAGTGATAAAATAATATTAGATCTATTATCAGACCTAGGGTAGGCAGTGTCTTTCTGTCTTTATGAAGCGCACGCCACTGCTCAGACCCCATGGCCGTAGTGTTTCAGCCCCAAACGACTGGAACATGTAAGTCCCTATAAGATTGGAGTATTTGCGCCGTTTGAGGTTTTCCGCACCTGCAGTAGCCGCCCCAGCACAGGCCGCCGTGCTAGGAAATTGGGATGGCGCAATGGAGTCGACAAATGTTGCATCACTTACCATAGGCCCTCCTAACTCTCAAAGCATTACCGTCAATCCGTCTGGTTCCTTCCCATCGTCGCGTATCAAGCCATTAGGTTCTAAAACAGTTGGCCCCCTTTGTGATAAGAGCACGCAATAGTTAAAACGCATAATAATTTCATATGACTGACGTCAATTATAAAGTTTCATACCTTTGACGTAGGTTTAGAAAAGAACGAATTTTAAAGATTTTTTTTGAATGAATACATACATCAAAATTTCAAAAAAAATACGAGGACTGAGGAGAAGGAGAATGACGTAAGAATGAAACATTTAGGTGAAATTTCTTAAATCCGAATTTCCATATTTCGTACATGTCTGGGACCACAAAACTCTGGCAACATGTATGATAAGTAAAAATTTGTTAATTTCGGTTCCATGAATTGTGCCCAATAATGATCGTCTTTCTGTATAATTTCAGTTTTGGTATGATTTTTGCATCCCGACCATACGCCAAAAATACATGTTTTCGTACCGGTTATGTGTAAAACTATCCCTGCACCTAAATGTACCAAGGATGTTCTAAATTTATGGAAGTCCATCATTCGTTTTCCTCCAAAACCATTTTTTTAAATCTATTGTACCATCCATTGAAGTCCTAAATGCAGAAATTGGACACTTTATTTCCACTATTGTGTGTTCACTCTGCACAACGCCGTCGTGAGTTGCAGCTAGAAAAGGAAGCTCTTTATCAATAAAAAAAAACTTTTTTACAAAAAAAAAAACATCCGACTTCAAAAACAACACACTACAAAGTGAAAAATAACTAAGTTCGTAAGTCGGTGTCTTTGGATCTGTATTTTAGTTTTACGCCACCGACTTCCGAAATTAAAGTTATTTTTCACTTTGTAGTGTGTTGATTTTGAAGTTGGTTGTTTGTTTTTTTTGTAAAAAAGTTTTTTATTGTACACTTTTTTGTGAGTCAGTCATTAATTTATTTAAGCTAGAATAGCCTAATGTCAACTGCTCATCACCTTTTATTTATTTATTTATTAAAACTTTATGCACAAGTAAAAAAATACTGTACAAAGGCGGACTTAATGCCTGAGGCATTTTCTACCAGTCAACCTTAGGGTGATGCAGAGACTAAACATGGCAGGTGCAATTACAAAATATTCCTTTTCCCGATGCAGGGACGTTAATTGTTGAGGAGTTCTACTGGTAAGAACCAAAAGAACTGGAGCTGATGGTGGAGCCACCATCAGCTCCATTTCAACATATACATTGTGACGAGCATAAATTGCTTAGCAAACATATTAAAGTAATCGAATCGCAACCCGTGAAATACTTATTATTGAGTAGCTCCGGTTGCCACCAATGGCCTTCATCATCAGGCCCAGTTCACCGAATGGTGCTTTCCGATAGCAAATGCATGAGTTACTATAAAAAATACCCAAATCACTATAGGTGTGCCTATATAAAATTGAGGATTTCCCTCGATTTCCATGGGATCCCCTCATCAGATTCTGATGTGGTATAAAATATTTAAATATAAAATATAATAATAAATATAAAATAATAAAATAATTAAATATAAAATATAAAAATAATTATAAATATAAAATATTTTTGCAAATCCTTATGACGGAGTTATGCCCGAAAATACATTTTTTTTTAAACATCCGAATTGATAACCTCCTCCTTTTTGAAGTCGGTTTAAAAGACCACAAGGCTCTATTTTAATATTAAGTTGTGATGCTAGAATTTTCCATGGCTGTTTTTTGCTTTCTATTCCATGTTTTATGGACGGCGCATTACATTTTTGTTTGGATGTGTAAGATAGTTAACAAAAATTTTAACACTAGAATTTTGACACCTGTTGACCACTTAGGAGAAATAAGAGGCTGTTACAAGTTTCCTTCTGAGTTTTAGTCACTCACTAGAATACCTTTGTAGAATTGTTGATTTTCCAACTTTTCTTATGTCTTCTTCTGTGCTTTGTATATTTGTTTTTAAGTCCTCTTCACAGCGATCGTTCTCGAAGGTGGTCATATCTGGCCTTTGGCAATTTTCACCATAATTTTTACTACTTTATTTATTTACTTAACCAATTATGTACACACATTTATACAGACAGAAAGAAAGGAGCAGAATAATGCGTAAAAAGGTGATGGTCATTTCTAAAGAAATTCCAGCACACCTGCGATAGGAGAGTATTATATTAAAAGAGATATAGACAATGTGTGTAAGAGTAGAAGGGTAAATAAAATACATAAAATCGAAAACAATTTTTCCATTTAAATTTAAACATACAATACGAGAATATACATACATACGTACATACTTATAAAACAAATATCACTTAAATATATAAAAATATAATGTATGTATGTATGTTATGTTTTTGTTTTTTTTATTTTTCACTCTACTTTTAAATAGTCTGGTAGGAAGTCTGTGAATCCCACAACCGAGCCGCATGCACAGCCGCGTGTACTTTCTTTAGTTCTTTTTTTGTTTGCTGTCTTTTCTTAAATATTAAGACATACCCCTACGTTTTTTAAAACGTTTCTCCTCTAATTGACTCACTAGAGATCTGAAGCTTTTCCCCAAGATTTTCCAATGTAAAGTGGAAAGAGGGTGCTTTGCGTTAAATGAAACCATAGCAACGTTGCAACTCGACTCATAATCCTGACGTGAGGAAAAGTTAATACGTTTCCCTCCAACAAATTTAGCAATAATGTTGTTAAAGGACTCGACTTTATTGCTATCACTATTGTGCATCAGACTTAGAGCTTCAGCTGCTACAGCGTTCACTGTAAACTTGATTCTACGCCATTATAGCGCACATCTTCAAAATCAAAGTAACATCTTCATTGTTTTTTTGGATAGTACAATAATAAGGTTGGCAGTTGTTGTGATTTCCGAATGCGTGATTATAGCCTATATAGGCTATTTAATTTTGTTTCAAAGTTCGCGACTCTAGAAATGTGTTCAGTTATGGATGAGCAACTGACTTTAAAATAGCTAAACTTCTTTGAATCGTAATTTATTTTCTTAAACTGGATGTATATTATTGCCATAGTTATGGTCTTCGACTTTTTGCACATGTTTTTGAAAATGTGATTCTTAATTCTACTTTTTCTACGGTACAGTTCTGATAAGAACGACCTTCTGTTCCGTTCCTTCCGGTTTTTATAGAGTACGAAGATAAACCGTAAAACACTTATCCGGATGAAATACTACCGGTTACCTTCGTCCTTCAGACATACATTATGAACGTAAGTACATACGTGCCTACCAGATCCTAGTCAGATAGGAAACGCCGACCTCATCTAGTTTAAAAATATGATTGACGTGTAAAAGTGTTTGTACAAACCTACTTACAGAAATAAAATCATTTATCATTTATCATTTACCAAGGACCTACCTTTGGAATTGTACCTTTAATTGTAGTTATATTTTATAAGCAGGTAGGTAGGTACTTACTTTATAACTTAGTTCATATATTTGCCCGGTTTTTTACGCCAATCCGTTTTCTTCTCTATCTTATTTTGCTTATTTCTCAATGTTACTGTTCGAGTTGAAAATTTTCGTATTTTAAGATTAAAAAATTTACCCTCAAAACAAAATACCTATCGTACTTTGATTTTTGTAGCCTGAATTCGAAGTTCGAAATTCTGCGGTCGCTAAGATCAAAATGCTTTGTAAGCAATAATATCCCATAGATATTTCGAAAACCACACGATATTTATCCTATTCAAACCGATTTTCGTTGAAAGTGTTTTAGGCAAAAGGAGTATGTATAGATCGTAAAAGGCGGCTTTCTGTATTTCTGCCTACCCCTATCGGAAGAAGGCGTGAGTTTATGAGTATTTATATGTATTTGGTTCATGCCTTTCAATTTCGGATTTTCCCGTCTTATAATTTACGTAATTCTAACATTCAAGATGTCCAGCACAGAGTACTTGACATGTAAGGGCACAATAATTTACAAAAAACATAACCCTCCTTCTGGCGCAGTCGGGTAAATATTAAAATGACTAATTTTATCAATTCGTTTAATAATGAAATGGCACGACTTTAGAAGTACATCCCACAAACTATGATTTTTAAACGCGTCGTTTATATTTACTTTTTCAAGACCTATCCAACGATGCCCCACCCCCTGATACGCGCTGTATTTTTTTCCATCCCTCATTAACATGGTGAGTGTGCCACCCCTAATACCTAATAAATATCCAATGGCCTCCGAGTAAAATGTATGTGAGATACGGAAAAACGAACAAGACAAAATTATAAGAGTTCTGTCTTGAAAATTTGGCTACGGAACCAATATTCGGTCACGGCGGACAATCTCAACAGAGACTAGCCAAGCACTGCAATCCCACGCGCGTGGCGAGAGATTACAAGACCAATTCCGTATTTAAAAATGTTGAAATCTAATCGCTATCTCGTCTCTTCGATAATCAACGTCATAAACTTGCCAAAAATGTAAATAAGTTACAGGTAGTTTTGGCTGATCTATACAGATTAAAACGTTATTATAAAATACGGGATTTGCCCCCCAGGCGCAGGCGGCTACTTCTTTACGTGATTTTGAAACCACGGGGGTATTACAACTTCTTCTTTCTAGTTCTAAGCTCTGGCCTGTTTTGTAACATTCACTAAGTTATTTGTTTACTTTAATTTTGTTAATAATCTTATCCTCAAACATATCTTCAAACCGTGCTTTAAAATATTAAGTTTTTAAAGTATCTACTCGTAATCAAATCAAAAAGTTTTTTTTGAATATGTTGGAGACATCGTCAAATTTTGGAAACTCTCGAAAATATGTACATTCACCTACCTACATTTTTGACAACTTATTGACATTGACATGAAATTATTATATTGAACCATTTCAAAGATGTTTTTATAAATGAAAACTACAACACTTGGAAAAAATTAAAATAATCCGTATTTTAATTTATTTTTACACCAAAATTTCATTTTACTCTAATATAATATTTCTTCAGAACATAAAACGTTATCAATCGGGTCTTTTGAGTGCAAGCGAAGTAACACAAGTTCCCCGTTTTATAGCCGAAACGGTAGTGACAAGTACTGAATCGGGGTCCCGTCGGGGGCGGGGTGGCATGCGGCATGCCAGTCCAAGGTGTGAGTGGTTATAAAATTTGATATTTCCGGTCTCATGTTTTTACGGTTAATATAACGGTGAAAATTTTAAATAGAACACATAAAACATATTTTTTCGGTTCAGATGTAACTTTTAGATTTCTTTGGATCAAGAAAATTGTATGCAATAGCGTATTCGCAGCAGACCCTACTTAGTAGTAGTCCATATGTTTACTGTATATTAATTTCAAAGTGATTACTATAGGACTGTTGAAACTACAACCAGTCATTCAAGCCAATTTTCCCAATCTGGGGTAGTATTAACCCCATTTCCTATCCCACACGCGTCGGCCACACTTGGACGTGGGCAACCTGCCTTCTTGCGTCACGGACAGACAACCGTTATTAGTTGTTAATTGGTATAAAGGGCCGCCAGTGTATTGCGTATGGATTGTGTAATGAGTACAGTCAGGGACAAAAATATACGAGTACAAACACTTAGCAAAATAATCAAGCGACATTCTTGTAGAGTATTTGGTTCTGTTGTTGAAATTTAATACAGTTCACAAAAACGTGTGTGGAAATGATAAACAATACCTTCATTATCGTCATTATCATCATTCTCTTGCCTTTATCCCAATTATTTGAGGTTGGCGCAACATATCTTTTCTTTCTTACTTCGCAATTGTCGTCATTACGGTAGTCACCCCCCCTTTCTAGTCATATCATCTTTCACACAGTCCACCATCGATAAACCACAACTCATAATTTCAGTTAATATTTTAGGAGAAAATTGCTGTTAGTGGTGCTATACATTTTTGTCTTTGACTGTACACAGTGGGTGGAATAAATACATGTTGAGCGAGTGTTTGCGGTGTGATCGCATTCTTATAGGAAATAGAAAGGGTTCCGCATGTAGATGCGATGGGATCGGAATTCGGATTTAATTATTGTATTAGCATATCGGATGTGTGAGGTGGTTTGTATACAAATGGGATCACAATGAGATACGGGGTTTTACTAAATTAAAACTAAGGCTTAAAGAAAAGGGAAAAAGATAATTGGTAATAGATGCTGAACAATATTTATAAAGATGTTTCCATCACGAGTCCTCGAGTGGAGATCGTGGATCCGCAACCGTAGAGTGAGAGCGACGAATTGAATTCGAAAGACAGAGAATCAATATGTTGTACAGCAAATTGGGAAAGGCGTATATCCAACACGCGGAACACCACCACAAGTGACCACCGTAGAAATGGAAGTTACGAATGACCAAATTACAGATAGTTCAAATATTTCTACAACACGATGTCAAAAATGAGGAAAATAAATTAATGTAACTTTGAAAGAACAAAGACATGTCCATTCTTCGTAGAGTAGAGTTATGTGTTGATGCTGCGCGTGCGGCGGTGGACTGCGATGGGCTGTTTATTGATTGATTCTTCTAACTTACCTTATCAGCTTTTGCCTTAAGAGCCGAGATAAAATCTTGGTTATTTTTTTGACTAAATAAACTCATCTGTTTATACTAGGTGCTCGCGCTGGCGGCATGCCCCGAGCTGGCCCGTTCAGCTGACGTGCCGGACGATGTGCGCCAGAGAGTAAAGGAGATACTGAATGACTGCACGTGAGTACATAGCTCATTTTGATACAGTAGGTACCCGATCGATGGCACATCGAGCTAGTACCTACGAAATAATATAAAAAATAGAAAACTTCAATTTTCTTTTTCTGCGGCCTTTGAAAGTAATGCTTTGTATTTTATTTTAATGTTTGTAATTACTTTAATTTAAGTTTCTTTTTCGTAGCCAGCCTGTCTAGAACCACACACTAAGAAAGTAACTGAAACGACTAAGTACTCAGAAGTTTGTTTAATTGACTGTGGAATAAAATGGAGTATAGAATTCTCGAAAGTTTTTGATTAAACTAAATAGCGTATTTCTTTTTAAATTAAGTAATTCGGTTTTGCTTAAAGAAAAACAGGCATTATTCCTTTTTTTCTTCTCTCGGCGAACCTTATTTATTACAAAGTGTTCGTCTACATTTCAGTACTAATCCGTGACGTGTGCCTGTAATAATAAATTAAACCCGTGAAAATAAATCCTCATATAAACACATCTGGGTCCTTAATAGCATCAGTAACACTCCACTAATGATTTCCTAATAACATAATACACACAGATCATTAGCCAATTTACATTTCTCCTGACACATCGCTGTTCTAATACCCGCTACCTGCACTGATTGATTAAAACTGATTCCAATGATTGATTGATTGACATCCATATTCGATTTAGATTGATTCGCTCGACGTTTATGGCAGCCGGTCGCATTAGCGTTTCAAATCCAATTGATATTGATGCTCAAATAACAGACAGATACTGGGCGCGAAATTATATTGTTTCTCATTGGATTGTGTGAAATGGAATCTGTGTAAAGGTGGTACGGCTTTATTCGTTTTTAATACTCTTAATTTATTCATCATTGTTTTGTCCTGTTTGTTTGTGAGAACGAATTGGTTCATGTTTCGCAGCAGGATTAAAATGTAAATTGAGTGTTGAGGTTTTGCTTTTGCATTGAAATAATTGGACATTTTATTATATCTGTGTTGTTATCTTGGACAGTACATGGAGTTAGTGACTATTCTCGTCTTAAGCGTATTCAAATTACACTGGGGGTACGAAACCTTATTAGACAGGGAAGATAAGATATACCAAAAACATTTAAATATAGGTATACTAAGTATCCATGCTGCTAAAGCATCTGGACCGTTTTATTCACAGTTTTAGTTACAAATGGTGTAAGTGGAATTTAACTATACCCAAATATGAGTTAAATATGACTATGAATGATAGGCTGAACAACGATGTGATAAGGCAACGGTGCGGTTTAAAAGAAAGTGTAGTGATTTTTTTTTTTAAAGTATGCTTAGATGATTTGGTCATGTTGAAAGGATGATTCATTCATCCTTTCAACATGACCAAATCATCTGGCGGCTAACAAAAGGTTTACAAAGCAGATGTGAGTGGAAACGCCAGTAGGCGACGGCCTAGGAGGACATGTTATGTATAGCGACCGTATTGGTGATGTTCTTCAGAAAGGTCAGGTGCGTAGTACTCGCAACAGGCGTGCGTGTACGACCAGATGTATGAACGTAAACGAGGCAAAAGGGGTATCAGGATCGTAGCAGGTGGCGTTCTGTAATTTCTGCCTATCCCTATGGGAAGAAGGCGTGAGTTTGTGTATGTATGTATGAATAAAATGTCATCAGAATCACACGAATCAGTGTCCTGTCTAATGAATCTATGTATTAGTAAAGTGGTTAGTGCGTCGGTATCTGACAGCTATATGAAGCGGACGTTTATTAGACCGTCGTCACCTGGACGTGACGTCATTACGTCAGCGGCCCTTCATTAATGTACACGCTTGATATCTATGGAGAGAGCTGGGTTAATGGTATGGATATTGACAGTGATTGCTACACTAGGATATGTTATCCTGGAACTACTAAATACAGCGACAGTAAAAAGTAAAACAATTACTTAATGAATTATCAAGCTCTAGTCCAAGATCGGCCCTACAACCGAAAAAAGTATGATAATTACGTATAATTATCGTCATCGGACACTAATTGATGGTATTACATTATTAATTGTGTCTCATTAGTCAAGGCTTGATTGGTTAATTTTCGCAGGCATTGTGACGTCAATATAGCAATCGCGATCGTGTGATCGTGTCTTATAGCAGTAAAGGTGTACCGAATAATTAATACGATAATAATGTAATTCGTGAATAAGGCACACTTTTGTGTTTGTGCACAGACTGACAACCAAAATCGAGCGTTTATTTCATCATTAACCTGTTGTTTCCAGCAAGGGTTCAGTAGGCGCCTACTCCCCATCGCCTGGACTTAGCATCGTGCGTGCTCGCGTAGCTCAGTACATGGAGGCTCGTGATGGCGTGCCGGCCAGTCCCGATGACGTGTATCTGGGCTCAGGGGCTTCTGACATCATCAAGTCCGTGCTCACCATGCTGGTTGAAGATGTGGATGGCAAACCACCCGGTATGGTCGTTGAAATGAAATTAAATGTTTACTAAGTAGATCTTTTAAGACACTATTACACGTCAATATTTTAAAACTAGATGGTGCCGGCATTTCCTAGCTGACTGATCCCTGAGAAGAAATGCCGAAACAAACTCAGAGATCATATGGTCGCTTTTAAAGTCCAAACATTATACATGTATTATTAGGATTTTATGTGAGTCTAACAATGCAGGGCCATATCTGTAAGGGCCTTTTGAAGAACGAGTCATCGCAGCTTTGAGTTGAGCTGTACCAACAGACGGCATGCATGCATCAATCATCGTGTAGCTCATTCCTATTTTAGGGAGTTCAACGACCCGTCATATGACGCAACCAGATCTGCAGGATATTTGCGTAGGCCATAATATAAAATACTTAAAACCGCCCGACAGTTATAAAGTCATGTATTCAATCTAGCCTGCATGGTACTCACATTCACAGTAAATTTTCTCCTTAGATGTCATCAAAAATATCATAAGTAATGTCACGTAAATCAATAACAAAAAAAAAGACATTATTAATTCTAAAACACCAACCCCCTTATTCATAATAAAGCTATTCGCTTCATAAACCTATTTTATTTAGCTATCAAACTGTTTTGTCACTTTCTGTCAAACTTCATTTTAACTTGACCGAATGGGACAAAACTGTTCAATATCTAAAATAGGTTTATGAAGCGAATAGCTTGATTATAAGTGGGTTAGTATAAAATGGTTTGTTGTTTTGGGGTTCACTGGAGTGGCTTAATTAATCCCAAGCCTTTTTGTTATCCAAGTAATCTTTAATTTTATAGAAACCTTTTTGACAGAGTTTCTCTTTAATAAATGCTTTAAATTTATTGAGGCTCAGTTCTTTAACAAGGCTTGGGAGTTTGTTGTAAAAAGGTATACTTTGGCACATAAATCAATTACAAATTTTGTGGAGCCTAGTCGTGGCACAATAAGCAAATCATTGTTTCTAGTATTTATATATGTTATGAATGTCGTTGGGCTTAGAATATATTCATATTCTTCTAGAATATATTCATATTCTTCTAGAATATATTCTAATTAATATTCTCTTTTACATAAATTAGGTTCTCATATACGTATTGAGCTGCGACTGTCATTATGTTTATTTCCTTAAATTTATCTCTTAGTGAAGGCCTACATCTTAGGTTATAAATGGTTCGAATGGCTCGTTTCTGCAGCACAAATATAGCCTGAATGACGGCTCCATTCCCCACAGCAAAATGCCGTACGACATTACACTATGGAAATAACTGAAATATATTAATCGAGCTGTTTCTAGATCAGGATCTTATAGACCGCGTAGGTTGCAGAGCTTAGCCGCTTCGACTATTTGGTTATATGTGGGCCTTTTTTTTCGGTGGGAAATCATCAAATGACTTCTCCCGCTTTGGGCGGAGCGGGAGGGCGTGTCAGACTCTTACTGACTAAAACCCACCCGTGTTCCTTCAGTTGCCTGTGCGCCAGGGCCACGGTAACTCTTTCGAACAATCCGTGATTTCATGTTTTGGTTCCTTTTCAACAAGTTCATTAGTTCTATTTCATTGTCATCAGCTTCCCTCGTCAATCGGTCACACAACTCCTTAGAAACCATGAGTTAGCTCAAAGCCTGGCTTAGTTTTGCCTCTTCCTGGCGAGCATAGGTTGAAGGAGCTTAATGTTTATTTATGAAGGTTATCCGCCGCTTTGATCTAGTGGTGAGCAGTGTGTCCCAGTAGAGGGCAGGTGGATTCAATCCTCAGTTCGAGAAAGTTGTTATTGAGTTTTTCCATTAGAAATTTGTATGTAGCAACCCGGAGTCAGAATTTGTTCCCGGTTAATCACAAAACGGTAGCCCCCTATTACATGGAGCTGGTAGTGTTTGTTACTCTGGCGTTAGGCAAAGCGTTGCGAAAGTTAAAACAACCGCTACCAGCAGGACCACACCTTGTAGAAAGATATTGTAGATCGCTGTTTGTGGCCATAAGCTGGCACGACCATATTTAATTATGTCACCTGTGACCACAACGTGGGATATGTATTTCCCAGAACCACATCAAGGCTTGATGTCAATGTAATTTTGGCTTGTAATAAACCAATTAATAAAATAAACTAGGTCACAGCAATGTTTCACAAAACATGTCACTACATACAATGCAAAGATAAATGAATGGACACGTGAGTCGAGAAAGTTTCCAGTAAATCTGACTCTCTTCAGAAATAAATTATTTGTCTGGTTGTATTTATACGCCATGAGACTATTAATACGATACCTTAATGTATTGACACAAGAGAACTCACCCTTTGTGGGTACTCTAGAGGAATAAGTAAGAGGGTATAGAGGTTTATAATACTGAATGTGAGGATAACAAAAGCAATCTATTTGAATAAAATGAGTATTCCTGAACAGATGTGCGAGCTACGTAACCGCAGCGCCATTTTATGCAATTTTGTTTTACTCGTATTAATGTCAATGCCTTGTATTGCCTTGCATTATACTAACTGCTACTTAATAAATATGAATTTATGTTAATGTAAAATGAGGCCTAATATTCCAAAGTGAGTGTTGATTGTTACTGATTGACCCTTGATCCCTAATATCCCATATTGCAGTTGTCATTTGTTCCTGCTAATTAACATTCTTGTGTTCCGGTTTCAACTGCATGAATGTTATGCACTTGACTGCCTTTTTGGTCAATCTCGCGACTAACTGCTGAACGTGGGTTTCTGGGTTCGATTCCTAAGTCAGTCACACTTTGCCCGATTATTAAGTACATCCGTTGGAATTTTCTTTGTAGTAGCTCGGAGTCTGTATTTGTGCCCAGTTAATGGCTTAGGTCTCGCCGTCTATTACATGGAATCTTAACTGCATAACTGGCGAAATGTGGGTGTACAAAAAACCTCTGATACAGTCGAGACGTTTTTCATTCATCAGCAAGTATTTCTAACCCAACCTTCTATTCTGTCCCCAGCGGTAATGATCCCGATCCCTCAATACCCGCTTTTCTCCGGGACGCTTTCGGAGCTGGGTCTGCGCCAAGCGAACTACTACCTGGATGAAGAGCACGAGTGGGCCCTGCAGGCCAGCGAGCTGGAGAGGTGCTGGCGGCAGGCCAGCGAGGACTGCCACGTTAGGGCGATCGTCGTCATCAACCCTGGGAACCCTACAGGGCAGGTGAGAGATGAGGAAGTAATGGATATTTGGGTTGCTTAAGCATTGTATTTTCTGAAAAACTGATGATTAAAATTATTGTTTCCTGTAACAAAAAAATATTATTAAATCCTTTTCTTTATCATCAGATACAGTCGTTATCAGATATAGTTGTTATCTTTTTAATAAGGACTCAGCCACTTAGGAGATCGAATGTGATGTCCTGAGTCATCATTCTCTTGTCTTTATCCCATCCTGAGTCCTTTGCCATATAATAAGCAACCCACTGTGTATTTTCGAAACAGAAAGTAATCAGGACTTTAAATATAAAATATTTTATTATTCCCATGTGAACCAAGGTTCAATATCAAATTTCTATTCAAACAGCACAATACCATACAAATTGAAAAACCGAAAATTTTTCGTGCAAACTATTTTTAGCTGGTATTTATAAAATATCCGTGAACACGCCCGGCAGTTTGTGGGTGACATGTATTAATCAGCCGCCATTCAGGCGTATCGCGCGCAATTTGATCGACCGCCGCCCGCCGTCATTGCAAATATTGGAAACTATTCCAAAGCCAGATGATTGCGACAATAAATGGGATATGAAAACACGAAGCGCGACAAATAGCATTGATTTATGCTTTGCGGCGACGATGATGACAGGTTTTACATAACTTTAAGTACATTCTGATACAGTCAGGATTATGCAGTAACAGTTTTTAGGACCACAGCTTGTTAAATGGTATGAGTCTTATGTAATAGACCATTCCAATCAGCGTAAATGCCAACCATAGGGCTATTGCTGTACACCATATACATCCACCGTGTCGCGTTCGAATCAGACTGTACGTGTGGACGAGTTATGTAGTGGAGTTTTTTAAGATGCTGCGTGTTGCCTGTGATGAGAGGCCACACCAGTTTATTGTAATATGCTTTATTTGCAGTTCTTACTTATTGACCACTCCTTGGGTTGCAGGTTCTGACTCGGCAGAACATGGAGGAGATTGTGAAGTTCACTTACGAACACAACCTGTTCCTGATGGCGGACGAGGTGTACCAGGAGAATGTCGTCTGCAAGCCTTTCTACTCCTTCAAGAAGGTGAGAATTAGAAGTGTTGGGATCTTTTGAGACTGGCAGGAAATTTTTGAGCAGTCATAGAACTTTTGAGATTTTCCCGTATCAATTTCTTTAAAGGAAAAATTGTATTTTTACTATTGATATTCATGTCAAATCTTATATCAATGAGATTGATTGCTGGTGTTTTTCACCTTACCACAGCAGCAGCAGCTTAGATGGGATTTGAGAGGATATTTACCGATCAAGACTGGACTCTTAAGTAGAGTTTCTATCACACATCGGTGTGTTAGAAACTCGATTGATTACCTGAAGGCAAATATATATTTTGCACGTCTCATTAATAATATCGAAATATTTTTGGAAGAATTTGATTTCGTTTTACCTAATAAATGTTGATTCTTCTTCAGGTGATGCACGAGATGGGCGCCCCCTACTCCGGCATGGAGCTGGCCAGCTTCGTGACGGCGTCCAAAGGCTGGGCGGCCGAGTGTGGGCTGCGCGCGGCGTACGCCGAGCTCACCCGCCTGGCGCCGCGCGTGCGCGCCGCCTTCGGCACTGCGCGCGCCGTCATGCAGTGCCCCACGGTGCTAGGGCAGTGCTTACTGGACTGCGTGGTAAGAACTCACTAGTAGACAAACTGTTGCATCACATCATCAACACCATCATCACCATCATCATGTAGTCGAAAGACATCCACTGCTGTACACTGGGTTCTGCCAATAGAATAGAATAGAATACCCAATCAAAGCACAAACATCAATCAATCAATCCCCCCATCACCGCCATAAAGACCTTCCCTGTTCTTCCCACATCCATCGCCTTCCTGAACTCACGAATATTGTTTGCAGTCTACAATTCCTTCAAAACTTTCGTGGCTCCTAATCTTTCCAAGGGTAAAGGTTCGGCAAGAATTAGAGAAGTTTGAACGTGTGGATTTACCGTCTATAGACATTTTTGAAGAACTGACTAGCAATAAGCCTCTGATTTTGACATCGATGAGGATTTCCAAACGCCAAAAAATATTTGTATCGTTTATGACAAGATTTAAATAAGAATAGATAATTGTAGATCGTATAATAGAAGAGAATCTATTCTATTCTAGATTTAAAGGTGATAAACTTATCAATCCCCAATCTCCCATTTTCCAGATGAAGCCCCCGTGTCCCGGCGAGCCCTCGTACCCTCAGTTCGCTCGTGAACTGAACGAGATCCAGCAGGTGCTTGCCGAGCGCACGAAGACCGCATATGATACCTTCAACTCCATCCCCGGATACTTTTGCAACCCTATTGATGTGAGTGGATGAATGTGCAGAACATTTTGTTGCCTAACAAGAACTTTATACTGTAGCAAGTCTAGTAAAAGTTTACTATGGAATTGGCTTATCCAACAGTATGTGTATTCGGTACTTTTTATTGGATCATGATTGATCACAATATTTGATGAATATTTTGTCACCCTATGCTTTGTTTAACAGAATTGGTTCTGTTAACAGTAATTCTGTCTGTACAATTTTAAAATGCATAGATTTTAATGAGACGGATTTTTCTAAAAGCAATTTTTAGGTCCTCTAATGTGTGATGTTTGCTATTCCCCAGGGTTCAATGTTCGCGTACCCGCGCGTGCACATCCCGGAGGCGACGCAGGTGGTGGCCAAGGACCTCGGCCTTAGTCCCGACGAGTTCTACTGTCTACGACTACTTGAAGAAACAGGTACTATACAAATACTTTTTGACCTTCTATAAAATAAGACAAACATTGTGGCCATTGTTTGTTATTGAGCATGCTGTAAGCATAGGATTAGCTGCTGCTCATTCTGTGGTCATAATTCGTAACGTTTCTTCTATAGAGTGTCCAAATTGTATGTATGCCTAACTTGTAGACTGTAGATTTGTAGACCTTTTTATACTTTGTTGAATACCTGTTACTTGTTGACAGGCCTACACTGTTCGCCCATACCTATCAACTCTGTAATTTGAAACATTGTAAAAGCCCCTTATTTTTAAAAGAGTAACCGTGGAGTTTCTTGCCGGCTCTTCCACCCAATTGGATCCGTGCACCTAGCTTCTGACGTTTCATAAGTGCCCTTGTAGGTTTATGTCAAATAAAATATTATGATTTGATTTGATTTAATTTGATTATGCAACTTTTTTTGGCCACCATTTTAATTTGGCGCCGAATTTGTCGGTTCTTTGATATCTACCATTTAGTTAAAATGTGGCAAATTCGTTATGCATGATGATGCATATTATCGTAGCCGCGGCCTTATAGATGTATAAGGCCACGACTACCGCATTCATTTCAGTAACTTAATCCTAAAGTTCTACATGGACTGAAAAACCACCCAATTTTTTTCAACACATCGGTACGAGTAACTAATCCCGTTTTGAGCACATAGGATTTGTAAATAAACAACATTTTCACTATTGTGGAGAAGCAACCTTTGTTGACCCAGGCAGGATCCCTATATTATTTTTGTCGACTAGTTTTATTTCCATTGTTTATAAATTAAGGAACAAAACAAAATATAAACAGAAACATCACAAAATCCTCAATAGGTTTGTCCGGATGTTGGAACACTTTTAAGCAATCTTAATACTAACGTAATAATAATAATTATTAATTTAGGGTTAACACATCTATACTGTATATAAAATTCAATAGTTTATAAGACACTGTGAGGTAGTTAGTCAATAGTGACAAAAAAAAGTACAAAAGCGATGACGCCGCGGGTCAGGCACCCGCCCATGCTAATTACTATTTCAATGTTAAACAGGTGATGCATTTTCAAAGAGAATCAAAGAATTTTTGTATTTATTTTTATAATTTCTATTTGTTATTTCCGATTGAATTTTTGTTTGAACATCATTAATTAGAGTAGGTATTAAATAAGCCTTCGTTCGTTTCCCGTAATAGTTCTTGTACGTCGGTCGGTACAACCAGTTTTGATTGGGCTGTATTCTTGTTGCTATGCTATGATTGAATTTAATTTGCTGTTCATTGGTGGTAAACTGTTCTATTAATAACTACTTTCTTAATTTTGTGTGTATTGGCAAGATTTAACAATATTTAAAACAAACTGTTACGACATTACCACCATAAAATGTTTTTCTTATTTTATTTGGTATTATTATTTTTAATAAATGAAGCTACAGGTTGTATATTTTGTATACGTAAGTTTTAAACATTCGGCCATAGCTAGTAATTACATATTAAATTATTGACTCCGCGAGTGCATTATCATCGACGACTAAACCCAAATATGTGTAGTTGGTAACCCGCTCCAATGGTTCACATTTGCAACCAAACCTAGATAATTGCACTTCATGCAGATACTGGTGAGTGTGTGCTATTATTTTAACTGGCTTGTCAGAGTTGAGTAAGTGATTGGAACGAGCGTGGACAGTCTTAGTTTTACCAGCATTAACCACCAGTCCAGCATCATGATACCACTTACATAAATTATCAAATCCTTTGGAATCGATTGTTCAGTCTTTATCAGCTGCTAAGAGACAAGTGTCGTCCGCGTATTGATAGACTGAGCATTGTTTATAACATTCTCCATGTCACTGACGTAGGCTAAATAATGCAAGGGTCTTATAACAGAGGCTTGTTTTGTTCCCGTAGCTACTACAGCTTCGTTACTGAGTTCATTGCTGATCTTTACACGGCATGTTGTTTCTTTTTACCGACTTCAAAAAAAGGAGGACGTTCTCAATTCGACCGTATTGTTATTATTTTTATGTGTGTTACCTCGGAAATTTTTTCTAGGTGAACCGATTTGGATGATTCTTTTTTTTTATTTGGAAGCTGGTGCTTCACATGTGGTCCCATATAAATTTGATTAAGTGCTGACCCGTAGTTTTTGAGTTATCCTTGTCTGATCAAGTCAGTGTCTTCATCGGAAATATCAGAATTCCTTGAGTGTTCAACCATCAACGAGTTTAGGACACTGACTTGATCGCTGAGTCACTATTATTGACAATTATTTTTCTGAGCCGCCATTTTATCAATATCACTAGTGTTCCTAATGACAATCAGTTTGTCGTTTTAGATTTTACGAACCAATATTCTGCTATTCTGGAACCAGATGTATTTGTACGTTTCCTTCAATGTTTCTTTAGCTTGCCATAGTAGTGATTTATTCGCTTTGTGTATCGAAACGATCTATTCCCATCCAATACCAAGAGCTAATACCATTTGGTATTAGTTTTTTTTCCGAATTTATCTTCTATTCCCAACGAGTACCACATTTTTTTAAATAAAAAATCTATTACTAACGAATACCAAAGCGTGACTTTTTGTACATTCAGCTACACAAAGTTTTATTTAAATTGCGTTTTACCGAAATCTAGGGTAATCTAAATATAGGGTTAGGGTTAATAAGCTGGTCGACGGAGCCCCGCTTGGCGGGGCTCCTATTTCTGTCTAAAGGGTTTAAAGGAACCTAACCAACCGAACCTCGGGATGCCACTGACGTCGACCGTCTAGGGTTAGGATTTTCGGGAACATTTATTATGTTTTCGGAAACTTAGTTCGGTAATTCATTTTAACACAGCTTAGCTGTTAGTATAACAGTCAACCAGAGATCGATCGCTGGAAGTTAATTTGGTAGGTAGGAAGGTAGGTAGGTAGGTAGGTTAAACATTACTTAAAATCACTCAAAGCATTTTAATTTTACTGAACCTGACTGTATCTGATTTCTTCAAACTTGTTTTGGTATTGGTTTTAAAATGTGGTACTCGTTGGGAATAGAAAATAAATTCGGAAATAAACTAATACCAAATGGTATTAGCTCTTGGTATTGGATGGGAATAGACCATCGAAACAAAACTTTTGACTTGGCTAAGTTAGGACTGACCTCAGGGGCTACATCTTGAATAACAATTGGTTCCTTTCGCGCTGTACATATCCACTGATCCACCTGCTCCTCCGAAAATACCTGGGGGTGACACACTCTGTTTTTTAAAACATATAGAAAGCCTAGTTAAAAGAGTGTGCAAACTAATATAATAGATGTAAAAAGACACTTAACAACAAAGCCGAGAGTCACTTGTACTCCCCGTCACTGTAATATTTTTTTCAACACATTTGCTCAAAAAATGCATTTACGATGCCTGTGTACATGGTTCGAAAGTTAAAAATTACGCACTATACAACGGAGCGTGCGGTAAAATAGGTACTCACAAGTAAGTACCTATTTTACCGCATACTCCGTTGTATAGCGCCGCGCCGTGCGTATCCTTTACGGTTTATTTTTAATTTCCATAAAAAATATATAAGAACTACACCAAGGAGTTTCACATTATGAGAATAAATAAGCTGAATAATCGAACCTCCTTGGAAGCGCTTTTGCTCAATACGTTTGTCTCACTTTAATATTAAAGAGAAAATGAGACGAAAGATGTAGTTCTAATTTTTACCAGGCGCACGTGGCGCCATTTGCAATTCGTGCCATTTTCATAATAAAAACGTCAAAGCTTGTTACGACTCTCCGACTGATATTTATACACAAAGTAATAATAAATGTTCAAGTACGGAATCCGATATTAATATTGTACTGTTTTCTCGCAAATGTGTTGAAAAACGTTGTATGACACACGTGCGAAACTCGTGACTATGGTAAGCCCTCGACTTCGTCTCGGGCTTACATATGTCTACTCGTTTGTAAAAACCAACTTACCGCACTAATATCATAAATAACTATTTCGTACTGGACCATACCTGGGAACCTTCTGGTTACGGAGATATTGAAGGTCAAAATTCCAACTTTTATTGACGTTTTTACGAAAACAAGTTTTGAATGTTATAACACAACTTTAAATAGCCCCACGACCCCTGTACCGTTGCATGCACCCATAAACACAATGTTTTACGTGTGTTATTTTGCGCACTTTCGTAAACAGCAAATTTTCACACCAAAAATAAAAGTCGTTTCCCAGCAATAGTTTTTGTGCAATTTTAATTAGTTTGATGTACATAATGTGTAGTTGACGACTATGTGATGGGTATTTTTACAGCCTGTATGTTTAAACAAAATTGCGAACATTAGCAGAATCAAAATTAATAACAAAAGTTTATTTGGTCCCATGTCAATTTATAATTCAATACTGTATCACTTCTTGGGGTTGTATAAAGCCTTAAAAGTCCTCACGACGGACGCCCCAAGGCAACAATACAGGGTGTTTAAGTTCCCCACGACGCTCCAAGGTAACATACAAGGTGTTTAAGTTCCACAGGCCCGTCACTAATAGTAATGACTCACACTTATTAATTATCGCTGCAAGCGGCTCCCGGTAATTTGTTGTAACTCCAAGTTGCATACTTAACTACAACTTGTGCAAGCCCCAACTTGTGGTATATAACTTGAGAGTTCCTGCTTTAACTTGTGGACTATCGTGTATGTAGGTTTGTTTGTTTGTTTGTAGGTTGAACTTGGTGAGGACTTTTATGTGTTCAAGTTCGGTTGATTTTGTCTTGTTATTATGGCAAGGAAGTTTATTGTTATGTAATGTAATATTGATGTTTCAATTTGTATCTTCCCACTTTAAGATTTACACGTCTGCGACGTCTGCTAACCTCATATATTGTCGTTGCCAAGCTATCATAAGAAAGGGTCCAGAAAAATTCGCAACTCCTTCACTATAAATATCTTCTTTTTTCAGGAGTCTGTGTGATCCCGGGCACTGGGTTCGGTCAGCTGCCGGGCACCTTTCACTTCCGCACTACCATCCTGCATCCACGCGAGGAGTTCCATTACATGATGGACAGCATCCGACGGTTCCACCACAACTTCTTGAAGCTCTACTCGTAGTGTGGTAGTTATTGTCAGTTTTATGTATTATCATTAAGGAGTGTGAGGAGCCTATGTCCAGCAGTGCACTGCGGTAGGCTGACTTGATTGTATGTGAGGAGCCTATGTCCAGCAGTGCACTGCGGTAGGCTGACTTGATTGTATGTGAGGAGCCTATGTCCAGCAGTGCACTGCGGTAGGCTGACTTGATTGTATGTGAGGAGCCTATGTCCAGCAGTGCACTGCGGTAGGCTGACTTGATTGTATGTGAGGAGCCTATGTCCAGCAGTGCACTGCGGTAGGCTGACTTGATTGTATGTGAGGAGCCTATGTCCAGCAGTGCACTGCGGTAGGTTGACTTGATTGAATGTGAGGAAGAGCCTCAGAGTAACATTCTCACCATATTCAACTATAACCAACAATTGATACATAGGTCATTAGATAAGGCGATCACAATCTCAAAAAGTAGTAAATGTAGTCGCAATTTAATTACTCATGGAAAAACTAAGGAGAGTTTTATAGATTAATCTAATCACAGTCGCGCTGGTCACTTAGCTCAGTCTAGATACCAAGATTATGAATAATTATAATTCATAACACATAAAGTGATTTCTGGAGTAATTATGATTTTTATGAGGAACTTGATGGCAGTTTGGGGATCATACGGATCATATTCTTGTAGATAGAATTATATAAGATACTAATTATAAAGTTTACTTTTTAGAATAAGGTAATCTAATACAACGGCTAATAAAATGAGTTGGCTAATACTGGTTTAATACATTATGTGCGAGGTGCGAGCTGAATGTAATAATTATGTTATATTTAGGTTGAATGTGTTATTTAGGATTCAATAAATTATGTATTAATAATGTAAAAATTAAAAGCATTTTGTTAAAATATAATTTTGTTAGTTAATAATAAATTATAACTACTTTTTTGTTTTTTTTTTGTGGCCTTCTGTAGTTTGTGCCTACCCCCATGGGAAGAAGGCGTGAGGTTGTGTGTATGTGTATTTTTGCATTCATCTTTTATTCCAACAATGAACTATGCTTAACGGACTACCATGGTCTTATTCGGTGACCTTTAATAATAGGCCAAAAATGTAAAGACAAAACGACTTGTACAAAACATGGCTGTTAGCCATTCATACAACAATACAATGTTACAGCACTGTCGTGTGCCTGATTGCCTTACCACAATAACTTCCCTTGAACTACGGCGCTATTTCTACGGACATATTAATCATTTGCCTAACGAGCCACGACCGCTGCCCACCCTCTTACACCACACACAAAAGAGAAAATAACAGAAGGTCTACTTGATGAGAAGTGCGAAGACATACTCAGGCGCGCAAACCTCGAAACAAAAATATGATAACGGAAACGTGATCAACCTGTGACTATACTTTGTTGAGCACTGTTACCATGGCAACAATTTAGGTGCAATCAGTAAGATTTTAACAGTGGAACTTTTTGTTTGTGTCTGTTCTGTGTCGACAGTCACGTGATTCATCACTGCTTATTTCTCGGGAAGCGAACCCGGGCCACTGCGCCTAATTAATGTTGTACGTGCGCCAGTTCCTGTAAAATGTTATTTACCAGCTTGTGAGTTATGAAATTAAAAATTGTTTCGTTTTAGAAGGTTCGCATTCTTGTTGTTCTTGCCTTAATCAAGGACGAAGATTTTACACGATCACTGTGGAAATGTTTTTAACACGGTTTTTATTTATTACATATATACCCACAACTAACTATCATTATAAAATATGTCATTTCAAATCATTTCAACGAATCGTTGTAGCACAACTGATAGGTGTCACACAGCATGTTCAGTTGGTTGGCGCGCACCTGGCTTAGCTCCGTGTTGAGATACTGTTTCAAGTGCTCACGCATCTAAGAAAGACAGAAGTAAAAGTTATTTATTCTGATCGTGAGGAACTAACGTCCGTTTTGCAAAGTGTCATTGGTTTTCCAATAGGAATTTCTCAGTAGCAGTCCGGAGTCTGGACTGCTCCCAGCTGGTGGCGATAGGCCCGCTCCCTGTTACATAGGATCTTATCATACCAGCGCAAATGCGTGTTCTCCTTCAGAGAACACAGGCTCTTTGTTAAGTTTTGTCAGAAAGACCTGTGCCTCGTCCTCCGCGGGCGTGTCTCGCAGGTACTCGTCGACGCAGTTCTGCGTGGCTCTGCGCAGGGTCGCCTGCGCATGCTGCAGCAGGTCGTGCCACATCTGCTTTGTCTCGGCCTGGTCGTCGCAGGGGTCGCGCCCTGACCGGTCCACCCGCTCCGACGTGTCGTTGTACAACTTTCTGTAATGAATGTTTTTTTTTTTTTTTTTAATTCTACTTACATTGTTATTTCTTTATTGGTCTGTGGTATCGTTTGCTGAACAAAGTGGATAGACGTGGATAACACTATGATGACCATATGGCCTAACTACTCATCTTCATCCTCGGAACCTGTGTTACCTGTACTCGTTGGTCATGTCAATGAATATACGTTCGAAGAACGGCTTCTGCTTTTTATCAACCACCCTGAACCGGGTGCGGTCTCTTAAGTCCTCCTTCATAGCCTCATTCCCATCTTTCTTCGTAGGCTCTGTGATCCCGTTTCCTCTCATCACAAACAGCACATCCACGGCAAAGTCTTCACGATGCACTTCTTTCAGTCCATTCTTATTCCGTCGCGTCTCCAAGCCATTTATGTATTCGTTGGCTCGCACGAACACCTGGAAGTTGTATGAAACACATTTAATTTTAAAAGAAACTGGTGATTTCAAGATAGTTACGCACGAAAATTGCTAGTGAAATGATCAGAACGAATCAAACTGAACTTACATAATTGTACGACGAAGAGAACACTGAACAACCGATAGCAATGATTTTTGGGGTAAATTCGTAAACAACAATCCCCAGCGTATAATATTTCTGTCCCATGCCAGGAAAAATCTGCGCTCCGAAATAATTCCGTCAAAAACTCCACAAATAGATTAATATCGCCTAGTTCCACAGAATTCAACTTTGTACTTTGGATTTTAACTCAAAATATGAGCGAACTAAACCGGACCGGTATCAATCAATGTAACGTTCAAACAAACTGTGATTGCTTCACTGGATAAATCTAGATTACTGCAGATACTCTCTCGCTGCTGAAAGATAAATCTAGATTACTGCAGATACTCTCTCGCTGCTGAAAGATAAATCTAGATTACTGCAGATACTCTCTCGCTGCTGAAAGATAAATCTAGATTACTGCAGATACTCTCTCGCTGCTGAAAGATAAATCTAGATTACTGCAGATACTCTCTCGCTGCTGAAAGATAAATCTAGATTACTGCAGATACTCTCTCGCTGCTGAAAGATAAATCTAGATTACTGCAGATACTCTCTCGCTGCTGAAAGATAAATCTCTTTAGTAAACTGTTCGACTCAGAATTTTAGTACCAAGTATTTTAAATAGAATGGTAATAGTTGCAGTGCCAGAGCTTATATTGAATTATTTTTTTGTGTAGGTAGTAGAAACATAATCAATACAACATTGAAAACAAATTAAGTTTTCTACAAGCAGTTCTAATATTTTTCCAAGATTATACTTATTGTTGCCCGAGGATTAGAAGATACATGTCATTATATCTGATCGGAGAGATGTTAGTAATTAGAATCTTCAATAAAAAATGATGACACTCTCCTTCGAGAAGGTATTGGCACTGGTTAAAATGGTACACTTTTGGCCCAAGTAGCTTGTTGTCAATAGTCTCACAATATTATACTTTACATAGAACTTTTAAAGAGGTCGTCGCTAACTTCGCCTTAATAAGAAGAGTATGCAAAACAACGTCTCACCTTGGTCAGCTCGTTCATCATGTTACTGAGCAGAGCGTCCACTTGTTCCTTCTGAGGGTACTGGTAGATGCAATCCACCTGCGGCGCCACCGCCACGTTGTTCCGTATGTGCCTCATCCTGAACACCAGCTCCTGGGTGCCCTGGCTGCCCGGCTCCCAGGCAACACGGAACCAACGCCCCTTGCCGCTGGGCCTGTTGGAGACCCGTAGATCGAGGGCCAGGTCGCCCTCCACCTGCACGTCCAAGCACGCCACGAAGTTTAACAGAGCCAAATGTACAAGCAACATTGTGCTAATGACGTCACTTATACATAAAGATAGGCGCCATGTTTGTTTGTACATCAGTCGGCAAATCTGACTCCACATTCACACTAAACAATAAATATTCACGTTTCGCAGGCTGTCTTATTTGCTCCAGTTCCGTTTTATTGTAACAAATCTCAGTGTTATTTCAAGAATATTTCATTATGATTGTTTTCCGTAGTTTGCTCGTTCGAAGCACGCCAACATTTTTAGCATATAACCTCCGCCCGGAGTAACGAGTAATAAAAGAAAAAGTACGCTCACTGAAATGAAAGGTCTGAATGTGCCGTAGTGGCGTAGTGGCGTAGTGTTCCAACAAACAGCTCTGATATGGGATGAATATAACAAGCTGTTTACTTAACACGCAGTAGTGAATGTCGGCTAAAAATGAATGACAGAAAAATCCGTCGAGCTTGTAATGTACTCATAACTGTACTGCATGCATTATTCACTTGTAATATTTATTGCTTTTCTTCGTAAGAGACGTACCATACTACCCACATTTAAAATAACTGCGTTTAAAAAACGAGAAAGTTAAATTACGTGCTGTTTTCAAATACAAAATAATTTAACTATTTTTCCAAAAAGAAGAGCGAAACTACAATGACAAAGCTAGTGTTGAGTTATATTGGAAAGCCAAACAATATCATTAAAGAGCAGCGATAAGACGTTATAGTGAAATAAATGTTTATAGCGAGCGCGGCGGATTGCGTTCCACTTTGACGTCGACGTAGTTAGACGACGTCCGCATATTGCTACGAGGACGCCACGACACGCCGGCTGAGGGGACTGCCCCACGACCGCTAACTGACGGTCTTTACGACACGCGAACACGCCAGATGACGTTTTATGGAGCACAGCGGGTGAGACCAAAATGGGCGGAAGATTCCGCTCATAATTCGACGATTTCAGCTATAACACGTTATTGAGAGTCGGCGATATTGGCTGTTCAGAATTAATAACATCGAAGTGGATAGAAATAGTCACGGTGTCGCTGAAAGGAGTTAAAGGACGGTGCACATTGTTATGTGATCACTCAATAGGTGGCGATGTTCGCGAAAGTATGCTAGACGTGTATTGATCGCTTCTTGGCCCCTGGCTAGACGTGAATAAATGTGTGATGTCTGGTACAGCCATTATTGCGACGACGTGTTGGTTAGCTGTAATGTGGTTCGATGCATGTCATGATTGGGCACAACACTGTTAATGATATTCTGATATTGAAAAGAATTGTGTTTCATTAAAGTGAAAACAAAATAATATACGTTGACAAAAAGAGACTGGGCGAATTTTATGGGAAGTGGTGTATGGACCAATAGCGATATTGTTTAGACATTTTCGTAGGGGCATCAAAATTTAACCGAGTTTTTTTTTTGAAAAATACACTTTTAGAATCTATGTACAGTATTTAGAAGGGCCGGTACTTTAACCGCTGTAGCTACAAGAAAACGTGCCTTCAAGACTCGTGCCCTTCGTGCCCTAATTTTTTGAGTAATTGCTAACTGCATTCACAGATTTTGTAAAAATGGTACAGTCAGCTAGAAAAATAACAATTCTTATTTTTATGGTGCTAATCGATGCAGTCTCGTAAAAGTACTAGGAAAGTCACAAATAAAAAAACGGTATTATATATTGCACAATAAATTTATAGAGATTCAAAAAGTAGTTTGAATAAACAATCTTTATAAAAGATGCAACATAAAAATCCCTCGATATTTCACTATCTGAAAAAAAAATGCTGTCTGAAAAAAGAGTTTTAAAAAGTTCACAATACTTTGTCAATAAGAAAACTTTCTTGTGTCACATGTTTGAAACAGCATTTGGACACGTTATCACAACGAATTATTTTTGGGAAAAGGTTTTTGCTAGTGCTTAGAGTTTTTTTTATCCTTATAAGAAACAAGATCCATGCGCATCAAAAAACGTTTTTGAGTAAATTAACCATTTTCTTGCTGACTGTAATTCTTTTCAAAATCTGTAAATGCAGGTGAAAATATTTAAAAAGTAAGGATAGTCTCTTAAGAAACTACGACAATTAAGGTACTTGCCCTTACTACCCTTCCGAATATCCACCTTGTATATTATAAAAGTATATAAAAAAAAAAATGCCTGGTCAGATTTTGATGTCCTTTTGTACAAGGGTTAAGATGAGGTACCCCTACACAAATAATCAAAACCAAAAATCAAATAATATGGCTTTTGGACATAGACCAGTTTCACCGTCTCCTTTACTTTTTTAACGTTTTCGATTGATTGCAGAAAACTTACAGACCAGAAAAAAATTGGGAGCGTGTCGAACCCGCAAAGCGTAGCATCCATCTATCTATCAACCTACCTATCGTGTATTTAATGCAGTATGAAGTGCAGAACTTTCCAATGTTTATCGTCAAGCTAGTGGGCACCTTCCGACTTTCAATTATAAGTAGGTAAGTAAAAACTTTTTTACAAAAAAACAACCGACTTCCAAAAAAAACACTAAAAGACGTGAAAAATAACTTTAATTTCGGAAGTCGGTGTCTTTGCTTTTGTATTTTCGTTTTTGGCCGCCGACTTCCGAAATTAAAGTTATTTTTCACGTCTTTTAGTGTTGTTTTTGGAAGTCGGTTTTTTTTTTGTAAAAAGTTTTTATTTTTCACTTTTTAGTTGCGGTACCTACCCCACACAAATTCGTATACCACTACTTGGTGTGTAAATAACAGTGACGGGAAATTATTAACACATCATCCATATAAACTAAGTGGAAAAATACTCAGTATTAAGGATAACTCAAAAACTACTGGTCAGACCTTAATCAAATTTAAATGGGACCACATGTAAAGCACCACCTATCAAATAAAAAAAGAATCATCCAAATCGGTTCACCCAGAAAAAAGTTCTGAGCAAACACACATAAAAAAAAAAAAAACATACAGACGAATTGAGAACCTCCTCCTTTTTGAGAAGTCCGTTAAAAAAAGTAGGACGCGTAGAGATGATTCCGAATAAGGTCGCGAACTTTATTTGTTTATTTATCTTATGAGTTAGACAACTTGAAACTTGAGCTCTTAGTTTTAAGGTGACGGTTAAACTTGAGCTGCCACGCCTGTCACACTTGCGGCAGCGTAACTCAGGAGATGAGGTTTTATTTTAGCTGATATTTTAGAAGGATTTTAAAGTTACGGTCTGGTGGATTTATCTATTATGTGATTGGTTCTGATTTTATGTTAGTCAACAAAAGCAACATAAACCGGCGAAGTGTGATAAGAAATGCTTCAAAACTACTATAGATGATGATAGATGGCAAAATAAATTATTTTGTTATTTAAAGAGTTCCCGGAGGACTTGCGACAGTATAGGCTGATTAAAAAAACAATGTTTAACTTTATTTTCCGGGCTTTCACTGTTAATACCGACTTAAAACATTAGTTGTAACTCAACATCACAAAGTTTCCATGTTGAAGTTATATCTCCAGCCTGTCTTAATAAAGACAAGCTTGAACATGGAAAACTTTATGTTTAGACGTCACGCGCGTGTCACAACTCGTTTCATTACAGTTTGCGGAGATAATGATCAAACTCGATCACTTCGGAACAGGGAAGTAGCGGTAAAAACTCTCCCCGACACATAAGGGGCCCCTTTGAGGAAGTGTGACGTCACACAAGTCCTACCTACCTAGTCTAGTCTGGTCTAGTAGTACCTAGAGCTTAGAGACTGCCACACTGCGGGCCTAGCATGAACGGGCGGAGTACACATCGCATACAATCGAAAGATTTTAAAATTGAAAATACTTGTTTCGGCACATAATTTAGTTTTGAGACTAACCACAATTTTATTAGTCATGAATAATCATGACTAATAAAATTGTGCTTGCATAAAACACAAAAATGCTATAAGATAGTCTGTTGTATTTTCGATTCAAAATCATCCCAAGTTACGTTACATTTACTTCGCGCGTTCATCCTGGGGTCTCGGGTATGAGGATCAGGGACGACGCGGTGACTGTTCAAAGTAGAATTTTTTCATGAAAACTTGATTTGCCGTAATAACGGGTGTGGACTGTTTCTCCAGATTTAATAAGAATATTTTTATTAAACTAACTGAGTGAAGGGTTGTTTATAGAACGTTATGTGAGACAGTATACAGGTCACTAGAACTATCGTGACGTCATAAACACCAGCGGCTGGCTTCCACGAATAGCACTTCAGAATTTCAGATCCAATCACCAGAGTACGTAGATGTCGGTAGTTTCCTGTTAGGAGCGACCTCAAGGGACTGTAGAGGTTTGATGAAATTCGTAATTCAGCGAAAGTTCCAAAACTAGAGTATAGACGAGATTGCTTTAGTGTTACCTAGAACTGTAGTAGTAGGGTGACAAAGGCAGCAAATTGTTGCGGTAATTTGAACTTTGTTGCATCTCCTAAGCAGAAACCGTTTCTGGGAAATCACTAACTAAGCGCAGCTCGACCGCCTCCTTGGTCTGTGGCAAGTGCGCCTGCTAACCCGATGTTACCAGTCGTCCTTTGGTTCTACCGCTAGGTCAGGTTAAGTGTTGTTCGGCCGGCAGCATTACTGTCCTGCGAAAGCCGCAGAGAGCGATGGCCGTCAGAGTCATAAGGGGGTACCGCACGATCTCCTACGAGCCAGCTTGTGCAATGGCCGGATCCCCACCCTGGCACCTGGAGGCGAAGGTGCTCGCGTCACTGTACCGGTGGTGCGAGGAAGCGCGGGCGCGGGGCGACCGACTGACACAGCGATATATGGAGCAGCGTCGTTTGTAGCTCCGCGAGGTCCTGGTGGCGGAATGGCGGGACAGGCTCTCACGCCCTACCGCCTCGTCACAATCGAGGCGGTCCGGCCGGTGCTCGACCTCTGGCTCGGGAGGAGGCACGGCTCCTTGTCATTTTGGGTGACGCAGGTGCTCTCAGGGCATGGTTGCTTCGGGAAGTACCTGTGTCCCATAAACAGGTAGCCGGACGCTCGGTATCACCGTTGCGTCGGCTGTCGGGAGGACACGGCGCGGCATACGCTGGCAGAGTGTGCCGCTATGGAGGAGCCGCACCCTGCCCTCATTTCAGAAGTAGGCAGTGACCTGTCGCTGCCGTAGTGAATGCTATGGTCAGCGGCGAGGAGTCCTGGGACGCGGTGGTATGGTGGTATGCGTAACAGTAATCTCGCAGAAGGAGGCTGCGGAAAGGGAGCGCGAGGTCTCATCCTCTCACCCGGCCCGCAGCAGGCGCACCAAGCGTCGGCGGTGGGCGGCCAGAGCCCGCTTCCAGCCCCCCTAAATGGGTCCAGTGACGACGGACTTGGGGACGTCCGTCGCCCCCCATACATCAGGACCCGAGGCGGCGAGGCATCGTGTTCCACGCGCGCCCCTCTTAGACATCGCGGGGGGAGTCAGTTACCTCACTCTCCCCGCTCGACCGGACGGGGCCGGCAGAGGCGGCACCAGTCGGGGGTTGCGGAAGATTCGTACGTTCCCGCGACCCCCGGCGCAGGTGTGAGATGGAACACCGGGGTGATTTTTAGTCAGTAAGAGTCCAGACCCCTCCGCCCCCCCGGGGCGGGGGACATCCAAGAGGATTTTCCACCCCGTATAAAAAAAAAAAGGCTAAGTGTTGTTAGGTTGAGTGTATCTTCACAGGATTTGTGCTCGGTTGGTGGCAGACGCTCCTATTACATGGAACTTAGACATCCGTCGAAATGAGAGTGTATTTCACAACACTGTCTACCCATTTGGGGAATACAGACACGACATTATGTTGCTAAGTGCGCTTTTGGAATCCTCTATAATCTTTCAAACACGTTTTCTCCATCACGAGAGGCTTAGATTGTCTTGCACATTGCAAGCTAGTCTCGGAACCGGAAATGCATACATAGAAAAATGTAATACAATATAAAATAATGTATTTCTAGCAAATATCCGGAGCCACGAATTGATCAGGTTGCCGCGGGCTGTGTCGTGCGCAAATCACATTTGTAGCGACGCCGACGTAAACTATGCGGGGCGAGGTGAACGACGACGACCCAATAAATGAGTTGAGGGTTAGTTAGGTACATCGAAAACCACTTTCTTGGATTTTTCTAAACTTTCTTGGGCCACATTTGTATCCACAAAATTTCTAAACTAACTTAACTCCGCAAGTACAAATTGCTACTCATGTTCTCATTTTCTGAAGCAATTGAATTAAGAAGATCGGAAAATATTTTGCAAACTGAATCATTAGCACTTTTACATTTATTTCATACATAACAACATAATTATATGCAATATAAAAGCATTTACATTCAATAAATCCACACAGAACAAGGCGTATAAAAACACACACAGACACAAAAAACGGTTTTCTGATACTGAGAGATAAACATAGATTAGTTCATTTTAATGCAAGTGTGCCATGGGAAATGCTCACACGTATCAAACATGTTCAACTCACTTGCGTGGAAACAACAATATGTACCTTTACAGTAATCAATTTTATAACTGCAGTGTAGGAGTTCCTTATTTCCATCCACCGCATACACTCATCGCAAGTATACGAGTTCAAGAGTTATATATAAAACCGGCCAAGTGCGAGTCGGAGTCGCATACAAGGGTTCCGTACCATTATCTATAAAAACGGCAAAAAAATCATGTCTGTTCTATGGGAGCCCCCCTTAAATATCTGTTTTATTTTATTTTAACTATTTATTTTTAAAGTAAATATATAACTAAATATTCTGTGAATATTTCAAGCGCCTAATAGCGGCAACAGAATTACATCATCTGTGAAAATTTCAACTGTCTAACTATCACGGTTCATGAGATACAGCCTGGTGACAGACGGACAGACGGACGGACAGCGGAGTCTTAGTAATAGGGTCCCGTTTTAGTCTTTGGGTACGGAACCCTAAAATGGACGCCTAACAGCCATCAGACCACGTGGAAGTCATAGGGCTTAGGGAGGCGCTCTAACACTGTGCTACCGTAATACAGTGATTACTAGTGAGGGCAGTGTTATGATTCAACCCCAGGCAACTCGTTCGCTGGCATATCTTCCTAGAGGAAGGCGCACTAGATCCTGTACCGTGCACCAGCATGCTGCTTCGGTAAGTACATTCGTGTAGTTACAATAACTGACAATCAAACTGTATACAGCGTGGCGCTACAATGGCGACATTAATTTAACACATGGGTAGGGCTAGTGGCCAGTAAAACTAAAAAATATGATAAGAAAAAATAAATCGTAAATTGATTTTTTTTCAAACAAACTAAATAATAAAAGAGCAACTAAGATTGGTATCACTCTGTGTATAGATTCATTCATGAAGCGACTTACGTTCACTCAGAGCGGCAACGCCTCACTTCGCGCGCTGGCAACCACGCAACGCGTGCTTTGTCATATAATATCAATACTCAATACTCAATTCTTTATTGCATTCCATAAGTATTGTATCAGATGGTCCAACAAAGTAACAGATCAATATGACCCTAAAAACTCTTTTACTGAGTAGTATGACTTGGATTCCAGAAATTGTTTCAATTTATTAATAAATATATTTGTTTTGTTTACTTCTCTCATGTCATTTGGTAAGTTACTATACATTTTTATGGACATAACTAAAGGGCAAGTAGCCGAGTGGCGCAGGTACCTACATTCGCACCTCACACTCACTAATCACATCTCTTATCAATTATTACCACTATCACAAATACAAATCACAATCACAGATAATCATAATTTTTATTGTTTTGGCATATTTGATAATTTTTTTAAGTTTTCAATGTGACCACCACGCTCGCGGACACAAAGGTCTAAACGATATTTCATGTTTTCCCGCACTTTTGAAAATAATTTTTCAGCCAAAGCAATTTCTCTCAAATTCCAAAACGCCATATTTCTCGCGATACATCCATAACGCAAGGGATGCTGTTTGATGGGCTTCTCCGTAAATTAGGACCATGTCCGCATATTTGGCTGCCGTATAGTTCAGATGTGTATTTGCCATCACAATCTCAACTTTATACAAAGCACTAATAAGTTATTTATGAATCAAATAAAATCGTCCGTATCGCAAAAGATGTACCTACTAGATAAAACGAATGAAAACTAATCAAATTGTCTTTATCGCAGTACCTTAATGTGATTACTATCCTAGTTAGAATTACACAAAAATAAATATTTTACAACAATAGGGTATGTAAGCGTCTTCACAAAATGTTTACACGGCGCGCGGCGCGGGTAGTTTTATGCGCGCGAGTGATAGAAGTGTGTCAAAGACACAGGCCCGGCTAGCACTAATGAAGAGTACATTTACGATTCTTAGAAAAAAAAAAACATTAATATAACAACCGACTTTTTCGGAAGTCGGTGTCTTTCGATCTGTATTTTAGTTTTTTTAGAATAGAATAGAATAGAATATTTATTTATTTGCGTAAAACATGGTATACAAGGGTGTTAAATATAAATTCAGGCACAAGCATGTTTAGCTAGGATAAATCATAGCATGCAAAAATTTTAAAGACAAGCAACAAAAATCGTTCAACATTTTTTATCTATAAATTCTTTTAAACTATAAAAACTACACTCCAGTAACCACTTATGAAATTTAATTTTAAATAATTTTGTATTTAAAGCTTTGAAATGCCTTGGTATTTTATTATAAATGCACACACACATTGCCAAGCAGTTACTATTATATTTAGACAGTCTAGGCAAATCATTTAACACCAATTTGTACGGATCTCGTCGGTTCCGAGGATTGACATCATTTGCAGTCTTAAATAGTTGCTTATTTTTCATTACAAACACAGATATTTCGTAAATGTAAAGCGACGGTAACGGTAACAAACCAAGTTTTTTAAATATTGGTCGACATGAGTCGTCGGGCTTAAGTCCACAAATTGCTCTCATGCACTTTTTTTGAGCGATGAATGCTCTTTGGAAGTCAGTGCTGTTACCCCACATTATTAGTCCATAACGTAACAACGATTCAACGTACGCTTGGTATGACATTACAGCAGTTTTTATATTAGTTACATTTTTTACTTGTTTTAAAGCATAAACAAATTTATTAATTTTAGTGCTAACATTGTCTATGTGCTCTTTCCAGTTGATGTCTTTATCTATTATTACACCTAAAAATCTAGTACGCGTTACTTCATTGATTTTATTAATATTGAGTTTAATGTCATTTTTGGAATTATTTGATCGATTTTGCCACCGACTTCCGAAATTAAAGTTATTTTTGGGAAATTATGAGTGCAGCACCAAAAGTTTTCTTTAGCACCTGCAACCTAACGTCTTTTTTATATGTAGGCAACGAGTTAATAGAACAGCTTCAATTATATTAATTCGTCATCTTTACTATTCCAACAGAAAATCAAAAAATCAGCGTCAATTTACGAACGTAAATTAGTATGACTCAGACCTACCGATAAATATATTTACTTCTGAATTGATAACTCCGTGACTAATGTTGTAAGTGAGCTACTAAGCGAGCTCAGTACTTAGGGCACCCCGACTCGGACAGGTTAGGTTAGAAGGGAATGGCGGGGTCTTTCAGACCCCGCCATTCCCTTCGTGGTTATTTTTTTTTAAACCACCCAGAAGTAGGAGCCCCGCTAAGCGGGGCTCCGTCGACTACGCTTGTCATTATTCATAATGCGCGGGCATTATGAATAATGCCCCTATTTATTACTTGGTCCATAACGTTGCTTAAGAATTATCACCAGTGATCGGAGTAGGTAGATTGATTTTTAGTACTTGTATCATAAATGCACACAGAAAGAATAACATGGGTAAGCCATTTTTCCGGAAAGTAATTCCGGTATTTCCGGATTTAGTATTTCCGGCGGGCGTACGCATTGTTCTGATAACCGGTTATTGTACCACCCATGATCCTTTGTTCTGATTGGTCGTTGGGTTTTGTCAAATCGTGACAAAAAAAAAATAGGAAGAATAATAAAGAATAAAATTGCTCATTTTATTACAATTCCTACCTTTTTTTTGAGGATGGCAAATCATCAAATGACTCCTTCCACTCTGGCAGAATACAATTCCTACATAAGTTCCGGTTTTTTTTTAATAATCCACCAATTCCGGAGGAATGTCCATAGTAATATATACGTTTCGGATCAATGACCCCAGTTCAATCTACCTACTCCGATCACTGATTATCACCAAGCTGCGTCATATTAACAGAAGCTCGTTTTACAATATATGGTCGCTTGAAAACCATTTATTAGACGCTAAAAGTTCGTCACTGAGCTATTAATTCATTAGACAACGAAATATATTTGAAGACGAGAATGACATTTTAAAGAAGCTGCCTTAATTAGCACCCGTTATTTTTCACTTTGTAGTGTATTTTTTTGAAGTCGGTTGTTCTTTTTTTAAAGAAAGTTTTTATTTTTACTTTTTAGTGAGTCACTTATAAATTTATCTGTTACAATAGTTACAATAGCCAAAAATGTCAACTGCTCATCACCTTTTACAAAATGTTCCTTTTCCCGATGCAGGGACGTTAATTGTTGAGGAGCTCTCCTGGTAAGAACCAAAAGAACTACACCATATGCATTGTGACGAGCATAAATTGCTTAGCAACCTGGAGGAACAGGTGTGTAAATAGCCGTGTTTCTTATGCGGGATGGGGACGAGAGAAAAATCTGCGTCTGGAATGCACGCTGATTCAAAATGCCTATTTTGTCCGACAAATTGCAAGGAGATTGGGGACGGTCAGGTGGCGTCTGTAGTTAACCCCAGCAAATAATACAAAGCGGTACCTGGGTGGTCTTCTTGTTCTGTCCTGATGATTCTTCAGCCGGTGGCCACCTGGCGAGCTCGTACACAATGGTCACTTGAAAGTCTATGATTTTACACATTAATCGGACGCGGGTTGATATATTAATATTGAAGAACTATAGAATGGCAAATCCCCAAGGATTACGGGATAATACACGTTAATTTATAGTTTCAGCGGATGCGATGATGAATTGAGATTTTAAAAATGTCGTTTTGCGGGGAGATTAAAATGCGACCGATTGGCGCACGCGCACTTTGACATCTGACAACCGTCATTAGCTGTCACTGGCCGCTCAGTCTTCTGATGCCCTCTTCACATGTCCGCGACAGCAATGTATGCCTAAGGTCGGACTACAGACACCTGAACACCGCCGACAATCAAATATGATCTATGGGGCGATAACTTGCCACACCACAACCATAATAAAGTAATCGAATCGCAACCCGTGAAATACTTATTATTGAGTAGTTCCGGTGGCCACCTCTGGTCTTCATCATCAGTCCCACTTCACCGAATGGTGCTTTACGAGAGCAAAATGCACGAGGTACTATAAAAAATGCCCAAATCGCTATAGGTGTGCTATAAAATTTGAGGATTTCCCTGGATTTCCATGAGATCCCTTCATCAGATTCTGACTTGGTAACAATGGGACCACCTCGAGAATATACCCTTTCAAACAAAAAAAGGAATTTTGCAAATCCGTCTTTATGACGGAGTTATGCCCGAACATACATAAAAGAAAACAAAAAAAACTTGAGAAGTCTCAAAGGACACCCGGAAGGAACGAAGATCCATTTAAAAAAAAAAAAAAAAAATAACTGGCTTGCTTTCTATGAGAGAGAGAGAGAGCGACAGACAGAGAAACACGCGCACGCCGCATGGCTTACAACTATAGCAAAAAGTGTCGTTACAACTTTTGGTCTTAATTTTTTCCGTCTAGCCCCCTTTCGCAACGCGCGATAAGGAACTTCGTTCCAAAAATACAAACATCCGAATTGATAACCTCCTCCTTTATGAAGTCGGTTAAAAAATATTAAAAGCACGTGGCGGGGGTGGAAGGCAGGGCGAGCGCCGGCTGCGATGCGCCTTCAATTCACGTTCTTTTTGCGTGTCTCATTCTAATAGTATTTATATTTCGTTTTAATTTCATTGACCCGTGACGCCGGCAAATGATCTCTGCGCTACGCACAGGTTGCTCCAAGATGGTATTTTAGAAAATTGGAAATAAATCAATAAATAATAACGTTTAGTAAAATTAAAATTACGCCTTAAAATGAAAACGCGAAACCGTATAATACTGGTGTTAAATTAATGTGGCCATTGTAGCTCCACGCTGTATATAGAGTTTGTGTCGTCAGGTCACTGATCCCAGTTATTTACACAATGCTTATAATTCAATATTTTAATTGGGGTGTCTGAGGTTATGTGATAGTGTGCCTCTTCTGTTATGCGGTGTATGAGATTAATTCATCTAATTAATCTCATTATTTGACATTATATACTACGTATTCCTATTTCAACTCCTTATTTATGGTTTTGTGGATAGGATTTTGATTCCGATTTGTTACAGTAGTAATGACAATCATGTCATTTAGTCTAAATAGGCTTTTATTTTTATATAGTTTTTTTTTTATTTTGTGAATGTGAGAACGTTGTAGACCTAACTTGTAGACTAGATTTGTGGACCTTTTTATATTTTGTTGAGTACATGTTACTTGTTGACAGGCCTACACTGTCCTCCCATATCTATCAACACTGTAATTGGAAACATTGTAAAAGCCCCTTATTTTTAAAAGAGTAACCGTGGAGTTTCTTGCCGGCTCTTCTCCATAGGAAACAACCAATTGGAACCGTGCACCTAGCTTCTGACGTTTCATAAGTGCCCATGTTGGTTTATGTGAAATAAAATATTTTGATTTTGAATTTGATTTTTTAATTAATCTGCGTTTAAATAGCTCGACTATAATAAACTACAGCACGCGACGTGTAACATCGTTTAAAGGCAACATCTATCTTGAGGCATAAATCTTACGCGTATTAAGCGTACCGCGCGTATTTATCCCGCATAGTACGCGGCTGGTCCCACTACGCCTGACATGCGGTTCATTGCGTACGTTCGTAATGCCGCGTGTTTAGTGAGCCGTCACTTTAGTGCGCGCTTTACGGAGCGCTTTATTGTTATGTCGCTGTATTTTCGGGACCATGTCTAATAATACAGTTGGCTGTTATTTTCTTTATTGGCTTATTTTTATTTTAGATAAGTCTATCTTGTTTTTATTTCCGGTCATCAACCCTTGTTTAGAGATGTAATGTACTAAACACTAGCAGTAATTATGATGCTGGTATTAAATTGAAATTGTTCCAAAGCATTGTTGTACACGGTGGAATGACATTGTAATCATGAATTATTCCGCGCATGATTCTAGACCCTCTAGCGTAGAAAATTTAAATCAATTATTAAAAAAAAATGCTGTTTCATAGAAAAGTGCTACGCGGTAAAATTGTATGGAAAAGCATTTTTTTTTAATAACCGACGTAATATTTTAACGCAGCTGGCAGGGGGTTTGAGAATCATGATTGTACTAAATTCATGGTAACACCTAAGAATATTGTTCGAACCCTGTGTCACTTGGTAGGCAGCTTCACTTGTGACCTTCCCATTATTTTGAAAAAAATATGCGGGGCATACTTTGGGGACTGCCGATAGAAGTGAAAACTAAGTAACTTGTGAATTGTTTCGTCGAAGCGTGCGGTGACGATGACGCGAGTTTCACGTTTTTTGTTCAGACGGTTCCATGATATTTGTTCACCCAAAAAGTGCTCAACGCGCCTAAAGAACTTTTCACTTCAAAACAATCGATGTTTTGTCGTAAATATACGAGTGTCGACACCAGCACGCAATGTTGAATGAAGTATGTAGTTATGTCATGACTGTGATGCGATACTAAATTCCACATGATAATTGATAATTTTTACATGGCTGAAGCAGCTATTAATAAATTATCTTTACGCTACTGACATTTAGAATTAGAAGGTAAATGAGTAGCTGGTATAAAGCACAAGATAATGCTTTTTATTATTCAACTCAATAATTTCATGATTTCCTTTTCTTCTCATTACATTCAGTTTTGAATACTTCTATTGGTATGATAATTAATGGTAAAAATACTTACAAATAAATAATGTACTTATTATGTTCCGCGTTCAGCCGTTCAGGTTGATTCAGGTACTCAAGAACTAACTTTTGTGTCAAATGGTAAATAAAAATCTCTCTCTATCTATTGTTTATCTATTAGAGACTTCCCAAGTAATAGAATTTCTTGTAAAAGGTCAACTTAAATTGCAACAAAAGAAAAAGGTAAAACAAAAGACGGCACCAGTAGTTGCCGTGGAGTCTGAGCCACCGACCATGTTCAGCAGTTGTCAGCTTATGAGCCTACTCATAAACGACTTTACACATTTTCCAATATAAACTTAAAAAAAAAAAAAACTCAATATGAGACTGTACGACAGGCGCAGACTGTAGCGCAGTCAGTGACGGAGAAACTAAATAATAGCAACTGTACGACAGGCGTAGACTGTAGCGCAGTCAGTGACGGAGAAACTAAATAATAGCAACTGTACGACAGGCGTAGACTGTAGCGCAGTCAGTGACGGAGAAACTAAATAATAGCAACTGTACGACAGGCGTAGACTGTAGCGCAGTCAGTGACGGAGAAACTAAATAATTGAGACTATACGACAGGCGTAGACTGTAGCGCAGTCAGTGACGGAGAAACTAAATAATAGCTACTGTACGACAGGCGTAGACTGTAGCGCAGTCAGTGATAGAGAAACTAAATACTAGCTACTGTACGACAGGCGTAGACTGTAGCGCAGTCAGTGACGGAGAAACTAAATAATTGAGACTATACGACAGGCGTAGACTGTAGCGCAGTCAGTGATGGAGAAACTAAATAATAGCTACTGTACGACAGGCGTAGACTGTAGCGCAGTCAGTGACAGAGAAACTAAATAATAGCTACTGTACGACATGCGTAGACTGTAGCGCAGTCAGTGACAGAGAAACTAAATAATAGCAACAGTAAGAGAGGCGCAGACTGTAGCGCAGTCAGTGACGGAGAAACTAAATAATAGCAACTGTAAGACAGGCGCAGACTGTAGCGCAGTCAGTGACGGAGAAACTAAATAATAGCTACTATACGACAGGCGTAGACTGTAGCGCAGTCAGTGACAGAGAAACTAAATAATAGCTACTGTACGACAGGCGTAGACTGTAGCGCAGTCAGTGACAGAGAAACTAAATAATAGCAACTGTAAGACAGGCGCAGACTGTAGCGCAGTCCGTGACGGAGAAACTAAATAATAGCAATTGTAAGACAGGCGCAGACTGTAGCGCAGTCAGTGACGGAGAAACTAAATAATAGCTACTGTACGACAGGCGTAGACTGTAGCGCAGTCAGTGACAGAGAAACTAAATAATAGCAACTGTAAGACAGGCGCAGACTGTAGCGCAGTCAGTGACGGAGAAACTAAATAATAGCTACTGTACGACAGGCGTAGACTGTAGCGCAGTCAGTGATAGAGAAACTAAATACTAGCTACTGTACGACAGGCGTAGACTGTAGCGCAGTCAGTGACGGAGAAACTAAATAATTGAGACTATACGACAGGCGTAGACTGTAGCGCAGTCAGTGATGGAGAAACTAAATAATAGCTACTGTACGACAGGCGTAGACTGTAGCGCAGTCAGTGACAGAGAAACTAAATAATAGCTACTGTACGACAGGCGTAGACTGTAGCGCAGTCAGTGACAGAGAAACTAAATAATAGCAACAGTAAGAGAGGCGCAGACTGTAGCGCAGTCAGTGACGGAGAAACTAAATAATAGCAATTGTAAGACAGGCGCAGACTGTAGCGCAGTCAGTGACGGAGAAACTAAATAATAGCTACTGTACGACAGGCGTAGACTGTAGCGCAGTCAGTGACAGAGAAACTAAATAATAGCTACTGTACGACAGGCGTAGACTGTAGCGCAGTCAGTGACAGAGAAACTAAATAATAGCAACTGTAAGACAGGCGCAGACTGTAGCGCAGTCCGTGACGGAGAAACTAAATAATAGCTACTGTACGACAGGCGTAGACTGTAGCGCAGTCAGTGGCAGAGAAACTAAATAATAGCTACTGTACGACAGGCGTAGACTGTAGCGCAGTCAGTGACAGAGAAACTAAATAATAGCAACTGTAAGACAGGCGCAGACTGTAGCGCAGTCAGTGACGGAGAAACTAAATAATAGCTACTGTACGACAGGCGTAGACTGTAGCGCAGTCAGTGATAGAGAAACTAAATACTAGCTACTGTACGACAGGCGTAGACTGTAGCGCAGTCAGTGACAGAGAAATTAAATAATAGCAACTGTAAGACAGGCGCAGACTGTAGCGCAGTCAGTGACGGAGAAACTAAATAATAGCTACTGTACGACAGGCGTAGACTGTAGCGCAGTCAGTGACAGAGAAACTAAATAATAGCAACTGTAAGACAGGCGCAGACTGTAGCGCAGTCAGTGACGGAGAAACTAAATAATAGCTACTGTACGACAGGCGTAGACTGTAGCGCAGTCAGTGACAGAGAAACTAAATAATAGCTACTGTACGACAGGCGTAGACTGTAGCGCAGTCAGTGACAGAGAAACTAAATAATAGCAACTGTAAGACAGGCGCAGACTGTAGCGCAGTCCGTGACGGAGAAACTAAATAATAGCTACTGTAAGACAGGCGCAGACTGTAGCGCAGTCCGTGACGGAGAAACTAAATAATAGCTACTGTACGACAGGCGCAGACTGTAGCGCAGTCAGTGACGGAGAAACTAAATAATAGCTACTGTACGACAGGCGTAGACTGTAGTGCAGTCAGTGACGGAGAAACGGATTCCGACATCAGCAGGCCTTTTATATTTTACAGCAAAATGTTAAACAGTGAGGTACTGAAAGGCCAATAGAGCCCACTCGCAAATGGATGAATATACTCGTACATTTTAAATCATCTGGTTTTGTTTTGTGAAGTGAAAGTTTTGTGTTTTTCACTTTAAAGTTTATTTCAATAAATACATTATTTGAAGAATTACTTCTTTGAAACTGGAGAGGTGTTGGATCAAATAGCTCTGTTTAGAACAGATGTGGCTTACTAAAGCTTCGCTGTATCGGTAAAATATTAAAACTACTGTTTGTTTACTTTTGGAGCTATTTGATAGCGTATTTTGTTACTTGACACCCTTAGTTTTATCAAAAGCTAAAAGACTACCTATGAAGTTTTAAAAATAAACCTAATTTTCAATGGTAATTTCAGTGACCCGGTTCGCTATTGTTTAAAGTGTGAACATGAGTGAAAAGGATGTGGTTTATGAGCCTTAACCGAACATAGGAATAAGTTCAATTTCTGAATCGAAATGGACATTTTCCGATGTTTTGTTGACATTTACATCTACTTTCATTACTCTTCTCACATAACATCCAAATAATCCCGTCTCTCGTGCCGTACATATTAATGAGCCGGCGACTACCTCAAAGCGAGTGGACACACGTACAGATGAACCGACTGCTCGTACATTATTGATCGCCACTCAGGCCCACCGGCACTGAGGACTGAAGGAGACACATTTTCGGAATCAAGTCTTTGACTTACAAGTCAGATAAATAAACACTCGTGTACTACAAGAGCCCGCCTTACGTTGATGTTCACATGTTCTTATCAATCATAACCATAATGTATATTCGTAAATGGGTTGCTTACTGAAATCAGGTCTCAATGATAACTTTGATTTGAATTAGTGCAATTATTTTATTGCAATTTTTTTTATTTTGCGGTTTTTACCTAATTATATAATATAACAACAACTAGTGTTGAAGTGTATGGTGCATAGAAGAAGAAAAAATATATTGCCAATACGTTCAGTATTTCTGATCCCTAAAACCGGGTTGCTTGGTATAAACAGGTGGGTAAAAAACCACAAAAAATATTTACTACCTAACTTTGTTAGGATTGAGAACTTCTTTTCATTTGGAAAATATTATTGAAGCTGGATGTTGGATGGGATCTTAGACTAAGTTCGTCAAGTGAGCAGGGGTTGTAAACACTAGTGTATGTCGTCCAGTGTCCAGGGGTCGTAGAGTAAATCCGGGTGCATCTAATAAAGTGACTCCTAATGAACGTGGTCACGGTCGTAATGAACCCGAGCTCTGCTTACACACGCTGAGGGATCGTACCTACACATTTCGTGCTATGCTACATAGTATACTATATTTACAAAACTTGCATTTTCAATAAATAATTTACCAATGTTGCCGTACTACATAAATATAGTATACTATATTTAGTACATTGGGAAATTATTGATAGAAAATGTAATTTTTCTGCTGTCAACACATTTAGAGCAACAAATTAATCACCGGTTTGAAAACCCTTATCAAATTTCCGATCAGTTAATTTGCTGTCAAATCATATGTATTCTGTATCGTTCTATCTGTTGTGAAAGGTTGACCGAAATAATGCCTATTAATCATGTAAGTTTATAAATATGAGATTTGATTATATTTATAAACGAACTGATTGTCTGAAACCGGGGTTTATAGTACTTTCGATTTAGTAATGAAGGTTGCGATCGACTTGCAAGCAAAACTGAACGACCTAGTATTAATCTTATAGCGTAGCACGCAGTGTGAGCTCGGGTGCTAAATACGACAAACTCAAACTCAATCTCTAACTCAAAGCATTTATTTCAAATAAACCAATTACAGGCACTTTTGAATTGTCAAAGGGTCAGTCAGTCAGAAAAATGAAGCTAGTTGCCCATTCCAAAGCGTAGTAGGTACCTATGGAAAAGAACGGGCAAGAAACTCCATGGACACTCTTTTAAATCAATATATAGTTACAAAAAAACAAATTGTTTACATCATTCATGTTCAAATTAAAAATGTGAGAACGATGTAGAAAGACGTGCACGTTTAAAGTATCCGTAATAAAAAAGATAAAAAAACAATTCAAAAATTTAAATTAAAATAAGCCATGGCAGCCAAGAGTTGACCAGTCCCTACTGACGGCGCCCGTTCACGAACATGACGCATGGATCAGCACCATTCAGCTCAACCATTTTGAAGGGAACTTAATGATCCAACACACACGCCACCACCAGCGAAATATTTGAGTGAGCATGACATACTCTCAGCTGCCAGGGCACGTTCAAGTCAATGAAAGACGAGCCTAGTAAATGGTGGCTTTATAGTAGGTACATAGTGCTCACACATGTGCTATGCAATTATACATTGTTAAGAAATTGAATTTATACAATGCAAAGATGTTGTTGTTTTTACAATCTTCAGCAGCTCCAACTATATTTTCGAATGCTAATCAATTAATTTATGCCCCCCTGTGGAGCAGGACCAGCGTTGAGCCAAGCATCTTTGTCAGCGATGTAATCCCCCAACTTATAATATGCTTGGCTGCATAGTGTGCGTTTTATACGAGATTTAAATTTTGTTTCATTCAGTTGGAGTATGTGGGGAGGTATTTTATTATAACATTTTGAACAGTACCCCATGAAGGATGAGTCTACTTTAGCCAGTCTGAAACCTGGTTGAACTAATTGGTCCCTATTTCTAGTCATATAGTTATGTCTTTCATCTCTTTTACTGAAAAGATTTAAATTTTTTCTTACGTACATTATGTTTTCATAGATATATTGACAAGGTGCCGTCATGATGTTAATATCTTTAAACAGTTCCCTTAGAGAATCGCGCCTGCGGAGGCAATATATTGCTCTGATGGCTCTTTTCTGCAGAATAAAAATAGACTCGATATCTGCAGCCCGTCCCCATAGTAAAATACCGTAAGACATGATACTATGAAAGTAACTGAAATAGACTAGCCTCGCGGTATCTACATTAGTAAATTGACGGATTTTTCTCACAGCATATGCTGCTGAACTTAGCCGTCCTGCAAGAGATGTTAAATGAGGACCCCATTGCAGCCTTGAGTCGAGCGTGATCCCCAGGAAAACAGTTTTATCGACGAATTCTAGTTTCTCTTTATTCAATACTATGTCACAATCATTACTTTTAACACTCGGTAAAGCAAATCTTATGCATTTAGTTTTATTCCCATTTAATACTAAATTATTAGCAGTGAACCAATCATGTACCTGCAGTAGGGCGTTATTTACGTCGTCAAGATTAGATGCACGTCTATTTATCTTAAAAATTAAGGAAGTATCGTCAGCAAATAACACCATTTGTGGTTGGTTTTTTAATAAATGGGGTAGATCGTTAATATAGACTAAAAAGAGGAAAGGACCTAATATTGAGCCTTGTGGAACACCTATTTTTACTTTTAAACCACGTGAATTCTCACCATTTATTTGGACTTTTTGCTGTCTATCATTTAAATAAGATTCTACTAAGCTAAGCGCAAGTTTATCTAGTCCGTAATGCTCAAGTTTTAAGAGCAAGGTTTTGTGTTCAACGCAGTCAAATGCCTTGGAGAGGTCACAAAAGATTCCTATGGCATCCTGGGCCTCCTCCCACGCTGTAAATATGTGTTTTAATAAAGTGACACCGGCGTCAGTCGTACAACGTCCTCTAGTGAAACCATATTGCTGATCGTGTAAGATTTTGTTGGTATTAAAATGATTAAGCATCTGATTGAGCATTACCTTTTCGAAAACCTTGCTGAATACCGGCAACACGGATACTGGTCTATAATTGTTGGTGTCTTTGCTGTCCCCAGATTTAAAAAGTGGTATAACCTTACTGTATTTCATTAAATCTGGGAAGACTCCTTGATCTACACACAAATTAAATATCAAAGCTAGGTAAGGTGCTATAGTCTCGATTATGGATGAACAAACTTTGATTGACATTCCCCATAGATCTTCGGTCAATTTGATTTTTATTTGCCGAAAAGCTTTTATAACTATCATAGGGTTAATATGTTTAAATTTAAATTTAACCAGGCAGCCTGGAACGTTCGCTCTTAATAAATTAATTGAGACATCCGGTGAGGAATTTAAACCTTCCGTCGTTTTATATGGTATATCGGTAAAGAAGTTTACAAATTCTTGAGCTACTTCTAAGTTAGAGCTTATGGCACCACGTGAAGTCTCCAATGTATAATCAGTGCTTCGTATTTTTTTCCTACTAGTTCGTTATTTATAACTTTCCAAACTGTTTTTATTTTATTTTCTGCGGATTTGATTTTGTTGCTAATGTACAGGGCTTTAGCTATCTTGCAGGTATTCCTAAAAGTTTTGGAATATTTAGCAACATACTTGTTGAAAGTTTCAGTGTTAATGTAAGGCTTAAGGCCATACAGCTCGAACAGTCTTTCCCTGCTTATCCTAATACCTCTAGTTGCCCAGTCACTAAATATAAAGTTAGGGCAAATATTTTTTGTTTTCTTTTCAAAAGTTTTATTGAATTCCTTGTGCACTACGGAAAAGAAATCCTGATACAATTTATTTGCATCGTTCATATTATGGCCCAGAACATTTAACTTATTATTAAGGGTACTATTGAATCTATTTAATTTGCCAGTCGTTATTGGTCTAAATTGTATTTGCACTTTTTGCAATGGTGCTTTAAAATTAAAGGATACTGTTTGTCCACTATGATCAGACGGCAGATAATTTACTATAGATTTCTTTAAATAATCACAATCGCAGAAAACATTATCAATACAAGTAGCAGAAATTGGAGTTACTCTAGTTGGTTCTGTAAAAACATTACATAAATTGAACGATTTAAAAAGGCTTAATAATCTATCTACTGCTATTTGAATTACTTTCCAAAATATTAATATTAAAATCACCACAAATAATTGCGGCTTTGTTACTGGATGCAAGTTTCGATAGGACATCTTCCATTATTGACTCAAACAAAGAAAAGTTCAGATAATTAGGGGGTCTGTAAACGCACACTACAACATGCTTATCTAGCTCAACACAGGACAGTTCGATGCAATGTTCAACTGATAAACCAACTATGTCTTTACGTTGCTTAGATTTTACACAATTTTTTATCAAGATTAGAGAACCTCCACGCAGCATAGATTTACGGTTAAAACAACTGCCCATACTATAGTTCTCATAATTAATTAGCATTTGGTAATCCTTTAACCAATGTTCAGTAAAACAAACAATGTCAAACTTTGTCTTTTCTAAAAACATTTCAATTTCTAATAATTTGGAAGAAATACCTTGAATATTTTGATGAAATAATTTCAAGGCATTCTGCTGATCTCCTTTTCGATTATTACTTACTTTAGAGCAAGAAGATACCTTGTTGTTGTTATTAAGTACAGAAATATTCTTACTGGTACCTTCTGTTGTCTTACAAACTAGTTTAAATGATTATCCGGAGTTAACCCCAATACTTTAGTGTTATCACCAGGCAGTGAGCTCATAGTGAGTGAGAGACATGGAACCTCCTTCGTACAGTTTGTATAATTACTTATAGCATTTGAGCTATATTTATTCAGGCTCACCACATTATTATTAGTATTATTACTAACCACTGTGGTGCTAATAACACAAGACTTCGACATACTACTTATGTCTGAGTTTATATAAAAAGCTAATAGCTTTGCTATTATGTGTCTAAAACTAACAGGCAGATACACAGTACCCCTAGTCGATTGCAAAGTTTCCACAAAAATGTTGGTGTCATAAAACATTAGCTCGTCTCTGTAGTGACTAACTAAGAAGTGCATATGCTTATTAAGCATATGAATATAATTATTTTGTCTTTTTGTCAATTTTTCAAAATATGGGAAAGCACACAATATTATTTTACTATAATTTAACTTTAACAACTCAGTTACACAGTCAGTGATTTCTTCTTTTCTGACCTTAGCACTATTACCTACAAATACAGTAATGTTGGTTTTAGAATTAAATACATTTCCTGTTACTGATGCCATTATTCGTTTGTAGGATGACCCTGGTATACAATAATTTTGAGTAGAATAACTCAGGTTGTTACCAATTAATTTACCTAAACCTCTTCCTATACTATCTGAGAACATAACTGAATGATAACAATCGAGACTACTGAAAGATGGACAACTACCAATCTCATGCTGTACCACTTGAGATAGATCTTGTACTAAATCAGATATATCTTGGCTAAGAATACTATCCTGAGACAAACTCTCAGTCTGGGACGGGTCCTCCGTTACCTCAGGCTGGACAGCAACATGGTTTGAAACCTTCTGACAAGTACACTGACACATAACTAACTCATTAGCAGCAAGAATATGTTCTTTAATTTAGTTCTGAGAACCCACATATTTAATGTAAAGGGAACTAAGTCTACCCTCAAGTACCTGTATGTCAGACTGTAAACGCTGTGTATCAATTTCATATATTTTTTTGCTGTCTTCTAATTTGATTTGATAGTTGTTTAATTTATTGATTAAATCAACACGAAATCACCAGGATACGATCTAATAACTGGGGAAATCTTTCATAACTTACCAAGAAAGGGTCTGGTTAAGTTAACAACCCTTATTAATGCCGCACTAAGGCTTAAATATGTACCGGACTTATGGAAAGTTGCTGAAGTAATTATGATCGCAAAGCCTGGGAAACCGGCTCACGAAACAACATCATACAGACCCATTTCCCTGCTACCAATAATGTCAAAACTGTTTGAAAAGCTGCTACTCAAACGCCTTAAACCCATCATAGATAACAGGAACATTATACCTGAGCACCAGTTTGGTTTTCGAGAAAAACACTCAACGATAGACCAAGTGCACAGAATTACAAACGTAATAGAAAACGCGTTGGAAAACAAGAAAGTTTGTTCTACTGTTTTTCTAGACGTAGCCCAAGCATTTGACAAAGTTTGGCATGAAGGCCTTATTTGTAAACTAAAAAGTCTGCTACCGAAAGCGTTTGCGGATATATTAGAATCCTACGTTCTAAACAGAGTCTTTAGAATAAGACAAGAAGATACGTATTCAGAACTTAAACCCATAAAAGCTGGTGTACCGCAAGGAAGTGTGCTAGGTCCGGTCCTGTACCTACTATACACTTGCGATATTCCCGAATCTGAAAACAATACCATTGGGACCTTTGCTGATGATACAGCCATAATGGCCGTTGGAAATACCCACGAAGAAGCAGTAGAGAAGGTTCAAATGGCTGTTAATCAAGTTTATGACTGGACTAAAAAATGGAGGATTAAATTAAATGAATCCAAATCCGTACATATAGACTTTACCAACAAAAAACAACAGTATCATCCAGTTTTTATTAATAACAACCAAGTCCCTTATGAGAATACAGCTAAGTATCTCGGTATGACCCTTGATGCAAAGCTACGCTGGAAAGCTCACGTCAAGAAGAAAAAAGATGAACTCGACCTACGGTTCAAAAGAATGTATTGGCTGCTTGGAAGAAACTCCGAGCTGTCCGTGCAGAACAAACTGTTACTATACAGACAAGTCCTGATGCCAGTTTGGACTTATGGTATTCAGCTGTGGGGCTGCACCAAACAGACAAATGCATTAATCATTCAACGATTCCAGAACAAAGTACTACGGGAAATTGTTAATGCACCCTGGTACGTACGAAATTATGACCTCCATCGGGACCTAAACGTTGAGTTCATCGATAAAGTGATTCAAAAATCTGCAGAAGCTCACGACAAGAGACTTCATCAGCATGTGAACATCGAGGCGATCCAGCTTCTCGACCACACGGACATAGTGAGAAGACTTAAAAGAACAAAACCGTTCGAGTTAGTGTTTAGTGCTAGTGTTAGTGAATAGTGAATAGTGTAATGTAGCACAAATGTTACTAAATAAACACAAGAAAAAGTGTATTTGCCTTAATAGAGACAATAAGAAAAGTGCCAATGGACACATTCTTAGTATGTAAAGACAATTTAGCATTTTAAGTTATATTTAAATTACTTATTAGTCTATATACAAGGCTAGATTGTAATAAAATTAGGGTCCATCATTTTGATGAACACTAGGACAAGGGAAAAGAAAATCAACACGTTCTTTTCTCAGTGGAATATTTTTTGAAAAGTGTTTTTGTTGTTTCCTAAATTGGTTACATTTTTTAATTATTCTATTTAATTTTGCAAATTTTTTCATTTTCATTTTCATTTACAAGACAAGTAGTTACAAGTGGGGACATGATGCGGAATGCTAAAGTAGTGTTCCGAGACGTCACCAAGTGTGGAAGCATTCTCCCGACCATGGGATAGGGGTAACGGACTTCGCGTTCATTGAGGCTCCGACCAGCACGCCGGTTGAATGCGTCCCAAAGGGTCATGGCCATCCGGCTGGTCCGGGGATACCGCACGGTCTCCTGCGAGGTGGCGAGCGTCCTTGCCGGATTACCGCCATGGGATCTGGAGGCAAAAGTTCTCGCGCACATTTGGGAGTAGCGCGAGGAGGCGAAACGCCGGGGCGTAATTCCGCTGCCGCGAGAAATCGCGGCACAGCGGACGGAGCTCCGGCGGGATCTCATGGTGGCATGGAGAGTGCGACTGTCGCAACCCAGCGCTGGGCAAGCCAAAATTGCGGCGGTAAGTCCCCTCTTTGAGGAGTGGCTTGAGAGGCGCCACGGCATCCTCACCTTCCGCCTGACGCAGGTCCTCACCGGACATGGTTGTTTCGAGAGGTTCCTGTTTCGGATAAGGCGAGAGGAAACGCCCGGGTGTTGTCATTGTGTGGATCGACCAGAGGACACGGTGGAGCATACGGTGGAAGTCTGCCCGGCTTGGGCGGAGCAGCGCCGTGTCGTCGTGGCGGCGATCGGCGGCGGCGATCTCTCGCGTCCGGCCCTGATTCAGGCCGTGGTACGGAGCGAGAGGGAATGGGAAGCAGTCACTTCCTTCTGCGAAGCAGTAATGCTCGCGAAGTAGGAGGCGGACCGCGTGAGGGAGAGGCAATCATTGCGCCCTCACGCCCCTAGTCGTCGCAGGAGGAGACACCCTGGGCGTCGGGAGTCGATAGGCGACTCCCGGCCACCGTAGGCGCGGGCCTGCGGACGGCGAGCTATGGGCAGCTCGCCGTCCGGTAAGGACCAGGCTCGGGTCGACGGCGCGTTGTGTTCCACGCGCGCCTCAAAGAGACGTCAGCATAATTGACGGGGTCCGATAGGGCCGATGCCTGCCGAGGTCGCGGATTGTTCGAAAGAGTTACCGTGGCCCTGGCGCACAGGCAACTGAAGGATCACGGGTGGGTTTTAGTCAGTAAGAGTCTGAAACGCCCTTCTGCTCCGCCCAGAGCGGGAGAGGTCATTTGATGATTTCCCACCCAAAAACAAAAAAACAAAAGGGGTAACGGACTTGTTTTGTTTTCCTCCTATTCGAAGTTATCTGCTTATGTGGCAAACAGTTGGATTTATGGTAACGAGATGTTTGTGAATAAAAACGGATAGCTACACTTAGTAAGACGTGTTCAGTTGTCAATTAGATTGATAAAGGATGGACAGGAGACCGTACTTTCAAGGAATTTCTCTAATAAAGCAATTTAATAAGAGATTTAAGGCAGCTCTAATCCTAATAGAGTGTTGTTACTTATTTAACTTAATCTTAGGAGTAAGTTATCTAAGTTAATCCAGTATACATTCCTGAGATAACGCTAAGTTGTAGAAGACATGTTTGTCTGAACTGTGAGCCGCGACACGACGCTAACTGCTGTTCAAAAGTTCAATACTCCCAATTATGACCAACATTGGCCTAGTGAAACGTTGGCCAAATGTTTGGAACGCGCTAACTTACTACTTTTAACATCATAATAAAATCCTTCGTCACCACCGTTTAACAATGATGGCTTCCTCTCGCTTGAAAACCTTCTGGAAAGGATCAATTGTGGAAATTAGTTAGGAACGAGAAACGACGCTGTAAAATGTTATGATATTCCTTTGATTGTGTGCACAAGTAATAAAAAGATATTTCACGGTTTCTTTTATGTTGGATTTATATTCTTTTTACTTTCGGGTTTCTGGGGCATTATTTCTGAAGAATGGCGTTCTTAAGTTGATTCAGGAAGTCTGGTTGGTGAGTACATTTGAAATTTACATTTTCTAACGTTTTCTTATTGCCAAAATTTGCTCACAAGCTTTTTACTTCTGTATGTTTTATTGCCAATAGGTAACTGTTAAGTGATAAATGATATTATTTCTGTAAGTAGGTTCGTACTAACACTTTAATACGGCAATAATATTTTAAAAACTAGATGAGGTCGGCGTTTCCTATCTGACTACTCTGCGAAGAAAGGCCGAAACAAACTCGGAGGTCACGGTCTCTTTTAAAGTCCAGACATAATCTTGGTAAGATCATGTGAAGACCATGTAGATTGGTATTTGAAATGGTCTTTTGAGAAAGAGAAAAAAAATACTCACTTAGTCCTCACGTTCATAATAATTAAAATAATAAACAATAAAAAATAATAAACCCGCAGGGCAGCATGTGGCGAGCTGTTGGGCAGTAGCGACCTCACGGACCCTATCTCCCGGGAGAAGTCTTGTTCTTCACCTCTGCCTTGCCTTTATTGGCCGGCTGGAGTGAACAATGAAGAGGGACAGTGCTCCCGCCTCTTTCTTGCCTTTATTGGCCGGCTAGAGTGGAGATTCGCAAGAGCAAACGTGCTCGGAGGAAGGAAGTATTCCAGTAAGATGCTGGTAGGGATCTTGACCGTACTTCCGGGATTGTCCTGATAGCCGTGGGATACCTCTCCACTCCTCATAAGCACTTCAGGACATGTTGCCCCTTTGTCACTTCGACACTATGTGCTAGCGACCATTTTCGGGGGCCCATTATTGAGTGTGCAAGTCACCCCCTGCCATTTTATCTGTGTCTTTTATATAAAACATTGGTTAGGCAGGGGCTATAGTCTTTCCATAGTCCTAGATAACCAGTCCACTTAAGCTACCCAAATCCATAGCCCGATATATTTGTTTCCATATCTTGCAATAGTCCTACACCAACCGGGGGTTGTCCTTGGGTGCACTTATATAGTCCGAACAGGGATAATCGTCGGTTGGTGCTTCATTTCATTAAAAACTTCTAACGGGCCTCTGCGAGTTGGCTTCGGGCCCTCGTATGCCTTCTAAAGGTCCGGGATCCCAGGGTCCCGAGAAATGTGAAGAGATAAAAAATAATAATAATATACTTTACCTACAAAGTAAATATTCCTGTCATTGTGTACGAATACTATTGAATGGAATTGTAGCAAAATATTAATATGTCTGACGGCGCGCGATTATTTAGTCGATTTATTGTAACACTTTTTAAAAGTTGTAATCGATGATTTTTACTCTGTGGTTTAGTATTTAATGCTTTAGTGGTATTTTTAACTTAGAGCGGGTAACACCGAATGGGGTCGTGAGTGTCATGGCGGTGGTGACGAGCACATTGTGTTGCGATCGTCACGCGGTGCACACGCTCAAATCCATTGGCTCTAAATGTAAGTTTAACAATTATTGTGATTAGAATTAATCAGTGATAATCATTGTAATCATTAAAGTTTATAGTTAAGTCTCGTTGCGATATTTGAAAGTAAATTAAGTGCGTTATTTTGCGAGTATTATTTGCCAAACACCTGCACGTACACGCCCATGTCTATGTGTTTATTTTTCAAGTCTACTCACAAACCAAGTGTTTTAACATTTTTTAAGGCTGTTTTCTTTGTAAACACGAATTCAATACTTGCCTTAACGAAATTATGAAACGTTTCAAAAATGGTTCAAAAATACATGCAAAACAAAACTTTAATTCATATTCATAACTATGTAACATCATGCATAGTAACGAAGCTGTTAGAAGCATAGATTAAAGTGAGCTGCAGTCCGGTTGCACCTTTACCTCAGCGGTCACCGGCACTCTAGCATTATTTAACAACCGGCTGAGGAACCTCGGTTTTAAGGCCGGACTCACACGACCAAACTGTACCAAGTTTAAATCGAATGCGACGTAATTTATATTCATTGAGTACGAGAATTTGTAGGGTTACTGTGAGTTGGGCGTAAACTAGTAGTAAGTTTGTGATAGATGGTTCGGGCATGTGTTGAGTCAAACTCAAACTCAATGCATATATTTCAAATAAACCAATTACAGGCAGTTTTGAATTGTCATGGCGTCGGTCAGTCAGAAAGAAGAAGCTAGTTGCCCATTCCAAAGCGTAGTAGGTACCTATGGAGAAGAACGGGCAAGAAACTCCATGGACACTCTTTTAAATCAAAATATGGTTACAAAATATTGGTTACATCATTCATGTTCAAATTATGCATGTGAGAACGATGCAAAACGTTAAAAGCGTCCGTAATAAAAAGACAAAAACAATTCAAATATAAAATTAAATTAAACCGTGGCAGCTAAGAAATGATCAGTCCCTACTGACGACGCCCGTTCACGAACATGACGCAAGGATTAGCACCATTCAGCTCAACCATTTTGAAGGGAACTTAATGATCCAACACAAACGCGACCACCAGTGACACATTTGAGTGAGCATGACATGCTCTCAGCCGCCACAACACACACTTATGTCACACAACAACAACATTCAACAACAAGAACACATTCAAGTCAATGAAAGCCAAACCTACTAAATGGTAGCTTTAAAGTAGGTACATAGTACTCACACATGTGCTAAAAAAATTATACAGTACTAAAAGATTTAATATATACAATGCAAAGATAGTTTTTCAATCTTCGGCAGCTCCAACAGTAGTTTGAAATGCTAATCAATTAGTTTATGCGCCCTTGTGGAGCAGGACCAGCATTGAGCCAAGCATTTTTATCAGCGATTTAATCCCAACTTATAATATCCTTGGCTGCATAGTGTGCGTTTTATACAAGATTTAAATTTAGTTTCATTTAGTTGAAGTATATGAGGAGGTATTTTATTGTAACATTTTAAACAGTACCCCATGAAAGCTGAGTCTACTTTAGCCAGCCTGAAATCTGGTTGAACTAATTGTTCCCTATTTCTAGTGATATAATTGTGTCTTTCACCTCTTTTACTAAAAAAAATTAGATTTTTTCTTACGTACATGATGTTTTCATAGATATATTGACAAGGTATCCTCATGATGTTAATATTTTTAAACCGTTCCCTTAAAGACTCGCGCCTGCGGTGGCCATTATATGGCTCTGATGGCTCTTTTCTGCAGAATAAAAATAGACTCGACGTCTGCAGCCCGTCCCCATAGTAAAATATCGTAAGACAATACTCGTACTATGAAAGTAACTAAAATAGACTAGCCTCGCGGTAGTCATGTACTCGTAGTAGATATCCTTGGAGGGACTGTCGGTGTTGCATCCTCAGGGGCGCTTAGAATTATAGGAAATGAGACAGGCGAAAGCTTATAGATTGATTGCTGAGTATTTATTCGATAAAACAAGTTGAAAGACCTCGTTAATATGGGCAGGAAAGACGATTTGCTGTCGTATCATTCACATTAATTATTTAGACTTACACATAGTTCACAAACATATAAGTAATATGGCATGAAATTTTAACCAACAGAAAACTTAGATAGATTTAATAGCGGGTCTCGAACTAGGCTCAACCTCTATCTTGGTAACCCAAACACTACACCAAGTTAATAATTTAATGAGTTCTGCTAGCGCAAGATTGTTATTAATAATTTCATAACAAAATTCATAATAATAAAATTGACAAGCATGGGCAAACCGTATACGACGTTATAGGCGAAAAGTGGATCGGTACACTCAGAGCCACATGTTCCAGAGCGATGAAAAGTGGGTATACAGAGCTTGAGAGCGGCCCATTTCCACTCTAGGTGTAATCGTCGCACGTCCACCGGATTATGATGCCATGAGTACTTTTTGGCGAACCATTTGGTCGGTGTCCATCTGTCACACTGAAGGTCATTGGATGCGTGTTGTTGAGCAGGCGTATGATTAAATACCAGACATGGAGGCTCCGGATATGGCCCGTGCAGTCCGTCCTTTGCCTAACTGGAAATCTTCAGGACCGGACGGACTCCACAATTTCTGGATTAAATGGCTATAAAGGTCACGCGCCTGATTAACCTCGCAATTCCAGTCATCTTTAGAGACTGGGTCGCTACTGTTGTTCTTTACGACAGGAGTTACCCACCTGCTCCATAAATCGGTTAGTATTGCGCTACCACCCCACCCTTGGACCCCACGATACAGAGAATCTATTGTAGGGTCCAGGGTATTTGTAAAAAAAATTGCAAATTAGCAACGTAAAAACTATAGACCAAATTATTACATGTTTACCGACGGTCTATAAAGTTCTTACATCCATTCTTAGAGCACAAATTGCAAACCATATTGATAGTAGCTCAATCATGTCTGTGTCTCAGATTGGATGTAAGAATGGCTCCCGCGGTACTATGGAGCTGCTCCATAAAGACACGACCATAAGCTGGCAGGTCAACGAAGATACCGAAAGGATTTGTCCACATGTTGGATAGGTTATAAGAAGGCCTATGACTGGGTGCCACATACATGGCTCATGAGGTTGCTGGGGTTGTACATAATAGACGCAACTCTACGCAGCTTTTTGATGTCGTGTATTGGGCAGTGAAGGACGGTCCTTCTCTATCCAGGTTGTCGACAGATCCGGGGAATCGATGAACCGATCAGGATTGAGTGCGGAATATTTCAAGGCGATAGTTTGAGTCCGCTTTGGTTTTGCTTAGCTTTAAATCCTCTAAGCACACTGCTGGAGGATTCAGGTCTAGGTTTCTAGTTGAGAAGAGGTGGTCTCCTTTACATGGATGATTTAAAAGTCTTTGCCCCCAACTTTATCACCACAGAGCACTTTTTGTTGTAATAATCACAGCAATAATGAGCAATAGACAGCCGTATTCAATTAATAAACCTACTCTCGTCTCTCGCCGTAATGTTTTTTTTTTTTATTTGCCGAGTGCCGGCGCCTACCTCACTTTTCTTGTCACAGCGATGCCATAGAGTGCCACAGACACTAAATGCATAGACAAGTAATTATGTTACCATTATGTTACTCACAAATAGCAACTTTTATTAGTCTGTATCTGTCCGTGACGTCACAGCAGCGGGCCCTCAGAACAATAACTAAAGCAGCGAGCCCTATTAGAATACCAGCGCTGCTTCATTTATTTTTTAAATGTCGCAGCATCAAGCTGAGATAGTGGCCTTTTGGCCTCGTACAGGACTTTCTGTTGTTATTTTCATTATACTTTTGTATTTTTTTTTTTGTTGATTGTCTTTAGTTTGCGATAATTCTGTGTGAGTCCCGATATATACTTTTTTTTTCTTTCAACAATTTGCGACTGATGGAGATACTGAAGGTAACAGGAACGTTCTGTAGCGCCATCAGGATGGAATTTGGTGTGGAAAAATGTGCAGTCATGCATGTAAAGCGAGGGGAAGTGGTTGGAGAAACGGAGACGGGTGCTGCTGTTTAAACATTTTATTTATTGTTCCATATTTTTAAGGAATCGATGATTGGTCTGCCAGATCGAATGACTTGAAAGGTCAAGAAATTAGTTTTTTTAAGGTATAGTGTTAAAAGATTTTGTTCTAGCCATGTTTTGATGATACTCATTCCTTTTTAAGCTGCATTCAAAGGCTAGCGCCAAGTAGCTCCATGAAAAATTACAGCTGTATCATCAGCTTAGCTGATTACTTCCGACAGTTCAATATTAAGCCTCAGGATGTCATCCATATACATGATGAAGAGGGTGGGCCCCAAAATACTTCCCTGCGGTTCCCCGAAGGCAACCGAAAGACTCCCACTGACATTATCACCAATTTTAATAAGCTGATGTCGTCCAGCCAAGCACCTCCTCAACCAAAATAAGAACAGGCCTCTGACGCCAAAGGATTTGAGTATTTTTAGCAGTGTGGGAATTGAGACTGTCAACGGCCTTGGCGAGGTTTAGAAAACACCAGCTGTACGGTGGCCCTTGTCGATGCTTGAGAAGATAATGTGAGTCAGTAGACTCACAGCTTTCTCACTAGATTTCCGACGCCAAAAGCTAACTGGCGCTCCAAGAGTAGAGACTTGTTCTCTGGAAAGCTGACGACGCGCTTGTTTACCAATTTTACATGGATTTTAAAGTTTACATAAAGCAATAAAATTGCCTGTAGTTATCAAGGCCATTCTAGAACCACTCTTGTGAATGGGCGTGACAACAGCAGTTTTCCAGCAAGTAGGAATGGCTCCACTTTTCATGCTCAGATTGCACATGTATTTTAGGGGTTCCGGTTCCAGTATGTATCTCTTTATGTGTTTAAGGAGCAGAGGTCGAAATTTGTCGAGACCTGGAGCGCTGTCGTCTTTGAAATCGTTTATGATATTACAAATTTCTTTCTTGTTAGTAGGCAGTAGAGCCAGTGAGTCTTTGGGTGGGTTTTTTCCTTCAATAACGAGGCATTGTTCATCCCCTGTTGTCGGCTGCCTATTTATGATGTGGGTTGCAAGGTTCTGACCAACTGAGACAAAGTACTAGTTGTACGTGTCAATGGAGGTATTGTTGTTTCCTTTATGTTTCAGCAATTCTTGGTTTTCGCTGATTCGCTTAGGGACTTGGCATTTTTCTTTTATATACATTCTTTTATCTATATTCCACCATAGCATTTTTGGTTCTTTGCTGGTTTTTTCCAATTCTTTCCTGTCATGATCAGTTTTGCGCTCACGCAGAATATCGTTGCTGTAGTTTCTGTATCTGAAGTAAACAATTTTTAGGGCATCATTATTGACTTGCTGGTTTATTTGAGCGTGAAGAATGTCTCGATGATGGATGCATCTAAAAAGATCCGGCGTAATCCAGGCCTTTAAGTTGCATTTACAATGACTGATTTTTGTTTTTATAGTGTGTTTTTTAATGACGGCTGTAAGGGTCTTATTGAATAGAAATACTGCAGTATTAACAGTTTTTACGGAGGTAACATTGGCCCAGTCAAGCTGGCTTACTTCTTCAATCACCATAGAGTAGTCGGTTTTGAGTTTGAATCTGTTTTTGGGTTTGGCTTTTGGAGTAGAGTAGTTGATTCTATTACCGAGGCCTCACAGATGATTCCCTGTGTAGTAGCGCCTTTAAATTTAATGTAGCCATGACACCTAGACAGACTTTTCTCCGTGTTGGGTGGGTGATAGGGTCAAACATTGATATGTTGCATGGTCGGCATTCGGTGAGTCGTTTAGTAGGCCAATGTTGATGTCAGCCGTCACAATGACACACGCTTCGTTTTTAGTTTGTTTAAGGAATCGTCCAAAGAGTTTAAAAAGTGATCGGTGTTGGTGAATGAAGGTGAGCAGTATATTTTATTTTATTTTTATTTTATTGATTAAGGGATAATAAACAACTACAACATATACAATACACAAGGTTAACAAAACTTTAAGTAGTAATGTTGCAGTCCACTGCATTATCCGCAGATAAGACATATTTAAATATCAGTGGTGGCCACTAGACGAGCATTACCAAAATTAACAAATATTTTGAAATAAATAAATAAGTTACTATAAAGCTAGTTATAGCTACAAAACCAAATCAGATAAAAAACAATTCCATTTACTTAAATTATGCAATAAATAAAAAAATAAAAAATAATATGATTACAATTAACCCTTAGCCACCTGACGTGTTTTTGAGTTACACTACCACCTGGCGTCGGTCCTGGAGACCGCTTGCGTATTTTCCATGTTTATTAACCATTATTTAAAATATTACATTAAATAAAAGTCACATCTGTATTTTCATTATATTTTTATTCATTATATGTTTTTAAACTAAGCAAAAGTATGTATTTACTTATCAAAACCCTCCCCTCCATCAACCCTTAACTTTTGTATATAAATTTTAGCAAAAAATCTACGAATTTTGAAAATCGGAGGTCTGAGTAGGAAATTTCACTATAACTCAATACTTTTTACTTATTTACGACAAGTTCGATATATAGTCTCTAACTTAAAATATTTTTTGCCACGATTAAGGCACAATTATTACAAAAGCACAACCCACAAACTTTCACAAGTTGCGACTACAATTATTAAAGCGTATTTTTTGGCAGCATTCAAATCAAATCGGATTCTTACATGCAAAACACATGTAAGTTATTTTTCATTTTTTCTTATGGTCACAGGTTTAACATGTCTTGTCAGGTGCCATCTGTGGCATACTATTGTTTTCATTTTCAATACGTTGAAGCTCAGATCCGTCACCTTCTTTTTCTGATTCAGACACTCGCCCTCAATGATTTGATTCACTGTAACATCTTCTACGTCACTGCAATCTGCATTCAGAATTTCTGGTACACTCAGGTTTTCCGAATCTGAATCAGGTTTCTCTAGCCATCTTAGTACGTTTGATTCAGACATTATAAATCCATAAAAACCAAAAATATACTGTATAACCAAACTAACGTAACTACCTGACCTCGGTCTCACGGACCGCACGCGAATTATAAATTACCTATAATGTTTAATGCGCGCATATCTGGAGCTGCCGAGCGCACGGAGCGTACTGGCGGGGGAGAGGAAAAAGTACATGAACACACAATTGCGTCGCGTGCATAATAACGGAATAATTTGAAAAACAAAATCACCAGAGTTTCTGAGACCGGCGTCAGGTGGTTAAGGGTTAAGATAAAAATTTCATAATATTAGATTTAAAATTATTTTTCGACCATGCAAATTTATATCAATATCAATGAAATTTGAATTATAGGACTCGAACATTCTATGAGTAGGGCAGCGTAAGCCAGAGTTCGTACGACAAGAATTTAGTGCGAACAGAGTACGTGCACGAACCTGACGCACATGAACTGTTCGGGGGACAGAATAACACAGCTTATTCGTTAGATCAATGGCATCAAAATGACTATGAACAATATCATGAAGCACGTTGGCCTCCAGGTATTTGCGCCGGTTCTCCAGATTGATAAGCTTGTACTTATCAAGAAGTTGGGAGTATGACAGATTAGTCTTAGCCCCATAACATCTGTAGTACATAGCTCGGAGGTACTTGCGCTGGACCCTTTCTATTCCAACTACGTACTTTTCGTAGAAGGGGTTCCAATTAGGGACCGCGTATTCTAACTGAGTGCGAATAAGCGTCTTATACAGATAGAGATAGGTTGAGGAACGCTTAAATTCTATTGAAGATCTCATTACAAATCCATACATTTTAAAAGCACTATTGACTATGGCTTCAATATGCTGGTTAAAGGACAGTTTGCCATCAAAAAGAACACCTAGATCCTTCGCTATAGAAATATTATTTAAGGGGATACAGTTAAGGTGGTAATTGAAATTGACGATAAAATTATTCTTTGTAAAGTGTATATAGTTAGAGATACACTTGGAGATACTAAGATGCAGCTTATTTTTTATACAGTAGGCAGTTAGTCTGTCTAGGTCCTCCTGAAATGACTGGCAGTCGTCCATAGTACGTATCGCTCGAAACGCCTTCAAATCATCAGCATACATCAAGAATTTTACTTTTTAAAACATTTCTTAATATCGATGATTTAAATAATTAACAAGAGCAGTCCCAGAATAGAGCCCTGTGGAACTCCGGAAGTTATATTAACAGAGACAGACTGATGACCATTAACCACAACCCTTTGTGACCGGTTTTCGAGGTAAGACACAAACCAACGCAACAAATTTCCGCATATTCCATTGTAAGCAATTTTACTCAGAAGAATTTCATGATCGACCTTGTCAAAAGCTTTTTTGAAATCGGTGTAGACCACATCTATTTGTAATCACCTATCAACACTTTTGTTATGTATGTGTGCAAGGCGCGCTCCCCGTCCGCGCCATCTATGGCATCTGTGAGTCCAACTCTCAAATAAACCAGTGCGTTGCTAGCTAGCGTGTGTTTCAGTTGTGCACCCCTTTCCCCGCACCCGCGTACTTAACACTGGCGACGAGAATTTTACCTACCACGTGTTGAAAATGTCTAGTTCTGTGCAATTTGGAATTCTACATACTTTCGATCATAACACACAGACATGGAAAATGTACAAAGGGCGTATAGCGCAATATTTCGTTGCAAATGGCATCAACGAGAAGACGGATACCGCGGGTGAAAAACGAAAGGCCATCTTGCTCAGCGCACTCACTGAGGGTACATATAAACTAACAACCGATTTAGTTTTACCTAAAGCTGTTGAAGATGTACCCTATGAAGACCTTTTGTTACTACTGGACAACCATTTTACCCCCAAATGTGTCGGGTTTGGTGAGCGTCACAACTTCTACGCGGCGTCTCAACAAGTAGGGGAATCTCATTCTTAATGGGCAGCGAGATTGCGAGGACTGACAGAAAAATGCGCCTTTCTCAACGTGGAGGAGGCACTCCGCGACAAGTTCATTATGGGGATGCAGCCAGGACGAGAGAAGGAGAAGCTGTACTTGAAAGACTTAGCCGACCTCACGCTAGCCAAAGTCGTGGAGATGGCAGAAAACCTACGATGTTGGCGCTGCCGCCGTGGCCAGTGCGGGAGCCCTGGCACAGGCGTCTGTGGCAGACCAGCAGCTTTTCAAGATAGCTAATAAAGGAAAAAGTGGTAGTAGTTTAGTGAAAGTGAAATGTAGTGTTTGTGGCTATACGAATCATAAATCGGCTGATTGTAGATTCGCAAATTATATTTGCAAAAAGTGTCACGTAAAAGGCCACCTGCGTAAAATGTGCCCAAAAGTGAATTACGTACAGGTGGATAGCGGTGACAAGGGTGAGGATGACGATGACGGTAAGCTGTACTATATTCGTTCATTCAGGGGAGAACCCATGGTAGAAACTGTTTGGATTGATAACGTGCGATTCAAATTCGAGATTGATAGCGGGTCCGCGGTGACCGTTGTTTCGGAGGGGGAGCGCGCCTTGCACACATGCATAACAACTTTCAAAAAGGTAATCAGCAAATATCAGCAGGTTAGATGTCGTAGATCGGCGCTTAACACACCCATGTTGTTCAGGAATGATAATATTATGCAAAAGAGGGTGAATCTCGTTATGGACCAGTCTTTCAAAAAGCTTTGACAAGGTCGGCAGAATCGAGATGGGTCTATGTTGTTCGACGTCATGCTTTAAGCCACCCTTGTGCTCTGGGGTACTGTTAGCTCGCTTCCACACCTCCGGAAACACACCTTCATGCAGACATCTATTAAAAAGGATATAGATCGGCTCACAAATACTATCAGCCGTAGCCTTAAAGAAGACCGCCGGAAGACCGTCAGGACCTGCTCCCTTAGAGGGGTCCAACCGTTTCAACTCGCTGAGTACTCTTGATTTATTTATATGCAAATTACTAATTAAGCTACCGTTCTCTGCGCACTGCTGCGGCGGATCCCACGTGGTGCGCGTTGGTGATACGGGCTCAAATACGGACAAGAAAAAGTCCGAAAACATATTGCAGACAACATCAGGATCACTTGACTTGACATTCTGGTACTGCATCATGGACGCAAATTTCTTGACGGTGCGGCAATATATGCTCAGCGATGTACTCTGTGACTCAGCGTCTTATGTATTTCAGTTAACAGGTCAGTTTTATCCATAATCAAAAATCGTTTTGAGAGTAAATGCTGACAGGGAAATAATTAAAGCCGCAATTTTTCTTGGAGATGTTTGTGAGAAGTTCAAAGAGTAACGGGGTCCAGAAGAGATTCTTAATTTGATATAAATTCAAGAAGTACCACTGATGTAATTATGTGTGTGTGTTATGTTTTTATATTTGATTGTGCAGCGATAAAAGGTATTTTTGACACGGTGGTTTATTGTGTTGAGGCGGCAATGAGGCGGTGTGAACGTAATAACTGATATTTTGCTTAAGATATGGACATATCCTTATAATATGTGACATGGAGATATGGAAATGATTATGATTATGATTATCAGTCGCAATTATTGATGGGTCGTGCATCAGTCTCGCTCCTGTCGCGAATTTGCACGGTCGCTTTCGTTACCTGTGTTTACTGAGGTGACTAAAGAATTCCAGCGATTGCCAAACTTTTCTGTTACGCGTGAATTCGTCATACTTATATACGTCGTTCTTAGTCATGGACAACCTTAAGTGTGGAGCATGCGATGAGCCACTATCCGACGGAGCCCACTGCACAGTTTGTAATCGGGAGCTGCACTTTCATTGTGCGGGCATAACAGAAGCCGGTCACAGAAAACTAGGTGATAGACAACTAACATGGCGCCGCAGCAAGTGCAAATTGTCGAGCTCGACCCAAGTCCCAGCGGCTGCGTCTCCAAGGCCTGAGACAGAATCCCTTATACTGAAGGAAATAAGATCACTGGCGGACAAACTAGCCCCATTAGAATGCTTAAAAGATGAGATTGCTGAACTGCGCACTGAATTACCTGGCTTTAAGTCGTCCCTATGTGACACTAACCGGGAGCTGAAGGAGTTTAATGGAAGAATTAGAGACATAGAAACTCACCTTACGCGCGTGGAGAAGGTACAGGAGCAAGTAGATCACATCCAGGCTCGATTGGAAAAATTAGAGGTGGAGTCTAACGCTAAGGAGCAGTGGACTAGATTAAACAACATAGAAATTAAAGGCATTCCTCAAACCGACCACGAGAACCTTATCGAGCTCATTGGAAAAATCGGCACAAAAGTTGATTACCCAGTCTCGAAAGCTCAGATTAACTTTATTACGAGAGTTCCAACACGTGAAAAAGGCCATGCGAAGCCCATAATTGTGTCTTTCTTGAATCGCTACGTTAAGGAGGACTTTATTGCTGCTGCTAGACTGGCGTTTAAAGCTTCTGCTCTTTTGACAGCGCATATTAATCTGCCGGGAAATCAACGTATTTACGTGAATAACCACCTAACAATGCAAAATAAAGCTTTATTGGCTAAAGTTAAAAAGGCAGCAGCTGAAGCTAATTTTCAATATACCTGGGTGAAGCACTGGAAAATCCATGTCAGGAAAACCGATGCGTCGCCGCCAATGGTGTTGAAAACAGAAAAGGACCTTATAAAAATAAAATAAACAGTGTTCCTAGCATCATTAGGTCAGTTTCGGTTCGTGTTAAACCTAATTATGTGAAAAAGATTGAGAACCATATCGTCGAGAGTGCTACTAGTGTATTCCAAAAGTTACTGTGTCGCTCCGTGTTAAACTTAATGTTTATTTGTAAATGGAATAATGATGTGGTTGTTTACAGGTTTGCCATAATGGATCTAATTACATTCACTTTAAGATACATTTTTAAGCGCCTTGCTTGTTTACATAAGCCTATTCAGCAATACAACGTTCCTATTGTTCCTTAGACATATTATATTATTTCCTTTATTCCATTATACTCGTATACATATAAATTACATTTTTAAATATTAGAATATAAAAAATATAAAAACATTTAAAAATATAAAAAATAGTAACCCACCGGTATCGGGAACAGGGTCCAAGCTACCGACGGTCAGGGCTCCAGAGAGAGGAACCTCCTAACAATGCGAGCCGTGTCAAGAAGTACCGCTTTCTGAATCAAGCCCTTGATCCAGCTGCCCAACGAGAGCCTCCTCAGGTGTTGGTCGAGGCTCTTGGCTATTAAGCCATTGGCTGTTACGACTATCGGCACAATGATCGCTGAGTCCACATCCCACATGTCGACAACCTCGCGAGCCAAGTCAAGATACTTGATTTGTTTATCTTTCTCGGCTTTCACGAGGTTCCCATCATGCGGGACCGTTATGTCAACAATCATTGCGCGCCGCTCTAATCGATCCACCACCACTATATCAGGCTTATTGGCAACAATAGTCCTGTCAGTGATAATGGATCGATCCCAATACAATGTGATATGTCCATTTTTGAGAACTGGGTCGGGCACATACCTGTAGTACGGCACTTCCGATTCTACAAGGCTGTATTTCAGAGCAAGTTGCTGATGGATAATCCTGGCTACAAGGTTGTGTCTATGCAAGTACTCTTCGTTAGCTAGACGAGAACATCCGGAGATAATATGTCTGATTGATTCACCCGGACGATGGCATGCCCGACACACATCAACCGTCCCGTCCTTCATAATATGTCTCCGGTAGTTATTCGTTAAGATAACTTGGTCCATAATTGCACAGACAAAACCTTCGGTTTCTCCAAAGAGGTCACCGAAACGCAGCCAGGCTACGGACGCTAGTTGGTCTACATCGGGCCCCTGTAGAGCCCGAAAAAAGCGTCCGTGAAGCTCCTTACTCTGCCATACTTCCATGCGATCATTAGTGTCAAGCACTACTGGTTTGCGCCAGTTCTCTTTAGCTAAGGAGAACGGGGTGAGGCCCTTGTCCACTGTGACCACATCTCGATGCATTCCCACGTCGGCTTCTAAGAAATATTCCCTGAGACTGCATATCTCGCGATTGTGGAGGGTCTTAGCATTTAAAAAGCCTCGACCTCCACACTTTCGCGGGATATACAGTCTCATTACCGATGATCGTGGGTGATGCATTCGATTTGCAGTCAGCAGTGTACGGACCTTCCTATCCAGAGCATCAAGTTCCGTCTGAGGCCATTTGAGTATGCCGAAAGTATACATCAAAACCGGCATGACCCAACCGTTAAAGGCACCTTGTTTCGGCCTGATAAAAGACTATTTAACACTTTATTCAGGCGGTCAAAGAAGCGTTCCCTCGACGATTGTTTCATGTCGGCAGCATTGATGCCTAATGCTTCCGACATACCCAAGTACTTGTAGGTTTCGGTTGAGGAGAGGGATCTAAAGTGTATAGAATCCGAAAGTTGGGTTCCCACGGATTCCATAATCCCCCCTCGCTTTACATGCATGACTGCACATTTGTCCACACCAAATTCCATCCTGATGGCACTACTGAACGTTTCCGTTACCTTTAGTAGCTCCATCAGTCGCAAATTGTTGGGGGCAAAGAGTTTCAAATCATCCATGTAGAGGAGGTGTGATATCACCTGACCACCTCTTCGTAACCAATAGCCTAGACCTGAATCCTCCAGCAGTGTGCTTAGAGGATTCAAGGCTACGCAGAACTATAGCGGACTCAAACTATCGCCCTGGAATATTCCTCGCTCAATTCTGATCGGTTCATCGGTCCTCTGGATCTGTTGACATCCTGGATAGAGAAGGATCGTCCTCCACTGCCCCATACAAGAAATCAAGAAGGTGCGTAGAGTTGCGTCTATTTTGTACAACTCCAGCACCCTAATGAGCCATGTATGTGGCACCGAGTCATAAGCCTTCTTATAATCTATCCAACATGTCGACAAATCCTTCCGGGATCTACGAACCTGTTGGCTTATGGCCATGTCTATAAGGAGCAGCTCCTTAGTACCGCGAGACCCATTCTTACATCCATTCTGAGACACAGGCATAATTGAGTTATTTTTAATATGTTCTGCAATTTTTGCTCTAAGAATGGACGAAAGAACTTTATAGACCGTCGGTAAACATGTAATTGGTCTATAGTTTTTAGGTTCCGCAGTACTACCCAATTTATGGAGCAGATGGGTTACTCCTGTCGTAAAGAACAGTGGTAGCGACCCAGTCTCTAAAGATGACTGGAATTGCGAGGCTAAGCAGGCGTGTGACCTTTGTAGCCATTTAATCCAGAAATTGTGCAGTCCGTCCGGTCCTGGGGATTTCCAGTTAGGCAACGGACGGACTGCACGAGCCACATCTAGAGGACTAATGCTAATAGCCTCCATTTCTGGTATTGAATCACACGCCTGCTCAACAACACGCATCCAATCACCTTCAGTATGACAGCAGCAGCAGCAGCAGGCCAGTCACAGCAGCGGCGGCAGGTCGGTGCCCGTCAGTCATACTGACGGGCACCGACCAAATGCTTCGCCAAAAAGCACTCATGGCATCATTATCCAGTGGTGGCACGTCAGTCACACCTTGAGTGGGAATGGGTCGCTCCCAAGCTCTGTAAACCCACCTTTCATCGTTCTGGAACATGCGGTTCTGAGTGCATCGATCCACTCTTCGTCTATACCGACTGATACGGTTCGCCCATGCATAAACTTTCTGCTTCAGGAAGTCGATGCGCTCTGTGACACGGGAAACATATTCTCGAGGACTAATATTAGTTCCCGAGAACGCCCGCCTCACAAAGCGCATCACTCTTGGGCGAGTATTGCCCTCCCTAAAGCAGATGAGCTTCCCGAGAGTACCCTGGCCTCATTAATACGACGCTCAACCCTGCACTGCCAGGCTGGTGCGGCAGGTTTCAGCCGTGCAGTTCGTTATTATTATTATTATTAGCGCAACTCATTAGTCGTAGTATTTTCAAACTTGTCTGTCATACGTCGCTGTGCACTGCTGTGTTTAGAGCATTACTATACTTTTTTACTTACTACCTGCATTCTATTAGGTTATTATTACTTTTCTCTGAATTTATTCATCATATTTAGACTTATTAATATAATCGGTTATGTAGTTATTGTGTGGTTCAAAAATGGTTAGCATATATTACCAAAATGTTCGAGCCCTGCGCACGAGGACAAATAGTTTGTATCGTAACATTTTATTAAATTCGTACGACGTTATTATATTTACGGAAACCTGGTTATACGCCCTGGTTATATATATGGAATATTTCAGTGTATGAATGCTTGTGGTTTATCGCGGCATACCTAACTATTTCCTATGCCTTTTTCTCTTTTTTCTTTAATCTTCTTTTATAATAACATTGTAATATATATGTGGAAGCTTGTAATTAGCAATTGTCAGTTGTTTACTATTTTGTAACCATTTACGTGTATTAGTCTGTAAGCTTTGTTAAAACAGTAAAAAAAAAATAAAAAAAAATGAATAAAGTTAAAAGAAAACATTAACAATAAAATTAGGAAAACATTTTTAGTTTGAGGTATCGGGTATGAGACTTGAGTCAGTTTGCGTTCTAAGAAAAAGATCGAGTTCCTTAATATTATTGATAGTAATAGCTGGTTTCCTCACAAACTTACGGATAAATATATGACCGTTTTTTATCCAGCAGTTTTTGTGTCCCGTGCTTTGTGCACAGGGGCGAGCTTGCGCAGCTTCACGAAACAAGATGCGGTTATCCTTTGTTAGATGCTCGTTACCAAAGATCTTATGGACAGGTCCTTGGATGTCAATGCCCTTCGAAGAGACATTGCACCTTGATTTTGATGCCTTTTTTAACTTATCTGTTTTTGCCCTTCTTAGAAGTCTAATGATAACTGGTCTAAGGAACTTCGTAGTTACATTAGACAAAGGGGTTTTCTTTAGGCTGAACACCAAGCTTAGACGAATCCTATCATTATCAAAGTGTAACTAATACATACATACATGTACACCTTTTCCACATAAGGGGTAAGGCAGGAACTACATAACTCACGTGCTACGATTTTCACATGCTCCTTTCGAATTTGGTCAATATCATATGAAGAATGTTCTTCTAGGATGCCCCTCCCGGAGTTTCCTAGCTGCATAAATTCTTGGAAAAATAATTAGGAAATTTGATTTTGATCCGTTTGTTTTTCGTTCTACATCAAACGTATTGTTTGTAGGATGAACAGAGCTTATTAAAATAATGTCCGGTCATAATAAAGGCTGAGCGAATGTTCCCCGATGTAGTCGGATCCGAGAGTCCCGCCATTGTTCGCGCACAACAATTTACTTCACCATACATATTACTGGCGCTCGCTGCGCTGTAAACAACATAAAGTAATGCAACTCGCTATTGTGTGCACTGGGCTTGTAAATACAACCAGAATTGTAAGTAACTACGTACCTACTGTTTGAACCGACCTACTTTAGTAAATGGCTGCTGTGCCCATGCAGGTCAACTGAGGGTCAACAACATCTTCCCGGTCAGCTATTGAATGGACTGCTGAACTGAACGCTAAACTCGGTCAAGCTGTATTTTCAGCCGATTTTCCAAGCCTCTCTAAGAAGAAAAGAAACGCTCCCAGTTAAATAAATATAGACTCTAGTTTCCATCGGATCATTAGTAGGTAATTATCATCTTTCTACATTATGAATAAGACAAGGGAATAAAACCCCAACAACTCTGAACCAATTTTATTGTAACTTCAGCCGTGACTTCCTAACGTACAAAGTAATGAATATAATATCATCTGTAATGAGACTTCACAATAAGTCCCTTAATTATCAAAAATACAGCAAAGGAAGGCCGTCGGGACATGCAAATGTTTGACCTTTTATTTAATCGCGTTGTAGACCGCCGCGCCGGTCACCCCTATGCGTGTAGTATTTGCGTAATTTACTCTGAGCTAGTATAATTAAGCAAGTTTCTAATTCTATATAGCTAATGTAGGTACTCTGTAGGTTGTCATACGGTTATGTGGGCCACCTTTATATTCAAAAGTCAGAATAGATTCTAGTGTTGTGTAAAAACGGAAATAACGTAAACGTTACAAATAGTCGTAGTTAAGTAAAAATTGGGTAGATCCAATCTGGATCCAATTTGGAGAACTCTGGGTTAGAACTCAAGGGACCCACTTGACTGGGCATAAATAATTTTAAACGTACCGTCGACTACTACTATTTAATATGGATTTGGCTTGTGATAACTGTCACCAAATGACTTATATAGAAAATTCTAAGTTCTTTTGACTATCGTTTTTTATAGTAATTTTCCAGTGTCTTATAACAGTGTAAAGATTTTTTTTTTGTTTTTTTATTTCGGTGTTAATCTTTTTTATTTTATTTAGGTAACTTGTGTATTTTTAGTAATGTTAAATGTTGACTGTAGCGACGCCGGAATAAGTGCCAGTCAACCTGCCACATCGCTCGATGTTCAGGTGAGATGTCCCCATTGCTCCCAGCCACGCTTCTTTAAAGGCGAACGGGGGCTACGGATACACTATGGCAAGGTTCACAAACCTCATAGTGTACCTTTTTGCTCCCCAGCCACAACTTATTACTTTCAGACCAAACAATTTGGAAAACAATTTCTAATTAAAAAAAAAACTACACCTGTTATAAAGTGAGTTCCCCGGGGCGCCAGGCGGTCTATTGCTCCAAGTTTGACGCGATGTCTCCGCCTTGCGACCCAGGAGTATTCTTACAGCGCCTGGGAGCAACTACTCACCTTCCCTTATAGGATTCCGCATGTCCAAAAAAATTTGCCAACAAAAACAACTTTGACAAACCAAGTTAAAGACAACTGTAACAATTCGACTCTCATTTTGGAAACAAAATTACTTGTTTTCAATAACCTTTTACGAAATGGGTTATGTTCACATGAATAATCCAAATTAAGTGAAGGTGACATCAGGGGAGCGGCAAGGCTACTGTTCAGTAGCGATGTGGTGGCGCCCTACTCTCCAGAAAATCTTTCCGCCCTGGGGAGCAAGCATCCAGCGCCAGCGGATGGTCTCACCTTTCCTGAACCTCCCCTCTCCCCCCGATCCGGATTCAATTCCTTTTAATGTTACTGCCCCCCAGCTGATTGCAGCCGTGAGCTCTTTCCGAAGTGCTGCTGCTGGCTGCTACTGCTGCAGTCGCTTTTGAAGGAGCTTGCGGATCTATTAACATGATGCTCAACGGCGGTGTGAAATTGTTTATTGTGGCATTAAAATTATTATATAAAGACATCGTTTTAGAATCTGCAGTCGGATGCCAACAAGGTGATCCTGTCAGGCCAGTCATTTTCAGTTTGGCTATCCACCCCATAATAAAATAACTAAATAAAAAATTCAATGTGTGGTATTTAGATAATGGAACACTAGGAGGTAACGTAGACACCGTTCTAAAAGATCTTCAATTCCTAAAGCAGCCGTTCCAATCCATCGGTCTTGAACTAAACTACTCAAAAATACGAAATTTACCTTTGTGACAATACCCACAGACAATCGACTTTACAGAAATGCAATTCAATTGCCCCAGATATCAAAGTTTTGGAAACAAGTTGACTGCACCTTCTAGGTTCTCCAATTTTATAAGACAGTTTTTCACCATTCGTCGAAGAAAAAATTAAACATTTTAACGATATTTCGGATAGACATTGTAAAATTAATTTACATTCGGCACTCACCCTTATCAGATCGTCCAAATTTTATGTAATTTCTCCGCTGTTCCTCTTTATGGAAGCAGCCATACCTTTTAGACAAAATTGATAATATTATTCGAAGTACTCTAACATCCATTTTAAATATGGCTTTGGGCGACCGCGCATAGCTGCAAGCCACACTACCCATTCAGTTTGGTGGGCTCGGCGTCCGCACAAATGTCCGCATCTTAGCCCCTTCTCAGGTTGCCTCTGAAGTGCCGTGTTTGACCGATGCGGTGAATGTCTGGAAATTGGCTTGCCCGGACTCGGTTCGGCCCGAGAACCCGTCTTCCCAGAGACAGTGGGATCAGCCGCTCTGCAGGTTGGTACGGGATAAACTTATTAATACGTCCTCCGATACTGCCGAGCGTGCCCGCCTGCTGGCTGTGAGGGAATGGAAGTCGGACCTCTGGCTTCAAGCGCTACCGTCACCCAACATAGGCACTTTGCTGGGTGATACCACATTCCGGCTCGCTACATGTTTGTCTAGGCGCTCCTTGCGGGACTCCACATTGCTGTCAATGCGGTGAAACAGTCAACCGCCTCGGACACCTTGGCCTATTCTGCAGCAAGAGAGCTGGTCGGATGGCACGAAACGCCAGCATTAATGACATCATCCGTCGAACTCTTGGCACCACCGGGGTGCCAGCTTTTAGAACCCAATGCCTTGGCACGTGACGATGGGAAGAGGCCAGATGGAATGCCCGTAATACGTTGGAAGTTGGGTAGGCCTTTGGTGTGGGATACAACTTGTGTCGACACCCTTGCGCCTTCCCATCTTCCTAGCACGGCGGGCTATGCTGGGGCGGCTGCTGCAGGAGCAGAGAACCTCAAATGGCGCAAGTATAACAACCTTATTGGGAGTTATATGTTTGAGCCGTTTGGGGTTGAAACACTGGGGCCTTGGGGTCACAGTGCTCATCAAATATTTCGGGACATCGGCAAGCGGTTGGTCGACTCTTCACACGACCAGAGGGCTGGCCTATTTTTAACCCAAAGAATCAGCATTGCCATCCAACGTGGCAACGCTGCCAGCCTTTTGGGCACTTATCCTATTGACAGCGATGCGGACGAATTTTTTGATGCCTTATGAGCTCTTCCCTTACATTATACACTTCTAAATAGTAGGCATATATTTTTTAGTTTTAGCTTGTATATTGTAATCTATGATTATGATAATTTTATATAATCTATATATATAAAAATGAATCCCTATTTCCCTTGGTCATGCCATCACGCGTGAACAGCTGAACCGATTTCACTAAAAAAAAAATTGTTGTGTTTGTTATTGTCAGGAGACGAATCTTATGAAATAAAAAAATAAGGAACTTGATCGGAACGTTACAAAATTTAAGAAAACTTAACGCCAATATTAATTTTACATAACTGTCAGTTGTTTGAAATAACTGTCAGCGATATACAGAATGCGCGCTGCAAATATCATTTAACACAGATGGATCGGTTGATAAATGAGTCGATAGTTTTAGTTTTAGTCAATAGTCAAAACTAAAACCAAACGACATATGAAATTCATAGTTAAGACAGGACAACGTCTGTCGGGTCAGCTTGTTCCTAATAAAGATGAATTATTAAGACTTGCAGGGTTGAGGACGGAGGCTCTTTTACTAACTGCAATTTTTTTACCTCTCGAAATATATTTTACTTTTCAGCCCCACTTTTGCACAGTAATTGACATATTCAGTCCGGAATGAATTTAAAATAAAAAGCCGGCACGACTCATACAGAAATAAAACCGTGTTCTTTACAGACAATTTGACACGTATTGTGTCGCTGCTCAGTTTTAGAACATTTTACGAGTTCACTCAACACAGACGTGACTCCATCGTAAAATTTATTTTATTTTTTCTAAATTAGGAAAAATAAAATAAAGTTTAGGTAAAATAAATTGTATAATATGTTTTGTACCTATACGGTGGATACAATGTTATGGAACAAAGGTTGTTGACAATAAAATGGTTCCTTGTCCATGTATACATCTTTTTGGGCCTGACTGTACATAGGTACAATACAAAAAGTAATCTATATAGATGCTTCTTTATTTATTTTGCATAATGTACAGTCAGTTATAGGCTAGGCTAAAATTTAAGAGTACATGACCCCGTTGGGGCACAGCACAATTAACTTATAACTAGGTTCAAACTGAAAAGTTAACATTATATTGCATGCCTACTAGATATCAATATCAAAACATTAATTATTTACTACTAATACATAAACTGTTTCTAACATAATATATTTAACTTATAATTATCAAAGTAATATGAAATATGTAGAAACATTAATAAAATTGTTTGAAGTAAGTAAGTAAATCATTAAAAAAAAAAATTAAAGCTGAGTTGGTTGTTAGCGGTTAAGCAGTGAACCCGTTTTGAAACTTTCGCGCGTTCCGTATAGTTGTGTCGTGTACCTACAGTGTGTGATTCGCTAGTGTGATTAATTTGATCATAAATTATAATTTGATTTGAACTGCAAACGGTTTTTCTGTTGCGCAATAACCAATACTTCCCATAGTACGCCCACAGTACTTAACATTATGGCTGAGAATAACGAGAGAGACGTACCTTTTCCGTCATATATATTTTCGAAATGGGAGAAAAGCACATCACAAAATTATATCACGACACTTTTGTCGGTTTTCCAATAGTGATGTTGCGGCTGCCCGGGTTCTGTAGTGCATCAGGCATATTTACTGAGGCTCGTACAGACGATCATTTCGGAATCCTGCGCAAGAGAGCTGCCTCCCTGATGCAGAGGAGCTATGGCAGTAGCAATGGCATTCTGAGGGCAATATATGAAAGTATTGATAGTCCAATCCCAAGGCACTGAGGGTCTTGTAATGTAATGTAACCTCTGGTGCTTTCGCATTGGATTTGTTTTTGTTTGAATAAGTATATGTCGCATCCGGTCATTAGTACGGACATGAAACGAATCGCAAGCGCACCGCTCTGGCGCCATTACGGGTTCTACCCCCACCAAGGGCGCGCTTGTACAGAGTCGTGATGTTTTAAACCTACGACGAGGAAGACATTCAGTGTCTGATCGCAACAGAGTTAAGACTTCGCGGAACTGTACTCGATTCGTTGTGCTCAGTTATTGAGTTAATTATTGTAACTTGTGATTTTACTAAAAGCAGTTTATCGCACCCAGTGTGTTTTCATTGCACGAAACCCATCTTTTGCCCACATGATGCCCGAATCTAACGGAGTAAAACTTGACGATCCTATCCTACATAATATAATACTATATTTTTTCTAAGTACCTATTGCTTTTATTGTAACTTATTTTTTTTTGTGATCCCATGATATGTAGTGTGATATAATTAGACTAGTAGTTGTAAACTAATAACCCACACTAAATGTATGTAACTCTTGACTCTATGGATACTTATCTGAATTAAATGAATATTATTATTATTATATTATTATAACTTACAAAACTCGCACATATAATGTCAAGATGACACTGAATATGTCAAATGCGTAGTACATAGGGTACCTCTTTTTTTATTTGGGTGGTAAATTATCAAATGACTTCTTCCGCTCTGGGCGGAGCGGGAGGGCGTGTCAGACTCTTACTGACTAAAACCCACCCGTGTTCCTTCAGTTGCCTGTGCGCCAGGGCCACGGTAACTCTTTCGAACAATTCATGACCCTGGCAGGTATCGGCCCTATCGGACCCCGTCAAATACTCGTATGCTGACATCTCTTTGAGGCGCGCGTGCAACACGACGCGCCGTCGACTCGGGCTTGGTCCTTACCGGACGGCGAGCTGCCCATTGCTCGCCGTCCGGTTCATAGGGTACCTCACTTAACTAAACAAGTTCGTGTTTGCCACCACACGCCGTGCGGGGCTGCGTCCTGCGGAGTAAACCGATTTTTGAAAACGTTCTCATTTCGTTTTCGTTCCAAACAAAATGTTGTACAAGGAACTGTTAGAAACGTTATTTCAAATAACGTTTCCGAGCCCTGTTCCTAAATATGTTAGCCTTTCACACTTTATAGGGTAAGTAGTTACTATACAATTAAAGTAGGCACTAAACAATATTGTATACATTCTTTATTCATTCGTTTGAATCTTTGTTCGGAGGAGTTTTTATACGATGCAGTTGACATAAGAGGTCAGAATCAGATGCACTGCAACATTGTGGGCCTGGTTAAACTAGAATGAACCAAACCAATAATTCTATTCATTGGGATACTGTTTTTGTTGAATATTCATTAAACGACATTCGAAATATTGGATTAGTGTTACGTAATAAGGTAACTGAATGATTGAGACGTTGTGGGTTGATTCACTTTGGCATAGCTTGGCCTAACTTTAATTCTATTCGTTGAACAATGCGTCAATGTGCCAACGATATTGTTGCCATCAGGCAACAGACTAGGTCAGGAGTGAACTTGCAGAGGACAATCTAGCAGAGAGGGACAACTTCGTCGATAAATTCCAATCTCAACTGACTTATCGAGGGAATTTCCGATGGCCAGTTATATTGATTGGAGGCGACAGAAGGGGCTGCAGCGCGGGGGGCGATGCCAACGCAAACAAAACTAACGACGAAGAATAGACAGGTGTAGAATGTGTACTCAGTCCTTGCTTGCTTGTAACCTGCCCTTTCTAAGGCTGTCGATGAACAACGCTTGGAAGCTAGATATGCCCTTGGCATTATTGTAGATTTATTTTCAATCAACTTGTATAGTGAGCTCATGTATAGGAAGATTATAATATATGAAATAAAACCTTAAGGCCATCATCATTCACGATGCGCATCATGCGCTGCGGTACATCGACTGTTTGGTATCACAGTCGTGCCTCATCAGGAGCGGGTCTTCTGTCTCTCCATAGTCTGTGGTATCACTGAGCGCTGGCCTCCCGTCACTCCGTGTATTGTCCGGCGGAGGTTTTGTGGGCACCGGGACTCGAACGCGGAACCTTTTGCTTTTGTTATGGTAAGCAGCAGACCTGTCCACCTTTCACTTTCACGAGGGAATTGGGAATTCTTCAGCAGTATTTTATGTTCAACGGAACAGAAATGTTCCCGTTTTGTATGAAAAAATGAAAAGGTCGGCAAAGACGTAATTGCGGAAGGGTTCCTGATGTAATCATGTTTGCAGGGGGCCAAATGTATTTACGGCGATGCTTTAAACATAATAACGCTTTCATTTCTCGAAAAGTAATTGTTTTGTCCCATTTTCTTTTATACTTTCATTAACATTCAAGTAGATCTCGTCACTGACTAGAATCAAATTATAAACTTCGTCGCCATCAAACCTTTTACAAAACAAAAATAAAAACCAAACTGTGCAGATTTAATTCCAAGATACCCGAACACAGTAGGCTTGTAAAACTTGCTCCTGCAAATATCTAAAGGAAAACCAAATCTTTTCACCGTTCAACGTTAATTGGCACATCGGAGGGGGCGGGCGGAGGCGGGGGGGGGGGGGGGAGGTAGAGGAGAACAAAACGCCGCCCATCGCCGCGCAACTAATTTGTGTACCGACTACAAATATAACAAGGATTTCCTCGTACCTTGCCCGGGCTGCAGGGTGCAGGCGCTACAAACACTATGTATTTGTTCATCTGAAAATCGTATTTTGGTTTCTAGTTTAGCGATTTGTTTGTGTTTATTGCCTCTCTTAACACACATAACATCTTGCCTGTAGTCTCTGAAGGGGTAGTCTTAACGGGTATTAGTGTACCCACATTTCTCCACTAATGTTCAAATCTCAAGTAGGGGGCGAGCCTCTTGCCAGTGCCATCAATCGGGCCCGAATCTAGATTCTGTGTTGCTACCAAGAAAATCCAACTGGAAAAATCCTGTAACACTGGGCGACCTGGGGTTTGAATCCAGGACACCGTGCCACCACTACACCAACGCAGTCAACCTGTCATTGTTCCAATTAGAGGTAGGAAACCAACACTTTAGTATGAGTTTTACGGGCGATTGCAAAATAAACACAATATTTGACTCTGTGGTAATTGCGTTACACACATAAAATGTCAGTTGATCACAACTTCTTTCATTTTAAAAATTCAGCTATATTATATTATATTATTATATTAATATTTTCGTTGTTGAGCAGCTAAATTTTTCAGACCTATGAATCAATGGATTAGGAATATCCTTCAAAATCCTCGGATTGTGATTGAAACCGTGTTGCGCAATTAGTGTACAGGCTACCAACCTACGAGTATCAGAGAAGTAACTAAATATTGTATAACCTGTTATTGTTGTGAATTTTTTGTTTTTGTTGTGAGTTCTATGGAATTTGTCAGTAGCAAAGCAAACTAAGCAGTCGATATTGACAAGAGGCTCTCCATTTACATGAAAATAAAAATATTTCAGCCGTGCTTAACCCCGTTGGGAATATACTACAGGTGTGATATTATACCAGTCATCAAGATAATTATAATGTATTGGCAGAGCAACGTCCAGTAAATTGTTAACAGAGAATCTCTATTGTCTGAACACGGATATTTACGGCGGTTTTCTGGTGAAAATTGTGGACTAATTTCAGTGAAATAGTAACAATGATCACAAATAAAGCCTCCTGCGAAATGTTAACGATTATTACATTATTATAACGATATGCTGTTTGTGGCAGTCTGCGGTCTGCCGCACATTCATGGTAACTAGTTTATTTTGACAGCTACTTTATTCCGTAGCAATAAGAGCGCTTTTTAAGCGACTTCCAAAAAGGAGGAGGTTATATTATGTTCGACTGTATGTATGTTTTTATTTTTATGTATAATTACCGATTTCTCCGTCAATTGTTAACCGATTTTGAAAATTCTTTTTTTCTTTGAAAGGGTATGCTCTCGAGGTGGGCCCTTTGTCATAAAGTCAGAATCTGATGAGGAGATCCCATGGAAATCGAAGGAAATCCTCAAATTTTATAGGCACACGTATAGCGATTTGGGTATTTTTTATATTAACTCGTGCATTTGCTCTTAGAAAGCACCATTCGGTGAAGTGGAACTGATGATGAAGACCAGAGGTGGCCACCGGAACTTCTCAATAATAAGTATTTCATGGGTTGCAATTCGAATTTAATATGGTGGCTAAGCAATTTATGCTCATCACAATGCATATGGTGAAATGGAGCTGATGGTTGCTTTAACATCAGCTCCAGTGGTTTTGGTTCTTAACAGGAGAACTCCTCAACAATTAACGTCCCTGCATCGGGAAAAGAAATATTTTGTAAAAGGTGATGAGCAGTTGACATTAGGCTATTGTAACTAAGATTTATTAATAACTGACTCACAAAAAAGTGAAAAATAACTTTAATTTCGGAAGTCGGTGGCAAAAAACCAAATATTAATACAAAGACACCGACTTCCGAAATTAAAATTATTTTTCACTTTGTAGTGTTTTTTTTTGAAGTCGGTTGTTTTTTTTGTAATGAAAGTTTTGCATTATTTATTTGATTACTAGCTTTTGTCAGCGGCTTCACCCGCGTGAAAGTCGAAAATTGTGCCATGGGAACGTACTACCGGGATAAAATGTTTCCTATGTTCTGATCCAAATGAAACCTCCAAATTCACAAAGAGTCGACTTTTAAATAATATTATATTATAGGTAGTGGCATTGTAGCTCTCAAGTTTTGACGTCACGGCACTTCCCTTTTAGTTCTTAATAACGTAGCTTCTGCATGGACCACACGATTACTTCCTCCACTTTCCTCATCCGTTCAGCTCAGAATAGATTACATATTCTTTATTTCCGGACCGTTCCAACTGGAGGGAGGGGCTACAAATCGATAGAGGACAGGCTTTTTAAAAGCTGAGGCTTTTTCAGACGAGCTCAAGGTTTAACCTTGTTTAGGATTAAAAGCTGCACTCAAAACGGTGTAGGATAACATCGTGAGGAAACCGGCACATCCCAGAACCAAAAAAATTGAAGAAATGCGACATGTACCAAGCCGTACTGGGCGCGGGGTGGATTATGCTCCTCCGTCTCACCGAGAGGAGACCTGTGTCCTGGCAGTGGGAACATTATAGGCTGATTATGCTGTGCTTATGCTATGATAAAAGAAAAACTTTGTGCTTGGATCTGAAGCGTCAGTAAGAAGGGAATTAGTTCCGAACTCCGAAGACATAATTTATTATAAGAATACAAAAATAATGTTGAATTATCTTCATAATAACAACGCAGAAAATTTCAGTAAATGCTACATAGCCAGCATAACCACTCACATAGCTTATGAAAGCGACGTTATTTATGAAGGTGCTCAGTTATCCCATTCGGATGACCCGCGCTATTATTAATTTGGTATTATAAATTTTCATTATAGGTAAAATTATTTCGTGATAAATCAAACTCAAAGTCAACTCAAACTCAAAGCATTCCAAAGCATAGCAGGTAGGTACCTATGGAGAAGAACGGGCAAGAAACTCCACGGACATTCTTTTAAATCAAACATATGGTTACAAAATATTGGTTACATCGTTCATGTTGAAATTATGCATGTGAAAACGATGCAGAACGTTAAAAACGTCCGTAATAAAAATACAACAACAATTCAAATATTAAATTAAATTAATCCGTGGCAGCTAAGAGATGACCAGATTGAGAGAAATGATTACCGATTTCCCAACCAAATTGTATTGTTTTAAAACCTCATTGTATTGTGAACCCGCGTATGCGTTTATTACATCACGACAGTATTCCCCTGACGTGAAGGCATCGGTGTCTCGTGTACCCCACGTTTCGCCAGCTATATTCAAGTCGCATGTAAGTAAAATAAAATCAAATGTCAGGTAGACAACTTTGAACAAGTTAACGATGCACTCACTAAAGTGGTCCATTGGTTTAATGTAAATAATCTTCTCCTGACCGAAAAAGAGACTAAATTCATTAAACTTTCAACGCCAAATAAATGTCAGGCAGCTAACTACACATCCCCCACACTCGTGGGATCAAATATGGAAAAATTGAACACAAAAAACATACAAAAAAGTAGTGGAGAGGCGGGGAGTGATGCGGGGTCGGATTCCGACGCCCCATCGGGTGCAAGGGGCTCATTCAAGAGCCCGGAGCGCGTAGTGGTTGGGCCTGCAGAGAAGAACCGAAGGCTCTACCAGAAGCGCCCCAAATCAGGGGATGGCCAGGGGTCGTCCTCTGATGGAGGGAGGCACGCCGCCCGCAGAAAATTTACTCGGCAGGGTGGTGTACACGAGCGGGTTACGAGCGGAGGGCTCACCACCGAGGAGGACAGTGAGCCGAGCCGAGTCAGCCCAGCCGTGCCGGCCGGCAGTGAGCCGGATGCCGCTGGCGCCTCCAAGTTGGAGCGAGTGGCCAGGTTTGAGGAGGTCGTGGTAGCCGCAATCAGGGGTGTGGCCTTAAAGAGGATTCAGTCCTCTAAAGACAAGGTCATACCCTCTGCCACGGCCTCCATTATGGCGGCAGCGGAGGCCTTACACCTTGGGCCTCCTTCGGGCGGAATGTCGAAGATGCAGGCGGAGGTCACCCGCTTAACAGCCGCCATGGAGCTTCTCCGGAAGGAGAATGAGGAGCTCCGAGCGGATCTAAAGGCGGGCCTGTGCTGGAATCCGCGGGGCCGCCCGCGGCGAAGCCGGCGCCTCCCAAGCCCAAGAATGGCGGGGGGCCTACGCAGGCGGCGAGGGCCGCAGCTCTGGCGGCGCGACGACCGCCCCCCCCGCCTCCTAATGCTCCTCCGGCCGATGCCGAATGGCAAGTAGCCGAAGAGAAGAGGAAGGCGGGTAAGGCTTCAAGGGCGGCCAAAAGGAAGGAGAGGTGGCAGCGGCGCAAGGAGCGAAGCGTCGCGGCTCGGCTCCGCGCTCCAAAGTCCGCAGCTGTAGTGATTACACTACAGCCGGACGCGGAGAAGAAGGGCGTGTCCTACCGTGACGTGCTTACGAAAGCGAGGGCGGCGGTGAACCTCGAAGAGCTTGGTGTCACCAATGGCATCCGGGTAAGGGTTACTGCGACTGGGGCCCGGATGCTGGAGGTCCCTGGTGCGGCCAGCGGCCCGACCGCTGACGCTCTGGCCGAAAGGCTTAGGGCGTCCCTAAATGCGGACGAGGCCCGAGTCTCTAGGCCCACCAAGTGCATTGATATGCGAATCCTGGGCCTGGACGACTGCGTGACGGAGGCTGAGATAGTGGCCGCCGTCGTCAGGACTGGGGGGTGCTCTGCCGAGCAGGTGAGGGCGGGCACCATTCGTCCTGACCACATGGGGATGCGAGCCATTACGGTGAGCTGCCCCGTGTCGGCGGCCAGAAAAGTTGCTAGGGAGGGCCGAAGGCTCCTGGTGGGCTGGGTTGCCGCGCAGGTGAAACTGCTGGAACCCAGACCTCTGAGGTGCTTCCGCTGCCAGGTGGGCAACCACGTGGGAGTGCAATGCACCTCGGAGGTGGACCGCAGCGATCACTGCTTCCGCTGCGGTCAGCCCGGGCACAAGGCCGGCTCGTGCAATGCCACGCCGCACTGCTTTTTATGTGCGGCAGCTGGCAAGCCGGCCGATCACCGGGCTGGGAGTAAGGCCGGCGCCCCACCCGCCAAAGCCAGGGGCAGAGGTAAACCCTCCGCAACCGCCGTCACCGCCGCAAAAACCGCGGCAGGGCGCTCACAAGGGCCTCGGGAGGGGGCTAATATGGAGTGCCAATAATGGCCCCATTACGCCTCCTCCAGGCGAACATCAACCACTGCGTCGCTGCTCAGGATCTGTTGCTCCAGAGCATGGCGCAGTGGTCGATTAACATCGCTGTGGTCGCTGAGCCGTACTTTGTCCCGCCCAGGGATGACTGGGTGGAGGACCTGAGCGGCTCAGTGACCCTAATTTCGTCGGCCGCCGCCGGTACCCCGTCGCTCGAGGCAGTCAAGAGGGGACGGGGTTGCGTGGCAGCACGGTTCGGGGAGATTGTTGTCGTAGGGGTATACTTCTCCCCGAACAGAACTCTCGCCGAGTTCCACAACTCCCTTGCGGAGTTGAGAGTCGTCGTCGTCGGGTACCATTCCCTCCCCGTGCTCGTGCTCGGGGACTTCAATGCCAAGAACACGGCTTGGGGTTCCCGGTATACGGACGCGCGGGGCAGGATGGTGGAGGACTGGGCTCTGGAGACAGGCCTGGTCGTCCTAAACCGGGGTTCTGTCCCCGCGTGTGTGCGGATGCGGGGTGAGTCAGTGGTGGACATCTCGTTCGCCAGCCCCGCTCTGTCGCCGCGTGTCATTGACTGGTGCGTCATGGCGGGGGTGGAGACGCACTCCGACCACCGGTACATCCGGTTTGACGTCTCCGCCCAGACCTCGAGCGCGCTGGTCCGACAGGCCCCGAGTGGTCCGCGGTGTGCGCTGAAGCGGCTGGACCGGGAGCTCCTCCTGGAAGCCTCGATCGTGCAGGCCTGGGTGTCATCACCGGACAGGCCTGCTGATATTAACGACGAGGCGGAGTGGTTCCGGGAGGCCATGTCCGAAGTATGTGACGTGGCAATGCCCCGGGTCCAGCCTGGACGCGCCTCGCGCCAGGTGTACTGGTGGTCGCCGGAGCTAACGTCTCTGCGCGAGGCGTGCGTTGCTGCGCGACGCCTCTACACCAGGCACCGCAGGCTCCGTGTCCGTCCTCCGGATACGGAAGCCATTCAGGCGGAGCTGTACGAGGGTTACAGAGCGGCGAAGACCGCCCTCCGAGCGGAGATACTGCGGGCCAGGGGACTGGCCCGTGAGGAGTCACTGGGGACTCTGAACAGGGACCCGTGGGGACGCCCATACAAAATGGTGCGGGAGAAACTTCGCCCAATGGCTCCCCCCCTGACGCAGAGTCTCCGGCCTCAGCTTGTAGAGGGCGTGGTGAGCGCTCTGTTCCCTTCGCGAGGGGAGCATACTCCTCCGCCCTTGGCTCCGCCTCCTGCGGTGCCAACTGTGGACCACGTACGATGCTCCTGAGGTGACCGAGGTAGAGTTGAGAGTGGCGGTACGTAGGCTGAGTGCCAAAAATACCGCCCCAGGACCCGACGGGCTACCTGGAAAAGCCTGGGTCCTGGCCTTGGAGGCTCTCGGGCCTCGACTTAGAGGGCTCCTAAGCGCATGCTTGGAGGGGGGCCAGTTTCCAATTCGTTGGAAGACGGGGAAACTGGTCCTCATTAAGAAGACGGGGCGCCCTGCGGACTCGCCGTCCGCTTACCGGCCCATCGTGCTGCTTGACGAGGTGGGCAAACTCTTTGAAAGAGTCATTGCAGACCGCCTCGTCGGGCGGCTGGTGCGGGTGGGGCCGGATTTGGCGGACAGCCAGTTTGGTTTCCGCAGCGGGCGCTCTACGGTGGACGCCATAATGCGCGTGCGAGCCCTCACGACGGGGGATGCTGTGGCCCGCGGTGGGGTCGTCTTGGCGGTGTCTCTAGACATCGCCAATGCCTTCAATACCCTGCCCTGGAGTTGCATCAGGGAGGCACTCCGGTATCACCGGATGCCGACCTATCTCTGTCGCATAGTCGAGGCCTATCTGACGGACAGGGCCGTCATCTACCCCGGTCACCAGGGAGAATGGAACCGGCGAGAGATGTCGTGCGGTGTCCCACAGGGATCGGTCCTGGGGCCGCATCTGTGGGACATCGGGTACGACTGGGTGCTGCGCGCCGACCTCCCTAGCGGCGTCAGCGTCGTTTGTTACGCTGACGACACGCTGGTCCTGGCGCAGGGGAGGTCGCACCAGGCGGCGGCCGAATTAATGACACGCGGGGTTGCGACAATCATTGAGAGGATCCGGCAATTGGGACTCGAGGTGGCCCTGCACAAGTCCGAGGCCATGTGTTTTCATGGTCCTCGGAACGCGCCACTGTCGGGTTCCCAAATAATGGCGGGAGGGGTTCACATCGGCGTCGAGTCGACGATGAGGTACCTGGGACTCGTCCTTGACAGCCGGTGGAACTTCGTTGAGCATTTCCGACGTTTGGCTCCCACACTGGACCGGGCCGGGGCTGCCTTGAAGCGGCTCCTGCCCAATCTAGGGGGTCCAAACGCCTCCTGCCGGAGGCCCAACGCGGGGGTCGTGCGGTCGATGGCCCTTTACGGGGCACCGGTGTAGGCGCGTTCATTGAGGCTCCGACCAGCACGCCGGTTGAACGCGTCCCAAAGGGTCATGGCCATCCGGCTGGTCCGAGGATACCGCACGGTCTCCTGCGAGGCGGCGAGCCTTCTTGCCGGATTGCCGCCATGGGATCTGGAGGCACAAGTCCTCGCGCACATTTGGGAGTGGCGCGAGGAGGCGAAACGCCGGGGCGTTACTCCGCTGCCGCGAGAAATCGCGGCACAGCGGACAGAGCTCCGGCGGGATCTCATGGCGGCATGGAGAGTGCGACTATCGCAACCCAGCGCTGGGCACGCCACAATTGCGGCGGTAAGTCCCCTCTTTGAGGAGTGGCTTGAGAGGCGCCACGGCGTCCTCACCTTCCGCCTGACGCAGGTCCTCACCTTCCGCCTGACGCAGGTCCTCACCGGACATGGCTGTTTCGGGAGGTTCCTGTTTCAGATAAGGCGGGAGGAAACGCCCGGGTGTTGGCATTGTGTGGATCGACCGGAGGACACGGTGGAGCATACGGTGGAGGTCTGCCCAGCTTGGGTGGAGCTCCGCCGTGTCCTCGTGGCGGCGATCGGCGGCGGCGATCTCTCGCGTCCGGCCCTGGTACAGGCCATGGTACGGAGCGAGAGGGAATGGAAAGCCGTCACCTCCTTCTGTGAAGCAGTAATGCTCGCGAAGGAGGAGGCGGAGCGCGTGAGGGTGCGGCAATCGTTGCGCCCTCACGCCCCTAGTCACCGCAGGAGGAGACAACCTGGGCGTCGGGAGTCAATTGCCGACTCCCGGCCACCGTAGGCGCGGGCTTGCGGACGGCGAGCAATGGGCAGCTCGCCGTCCGGTAAGGACCAGGCCCGGGTCGACGGCGCGTTGTGTTCCACGCGCGCCTCAAAGAGATGTCAGCATCATTGAAGGGGTCCGATAGGGCCGATGCCTGTCGGGGTCGCGGATTGTTCGAAAGAGTTACCGTGGCCCTGGCGCACAGGCAAGTGAAGGAACACGGGTGGGTTTTAGTCAGTAAGAGTCTGACACGCCCTTCCGCTCCGCCCAGAGCGGGAGAGGTCATTTGATGATTTCCCACCCAAAAAAAAATAAAAAAAATAAAGGCAGCTAACTACCAACGTTCAACTTAATGTAATAGAGTTGGACCCTGTTGAGTTGACAGTTTTTCTCGGAATAACTATTGTGTACGAGCTACGCTGTACATTGACCTTTGTGGTAGTTGTACGTCACACTCATTTATGCACATGATTATTGTTTAGCTGTGCATTTCTCTAACTTAGCATTTAAGTAGAACAAATTGTATAATTAAAACAGTAGCAATAAATCCATCAAGGAAAAAAAAAAAAAAAAAAAAAAAAAAAAAAAAAAAAAAAAAAAAGTAGAACAGAGAGAGAGAGAGAGAGAGAGTTTAAGTAGAACAAATTGTATAATTAAAACAGTAGCAATAAATCCATCAAGGGAATCGTTCGTCTACTCATTTACATAACATACAATAACATACCTTACAAGTTAACATAACATTTTCACTGTTGGGCATTACACCCCAACATTTGGTCCTTCGAGCAATTTAGTGTTGTGTGATTTATATCTTTTACGGTCGCGAATCGGTTGGACTGGTCTCTCACAAGCGAGTCGCCCCAGTAACCAATTGAGAAGGCGCATATCGTAGAAGAGAAAGGTTGCACAATACCAAGAACCAGAAGTGTGGAGCAACAGGCTACTTCTCAAAAGTTGGCAACATGACTTCATCAGCAAATACTTACGAGAATCAGCGCGAACTTTACGAAAACATCAAGAAAGTCGGCATCAACATCAAGAAGGATGGCTGGGACAGGAAGAACATGGACTACTTCAAACGGCGTATGCAAATGCTGGAAAACTTATGGAGTGAGTTACAGTTCAACCATGATCGTCTGTCTACAGAAGTAAGTGCGGGTCATCCTTACTTTACAAGCGATTTATATAACACGGCATTGAGGTGTTATAAAGAAGTCAAGGAGTTAATTCTCCAACAAAATCAGGAACTGTCAGCGCACAAACGGTCCGCAGAAGGACCGGCGTTGCAACCAACACCGTTCGAAAGTACTTCTGAACAAGGTCAAGCAAGTACTTCGAGCAAGAAATTACAAGATCAACAAGACAGCGAGGAGGAAGGAGAAACCAGTAACACAGCTGAGAGCAACAACAGGGATCAATCACCTCCTCGGCGACAGCAAAGCCCTAACAAGAGGGACACGGGGTCCAACAGTAAACTGGACGACCTCTTACGCAAACAATCGGCAAACTTCAAGGCCTTCATGAGAGCTGTTGCCAACATTCAAGTGGAATTTATCACAGAAAAATGGGAATTCCAGGATGCGTTGCAAACGTTACAAGCGCGTTGGTCCACTATTGACAATCTCCATTGGGAAATCGAATGCGAACTCAACGGGGATAAGAACGCAGTATATGAAGAGCGCTATTCAAGATTCGAAAATCAATATATCAATCTGAAGAAGGCATTAAACACCAAGATGTGGTCCGGAGCTTATCGAGAAAAAACAACACCAAAGTTGGAGATACCAGTATTTCACGGAAAGTTTAACCAGTGGATACCCTTCAAAGACCTTTTCACGGAGGCCATCCATAACAATACATCCTTGTCAAATGCGCAGAAGATGCAATTTTTGAAAAGCAAGGTCCAAGGAGAAGCTGAAAGGTTGATACAACACTTACAAATAAGCTCTGACAATTATCTAGTGTGTTGGGACATTCTCAACAACCGCTACAACAACAAGAAACTTATATTTACATCGCATATCAACATGCTCTTCAATCTGCCTACTATGCAACAACAGTCATTAGCACCAATCAAGAAAATACATGACGTCACAATAGAATGTTTGCACGCCATCAAGAATTTAGAAGTGGATACCAGAACCTGGGATCCGCTACTAGTGCACATTTTGGCACAAAAACTGGACGCTGAGACATACTCAGATTACATTGAATCACTGAAGAACTCGCGAGAATTACCTGTATTAAAGGATTTCTTAAACTACCTAGAGGCGAAGTTTACTTCAATGGAATCGTCGCAGCGTAAACAAGACAACTATCAGAAGACAAGTTCAGCGACAAATCAGAATCAAGAAGCATCCCATAACAAGAGACACAGCTATCATAACAACAAGAATCAAGCGGCTAGTAACAACAAGGTTACGAAATCGTACCATGCGTCAACGTTTACTTGTCCACTCTGCAACGACGAGCATGGCCTCTATTTTTGTGCAAAGTTTTTAGAAATGTCGAACGACGAAAAACTTAACACAATAAATAAGTTACAAGTCTGCATTAATTGCCTGTACAGTCACAAAGGCAAAAAATGTACGTCAAACAACCGATGTCGCAAGTGCAAAGCTAAGCACAATACGTTATTGCACGAGGCAACATCAAAAAACCATGAACAAAACCAAACAAATTCATCATCTCATGTGTCTCAAGATGATGAAGACGCTTCAGAGATTCTATTAGCGACCGCCATAGTAAAGGTAGAGGGAGCTGACGGAACTCAGTACAATATGCGAGCTCTTGTAGATCAAGGGTCACAGATATCACTAATAACAGAACGAGCAGCTCAACTTCTTGGGATCAAACGTCAGAAAGGCAAAGGAGTTATCTTTGGAGTTGGAGAAAAGGAAAGCCATTGCAAGGGCATGATAACAATTTCATGCAGCTCTGTGTTCGATGACTTCACGTTCAGAAAATCAGTATACATAATAAAAAACCTAATCAAGAATCTACCGAACAAAACTTTTACAAAACCATCATGGCCTCAAATTCAAAATATCAACTTGGCGGATCCGGAATTCAACAGCAGCCGACCAGTAGATCTGCTATTTGGAGCAGACATTTACTCTCAGATCATGCTAGGTGGAATGATCAAAGGCGATGACGTGACACGGCCCATCGCACAACAAACATGCTTAGGCTGGCTACTATGCGGACACGTCAAAACTACAAAATTACAATGCAACGTGGTATTGAATAATCTGGAGGATATGGTACAGTTTTGGGATTCCGAAGACATCAAAGATCGAACCGAGTTCTCAGTGGAAGAACAGAAATGCGTTGAGTACTACACTGATACCACACAACGTTTAGAAAATGGAAGATACGAAGTGAGACTACCAATGATAAACGACTGGGAAAGCAAGCTGGGTTCTTCCAAACAGATGGCCATTGCCCAATTCAAAACGTTAGAACGAAGATTAGGAAAACAACAACATTTGGCAAAAGCCTATAAAGAGTTTATAACAGAGTACATTGACTTAGGTCATATGCAACAATCAACATGTAACAAGACACTCGACTGCTATTTGCCGCACCACGGCGTCGAACGCGCCGAGTCAACAACAACCAAGTACAGGGTTGTATTTAATGCATCCGCAAAAACAACTACCGGTTGGAGCTTAAACGATCTCATGTACAAGGGCCCAAACCTACAACAAGATTTACAAACAACATTAATACAATGGAGGCAATACAAGTATGCTTACACAGCTGATATCGAAAAGATGTACAGGCAAATTTTAGTGGCCGACTGTGACCAAAGCCTACAACAGATTGTCTGGCGAGAATCCTCGGAACAACCTCTACTTTCATATCAGCTCGCTACAGTAACTTATGGCACCAAAGCAGCGCCGTTCCTGGCCATAATGACATTACGAAGACTGGCAGAGGACGAGCGACAAAAATTTCCGGAAGCTTCAAAAGTAGTGGAGGAGTCATTTTACGTCGACGATCTCGTTCACGGATCGCATACCATTGAACAAGGACAGAAGCTAATTTCGGACCTAAAACAATTACTCAAGAGTGGAGGGTTCAACCTTAGAAAATGGTCATCAAACGAACCGGCGCTCTTGGAAAATGCAACAACTCAACATAACAATGAAAACACTATCTTCAACTTCAAAACAGATCAAACATCAAAAACATTGGGCTTATGCTGGAATTCGAAAGAGGACAAATTTACATTCCAATGTTCGATTTCAAGCGTCAACATGAAACATACAAAACGCAGCTTATTAGCTGAAATATCCAAATTGTTTGACCCACTTGGCTGGCTGGCTCCCTTATCAACAAAATTAAAATTACTATTCCAAAAAGTGTGGGAAGTCAAAACACAATGGGACGAGGAAGTTCCCGACAGCACACACAAAGAATGGTGCAAAATACAAGCGGACATAAGGACGATAAACTTGTGTGAAGTACCAAGATGGCTCAGATGTGACGGAAGACAAGCTATAGAACTACACGGCTTCAGTGACGCCTCCCTGAATGCCTATGCGTGTGTTATTTATGCACGAGTTTACCCATCAACAGACGTCATACTCGTCTCAGCCAAATCTAAAATTGTACCACACAGAAAAGTAACAACATTGCCTAAACTGGAATTAAATGGAGCGCACCTACTATGCAAATTAATGCAAAAGGTTAAGGAATCCTTACACCAACATAACGTTCGAGTCTATGGCTGGACTGATTCTATGGTGGTCCTGGGTTGGATACAAGGTGACCCATCACGATGGAAAACATATGTGGAGAATAGAGTCCAAAAAATCAACACAGTAATACCGCGTTCGTGTTGGGATTACGTCAAGTCAAGTGAAAATCCCGCTGACGCCGCAAGCCGAGGCCAGTACGCCGGTCAATTGAAGGAAAACAAACTGTGGTGGCATGGTCCTATTTGGCTATCATCCATTGAAATGAGGACTCTAGCCAAACAAGTCTATACGTCAGACCAAGAAATGAAAACAACGGCAATGAAACAAGTCAATGCTGTCCAAACCAACACAGAAACCATCAACATTATCGAGCAATTATTGCGAAAACATAGCTCTATTAATCATGTCATTCGAATAGTCGCATGGATACACAGAGCATTGAACTTAACAGTTCGAACATTGGACTCGAAACATCGCCAATTACCAAGTTACCTTACGTTGCAAGAATTGAACAGTGCAACTAAGGCAATTGTGAAACAAACACAACAAAATGTATTTGAAACAGATATGAGTAATTTACGTAAACACGGCAGAGTGAAATCAAATAGCAAGTTACTGCCTCTCAATCCATACATTGATCAAGAAGGCTTGCTAAGAGTAGGGGGAAGATTGAACAACGCCACCTTAACTGAAGAGATGAAGCATCCGCTGATCATCCCTCACGACAGTCACCTAACGCATTTGCTCATCGATCAAGCTCACCAAATGACGTTTCACGGCGGACCGCGACTCACCCTGTCGTACCTTCGCAGAAAATACTGGATCATCGGTGGCGTGCGAGTCACGAAATGGCAAATCAGAAAATGCGTGACGTGCCGAAAAATCAGTCCAACCAAACAACAACAAATCATGGGTGAACTGCCGACTGCAAGAATAAACCCTGCCCCGCCATTCCACCATACAGGAGTGGACTACACGGGATTCGTCGATGTTAAGATGAATAAAGGAAGAGGGGCTAAAACCACTAAAGGTTACATAGCCATTTTTGTTTGCATGGTAACAAAGGCAGTGCACATTGAGTTGGTCTCTGATCTTACAAGCTCGGCATTTTTGGCAGCCCTTAACAGAATGGCAGCAAGGCGAGGCGCCCCCCGCCACATGTACAGCGATAATGGCACGAACTTTGTCGGCGCTAATCGACTGCTCATGGAACAGTACGAGGAAATAGAGAACACCTACAGGAACGAACAACTACAGAAGGAACTCGCGGAAATGTTCATACAGTGGCATTTCAACGCTCCTGCATGGCCTTCGGCGGGCGGATTGTGGGAACGAGCAGTAAGAAGCTTGAAACACCATTTAAAACGAGTGGTGGGTGAGCAAAAGTTAACATTCGAGGAGTTCACCACAATATTAACAAAACTAGAAGCATGTCTGAACTCCAGACCTCTGTGTGCGCTGAGTGAAGATGTGGAAGACCTAGACTGTCTGACGCCAGCACACTTTCTAACAGGGAGGTCAGGGGTGACCGTCATCGAAACAAGAGAAGACGCCCGAACAAGATGGGAGCTGACTAGAAAAATATATTCAGAAATCTGGAAGAAGTGGAAAAACGAGTATTTGTGCCAACTTTTAGCAAGAACGAAGTGGCAGAAACCTCAGAACAACGTGAAGATTGGTGACTTGGTTGTTGTACATGATGACCAGCGGCCCGCAGGAAGATGGTTGATGGGCAGAGTAACTGATCTTCACCCAGGGAACGACGGATATGTTCGTGTCGTGACCCTGAAAACAAGAAACGGTTCCATAAAAAGACCCATAACAAAACTATCTATTCTACCAATAGACAGCGAGGAAAACTCTATTGAACAAAACACTGAAAATGGATACAAAAAACAAGCCACCAACGAGACCACAACAAAACATCAACAAACTGCCAAGACAGGCAAAATCAACTTGATCGGATTAGTAATGACCCTGCTATACCTACTGAGTCCAGCAAGCGCGACAACAAACACAATAACAAACTTTATCGAATTGCAACAAGGTCTATATTTCGATAAAGCCACCGACATGAAATTGATTCGCGACGAGTGGAAGATAGTTGTATACTACGACGTCAAACCCTACTGGCATGGTACAACAGTGTTCACCAAATTCAACGATCATCTCGAAACCATATGTTCAAAACTAAAACAGAAGACTCAATGTAACGTTATTTCATTACAATTACACCACGCGTTCGCTGAACTCGACCACTACAACCGTATGTTGCTGAATCCGCAAGGTCGGGCGAATATGAGAAGCAAACGCGGCCTTATCAACGGTGTCGGATCAATCGCACGTTCTCTGTTCGGAGTATTGGATGACCAATTCGCCGAACAATATCAACGGGACATACAACTCATCAAAGAAAATGAGAAACATCTGGCCCTTTTGTCTAAAAATCAGACAACTATAATAGAAGCCGAATACAACGTGCTAAGAAGATCGGAAGAAACAATTGCAAAACAATACAAATTATTCAATCACCATCTGCTAAGCCTAGACAAGCTAACGAGCAACCTTCAGCAAGAAATTGAGTCTCAAGAACTATCAATCGAGTTTGTGATGACTGCTATCTCTGCAAACAGCTTTTTAGAGCATCTAAGAAACGTTCAAGAGATTCTGTTGGATACCGTAACCAATATTTACAATGGTAAAATGAACTTACACCTCATTGCGCCAGAACAGCTACGGGACGAATTGAATATCATATCCGGTCAGCTCTCAAAGGATGTGGCACTTCCCATCACCAACACTCAAGATGATTTCTTCCGCTTATATCAACTTCTACAAGTGAAGGCAAAAATGACGGAGAGATACCTAATTATTGAGATACGAGTGCCGTTAATTAGTAGAGAAAACTACGAAGTTTATCACGTCATTCCTGTCCCAAAAAAGAACGGCTCCGATATGATCACCCTACTGCCGATAGCGGAAATATTAGCAATTAACATACAGAAAGATTCATACCTACCGATGACTGGGACTGACCTACATCAATGCATGCACTACGACAGTACGACTCTGCTGTGCACCATGAGATCACCAATATACCACATGCAGTCTGACGAGAGCCTCTGCAAGAAGAGACAAGACTCGTCTGGCTGCAAAACAAAACATGAGAGCTGTCAAAACACGTGGTTGGAACTTAGCAACATAAACAGCTATCTATACTTTTGCTGTGACGCTTGCAAAATACGCGTCATATGCGGGAATCAAGTTTCAACTGAACTACTTAACAACGCAGGGGTAATGACACTCGGGAGCGACTGCACTATGAATAGTGAGACGTTCACTGTACATTCCCAAAGGCAACTGATGGACATAATGCATGCCCAGGTGGAAGAACTCACGCTGGAAATCCCTCCAATTAATCGGATCTTCAACCTATCGGTACCGGTTTTGAAACACGAACCTGAGAATGAGACGGTAACGGAGCAACACTCATTACTGCGAGATCTGGGAAAACAGATAGAACAGATGAAAACCGCGACCGCAGAAGACATCATTTCTGATCGGGCGACATACCATGATGTCCACCAATATGTTGTCATATACATATTAGCAACAGTAACAGCAACAGCAGGTGCAATATATGCTTACCAACGACTTCGCAAACATTGCACGAGTCAAGAGAAACCTGAGACACCACCTGTTCCCAACCCAGTGCCCCGAAGGAGGTCAACTGCAAGCATCGTGGACAACACAGCTGTATTTGACGTCACCGACGACAACGGAGCGCACTTATCGAGTGCACGTACACTCAACAAAGCAACGTCGCCTATTACGCGTTGTGATTTAATAGTATAAGGCTCAGATTAGATTAATTTCTTTTACATTTAATCTCCCTTTTTTACATTTATTATTTAACATAACATTTTCATTTTTATTTTTAACATTTATTATTTAACATAACATTTTCATTTTTATTGTTCACACTTTTACAGTTACCTTTTGTGAGTGGGCAATATGTACGAGCTACGCTGTACATTGACCTTTGTGGTAGTTGTACGTCACACTCATTTATGCACATGATTATTGTTTAGCTGTGCATTTCTCTAACTTAGCATTTAAGTAGAACAAATTGTATAATTAAAACAGTAGCAATAAATCCATCAAGGGAATCGTTCGTCTACTCATTTACATAACATACAATAACATACCTTACAAGTTAACATAACATTTTCACTGTTGGGCATTACACCCCAACATATTGACATTAAATTACATTGGGGCCCACACACAGAAAAATTGTTAGGAAAGCTAAGTTTGGTCGCCTATGCTGTTAACATAAAAAAGGACCTAGACAACGATCGGTAGAAATGAAAGACAAAATGACAGATTGTATAAGTATTTTAATGGTGCAATGTCAAAAATGGAGAAACGAAATGTCACTTTGTATAGAAATAGCTATCTCTATTCTTCCAAGAAATAGAAAGCGTCATGCTAAGCCTGCTGATCGCATTAATTTCGTCAAGACTCATATTATGTTTAGGTACCTACTCGTGATTATTAATTAGTTCGGCAGTAAAAACTGAGCAGTAAACTATTTAAAAATGAGTCATAACAAATATTTAATTGGGTAAACAAATAATGGGTTAACGGGCAGTTTAACGTGTGAGCAATTAACAAATCGGAATTCGTCGTTAAGAAATCTACCTTGGACGTAGCGCCTGCCGGCCGCTATCGCGGCACCGTGCACCGGTCGCTTCAGTCGGTCGGCTCGCGCGCGGTTCTAAACAAAGTCAAAGTCAAAGTCAAATCGTTTATTCCAAATAGGCACATAAAAGGCACTTTTGAACGTCAAAATTTACAGAAAAATTTAATTGATTCTAGTCGCCCTTTCCAAAAGGTAATAATAATAATAATAATAACACCGCTGTGTCAACGAAACGTCTCGTTTCCAATATTTTTTCTATAATATCAACAAAGAAAAGGATTTAAACTCATTTTTGCAATAGTTTATAATTTTAAAGCAAACCAAAAACCAGAAAACCATTTTTAAACAATTAAAGACACCATAAAACCAATATGTAAAAAATTTTGAACAAAAACTGCCGAATCGGAGGTGACATGACAGATGTCACCTCCGATAAAACAAACAAAATAGGAAACTTGGAACTGAAGAAATGTTGACAAGATCAGCCGCACGTCGAGCACGCCCACCACCTCCGGACTCGTCGCTCAGCTCCGCCTCGCTGCCGCCGGTATCCAGCCCCACTGTGAGCGCTGTGACGACACCGGCCGCGGTAGTTGCGTCGAGCTCGAGCGACGAGTATTTCTCCCCGCCCACGACGCCACCACCTGCTCGTCGACGTGGAGGACACCGGCCGCCGGACGGTTTAGGACCTCGAGGCCCACCGGCTTCTGATAGGGTCCCAGCTCCCGGCGGAAGTGTGCAGCGCATGAGATGGACGCGATCCATCAACGAAAATGTCATGCGCTCATACTATGGGGCTACAGAGGGGGGAAGCAATCTGACCGCGTACCGTGTTCGGATGCTCTCTCTTTTTCAGGTGCTTGAGCCAGCTGTCAACGTGTCGCCACAACGACTGTCGGATCAGGTGCGGGTCATCCAACGTAATCATATGTTGGATGACACTGTACTTGATCGCCTGCGAAATGAAATGCAGAGTAGTCATGTCATCGCCCCCCCGTCGCAGACTGTGGTAGTACTACCACAGTCTAACACAAGTCAAGCAGACGAGGAGAGTGATGATAGGGCTACAAACGTAAGTACCCAGTGCAATGATGATTTGAGGAGGGCTTTGGAGGATGCGATTCGAGAATATCGGTTCATATCGCCCGAACTTAGACCACGTTTACCTCGTTTACCCATGCATAACAAAAATAGGGTGCTGGTGGCGGCACTGGATGCGCAGTTGTCAAATTATTTTGATGACTGCGTAGACCTCACTGATACCCATTCGATTCTGTACTGCGCGGCTGTAGCGGCATGTCGTGTAGCTCACGTCAAATTTGCTAATGATTCTAGAGCTACACGACCGAAACCAGCCGTACCAGCTTGGCAGTGCAGAATTGAGCGCCGTATTGGCGGGGCCAGAGCACTCATCGGCAAACTAATCTGCTTCAGGGAGGGCAATACTCGCCCTAGAGTGATGCACTTTGTGAGACGCGCGTTCGCAGGGACCAATATCAGCCCTCAGGACTACATGTCCTGTGTCACAGAGCGCATCGACTTCCTGAAGCAGAAAGTGTATGCATGGGCGAACCGTATTCGTCGGTATAAGCGGCGAGTGGAGCGATACACTCAGAATCGCACCTTCCCGCGCGATGAAAGGTGGGTTTATAGGGGTTGGGAGCGACCGGATCAAGGTGTGGCTGACACGTGCCTGCCGGATGATGATGCCATGTGCTCTTTCTGGCGCAATATCTGGTCGGTGCCTGTCAGTCACACCGAAGGTGATAGGGCTCGGGAAGTCGAGCGAGCCTGCGATCCAATACCAGAAATGGGGGCTATTTCCATCTGTCCCCAAGATATAACTTGTGCAGTCCGTCCGCTGCCTAACTGGAAGTCTCCAGGGCCGGACGGACTGCACAACTTCTGGATTAAATGGTTTGGTAGGTCGCACGCTCACTTGGCGGCTCAGTACCAGGTTGCTTTAGAATCTGGTTAGCTACCCCAGTTCCTAACAACAGGAGTTACCCACCTGCTCCATAAATCAGGTAGTACTGCGGAACCCAAAAATTATAGGCCGATCACGTGTTTACCGACGGTCTATAAAGTTCTTACATCCATTTTGAGAGCTACAATTAACAAACATATAGACACCAACTCCATCATGTCTCCTTCTCAAAATGGATGTAGGAACGGGTCCCGTGGTACTAAGGAGCTACTCCTCATTGATATGGCCATTAGCCAACAGGTTCGTCGTTCCCGAAAGGATCTGTCGACATGTTGGATAGATTACAAGAAGGCCTATGACTCGGTGCCACATACATGGCTTGTGAGGGTGCTGGAGTTGTATAAAGTAGATGCAACACTGCGCACCTTCCTGAAGTCATGTATGGGGCAATGGAGAACGGGCCTTCACTATCCAGGATGTCGAATTATCCAGAGGGATAACGAACCGATAAGGATCGAGCGAGGCATATTTCAGGGTGATAGTTTGAGTCCGCTTTGGTTCTGCTTAGCCTTGAATCCTCTAAGCACACTGTTGGATGATTCAGGTCTTGGCTATCGGCTGAGGAGAGGTGGTCAGGTTATATCTCACCTCCTCTACATGGATGACCTAAAACTCTTTGCCCCCAAAAATTTTCAACTGATGGAGCTACTGAAAGTAACTGAAACTTTCAGTAGCGCCATCAGGATGGAATTTGGTGTGGACAAATATGCGGTCATGCATGTAAAGCGAGGGGAGATTCTGGAATCCGTCGGAACCCAACGCTCGGATTCCATACACCTTAGAGCCCTCTCCGCATCCGAAACCTATAAGTATTTGGGTATGTCGGAAGCGTTGGGCATCAATGGTACTGACATGAAGCAGTCGTTATAGGAACGCTTCTTTGGCCGTCTGAAAAAAGTATTTAATAGTCTTTTATCAGGTGGAAACAAGGTGCGCGCCTTTAACGGTTGGGTCATGCCGGTTTTGATGTACTCTTTCGGCATACTCAAATGGACTCAGACCGAACTTGACGCCCTGGATAGGAAGGTCCGTACACTGCTGACTGCAAATCGAATGCATCACCCACGATCATCGGTAATGAGACTGTATATCCCGCGAAAGTGTGGAGGTCGAGGCTTTTTAAATGCTAAGACCCTCCACAATCGCGAGATATGCAGTCTCAGGGAATATTTCTTAGAAGCCAACGTGGGGATGCATCGAGATGTGGTCACAGTGGACAAGGGCCTCACCCCGCTCTCTTTAGCTAAAGAGAACTGGCGCAAACCAGTAGTGCTTGACACTAATGATCGCATGGAAGTATGGCAGAGTAAGGAGCTTCACGGACGCTTTTTTCGGGCTCTACATAGGCCCGATGTAGACCAACTAGCGTCCGTAGCCTAGCTGCGTTTCGGTGACCTCTTTGGAGAAACCGAAGGTTTTGTCTGTGCAATTATGGACGAAGTAATCTTAACGAATAACTACCGGAGACATATTATGAAGGACGGGACGGTTGATGTGTGTCGGGCATGCCATCGTCCGGGTGAATCAATCATACATATTATCTCCGGATGTTCTCGTCTAGCTAACGAAGAGTACTTGCATAGACACAACCTTGTAGCCAGGATTATCCATCAGCAACTTGCTCTAAAATACAGCCTTGTAGAATCGGAAGTGCCGTACTACAGGTATGTGCCCGACCCAGTTCTCGAAAATGTACATATCACATTGTACTGGGATCGATCCATCATCACTGACAGGACTATTGTTGCCAATAAGTCTGATATAGTGGTGGTGGATCGATTAGAGCGGCGCGCAATGATTGTTGACATAACGGTCCCGCATGATGGGAACCTCGTGAAAGCCGAGAAAGATAAACAAATCAAGTATCTTGACTTGGCTCGCGAGGTTGTCGACATGTGGGATGTGGACTCAGCGATCATCATGCCGATAGTCGTAACAGCCAATGGCTTAATAGCCAAGAGCCTCGACCAACACCTGAGGAGGCTCTCGTTAGGCAGCTGGATCAAGGGCTTGATTCAGAAAGCGGTAATTCTTGACACGGCTCGCATTGTTAGGAGGTTCCTCTCTCTGGAGCCCTGACCCTGGTAGCTTGGACCCTGTTCCCGATACCGGTGGGTTACTATTTTTTATATTTTTAAATGTTTTTATATTGTTAAATGTTTTTATATTTTTTATATTCTAATATTTAAAAATGTAATTTATATGTATATAATGGAATAAAGGAAATAATAATAATAAATTAAAATATATGTTATAAATATTTATTCAAAAATACAAGTTGGTAAAATACAGTAGGTATAAATCTTAGAAATAATATACGTATTATAAAGTATGATGCTTGTACTAGGATAAACCTGTATCACAGGCGGCATGAGGTCTTACAATTACTATTAGGGCAACTGATTTCTTAACAATATTTAACATAAGTTTTAAGATTAGTGACATATTTAATTTATTCTGTTATAATTTACTTAAACAAGTTAAGGTCTTAAACATGTAGATAATTTCTATATTATTTACGGAAAAAAGTTTTTAGCACTTAGTTACACGAATATGTTTGAGTCAGTAGTATTATTAACTAGGTTGTAAGAAATGTTGTATTTAAATCGCCTTCAAGGCTACATATTTTTTTAAAGCAATCGGCATTTATGTGCTTAGACAGCAGCAAATCGATGGTAAGTAGGACAGCTCAGTGGTCAGGTATATTGTTGAGTCCGCAACAAGCGATACGGAAGTCTTGCCTTGAGTATGATGAACTATGTGCCCTCATAATCAATGGAGTTAATGTACCTGTATTCTGCTATTTTCCTAGCAGGGCAATCGGCATCTCCCGTTTTGTGATCACTGGGCTTTTTAAAACGTGAGCAAGTTGCACATTTCGGAATGTCGGCTTTCTTCACGCAATCAGAAATCGAATGGCCAGCATCACCACAGTGACCGTGACCGAAAGAGGGGTGCCGGCCAGAGCACATGCTGCCGCGAAGCCCACCGTATGGTAGGCCCGCGCCACGCGCTGGGCTATGACCCTTTGGGGTGCCCGCAAGGCGGCGACGTTCTCCCTCCTTCGGCGGGAGTCCTCCCAGATAGGAGCCCCGTAAAGGGCCATACTCTTCAAGATGCCGGCGTAAAGTTGCCGGCATCGCGCGATGGGCCTCCCCAAGTTGGGAAGCAGCCACGAGAGCGCGCCTGCGGCCTCCAGCAGGCGCGACGATAGCCCGCTAAAATGCGGACCGAAGCGCCACCTGCTGTCGAGTACAAGGCCCAGATATTTCATCTGGGCCTTCACCTCAATTCTGACGCCCTCCACGAAGATGTGGGCGTCAGGTGGGGGGCGCTGCCGAGGTCCACGGAAGAACACAACCTCGGTCTTGTGCAGCGCCACCGTTAAACCTAGGCGGCGGATCCTCCCCGCGACCAAGGATCCGCCCGCCGAGGCCAGGTTGCCCGCCTCCCTAAAACTCCCCCCCCCGGGCGGTGAGGAGAGTGTCACCCGCATAGCAGATGACACTCGTGCCCAGAAGGAGAGTTCTCAGCAAGAGCCAATCATAGGCGATGTTCCAGAGGACAGGTCCTATGACTGACCCCTGCGGAACGCCGGCCTTGACGGCGTACCGCTGGACTTGGCCAGTCCTATTGACGAGAACGATCGCCCGATCCTCCAGGTAGCTGGCCAGCAGACGACGCATGTATCGAAGCAGTCCGTGGAATCGGAGCGCCTCTAGGATGGTGGAGTGGGGAACGGAGTTGAAGGCATTGGCTATATCGAATGACACAGCCAACAACCCGTCCCCCGTCTCCATCGCCCCCTTCACCTGGCCCTTAAGGCGGGCGAGCGCGTCCACCGTGGGGCGCTCAGCCCGAAAACCGAACTGAGCGACCGACAAGTCCGGCCCGATACTCCGCAGATGGCTGTTTAGGCGGGCAGCGATTATCCCCTCCAACATTTTGCCGACCTCATCGAGCAGAACGATCGGCCGGTATGCCGAGGGGGAGTCCGCTGGGCGGCCCTCCTTGCGAAGGAGGCACAACTGCCCCTCCTTCCACGGTTTCGGGAACCTCCCACATGCAAGACATGCGCTGAAGAGGTTCCGAAACCTCTCCTCCATTTGAGTGGCAGCGATCGCCACCACTCTTGCCGGAACACCGTCGGGGCCCGGAGCCGTCTTCTTGGCACGGATGTGGACAATCGCCGTGCGGAGTTCCGACTCCGTGACAGGGGGGGCCTCCTCTTCTTCCTCAGCTGGCGGAGCTATCCCCAGCGGCGCGCCCATCACTGGTCGGGTGAAGTTGTCCCTGCGCGGGAACAGGGACTGAACCACCCCATCCAGGAATGAGGGCTCCAGGGTCTCGGCCACTGGGGGACCAAAGGGGCGCAATTTGTTGCGCGCCGCCTTATAAGGTCTCCCGTAGGGGTCGCTGTCGAGACCCTCCAGCATCTCCGCTCTCGCCGAGTCTCTGGCGGCGGCGATGGCCCTATCGAGGACCATTTTTGCCTCCACATACGCCTCATAGAGGTGGTCCTTATCGGCGTGGTCTCGTCGACGCCGCCACCGGCTTCGTGTGTAGGCCCTCCTTGCCTCCACACACGCTGCTCGGAGCCCCGCCAGCTCCACCAACCACCAGTACACGGCGCGCCTGGGTAGTGGTTGGCGAGACCGAGGCATGCTAGAGTTGCATACCTCGGTCAGAGACCCCCTCAGGCGCCCCGCCACGGTATCCACATCCAGGCCGGCGGAAGGCGGCGAAAACCAGTCCTGGATGAACGCCGCCGCCCTTGCTGCCTCCCTGTCACCACGACCGCCGCAGTTTTGGGAAGAACCAGCTTCCTCCTGCCGGCTGGACCCTTTTTCGCTGCTGGGGCAGTTGCACCGGGGTTGGGGGTCGGCCTTTTCCCTTTTCCCGCCCTGACCACTTTCGTCCACGGCTGGTTGGACGAGGTGGTGGAGGGAAGAAGGGCGTCCTCTTCCTGTGAGTTCCGGGGGGCCGCTGGAGTGGCAGACCACGGTGGGGCGTGGTCCTCTTGCCCTTGCCTTTGCCCTTGGAGGGCTTCTGGGCCCGGGGCTGCTCGCCCGATGACGGGCCTCCCAGAGGCGCAGGTTCCGGCTCTGTCGGCAGTGGACTCTTATCCGCCGCTAGCGGCGGGCGGAGCCGCTTCTCCGGCAAGAGTCGGTCCTCAATGCCCGCGAAGCAGCCTCTGATGAAGGCCCTCTCCTCCATGACAACCCCGCGGATTATCGCCTCGAGGGTGGATGGAGAAGAGGAGCCCTCCACCACCGTACCTGGAGCAGACTGGGCAGGCCGGGCCGTGACCTCAGCCAGCTTCTGGTGTAGCTGGCTGACCTCCGCCTGCAGACGATCTACCTTTGCCTGCAGCTGCCACGTCTCGTCCGTGGCCGTCCGCTTCACCAGCTCCATTACGATGCCGTGCATGCTTGCGGCCCGGCATTTGAGGGCCTTCTGGAAGGTCCCCTTCAAATTGGAGGACTTTGAGGCGACCTCCAGGACTTCCTCCTTGTCCTCCTGCGCCATGCGCTCCAATTCCGCCAGGGAGTGGTCAGCATATAGCACGTTAGACGCACCATAGCCAGCCCTCGACCAGGCGGCTTGCACCTGCCGCTCCTTTGCGGCGACCCTCTCCTCCAGGTCTTCCTGGAGTTGCGCCCTTTTAGCCAGGTTTAGCTGGCGCTCGGCGTCCACCAAGCCCACATCGTGAGCAAAAGCCGAAGCAGAAGTCGAAACCTTTTTAGACTTCGACTTCTTCTTCGACCTACTTGCAACCGACTTCGAGGAGCCCCCGGACCCGAGCCTCAGATCGGCCCTCTTCCGCTTGGGGCGGTCGTTTTCGGCCGCCGACGTGTCCTTATTGGACTCGTCGGCGTCCGACAACTCGTCCGGCCTGCTGAAGAAGCTGACCGCAGATGGTGCGCGGTCCGCTTCCGATGCCAAAGCACCGCCGGCTTGGCCCTGAGAAGGGCCGTTGAGTTGGCTCTGAGAAGGGCCGTTGGTTTGGCCCTGAGAAGGGCCGTTGAGTTGGTTCTGAGAAGGGCCGTTGGTTTGGCCCTGAGAAAGGCTTTTGGGTTGGCCCTGAAAAGGGCCGTCTGAATCACCCTCGGAGGAGCGATTGGAATTAAAACAAAGACGCCCGGAGGCGTCACGGCTTGGATTCTTCGGCATATTCGCAGACGACCGCATTTTTGTCTGCGAATCACAGCGCACTTTAGCCGCCGGTCTGCCACTCCGTTACGGTGGTCAGACAAGGCGTTGCCCGGGGGAAACTGCGTGGAAGTATGCGCTGTGGGGGATCCCCCAACCTAACTAACCTAACCCATTTGGTCGGGGTGCCCTGGCTTAGTTACTGCAACCAATTCGACTGGCGCGTGGATGGTCACAGTTCCAACCGAACCTATGAACTGCGAACTATTTACCTAACTGTCTTTTTTTTTTTATCCGGGGTGGTAAATTCTCATGGATGTCCCCCGCCCTGGGCGGCGGAGGGGTCTGGCAGACTCTTACTGACTAAAAACCACCCCGGTGTTCCATCTCACACCTGCGCCGGGGGTCACGGGAACGTACGAATCTTCCGCAACCCCCGACTAGTGCCGGCCCGCCTCTGCGGGCCCCGTCCGGTCGAGCGGGGGGAGTGAGGTGTTTGACTCCCCCCGCGACTGAGGGGCGCCGCGTCGGGTCCTGATGTATGGGGGGCGACGGACGTCCCCAAGTCCGTCGTCCCTGGACCTATTTAGGGGGGCCAGAAGAGGGCGTTTTCTGCCCTCCGCCGACGCCCGGTGCGCCTGCTGCGGGCTGGGTGAGAGGATGAGATCTCTCGCTCCCTTTCCGCAGCCTAGGATACCACCGCGTCCCAGGACTCATCGCCGCCGAACATAGCATTCACTACTGCCGGCAGCGACAGGTCACTGCCTACTCCTGAGATGAGGGCACGGCGCGGCTCCTCCAAAGCGGCACACTCTGCCAGCGTATGCCGCGCCGTGTCCTCCCGACAGTCGACGCAGTGGTGACACCGGGCGTCCGGCTCCCTGTTTATGCGACACAGGTACTTCCCGAAGCAACCATGCCCCGAGAGCACCTGCGTCACCCGAAACGAAAGGGAGCCGTGCCTCCTCCTGAGCCAGAGGTCGAGCACCAGCCGGACCGCCTCGATTGTGACGAGGCCGGCGGTAGGGCGTGAGAGCCTGTCCCGCCATTCCGCCACCAGGACCTCGCGGAGCTGCGACCGATGCTGCTCCATATGTCGCTGCATCGGTCGCTCGCCCCGCGCCCGCCATTCCTCGCGCTACCGATACAGTGACGCCAGCACCTTCGCCTCTAGGTCCCAGGGCGGGGATCCGGCCAGTGCACAAGCCGCCTCGTAAGAGATCGTGCGATAACCTCTGATGACTCTGACGGCCATCGCTCTCTGCGGCTTTCGCAGGACAGCAATTCTGCCGGCCGTCAGGTCAGCCGCCCAGATCGGGACCCCGTAAAGGGCAATCGATCGCACGATCCCCACGTATAGCCGCCCACAAGCGGCGCTCGGGCCCCCCAGATTGGGAAGCAGCGTTGACAGCGCCCGAGCCGCGCCCAAAATCTTGGGCGCCAGCCGCCGGAAGTGGGGGCCGAAATCCCACCGACTGTCGAGCACCAATCCCAGGTTTACCTAACTGCCTATTCCAACATTTTTACTGCCCGTTCATATAAAACACTACTTGAGTATTTTTTGTACTGACATTGTAGGATGAAAATATATTAATATTAATGATTTTAATTCGGAACGAAGAATCCATAGAGTGTTAGTAACATAATAGTAAAACAAACTTATTATCTAGTGTTACTACCAATCACCCTCCGCACAATATAAGCGATCAACTTTCTTTTTATTACTGTTAATGTTTTACTGTCATACTAATTTACTAACCGCCGAAACATTACATTAGTACCTGTCAAGTTTTTCAATTGATTTTAATGTAAAAAAAAAGAAGTTTATTAACATGAAATACCTTTGTATACAATACCAATACATTTCACACAGGTACATTGTACAATGTTTAAATAACAGTTTTGAAAATTATTACCCTTTAATTTTTTGCAGGAGTCCGCCGAATGCCAGTTTGCATGGATACTTGAGCGTGTTTTAGGAGCCGGAAAACCTCCAAAAAGTTTTTCTCTAGTCCACGGTTTTTTTAATGATCCCGTTTGAGATTCGTAATAATTGTTTATAGTAAAAGTCTTTAAAATTACTTGTTTCTTGCGGCACGCACTTGTTTTCTTCTTTATTTTCGAAAACGTACTACTCGACGCCATTTTTGTTGTTTTGTTTAGCAGTGCCTCAGGTGGTAGAAAATAGAACTAGTTGTACGAATTGATACAACTAGTTCCATTTTATTTTTTCTAGGCATTATGTATACCGTGTACCTTGTATGTCGTTGCTGTCTCGCAATTAATAACCGAACACTTAAGTCTGTTTACCCGACAGATATACTTGGTTATTAATTCGTCGCGTACAATGAGCACGTTTAATATTCGTCGCCGGCAGTGCGTGTAAGTGATCGGAAGACGCGCCGACCTGATAATATTCAGATTTAATCTCCTCCGACTTACCACAGCATCGCGACAAACAGTAGGCTCACTACTTGTAATGTGCTTTTCAGTGCATCAAGTCGGGTGCAGGAGCATTGCGTTTTGGTAACTTAGTGCGAGAGTGTAGAGTTTAGTAGAGCGCTTAGTAGAGTGAAGTAGTTTGATGGACTACGAGTGTTTAGTAGAGTCATTTTCTGCCAGAGTTTGATGGACTACGAGTGTTTAGTAGAGTCATTTTCTTCCACAGTTTGATCGAGAACGAGTGTCTAGTAGAGTGGCAGAGTTTGATGGACTACGAGTGTTTAGTAGAGTCATTTTCTGCCAGAGTTTGATCGAGTACGAGTGTTTAGTAAAATATCAAACTTTAGTCGAGTCCGAGTGATTAGTAGGGTGCGAAACGGCTAAACGGAACTTTTTGCAACGCTCTCTGGTATCTTGTCCTACAAGTGCTATGCTATATATGCTATATATAGCTATATATGTAAGTGACAAGCGGCTGCACGCAATGATAAGTAACAATCTCGACAATCCGGCAATACAAAACATCAAGCGAATAAAGTTGAGCTACTGTGTCTTTCGCAATTCTTTACTCTGTGGCCCGCCGGGGCGGGTCGCAGCCTAACTTATTAATATTAAAAAGCAACCAGTTTTATAGCCATAATGTCGGCACAAAATGTTGATTATTTTAGAGCATGTCGACGCCATGTTGCTGGGCCGCTGAACAGAACCGCGATTACACACACACGGGGTAATGTACTGAGCAACGCTTCCATAAATATACGGAATATTAAATGAGTTTTAAATACTGAGGAGACTGGGTATTTGTGGCGCAAAAAGCTTACTTCACACATTTGGCGATAAGTGATGCATCGCCTAAACCTGATAGGAAAACAGGCGTTGTGTTATATTGCTCCAGAATACCTAAAGCAGTCATCCCTCGCGAGCTAAATACGATTTTCATGTAAGTAACGAAGTTTTTTGTTTAGTTTTGCGTCAATGACTCTTTCTCTAAGCTTAACCAACACTTTCAAACTGTACTCTCAAAATGTACGTAACCTCACAATAAGTGATCTGATATACTTGAGACTCAAACAAGGCCTATACAAACCACGCTAACGTATTTAAAATACTTATTCGGTTCCAGAGCAGTACTTAAGAGCTAAAGCTTTATTCTTTCATGTAATTTCATGTTATACATCGCGTCCTGCCGATGTAGACTTCAGTGGACTGTGGAAATTCTACACTTTGAGCATCCCTTGAACGAGACGCAAATATGCAAAATTGTTTACCTTTTGAACGAGCCGCTCTATTTTGCATAACCGTTTTACGGAGGCTGCACCACTCGCTACAATGGACGTGTGTAACGGTTATGATACTGCCTACCCTCGCTAAATGTCATTGGAATGTCTTAACAGACAGTGAAGTTATTGGAATCTATTAAAAAAATAGAAGAAGCAATGTAATGCAATGTGTCTGAGTTGTTTTGTGCAGTTCCCGAATGTATTTGATGGATATTACCATCGTTCCTGGAACTGCCAGTCATCTATACTTGATGAATGCTCCCTCCACATCCATCCAACAACACAAGCCTCCCCTCTCCACAAACATAATCATCGTAATCATCGTCAAACAAAGCCGTTCTTTGTCAACTTGTAAACGCTCGCGAGGCGAGCACGTCGCGCGTCGGCTGCCGGCTAGCTCAAAGAAACCAACTTTATAGCGCTATTAACATTTTGAGATAGCTTTCGACTTCCGTACACAGCACTTACCCGTATATAAACAGTTCTGGTGATGCCACGAAATATACAGCCACAGAAGTGCCAAACTCCATGTTACAAGTAGCACATCTCTGTAAGTTTGTAAGTTGAACTCAGTTTTCTCGAATCACTTAAACTCAAACTCAAAGCATTTATTTCAAATAAACCAATTACAGGCATTTTTGAATTGTCAAGGGGTCGGTCAATCAGAAAAATTAAGTTAGTTGCTCATTCCAAAGCGTAGTAGGTACCTATGGAAAAGAACGGGCAAGAAACTCCATGGGAAAACTATGAAAAACAACACGTCTTGTCCAGTTTTAACGAGTAGATTGTCGAAGAAACAATGTGTTGTTGGATACCCATGCACCTAGCAACCCAAAGGAGCGACATATAGCCTCAGATTTTTACTTCTTTATGAGTTATATTATGAGGTTTACCATTGAGCATAGTATTGATGGTATGGAACTTCTTCTTCTTGAATACTCAGATGTGCCCGTGGCGCTCCGTGGCGGGAGGTGTCAGCCGAGCTCGCAGGTGTCTCGTGCCGCCGTGACGTACGCGCCCAGGACCGCTGTTAAGGCCAAGATGGATGGTAAGTGGCAGCGCGTGCCGCCTCCCGTAATTTCTTACAAGATTTAGATTTGCCGCACAAGTGTATTGTTTTAAGGCGAGCCGACGTTTTCGCCTTAAGGGGACTACATGACCTAAACGCAAATTTATAATGCCTAAAAATATATGATCCACTGCAGTAACCAAAATCAGAAAAATATATGATATTCTTCTGGATATATTCTAGTTAGATAGTGTGTTGAAAACATAATACAATTAACTTGATATGATAGAAAAAAATCACGAAAATACTTCTAAAAAAATATTTTACGATTCAAAACCATACTAATATACATGCAAACATTCAGATTTTTTGTCAGATTATTCTACAAGTAACATACTAAAGTAATAGTGTCTTAATTTTTTAGTCCAATTAATAGATTTTTTGTAAATCCATAATTGCTTCATATTTTGCAATAAATTACCAGCGTTGTGTCATCTCGAGTCTCTTTCTTTTCTATGCAATTCGACAGTGACCACGCTTTAGCTCTTGTAAGCCTCTTAAGTGACTTCGTAAATTATTTATGTACTGGAGAAAAGCTTGAAGGGGTTTTAATGTTTCATAATTTACATGAACTTTGTAATCAGGGTGAGATGTAAAGGCGGAAAGTAATCATGTCTTCCGTAGATAATTTTAGGCAAACATGTAATAAGTTAATTCGTTGACATTAATCTTTTGAACGTGTTCATGTTAAAGTTGGTTTACAATTTGGTTCGTTACCCAAGTTGGGGTTTTCGTTATTATGTCTAAAGCTTAACATTTTTACAAATAGCAATCTTCTGGTGCCTGTTTTATGTAAACAACTAACATATAGTAACATATCACCGTAGTTACCTATTGCTGCCGCCACGTAGTGTAGCTGTGCTCCGGTCTAAAAGGTATAATGTGTGCCGGTGACCACGTGTCTGCGATGCCTCTGGTATCAATGTCTGAGGTATTACAGATGCCCATAGGCGGTAGTGACTATTTACCATCAGGTAGACCATCGGGTTGTTTGCGGTACAATTACATTTAAAAAAACATGTTAGGTACTCTAATATTATTTATTGTTTTAAAACCGTTCGTTTAAACACTAGCACAAACGACAAACTACGGTTTAATTTCAAGCCCAACACTTCGCAAGTCCCTGTGAGTAGCGAGTTGACTTTAAAGTATGGAAAGTGTGCGCGCGCAGGTGAGCGTAAGTTACAGCGAGAGTTACGGCTTGCGGCGCGGCACTGATTTACTGCGGGCGCGTGGAGCGCACTCGCCGACTGTCTAGCTGCCTGGGCCACTACTTGTACCTATATGTAATAAAACAGGACATGTTTAAGTGATTTCTGTTAAATAATATACTACACCTTGCTCCCCTTCCTCCTTGATCTAAGGTCCGTTGACCGCGAGATTTTGGCTCGATCCCCAGGTCGAGCACGGTATTACCTACCTTTAGGGTTTTTTGAATTGGTATTTCTCAGTACCCGCTCGGAGTCTGGACTATAGGCACACCCCCTATGAAATAGGTTTCAAACATAACTAGCGAATTGTGAGTGACGAAGAAACGATAGTCTTTTCTCGTAGCAGCCGTAAAAAAGGATTGGAAGACGGCTTTCCGCAGCATTTGCTAATCATCAATCAAGCTAAAACTTTCTTAAGGGCTCACATATCCTAGTTTACATGTACTTCAGGCTGTTATACACAAGTCTAAGGTACAACTTATGAAGGTAGCCTTCTTGTAAAGTGTTCTCCACACAATCCACGCGTGAGCTTTGTTCCGCAGTTTATCCTCGAGGTGTTTGTTGATGTGAGACATGTGGCTCACAAGTCACGCATTACGACTTCCAACTTTATAATATTAGTAGTCGTGTGCCTGTCACCTAAGTTCATGTTATTAACGACAACTATTAGATTAGATTAGTTCATTGAACATAACATTTTGCTTATTGGTATTCCCCGAAGGGTTAGGTAGTACGGAACACCCACATGTCGTGCGTCATGTTTTTAATTCCCATGTTACATGGGAATGGGAAGGGGGTGAATTATTGTACAGACAACACCGTTAGAGTTAGAGCCGTGCTTTATTTGGCTTTACATCACACACATTTTTGTTGGAAGTTTGTCGCCAATAGGTACACTCTTTTGTATGCATACCGTACTTTACATATCCACCAATATGTTTTATTGTACAAAGTAAGCCTCTGTCAGTGACAAAACAAAACCACCAGTACATACAGCATTTCACACCAGTCCCGACTGATACGCAAAGAATCACAAAGCTACCGGTATCGGTTCCGGTCTTGGTCTCGGCGAGTATCGAATTCATCGGGAATGCATTGCGGAGCGTTCCGCCACATTTTTTGCCCTATAATTGAATTCTACACAAAGGTTTGTCGTTTGTGCGCGTAAATCTTCCACTGACATGTTTTGTGTGTGTTTACTGTGTGTATGTGCACATGCGACATCAGTACGTGAGCCGGTGTCACATCGAATGTGCACGAGTGTGTGTGTGTGTGTGAACGCGCTGTAATGCCTGGACTAGTGACTAATAGCTCAGCGGTTTTCGTTTCATCCCTGTAGAAGTGAATAGATTGCAGTACGACGTGCAATCCAAATAGTTGTTTTATTATTGTTAGATACCTCGTCCTGCACGTTTAGGTGTTGCATTCGAATTTGTATGTATTCTATTCTTTACTTTACTTCTGGCGATAAAATTTCTACCCAATCTCATTTACCTAACGGAGTTTGTCACGTATGAGTTTACCAAGTTTTTAGAATACATAAAGCAGAAGTTTCCAGAGATGATTGCCTTTGATGAACACAACGCCCGGAGCCTCTTTATCTTACAAACGCGACAGTTCGCGTCGCTTTGTCTGGTACGCTCTGATTGTCGGTATAAATCGTAAAAAGCCATTAGTTAGTGATCAGACATGCACTAAGCTAGTAATCCGGCGCTGGGGAACTACTCGCTAAGTGTGCAAGTCCGCACACACGGAACATGAACAGAAGGTCTACTTCCTATAATGTCCGGTGACATACCGGCGCACGATGACGCAATGCTTCAGACTCGCGCCTCTTTATTACAGGTACGAAAATGAGTCATCCGATGTGTCATGCCTTGCCCCACATTGGTGTAGCCTATAGTTTACTGTCACAGTATCAAAGAGTAGACCGCATAATTCAAAAACACTGACGTCCACTTTGATTAACTGTATTTCAGTTTGACATATTGTTGCGTGGTCTGCATTGCATGCGTATACACTGTACAGCGCTACGAGCTTATTTCGGCGCGCGGCCAACATCGCATCGGAACGAATACAGCCACCTTATTTTTTAACAAAAATATTTCTTTTACAGTTTCTCAAATGTTACCAATAACGCCCCTCTGTCAATTTAATTTATTTGCCAAAATATACTTGTCCCACTAGTTACGGTTATGGCAGTCCTGCAGCACATAGACGCAAAAGCTGTTAAGCACTCGTTGGAAGGACTGTACGGAGTGGGTTTTTTGTAAGATTGGTGATGCAGTGGCCGCCGTCAGCCAAGTTTGTTCCCGGGTTATGTACGACTCCCGAGGGGCTCACGGTGCCTATACTTGGTGAACACGAGTCGAAATACTGTGACACTTACAACATTACACTAAATGAGGATATTCATTCGCAGCTTGTTTCCCTGGTAACTTGTTTCAATATGACGTTTTGAATGTTTTTCCAAGGAAAATAATAAAGCTTCCGAAAAACAAATTAACTTCTAGCGATCTGTGGTTGACTATAATACTAACTAGCTGTATTAAAATTAATTACCGAAACATTAATACAAAATTAACCGACAAAAATGTTGTATTTAACGAACAAACATGAACTTATTCAAATTATAATTCTACGAAAAATAATCTATACTTTCAAATAAAATAAACTAAATTTCCAAAAAAAAAACACTAAACTTCCGAAAAAATTACTAAGTTGCCGTCAGGGGCACCCCGAGGTTCGGTTGGTTAGGTTCCTTTAAACCCTTTAGACAGAAATAGGAGCCCCGCAGAGCGGGGCTCCGTCGACCTGCTTATTAACCCTAACCCTAGCTGGCCGACCTCAGGGGCACCCCGAGGTTTGGTTGGTTAGGTGTAAGGTTGATTCTAAATTTATAATAGGTAAGTTACAATAAAAATAACTACCTGTAGATTTTGGTAAAACGCAATTTAAGCTGGTGAAAAATATTACGTCAGCAAATATTGTATTAATTTTTCGGAATTTTCAGTATTTTATTCGGTCGTTTCTTTATTTGTATTCGCATGTAAGTTGTCGGAAAGTTAGTATTTAAAGCAGTAAATTTCATATTTTGAGTACGCTCATATTTTAATTCTTTTTCGGAGCTTTTATTACTACCCTTTTTCCAACATAGATAGAGTACAAAACATATTTCGTTAATAACTCGCCTAAAATTACTAAAATATCTCCTTGGTGTTAGATCCTATTCAAAACCCTCTTAAAACGTGTATTATCATTGTGATCATTTTGAAACAGTCCTTCAAACCCTTAACGCTTTGGATGAGTTCTGCTGCCTTCCCGTGAAAGTTATAATGGCGTCGAGGGGCCCGCGAGCGGGGGCCAGCCACGCGTGCACTAATATCACAGTAATGGTCCACAAACTGTCGGACGCCGATCACGATAATATGGCCGCGATTGTGCGTTATTACGGCGCCGGGATCTATGGGCTCATAAACAACGCGCTTATGACCAGTATCGAACAAGATGGCTTTCGGAGAAAGTGTTTATGGTTACTTTATTGTTAATAGGCTCATTAATGGTATCGAAGTCTTTTTCATTGGCCTAGTGGTCACAGTCGTGATTGCTGACCGTGGAGGTTTGGGTTCGATCTGCAAGTTGGACTAGGTGTTATTTCGTTTTCCCATCGGGATTTTTTAGAAATGGCGAAATGTGGGTGTTCTTTACACCGCTGCCAAACCTTTCTAGTTACACAGGCGTGATGTTATGTAATGTTATCTAAGACTCTAAATTCTGGGGCTTGCAAGGTTGAACAGCTAGTCAGGGCAGTCAGTTACCTGTCCGATGTAAGCGACGGCTGCCAGCAGTGCCTGCTGGGAAGCTTTCTGTAGTGCTTTGATTACTAACCAGCACTCACTGTGTGATCAAGGTAGCGGCCAGTTTTTTTGATTCAGTACATGTTGATTCTTAATTACGGTTCATCTTCTGTCTATAAAGGTACAGCTATTAATAAAATCATGGCTGCAAAATTAAAGAAACGTACGAAAAACATGTCCCAAGTCCTGCGCTATTTTAGTACTTAGTTAATGTACAAAGAGTAGTTACTCGCACTAAATATGAACACTAGTTGCTCTCCCACTATGCATCACCTAACCCTCTCACTGCGAGTGCGTGAATTAGTGTCTATTTCAATTTACATTCGGCGCGTGGACCGGCTCCACCCCGGCACTCGGCTGGCACGGGTTACATCGCGGTTTGTCATCTGAATAATTCACAATGTGCTAGAAAGCCGCGTTTTTGTCGTATAGGACGTGCATTTTATGAGCGCGCTATATCCGGATGTGTTCGGCTGTCCTCGGGATGTACTCGGTTTTAATGTGTTTCCGATATGTCAGTGAGTGATGGCAAAGTATTCTGTTTGTGTGTTTTGTTTATTATCTTTTTATGTATTTGTCCGAAAATAATATATTGATGCTGTGTCCTCTTAATGCTTGTGACTCCGAGACTAATCAAAATATTTACCAGGCAACCATCTCACTGTATATTCTCAAATATTGATGAAAGACTTCTGAAATTCAGTACATTTTTGGTATTTCAAGCAAGAACTCTTATTGTTATTTGCTCTTGTATGACGGAGTTATTCTCATAAAGATCGGCGCAAGAACAATACATTCCCTCAGCGCCAATTACTACCGGTACGTTAAGAGTGCTAACGTGCGCGTTAACGTTACCTCATCGCCTAGTGCCACGGAGACTACTTCTGCAAACTTTATGTGTCGTTCGTTATAAATCATGACTCGCGCTTTGCTGATAGTTTGCTCGGAAATGCGTCATGTGGCGCTGATGTGTTCCGACTGTTTGATGCCAAATACATACCATGCCAAAATACACCTAAATACTTATGCCAATACAACGAATGTGAGGTTCGTTTGACAACTTATATATTTCATATTGTACCTATATTATCTTACGACATAGATGTTGGTTCTTTAAGAGACGCCAGACATTTCTAGCCCTTTAAAAGATAATTTATCTTCAACGACTTCAAATAATTTAGCTTATTTTTAGTAACAAGTCATGTTCAGAAATTGAAATAAGTATGAACTAAGAAAGCAGCGCACTGAGCCAACTAATTGGAATCTTCTATGTTCGCGCCAATTATTAGTGAAAGTTTTTGCATCGGCGCTCATCCGCTAACGATAACAGCCGGAGTTGACGTTCACTAGTCAAAGAACAAGCGCACTAAGCCAACGAGAGCAGAAGGCTCACGGCGAATAAAACTGGTTCAAATGTCTCTCTGGTTTGGCTATGTCACTAGATTTTTAACTTTCCCATTGTCTAACAAAAATCTTTTAATTTTTTATCCGTGGACAGTTAATATGATAGCATTCGGGGCGCCATTAAATTATTCGATATCTATTTGTGAACAGACATTTAAATATACAGCATCATCTTCACATTCAGTCTCCACCATCTCACTTTTAAATAAAGATCTCAAGCATGCAATCTGCCCCTATTTTATTCACAATGAGTCACTAGCAGTATAGGACCTGCAATTAATTGTTATCCAAATTGGCTACCAACTTAAATTGTCCGTATATTCAAATCACAACGTCATTCTTTGACAATTGTTAATTTCCATGACTTTACATAGACAGTACCACTATTTGCATGTAGAAGTGTGCCTTCTGTACCTACTTACGTAGTGTCGTAGCTACAACGCGTTTATAAGTGATGAAGTGAGTCCATGTGCGGGCCTTTTGCTCGCTTTACGAGCGTGCTCGAAGCGCGAGCATATTTCACGGAACACTATCCGATATGAGCATTAGAGCAAGAGTTATGCTCTGCAAATTGTTTAGTGAACACTTACAGTATTAGAAGACGACGGAACTTGTGTGATTGGTGGGCAATGTGGCGGGTTCTCATTTTGGTGTATTGTAAATTGTTATTGTCAAAAACACCGGACACTCAAAAATGCCGTGGGTGCTGGCTGGCTGTGTGACTCGCCGCTCGAAAGCTTGAAGGAAGCGATGATGACGTCACGCTGATAAAGATGCACGAAGGCCGCGCTGACGTTCATATTCGGGGTCACCAGTATAGAGGTATGAGAAACATGGTATAAAGCTCACTCATACTCTATGGGAAAGGGTAGATCCTCTGACCAGACGGGTGTGGTGTCTGGTGGGCAACTGCGCGACGGTTTATGTCGGGACGTTGTATATATGCTAGTTGCGTGTAAACTCTGCTTGCGCGATACAGGATTTTGCGGGACGTCAGTGTGACGTGTAATTCACATGTGGCGACGACGAATACCGCTACAACTACTACTGCAATATATTTTCGTCAGTAGGATCGGTCGTAACAAAACTTTGCAAAAGTCACCTCGCTCAAACGAAATAATAATAATTAGTGTATTGAAGGATACAGCCTTTCCACTTTAAATGACTTCTGACAACATTTTTCTTGAAGAAAATCTAATTCGGCCCTAAAACTGTACTTAGCATTTGCCAACTAAAGCACTGAGGCAGTAATTACTACAGCATTTGTTGTGAGCGAGCGCCGGCGCCGCTTCTGAGCGGTGACTGGATTTGCTTTTAAATTCTAATTGCGGTGGAATAGGGGAGTTATAAAAACATGCGCTGGAGGGCTATGAGTTGCCGTCAGAGGCGAGTGGCGCCGCGCCGTCGCGGGCAGGTGCGGCCAGCTGCGGACTGTTTACATGCGGCTGTTTATCTACCAACAGGGGAGGGTTAAGATACTAGTATCCCACTATCTGTATCCGTAGTTTTAAAAAGATAAGTGTTGCGGATTTCGTCTGCAACATAAAAATATCAAATAAATTGTAGTATGAGGCATTGCAATATTGCAACTTGACAAGCGTAGCGCTCGAAGCTTGTACGAGTATACTCGACGGGCATAGTTAGTGAACTTATCATTACATACAAACAACACAAGTAGCTAGGAGTGCCTACTCGTGAAGTATGCAGTTAAAGTCAGCGTTTGGTTTAAAATAAGAGTAAAATATCGTGGTACAGGTAGCTCTACAAGGTACGAGTGCACGTATTAGAAAGGCTATATACATATAATATATGATATACATAATATTGTAAAACATTTTTAAAAGAGTAACGGTGGAGTTTCTTGGCCATACTTCTCTATACGAAACTACCTTTTGGAAGGGGCAACTAGAATCAATTCAATTTTTTTGTAAATTTTGACGTTCAAAAGTGCCTTTTATATGCCTATTTGAAATAAATGATTTGACTTTGACTTTGCTATCATCACTAATCACGGGTACCCGCCATGACTGCGACGTTCGGGGGACATTGATGGTTATTGTAAGTGTTACTGCAACCAGTAATATTATGCAATATGTATGCGTTACTATGCTGGGAACGACTTCATTTACAGATCGGTGCATCGGTAACAATAAACGTTGCGATATTATGTGTCATGTATGTCGTACCTTCATTTTATGTACTGCTGAGAACAGATGAGCCAACCTAAACTGTTGCAGTAATTTAAAAGAAAAACATTAGCATACAAGTATAATATAGCATGTGGTCCAACGTCTGGGCTCACAACACGTGTCAGTGATAGCCCTCGTGGTTTAATTATAATTTTGATCGAAATCTACTAATGTGGGACATCAGAGGGTCGCTCGGCTCCCACGCTAAATATAAATGTCAAGTGTTAGAAGTAGGTCGCAGCGGTGGCCGCGGTCGGCTCGGTCGCCGGTCGCCGGTCGCCGGTCGCGCGGCCAAGATAAACAATATTACCAGGTGCGAACGAAAACTTAAAGTAATAACATAAAAATTACTGCTTCTGTTCTGTTATATTTTTTTTTTCAAATTCTTTATTCACATGCACTATTGATGTTTGCATGCCTAATTTAAGGTAGATTGTACAGGAATCACCCATTTTATTGTAACAACAACTTATTTTAAATCTTCGTTAATAAATTTTACTGTAGGTAAATAAGTACTATGCACGGGATCGATATTCGCACAGACTAATATAATATTTACATAAATAATATCAGCCTATTACTGTCCCACCGCAGGGCAAAGGCCTCTTCTCATACAGAGAAGGCGCGAGCAGTGATCACCACTAATTAGACTAATATGCACGATACATACTTTACATGGCTTTGCACATAAATATTGTTGATCCCGGTGTATGTGTGATATCGTGCAAACGCACTTACGATTCCAAATATTCAATAGAAATTTCATGAGTATTTCTCCTCCTTTTTATATAATATTAATAAACCCGACTAAACGTGCAAGTGGGCTTTTCCGAATAAATAAACAATAAGCAAATCGATTTCAAGGGAGGCTTGAAATTGATTTGCTTATTTTTTTTATTTTATGTCGCGCAAAAAGGCGCGACGCGACAGCGCGACGTGACACCCCAGTAGAACAATTTCTATAAAAACGTTATGGATTTTTTTCTGAAAGTGTCGCGTCGCGCCTGTCTGCGGTAGTCTTCATGAACGGAATGAAAGTACCGATAACAAAAGTTAGTATATCAGAGATTACTCTTTCTGTGATAGAAAGCTAAACTATTCCCGATTACCACACCAAGTACCAAGTATCCTAATGTATAGTTACGTATTCTGGAAAATCCACGATCTTTGTGAAAACCTCCTGCGGATGAATCCGCGGGTACAGCTAGTGGTACTTTGCCTTGAATAAGTAAAGAAATCTATTTAGCGAGCTAGCCCTGCAGGCTGAAGGGTTAGCAGTTACAAACCCTTAATTGTTGCTCTGAATGTAGCATTATTCAAAGTTTGCTTCACACGAGCTGTGCAGAACAACCAAACCGACATTAGGACGCTATAGCGCGCGCATTCGCCAATAAGTATGCGCTGTAACTGGGTCACTCTTTATTTCGTCTTAGATTTACGAGCGCCGCCGCCGTGAGCCGCAATATCGGCACATTGGGATCCGCGGCGCCGCCCGCCGCCGCCTGCCGCACGCTGCCGGCGCCTACTCCGGCACCACGGTACAGCATCGTTTGTCTGCGAGAACACCCATGTATCAGCCACTGTTTGTTTGTTACACTCGCCAAGTCATATCCAGCATTGTATTCGTTTTTATTTACATAACAATATAATAATATTAGGTCTTTACCTATGAAATTGCCGTTCTGCAGTACTGGCCATTTCAAATCAAAATAATTTTTGTTTGGCTAAGAATTCTAATTTCAAATTAATTTTATTTTAAAAACATGGATTTTTTTTTCTAAAAGTAGTCATTTCTTTATTGATTAGTGTTACATTTTCATCGCATTTCAATCTTTTTCGTCATCATGGATACGTTAAAAATTCGAGTAATTATGGAATATGAGTACCGTCGTGGCAGCAACGCGGCACAAGCGGCACGCAACATCAACGACGTTTACGGAGCTAACACTACAAATCAACGCACCACCTGTTATTGGTTTGCTCGCTTCCGTTCTGGAAATTTCGACCTGAAAAATGAACCTCGCGGTCGTCCGAAGACTTTGGTCGACAATGACGAATTAAAGGCGATTGTGGAAGCTGATGATACACAATCTACGGCTGAATTAGCAGCAGCTTTCGACGTTAGCGTCAAAACAATATTGGTCCATTTGCTTCAAATTGGCAAGGTAAAAAAGCTTGACAAATGGGTGCCCCACGAACTCAATGATCGCCAGCGCGAATTACGCGTCGAGACGTGCCTTGCACTGCTCAACAGACACACAAATGAAGGAATTTTGAACCGCATTGTTACCTGCGATGAAAAATGGATTCTGTTTGATAACCGTAAGCGCTCAGCAAGTTGGTTGGATCCTGGTTCAGCACCTAAACAATGCCCTAAACGAAAACTTACCCCTAGAAAAGTGATGGTCACTGTTTGGTGGTCTAGCGCCGGTGTGATTCATCACAGCTTCTTACCAAACGGGGTGAGCATTACTGCAGATGTGTACTGTGAAGAACTGAACACAATTATGGAGAAGCTGGCGCATCTCCAACCAGCATTGGTCAATCGCTCGTCTCCGCTGCTCCTGCACGACAACGCGCGACCTCATACTGCACAGCAGACGGTCTCCAAGTTGCAAGAACTGGGGTTGGAAGCTCTCCGTCATCCGCCCTACTCACCAGACCTTGCGCCTACAGACTACTACTTTTTCCAGAATTTGGATAACTTCTTGGCGGGAAAAAAATTTAATACCCGAGAGGCAGTACAAAATGCCTTTGAAGAATTTGTTGCCTCCCGTCCAGCTGATTTCTTTAAGAAGGGCATCAATAAACTGCCACTGCGATGGCAAAGATGCATTGATTGCATGGGTGATTACTTCGATTAATACAAATAAAAAATTCATGAAAAAAATTCGTTTAAATTTTTTCATACAAAACGGCAATTTCATAGGTAAAGACCTATTATGATACGTAAAGCCTTACGCAATGCCTCATAGTTTGCGTGTTATAAAATTCTATCTGATTTGTTCTCAATTGTCTTATCGCGTAAACATTTTCTGGAGTCCTCTCTGCAGATTAGATTTGCCGCTGGGAGAGTCGTCTTGGCACACGAATAGAAAACAAATCTAAAAGTATAAAGAATAAATAGTTCTGCTTTGTGTTTAGTCAAAACTTTATTGTAGTCGTATAAATAAAAACGTGACAATTCACAGATTTATTTTTATTTTACAATGACTAAGTTTCCCCGACAGTTATGTTTAGGAAATAAACATAACACACATTGTCCAAAAAATAGACAAATCAAGGTAGCTAAGAAATGACTTAACAAAACGGCCCGGGCATGTCAAGCAGTCCTAAGGTTCGTCAGTGGAAGGTATTAGGTATTATAATCCATGTGTAATCGCTTCATTGTGTCTGCTGCCTCGTGGTGTTCTGTTCGCAAGCGCGACTATTATGTGTGGGGTCTTGCCTTCGGACCCTAGCTCGGGCAGGAGTTTCCTAGTAGCAACATATAGTCGGCATAGACTAGCCCTCTTACATGGACCTTGAACATAACCGGTGAAATGTGGGTGTCATCAAGCTCTGCCCAGCCCATTAGGGAACACAAGCGTGATGTGTTGTATTACTTACCTTCGAAACTTATCTCAAGGTACAAGTACATGTACATGCAGGCTTTGTGAGCTACTTTCCGTTATATCTCATATTTAATTTAGCTGTTCTCCAAAGCCGGTAATCCCGGAAGCCTCGCATCGGCTCAGATCTGGTAATCTGTTCCACGGGGAGCTGCTTCCACTCGTACATACGAAAAAAATTGTACACCACTAATCGAATTTATCGATAAAGAATATTTACTGGCAATTTGTTATTCTGATAGTCTTTTAAAAGTTGGCTTAACTATTGTGTTAAAGATGACCTCTTCATACTTCTTCATCAAAGAGATGATTTGAATCAGCAAAAATAGAAAGGTAGCCGATAACAATAATTTGTGGTGCTTGTTTTCAATGTTCAAGTTAGAAGAACTTCATTAACAGTTCCTTCTAAATCATGGGAATGGACCATATTGTTAACTCCTATGGAACTCACAGATGCTGAGTTATTAGTTCTACAGTTCGTTGTTGTAAACCGTTACTTATCAACTTACTATTGAATTAAATAAAGCAACCTTATTCAATAAAAAATCCCTGCATCGAAACTTTTCAGTGAACGTTCAGAAGTAATACCCGCGTCCGGAACAAGTATGCTTTGCAGCTCTCAACTAGTTTAACTTGAATTGTGTTGAAATGGAAAGCGGCGCGCCGTCTTCACACGTATTGGTAAACTTGCACAACAAGCTGTGACCTGCGCGAGTTGCTGCTGTTGCACAGAGTGATCCACACTGGCGGGAAGTTTGAGAGTGTTGCTTTATGAAAAGGTACTCTGTGCAGATACTCGAGTACTAATGTTATGTCAAAGGAAGCAAGTTTTAATGTGCATTACCATAAACTGAGTCTCGTCAAGTCCCGAAGGTCCTTGTCGCTCGGAGTCTTTCGGATTACTTCGGAAGTATTCGGCTAAGTTCGGGGGATTTTTTGCAAATTCTCAAACACGTCGCTCAGTTTTATAATGTGTCGGAATAATTCATAGTGCGCCGGGCGAGGAGCATGAATATGTAACGTGGTCGGTCCACCTGCCCCCCCCCCCCCCAAAACCGCACCCCGCGCCCCCGTGCACCCCCGCCCCGCGCCCCCTGTGCGCCGAGCGCGTACAGGGTGTGCTAACGACACTGCGGTTAATGTTGTGCACACATTAATATTAACACGGTACACAAACCTGTGTACAATTTATAAATAATGCACTTTAAAAATTAATTGAGCACGGAAAATTCCACTTACATACACTCTGTTTATTTATATGCTTGTTCAATCTGCCAATAATATTCTCAGAAATATAATTCACTTAAATAGTTTTATTAGCATAAGCATGCTCAAATATTTTTATGGTAAAGATATATTATCTTCCATTCAATATACTCCAATAAACACTCAGACATAAAACCAAATATTTTGCAACAGAATACATTTTCTTTCTTACAATAGATATTGTTATTCATATTGTATTCAGCCATTCGAGAACATTTCGATACAACACAAAAGTAAATAAATGCTTCGTCTCACAAACGTTTATCGTAGCCAGTGCTACGAGTTACGCAAGGTCAACGCTACGAGGCTACGAACTGCTACGAAATGTTACACAATCTTGTCGTAATATGAGTAGTGTCTTGGGAGCGTTTTTTATTTGTGTGTGTCGTGAGAATAAGTGAGTGTTACAACTGAGAGAGAGTGTCCGTGTGACGCGTCACGCGAGCTTGTCGTCCGACTAATTAGTCGCGCGACTTATTAGACGCGGCGCACACTCGGCGGAATCGTTTCGCATTCAGTTTGAGTCCGACTTGCTGTCGTAATTAGTGGAAGGTGTATGTAGTTACATACTCGTCATAGTTGCGGTGTATATCGCGTTATGTATTTAGTTTAGCGGTTGTCGTGCGGTGGCTCGTGGCTTCGGTGTTATTAGATAATTTGCTTTACCGGATTTTACACTCACTCGTAATTGGTAAACAATTTATGCACCACGACTGCCTTAAGTCGTTTGAACTTTATTGATGAAGCACATCTGAGCTCAGTTTTGGATATCCTTATGCAAAAATGTACTGTCCTAAGTCACCTAAAGTCACCTTATGCCTAGTTTACACGAGTTTAGTATTTGTCATTAGAGCCTTACAATTTACTCACACTGGCAGTTTTACTAATACCAGGCATTAACTCAGGATGGTTTACACGCAATGTTTTGGTGTAAGTAACATTATTAGGTACTAAGCTTTCATTGTTGAGCTCGTCTAAACTAGCAATCATGCTCGTGAGTTAGTTGCAGTCTACTTGACAGGTACAAATATTCTTGTTCATGTTTTATTAATATACCTAATGTATTTGCTCTTTCGGAGCTTCAGTCTGCTAATAATTTCCTCTCGGTTGCGGAGGATAGCAGCAATCTCTTTTAGTTCCGTGTTCTGTTGTTACCAACTCTTTCATAGAGAGCGCTTTTTTAGTTTCAGCTCGTTCCGGGTGTGGCATGACAGTATACATGCAATGGTACGCTCAGCTGCACATTAGGATTAATACGTGAACTACAAAACCCGTCCTTACTGCTACGGAATAAAGGCGTTGTTATAGTCAAATGTTTAATATGTATGTGTGGTTTACTGTACCTATGAAACACTACTACTGCTCAAAGGATTATTCACAAAATTTGATATGTATTAGAAGCAGCTGTTGAATGATTTATATTTAAAAAAAAAAAAAAGTTTTTCTTTCTGTTAGAATAAAATAAGGTAACATAATAACTGCTGGTTTAACTTGTAAGCACTGGAATATAAACATAAACCGTGCTGTGTACTGTTAGATTGCTAAATAGTCGCTGAACCATAAGTATGCAAGTACGACATAGTCTACATACATTTCTCACAAAATCTGTGTAATTTATACAGACGCGCATTAATTGCGTACCCCTCACGTATACATTAGTGAAGGCGTGACTAATTAACGCCGGAGTTCTTAATTCATTAACAGAGCCTGGATTAACATCAGAATACCGAACAGGAATACATAACATGGCCGGTGAAGAACGTAATTGAATTACCAAAAGATTTACCTGAGACTAGGACACAAGAGCCGTGATTACCTGCGAATAAATTCATAATACTTTTAGATTTCGATTCGAAGCGTTGTTAATTGCGAATGATTCATTAGAAGTTTTGCTGAAAGCGTCTCTGGGCTCCTCAGAGCCGGTATAACGTAATGCGCAATGAATAAGATTCATCGATTGCGGCTCATAAATACGCAACGATCATTCATTCCGCGCTCAATGCGCGCGGACAGCCCGGCTTTGCTCAAAAGACCGTCTTTCCGCCACACTCAACCTAATCCCAACTCCACTTGCCTTTCCTCAAAGTTGGTTTTCGTGTGCACGTTTTAGGCCGGTCGTTCGTCCGGGCTTGGCGTCTCATACATTATGTAGGGCCGCTATTGCCGTCGGATCGCGGCGCGTTTTCTTCGAGATGGGGCTCAAATCTTAAGTGGTGATATTTATTTAAGCGGACTCCTCTGTTACACCTTCCGAGCGCCCCCGTGAGCGGGTACAGCTCTAATGGAGGAGGTATTGTTGCGGAGCTAGCTGTTTAATTTCATGGCACTAAGAACTGTTTGCGGGAAAAGATGACTTTATGGTAAGTAAGTATCATTTACTTTAACTTCATAGTACGTAATACAGTATACGTATTACCGAGACTAGTATGTGTTTCCTAAGTTTTAAGGAATTTTAGACATATTTATGATATCTTTTTGTATTAATGCCGTTCACGGTATGGACAAGTAAGAAGCTGTCAAAGATAGCAGTTTAAGTAAACACTCTCTCTCTGGGCTCTGACGGGCCCTTAAATATGAAAGTAAGTAAACACTTACTTTCATATTTAAGGGCCCGTCAGAGCTTTTCGGTCAGTAATATTTATTTATTAAAACTTTATGCACAAGTAAAAAAAATACCGTACAAAGGCTGACTTAATGCCTGCGGAATTTTGTACAAGTCTACCTTAGGGTGATGCAGGCGATTGATAACAAAACATGGCAGGTGCAATGTACGGGATAGATAACAAAACATGGCTGTTGTGACATACGGGATAAATAACAAAACATGGCAGGTGCGTGATACGGGATAGATAAAAAAGCATGGCAGGTGCAACATAAGGGATAGATAACAAAACATGGCAGGTGCGCCAAACGGGATAGATAACAAAACATGGTAGGTGCAACATAAGGGATAGATAACAAAACATGGCAGGTGCGCCAAACGGGATAGATAACAAAACATGGCAGGTGCAACATAAGGGATAGATAACAAAACATGGCAGGTGCGCCAAACGGGATAGATAACAAAACATGGCAGGTGCAACATAAGGGATAGATAACAAAACATGGCAGGTGCGACATACGGGATAGATAACTCGGAAAATAATAAAATATACATATACACACATACATATTATACCAAAATTAAACGAATAACCCGTTACTGCTATCAATGTAATGTATTACATAGGTACAATGAAGTTATATTACAACTATCAATGAGCATGTATGCCCCTACTTATCTGTCTACTAAATCTTGTTTCTGTTCCCTTCCACAGGTTGTGCTAACGTCAGCACATACAAATGGTTTCGTAATTATCATCAAAGCCACTTTCGCTGTACAAACCTCCACCCACAGCTCCGCCCTCTACAATATTCACGCGCGTATTATAAAACGTTTCGTTTAACTTACGACCGCTCGTTATTTGCGGGAACTCCGCTCATATAATAAAACGGTAGGATTCAATGCGATGCGGAAAACATTTCGCTGTTCGCATCGATTTCTCTATGTTTTCGGCGTTACCAAGCACCGACCGCCGCGAGCGAAAAGAGCCGACAGAGCGGAGCGAGCGCTGAATAAAGTATAAAAGCGTCAATATTTGATAAAAACATCGGGTACCGACCGGCCGGGGCCTTGTGTGCCGGCTGGGATAGAACGGGATTACTAACTACTCGGATATTGATAGAAATAATAAATTAAACTGTGGCTGTAGCGGGACTTGCCGTAACTGCTGTATTCGTGTAGCTACAGTATGCACTGTACGCGGTACACTGTACATTGTTACATCTGATATTGTAATGAATGAAATGGCTTCTGATTATTCTGATTCGCGCGTCACACTCATGAATATGTTATTATTTCGACAATATTATAGCTAATGTAAATAAATGTAAACGAAAATGAATATTTGATTATGTAACATTAAATTATTGTTTAACTTAGCAATTTCAATAATTCACTTTTAAAAAACGTGCTAAACAATTTTCCCGGACTACAATGAATGCACACTCGTTAAAATAATTTATTTACCATGAAAACTTATAAACAAATGGTGCGGTCAAAATGATCGATCTTTAACTATCAACTTCCTGTACTTACTTTCATGTAGGTAGTTGTTTTGTGTGTATGTAAGTGTGCAGTCATAACTCAATCGCCATACATTTACGAGACCCGCGCCCCGCGCCCCGCGCCCCGCGCCCCTCGTCTAGCGCCCCGCGCCTCTCACCCGTCGGACCAATCAGTTTATATCCGCCGCTCTATTCTATATCCGCCGGCTTCAACGGATTTATGACATACTATTTAGTTTTTATGTATGAATGAGAGAGGTGTACCAAAGGCAGGGCTTATCACTACTCAATAGGAAACACACACTCGCACCGCACCCGTCATCTTCGGCTACTCTCATCGAGCTGCTCCTAGCTACGTTTCGATAATCGTCGCTCCACCTATGCCTATGGGCATCCTACCTCAGGCCCCGTGCACGGTCTCGAGCGATGCGACTTCGTCGTGGTGAGTCGTGGCATGATCTACACAACTTCTTTCATATGTTTTCTCCGCATTCGCTGTCGCAAGACGCGTTTTGCTTGAACAGGTAGCTCGTGGCACCGAGGTTACGTGTGCAGATTCACCCTCTCCACCAAAGAGCACGTCTACTCCAATGATCATCGGTGTCAACTACTTTACTTCTCTGTCGGATCATCTCGTTCTGTATTCAATCCCCCGAGATTTAAACTAATAGACTGCCTCAAGTTGATATCTTATCAACCTAGAATAATAAGTGACTCCAAACTATTTACACTTCTAGCCGATTGTTCAGCAGTAAAGGGCTACAAATCAATTTGTGACAAGTATCTTATAAGTTGCGACAAATAAGACATGATTTGTCACAGTTGCAGTGTTACGTTAGAGGGTTTTGGGGGGAGTGCACGAGTGTGCCGCTAATCACTCACATGCTTTACGATCATAGCCGTGCAAAAATATGGACGTAGGTAATTACCGGAAATATGGATGACTAGATGAGCACAAAATGAATACTGCCTCCGAACTATTATTCTGACTCTAATCATACTTGTGAGATTTATTAGAAGAATGAATCATGCAGATGAAAGTTTGAAGACAAAGTTTTTTTAAGATCCTTGTATTACCCAACACTTCACAAATTAAAGCCATTGAAATCAAACGGGACCTCCTCGCGATAAGTACCTACGTAATGCCAACTCGTTACTCTGCTCACCCCATAGGGAGTCGTTTAGTAAGCACGCATCGCGTCACAGTTACGAGCGCAAAGTTTTTAACGATATCTGCCGAGTTTACCTGGTCTTAGTAATTTATTTGTTCGTAATGGTTATCGTGTAAATATACGGAATAAGGCAGCTTGCTCAATAGTCACGTGGGACACACGTTACCTACTGCAGCCTGAAGTAAATATACGGAAAAGGCAGCTTGCTCAATGGTCACGTGGGACACACGTTACCTACTGCAGCCTGATGTAAATATACGGAACAAGGCAGCTTGCTCAATGGTCACGTGGGACACACGTTACCTACTGCAGCCTGAAGTAAATATACGGAAAAGGCAGCTTGCTCAATGTTCACGTGGGAGACACGTTACCTACTGCAGCCTGATGTGATGTAAATATACGGAACAAGGCAGCTTGCTCAATGGTCGTGTGGGACACACGCTACGTACTGCAGCCTGAAGTAAATATACGGAACAAGGCATACTGCAGGCTAAAGTAAATATACGGAACAAGGCAGCTTGCTCAATGGTCGTGTGGGACACACGCTACGTACTGCAGCCTGAAGTAACTATACGGAACAAGGCATACTGCAGGCTGAAGTAAATATACGGAACAAGGCAACTTGCTCAATGGTCGTGTGGGACACACGCTACGTACTGCAGGCTTTTTTTTTTTTTTTTTTGGGTGGGAAATCATGAAATGGCCTCTCCCGCTCTGGGCGGGGCGGAAGGGCGTGTCAGACTCTTACTGACTAAAACCCACCCGTGTTCCTTCAGTTGCCTGTGCGCCAGGGCCACGGTAACTCTTTCGAACAATCCGCGACCCCGGCAGGCATCGGCCCTATCGGACCCCTTCAATGATGCTGACATCTCTTTGAGGCGCGCGTGGAACACGACGCGCCGTCGACCCGGGCCTGGTCCTTACCGGACGGCGAGCTGCCCATTGCTCGCCGTCCGCAAGCCCACGCCTACGGTGGCCGGGAGTCGGCAATTGACTCCCGACGCCCAGGGTGTCTGCTCCTGCGGCGACTAGGGGCGTGAGGGCGCAACGATTGCCGCACCCTCACGCGCTCCGCCTCCTCCTTCGCGAGCATTACTGCTTCACAGAAGGAGGTGACGGCTTCCCATTCCCTCTCGCTCCGTACCATGGCCTGTACCAGGGCCGGACGCGAGAGATCGCCGCCGCCGATCGCCGCCACGAGGACACGGCGGTGCTCCACCCAAGCTGGGCAGACCTCTACCGTATGCTCCACCGTGTCCTCCGGTCGATCCACACAATGCCAACACCCGGGCGTTTCCTCCCGCCTTATCCGAAACAGGAACCTCCCGAAACAGCCATGTCCGGTGAGGACCTGCGTCAGGCGGAAGGTGAGGACGCCGTGGCGCCTCTCAAGCCACTCCTCAAGGAGGGGACTTACCGCCGCAATTTTGGCGTGCCCAACGTACTGCAGCCTGAAGTAACTATACGGAACAAGGCAGCTTGCTCAATGGTCGTGTGGGACACAAGCTACGTACTGCAGCCTGAAGTAACTATACGGAATAAGGCAGCTTGCTCAATGGTCACGTGGGACACACGTTACCTACTGCAGCCTGATGTAAATATACGGAACAAGGCAGCTTGCTCAATGGTCGTGTGGGACACATGCTACGTACTGCAGCCTGAAGTCAATATACGGAACAAGGCAGCTTGCTCAATGGTCGTGTGGAACACACGCTACGTACTGCAGCCTGAAGTCAATATACGGAACAAGGCAGCTTGCTCAATGGTCGTGTGGGACACACGCTACGTACTGCAGCCTGAAGTCAATATACGGAACAAGGCAGCTTGCTCAATGGTCGTGTGGGACACACGCTACGTACTGCAGCCTGAAGTCAATATACGGAACAAGGCAGCTTGCTCAATGGTCGTGTGGAACACACGCTACGTACTGCAGCCTGAAGTCAATATACGGAACAAGGCAGCTTGCTCAATGGTCGTGTGGGACACACGCTACGTACTGCAGCCTGAAGTCAATATACGGAACAAGGCAGCTTGCTCAATGGTCGTGTGGGACACACGCTACGTACTGCAGCCTGAAGTCAATATACGGAACAAGGCAGCTTGCTCAATGGTCGTGTGGAACACACGCTACGTACTGCAGCCTGAAGTCAATATACGGAACAAGGCAGCTTGCTCAATGGTCGTGTGGGACACACGCTACGTACTGCAGCCTGAAGTCAATATACGGAACAAGGCAGCTTGCTCAATGGTCGTGTGGGACACACGCTACGTACTGCAGCCTGAAGTCAATATACGGAACAAGGCAGCTTGCTCAATGGTCGTGTGGGACACACGCTACGTACTGCAGCCTGAAGTCAATATACGGAACAAGGCAGCTTGCTCAATGGTCGTGTGGAACACACGCTACGTACTGCAGCCTGAAGTCAATATACGGAACAAGGCAGCTTGCTCAATGGTCGTGTGGGACACACGCTACGTACTGCAGCCTGAAGTCAATATACGGAACAAGGCAGCTTGCTCAATGGTCGTGTGGGACACACGCTACGTACTGCAGCCTGAAGTCAATATACGGAACAAGGCAGCTTGCTTAATGGTCGTGTGGGACACACGCTACGTACTGCAGCCTGAAGTCAATATACGGAACAAGGCAGCTTGCTCAATGATCGCGTAGGATACACGATACGTACTGCAGCCTGAAGTACATCTCAAACAATATCACGCATGTATTCCCTTCAAGGGTTAGTCAGAAGTAAACACCAGCAAAGTGTGAACTTTGCCGGTAATGTTTGAGTCCCATGTTATAGGGGTGAGCCTATTGCCAGCAACCGGGCACAAGTTCAGACTCCGGGCTGCTAATGAGAAGTCCAACCTGGGAACCGATACTAGGACCCCACGAACAGCAGTAGCGCATTTAAGCCTAGTTTGTATCTAATAAAGCGACATTAATGATTTGGCGACACAATAAGCCAAGTATATACTAACCTTAACCTGCTAAGGCTTGTCCCTACACAATTGGTTCATAAATTGTTTACCTCAGGTACTTCCATAACTTCCTTATGATAAGTTGTTCAAGTTTTTTCCTCCTCAGCGAGATATCTCGCGCTGTGTGCGAGATAATTTAAATTTGCGAGGAAATACGTTTCCATCTCTCAGTATAATGCTGCAACTCAATGTGTTCAGAGACGGCCGGCGTTGACTCGATGACGTGGACCGGTGCAGTACAACACATACATGTACAATAATTGTACATGGATAAACAAATTTATAAACAAAAATAAATGAAACAATCCAATAATTATTGTCCAAAATATAATATTTATTAAAATGACATGATTCCGTTGCGTCGGCATGCGCCATCGATGCCCGGACGGATTCACCACACCATTAAAGTTATGTTATCTGTACGCAAAACTGTCACACAGAGACATTTTGAAATTTAAACAATAACTTGATTATCGTGTCAGTGTTACGCAAATAACGCTATGGGTTTTCAACATGTAATCATCAATGGACGAATTATTTAGAGTTGTTGTTGTGATTAAAGTTTGTGAGTATTGTGTAAGAGCGTGTAAATAACATGAGCAGATGAAAAACTCGGAGATGTGTAGGTACATCTTGAACAGCACCCTAATTGCATAACGCACTATCAATCGTAATCTGAATCATTAGGAAGGATATTGCTAATCGATTGCTGCATATGTTCGAAAAAAATGTCTGCTCAACAACGTCAATAACGCAATGAATGTTGTTGTACTTTCAAAATGAAAGCTATTCCTATTGATAATGTGTTACGCAATTACCCCGCCGTCAAGATCATAGTACTCAATGGGAGTCACGATGGGAATATTTCAAAAATAAGGACTACCAATATTATATTGTAAATCATCTTATATTAGTAAGTCATCATTATATAAAATCACCTAATATTTTTCTTGGGTCGACTTTTCAATCACAACTACTTACTTTAATACCTGGTTCAGAGTGAGCCTTCTGAACCTAGTTCATTCGCGATAGAGGGTTGCAGAGGGCACGAGCCGCGGTACAGCGGGGAATAAAAGCCTCTCGAAGGGTAACCTCGCCCCCTCCGGCCCCACTCGCCCCCGCACTCTTCCCCACCCTTGCCCCGCACTCGTCCCCGCACACCCCCGCACCTTGTGAACGGTTTGTTTTACGAGCTAATTATTTTGTATAGTTTTTACAAGTTATGATTTTAATTGAAAAGAGGGAGTGAGTTGTGTGTTGGTTTTGTTCGATAGCGATTCGGAAAGAGTTCTTTTTAGCCCTACAATACAATACAGACATGTTTCTTTTCGATGTAAATGTTAAGACGTAATTTATATGTATGAATATTTCATACTACCCACGTTTGGAAGAGGCTTTTATCCGGTATTGGGGATACCGTTAGCTCACTACCGACGTATATTCCATCAATACTTATTGAATACGTTACATGAAACTACCTTTTATAATACAAGACCTACCCTAGATAATTCTATTTGAATGAACGCAAAAATATTTGCTGTAACTTGGTGAAGCTGATCAAAAGATTTGTTCAGTAGTGACGTGCGACGAGTCATTAGCGATGCTGCGATCTGATTTAGGGGACCAAGGGGGATGGGGGGAGGGGAAGAGGGTGGTGTTCTGTGGAACATTTTGAAAAAGCCGCTCCGTAGGGACTAGACCCGCGCTCATTACCGACCTGCTGCGCCCCGTTGCGGCCCGGTGCGTACCGGAACGGACTGGAGCGGGTTTGCTGTTGTGCCTTCAACTTTTAAGTATTCAGGTAGTATAACTTTGGTGCTGTTATCCTTTCCCCCAAATTGAGCGAAAAGTTAAATAAGTATACTTAACTAGCTTCTCCCCGCGATTTCGTTGGCATGGAATTCGTAAGATACACAATATACTAAAATAACATTAACATTTTTATAAAATCCTCGCGTCCCTCGACCGCGTCGCATCGCATCGCCGGGCCGCGCTATTAGTTCTTTTGCTTAGCGTTCTTTCTGACATTTTTTTAATTTTGCTCGTCTCTTTTGGGTTGTAGTGTGATCTTAAATAGCCTTTATATAATAACCTTCCTCAAAAATTGGGCTATCAAATGCAAAATGATTTTTTCAAATCCGACTGGTAGTTCCCGAGATTCGCGTTAAAACAAAAAAAACTCTCCAGCTTTATTATATTACATACTAGCTTTGCCCGCGACTTTGTGTTGCTTATAAAAGGTGTAGGCAGCACTCCTCTATTGAAAAGAAAGAATCTTCCGATCTTGCCTGGTGGGAAGTGCTACCTGGGGTTCTCTACCACAGCCCTTACGAATGCAGTCACTGCGTCTTCAGGGTTCACAATGTCGATGCGATGAAGTGTCACTTGGATAATTAAAAATCAAGACGCTTGGTCGAGGCTCATTACCTGTGCACATGCCGTACTCAATAAATCGACTGCCCATCTGACGGAGTGTGCTGGAGCGTTATCATTGTGAAGAAGAATCACGCTTTAAGAGCGCTGTTGAAAATATTCCGAGAAAACAGGCAAACAAGCTATGAAATTATCATGATCTTAAAAACTTATGTAATTTTGAAAATGCTTCTGTATATTCGATGTTAGAGAGTTAGCTTGCTCCTTGAAAGAGCTCCTACATAAAGTTGTCCGTGTAAAAAGCAACCCATTTACTCTGGTTGTGGCCGCCATTTAGGATTTTAATAATAATAATCATTTAATTCAAGTAACAAGACTCATTCATTTCCTGATTTTCGGCACCGGCCGCCCTCGAAAACTACAAAGATGACACCCATGACGAAAACTTTAAACATCATTTTAATTTAGACCTCTTTTTACTACAGAAAACCATAACAATTATTGCAGTTGGAATGTATGGAAGAATGTGTTTCACAACTACAATGTCTAGTTTGTTCTTGGAATCTGGGGGCACGGTAGTACCCTCGCCAAGACGAGCCATAAACAAAAAGCAGAGGCACTATCAACCTAGTGCGCTGCTTTTTGTTTATGGCTTGTCTTGAAGCGTTTCATCGTATTTTCATACCCTCATAGCTTCGGCCTGGATAATCGTTATCCAGGCCCAAATTCTCAAGAATGTAGTTATCAAGCTTATAAAATACACTAAGTTTCATGTGCTTAGCTTTGGATTTTATTTATACCTAAAATACGTCGACTTTGTCACTGACTCACTCACTCACTCGCTCATCAAAACCCGGCACTTCCCAAAGTCCTAGAAAGTTGAAATTTAGTATGCAGGTTAGGATTTGCACACTAAAATTATAAAAAATTGTAACTTTACCCTCTAACCCTCAAAAAAAAAGAGGGGGGGGGGTGCAGGTTTATTAATAAAATAAAGCCTCTGACGTACTTCCTAAAGTCCTAGAAAGCTGAAATTTAGAATACAGGCTAGGATTTGCACCCAATCAACAAAAAGTAAGAAATTTGTAACTTTCACCCTCTAAGGGATGTGGAAGTATGTATTTCTTACGGATAATCGGTATACTTACTTCCAATTGTTGTCAAAACTAGATTAATATGTACATAAACAACAAAGAAGAAACTCCTTTTCGTTGGCTATGAGGAAAGAACCGCTGGCGTGTAAGAAATACCTTTTTTACCCGACTCTACTAGAACTTGAGCTAGAACTAAGTGTTATGATTTTAACATGTCACAATCATGTCAAGTCATTTGTACGCCTCATGGCATAATATATCGCTCTATTTCATCTAAGCTAAGATCTGTATTTTATAAACACCAATGTTAACAAATAAATAAATGATTATGATTATGATTATCATGTCTGTTTAATATCAGTACAATATCACCGCTAAAATAAAAAGAAATAGAGGACCCTACAAAAAGAAATTAAATCCACCAAAAACATTTATGTAAAGTAGGTTGCCAAGACTTCTTTAACGCTTTCACTATTAAAAAGTTATCAGATCTAATGTAGAGCTAAGCCCCTAATTTTATAAACCTTACATCTTAGTCAAAATGTATGGACTGGCCGTTCCATTAAATTATTGCATGACACAACATTCAAGACCAGTGACTTATTTTCTTACCCATAGGAATACGTGTGATAGCCGCGAAACGGCCAAGCCGTACAATTTGACCAAGATAAAAGGTTTGTAGAGTTAAGCCATCTAAAGCTAGGGGCTTGGCTTTAAATTAGATCTGATAACTTTTTAACAGTGAAAGCGTTATGTAAGTCTTGGCAACTTACTTTACATGAAATGTTTTTGTTGAGTAACATATTCATCGTACGGAATCCTCTCCACGCGAGTTCAATTCGCACTAGTCCGGTTTTTGAAATAACACAGACAGAGTTATCCTTATAACGTGTTATTATTAACATAATAATATGGTTAACAGATGTTTTCGTTAGTACTTACTATTTCGCGCCAATAGATGCCGTAACGTGTACATTACATAATGAAAAGTTCTTCTTGAACACTTCAAATTCATATATCTTTTGATAGAGTGAAGCAATTGCGATGAAACAAAACTAATTATTACTCCAAGTTATACAAAATATTTAAGTATAAAATTTAAACATATGCACATCCAAACAGACAAACTGACAAACAGACAACAATTCCAAAATAATAACAATTAATGGCACTTATCCATTAACACCCCAACATTTTTTTGAAAATATTTTCAATGTACAGAAACGCCTCGTCTACAGATTTATCAATTGTTTGTCTTTGACAAACCGGAACGCCCGCCGGCGCCACCAGGTGGCGCTCGACATAGTCTACAACATAACGCTAACGCTCGACCAGCGTAAAAGCAGCGGTTGGTCGGTGGGGGTTAAGCAGTAAACACGTTTAGAAACTGTCGCGCGGTCCGTATAGTTTTGTCGTATACCTACAGTGTGTGATTCGCTAGTGTGAGTGATTCGCAAGTACCCTCAGGCACGTTAGAACATAAAAGTGAGCTATGTTGTTTTGTTTACGATTCTGGTGCTGAATTCTCGTTAGTAAAGGAGAGCTGTGCAACCAAATTGAGTGGCAAACGAGTTAATAACATTACTGCGTTGACTGGTATTGGTTAAACATGTGCATTCAGCACGGAAGATGTATGTAGCCCCTAACGATTAGCGAAATCAGACTAAGTTAGATCGGAAGTTTAAAAGTCCGTTTAATGTAGCGGAAGTTTTGGATGGTGCTCGCTATACGTTAGAAGCTTTAAATTCTGACTATACTTACGGTACGCGTACGATAGTTCCAGAAAGATGCCAGTAGGTTATGTACCAGTCGAAGTAGATAGTGATCACAGTGGTGATCAGCAAGCCTAAGTTATGGAAAGCATGTGAGTAGGGTTCTCTATCGGCCGTAGTAAAGTCAACCGTACCAGTAGTTACTACGTAGTCGTAGCCGTAAATCGGTGTCTCTTGAGGGAACTCAAGTAGTCCGTAGGTGCGCGATGGGTGTGTATCTCTGGCGGAGGTTGGGGTCCGGAGAGACCGTAGTGTGTAGTCAGTGGGTGATGCACACGGACGATCCACTCGATGAATATGCGTACAGAAGTTTTGATCCATGCGCTGGATGTAAGAGAGCAATGCGATTGCTGGTCGGCTTTGGGTGCCGTGGCCTTAGAGCGGTTTACTCGTGTGTGGGTTTCCAGGTGTCAAAGGCTCTTAGTGAAAAAGGCGATTGTTAATGTGGATAACGATGGTACATGGCTCTGGTTGATGATTTTTGCTATCATTAATCAAGGTTTGTTTAGGTAATTTATTTAGAAGAATTGTTTTATTGAAACAAAATGATTGAGGATAAAGTTTTGTGATTTCAAAGTTGGAAGCCGTAAATGGTCAGAATTGGCCGAGTCGAACATGCACTGTGGTTGACTTTTTGGTTGCAGGTTAACACACGAGGACGTGTGTAAGCAGGATGGCCGGGTCGGAAATACGTTAAATCAATCGTTTGTCTTTGACTAATCGGGACGCCAGCGCCACCAGGTGGCGCTCGACCAAAGTATAAACAGAGGTTGGTCGGTGGCAGTCAAGCAGTGAACACGTTTAGAAACTGTCGCGCGTTTTGTATAGTTGTGTCGGGTACCTACAGTGTGTGATTCGATAGTATGATTAATTTGATCTTAAATTATAATTTGATTTGAACTGCAAACGGTTTTTGTGATGATATACATAGCAGTGTCCTCCAGGGTTGAGCACGGGAAGCAATGTAAGAGTGTATACCTCTGTTTGTGCCACTCGCAACTAGATGGGGTCAGAATTTATGAATGGAATATTGGATAACTGCTTGCGCCTCTCGACACCAGCGGGACGCTCAATGAATGGAAATCTTGTATTTTATGAATCCAAATTATAGTAATCGCTTCTCGACACTAGAGGAAGCACTGTAGTACAATATGGAATATTCTCGAACTTTGTGGAAGCCGGAAGTTGATGTAAACGTTGGTGTTTTCCTCCCACTTTCATGTTTGTCGTTGGTAGTCGTTGAAGATCGCTTCCAGAGGTAAGAATGTCCACTAGTCTCGTAATGTTTTAAACGCGTATTGTCGTAGGACACGGTATCTTAACTGAAGTCGCTTGCCTTGAATCAGTGTATGTAAGTAATTATTCTTAAATAAAACCTGTGGATATCGACAATAAATCTAGTGGTAGTGTTCATATTGCGTTTCATTGTCACTGGTTAGTCCTCTCTCCTCAACAGCTTTTCTATTGCGCAATCACCAAAACTTCCCCAAGTACGCCCACAGTAGTTAAAATATTGCTGATGGTAACGAGGGAGATGTACCTTCTCCGCCATATAAATAAGTATAGATATTCCGTTCATTTAACTGATCAATGGGCTGAATATGGAATCTAATTTGTCAGGAATTTTATCTTTAATACAAAATTACAGACTAGAAAGAAGAAACAACTGAGCATTGTGTACTTGATATAGGAAAGGAGATAACACTGAGAAGAACATTAACATCTCGGACGAGCTCGTTTCAGTATGAGTGCGGTGCAGTCCCGCATGTTGAATGCAATAAAGTATTGAGTATTGAGTAATAACAGATGTTATTTGAAACAGGTTGCTTGTTACAACTATAACCGTTCTGCTTTAAAGACATATTTCTTCACGTCTTACATAATTTGAATATTCTCTCACATAATTCTCAGCGCACACATTAAGTCTGCGGTTCTCAACGGACCGAGTTTTACCGTTCAGATCGAACCGTACACGTTTTATTCGAAGCAATTCCACCGAGAGCCGCTTGGACCGACACCGGACCGACTCGGAGCGACTCGGACCGGCAAATTGTAAATATTTCCTAAAAGCTATTGGATTAAGGTGCTCTAACAAACCTGATTTTGTGCCAATACTCGCAATATGAGAGTGCTTCTCAAACCCTATTTGTTTTTGTTCGAATACACACTTTTTCTTTGTGTATTCCTGTGTAGTTAGAACTTCTATGGCAGTGGCGGTAGAACTCGATAGTACCTAGTTATAGTGTTAGCTTAACAGCGAGTGCTACTTGACCTCGATTAATATAATTTGCTCGAGATTGTGGTCGTGTAAGTTCTCTCCTTTATTTAGAACGATTGAAAATCTGAAGCTTTTGTTTATATGAGTTTGTATTTTGATTAGAATAGGGTGAAAAACATAGGGCATAGTTCTAAATATGGATTGATAAGTAGATTCTAACGACAATAATGAAATAACACATAAATATCCATTTTAGGCTTTGATACCAATTTAATTTCTAGAATCCTATTAACAACTCATAGCAGAACTTAAAACTAATTTCAATCACGAGCGCAAACAAGCGAGACAAGCGCTATCAATGATAACATCGACGAGTTCATGTTGATACTCGTACGAGTGCAAATTGAATCTGACGTCACAAAACTGATTCCATTATCAAACATTATATGAGGTATTAGAGGATTGTGTGCGCTGCAGCGCTGTGTGCAAACTATAACGTAGCAGCGAAGCGCTATTTGCGCTAGATTCCAATCTGAACAGACGCGGTGCGTCGATGCGCTCGCCGGTAATATTTGCATTCCGCGCAGATATGAATGCCGAGTTCTGTGACACGTCTTATTTACACAAGGGACGTCGAAACTATCGAGCAGAAGGACTACTCCGTTTAATACGCAGTCAACATGACAAACATATGAATCGAAGAAGCGCGGAAGCGTCCGAAACTGCAGCTGTAATGTAGTAAGTAATAATATCAATACATTTACCAATTTCTTTATCTTCCATTGTTTGCATTGCGCTGCAACATCTACCTAGGACACAGGCGTGTGAGTCTTCTGCATCTCATTGCACATCCTAGTGCTCCCACAATGCGCGCCACCTAGCACGGCTCCTCCGGAATACGTAAGTTCGTTTGCCTTAAAATATTCGTATGTTCGGCGCGCGGCACCGCGGCGGGTATTACTGAACTTTGTTCGATCGCTATTCGATGGCGAAGCGATATTAACGACACTTTTACGACACTATGAATACAGTTGGCGCTAGCATAGATGGAGCCCGTCCGCACTATGCATCAACCAGTTATGGATGAACCAGGTTTCAAGCAGTTTTAACCGGTTCCAACCGGTTCCAACCAGATCCAGCCGGTTCGCGCGACACGTGACTTCCACACTAACTCGCATATTTTCTGAACTGTTTTATAAATTCATAGATTTATGAGGTCGAGGCGCAAAATGTTGCGTGGAGGCGTAATGGGAACTTTATGCTGGCTCCGGACGAGAACTGCCGAAATATGGACATTCGAGAACATTACGTATGAATTCATCATAGCGGTCTGTAGTTTATTGTTAAGCATGAGTCTCGCCTCACAGTCTCGCAAGAATGGGATAAGATGGCCACATGGCTAATACTATCATCTCGTTTGATACGTGACTGGTAACATGACGTTGATTACAAGATCTATCATGGCAAACCACGTAGTTAATTTTGTCTAATTATGATTAAGTTTTTTATTCGACTTCACAGTTAACGGGTAATTACTCAACCCCAGACAACAACGGATTTCTATGAGCAACTAAGTCAAGTTGAAATCTATAGCGGGATACCTTTTGAATTGAAATTGGACGTATAAATAACTGAAATAGTGCAGACTCATAGTAGGTCGGTCTCGGTGCGGACGGGGCGGACGGGGTGGACGGGGCGGACGGGGTGGACGGGGCGGACGGGGCGGACGGGGCGAACGGGCGGTGCCCAGCCGAGTGATCGAAATCTCTCTTCCATTGCCAGCGAACCTTTGTAATCTTGCAGCAGTTTTTGGCAAGAGATTCAGAATGAGCACAGGTGAATATCAACCTTATTTTTTGAGAGTAGAGTCGATGTTTGGTTGGTTGAAGAGGCTATTGGAAGTGGCAGCGGCGCCGTAAGTCAGGTCGTCGGCGTCGGGTCACGTAATAGATCGCTGCAGAGAATCCACTCCATACAGAATACGAACCAGACCTTGACTACAGGTACACAAGACGTAGGTACTCCAACAATTAGCTGTCGCTTTTTGATAGATCACTCACTGGACAGGCAGCATGGCGACCAAGTTATACTACAATGATCCGTTCTATTCCCAAGACGGTGTAATGTTCCTGTTGAGTTCGAGTTGTAGCGACGCGACGTCGTCATCTGCAAGTGCAGGCTCTTTCTGTTACTTTTACTTCATTTTTGAACAGCTGCGAGTGCTAACTAACGTAGTTAGGTGCGCGATATTGATTGGATATTCTGAAACAAAGCTTTATCGTTTTTAATCACGTTCATTTCTTCATTATGAATTCTGTTTGTTTGTTTGTTTGTTTGTTTGAGAATTCATTGAGAAAACCGTTTTGTCAAAAATTACAAATCTTTTACGAATATGTTAATTTCCTACTTTTGCAAAGTAATTCCGAAAACTACTACTTTCGAATCTGTAACAGCAACATAAGAAATATAAATACATCTTTATTTTGCATTGCAATATTAATAAATATTCGAGATTCTCAGGTTACGCGTGCGTTTAATATAGATAAGTAGAATAAGCTCGTTGGAGAGGCGAGCGCTGCGTTTGGCAATTGATGCAATACTCGAACGTTACAAACATGCAGCGCGATAACATCGAGTGCAACTCTTTGCTATGAGCTGTGTAATGCTACTTAGGTACATTATCTATCTATGTACATATTATCCATACTAATATTATAAATTTGAAAGTAACTACAGACACAGTCACAGTGTGTGTGTGTGCGTGTGTGTGGGTGCGTATGTGTGTATGTGCGTATGTGTGGGTGTGTGTGTGTGTCAGTTTCTGTCAGATGACAGTTTCTATGGGAAAGTTAGCATTTCTTAGGTTAGGGATATGAAATTTTAAAATACTTCGCTTGCTTTGATTTGCTTTCATGCTTTTGGCGTCAGGTTGCTGCCATATTGAGTTTTGATTACTGTGATGTCTTTAGTGACACTCACAAGATTAAGAAAAATCAATTGACGTAAGAATCATCAAAATAAGACCTCGCGTTTGGTCTCTAGAGCGCCACAAAGGAACAAATTTCATTTCATAGCGCAGTCGGGTAAAAATAAAATCTTTTCTCTTTTTAATATTAGTTTAGATAAACGCCGCGCTACTAGCGCCATTTCGGTGGCAGACTGCTATCGCCATGTCATCCGGCTTTAGTTTATCTGTGGTGCAAGCCATCGTGAAAACTTTCGTAAGTTTTGGGTACTTTTTTGTTAGGAATTGATATTGTAATGACATACACACCACATAAACATACATTAATAGCATGAAAAATGTCGTTTCGTTTATTACAGGTAAGGTTTTTATAGTGAACTGAATGTTATATTTTGTAATTAGTGTTAAACAAAGATATAAATAACAAACATACATCTTATATTGCAGACAAACTCAATTGTGTTTGATTGACGGCGTGACCTGTAACTACTGAACAAATACCCTTTTACTAATACTGTAACTAAAACCGTGTCTCCTTTCCGTTATTGCGAATAAAGTAGCGAAAAAGTATTGATAAATTAGAAATTTTCATTAAACATTACTATTTAGAAGTCATATACGGGTTGGATTTGTACCGTTTTGGTCAGATCAAATAAATCTGAATGTAGACTGGATCATGTATTCCTGTGCGTCTTAGTCCGCGTTAGTGCAGAGCGGGAGAAACAGTTTCCGATAAGTATCGCCTCAGCCGCAGGAACTTAGTACGCGTTAGTGCAGAGCGGGAGAAACAGTTTCCGATAAGTATCGCCTCAGCCGCAGGAACTTAGTACGCGTTAGTGCAGAGCGGGAGAAACAGTTTCCGATAAGTATCGCCTCAGCCGCAGGAACTTAGTACGCGTTAGTGCAGAGCGGGAGAAACAGTTTCCGATAAGTATCGCCTCAGCCGCAGGAACTTAGTCCGCGTTAGTGCAGAGCGGGAGAAACAGTTTCCGATAAGTATCGCCTCAGCCGCAGGAACTTAGTCCGCGTTAGTGCAGAGCGGGAGAAACAGTTTCCGATAAGTATCGCCTCAGCCGCAGGAACTTAGTCCGCGTTAGTGCAGAGCGGGAGAAACAGTTTCCGATAAGTATCGCCTCAGCCGCAGGAACTTAGTCCGCGTTAGTGCAGAGCGGGAGAAACAGTTTCCGATAAGTATCGCCTCAGCCGCAGGAACTTAGTCCGCGTTAGTGCAGAGCGGGAGAAACAGTTTCCGATAAGTATCGCCTCAGCCGCAGGAACTTAGTCCGCGTTAGTGCAGAGCGGGAGAAACAGTTTCCGATAAGTATCGCCTCAGCCGCAGGAACTTAGTCCGCGTTAGTGCAGAGCGGGAGAAACAGTTTCCGATAAGTATCGCCTCAGCCGCAGGAACTTAGTCCGCGTTAGTGCAGAGCGGGAGAAACAGTTTCCGATAAGTATCGCCTCAGCCGCAGGAACTTAGTCCGCGTTAGTGCAGAGCGGGAGAAACAGTTTCCGATAAGTATCGCCTCAGCCGCAGGAACTTAGTCCGCGTTAGTGCAGAGCGGGAGAAACAGTTTCCGATAAGTATCGCCTCAGCCGCAGGAACTTAGTCCGCGTTAGTGCAGAGCGGGAGAAACAGTTTCCGATAAGTATCGCCTCAGCCGCAGGAACTTAGTCCGCGTTAGTGCAGAGCGGGAGAAACAGTTTCCGATAAGTATCGCCTCAGCCGCAGGAACTTAGTCCGCGTTAGTGCAGAGCGGGAGAAACAGTTTCCGATAAGTATCGCCTCAGCCGCAGGAACTTAGTCCGCGTTAGTGCAGAGCGGGAGAAACAGTTTCCGATAAGTATCGCCTCAGCCGCAGGAACTTAGTCCGCGTTAGTGCAGAGCGGGAGAAACAGTTTCCGATAAGTATCGCCTCAGCCGCAGGAACTTAGTCCGCGTTAGTGCAGAGCGGGAGAAACAGTTTCCGATAAGTATCGCCTCAGCCGCAGGAACTTAGTCCGCGTTAGTGCAGAGCGGGAGAAACAGTTTCCGATAAGTATCGCCTCAGCCGCAGGAACTTAGTCCGCGTTAGTGCAGAGCGGGAGAAACAGTTTCCGATAAGTATCGCCTCAGCCGCAGGAACTTAGTCCGCGTTAGTGCAGAGCGGGAGAAACAGTTTCCGATAAGTATCGCCTCAGCCGCAGGAACTTACCGGGACTCGGCGCGGGATTAGCGTGTCCCGCACGCCCTCTCTATATTTTATCAGAAACTTTAATTACTCGCTCACACGCTCTTCTTTGTGGAGCCTGCGGGTGTGTCTGCAGATAATCATAGCTTACAGCTTCAGTTGTTTAATCTCTATTACACATTGTTTAAGGAGATATGCTTATACAGAAGTGGATGACGCGAGGTTCAAAGTATGCTCATATTGTTTTCATAATTTAGTAATGCAGTGTCAAGAGCAAAACCTCTCTTGCAATGAATGCGATGAAATTTAATAGAGTTTATTTATTTCTACTGCGATACTATATTTTATTTGATAATTTATCTTAAACTAGCTTTTGCCCGCGGCTTCGCCCGTTTGGAGGTTGGAAATTATCCCACGGGAACGTACTACAGGGATAAAAAGTATCCTACATGTTAATCCAGGTTATAAACTATCTGTGTTCCATTCATCCAAATCCGTTCAGTAGTTTTTGCGTGAAAGAGTAACAAACATCCATCCATCCATCTATCCGTCCTTACAAACTTTCACATTTATAATATTAGTAGGATAGAATAGGAAAACTTGTGACTTTTGTATATATGATAACATTTAAAACCACAAAATTCTACTTAAATAAACATTATATATAATGATTAAGTAAAATGTGCAAAGAGAACGTCTTAAAAGCAAGAGTAAAGTTATGAAGTTAACGTCGCGGTCGTAACGACGAAGCGCCGAAGCGCCCGGGGCAATCTCGTACGTCACGAGTGCTACGACAACATCGCTACGCCGTAGCGGGGGCTACGCGCCGCTTCGACTCAATTAACTGACCTATTTGTGCAAAAGCTGATATTCATGGAAATGTTAGATACAGAAATTGAAATCAAATGTTTCTTGTGTTCAGTTTTAATATCGATACTACGAGTATGTCTATGTTCTCAAGTTCTGATAGTGAAGAAACATTGCTTAGATCACGTCCATCTCTCATTTTGATTTTTCTTGTACAGATCGACACAAATGGTGTAAATTATCTTCGTTTTTGACTTGCAGGTATGACAATGTAATTGGAAAAGTAAAAAAAAAATTAAAATGACAAGACGCTGTGTGTTTCACAACAAACAGTACGACAGGTCGCTAGTTCCACCGACAGACGGCGAGATGAATGCGCCGCGCGCCGCGCGCCGCAGATTATATCTCACGTACCGACAATGTTCAGTGTGCAACGTTCAGCTCGATACCACTCCACACTATTTATTGTTGTCTGCAGCAGGACGCTCGCGGAGATATTGAAAATATATCTTCCTGGAAGCGGTATCGTTTGCTGGTAAATAGCACTTCTGGCATTGTACATTGTCCGCTCTTTATCTATGTTTGGTCTTCTATTCAATTTTATCTTATAAATCGTTGAGGTACTTGTAATCTTTAGAAGTTCTACCGGCCCAATAAAACCTAGGCGTGTCGTAGGCTTTGGTTTTCATGCTTTCAGCAAACTGGTTCGATAGTTCAAAGAACATTGCTAAATGGTACAGAGTGGAAACTCAAACAAACTTAATTTATATTCGTACCTGTTTGAGATAAAATATAAAACGGATCAGTAATGTTACGCTGCGACGTTGGGACGTTAAACTGACATAACAACTTTATTTTATTGGCGACAATAAAGCAATGCCTGTAGTGCGGCCTGATAAAACTGCTCACATTCGATACTCGATGTGCGCACTCGCACATTAGGCACAGTGTGCGCAGATCAGCGAGTTATAGACTAGCACGTAAACATCGACGGCGTATAGTTAATTATGACATGTCCGGTCGAGTGGCCCGCTGTAGGTGGACACAGAATGCCTACTCCGTGCGGTACGTGAACGCAAGCGCACGGAGACAGCAAGAACATTAACATCAGTCAGTCGTCAGTTATTACTTGAATTATTTTATTTGGATTTATTTTGATTCCATTTAATTTGATTTATTTTGGTTTTATTTTATTTGTTTTCTGTTAATTAATGTTTAACCATGGCTGTAAATTACCTGAAATAAATGAATTTACATAACATGATAACGGATGAGATTGTGACTATCTTCTCGTATATTCTATTTTACTGCATAAAGTCAAGTTTTTAATTAGCAAAAAATGCGATGCCCAGCCTTGCTCAAGTGATGCTATCCAGCGATCGCACAACACACACATTTAACATCGCGCCTATTCCCTGAAAGGATAGGCAGAAGTGTGCCTCCGGTACACCCACATTTCAAGTTTGCGGAGTATATTTTCGATAGCAGTAGTCTTTCTGTGCATTGCCCCGTTAGGATATGGTGCCGTACACACATACAGACACGCACACACTAGTCACCGTGTACGTCCAGTGGCGGACGCTGGCTCCAATTAGTGCCGCCACTAGAGAGATGCACGTCTGCGTCACATCTGTCACATGCTATTGTCTCCGTATTTTGGGGCTCCAACTGTAAATATAGACATATACTCGAGTTGGGGCTAAACAAACAAAATACAGGCTAATTATATATTTTATTTTTAGAAGTACAAAGTGAATTATTTGTTTTTTTAACCCCCGACGCAAAACGAGGGGTGTTATAAGTTTGACTGCTATGTGTGTGTGTCTGTCTGTCTGTCTGTCTGTGGCACCGTAGGTCTTAAACGGGTGAACCGATTTGAATGCAGTTTTTTTATTTGAAAGCAGGTTTTCTAGCGATGGTTCTTAGACATGTTTTATCAAAATCGGTCCAGCCGTTTCAAGGTAATCAGCTCTTTTGTTAGCTACAGTAAGGATCTTAGACGCATAATGGGTATTTACTTTACTTTCAAACACATAGTGTGACCTTAAATTTGAAACACCCATGTATGCTATATAAATATGCAAGATTATGGAATTCTTGGTCCGATACTGCAGCCAGGATATCCAGCACACCAGTACACTCTTGAAAAAATAATAGCAGATATATCTCGTTTGGTTTCGTTTTCATCAGTATTTAATTCTACATACAATACAATGGTGGCAACATGATGAGCTGATGCTGCAGCCAGGATATCCAGCACACTAGTACACACTTGAAAAAATAATAGCAGATATATCGTGTTTGGTTTCGTTTTCATCAGTATTTAATTCTACATACAATGCAATGGTGGCAACATGATGAGCTGATGCTGCAGCCAGGATATCCAGCACACTAGTACACACTTGAAAAAATAATAGCAGATATATCGTGTTTGGACTTGTTTTGATCAGTATTTAATTCTACATACAATGCAATGGTGGCAACATGATGAGCTGATGTTGCAGCCAGGATATCCAGCACACTAGTACACACTTGAAAAAATAATAGCAGGTATGTCGTGTTTGGATTTGTTTTGATCAGTATTTAATTCTACATACTATGCAATGGTGGCAACACAATGACCTGATGCTGCAACCAAGATATCCAGCACACTAGTAACTACACTCTTGAAAAAATTATAGCAGATGTGTCGTGTTTCGATTTGTTTTGATCAGTATTTAATTCTACATACAGTGCAATGGTAGCAGCATGATGAGCTGATGCTGCAACCAGGATATCCAGCACACTAGTACACTCTTCATATAATAATAACAGATATGTCGTGTTTGGATTCGTTTTGTGATCAGAATTTAATTCTACATACAATGCAATGGTGGCAACACGTTAAGCTGATTCTGCAAAGCTATTAGATGTAGTGTCTAAATATACCCTGAAAAACGCTCACAACTGTTAACTCATGTACAAAACAAAACTTAACGAAGTTCAAAAATTTAAAAAAATATTTAAATTAAAAAATTAAAAAACCCCCAACGCAAAAAAGAAAAGCGGACATTTAAAAAGTCAACAATAATGCCTATCGTTGAGCCATCAAATTCGATTGACTAACACCATATATTTTAATTAGGAATAGAAATTGATGGATGGCACGATAAGGTTTGCTCGTTGAAATGGCGCTATAATGTCGCGGCGGGGTACCGCTAAGCTTAAAGCAATAAAAATAGCTAAAATAGGAGATTGCATACTCATTACTCATAGCGCTCCCAGACTTAAAATTTTTACTCCCAACCAGATTTTCTACAAAAAAATTATCGTATCGAAGCAAGTTGGTTGGAAATGCTAGTAAATTAATAGATAGTCAATCAAATGAAGGGTCTGACTTACATAAGCGGCGGTACCCCGCCGCGACATTATAGTGCCATTTCAACGAGCAAACCTTATCGTGCCATCCATCAATTTCTATACCTAATTAAAAAATATGGTGTTACTCAATCGAATTTGATGGCTCAACGATAGGCATTATTGTTGACTTTTTAAATGTCCGCTTTTCTTTTTTGCGTTGGGGGTTTTTTTTTTTTTTTAGATTCGTAAACAATATTTGTTTTTATATTGGTTTTTCACTGGTATTCTGTCCCGCTCTTCGGCAAACCCTCTCTCTGAATCTTTCACCTCTGTCGATGTTATGCTTCTTCTCGACAACTGTTGAGTGCGCAATCCATGGCTTCTCGCCACCTGCGCCTCCGTCTACCGTGATCTCGTCCAGCTTGCTACAATATGACTTGTATATTTCGTCAAGGCGCATAATGCACGTGGGAGCGTGTACTGTATAAGTGTGAAACTGTATATCTATATCATGTGAGAGATAAGGTGCGCCGTCACGTGATAAGGCGTGCGCCGCACAGACGCGGCGCGGCCATCCATCATCAGTGACCTTCGCGTCACGACACGCGACACGACAGGCGTGCCATCGTGTAGAATCATATAGAAGCTCCATTGCGAAAAGGTATTGTTTCTTTGTGAAGAAACCAGTGGCTAGGCATATTTGAAGCAAGCTAAATTATACATTAATTCAAATAATTTAATTTTATGTTTTGCGTTTCGTAATGCTAATTACTTACTATTGTATAGAATCCAGTTCATCGAACTGAACAGACACTTGCGCCACTTCTCCCCAGCTAAAGCACTAGGAAGTGGTGAAGGCGGGCGTGCGGGGGACTTTTTCATATAATTTTAACGTTCAAAAAGTGCTGATTCTCAGCCTATTTTGAATAAATGAGTTTTGATTTTGATTTTGACTTACTAATGGTAATCTGTAACCCCGATTGTTCTTAATACCTGTTAACTACCAAGACATAGTGCGATACGGAAACTGTGCACTTGTAATATGACACGCGCTCGCATGCAGTGTAGTGTTATTTGCCTATAACTGTTTTGTGACTAATATTATTATTAGATTAAGGTGAAGCTTCTGCAATTTTTTGTAGTGTTGTTGCTCGGGGATACGCACGAACGTTAAAAGTGGATGGTCGTAGTACGACTATTCATCATTATTTATGTCTACCGAGATGGCGCACACTGCTGTTATAAATATTATATCAACTTATAGTTTACAGATAGTTTCAGCCATATCCGTTTTATTGCTCGAAACTAAAGCTATTTGGAAGTTCCGACGAAGTTACATGATTTTGATCTGTCTTTGATCGCAAGCAGTTTACTTTGCTCTTGATGGTTTGTGACGAGGTGGCACGATGAGGAACTTGTACTTGCTTCGATTAGATTACAAGCTTCAATACATCATTATGAGGGGCTCAGGGCAATTTAAAGTAGTGGAAGTTAGTACACCATTCAGGGAAACCTTTAACGTCGTGTTACAAATATCATAAATAGTGTTACAAATATATACACAATAATATCACAGCAGCAGCAGTTCTTTTATGTAAGAGTAAATACTTATTGGGAACGCTGGAGTTGGAGCCGAGCCGAATATGTTTGTTAAAGGCTAGGATAATAATGATTGAGGAACAAGTCGCGTATTGGTCGCAGATGTGTGCCGTCCGCCTCAAATAAATCAGTGAAGGGTATCTCTCATGTTCGGACAACAAACATAACTCGCCAACTTATTCTATTAGGAGGGCCGGACAGCGCCGGACGCCGCCCATGTGTCCACAATGGATCTAGTTTTTATCACGAGCGCCGAATATAATGTTGTCCGAATAAATTGCGGACGTGAGTGGCGGGACGCGGGGTGCGGAGCGAGTGGCGGGGAGGGGGAGGTAGACAAAGTATTGAGACGATTACAACGTGTTTTCTGTTCTGTGATTACAACGGTTTATCCTTTAATATAATCTTGGAAGCCTACTGTCTTGTTCATTAGAAACAGTTGTCAGATTAATTATAAAATAATTGACATCGCGTCGCTAAGGGATTAAAACGTTCTGCTTTCTCGCTCGTGATCATACCATTTTGTATCTATAATAGCATCCTTCTGATTCTGACCTGAATTAATTGCTCGACCATTTTACCCCCTGCTTAATTAACCGTTCATTTTGATTACATTTCCACGTTAATATTTAGTAGCAATTGCTTCATAAACAGCGTTGGCTTTTACGTGATTGCTTCATAAACAAATCGATGCTATGCTTCTGTGCTTCGCGCGGAGTGCGAGGTGCCGAGTTATTGCGGTCACGTCGCTAACTTTGTAAGGGCTAGGGTGTCGCCGGGGGCTGAACTGAGAGGAGCGAGGGGGGTAGGTCCCGGTCCGTTTGCTCAAGCCTTCTCTGTAAATGAAGATGACGCGATAATCGATAGCCACCTGCTTATTGACGAAATTGTACAAATTGTAACACGAAAAATAAGTAAAGCTCGAAGCAATATGAAACGCCTTATTATAGTGACGGGTGTACAGGTACATGCAGCCGAGAGAAGCGCGTCAGTATGGTTGTCGACGTGTATTGAAGCCTTTGATTGTGATTGTGACGCATTACGGCTAACCTTTCTCCTACCTATCTTGTGGTAGCTGAGCTGCGTGCGAGCCGGCCGGGCGCGGTGGCCGTAGTCGCACGTGACTGTTGTACTATTGTACTTATTACACGGCACAGAACACACAGCTCACTCGTATGACACTTTACATGCTAACGATACAATACAAAGAAGATACAATACAACGTAACTACAGTTACTGTTGGTTATAATTTTATGTTACAAACAAATTGTCTCATTTCCTTTGGAGTGTATTCTATTCTAAGTTTACTGTCACTTGCAGTGCACCGATGATTTGTGTTGATGGGATTGTCATTCACATCCCACTTTCGCTAAAGGTAATTTCAAGTGCACATTTTTAAAGCGGATTTATTAAAATTGCTGCCCGCCTCCTCGAGCTACAGCGGTATGTCACGTTGTTATGATAACATCGTAGAGGGTCGCGTCCCTTGACACCCCCCCTCCCCCATAAACACTCTACCTCACCCCTCGCTCACGTGGCGTTATCAATTAACCCCAATTATTTCCGTTAACGAGCTTACCTCCCGAGAAGAAGCAATGTACCTACAGTTGTGAACCTACCATTGTTCAAGTTCAAACACTCGCGGTTCGTTTGTGTAGCAAATACTGATTATAATCGTATGTTGTAATTAATATGGTAAAGGTTACATTAAAACACATTACCCGTAATTATATTGGTGCCCGAACAAAATTGCTTAAGTAGGTACCGCCTTTTATTTTATTTCTGGGAATATTGAAGATGGGTCGGTAAATGGCGCCGTTCGTCCACAAATAACTTGTGTTTACATTAGTCATAGCGACCCGCTGGGCTGCGCCGCCACAGCGCTGCGGGTAAAGACAGCCGAATAAAGTTTATTCGACAGACGACCCAACAAATGCCGATGTCTATCGTGTACCTAACCTTACGCGAAATACATGTTAACATGCAAAAGGACAACTACGTTCTAAAATAACATCAATCAATAAACTCAACTTATTGCAGTCTACTGCCTGATGGTACTAGCTATATGGTACTGCCTGATGGTACTAGCTGTATGGTACTGCCTGATGGTACTAGCTATATGGTACTGCTTGATGGTACTAGCTATTTGGTACTGCCTGATGGTACTAGTTATATGGTACTGCCTGATGGTACTAGCTATACGGTACTGCCTGATGGTACTAGCTATATGGTACTGCCTGATGGTACTAGCTGTATGGTACTACCTGCTGGTACTAGCTATATGGTACTACTTGATGGTACTAGCTATATGGTACTGCCTGAGGGTACTGCTTGATGGTACTAGCTATATGGTACTGTCTGATGGTACTAGCTATATGGTACTAGCTATATGGTACTGCCTGATGGTACTAGGTATATGGTACTGCCTGATGGTACTAGCTATATGGTACTGCCTGATGGTACTAGCTGGCCGCTAGATGGTAGGGACCACCGCCGCCTGAAGACAGCTAGCTGTAAGACCAGAGCCCTCGCAGATGCGTTGCGCACCCTGAGGTAAAGCTGAAACGTTTTGTGTACTAACTACGCCGGCATCCTTTAAACTGGAACACAGCAACACTGCTTGGCGGCAGAAATACAAATGGTGGTAGTACTTCCCGTTGGAGCGGACCTTCTGTGCCTTCGCCTTTTTTATAAGAACAACGATTAACGTGAATGAGAGACGCTTACCGTCAGTCTATGTATTCAATTACAAGAATCAGTTACCGGGGCGAGTGCGTGAAAGTCGGGTATGATTGTGTTACAGCGAGGATCACACGCCGCCGCCCTCGTTGCCCGCGCCACCTGAGCCGCCTCGCTGCTCGCACGAATAAAATATAAACGCCAACATTACATGCGGTCACTTTCATCTTCCACACGCGCCAACACATCCTAGCAAATGGTTTTCATTTTCTGTTACTATTTATTTAATTTAACTTCTTGGAACTTCCAGTTACATCGAATTTTATATAAATAATTAAATGAAGTCGGTGTTTACACGGAGGGACTAACATCAGGTGAAATTCTCTTTTTACAAAGTCGGAAACAGGAAAACTGTGGCCGAACTAAAACTTCTAACTAAGTACTAAACTTCGGAATTGAGTGTGAAAGTAAACTCAAACATTGCTCGGAGAGCCCACTGGCCACCATGTTTGTTCAACAAACACGTCACAATTATTTTCATAGTTATATTCTACGGCCGCTTATTTACCGAGAACAATTTTTAATTTGATTTATCCGATCACCGAGTGGTTGTCTTTCATTTTACGATCAGCACGCAATTATTGAAACCAATCCTCATACCTATGTACAATAGACAAAATTAATATTTATTTAATATTAATATTTTATGGTATGTTTCCAACGATCTCTCTGCCGTAAATGGACACGCAATGTATAATGAGATAAACACTATCACTAGCGAATGACTACCTGTTCATAGTGCTCCTTATCATCATGTTAACGATCGCAGTGCAATAGCTATAGAACTGTATTTCACTTTTGTTTGCTGCCCTTCCTTCAGCTAGAGGTGTAAGTATTGAGAAGGGTGGCCTACGAACCTTTCGGAACTTAAAATTCAGTAAGCATTTAGTATGCAGAGCACAATGACGGCGCTATTTTAAAAGTGCCTCGAATTTGTGAGTGGTGGACTGGAGTCATTCGAGACGATGTCGGAAGTATCGGCAGGCGTGTCCAATGCGGTGCAACGGCCGGGACGTGGGGCCTGGAGTGGCTCCGGGAGACGAGGGTTAAATGTGCTGAAGGAGTTACTTGTCCTTACACTTATTTATCTTAGGCTTTTCATCATAAAAGCCGGGTGAAGTGTCTTAGAGTATTTCCATCAAGAATTTCTTAGTAGCATTCCGGATTCTGGATTTGCTGTGCCCGGTTAATGGCAAAGAGCTGTGGGACTTAAACATGGATAAATAAGACGTAAATGTACTAATACTTATACAACTTTGCTTATCCTTGGGAATACAAGCGTGATGTTCTGTTATGATTTTCATGAAACAGATTCTTTTAATGTTGTGTTGGAGCAGTCCGGTCGACAAATGTTGTGTTAGAGCGGTCCGGTCGAAAAATGTTGTGTTGGAGCGGTCCGGTCGACAAATGTTGTGTTGGAGCGGTCCGGTTGAGAAATGTTGTGTTGGAGCGGTGCGGTCGACAAATGTTGTGTTGGAGCGGTCCGGTCGACAAATGTTGTGTTGGAGCGGTCCGGTCGACAAATGTTGTGTTGAAGCGGTCCGGTCGACAAATGCATTCCAACACCGAATTTGTATACTTAGTTTCACTCGTCTATCTAGGTCCCGGGCTTGCTTGACGGGTTGGCGGGAGCTGGGCAACTGGTCCACTATTAGAGCTTAATATGTGATTCCAATCGAGTACGAAACTAGTCAAGTAGTCCTACAGCATGTATCTATCCAAGCAAGACGGTGCACACAGACAAAAGTGTGTAAGTGATTTTTGTATGTGAAAATGCAGTAGAAGTTCTGTGCATACCGAAAGATAATGTTTCTCCGGCCAAGATAATTAGTCAATTAAGGTTGATATTGCGCTTGTATTTGTGTCTATGCTCGAACGAAATGGCGCTAGTTTCAAACATTAAGTACGTTTGAAACTAGTGCCGTTTGACTACGGTTATTGAAAATCTACCCCAACACCTTGTGTGCGGTCTGCATGAGCAGGCGCGGCGGCGTGATCAACGCGTACTCGGCAAGCTGAGGGGTAGCGCGGCTGCGACACGGCTCGGCCCGTTGACCACACGCGTGTACCTACCGTCCGCGTCGACAGACAATCCGGCGGAACTTGTTTCCCGCGGGCTGAAGGCTGATTTCATCACATTTTCTTCCTTGTGCTGTGCTTGTGCTTGTCCAGTTGCTGGCGCCACGTTGCCCACAATGCCCGATCATAACGAGAGACACGATCTACTAGTGTAATGGGTCTGTTGTACCAACATACTAACAATAATTCATAAGCAGATTCTTTATGCAGTGTAGTTAACCATAGGTCTTAGTTTCTTAATGTTCTTAACATTTCATAGTTTATTCAATTTATATTTTATTTCCTTGTCCTTATTTTTAAACTTCAATAAACTATGAATAAATTAGATAAGTCATACATATTATCCGCTCGAACGATTTTGGTCGCGCCATGACTTTATGGTAACGCGCCCCGGGGATGAGAATCATCCCGAAGTTGTTTGAAAATGACGCGCCCCTGGGATGAGAGTCGTCCCGAACTTTTCCGAACTTTTTTGTTTTTAATTTCATCCTTGTATCACCACTAATAATCGGTACTTACCAATTCCATGGATTTAGGAGCCTGTGTGTGTGTGTGATGCCAGCAGATAGGAGAAGCAGAGATTGCAATTTTACTAAATCATTTTTGGCACCTTTATCTGGATTCCAAGACGAGCCTGTCATATCGAACTCATTGCTGTGCTATCTAGTGAAACTTACTTATCCGCTCTTCAATCATTTGTCGGAATTCACTATACGCTTCCTCACTTCTTCTCATTCTCCTATTTTATACTCTTTAATTGCTTGCTATAGTTATGAGAATTGGCTACTTGCCTTACTCAAATAAAGGCTGGTTTCAACTCACATCCTCTTATTCCTCTTTCCTCAGAACCCCTCAATTCTTCCACAGTTACTCCTTCTGTTTCCATTGGACGGTCACTTAATTCTACTCTCATCCACATATCTCTGATGGCAATGTGACACACCTGCAGTGCTTTGCAGCAGCATATTTAGAAGAGTCCTGAGGGTTTACCCTGGCGGTGAATACAACAAGGGGCATCATTTACAGGGCCTACATTCATATTTGTCCGTTCCAGATTTTTGAAGTCTCCACTTCAACCAGGAAAGCATGTTGGGAATCGACTCCAACACCTTGCGTACGGTTCGCATGAGCAGGCGGCGTGTCGCATGAGAAATCACGCGTCCTCGGTAACCTGAGGCGCGGTGTGCATGCGGCACGGGTCAGCCCGTTGACGATCGCTTCAACGGACTCCACGGCGACGGGCGATACTCGTCTTACTCTAATTTAATTATTAACTGATTTTCCGAGAAAGTTTATCTTTGTAAGATCAGACGGCATTAAACCATTGCCTATTTCATACAGTCCACCTCTTTTATTGCTCCCCGCGCTACCACCGTTACTATTACAAGTTGCTGAAGCTACACAACGAGGCTATTGAAGTTTAGGCGCATCGTCTGACCACTAAAAACTAACTAACAAGGACTATCTCTTGTCACTCATTGTTAAGTATTTTTGTTAAGTATAGGTGTATTACTTTCTTATGTCGTTTTCTTAACCAATTGTTGGTAATGTGTCCTCATTAAGATTCCTTTCAATTCAAACTTCATTTTAAGCGCTCTAAAACCAAATCAGCACAGATTTACTCGAGGTTTGACTTGGACCATAACAATAACGTGGTTTCGTGAGCACGATGGTTATGTCGTGTTGTGAACTCACTAGCACCCACATCTGAAATGTTCTCGCCTAACTACAAACAAGCCGCTAGTTCTGTATTCCGGGGCGCGGCGGGGGCGGCGTGTGTGTGGGGGGGCGGGGGGGAGGGCACGGTTGCAGGTACTGTGGTAACTTTCACAGGACTGCATTTGTTCAGCACGTCGGCTACTCGGCTGGCATGCAGGACGGGCTCGGTACACTCGATTAGACTCTATTTGCTATAATACTTCCAGCCTATTATTATCCTACAGCAGGACAAAGGCCTTTTCTCATACAAAGAAGGCACGAGCATTGATCACCACGCGTGCTCAAGCCGTGTCGGCGATTTCAGACTTATACTCGTAACAACTATAAGTTCCGGTTTTGATTTATCACAGTTCAAATATTACCCTGTCGACTTATAGTACCTGCTAGTGTTTTTTCTCTCACTGGTCTGTTTATCACATCAGAGTGATTTCTTACTTACCTTTCCAAGGATAATTGCTCACCACTGCACGCTGCTAATATGTAACAACCGTTCAATTTCAAAGCAAGAAGTGGTAACGAGTCTAACCTCAGTGGTAATGCAAGGATGTGAGACGTTCTACCAGACGCTGTACGACGGCCGCAATAGTTAAAAGCGGGGAGCGGGCGCGCGTTCGAGGGGCAGAGCAGAGCCGTCTTCTAGCAGACTGGTCACTACCGTAACAAGACAAATACATAGCATTGAGTAAGATATTTAGATATACCTACCGAAAGGATCACTAACTCAGGATTTATGTCAGTCAAAGTATTTTTCTCAAACTCAAACTCAACTCAAACTCAAAGCATTTATTTCAAATAAACCAATTACAGGCACTTTTGAATAGTCAAGGGGTCGATCAGTCAGAAAGATGAAGCTAGTTACCCAGTCCAAAGCGTAGTAGGTACCTATGGAGAAGAACGGGCATGAAACTCCATGGACACTCTTTTAAATCAAAATATGGTTACAAAATATTGGTTACATCGTTCATGTTGAAATTATGCATGTGAGAACGATGCAGAACGTTAAAGCGTCCGTAATAAAAAGACAAAAGCAATTCAAATATTAAATTAAATTAAAATAAGCCGTGCCAGCTAAGAAATAACCAGTCTGTACTGACGGCGCCCGTTCACGAACATGACGCATGGATCAGCACCATTCAGCTCAACCATTTTGAAGGGAACTTAATGATCCAACTCACACGCCACCACCAGCGAGACATAACAGTGAGCATGATATACTCTCAGCCGCCAGGGCACATTCAAGTCCATGAAAGAAATTCTGCATATTTATGTCAAAAGAGCTGGTGGCCCAGTGGTAACGGCCGCGACTTACCAGTTGTGGGTTCGAATCCAGACAGACGCTTTACTTTGTGTAAATTATTTCATCACCGCTGCTCTCAAAACGGTGAAAGAAAATATCGTGAGGAAACCGGCGTGTCCTAGAACCAAAAACTCGAAGCCATGAGACATCTACCAACCCGCACTGGGCTTGCGTGGTGGACTACGGCCCACTCCCTCTCACACAGGTTAGTGTCCCAGGAGTGGGAACATTATAGGCTGATTTTGCTTACGCCAAGACAAGTGTTTAACTCCCCTAAAGTATGTATAAGTGTGTGTGTGTATGTGTATGTTGAACTAACTATTCATAAATTAGAGAAAAGCTCAAGTACCCATATTTAGTTTTTTTTCCAATTAATCTTAGTATGTTCATTCAAACTCAACAATAGCCGTCATTAAAATCACAATAAAACTGCACTCTCGTTTGATTGATAGCCGATTCAATTGCCAACGGCTATCATTGGCAGTGCCATCAATTGCCACTGACCATTAGGGGGCAATTAAATTGACAGGTAATTGCTGGATAATCGCGATATAAATGATATATTACGAAACAATTTTATGGCAACCGATATTAATGCACAGAATATAGGTATAGCTTGGTGTATCTAACGCTTACCGTGCGCTCTTATAGCAGGGTAATAGAAAGACTAAAAGTGAAGTGTGGGTGCGTCATGCGATTTTCTACCCTGACCTCATTATGTAAACCTTACCTTAAATTGTTACGGTAAAGACCCAGTAATGCGACCGCTGCCAATTATATTTAGGAATAGACCTTCTGCATCACCTCACGTAGCGATGTGACCCAATATTCCATTATCGTGGATATCAAGTGACGTCTTCAGTCGAGTTCACTCGTTGTGGGATGTGTGCGCTGGTGTCAAGGTCTACGTCTTGAAGCACTGTGTGTTCAGTGTCGAATGCCGCGTCAGTCATGACAACTCGATGTATTCCAGGGGGTGAAATGACGGATTATTGACGTCATCGGTTTCTCGTTCACATTCAGTATTCGCTTACGTTTGTGTTGTGGGCTATTTAACAAGTAACTACCTAGATACATATGATAAAATCATGAAGTTGTCTTTTAGTTTTAAAACGACTGTGATATAACGTAACTCTGCGCTGTTTGATAAATAACAGAAAGTGTTGTTAAAACAACGCTGAGCCTTGCGTATCTATCCGATGGTGCAGACTTGATTGGATTGATTCCTTGCCGTGACTATGAGGTAATTGTTGAGTATATTGCAGTATAATTCCTGCAATTACATACGTATACTTTTTGTTCACAAATCGATTAAATTCTTTTTACGCGTCAATCAGTCAGCTTTTTATTTTATCGTGTTTTTCTTTGAATATACAAATATTGACAATTGTTCTGTACAATCTTGTCAAGAAAAATATTTAATGCTTTTTTCTATCGTTGGAATTTCAATAAAATTAATCTAATTTCTGCTTATTAATATTAAAACATTCTTCGAATGTTAATTTAAGATGATAAATGTTTAACCACGTTATGTGAGTATTCAGCGTATATATCGATCGACTGTTCGTTCCCTGGACTTTATCGTTACTTTTTCTCTTGGTGAGTAATCCCTTCATTGGTTCGGTATTCTTTTAACTTGTGCCTTGTTCTTTAATCTAAGAAGATTTCCTTTTCCTTAGATTGTTTGAAAGGCCACCTTTTTTTGGTCTTTGGCTTACCCAGCCATTTATTGTTCGCCTGTCTTCATCCATCGTCTGCCGGCTGCCGAAGTCCGAGCGTGCAGAGAACCGCGGGACCGTTGCTGAGCAAGGTCGACGACACAGGTCCAGGTGCTTGGACATCAGGTGCTATATAAGTAGTTTGTGTGGCGCTATACCGCCTGAGCATCATTATAGGCGAAGTGATCTGTACTACACCGACGAGGGTCATTCTTTAGATCTATTTCAACCAATCCTATTGCTTAAGGTATTTTACTAAATTCATTCCATCAGATCTTGTAATCTATTTCAAAAGTTATCTTAACGAATTATATAAAGAAAAACCTTAATCTTCTGCTTATTTTACGTGTTTTTGCTTCGTGAGTTTGATTTTTAGTTACCTCACGCCGGGGTTCGACTCCCCGGTGTGCTTCTCGGCAAGCTCTACGTTTCAATAATGTGGTAGAGTCGACCACCATATCGCCTGCACGAGCACCGTACCAAGTACACAGGATGACAGGATACAGGCACAGTGCCCGCGCGTTAGTACTTACACATGGAGCTGTAGACGGTCACTGGCACACAGTTCGCAGGCGTGAGTGATACAGACGTTAGTACTTACACATGGAGCTGTAGACGGTCACTGGCACACAGCTCGCAGGCGTGAGTGATACAGACGTTAGTACTTACACATGGAGCTGTAGACGGTCACTGGCACACAGCTCGCAGGCGTGAGTGATACAGACGTTAGTACTTACACATGGAGCTGTAGACGGTCACTGGCACACAGTTCGCAGGCGTGAGTGATACAGACGTTAGTACTTACACATGGAGCTGTAGACGGTCACTGGCACACAGCTCGCAGGCGTGAGTGATACAGACGTTAGTACTTACACATGGAGCTGTAGACGGTCACTGGCACACAGCTCGCAGGCGTGAGTGATACAGACGTTAGTACTTACACATGGAGCTGTAGACGGTCACTGGCACACAGCTCGCAGGCGTGAGTGATACAGACGTTAGTACTTACACATGGAGCTGTAGACGGTCACTGGCACACAGCTCGCAGGCGTGAGTGATACAGACGTTAGTACTTACACATCGAGCTGTAGACGATCACTGGGCACACAGCTCGCAGGCGTGAGTGATACAGACGTTAGTACTTACACATGGAGCTGTAGACGGTCACTGGCACACAGCTCGCAGGCGTGAGTGATACAGACGTTAGTACTTACACATGGAGCTGTAGACGGTCACTGGCACACAGCTCGCAGGCGTGAGTGATACAGACGTTAGTACTTACACATCGAGCTGTAGACGGTCACTGGCACACAGCTCGCAGGCGTGTGTGATACAGACGTTAGTACTTACACATGGAGCTGTAGACGGTCACTGGCACACAGCTCGCAGGCGTGAGTGATACAGACGTTAGTACTTACACATCGAGCTGTAGACGGTCACTGGCACACAGCTCGCAGGCGTGAGTGATACAGACGTTAGTACTTACACATCGAGCTGTAGACGGTCACTGGCACACAGCTCGCAGGCGTGTGTGATACAGACGTTAGTACTTACACATCGAGCTGTAGACGGTCACTGGCACACAGCTCGCAGGCGTGTGTGATACAGACGTTAGTACTTACACATCGTGATCGACAATGTGATACGCAACTATCAAATTATCAAAAACCTTAAATTCCGAGCTTCAATTATGCGAAATACTGTCTGTAATCAATAGCAGTGTATGTGTGTATGTGTAACTGCTACTAAACCACTAAACAAACAAAAATACTATAAACAGCGTGATGCCTGTATTCCCCTAAAGCGCGGAGAAAGCCCACGTAATAGGGGCCGAGCCTATTGCCAATTTCCGGACACAATTCGAATCCCCGGGGTACAATTGAGCATTCCTTGAAAAAGCCAATAATACTTCCCCGAAATGGAGTCCAGGAGCATTGATCGATTTAAAGTCTTTGATTTTTGGAATACATCGGTCTTTATTCCGTCAAATGAAAACAACAGAAACTCACAGTTATATTTAGTTTAACATAAGTCAGTACATCGCGAAGCAGTCAAAGAGTACAGGTAGAGTTCCGACGATTGTATCTGGGAGGCTTTTAGTGTCATAATCAATGATTCAGGAGAGCGCTAAGAGAGCTCCACTTCATTTGTGAATGAAAACGATTGTACAGTCAGGTCAATTTACGTATAGCAGATATTATTATATTGCTGATTCAGAATGCCGGGTATGATTAGATATACAAACAATATTATTAGAGTTTGTAGTAAAGGAGATGTTTCATTTTTGACTAGCACTTGTACATTATATCAAAAAGCGGGGAAAAATACTCTGTATTAAGGAAAAATATTAATCCGTGAATTTGAGAATGTTATCTTTGTTGTACTCGTACATACAAATTAAAGTTTTTCAATTATTGCCATTGTTGTCGTTATGGCCATACTATGGCGGCATCCTACAACATGCATTCTGAAATCAGAATGGATCTGAAATTAATGTGAAACTGTAAATACAAAAAATATTAAATATCATTATAAAAAGGTATCGCAGTATTATTAATTCATCTATTACACCTATTTCTAATGTGTTACTAATGGAAACATGTAATAATATCCTGCTTCGATTAATAAAATCTACTTGGCCAGTGTACCTCCGATTTCCGAACGTTTTATTTTGACATACACTGTCGGGAGTGTCAAATGATAAATGATAAATGATTTTATTTCTGTAAATAGGTTTGTACAAACAGTTTTACACGTCAATCATATTTTAAAAACTAGATAAGGTCGGCGTTTCCTATCTGACTACTCTGAGAAGAAAGGCTGAAACAAAGTCAGAGGTCACAGTCTCTTTTAAAGTCTAGACATAATCTTGGCCAGATCATGTGAAGACCATGTAGATTTGTGTCTGCAATGGTCTTTTGAGGAAAAACCACACAGATTGAGTGGACCTGTCCAGTCAGTGCACGCATTTGTCAGTAATCGTGCAGCTCAACTGATAACTTAGGTAGCTCAACGATTCGACAAACAATAACAAAGAAAGGACATTTGGGTAGGCCACAAAAATCACTCAAACTGCCAGACTATGATTAAAACTAGCTGAGAGGGGAAAAAAAAGAAACAATGTTCCACATAGTCTTCACATTCACAATATTAAAATAATAATCATGTATTTAATCTAGCCTGCATGCTACTCACATTCACAGACAGGTTTCTCTTTAAATGTCATCAAAAATATCGTATGTTATTTATTTATTATATTTGGGAAAACAAACAGCAGTATACTAGGCATAAACAAAGTAGTCTTAAAATTAAAATTAACAAATATACTACCCACAACATTTTCCACAGATTACTATTTTATATAATAAAAACAAGCTGTTAGCAAACGTTAACTGTAGTAGGGCTAACTTAATAAAAGAGACGTTAAAAGAAAAAGGTTAAATTAGGTATATTCTTTAAAAGAATTAACAAACAAAAAATAATAAAAATTAAAATTAATAAAAAATACAACAAGAGAAAACAAAACTCAAGAAAATAAAACAAAACAAAACTCTTGCGTGATGTATCATACAGGTCCCCAGCCTATTAATAATGATACCTACATCGAGTATCGTGTTATGTTATGTCATGTAAATCAATAAAAATTACATTATTAATTCTAAAACACAATCACAGTATAAAATGGATTGTTGCTTGGGGGTACATTGAAGTAGCTTAACTAATCCCAAGCCTTTTTGTCATCCAAGTAATCTTTAACTTTATAGAAACCTTTTTGACAGAGTTTCTGTTTCATAAATGATTTAAATTTATTGAGGCTCAGTTCTTTAACAACAACGTAAAACGTTGTATAAACTTATACTTTGGCACTTAAATAAATTCGTCCCTGTGTCAAGAATAAAGATTAATATTCTTTTTTACATAAATCAGGTTTTCATATACATATTGATATGCGACAGTCATTATATTTATTTCCTTAAATTTATCCCACAGTGAATGCCTACAATTAAGGCTATAAATTGCTCGAATGGCTCGTTTCTGCAGCAAACATATAGCCTGAATGTCGGCTGCATTTCCCCATAACAAAATGCCGTACGACATTACACTATGGAAATAACTAAAATATACTAATCGAGCTGTTTCGACATCAGTCAAATGACGGATTTTATAGACCGCGTAGGCTGCAGAGCTTAGCCGCTTCAACAATTGGGTTATATGTGCGCCCCACTGTAGCTTCGAGTCCAAAGTGATACCTAAGAACACAGTGGTGTCCACAAGATCCAATTCCGTCCCATTTACTAGTACATTGGTTTTCACCTGCTTAACGTTAGGTGCCAGAAATCTAATACATTTAGTCTTTTTCTCGTTTAAAAGTAAATTATTAACACTAAACCAATGCACTAGTTTAGCGATAGCACTATTTATAACGTCAGTAACTGTCTGTTGTCGTTTAAGCTTAAATAAAAGTGATGTGTCATCTGCAAATAACACTATTTCATGACTGTTCTTTACAAGGCAACGTAGGTCATTAATATATACGAGAAATAAAAAAGGCCAAGAATTGAGCCCTGCGGAACTCCCACAGTGACAATAGAACCCGCGGATCGCTTGCCATTAACGTCCACTCTTTGGATCCTATTATTCAAATAAGAAATATGAAGATCCAAGGCAGTGTTTCTAACACCTTAGTGATGTAATTTCCTGACCAATGTGTCATGAGAAACACAATCGAAAACCTTAGACAAGTCACAAAAAATACCTAGGGCATCATGCGACCTCTCCCAGGCCTCAAAAATATGTGAAAGAAGCTCAATGCCAGCATCAGTAGTAGAGCGACCCCTTGTGAAACCGAATTGTTTACTGTTTAATAATTTATGTTTATTAAAATGTCTTTGCAATTGATCTGGCATCAATTATTCAAATATTTTACTGAAGGTGGGAAGCACAGAAATTGGCCTAAAGTTCGTGGGTTCTGATGTGCTGCCCGATTTAAACAAAGGTATTACTAATCTTCATTAAGTCAGGAATTAATCCATAGTCAATACATTTATTAAAAATAATTGCCAATTCAGGCACTACAGTGTTGATTATACATTTTGCAACCTCTACGGAATTTCCTCATAAATCAGCAGTTTTTTTTAACATTAAGTGTATTGAGAGTTTTAATAACATCTCGAGCACTAACATACTCAAAATTAAATACATGGTTACAAATATTTTCAAGTTATTTTTTTTGTTGTTGAGACTGGAATATCGGCAAAGAAATTTTCAAAAACCGTGACAACTTCTAAATCTTTTTTAATAACTTTATTGTTAATATTAAGGCTGTAGTCACTACTACGCTATCTGTCTCTTCCAGTCTCATTGTTTATAATTTCCCAAGTGTTTTTTTATTTTATTTTGACTATTTTTAATCCTGGAGCTTAAATAGCGACACTTAGCTTCGCTACAAACTTGTTTAAATAATTTGGAATAGTTCTTAACATATTGATAAAATTCTTTACTTTTATTATAATTTCTTTCTTCATAAAGTTCAAAAAGTTTGATTCTACTATTAAATATCCCTTTAGTTGTCCATTCACTGAAGGTTTCAGAACCATTAACTGAGATCTGCTCGGGTATAAATGTTGAGTTAAATTCTGTATATTGCACAGAATTTAACTGGCACATGGCAAAAAAATAATTGTACAGTTCATTGGGATCATCACTCTACGGCAAGTAGGGTAATTTACTACTAAGTTAATTTTTAAAGTTCTCCAAGTGACCTGCAGTTTTTGGCACTACAGTGATATCTTTCTTAGCCACTTTTTTATTTTGCATACTAAATGTAATCAGTTGTCCGCAGTGGTCAGAATCCAGTTGGCTTATAATTTTTGTATTAATAGGTAAAATGTCAGTAAATATATTATCTAAACATGTAGCTCAGGTAGCAGTTATGTACTTTTACAATACAAATTAATTCAATAAATCATTGCCTGTTACATTTTTATAGATACCATTCACAGATTTTCTGGGAATGTACACGTCCTAGCCAAACTTCCATACAAAAATGAAACGTCTCCTTTTCAAATGTCGACATTCCGCTTCCCTGTCTGTACATACGAGGTGATAGATCGAGATGTAGTGTTGCCATAGAATTAGTATGTACTATTATAAGTGCCGGCCAGCCATTTCAGAAAACAAAGTTTTCGTGAAATGATAAATAAATGATTTTATTTCTGTAAGTAGGTTTGTACAAACACTTTTATACGTCAATTACTCGTATATTTTTTAAACTAGTTGAGGTCATCGTTTCCTATCTGACTAATCTGAGAAGAAAGGCTGAAACAAACTCAGAGGTCACAGTCTAAAGTTCAGACATAATCTTGGTCGGAACATGTGAAGACCATGTAGATTGGTGTCTGAAATGGTCTTTTGCGGCAATAACCACACAGATTTAGTGGACCTGTCCAGTCAGTGCACGCATTTGTCAGTAATCGTGAAGCTCAACTCAGATCTTAAGGAACTCAACGATTCGACGAACAATAGCAAAGAAAGGTCATTTGGGTAGGCCGCATAAATTACTCAGACTGGCAGAATATGATTAAAACTAAATGGGAAAAAAAAGGAATGACCAACATCCTACTCATATTCACAATACTTATGTAAAAGAATATAATACTTTACAAAGTAAATATTCATGTCATTGTGTACATAAAATTCATCAATGTCAATGTGTATATCAAAATAGTTGGCAAAATAAAATAAAAAAATCGACATTCATTGTGTAAATAATTGTGGCAATGTATTTTTTTTGTACTCAAATAACGTGACTTGGCCATACCTACCACAAACTTTTTTAAATAATTTAGTTAGTTCCCCATTTATCAATAGTATATAAATACTATTGACAAATGGGGACCTAACTAAATTAAACTAATGAAATTACGTCTTTGTGCTTTTGCTACTATAAATTAGCAAAAGCATAAAGACTTAATTTCATGACAGAAAAAGTATACATGACCGTCGAAATATGTGCCATAATAATGTTTTTGTTCCCAATAATACTTGTTATTTACTGCAATGTGTCGCACGGCAGTCGATCGGTGTGATTGCAGGATTACCGCGTGATGGATGAGTTTGGTCCACGCCCGACACGTGGTCACGGCGCAGGACACCAGGGGGGTGGGGGACGTGCCCATACTATATACAAGTGATGATACACGCTGCAGTTTATATAGAATGATAGGGTGTCTTCGAGCGAGTTTTTTAATTATTTTTGTTTTAATTCTTCAAATTAGATCTATTTGGACCGGTAGAAATATTACGGATGTTTCTTATTTTTCTCTATCTAAAAGCATCCTGTAAGCGTGGCCCGTCCATATTCTGCGCCGTGTGTTTCCGCTGAGCTCGTGGCTCGTGGTCAACTCTTAGCGGCTTTACCAGTCGCCGTCTAATATTTGATATCTCGCGCAATCCCCTCAAAGATCTAAAATTTTCCCCTATTAAATTTTTAACTAATCTAATATCGTATCTCGTCGTGGCACCACGCGCCGTCGTCGTGACGCACCTTTTCGTTTTCCTGTTTCCACAATTTGGTAAACTTTTGTCTTCGAATTTATTCTTATTTGGTAATAAAAGTAAAAAAAACGCGTGTTTTTTGTTTACCACTCCGTATCGGAACGATATATTATCCTGGTAATTGTAAAACAATAATAATAAAGAAAGGATTTGTTTCAGGCTGTTGTGCATGATTGTACAACAAACGTAATGGATGCTTGGAGTAATGGATATCTAAACATGCTATAACATTTATTTGTGATATAAACTGGATTTATTATCGTCCAGTGGGAGTCGTAACAAGCGAGCGAAGGGTTATGCCGGGGACGATCGGGGGGAGAGGAGGGGGCGTCACAGTTATACAAAGGTCGCTTCATGTAACCACTTGCCATGACATTGAATAAACACTGGGCGAGCAGAGGATAGTAATACGATAGGACATTTTAAGCTCAAAAACAGAAATTACGAGAATTGACGTCCAGAAGTTAAAATAGATTAACTTAATACTTCGAACTATAGGCGCTAAGATTTTATTCGTTAGTGAGACAACTTACAGTGGTACCTCAGAGTGCTGCCACGCACCACGCACCACGCACCACGCACCACGCACCACGCACCACAAACCACGCACCACGCACCATGCACCGCCCGCAGGCTGCACCAACACTACCTACCCGCCATTAAACAGCGCAATGCGTAACATTTCACTCCGTCGGGTAAGGGCGTGACTACACGTACACAATACTTTCCTTTTTAGGGTCCGTAGCCAAATGGCAAAAACCGAACCCTTATGGATTCGTCATGTCTGTCTGTCTGTCTGTCCGTCCGTATGTCACAGCCACTTTTTTCCGAAACTATAAGAACTATACTGTTGAAACTTGGTAAGTAGATGTATTCTGTGAACCGCCTTAAGATTTTCACACAAAAATAGAAAAAAAAATAAAAAAAATTGGGGGTTCCCCGTACTTAGAACTGAAACTAATTTTTTTTTCATCAAACCCATACGTGTGGTGTATCTATGGATAGGTCTTCAAAAATGATATTGAGGTTTCTAATATCATTATTTTCTAAACTGAATAGTTTGCGCGAGAGACACTTCCAACGTGGTAAAATGTGTGACCCCCCCTGTAACTTCTGAAATAAGAGAATGATAAAACTAAAAAAAAAATATGATGTACATTACCATGTAAACTTCCACCGAAAGTTGATTTGAATGAGATCTAGTAAGTAGTTTTATTTTACTACGTCATAAATCGTAAACCGCAATTTACCTTTCATTCAATGATAAATGATAAACGATAAATGATTTTATTTCTGTAAGTAGGTTTGTACAAACACTTTTACACGTCAATCATATTTTTAAACTAGATGAGGTCGGCGTTTCCTATCTGATAACTCTGAGAAGAAAGGCCGAAACAAACTCAGAGGTCACAGTCTCTTTTAAAGTCCAGACATAATCTTGGTCAGATCATGTGAAGACCATGTAGATTGGTATCTGAAATGGTCTTTTGAGGAAAGAACCACACAGATTGAGTGGACCCGTCCAGTCAGTGCACGCATTTGTCAGTAATCGTGCAGCTCAACTCAGGAAGTCAGGACTTAAGGAGCTCAACGATTCGACGAACAATACCAAAGAAAGGACATTTGGGTAGGCCACATAAATTACTCAATCTGCCAGATCATGATTAAAATTAACTGCGAAAAAAAAGCAATGACCCACATAATCCTCACATTCACAATAATTAAAATAACATAATACTTTACAAGTAAATACTCATGTCATTGTGTATATAAAATTCAACAATGTTAATGTGTATTTAAAAAATCGGACATAATGTTTGAGAACCATGTAGATTGGTGTCTGAAATGGTCTTTTGAGGAAAGAACCACACAGATTAAGTGGACCTGTCCAGTCAGTGCACGCATTTCTCAGTAACCGTGCAGCTCAACTCAAAACTTAAGGAGCTCAGCGATTCGACGAACAATACCAAAGAAAGGACATTTGGGTAGGCCGCATAAACTACTTAAACTGCCAGATCAAGAATATAACTGAAACAATGACCCACATAGTCCTCATATTCTCAATAATGAAAATAATATCGCACGTTTAATAAAACAAAGATGTAACTCAAAATTTGTGTGTTTGGAGTTTTTCTAATAAAACGCGTGTTCATTGCGTAAAGAATAGATGGAATTTGACAGCCGCGCAGTTACGATCAAAGTGAGCGAGATACGCGATCGTCCCTCTCTTTTTAATTAACAAGAACTGACAGGTCGGTTCTAAAAAAGGGGCGTGATTCAGTGATCCACCGGCAGTGAGTGAAACAGGACGAGTTTTTCTTTGGTGTAACATTAAATAATTCTGTTTTTCAATAAAAGGTAATTATTTTACATTCTGTTATTTAATAATAAAAAGAGATTTTTTGCTATGATTCGTTTTCTTAGAAAACACATTCAATGAAAGGGCGATATGTTTCGAGTTAATTCTGTTTTATTTTAAAAGGCAGCTTAAATTGCAAAGTTAAACTCCAATAATGCAGTTTTGTTTTAAAAATTACAGCCTAGTTACTGAAGTGATTGAGTTAGCATCACTTTATTATTAAAAATGATAAAATCTATCAAATAATATTCTGAATTATTTCTTTTTTTATTTAAAATGACAAAAAAATACCTGAAGGTGTTCAACGTTAATTCTTTCTTGTAATAAACTTCATGATAAAAAATAGTTAAATTGTGTGTTGTAAAATTTAAAAAGGATTTTTTATAGATAATGACATTTTGGAGAGCGAGGAGAATCCTGGGCTTGATTCCACAAACTGAAAATGAATCAAAAAATGAAGAATTTGAGCGTATTGAACGAAAAAATTACCAAGAAGCAATGATAAATACTTTAAGCTGCAAACTAATTTTAGACCTTTAACTCTAGATTATTTTTATGTTCTTACGTTATGGTGGGCAAACTAGCACCGCCATGAAACCTTTCTCGATTTCTACTAATAAAAGAATTAAAGAAAGTGGAGTATTAAGTTTCTAAGTAGTGTTAAAGTTATTTTTAAATAACTTATTATTTAGTTATGTTCTGTTAGTTTAAGTTAGGTCCTGATAGTTCAAAATCAAATTATTGATAAAAGTGGCAACTTTTTCAAAACTACAGTTAATTTTCAAATTTAGTTTTGATTGATAATGTACATTTCACTCAATGTAATTATTGTGTATTTTATTTTTTTAGACAAAAGAAGTTGATGAGATTAAAGAAAATAACCAGGAAAATATATTATCCCCAGAACCTAACATAATTCCTGAATTGAAAAAGATGGCATCGACACAAGGTTTGCTGTCAATTGAAAAAAAAACCGTAACACTTGTACCCGGATTATAGCAGCGATGCTACCTTGAGCGAAAATGAAAATTCAGGTGAAAATGATAATACTAAGCTTAACGATCTCGCCTCTGAAATTTTAACAACCTCAGAAAATCATCCTAAGCGTTCGTTATCTTCCAGTACATCGTCTTCCAGATCGTCTTCCTCTAGTTCGACTTCAACCTCTAGTTCGTCTAGCTCATCTTCATCAAACTCTTCAGAGTCCAATAAATTGTCAACACCTAAACACGATACTGGTCTACAAAAAAATGGACCAGAATGTGAGGAAGAAACGTCATCACGCCCCAATTCGCCAAAAAATGGAATACCTGAAGCCCGTCTAAGAGAACGCAGAAGTGACAAAAGTGTGACCAATTACAATATCTCTCCTATATACACCGATCAAAGTAACATTGATCTCAGTGATGATGACCCCACGATAGATTTTAATAAGATGCTAGATAAATCTACCAAAAAGAGAAACTTACTGTTTGAACAAACAACTTCTTATTCCTCTGACTCTGACTGTAGTACAGAACAAAATCATCTCAGAGGCAATCGTATTCGAACTTCTATGATGGAAGTGACTCCAAAATATAAGTATACTAATTCTGAACATCCCAGGCGTCCAAACGAAGCCTTCTATTTTACTATAAATGACAAAAGAGTTAGAGTATGTAAGATATGTTTTAAAAATACCCTGGCTGTTTCCGAACGAATGGTTTACACAGTTCAAAATAAAATGAATGAAGGTTTTATGATGAATGACTTACCAGGGAAACACAAAAACCATAAAAAAACTAAATCCAGAACTACTAAAAGATATCAGAAAACATATTGATATGATTCCAAAAATAGAATCTCATTATGTAAGGGCTTCGACTTCAAAACAGTACAATGGTGGTGATAAAACAATAAAAGACTTATACAATGACTTTGTGGCACAACAAACAGAGTCTAATAGGGACAGAGGTAATTATATGGCATATTATAAAATATTTACTAATGAATTTAATTTAGGGTTTTTCCAGCCCAAAAAAGATCAGTGCGATTTGTGTATATCGTATAATAATTCTAACAATGACCAAAAACAAGATTTGGAAGAAAAATATCTGAAGCATTTGGAAGAGAAGACTTTGAGTCGTTCTGAAAAACAAACTGATCGTCAAAATGTAACCAAATATAGCAAAGTCGTAATTTATGATTTAGAAGCTGTATTACAGTGTCCAAGAGGTGATACTTCAGCATTTTATTATAAGTCAAAGTTAGATAGTTATAATTTGACTTTAACAGAATTAGTAAGTGGAGAAAAAAAAGCATATGAAAATGTACACTGTTACTTTTGGACTGAAGTAGATGCTAAGCGGGGCGCGAATGAAATAGGGTCGTGTGTTTGGGAATATTTAAAAAATGTATGTGCGACAGATGCAGAACCAAAACAGATTATGTTTTACTCGGATAACTGCTGTGGGCAAAATAAAAATAAATATATTGCAACATTGTATTTGTATGCTGTGAATTATTTAAATATAACCAGTGTAACACATAAAAATTTAATACGGGGTCACACACAAAATGAAGCTGACAGCGTACATAGTTTAATCGAAAGAGAAGTAAAGAAAAATTTGAAAGGAGGTCCGATTTGTAGTCCTGATCAATATATACCATTGATCTAAAATGCAAAAAAAAGTAAACCTGCAATAAATGTGCATGAATTAACATTTGAATCTTTTATGGCCTTAAAAGCTCTTCAAGAGGAATGGGGGTATAATTTTAACATTGACAATGAAGGAAAAAGCGTAAATTGGAATGATATTAAAGTTAAAAAAATTGTGAAATCGGAACCATTGAGTTTTTATTACAAGACTTCATACAGCGATGCTAGTTTTAAAGAAGTTGATGTTAGGAATAAACGGGAGAAAATGACCCCAATATCAGAAATTTCTTTAAGTAAAGGTTACAGTCAAAAGCAACAACTTAGTGCTAATAAAAAAAAAGATTTAAAAGAGTTAATGACAAAGGGGTTGATTCCTTCCTTTTATTCTCATTTTTATAATTCGATAATTTTATTTGTATACACCTCTAAACCTTTTGAAATGGTGGTAAAAATATTTTCTGTTGTTACACATGTACGAGTAAACAATAAAAAAAAATGTCAAGAATTTTACTTTTTGTTTTGTTTTACTTACATGATTGTCATCAGACATTTAGGTACGGTTATTATTAGAGACCGAGACTGATTGTTATATTACTAAAATTAATAAATCTAATTTTTATAATTTAGATTAATGTTTACTTTTGCTAAAGAAGTTTACTTTTTGTTTTGTTTCACATGATTCTTGATAAAGATAATTACTAAGAGATACTAGAGACTGATTGTTAGTTAGTAAAAATAATAAAAACAGTAATTATAATAACTTCTTAATTTTTTTTAATTTTTATATTGTTTTTTAGTCCCTAAGAGAAATTTTGTCAGACTATTGGACAAATAAAAATGACTTTTTCATAAATAAAATAATGGTTTAATTTAAAAATATGACCAGAGTTCATGTTTATTTTTATCAAATAATGATACAATTATGTATAAAATTACAGTATGACATTTTTAATAATAATAAAACGAACTAATATGTAATATTTTCAAAACTATTACTTTGCTTTAAAACTAAAGTGATTTTCTACGACTTACTACATAAAAAAATCTTAAAATGTTGTTTGTTTTTTTGCATAAACAGATTTAAGTCACTATGTTTTTTTTTTCGAATCAAAATTATGTAGCTATAACAGGATTTTAGCACTAAATTTCTACAATTTCTCAAATCTCTATAGTTTAACCTAATAATATCAGCAGTTAAAGTTATAGATAGCTTATTAAATAATCGTAAATGTTCAATCAAAGACTGCGAGAGAAAAGTGCAAATCTTTAAATGCTTATTCTCACAAGTTATGATTTTTGAGTTACATCTTTGTTTTATTAAGCGTGCGATATAATACTTTTTACAGTAAATATTCATGTCTAAAATAGCTAGCAAATTAAAATCAACATTCACCGTGTAAATTTATTGGAGCAGCTCAATCCCAAGCCTTTTTGTCCTCAATATAGTCTTTCACAGTATAATAGGCTTTCTGGCATAGTTTCTGTTTTATAAAAGATTTGAATTTATTAAAGCTTAGATCTTGAATGTGGCTAGGAAGTTTATTATAAAAACGTATACATTGGCATCTAAACGAGCCACCTATTTTCTTGAGCCTGGTTGTAGGAACAATAAATTTGTGTTTGTTTCTAGTATTTATATTGTGGATATCACTGTATTTTTTAAACAGATTAATATTTTTATGTGCATACAAAAGATTTTCATAAATATACTGAGAAGGCACAGTAATTAGATTAATCTCTTTAAATTTATCTCTGAGGGAGTGTCTGGGACTTAATTTATAGATTGAATGAATTGTCCTTTTTTGTAAAACAAAAATTGTCTGGATATCGGCGGCATTTCCCCACAACATAATACCGTACGACATCACACTATGAAAATAACTAAAGTATACTAAACGGGCTGTCTCTAAATCAGTTAAACCACGAATTTTTCTAACGGCGTTTGCTGCAGAGCTAAGCTTTTTTGACAATTTATCTATGTGGGGGCCCCATTGAAATGAAATTAAATTTATTTATTTGCGAGAATATAGGTACTTACATAATAACTTGGTACTTGAAAATAATTTTTGACTCACGATATTTGACTTATCAGTCGTGCAAATATTTATTGTACATACATAATAATATCATGAAATTATATGAATGTCATTACTTGATTAGTCATACAAATCTTAATCATAATAAAATATCCAAATAGCTATAGCTATAGCTTGGTATTCAAAGTTATGCCTAAGAAAACTGTGGTATTTTCGGGTTTCAGCACTTCACCCTTTATGAGAACACTAGTTTCTACTTGTCTAACATGAGGTATAGTAAACTTAATACATTTAGTTTTTTTGTCGTTAAGAATTAGGTTATTAACATTAAATCAGTTAACTACTATTGCAAGGGCGCTATTTACATTGTTAGTAATCAGCTGCTGACGTTTGAGTTTAAATAAAAGTGAAGTGTTGTCTGCAAATAACACTATATCATGTTTATCCTTTATGAGGTAAGGCAAGTCATTTATATAAATAAGAAATAAAAATGGCCCAAGAATTGAGCCCTGGGGGACCCCCATTCTTTCTACCGATCCGGGTGATCTTTTTCCATTAATATCAACTCTCTGAATCCTATCACTTAAGTAAGAAGTAAGAAGATCCAGAGAGGCGTTTCGGATTCCGTAGTGGTGCAGTTTCCTGATTAATGTTTCATGAAGAACACAATCGAATGCCTTGGACAAATCGCAAAAGATTCCCAAAGCATCGCATTTGTTCTCCCATACATTATAAACATGTCCTAAAAGTTCAACTCCTGTAGTCGAACGACCCCTCGTAAAACCGAACTGTTTGTTATGCAGTAATTTGTGTTTATTAAAAAAACCTTGCATTAAATTCAAAATAAGTTTTTCAATTTTTTTTACTATAGGTAGGTAGTACTGAAATAGGTCTATAATTAGTAGGGTCTGATGTACTACCCGATTTAAATAACGGTATTATTTTACTGTTTTTCATAAGATCAGGAAACTCACCACGGTCAATACAATTATTAAAAATAACAGCTAAAGTAGGTGCTACAATGTTTATTATCGACTTAGCAACGTCCATAGAATTACCCCATAGATCTGCGGTCTTTTTAACATTTAATGTGTGAAAGGTTTTAATTATATCTTTGCAGGTGACATATTGGAAATGAAATTCAGAATCACAAACAGGAACGTTTTCCTTAAGTAAAGACTCTGCAGCAGTGGGTGATGAGTTTAGAGATTTAGTAGTGGATACGGGAACATCTGCAAATAAATTTTCAAAGGCCGCGGCGACTTGTGAATCTGAATTAATTATATTGTCATCAATATCAAGCCTGTAGTTACTACATCGGTTGCATGACCTTCGCGTTTCGCTGTTAATGATACTCCATGTCATTTTAATTACATTACTACTATTTTTAATTTTTGAACTCAAATAATGTGACTTGGCCATACTACAAACTTTTTTAAATAATTTAGAATAATATCAATCAACTCAAATATAAAAATTAAAAGAAAACATTAATTTTCATAAAAATAAACCTTATGCATAAACCGTAAACCATTATTTTCTAATAATAAATCTGTAATAGGTGCCTAAGTAAATAATAATTATAATTCGCGCGGGGCGTGGCTTGATCGGTAGCGGGTGCGGGGCGCGCGGGGGGCAGGTTCCCGACTGCACTTACCCGAGCGGGCAGACACGTGAGGGCAGACATCGTTGCCACTCGTGCGCGCGGAGCAAATTTTTCGATACATTTGCGTATGCTAAATATTGTACGTTTACGATTTGATACTGTTTTCGTTGGATAAAATTAATTTCAATTACTTACATCGAAATTATTCTTTTAAACTCATTTACTGCCTAGAAATAGGTAAATACTTACTATAAAACGTCAACCTAATAAAAGTTTTGAGATTTTCTGTTCATTTCCTTACATCTAAATACATAAAATACCTACCTTCTTCGATAATACCCACTCATATTAGAATAAAACTTAAATGTTATTTTAAGTATGAATTCCTTGGCTGATGATACTTTCTATGTATTTCCTATGTATTAAACCCAAATAACGTTAAAAAAATACACTATTATTAAGACATCGATCAAAGTTACTACGAACTACAAGAACTTTTATATTATGTTACTTGTTGCTACGGCACCCTTCATGGGCGAGTCCGACTCGCACTTGGCCGCTTTTTTATGATTGGCTTCTCGCAGGTCAACCTAGGAGGTTGTCGGCTGCTTAAACAGTCATGCCTGTGGTTGCCTTAATAAATTAAGGCCCCCAGCCAGGGCTTAAAAAACTTACAAACTAGGTGACTACACGCTAAGGGCACCCCCCCCTATGGGGTACGGACCAAGGCTTAGGGCATCGCTGGGGGAGGACAGCAAGGTGGGACAGGCTGGATCGGATATAACAATACTTTCCGAAGGTAAACAACTATTTATAAGGAAATCGTTCCCCGGCCGCGCAAACCCGCGATAACATCCGCTCAGATTATGTCTGCACATGTATGTATGCCAGATTATATCGCACATACACCAACACACACCGCGGTCTTTGGGGAAATAGCGTGCTCGCTCGACACGCATGTCGTGTGTTACTAGCTTTTGCGCGTCGACATTGACACATTAGGTACTAAGATACTACTAGGAATGTAATGTGGTACCAGCGTCGACGTCTCGGTTTTGGCAGGACATGGCGGGGCATCCCGATTTTTAGCCCAACATTGAGAGGGCGCAGAAAGACAGAAAAAATCAAGTTTCACCCGCGCCTACCCCTCTCATCAAACACGACCAAAGCAAAACACAATCCCTTCCCGCCAGCAGAAACTATTCGCCCGGCGTATATCTAGGCATTTGAATTTAAATATTGTGTGTAGTATGTTTATGCAAAATAATCCGATGAAACCGCTCTATTCAATGTATGATTGCTGTGTACAAGTTGCTATATTAGTCAATATTATTGTATGTCCGTGAATCTGTGACCAATGCTGGTGGGTTGTTAGATTGGAGAATAGACCGACTTGAATGAAATAAGGACTAAATGTTACTTCAAGATTGGCCTATAAATTTTCGATTCCTAATTAAAAGACAAACTTAATGTTGTAGTTGAGAAAATATTGTCCCATACATTATGTTATCTATCAACAAAGGAACGATTTTCAGATATTTTCCTGTATCTATTTAAGCTGTGAGACCTTGCTTCTAGCCAAATTTCATGATTCTAGGCCATCGGGATGTATCCTATGGGTTTTAATTTATTTGCGAGTGTCAAAATATGCGAAATGAATGGCAATTTATGCCAAGATTCTAAGTCAACGTCTTAGAAGCTCGATTTTTTTACAGCTCTATAATATCATATATCTAAGTATTTGATATCAATTTCAACATAATATGGAAGCGAATAATTATAATCACATCACTTAACTTCCGCTTTTTCACATTATTGGACAACGAATGGATTTTCAATTACAATATTTAAACGAAAAATGATCATTGTCCGGTCCCTTTATTTTCAATGAAATTCTTCAGTAGGTTTCTTTAGACGCACCACGCCAAACTTCACATCGCATCGCGCGCCTCACCACACATAACACACATAACACCGCACTACGTATCACACCACACTATGTATAGTGATGTGGTGTACCACAACCACAACACATGCACTAACTGCAATAAGTTTTAAAGTTTTATTTTTACTTTTTCTTTAAATACTTTAAATTGCAACTTAACTTTTAGATTTTTATTTTCCTAAGATTAGTCAATTTAATCTAAATACAGAAAAATGTAATGGCATTGCATATTTACCCTTAAGGTCACAGTACACTATATTAATACTAGTTAGTATAAGTGTATGACAATGATGTATAAGAGCGGAGCCTTCTACGAGTAATACAGGCATTGTTTGCCTAAAAGGAGACACGTTTAATTGTAAAGTAATTTTCTATTTGTCACAGTAAACTATTTTGTATTTTATTTTTGTAATTTGAAACTCCATTTTTTTCTCAAAAGATTAAATAAATCTGGCGACGCTGTGTGGTACCCAAGTACTAGTTATTTTTGTGCGACTATTTTACATATATGAAACAGTTCTACCAGGTACCTACTCTACTTTTTCTATCGAAATTTAAGCTGCCCAGTAATTATAATAAATAAGTAAAAATAAAGTAATAATAATAATCTTTTACAGTTCAAGCAGTACGGTTATGGAATGCCTTGCCCATGTCGATAAGGCGTGCTCAATCTTTGTCCACTTTTAAAATTCTGGTTAAAAAACACTTCCTCTCTCCTTAAACATTGTCATTACATTTAGTTTCCTTACTCTTGTTTCATGTTTATTATTGTATATATTATATTATGTAGATAGGTATATGTTTTATGTATGTATGTATTTGTTGTATATGTAAATGGTACACCACTGACTACCTGCATTATTGTCTCTCCTTCTACCTTGAATCCATCCAAAGGTTGTCTGTAAAAGATCGCTTTTAGCGATAAGACCGCCCATTGTGTCACCCTATGTAAAATTTCTACTTTTATATCTGTAATTTTTATGGTGTACATAATAAAGAGTATTCTATTCTATTCTATTCTAAGTAACGCATTTATTAAAATATGAATAAGGTTTAGCCTGCATTTACTTAGCAGTGTGTACTTAACAAACCGGGAACTCAAACTCGAAGCATTTATTTCAAATAAACCAATTACAGGCACTTTTGAATTGTCAAGGGGTGGGTTAGTCAGTAAGATGAAGCTAGTTGCCTATTCCAAACCGTAGTAGGTACCTATTGAGAAGAACGAAAGTACGGGAAGGTACACAGACCTCACCGGTGTGTTATAACTTATAACCTGCCAGTAAGGTACTCAGACCTCACCGGTGTGTACTTAATAAGCCGGTTAGGTACTCAGACCTCACCAGTGTGTACTTAATAAGCCGGTAAGGTACTCAGACCTCACCGGTGTGTACTTAACAAGCCGGTAAGGTACTCATACCTCACCGGTGTGTACTTAACAAGCCGGTAAGGTACTCAGACCTCACCGGTGTGTACTTAACAAGCCGGTAAGGTACTCAGACCTTACCGGTGTGTACTTAACAAACCGGTAAGGTACTCATACCTCACCGGTGTGTACTAAACAAACCGGTAAGGTACTCATACCTCATCGGTGTGTACTTAACAAGCCGGTAAGGTACTCAGACCTCATCGGTGTGTACTTAACAAGCCGGTAAGGTACTCAGACCTCACCGGTGTGTACTTAACAAGCCGGTAAGCTACTCAGACCTCACCGGTGTGTACTTAACAATCCGGTAAGGTACTCAGACCTCACCGGTATGTACTTAACAAGCCGGTAAGGTACTCAGACTTCACCGGTGTGTACTTAACAAGCCGATAAGGTACTCAGACTTCACCGGTGTGTACTTAACAAGCCGATAAGGTACTCAGACTTCACCGGTGTGTACTTAACAAGCCGATAAGGTACTCAGACTTCACCGGTGTGTACTTAACAAGCCGGGAAAGTACACAGACCTTACGGGTGTTTTTGCGCGGTGGTTTACGTTTTGGGAAAAGCCTACTGTAACATATGTACCTACTTACTACTACTTACTATGCTTTACATGATTACACCACTGTGTTAACGGACCGTACCGTACCTAGTAGGTACTGTGGGAATACTACGTGTGCCTAACAATAACTGGGGGATCGTAGAGGTAAAGCAATACACGCAGTACTCCTACAAACTACCATCACTTTTTCTTTTGAAGCTTGTTTTAAACTTGCTTAACTGTTCGAGGCAAACCAACGATAATATATATCCAACCAGTCAACATAAGGTTGACACATGCAGACAACCTCTACATGAGCTACGCCCACCCTTAAATAAAAGGATCGACGCAGTCGTGTTTTCAAACAAGACTTTTATTTACCACCTCGAACAATCAGACTCTTCCTGCCTATACCTATAAGAATAATTACCTAACGCCAGAAAGATATTATACAATATAAAGTCCAACTCTTACAAGAGAAGGCTTAAGGATAGGACGAACGATTTGTGAATCTGACTAAGATATGTGTCAGGTAAGAAAAACATTACTTTATGTTACCACATACATGAATAAATTAACATTCGCCATGCTTAAACCTCGTCGCGCCAAAACTGGCAAAAAGATGCGACGTGGCTTCCTAAAAACAAATAAATTGAAGTGACAAATTCACAACAACCCTGAAGAGGTTTAATGAAAAGAATGAAACTTAACATAGTAAACTTCGACCCCATCGGACGGTATGAGTCGGAGGGAGAAAAGGCTAAAAAGTCGGAGCTCATCTACAAACCTTTTTCAAGCACATACTTCAGAGGAAAAATCTCAAAAGCCTATTCGATCTCACCATTTCAAACTTCATTAAGCATCAGCCAGTACTGATTGAACTGTGGGTTCTCAACAACATTAAGTTTAACCATTGATGTTGAGTCAACATCCTTTGCAAGAGCTACGCCCCGTTAGCAAAGTTGGTTACAACTCAGAGAGTATTCAATCCAAATTCGAACTCATGGTGTCAACACAACAACCTTTGCAAGAGCTATGCTCCGTAAGCAAAGTTGGTTCGAGCTTAGACTGAGTATCACCCCCCTCTCTAAAAAGAACCAAGGTTTCCAAAAAAAAAGAAAAATATCTCTTCACTCGCATTACTATGATCTGGAGTATGGCTATGCTATCACAGCCTAGTGAAATCCAACTATTATTGAAGACGAAGATGCCTTCTCCCTCAGAATTCTTGGTGTGGTGAGGTGTGACACCTCACACGCACCCAGCAGTGTCCGAAGATTGCTCCCCATATATGAAAAATATAAATGAAAACTCATTAATACATATTATCATATTATTATCCAAACTAAAATAATGCATTAATCTAAATGATGTTTACATCTCTAAGTGACATCTACTCGTATATGACAATAAATGACAAATAAAAAAAAGGACAAAAAATAATTATAAACTGACATGAAAATGTTTTAATCTACATACATATACAGTATCCCTGAACCTCCTATTATTTAATTTTTTAAACTTATATTTTAAAAAGGAAAAAGTCTTTATAAAATAATTATTCATTGCTCTAGACTTTCTTTTAAATTTGTTCACTTTCGGAAAGAAGTCTTTTATTTTAGTTTTTCTAACATGTGAGACCTTTTTCTTTACCAGAGCTTTCCTTATTGTATTCTTAACAATACGCTGATGATATGATGGGACATTACGAAATCCTCTTTTGCTGTGGTAAGAATGAATTATAAAATGACCACCTACAGATTTGACTATTTTACGAGTCAATGTATTTTTGGCCAGATCAATCACTATTTTTATTTTATCATCATTATTTCCGACAATATGTGACACCGCGTCATCCTCGACTATCTTATTGTCACCATCTAACTCTGAACCAAACTTTAATTTACAAATTTGGTCTGGAGTCACAGATAACGGCATATTCTCCTTTACTGTGGTTATCAACGACATATTATCAATTTCCTGTATATCGGAAAGTAAAATAAAATTATCCACGATATATTGATCAACACCGTCGGTAAATTTGTATGATTCTTCGACGTGATCAATATTTTCATTTAATAAGGACACATTCTGTTAAAGGAGGTTTTCTCTGAATCTTTACTTTTTATAAAAAAAAAATTGTTTTTCATTTCTGCCTTGACATTACGAATATATCTTTCACTATGTAATATGTGTTATTTTTTTGATCCATAAAATACCTCTCAACACATTCTGCTGTTCTGAAACATGGTTATACAATTTAATATAAGGATTAGTCTGACCCGCTTCCTCAATTTCATCATCGTGTTCATTCTCGAACACTTCGACTGGTCGTTCCTCATCATTCGCAGGTCTGCACTCTTGGCAGCTGCGCTCGTCATCAAAATCATGGTCATTACTGTTTGCTTGGCAGCTTTGCTCATAAAATATAAGGTCATCCTGTGTTTCGCTAGAAAATGTAATAGCATCATTATCTAAATTTACAAAACTTTCTTGCCCGTCTTCATTGGACATATCATTTGTAAACTCATCTTCTTGCACTCTATGCCCTATCTTAGAAATGCATCTGCATGGGAACTCAGCTTTAAGCTGGTCACAGATCGCTGAAAAACTTATACCTTCACGGTATATAAACTTGTGAAATGCTAGGGCAGCACCCTGAAAATATGCGCTCACTATTAGCGCCCAATCGCTTTCTCGCCATCCGTAACTGGTAGCAAAATCCTCGAAAGCGTCTAAAAAAATTTCTATGCAATCGTGGCTTGAGCCCGTGAAAAAATCTTGAGCCATCTCACTTTTTTTTAAATCATAAAATTGATAAAACCACTTAGCTTTAAACTCCGGCGACTTCACTTTTATTTCACCTTTTTAGATTATATAAACTTCGCACAATATAAAGCTTTGTGCACGCAACACGAGAAACAAACTTGTGCAATATTTTATTTGGCTTTGCACACGCCTTAAAAACAATGGGAGCTTGCGTACTTTTGCGCTTCGGCGCCTCCACCAATTGTGGGAATACTACGTGTGCCTAACAATAACTGGGGGATCGTAGAGGTAAAGCAATACACGCAGTACTCCTTAGAATCAAATTATATTTATATCAAGAAATTATACACCGGCAGGCCCTAGCTCTGCCTGTCTACTTCTCAAACAAACTACCATCACTTTTTCTTTTGAAGCTTATTTTAAACTTGCTTAACTGTTCGAAGCAAACCAACGATAATATATATCCAGCCAGTCAACATAAGGTTGACACATGCAGACAACCTCTACAGTACTATACATATTATAAAAGGTAAGTTGCTATAACGCGTTCAGTAAACTAAGCGAGTTTATTATTGGTTCCGCGCGTTCGGAGTATTTTTGATTGCCGCCCGGTAGTACTTGTTGGCCATCAAATAAAACCAGACGTAGGTACTTATACCGACCTAGTTCCTGCATGCAGTGAACAAACGAGAGAACAGAATACTCGCACTTTATTTTCTTATGACGTTATGCTTGAATAGTGGCTACCTCGACTTACTCGTTGTACCCAGGTATACAAACCATAGCAAGGGCTATGCTGAAAGCTTTGAAGGATAAAATAACAAAAGATTTTATAAATAAAACGAGATCCCCAGCAGAAAGTGAAAAGATAATCACGAATTGAAGAATTTTATCAAACGAACTGAAGGAGGCCTGAAACACGAAATATTGACTGACAGCAAATGAGAAAATGTAGGTAGAAATGCAAACTCCGAAAGAAATAAAAATAAAAATTCCAATAAAATGTGAAATGTACTATTTCACATTTTATTGGAATTTTTATTTTTATTTTACCGATGCGACATTAATGTTTATTGTAACAATATGAATTTATGATCAGAGCACACGCGCCACCGTGAACTCTTGGCAAGTATCAATAAAGCGCGGCGCTGGCCATAAAGTATAATTTTCACGAATCAAGTGGCGCCTTCGCGCCGGTGCCGGTATCTGCATCGCGGTGCAGACTTAGCCAAAGAGTCGGGTCCGGCGCACACTGCCGTGCGGCGTCGCGCGGTGTAGCTGCGATCAGCGTGACGCGTGAGCAACGTGACCGAGAGATGCCACACGTACACTGCAGCTGCTACCCCTGCTTTATGGTGAAAAGAACAAGTGGGAAGGAAGCAGCTGTTGGTGCTTTACGGGCTAGTGTACCCCATGAGCGTACGAAAATCATAAGGTTAAAGAATTATCGGACAAGCATTTTTAAACCCAGTTCAGATTATGCGTGTTACCGTTCTGTTAGAACAAACCTTTTATTTCAAAATATAAACAGTTCCAATATCACGCGCCACATAATACAAACTGTAACAGTTCCGTTGCGGTACGACGTCGTGGTACAGAGCGCAGCGTGGCAGGCGGCCCGGCAGGGGATGACAACTTTCCCGTTGGGCTAGTCAGTGGCCCTCTCCGCCGGGTTTACGACCGGGTTTACGTTTAGGCGGTAATCACACTGTACCGGACCCCGCTCCGGTGTGCGGTGCTCCGGTTTGTAACTTTGACTCTACAGTCAAATCTACATGCGGTGTCAGTGTGTTATACCCTGCAATTTTTGTATACAAATCAAGATTCTGTGTGAAAACCGCCTTACTATTAATTAGGGAAACTTGATATGTTATTACTGTGAGATTGTAAAGGTCAGAGGTTAGGTGAGGTATGAGACAATAATTATTTCAGTTTAACGTCAATTCAATTCATTATCTTTATTGTGGATCATACTAAGATCTATTATTCCACATAATATGTATATAAAAGATAAAAATAAAACAGAACGAATTAAGCTAGGTACACATCAAGTGGGTCACTGAACGCATCATGACTAAGGAGTCCTATATTGGGGCAGTGTTTGTCTGATAGGAAGTCTTTTATAGAGTAGTAGCACTTGTTTACTAATAGATCATGGACATTATTTAAAAAAAAACATTTCCGTAATTATTCTAATAGGCCCCGGAATATCATTAAAGGTGCATGAAGCTTTACAAAATATACTTTCATTTCATTGTCTTGCTAGCTACTGTGCGCAATTTGTCCTTACGCCGCCGTATACGCGTGTAGTAATTATACATGTCAATATTATTTTCGCCAAATACTGCGGCCTCAAGTATATAGACACAGTCATGACAGTGTTAAGACGTTTTTTTTTTAATGTTTACTGGAGTCAGTTTCAATTTAAATATAACCCTGCTGCAACGTTTTTGAGCAATGAAAGCATACTCCTTGTCTGTACTGTTGCCCCAGAATATTATACCGTGTCTGAGGATAGAGCTAAACGCAACCGTGGTAAGCTGTTAGTAAAGTAGTCTGATTCGCCGTTTTCCCCAACCTGCGAAGCGCATGTGAAAACTGTCCCAGCTTTTTTCATCCATGGTCAATATGTAATTTCCAATTAAGTTTGTTATCAATATGTAACCCTAGTATTACTTCAGTTTCTGCAATGTCGCTATCTAGGTAATAGATTTTAAAACTACCTGTTCGTGGAGATCATATTTGAAAATTCATTACTTTAGTTAGATTTTAAAAGTACCTGTTCGTGGAGATCATATTTTAAAATTCATTACTTTAGTTTGGCAATGTTAATTATTAAATTATTCATTTTAAGCCAGCCTACAATTAATAATATTGTTTGATTAATGTCGGTACAATATTAATTAGCGATTGGCAATATTATAAACAATATTATAAACCAAGTATAGTACTTACCTACATCTTATTATGAACTTGAAACGAGACGTGGAAGTTGTTATAATTATAACTTTTACCAACATAATCTTCATCTCGTCTTGTTAGTCTACCAATTATAAAATATGTATTATAGTTAAACTCAACAATCTACTCGGATACCAAACCTAGACATAAATACGGAATCATAACAAAGCTGAACATGCTATCTACCAATTATAAAATATGTATTATAGTTAAACTCAACAATCTACTCGGATACCAAACCTAGACATAAATACGGAATCATAACAAAGCTGAACATGCTATCTACATAAAGTGACAGACGTTCAAAAACATCAAACAGCGACTTCCACGAACAGCGAGCGCATAATCGGATCTGTCGCAGTGAGTCTGTGTGCCGCCTCCGCCGCACCGCGCCGCTGCGGGCTGCGGCCGACATTCAGAAGGAAACATTTTGTGATTCAGACGGCGCGCGGCGGCGGCGAGCCAAGAAACTGCGAGACGGCACGCCTCCCGGCCGGCTCCCTGACGGCTCCCGGGTGACGGTAAATTAAACCTTTTTGCCGTTCCCCGGGAATTAAACACCATTGTTTAAGTTTGTATAAAACGTACCGAGTGACCCCGCCTGCCCCGGATCACCGAAACATAATACAAACATAATTGCAGAAAAAGTTTATCGTCTATTGTTGATTTTCTCTCTACTGCGCCTAATTCATGCGATCAAAACCAGCAATGTATGTGATTTTGTCGCTACTGACGCGAGTGATCGTATCGTGGTGTGATGGATGTTTGTTATTTAAGTGGATTGTAGCCGGGCGGAGGACAAGTGCGCGATTAATAAGTCAGGGAGGGATCGCTGGTCCATGTTTATTGTTATTTTTATTAAAATCCCTCGCGACGACGTGACGGCTGGTCATAAGTCCCGATAGAATAAAATAATTTAGTTAAATTGTGACGTTTACATTACGAGGACTCGAGTATATTGACAAACAAAACTGAAAATATACATTTCGCTTTCTGAAACCGTATGATTGAGTAACGTGAACGTTTTGATGGTGACAACGTATACTTTTTGTTGTCTCCAGATTCGTGTGACTTCTTCTATATGGTCAGCATATTTACTTATTTTTTCATATATGATTTTTTGTAGGTTATGGGTATTAGGAACTGCGATATCTATAAGGTAAGTGATTTTATCCTGTAGGGTTAAGTCTGGTCTATTATACGAGTAGTGGATAGTCTTATCTGCAAGGATGGCGTGATCGTAGTACATTTTGTGTGTATCATTTTCTAGGGCAGTTTGTGGTCTGTACTTGTACTAAGGAGTTGTTAGAGTTTTGTATATGACTATGTTTGAGTGCTAGTTTTTGATAAATAATGTTTGCAACCTGATCTTCTTCTTCCTGTTCTATCAAATGTAGACAAAAGAAATCATATTTGTGCTATCTATATGGATCTAACCAAGGAGTATGTAGATTACGCAATTTTATTAAGCAAACTTGAGAAATATGGTATCAGGGGGAAATATAAGTAAAGAAAATTATATTTTCTCTTAAATTAGAATAAAGGCCGCTACTAGCGCCATTGCAGTGGAAGACTGAAATGTCGTTAGCCTTTATTTAATCTGTGGTCGAATCAGAACCATTGTCGTGAAAACTATAGTTTGGTACTTGTTTGTTAAATTGATATTGTAATTAATAGCATTAAATGTCGTTTCTTTTATTACAGGTAAGGTTTTTATAGTTTATTGAATGTTGTATTTTGTAATTAGTGTTAAACAAACATGTAAATAATAAACATAAATCTTTTATTACAGAGAAACTCAATTGTGTTTGATTGACGGTATCACCTCACCTAACTACTTGAACAAATACCCTTATATATACTTAAACTGTTAGAATCCTATTTGGCAAATAGAAAACAATGTGTAGAAATCACACAATTTTGCACAAATTATGGTTGCGCGAAGAAATATCGATCCAAATGTAGGACAGTAAAATACGGCGTATCTCAGGGCAGCGTGCTAGGGCCTCACTTCTTCTTGCTGTACATATATGACATCCCCGGCCACATAAACCATCCTATGGTACTATTTGCTGACGACAGCACAGTAGTAGTTAAATGCAACGATCCTGTGACTTATGAAAATGAAGTAAATTTGACATCAAATACAATTATATCATGGTTATTAATAATAATCATAATCATAAATATAATTAATAATCTTATTATACATTTAGAAACGACTAAAATTATGCATTTTCACCAGAGAGTCCGAGTGAGAATCTCAATATTAAATATTTAGAGACTCAAATAGAGTTAATTACTGTCACGAAATTCCTTGGTATCATAATAGATAAAAATTTGCCGTGGAAATAAAAATTAAAAAAATAGTAAATTCACATACTTAATTATGTTCTTCACAAACTGTCAAAGACTGTCAGGCCTAGAATCGGTACTCACTGCATATCAGGGTTATGTTGCATCAACACTTAGGTATGGCATAATGTATTGGGGTAACTCAGTCAATAGAGAAAATGTAGTAAAAGCTCAAAAAAAAATTATCAGATGCATGTGTGGCCTGAATAGAACCGACAGTTATTAACCGTTCTTTAAAAGCCTAAACATTCTTACCCTACCATCATTGTACATCTTCGAAACTAATATATTTAAATTTGTCAAAACACACAGCTCGAAATACAAAATAGCTTCCAATAGCTATTATAGAAAGTTACACGACAAAAATAAGTTAGGGCTCAAAATAACACATGGCTTCTGCCATGTGTTATTGTGTATTGTGTGTGTGTGTGTTCTGCATGGCTTGAGCCCTAACTTCTTTTTTTTTTTAGTTCTCTGCTGATATGAATAAAAGTACTTTCTGTATGGCCACAAAAATAATTATTTAACAAGCTGCCTGAAACATTAAAATCATTAAATCTGGACAAATTCAAAAGTGTACTTAAGAAAATTTTAATCGATACATGTTACTACTCAATAAAGGACTATTTGGATGACATTTCTATAGGATCCTTCAGATATGCATTGTTTGACACTGTTGTATTAATTTGATTAATTGACATTATCTTATTTTTATTTTTGACTGTTCTGTTTTATCTTAATTTTTTATTGTTGACATTTTTAAAATACACTCGAGAGCAATGAATCCGGGTCACTTAAAGAATGTTAAAAATCTCGGAAACTAAAAATGATAGGTTAATGCAATAAATTGTATTTAATAGACAATGTAATACTCCTTAAATGAAAGTAAAAAAAATATGAGTCACCATACATTTTATTAACACAAAATTACATAAAGAAAAAAACTGCTGATCTCTCCTTAAAACAAAAATAGGAAACATGAAATTTTTTAACTTTATTACGATTTTCTTGAATTTTAATACTTCGTATTGCCTCCTCGTGCTTCCATTACTGCGTTTACGCGGTTTGGCATGCTGTACACCAAGTTCCTTATACGATTTTGGGGAATATTCTCCCATTCCTCTGTGAGAGCAATTTTGAGCTCACGAAGCGTGATTGGGGGAGGGTTTCGTTGTTTTACGCATCTGCCTAGCTCGTCCCAAGCATGCTCGATCGGGTTGATATCCGGGCTGCGCGCTGGCCACTCCATACGAGTAATGTTCATCTCTTGAAGGTAGTCATTCACAATCCTACCTGTATGAGGTCGGGCATTGTCATGCATAAATATAGCATCCTCACCTAAATTGACCATAAATGGACCAACGTGATCATTGAGGATTTCTTCCACATATCTTACGCTAGTTAAAGAGCCGTTTTCTATGATCACCAGCTCTGTGCGACTTTCAGAAGAAATTCCGGCCCACACAAGTACAGACCCACCACCGTAGGCTACTTTTTCTTCGATGCATGCTTGCTTGAATCTTTCCCCTGGTCTTCGATACACTCTGTGTCTTCCATCGTGCTTGTAGAGCATAAATTTTGATTCGTCGGAGAACATAACTTTTGACCAATCTTCAATACTCCAATTTACGTGGCTCTGGGCATATCTTAGTCTTGAAATACGATGCCCACGCTCCAGTTTAGGGCCGTTTGCAGGTCTAAGGGGTTTTAAGTTAGATTCAGCAAGCCGACGTCTTACTGTCCATGCACTTGGGTTACTTCCTCCGAGGCGTCGAAACTGATTTGTGAGTTCAGTTCCTGTGAGAAAGCGATTTCGAAGCATGGTGTTCACCAAGTATCGGTCTTCTCGTGCTGTGGTACACCTGGTTCTGCCCGTTCCTGGTCTGCGTAGGTTAGAACCAGTTTCTTCGTAACGTCGGAGAACTCTTTGTACTGTTGACAGCGACACACCGACAGTCCTGGCTGTATCGCGCTGACTCCGGCCGGTTTCCAGCATTGTAAGTATTCTGGTGCATTCTTCAGGCGTAAGCGACATAATTTCAGCTTGAATAATGAATATAGAGCACTATCAACATGGTTTATGTACCCACATAAATGACAGATTACAAACAAAAGCAAAACCAAATGCTGTAATTTCGTAGTTCCATCTTCGAAAGTGGCCCTTTTTCAAATTTGATTTTTTTATGATATAACTTTACAATAACTAAGAAGTTTTAATACCTTCATTTAAGGAGTATTACATTGTCTATTAAATACAATTTATTGCATTAACCTAGCATTTTTAGTTTCCGAGATTTTTAGGATTCTTTAAGTGACCCGGATTCATTGCTCTCGAGTGTATTTTATTGATTTGGTACTTGTTTTGATATTGTAGTTTTTATTTGATTATCCAACACTCTAGCTCTTTCTATAATTTTAATTTAATATTGTGAAATGAATAATGAAATAATTTAAATTGATACTAACATTTGTACGACTAGTGGCAAAGGATAGAGAACTTACAAAAATGTCGCATCTCACACGTCTAAGTATCTATCCTATATTTACAAATAAATACTCTGAATCTGAAACCTGGTTGTGTATGTGAGTGTAATCTGTCTGTGCGAGGGTTGTGCATGCTTCAGTTATATCCAGTACGAAACTTTACAACCACTTAAATAAATTATTAAAAAAAAACCCTAAAACTAAATACCTGTGTAAATCTGAGTTACAACAATATCTGCAAAGACTTACCTACCGTATGACAGAGGATCTTTTGATTGGAAACTATTCCAACCTCAACAGATAGCTCAAAATTAAATACTTCCTGCTGAATTTAATATACATACATCTCGCTCACAAACACATACTCACACACATATACTTACTCACAAATACTTACTCATAAATACTCTCACTCACTCAATATCAAACACACACTTCACCAATTAGTTAATCAAAATCAGTTTTATTTTTCTGACTTTTATTATGTTCCCGCTTTTTATTATTGTTCCCTATAAACCGGCCTAATTCTGCATTGTATCTTTTATGTTTGTTCTTTTTAACTGTTTTACTTTGTATATCATTGTGTCCTATCTAGGTATAAATTTTACGGCTTATTATATCCATGCATAATTTTGAAGGTACACTGACTTCTAAAATACAGGTTTTTTACCTAGTTTAGAGGTTAGGGTCTTTTTTACTGTAAATCACTTAGCTTAAGCCATTTTTCATTTGTTTCTTGTGTTCGTGCATCTCTGGGAGTAATAAAGGTTTATAATAATAAAGTAAAGTAAAGTAATATGCTGTATGGTTTCTGATTGAATGTGGCATCTGCGGCATTTATCTTTTGTAGTGGTAGGATATTTAATGGTAAATTTCCTATAGTTTTTGGAGTTGATGATTTGATCTTGCTTATCTATGATGAAGCCTTCTATTTCAGGGAATAGGTTTCCTATTTTAAACCACTTATTAGACGCCACTATGTTACTATGGGATTGTTCAAAATCATGAGGGAACCACCACCTCTACCGTGAAGGACTTTCTTCTTCCAGTTTTAATTTTTTTAGCTCTGCGGGTCACGGCTATTTGTATCTTGTATATTTTGTTCCTTTACGTTAAGTGGGGTGTAGTTAAAATCTTTTAGTAGTTAGTTTTAGTAGTCAAAATGCGAGATTTTGAGCAGTAGAATGTTTCTAGCCTAGTGATGGTGATGGATGTCGATTAGGTTTCTCCCTCCATTCTGTCTTTTGATGGTGAGTTGTTTGATCGCAGATTTCGGGTACAAGTGGTTGTGTTTTGAAATAATTGTGCGCGTTATTCTCCCTAACTATTCGATGTCAGTTTTTGCACCACTATATTACTTCAAATGAGTAGGTTAGTATTGGTATGGCAAAAGTAGCTTTAATAAGATGCTTTCCTGATCCGCTCGAACGATTTCGGGATAAAATATATCCCGAACTTTTTTACCGTTAGAATGTTAAGTGCGCGCGGGTAATTTCCACTCGCACGCTCAAGCGAATTACGTCATCTGGCGCCGCGCCGACTGTTTGTAAACAAACCCGATAAGCGGCGTCATTTCTTGGTATTATGTGACCATTGTATTTTTTTTAGAATGCTAGTGAGTAGGGCTATACTGAAGTGTGCGTTGTGTTTGAATGTAACATTGTTTTCATTTGTAGATTTGACTGTAAAGACGAACAAAGACACTTTTTTCACAGATTCCAATAAGATTGTTCTAATAAGAAAAAATACGGAATGACCTATATGTTTTACGGTTTAAAATACCTGGTGTGTTAGTTCTTTACATGAATCATGAATAAAACCACTTACCACAGTACAATATTTATTATTTATAAGCATCCCCAGTTGAGACTCACGACGGATCGCTCGTTCACTGACAGCGAAAAAAATATTTTTTAATGTCATAGACTAATTCCTTCTAGGGTTGTCATATCTCAAACGTTTCGGAAACAGATAACGCATTAAACTAAATGCATGGAATTGGAATGTACGGCCTAATAATGGTGATACAAGGATGAAATTAAAAACAAAAATTTGGGGATGACTTTCATCCCAGGGGCGCGTCACTTGCAAACACTTTCGGGACGACTCTCATCCCAGGGGCGCGTTACCAAGACATCACGGCGCGACCAAAATCAGCTCAGCGGTGATAGATCTGTTTTGCAAACTGCGTCAACTCTCCTTCGATATTCTGTATTTAGTGTGTTTAATTGCTGTGTGGTCAAGTCCCTTATGTTGTTTGTATCCTAAATATTTGTATAGATATGTTGGTTTAAATGTTGCAATCGAGTCGGTATCATTAACTGTATAGCTGCCAGTTTTGATTTTATCTCTTATGATATTAAATGTATTGGACTTATCCAACCCAAATTTCATATTTAGATCTTGACTAAATTTATTTATTTATTTAAACTTCTCCCTCACAATAACATACAAAGGCGGACTTAATGCCTTAGGCATTCTCTACTAGTCAACCAAGGGTTGTCTAGAGATAAGATGACAGGTGCTCTGTTTCACAGGCGTTAATAATAATAATAATAGAACAATCTGACCGCGTACCGTGTTCGGATGCTCTCTCTTTTTCAGGTGCTTGAGCCAGCTGTCAACGTTTCGGCACAACGACTGTCGGATCAGGTGCGGGTCATCCAACGGAATCATATGTTGGATGACACTGTACTTGATCGCCTGCGGAGTGAAATGCAGAGTAGTCATGTCATCGCCCCCCCGTCGCAAACTGTTGTAGTACTACCACAGCCTATCACAAGTCATGACGAGGGCAGTGATGACAGGGCTACAAACGTAAGTACCCAGTGCAATGAGGAATTGAGGAGTGCTTTGGAGGGTGCGATTCGGGAATATCGGTTCATGTCGCCCGAACTTAGACCACGCTTACCTCGTTTGCCCATGCATAACAAAAATAGGGCGCTGGTGGCGGCTCTGGATTCGCAGTTGTCAAACTATTTTGATGACTGCGTAGACCTCACCGATACTCATTCGATTCTGTACTGCGCGGCTGTAGCGGCATGTCGTGTAGCTCACGTCAAATTTGCTAATGATTCTAGAGCTACACGACCGACACCAGCCGTACCAGCTTGGCAGTGCAGAATTGAGCGTCGTATTGGTGGGGCCAGAGCGCTCATCGGCAAACTAATCTGCTTCAGGGAGGGCAATACTCGCCCTAGAGTGATGCGCTTTGTGAGACGCGCGTTCGCAGGGACTGATGTCAGCCCTCAGGACTATATATCCTGTGTCACAGAGCGCATTGACTTCCTGAAGCAGAAAGTGTATGCATGGGCAAGCCGTATCCGTAGGTATAAGCGGCGAGTGGAACGATACACTCAGAATCGCACCTTCCAGCGCGATGAAAGGTGGGTTTATAGGGATTGGGAGCGACCGGATCAAGGTGTGGCTGACACGTACCTGCCAGATGATGATGCCATGTGTTCTTTCTGGCACAATATCTGGTCGGTGCCTGTCAGTCACACCGAAGGTGATTGGACTCGGGAAGTCGAGCGAGCCTGCGAACCAATACCAGAAATGGGGGCTATTACCATCTGCCCCCAAGACGTGGCTCGGGCAGTCCGTCCGTTGCCTAACTGGAAGTCTCCAGGGCCGGACGGGCTGCACAACTTTTGGATAAAATGGTTTTTAAAGTCGCACGCTCGCTTGGCGGCTCAGTTCCAGGCTGCTTTAGAGTCTGGTTCGCTACCCCAGTTCCTAACGACAGGAGTTACCCACCTGCTCCATAAATCAGGTAGCATCGCGGAACCCAAAAACTATAGACCGATAACGTGTTTACCGACGGTCTATAAAGTTCTTACATCCATCTTGAGAGCTAAAATTAACAAACATATAGACACCAACTCCATCATGTCTGCCTCTCAAAATGGATGTAGGAACGGATCCCGCGGTACTAAGGAGCTACTCCTCATTGATATGGCCATTAGCCAACAGGTTCGTCGTTCCCGAAAGGATCTGTCGACATGTTGGATAGATTACAAGAAGGCCTATGACTCGGTGCCACATACATGGCTCATGAGGGTGCTGGAGTTGTATAAAGTAGATGCAACTCTGCGCACCTTCCTGAAGTCGTGTATGGGGCAATGGAGGACGGTCCTTCGCTATCCAACATGTCGAAATACCCAGAGGAATAGCGAGCCGATAAGGATCGAGCGAGGAATATTTCAGGGTGATAGTTTGAGTCCACTTTGGTTTTGCTTAGCCTTGAATCCTCTAAGCACACTGCTGGAGGATTCAGGTCTAGGCTATCGGTTGAGGAGAGGTGGTCGGGTTATATCTCACCTCCTCTACATGGATGACCTCAAACTCTTTGCCCCAAACAATTTGCAACTGATAGAGCTACTGAAAGTAACTGAAACTTTCAGTAGTGCCATCAGGATGGAATTTGGTTTGGACAAATGTGCGGTCATGCATGTAAAGCGAGGGGAGATTGTGGAATCCGTGGGAACCCAACTCTCGGATTCCATGAACCTTAGAGCCCTCTCGGCATCCGAAACCTATAAGTATTTGGGTATGTCGGAAGCGCTAGGCGTCAATAATACTGACATGAAGCAATCGTTGAAGGAGCGCTTCTTTGGCCGCCTGAAGAAAGTATTTAATAGTCTTCTATCAGGCGGAAACAAGGTGCGCGCCTTCAACGGTTGGGTCATGCCGGTTCTGATGTACTCTTTTGGCATACTCAAATGGACTCAGACCGAACTCGATACCCTGGATAGGAGGGTCCGGACGCTGCTGACTGCAAATCGAATGCATCACCCACGGTCTTCGGTAATGAGGCTGTATATCCCGCGAAAGTGTGGAGGTCGAGGTTTTTTAAATGCTAAGACCCTCCACAATCGCGAGATATGCAGTCTCAGGGAATATTTCCTAGAAGCCGACGTGGGGATGCATCGAGATGTGGTCGCGGTGGACAAGGGCCTCACCCCGCTCTCCTTGGCTAAAGAGAACTGGCGCAAACCAGTAGTGCTCGACACTAACGATCGCATGGAGGTATGGCAGAGTAAGGAGCTTCACGGACGCTTTTTCCGGGCCTTACATGGACTCGATGTAGATGTACAAGCGTCCGTAGCCTGGCTACGTTTCGGTGACCTCTTTGGGGAAACCGAAGGTTTTGTCTGTGCAATTATGGACGAAGTTATGATGACGAACAATTACCGGAGATTTATTGTGAAAGACGGTACGGTTGACATCTGTCGGGCATGCCACCGTCCGGGAGAATCAATTAGACATATTATCTCTGGGTGTTCTCGTCTAGCTAATGAAGAGTACTTGCATAGACACAACCTTGTAGCCAGGATTATCCATCAGCAACTTGCTTTGAAATACAGCTTTGTGGAATCGGAAGTGCCGTACTACAGGTATGTGCCCGACCCAGTTCTCGAAAATGGAACTATCACACTGTACTGGGATCGATCCATCATCACTGACAGGGCTATTATTGCCAATAAGCCTGACATAGTGCTGGTGGATCGAAGAGAGCGGCGCGCAATGATCGTTGACATAACGATCCCGCATGACGGGAACCTCGTGAAAGCCGAGAAAGATAAACAAATCAAGTATCTTGACTTGGCTCGCGAGGTTGTCGACATGTGGGACGTGGACTCAGCTATCATTGTGCCGATAGTCGTGACAGCCAATGGTTTAATAGCGAAGAGCCTCGACCAACACCTGAGGAGGCTCTCGTTGAGCAGCTGGATCAAGGGCTTGATTCAGAAGGCGGTACTTCTGGACACGGCTCGCATTGTTAGGAGGTTCCTCTCTCTGGAGCCCTGACCGCCGGTAGCTTGGACCCTGTTCCCGATACCGGTGGGCTACTATTTTTTGTATTTTTAAATGTTTTTATATTTTTTTATATTCTAATATTTAAAAATATAATTTATATGTATATAGTGAAATAAAGGAAATAATAATAGAAACACTCTTTGCCCCCAACAATTTTCAACTGATGGAGCTACTGAAAGTAACTGAAACTTTCAGTAGCGCCATCAGGATGGAATTTGGTGTGGACAAATGTGCGGTCATGCATGTAAAGCGAGGGGAGATTGTGGAATCCGTCGGAACCCAACTCTCGGATTCCATAAACCTTAGAGCCCTCTCCGCATCCGAAACCTATAAGTATTTGGGTATGTCGGAAGCGTTAGGCATCAATGATACTGACATGAAGCAGTCGTTAAAGGAACGCTTCTTTGGCCGTCTGAAAAAAGTATTTAATAGTCTTTTATCAGGTGGAAACAAGGTGCGCGCCTTTAACGGTTGGGTCATGCCGGTTTTGATGTACTCTTTCGGCATACTCAAATGGACTCAGACCGAACTCGACGCCCTGGATAGGAAGGTCCGTACACTGCTGACTGCAAATCGAATGCATCACCCACGATCATCGGTAATGAGACTGTATATCCCGCGAAAGTGTGGAGGTCGAGGCTTTTTAAATGCTAAGACCCTCCACAATCGCGAGATATGCAGTCTCAGGGAATATTTCTTAGAAGCCGACGTTGGGATGCATCGAGATGTGGTCACAGTGGACAAGGGCCTCACCCCGCTCTCTTTAGCTAAAGAGAACTGGCGCAAACCAGTAGTGCTTGACACTAATGATCGCATGGAAGTATGGCAGAGTAAGGAGCTTCACGGACGCTTTTTTCGGGCTCTACATGGGCCCGATGTAGACCAACAAGCGTCCGTAGCCTGGCTGCGTTTCGGTGACCTCTTTGGAGAAACCGAAGGTTTTGTCTGTGGAATTATGGACGAAGTTATCTTAACGAATAACTACCGGAGACATATTATGAAGGACGGGACAGTTGACGTGTGTCGGGCATGCCATCGTCCGGGTGAGTCCATCAGACATATTATCTCCGGATGTTCTCGTCTAGCTAACGAAGAGTACTTGCATAGACACAACCTTGTAGCCAGGATTATCCATCAGCAACTTGCTCTGAAATACAGCCTTGTAGAATCGGAAGTGCCGTACTACAGGTATGTGCCCGACCCAGTTCTCGAAAATGGACATATCACATTGTACTGGGATCGATCCATCATCACTGACAGGACTATTGTTGCCAATAAGCCTGATATAGTGGTGGTGGATCGATTAGAGCGGCGCGCAAAGATTGTTGACATAACGGTCCCGCATGATGAGAACCTTGTGAAAGCCGAGAAAGATAAACAAATCAAGTATCTTGACTTGGCTCGCGAGGTTGTCGACATGTGGAATGTGGACTCAGCGATCATTGTGCCGATAGTCGTAACAGCCAATGGCTTAATAGCCAAGAGCCTCGACCAACACCTGAGGAGGCTCTCGTTAGGCAGCTGGATCAAGGGCTTGATTCAGAAAGCGGTACTTCTTGACACGGCTCGCATTGTTAGGAGGTTCCTCTCTCTGGAGCCCTGACCGCCGGTAGCTTGGACCCTGTTCCCGATACCGGTGGGCTACTATTTTTTTTATTTTTAAATGTTTTTATATTTTTTATATTCTAATATTTAAAAATGTAATTTATATGTATATAATGGAATAAAGGAAATAATAATAGAATAGAATACTCTTTATTATGTACAATATAATTATTTATCAATAAAATAGGTATACAAGTACCTAAATAGGTTATAAACTTATAATACACATATATACACACATTCTGTTGTGATTTCTATAAAGTTTTTCAAGTTTTTTTTGGTTTTTGCATATATTCAGTATTATATTTAAAGTTGTGTCCGGCCTGACAGTGGCGCAGAAAGTGAGACAATGAGTTAAGGGCAAGGCACCGATGAGATCAAAATTCAAATTTACTTTACCTTTTTTTCAAATTTCAGCTCTGTTTTACGTCGTATGTTGATCAAAATGCGATTCTCGACTGTGGGAATTATATATTTATCGAATAATAGTCATCAATTTCATATCAATCGTCAAATACAAAGAAAATTTGAATTTGGCGGGCTACAACTGAGGTTTCACCATAATATTTAGCGATCGGTAGTTTGCGACAGCGTCGCTATCTAGTCGAGACTGCCGGCCCGGTAGATAACTAAGTTGGTGCAATTTGTTGAAACATGACAGCTGGCCTGTAAAATACACTGGGAATATTAACTTCAGAATTTATATTCTGACATACATAAACTCACGCCGTCTTGCCATAGGGGTAGGAAGACACTACTTAACGCAACATGCTACGATCTGTGTACTATCTATGCCGAGATTGCCGCCCCAGGGCCGGCACTCTCGGCATAGATAGCGACGCAGTCGCAAACTACCGATCGCTAAATATTAAGGTGAAACCTCAGTTGTAGCCCGCCAAATTCAAATTTTCTTTAAATTGGACGAGTGATATGAAATTTATGATTATTATTCGATAAATATATAATTCCCACAGTCGAGAATCGCATTTTGATCAACAAACGACGTAAAACAGAGCTGCAATTTGTAAAAAACTAAAGAAAATTTCAATTTTGCGGGCTACAACTGAGGAGATTCACCTTAATATTTAGCGATCAGTAGTTTGCGACAGCGTCGCTATCTAGAGACTGCCGGCCCAGGAGTGTGGTATACTATTGAAAGCCTTTTGACAATATATATTGGTACAACGAAGTTTTTTTTATTTTTTGTAGTGGCATGTATAAGAATAGTTGAGTCTACGAGTATAATTAACTGTTATTAACATCCCACGTGGCTCTGTATGCAACCCTGCTGTTCCTCAGCTACGAGTATTATATCATTGTGATGTTCGATGTGTGAGTTGATTTTTGTTGTGATTGCTGTTGTTAATATTTTGTAAATAATAGGTATTAGGCATGTGATCTGTCTATATGGGGAAGGTTGTATTGTGTATGTAGGTTTAGGTAGCATTTGTTTTATTCCAGTTGCAATGAATTCGGGTATGTTCTGTTGTCCTAATATAGATAGTAGCTGTTAATTATTTGCTATAGACTTGTATAGTGTCGTTAGTTATTTGTACCAAAAATTTTGTATTTGGTCTATACTCGGTGACATCCAGTTATATAATCTAGCTATTATATTTGTAATATCAGTCTCTGTTATCTCTTTAAATTCCATTTCATCTATTGATGTCCATTTTGCTTCTTCTGTAATCCAGGGTGCTTAATGCAATATAAGTTACGCAGATGATATGGTACTGCTGAGTCCATCGATCGGGGGTTTGCGTAAGTTGGTACGGATTTGTGAGTCCTATGCGGAGGCCCATGGGCTCAGATACAACGCGAAGAAAAGTGAACTCCTAGTATTTAAGGGGCGGGGCAAAAATTACGTGACTGTACCTACAGTCACCTTAGATGGTACCCTCTTAAACAGAGTCGCCCAATTCAAGTATCTCGGCCACTGGGTTTCCGCAGACCTAAAGGATAACGCGGATGTGGAGAGGGCACGTAGGGCGTTGGCTGTCCGGTGTAATATGTTGGCCCGCAGGTTCGCGCGTAGCAGTAATCAATTGAAATTGACTGTTTTTAATTCTTACTGCCAAACACTTTACACGAGCAGCTTATGGGTTAACTACACACTTGGGTCATACAACGCGCTACGTGTTCAATACAACAACGCGTTTAGGGTGCTGCTGGGGCTGTCAAGATTCTGCAGTGCTTCGACTATGTTCGCAGAAACCCATACTGATGGGTTTCATGCGCTTATAAGGAAGCAGTGTGCGTCGCTGCTGAGTCGTGTTAGGTCCAGTAGCAACAGTTTAATAAGCGTGTTCGCGGACAGGATTCTCCACTGCTGCGCCACTGGATACGTTTGCACACTACACTGTAAGCAGTGGAGAGTTCCTCCCGTTCCTAATGTGTGTAACTCTGCTTTTTATTTTGTGTGTTTGTTGATAGCTAGCGGATTGGATTAATTAGTGGACTGTAGACATGAAATGATAGAAACACGTATATTAGCAATATCATGAATTTATTAAAATATTAAGACAATGCTCTAACGAAGCCTGACAACCACACACACATGACAAACAAAAACGAACATAAAAAAACTATATTTAAAAAACATGACATATAACTACAAAAAAGGTCGCACCACAGCCAGTCGCCAACATACCTGAGCCCCAGTGGAACACTAACAACCGGTGGAGACTGCCTGGGGTGCGGCTTCTAATAAAACAAGTTTTCGGGCCGGTCGGCGCAGGAGGCCACCACTGGTACGGACGTCTGCTACGCGGACCGCTCCGTCGGATCCTATGTACACCTTCTCTATCTTTCCTAGGGGCCATAAACCGCGAGGAAGGCTAGGGTCAGCGATCAGCACCACATCCCCCTCACTCAGATTTGTTGTGTTGCTGGTGGGGAGGCCTCTCGGTCGGAGCGTCGGCAGATACTCACGCACCCATCGTACCCAGAATTTATCAGCGAGTCGCAAGGTTCTACGCCAGTCGCACCTTCTCAGCAGGTCTGCGTCCGTGAGTGTTGCGTCCATGGCGCGATAGAAGATGTACCAAGAATGAAATGAAATGGCGTTATTGCCTCTGGTGAGTCGGGAGATGCAGGAACATAGGTCAAAGGCCGCGAGTTTACAATGGCTTCTGCCTCCATCAAGAGCGTCGCCAGCACGTCTTCCTTGAGCGGTTGGTTGGTGAGGCAAGATTTCAGTGCTGTTTTCACGGTTCGCACGAGCCTTTCCCACGCACCGCCCATGAATGGAGAAGCGGGCGGAATGAAGCGCCATTCGATTTTGTGATCGGTGGCGTATTCCTGTACCAAGTCGTCATGTAGGCCGCGTAACTCGCGGGAGGCCCCAACGAAGTTTGTGCCATTGTCCGAGAAAATAGTTGTAGGTGACCCTCGGCGAGCAGTGAAGCGTCTCAGGCTCATTATGGCGGCGTCTGATGATAGTTGAAGTGACTAATTCTAAGTGAAGCGCTCTCGTCACTAAGCACGTGTATAATGCGACATACCTCTTCTCTTGGCGACGGTATATTTTTATCATAATAGGGCCAAAATAGTCGAGGCCGACGTGTGTGAAGGGCCTTTTGTGATGGTCGAGTCTTTCAAGGGGTAGGTTCCCGATCTGGGGTTGAATTGGTTGGGTTTTCCACCTTCGGCACTGTAAACAGGCGTGTGCTACGCTACGGATGCTGTCTCGTGCTCTAAGTATCCAATATTTCTGTCGGAGTTCGTTCAGCACTAGTTCGTTGAAGTGATGCGACGCTCTGTTGTGTTCATAGAGGATGAGTAGTCGTACAGCATGGTTGCGGCCGTCGAGGATAATCGGAGACTTCGCGGTCTCGTTAACTCCCGGTGCAGAACTTATCCGTGTGTCTAGTCTCAATAAACCGTCTAAATCGAGTGTCGGTGCGAGTTTCACTATTCTGCTGTTTCTGGGCACTGGCTTCAAGGATTTTAAAGCTGTTAGCTCCTTGGAAAAACTCTGCCTGAGCTGGTTGGAGAACCATCTTCTCGGCTTCAACGATGTCCGTGGCGTGAAGTTGATAGGGTGATGTGGTACCGTCTGTATACAATTTAGAATTTGAAGTTATAGGCCGAGACAGTTTAAGCCTGAATAATCGTGCGCCCTGGAGAACGCGGGCGGCGGTGCGAAGGAGACGTAGCCAAGAACTAAAACGCGACGGGTCAGGGAGTAAGTTCGATGACGGGGTGTCGAGGAGCAGAAGCACCAGGTCTGATTTTAACTCAGGGTCTAGTGAACTCTCTTCCACGTCAGTGTCGTATTGGGTAGGCCACGTGCATGGTGGTTCAGTAAGAAACGGTGGGCCGGTAAACCACCGATGACATGCAGTGAACTTCTTTTTTTTTGGTTTTGTTGCGTCATCAGCAACGTTGAGAGAGGTAGGGATCCACCTCCAATTGGACGGGTTAGAGGTCTCCAGTATCTCTCCCAACCTGTGTGCTACAAACTCTTTGAATGCGCGAGCATCGCTCCGAAGCCACTTAAGGACTGTGGTTGAATCAGTCCAAAAAATAGTCTCGGAGGGCTGAAAACGATGAGCTTGCAAAATCGTTTGTGCATACCGCGAGGCGATTAGCGCAGCTTGCAATTCTAAACGAGGAATCGAAACCGGTTTGAGAGGCGACACACGTGCCTTGCTTCCGATGAGAGCCGTAGACACGGTGCTATCGCTGTAAGTGAAACGCCAGTAAGTAACACAGGCAAAGGCTTGCTCGCCGCCGTCGGCCACCACGTGCAGCTGAACGTTGACAATATCTGACCTATTCATGTACCAGCGAGGAATTTTTATGTTGGCCGCAACCTGTTATTGTGTAAACCAGTTCTCGCATTCACTAACATACGCCTCGGGAAGTGGCGTATCCCAACCAAGACCTGCGCGCCACAGTCTTTGAATTAAGATACGACCCCAGATAATGACTGGCATCAAAAGGCCGAGAGGATCGTAAACTTTCATAACGTTTGATAATAGACTGCGTTTGGTCAAAGTTTCAGTGGGTATCTGGGGTAAGGTACGAAAGCCCAACGAGTCTTGGCGTGGGTCCCATTTGACACCCAAGACGCCAACTTCGGTGCTAGGCGGTAGCATAACGTCAGAAGTAGCGTCGCTTCTAAGTTCTTTAGGAACAAGTGAGAGAGCGTCTGGACGATTTGACACCCACGCACGCATTTCGAACCCGCCAGCCTTGTGGACAGTGACTATCTCAGTGACTAGTCGAGCCGCGTCGTCAATGTTGGAATGGCTTCCGAGATAATCGTCCATATAATGGTCTTCTATAATTGCTTTACAGGCATTGGGGAACTCTGCTTCCATTATTTTGGCATTTTTATTTTTGATATAGAGCGCGATAAATGGGGATGAGACTGCGCCAAATATCATAGAGGACATTCTGTACTCTTTGAGGTTGCCGTCCTTCCCGCGCCAAAGAAAGCGTTGGGCATCCCTATCTCGTGGAGTGATTTTAACTTGTGGGAACATTTCCTTGATGTCCCCGTTTAAGGCGACTTCGCCTTCCCTAAACCGGAACAAAATGTCAAGAAGGGGTGACAATAAATCGGGGCCTTGTAGTAATAGACTGTTGAGGCTTATACCTTTCGTGACCGCAGCAGCGTCGTGGACGGCTCTCAGCTTCTTTTTTTGTGGGTGAAGGACGCCGAAGATAGGTAGGTACCAGCGGATGGATCCGTCTGGGTTGATGCACGATGTATTTGGTGTAATCCGCTGATGGTACGTCTGTGGGTCGCACTCTTCGGCATATCCCTTGCTAATAACATCTCTATAAATTGTTGAAAAGCAGCGGCAAACGTTGGGTCCTTTGCCATTTGACGTTCAAGAGCCTTGAAGCGGGACAGTGCCTGCGGATAACTATCAGGTATGACTTCCGGTAAATCTTGTTTCCAGGGTAGACCCACCTCAAAATGGCCATTGTCGAGTTGACGAGCCGAAGATTCTATTATATCTATGGTCAATTTATCGTCGTCGTTTAGTCGAGGAGTACTTTTCGCAATACCCAAAGCGTCAATGTCGTATTGTCTTTTAATGATGGCGTCCAAATCGTCCGAAATGTGATTTACGAACTCAAGTGGCTTGGACGAAACGGAAAGTGCGCCATGAAGTACCCAACCTAATAAAGTTTTAGAGGCAACGGGCTCGTTCTTCTTTCCGCAACGTACTTCGCGACTCAAGGATAGGTGCCAATCTGGCGCGCCGATGAGGACAGTTGGGGGAGTATCGGCGTACGAAAGTTCGTCAGATAAGTTTGCCAGATGACTATAATCCGAGAAGTTTACCAAGTTATGATTTTGTACGCGAAGCCCTAATGGTGTAATGGCCCGCGCATGCTTCACTAGGTAACGATCGGTTCGGTTACGTCCACGAATATGAAAGTCTACATAGCTTACTTCGACTTCCTTGGTCATACCACTGACACCTTCAATGTTAAGACGCTCTTGAGATGTGGGTTTCACCCCGATGCATGCTATCACCTCTCCGTCAATCAACGTTGCCGTACTGCCCTCGTCAAATAGTGCTGTTGTCTCGAACTCGCCGTCGGGACCCTCGAGTACAATCGGCACCACTTTCAGCAGACCGCGGGGACGTGACGTCGACGGCAGAGACCCTGTTGCATTAATAAGAAAATCAGACGTGTTCGTGATCTTAACGGCAGACTCGGTTTTGCTGTCGGTACCGTCCGTATGGGTAGGGTCGGTAGTTTCAGCTGAAGATACTTGTGTATTATTGCACCGTCCGCAGGGTGCCACGCAAATTTTAGCATTAGAGGTTCTCGTGCCGTGAAGGAGTGCGTTATGACGTCTCGAACATCCGTCAACTCCTCAGCATTTCGCGCGGCAGTTGTTCCACGTGTGCGGATTCGACTTAAGGCAGCGATATCACACTTTGTTTTCACGTACCCATCGCCACCTGTCGTCGAGTTTCAAAAGTAAAAAACTCTTACAAGTTTTAATGTTGTGTGGCCCTTGTTTGCAATATATACAGCACTCGGGAGTTTTGTCGCTTGACAGCGTCGCATGTATAGTTTCCTTTCGCGGTTGAAATTTAGAGGAATGTGTTGGAGTCGTAGCCTTAACAGTACTGACAGAAACAAAATTGTATTTTAATTGTTTGTCAGCTTCGGTCAGAAGAAAGCGTGACAATAATTCCAATTTTGAGATTGATTTTCCTTCGGGTGCGTAAGCAGGGGCAAAATCTGTAAAGCGAGCTCTGGTGTGTTCGCTCAGTTTTATCAAAATGCACTGAAAAAGCTCCGGTCAACACAGATACTCGCTTTGTTTCAGTAGTTTAAGAGTTGTAACAAAATTACGTAGTTTGTTCGCTAAACTGTTTAAATCTTCGGGGGAACTTAGCTTAGGACTGTTACGTAGCTCAGTGACCTCGCGGGCTACCAGCAATTCCGGTCGTGCGTACGTCTGCTCCAGGGCCTTCATAATGTCGCCGGGGTCGCCGGAGATCCACAGGAGAGACGCGACGGACTGGTACGCCGGACCGCGTACGGCGTTGTTCAGACGTTCTAAGTTCTCTGAAGGGGAAAAATTTGACTTAGTTCTTTTGTAGCTACTCTTGAAAGCCATCCATTGACTGACATCACCCGAGAATGTGACAAGTTCGGGTTTCTTTGGCCTGTTCGAAAGATCGCTTGTGCGAGTTTGGTTATAGGGTCTGAGGAGCATTCAGATTGTAGCGATTGATGTGCCATGTCGTTGTAGTTATTTTCGTGAGGTGCATACTCGTATGTGGGCTTAGAAAGGGTTCTATGGTCGACGTCGGGCACGAAAAACGGTGCCGTGTTGGTGAGGGCGGCCGGCTGTGACTGATGTCCTTGTTGGTTACCCAGGGTGACAGTCGGAGCCTCACCAGGCATGTTTTTATGAGTTGCCGTGGTCATGTTTAAGTTTTGTTCTAAAACCCAACTTTCAGTGCGCTTTTCAGAGACACGACTAGAAAAGCACGAACTACGAGATTTGGCTGACTAATCTGAAGCTTCCAGGGCGGCGATGTTCGCTTGTAGTTCGGCCTGCTCTGCCTCAGCTTCGAGGCGAGCGAGCTCGAGCTCGCGCTCGCGCTCTGCTTGGTGATGTTCGCGCTCTGCCTGGTGACGTTCGCGCTCTGCCTGGTAGCGTTCGCGCTCGCGTTCATCCCGTTGACGTTCGCGCTCCACGTGGCGCCGCTTCGCGACTGCTTCAAGAGACAGCTTCTTTGCGCGGACGGTCGCCGAAGAACACGAGTGGCGAGTGGCCTCACTGCGCGATATTCCGCTGTGGACACTGGAAGTGCGTTTAGTTGACGCATTGACATTCGCCTTGTTATGTGTGCTAGAGCGAGCATCTGGGCGTTCCGAAGCGGGACCAGGTTGTGCCTCGCTAGAGGGAACGGTGCCCGCCTGTTGTATGCCCGCACTATCAGGCAATGCCGAAGCGGCTTCGGTTGTAGTGGTTGCACCCGTCCGAATCCCGTAGCCGTCAGGTCTGGCTTTGTCTTGCTACGTGTTTCCACCATGGTGTAAAATTTACGTGAATAATGCGTGAAATGTTTATGAAATGAAAGCGAAAGCTATGAAATAGTACGTGAAAAAATTTGACAGATGTAATTACAATGAATGTTATACTTACGGCTCGAATGACCAAAATGATAGCTAGCGGATTGGATTAATTAGTGGACTGTAGAAATGAAATGATAGAAACACGTATATTAGCAATATTATGAATTTATTAAAATATTAAGACAATGCTCTAACGAAGCCTGACAACCACACACACATGACAAACAAAAACGAACATAAAAAAACTATATTTAAAAAACATGACATATAACTACAAAAAAGGTCGCACCACAGCCAGTCGCCAACATTTGTTTTGTTTTGTTTGTGTTATTTTAATGTGTATTAGTTGTTTTAAAATGTGTGTGTTGAAATATGGATAATTTTTCTGAAATAAATGTTTATTAATATTATTTCCTTTATTTCATTATTTACATATAAATTATATTTTTAAATATTAGAATATAAAAAATATAAAAACATTTAAAAATAAAAAAAATAGTAGCCCACCGGTATCGGGAACAGGGTCCAAGCTACCGGCGGTCAGGGCTCCAGAGAGAGGAACCTCCTAACAATGCGAGCCGTGTCCAGAAGTACCGCTTTCTGAATCAAGCCCTTGATCCAGCTGCCTAACGAGAGCCTCCTCAGGTGTTGGTCGAGGCTCTTGGCTATTAAGCCTGTGGCTGTCACGACTATCGGCACAATGAGCGCTGAGTCCACATCCCACATGTCGACAACCTCGCGAGCCAAGTCTAGATACTTGATTTGTTTATCTTTCTCGGCTTTCACGAGGTTCCCGTCATGCGGGACCGTTATGTCAACAATCATTGCGCGCCGCTCTAATCGATCCACCATCACTATATCAGGCTTATTGGCAACAATAGTCCTGTCAGTGATGATGGATCGATCCCAGTACAATGTGATATGTCCATTTTCGAGAACTGGGTCGGGCACATACCTGTAGTACGGCACTTCCGATTCTACAAGGCTGTATTTCAGAGCAAGTTGCTGATGGATAATCCTGGCTACAAGGTTGTGTCTATGCAAGTACTCTTCGTTAGCTAGACGAGAACATCCGGAGATAATATGTCTGATTGATTCACCCGGATGGTGGCATGCCCGACAGATGTCAACCGTGCCGTCTTTCACAATAAATATCCGGTAATTGTTTGTCATCATAACTTCGTCCATAATTGCACAGACAAAACCTTCGGTTTCTCCAAAGAGGTCACCGAAACGCAGCCAGGCTACGGACGCTAGTTGGTCTACATCGGGCCCATGTAGAGCCCGGAAAAAGCGTCCGTGAAACTCCTTACTCTGCCATACTTCCATGCGATCATTAGTGTCAAGCACTACTGGCTTGCGCCAGTTCTCTTTAGCTAAGGAGAGCGGGGTGAGGCCCTTGTCCACTGTGACCACATCTCGATGCATCCCCACGTCGGCTTCTAAGAAATATTCCGTGAGACTGCATATCTCGCGATTGTGGAGGGTCTTAGCATTTAAAAAGCCTCGACCTCCACACTTTCGCGGGATATACAGCCTCATTACCGATGATCGTGGGTGATGCATTAGATTTGCAGTCAGCAGTGTACGGACCTTCCTATCCAGGGCGTCGAGTTCGGTCTGAGTCCATTTGAGTATGCCGAAAGAGTACATCAAAACCGGCATGACCCAACCGTTAAAGGCGCGCACCTTGTTTCCACCTGATAAAAGACTATTAAATACTTTTTTCAGGCGGCCAAAGAAGCGATCCTTTAACGACTGCTTCATGTCAGTACCATTGATGCCCAACGCTTCCGACATACCCAAATACTTATAGGTTTCGGATGCGGAGAGGGCTCTAAGGTTTATGGAATCCGAGAGTTGGGTTCCGACGGATTCCACAATCTCCCCTCGCTTTACATGCATGACCGCACATTTGTCCACACCAAATTCCATCCTGATGGCGCTACTGAAAGTTTCAGTTACTTTCAGTAGATCCATCAGTTGCGAATTGTTGGGTGCAAAAAGTTTTAGGTCATCCATGTAGAGGAGGTGAGATATAACCTGACCACCTCTCCTCAGCCGATAGCCTAGACCTGAATCCTCCAAGAGTGTGCTTAGAGGATTCAAGGCTAAGTAGAACCAAAGCGGACTCAAACTATCACCCTGAAATATGCCTCGCTCGATCCTTATCGGCTCGCTATTCCTTTGGGTATTTCGACATGCTGGATAGCGAAGGACCGTCCTCCATTGCCCCATACACGACATCAGGAAGGTGCGCAGAGTTGCCTCTACTTTATACAACTCCAGCACCCTCATGAGCCATGTATGTGGCACCGAGTCATAGGCCTTCTTGTAATCTATCCAACATGTCGACAGATCCTTTCGGGAACGACGAACCTGTTGGCTAATGGCCATATCAATGAGGAGTAGCTCCTTAGTACCACGGGACCCGTTCCTGCATCCATTTTGAGAAGGAGACATGATGTAGTTGGTGTCTATATGTTTGTTAATTTTATCTCTCAAAATGGATGTAAGAACTTTATAGACCGTCGGTAAACACGCGATCGGCCTATAATTTTTGGGTTCCGCAGTGCTACCTGATTATGGAGCAGGTGAGTAACTCCTGATGTTAGGAATTGGGGTAGCGAACCAGATTCTAAAGCAACCTGGTACTGAGCAGCCAAGCGAGCGTGCGATCCACCAAACGATTTGATCCAGAAGTGGTGCAGTCCGTCCGGCCCTGGCGACTTCCAGTTAGGCAGCGGGCGGACTGCAGGAGTTACATCTTGGGGGCAGATGGTAATAGCCCCCATTTCTGGTATTGGATCACAGGCTCGCTCGACTTCCCGAGTCCAATCACCTTTGGTGTGACTGACAGGCACCGACCAGATATTGCGCCAGAAAGAACACATGGCATCATCATCTGGTAGGCACGTGTCAGCCACACCTTGATCCGGTCGCTCCCAACCCCTATAAACCCACCTTTCATCGCGCTGAAAGGTGCGATTCTGAGTGTACCGCTCCTCTCGCCGCTTATACCTACGAATACGGTTCGCCCATGCATACACTTTCTGCTTCAGGAAGTCGATGCGCTCTGTGACACAGGACATATAGTCCTGAGGACTGATATCAGTCCCTGCAAATGCGCGTCTCACAAAGCGCATCACTCTAGGGCGAGTATTGCCCTCCCTGAAGCAGATTAGTTTGCCGATGAGAGCTCTGGCCCCTCCAATACGGCGCTCAATTCTGCACTGCCAAGCTGGTACGGCTGGTTTCGGTCGTGTAGCTCTAGAATCGTTAGCAAATTTGACGTGAGCTACACAACATGCCGCTACAGCCGCGCAGTACAGAATCGAATGTGTATCGGTGAGGTCTACGCAGTCATCAAAATAATTTGACAACTGCGCATCCAGCGCCACCACCAGTGCCCTATTTTTGTTATGCATGGGTAAACGAGGTAAGCGTGGTCTAAGTTCGGGCGATATGAACCGATATTCTCGAATCGCATCCTCCAAAGCACTCCTCAATTCATCATTGCACTGGGTACTTACGTTTGTAGCCCTATCATCACTCTCCTCGTCTGCTTGACTTGTTTTAGACTGTGGTAGTACTACAACAGTCTGCGACGGGGGGGCGATGACATGACTACTCTGCATTTCATTTCGCAGGCGATCAAGTACAGTGTCATCCAACATATGATTACGTTGGATGACCCGCACCTGATCCGACAGTCGTTGTGCCGTAACGTTGACAGCTGGCTCAAGCACCTGAAAAAGAGAGAGCATCCGAACACGGTAAGCGGTCAGATTGTTTCCCCCCTCTGTAGCCCCATAGTATGAGCGCATGACGTTTTCATTGATGAATCGTGTCCATCTCATGCGCTGCACACTTCCGCCGGGAGCTGGGACCCTATCAGAGGCCGGTGGGCCTCGAGGTCCTAAACCGTCCGGCGGCCGGTGTCCTCCACGTCGACGAGCAGGTGGTGGCGTCGTGGGCGAGGAGAAATACTCGTCGCTCGAGCTCGACGCAACTACCGCGGCCGGTGTCGTCACAGCGCTCACAGTGGGGCTGGATACCGGCGGCAGCGAGGCGGAGCTGAGCGACGAGTCCGGAGGTGGTGGGCGTGCTTGGCGTGCGGCTGATCTTGTCAACATTTTATTTTCATCTTCATTTTCCTATATAATTTTCATGTTTGTATTATCGGAGGTGACATCTGTCATGTCACCTCCGAATCGGCAGATTTTTATTAAATTTATTACATTTTGATTGCTTTTTTGATTTTAAAATGGTTTCAAGTTTCAGGTTTTCTAAAAAATGAAATACTATTGTAAGGCTGGGTCCAAATCACTTTGTCCATTAAAATTACAAAAAATTGGAAAACGAGACGTTTCGTTGATACGGTGTTGCCATTATTATTATTATTATTAATCATTGTGTTGCACATGTTCTTCATATATGCTCGACAAGAATGTTTATATGTGTTCTTTTGATGGTGCGTCTGTATTGTTTTCTGTTGTTGTATATCCATCTAGTGGATCGCCCGTGTGCATCACCCACTGAATAAACACTACGGTCTCTCCGGACCCCTACCTCCGCCAGAGACACACGCCCTTCGCGCACCTAAGGACTACTTGAGTTGCCTCAAGAGACACCGACTTACGGCTACGACTACGTAGTAACTACTGGTACGGTCGACTTTACTACGGCAGATAGAGAACCCTACTCGCATGCTTTCCATAACTTAGGCTTGCTGATCACCACTGTGATAATTATCTACTTTGACTGGTACCATGACCTACTGGCATCTTTTTGAACTTATCGTGTGCGTGGTTAGTACGGTTAGAATTTAAAGCTTCTAACGTATAGCGATCACCATCCAAAACTTCCGCTACCTTAAACGGACCTCTAAACTTCGATCTTAACTTAACTTAGTCTGATTTCGCTAATCGATAGGCTACATAAGACTTCTTCTGTGCTGAATACACGTGTTTAACCAATACCAGTCAACGCAGCAACGTTATTAACTCGTTTGCCACTCAATTTGGCTGCAAAACTCATTTACTGATGAGAATTCAGCACCAGAATCGTAAACAAAACAATACAGCTCACCTTTATGTTCTAATGTGTCTGGGGGCCTATTATGAACTCTTATTTCCAGGCAGATTACGGCGTAAACAGACTGCCTTGCAATTTCGTATTATGAACTCGTCAAACAAGCCAGTCAGCGGTCACATGACACCTTGGCTGACTTCTGCCCGAATATTGCCTGGCTATACCGTACTACGAACGTTCGTTTGACATTTCATGTCTTATTAAAACTGACCTCACAATACATTCAATTTTCGCTACATCAGAAGAGCTTTTATTGAATTGTTTTGGGTTTATTTGGCGAAAATATTTGAGTGTTATTTAGGTAAAAATTATTCAAAGTCAAATGATTGATTTACCGTATTTCCGACATATATTTTAAACATACATTTTTATTTTTCTTTAAAAGTAAACTTATATTATTTATAAAACTAAGATGATGATGATGGATGCCAAGGATCATAATCGTCTTGGTCGCTCTCTATGTTTTTAAATTCAGAAACTACGAATCTGAATTGGAGTCACCTTTCCTATTTTTTTCACTGTCGTAGTTGATCACTCGTAACTCAAAAAAGTGCGGCTGATTTGATCATGATTATATTGTAGGTACGAACAATACCAATGCATCCGGCCATTGTATCTAGCAATACCAATTAAAATAATAACCGGGAAAACCCGGAAATACAACAAAAATTGTTTTTATGCGTAAAAATGCGGTAGAAAATAATTGTATTTTTTTAAATTCTAAAGATGTTTTTCAAACGACGGAAAAACTATATTTTACTAACAAATAACACAGCAAAATGTTTTAAAAGTATGTGTTCTTATACCTGCCTGATCCAAATCCATGACAATATTTTCAATTTTCAATTAAATCACTGCTAGCCAAAATTTTTACTTTGTAACTGAGACAGTCACAATAATTAGAAAGCCGAGAAAGATACGTACACTTGTAGCGATGGTCAAGTTCAGACAGACACCAGGGCACGGGCGCAGAACAAACCCGTTCTGTGGGCGCGGGTGCAGCCGGTGAGCGGCGGGGTGGGGTTGCCTAGTGTTCTCCATTCCTTCAACAACAATATAACTAGTTTTTTTATACCTGCGTCTATTTCTAAGAAATAGATTTTTGTCGAGCTAGATTGGCCAAATACCCGAATCTGCGACGTTCAGCTGAATTGTTATAGCTTTACGTTTAACAAAACTCAGTTTTCTTTCACTTCATTGTGTACTCGTTTGGTCAGCTGTGACTGTCACATTTATTTAATCAGGATCATCCTGCTGAGTATGAGATAGCTGATAGCTAGTCACGGTAAAGAGCATATTAGGTGACCAATTATGTCGGAGAGAACGAAAGGCATGCGATTTGAGATTTTTTTTCCTGGACCGTTATTATGAAAATATCAAATTCTGAGCCTGCTGTATATGATCATACCACGGTCGAGCTATATTTGTCTCGCAGTGCTTCTCGACAAATAAACGGATTATATTTACATAGATCACAGTGAACATTGAGCGCAAACCAATTACACCGCGCCTGCAATCATTGAGTTGTGAGAGCACTCGTAGCGTTTTTATCATTTCAATGGTATTCCGCATGCATGTTAATAGCTCGTTTTACGTTCAGGTATATTATACTGATTGGTTTAGATACCTACCCGTCTACTGGAATGATACGGAATACATAATGTTCGTGTATGCATGTAGGATTCGGTTTGGAAACGTTTTGTTTTATTGAATCTGCATTTGTATGCAAAGCTGTGCTAATTGACAAGTGATTCATTTAGTTTGATACCGACTAACTTTTGCCCGTGACTTCCTCCATCACAATGTTAGGGTGTCTCACCATTCGGTGCCCCCCTTTTTTACTATAAGGAAGTTAAAAAAAAAAAAAAAAGTATATCTTTGTACGCAACAATAAACTGCTTCACAATATTTCTTTAATCTCCGGAGTATCACAGATAGTATTGCTCCGCAAGCGTCACTTCAATTGCGAGTACATCGCATAGGCAGCCTGTATGCAGGGTGCAGGGGAGGTCGTCTGAAAGAATCGCCTTCATTTAAATGCTGCAATCTAAATGTATGTTACCAATTCCCCCTACGCCCGCCACGCCTGCAGAAGGAGGGGGGGCATCTCTACCAGATCATACGCTGCACAACATTGTCGAGCCATTACTTACATAAGAGTGTAGGAGCTTTATTGGTTTTGGGTTTTTCAAAGTCGTACGTCTATAGTTAACAAGCGCGCTTTGGACGCGAGTTCGTACGAATTTGACTTGTCGCATACGCAGGATCCATCCTTCGAGCCCTGTGAGACCTCTCACGCTAGGTGTGAGATAGTCGTGCGTGTATGTGCGTATAATTCCGACGTCCGAAATCAATCCCAACTTGTTAGGATTTTTTATGCGTGATTATTACGTTAAAAATATAATATTATGGATATAAAAATATTTAAAATATGTATACATTCAAAGGTTTCCTTATTCATGCGTAGATAACCATAAAATTGCTCATTGTTTAAGTCTGCCATAAATTATGATGGAATTTACCAACGTCATAGCTTTAAAAAAAAAAAAACAGTTCTACGACTGCTATTGCGATGCCGCCGCAGTCATGATTCAGCAAAGAATTATCTAGCAGATATAAATTATTATTTCTATCTATTATATATATATAATTATATATATATATACCAGTAGCTGTTTATTGGGGATTCAAGACCACCGGAAGTCCAGCGTAAGTTGAGCCGTGATGGTGTGTAGTTTGGTGGTAGGTGGCGACCAGGTTATGTTGGTTTGTTGTGAAAACGGGGTGTTGAGCGGTTAGCTGGTAAAGATGTATCACGTTGAGTTGGTTCTGGTTTGAATTTGCAGTTTTATGATAAGCAAAAGAGCCACGTGTAGGAAATCGGTGTTGCACATGCAATGTATGGTTCATTCGATAAATAATAGAACAAAAGATTGATAGGAAATGTGCCATAACTATACTGATTAATCTAGGAGTGGGCGAAGGGATATAAAAGGGGATTATTTTCAATAAATCCATGCAGTTTATAAAGTGTTTTTTTCCCAATAATAGTTATCATACATTCATAATGATTTTTACAAGTTTGTTACCATGGGTGGTAATATTCCACATACAACGAGATAATGGTGGTGAAATGGTACAAAGAAATATAACGCGATTCTTAAATGTGGATTTACAAGATGTGTGTAGTGATGATGAACTGTGGTATGTAAAGAAAGTGGAGCTCTTAGATGAGCAAGGCAATCAGCAAAATAGCGTTGGATTTGGGAAGATGTTTTACCAGAAATATGTGAGTGTAAGGAGTGGTCAAAGACAAAACGGGTTGAATTTACGTTTATGTGGTGAAAACAATAGATTGTTGTATAACAAACTGGAAATCACAAAATTTATCAACCCTCGTTTAAGACGAAGCAGCGGTGGTGGTACTATGAGTAATAGTTTACAACAAACTTGGACATCTGACGTGTTTCGACAGACATATACAGATGAAAATGGTTTGGAAATCATAGTGAAAGTACCTAGAGGTAGTCCAGTTATAAGTGGAGCTAGTCATCGGCGTCATCATCATCATAAATCTGAAGATGGAGAGAGTTCAACTGTTAAAACAATGGGAACGACTGCTGTTACAACATCAACAACAACAACAATTCGTCCTATATTAAGTGCAACCTGTGAGCGTTATAAAGCAGTCGTGGAAAGTGTGCAATTCTGGACATCTACACGATTGGAGAAACTGAAAAAAGGTGATATAACCGACATCGAATGTTCAGCTAGTATACCTATCAAAAAATAATTCCGGAGACTGGATGACATAAAAAAAGTTCTCAAGAAACAATGTAATTGCGATGAGTGTTCGTTTGTTGATATGATTAATAGTTAAAACTATAAATTACATTTACCACATAAAATTAGATAAGGGAATAGTATATAAACCCAAACATTTAATTCAAAAGTACATACATTTAGTAGCAGTACCAGAAACAAGTACCTACAACAGTGACAAATCTTCGAAACCAGTGATAATAAGTACAATAGTAACAAGTAGTTACTCATACTCGTACACAGACGTCTCATAATCGCTGTAAGTGTTAATTTTTTTCTTTAAAAAAAATGTCTTCAAATCAAGGAAAGAGTAATACTACTGCTCTCGCTGAATTGAATAGTTGGGGCAATAAAACTTGGAGGTAAATAAGCCTTATAAGATTATAGAAGCTAGTCGGGTGTCTTCAAAGTATACACCAAACGCAATGCAGACGGTGTTGCATCTGGAGAATGGATATACGGTCACACTACCATCAAGATTCAATGATATACATGAAGATCTACTAGGCGAACTTAATAGTGGTATTCATCTCGTTAGTAAAGGACCAAGCGGAAATACATGGATTATCAACTTTCTTTAGAATCGCGGGCCTAAAAGAGGCCATCAAAGAAGAAGTGACGAATCTATGGCCAGAAGTACTGAGTGAAGTGATGCAAGTGCTGTCTCTGAATCGTGCAAATGTGAACACTGAATTGATCATTGATTGATATTTTGTATGTTCGCAAACACTTAGGACTTTTCAAAATAAGGCCGATTTCCATAATATAAATACACGTACTCGTAGTAAAAATTACATTTATTGTGATACCCTTCACATTAACTAAAACAAGCAAGTCATTTCTTATAAACAGTATCCGTTTTTATAACAAGTTGTTTTTTTTTATTGAATAATAAATACAAATTGTCTAAAAAAAAACCCAAAACTTGATTCACCCCTCAGTTCGGAGAAAAAACTTTAGGTAGTTATTTATACAAAGGATATAAGTCACATTTTTTCGATGACAATTACTCGTATTTAAAGCAATTTGAGAAGTCTGTTGTAAATCTGTAATAAGTCTGTTGTGATCTGTAAAATTGTAATTTTACAACGTATTTATTCTATCAGTTGCCAAAGTCAGTTACAGAACTGAGCGATGGAAAGTTCAAAACCCACATCAAACGTATCATTAAAAATGCATAATTATAAGATTAAAGACTACGTTGAAGACAAGGAAGTTTGGCAATAATTCCTTCTGCACATGTGGCTTCCCTGGTACCTCATTAACGGCATCACTATGTAAATTTCTATTAACTGCTCCCAATATACGAAGTTTATTTTAAAAAAAAAATGTTTTTGTTTTTTGCCTTCTTCTTTGACATAATCTTCTCATTATTTGACATTATACGAGTATACCTCCAATTCTTATTTCAACTCTTTACTATTGGCTTTTGTAGACATGATTTTAATTCAGATTTGTTACAGTTGTCATGTCATTTGGTTTAAATAAGCTTTTATTTTAATTATTTTATTTATCATTTATATAGATTCTGCTATATTTTGTGAATGTGAGAACGTTATAGGCCTGACTTGTAGACTGTTTATTTTGTAGACATTTTTCTATTTTGTTGAGTACCTATTACTTGTTGACAGGTCTACACTGTGCTCCCATACCTATTAACATTGTAATTTGAAAAAAAATCATTTAAGAGCCACTTATTTTTAAAAGAGTAACCGTGGAGTTTCTTGCCGGCTCTTCTCCATAGGAAACGACCAATTGGAACCATGCACTTAGCTTCTGACGTTTCATAAGTGCCCATGTAGGTTTATGTGAAATAAAATATTTTGATTTGGATCCTAAATCACGATAGAAACTTACAAACAATCAGCATTACTATGAATCCATCTACAGTTACATAAATATATAAGTAGTAGGTACCGCTCGCGTACTGCAGCCTGTTCACAAAGAGCTGAGAATGTCGAGCTGCGCCGTTGTACGCTGAAACAGTTGCATTACTGACAACCATCATGTACCATTGTATACTATTGTGTGGCGAGCTGCCCCATGAATACACAAACACTCCACTCACAGTCGTGTAAAAATATTATTCCGAGCGGGTGCCATTTGGCGCCGACCGCGCCGTGTCCCGACACATCTACTATGTAGTTAACATACACGACATCACGAACATACGTGTGTTAGAAAGAGGATGAAACACTACATTTATAGGTATTGGCATCCACTTAATTAGTAAGCTTTGAGTGTCAGAATGGCTAGTTATTTAATATGTAAGAAAGTATCTATGATTATGGTGTGTTGGGAAGGGATTTATGAAAAAAAGCACAGAAAGACAAGACCAGGCATTTATTTCAATTAGGCTTGTCAATATATGTAGGTAGGTAACGTTAATGAGAAAGCTATTATCCGTTCCAAAACTAGGTCTTCATGGAGAAGAAGGATAAGAAACTCCATGGCAGCTTGTTTTAGTCTTTTGTCAACACATTTTCACATTAGCAATTATTATTATTGTTAACACAAGGTCCGTTTCTCAAAGTTAGCAACTTTGTCAATGTAAAGAAAGAACATGAATATTTCTTAATTCGATTTAACACACATAAGCAATATTAGCTATATGTATAACACATACATAACAACATAGATCAGCAATACTAATCAATATTATAATATCAATTATATACTTAACTTACATGAACATTGTGGTCAGTCGATCTTTCACTAGAAGTGATGATATAATGATCTTAATTCAATCCATTTTACAATATAGGAAGAACTTCGCTATGCAGCGTGATTTCCTTATGTACATTGGCTTTTAACAAATTAATATTATGGACAATGGACACCACTCAGGATCTGTGAGTCTGTCCTCTCTCGTCAAACCATCCGAACCAAGATCCCCTTCGAAATTGGCCGTAACTCATTAAAATCCCTCCATATTACCAGTCAGTACCACAAACATTGCCGCCCATTCTGCCGCCTTTTTAGACCAATCAGAGATGGTTGTACATAATTGCTTAATATCTTCTAATAAAGGTTTTAATTAACAAATCTAGTATAGTGGAACTATTTTAAAACTTCTTAAACTATACTTCTTAACTTTATTAAAATCTTATATTATATTACCATCATCTTTAAGATCTGAGAATCGCCTAAAACAACTTGTTACTTTTAAATTGCAATATTAAATCATGAGAAATATTACTAGTATCATATTAATTGTTATTTAATCATTTATTTTAATACTAAGATAATATACATTTGTTTTGATTAAGTAAAACCACCAAACATGACTTGTTTGAAAACTCTAGAATCGTTGTTTGTGAAGCGACCTTTTAAGTCAGAATAAATACCATTTACATTAAATACTTCTGTCTATGAAATATCAATTAAATAAATGCTAATAACATATATTTTAAATTAAGACCTTTCTATTTATAAAATAATAATTTACGTTTAATAAAATATAGTTGAAATGGAACGTTTCCATACGTCAATGTCTCCGTCATCTGACAGCTGACGTTCTTATTGTGATTCTAGATTAGAGATCAATAAACAACATCAATATTTGTGATCAATAATCAATCAGTTATTCGCCTATAAATATGAATACTCTCACACGTGCAGCAGATATTATGCTCCCTTGTAACCGATATATTCAGGTGTCTAGCAACTGATACAGTGTGTGCTTTACTAACGGAAGTTGATAACGTGATGACGCCAGTGTCTGTCTCATCCATTTGGTATGCTTGGTCTGAGGTCACAAGATCCTGTGGACAAAGGAGGTGGCTAATAAGTTTGATCTTGCTGAAACTTGCTAGATTGTGGTAAAGCTTAGGCATTAAAAGTAAAGCATCTGAGGTGAGGTAAAATCAGATCGACCAAACAGTTGTTGGCAATGGTTTGCTCGTCGAAGCGTGTAGTGTAGGTACACAGTAAGTTACACTGTACACGATTATAAACTATTACTGTGACAGTCATGGCCCTTCTGCTGACACCTACTCTATGTTTGAATAGGCCCGACGGCGACGGCGACGCGACGTAATGTAAAATCACTCGTACACGCTGCTGTTTAAATTTACTCAAACAATAACGAACTGAATGTATAAATTTATCTGGATCGTACGCCACGTTCATCGATGCTTCAACAAATTACTTCTCGTGTGTACGGAGGCACCTCTGCCCTCATTACTTGCATGGACTGGCGGCGTCAGGCTCTTGGATACCTTCCAGCTTGTCCGCAGATACTCGCAGTTCGCCGCGGTCGATTTCTTTCCAAGATGGTGCACTGTGTGAGTGCGCTCGTGTTACTACGAACCCACTTGTGTTTGGTGCGATGCTGTAGTTTTTTCTATGTTGTTGTATAACATGTGCTGCATGAACACATCAGGGGTTAAGCAGCATTAGGTACCTAAGATGAAGGCAAACATACCTCATGTATCTGATCCTACTCTGAGAGTGATACACATTATTGGAATCTATCGCGCTTGGGTCTCGAAGTTGCGCCCTTCAGAGCAATAATAAAATAATAATAATAATCACTTTATTACGGACGCAAATATCCATATAGTGTTAGTAAGATGCAAAAAATAACTTACTGCCTAGTGTTAGTAAAAATTAACCTCCGCATAAACTGCTGTACAATCGGAGAGCCTAAGCTCTCGGCTACAGTGTTCAGGATGCTGTTCCGATTGCCCCTCACTCTCCTCAGTAGCGACGCAGTTTTTTTTGCGTATAATTGCATAGAAGCCGTCGGTGCGGGCTTGCGCAAACATGTCCGACGTGCTACAGTAACGAGGCAGCCTCAACAACCTCCTCAAAGCATTGTTATATTGGACGCGCACGACATCCAGCGATTTCTTAGTACAATTGACCCATAGACTGCCCGTGTACAAACTTTGGCAATAAACCTTGAAAAGTGTTACTTTTACTTGGTGGTTTTTGGTTGGTTGGTTGGTTTGGCCTGCATAATTGTGTGCAATTTGTGATATGTTGGGCCACTAAGTTGTTAGGTACCACTGCGTGTTGACAGCAGCGTCATTACATCTGCGACCGTTTAGGGCGCTAATTTGTGTCAACTAACGCCGGTACTTATGCCATCGGCGCCTGCACACCAGCGTTTGATCGCGGCTCGTATCGCCATGTGATGGGAGGTCTAAACAACGTTTATTATAGTCGTCTGATCAGTTTAGTCAAGGGTTGTTTGGCACACAATATTATGTAAATGCCATGCACATTGTCCAGACTTGCTTGAGGCTCGCCTAGCATCACGACTCAAAACCTTCCAGAAATTAGTTGACCGTAATGTTTCGCCAGCCTTTTATTAGTCTCATCACTTGGTATCGCAAAAATAACTATGTATGTTTATATACATTTTCAATGTATATTGATAAGTGTTATTTCTTCCGGCATCGCGACAACTCGCGCTCCACTGAACAGGTTACGGTCATTAGACATGTTTCTTCGCTCCGACGCCACCGTGCGATCACGTGCGCCCGCGTGCGTCCCGAGATGACGCGCACGGTGCGCTCATGTGAACTGTTTACTGCTAATAATGTAAGAGCTTCAGGATGCGCGCTCACCACATATAAGCGAAGTACCTAATGTACGTTGTTCACACGTTGTTGACACCTTATTTATAAGTTTAATATTTAGATAAAGTGACGTATGTTTTAATGATCTTCTACCTAGCGGCAGCGCGGAGCTCATCAAAGTGGTTCGCCTTTCGTTTACCCAACTCATTGGAAGCGGGTTATGAGTTGACGAAGTAGAAGCTCGTTAGGTAGTTTAGTTCGGCGATATAGAATAATCCTCCGGCGGGATCCAATTACTTGCGTGAACCGCAGTGGCCGCCCCCTCCCTCCCCCAAGACACCGCGCTCCCCGCGCCTCTCTGTGTACACTTTTAGTTAGGTGTCGGCGTTGTTGTGGAGCTGACCTGTGTCACTGTGGACCACTACGGGCCACTGTGGCCACTGCGGGCCACTATGGCGTGTTGAACAGAGCGTGCGGTCAAAGTTAAAACAACTAAAGGCGATGGGCACGACCCTGCGCCGCGGTGACGCGTGTAATATTTCCATTTGGAGCAAATTTAGGGATGACAGGAAAAAATAATAAGAGTTCAGGAATGGTAGACAGGTTTTGCACCGCATAACTGAATACTTAAGAAACCGTTGCCCGAAAGTAGGTGTCCTTAAAAGTATTACAGTAAATACCTATAACACAGTATTTGTAAAAAAATGCTTTTAAAATTACTTTGATTTGCTCAATAATCATTTTATGTTTATGGCGGTTAACCATACTTAAATATCATCATAATACATTAATAGATAATGTGCGAGTGTGTGCATCTGCCTGTATGCTACACACTAGTCGCCCGGAGCTGCCGCGGTCGTTCTGACATACAACTCGTCCGTGAGTCATTCGAACGCTCCACAACCTCCACACGCAAAAAATACACTAAAATTTCACACAAAATTCTCGGGTGAATTTGAAAAGCAATCCAATCGCGCAAACTGCGCAGTACTGAGGTAGATACCACCCATCCTCCGTTGATATCGGCGAGTCAATAACACGAGCTCGACGCGCGACGGCGTGCGTGCGTACCGCTGCACCAGGTGATCACTTGCAGAAGGACCACTCGTCAACTGGTCATAACGACTCCTAGGGTTTGGCATATGGCTCGGAATTGGCCATCAGAACCTCGTCAAGTCATCACCCATTCCACGGTAGGTGGTTAAGCTTTCCCCCAAGGGTGCAGCCAGACCGCGGTCGATTATAGACATCGTTACATATTTTGAGACGTATGATATTATCAGGTGACTCGTTTTGAGGTGACGGTCGATGTCGATCTGCCGCGCTCTGATTGGTCCTTTTCCTTAACCTCATGTTCGGTCCTCAACGTGTCTCTGCCTTAGCTTGTTCGTATGCAGTGGTGCTTCTGTACTCGTATATAAAGTAAGAATAGTTACATAGGTAGGTATATCAGTAAGTGCTCAGTGGGGATTACACAAATCTGCTATTTGCCGGGCCATTGGGCGTGAGCCTGGCCGCTTGCACCGCCGCGCCGCTATACATGCGTGCACGAGCCGGCGTCAAACTATTACCTTTGTCGTCATTATATCGCTGACCTCAGCTGTCACATTATTGTAACAAGGGAATTTGTTTAAAAACCATTTTATTTAACTTTGTTTTGCTATTTGACCTTCCGAAATAATACCACTTATTGTAAAATAAATCATAATTACTTATCGCTTTTGTACATTAGGATAAATAATTAGGAAATACTACGAAAAACTGCGTATTTAGAGTTTACCATCACTAAGCTAACAAGTTTCCAAACAGCTGCCATTTCAATCGTCGAAACGTTTTCAGAACAATATTCGTGAACCCGACGCACGGTTCGCCTTCCCTTCTTCTTAACTTTTCGGATCGTTTTTATTCAAATAGTGTGGGTAGTGAGTACGCTGTCCAATAGGCTCCGACTTGTGTATGACCGTATTGTGCCCCAGGGGGCTCATAACACTGTGTATTTACTTGTACTCTAATATCATGCTTGTTTGACCACCCACACACAGTTCAATCTGTTAGCACTTCCTTGATGAGCAGACTGATGAAATCCCATTTTATCGGACGAACAACAAAATAGTATTTTTTCTACAATAGTCATTATATCTCAGAATCTGAATTAGAACATAATCTATGCATTGTTATTATGTCGGCCTTTCATCGTGGGCTCCGTGTGTCGTAGCGGTAAGCGATAATAGTGTGTGGACGAGTGGGTCGCGCTGGCAGCTTGTCTGAGGAAGCCTTCTCTTTGCTCAAATTGTCGAGCTGATCGCTGTGCGCCTCCATAAGGTACACAGGTGGCCAACGAACAATATAACTCCAGAATGTCACTGGAAGTCTGCAACTTTAAATTAGAAATGGTTTCGTTTTGGCTACCGATTATTCAAGTTCCTTGTGTGTTGTTATAGTGTGCCCTCTGATTAGTCGCCACGTCTCGTGAACTAATGCGCGTCATTCAGCGCCGCTTGTCAACTAACGCATTTCGCACAGTTTGCAGCGCGCGACACTCACAACTTAGTTAACTCTCAGCGATGCGTCATTAATCTGTTTGTTGGCTCTGATGCTGCTTCAATACTGCGCCTGATAGCATTCAATTAACAGCGAGCGTACAACACGCAGTACCAAACTTTCAGCTAATAGGACTTATGAATGCAAAACGTCGGCCTATCTCTGTGAAAAATGGTTTTATAACTAATAGCCAGCAAAGCTTGATGAATTATTGAAGAGTTAGGTGTTGGTGTGGCGCCACATATTGACATCGAAGAGGGTCGCGAGGGACGCGCCAGGCATATCGATAATATTTGCACGGCGCGCGCCTAGCGCACCTCTAGCGAGCGAATCCTGACTGCGATTACATTCATTACGTGAGTTGGATTGAATTATGTCATGTTTTATTCAACGAAACGTTATCCGGACACCGGACCGACAGGCCGGCGGAGCCCGTCAAAGCGCTGGCGCCGTAATGCCGGCCGTAGTGCGTGGCTTTTAACCAGACAGGTTTTTAAAGCCGTGCCATGCCCCGGTCGCGGTACTATGATTTATTCTACTCACGCAAGTCGATGTCAATATTGTGACTGTTGCTGGACCAACATAATGAAATATTATTTTTTTGACTAAGTAATCGGTTGTACGATATAATTAATATAAGCCCGAGGTCACAAGTTAACACTGAAAAACAAATTCGGTGTTAACTTATTTTTTACGACACACCATCCATAATATATAATTCATAAATAATGTGGTCGAGCCCAAAATATAAGAAATAAATTTGAAAGAAAAAGGGCGACGTGGAAAGATTTGCTGGATCCGTATGATAAATACATAAAGGATGAAAAGGCGCGCGGCGCGCGTGGTCCGCGGTTTAATAAGTGCGTGTCCTGCCTTCCCGGCCCCCCAGCCCCCAGCCCCCCGCCCTGCATGCATTATCCCAACAGTCGACAGCCAGCCAACTCGTGTCAGGACCTCTTTACGATGTCTGATTATAAGACAATTAAAGACTGCTGAATTTTTCTTGACTTCCACGAGAGCATGAATAGCACTGAATTGGATTTTTCTGCGAAATAAACTGTGACCTGGTGTCGCAGACGATGGCGGCCTATGAACAGGCAACATTGATATATTTTTTTATTTCACCTAAAAATCAATATAAAATACAGTAATTGAAACCGGAGAAAACTATTAATAGTTAAATTCAACGACTGCTTATGGCTCAATAAAATGATTTTAGATTTAAACTACTACAAAATTTCTATATATTAAATTAATTGTTGTGCTTTAATCAAGCAGAAATAGCACCTGCTATGAAAAAGTGAGTTTTCAAGTAGTTTGCAAAGGACAGATGTTTATTCACATACATTGTTACGTCACTTCCGGCATTGTCGAGGATGACGCGTTTCAAGTTTGCGTTCGGTTTCACAAAAAAAACACAACATAAAATAATGAATTAATGTTAGCAACTTCTTACCCACTTATATTTATTTGTATAACTTCACCAGCACGCACCTGAGGCAAAATGCATTTCATTTAGATTTAAGCAATTACTTTGTATCTCATTGTAAGTGAACCTATTTATTGTTCTTATGAGAATAAATTCTTTAAACCTAATGTAAAATAAACAATGTATTTAAAATGTAAAAATATATCAAATTGTATCTTGACTCCTATAATGCATATATTAGTTAAGATAAAATATAATTGAGTTCTCAGTACACGGTACATTAAGATCTTAATATTAATAAAAAGTTTCACATTATATACTACCGTTGTCTGTGTAGAAATATGAAAATTAAAATTATAGTACAATTAATATCCCCATTAATAAATATAAATTAGTTAGTTAGTTAGTTGGTTAATGATTGCATAATTCATGCATATTCCCTTCTGCTGGAATAATGCTGCCTAATGTTTGGAAGAAGCACCGCGCGTTTCGAATTGCTTACTGTTAGAAGTACATCTTCCGTTCACTATGATTATAGAGGTGTTGCAAAACTATGCCTGACACGATTAAAATCTCCACGTAGACTACGTAATTTGAACTCGAGTCCCAATTTTCTTCGCAGAGAAAAGGGTATAAAATAAAAATAGCCGCACAACCGAGCACGCGCGTTGCCAATCGAGGATCTGCTACGCCGTAGCCGACGTAGGCTTGACGTCAGCTACGCTGTAGCCGCCGCGTAGTATTTTGTAATGTCAGGCACTTTTCGATTGGCAGATGTGTAGGTAGGAATTATTTAGTACTGAGCTCATAGTTATCGTATTTTTTGCTAAAACTACCACCTATTGAGTTTAGCCCTTATAAATAAGTAAATAGGTTACCGGGCCGTTGCTCCGCACGCCGGCAGCCGACCCCTCTCGCTCAGTCGACTGTTAAACCTGTCGGGATAGATAGGCACTTGCTTTTCACACATTGACTTTATTTACCTGATATGTACCTACTCCGCAGTTTTTTTTGTGTTGGCTTCTCGCAGTAAATGTTTATTATATTTCATAGGTTTGCGATCGTTTTGGTATAATAGCCGGAAAATGTTATACACGAACCCATGCGATCCCAGGAACTGCTAATAATTATGACGCAATGTGTATGTGTGTGTGTGTGTGTTTTGGCAAATGCATTCAGACGATATAACTCGCAGTCGCTACCAGGAATACATGGCCAAGTAAATCACACTGCTTAGAGTTATACGAAAAAAAATATATGAGAATACAGTGCACCTTCGTGAAACACTTCACACATTCTTAAGATGAGTCGAAAATTAAAAGGAAGTTACTGTAAATAACGCCTACTAAAATTAATCTACATGGGACATAATGTTGATCATTGCTTTTTGTGCGGCCACTGAGTTATATTTATGTACTTGGATACTGTAGTGTAGCACCCTGTCGCAACCATATATTTAGAAGTACATAACAAAACCTTGGCACAAGCTTACTGATCGCCTTCAATAGTAGTTCCTACCTGCACTCCTGCAGGCTACATGCCACTGAGCAGCACTATGAGTGTTGCTCAGTGGCATGTACTACTGCCCCACTGGATCGGCAGCTCGAGGAAGTGGCTCGCCGGTACCTAGTCGGTGGTCGGGGGGTAGCGGGTAGCGACCACTCTCGTGCGACACTTTTGTCATTGGACAGTTTATGCGAGTGCCACGCTATCGTACGGGGCAGAAGGTCCGCTCTACTTGAGAGATGAGAAGTCACTTCACTGTTTATGTTGGAATGCTTGGCATCAGTGTGTACCCAACAACATTTATAATTTATCATCATACTTGCCTGCCCTCTCAAGACAACGCCTGTTCTAAGAAAGAGTGATACTTAAGACATATTAAATCAGTAGCACTCTCCTGACTTAAGTATCATTCTTACGTTTTGTTTAAGCTACCTCATGTTAGACAGGTGAAAACTAATGTATTGATGAAGGGCGAAGAATTGAATCCTGAAGACAGCTCAGTATTCTTGGGCTTAACTTTGGATGCTAAGCTTCAGTGGGGCCCACATACTCGTATAGATAAATTGCCAAAAAAGCTAAGCTCCGCAGCATACGCTATTAGAAAAATTCGTAATTTAACCGACACAGAGACAACACGTTTAGTGTACTTTAGCTATTTTCATAGTGTTATGTCGTACGATATTCTGTTATGCGGTAATGCCGCCGACATTCAGACTATTTTTATTTTGCAGAAAAGAGCTGTTCGATCAATTATAAATTAAGTCCGAGACAATCTCTCAGAGAGAAATAAGGAGATGAATGTAATTACTGTGCCTTCTCAATATATTTATGAAAATATTTTATATGCTCATAAAAATATAAAATTGTATATAAATACTACGAATAAACACAAATTTGTTGTACCTACAACAAGGCTCAAAAAAATAGGTGGCTCGTTCAGGTCACGTTCAAGATCTAAGCCTTAATAAATTCAAATCATTAATTAAACGTAAGTTGTGCCAGAAAGCCTTTTATACCGTTAAGGATTATATTGAGGACAAAAAGGCTTGGGATTGAGTTGCTCCAATTTTGCATACTGAATGTTTTTTTTCTGTATTTTTTTTTTTGCTATTTTTTTTTATTTTTTTATTTTACATAAACTTTGACATTTGATAATTATTATATATACAATGTCATGACAATTTACTTTGTGAAGTATAGTATTATTATTTAATTATTGTGAATGTGAGGACTATATATCATGTAAGTCACTTTTATTTTTTATTTTATTTTTTCACTTTCTCAGGTAGTTTCAATGATAATCTGGCAGTTTGAGTGCTTTATGCGGTCTACCCAAATGTCCTTTCTTTGGTATTGTTCGTCGAATTGTTGAGCTCCTTAAGTTCTGAGTTCTAGTAAGTCTTCACACGATCTGACCAAGATTATGGGTGGACTTTAAAAGATACTGTGACCTCTGAGTTTGTTTCGGCCTTTCTTCTCAGAGTAGTCAGATAGGAAACGCCGACCTCATCTAGTTTTAAAAATATGATTGACGTGTAAAAGTGTTTGTACAAACCTACTTACAGAAACAAAATCATTTATCATTTTATAATTTATCATTTACGCAGAATGCGCAGAATTTACCCTTGCACGGGTCTCTTTAGAAATAGTAAAATATTTGGAAGGATATAATTATAATTAGTAATCATTTTCTTGACATTATTCTTTGTCAAAAGGTTTGTGACTGTAAAGTGGATGAAGTCACATTATTTGTTATGATCCTTCTGTATGCGCCAGTGCTTGTGAGGCGCAGCTCGCGGGCGCGGGCGGCGTGAGGGGGGGGGGTGCTCGGCCGTGCTCATGACGCGCGCACTCCGACACACGCGGATTGATTGACGCGGTCGGACCTTCACGCCTCACGCCATGCTGCCCTCCTAACCACATCATACCTCATATTTGCACACTATTTGTTTTACATTGCTATCTACATCATGAAAGTTTGGTTGCTGTTAGTTAAATCTGTAAATGTTGACACATCCAATGTTAGTGTAAGTACCTACGTTACACTAAGCAAGGTATGCAAATATAAACCATTTTTGAGTAATTTGACTTTTTTTTTGCAGTAGGTACACATTTTTGAAAATTTATTTTAAAAACAACAATGCATGTTTTTTTTAATTATTTCTGTCTGCTTCTACTTCGATACATATGCAATTCGACATACATATACATTTCAATTCGATACGATGCAAAAAATATTTATGGTCGACACAGATTATATCATACTATTGTACGCGGAAACTAATAAGGAGCCACCTGGTGTAATTTTTTGGCATCTGTACAGTGTGCCCACGGTATTATACCGACCCAAAACGCAACAATCCACTGAAGCCAACAAAGTAGCTGGGACGTTTTCTCGCACTGCAGCTCTAGCTACTAAAGTAGCTGCAGACGTATCAGCGGATTCAACTATAAAAGACAATCTTAAAAGTTTTACTAATTGTTACAATTTTCTATCATTTTGAGCAGGTTATTTGACTAAAAAATGTAAGTAAAAAACCTTCTTTTTTTAATAAAAGAAAAAAAAAACTTTTTAAAAGCAAGCTTTTTTTACTTGTAAATAAAAAGAACTAAAATTTTGAAAATAATTTAAACCTGATAAGAAAAATACCATTATACATATAGGTATAATACATTGCAACCTATAACGATAATCAATCTTCTTCGTCTACGTCACAATAATCCCATATCGTATATACCTAATTAGATATTTTCATTAAACCCTAAAACTTTACACCTTGTATTAATTTTTGCGTTTTTATCACAGACCCAATTTTTTATAAATAAAAGTGTGTTACATTTTTAACCGACTTAACAAAAAGGAGGAGGTTCTCAATTCGTCTGTATGTTTTTTTTTTTTTTTTTTATGTGTGTTAGCTCATAACTTTTTTCTGGGTGAACCGATTTGGATGATTCTTTTTTTATTTGATAGCTGGTGCTTCACATGTGGTCCCATTTAAATTTGATCAAGGTCTGACCAGTAGTTTTTGAGTTATCCTTAATACTGCATATTTTTTCCACTTAGTTTATATTGATGATGTGTTGATAATTTCCTGTCACTGTTATTTACATACCAATTAGTGGAATATGAATTTGTGTGGCGTAGGTACCGCAACTAAAAAGTGAAAAATAAAACTTTTTTACAAAAAAACAACCGACTTCCAAAAAAAACAGTAAAAGACGTGAAAAATAACTTTTATTTCGGAAGTCGGTGGCCAAAAACGAAAATACAAAACCAAAGGCACCGACTTCCGAAATAAAAGTTATTTTTCACGTCTTTTAGTGTTTTTTTTGGAAGTCGGTGGCCAAAAACGAAAATACAAAACCAAAGGCACCGACTTCCGAAATAAAAGTTATTTTTCACGTCTTTTAGTGTTTTTTTTGGAATTCGGTTGTTTTTTTGTAAAAAAGTTTTTATTTTTTGACGGAACATTATAGAACATTTAGCATACCTTACCTTCAATATTTTTCTTTTGCAATTACAATGTAACACGCTTTTATTTATAAAAAATTGTGTCTGTGATAAAAACGCAAAGATTTCATACAAGGTGTAAAGTTTTACCTTCTCTTGAAAGGTACTTGTTGGGGTTTTCTCGTCGTTGACGGATACCCCGGTAGTTGTTGTAGGTAGTTAGTTAGTTAAGTTACACCAAACCACTGTTAAGTTTAATATGTAGTATATTTATGGAACAGTAAAAGTTATGTTTGTTTAGTTATCTGAGCCGTACATCACCGCGTGACGGAGTTTTAGTTACGACTGAATTTAGTGATTATTAGGTTAGTACGCATAAACGTATTTTTGCTGTATGAGCATTATTGGCTCGTACAGTACTCGTAAAGACAAATCCTAAGAACCCAAACGCGCCTTTACACAAGTCATGGCGTGAAGCCATCCGACTTGCACTATCCAAGTCATGCCACACTTTAGAACGGGCTATCATCATAATTTAATGAATACAACATTTATTATACAACATTTCATGCCTGTGCTCTTGATCACTGAGGAGTTCTCTCGTATGGAGCCAGTCCTGGCTGGGTGCAGCAGCCAGATCATGGTAAAGTTTAGAATGAGCTATCATAATTGTATGCTTATATAAAACTTTATGTCTCTGCTGTTGACCGTTGAGGAGTTCCCTCGATTGGAGCCAATCTTGGGTGCAGCAGCCAGGTCATGGTGGACTTTAGAAGGAACTACCATAATAAAATGCGTATATTAAATGTCGTGTCTGCACCGTTGATCGTTAAGGAGATCCTTCGTCTGGAGCCAATCCTGGGTGTAGAATCACAGGTCATGCATCATAAAAATGCATTGTCTTCGAAAGAGAATCAAGGCGTGAAATTTCAACTTCGAAAGATAAGAGGAAATGGTTTATTTTCAGCTTCCAAGATTTGCTTAGAACTAACATACTCGTACATAATACAAACAATGCAAGTTAAATAAAAGCTTGTAAAATAGTCGATTTATGCAAAATAACACGGAAAAACATTCCAAAAACAGCAAATTCCGGCAAAACGTTGCAAAAACATTTACATCTTCTCAGCTATCCAACGAGATACAATAAGTTACCAGATATCTTCAAAAAAACATAAAATGTCAAATTACTCGAAATTGGTTCACATTTGCATAGGGGTCATCAGGAGGTCATTAAGATGCAAATGGCCTCTCCTACATCCTGGATTGCCGCCATATAACCAATATACAGTGCGTATATAAATAAACTATAATTGAGTTGAAACAAATTCGCGGCATTCGCGGCTGAACAATGAGAGTATCGGTAAACGTGCGGTGGCACGTGAACGTGGCGCGAGTAACCGCGCGCTGCGGCCTTGGTTTGGCGCGGGTCGGCGCGGATCGGCGCGGGTCGGCGCGTGTCGGCGCGAGTCGGCGCGGGTCGCGCTGGTGAACGCGGGTCGTCGCGTGTCTGCGAAGTCAGCGCTGATCGGCGCGGATCGGCGCGGGTCACGGTGCGGGTCGCAGCGCGCGGCTATTTGTCACTAATGTGCGATAAATATTTAAAAAATTCCCATACATTTCGTAGGAAATGAGACTACAACTTACTATTTCATTATGGATAGACTAACCGCTACAATGAAGACTGGGCCGAAATAAACAAAAAAAAAAATACGAGGGAATATATTATCATCATGGCCAATTTCTAAAAGTTATTGTCTGTATTAAACAAACAGTAAATAATTGCATGATTGATTGTATCTTATAATTAAGTATAAACAATTTGCAGTTCAATATCGGCCTCGCAAGTAACAAATTGACTTTAACTTTACACACAATAATGAGAATAGTAAAAAGTACCGTCATACAGTAGGTACTGTTACGTTTCTAAGTATGTGTAGGTAACCGTGTCGCAGATTTCTTTTTCTTTGTTTTTGGTGGGAAATCATCAAATAACTTCTCCCGCTCTGGGCGGAGCGGGAGGGCGTGTCAGACTTTTACTGACCCACCCGTATTCCGTCAGTTGCCTGTGCGCCAGGGCCACTGTAACTCTTTCAAACAATCTGCGACTCCGGCAGGCATAACCCTATCAGATCCCGTCAAAGGTGCTGACATCTCTTTGAGGCGCGCGTGGAACACGACGCGCCGTCGACCCGGGCCTGGTCCTTATACCGGACGGCGATCTACGCATTGCTCGCCGTCCGCCAGCCCGCGCCTACGGTGCGTGGCCGGGAATCGGCTATCGATTCAAACCGTGTTGCACTGCAAACTAATCATTGGTTTATGGTAGCTATTGTGATTTCACACAGATAATAATAATTCTGTGAATCTAAAATATTTGTGTGTATGTCAGATAGTTGTGAAGTTGGTTGTCGCGGCGCGCCGTGTAAACAAGGCGTCGTAAATAAGCGTGAACTGAACGCGCCGCGACTTTCCGCCATTGTGGAATATCTAGCGGAGACCGCACACACACACATACACACTCAACCGACTACACTACTAGTCAGCTCGAAACTTGACGTGAATACAAACAAAATCTTCGTATCATAATTATTATATATTATTATGGAGAAAACTATGACATTGGCGCCTACGCAATTACGTTTAACGGGTTACAACTTTATGACTCTTGCTTTGACCTTCATGCGTTTCAGAATTTATTTTGGTCAAATGTAGGTTTAAATAAGTATATGGCGGTGCAAGTACTTCGAATCGTTATTATTATGTTGAAGTTGTAAGAGTGGCGCAAGTTTCTACAAGTGGCGCCGAGCGACTCGTGAGACTCGCGCGACTCACTAAAAGGGCCGCCGACTGATTCACCGCGCGAACACTGCGGCACTGAAAGGTGCCAACAATGAACAACGTCAAGGTATATTTCTCAACATTCACTTATTGAAACGACTTCTTCATCTGTATTTTCGGGATCTTTAGACTTTCGATGAGGTTCTCTGGTAGCAGCCCATATTTGGCAGTAGAATTGATCTTGTATGTAAGCAGCTTCGAGAATCATACTATTTGTGTCTATAATCAGTTAAGGATCAATTTTATACCAACCGAGCATTTGAAAAAAAAAAATCGGCAAGATATAAATACATAAAGAATAATTGTACAAATTATTTTCAGCCTCATATTCAGACTATAGGGCGACACCAGGCGGCGCGCGGCGCGGGGTGTTGTCACGACAGATGTACAGTACAACTCACAGCGGATACGCGCCATTGTGCCGCTCTGTACACCTCTGCCGTGTGTTTAGTACGAACAACACCGCGACCAACTCACACAAGCGGCCGGCACCGCGCTTAGTATCATGCCATAAGGTTCATTATTAAACATCTCAGCCGTTCGGGGAGCTTGCAAATGAAAGTAGAAGAGGGACAACAGTGGGCGCAAGTTTTAATTAATCCGCGCGAGTGATGCGAGCGGGCCGCGCCTCCCCTCTCGCGAACAGTCTACTACTACACCATACACTTGGTACTGAGTAGAACAACGTGTGGATATCAAATACAGGCACGCAATGTTATGCTGTACGGTCGACAGCACGTCAATAGTAACATTTGAACTACTACTACAAAATAAAGTCGAAACTGTTACCAGGAATGTAAGGTTGACTGTATGAGAGATGACACTGTCAGATGTGAATACATTTTTGTTATTTTAGGTAGACTTGATGAAAATGTATGCACTTCTTTGTGGCATTAAGAGTAGAGAAGAAACCATTTGGTGAAATAGGTAAAACCATATTCTAACAAACATAATTATGTAGGAAGCTATTTGCTGTAGGAACACACCGCTTGATTAGCTGTGTTCCGCAGGCACATCCCAGTAATTCAATCACTGACCGTTTAATAACAGCGCACTCGAATGGTCAGCGCTAATCCGGGTCACAATCACCTGGCCCATTTATGTTTCTAGCACTCTTTAATTACGTGGAAGGCGCGTGGCGGCGACGTGACGGTAGCGTGGCGATGGCGTGGTGGCTGCGATTCCATAATCTCCTGCGGCGAGCTCCGGTCGTGGTTGCAAGTGCCGCCGCGTTGCATGTGTGAGATGTGCGTTTCGGGACCGGCAGCAAAGCCGGCGCGGCGATACGTCGCGTCCGCTGAGCAAAACCAGACAATTATCTTAACAAACATCTACCCCCCTCATGCCCCCGCAGCCCGCACCCTCGCGCCTCTAATTTATAATTCAGCCCCCCCCTGTTCCCCCCGTCTAACAAGCGTATATTTGTGACTAACTAACAGGGTAAACGCTGACGTACAACTTGCCACTCGACTCGACCGCCCGCGCGCCGCTCGCCGATCAAATCCATTTAATTTGCAGAGAGCACCTAATCTTAAATAGCTTTAGGTCAATTTAGATTCTGTCTATCAAGCGCTGGATATTTACATTAATCTCTGCAGAGAATCGACAGTTATCTTGGTTTGTATGTGAGTTGTGGGCACTGTGGCCCTGCAAGTCCACATAAGGTCTGCATGGTGTAGCTCGCCTATGTCCGGACCCATCGGGCTGCGGGTTCGATCGACTGCCTCATCGTGTCATGTACAAGGACATCTGTAGCGGTATCAAACATCGCCACATGCGAGCTACACGTCATACTGACGTCACGCAAATCCTGCATCGCGCAAGCAGAGTTTACCGCGCGATTAGCATATATACAACGTCCCGACATCAACCGTCGGGCAGTTGCCCACCAGACACAACACCCGTCTGGTCGGAGGATCCTCCCTTTTCCATAGAGTATGAGTAAGCTTTACACCCTGTTCCTCATACCTCTATACTGGTGACCCCGAACATGAACGTCAGCGCAGCCTTCGTTCTACTACTTCAGCGTGACGTCATCATCACATCATCATCACTTCCGCAAGCTTTAGAGCGGCGACTCACACAGCCAGCCAGCACCCACGGTTTCTACGGGTATCTTGACCACCAGCATGCAGCGACCGCGCATACCTGGTCATCACCCTCAGCCTCATCAGCAACCTTGGCACAGCACACTGCACTCTCGGCCGGTCCACAAGCAGAGCCTTGAAACCCTCTCCTGGTCGACGCCAGCAGTCAGCCTCAACCCGGCGCTGTACCACATCCGACACACTGGAGCATAACGCAGTGCCACCCCGACTCACTGGGGTACCACCGCAGACAGTTCCGAGTCACCGTGAACTATGCGGCACCCGGTTCCGACTCACTGGAACCTTAAGTGGCCCTGGCAAGCATCGCAAGATACAAAGACTCAGCCCACTATCGACCTCCGGTCTCCGGGGGGTGTGATGTAGCGGTATCAACATCGCCACATGCGAGCTACACGTCATACTGACGTCACGCAAATCCTGCATCGCGCAAGCAGAGTTTACCGTGCGACTAGCATATATACAACGTCCCGACATCAACCGTCGGGCAGTTGCCCACCAGACACAACGTCCGTCCGGTCGGAGGATCCTCCCTTTTCCGTAGAGTATGAGTGAGCTTTACATCCTGTTCCTCATACCTCTGTACATCCATAAAAAAATCGCTAATTGGATGTTGGGGACCTTCTCGTAAGGTCCGAGATATTACACAATTACGTAGATATATTCAGCGCCACTAAGCAGGTGCCGATGATGACGTCGACACAATCGTACAAGTCCTAGCGAACGCGTTGAACCTGGTGATCGCACTTGACAGTGGCGCTTAGCGATCTGTGATGACGCGAGCTTGCACAAAACATGCTTAGTTTCACAAAAGTGTTCTCAGAATCCCATACTCGAATATCTAAATACGTTACGAGCATTTTATTTTAGCTTGGGTGGTAGAGGTTTATAACTCTGTATTACCCTACAATTTATATGCAAAAAAAAACACGTTATAGCAAGTGGTAAAATTTTTAATTGTAAAACTGGAAATAAAGATTATTATTATAATTATTTTATTATTTACTTTAGTGTTAGTAATTGTTTTAGTTTTTAGGACATTTCGGTGCGATGTAAAAGATTTTAATGAAATAAATGAATGAACGAAGCTCTCCGTCGCGCGTCGTCTGGTGGTGACGAGATGAGCGGATAACATTGTTGCCGACGCGCGACGCGGGTACAACCTGAACTCGGCTGGCGCAGGAGCGAGAGCGTTGGCATCAGCAAGTAGAGGCCCAGCACCGGAAGCCGGGCTGTGGATGCTGAAGTAGATAAGATAATACGAAATACAATCTATATTTGTACATAATTATAACAAAATACTAACGAAGTCAAAACTGTACATTGCAACTTTTTGAAAAAAAGTTTTGCTACGAGGAACGATTCGAGTCTGATGCCGAAAATATAGTGTTTAGATATTTTTCCGTTTTGTGTTTGTCTGGATGTATGTTCCAAATTGGCGCAAAAACGGCTGAAGGGATTAGGATGAAATTTGGCACACAGATATTTGGCACTTTTAATTCCGGTAGTACGTTCCCGTGGGATATTTTTCGACATTTTGTCGCGGGAAAAAGTTACTTTTAAACCACCTAGGTGAAAACCTAGGTGCCTACTACTTATGGTAGGTTCATTCCCTATACATAATAATTAATATGATGGAGAAGGTATGTCTCTCTCGTTATTATCAGCCATATTTTTACTACTGTGGGCGTACTATGGGTAGTGTTGGTTATTGCGCAATAGAAAAACCGTTTGCAGCTCAAATCAAATTATAACTTACGAGCAAACTAATCACACTTGCAAATCACACTGTAGGTACACGACATAACTATACGGAACGCGCGACAGTTTCTAAACGTGTTCACTGCTTACCCGCCAACAACAAAGTCTGCTGTGCTCTGGTCAAGCCTGAGCGTTATAGACTCTGTCCAGCGCCACCTGGTGGCACTGGCGTCCCGATTAGTCAAGTCAAACGATTGATTTAACGTATTTCCGACAAATAAAATATATAATAAATTCATTAAAACTTTATTTAGTTCAGAAAAGATACGGTATAATTAAAAAAAAACACATAAACCTACTTGGCACTTTTAACAATAAGTATAACATTAAAAAGAACTAGCAACTGATTACAGAGCATTAGATGCTAGATTTTAACAAATTCCCTGGACCCCGCGCTAGGATTCCCCTAATGTCGTAAGTTGCAGTCTCTTCCCAAGTAAGACAAACATTTTCATTAATTTATGTGAAGTAATTAATTTTAAAAATTAAAACAGAATTGAATATCTGAAAAACCCTAATACATAAGAGAAGTGTGCCTGCATGAACATAAGGTGTAGGGAACGTGCAGCTGTTTCAGTAATTACATTCACACGGAGATGTTCGCGAGAGCTCGCACGTGTCCGCCATGACGTGATGAATCGGCGCGAAGCGCAACAAATGGATCGCGATATTCATTATACTCCTTATATTCTCATCTCGGCACTCGCGCGGCACGCAACACGGGAGATAAGTGATATCATTATAATTGACGCGTTCCACTACTTTCATGTTATCATACATTACAGTTATTATGGGCTTGTACTTTTTCAGTAATCACCGCGAGCGGTCAGTGCTAAGAGAAAACCGTACCTTACTTGTAGAGTCAAATTGATTCTAAGAGATTATGAATATGTGTTTATTAGAGTTGAATAGAACTGATTAAGATGCCTTTCCCACATATTATAATGCCTCTCGTTGTATTCCAGCGCACCTTGCAGTGCGCACAGTCGCCAAGTGTTCGGAACATACCGCGCTAATGAGCACTGTGTACGCGGCTCGTGGCGTGACGTAAACTTGTCGCTCGTACGTGCTTTCATTACGCACATTAGCGGTTCCGCGCATGTAATGCTCTCACGAACGTGTTCTCGCGTGGCTGCAACGGTGACGGACGGGCTCTGTTACATACACCCCGCACTGTGACATTATTAGTAACAAACTCAGACGATGGCCACTCTCGTTCAACAAGCAGAAGCGATGACCAGAAATGAATGAAAATTTTATCCAAAAATGTGTCAATGAACAGGATATTATTTCGATTAGAGCCGATTATTTACATAGAGCAGCATTAGTGAGGCCATTGGTGTAGGAGTACAGTCGCGTTAGTGATTTGCAGAAGGAGGTGACCGCTTCCCATTCCCTCTCGATCCGTACCATGGCCTGCACCAGGGCTGGATGCGAGAGATCGCCGCCACGAGGCACGAGGCACAAGCCGGGCAGACCTCCACTGTATGCTCCACAGTGTCCTCCGGTCAATCCACACAATGGTAACACCCGGGGTGTTTCCTCCCGCCTTATCTAAAACAGGAACCTCCTGAAACAGCCATGTCCGGTGAGGACCTGCGTCAGGCGGAAGATGAGGATGCCATGGCGCCTCTCAATCCACTCCTCAAAGAGGGGACTTACCGCCGCAATTGTGGCGTGCCCTGCACTGAGTTGCGACAGTCGCTCTCTCCATGTTGCCATGAGATCCCGCCGGAGCTCTGTCCGGTGTGCCGTGGTTACTCGCGGCAGCGGAGTTACGCTCCGGCGTTTTGCCTCCTCGCGCCATTCCAAAATGTGAGCGAGGACTTTTGCCTCCTGATTCCATGGCGGCAATCCAGCAAAGAAGCTCGCTGCCTCGCAGGAGACCGTGCGGTATCCCCGGACCAGCTGGATGGCCATGACCCTTTGGGACGTGTTCGTGGCTCGGCCAAGCCGTACTTTTTGATCAAGATGTAAGGCTTGTAGAGCTAGCTCTAGAAGGCTTAACTCTAAACGCTTAAAAGTTATCAGATCTAATGTAGATTAGATCTGATAACTTTTTAACAGTGAAAGCGTTATGTTAGTCTTGACAACCTACTTTAAATGAAATGTTTTTGGTGGATAACATATTCATCGTACGGAACCCTCTCCACGCGAGTTCAACTCGCACTTATCTGGTTTTTAATTTTATCATCAGATTTTTTAGGTACTAAGAGGATGGATTCGACCATTCACTCTTAGCCTCTTCTATAATATAATCTTCTAGCATTTGACGAATTTGTTTGGCTACTTCTGTTTTTAAACTATGCAGTAATCTTTATAGTTTACATACACAGCGCCTACATAGTTTCAAATTAATGGAATGTTAACACAGTAATGTCGCAGTCAGTTTATCGCCAGGTACGTACAATAATTCAGCATATTTGGAACAGATAGACTCTATTATTTTTCGCTCGCTAACACATAAGTGATCAAGTTTCCATAATTTCAACAATGTTTTTGGACGTATAGCGTTCGCATTAAACCTACTAAATGAACATATAATTAAATACTGTTAATGGTAACAACTGTGGTTGAAATACAGGTATCTTTTTCGCTTGTGTTCGGGATCCTTATCGGAATAATATATAATAATTTTGCGGTTTAACTACCAATCGTACCAAAAATTGGTGTTCTTTCAGCTCCTCAACAATCACGCAATCATTTGCGGCGTCAAACTTCGTAAAAAAAATTAAATGCCAAATGTAGCCGACGGGCATAGGATTTGGGCCTCTGAAGGAAAGTCCTTGAAAGTTTTTACACGACTTTAATTTCCCAAAAGGAAACACATTTATGGAGCAAAAGAAACAGGAGTAACTGGAGGACATAAAAAATAATGAGTGCGTTCCGCGTACATTGATTTGATGTCGATGACTTCAAGCTTTACCTTCCTCAGACACATTCATCAGTGCAGTGGAGCTTCTGTCCGCAATAGTTAGTGCATGACCGCATGGAGCCAGTGGTGGGTAGTCCAGGCCCGTTGTCAGGACGCTCCCGAGCCGGTATCGCCTCTTTTCGCGTGCGCTTTAATAACATCTTTTAATTCAAAATAAGGGTCTCATCTCGAGCCAATTAAACACCGCCACTGTCGCCTGATTGATTACATTTTACTACTTTTTACACAAAATTGTCCTCCGACCGGCGGATAACGGAATATTATTTATGTGTATTTATTTATGTGTAAGTATCTTCTATTATCATATAAAAACATTATTTTATTTTAAAATTGAATACAATATAGTTATATGTTTAGGAACCTTCTGCTCTCAGGGTAAGGTGTTGAGGAACTCCCGAGACAAGTCTTCGTGCGCGGCTTGAAGGTGATCCCTCGGGGGTCAGCAGGGCTCTTGCGTCAGGGTAGCCCGTGAAGTTAAATTTTTCTTACGTTTTTTGCAATTTGCAGCTCAGTAACAGTTTGTATGTTGATCTAAATATGATTCACGACCGTAACAAAGCTTTATAGCATTATAATCATAAAAATCATTAATACACCTCTTTAAGTTCACATTACCCTATGGAATGACTATTTAATGAAATCATGACATTTGAGGCCAATTCTAACTTAAGGAGTTGTATTGCTGATTCTAATGATTATAATTCTGTAAAGCCAAAGCAAAGCCAAAAACGTAAGTAAATTGGAATTTCGCGCGCTACCTTAGCGTATCCCTCTTAATAGGTCGGCAAGGGGAAGGTGGGGGAAAGGGGGGGAGGTACTACAACCATATATTTAGTATATAATACAAGCGTATACTAAATCTATGACTACAACAGTATCCAAGTCGGAGGTGGAAGTATTTAATGACGCTGAAACGGAACCTCGCTCCGCGGCTCTACACAATGCTGTAATTCGGTGACACTTAAACGCTCTGAATGCTGATGGTTGCCTCGTGTCACCAATATTGATAAGGTCTTTATCACTGGTAAAAGACCTTAGCTTAGGACCTTAGGTTGGCTAGTGGTGATGGTGGTAGTAGTCATCGTATTCTGGTACACTGGTACCAGGATACGATGACTGCTATGCTTCTAGATATAGCGTGTCTCTGTTACATTGGCGCAGCCACTGAGGTGTAGTTATGAGCAGTGTATAATTGTATGTAATCCTACCAGATCGTCTGTAACGCCGCTGTTGTGCACCGCCGCTGATTGCATCACGCGAGAATGTGGTTAGTTTTGCAGCAGAGAGCGCAACACTATTATGCTGCGATGATAAGCGGCTCGTAAAAGCTCAGCAGTTCCGCACCTGCTAGTGGTTCTATTGGGCATGTGAATAGACACAATATCATTACATCGCATGTTTAGCAAATAGTACGAAAATATACTTCACAATATCAAATGAACCAGGCCAGACTTGGCAACCGAAACTCTGTAAAACTGAATGTCCAGCTAGTAACGTCCTGCTATCCTGTGTCTCCCGTGAGGCCCAGCGCCGACGATGCTGCGTCACAGTGCGCGCGGCTCTGACACCGGCCCCGACAACTTCACTTCTTAAACCATCACTACGCTGAGTTTGAAGTTTTGGACACGTCAAATACTCTCACGTTCCGTTAAAATAAATGTAAGTACACTGAAACTCTCAAAACTTATTAGAAACAAAATAGTAATAGCCAAGCAACATAAGTACACACTTACATTCATATCAATAAGAGACTCATCTGGACACACACAAGTTTCTCTGTGCATGTATCACAAAAAGTTGTCATTAATTTATAATCGAAACTCGACATTATCCTCAGAACCAGTTGACTAGTGCGAGTACAATGTGAATAGTAACGATCGCAAGCTTACAAACTGTCATTACACGAGCCAGGAGTTCAGGACGTAAGCAATACAATAGCGAGCGAGCACGTTCTAGTTCAGATGAACTTGAGACATAAGGGAGGGCTTGTACAAGCGCAGTGCGGTGTTGTAGTATATACACACTACGCAACAGTGTTGCGAGGTTGTGAAGTCCGATATTATGTTACTTGTGTGGGAGCTTTTTCTGGATTGTAGTAGCGCGAGTAGTGGACCTGCTGAGTGTGTCTGTTACTGGCGCGGTGTACACACGTGCGACATGGAACGGTCGAGTCGCTGCAGCGAGCCCGCGGCTGGTACTCATTGCGTAGCGATGCAGTGCGGTGCGGTGCAGAGTGGTGCGGAGCGGTACAACGCGGTGCGGAGCGGTGCGGAGCGGTGCGGAGCGGTGCGGAGCGGTGCGGAGCGGTGCGGAGCGGTGCGGAGCGGTGCGGAGCGGTACGGAGCGGTGCGGAGCGGTGCGGTGCGGAGCGGTGCGGAGCGGTGCGGTGCGGCCGGCCCCAGCGCACGCCAACTACTCAAGATATTAGGTCGCGGTAAAACCACACTCCCTGAAGCAAAGCTATTAGTATTCAGAATTGAAGCTGCCAGATTGAAATCTAATACGAGATAAATCGATTCTTCGTTTAGTCGTATTTCATAAGTTCAAGTCATTTTCTTTGTACTAATACATCTTATGTGTGAATTGAACTATGTTATATCGGATGATATCTTAAGACAATGTATTGAAACATATAATAAAAATCAAGGAAGAAATGTACAATAAATATAATAAAAATGTATTAGGAACAATTTAGGTATAACTTAACAAAACACACGAAGATAGCTGCAAGAGTAAGATACTGTGGCGCGGCTATCAACACCCAACAAAAAATACATGGAACACATTTGTTCCAGACTTTTACATTTTTAGGGAGTCCTACAATAAATTAAGACTTACAAAAATAAGTTAAAATTCACTAAAACGTTTGTATGTGTAATGTTAGTTCGTATAATGTAGAGTAGAAGTGAGGGTAAGAGTGTTTGTGTGTGTGAGTGATTATGTGTGTGAAAGCATTAGTCTATTTAATCTATTATGAAAGAACCCTAACATGTGAATTTATTTATGATACCACAAGTTGCTCAGTTGCATCAGAAGACATGGACTAATCGGTTATTTTTTTCTCAGTAATTTTCTCCTATATAAATTATTATAAAGCTTAGACTAATGTGGTTGAAGTGGTGACTTACCAACGCAGATCTGCAGAGTTCAGTCTTGCTGATTCTGTCAGAGCTTCGCTTTCTTATAAGGTAATGAGGACCGCAAAGCAAAGGGTGGTGTTTTTTAAGCCCTGTTTGTAGAACGTACAGCTGTCTTACTGCAAGAACCTCACAAAGTGAATATAATTCAGTAGTCGGAAATCGAATAGGTTTCTTCGCAAGTTATACTTTTAGCACTGCTCTTGTGCCCTCTCTAAACGCAACATGATTGTCTCGTGGGTCCCCCCCCACGTAGTTATGCAGTAACCGAGAACTGTTTGAGCGAGAGCGAAATAAATAATTTTTAGGCACTGAAAGTCAGCAGTCACGCGAGTTTTTTAAATAAGTAAATCAGTCTTCTGACACTTTCCACAATAGAGTCAACCTGTTTTTTCCGTCGGTGCTCCATGGACCAATTGAAATTTGACCAATCGGTCTATAGGGAAAATTACATGTTTCCATCGTCCAAATACCAACTGGGCTATAGAGAATTGAGAAATATTCCGCTGCCCAGTTTAATAGTATAGTAAAGCATTGTCCATATTAAAAAAAAAATATCATAAACAATTTTTGAAACCGCTTAATAATCATTTATTGAATAATCACTACAAAACAATTCATTTGTACAAAGATTACAATACAAATCGTGAACGTCGATCTCATTAACTCCGTTGGGATCCCAGAATCCTTGGCTCGCTAGCTGACCTATGAACCCACTCTGACTCCGCTTGCAAAAATTGCTCCTCTCAAGTTTTTAATGACACCCTCTTTCAATTAAATTACACGCATCAAAAGTGTCTAAGGATAAAGGTATTTAAAAAAAAAAAACCCGATTGAAATTAAATAAAAATGTCTATTTAGATTGATTAAATAAAATGTATTCGTTATTGTGTAGATCGACGAAGTACTCTCTGCTTTTGTATTTGCGCGATACTTGCTTATCTATACTGGATTTTTCTCCTTATTTGTTACTGACATTAATATGTGATAAAAATAAAAGTTTTTAAAGATTTTTATTGCGTATAATAAACAATTAGTAGTCTGTATTTCCGCCGTTGATGCGTATAATACTATCGCAGCGATCGGCATACTCAATATGAGTTCATCCAAATCACGTTGCGGAATGGCAGCCCACGTCCATATTTGGCTGAGCTCTTCTTTGAAGCATATCCCATGCGTGCTTAATGAGATTCAAGTCTGGCGATTGAGCAGGCTATGGTAGGACGTTAATGTTAGCTGCGGTGTTTTTTCAATGACTGGCAGTGTGTGGACGTGCATTATCATGCATAAGCAGAAATGAAGCACCAAACTGGGTTTGCAAAAGAATGACAACATCGGATACAATCGTTTAGGGTAAATCTGTGCATTGAGATTGCCTCTGATCTAAATCAGTTCGGTTCTTCCACCGATCCAAATACCTGCCCTTTTCATGATTGTATACATGGACTTTCTGGCATGATTTTAAATGATCTTAGCATTCAGGGGTCCTCCTACACCGTGTGTCTAGTATCTGGCCTCAATATACCAAAGCGAGATTCGTCAGAAAAACACACAAAATACCACTCTTATTCTGCCCAATTTCTGTGTTCACGAGCACATTGGAAACGGGCTCTGTGATTTCGGGGCTCAATAGGTGTTACACGTAGTGGCCTTCGGGAACGGATATTGACTTCATGCAAGCGATTTCCTATGGTTTGATCGCTTATTGACATCCCTGAAGAGCTATGCAGGCTCCGTAACCAATAACATCGCGGTCATTGTGCGTTTTCTTCGAGCAGGAATTTGTATGAAGATTCTATTATAAAGAACTATAATTAGCGCTAACATTACATATTTTATATTGTATTAATTAATAATATTTTTCTATTCAGTTTGATGTGAACCAAAAAATATAACAAAAGCTTCTTTGAACCAAAAGTGAAACTGGTGTGAATGTTTTAATGGAACATAGTTTTTGTTTAAGTCCAGTGTTCTCCATAGCCCAGTTGGTATTTGGACGATGGAAACATGTAATTTTCCCCATAGACTAATTGGTCAAATTTCAATTGGTCCATGGAGCACCGACAGTTTTTTCCAAGCTAGAAGATGGTGCAATATAACTCAATATAATAGATTATGAATTACTAGTTACTAAACTCGAACATTATGGTATTAGAGGCAAGACATTACAAATTATGACATCGTACTTACAAAATAGACAAATGTATGTAGAAATTAAAAGTATAGACGAGAATGATCACGAAGTTATATACAAGTCAAAAATGACATAATTATGTAAAACGTGGTGTGCCTCAAGGCTGAATTTAAGGACCTATACTATTTATTATTTTTACAAATGACTTCCTCAACTTCATGAATAAAACTCAGCCGAACGAGAAACTTGTTGTTTTCGCAGTTGACACAAACATAATAATTGGGGCAAAAGACATTGAAAATTTGACATTAAATACAAATATAATTATAGAAAAAAATTGCGAATGGTTTACAGCCAATAGCTTATTGCTAAATACAGGTAAAACTAACCTCATATTATTTAAGACTACGACTCATCATAACGACAACTTAGATATACAAATAAGTGGAGACAGAATTGAATTAGTGGACAAGATTCAATTCTTAGGGATTAATATAGATTTGCTATTAAATTGGAAATCGGAGATTGCTGTTATTGAATCATCCATATCGTCAGCATGTTACGCACTCAGGAGTCTGAGGGATGAATTGAAAATAGAACAGTTAAAGGCTGTATATTATGCGCTGGTCGAGTCTAGGATAAGGTATAGCATCGCGCTCTGGGGAAATAGTTACAGTTATAACTGGCAGAGAGCGTTCATCTTACAAAAACAAGCCATAAGGACAATAGTCAGAATTACGCAACGTGTCTCATGTAGAGATTACTTTAAAAAATGGGAATATTAACAGTACCTAGCCAATATATATTGGTCCTCTTAAGTCATTTTGCTAAATATCTACATCAGTTTGAATCACAAGCAGAACGTGAGATTAGAGAGAGCACGCGAAGAAAATTCTTTAAGCAACAAATAGCACCTAAATTTAATATACTTATAGTAGAGCATTGCTCGAAGTACCAAGCCGTAGAGACATTTAATAAGCTGCCAACTGTGCTAAAGATACCGAACACTCACTTGTTTAAAACAAAATTAAAAGCCTTTTCATTAGAAAAATGTCTATTTATTATATCGGAACTAAAGTCACACATTTTTTTTTTTGACGTTATGTAATTTTAGAATCTTTTGACATTATGTTTAAAACTATTTGACATATATTGAAAACTGTTATGACATTATATTTTATACTTGTTTGACATTATCTATAAAACTGTTTGGCACTTCACTTGAATTTCACTTGGAATGTTAATTAATAATTCGTAGCTCTTTGTATTTATATTGTGTAAATTGCATGTGTATGTATTCAACACAATGTAAATTGTGTAATGAATAAATGAAATGAATGACTCCAACATATTTGATACTGTCAGACCGTTCTACCTGAGCACAGTTACAGGTGGTGGCCGCTGGGTAACGACAAACATGACTCCTGATCCCAAATGTCGTAGGTGGCTAAGAATTCCCGGGGTGAAGAGGATAAACTTGGTCTTTAAGATATTGAGCGTGAGCAGATTCTAGGTTGGTATGACTCTCTTACTATGACCTCAAAGCAGCTTCTGCCTTCTCACGAGTCCCAGGCCAGTCCTTGCCATGGGTTATAAGAGCTGTATTGTCCGCATATGTAATTATTTTTGTGTTTGGAAGAGATAACTGACACAACTCACTAGAACACTACTCTGGGATACACCCTCAGGGTAGTGTCCTAGGACAAACCCTCTTTGTTATCTCAATGAGTTGTATCAGTTGGCTATTCCTAAAACTCATATTTTCTGAGTTGCTGATAGATGTTTCTATTTTTACGACATGTTTACGCCCCGTCAGGTAGCTACGAAAGATATCGAGGGCAATGCCATGAATTCAATTTTTTTCCAGCTTGTTAATTAATTTGGGGCAGAAACGGTATCGGAGGCTTTCGATAGGTCGAAGAAGACATCGATAGACTTTTGCTTATTGTTTGGGTGTTCGACTATTGTGTTTGATAGTTCGAGAGTAACTGCCTCGTTGGTCTAGTGGTCGCAACCGCTACTGCTAAGCATGAGGTCCTGGGTTCGATTCCCGGGTCGGGCAAAGTGTTATTGGGTTTTTCCATCTGGAATTTCTCGGCAGCAGCCCGGAGTCTGGATTTGTGCTCGGTTGATGCCAATAGGCTCGCCCCCTATTACATGGGACTTAAACATAACTGGCGAAATGTGGGTGTGCTATAGGTACACTTCTGCCTAACCCTTCGGGGCATACAGGCGTGATGTTATGTTATGTAGTTCGAGAGTAGCGTCTTCTGTAGTTCTTTGTAGTCTTCTGTAGTTCCCAATACTGAAGCTGTATTGATTGTCGGCCAGGATATTATCGGATAGGAATTTAGCTAGAAATTTTACTAGTCTCACGTTAATAATTTTCTCGAATATTTTTGAGATAGTTGTAAGGACGGATATAGGCCTGTAATGGGATACAAATTCTCTGTCTCCCCCCCCTTGTGAATAGGATGGGCTATAGCAGTTTTGAAAACATCCGGAAAACACCAGAAGATAGGCACAAGTTAAAAATGTGGACAAGGGAAGGGATAATTGTGATTTTTGTGGTCTTAATGACTGTGGTTGGGATTCCGTTAAAACCGACAGAACACTTTTTATCTTTAAGATTCAAATTATGCTTTCAACTTCGGCGTCATCCGCGTCATGCAAGACCATCGACTCCAAAGGGGCAATCGGGGAAAAGCTTCCTACTAGTGATGAAGAGTAAATTAGAGAAACTGCTATTTTGTGGTGAAGACTGAGAAAACTTAGATGCAAGATTACTTCCCACATTTTCAAAGTCGTGGTTTATCATAATGACAGAGAGAATAGGATCGTCATCGAACTTTAACAACTCGATAGGAGATGTTTTCCTTTATCTCCAAATAAGATATTTTCTTGATACATTTCCAGGTGGCCTTAGGATTGTTCCTAGCCTTCTGAAATTCTGGCCTTTTGTATTTGCGTTTAAGGTTTTTTTGTAGATTATTGCAAAATGTCCGATATCGATAAAAATAGATCTATGTGTATATAAATAGATGTAATATGTGTTCTGGAGAAAGCTGGGTGACCAGACTGTACCGGCGGCATCAGTGCTTAAGCTCATGTAGTATTGGTATGCGAACCAAACTTATTATGTAAAGTGGGCCGGAACGTTCTCTGAGTCGTACGGGTTGGAGTGCGGTGTGAGACAGACGGGTTGACGTCTCCACGGTTCTTCAACCTATATATTAATGATCTCATAGTTGAGCTCAGTAGTATGCGTGTCGGCTGCCGGGTTGGTGGTGTTAGTATTAACAGCATCGGCTACGCAGACGACATAGTACTGCTGGGCCCGACTGACGGATCTATCAGAGAAATGTTGAAGGTCTGCTAGGAGTATGCTGCCATGCACAGCCTTGTGTGCAATGTCCGTAAATGTGAATACATAGTTTTTAAGGCCACAGGTCGGTGCCCTAATCATGAACCTAGTTTTTCTCTAAATGGTATGAGTATAAATAAAGTCCACCAATTTAAGTACTTGGGGCACATACTTGCCGACGACCTTAAACATAATGCAGACATCGAAAGGGAACATAGGGTACTGGCGGTCCGAGGGAACATGTTGGCCCGTAGATTCTCTCATTGTGCGGACTAAGTCAAAATCACTCTGTTCAGGGTGTATTGTCAAGGTCTGTATGCGGAGGGTTTATGGATCAGCTACACCAAAAAATCGCTAGATGTCTTACGCATCAAATACAATAATGTTATATAGGATGCTGTTGAAACTGCCCCGTCTCTGTAGCGCATCGAAGATGTTTCCTAAGAACTGAACTGACGGCTTCCATGCAGTGATTCGCAAAAAAGTCGCATCACTGATGCGTAGAACATGTGTCAGTGACAATAGCACCCTGAAATAGTGGTGGAGAGCCCTTACTCCCCTTTTCTGAGGCACTATGTGGGAAGGAAGGGTCAGGTGGCATATTCCTTGCTTTGTCGTTCTCTGCACATCCTGCCGCAGTCACCAGCTACTCTTATCCTTGTTTTGTGTGCTACTAACACTAGTGATAAGGTATTATACTAACAAATTAGACCATATTGTTGTTCGAACTGATTAAATAAATAAAATATAATTTGCTGGGTGTTTCTTGAAAATTTTATACCGCCTATCTCCATGGCGGATAGGTACATCTCAGAAGGCCAGGAGTAATCCAAGGCTTGATGATGCGCTTTCTACTAGAAATTACAGAATAATGAGTGTGCAGTATAACGGAAGAGGATAGGAGAGATACGAGAGTTCCAGCAGAAATATTCAGATTAATAGTTTTCAGGATTTCTGAATAATCCAAATTTCTATGTTAGATTTAACTTTTGCAATATCAATTTTTGAGACTGAATGTTTCGGTGCATTTATTGTTATATCTGGGTTGCAGAACAGAATAACCGGAGCATGGTCTATTCTTTCACAATCTAGTACCAAGGTTGTGGTAGTGTGTGTAGATTTCAACAAGACATTGTCAAGACAATTTGCAAGCCTGGTGAGAAAACCGTGTGATGCGGAAATATTTAGATATTAGGGTCATACACAAAAATTGAAAATAAAGTGTTCGCTTGTTGTGAAATCGTTTTGGTAAAAAATTTGCTCGCTTGAACTATTTATTTTCCTTGACTGATTATTAATGGATTATTCGATGCAAAGATAAAGGTTTTTTAGTTACGTTTTAATTACTGTTATTCAATATTTAATGAAAAAAGTCCCCTCCTGTAGACTGTTCGGATACTGAGTACTGGACTTCAAGTGGCAATTAAAAACATTCAACATTTAGTTTTTCCATAGGTCTTCTTGCTACAATTTTCAACATACAGTATGGAAACCACATATGTGCAATAAATGAAACCACAAGTAATACTAGTCCACAGAAGTATAGCAAAATTAAATATTAAATAAAACACCGTAAATTAAAAAAGTGAAATTTTCAAACAAAATAAATATCAAAATAAATTCTATAAAAGTAAACACTCTGGTTAGAAAACGTACCTTGACCTCAGGAAGAGCGGCAACTACCTACGCACGCGGGTGACATCCAATGGCGGCTTTTTTGTCGGCGCTGGCTTTTGATCGTTTGTCAATGTTCGATGAAATCAAAATTCACTTAGTTCATTTTTACCGCCACGTTTTTATTTCGCGATAACTGAACTGAACTAACTAAATTAACTATTGCACATTAGTAAAAAAAAGGAAACTTAAATATTCACATTTTCAAAATGTCCACCACTTTCTGAATGCACAAGTTACATCGCCGCACAATGTTGTCCCGAAACCTGCTCAACAAATTTCGTTCAGGATCCAGAGCCATGGCTTTTAATTTGTCAAAGGCAGCGACAATACGATTGCGCAGTTCATCTTCGGTTTCGGAGACCCGCGAGTAAACTTCATTTTTAATAAAGCCCCATAAAAAGAAGTCTAGAGGAGTGAAGTCGGGCGACCGAGCTGGCCACCTGTGGGGGCCAAAGCGCCCAATCCATTGTTCTCCGAACATGGTGTTAAGCCGCTCTCTCGCGACGAGTACGGAGTGAGGAGGAGCTCCGTCTAACTGGAACCATACCCGCCTGAAAGCTAACGCAGGCAATCTTTCTAAATATCGTGCTATCGGGCCGTTAAGAAGATCTAGAAATTCTGTGCATTCAGGTTTCCGTTGATAAAAACAGGGCCGATTATTTGATCTCCGTGAATGCCTGCCCAAACATTAACGGAAAAACGGTACTGATGAGCTGATTCTCTAAATAAATGGGGATTCGTATGGCTCCAGTGACGCATGGTTTGTCGGTTCCACATGCCGTTCCGAGTAAACGTGCTTTCATCTGTCCAAAACACATCTGATAAAAAAATTTGGTCTTGAGAGATTTTTAAAACTCTCTAATCGGCTTATCACGGGGCAGCAGCGCCTGAACCTTTGTATATTTATAAGGGCGTATTTTGTTCCTTTTCAGCACTTGATGTATTGTTCTATGGCTCACTCTAAACACACGCCCAGCTTGTCTAAGGGTGCAAGTTGGGTTCCGATCGAAATGGTCTAAGACTCGTTGTTCAAAAGAGGATGGAACGTGACGCGGAGCAAGTCCTTCATGAGTGTTCGGCACTATGTGCTGATTTTCTCTGATCCTTTGGACAGCTCCCAGGATTGTCCGGACATTAGTAGGGTAGACACGAGTTGCGCCGTATCTCTCACGATAAGTACGTAGAGTTAAGGCTGAATTTTGGCGGCATTCGCCATACAATAAAACCATGTCTGTATACTCTGCAGCACTGTAAAAACGCTGTTGTCTTGGCATTTTGTTAAAAAAACACACGGGTACACACACACAAAAGTCAAGTAGTGTCAATTTCACCGTAAAAAATAAATACAAATAAACTTAAAAACTCTATTTATACACACACAAAGTCAAGTAGCAAATAAATGTCAATTTCACCTTAAAAAAAGGACCTATATATCAGTTTAATTTGTCAAAATCACTTGAAGCAATGCGCGCAAGTAGCTATGAAATCTCTGCGAAAGTCACGATATACTATCCTGGAAGACAGCGGTGAACTGACAAAGCGAGACTTCTCAAAAATGGCGAAAATAATAAAAGTCATAATTTAGGGTTAACGCCGCAATTATCGTTTATCGATACTTTTTTACACTTACTTACCTATTACCAAAACAAGGCATTAAAATACAAGCATTTTTGTGTTATTCGATTGTTTTAATATTTTTAACAAATTATTGATTGGATTAAGTATTAAAAAAAGTTTTAGTAATTTTGTACGATTGGACTGGAGTGACTTCATGACTAGTAAACGTGTAAGTAGGTACGATTTTTTTAATAGGTTGCTTCTACGTAACTTGTAAAATTGTTATTGTTTACTTCTACTTCATTAATTTTATCTCTAAATCTACTGAATATTTAACAAGAACTTACACAACACACTTATACAAAGAAGCTGTATAGCTATACATACTTAGGGCATAGTGATTTTAGAATTATCACAAGAGCACGATAATTCTAATAAAAACACTACGCCCTAAGTATTTAAAGCTAAACAGTTTTTTTTGTTTATCGATCATTATTCCGTAATAGTCAATAACAGGTGTCCTTACCTACACGCACCCCTCCTTCCCTGCCGCCCGCAAAATTCGTTCACAATGACCGCCGCCTTTGAAAAACGCCGCATGTCTCGAGCCGCCTGTTGTAAGATACCGCCAAAGACACCGCTGCCTACGTACACCCGCAGGAAATGTTAGCGCGTGCCAGTGATAGTTTATGTTTGTGTAAATTGCAAAATAAAATTTCGGCCGTGGCAGGTCAAAAGGCAATTCCAAATTTCCAAGTACTAATCAGCTTCCAGTCTAACCGGATGCAGCTGAATGCCAGTATTTTATAACAGTAATTTCAAGTACTCATGTATCGAAAAATATTAATAATCAGCCTATAATGTTTCCTGCACTCATTGACTGCACGTGTTTCCTGTCTGTGAGAGCAAGTGGGCCGTACCGTCACAGTATTAAATTCCATACATTTGCGAAACGAATGTATTTGCGTAGAGCAACTGCGGCGGCGGAGATCACGCGGGGAGTCGGGCGATGCTGTCCGCGGCCTCCATACACACTTAGTTTGCGCACTCAAACGTTGAAATAAAATGTATTACATTTTAATTTTTTTCTTCTTTTGTAATAGCTTTTTTTTTTTTTAAATCCAGCTTGTCGTTTAGGTGTACCGATTTTACATTTTAGGCAAATAGGTAAGTAGATTGGCTAAATGCACAAACCGTGCGAAGCCATAACCAAAAAAAAAAAAAAAATATACGTAACAGCGTCGTGATATGTAGTTCGCACTGCATGGCAAAAAAAAAAAATGTAGTGCATAGAAACGCCATTTATTATGGCAGTATCGATTGAAACCCTCGCAACGAAACAAAACTCTATTTAAGAATTACTGTAATACGTTTAAAAAGGTCGTCTATTTGACAAAAAAAGTACAGAATACTTATAAAATACAAACGTCTAGTAACAAATCTAAAACGACATGGCAAATTATTAATGAAAATGAACTGAATACACCTAAGAATAACATTAATAAAATTCGTATCAACAATACAATTATCTCAGACCATAAACAAATCACAACCCTGTTTAATGATTTTTTTATTGACAAAGTAATACCAATTACCGCACGGGCAAATGGCACAAACCATATCCTGAATAGGAAGGATTCGATGTTTATGGCTCCCAGCTTGCCTACAGACATTTTCAAAATCGTTTTAGCCCTCAAAAACACGAAGAGTGTAGGTTATGATGGTGTTAGTACAAGGATTATTAAAATTGTCGCTGACATTGTATGTGGCCCACTGTGTCATATAATGAACTTGTGTATTTGTGAAGGCACGTTTCCTAATGCTTTAAAGAAATCTATAGTAAAGCCATTACATAAGAAGCATGAGAAAGACTTGATGCAAAATTATAGACCAATATCATTGTTATCCATTTTCTCTAAAATATTTGAAAAATATATTTCTCGAGAACTAAGCACATATATAGATAAACATAATATAATTTGTAATGAGCAAAATGGTTTTAGAAAGAGTAAAACAATCAATAATTATGGCGGTTTACGACTTTCTACATAAAATAATGATAAATATGGATAAAAATACACCAATCTGTGCAATTTACTGCGACATGACGCAGGCATTTGATTATGTTCAGCATAATATTCTATTAAAAAAGCTCGAAGCGTATGGTATAAGGGGAAATGTTCAAAAGCTCTTACAATCATATTTACAAGAAAGGAAGCAAACAACAGAAATAACGATAATTAATGTGAGCACTAAACGTGAAGAAATTTTTACATCTGGGGAGTGTAACGTCAACCTTGGCGTACCCCAAGGAAGCGTATTAGGACCACCGCTTTTTACCATTTTCATCAATGATTTTCCTAAATGTATAAAAAACAGTATGACACTATTTGCAGATGACAGCACGATAACCATTCCTTGTGATAATAAGCAAATGTATGAAACTGATATAAATAAAACATTAAATAAAGCAATTATATGGTTAGAAAATAATAACCTCAATATCAACTTAAATAAAACATTAATAATGCATTTTAGCCAAAGGCAGTTAAAATTTCCAAATTTTTTAATTAATTATAATAATAATGTAATTGACGCAGTAAATTCCACTAAGTTTTTAGGATTAACCATAGATCGTAATTTAAATTGGAAGGCTCACATAGAGGTTATTAGCAAAAAACTAAGTAACAGTTCAATCGCGCTATATAAACTATCGCGGTTACTAAATACTGATGCCCTATTAACCGCCTATTACGGCATAGCTGAGCCCATTATCAGATACGGCATTATTTTTTGGGGACTCTCTACGGATAGAGATATTGCATTTAAAGCCCAAAAAAGATGCCTTAGATCTATAGTTAAATTAAAAATGACTGATAGCTGCAAGCCGTTTTTCATAAGCCACAACATCTTGACTTTACCATCAATTTATATTTTAGAAATCGTGATATTTGTTTAAAAAAATCCTAGTCTATTTCCCCGCATGGCAGACCTGTTTCCTAAAAATAGACGTGATAACAGTCAACTCTGTCAACATAGGTCTCGGACTGCACTTATGCGCAAGAGTGTTTTTTGTATGGCTCCCATTATTTTCAATAAGCTGCCCAATAGCTGGAAAGAACTAGGCCTAGAAGCATTTAAAAGAAAAGTTAAATCTTTTTTAGCTAGTAAAGCATATTATGATGTGTATGAATTTTTAATGGAATCATTTTAAATTGACATGCTCTTTTACAAGTTAATTTAATCTGAACTGTATGTAATGTAACGATGATTTTGATAATGTTTTTTGGACCTACGTTGACATTAGATTACATTTTTTATGTTTAAATAATTGAATATTTGTCAATTTTGTATGTAACTCCTACGTATCTATTTCTATATGAATTAATTATGTAATCAATCAATTTTATTAATTTGTTTATGTCAGCATTGTCCAGTTTAATTAATGTAGTTATTATTATTTTTTAAATTCTAAACTTAAATTCATATTTGCACACCATGGCAGTATGGTAAACATGTTAGCATAACTCTATGTATTATAACACCTTGCATGCATTGTTTCATTATATTGTATGTACACACATGTTTGAGCAAATAAAGTAATCTGAATCTGAATGGCAACGTCGCTTTTCAATGTTCAAAAATTCAAGTTCATTGAATCATTGACCTAGTTATCCAATTCTACAGAGTGTTCAAATTTGATCAAAATTAGAACTCTAGTTTTTTACCTAATTACTGGACTGATTTCGTCCATTTTTTGTGTATGGTCAGAAAAGGCGATAACAAATATGTGGTTTCATTTATTGCATATATGTGGTTTCCATACTGTATACTTAGGTTTACATTAAATTGTTTATCAAAATATTCACAGTGTTTATTAGTGAAATAAAATTAATAAACATGTGTTCTCAATTTCTTGGTCTCTTCCTGTCGACGCAAAAAATAGGCCAAAAATCTGCATTTAAAGGAACCTATTTTAGTTTTTATTTTTTAGGTTGGTAGCATTGTTGTCTCTGTCAGTCACCGATTAAAAGTTTTGCAACGGCGTGTGCAAATTATTACAAAAACATATTTTTAATCAATAACACAAGTTTTTGTCAAACCTCAGTGCGTCTTTCCTTAGTGAAGTGTTGAAAAGTAAGTACAATGATTAAAAATGTTTGATTATAGCGGCTATGTATATTTTAGGGAGTGATGTACAAATGCTCGTTTGTTGGATTTCGAATCTCAAAACAAGCCCGCTATCTTTTATTAACTATGTGTATATCTCTGGTGTGTGTAACTGGCGAAATGTGGGTGTGCTATAGGTGCAACTCTGCCTAACCCTTCGGGGATTACAGGCGTGATGTTATGTATGTGTATGTATGTGTATGTGTATATCTCTCCTGTAGAAATATTTTCTGTAGAATCAGAAGGCTCATCGTAGAATCAGAAGGCTAATAGTCGAATCAGAAGACTGATTCATCAATGGAAACATTTCCCCCAAAAACGCGACCAATTCCTAATATATGGGTGATTCCGATGATGAAGCCATATTTTAATATTTCTTCTACAGGAGGATATGTCTTTTATGTGGACATTCTTCGTTTTTTTTTATTGATCCTAACTTGATTGTTTTGCTTAGGTTAAGTATTAATGATTGTTATGAAAGTCAAATATGGCATGGTTGTTTTGCATAAGATATTAAATTAAAGTATATTCTGTTATTTTCTGTAGACATTGAAAACTCAAACTCAAACTCAAAGCATTTATTTCAAATAAACCAATTACAGGCCCTTTTGAATTGTCAAGGGGTCGGTCAGTCAGAAAGATGAAGCTAGTTGCCCATTCCAAAGCGTAGTAGGTACCTATGGAGAAGAACGGGCAAGGAACTCCATGGACACTTTTTTAAATCAAAATATGGTTACAAAATATTGATTACATCGTTCATGTTAAAATTATGCATGTGAGAACCATGCAGAACGTTAAAAGCGTCCGTAATAAAAATACAAAAGCAATTAAAATATTAAATTAAATTAAAATAAGCCGTGGCAGCTAAGAAATGACCAGTCCCCACTGACGGCGCCCGTTCACGAACATGACGCGATTGAATAGAAATAATATGATTTTTGTCGAAATGAATGAAGACTGATCTATTTTGATATTTTTGTAAGGCTGTTAACGATTACTTTTAATTATATACCAACTTTCAAATCGCTAAGTGACTTTTTTTTTTTTTTTTACTTTTTGAGACTCGATTTTGTGTATGCCCATTAGTCACAATTTAGATCCACGCTGGTCGGAGCAATATTAATATTTATGGCTCCGATAGATAGTGTTGAATTTTCCTAACTGGTGCAGTCAATAACTAGACTACTGAGAAATGGATTGAGGTCTTTAAACGAGGGAGTTCGATTAGGATCCAGCTAAATTGTCTGCTACATTGTGTTTTATACATTACGTATTTAGCTATAGGTACATGAAATAGTGTAATACGCTGCGACCACAAATAATCAATAAAAATATTCACAAACAAGAATGAAGCAAAACTACCGTACCTACCAGAGTTATCTAACCATAGATCCGAATATCCGCTCTGAAGCTACAGAAGTACCTGGATGTGCTAGGCAGTGATGACCTTTGTAAGAAGTCAACTGATAACGATAATCTGCGGCAAGAATTTGCCCAGCACCGCCCACGACAGCGTTAACAACTTTTATTTTAGATTAAGTGGCTCGACCTGATGTAGTTGTCTCCCAGTTCCATACCAGTAGTTAGGTTGAGTTGCTCGACCTGATGTAGTTGTCTCCCAGTTCCACACCAGTAGTTAGATTGAGTTGCTCGACCTGATGTAGTTGTCTCCCAGTTCCATACCAGTAGTTAGGTTGAGTTGCTCGACCTGAAGTAGTTGTCTCCCAGTTCCACACCAATAGTTAGATTGAGTTGCTCGACCTGATGTAGTTGTCTCCCAGTTCCATACCAGTAGTTAGATTGAGTTGCTCGACCTGATGTAGTTGTCTCGCAGTTCCACACCAGTAGTTAGATTGAGTTGCTCGACCTGATGTAGTTGTCTCCCAGTTCCATACCAGTAGTTAGATTGAGTTGCTCGACCTGATGTAGTTGTCTCCCAGTTCCATACCAGTAGTTACATTGAGTTGCTCGACCTGATGTAGTTGTCTTCCAGTTCCATACCAGTAGTTAGATTGAGTTGCTCGACCTGATGTAGTTGTCTCCCAGTTCCATACCAGTAGTTAGATTGACTTGCTCGACCTGATGTAGTTGTCTCCCAGTACCATGACAGTAATTAGTTTAGATTGAATGGTCAAAAAGGTTTTAGGGGTTCATAAATTTTAATAAAAGCGTACATCATTAGAAGGTCTAGATAATAATGTATTAATATTAATATTAGGTTACAATATGTACTACTTGAGTTGAAAACACACATTAAAGTATTGAGACCACACACGCAGTCACAACTTCGTTTAATAAGTATGAAAAATATTTATATGCGTAAATGTTGAAAGTTGAATGCACGACGATTGTAGAGTCAAGTTAAAGGACACGCAGTCGCGCGCTCCGCGCCCTTCGCTGCTTCGACCGTCCCACGGTGGGCCGAAAATCGCCTTTCATAGACATAGTTTTGAGGGGTCCTTTTTTTGGCTAGAAATGGATTCTGCTGATCATAACTATACTATAAAATTTCATATGAGGCAATTGCGTGTACAAATGAAATTTATAATTTTTTTAAGAAAAATTGGTATGGCTCTGCCATGAAAAATGAGACTATCTCTGGAATCATACGTTTGGCCATTATATCCTTACACACAGATATAGTGCTATTTATTTGTAATTTTCTGACATACTTCGTATTGCGGCACCATTTGCGATATTTTTATAAAAAAAAACCTCAAAAATTTATAAAAATATTTTTATGTTGATGATTCATTTTAATTAAGTTGAAGTTATCTTTTATTGTATACGGTAGATAGATTCTTAAATATTGTATTATTTTTCTTTTGGTTGAAATTTATTTATAACAATTTTTCTATTTTAAATATGTTAATTCATTTGTTATTTAGTTTAATTTAGTTACTGATTTTATTGTTGATGATGATTTTTTTATAAAATACAAATTATATGTACAACTATTTTATAATCGTACAATGCAATACAATTAAAAGTACTAGATACCTACTATGAATAGTATATATCCCACATAGGAATAAAAATGAACTTTGGTGATTTGTTGTTACTCAATGTTTTTTTTTTTTTTTTTTATACCATAGGGTATAAAAAAATATTGTAAACTAGACATACTTATATTTAAAGCATTTAAGCATTCAAATGAATCATCGACATATATAATGTTTTTTTTTAATTTTTGAGTATTTTTAATAAACAATCGCAAATGGTGCCGCATATATAGGTCAAAAAATGACAAGTAAATAGTACTATATGTGTGCGCGTGTAAGGATATAATGGCCAACCTTATGATTCCAGAGATAGCCTCATTTTTCACGTCAGCGCCATACAATTTTTTCTTAAAAAAATGATAACTCCTTCATTTGTACACGCAATTGCCTCATATGAAATTTTATAGTATAGTTATGATCAGCAGAATCCATTTCTAGCCAAAAAAAGGACCATTCAAAATTCAAGTCTTTATGTCTATGAAAGGCGATTTTCAGCCCACCGTGGCGTCCCACCGCTCCATCCGCTCCAAGCCCTAAGACCAATTTCTGCCACCCACCGATATTTATGATATCCTAAGTTAACACATCATTGAGATCTCCTGAGTATAGAGAGGCTTACAATTATTTATTTAAGTGTTGTTTAAAAGCCTAATTAATTTGATAATGCATCAAAGATGTTTTTACAAAAACTAAGTGCTCAGCCATAATGAATTGGCTTGTCTCACTTGTTTAGCAAAGTAAATAAAAAAATATGAACGCGCGAAATAATTACCAAGAGAAAGACTTTAGCAGACTAACTTGCACATCGTTATAAAATATGTTGAGAATTATTATAGACCATGATACCGTCTATTTGTATCGGAACATTTTTCAAGACTACAAAATAGATTGCCTGGCCAGGGCACGGGAGCCGTGCGGATCAATCGTAAAGTAAGATCGGTGGGAATGTGGCGTGTGGCGCGCTCCGTGCTTCGTGCGCCCCGATATGCTGCAATGCAATCAGGATACACGGCACACCGCCACACCGCAGCCACACCGCCGCAACACCACCGCCACACCACCGCCACACCACCGCCACTGCCATACGCGCAGCACACGCCGGCGTAAACCTAAATGAACTAGTGAACCGCGTGCAACCTGCACCGGTGTACTAGCGCGTTTATTTTCTGAATGGCTTCTCTCAGGTCAACCTAGGAGGTTGCTGGCTGCCTAAAGCTACGGTTTCCTCAAAGAGCGGTGACCGCCACTTACGGCCACAGTGACTGCTGTCATGTAAATTATGGCAGTGGCAAAGGTTTAAATCGTAAGATTCCCCTTACCGCGTCAAAAGACAGTTGCATTACTGTTTCGTTTTGACACCTCTAACACACAATAAGGCAGTGACTTCACATGATTGTCATGGAAACGCTATATATAATCATGTGTGAGCACATTTTTCTTAGTATGGACAAATTTTCTTGTCACCAAGCAAGGTGAGGGCAAATCTAGCGATTTCAATCTTTGGGCAGCGCGGTTAAACTTAATGTCAAATACTGGTGAAAATCACAAATATTCATGACGGCCGTTAATACTACGGACCGCTTTCCTCGGAATCCAAAGCTTAACCGGGCTATCCCGTGGATGCCTTACAAATTAGGCCTCTACATGTATTACAGCTCTTATTACAAAGCGTCCACGAGAGCGGCCATGCATATGCCAGTAGACGTCGCGACGAGTGGTGATTCTGTTTTCATTACTTGTACAGTGGGGCGTCTCATCTCACGCTCATCTCGGATGCCGTCACGTTTCTTTGAGCGAGTGACGTAAGAGCACGGCGGGCGCGGGCGAGAGGCGCGCGGATCGATCGCGTGCTCATCAGGCGCGCCCTGCACCCGGGAGCTGTTTGTTATGAGCCTTAATAATGTTGCGCTCCGCTCATGCGAGTTTTTTCGTGCGTTCTCGAGAATGACTCGCGCGGCTTAGCTTTAACCTACAAATTGGTTCCCGATACGCTTCGTGCTACGCTGCGTGCTTCGATCGTTATCTACCACCGCCGACACGAGTCGAGAGGAAAACTGAAGGCTCTCGTCTTCATGGTACACTGACACTCGCAAAAATATTACGAACATATTAATAATTACTGATATTATATTACTAGACTCTGTTTTATGCCCGTGCGGTGGTGTCCTCGTCGCAACAGACTACCGTGTGGCAGACACACGGCGCCTCTTCTCTATGTAACGACTACGAACATATTAAATTAAAGCCTCCTCAAAATAAATACATTGACGTCAAAGTCAAACAAAATGAATGAATGTAGAAAATATTTTAAGGTCAAGTAATGTATACAGTAAGCAGGTTCAGAGATTAATAGCGAGTTGAGACGACATGATTAGCTTAAAATACTACCTACAGCTAGGTTAATAATAAGAATAATATTTGTGTAGTGTGTGTGTGTAATGTGTGTGTAAATGTGCGTATTTGTTCCATTGTGCTTCGTTTCATTCGGTGTCAGGTCCAGTGTTTATATTAATTGTTCGAGTCGTCATAACCAGTGTTTTGTTACATTTCCTTTTCTATATTTCGCAAATTAATGAGGTAGTATTTTTAATTTCACTGAGATTGCAGACTTTATTGTACGTATTAATGAGAGAGTAAGCCGGGGAGCCAGAACTGTAACACTAATTCAAATAAATCTTAAAACTGTGAGGCCTTTAATAACAGAAAGTGATCGCCGCGATATTTTTTTTGGCGAAACCGAACGCGTCGTCAGTTTTCCGAGCAAATGTCTGGCATAGACGGTGTTCTAATAGAAAGACATTCGCTCGAGGATCGCTTATGTTAGGACAGGCTCGATCGCAACCATCACTATGTCTATTGTGCTTACATAATAGCTTGATCATTTGAAAATAATCCACGTTATTATAGTTCAATAATACATTCATAATTTAATTTACATAATCAGCCTATAATGTTCCCACTGCTGGGACACAGGCCTCCTCTCTTCGAGAGGGAATGGGCTGTAATCTACCACGCGGGCCCAGTGCGGGTTGGTAGATGTCACATGTCTTTCGAATTTTTGGTTCTAGGACATCCACTAGGACATAGGAGTATCCTCACGATGTTTTCCTTCACCGTTTTGAGAGAAGCGGTGATGAAATTATTTACACAAAGTAAAGCGCCTGCCTGGGTGCGAACCCACGACCTACAACTCGTAAGTCGGGGCCGATACCACTGGGCCACCACTGCTCTTAATTTTTAATTTAATTTAATAAATATAAATTCCTAAATGTAATAATTTTATTTTGAACCTCAATAATCTTTAAAATAATAAGACTACATTCGATATTATTCATAATAGCATTTAAAATCCGTAATGCTACGCCCGTGTGCTACGTGAGTGCTACGCTTGCTACGACCCGCTAAGACGTGTCTACGTGGAGCTACGATGCGTCTACGAGGCTAAAAGGCATGCTACAAGGTAAGTCGCTGGTTATTCAGAATTTAGAAAATGCAGCAAGATTCATGACAAAGCAATATGGAACTGTATGTAAGGATTTCAAAATAATCTATTGTAAAGGTGTATGCTATTTTATGTTTTGAGCTTGTGTTAAGATACACAGTAAAGTGAGTCGCAAAAAAACTAAAATGATGGGAGAAAACTGGACATACTCAAGGGCTTGTTCGTAGCACATGACGAAACAAATTAGTTTTACCTGAACAAAACAAATTTTTAGAACGTGTACTTGTAAACCTGTATGTGGATATTTTTCATTCTCCTTGATATAAACACCTGCGGAGAGTGTAGTGGTGTATGGTGCACGCGATCCGCAGATCATCGGGTGCTCGTCGCGATCATTTTGTTTGTCGAACGCTTACGGTGAGCACTCGCGAGTGCTCCTGAATGCAGCGCCTGATGGATCGGGGGACAATCATCGGAGATTATGTTTTTTTAATCTAATTACTACCAGCACAACTCTGAAGGCGTTAGAGAGCTTTTCATAGGTTTATTTACATCATTTCTAAGCTCATAGTGTTCCACTGCTGTTCATTAAATCTGAAAAAAACAGGGCACTTATCACACTGTGGTACGTCAAGTTGCGGCCTGCGCCTTACAAGATACAGGCACCGACACACATGACCCACACACCACATCACGTCTGTACTCCAAATGGGTAGGCACCCTCGGTTCGACAGTTATGTTCACGTCCCATATAATAGAGAGCGTGCCTGAAGGCATTGAACAGGCACTAATCCAGACTTCTGACTGAAAACCCCAATTTATCGTTTGGTCTTTGGGAATTCGGCTACAGAGGACCTCGCGACCCGTGTACCCGCACATATTCGCTTTATAATTATGAATAACTCCGAGCATCAGGGGTCATGTCTGGAGGCGATCCAACCAGTCGTGTGCGGGACACGCCAGCGGCCAGTTCACACTGAATCGCGTGTTTTGATTTTGTAAATCGACAACTATTATAGCTTTCACTCGTCAAATCTGAAGTTGATGATTGCGAGTGCACACTGCAGAACATAGCTCAAGCTAAGCTACACACACAATATTAATATTCACGGTTCATTAATAGTGGTGAATACAAAGTGATGAAGTATCATCTTGTTAGTGCTAGAAAAATATGCTTCTCTCACCACACGCCGCTCGCCGCTCTCCGGTTTAATCTGTAGCTTGATAAAGTGAAGGGAATTTATTTCTATAAAATTCTTAGTTTTAATACGGCGTTGGAACTATGCCCAACAAGTGACGGTAAGTTTTACTACACTCGGGTGATTACAACTGCACCTATCTGATTGTGGTCTCGGGGATGACTGCCATCTACGACTGACATTATTCAGCAAATTACGATCATTAAACCATGTCTCAAGCGTAGTGACTAGGAATGCTTGTTTAAACCATGGTTACCCAATGTAGCGTTGTGAGGAATCTCAACGGCAAATAGTTGAGTGATGCTATAATAAAGTAATTAGTTAGTCGCTAAGCACATCACTAAATAGATGGAACAACACTACTTAACTTGAGAACACTCGTCCATTTTGATCTCACGCTGGTTTAGCGAGCTGCTATATTCTGACACTCCAGATTCCTTGTGCCCCGACCTAGGATGAGTTCCTTATTCATTATTATTATTACCATATCGTGTTTTATAAGCCATATAGCGAGCACTCTATTATAATCATTGTTTTCTTTGTATTTTATGCTCGCGTGTTACATACATAACCTCTTATTGCATCTGTCATTGTGACACGCTGTCTTTGCAATTCTCTGCCTGTAAGCCGCTGCGATGTGTTGAGCTTCTGCCTATCGTTCTCCTTACACTGTTCCTTGGTCGCCGAAGGGGAAAGGAGGCTGGGCACATCGCACGCGGCTAGCTGCTTTTGCACTTCAAATAACATGCGCTCCCTATGCGCCTTCCAGGGTTCTACGTCCTGGCTGAGGACAGGGCAACTACAACCTGCGCGCTGATGCGTAGTGTGCTACCGGCGGCCTACTGTCTGCTACCGACCCCCGCTAACCAACCTACGCGCTGATGCGTAGTGGGCTACCGGTGTCCTACTGTCTGCTACCGACGCCCGCTAACCAACCTACGCGCTGATGGGTAGTGTGCTACCGGCGTCCTACTGTCTGCTACCGACGCCCGCTAACCAACCTATGCGCTGATGCGTAGTGTGCTACCGGCGTCCTACAGTCTGCCACCGACGCCCGCTAACCAACCTACGCGCTGATGCGTAGTGTGCTACCGGCGTCCTACGGTCTGCTACCGACGCCCGCTAACCAACCTACGCGCTGATGCGTAGTGTGCTACCGGCGTCCTACTGTCTGCTACCGACGCCCGCTAACCAACCTACGCGCTGATGCGTAGTGTGCTACCGGCGTCCTACGGTCTGCCACCGACGCCCGCTAATCAACCTGCGCGCTGATGCGTAGCATGCTATCGGCGTCCTACGACCTGCTACCCACGCCCACTAACTGCGGCTCTTCGAAGGCCTTACCAGCCTCTTACGGAGCCTGTGCGGACGGGCCTGCCGGCTGCCCAGAATCCATGGACGGTACTCCTCCTAAATATAACGTGATAGTACTCAGTGCATGTGAACAGTGTCCTTCCTGTGACTTAGACTAACTTCTTGTAGAATATAAAGTTTATGAATATAAGTCGACTTTCTCTTAACTACCTATAGTTAACGGCCTGCGCAGTCTACCTGCAAAGCCCTAGCCGTTAAACCAAAAGGCGATGTCTCCCACAATACTCGTATAACGGTGTGCTGCTAACAAAGCTCATTTGAATACGTGCAGCTTTACTTACTGAGCTCTACTATCAGCGTTCAGCTAGTCATATCCGTGGATTGGATACTACCGAGCATGTTACTTCGTCATACATGAGTAATTGAAGAGCTTATCAAGGGTTTGCAATTGCGGAAGAAATCTTAATTTGGGGAATATATTTAATAACTGTTACACTAAACCGAGTAGAGTAACGTTATTGTCGTCTCGCGAGTAGGTATGTGAGTTTTGTCGTACCATACACGTTAGTACGTGCGCGTTCATACCGGGGGGGGGGGGGGAATCTATCTCGCTGAGTACACAAATATCTGCGGAGAGAGCCACTGCGCCGTGTCAGGAGAAAACACGCGCACGTTGCGACTCACACGATCACAAGTCTGGCAGCAGTTGCAGTAACGAGGCGAAAGGACGGCGCTTGTACAGACATGATGCACGAGCTCACATACGCATCGCTAGTATGCACGACTCTACCGACTAGCAGTTAGGACGCTGATGATAGCATTTAACAGTTTGCGTAATTTTAGTGCCTTCCTAGTACACGGGATGGTCTGCTCGCGCACATGGAGACCCCGCGGCGCACTCGGCACATGGTGATGTTACGTGCATGACGGACGGCCGGACGCCGCGCGTTTATTCTCCCCGACTTGTACATGTCCGCCGTCTGCGTATGCTTTCTCATTGTGCTTACAATGAGATTGATATTATTGTCAATCATTATAAGGAAAATATAATTCTACATCAAAATGGCCTTGGTAAGTCCATGAGATTTAATAGGAAATATCTGTTTACATTCAAACAGAGCGAGGGTATATTCTGAACTAACATTACAAGTGAAGTAACACTCGGGTGAATGTTAGTAAGTTTAGATAATATTTACAGCCTGCGCTATCTCACAGCAAAGCATCTGTTCACCATCGTGCATCGGCGTCTGTCAGTGTGCTCTTTATACTACAAGATACTACAGCAACCATAGGGCACCAACATATTATTTGACGGAATCCGTACGACCATACTGCTACTAACTCTAGCATATTAATTTTTCATTTCATGTCTTCTCACCTGCCATGACATAAGTGGTGATGACAAATAGATGTTGGCCACGTGGTGGTGTCGGCCATCACGCGGTGTCTCACAGCGCCTCTGAATGCGTTCACTAAATATAAATACCTAGTTTGCTTCAATTTATAAATCCGTTTCATTTTAGAAAAACTTAATGTTTCTAGAGTTTTAAGTTAAATGGCTCAAATTGTGATTTAAATGTAGTCGTAAAGCTGAACAGATAAAAACACGCAATTGTGCTCAGCTGCGCGTTGGGAATGACTTGCACTTTAGCCCAGGATTATTAGTCTAAAGGATAAACGATTTTTTTCATAAACAGGCGAATTTTGGTACATATATTCTGTATGTGGTATTGAATCATTACTTAAATTCCCCAACCCTCCTCCGCATGCAACCTGAGATATACAAGGTGTTAGCGTCGATTTCGATGTTAAGATGAATTTTGATCTGAGATCGTATTCAAACTTGTTTTTATGACAGCAACGTCTATCTTTCAACAAAAACAGTGAAAGAAAATAAAAAATCAAATTACACAAACATTAACTATTATGATTACATATTTTAAAAAAGGTTCATCATCCGTAAGATCAGGCGAACGATAGGTTCGTGGAAACTGTCCATACGGTCGGGTCAAATATCTTGAAGACCCGCCATACAAATAGAAATAAGAAGCTCTACGATCTTACTTCCAAGCGCAGGAGAAGCGCGAGATGATCCTGCAGTCTTCAGACGATACGTTTAAGTCAGTACCGGCAGCTCAATAGACGTCCCTAAGTCCTTGAAAAACAACCTTCACTGCTTTAATACTGGCCGTACAAAGAACGCGATACAACGGAACAGGGCGCCAATGCAAGAGATCTGTCTATTGGGCAGAGCCAGCATACGATACTGAATACCGATAATGGCAGAATCATATCCTCCAAACTTAAACAATTGAGGAAGATCGAGAGGTTCCATAGACAGTGGCACACGTCAACCAGTAACCCCGTTGCGGATCGGCATCGACCCAAGTGCTAGATTGATCCGCCACTATTCCGAAGACATCCCGGACAGCCTAAACGTGATTAGGATAGCGCTGGGTGATGACGGAATTACGGCCGATTTCTTGAAAGCCGGTGGAAAACCGGTTCTTAAGGCCCATCAGAAGCTCTTTGAACATGCTTCTGTTTAGCGTCCGGGACTGCGCGAAAGCCTTCAATTCAATTGAGACTTGGGCTCTTCAACGGTGCCAGATTGACTATCGGTACATCGAAAACGCACCTGCCCTTCTGCAACGAGCTGTGAGTCAGGGAATCGTTATCTCTCCGAAACTGTTCACCTCTGCACTGGAATCCTCCAGTGGACATGAGTGCAGTAGTTTTAAGTTTCAAGATTGGAGAAAGGTAGGCATCAACATCAATGACGCTTACATTACTTACCTTCGGTTTGCCGACGATATAGTAGTCATGGCTGAGGCCATGGTGAACCGCAGTCCAATGCTCGATGGCCTCAGTAGAGCAGAGTAGAGCTTCCGAAAGACACAATGGACAAAACAATGGTCATATCAAATGCTCATGTGATACCCACTCTCGTGAAGCTCTGAGACTCTACACTCGTAGTTGTTGATGATTATTTATATAATTACCTAGGATAAAACAGTCCAATTAGGTGGGTCCAACTTCGGGAAAGAAGTTAATCGTTGAATCTGACTCGGCTGGGTAGCGTTCGGGAAACTATGCTATATCTTCTCATCTCACATACGGCAGCGTGTCAAGACGAAAGTTGTTGACTAGTGAGTGTTGCTATTGATGACGCCACTGAAACGTACTCTCTCACAATGGGCCTCATTAAAAGGCTAAAAGTGACGCAAAGGGCTATGAGGAGGGCTATGTTTGTAGTTTCCCTACGTGACGAAATCAATTAGAAATCATGAGATACGCAGGAGAACCAAGGTCCGACCGATATAGCCCGAAGAATCGCCAAACTTAAGTGGCAGTGGGCAGAGCACATTACTCGCAGAACGGATGGCTGATAGGACTGAAACTTTCTGGAGTGGTGACCGCATACCGGAATGCGCAGCCTTGGAAGGCGTCCCACAAGGTGGACCGATGGCTTTGTCAAGGCTGCAGAACTCCGCTGGATGCGAGAAGCACAGGATAGGTCGATATGGTGGCCTATATCCAGTAGTGGACGTCTTTCGGATGAAATAATGATGAAGATTACGCAATAAACATTAATTCATTGTTACTTACGACATCGCAACGCAAGCAAGCAAACGAAAAACCCAGATCGCACGTAGCCACAATACGTTCGGTGTATGCATGTAACGGTCGGTTGTATAATATGGTCACACGACATTTCCAAAACAATGCCACCAGCCGACTGAATGCATGCGCTCCCAAACAAGAGGTTAGGTCACCCCCAACCTTCAGTAGGGTGTGAAGAAGGGGGTATACCTCGAGATGCAAGCGTCGGAGGTGCGGGAAGTGTTGGCACATTATTCTTGACACTATTCTGAATGCGTATGCAAATTTTTTGCTGGTTATGACAATTTTCATAATCTTATCCCTAAAATTCCTGGGCTTAAAAAATTCAAACTATCTGGCTATTTCTTCTGTCTTGAGACTTAACGAAATTTAAGTTGAAATTTTGAAAGATGTACTTACCTACGTGAAAGGACGTACATTATTACATATTGTCCACTTGAATAGGATAAAAAAATATTTGCTTTCGATGCAAATATTTTTGTAACGTATTCAAGTGGGGAATATATTGTAATAATATATTTTACACAAAATATTTTATTTCAACTAAATTCACACTTATTGTACTTTTTCCTTTCGTTCATATTTACCGGCTTGCTGCTTTGATCCTAAGCGGCTTATCTATATCTACCAATTCGAGTTCCAGTGTATCCCTGAATTTGATACTGAAAATGTTTTGATATACCTAACACAATGCGTGTGGTTGAAATATGTAGTAGGTACCATATACATTAATATGTTATTTATTTTAATTTATCTTTGGTATTATTACTTGTATGAGCTATGTTGTACATTGACCATTGTGGTAGTTTGTACGTCACACTCAGTTATGCACATCAATATTGTTTAGCTGTGAATTCCTCTAAGGCCGACTACCGACATACGCGTTTTTCGATGACTGCGCGGTTGCTGCTCGGTGGCTGCGCGTATGCAGTGTTTGTAGGAGGATTTCAAAATAAACTATATGTAATTAGCAGAGGACTCAAAATTGCCATAACCTTAGCGAGTACACGCAATGCGCGCGCGCATAAAACGCGTCGGTACGCGGCCTAACATAGCATTTAAGTAGAACAATTGTATAATTATATTCACTAGCAATAAAATCATCAGGGAAATCGTTAGTCTAATCATTTAAATAACATAATATACCTTAAAAGTTTACTTATCGAGTACATAACATTTTCACTGTTGGGCATTACACCTCAACATACTAGACTAGTAAAGCCTAGGTTATTCGGTCGGTGCTAGCGCTAGCCATCGTTACCGCCACCGCAGAGAAACTAAAAATAGCAGTCAATGACTGGTAACAACATCCGCCGAGCAACTGAGGCGCAGCTGTAGCGCCATACCGAGCAACTGAGGCGCAGCTGTAGCGCCACACCGAGCAACTGAGGCGCAGCTGTAGCGCCACACCGAGCAACTGAGGCGCAGCTGTAGCGCCACAGACGCGCTGCGCCGCCGCTGCACTCATGTGGCACTGCAAGCGATCGCTGACACCAGCTAACTGGTGCACAGGCCTCATGGTGTAGGAATTAGATATAAGTAAATCCAATAAAGTTCATCCTCAATACCTATTCGTAAATATTGTCTATTAATTTAGGGTACTAAACTACTGTCCAGTCTTGTTTTTGTTAACAAATAGGTCGCGTGTGTAGGCAGTCGCAGAGGGGGGGGGGGGGGGGATGCCAGGCGAAGGCGGCGGGGCTACACACTCGTAATTATGCGGCGGGTTTATAATATTTGTCCAATAATTCAATTACCTCGCTCGCCGAGCACGGAATACTAACTACCCGAGCAGGCGCACTTGTTTGAATATATTACTACTGGCCGTAATACCTACCGTGGGATGCGAGATTGAATTACCTACGTTCTCGTGCCAGTCGTGCACTCGTGCCGTCACACAACTCGTGCTCCTCTCCTGAGCTCGCAGGCGCCTGGCTGGCTCACACGCGCGCTCTCTTTATAATAACTGTATAATGTTTCCACTCGTATTTTTCAGGGAAGTACTATATTTATACACTATTAACGTAGCAAAATAGCAGCTGCATTCAATAATATAATTATCGGCTTGTGCATATTTAAATCTGTACCGCAGGTTACGACGGATCTGCCGGGGTCGCGGATTGTTCGAAAGAGTTACCGTGGCCCTGGCGCACAAGCAACTGAAGGAACACGGGTGGGTTTTAGTCAGTAAGAGTCTGACACACCCTTCCGCTCCGCCCAGAGCAAGAGAGGTCAAAAAAAAAAAAAGGTTATGACGGATCAAAGTATTATGTTATTCACTTAATATAGCAGTACATCCTGGATCGGGGTCTCGTGAGCCTCATGACTTTGGCTCACTTCCACCCTGACAAGTGCCTGACTGGTCTACAGTGTGTTTTATAGTGAGCGTGAGGCGTCCACATCGCGAGGGGTCCCCGCCGCCGTGTCCGAACAATGCCACAACGCACGTCGTTATCAGACTCTGAGACGTCATTAACAGTAGAATATTTGACGCGGCACCCCGCACCCCTGTACCCCGTGCCCCTCACCGCGCGACCATTACCCGCTTTATATTGTTAAGGGATTAAATGTTGAAGAAAAGTATTTACTGGGCGCCCTGTCTAACGAGATTGTAACCTCTTGATGGTAATGAGATATTTTGTAAAGAAGACGCCCATGGTGCGGCGGTCAAATTAAATTGTTATGAGGGTAGCGCGGCGGGCGCGGACGGCGCGGTCTAAATTACTTTAACTTTTTGTGAGCGTAACGACGGCTGTGTAATTACATTTGGTTCCGTACAAATAGTGTTGTTAGTTAATTCGTTGCGTCGCGAGTGCGGCCGCGGCGCATCCCGCTACCTGCTGCATCTATTATGTACAGCGTTTGCGCGACTATCAAAAGGCTAAAATTAATTAAACTTGTAAATTAAATTACGCAGCTTGCAGACGTGGCGCGCGGGTCACGTCGCTTGTGGGTCACGTCACTCGCGGGTCGCCCGCGGCTCGCACTGTTTCCAGCTGCGTTGCACCCCTCCACGCGAGTTAGAGCCAGCCCACTCGGCGCGTTTCGTTGCGTTGCGTGGCCGCAACGCAAATATTTTGACAAATTTCCAGCCTCGCAGGCGCTGCGTCCTCGCAGGGTTGCCGTTGCTACGACGTAGTCGTAACGTTCCGTCGTCGCAGCGGTAATTTTATTTTAAAATCTACTTGTGACTTGTCCCATATAATTTATCTTTCCTCAATTAATGCAATGAAGTAATCAGTGTCAATTTCTTCAATGGTACTCGTATTACGCTACAAATAAAACTGAATACAAAAATACGTAAAAAAACGAAATGTACTTGAGTGTGTCTCCTCCCATAACAAAACACAAACAACTCAACGCTGCCGCATGCCCCTCCGGCGTCACAATGATTATACCCCTGCCGCTTCGTGTCGGGGGCTGCACCCTGTCGTGTGAGCGCACCGTGTGTAAACTATGATTATTAGTATGTAAAACGACACAGCAACAGCGCTACGTCGACGCAACGCTGACGCAACACGCCGTGCGTACCAGCCCTTATTTTTTTCAAACCCGTTATGTAAGTACTAATTTTATTATGAACTGCGGCCGATAAGGTTTGGGACATTTGATCTTAACGTATATTTGTGATGTAAACCGGCTGTCATTTATAGATCTTTGACAGTCGTTTCGGTTAGTCAGGAGCCCGGAAATCTGACAACCAGTCTTACCACGTGTCTTACCGTAACCCAGTAACTGGATTGTGGAGGAAGAGTGATAGGCAGTCACTCCGTATAAAATATTGGTATTCAGCTGCATCCAGTTAGACTGGAAGCCGGGCAGATCATAAGTTATAATTGAAAATTCACCACTTCAATACATATAATAATTGTAACGGCTAGGGCTTTGCAGGTAGACTGCGCAGGCCATTAACGGATAGTAGGTAGTTAATAGAAACTCTAGTTAATGTTCATACATATAATTTATAAGAAGTAGGTCAGTGTTCAACTGAGCACTATCACTATTGTTAGTTATGAAGGATACCGTCCCTAGATCCAAGCCGCTGGTAGGTCGCCGCACAGGCTCCACAAGAGGCCGGTAAGGCCTTCGAAGGGTCTCAGTTAAAGGGCGTCGGCAGCATGCCACACAGCTGCGCGTAGGTCGGTTAGCGGGCCTCTGTAGCAGGTGGTAGGGCGCCGACAGCCGCCACGCATCAGCGCGCCAGTTCAAGTAGCGTGCGTGTTGGGTCCTCAGCCAGGACGTAGAACCCTGGAAGGCGCGTTAGGGAGCGCATGTTAATTGCGATGCAAAAGCAGCAAGCCGCGTGCAATGTGCTCAGCCTCCTTTCCTATTCGGCGACCAAGGAACGGTGTAAGGAGAAGGATAGGCAGAAGCTCAACACATCACAGCGGCTTACAGGCCGAGAGTTGCAAAGACAGCGTGTCACAATGACAGATGCAATATGAGGTTATGTATGTAACACGCGAGCATAAAATACAAAGAAACCAATGATTATAATAGATGGCTCGCTATATGGTTTATAAAACATGTGGTATGGTAATAATAATAATTAATGAGGAACTCACCCTAGGTCGGGGTACAAGGAATCCTGAGCGTCAGAGAAATAGCTGCTAGCTAAACCAGCGTGAGATCAAAATGGACGAGTCTTCTCAAGAGAATTAGTGGTGTTCCATCATTTTAGTGATGTGCTTAGCGACTAACTAATTACTTTATTATAGAATAACTCGACTATTTACCGTTGAGACTCCTCACAACGCTACATAATGTATTAATCTTAGATAAATGATTGGTCTCGCTGCGCTCGACTAGATACCGCCGCCGTACTTGTCAAATGTGACAACAAATACTACGCCGAAGTCGGCGTACCCGAATAGTCTATGCGAGCCAGTCACACTGCAAGCTGTGTGTGACATGTACGTGCCGAATGTTTTTTTAAATGTTGGGCATAATCCGTAAAAGTAAAATGCCAGTTTGCGTAGTGCAACTGTGTAAAAATAATACTACAAGAAATAAGAAGGACACTGGGATCACATACCATCATTAAGTATCGTATAATTTCGAAATTTCAACATAAAATAACATGAACCCTAAACGCCATTCAGTGTTGCCGCGTATACAAGAATCAAGTTCCTTAAGGTTGAGATTATTATAATGTGAATTTACTGTTTTTGTACTTTATTATATATATAACCTATTTCATTTATCTAACCCAGTTATTATACATAATTATACTTAACCTAGTACTATAAATTATTTAATGTTTTTTTTTGTAATCTATACACATAAGGTGTAAAAATGTTAGCTGACACTATTTCAAGGGGTGATTCTACCCATGAAACTGAACAACTTTTCCCAAGGAACATAGGTCGAAAAACTAAAAAAAAATCGTCTTTACATACAAAATGCGCAATCAGCTGATTGACTAACATGGGAAAGCAAAAAAAAAAAATTGCATTTTCGAGCTATGTTCCTGAAATGTAAACTTTGTGTCTATACATCGAAAATATTTGCGAAACATATAATCGAGGAGATGAAGGATACGTATATATATAATTATATTATAATCTTCTAATCATTGATATACATACCTTCCATTTTTCTAAAGAAGAAATCTACACCTAACCTATACTCGTACACAAATATATTTATATATTCGCTTTTAATTTATTGTTAATTTTTAAGTATTTTCTGAGCTACATTTATTACTTAGCTAATAGACCACAGCATAAAATAGTTTTCCCATTAACTCGGGTAACAGTTGACAGCTGGTAACAAAATTCTCCACGCACACTAGTTGTCAATGTCAACTGACAAATGTCAAGTGATGATGTATTACACACACTACAACAATGAGTTGCCGCATTACGGAGCTATTGTTTTTAGATAGCGCGGTATCTAGTCAAGCGCAGCAAGACCAATCATTCATCTAAGGTATTAATATTTTAAAAAGAATCGCACCAAAGGTAGTAAAGGAGAAACAGCGTAATACTGAATTTAATTTCGAGACTGCACATAGCCCCATCATATCAGATGTAGAAATAGCGTTTTTTGTTAATATTCCCTCTAAAACTACTAAACCTTTAAATTCCTCACCCGCGCTTTCAGCTACCTTACTTAAAAATAATGTAAAGGCACGCCCTTTGGAGTTTAGGTTTCAACATACAAAGCCCCCAAGCTGTTAAAAAAGCTTTTATAGATCTTAAAATAAAATGAACAGAAGATCTCTGGGGAATGTCTATAAAAGTCTGTAGATCTCTCATCGAAACAATTGCGCCCCATTTAGCTTTCATATTTAACACCAGTATAGACCAAGGAGTCTTTCCGGATCTTATGAAATATAGTAAAGTAGTTCCTTTGTGCAAATCCTGTGATAGTAAAGAACCCAAAAGTTATAGGCCTGTGTCAATGCTGCCAGTTCTCAGTAAGTTGTTTGAAAAGTTAATGCTCAATCATATGTTACGTCACTTTAATAAAAATTCCATCTTTCATGAATAACAGTACGGTTTCACCAAAGAGCGTTGTAGCACGTTCACCGGTGTCACCCTAATAAACAACATTTTTAACGCCTGGAAAGAAGCACAAGATGCCATTGGAATCTTTTGCGACCTCTCTAAGGCGTTCAATTGTGTAAATCATGAGACACTTCTGCTGAAACTAGAGCTCTTGATTTACTAAGATCATACCTGAAAGATAGAAAGCTTAAAGTTCAAGTAAACGGCATAAACTCATTAGGGTCCGAAATGACAATGGGTGTTCCTCAAAGCTCGATGTTGGGTCCACTCCTAATTTTAGTTTATATCAATGATTAACCCCAATTACTGCAGAATCAACTGAAGATGGTGTTATTTGCAGATGACACATCATTAATCTTTAAAATAGACCGACGGTCACAACATCATGACGACGTGAATAACTCTATTTTTCAGGTCTAAGATTGGTTTAAGGTAATTAATTTGGTACATAATTAAAAAGTCGTGCCAGCGACTTGAAGAAGAAGAATATTTGGTACTGAATGAAAAAAAAAATGCATTAGATTTAAATTACCTAATGTTAAAAGTTGCGAATGTGACATCATATTAAATGGAGAAAAGCTAGAATTTATTAATCAAACGGTTTTCCTAGGAATCACGCTAGACGAGAAATTACAATGAAGACCCCTAGATAACATCTCTTGCGGGGCGGCTAAGCTCGGCCGCTTATGCTGTTAGAAAGATAAGACAATTAACAGATGTAGAAACTGCACGTTTGGTCTATATTAGCTACTTCCATAGCATTATGTCCTAATTATGGTATTTTACTGTGGGGTCGGACTGCTGACATTGAATCCATTTTTATTTTGCTAATAGAGAGCTGTCAGAGCCATTTACAATCTACATATGTCACCGTGAATCTATCTTACGAATGTACCTTGCCAATTCATTTGTGAAATATTATTTATGTTTGATAAATTCTACCATTTTTCAGATTATCTAAAGTACATACATCTTTTATGGGATACTGCAGTAGCGAAGGGTCAATTTTAGAAAAATCATCTACTCTTCAATATTTGTAAATATGTGCGCATCATGTATCTACTCGTATCACATAATAAATTTACTTGTCATTTTTTTTTACCTATTATGGTATATTAATTTTATTCTAGGTGCATCATCTTCACAATTATATAATTAAAGCGTAACGGTGGAGTTTCTTGTCCATTCTTCTCCAAAAGAAACTACCTTTTGGAAGGAGCAACTAGGTTCAATTCAATTTTTTTGTAAATTTTTACGTTCCTAATGTGCCTTTCATGTGCCCATTTGAATTTCATTCATCATTCATTTCATTTTCATTTTTTTGATTAGAATATGACTTTGAAAAAAAAATAAGCTAAAATTAAATAAAATTAAAACAGTTCCGGAACAGGTAATTTGGCCTAAATGAAAAGAGATTACGAGAAAACTTAAGGTAAATCAGATGTTAAATCTTTGTAGCCTATATAACCTAACCTAGTAAACCTAGTAGATAACCTAAATAGGCCTTATAAACTACATCGAAGTGCTGCAAATACAGAATAAATTTGAAAGTCAATCTTCTACTTAGACGTTATGAGTGCAAGCTCCAGATGCGTCCATTAAATCTGTGAATAACCTAAGAGCTAACGACTTAAGACCTAGGGATCCCAAAATTAAGATACGACTTGAATGAAAGGAACGGCTTCAGTCAAAGAAACGACTTCAGTCAAAGAAACGGCTTCAGTCAAAGAAACGACTTGAGTCAAAGAAACGGCTTCAGTCAAAGAAACGACTTGAGTCAAAGAAACGACTTCAGTCAAAGAAACGGCTTCAGTCAAAGAAACGACTTCAGTCAAAGAAACGGCTTCAGTCAAAGAAACGACTTGAGTCAAAGAAACGGCTTCAGTCAAAGTAACGGTTTCAGTCAAAGATACTAATGTCTCATTCAAATCTACTTTCGCCTACACGTATTCAGTTTCACGACAGTCCGTCCATACAAGAGGTGGTAATTTAAGGATATATACTTTATGTGAATGGAATCACAGTCCTCCTAGAGCTGACCCTAGTCACAGTCACCCGGCATTTAATAAATCGAGAAGCAAGCTTTCGAGAAGAATAATCTGCTCCAGAGGATCTGGAGAAGTTTCCTCTCCATACAGTGTCACCAAAATTGAAAGTGACAACCGAACGGTTCGTATTGTAAGCTCGACAATTACCGAGAAAAGCCCTAGAAAGGTATTATCAGTGACTTTCGCATAATAGACCAGGGTCGATAATTTTTGAAACCAAAGAATACTATTGTAGGATGGAACCCATTGGAAAAGAAAGAGAATATAACAAAAATGAAAGGAAAAATTATTTACGAGCGATCTGAGATAAACCGTTGTTTTAAAAATAGTGTCCTTGGAGTTTCTTGCCCGTTCTTTTCCATAGGGATCTACGTTTTGGTATGGGCAACTAGCTTCAACTTTCTGACTAACTGACCTGTCTATTAGCTTTGAGAACTCAAAAATGCCTGTAAATGGTTTAATTGAAATAAATGCTTTGAGTTTGGATTGTAATAAGGAGTATATGTTGGAGAATGGATGTGAAAGGATCTAAGAAAGTCTAAAAACGAATTACTACAAAAAACGGTAGCGTTGTCACAGAGAATAATAGCCTGCGATACTCCGAAAAAAAAAACAGTTGCCAAGGCTTTAATTACAGAACTGGCGTTCACCTTTTTACGGGGAATAAGCCAGACATACTTAGAAAATACGTTTATGTACCATGGATAAAATATACCTATCACCATAGTAAACAATAGGCAATGGACCTATGACGTCGATAGAAATAACTTAGAAGGGCAACAAAACATCCTTTGGGTAAGACATCTGGCCTCGTGTTTGGGGGTTCGTGATTTTATAGGTTTTACACGCCTCACTTTGCCTCAACGTTTTTGAAACATCCCGAAACATGTTTGGCGAAAAGAAAAAATCCTGGGTAAGATTTTGTGACACCTAGATGTATAGAGGGAACATTATTATATACTTCCCAAACCACGAGTGGAACCTTCTCAGTGGGTAAAACCACGCGCCATGGATCAGAAGACAAAGGACTGTGTATGATGATGTATGGGTATGCGTCTTAAGAGAACGCCGTTCTGAATGGTGCATGCAGGAAAAAAATGGGGTGTATCGCGAGCGCCTAAATAAACCTTTTTATACTATCTATCATTAGTATGCTTGGGATCTTGATCAAATGTAACTGGATTGGTATAGATTTTAGATAGAGCATCTGAAGCGACGTGTTGCGAACCCTTGCGGTGAACGATGTCAATGACTTATTGAGAAATGATAGTAGCCCATTGAACTAAACGACCGAACGATTTTTAGCGTAAGAAGCCACTTCAAAGCCATATGGTCTGTTATAACTGTAAACTTCATTTCGTCTCAATAACAGTGCAAATGCTTATTCAAGTTCAGTAGTATTATAGTTGCGTTCCGCTTTGGAAAATAGGCAGGAGTAATAGAAAATAGGACGTTCTACCTATCTATCTAGATCTAGTATCTTTTGTGAAATAACTGAACCGAGACCAACAGCTGAAGCATTACGCTGTGAAATGAATGACTTGGAAAAATCGGGGAAAACCCGAGACAAGACAAGAGACAAGAGTGTCGATTAGAGCCTCGTTTAGCTTCATAAGTGCATGCTCGGAGGCGTCATCACAACTGATCAGATCACGACCCTTTCTTTTTCTTATAGGGGCAATGAGAGGACCTATTATAGAAGAAAAACCATCAACAAAACGTTGAACACATTCCAATGAAACCCCGCAATGATTTAGCGGCGGTAGGAGTCGGATAATTCCTAATAGCTTAAGTTTGCTAGTTTTAGTCTGTAAACCTTTTTCATTTACGATATAATATAAGATATATTTATATACATAATCAGCCTATAATGTTCCCACTGCTGGGACTCAGGCCTCCTCCCTTTGAGAGGGAATGGGCTGTAATCTACCACGCGGGCCCAGTGCGGATTGGTGGATGTCACATGTCTTCGAATTTTTTGTTCTAGGACATGCCGGTTTCCTCACGATGTTTTCCTTCACCGTTTTGAGAGCAGTGATGATGAAATTATTTATACAAAGTAAAGCGCCTGCCTGGGTTCGGATCCACGACCTACATCTTGTAAGTCGGGGCCGATTCCACTGGGCCACCACTGCTCTACCATATATTTATATGCCCAAACACAAACAAGAATAAAAATAAAAACTTGCATGCAGGATAACATAAAATCAAAGAAACGGTTCAGAGACATGTTTGCCACATACTATGGCGTGCAAATATTATGTAAGTTTAAAAATTTATAACATATGAACATAAAACATGATACTTAGTTACGAAATATGTGAATAATAAAAAAAAGTGAAAATATATTAATGACAAAATATTAATTAAATTTAAAAATATGCCCGATCTATTTAAAACCATTAGTCAAGTTAATGTCAAAATAACAATAAAATATAAATGTCAAAATTAGGGCTTACACTATTACAGATTTATGTCAGATGTCAGTGATTTAAATAATGGGTAATAATACAAACATAAAAAACACACAAAGTACTTACAAAATGTTAGGTTAGCGTACCTAAATTGTTTTCTTCCAGAAACTCAGAAATAGTATAGTAGGCTAGTATACTAACAAGACAGTTTTTAAATGTCTTTCAAAAAGATTAATGTTTATCATTTTAATTGATTCTGGTATGTGATCATTAATAATTCTCGTCTCGTCTGTCTCATTTTATTTGTCAGTTTGTTTATGTTTTGTTATGCAGTTTTATTTAATACTATACTAATTAATTAAATATCCGTTATTATTATTCTCTTACAATCATTTATTTTATTTACATAAGTATACATATATACACACATTGCAGTACAAAACTGATTTACATCCGTCACCTCACACTTCAGGTTCAGTTGAAAACCAGCGTCAGGCACTAGTTGTCTGACATTTTTGCTGAACTGGACCTATTTAGTGCAGCCGCGAGGCACACTTTCCTGCTAATTTCTCACTATGCACTTTACACTTTTTATTTGTTTGTTTTATTATATGTTGTGTTGTGTGCTTTGTAGTTTGTGCTAAATAAATTCATTTTCTTTCTTTCTTTCTTTCTTAAAAACATATTGGCGAGCCGTCGACTCCACTTATTTCTGTCAGATAGCTTAGGAAATAGTTCTGGGTTGGTTTTTACAAACTGCAGCTTACAAATACTGCAGCTTCGAAAATGTACATACATGGTAATGTTAGTATTTTACATTTAATAAAAAAAGGTGCAAACACAAGTCACAGGTCAGGTACAAGTGTCTGTGAATTTTAACGTAAACTTTGCTCTGATGCACCTTTTTTGGGCCCTAAAAATAAGCTCCCTATTTGTTGAATTTCTCCAAAAGATAACTCCATATCTTAATAATGAACTAGCCATGCCATGGCATGCTGTTACAATAGCATCCATTCCTGTGACTGGCGCAAGTTTTTAAGAAGCATATGCGGATTTGCTAAGTCGCTTTGCCAAATCTAATGTGTGCTTTCCAGCATAGTCGTTGGTCTATGGTTAAGCTTTTTTTTTTTTGGTGGGAAATCATCAAATGACTTCTCCCGCACTGGGTGGAGCGGGAGGGCATGTCAGACCCTTACTGACTAAAACCCACCCGTGTTCCTTCAGTTGCCTGTTCGCCAGGGCCACGGTAACGCTTTCGAACAATCCGTGACCCCAGCAGGCATCGGTCCTATCGGACCCCATCAATGCTTCTGACATCTCTTTGAAGCGCACGTGGATCACAAAGCGCCGTCGACCTGGGCCTGGTCCTTACCAGACGGCGAGCTGCTCATTGCTCGCCATCCGCAAGCCCGCGCCTACGGTGGTCGGGGATCCGCTATCGCTTCCTAGACGCCCTGGGCGTCTCCTCCAGACGCGACTAGGGGCGTGAGGTCACAACGATTGCCTCTCCCTCACGCGCTCCGCCTCCTCCTTCGCGAGCATTACTGCTTCGCAGAAGGAGGTGACGGCTTCCCATTCCCTCCCACTCCGTACCATAGCCTGGACCAGGGCCGGACGCGAGAGATAGCCGCCGCCGATCGCCCCCGCAAGGACACGGCGATGCTTTGCCCAAGCCGGGCAAACCTCGACCGTATGGTCCACCGTGTCCTCCGGGCGATCCAGTGGTAACACCCGGGCGTTTCCTCCCGCATTTTACAGGAACCTCCCAAAACCACCATTTTCGGTGAGGACCTGCGTCAGGCGGAAGGTGAAGATGCCGTGGCGCCTCTCAAACCACTCCTCAAAGAGGGGTGCTCCGCCGTAATGGTGGCGTGCCCAGTCTATAGTTAAGCCTATGAATTTAGACCTGTTTTCTTGATTAATTTGTTTACTATCGTAATAAATATTCATAGGTAAATTTTTGCGTTGGTTGAAAGTCATTAATTAGGTTTCGTCAAATTTTATCTTAAGATTATTGTTATTTAGCCATTTTATAATTGAATCTAAGCTATGGTATTAGTAATGTCACTATAATAATTTTGTTTGTCTTTATAGTAATGCAATGGATAATAACCACCAACAATTAAGAGGGTAATGGTATTATTATTAATTATTTTTAACATAGCCTAATATTGACATAAATATAAATATTGTACACTCCATGGGTATGTTACAGTGATACTATAACGCTTATTGTAAGAACTGACTTTTCCTGTGACAAACAATAAATAAATAAATATGAATACGAATATAAATACTTAATGTAAAGTTTTGTTGAAGACACGGTGATTTGATAAAATAACATCAAAGTGCTCCACAATTGACGCAGTCAGCAGAGCTCGCGTGAACAGAATCGATACGTTGTTAATCTCTCGTTCTTTCGTGTGAATGAATACAATCGCGCACGTCCGGGGCTTGACCGGCCGTCCGCGCCGGAACCGGGAACCGCTGCATCAGCTGATGAGGCACACAGAGGATCGTAAATATCCTTCCGTACCCGCTCCCCGCGGGTAGGGGTGGGGCCTAGCGGGGACTTGCCAGGAAATACGGAGAAATGAAATTAATCTTTCGGTGTAAACGTGAAACATAAAAATAAAAAATAACTTTACGCTTGCCCACAGTGCCCATCGCTCGCTGCTCGCCCGATACTCGCGGTAATGTGAGCGCTTCACTAATTTATTGTCTTCAAATCGTAATAACCCAGACGAGACCCTTGACTTCTTTTGGCATTTATAATAACACTCAGAGATTGTCGAGAGCGATGGTGAAGTGAGACACGCACACTGTAGCCGTTCTTTAAGGCATGGATGAATATTCAAAACAGGGAAGGAAGATAATATAAAGTCTATATTTTTCTATCGATAGCTATTTAGAACAACCCTTATAAAGTAGCTTCGTTATAATTATGTTTGCCTCGTGTTAGAAAACACCGCTTCTAATGAACTTCGCGGGCGAGAGCCACCAGTGTGAACACCGTACCACACGTGTACAAACACCGCAAACACCACACGTGTACCAAGTAGGTTTGTACAAACACTTTTACAAGTCAATCATATTTTTTAAACTAGACGAGGTCGGCGTTTCCTATCTGACTACTCTGAGAAGAAAGACCGAAACAAACTCATAGGTCACAGTCTCTTTTAAAGTCCAGACATAATCATGGTCGGATCATGAGAAGACCATGTAGATTAGTGTCTGAAATGGTCTTTTGAAGGGGTACACTACATAAATACGAAAAACTTTATTCCGTCAGTCACAAATACGAATTTCAAAATACCGATTTTCATAATTCCGAATGGTTCAAAATTCCTAATATAACAACTCCGATTTATCATTCACCCTATTTTTATAATTCCGATATTTCAATATTCCTAACGTTTATAATTACTATTTTCAAAATACCGAGGTTCATTAGATCGAATAACAAAAAGTCCGACTTAATGATTATTCGAAATATCAAAAATACGAATTCCGATTATTAAAGTACCGATTAATTAGAATTCCGAAATAAAAACGCCTTGTAAAACTGTAACCTAACTTAACCCAAATGATTCACCAACAATACAGGGGATCTGGCGCTCGGCGGTCGCTGGCGCGGCACGCTCGCTGCGCTCGCTCGCCTTACCGCGATAATGGTCACTGTTCTAACCTAACCTAACCCAAAGGATTCAATAACAGTCGCTTGTACCCCACGCAGGTATATATTAAGAGAAGAAGAAAACACAAAAAAAATATTAATACACAATTATTAATAACAAAATAGACGTTTTTTTTAATTAAGATTAAACGTTACAGATTTTGAATTTCTGAATATTACATTAATTGAATCAGAATCCTAATTTTAGCAGTTTATTCAAAGTATTGAAAATAGGAATGTCGTTTTTCGGACCGAGAACCAATCGAGCATTTGATTCTTCGAACGTATGAAAATCCGAAAACAAACAAATCGCATTTACGACTTTCGGTAAAACAAATTTCGTGATTTTTAATACTAGACATTATAATTCTTAGGTATTATGAAAATCGGTCTTTTTAAAATCGGAACATCGAAATTCGGAATAAAATATTTCGGAGTATTTGGTGTTCCCCTTTTGAAGAACCACACAGATTGAGTGGACCTGAGTAGGGTAGGATTGGGGGACCATCAAATGACCTCTCCCGCTCTGGGCGGAGCGGAAGGGCGTGTCAGACTCTTACTGACTAAAACCCACCCGTGTTCCTTCAGTTGCCTGTGCGCCAGGGCCACGGTAACTCTTTCGAACAATCCGCGACCCCGGCAGGCATCGGCCCTATTGGACCCCTTCAATGATGCTGACATCTCTTTGAGGCGCGCGTGGAACACGACGCGCCGTCGACCCGGGCCTGGTCCTTACCGGACGGCGAGCTGCCCATTGCTCGCCGTCCGCAAGCCCGCGCCTACGGTGGCCGGGAGTCGGCAATTGACTCCCGACGCCCAGGGTGTCTCCTCCTGCGGCGACTAGGGGCGTGAGGGCGCAACGATTGCCGCACCCTCACGCGCTCCGCCTCCTCCTTCGCGAGCATTACTGCTTCACAGAAGGAGGTGACGGCTTCCCATTCCCTCTCGCTCCGTACCATGGCCTGTACCAGGGCCGGACGCGTGAGATCGCCGCCGCCGATCGCCGCCACGAGGACACGGCGGTGCTCCACCCAAGCTGGGCAGACCTCCACCGTATGCTCCACCGTGTCGTCCGGTCGATCCACACAATGCCAACACCCGGGCGTTTCCTCCCGCCTTATCCGAAACAGGAACCTCCCGAAACAGCCATGTCCGGTGAGGACCTGCGTCAGGCGGAAGGTGAGGACGCCGTGGCGCCTCTCAAGCCACTCCTCAAAGAGGGGACTTACCGCCGCAATTGTGGCGTGCCCAGCGCTGGGTTGCGACAGTCGCACTCTCCATGCCGCCATGAGATCCCGCCGGAGCCCTGTCCGCTGTGCCGCGATTTCTCGCGGCAGCGGAGTAACGCCCCGACATTTTGCCTCCTCGCGCCACTCCCAAATGTGCGCGAGGACTTTTGCCTCCAGATCCCATGGCGGCAATCCGGCAAGGAGGCTCGCCGCCTCGCAGGAGACCGTGCGGTATCCTCGGACCAGCCGGATGGCCATGACCCTTTGGGACGCGTTCAACCGGCGTGCTGGTCGGAGCCTCAATGAACGCGCCCACACCGGTGCCCCATAAAGGGCCATCGACCGCACGACCCCCGCGTAGAGCCTCCGGTAGGAGGCGTTTGGACCCCCTAGATTGGGCAGGAGCCGCTTCAAGGCAGCCCCGGCCCGGTCCAGTCTGGGAGCCAAACGTCGGAAATGCTCAACGAAGTTCCACCGGCTGTCGAGGACGAGTCCCAGGTACCTCATCGTCGACTCGACGCCGATGTGAACCCCTCCCGCCATTATTTGGGAACCCGACAGTGGCGCGTTCCGAGGACCATGAAAACACATGGCCTCGGACTTGTGCAGGGCCACCTCGAGTCCCAATTGCCGGATCCTCTCAATGACTGTCGCAACCCCGCGTGTCATTAATTCGGCCGCCGCCTGGTGCGACCTCCCATGCGCCAGGACCAGCGTGTCGTCAGCGTAACAAACGACGCTGACGCCGCTAGGGAGGTCGGCGCGCAGCACCCAGTCGTACCCGATGTCCCACAGATGCGGCCCCAGGACCGATCCCTGTGGGACACCGCACGACATCTCTCGCCGGTTCCATTCTCCCTGGTGACCGGGGTAGATGACGGCCCTGTCCGTCAGATAGGCCTCGACTATGCGACAGAGGTAGGTCGGCATCCGGTGATACCAGAGTGCCTCCCTGATGCAACTCCAGGGCAGGGTATTGAAGGCATTGGCGATGTCTAGAGACACCGCCAAGACGACCCCACCCCGGGCCACAGCATCCCCCGTCGTGAGGGCTCGCACGCGCATGATGGCGTCCACCGTAGAGCGCCCCCTGCGGAAACCAAACTGGCTGTCCGCCAAAGGATTGGGGGACCTGGATCAAGATCCAGGTCCCCCAATCCTCTATTCAAACTGAGTGTTGTATTCAAAATCCTCTATTCAAAATGAAGGTTGCATTCAGAATCCTCTATTCAAAATGAAGGTTGTAATCAGAATCCTCTATTCAAAATAAGGGTTGTATTCAGAATGAGTGCTGTATTCAGAATCATCTATTCAAACTGGGTGTTGTATTCAAAATCCTGTATTCAAAATGAAGGTTGTAATCAGAATCCTCTATTCAAAATGAAGGTTGTAATCAGAATTCTCTATTCAAAATGAATGTTGTATTCAGAATCAACTATTCAAATGAAGGTTATATCCAGAATGAGTGCTGTATTCAGAATCATCTATTCAAAGAGATTTAATTCGTATCCATAATCTGTTGCTAAGCACAACAGAGTGATTGTTTACATAGCAATCGCATTCCCTTTCCAGTTAAGGAAACAGATCGCATTCTTTTCTACCCATCGTGTGCCTCACAGTTATAAAGTTTTTATTATTAATTTGCATCAAAACTCTGTATGTAATATGTACTTAAAGTGTTTATGAATACATGCCTAACAAGAGATTGTATTATTTACTAAATGTAACTATGTGTTCTGTGTGTTGGACTAGGCTCGTGACTCGTTTTTAACCGAGTGATAGAAATAAAACAACTGAATTGTAATTAATAGTATATTCATATTTTTTGACGCAATTTGCTTAAAATATCTTTAACACATTTATAAATATCGTCATTAAATACGTTACGCACAACATGTTGAGCACATATATTGGCACTACAATCACATGGCGAATTTGTGTAATCTTCGGCGTCAAAAACTTGTATTCGTATTATTTTACTGCGATGACCCGTTGATGGTTTCTGTATATATGAGTAAACAACATCATCATTTCTTCGTCTTTTATTATTGTTAGTGTTGCCAATATTGTTGCAAGGCGGTGTTTCTTCAAATTGGAATGGTTGAAATGGTCTTTCTCTCTCTAAATAGTTGACCGCATTCTGACGTAGGGTTTGTTCAGCAGGAATTGGTGAGTATGAAGAATTTGTGGGGAAAATATCGCTGGACATCTGAAACAAAGAAGTAGATAATAATTAATTAAAAAAGTCTAAAATGAGAAGGTTACGAAGACTAATGAATTATACTAGAATAGATCCCTGTGATCATTATATTATAATAGGTACACATTATTAATATTTTTATTAATAATAATTTTAAATACTTTTTGATAAAATATTTACTTACCGACATCGTTGAGCAGATAAGACAACTTGAATGTTTTTTTTTATCATCTTTGATTGGTTTATATAGGTAGGTACTAATCCATTTTTTTTGTCGCTAAGGTTCAATTTAATTTCGTTTTTATGTATGTAAAGTAATTCGAAACTTACAGCTCCTCTTGTCTCCATGTGGCTAGGAATTTGTGACACGTAAGCAAAGACGCATTGCAATCTACAGACCAGCGTTATAAACGCAGCGTTCTAACCGCGGCGTCATAACCGCAGCGAATGTCCCTCTAACACATTCGATACAATAATCACACTATACTTAAACTATATTACATCATAATGTACTTAGGTTTTTATTTTAACCTCTCAAGGGTTGCTAACGAAACGTAATTGATAATCTGCTGTTAACAGCACCCGGGGAGCAGCGCTGACACTCAATGAATTAAGCGTTTAAAACGCTGCGGTTATGACGCTCGTATAGAGATTTTTACTATGATTTAAAAATGCTGCGCTTGCAATCCAGGTGATGAACTTATTTTTGCATGAATGCAATTTTACAAATTAGGATATGCGTGACGCGTTTTTACGCCTATATAAAGGTGGCGAGATAAAAGTCCACCACCAAATCACCACTGGAAGTACTCGGTGCTCCTGAATTTCTGCATCAAGACATAAGTGCAACAAGCAAAACTAGCAGGCTTTAAAATGTAAGTACTTTATTTATTTAGTATCTTTTCAGTCAATCCTCAACTATTCATTCATTTATTTTATCTTTTCGTCGATTCAATGATTTAATGTATTCACTGGTTAAATGTTCTTTTATTCATCATCTCTCAAATTATCTTATCAATCGATTAATCTATTTCAGTCAAATAATTAATCTACCTTTTCTGTTCATTTAATCTATTCACTTAATTAAAACAATGTACTATTACTACTACTTACTTACTAAGTATTTTTTGGACAATGTTTTCGCTTATTATCTAATATATAAATATATATTGTTGCAGGTCGAAACAAACAGCTAGCCAACTTTTCTCTTCCGATGATGAAGCCGAACATCAGCAACAGTTGAAAAAACCGCAGGACTACAAAGCATCGTCTTCATCGCTGACTGCTAAGCACACCAAGCAAAACGCAGCAGGCTTTAAAATGTAAGTTATTTATTTATTTATTATCTTTTCAATCAATTAATAACTTTTCACTCATTTTATCTATTCCTATTCAGTCGTTTCAGTTATTCATTAATTCAATCATTTTATTATGTATTCACTCATTGAAGTTCTATTTGCATCTAAGTATTTAGTTACGAATTTCTTTTATTCATCATCTCTCAAATTATCAAATCAATCGAATAATCAATTTCAGTCAAATACTAATTAATCTAACTTTTCTTTTAATTTAATCTACTCACTGAACTGTGCCGTGGACAATGTTTTTATTTGTTATCTAATATGTAAATATCTATTGTTGCAGGTCGAAACAAACAGCTAACCTTTCCTCTTCCGACGATGAAACCGGACATCAACAGCAGCCGAAAAAAACGCAGGACTACAAAGCGTCATCTTCGTCGTCGACTGTTAAGAGGTCAGCGGAGGGAGAATCATTGAATACCGAGATTAAGAAGAATAAAAAGAAGAAAATTACGATCAATCCTATCAACACCAGCATGAGACCCACTTCGCATGATCTATTCGGAACCGACAGCGACGACGATGGTCGGGAGGAGACCTCTACAACTACCTTAGGTAAAAAAAAACCACCAATACATTCCTATTATACTCGTAGAGTAGCTAGCGGTATAAGTAAACAGAGCTATGAAGGGAAAAAGGGTAGATTTTTTATAGAATTAAAGATTTATGAGCACAGCGAGATACAGCGTGTAGCGCCTATAAATAGATGGAGGCATGCAATTGTTAGTGTAAAAAATAGAACAGATGATGGGGCGCCAGCTTGGAAACATATAAAAGAGTTCTTAAAAGAAACTCATAAAGAGTTCAAGCATTGCCCCATAGATTATGTCAGCAGTTATTTTTAGTAGATAGGTATATGTAGTAAAAATAACTGCTATCTTTAAATACTGATATATTACTTACTCAATTAGTTTATGTTGTTAATCATTATATCATTTACCTATTCTTTAGTTATAGTTGTCGGATTTTGTATACCTACATAGAATATTCATAAGGATGCCAAATCGTAATTATATAACCTTTTAACATAACATATTATCTTTTTGTTTTATTTACAGTACAAACCCCGTCTACTCATCGAATGCAATGTACAAATAATCCAGAATTTATTGAATGTAAAAAATGTCTCATTGAATTACCGATTAATGAATACAAATATCATTTGAGAACCAATATTCATAAGTCTAATAGTTTATTACAAAGCGAATTTGAAAATATTTACATAATTGCAAGTGCTTTCAAAAACAGAATCTTAACATATCGTTTAAATCCTGCACAAGACGTAGAATACCTCACACCAGAGGCTTTCCTGTGTCAGAATAAAAATGATATACTGAAACTTATACATACATCTTTAATGAAAAATACTTGTCTCAAGATCAATTTCGAATTGTTTGCCCACTATGTCTTACCCAAAACGAGTGAACAACAACTTAAGTCATTCAATACAAAATATGAAGTTATTTGTAATAACACAGATATTAATGACATGTTTTCGAAAGTAACTGAACTTTTAAAATGTAAAATGTCAGAATTCGAACACAAAGACTCTGGATGGTCATATCATTCAGTAAGTCATCTTGAAATCAATGTGAATAAATATTGTCCAATGAGAGGCGGCACTTATTTAGATCTGCCTTCAAAAATTAAGAATTCTAAAAGTTGTATTAATGTTCAAAATAATGACAGTCATTGCTTTTTATGGAGTGTGGTAGCTGCTTTGTATCCTGTTAAGATGAACGTAAGCAGGACTAAGTCGTACCCACACTACAGTTCTGTATTAAATATTGATGGAATGTCTTTTCCTGTCTCATATCATGATATAAAATTATTTGAAAAAAATAACAACATAAGTATTAATATTTATGGATTAGATAATAAGAGCAAAAACGTGACTGGACCTCTGTATTTAACAAATAACAGAAAATCAGTACATGTTAATTTGTTATATTTAGAAAGAAAAGGAGTAAGTCATTACTGTCTTATTAAAAATTTGATACGATTAGTAAGACGTCAAGTGACGTGTCATAAAGGTAATTTATTGCTGTGTGAATCATGTTTACAATTCTATAGCAGTGAAAATAAGTATAAATCTCATAACTGTTCAAAAGTTTTATCAATTTTGCCTGAAAAGAATAGTAAACTTGGTTTTAAGAATTTTGAAAGAAAACAAAAAATTAATTATGTCATCTATGCAGACTTTGAAAGCCTTTTGCTAAGTTCTTCTGAAAAAAAATCAGAAAAAACACATAATTTCAAAAAACACCAGCCCTCATGTTTTGGATACTATATATGTTGTTCACACGATCCAAACCAAAATAAATATGTTACTTATAGAGGTCTTGACTGTGTAGAAGTATTTATTACTAGATTAATAGAAGATGTGAAGAAAATATATGAAATATTATCGATAAAAAAATCTATGATTCGTTTAACACAGAAAGAACAAATCAGTTTTAACGATGCTAGTATTTGCCATATTTGCGATCAGTTATTATTTCATGATAAGGTACGTGACCATGATCATGTGACAGGAAAGTACAGGGGAGCTGCACATGTTCAATGTAACTTGATGTTTAGAGTATGTCCATTCATACCAGTATTTTTTCATAATTTATCGAATTACGACTCTCATCTGTTTATACAAGAATTAGTGAGATATAGAGGTTATATTAAAATTATACCTAAAACTAAAGAAAAGTATTTAACTATTACCAAATATTTAGATAATGAAAATGGAGACCGTCCTATTCAAATAAAAGTCATAGATTCGTTCCAATTTTTAAGCTCTAGTTTAGATGCACTTAGTAAAAGTTTATCAGATCATGACTTTATTCATTTATCAGCAGAATTTAATAATGAAAATATATGCTTGCTAAAAAAGAAAGGTATTTATGCTTATGATTATATTAACACTTGGGACAAGTACGACGAACCAACACTCCCTCAAAAAAAAATTTTCTACAACTCTTTGAAAATGGAAGACATTAGTGATAACGATTATGAACACGCAAAAACTGTGTGGAATGCATTTGATATCAATACGATTGGCGAGTATACCGATTTATATTTAAAATGCGATGTTTTATTACTGTGTGATATATTTGAAAATTTTCGTAATATAAGCTTAAAATATTATAAGTTAGATCCTACATACTATGTAACGGCACCTAGTTTAAGCTGGGACGCTATGTTGCTTTATACACGTGTTGAGCTGGACTTAATTGATGACTTACAAATATATCAAATGTTAGAAAAGGGCATACGTGGTGGTCTTGCTCAGTGCTCACTACGCCATGCAAAAGCAAATAATCCCTATTTATCAGAATACAACGATCTAGAACCATCTAGCTATTTGATTTATCTCGATTGTAACAATTTGTACGGATATGCAATGACAAAAAAGATCCCCATTTCAGAATTTAGACTATTAAATCAGAAGGAAATTAACTGTTTCGATTTAATGAGTGTATCTGATGATAGCGAATATGGCTTTATTCTAGAGGTAGATCTCGAATATCCTGAATCAGTACACGATTGTCATAGTGATTTGCCTTTTGCTCCAGAGAAATTCATACCCCCTGGAGGAAAGACGGCTAAACTAATAGCTAATTTATATGATAAATTTAGCTATGTAATTCATTATATTCACTTAGAGGAGTGTTTGAAATACGGGCTAGTTCTGAGAAAAATCCATCGAATTCTTACTTTTAGGCAAGAAGAATATTTGAAAAAATATATTGATTTAAATACTACTCTGCGTCAAGCATCCGTAACTGCATTTGAGAAAGACTTTTTCAAGCTTTTGAATAATTCAATTTTTGGTAAAACGATAGAAAACAAACGTAAACAGGTGGATATTAAACTAGCTACAAAATGGATGGACATAGAAAATGTAACAAATAAGCAACTCTGTGCTGAAAAACTAATTTGTAAACCTAATTTAAAATGTGTTTCTATATTTTCCGAAGACTTTGTAGCAGTGCAACTAAAACCTGAGAGAATTTTTTTAGACAGACCGATTTACATAGGTTTTACTGTTTTGGAATATGCTAAGCTACATCTTTATCAGTATCATTATAATATAAAAAATAAATATATGAATAATGTAAGGCTATGTTATACGGACACGGATAGTCTTCTTTATTTATTTTACACAGAAGATATTTACCGTGATATAAAAAATAATTTTACGGAATTTGATACAAGTAATTTTGACTTAGATAACCCATACTTAATACCTCAGGTAAATGCAAAAGTACCTGGTCTATTTAAAGATGAACTAGGTGGAGACGTGATCAGCGAATTTACTGGTTTAAGAGCAAAACTTTACTGTTTATCGGCTTCTAAAACTGACATAAAAAAAGCAAAAGGTATTTCAAACTCTGTTACTAAAAGGCTCAAGATATCGCATTACAATAAATCATTATTTGATGATAAAAGTAGATCGTGTAAGATGAATATGATTAAGTCAATCAAACATGTATTATATTCACAACAAGTAAATAAACTAGTTATGAATAGAAATGACGATAAAAGATACATACTACCAAATCAGATCAAGACATTGCCTTGGGGTCACTATAACGTTGTATTATAGTTTTTAATTTTATTATATACTTAGAGCTATTATTTTACAGCATTGACTTCTGTGTATGTGTGTAAGTAAGTACTATTAAATTTGTTAATAAACGTTTATGTAATGACATTGAACTTTGTTTTATTTATGGATCCTTATATATACGCACGTCATTTACATTTATCTCACATTTCACAATGAAGTTCATCAAGCAACCACAGACTTTAGAAGTTAATAATATAAAATTAGAAAATCCATCATGTGAAGTGAAACATAGTGCACTCTTACCAAATACTATTAGATGTATAATATGCGGCCCATCTAACTGTGGCAAAACTAACATAATGCTTAATTTAATATTACATGAAAATGGTCTCAAATTTAAGCATATTTACTTATACTCGAAGACGGCTTTCCAGCCAAAATATTGCTTTCTAAAACAAGTTATGAGCTACATACCAGGTGCTAACTTCTTTGTCTTCAATGATAATAAAGAAATCATACATCCTAATGATGCATTAACTAATGCACTAATGATTTTTGATGATGTAGCATGCGAAAATCAAATCAATATTCGCAATTACTTTGCAATGGGGAGACATAAACAGATAGATTGTTTTTACTTATCACAAACCTATTCCAAAATACCTAAACAACTAATACGAGATAATGTGAATCTTTTGATAATCTTCAAACAAGACGAGATAAACTTAAAACATATATACAATGAGCACGTGAATACAGATATCGAATGGTTTCAATTTAAAAAACTTTGCTCTGCTACTTGGAAAGACCGCTTTGATTTTTTATTGATTAATATAGATTGCCTCCTAAATGTAGGTAGATTCAGACAAGGCTTTGACATATTTGTATATTTTTAGAAAGTTCATATATACCAACATATTGCAGAAAACATATCAATCGAAATCTGATATCGGTAAATAACGGATGGGTCATTAACAAACATCATGCAGGTTAATATTAAAGAACAATTGATAAAGTCAGTTGACAGTATAAAAAACAAATTTAAAACAATGCAAAATGTAGAAGATGCAGCTCATTTAAAATTTAAAAAGGTTTTCAAACCAATAACAGATCCACTAGATACATTAATTAAAGCGAATGATAAAATTAAACCAATATTTGACATTTCAAGAGACGAAAGTAGCACGCTTGAAAGATTTAGCTCATCAACTGATTATGCTCCAGATTATGAAAGTTTTGAAGAATGTATAAAATCAGATTCAAATGAAGATTGTGAGTTTTATGAAGACGCACTCTCAACAAATCCTTTTAAAGATTCTAATGATACACTTATTTCACTAAATAAAGAAGATATGATGGAAATCTATGATAATATGAATGTCCCATTCGGGATACGTAGTGAAACTAAAAAAACTGATGATGGGGGATAGCAAGGTTACGTTTTCTCTAGCAAATAAGACCAGTAAAGTACCTAAAACAAATATAGTCACAATTGATAAAAGCTCTTATAAATTAACACCAGGCCTAAAGGAACTTTTAGTACGCAGTAAACCTGACCTTAATTTGGTCACTGAACAAGATAAAATTTACTATAAAGATATGCTTCTTAATACACATGCGCACAAACGAGACTTTCATCCTAATGGTCAAATAAAAGGTGATAAAAGTTTAAAATATCGTCAAATTATTAAACCTTTTTTTTTTCGCAAAATAGTTATGTTCAAGATGAAGGACAGATAATGAAAACAAAAAGCGGTGGTTTTTTGCCTAAGTTAAAAAAATATAAAAGTAATACCGATTATGTCTACTGGGATGACCCTAATGAACTAATTGAGAGGTTGAAACTTCTAATTGCATCAAAAAATGCCGGTAATACTAATCATGACAACGAAATTCTATCAATTATAGAAGAGTTAAAAGAAGCCGATATTATAAAAGAGTAAAAACCTTTGGAATGTTCTCAGTTATCAAAGTTGTATGCAACATGAATGAACATAAAAATATTAATTGTGTTCGTACAAATAAAACATCAGTCATAACTAGAAATAGTATAAATGTGGAACGTGTTGAGATTAAAAATACAATAAAAGAAACTGAATCGCATAAAAATATTATTGAAGAGCCAATCGAAAAACTTAAAGTTAATATTTGCTTGCAAATAGAAAAACTGAATAAACTGATTTCAATTTTAAACGATAAAGTAAGAAATCTCGAAAAGAATATTGAGTTAAAAGAAATTGCAGGAAAATTAAATAAACATTATGAGCAAAGCCGATGTCATAAATGAAATACATAAATGTGCTAGAGTTAACTTTCCAAGAAGACAGGTCATACTTAAATATATAGATGATCTCTGGCAAGCAGATTTAATGGATATGCAAGCAATTTCTAAAGTGAATGGTGGTTACAAATATATACTAGCAATCATAGATACTTTTTCGAAATATGCTTGGACAGTTCCTCTGAAACAAAAAAATAAACAAGAGGTGACAAAAGCATTCGAAAAAATATTGCTTAAAGGACGTGTTCCAAGAAATTTGCAAACTCATATGGGAAAAAAGTTTTATAATAATAAATTCAAAAATATTGTTACAAAGTACAATATTAATCATTATTCAACGTATTCTACTAAAAAAGCCTCAATTGTCGAAAGATTAATAAGAACATTAAAAAATAAATTATACAAAGAATTTAGTCTTAACGGGAATTACAAGTGGATAAATGGAACACTTATCAAAATTGCATATGAATACAATTATAATACTACTCATAGAACTGTGGGACAACCTCCAGCTTCTATAACTCATGCCAATAAATCCGATATAATGCAGAGATATATTCGTATGGCTGAATGTAAGAAAAACATTAAGTGTAGGAAATTTAGCGCGGGTGATTTTGTAAGAATAAGTAAATACAAAGGATGTTTTGATAAAGGCTATTATCCTAATTGGTCAACAGAAATATTTAAGGTAAAAACAATACAAGAAACTAATCCGATAACTTACTTGATAGAAGATACAAGATGTCGACCAATACTAGGAGCATTTTATGCTCAAGAACTTCAAAAAACCAGCCAACCTAATTTGTACTTAGTTGAAAAAGTATTGAAAAGAAATGGGAATCAAGTATTTGTGAAGTGGCTCGGACTTCCTACTAGTGAAAACAGCTGGATAGATAAAAAAAAATATTATAAGAGAGCCAATCAAAAATTTGTTCTAATGTGTATTTAAGCAAATACATATAGGTTTTCTATTCATTATGTATTTGTTCTTAAAACAAAAAAGACTTGTATTTGTACCTATTAAATGCGTTTCTATTACTTTAGAGGGACAAAAAAGAAATAGCAATGAAAGCAACAGAAGGCATTTCAGACAACAAAAAAACAGTTTCACCAGCATTCAACAAAAAAAACAATAAAGTAAAAAAAGGAAATGGTTTTAAGAAAACACTTAAAAAAATTGTTAGCCATACTAAAAAGCACATAAAAAAATTAAAACCACCATGTAAGAAAGCATTGATGGAATTAGCATACGCGGCAGCTAAAGAATTTGCATCAGATACATCAATTAAATTACCTAGGATTATACCAGTACCAAAAACTGGAGGATTTCTTCCTTTAGTACCAATATTTGCTGGATTATCTGCTGCTGGCAGTTTAGCAGGAGGTGCTGCTGGTATTGCAAAAGCAATTAACGCATACAAAACAGCTAAGAAGCAATTGCGTGAAGCACAACGACACAACAAGGAAATGGAGGCGTTAATCATTGGAAGAGGATTACATCTCAAGCATTACAAGGATGGTTTAGGCATTTACATAACAGAGAAAAAAAACTGAAATCTAGGCTGCCCAATAGAGCTTTATCCAATATTGATATAATGAAACACTCGAATAATATTCCATTCTTACGAGGTGTGTTTATGAGAGATAAATTACCAGATGAAGTATTGGCGGTAGAATGTGGAGTGATTAATCTTGACTCTTCTGAAAACTCTGGTACTCATTGGGTAGCCTATGGCAAGATAAATGAATACATTGAATATTTTGACAGTTATGGTAACTTAAAACCTCCTAAAGAATTTACGAAATATGTAGGAAATAATATTCAGTATAATTATGAAAATGTACAGAGAGATAATTTGTATAACTGTGGACACTTGTGTTTAAAATTTCTTAGGCCATTTTGGAAAGACAATAAAGTAACATAACATATTGATGTTTTTCTTTTAATACAAATGAATGTCCCTGTAACGTAAATTTGACTAAAAGTTACAAAGTAAAAAGTTATAAAAGTTCATATCTTTATATTCAACGCCCACTGTTAGTTTGTCTGTGATGATGATAACTACTCGCATTGTAAAGAATAATTGAGCTAAATTTTATAATAGTAATACTAACTATTTTGTTTAAATACATGAATCAACATGCTAGTTTTTAATAAAACACCAGGCGTGAAAAGAAAATGTTATATTACACTTCCTGTTTCCAAAGAAAGCAGACGTGTCAACGCAATAAACATTAAAAGAATAATTAAAATTACTAAAGAGAATAAAAGATTTCTTAGAGATATTGGATTAAATTTAAAATAATAACAACATGCTGCAAATAACAGATTTACCGCAACATGACAACTCTATTGAAAGTTATGAGATCCATAGCTACAATCCGTATAATACTAGTTTCAAAGAAAATGATGAAATCAGAATACCCATACATCATCAAGATTTGTATGTATTGCCATGCAACAGTTCCATTTTTATAGAAGGCTATGCAAGTGTATCTACCAAAGATTCAACAGGAAAAATAATACAAAAAGAAGTTAATTTCATAAACAATCCAATCTCATATTTGTTTCAAGACATTAGGTATGAAATAAATGGTGTTGAAATCGATCGCATTAAAAATGTCGGTATCACAACAACTTTAAAATCATTCGTCTCCATGAATGAAGGTGAAAGTAAAGCTGCGGCAATTTGGGGATGGAACTTAAATGGTAGGAAAATAGGTAATGGACACTTCAGCGTTATCGTGCCATTGAATAGATTACTAGGATTTGCAGAAGATTATAAAAAAATTATAATTAATTGTAAACATGAACTTATTTTACAAAGAAGCAGCTCCGCATTAAACTGTGTGCTTAGGGAGAAAAATGATAGCCTAGAATTTGATATACAAAAAATACAATGGCGAGTGCCACACATTAGAGTTTCTGATCGTAACAAATTATCATTGCTTAAGAGTTTGGAGAAAGATCGTTCTATTCAGTTAGCATTTAGAAACTGGGATTTGTATGAATATCCGTTATTACCAAGAACAACAAAGCATTCATGGTCGGTGAAGACAACTTCACAATTAGAGAAGCCAAGGTTCGTTATATTTGGTTTGCAAACAAACTGAAAAACTAATAAAAGTAGAAGTTCTTCCTTATTCGATCATTGTAATGTATCCAATATTAAATTATTTTTAAATTCACAATATTATCCTTATGACTCACTTAATCTGAAATTTGATGAAAATAAATACAGTATATTATACGAAATGTATTCTAATTTCCGTCAGTCATATTACAACTTTGACATAGACCCATTGCTTAGCTTCAATCAATTAAAAGAAATTGCTCCGCTTTTTGTGATTGATTGCTTAAGACAAAACGAATCGGTTAAAACTGGAGCAGTCGATGTGCGATTAGAAATTGAATGTTCTGAAGATATTCCAGATAATACATCTGCGTATTGTTTAATAATAAACGATCGACTTTTCGAATACAAACCTTTGAGTAATATTGTGAGAAAATTATCATGAATGTTATCGTAGATGTACAAGGGTTTAAGGATGAAGAAAACAAATTTATTCCGAAAGAAATAGCAATAATGTATGAAGGACGCATACAAATACTGTTATTAAAACCACCACGAGCATTTCATGACTTAACGAAAAAAGAACGGTTACAAGTAGCCTGGATTGAAAGAAATAGAGGAATACACTGGAATGAAGGCGCCGTACCATATTTTAACTACAAAGCCAATCTGGGTATTTTTTTTTAAAATAAAAATATATTTACAAAAGATAGCGAAAAAGTGTTATGGTTAAAAGATATATTCGGAATTGATAATGTATATAATTTAGAAAGTAAGCAGTGTCCTAGTATAGTAGAATTGTATAAAAAATATTCAAAATCATCTGATATTATAAGTTGCATCAATCACACCAAAATTTGTGCCTTAAAAAATGTGTTTTGTTTAAATAAATGGTGTGACGAAAATAATGTTCTTATTTCATAAGCAGCAATGTAAATATACAAGTAAACCAACATTTTGGTTTTATTTTTACTCCTATCTTTGTTATTTAGAATGTCTATAATATAACACAACATCAGTAACTCTCCTAACACATGGAACAGTATGCTAATTCTAGTATGAATAGCACATTATGTAGAATCTACAATTAAATGCTACTAGCATTAGAGCCCAAGTAACTTATAAATTGCTAACAATCAGTTTGCACGACATTTCATTCTTACAATTGTAGTGTGAAGGTTCATCACAAGAAAATTATATCGTTTCATTTTGTAAAGTCATTTCTAAGAGTTGTACCTGTACGATTATATTTATTTGAGAAAATAATAACATGCTATGCAGTCAGAAAATAAATAAATACAATCCTCGATATGACATGTATAATACTTATAAAATGCGTGAATTATTGTTTAGACATTATTGGGCAACGGTTGATTCAAGGAGAAGATTGGTGATGGAAATGGCCGACGCTGGATTTTTTTACTGTGGAAATAGTGTAAATGATAAAGCAGCATGTTTCTCATGTGGAGGTATAATAGAAGATTGGGAGATTTACGACGATCCTTGGATGCAACACGCTATACATTTTCCTCAATGTTATTATTTGAACGCTGTGAAAGGAAAATATTATATTAATAAATGTCTGCAACAGGGACTCTATTAGAATATACGTCATCGGATCATACATCAAAGTAGGTCAACTTACGCCTACATAATATTAAACCGCACTGCATCGCAACATTTGACCCTCATCATTTCAGTGTGACGGTTCAATTTTACTTTATCTTATTAAAAGTAAATATTAACTACAATGTCTAATTCATTAAAATCTGATTTAGAAGGCATTCATAAAATTATTTTCAAGAATGCTGACGGTGAAATTGTATTTACTCAAGATATGCAAACTGACCCGAAAATACCGAATGTAAGTTCATTGAAACTTAAGGATAGTGATACAAACCAGACAAAAGATTTCTTTCACGTAAAGATGCAAGATTCGATGAAATCTAAGTTTGAATACCCTCATTATCTTATAGTCAAGAGTGGTCATCATAAGGATGCTCATACATTGGTTCGAGTTAGCGACACACAGACTGATCGTGAAAGATATAATGCAAGCTCATCAAAACCTAGTGAAAGTAGTGTATCGAAAACAGCAGACACAGTTCTACCTGATTTAGAAGATGTTTTATGCTATCAGATTCAGCGAGGAAACGAAATTAATTTTATTTAAACAGCTTTATCTTCACTGTACCAGTTCGACTGCACATTATTATCGACTCGTTATTTATTAAATTGTATACCTAAAGTATTACGCAACCTAGAAAGAACAACACAACAAGAACAATAGATGATTCTGAATACAGCACTCATTCTGAATACAACCTTTATTTGAATAGAGGATTCTGATTACAACCTTCATTTTGAATAGAGGATTCTGAATACAACCTTCATTTTGAATAGAGGATTTTGAATACAACACCCAGTTTGAATAGATGATTCTGAATACAGCACTCATTCTGAATACAACCCTTATTTTGAATAGAGGATTCTGATTACAACCTTCATTTTGAATAGAGGATTCTGAATGCAACCTTCATTTTGAATAGAGGATTTTGAACACAACACTCAGTTTGAATAGAGGATTGGGGGACCTGGATCTTGATCCAGGTCCCCCAATCCTACCCTACTGACCTGTCCAGTCAGTGCACGCATTTGTTTGTAATCGTGCAGCACAATTCGGAAATTAAGGAGCTCAATGATTCGACGAACAATACCAAAGAAAGGACATTTGGGTAGGCCGCATAAATTACACAAACTGCCAGATCATGGTCAAAACTTACTGAAAAAAAAAAGAAACAAAAAAGCAATGACCCACATATTCCTCACATTCAAAATAATTAAAATAATAATAATACTTTACAAAGTAAATACTCATGGCATTGTTTAAATAAAATTCATCAATGTCAATGAGTATATAATAATTTGGTCATAATGTTTGAGGACACCAATCTACATGTAGATTGGTGTCTGTAATGGTCTTTTGAGGAAAGAACCACACAGATTGAGTGGACCTGTCCAGTCAGTGCACGCATTTGTCAGTAACCGTGCAGCTTAACGCAGAACTTAAGGACCTCGCGGTCCTACTACTAGGGACTATCTCGAACCGTTAACAATTCGACGAACAATACCAAGGAATGGACATTTGGGTAGGTCGCATAAACTTCTTAAACTGCCCGACCGTGATTAAAACTGAAACAATGACCCACATAGTCCTCACATTCACAATAATTAAAATAATATAATACATTTTACAGTAAATATTCATGTCTCTAATAGTTACCAAAATAAAATCAACATTCAGTGTAAATTTATCGGAGCAACTCAATACCAAGCCTTTTTGTCCTCAATATAGTCTTTCACAGTATAATAGGCTTTCTAGCATAGTTTCCGCTTTGTATAACAATTTTTTTTAGAAAAAAAAAACAACCGACTTCAAAAAAAATAAACTACAAAGTGAACAATAACTTTAATTTCGGCAGTCCGTGTCTTTGGATCTGTGTTTTAGTTATTTGCCACCGATTTCCGAAATTAATGTAATTTTTTCACTTTGTAGTGTTCTTTTTTGAAGTCGGTTGTTTTTTTTTTCGTAAAAACGTTTTTTATTTTTCTCTTTTTAGTGAATCAGTTATAAATTTATCTAAGTTACAATAGCCTATTGTTAACTGCTCATCACCATTCACAAAATATTCCTTTTCCCGATGCAGGGACGTTTATTGTTGAAGAGTTCTCTTGGTAAGAACCAAAAGAACTGTAGCTGCTGGTGAAGGTACCATCAGCTCCATTTTACCATATGCATTGTGACGAGAAAAAATTGCTTAGCAACAATATTAAAGTAATCGGATCGCAACCCGTGAAATACTTATTATTGAGTAGTTTCGGTGGCCACCTCTGGGATTCATCATCAATTCCACTTCACCAAATGGTGCTTTGCGAGAGAAAATGCACGAGGTACTATAAAAAATACCCAAATCGCTATACGAGTGCCTATAAATTTTCAGGATTTCCTTCGATTTCCATGGGATCCCTTCATCAGATTCTGACTTGGTAACAATGGTACCAACCATTGCCACCAAGTCAAACAACCTTAGCCTATAGAGTATAGCCTTTCAAACAAATAAAATTTTGCAAATTCTTTATATATGACGGAGTTATGCCCGAACATACATAAAACAATCTAAATATATACATTCGAATTGATAACCACCTACTTTTTGAAGTCAGTTAAAAATATTTGTATATATTAAGGCTTAGATCTTGAATGTGGCTAGGAAGTTTATTATAAAAACGTATACATTGGCATCCAAACGAGCCACCTATTTTTAACCGACTTCAAAAAAGGAGGAGGTTTCTCAGCTTGAGCCTGGTTGTAGGAACAACAAATTTGTTCCTAGTATAAATACTAAAAATACTAATGTATTTTTAAACAGTTTTCTTTTTAAGTGCATTCGAAAAAAAAACATAAATATACTGAGAAGGCACAGTCATTATATTAATCTCTTTAAATTTGTCTCCGAGGGAGTGTCTGAGACTTAATTTATAAATTGTACGAATTGCTCTTTTTGTAAAACCAAAATTGTCTGAATATCGGCGGCATTTTCCCACAACAGAATACCGTGCGATATCACACTATGAAAATAAGTAAAGTATACTAAACGGGCTGCCTCTAAATGTACGTTTACGTGTAATAGTATGCTCATTTCTGCAATCAAATGTGTGACTCAGGGTCAAACAATGTTAATGTGTTAATGTGTTCTCATGTAATATGCCTACGGAATTTCAGGACAATCCGCCTGTATGTATTGCGTGTCTCTCGGAAATAAATGCGGTAATTGATGATTATAATGTAGATACAGTTTTTATCATGGGTGACTTCAATACGCATCCGAGGGAATTGTTTTACAATGAAATGCTAAATTTTTGTAAGGAACAAAGTTGGTCATGTGCCGACGTAGATTTGTTGTCAAGTGTCTGAAGACTTATACATACTTAAGTGAGGCGCATGGAAGTGTAAGATGGTTATATCATTGACTGGTTACGTCAATGGTATTTCAAACAATTGAAAGTATTTAGGTAAGTGTAAGTTTTTTTTTTTTTTTTTGTGGTACGTATTATGATGTGTCATGGTCACACCACTTTCCGTTAGAAATAACATGAAATCTTAAGAGTATACCAAACAAACTGCTGTAAACAAAGAAATAGGTAACAGAATATTATGGGGGGTAAGAAATGAGGAACAAATTTGTAAATATACGGAGCTATGCAACGGGGCACTATGCAACGGGGGACTGCTGTGACTATATATGTTACAATTTAGATCATAGGTATATAGTTAACACAATGTACGCTAACATTAAGTCTATCTTGAGTGTTGCCTCGGTGGAAACTCGAATTGATAGTAAAATTAATAAAAAGCCGTACTCAATACTCAATAGTCAATATATTTAGTGGTTCCACATGTGAGCTTAGGTGGTAGGTAACAAAATATGACCATTGTGGACCCTGTCGGGCACAGCAAAAGTAGGAGAGAGGAAGAGGGCTTTTATTTGACTACTTAGTTGTTAGTTACTGTAATTATAATTATTGTGATTATTTTATACAACATGTAATTTAAAATTTGTCATATAATTATTCATTGATGTTGTAATAGCATTTTACTAATAGAAAACGTTTTAATTTATTTTTGAATGTATTAAATTTTTGTTCTTCTTTAATTTTTCCTGGTAATTTATTATATATTTTCATGGACATGACTAGTGTACTTGTTGATTGCATTTTTAGCTTAGAGCCTGGTAAATTTAACCTATTTTTATAGCGCAATGTATATCTTGATTGTATATTTTCTCTTGTTGTGTAAAAGTGTTGGTAATTTCGAACGAATTTGCATATTTCTAGAATGTATAGGCAGGCGAGGGTAAGTATTTTATGTTCTTGGCAATGAGGTTTGCAGCTGTCAGTGTCTTCTATATTTACTAGGATTCTTATAAGCCTTTTTTGCAATGTGAAAAGTGTCGGTGCATCTGTGCTGTTTCCCCATAATATTGCGCCGTAACTGAGCCATGCATATGCGTAGGCATAATAGGTAACAAGTGCAGTTTTAAGGTTAGTGGTCTTTTTGACTTCACGAAGGGCGTATGCAAATTTGGATAATTTTTTTTTTTTTTTTGATGTGTGATTTCCAATTAATGTTTGTATCTATAAACAGGCCAAGTAGAGTAAATTCAGTAACGACTTCTATTTTTTTTTCTTTTTTTCTTCGTATATTATAGGATGGGACAAGCACGTAGGAGAATTTAATAGGAGGGCTTGGTTTAGTTTTAGTAACTGGGTTCTTGAGGAGAAGGCGCGCGAGGGTCCCAGTATTTGAATATTGTGTGAAATACGGAAAGAGTTCAAGATGAAATTAAAATGGTGCCAGGATAATACTGAGCAAATAAAAATGGACATACTGGCGGCAAAACATAAGGCTAAAGATTTTAGCAGTTTTCGGAAGAAAACGAGGCACTTGAATCCTAGGCCGACTGTTCCTGTGAGTGTTGACAGTGCAGTAGGGGATGAAAATATTGCGAATGTTTATAAAGAGCTGTTTACAGTACAACCAATGCCTTGTGACTTTGGTAACTTAAGTAAACCAGACGTCAGACCTGGTGAGAAGTACTGTCGAATTATGCCACTATACGTTAGGAACGTCATAAAAAAGATGAAGCGTGGAAAGTCTCCAGGTCATGACGGTTTAAGTATAGAAAATCTGCATTATGCGGGTGTACAGCTGCCCAGATTCCTGAGTCTACTGTTTAATTTTTGTATAGGACATTCCTTTATTCCAAATGATATGATGAAAATGGTAGTGGTTCCAATAATAAAGAACAAAACCGGGGATTTGCGGATGCTTCCATCGATGATTTCTTCGCAGTCATTAGGAAAAGAACTGCATCGATGATAAGTTAAGTTCGTGGTAGCACCTACACTGTCCTCAGAACGTCAGCGTGCAAAATTGATGGTCCGTTTACTGTGTACTGGGCAGGTGTACACCTGCACAAGAATAGAATAAGATAGATAAGATATGATAAGATAAGATAATATTTATTTGCTTAAACATGTGTCATACATACAAGAAAAGACATGCATACTCGTATAGGATGGTAACAACATTATCAGGTCCAGACATGTTTGCCACATGATGTGACGTGCAAATGTCAAGAAATATTATTAATTAAAACATTCTCTTAAAATAACAGTAAATTAAGTAGGTAATTAAAGAATAATAATAATATTGTAATAAATTTAAAAAAACAAAAAAAAACAGAATATAAAAAAACAAAAATAAGTTAATAAGACCTGTAAACAATAATCATGTCAAATCAAATAAGCAACTATGTCAATACAAATCTTTCCTCTAGGAACTCCTTAATGTTATAGTATGCTTGTCTTAAGTTTTCTTTTCAAGTCTAAATTATTATGCTGCTTCCAACTTTTAGGCAACTTATTGTAAATAATTGGACCCATATGAAAAACACTTTTGCGCAAAAGTGCAGTCCTACAGGGAAGTACACATAGTTGGGTTTGGCCACGCCTACTCCTGGGAAATTGATCTGCTGTGCGCGGAAATAATTTACGATTATTCCTGACAAACATAACAATTTCAAGAATAAATAAAGATGGCAAGGTTAAAAATTTAAAATTATGTATATAGGAAATAGACTAAGTAATTAATATTGTGTAACGTGCGTGCGTGCGTGTTTTGTTTACTAACACTTTTTTATTTTATTTTTGTATGTACTACCAACAGCCCTACTAACGCTTTCTTTCTTTGTAATTATTATAATTATGGACTATAAGTATGAAATAAAGGTAAATAAATAAATCACGGTATCTTCGGGTTTCAACTCTTCACACTTTATGAGAACACTAGTTTCTACTTGTCTAACATGAGGTATCGTATACTTAATACGTTTAGTTTTTTTCTCGTTAAGAAGAGAAGAAAGAAAGTCTCGTTAAGAAAGAAGTAGGTTATTAACATTAAAGCAGTTAACTACTTTTGCAAGGACGCTATTTATATTGTCAGTAACCAGCTGCTGACGTTTGAGTTTAAATAAAAATGAAGTGTTGTCAGCAAACAACACTATATCATGTTTATCCTTTATGAGGTAAGGCAAGTCATTTATATAATTATAAAATAACAATGGACCAAGAATTGAGCCCTGGGGGACCCCATTCTTACTACAGATCCAGGTGATCTTTTTCCGTTACCTTGAACTCTCTAAATCCTATCACGTAAGTAAGAAGTAAGAAGATCCAGAGGCGTTCCGGATTCGGTAGTGGTGCAGTTTCCTGATTAATGCCTTGGACAAATCGCAAAAGATTCCCAAAGCATAGCATTAGTCCTCTCATGCATTATAAATGTCCAAAAAGTTCAACTTGGTACATCAGTAGTCGAACGACCCCTTGTAAAACCGAACTATTTGATAAGCAGTAATTTGTGTTTATAAAAAAATCTTTGCATTTGATACAAAATAAGTTTTTCTAAAAATTTACTAAAGATAGGTAGCACTAAAATAGGTCAAAAATTTGTAGAGTCTGATGTACTACCTGTTTTGAACAACGATATTATTTTACTGTTTTTCATAAGAACAGGAAAGTCACCACGGTCGATACAATTATTAAAAATAACAACAAAAGTAGGCGTAATGTTTATAATCGACTTAGCAACGTCCACAGAATTACCCCATAGCTCTGCAGTCTTTTTAACTTTTAACGTGTGAAAGGTTTTAATTATATCTTTACAGGTGACATATCAACAAGGTCGATCATAAATTCCTTTTAGGCAAAATAGCATTTAACGGCATTCGTGGGGATTTGTTCCGTTGTTTTTCTTCCTATGTTACAAATAGAACGCAAAAAGTGGTAGTTAATGGTTTCCATTCCAAATCCATAACTGTTTCACTATTTCTTAATTCTAAATTCTTACTTTACGCAGATGACCTTAAAGTCTTTAGACCCATTAAAACTATGCTTGACTGTCAACTGCTTCAACAAGATCTCAGTCGTCTTGCAGATTATTGCACTAATAACAAACTCCAACTCAGTATTTCTAATGTTGTTGTATTAGCTTCACTAAAAATAAAAATATATTTAATTATCCCTATGCAATACGCAGAGAAACTCTGGCAAGAGTGAGTTTTATCCGCGACCTGGGAATATTACTTGACGATAAACTGCACTGCGACAACTGCACATGTTAGTAAAATTGTTAATAATGCTTATCGCATGTACGCATGTATTTAAGCACCCTAGTACATATTTGTATCTCTATCGATCACTAGTTATGTCTCAATTAGAATATGCAGTACCTGTGTGGAACCCCTTCTACAATAAATATATTGAGTGTATAGAAAGCATGCAACACAAATTTTTGAAGTCTATGCAGTATCGCTGCATAAAAAGCTGTTATCTCTCTTAGAGTGAGTCACTTAAAAAATTTAATCTGCTTTCTTTAAGTTCAAGGCGTACTTTTCTTGAAACTACATTTTTGTATGACTTATGCAATAACTCGTATGATTGCTTAGACATTGGTAACAAGCTGTGTTATATAGTTCCCAGAACATGCCATGGGCACGACCTTTATTTGCCACTACTTCCAGTCGTAATTAAATTCAGCGGTGTTTATTTAAGTCCATTCATCATATAATGCATAAAGTCGCTTTCTACTTTTATGTATACCAATGGTGTCCCAGTCATCGAAGGAAGCTTTACTATTCACCGAGATTGTCTTTGGAATGAATGTGTTATCAAATTATGTGCAATACCTATTAAAAAAAATATGATATTGTTCATTAGGGTCATCATTAGTCGGCAAACATGGTAATTTACTCAAAGTTTAGTTTCAAATGTTTCTAAGCGATTAGTAGTTTTTGGGGTTTACAGTGATATCTTTTTTAGTAACTTTTTGGTTTATATTTGGAATAGTGATGTTGTGGTTGTACTCACTCGCCGCACACAACGCGAGCTGATGCCCTTTCATTTAGCCACTGTATCTACTACACTAAGCAGCGGCCGCGTATTGAAACTGTGATCACGCTACATGTTACTACACAGAAGAGGCACCGACTCACCGACACGACGGCCCCCTCGCGCGATACGTGCGTGTCATGTCACAGGCGCTTCGTAGGCAGCTAGGTTGTGAGCACGTATGGTGAGTGAGCCTTCTGTTTTAGCGTCGCGTGTGGACACAGCGCAGTACATTTAGCACGTTAGTTATTAGTAGCGGCGGCCGCGACACACATTCTGAGTGACGCGCGATAAACATCGTTGTGTGGTGTCCGAGGTACGCGCGTACATTGCAAATTCTGTTTGAGGCGCGCTGCTAGGCACCGCGCGCGCCCGCTCATGGAAGGCGGCACATTGTGCCTCTGATTAATACGCCGCGCCGCCATTGTTAGCGCTCCACGCTAGCATTGCCGTGTTTATAAATTGCCCCTCGTTGTTACATCAAATGGAACTGCGGCCTATTTATCCGCACAATATACGAGCGGCCGGGGCTCGCCGCTCATTGTGTTAATATAACCGGCTTATGATGTAACATCCTATTCTTAATCACGATTGCGTCTGTGCGTACCGCGTGCCTCCCGTGGTGAGTCTTGTTAGCGACCACCACAAACGAAAGATGTTGTGACTGTCTGTCACCTATTCCTATTTAATAACAAAATATTATATTTCTTTTAAAATTATCTCACGATATCGGGACTCTTAGACTAGACATGCTTTTGCAAATCGATTTTATGTGTTTTAAGGACCTTTTCTCTATAATAGGCTTAACAATATACTATTGTAACTTGTATAAAATGTTATCAGAATATTTAGCGATACTCAATTACACAGACACAGAAAAACTTTTAGAAATTTTGGCACGATGCTAGTATAATCCCTCGTATTTACTTTTGTATATTTACATGGGTTCAGTTTTAGATATTAATGTACCAATATGCTTTTTCTCATAGTCGTTAATAGATTATTTTTATTAGTTCCACTTAAATGTTACTGCCCCAATTATTGAAATGTAAAGTACTCAATACTCAATATTTTTATTGCTTTACCCTCATGTGTACTTAGGTGGTAACTAATATAATTGAAATCATTATGGACCCTGTAGAGCACAGCAAAAGGGTAGGAGAGATGAAGCCCTTTTTTAGGAGATCATTAAATTGTTATATAATCAGTCAGGAGATCGCGAATAAGATAGTAATACTTTGCTTAAATAAGTATTATTTTATCTGCAAATGCACTCAAATATTTTAAATTATTTTTATATACCTGTACCTACATAATGTATTATAATTCCGTTTATTCATTTGTATAATTTGTTTTCCTTTGAATAATTATTATTGTTATATTATTTATTTATTATTACTGTTATTTAATGAAATTATTATTATTGTTATAATATTGACTAATTATTATTATATTAAAAATTAATTATTATTGTATCATTAATATATTTTAAAACATACCTAAACAGGCTTCGGGATGCTTTCCTCAGTCCTTCCTTTTCCTTCCTGTTTTAAATTCGCTGCCACTTGCACTCGCCCATCGCTGTGAGTGCGACAAGGACAACGCATCGCGCCTGCCATCTGACGGCGTGAAGAAAAACTAGTGGGTTCGAACGACGTGAAAGTCCGGCCGGCAGCTAACCGACGCGCGTGTGAGAGTATTCATATTTATAGGCGAATAACTGATTGATTATTGATCACAAATATTGATGTTGTCTATTGATCTATAATCTAGAATCACAATATGAACGTCAGCTGTCAGGTGACAAAGACATTGACGTATGGAAACGTTCCATTTCAACTATATTTTATTAAACGTAAATTATTATTTTATAAATAGAAAGGTCTTAATTAAACATATGTTATTAACATTTATTTAATTGATATTTCATAGACAGAAGTATTTAATGTAAATGGTATTTATTATGACTTAAAAGGCCGCTTCACAAACAACGATTATAGAGTTTTCAAACAAGTCATGTTTGGTGGTTTTACATAGGTAATCAAAACAAATGTTTATTATCTTAGCATTACAATAAATGATTAAATAATAATTAATATGATACTAGTAATATTTCCCATGATTTAATATTGTAATTTAAAAGTAACAAGTTGTTTTAGACGATTCTCAGATCTTAAAGATGATGTTAATATAATAAAAGATTGTACTTAAATATTACAAATAAATACATACTAAATTGCTAAATAATCTTATGAAGTTTTAAAATAGTTCCATTAAACTAGATTTGTAAATTAATACCTATATTAGAAGATATTTAGCAATTATGTACAACCATCTCTGATTGGTCTAAAAAGGCGGCAGAATGGGCGGCAATGTTTGTGGTACTGACTGGTAATATGGAGGGATTTTAATGGGTTACCGCCAATTTTGAAGGGGATCTTGGTTCGAATGGTTGGACGAGTTAGGACAGACTCACAGATCCTGAGTGGTGTCCATTGTCCATAATATTAATTTGCTAAAAGCCAATGTACCTAAGGAAATCACGCTGCATAGCGAAGTTCTTCCTATATTGTAAAATGGATTGAATTATGATCATCATATTATCAGTCCTAGTGAAAGATCGACTGACTACAATGTTCATGTAAGTTACGTATATAATTGATATTATAATATTGATTAGTATTGCTGATCTATGTTGTTATGTAATGTGTTATAAATATAGCTATGTGTGCTTGCTTATGTGTGTTAAATCGAATTAAGGAATATTCATGTTCTTTCTTTACATTGACAAAGTTGCTTGACAAAATATATGAACAGTATTGGTTCCCACAAATGTGCAAGCAGGTGCGTAAATTTGTAGATTCATGCATAGTATGCAAAGCTTCAAAGGGATGTTTGGGAGCGCAGCAGGTTCGATTACATCCAATACCTAAAGTGTCTACGCCTTGGCATACGATACATATAGATATCACGGGCAAACTAAGTGGTAAAAGTGATAGGAAAGAATATGCGTCCGTTATTATCGATTCGTTCACCAAATATGTTCTCTTAGGTTACACACCCTCTCTCGATGCTGCTAGCGCAATTCAATCTCTTAAAAGGGCAGTTTACCTATCTGGTGCACCGAAGCGTATAATATCAGACCAAGGTAGGTGTTATATTAGTGCGGATTTCAAACGGTTTTGTAGTGAGCATAGTATAGAGCTTCACCTTATCGCTACTGGCTCCAGTAGAGCCAACGGTCAAGTTGAGCGTATAATGCGCACTCTAAAATGTTTGCTCACAATAGTAGAGAACGATCCAAACAAAACGTGGCGCGGCGAACTTCCTGAAGTTCAGCTCGCCTTGAATAGCACTAGATCCAGAGTAACAGGCTACTCCCATATGGAATTGATGTTCGGCATACGAGCAAAATCATTAGGAATGTCAACCTAATCCTTACATGCTGAGCCTGAGCCCCGTTTAGATTTAAACACCATTAGGCATAATGCTTCCGAGAATATCAAAAAGGCTGCTTCGTCAGAGGTAGAACACTTTAACCGGGGTAGAGCAATAGTGAGACCATTTAGTGTTGGCGACTTTGTCTTTATCAAGGTAGTGAGCGTAACCAAACTAAATTACAGCGAAAGTTCAAAGGTCCTTTTACGATTGTCAAGGTACTAGATCACGATAGATATGAGCTGAGAGACATTGATGGGTCTAACCGAACCTATAAGTACGCCCATGATAACTTGCGCGCAGTACCCAGGGGCTACGGTGGATTGATTGAAGTAGCTATTTCTATAGTCAATGAGTCAGAGGAGGCCGAGACGGCGAAAGTTCTTAGTCATGAGAATGGAATGGTAACATCTGATGATGATAGTGACACAGTATCGGTATCTAGTTCACACACTTTGACCGCAAGCTCTGGCACCCTCTCTGCCTCCGAACATGAGGAGTTGTAGATGGTGAGTTTATTACAATTGTGTAAATCCTGTACTTCACACATCGAACACCGACCATCGATCAACACATCACCATCATCATCGATTCGAGCATCGATCTAGAGCGTAGAGCACTGGATAGGCAGTAGGGAGCGGTGTGGTCGATCAATGGGGCTGGCCTAAACCGGGTCGATGCCCCTGATCAGACTATGTTTTCCTATGTGGTATGTAGTGTAGTTGATCGACTGGGCTGGCCTAAACCGGGTCGACGCCCACGATCAGACTACAGCTTCTCTGGTATGAGCTGGGTGGCAGGAGATTGGTCTGGGGCTGGCCTATGCGGGTCGACGTTCCGGACCAGTTGATCGCAGCAGCTGTGCGTGGTTTTCGTGACTGGTGGAAGGGGCGCTGACGGGTTGTCCGGTCCACCGCACCATGCGAGTTGGTGGGTGAGCGAAGGGGCGCCTGAAGTCAGTTGTCCGCCCAGCGTGTTTAATTCAGATGTGAGGAGTAAAGATCGAGATCTTTTTAAACAGGCAGCATAAATGGGTAGCTAGTCAGGGATGGGCGAGCGTGTTCTACAGATTTGTATTTGGTTTTTACAGGTAACTCGAAGCGTGAACAGTCGCACGAGGACGTGCCAATGTCAGTCCGGCCGTGACGGCGCTTCGATGTTTTGAGTGTCAAGAAACGTCAAAAATGACAGCGGACATTTGACAAGCGTGGATAGACGTTTCTTCACTCTGACACAACTCAGGGCTTTTTCGCACGCAGCCGTCAGACGGGATAATCCGTTTGCATCGCGCTCAAGCAAGACGTGTTCGGTGGAGTATCACTGTTTTAAGATTAATTAGAAAGTGCTGATTGCGATTCTGTTAATAGTTTGTTAAAAATAATATTCATGCATCGCTGATTATCTTCAACACGTGGTTTTAATTCTCCTCGCCCGCCTACCCACGATAGCTCGACAGCCGCAATGAACCCAGAATTGATTAATAATAGCCACGTGCCGTTAAACTTTTCTTCTTTCTTTATTATCTCAGGTAGTTTGTTGTATATTTTTATTGACATTACGTAAGGACTTGTAGAATGCATTTTTAGCTTGGATGTTGGTATGTGTAGCCTAGTTCGGTGCCTAAGTGTGTATTTTGATTGGATGTCTTCGCGCTTTGTTTAGAACTCTTGATGCTTACGGTTAAATTTACATGTTTCTAAAATGTAAATATTGGGGAGGGTTAGATTAATTATTGTGTTTTAGAAAATAGGGTTTGAAGCTGTCAGTTTGATCAATGTTTACTAAGATTCGAACTAATTTCTTGTGTAGGGTAAAGAGAGTAGGTGCATCTAGACTATTGCCCCCGAGAGTTACGCCGTAGCTAAGCCATACATTGGCATACGCATAATAGGTGGTGAGGGGAGTTTGCAGATTATGTAATAAAACTCACTAAATGTAGATGCTGATAATTTATTTTATCTCTTCACTCCTTCGCAGATACAGTCACCACAGTTATTTCACAGTCAACCGAGCTCTCTCGGCCAAGTACCCTTATTTATAAACTACAGCACCCCTACAAAAATTACGGTTGGACAGTGTTGCCATTTCTCAAACCAAAACAAATTATTAAAATATCTAAAAACCCTACAATTAGTTGTATTTTTAATTTCGCGGAGAGCGTATGAAAATTTTGAAAATTTTGATCGGCTTTTTCGTATTTGTGTTTTCCAGGTAATATGTTTACCTATTGTAAGTCCAAGTAATGTAAATTCATCAACAGTTTCCAATTTTAAACGAGGAATAATAGGCAACCTATGACACTTCCTTGGAAGTGGAAGATGGAAGCGTTAGTTATTTTGCTTTTAGATCGGATTTTTTCTATTTCTCTACTATTGTGGTTAAAGTATTCGGTTTCAACTATTTGTTCTCTATTTTTTAAATATGATGTAACCCATTCATGGGCTTTCCCGCGGATTCCTATTCCATAAAGTTTATTAAGCAGTATTTTAAATTGTACCTTGTCGTACGCTTTGGTTATGTCCAGTAATATCCCTACGGCGTATTCCTTGTTATTTATAATATAAAGGGCTTCTTGAGTATATTTATAAACAGCTAATGTGGTGGAACGATTTTTCGGAAACCGTTCTAGCAATCGCTAAATATGTTAAATATTTCACAAAAGGTATAAATATATGATCACATATAGCTCTTTCGAATATCTTGGAGGCAGAGGGCAAGAGAGCTATTGGGCGATAATTATTAGGATCAGTTTTGGTGTTCTTTTTACGGATTAATGATTTCTTTAACAATTCGGGGAAAGTGCCTTCTCTAAAAGACTGATTTAATAATAGATAAAATGGTAAGGTGGTTTCAAGTGATGATAGCCTGAAACACAGGTTTGAATTAACCTAGATCGGGCGTGTCCCTACCTTATATTGTAATTCTGAATCATCATTACTTGAACCTGTAATAAAATCAACTATTTAAAAAAATAAAATGAAATGTGTACATTTAGTCAACAGTAGTAAAATATTATTACTACTGTTGACTAAATGTACACTTTTTCTATTTTTTTTATTCAATAATATTATTATTATTATATTATTATCTCAAATGATAACATCTGTTATAAAGGCTTGCCATCTGTAATGTACCTTAAGAATTTTGATAATATTAAGTCTGTTTACGATTCATTTTCTATTTTTCTTCTATTTATTGTTTCTAATTTTGAATCATTAATATAAAAATAAAAACTGAAGTCTTTTTCAGTACCGGTTTAAATTTAATTTCCTCATATATTTTTTTTACAATCTTCCACTGTTCTCGACAAAAATGCGACTGGATATGAAGTAGTTTTAATGTGTCTTACTTTATGATTAAAAGCCGACAAAAATATAGCATAATGTTGTAATCTCTTAGCAGCCATTTTTCGAATACTTTTACGAGGGCCAAAAATTCGTACCAAGCCTGCATTATCACTTATTAGTCTCTAATTCAAAAAATCGCCCACAGATATAGTTATAAAAAGTTATTCCAAAAATTATTGCCGTTGCCTCTTTATTAATAGTGGTTTAACAATACCATTTTTATCTCTATTGGATAAAACTGCTCCCAGACCAGTTTCAGATGCATCACATGTCAAAATCAGTGGAGGAAGTGGGTTATGCCTTAATTTTTTTTCCGATGCCAAGTTTTTCTTCATTATTTGGAAAGCTTTTTTATATTCTGGTGACCAGTTAAATTTACCTTTCTTTGTACAATTGTATAGAGGTGCTAAAACTGTTGCCATATTTTATCAAAAATGAGAATAATAATTTATTTTACCAAAAAAATATTTCAGTAATGTCAAATTAGTTGGTGCTTTAGCTTTTAATAAAGGATCAATATTTGATTGTATAACACTGATAAAATATTTTGTTTACACGAAAACCAAATACATCTAAACTAGGTAGTAAATAACTAACATTTCTCAAATATTATCTTAAATTCTCTCTTTTGAAGTGTGCTTAAAACCTTAAATAAAATATCAAGAATTTCTTTCAAATTATTTCCTTTTATATAGATATTATCTATGAATACAATAGTGTTTGGAATTTTTTCCAACTTTTTAGTCATTAATCGCTGAAATGAACCAGGTCCTGTAAAACTCAACCTCCAACTCAACGCATTTATTTCAAATAAACCAATTACAGGCACTTTTGAATTGTCAAGGGGTCGGTCAGTCAGAAAGATGAAGCTAGTTCCAAAGCGAAGTAGGTACCTATGGAGAAGAACGGGCAAGAAACTCCATGGACACGCTTTTAAATCAAAATATGGTTACAAAATATTGGTGACATAGTTCATGTTGAAATTATACATGTGAGAACGATGCAGGACGTTAAAAGCGTCCGTAATAAAAAAACAAAAACAATTCAAATAATAGGTCGGGGAAAAAGTTTCTTCGCATTTTTTAAGAAAATTCAAAACATTTTTTAATATAGTTTATTTACATTTAACTAAAGTATGTAGGTACCATTTTGTTCGATAACTTTTTGCCATCTTGTAGGTAGGGACATGATCCCATTGCTATAGAAATTATGGGACTTCTGATCAAAATACCGCGACAAGTGGTTTTGGCAGTCCTCTCTTTATGTTAACCTGACACTGCCTAAAGAATTCTGAAGAGACCGAAACAGGTGGAAATCTGAAGGTGCAAGGTCAGGACTATACGGCGGATGCATTAACACCTCCCAGCCAAACTCTCTTAATTTTTGCTGAGTGGCTAAAGATGTGTGAGGTCTAGCGTTATCATGATGAAAAACCACACCCCTTCTGTTGATTAATTCCGGCCGCTTTCTCTCATCTTCTTGCTTTAATCTCATCAGTTGTTCGCAGTAAAGTTCAGAATCGATGGTCCTGCCTGGTGGTAACAGCTCATAATGAATAATGCCCTTCCAATCCCACCACACACACAGCATCACCTTGTTGCGAGTTAACCCGGGTTTCGCCACAGTCTGTGAAGCCTGACCGGCCTTTGACCACGACCTTTTTCGCACGTTCTTGTCGTACGTGATCCAATTTTCATCACCAGTTATCAGCTTCTTCAAAAATGGTTCGGTTTCATTACGTCGTAATAAAGAATCACAAATGAGTACACGGTTCATTAGGTTTCTTTCAGTGAGCTCGTGAGGTACCCAAATATCGAGCTTTTTTGTGTACCCAGTTTTTTTCAAATGTGCCAAAACTGCTTTGTGGTCAATTCCCAGTTCTTCAGCTACGTTGTTACTACTGATATCTGATCACTACTACTCTTCTTGCTACTGATCTTGCTCCACTTTTTCAAAAATGGCATCCATTTTTTTCCGTAAGAGGGCGACCAGAGCGACGTGCATCTTTGACATCAAAATTTCCGGATTGAAAACGCTTAAACCAAATTTGTGCTACTCTCACAGACACTGCACTAGGTCCATAAACATTGCAACTTTTTTTCGCAGCTTGCGTTGCATTTTTACCTTTTTTGTAGTAAAATTTTAAAATGTATCGAATTTCTTCATTAGATTCACTCATCTTGACAGTAAGAAAACAAATGAAAATCACACATTTTCCTAATCTGAATTGTAATTATGTTCTTTAAAATTTAAACTTTCAATGATATTAAAACCAGCCAGATACAAATAGTATAGCCAAAGAGATTTTATTACAAGTTCATACATACTATAATGCAAAAAGACTTTTTCCCCAACCTAATATTAAATTAAATAAAAATAAGGCGAGGCAGCTAAGAAATGACCAGTCCCTACTGACGGCGCCCGTTCACGAACATGACGCAAGGATCAGCACCATTCAGCTCAATCATTTTGAAGGGAACTAAATGATCCAATACACACGCTACCAGCGAGACATTTGAGTGAGCATGACATACTCTCAGCCGCCAGGTCACATTCAAGTCAATGGAAGACGAACCTAGTAAATGGTGGCTTTATAGTAGGTACATAGTGCTCACACATGTGCTATGCAATTATACAATACTAAAAGATTGAATTTATACAGTGAAAATATAGTTTTTACAATCTTCAGCAGCTCCAACAGTAGTTTCAAATGCTAATCAATTAGTTTATGCTCCCTTGTGGAGCACGACCAGCGTTGAGCCAAGCATTTTTATCAGCGACAAGCTGACCCGAATGACGTTGTCCTGTCTTAACTATGAATGTCATATGTCGTTTAGTTTTAGTTTTGACTATTGACTAAAACTATCGACTCATTTATCAACCGATCCATCTGTGTTAAACGATATTTGCAGCGCGCATTCTGTCAATCGCTGACAGTTATTTCAAACAACTGACAGTTATGTAAAATTAATATTGGCGTTAAGTTTTCATAAATTTTGTAACGTTCCGCTCAACTCCCTTATTTTTTTATTTCATAAGATCCTTGTCTTGTAAATAACAAACACAACAAAAAAAAAATGTGAAATTAGTCCAGCCGTTCACGCGTGATGGCGTGACCAAGGGAAATAGGGATTCATTTTTATATATATAGATGTAATCCCCCAACTTATAATATGCTTGGCTGCATAGTGTGCGTTTTATACAAGATTAGAATTTCGTTTCATTCAGTTGACGTATATGGGGAGGTATTTTATTCTAACATTTCAAACAGTACCCCATGAAAGATGAGTCTACTTTAGCCAGCCTGAAACCAGGTTGAACTAATTGCTCCCTATTTCTAGTGATATAATTGTGTCTCTCTGCTCTTTTACTAAAAAGATGTAGATTTTTCCTTACGTATATGATAACAATATATTGACAATGATAATATAAATAAGCAACACCACCGTGTCAACAAAACGTCTCATTTTCAAAAAAAATATTTAAAACAATGAATGTGATTCTGCCCATTTTTACCATAGTTTTTCTTTATAAATCAAAACCTTATCATATATATCATCGATACACCAAAGAAGAGACCATATTACTCAAAAATTAAATAAAATAAATCAATAACTACCGATTTGGAGGTGACATGACAGTTGTCACCTCCAAACAACAATGAAAAAATATTAAGAAAATGAAATGATGTTGACAAGATCTGCTAAAAGACGAGCACGCCCACCACCTCCGGACTCTTCGCTTAGCTCCGCCTCGCCGCCGCCGGTATCCAGCCCTATTGTGAGCGCTGTGACGACACCGGCCACGGTAGTTGCGTCGAGCTCAAGCGACGAGTATTTCTCCCCGCCCACGACGCCACCACCTGCTCGTCGACGTGGAGGACACCGGCCGCCGGACGGCTTAGGACCTCGAGGCCCACCGGCCTCTGATAGGGTCCCAGCTCCCGGCGGAAGTGTGCAGCGCATGAGATGGACACGATCCATCAATGAAAATGTCATGCGCTCATACTATGGGGCTACAGACGGGGGAAACAATCTGACCGCGTACCGTGTTCGGATGCTCTCTCTTTTTCAGTTGCTTGAGCCAGCTGTCAACGTTTCAGCACAACGACTGTCGGATCAGGTGCGGGTCATCTAACGTAATCATATGTTGGATGACACTTTACTTGATCGCCTGCGAAATGAAATGCAGAGTAGTCATGTCATCGCCCCCCCGTCGCAGACTGTTATAGTACTACCACAGTGTAACACAACTCAAGCAGACGAGGAGAGTGATGATAGGGCTTCAAACGTAAGTACCCAGTGCAATGAGGAATTGAGGAGTGCTTTGGATCATGCGATTCGAGAATATCGCTTCATATCGCCAGAACTTAGACCACGCTTACCCCGTCTACCCATACATAACAAAAATAGGGCGCTGGTGGCGGCCCTGGATACGCAGTTGTCAAATTATTTTGATGACTGCGTAGACCTCACCGATACTCATTTAATTCTGTACTGCGCGGCTGTAGCGGCATGTCGTGTAGCTCACGTCAAATTTGCTAATGATTCTAGAGCTACACGACCGAAACCAGTCGTACCAGCTTGGCAGTGCAGAATTGAGCGTCGTATTGGTGGGGCCAGAGCGCTCATCGGCAAACGAATCTGCTTCAGGGAGGGCAATACTCGCCTTAAAGTGATGCGCTTTGTGAGTCGTGCTTTCGCAGGGACTGATATCAGTCCTCAGGACTATATGTCCTGTGTCACAGAGCGCATCGACTTCCTGAAGCAGAAAGTGTATGCATGGGCGAACCGTATCCGTAGGTATAAGCGGCGAGTGGAGCGATATACTCAGAATCGCACCTTCCAGCGCGATGAAAGGTGGGTTTATAGGGATTGGGAGCGACCGGATCAAGGTGTGGCTGACACGTACCTACCAGATGATGATGCCATGTGAATCTCTCTGGCGCAATATCTGGTCGGTGCCTGTCAGTCACTCCGAAGGTGATTGGACTCGGGAAGTCGAGCGCGCCTGAGAACCATTACCAGAAATGGGGGCTATTACCATCTGCCCCCAAGACGTGACTCGTGCAGTCCGTCCGTTGCCTAACCTGGAAGTCTCCAGGGCCGGACGGACTGCACAACTTTTGGATAAAATGGTTTTTAAAGTCACACGCTCGCTTGGCAGCTCAGTTCCAGGTTGCTTTAGAGTCTGGTTTGCTACCCCAGTTCCTAACGACAGGAGTTACCCACCTGCTCCATAAATCAGGTAGCACCGCGGAACCCAAAAATTATAGACCGATCACGTGTTTACCAATGGTCTATAAAGTTCTTACATCCATTTTGAGAGCTAACATTAACAAACATATAGACACCAACTCCATCATGTCTGCCTCTCAAAATGGATGTAAGAACGGATCCCGCGGTACTAAGGAGCTACTCCTCATTGATATGACCATTAGCCAACAGGTTCGTCGTTCCCGAAAGGATCTGTCGACATGTTGGATAGATTACAAGAAGGCTTAAGACTCAGTGCCACATACATGGCTCATGAGGGTGCTGGAGTTGTATAAAATAGATGCAACTCTGCGCACCTTCCTGATGTCGTGTATGGGTCAATGGAGGACGGTCCTTCGCTATCCAGCATGTCGAAATACCCAGAGGAATAGCGAGCCGATAAGGATCAAGCGAGGCATATTTCAGGGTGATAGTTTGAGTCCGCTTTGGTTTTGCTTAACCTTGAATCCTCTAAGCACACTGCTGGAGGATTCAGGTCTAGGCTATCGGTTGAGGAGAGGTGGTCGGGTTATATCTCACCTCCTCTACATGGATGACCTCAATTTTTTTGCCCCAAACAAATTGCAACTGATGGAGCTACTGAAAGTAACTGAAACTTTCAGTAGTGCCATCAGGATGGAATTTGGTGTGGACAAATGTGCGGTCATGCATGTAAAGCGAGGGGAGATTGTGAAATCCGTGGGAACCCAACTCTCGGATTCCATGAACCTTAGAGCCCTCTCCGCATCCGAAACCTATAAGTATTTGGGTATGTCGGAAGCGTTAGGCATCAATGATACTGACATGAAGCAATCGTTGAAGGAGCGCTTCTTTAGCTGCCTAAAGAAAGTATTTAATAGTCTTCTATCAGGTGGAAACAAGGTGCGCGCCTTCAACGGTTGGGTCATGCCGGTTCTGATGTACTCTTTCGGCATACTCAAATGGACTCAGACCGAACTCGACACCCTGGATAGGAGGGTCCGGATGCTGCTGACTGCAAATCGAATGCATCACCCACGGTCATCGGTAATGAGGCTGTATATTCCGCGAAAGTGTGGAGGTCGAGGCTTTTTAAATGCTAAGACCCTCCACAATCGCGAGCTATGCAGTCTCAGGGAATATTTCCTGGAAACCGACGTGGGGATGCATCGAGATGTGGTCACAGTGGACAAGGGCCTCACCCCGCTCTCCTTAGCTAAAGAGAACTATCGCAAACCAGTAGTGCTTGACACTAATGATCGCATGGAAGTATGGCAGAGTAAGGAGCTTCACGGACGCTTTTTTAGGGCCCTACATGGACCCGATGTAGATCTACAAGCGTCCGTAGCCTAGCTACGTTTCGGAGACCTCTGTGGGGAAACCGACGGTTTTGTCTGTGCAATTATGGACGAAGTTATGATGACGAACAATTACCGGAGATTTATTGTGAAAGACGGTACGGTTGACATCTGTCGGGCATGCCACCGTCCGGGGGAATCAATTAGACATATTATCTCTGGGTATTCTAGTCTAGCTAACGAAGAATACTTGCATAGACACAACCTTGTAGCCAGGATTATCCATCAGCAACTTGCTTTGAAATACAGCTTTGTGGAATACTACAAGTGCCGTACTACAGGTATGTGCCCGACCCAGTTCTCGAAAATAGAAATATCACATTGTACTGGGATCGATCCATCATCACTGACAGGACTATTGTTGCCAATAAGCCTGATATAGTGGTGGTGGATCGAAGAGAGCGGCGCGCAATGATCGTTGACATAACGATCCCGCATGACGTGAACCTCGTGAAAGCCGAGAAAGATAAACAAATCAAGTATCTTGACTTGGCTCGCGAGGTTGTCGACATGTGGGACGTGGACTCAGCGATCATTGTGCCGATAGTCGTGACTGCTAATGGCTTAATAGCGAAGAGCCTCGACCAACACCTGAGGAGGCTCTCGTTGGGCAGCTGGATCAAGGGCTTGATTCAGAAGGCGTTACTTCTGGACACGGCTCGCATTGTTAGAAGATTCCTCTCTCTGGAGCCCTGACCACCGGTAACTTGGACCCTGTTCCCGATATCGATGGGCTACTATTTTTTATATTTTTAAATGTTTTTATATTCTTTATATTTTAATATTTAAAAATATAATTTATATGTATATAAAGAAATAAAGGAAATACTAATAATAGAATCGGAAGTGCCATACTACAGGTATGTGCCCGACCCAGTTCTCGAAAATGGACATATCACATTATACTGGGATCGATCCATCATCACTGACAGGACTATTGTTGCCAATAAGCCTGATATAGTGGTGGTGGATCGAATAGAGCGGCGCGCAGTGATCGTTGACATCACGATTCCGCATGACGGGAACCTCGTGAAAGCCGAGAAAGATAAACAAATCAAGTATCTTGACTTGGCTCGCGAGGTTGTCGACATGTGGGACGTGGACTCAGCGATCATTGTGCCGATAGTCGTAACAGCCAATGGCTTAATAGCCAAGAGCCTCGACCAACACCTGAGGAGGCTCTCGTTGGGCAGCTGGATCAAGGGCTTGATTCAGAAGACGGTACTTCTGGACACGGCTCGCATTGTTAGGAGGTTCCTCTCTCTGGAGCCCTGACCGCCGGTAGCTTGGACCCTGTTCCCGATACCGGTGGGCTACTATTTTTTATAATTTTAAATGTTTTTATATGTTATATATTCTAATATTTGAAAATATAATTTATATATATTTAGTGAAATAAAGGAAATAATGATAATAACACCGCCGTGTCAACAAAACGTCTCGTTTTCAATTTTATTTCATAATATCAACAAAGAAAGTAATTTTAACTCATTTTTGCAATAGTTTATAATTTTAAACCAAATCTAAAACCAGAAAATCACTTATAAACCCTTTGATTATGTACATAATACGAGAATGTAATAAATTTGAACAAAAATTGCCGAATCGGAGGTGACATGACAGATGTCACCTCCGATAAAACAAAGATAAAATAAGAAAATGAAGATAACATGTTGACAAGATCAGCCGCACGTCGAGCACGCCCACCACCTCCGGACTCGTCGCTCAACTCCGCCTCGCTGCCGCCGGTATCCAGCCGAATTGTGAGCGCTGTGACGACACCGGCCGCGGTAGTTACGTCGAGCTCGAGCGACGAGTATTTCTCCCCGCCCACGACGCCACCACCTGCTCGTCGACGTGGAGGACACCGGCCGCCGGACGGTTTAGTACCTCCAGGCCCACCGGCCTCTGATAGGGTCCCAGCTCCCGGCGGAAGTGTACAGCGCATGAGATGGACGCGATCCATCAACGAAAAAGTCATGCGCTCATACTATGGGGCTACAGACGGGGGAAACAATCTGACCGCGTACCGTGTTCGGATGCTCTCTCTTTTTTAGGTGCTTGAGCCAGCTGTCAACGTGTTGGCACAACGACTGTCGGATCAGGTACGGGTCATCCAACGTAATCATATGTTGGATGACACTGTACTTGATCGCCTGCGAAATGAAATGCAGAGTAGTCATGTCATCGCCCCCCCGTCGCAGACTGTGGTATTACTACCACAGTCTAACACAAGTCAAGCAGACGAGGAGAGTGGTGATAGGGCTACAAACGTAAGTACCCAGTGCAATGAGGAATTGAGGAGTGCTTTGGAAGATGCGATTCGAGAATATCGGCTCATATCGCCCGAACTTAGACCACGTTTACCTCGTTTACCCATGCATAACAAAAATAGGGCACTGGTGGCGGCGCTGGATGCGCAGTTGTCAAATTATTTTGATAAATGCGTAGACCTCACCGATACACATTCGATTCTGTACTGCGCGGCTGTAGCGGCATGTCGTGTAGCTCACGTCAAATTTGCTAATGATTCTAGAGCTACACGACCAAAACCAGCCGTACCAGCTTGGCAGTGCAGAATTGAGCGCCGTATTGGTGGGCACTCATCGGCAAACTAATCTGCTTCAGGGAGGGCAATACTCGTCCTTGAGTGATGCGTTTTGTGAGAAGTGCGTTCACAGAGACTAATGTCAGCCCTCAGGACTACATGTCCTGTGTCACAGAGCGCATCGACTTCCTGATGCAGAAAGTGTATGCTTGGGCGAACCGTATTCGTACAAACACGAACAAGTAGTCAAGTATGGAGTCCCCCAGGGTAGTGTGATGGGCCCCCCACTAATCATAGTATTTATTAATGACTTACCTAAACATGTAGATCAACCAGTTACACTCTTTGCTGATGATAGCACTATCACAATTCAATGTAATACTAAAGATAGCTATAATAAGAACATTAATAATTCTCTGACATCAATAATAAATTGGATGAATAATAATAATCTAAAAATTAATCTTAATAAAACTAACATAATCCACTTCAGTCAACGTTTATCAACTATAACTGATCTTAACATCCAATACAATAATAGAACTATTACAGAAGTTGACAACACTAAGTTGCTTGGAGTGGCGATTGACAAAAAGCTAAATTGGAAAGCACACATAGAAGAACTCAGTAAAAAAAATAGTAATTCTTGTTACGCGCTGTTCAAACTGGTCTCAGTGCATAACACGGAATCATTACTCATGGCTTATCACGGTTTGGTTTCTTCACATTTAAGGTATGGGGTCATTTTCTGGGGCAACTCAACCGACAAGGACATACCCTTTAAAGCCCAAAAAAGGTGCATCAGGACTATGTTTAAATTACAGTCAATCGAAAGTTGTAAGCCCTACTTTAAAAAATATAAAATTTTAACTCTTCCTTGCCTTTACATTGTAGACATTGTCATGTTTGTAAAGTCAAATCGACACTTATTTCCACGTCAATCAGAAGTGGTCGATCGCAACCATAGTAGACGCGATGACAGTATTCTCTGTCTACATAGATCGAAAACAGCATTAATGGACAAGAGTGTTTTCTGTATGGCCCCTAAAATTATCAATAAACTCCCGAATAGTTGGAAGGAACTTAATGTCCGTCAATTAAAAAATAAATTAAAGATACTGCTAGAAGGGAAAGCATATTACAGTATCCTAGAATTTCTTAATGACAACATCTAATGCCGTGTAGTAATCAATGTTTTCAATACATCTTTGACATAATCTACTTAGAGCAACATTAATGCTATGATGATAATTTTAATTGACATTTAACATTGACATTGACATTTATTTTTATTTTTTCATATACTTAAATTATTTGTTTTCAAAATTGACATATTTTACAGTTTTGCTCATTATGTAATCTATACTAACTTTTATTAATAAATTTAAATATTTGTACGCCACTAGGCCAAACATGACTGATCTTAAACTATAATGTAATTTAATAACTCGCATGCTCTGTATGTGTACTCATGTTTCCTTGAATCTTGAATCTTGTAGGTATAAGTGGCGAGTGGAGCGATACACTCAGAATCGCACCTTCCAGCGCGATGAAAGGTGGGTTTATAGGGGTTGGGAGCGCCCGGATCAAGGTGTGGCTGACACGTGCCTGCTGGATGATGATGCCATGTGTTCTTTCTGGCGCGATATCTGGTCGGTGCCTGTCAGTCACACCAAAGGTGATTGGACTCGGGAAGTCGAGCGAGCCTGCGATCCAATCCAAGAGTCCAATCAAGTCCAGTCCAATCCAATCAAATCAATAAGAAAAAAAATCCAGAAATGGGGGCTATTTCCATCTGCCTCCAAGATGTAACTCGTGCAGTCCGTCCGCTGCCCAACTGGAAGTCTCCAGGGCCGGACGGACTGCACAACTTCTGGATCAAATGGTTCGGTAGGTCGCATGCTCGCTTGTCGGCTAAGTACCAGGTTGCTTTGGAATCCGGTTCGCTACCCCAGTTCCTAACAACAGGAGCTACCCACCTGCTCCATAAATCAGGTAGCACTGCAGAACTCAAAAATTATAGGCCGATCACGTGTTTACCGACGGTCTATAAAGTTCTTACATCCATTTTGAGAGCTAAAATTAACAAACATATATGTAGACACCAATTCCATCATGTTTCCATCTCAAAATGGATGTAGGAACGGGTCCCGTGGTTCTAAGCAGCTACTCCTCATTGGTTCGTCGTTCCCGAAAGGATCTGTCGACATGTTGGATAGATTACAAGAAGGCCTATGACTCGGTGCCACATACATGGCTTGTGACGGTGCTGGAGTTGTATAAAGTAGATGCAACTCTGCACACCTTCCTGAAGTCATGTATGGGGCAATGGAGAATGGTCCTTCACTATCCAGGATGTCGAAATGTCCAGAGGAATAACGAACCGATAAGGATCGAGTGAGGCATTTTTGAGGGTGACAGTTTGAGTCCGCTTTGGTTCTGCTTAGCCTTGAATTCTCTAAGCACACTGTTGGAGGATTCAGGTCTAGGCTATTGGCTGAGGAGAGGTGGTCAGGTTATATCTCACCTCCTCTACATGGATGACCTAAAACTCTTTGCCCCCAAGAATTTGCAACTGATGGAGCTACTGAAAGTAACTGAAACTTTCAGTAGCGCCATCAGGATGGAATTTGGTGTGGACAAATGTGCGGTCATGCATGTAAAGCGAGGGGAGATTGTGGAATCCGTCGGAACACAACTCTCGGATTCCATAAATCTTAGAGCCCTCTCCGCATCCGAAACCTATAAGTATTTGGGTATGTCGGAAGCGTTGGGCATCAATGGTACTGACATGAAGCAGTCGTTAAAGGAACGCTTCTTTGACCGCCTGAAAAAAGTATTTAATAGTTTTTTATCAGGCGGAAACAAGGTGCGCGCCTTTAACGGTTGGGTCATACCGGTTTTGATGTACTCTTTCGGCATACTCAAATGGACTCAGACCGAACTCGACGCCCTGGATAGGAAGGTCCGTACACTGCTGACTGCAAATCGATCACCCACGATCATCGGTAATGAGGCTGTATATCCTGCGAAAGTGTGGAGGTCGAGGCTTTTTAAATGCTAAGACTCTCCACAATAGTGAGATATGCAGTCTCAGTGAATATTTCTTAGAAGCCGACGTGGGGATGCAACGAGATGTAGTCACAGTGGACAAGGGCCTCACCCCGCTCTCCTTAGCTAAAGAGAACTGGCGCAAACCAGTTGTGCTTGACACTAATGATCGCATGGAAGTATGGCAGAGTAAGGAGATTCACGGACGCTTTTTTCGGGCCCTACATGGACCTGATGTAGACCAACTAGCGTCCGTAGCCTGGCTGCGTTGCGGTGACCTCTTTGGAGAAACCGAAGGTTTTGTCTGTGCAATTATGGACGAAGTTATGATGACAAACAATTACCGGAGATTTGTTGTGAAAGACGGCACGGTTGACATCTGTCGGGCATGCCACCGTCCAGGTGAATCAATCAGAAATATTATCTCCGGATGTTCTCGTCTAGCTAACGAAGAGTACTTGCATAGACACAACCTTGTAGCCAGGATTATCCATCAGCAACTTGCTCTGAAATACAGCCTTGTACAATCGGAAGTGCCGTACTACAGGTATGTGCCCGACCCAGTTCTCGAAAATGGACATATCACATTGTACTGGGATGGATCCATCATCACTGACAGGACTATTGTTGCAAATAAGCCTGATATAAAGGTGGTGGATCGATTAGAGCGGCGCGGAATGATTGTTGACATAACGGTCCCGCATGACGGGAACCTCGTGAAAGCCGAGAAAGATAAACAAATCAAGTATCTTGACTTGGCTCGTGAGGTTGTCGACATGTGGGATGTGGACTCAGCGATCATTGTGCCAATAGTCGTGACAGCCAATGGCTTAATAGCCAAGAGCCTCGACCAACACCTGAGGAGGCTCTCGTTGGGCAGCTGGATCAAGGGCTTGATTCAGAAAGCGGTACTTCTAGACACGGCTCGCATTGTTAGGAGGTTCCTCTCTCTAGAGCCCTGACCGCCGGTAGCTTGGACCCTGTTCCCGATACCGGTGGGTTACTATTTTTTATATTTTTAAATATTTTTATATTCTAATATTTAAAAATGTAATTTATATGTATATAATAGAATAAAGGAAATAAGAATAATAACTTTATTTCCAATTTTACAATTAACATAAAGGCGATAGGTTAATACAATGACACTATTGTTTTAAAATTGCATAAATCACTGACTATCTCCACTGGCACCCAAGCTAAGATTAAACTTGTGTTATGGGTGCCAGGGCTCTCTCTATTATTACATTTCAATCTATACAAACTAGTACGGAGTTACATTGCGTAAGTAGCTGTCGTTGAGTACAAAAAGAAAATAAAGTTAAAGTTAATAAGATAAAGAAACTAACTATTAATCTATTAAAATTAAATAAAAAAATAAAGTAGCAAAAATGTATTAAAATAACTAAAATGTATAGGCTCTCTCTATGTGAATTTGGTAAGTGTACGTGTCGTGTGTACGTGTAATGTGTATGTGTCGTGTGTGTGTGTGTGTGGTGTATTTTTGAGTTGTCTGAAAAAACAGGAGCTGTTAAAAAAGTTTTCCAAGTAACTTTTCAATCTCCTCGTTGTTTAGAGTCGTGAGCAATTGACTCACTTTCTTTTTACACTCGAATTTATTCACGCCATAAATATTGCATTGTTTGTTAGCTGCATTATAAATTCGATTACACAATACTCGAGAGTGTCTTTCAGCCAATTTAGTTTTGTAAAGTTCTACAAGACAGACATATTTTGATCTTCTACTTACCAGATGACCAGTATTGCATTTCAGAGTACCATGTCTGCGCAAGATGGTATTGAGCACAAAGAGCTGTCTAACGGTCATAACCCTGCAGTCTTGATATAATTGTATGGTGCTATACCGGAAGTATTTAAAAGTCATGACTTGAAGAACAGCTCGTTGCGCTCTTTCCAGTTTAAGAAAAATAGTTTTTGAAGCACCTCCCCAAGTCGTTATCCCAAATGAGAGTACTGACTGGCAGAGCGAAAAGTAAACCATCCGAAGTGAACCTAACTCTGCACTATAGCGCAGACTCTTGAAAATAGCTATGAGTTTCCTCACTCTGCCAGATGTTCCATCAATTTGCACCTTCCAGGACATCAGGTTATCTATCATAATACCGAGGTACCTGACTTGTGTTGTTCTGACTAGGGGAGGGCAGAGACATTGGTCGAATTGTTCATTACAGGTATGGGCTCTGACAGAAAACGGGTCATCCGGCTGCGTACATGATTTAATTGAGTACGGGATATATTTTGTTTTTTCGACATTTAATCTAAGAGTATTAGCTCCTAACCAAGACATCACGATGCCCATCGCAAACTCCGCTCGCTCCTGGACTTCCTTCCAGTCTAGACCATGCGCAAGCAAAGCTGTGTCGTCCGCATAAGTATATATGCTACAGTATGGGATGAATAGGTTACAGAGGCTGTTTACATATACCAAAAAGAGGGTAGGTCCCAAAATTGAGCCTTGGGGAACTCCAAAAGACAACAAGTGTTCGTCACTGATGTATGAGCCAATTTTGACACATTGAGTCTTCCCAGAGAGGTAGCTCTTAAAGATTGCTAGCGCTGGACCCCTCACTCCTATCCTCTCTAATTAAGACAAAGGGATAGGGACAGAGACAGTGTCAAATGCCTTAGATAAGTCTATGAGAACTCCCAGACATTTAGACCTCATATCAAGTACCTTTACAGCACTATCAACAAACGCAGCAACAGCGTCTTCGCAGGATTTGTTTCTACGAAAACCGAATTGATTAGTTAATAAAATGCCATGTGCTTCCATAAAGTTGACTAGGCGACTGTCTAGGATCTTTTCCAAAATCTTTGACAGTGCCGAAAGGACAGATATTGGTCTGTAATTATTGGCACTGCCTCTGTCTCCTCCCTTGTGGACAGGATGCACTACCGCTTTCTTTAAGGACTTCGGAAATACTCCCTTAGAGATACATAGATCACATATGTGTGTATTTGTATATTGAATAATTATGTATATATTGACAATGTACGATCTTGATGTTAATATATTTAAACCGTTTCCTTAGAGAGTCGCGCCTGCGGAGGCCATATATGGCTCTGATGGCTCTTTTCTGCAGAATAAAAATAGACTCGACGTCTGCAGCCCGTCCCCATAGTAAAATACCGTACGACATAATACTATGAAAGTTACTAAAATAGACTAGCCTCGTGGTACCTACATCAGTAAATTGACGGATTTTTCTCACAGCGTATGCTGCTGAACTTAGCAGTCCTGCAAGGGATGTTAAATTAAAACCCCATTGAAGTCTTGAGTTGAGCGTGATCCCCAGGAAAACAGTTTCATCGACGAATTCTAGTTTCTCTTGATTTAATACTATCTCACAATTTTTACTTTTGACATTTGGTAAGGAAAATCTAATACACTTGGTTTTTTTCCATTTAATACCAAATTATTAGGTACCAGTGAACCAATTTTGGATCTAAAGTAGGACGTTATTTACGTCGTCAAGATTTGATGCACGTCTATTAATTAAGAAAATAAAGAAGTGTCGTCAGCAAATAACACCATTTGTGGTTGGGTTTTTAACAAATGTGGTAGATCATTAATATATACTAAAAAGAGGAAAGGACCCAATATCGAGCCTTGTGGTACACCCATTTTTACTTTTAAACAGAGTGAGTTGACACCATTTATTTGATCTTGCTATTGTCTATCATTTAAATAAGATTTTACTAAACTGAGAGCAAGTTTTACAAGTTCGTAATGCTCAAGTTTCAAGATTAAGGTTTCCTGGTCGACGCAATCAAATGCCTTGGAGAGGTCACAAAAGATTCCTACAGCGTCTTGGGCCTCTTCCCATGCCGTAAATATGTTTTAATAAGGTGACACCGGCGTCAGTCGTACAACGTCCCTTGGTGAAACCATACTGTTGATCATATAAGATTTTATTGGTGTTAAAATGATTGAGCATTTGATTCAGCATTACCTTTTAAAATACCTTGCTTGAAAACCGGCAATACGGATACGGGTCTATAATTCTTGGTGTCTTTACTCTCCCCTGATTTGAAAAGTGGTTTACCTTACTTTATTTTATTAGATCCGGGAAGACTCCTCGATCAACATACAATTTAACTATTAAGGCCAAGTACGGCGCTATAGTCTCACTAATGGAAGAACACACTTTGATAGACATTCCCCATATATCTTCGGTTAGTTTGATCTTGATTTGCTTGAAAGCTTTTAATACTATTATGGGGTTTATATACTTGAATTTAAATTCAGTCGGGCAGGATGAAACGTTTGCTCTTAATAGGTCAATAGAACGCGAGGACGAGTTTAAGGTTTCAGTAGTTCTAAGTGGGATACTGGTAAAGAAATTTACAAATGCTTGATTCTTTGTTAGTGTTTATGGGACCACGAGAAGTCTCGAGTTTGAAATCATTATTATGTCTTTTATTCCTGTTAGTTTCATTATTGATAATTTTCCAAACCGTCTTTGTTTATTATCGGCTGATTTGATCTAGTTGCTAATGTACAAGGCTATTTCTAATTTCTACTGTTTCTAAGACAGTTGATAATGGTTTGGCATACTTATCTTTTAATTTATTGCACAGTTCCTCAAAATATATTTTCATGGGTTTGACTGGCGAACATAAGTATATTAATGTTTCAATCACTTTTGGGGTTAGTTATGTTATAACTTTTTTGTCTTCATCAATTTCATTGACAATCATGTAGCCTTTGATTATATAAGGTATATATAATCAAAGCATGTAGCACTCCAGCTGTTGTTCAAAAACTTCCCATTTTTCACTATCAAAAGCCCTAATTTCGCCGCAAATTGACATTTTTGATTCTTCTATTTCGCCTTTTGGTTTCAAAAATTGCTTTGTCTAGTAATAATTATGTACTTAATACTTTTCGTAATTCGTCGATATTTGTTTCTTTATAACATTTCAATCCCTCTTCCTGAAATATTAACTCTCTATTATTATTATTATTGTACTTCTTTATTGCAATGGTAACATAGGTTCTTTTTCCAGACTTTATTAAAGTAATATTTTGTTGTAAACAACTGCAAAGTTGGATCTTATGTTTATACGTGCAGTTGGTAAAATAATAACTTTAATTAACCAATGAGTATCTATTTAATGCAGAGAAACACATGACAAGTCATGATCTACGAATATGAGAAAGCGAGCGCGATATAAGTGCGAGTGAGTAAGGCAGTCTTAAGGCTGCGTTGCAGATCTCACACCTACCTACGTAGCAATGTAATTTTTATTTCGTGTATCTATTCATACACGAAATATTTTAAGAGGTACGCACATAGCTGGTACAGAAGTCATAGAAACATTTTTTTATGCTATGAGTGTTATCTAAAAAAAATGAATAATTTAAAATTACTTGACACACATAATAAATACTGGCTCCTTTTTATTTTATAACATCCATTACGCATATTTCTACGTTGTGTTTACTGTCATAGAAGCGCGCGGCGGAATAAGACGGCGCGCGGTTTTTATAAATGATCAAAGGGTAGAACGCGAGCGCACGTCCTTCCCCCGCGCGCGCCTCTCCAGTCGCGCACAATCCGCGTATTGCAGCGCTCGCGCCTTTGCTAACACGCGTCGGGCTTCGGGCAACAAACGCAACAATGCCAAACTGTAGGAGATATACCAACCAGGAGTACCCGAACATGGTTATGAAATACAATAGCAAGTATCATACGGAGGCAATAAGTACATAAGTGCCGATCGTGATGTGATTACTCCGGTGCGGTTGCGCAACAACGTTCTGTAGGTAAAGAAATTCTCAAAAACAGCATGTACCCACAATAGTAAGGATGTCTGCGACTGCTTATCTCGGGTATGATTTTTGATTTTTCAATCAGCTGACAGATACAACGCGACACACTTGTGACCTCACAGAGGTAATAACTAATGCGAATTCGAGTTGCACTTGTCAGCTGTATTATTGTATTTATCTGTTAAATCACAAAGCCTTCTTACTCATTCTATGCTTATCATAGAGAAAAAACATCTGACTACATTGAAATATATGTGACTGTAACCAAAAAAGTAAAACAAATATATTTAGCTGAATGTTTAGCTGATTATAAATATTCTGTTATATGATTCCTTATTCTTATTTAAGTATTCACATCTTTAATATGGTAGCAGAGCGTGAGATTATTGATTAAGGGCAAAAGTTTTATTTTGGGAAAGAACTTTTTCATTCTTTTGTTCCGAGAGAAGAAAATTTTCACACTGTGAAATCTGATACCAGCTATCAACCGCTATGGATAGGGCAATTGTTGAAGCATCAAAGGGTGCAGATAGGACACCTAGATTCAAAGATCTTCAAGTCATGGAGATACAGAATAAAGGTTGTAATGAAAGCCATCCTTGGAGCCTTAGACATCATCGAAGGTAGGCGATGTAGACCACAAACACCCTCAGCAGAAGCTGAGCTAGCTAAATATAAAAACGATTTGCAAGAAATTCATGAATATTGACAATAATAATAATAATAATAATACCGCTGTGTTAACGAAACGTCTCGTTTCCAATATTTTTTCTATAATATCAACAAAGAAAACAATTTCAACTCATTTTTGCAATAGTTTATAATTTTAAAGCAAACCAAAAACCAGAAAACCATTTTTAAACAATTAAAGAGACCATAAAACCAATAAGTAAAAATTTTTGAACAAAAACTGCCGAATCGGAGGTGACATGACAGATGTCACCTCCGATAAAACAAACAAAATAGGAAACTTGGAACTGAAGAAATGTTGACAAGATCAGCCGCACGTCGAGCACGCCCACCACCTCCGGACTCGTCGCTCAGCTCCGCCTCGCTGCCGCCGGTATCCAGCCCCACTGTGAGCGCTGTGACGACACCGGCCCTGGTAGTTGCGTCGAGCTCGAGCGACGAGTATTTCTCCCCGCCCACGACGCCACCACCTGCTCGTCGACGTGGAGGACACCGGCCGCCGGATGGTTTAGGACCTCGAGGCCCACCGGCTTCTGATAGGGTCCCACCTCCCGGCGGAAGTGTGCAGCGCATGAGATGGACGCGATCCATCAACGAAAATGTCATGCGCTCATACTATGGGGCTACAGAGGGGGGAAGCAATCTGACCGCGTACCGTGTTCGGATGCTCTCTCTTTTTCAGGTGCTTGAGCCAGCTGTCAACGTGTCGGCACAACGACTGTCGGATCAGGCGCGGGTCATCCAACGTAATCATATGTTGGATGACACTGTACTTGACGCCTGCGAAATGAAATGCAGAGTAGTCATGTCATCGCCCCCCCGTCGCAGACTGTGGTAGTACTACCACAGTCTAACACAAGTCAAGCAGACGAGGAGAGTGATGATAGGGCTACAATTGTAAGTACCCAGTGCAATGATGATTTGAGGAGTGCTTTGGAGGATGCGATTCGAGAATATCGGTTCATATCGCCCGAACTTAGACCACGTTTACCTCGTTTACCCATGCAAAAATAGGGTGCTGGTGGCGGCACTGGATGCGCAGTTGTCAAATTATTTTGATAAATGCGTAGACCTCACCGATACCCATTCTGCCGTCCTTTAACTAGAAAGCCGTTAACCCTCAAATGGTCATTTTTCACTTTTAAATAGAAAGTAACAGAGTTCAAAATTCTCTATCTTTCTGTCTAAGAAACATTTTTACAATATAAATAGTTCCAAAGATATGAAAATTTCGTAGGCCGTTAAGTAACATAATTTATGACCATTCCATCACTTGAAAGCGTCTAACCCACACTTCTTCGCTTAATGTACTTTAAAATACCTTAACTGCCCGATGTGATGATAATTTTCTAGCCTTCTACTTAACTACAAGTACGTTATCTGATTATTCTTGACTATAGAGAAGCAAAAGGACTATAACTACTTTATTGTTAAGCATTTAAATAACAGTTTCAGTGAAAAACTTAACTTATTTGCAGTTACCCGCCCTTAACGCTATTTTAGTTAAGCATTTAATTCTGTTAATTTCTCACAAAACTTTAGTTGAAAATAATTCTTGCCTATTTGATGAAAATGGTGCAAACAAAAAATATTTTGCTTAGCTACAAAGCAGCTAAGCCTCATTACTTAGCAACAAGGCAGTTTGCCGACTCTCGCGCTGCGTTCACTCCGGGTGTGATCGGGGTGACCAAAAAGAAACCCGAAAAGGTGGTTTTGAAAACAGATAGCACTTTAGCCTCCGTATGTAAAATTTTCTTTTTGACCACCTTGGGTTTTGCAAATATCAATGATAAATTCTATCTAGCTGCCTCGACGACAACTAATATATAGACAAACGTGGACAATACAATACAACTCCAGATTTTATCGTGGATGTTATCACTAAACATATCGAATCCTTCAACCCATCTGCGCCGCATTATCGTCGTGAGCATGCTCCAAATCATTGCTACAAGTAAAATAAGCGTTAAATTCATGTACAAAGCACCCCAACGTAACAATTGGATACGAAATGTCGATCTTGCTCGCCTTGGTAATGAGGAATGTGATCTATGTGACTGAAATACATTGCACAAACCTGATACTAATCATGACGCTCGAAATTAAATAATAGCCAATTGCACAGCTTGCGAGGAGTGGGTTGTTTACCACGAAAAATACACAAATACCAGAGAGTTATAATAATGAAAACCAGACATATTACAATAGTGACTTGGAAAAGGTAATAATGCTGCCAAGGCGCGAAACATTTGCGCACGCCACAATTGCGGCGGTAAGTCCCCTCTTTGAGGAGTGGATTAAGAGGCGCCACGGCGGCCTCACCTTCTGCCTGACGCAAGTCCTCACCGGACATGGCTGTTTCGGGAGGTTCCTGTTTCGGAGAAGACGGGAGGAAACGCCCGGGTGTTACCATTGTAAGGATCGCCCGGAGGACACGGTGGAGCATACGGTGGAGGTCTGCCCGGCTTCGGTGGCAGCAATCTCTCGCGTCCAGCCCTGGTACAGGCCATGTTATGGAGTGAGAGGGCATGGGAAGCCGTTACCTCCTGTGAAGCAGTTATGCTCGCAAAGGAGAATGCGGAGCGCGTGGGAGTGAGGCAATCGTTGCGCCCTCACGCCCCTAGGGTGACGCCCAGGGTGTCTCCTCCTGCGACGACTAGTCGCCGCAGCTGGAGACACCCTGGGCGTCGGGAGTCGATAGCCGATTCACGGTCACCGTAGGCGCGGGCTTGTGGACGGCGAGCAATAGGTAGCTCGCCGTCCGGTAAGGACCAGGACCACGTCGACGGCGCGTTGTGTTCCAGGCGCGTCTCAAAGAGATGTCAGCGCCAATTGACAGGGTCCGCTAGGGCCGATGCCTGCCCGGGTCCCGGATTGTTCGAAAGAGTTACCGTGGCCCTGGCACACAGGCAACTGAAGGAACACGGATGGGTTTTAGTCAGTAAAAGTCTGACCCGCCCGCCCTCTCGCTCCGTTTCGCGAAACATTCAAAGCGGTTATATTTTGTCCAAGACTAACAGCATTTAATCAAACCTTCGCTCCAGTTTGAAAAATCACCAAGGACTCTAAGCCACTTGCGGCCATTTGGTACGATGTTATCGCTGGGAGAAAACAAGAAGACATAATAATTACATATTGAAACATTTTCTTACGTTTCCGTGATGTCAAAACAATACTTATTTGGATGGACAAACATAATAACCAAGAATAAAATGTTTTTCTGGTAAAATTTACCCAATATTCGTTATGTTAATGAACATTAGCAAAAGACCAGTCACAGTATAATATGTTTTTTTTTGTATATTACTTATTGATCTGAATATGTGCCTTTTTATCATGTCTGTCTATGACTATGTTTAGTGTAGATACTGTTGAGTTCCTAAATACTTAAAACTACAAGCTTTTGCTCGTGGATCCGACCGCGTGGAGGTCGGAAAAGTATTAAATATCTTATTCCAGGTCTGGTCTACCAGTGTGCCAAACTTCAATTAAATCCGATAAGCTGTTGAGGCGTGACTAATGAACAAACAAAATACATACAAACTTAACAACTTTATCAACTCATAAACATCAAACTTACGTACCTACTTTCAAATCCATACTTAGTACTTTCCCGTAGGATCATTCGCAACCTCAACGCAGGCGTAGCTACGGGCAAAAGCTAGTTTATAATATTTGTAGGATTAAGGTTTGATACATTTAATTTGTATACTTGAAATGTGATTTTAGAATTGTTTTTTTCTATGTTTTATTTTTATTTTTTCGGAGTACATTTTTAGTTTTTTTATTACTTTTATTTGTGATAATATAAAAAAAGACTGAAATTGCCTCATGAGTGATATAACGTAACCTTAGTTTATTAAATTAATTTAGTAAGAATTTTTCAATTAATTTAGCTCCTTAAGTTCTGAGTTGAGCTGTAGGATTACTGACAAATGCGTGCACTGACTGGACAGGTTCAATCACTCTGTGTGGTTTTTCCTCAAAAGACCATTTCAGACACAAATTTTCAAGGTCTTCACATGATCTGATCAATATTATGTCTGGACTTTAAAAGAGACTGTGACCTCTGAGTTTGTTTCGGCATTTCTTCTCAGAGTAGTCAGATAGGAAACGCCTACCTCATCTAGTTTTTAAAATATGATTAACGTGTAAAAGTTTTTGTTCAAACGTACTTACAGAAATAAAATCATTTTCAACGAAACAATGAAGAACATACATTAAGTTTAATTGTCCATGCCTAATTGTGATCTCATGATCTGTAAAAGCTAAATTAGTTATAAGTTGAATATTGCTTAGTAAAATTATATTTCATATACTTTTTAAATGTTGAAATATACTTTAGATTTTCAAAAGAACATGTCTTTAGTTTCTCACATATTCCCATATGAATGCTGAACTATAAAGAAGTTAACCACAAGCGAAATATTTTTAGCCACCTTTAAGTTTAGTAAAGTAGTTAGGATTTTACAAATGTTCCATATATCATTGGCAATAATTAGCTTAAAAGCATCTAAAGCCCCGTAACTGCTCATTAGGAAAGTTATTGAAATTTAAATCGAAGCAAATGTCATAGCTATAAAGCAGTTATGTCACTTAACAACTTTTTAGTTAGGTATTTCTAAATAAATTTAACAAACAGTAGGAAGGTTAGACATTTAGATAAATTGCTTCACTAAAAAGCCGCTAAGGTATGGTTAACGGCCTTTTAGCACAGTAACGTGATGCAATAACTAGATAACATGCTTAACAAAATAAGAAAAAATCATTTTAAAAGTAATTAATAAGACTTTCTGGACAGAAAGGATTCTTTAGGATAAACAGAAATAAATATCAATTAACGTGTCCAACAATCATTAACCTAAGTATCATAGTTTTCAAGAAACAACGATTTCCGCGTTTTTTGCCATTTTCTCGAAAACAACTTTTTGGGCTTAACGGCCTTCTAGTTAAAGGACGGCAGCGTTCGATTCTGTACTGCGCGGCTGTAGCGGCATGTCGTGTAGCTCAGATCAAATTTGCTAATGATTCTAGAGCTACACGACCAAAACCAGCCGTACCAGCTTGGCAGTGCAGAATTGAGCGCCGTATTGGTGGGCACTCATCGGCAAACTAATCTGCTTCAGGGAGGGCAATACTCGCCCTAGAGTGATGCGCTTTGTGAGACGCGCGTTCGCAGGGACCAATATCAGCCCTCAGGACTACATGTCCTGTGTCACAGAGCGCATCGTCTTCCTGAAGCAGAAAGTGTATGCATGGGCGAACCGTATTCGTCGGTATAAGCGGCGAGTGGAGCGATACACTCAGAATCGCACCTTCCAGCGCGATGAAAGGTGGGTTTCTAGGGGTTGGGAGCGACCGGATCAAGGTGTGGCTGACACGTGCCTGCCGGATGATGATGCCATGTGTTCTTTCTGGCGCAATATCTGGTCGGTGCCTGTCAGTCACACCGAAGGTGATTGGGCTCGGGAAGTCGAGCGAGCCTACGATCCAATACCAGAAATGGGGGCTATTTCCATCTGTCCCCAAGATATAACCCGTGCAGTCCGTCCGCTGCCTAACTGGAAGTCTCCAGGGCCGGACGGACTGCACAACTTCTGGATTAAATGGTTTGGTAGGTCGCACGCTCGCTTGGCGGCTCAGTACCAGGTTGCTTTAGAATCTGGTTCGCTACCCCAGTTCCTAACAACAGGAGTTACCCACCTGCTCCATAAATCAGGTAGTACTGCGGAACCCAAAAATTATAAGCCGATCACGTGTTTACCGACGGTCTATAAAGTTCTTACATCCATTTTGAGAGCTAAAATTAACAAACATATAGACACCAACTCCATCATGTCTCCTTCTCAAAATGGATGTAGGAACGGGTCCCGTGGTACTAAGGAGCTACTCCTCATTGATATGGCCATTAGCCAACAGGTTCGTCGTTCCCGAAAGGATCTGTCGACATGTTGGATAGATTACAAGAAGGCCTATGACTCGGTGCCATATACATGGCTTGTGAGGGTGCTGGAGTTGTATAAAGTAGATGCAACTCTGCGCACCTTCCTGAAGTCATGTATGGGGCAATGGAGAACGGTCCTTCACTATCCAGGATGTCGAAATATCCAGAGGGATAACGAACCGATAAGGATCGAGCGAGGCATATTTCAGGGTGATAGTTTGAGTCCGCTTTGGTTCTGCTTAGCCTTGAATCCTCTAAGCACACTGTTGGAGGATTCAGGTCTAGGCTATCGGCTGAGGAGAGGTGGTCAGGTTATATCTCACCTCCTCTACATGGATGACCTAAAACTCTTTGCCCCCAACAATTTTCAACTGATGGAGCTACTGAAAGTAACTGAAACTTTCAGTAGCGCCATCAGGATGGAATTTGGTGTGGACAAATGTGCGGTCATGCATGTAAAGCGAGGGGAGATTGTGGAATCCGTCGGAACCCAACTCTCGGATTCCATAAACCTTAGAGCCCTCTCCGCATCCGAAACCTATAAGTATTTGGGTATGTCGGAAGCGTTGGGCATCAATGGTACTGACATGAAGCAGTCGTTAAAGGAACGCTTCTTTGGCCGTCTGAAAAAAGTATTTAATAGTCTTTTATCAGGTGGAAACAAGGTGCGCGCCTTTAACGGTTGGGTCATGCCGATTTTGATGTACTCTTTCGGCATACTCAAATGGACTCAGACCGAACTCGACGCCCTGGATAGGAAGGTCCGTACACTGCTGACTGCAAATCGAATGCATCACCCACGATCATCGGTAATGAGACTGTATATCCCGCGAAAGTGTGGAGGTCGAGGCTTTTTAAATGCTAAGACCATCCACAATCGCGAGATATGCAGTCTCAGGGAATATTTCTTAGAAGCCGACGTGGGGATGCATCGAGATGTGGTCACAGTGGGCAAGGGCCTCACCCCGCTCTCTTTAGCTAAAGAGAACTGGCGCAAACCAGTAGTGCTTGACACTAATGATCGCATGGAAGTATGGCAGAGTAAGGAGCTTCACGGACGCTTTTTTCGGGCTCTACATGGGCCCGATGTAGACCAACTAGCGTCCGTAGCCTGGCTGCGTTTCGGTGACCTCTTTGGAGAAACCGAAGGTTTTGTCTGTGCAATTATGGACGAAGTTATCTTAACGAATAACTACCGGAGACATATTATGAAGGACGGGACGATTGACGTGTGTCAGGCATGCCATCGTCCGGGTGAGTCCATCAGACATATTATCTCCGGATGTTCTCGTCTAGCTAACGAAGAGTACTTGCATAGACACAACCTTGTAGCCAGGATTATCCATCAGCAACTTGCTCTGAAATACAGCTTTGTAGAATCGGAAGTGCCGTACTACAGGTATGTGCCCGACCCAGTTCTCGAAAATGGACATATCACATTGTACTGGGATCGATCCATCATCACTGACAGGACTATTGTTGCCAATAAGCCTGATATAGTGGTGGTGGATCGATTAGAGCGGTGCGCAATTATTGTTGACATAACGGTCCCGCATGATGGGAACCTCGTGAAAGCTGAGAAAGATAAACAAATCAAGTATCTTGACTTGGCTCGCGAGGTTGTCGACATGTGGGATGTGGACTCAGCGATCATTGTGCCGATAGTCGTAACAGCCAATGGCTTAATAGCCAAGAGCCTCGACCAACACCTGAGGAGGCTCTCGTTAGGCAGCTGGATCAAGGGCTTGATTCAGAAAGCGGTACTTCTTGACACGGCTCGCATTGTTAGGAGGTTCCTCGTTCTGGAGCCCTGACCGCCGGTAGCTTGGACCCTGTTCCCGATACCGGTGGGTTACTATTTTTTATATTTTTAAATGTTTTAATATTTTTTATATTCTAATATTTAAAAATGTAATTTATATGTATATAATGGAATAAAGGAAATAATAATAATTTATTTATTTATCAGACTACAAAAAGTTCCACACTGACAAAAACACAATCAAAATACTTAAAAAAATGGTTAGTAACAATAAATCTTATAACCTACGTTAGTATTTATATCCTAGTACAGTGCAGCCTTAGTTAATAGACTTTTTTAAAATTAATAGACGTGCATCAAATCTTGACGACGTAAATAACGCCCTACTGCAGATCCAAAATTGGTTCACTGCTAATAATTTAGTATTAAATGGGAATAAAACTAACTGTATTAGATTTTCCTTACCAAATGTCAAAAGTACAAATTGTGAGATATTATTAAATCAAGAGAAACTAGAATTCGTCGATAAAACTGTTTTCCTGGGCATCACGCTTGACTCAAGGCTTCAATGGGGTCCTCATTTAACATCCCTTGCAGGACGGCTAAGTTCAGCAGCATATGCTGTGAGAAAAATCCGTCAATTTACTGATGTAGGTACCGCGAGGCTAGTCTATTTTAGTTACTTCCATAGTATTATGTCGTACGGTATTTTACTATGGGGACGGGCTGCAGACGTCGAGTCTATTTTTATTCTGCAGAAAAGAGCCATCCGAGCCATATATGGCCTCCGCAGGCGCGACTCTCTAAGGGAACGGTTTAAAGATATTAACATCATGACGGTACCTTGTCAATATATCTATGAAAACATCATGTACGTAAGGAAAAATCTACATCTTTTTAGTAAAAGAGGTGAAAGACACAATTATATCACTAGAAATAGGGATCAATTAGTTCAACCAGGTTTCAGGCTGGCTAAAGTAGACTCATCTTTCATGGGGTACTGTTTAAAATGTTTCAATAAAATACCTCCCCATATTCTTCAACTGAATGAAACTAAATTCAAATCTTGTATAAAACGCACACTATGCAGCCAGGCATATTATAAGTTGGGGGATTACATCGCTGATAAAAATGCTTGGCTCAACGCTGGTCCTGCTCCACAAGGGCGCATAAAATAATTGATTAGCATTTGAAACTACTGTTGGAGCTGCTGAAGATTTTAAAAACTTATCTTTGCATTGTATAAATTCAATGTTTTAGTATTGTATAATTGCATAGCACAGGTGTGAGTACTATGCACCTACTATAAAGCTACCATTTAATAGGTTTTTCTTTCATTGACTTGAATGTGCCCTGGCGGCTGAGAGTTTGTCATGCTCACTCTAATGTCTCGTTGGTGGTGGCGTGTGTGTTGGATCATTAAGTTCCCTTCAAAATGGTTGAGCTGAATGGTGCTGATCTATGCGTCATATTCGTGAACGGGCGCCGTCAGTGGGGACTGGTCATTTCTTGGCTGCCACGGCTTATTTTAATTTAATTTAATATTTGAATTGCTTTTGTCTTTTTATTACGGACGCTTTTAACGTTCTGCATCGTTCTCACATGCATAATTTCAACATGAACGATGTAATCAATATTTTGTAACCATTTTTTAATTTAAAAGAGTGTCCATGGAGTTTCTTGCCCGTTCTTCTCCATAGGTACCTACTACGCTTTGGAATGGGTAACTAGCTTCATCTTTCTGACTGACCGACCCCTTGACAATTCAAAAGTGCCTGTAATTGGTTTATTTGAAATAAATGCTTTGAGTTGAGTTGAGTTGAGTTGAGTTAGTTCTAATTACGACAAATATGACAGATGAAACTCTGAATCAATGCGTCTTACAAGTTCACAAGAGGTATGGGAAGAACTAAATAGATTATATGGAGAAAGTACTGAAGATAAAACCTATGATCTATGTCTTCGATTCTTCAGTTACAAGAAAGAACCAGAACATGATATGGCGAATCATATTTCTTCACTAAGGAATATCTGGCATGAGTTAAATGGTCGGTTACATTCAAAATTACCAGACATGTTACTGATATGCAAGATTTTGGATACTTTACCAGCAGAATTCTTCACCTTTAAATCAAGTTGCAGTGAGTAGTGGTGGCCCAGTGAGCAGTGGTGGCCCAGTGGTATCAGCCCCGACTTACGAGTTATAGATTGTAGGTTCGAACCCAGGCAGGCGCTTTACTTTGTGTAAATAATTTCATCACCACTGCTCTCAAAACGATGAAGGGAAACATCGTGAGGAAACCGGCATGTCCTAGAATCAAAAATTCGAAGATATGTGACATCTACCAACCCGCACTGGGCCCGTGTGGTAGATTACAGCCCATTCCCTCTCAAAGAGAGGAGGCCTGTGTCCCAGCAGTGGGAACACTATAGGCTGATTATGCTAAATCAAGTTGGCTATTTATGACTAAGAAAGACAGAACTGTAGAAAATCTAACTACCCAAATCTGTGCCCATTAAAAAAGGTTACTGAACAGAACCATTAATGACACCACTAATGAAGCACTCACTATTCGTGAAAACTGCAAAAAGCAAAAAGAAGAAAGAAAAATATATTAAATGTAACTATTGCGGACAAACAAGACATCGAGTAAGATAATGTAGAAAATGGATTGCTGACGGAAGGCCACCCAAAGAGACGACCATAGTCAATGCCACCCTACAGGTCTTGGCCATAGGAAACACTCAAGTGGCAGATTAAGAGAATTGGTTCGTAGACAATGGTACGACAGCCGAATAGAGGTTATTTTTTCCAACACACAGTGACAGCAGCCAATGGTCAAACCGTACAAGCATTAGGAAAGAGAAACATCCGTGCTGAGGCTGATATCTGTGGAAGACTACAGCAAATTGTACTAAAAGATGTATGGTACGTCCCAAATATAAAAATGAATCTTTTTTCTGTTCTTGCTGCACACGACCGCGTGTTCAACACGATCTTTGAGTTGACGCCAGACAAGTTACACTGAAAGTAGATGAAACTGTTAAGTTAATAGAAACATGGTAGAGAAATGGCGGACTTTACAAGCTGAAACTTGATTGTCTGTCGCCGAAACCTGAAATTAACATGGCAATGGCTAACCCTCTACAAATTTATCACGAGAGGCACGCTCATCAAAATAAGTGACACGTGAAAAAGATCGTAGAGACAGAGTTCGGATTAAAAGTGGAAGTGTGTGAAGGATGTGTTTATGGAAAGGCCCATAGGCAAAAGTTTAGTACAAGGAGAAGAGCAACTTTTGCATATTCAATACAAAAGTTTAGGCATTTCTTAATGTTCAAGGATGACTTTACTCGCTATCGTTATATATATTTCCTGAAACAGAAGTCTGAAGCAGGGATAAAGCGCAAACAAATGCTAGCTGAAGTCAAAACTGAAGGTCACACTGTAAAAGAAATCTTAAGCGGTAAAGGTGGTGAATTTGATAATGAACAATTTCAAAAGATCCTGTATGAACATGGCATAAAACAGAGACTGATGATGCCCGATACTCACGAACAAGCTGGCTGCGTTGAAAGAGAGAATCGGACAGTAGTAGAAGCAGCACGAGCGATGATGCATGGTCATGAAGAGATAGCTCAAGGTCTTTGGGCAGAGCTCATTAACACTGCAGCGTACATCCTAAATCAGACTGGCTCGTCAAGTGTACAAGGAAAATCTCCCTATGAGTTATGGCATGGAAAGAAAACGGGTATCAAACACCTGAGAATCATTGGTTGCAAATGCTACGCCCACATTCCTAAATCAAATCGCAAGAAGCTAGACAAGAAAGCTCAAAAAAGAATATTAATTGGTCGATGGTGATGAAGGATTGAATAGATTGATTGGGTTGATTGGATTGATTGATTGAGGAGGATGGGGATTTGGGATAAAATCAATCACAAATTGATGAGATCTAGAGATATGACTTTTGAAGACATACCGTTACTTCGAGCAAGAGAGACGCACCGAATGATCCTCAACCTTAAACCTCAAATAAAAACAAGAAAGATTTTAGGAAATCATGGTGCAGAATGATGCCCAGAACAGCCCACCATCTACAAATGATTCAACTTTGTTATCACACTTTAATGGTATCAATGAGCAGGAAGTTCATGTAGAGTGAGATACACAACAGGAGCATGATATTCCAGCAGAGAAAAATCAGATCGACAACGAAGAGTCTGAACAGTTTCATGACACTGTAGAATCTGAAGGTGAGGAAGCGGAAAATAATGAGGACCTCTCTCAAGGTGAAATTGAACGCGAAAGTCAAATGACTCTTAGAGACAGGACTAATCTCAGAACTCCGAGTCGATACAAAGATTATATATTTTTTTTTTTTTTTTTTCCCTTGTCCTAGTGTTCATCAAAATGATGGACCCCAATTTTATTACAATCTAGCCTTGTATATAGACTAATAAGTAATTTAAATATAACTTAAAATGCTAAATTGTCTTTACATACTAAGAATGTGTCCATTGGCACTTTTCTTATTGTCTCTATTAAGGCGAATACACTTTTTCTTGTGTTTATTTAGTAACATTTGTGCTACATTACACTATTCACTATTCACTAACACTAGCACTAAACACTAACTCGAACGGTTTTGTTCTTTTAAGTCTTCTCACTATGTCCGTGTGGTCGAGAAGCTGGATCGCCTCGATGTTCACATGCTGATGAAGTCTCTTGTCGTGAGCTTCTGCAGATTTTTGAATCACTTTATCGATGAACTCAACGTTTAGGTCCCGATGGAGGTCATAATTTCGTACGTACCAGGGTGCATTAACAATTTCCCGTAGTACTTTGTTCTGGAATCGTTGAATGATTAATGCATTTGTCTGTTTGGTGCAGCCCCACAGCTGAATACCATAAGTCCAAACTGGCATCAGGACTTGTCTGTATAGTAACAGTTTGTTCTGCACGGACAGCTCGGAGTTTCTTCCAAGCAGCCAATACATTCTTTTGAACCGTAGGTCGAGTTCATCTTTTTTCTTCTTGACGTGAGCTTTCCAGCGTAGCTTTGCATCAAGGGTCATACCGAGATACTTAGCTGTATTCTCATAAGGGACTTGGTTGTTATTAATAAAAACTGGATGATACTGTTGTTTTTTGTTGGTAAAGTCTATATGTACGGATTTGGATTCATTTAATTTAATCCTCCATTTTTTAGTCCAGTCATAAACTTGATTAACAGCCATTTGAACCTTCTCTACTGCTTCTTCGTGGGTATTTCCAACGGCCATTATGGCTGTATCATCAGCAAAGGTCCCAATGGTATTGTTTTCAGATTCGGGAATATCGCAAGTGTATAGTAGGTACAGGACCGGACCTAGCACACTTCCTTGCGGTACACCAGCTTTTATGGGTTTAAGTTCTGAATACGTATCTTCTTGTCTTATTCTAAAGACTCTGTTTAGAACGTAGGATTCTAATATATCCGCAAACGCTTTCGGTAGCAGACTTTTTAGTTTACAAATAAGGCCTTCATGCCAAACTTTGTCAAATGCTTGGGCTACGTCTAGAAAAACAGTAGAACAAACTTTCTTGTTTTCCAACGCGTTTTCTATTACGTTTGTAATTCTGTGCACTTGGTCTATCGTTGAGTGTTTTTCTCGAAAACCAAACTGGTGCTCAGGTATAATGTTCCTGTTATCTATGATGGGTTTAAGGCGTTTGAGTAGCAGCTTTTCAAACAGTTTTGACATTATTGGTAGCAGGGAAATGGGTCTGTATGATGTTGTTTCGTGAGCCGGTTTCCCAGGCTTTGCAATCATAATTACTTCAGCAACTTTCCATAAGTCCGGTACATATTTAAGCCTTAGTGCGGCATTAATAAGGGTTGTTAACTTAACCAGACCCTTTCTTGGTAAGTTATGAAAGATTTCCCCAGTTATTAGATCGTATTCTGGTGATTTCCTTGGGTTAATTTTGTACTTTATTTCTCGTGCAACTTCTCTCGGTGTAACTAGTTTTATGGCATCTATATGGTCTGGGATCACTGTATTAACCAGAGTGTGGTCTTCAATAGTTTCCCCCTCATTTGGTTGAAATATGTTTTCTAGGTACTCTGCAAACCTCATAGCTTTTTGCTCATTTGTGCGTGCCCATTGCCCGTTTTCACCCTTGATGGGGGGGATTTGGGCTATCGGTCTCTTTAGATTCTTAGTAGCCTTCCAAAGGGAGTAGTTTGTCCTTTGGTCATTACTTAGTTTCTGAAGGTAGGTTCTGGTTGATTCATCTTTGTAGTTCTGGATTAGTCTTCTTACTTTTTTTGTAAGTTTGTTTAACTTTTGTTTGTCCTCAGGACACCTAGATTGATGCCACGTTTTTCTCTGCCTTCTTTTTTCCATAATGAGCTGCTTGATTCTGAGAGGGTACATGTTTCCCTTCGTTCTTTTGTTAAAGGCAGGTGTATTTTCCCACGCTGCTTGTTGGATGTGCATAATAAACTTTTCAACTTCGATGTTAAGTTGTTCGTGGGTTTTTAATGGAACTTTAAGGTCTATTTGATCATTCAATCTGTTTTTAAAGCCCTCCCAGTCCGTAAATTTACTAACTAGATTGATACAGTTTTCTTTATACAAAGAACTCTCGCCAATTTCTAAATAAATTGCTGAGTGATCTGAGTTTAAGTCATAACTTTGTTCCGTTCTGGTATAACTAGTTGATAGATCCCTGGTTATGAAAAAATCGATTAAATCTGGAATTTTATTTGGATCTGTTGGCCAATAAGTGGGCCTTCCAGTAGATATAACTTCGCATTTTAGTTCTTTTATGGCACTCAGTAGTTCTTTGCCTTTAGTAGTTGTTAGTCGGGAACCCCAATAGGTATTTTTAGCATTGAAGTCACCTCCTAAGATAAATCTATTACCAAGGCGGGCTAGGAAGCTCATATACTGATCTTTTCTTATCATGTATCGTGGTGGACAGTAGATGGCACATACTGTTAAGGGATATTTTTTTGTTTGTAGACAAATTGCCACGGCCTGGATATCTTTCTCTTCGTATTTAAGCACTTCATAGTGCTGCAAATTATCTTTAACAATAACTGCACTTCCGCCTCTTGCAGTATTGTCTGGGTGTAGTGCATGATATACGTTGTATCCTTTGAATTTAATATGACATTGCTTTGTGAAGTGCGTTTCTGATACAAGGCAAACATCAATTTTTTCAATTTCTAATACTACTTGCAACTCATTCTGATGTTTTTGTAACCCATTTGAGTTCCACGCCGTAAGTTTAAGTGTAGTATTCATTTTTTGGTTTTAGGAGTAGCAGTTATGTTGCCATTTTCAATTTTTTTTAATCTGTCGTCGAATGATGACATTAGCTTTAATATTTCATCCAGCTTTTTATCGCTGTTCATATCAGCCAAAGGCGCTTTCGCTGTGCCTCTTGTAGTTACTTGTGCGTATGAGATGTTTTTACTTATTGTATTCATCGCACTTTGAATTGGTTTGGACTTGCCAGGGTCTTCACCTCTTCCGGCAGGTACACTTTGTTGAGCATTGACATTACTTCCTTTAGTTTTTTTCAGTCTTAGCTGTTGTATTTCTTTTGCTACAATACATCCCCTGTAGTTAGCCGGATGCGGGGCTCCGCAGTGGACGCATTTTGGCTTCTCTTCTTTTGATTTTCTGCAATCCTTGGTGAGATGTTTACCCGTGCATTTTACGCACCTCGGTTCTTTGGAGCAGTACTTTTGCGTATGGCCGTATGCCTGGCACCTTTTGCATTGAGGTACCAGTTTTGTGGATTTTATAGGATGTATCTCCACGTTACATCCCAAAATGTGTTTAATATTGAATATTTTGTTGGTTTCCTCATCATTTGAGAATGTCAGCATAAACATATTGAGTGGCTCTTTAGTTTTCCAACTCAATTTGTTGACTGCTTCTAGAATCTTGAAGCCTTTGCTGCGTAAGTCTCCGACTACTCTTTCCGGGATACAGGTGAAATGCAATTTTTTTGCCATTACTCTTATTGGCCTTTCTTGCTTGTTTTCATATGAGTGCCAAAGACAGTTGTTGTCTGAAAGGGCTTTTGAAATTGCTCTATACGATTCTTCGTTTTTGGCATTTACTTTTACGGTATCTCCATTCATCATTTTGATACTGAACGCATCAGCTGATTGACTCTCACATAGAAAGTCAAAGAATTTTTGGTAATTCTGGATGCCATCTACAACCATAGGTGGTGGCAGAGGAGTTTTGGTGACTTTTAGATTAGCTCTATTCACGTCTCTTCCGTGTTCATTTGGAGTGGGTTGGGCAGGAGAGGTGTTCAATTTTCTTTTCTTCCTGCTCTTTTGCCGTATCCACCCTGTTTCTCGAGCGAGTTCTTCTTCGTCCGTTGCATATTCAACAGGCGGTGATGAGGTCTCGGTGGCGGTTGTTACTGGTTTGGCTGCGTTTTCCGCTTGAAGTTTTAGCTGTTGCTGGAGGTTTTCTATTTGACTTTTTAAGTCATCTAAGTTCTTTTGGAGCTTTAAACGCTCATTCTTTTCTTCACAATAGTATTTATACAACAGATGTTCAGTCTCTGTTTTTAGGTCGACAATATCCTTTTTCGATTCCATTGTTAGATTGAAGCCAGTATTAACTTGGCCTTAACAATAATATTTGCCGTCCGCCAGCATTACGCAATAACTAGGTCATTACGATGCAGCCGACTTGACGGCGTTGTTTTGATTCGTAAGCACTTTACACTGTGGTACGCGCGCGATCGCATGCAACACAACTGCTCTTAGCGAAATTTGAATTCGAAGATTATAATGGCATCGAGTGTTCCCAGTGATGAACCTATAACCTTTAAAGCGGCTATGTCCAGAGCAGATCGGGGAAAATGGCAAGAGGCCATCAATAATGAAATTGTTTCTATAAAGGAGAATGATACCTGGGAACTGGTTGAATTACCAAAAGACAGAAAGCCTATTCCTTGCAAATGGATATTCAAGATCAAAACCAACCCTGACGGTACTCTAGACAAGTATAAGGCCAGATCAAAGGATATTCTCAAAAGGAAGGATTAGACTTTTTTGACACTTTTAGCCCTGTAGCAAAAAGCAGTACTATAAAAGCAGTTCTAACCAACCGCCTTCCTATGTGGAAACTTAGACGAGGACATTTATATGAAGCTTCCAGAAGGCTACACAGACGTATCTGATCTAAAACTTGTTTTTAAACTGAAAAAGAGTCTTTATGGATTAAAACAGGTGCCACACTGTTGGAATCGATGTATTACAGACTACATCATAGAAATTGGTGTCAAACAGAGCAAAGCAGACCCTTGTCTGTTCATAAGAAAAAGAGGCAAAACTAAGATTGTTTTAGCACTTTATGTCGACCATGGACTTTTTGCTTCGACAATCGACAAGGAAACGAAAACCTTCTTGGAAGAGCTAAAAAACGGTTTAAAATAACTGTTAAATCAGCTAGCTATTATTTGGGCAAGGAAATAGAGAAGAAGTCAGACGGTTCTATTTTTCTTCATCAGAAAGCGTACACCAAACGCATTCTTGAAAGATTCGGCATGGAAAACCGTAAACCTGTTGCAACACCGATACTAAAGTCGAATGCTAGTAAGGAAGAACAAGAGAGCACTACGGCTTTCCCTTATCGTCAAGTAGTGGGAGCACTAGCTTACCTCATGACTGGGACAAGACCAGATATAGCTTACGCTATAAGTGTTGTGTCAAGCAATCTTGATAATCCTACAAAGAACGTTATCATAACTGCCAAGCGAATCTTACGCTATCTGAAAGGCACAATAGACAAAGGAATAGTTTACACAAACGATAATACTCTTGGCTTAGAGTGCTACAGCGATGCCGATCATGGTGGGGACCACAGCACAGAGCAAACGACAATCTACCGTTGCTATTTCATCAACCGAAGCAGAGATAGTCGCTGCCAGTGAAACTGCACGACAGATCATATGGCTAAAGAGGATTTCGAAAGACATCACAGATGAGGATTGTCCAGCAAGCCTATGCATCGACAATGAGCCTGCAATCAGGCTAGCCAAGAATCCACCGCATGAACCGGACAAAACACATACGTATAAGATCGTTCTTTGTACGAGAATGTATTACAGATAGTATATTAGAAGTATGCAAAGTCCCTTTTTTTCTTTTTTTTTGGGTGGGAAATCATCAAATGACCTCTCCCGCTCTGGGCGGAGCGGAAGGGCGTGTCAGACTCTTACTGACTAAAACCCACCCGTGTTCCTTCAGTTGCCTGTGCGCCAGGGTCACGGTAACTATATAGCTCAAATTCGTTAGTTTTGTAGTGTTCTAGTTTTATGTCTTCTAGACACACTTTATTTTTGTTTCCATTGTCGCTAATTTTTCATATGTTCAATGTCATGCACACCTGTTATTTGCATGGTTACTGTAATGCCAATTTTAGTTGTTATTTTTATTTGAATTCTAAGTGACTGTGCTGTTGGTGTGCTTATTCTAAATAAATAAATAAACTCTTTCGAACAATCCGCGACCCCGGCAGGCATCGGCCCTATCGGACCCCGTCAAGTATGCTGACATCTCTTTGAGGCGCGCGTGGAACACAACGCGCCATCGACCCGGGCCTGGTCCTTACCGGACGGCGAGCTGCCCATTGCTCGCCGTCCGCAGGCCCGCGCCTACGGTGGCCGGGAGTCGGCTATCGACTCCCGACGCCCAGGGTGTCTCCTCCTGCGGCGACTAGGGGCGTGAGGGCGCAATGATTGCCTCTCCCTCACGCGCTCCGCCTCCTCCTTCGCGAGCATTACTGCTTCGCAGAAGGAGGTGACTGCTTCCTATTCCCTCTCGCTCCGTACCATGGCATGAACCAGGGCCGGACGCGAGAGATCGCCGCCGCCGATCGCCACCACGAGGACACGGCGGTGCTCCGCCCAAGCCGGGCAGACCTCCACCGTATGCTCCACCGTGTCCTCCGGTCGATCCACACAATGCCAACACCCGGGCGTTTCCTCCCGCCTTATCCGAAACAGGAACCTCCCGAAACAGCCATGTCCGGTGAGGACCTGCGTCAGGCGGAAGGTGAGGACGCCGTGGCGTCTCTCAAGCCACTCCTCAAAGAGGGGAATTACCGCCGCAATTGTGGCGTGCCCAGCGCTGGGTTGCGACAGTCGCACTCTCCATGCCGCCATGAGATCCCGCCGGAGCTCTGTCCGCTGTGCCGCGATTTCTCGCGGCAGCGGAGTAATGCCCCGGCGTTTCGCCTCCTCGCGCCACTCCCAAATTTGCGCGAGGACTTTTGCCTCCAGATCCCATGGCGGCAATCCAGCAAGGAGGCTCGCCGCCTCGTAGGAGACCGTGTGGTATCCCCGGACTAGCCGGATGGCCATGACCCCTTGGGACGCGTTCAACCTGCTGGTCGGAGCCTCAATGAACGCGCCCACACCGGTGGCCCGTAAAGGGCCATGGACCGCACGACCCCCGCGTAGAGCCTCCGGCAGGAGGCGTTTGGACCCCCTAGATTGGGCAGGAGCCGCTTCAAGGCAGCCCCGGCCCGGTTCAGTCTGGGAGCCAAACGTCGGAAATGCTCGACGAAGTTCCACCGGCTGTCGAGGACAAGTCCCAGGTACTTCATCGTTGACTCGACGCCGATGTGAACCCCTCCTGCCATTATTTGGGAACCCGAGAGTGGCGCGTTCCGAGGACCATGAAAACACATGGCCTCGGATTTGTGCAGGGCCACCTCGAGTCCCAATTGCCGGATCCTCTCAATGACTGTCACAACCCCGCGTATCATTATTTCGGCCGCCGCCTGGTGCGACCTCCCCTGCGCCAGGACCAGCGTGTCGTCAGCGTAACAAACGACGCTGACGCCGCTAGGGAGGTCGGCACGCAGCACCCAGTCGTACCCGATGTCCCACAGATGCGGCCCCAGGACCGATCCCTGTAGGACACCGCACGACATCTCTCGCCGGTTCCATTCTCCCTGGTGACCGGGGTAGATGACGGCCCTGTCCGTCAGATAGGCCTCGACTATGCGACAGAGGTAGGTCGGCATCCGGTGATACCGGAGTGCCTCCCTGATGCAACTCCAGGGCAGGGTATTGAAGGCATTGGCGATGTCTAGAGACACCGCCAAGACGACCCCACCCCGGGTCACAGCATCCCCCGTCGTGAGGGCTCGCACGCGCATGATGGCGTCCACCGTAGAGCGCCCCCTGCGGAAACCAAACTGGCTCTCCGGTAAATCCGGCCCCACCCGCACCAGCCGCCCGACGAGGCGGTCTGCAATGACTCTTTCAAAGAGCTTGTCCACCTCGTCGAGCAGCACGATGGGCCGGTAAGCGGACGGAGAGTCCGCAGGGCGCCCCGTCTTCTTAATGAGGACCAGTTTCCCCGTCTTCCAACGAAGTGGGAACTGGCCCCCCTCCAAGCATGCGCTTAGGAGCCCTCTAAGTCGAGCCTCGAGAGCCTCCAAGGCCAGGACCCAGGCTTTTCCAGGTAGGCCGTCGGGTCCTGGGGCGGTATTTTTGGCACTCAGCCTACGTACCGCCGCTCTTAACTCTACCTCGGTCACCTCAGGAGCATCGTCTTCGTCGTCGATTATGTGGTCTACAGTGGGCACCGCAGGAGGCGGAGCCATGGGCGGGGGAGTGTGCTCCCCTCGCGAAGGGAACAGAGCGCTCACCACGCCCTCCACGAGCTGAGGCCGGAGACTCTGCGTCAGGGGGGGAGCCCATGGGCGGAGTTTTTCCCGCACCATTTTGTATGGGCGTCCCCAAGGGTCCCTGTTCAGAGTCCCCAGCGACTCCTCACGGGCCAGTGCCCTGGCCCGCAGTATCTCCGCTCGGAGGGCGGTCTTCGCCGCTCTGTAACCCTCGTACAGCTCCGCCTGAATGGTTTCCGTATCCGGAGGGCGGATACGGAGCCTGCGGTGCCTGGTGTACAGGCGTCGCGCAGCAACGCACGCCTCGCGCAGAGACGTTAGCTCCGGCGACCACCAGTACACCTGGCGCCAGGCGCGTCCAGGCTGGACCCGGGCCATTGCCACGTCACATACTTCGGACATGGCCTCCCGGAACCACTCCGCCTCGTCGTTAATATCAGCAGGCCTGTCCGGTGATGACACCCAGGCCTGCACGATCGAGGCTTCCAGGAGGAGCTCCCGGTCCAGCCGCTTCAGCGCCCACCGCGGACCACTCGGGGCCTGTCGGACCAGCGCGCTCGAGGTCTGGGCGGAGACGTCAAACCGGATGTACCGGTGGTCGGAATACGTCTCCACACCCTCCATGACGCGCCAGTCAATGGCACACGGCGACAGAGCGGGGCTGGCGAACGAGAGGTCCACCACTGACTCACCCCGCATCCGCACACACGTGGGGACAGAGCCCCGGTTTAGGACGACCAGGCCTGTCTCCAGAGCCTAGTCCTCCACCATCCTGCCCCGCGCGTCCGTATACCGGGAACCCCAAGCCATGTTCTTGGCATTGAAGTCCCCGAGTACGAGCACGGGGAGGGAATGGTACCCGACGTCGACGACTCTCAACTTCGCAAGGGAGTTGTGGAACTCGGCGAGAGTTCGGTTCGGGGAGAAGTATACCCCTACGACAACAATCTCCCCGAACCGCGCTGCCACGCAACCCCGTCCCCTCTTGACTGCCTCGAGCGACGGGGTACCGGCGGCGGCCGACGAAATTAGGGTCACTGAGCCGCTCAGGTCCTCCACCCAGTCATCCCTGGGCGGGACAAAGTACGGCTCAGCGACCACGGCGATGTTAATCGACCACTGCGCCATGCTCTGGAGCAACAGATCCTGAGCAGCGACGCAGTGGTTGATGTTCGCCTGGAGGAGGCGTAATGGGGCCATTATTGGCATTCCATATCAGCCCCCTCCCGACGCCCTTGTGAGGGCCCTGACGCGGTTTCTGCGGCGGCGACGACGATGGAAGTAGCAGCGACTGCGGCAGTGGCGGCGGGTGCGGCGGTGACGGCAGTTGCGGAGGGCTTACCTCTGCCCCTGGCTTTGGCGGGTGGGGCGCAGGCCTTACTCCCAGCCCGGTGAACGGCCGGCTTGCCAGCTGCCGCACATAAAAAGCAGTGCGGCGTGGCATTGCACGAGCCGGCCTTGTGCCCGGGCTGACCGCAGCGGAAGCAGTGATCGCTGCGGTCCACCTCTGAGGTGCATTGCACTCCGACGTGGTTGCCCACCTGGCAGCGGAAGCACCTCAGAGGTCTGGGTTCCAGCAGTTTCACCTGCGCAAAAACCCTCGCCTTAGTGAGCACGTCGCAGTAGGACACGCCGTTCTTCACCGCAGTCGGCTGTAGTGTAATCACTACAGCTGCGGACTTCGGAGCGCGGAGCCTAGCCGAGACGCTTCGCTCCTTGCGCCGCTGCCGCCTCTCCTTCCTTTTGGCCGCCTTGGAAGCCTTCCGCTTCTCTCCGGCTACTTGCCATTCGGCGTCGGCCGGAGGAGCATTAGGAGGCGGAGGGTGTGGCGGCCGTCTCGCCGTCGGGGCTGGGGCCGTCGCCACCTGCGTAGGCCCCCTACCCTTCTTGGGCTTGGAAGGCGACGACTTCGCCGGGGCCGGCCCCGCAGGTTCCAGCACAGGCCCGCCTTTAGTTCGCCCTGCCGATCCTGACTTGGCCGCAGCGGCGGCAAAAGAAATCCGGCTCGCCGCTAGCGGGGGACGCAGAACAATGGCCTCCAGAGCAGAAAACCGACTCTGGAAGGCAGCCAGCTCTCGCCGCACCAGGGTCAGAACCCGGTCCTCTGCAGGCACCGGCACCGGCCGGTCTTGCCTATGCTGCTCCCCCTCCTGTGGCACTTCTCGAGAGCCGGCTGCCCGGAGGCCGGCCAGGTCCGCTCGGAGCTCCTCGTTCTCCTTTCGGAGAAGCTCCATGGCGGCTGTCAAGCGGGCGACCCCCGCCCGCATCTCAGACATTCCATCCAACGGAGGCCCAATGTGTAAGGCCTCCGCTGCCGCCATAATGGAGGCCGTGGCAGTGGGTATGACCTTGTCTTTAGAGGACTGATTCCTCTTCAAGGCCACACCCCTGATTGCGGCTACCACGACCTCCTGGAACCTGGCCACTCGCTCCGGCTTAGAGCCGCCAGCGGCGTCTGGCTCACCGCCTGACGACTCGGAGAGTTCCACCCTGTGTGGGTTGCCCTCCCTGGCGAGCCTCTCGGCTGGCTGGACCAGCTCGGCTGAACTGACTCGGCTCGGCTCGCTGTCCTTCTCGGTGGTGAACCCTTTGTCCTTACCCCGATCGTGAACGCCACCCTGCCGAGTAAATTTTCTGCGGGTGGCGCTCCTCCCACCATCAGAGGACGACCCCTGGCTATCCCCTGGTTTGGGGCGCTTCTGGAAGAGCCTTCGGTTCTTCTCAGCAGCCCCTACCACAACGCGCTCGGGGCACTTGAATGAGCCCCTCACTCCCGATGCGGCATCGGACTCCGACCCCGCATCGCTCCCTTCCTCTCTACTACTTTCCTGTTCTTTTGTGTTTTGTTTATCTGTTTCCATAATTGTTCCCACGAGTGTTGGGGATATAAAACGTCCATTCTAGGTTCACCCCCGTCCCTAGGCAAGTGTTCATTTGTAACCCAACCAGAGGGTCCACTGGTACTCTGCTGGGGGTGCGCTAGCGACTGATGCGCCACCTACAACTACAAAGTTGTAGATGACACTACTCCTCAGCCATTCATACCCTCGCCACGCACCAAAACTTGATATTAGAGGATTTTTTTATAGAGGTTATCTTCCTCGCGGCCCGGGCGGTTAAGCCAAGACCCTCGACCCCCGTCAAAAGTCAGAGACATAACCTTGACAATCTTTGGGGCTACGAGACTAACGGTGGCAGAAGGAGAAGACTCCTTCCTGCCTGCCCGGCGGCAGAGTTAGTGCACACCGAACCCGCTCTTACTCCGCCGCTGTGCGTCTCTGCTTAAGCAGAGAGACACACGTGGGAGCGTTCCTCCGACAGGAAATTAGCGTACGGGCAACTAGACCCATTAGGCACACAGTGCCTAATGGGGAGTCATTGCCCGCACCCCAGGATGCACCGTCCCGGAAACTGGCCTTTCCCCCAGACGTATCCAAGGGAAACTCCAGCCCACGGGCACACGTGGAGGTTTCCTGTCCTAGCACCCCAGTAACCAGCAGCTGACGTTTAAGTTTAAACAAAAGTGAAGTATCATCCGCAAACAACACTATATCATGATTATCCTTTATGAGGTACGGCAAGTCATTAATATAAATAAGAAACAAGAAAGGACCAAGAATTGAGCCCTGCGGGACTCCCATTGTCACTATAGATCCGGGAGATCTTTTTCCATTAACGTCAACGCTCTGAATCCTATTACTCAAGTATGAAGTAAGAAGATTCAGAGCGGTTTTCCGGATCCCGTAGTGGCGGAGTTTCCTGATTAACGTTTCATGAAAAACGCAATCGAATGCCTTGGACAAGTCACAAAAGATGCCGAAGGCATCGCATTTATCTTCCCATGCATTATAAATATGTCCTAAAAGTTCAACACCAGCATCAGTATTGAACGACCCCTAGTAAAACCAAACTGTTTGCTATGTAATAATTTATGTTTATTAAAAAATCTTTGCAATTGGTCCAAAATTATTTTTTCAAAAATTTTACTAAAAGTAGGTAGTACTGAAATAGGTCTATAGTTTGTGGGGTCTGAAGTACTACCTGATTTAAACAAAGGTATAATTTTACTTTTTTTCATAAGGTCAGGAAACTCCCCACAGTCGATACAATTATTAAAGATAAGAGCTAAAGTAGGTGCTACAATGTCAATAATAGACTTAGCAACTTCTACAGAATTACCCCACAGATCTGCAGTCTTTTTTACATTTAAAGTGTGAAAGTTCTTAATTATATCTCTACAGGTAATATGTTCGAAATGAAATTCCGAATCGCAAACATGAATATTTTCTTTAAGCAAAGACTCAGCAGCAGAAGGTGATGAGTTTAGGGATTTAGCAGTTGAAACAGGAATGTCCGAAAATAAATTTTCAAAAGCAGCGGCGACTTGTGAGTCTGATTTTATTATATTGTCATTAATAGACAGGCTGTAGTCAGAATTTCGGTTCGTAGACCTTCCCGTTTCACTATTAATAATATTCCAAGTCGTTTTAATTACATTACTACTGTTTTTATTCTTCGAACTCAAATAACGCGACTTGGCCATACAACAAACTTTTTTAAATAATTTTGAATAATTTCTAACATATAAATTAAATTCAGTAGTGTTTACAGAAGTCCTTTCATTGTACAGCTCATAAAGGCGAAGTAATAGAGTTTGCTCTATCGGATCACACAGCGCAGTTGTTTCAATGCCCCGTAAAAAAAACGTGTTCTATTAACTATTGGTACACGACCAAAAGAGACTATAATACAGAGAACATAGCTAAGTTCAAAGACTGTATAAAAAAATATTCTTTTTCGGAGATCTACGGGACAAATGATCCCAATATAGCCTATAATGCATTTATCGACACTTTCAAGTTGTTTTATGATTTGTGTTTCTCGATTAGCCGAGTCAAAATTAATATTATAAATAAACCTAAGTGGTTGTCCAAAGGTGTTAAATTATGCAGCAGAAAGAAAATACACCTTCTTTGGCAACTGAGGTTAAATCCTAGTCAGAAAAATAAAACCAAGTTTGAAAACTATTGTAAATTGTATAAAAAAGTTATAAACCTGACACAAAAGGCTCAAAAACAATTACAAAATAACGAAAGCCAAAAACATGGCAAAAACTACCTGGCAAATCATAAACCAGAAAAAACACAATATTCCCAGCCAGCGTATTGATAAAATTAAATTTAGTAATAAAATTATAACAAATCCAAAGAACATTTGTAATGCATTTAATAACTACTTTGTTGATAAAATACAGCCGAAATTAATGGACGGCAGCCAATCTAAAGCAAGTAGGAAAATAGGCACAAGAAGGCAGTCAATGTTCATGGCACCAAGCATACCAGAAGATATACATAAAATAATAATGTCACTGAAAAATACAAATAGCGTAGGCTACGATGGCCTCTCTACAAGTATTTTTAAATCTGTAGCTAATGAGATATGTGTACACTTAAGTTACATACTTAATCTTAGTATAAGTGCTGGCATATATCTAGACGCTTTAAAAACATCTATTATAAAACCAATATTTAAGAGGGAAAATAGAGAGTTAATGGAAAATTATAGGCCAATCTCATTGATTCCGATTATATCAAAAAATTTTGAGAAGTTTATTTACAAAGAGCTATACAAATACTTAGAAAAAAACAATATTTTGTGTGAACAACAAAAAGGATTTAGACCCAGCAGAACAATAAATATGGTGATTTTTGATTTTATGCAGAATGTCATTAATGATGTTGATAAACGAAACCCAGTCTGCGCCATTTTCTGTGACATGACGCAGGCGTTTGATTATGTCCACCATCCTACACTTGTGAAGAAACTCGAAGCTTATGGTATAAGGGGTAATGTTCTAGACCTGTTTCAGTCTTATTTACATAATAGACGACAAATAACTGAAATTAATAGAATCAATTTAACTAATAAACAAGACGAAACGTTTAGATCAGACGAGCGAACAGTTAGTTACGGGGTACCGCAGGGGAGTGTGGTGGGTCCGTTGCTATTTATATTATACATTAATGACTTACCGGAATCCATTGACCAACCATTGACCCTATTTGCAGATGACAGTACCATGACAATACCTTCGAAAAGTGTAGATACATACGAAAGTGACATATATATTTCTTTAAAATCAATATTATAATGGTTAGACGAAAATAACTTAAGGATAAATTTAAGCAAAACAAAGATAATGCATTTTAACCAACCTGCATGTGCAATATAATAATGACACAGTTAATGATGTACTAACTACTAAATTTCTAGGGCTAGAAATAGACAAAAAACTTAATTGGAAACAACACATAGAGTCACTTTGCAAAAAACTAAGCACATCCGCTTACGCGTTACATATTTTGTCGTCTATTGTAAATCTGGACGCGCTGTTGACTGCATACTATGGTTTAGGTGAATGCCACCTACGATACGGTGTTATCTTTTGGGGCAACTCCACTGAAAGAGAATCTGCATTCAAAGCACAGAAAAGATGCATACGGTCCATTTTAAAACTGCAAACAACTGATAGCTGCGTGCCATATTTTAAACAGAATAAATTATTAACTTTACCATGCATATATATTTTAGAAATGGCAGTGTTTGTAAAGTTGAATCCTGATCGTTTTGACTGCATAGGTGACTTATTTCCACGAAATAGGCGTGATAATAGTAGGCTATGTCTCCCTAGTGCTAGAACGACTTTAATGCGCAAAAGTGTCTGCTACATGGCGCCAGTCATTTATAATAAATTACCGAAGAGCTGGAAAGAATTACACTTGACGTTATTTAAAAGGAAACTTCGAATTTTTTTAGTAGACTAAGCTTATTATAGTGTGACGGAATTTTTAATCGATAAAGGAATTTCTTGATGACTTCTAAAATTAATTGAAAATATGACATTTAATTTTTATTTTATTTAATTTTAATTTAATTCTAATATAAAATAAGTTGACTGTTGTCTATAATGTAAATTACTATTGAAGCACTTCAAAATTAAATTTTAATTATAGTTATTCAACCTTTATTAAGGAAATTGTATAACTTTATTATTATGTTCTTAGTATCACTCGTGTATCTGTACTTTTGCATGCCTTCTGGTGAAATATGGCTGTTGCTAATTATAGGTTTTATGTCACCGTGTTTTGTACCCATATTTGCGAAATAAATATCTTATCTTATCTTATCTTATCTTATGCATTAATTTCAACGCAGGGAGGTTCAGAATCATATACTAAATATGTAACAGGTTGTGCGTCGATGTCTCTGCCACCCTGTATAATGTAATAAATTATTTGACTTGACTTCATCATGTGGTCTATCATACTGGTCCATGAACGTCTTATTATACTCTTTTTAAATAATGAGTAGCTATTGTAAACAATATCAAAGCTATATCTGATTGGACATTATTATTGTAAATAAAAACACAATTTTATACCCACTAAATATACTTACTTGTTATTTTTTTAAATTTTCTGTCTTACAAGTTAATGTAGGTCTGCACTTATGAACTTCGACTGTAACTACCTGTTCTACTTAAAATGTCGTTCATTACACTATAACCTTAGATCTTAAGCTGTAACAAATAGTCTAATTTTAAAATAAATTTTCTTTTCCCGTAAAATCGGTTGATTTATTTGAAGATTAACAACTCCCTGTGCTCATTGTTCATGATTTTTGCTAAAATTTATATATTTCAAGAAATGTTAATATATCCCATCACAAACATTCATTTTGGCAATTAATGCATGTCATCGATAAATTTATCGACTTTAAAGTGCGTGAGTCACATCATTATTCAGAATAAAAGTAGTGAATACCTACAAAATTTCGAAATGTCTTTTGTATGCGTATCCTTCTCTAACATATCAGCAGCCTCCATAAGTCAAAATAAACCAAATATATTGAGTTCTGTTGCTATTTTAGCCTTCCTTCCATGCTTTAGTTATTATTCTGAGGTAATAGTACCAATTATTTAGGACTTTTTGACATACTTCATATTTCTGAAAATACAGCACTTTATTTTTCTTGTTTTTGACAATGGTTTTAATATAAAAGACAACACAAATACATTTTTTATGAATAAAAGGTTACTTACTGTTCATGGTTTTTATCCTCGAAAATAAATAATAAATGCGGTAACAAGTAAATATGGTACCGCTTGGTAACAGTTTTGATGACGATCATGGTTCTAGATCCTTATGCCAATTGTCAGGCTTCCAAAGCTTAGCTTTTAAGACGAACTCCGAATAATAATATAACTATTTATAAAAATCAAAAAGGAGTCTACTGAGGTTTTCTAGGAACTAAACAAAAACCAAGAATAAAATCATTAGTGTTTGCGCATACTACTTATAAGCCAATACGAATAAGTCGTAATGAGATCTTTGGATTTTGCCACTTACTTAATTTTAAAGAAAGCATCAGGCCCAGTGCTTTTTTTGACGTAATTAAAGGACATGTTGGTGGAGCAATGACTAGGTAGTCAAAGCCAATGTTCAGTAATGATTGTAATATTATTATAAACATCGTATTTTATAGTTTATCAAATAATAAGTTTCAGGAGTCAGCAACTTGCGAAAACTGGTCAAAGCAAGGTTTATACACCGGGGATTTTTCTTAGTTTTTTTTTATTAAAACGCCATCTGTGAGCGAACTTACCCACTTTTTGGTGGTATGCCTTTGTGGGGTTAGCTAGTGAAACATTAAATATTTAGTTGGGTTATCCGCTCAGCTGCTTTTGGCCGCGCCGTAAGATCAGATTCTGCAGTTTTTTTGGATATATCTATTTATGTACTTTACAAAAAAAATGGTACACTGAATTAGGATTATAATAAATAAAACTATGTGTTTATTGCCAAACAAATTATTTTGTTGTAGGTACTTAAGTAAATGAACTAAAAAAAAATACTGTCATCTAGAGACACCAAAACATTGTCCAAAAATGACGCTGGTGCTAGCACGTTATCTGGATGGCTTGCCCAGCCAAGATATCATAATGTAGGTGAAATATATTTTCTGACTTACATGCCTAGTTTTTATTCGCTCGCTTAATAAATACGGGTTATTTCCACCAATCAGTGCATTCATTTCATGTGAATGTTCCAGCTCTGGACACTTCCAAATCGTATACTCTTTTTTCATGTATATGTTCGCCATAGTAGGATCTTGCTTGTTTAAACTGATAAGGCCCTAATGAAAATAGCATAAGCTCATTATACTGAAAAATAGGGAAAACTTGCTAATTGAGGAAGGTTGGTATCAATGTGAGTAAAAATTACTCTTTTTCTATTTAAATTGTTATTATTCACAAAACTTTCCAAATGATTCGGTTCGTCCATGTATCGGTGAACACGCTCTATTATTTGCTGATCGTTTGGACTATCCTGAATAAGTGGGGGGAATTTATTTAGGAGGGCTCTTGCTATTCTTAAATCAAGCATGAGATTACGAGCATCATTATACATTACTTTTGTCCAAATATTTTAAAATCTCTTTGAAGCGACCATATATTATTTCGACTACCCATGTGCATAATGTAACCTTCGGCTTTGATTGGCCTGTGAGTAAGTTAATTGCTGTTGACCCACATCTAAATACTTTGGTTTAAATACATTTATAAATGAGACTATCTATAAATGGAATGGCATCCCGGAATCCCCAATCTAATATAAAAATATCGTTTGGCCTAAACAAGTTACGATACGTACCCTCTCCAATTTCGATTAAACTTTTTAATATGTCAGCATCGCTTTGTGTAGCAGCCTAAGGCCCTAAAACATCAATTACCTATATGTACATCACAGGCATAGACCACGAAAGGTTTGACAAGATTACCGTACTTACGCAAACTGTAGGTCTTTTTCTGAAATAGGTAGTTAATAGGTAGTTAACAAAATATGTGCCATCAAACATAGCTATTGCTGATCGGGGTTCTATGTCAGGATTTCCGAACAGAGATTCTGCTACTCTTAAGTTTCTAGCAGCAAGCTGCTCATGAGTAAGATTATATAAAAGTAGTCCGTTAAATAAGTTCTGACTTTTTTCATATGACCAACATATAGCCAGCCTCGCAATTGGATTCCGATGAAAACGATAAAGAAAATTAGGCTAGGATAAGTTTTCTTTGCACTAATTGCAGTTATTTTTTTGTAAAATATTGTTTTTAGTAACTTTTTATACTTTATTTTACCGAATACATATTTATAATATCGCTGTATACAATTATTTTTTAATAATAATAATAATAATAACCCCCACCGCCGTATCTCTACGTTGACGTCGTGGTGGGGCTTGCGGGCTCCTGAACTCTAGGTCTATACCGGTAGAGTTTACTTTGCTGAAACAGGTCTAGGGTGAGGAGCCAGACCAAGAGAGGTACAGAAACTCGCAGGGCAGCATGTGACGAACTGTTGGGCAGTAGCAACCCTACGGCCCCTATCTCCCGGGAGAAGTCTTGTTCCTCACCTCTGGCTTGCCTTTATTGGCCGGCTGGAGTAAACGATGATGGACAGAGCTCCCGCCTCTTTCCGTGGAGATTTGCAAGAGCAAACGTGTTTCGCAGGAAGGAAGTATTACAATAAGATGCTGGTAGGGATCTTGACCGTTCTTCCAGGATTGTCCTGATAACCGTGGGATACCTCTCCACTCCTCATAAGCGCCTCAGGACATGTTGCCCCCTTGTCGCTACGACACTATGTGCTAGCGACCGTTTTCTGGGGCCCATTATTGAGTGTGCAAGTCACCCCCTGCCATTTTATATAAAACATTGGTCAGGCAGGGGCCATAGTCCTTCCATATTCCCAGGTAACCAGTTGTTAGGTTAGTGACTAGTGGTAGCTATAGTTATAGCTGTGTGACCGTGTCTTATTTAACAGTGACGACGAGTTACGGTTACCCATGCACGCTCAGAAAAATAATGGCGAATTTTATTGGTTCAGTTCCTATTTTTGAGCTCGGCCAGGACTGGAACATCTTTAAAGAAAGGCTTTCTCAATGGATAACAGCAAACACGTTGTTGATAAAAGTAGAAGGAAAGGAAGATGCTCAGCGAAAGGCGGTACTTCTGAGTGCACTCAACAATGACGCGTATAAGTTGGTACGCGAGTTAATTGATAAAGACGTAAACGTCAAACGCCTGCAGGCGTGTCATACGTCAAGGTCACTATAGTCGCCCGGTCACGGCACCGCGCACCGGTCATTTCTAACATAAAGTGTAATAACTTGAAAACTACCGAACTTATACCTTAATAAAAAATCGTGTGTGTAGCTGAAACCATACAGAATCAACAAGTGTTAAAACTACCATACAACTTCATAGTCGAAAGAACTGTAAAAAAATGTTAAACTAAAAATATGTGTTGAATTTCCGTAAAATATTTGTTCTTACTGAAATTTTGTACATTAGTTTGTAGTTTGTGTCAATAAAACCTATTAATTATTAAACTAGACTATCTAAGCTTTTTTTTGATACCCATATGTCCGTACTTGGTTTGCTCAGAGTAGCACAATACACCAAAACAAACACCCCATTCCCGCAACAATTTCATGCCCCCTGCGAGGTCCAGATAAGGGTTCTGCAAAACGTGTGTTTATAAATAGGATTTAATTTATTTTACATGATTTTTGTGTAATTATATTTGAAATGATAGGCAATCATTTGTATGCAATAATTATATATACTTTACAACAATTCAGTACCGGTATACCAAAAGAATTGGAAAAACAACGAAGCGTATGCGCGGTTAAACATTCGTCTGAACCCTTATCTGTTAAATTCGTGAACGTCCACGCCACAACTGTTGCTGATTACAAATTGTACTGCGGAACGAATTAAATTATTCGTGATCTTGAACTATCTTCATAGTATTAAAACGTTCTGAGCGTTTTAAAATACTAATAATTAACTTATGTCCATATTACAAGCATTACTTTAGTAAATTATTTAGTAAAACACACGTAATTTAACACGAAAATGCCGGCGCGTAGCGTGTCGCTACGGCCTCAATTTTTCACAACGAGTTTAACACAATAAAACTGATTCAAAACCTATGACACATATAGATATTCGTAAACCTTGATTAATGAGGATTTTTATGATATATAACACTAATACATTGAGTTATTAACTACGCCATCAACACATAATATGTACGGAGCGCGCATCGTTCGTCATCCAAAATGGCGGAGCGCTGACTTAAAACTTTTATTTTGCAAAAAATATTTATGGTCGCCACAGATTATAGCATAATATTGTACGCGGAAACTAATAGGGCGCCACCCGGTGGAATTTTTTTGCAACAGTACAGTGTGCCAGTGGTATTTAAATCGATTTGAACGCAGCAAACCGAATCGGTCACGATCGGGGGGTCTGACGTTAGACCGGAAAATATTTTCGGTCACACTCGGGGGGTCTGACGCTAGAGCGGAATGAAGAGTTAACTACAGAGATAGATAAGCACTTCGTGCCGAAAAAGTCAGTGTTAGCTGAAAGATATATATTCCATACGGCGGCGCAAGACGTAGGCGAAGATTTGGCGCAGTGGGCGGCCCGGGTGCGGCGCCTGGCAGTGGACTGCAAGTTCGGAACTGCCATGGACGAAATGTTGCGGGATCGGTTCATCATTGGAATGCTGCCGGGCCCGGAACGGGACAAATTGTTCATGGACGAAAAGGCTTCTGTTACCTTGCCCAAGGCTTTGGAAATTGCAGTGGCTGTAAATAGCGCAAAACGAGCAGCGCGACAGTCATCCACGGCAGCAGCATCAGCAGCGACCAGCACAGACGTATTCAAGATAGCGGCAAGACCGGCAAAATCGTCGATTAAGTGTAGTGTGTGCGGCTATAACAATCATACAGCGGACAAGTGTCGGTTTGCTACGTATAAATGTAAAAAATGTGGAGTGAAAGGGCACTTAAAAAAAATGTGTAACAACAGAAGTGAACATGTAAATTGCCTACAAGCGTCGAAGGACGAAAGTGATGACGACGGTAAGAATGTTCTAGTGTGTAATATACGTAGTTACCGCGGCGAGCCTATGACGCTGTCTGTCGACGTAAACGGCCAATTGATATCCTTCGAAGTAGACAGTGGGTCTTGTGCTACTGCCATTCCACTGAACACTTACCAGAAATATTTTAGTAATATGTTATTAGAGCATCCAAAGTTGGTGTTAAAAGCATACTCGGGTGAAAAATTAGACGTAGTAGGAGTAATGAAGGTTCCAATTACGTATGGGGGAAAAAAAAAATGAAATATATGTCATAAGAGGGGCTGGGCCAGCATTGTTAGGAAGAAATTTTTTATCGTTATATAAATTACAATTATCTAAAGTTAATCATTGTCTAGAGTTAACGGAACTTGACTATTATCAAAACAAATATCCAAAACTGTTTTCCAATACATTACGTAAATTTAATAAACATAAAATAAAACTAACCTTAAAACCGGACTGTAAACCAAGTTTTTTTCCCATTTTTGTACCATTTTCTTTAAAGAGTAAGGTGGAGAAGGAGTTGAATAGACTAGTGGAAACCGGTGTATTAATTCCGGTCGAACATTCCGAATATGCGAGCCCAATAGTACCAATACTAAAAAAAGACGGTTTATGTGCTGATTTTTCCGTGTCATTAAATAAATGTTTACACATTGATAAGTACCCATTGCCAAGGACAGAAGAACTATTTTCAAAATTACACGGAGGCATACAGTTCTCGTAGTTAGACTTAAGTAGTGCGTATTTACAACTTATGTTAGAAGAGGATTCGCAAATTTATACCACAATAAATACTCACAAGGGTTTATTTAAGTTTACGCGTTTGGTTTTCGGACTAGCCAATGCTCCGGCTATATTCCAAAAAACCATGGAAAATTTACTAAACAGTATTGAAGGGGTACTTTGTCTATTGGATGACGTCCTTATAACGGGAAGTACAAAAACGGAACATACGGATCGGTTACAACGAGTTTTCCACCGTTTACACGAAGCTGGGTTGGTTCTAAATAAAACCAAATGTAAGTTGTTTCAAGATACGGTGACTTATTTAGGATTTGTTATTGATAATAAAGGGATACACACATCACTGGACAAAGTAACAGCAATGACTAACACCAAAGCCCCAAGTAATGTGCTGGAATTAAAATCATTTTTAGGATTTGTTAATTATTACAGAATGTTTATTCCGAATGCGTCATCTATACTTTGTCCGTTAAACGATCTACTAAAAAAAGATGTTGACTGGTCTTGGTCAGACATTCATAAAGCTGCTTTCAATCAAATTAAGAAGGAACTGACATCAGCTCAAACGCTAACACATTTTGATCGTTCACTCAAATTGGTTTTGACAGTGGATGCATCTCCAACAGGGTTAGGGGCAGTTTTAGCTCAAATGGAAGCAAATGGGGTAGAACGACCCATCGCATATGCGTCACGGTCCCTAAGCAGTGCTGAAAAAAATTATAGCCAAATCCAAAGGGAGGCAACAGCAATCGTTTTCGGCATTCGTCGATTTCACCAGTATTTATACGGTGTTGCAAATCCATTTATATTGCGCACCGATCATAAACCGCTTATGTTTATATTTCATCCCGACAAAGGCATACCAGAAGTGTCCGCAAACCGGTTACAGCGATACGCTTTATTTTTGTCGAGCTATAATTATGAGATACAGTACATACCCAGCGCTAGTAATTGTGCTGACTACTTCAGTCGGGCTGTCATCAAAGGTGCGCGTAGTGTGCGGCCGATCTCTGATAACAGCGAAAACGGATCATTCTCAGAAATAGGTCAAGTAGGTGTCTTTACGGATGACTCATTTGTTTATAATAATAAGTTAGACGACAAGGCAACGTACATTCATTTTGTTGCTGACGGTCAATTACCTGTATCTTTAGATGAAGTTCGTTTAGAGACAAGTAAGGATAGCATATTACAGCAGGTTTTACATTATGTACAACAAGGTTGGCCTAAAATTAAATCTGATGACACTAATTTATTGCCATTCTATAAATGTCGGTATGATTTAACTAGAGAAGGTGATTGCCTGATTAGGGGACACAAATTAATAATACCGAAGACATTGAGGAACAAAATTTTAGACGAACTACATAGACCACATTTAGGTATTTTAAAAACAAAGGTTGAGGCAAGATCTAGATTCTGGTGGCCTCAGATAGATAAGGATATAGAAAGTAAGGTAGCTAACTGCGGAGTATGCTTAAGTTTACGGCCCACACCGCCACGGGCTCCGTTAACACCTTGGCCTTATCCAGAGCGTCCTTGGCACCGAGTACATTTAGATTTTTTTGGTCCTTGGCAAGGAGAAATGTACTTAATCATTATCGATGCATTTACAAAATGGGTAGAATGTTTTACCCTTAGCAGTGATTACTCGACAGCTGCAGTAATAGTGAAACTGCATGAAACGATGGCTAGGTTTGGAACAATTCATACGATTGTCACTGATAACGGAACCTCGTTCACTAGCAAAACATTCAAAGATTTCTGCCATTTAAATGGTATAAAACACATTACTTCGCCAACTTATTCGCCATCTAGTAATGGGCAAGCAGAAATATATGTAAAAATAATTAAAAAATTCTTAAAAGGGTTAGTGGCACAGGGTACACCTAAAAACAAAGTTAAAGCACACCTTTCAGAATTCTTATTCAGATATAGGAACTCTAAACACACCACGACAGACAGCTCACCGGCCGAACTAATGCTCGGACGTAAATTGCGTTGCAGGTTTGATTTATTAGATACCTCGGTGGCAGCGGCGGCGCCCGCGCTTGAGTTGTCACCGTCGTCCTCATTATTGTCACAAGACTTAAAAACTAAAGTGTGCAAGAAGCAAATCGTACAAGCCAAATATTATAAAGGCAGTAGAAACATTAACTTCGAAATCAATGATGTAGTATGGGTAAAAGGAAGTAACAATGACAAATGGATACGGGGTGCAGTTCGAAAGACAATTGGTAAAAGCTTATACGACGTGTATATACCAGAGAAAAACATTATTATTAAAAAGCATAAAAACCAATTATATAAATTAAAATGGCACGAGGCACAGCAGGACAACAACATGGATTGGGCTCTCTCGGACTCCAAGACCGACGGAGAACAACTTTTGCCACAAGATGCTCATGTATCGGGCCAGCAAAGCCACAACTCACCGGGAAAAGAGGAAGAGTGGAGCGAGGCAAGCTCAGAGCTTAGAGAAGCGATAAGAGAGCCAGCGGTTGAAACAGAACCTACGCCCCACGGTCCCGCACTGCCGCGCCGTGCTAATGGCGTCACACCAACCCGCGTGGTAATGGTTCGCGACGTGCTTCATTCAATAATATATGCTCGTGTTAGCATGTTCCAATATCCATCTACGTTGTTATTGTATTCGTATCGGAGCGACGCTGTCTGCTCCACAAACGAGTAGGCTGCTGGATTTTAATATGTCCTGCCATGCTGCTGCCCAAACATCACAGCTGAACAAGGACACAAGTTAAATGGTTAGATTTGCGTCCGTGGACCCCGCAACCCCACCCCGCACCCCCTACTACGGAATTTGGATGATATTTTGGCACACAGATACACTACGGCCTAGAAAGTCGTGTTAAATATTGAATATAAAGCATTTTAATGTATAAGAAATAACTCATTATAAAACTATTTACAAAAAAAAACAACCAACTTCCAAAAAAGAAACACTACAAAGTAAAAAATAACTTTCATTTCGGAAGTCGGTGTCTTTGGAGGAGACACTAGCAACACTGCCCGAGTGACACGTCAATATTTTGTTCCGTATTTAAAAAATAGTTTAATATAGTTTTTAATTGTAATTAAGGTGTAATAATGTATCTAATTGTAAAATAAGTGCATAAATAATCAGGAATATTGTTTTCCTACAAATTTACAAAGTAAACACAGTGTTTGGTTGACCACCGTTACCGGTAACCTATCACGAACAGCTGATGTTCGACCCACGGATTTAAACGGGGAGTATTTTGTTTACTTTTATTCTATAAAATAGCACACAATCATCACTTAGACTCTGTAATTCATTCATTGAGTCTTATTATAATTTTTGGTTGATTTGGCACCCTCCACTGGGTATAAGTCACTTAGTTTATGTACATAGTTAACAAAACTTAGTATTGTGAAATATCTAAACTCTATAATTCTAGTAGTGTGATATTGTACTTAGCAACAATAACGTTGACTATCGATAATTATTTCAATTTCAATTGTAATCTTTATGCAAAACTAGGTTTTTTTTTTTTATTTAGGCCGCCTACCCACATAACCAAAAATAAAATTATAAGACAATAGAATCAATGTAATTTAGTACTGAGCTAATCCTATATTAGTGGCATTTCAATTATATTCAGCAGCCTATCTCATTACTCTATTACACAATACTAACTTATCCCATTTTTCCTTTCATTTCTTACTTTCCCTTTTTATTTGTCTGTCTAATTAGTTCTCACCGTTTCTTAATTCTACTTTCAGTACTAATTCCTAAAACTATGCCTGTGATGACCCGTAAGGCTGCAGCTTAGAAGTTAGAGCTTAAATTGAGAACGACCCTTCACGAACTTCAGGCCTCAAAGAGTAAATGTCAGGAGCTGTTAGAGGAGAGAGAGGAAAGTGAGAAAGAAGTAGAGAAAGTCGTTTACAAAAACACTAGCTTAAAACAGGAGCTAGTAGACGTACATCACCAATACCTCAATGTTGTTGATGAACGGGATCAACTAAGGGTGGTTACAGATGGTTTCAACAACTGCAGTAATTTGTATGAGGAGGCTTTGTGTAAGGTTAGGGACCTAGAGGATGAATTAATCCATGCAAATGTTCGAATTCAACAATTACAAAAAGATAAAGAGCGTACTCAAGTCAAAGAAACTGTCCATTTCTATAATGAATTGTTAAATACAAATTGTAACCCTCATTCCATAATAACAATAGATCTAATAGAGGATTCCTTAGTGAAACATAACCATAGTCATAAAATTTGTCAAAATAAAATAAAAAATATGCAAGGCTGAACAAAATCATTAAAAAATTTAAAAGATTCAAGAAACATCAAAAACATTATTCTAAAAATATTCAATTGAGGAATGAGCGTGTTACTCTTATCAATAAGTTGAAGAACTATCAAATTAAATTAGAAGATAGTATAAATATTTATGAAATAGACACTCAACGCTTACAGTCCGATATTCAAGTTCTTGATGACTCACTAAAGTCTCTCTATAATAAATATGTTTGCTCTCGTCACCAAATTAAGGAACACATCCTTGCTACAAACGAGTTAGTAGACAGAGTGGACTTGCTGACACTCAGCAATACTCAGTGTACTTGTCAGAGGGGATCCAACCTTGATGCCCTCCAGCCTGAGGCAATGGAGGATCCATCCCTAGTTGTGAGTGCTGTGGACTGTATCCCCTACCAAGATATACCTGATAATGTGTAAGAATTATCTCAAGTCGTACAGTCAGTAGCTAGTAGTGTTTCCTCTTGTAGTAGTCAAGTTTGTTTTCAGTCAGTTATGTTTTCAGATAGTATAGGAAGATGTTTAGGGAAATTAGTTAGTAATAAACTGAGTATTTCTACTCAAAACCATTGTTTACCTGGGACATCCTTCAAGGAAATAATGTCATCAATTACAAGAAATCAATATAATACTAATAACAACATTACTGTATTTATAGTTTTTTTTTTTTTTCTGTATTCCTGTATTACTGTGTTTTCACAGGTCAAAACAGAAGATACTCGTATCACTGACAGTGTTACTGAGATGCTAAAGATAAATTGTAATAAAATTATTTTGTGTGCTTTTCCATATTTTGAGAGATTATCAAATAGAAAAAAACAATTATATACATATGCTGAATAAGCATATTCAATTCTTAGTAAGTCACTACATTGACAAACTTATATTTTTTGACACCAACATTTTTGTTGATAAGTTGAAATCGACAAGGAATACAGTGTATCTGCCCGTTAGGTTTAGACATAAAATAGCGAGGCTATTAGCTTATATAAACTCAGACATAAGTAGTATGTCGAAGTCTTGTTCTATAATTAACACCACAATTATTAGTAATAATTCTGATGTACAGGTGGTCACCTTAAATAACTGTGTAGCACTAATGCTATAACTGTTTACAATAATTGTACGAAGGAGGATCCATATGTCACTTTGGCAAATTCTTGTCCTAATGTAGTGTCCACAAGTAGTAGGATCTGTTTGCCTGGTGATGGCATGGGAGTCTTGGGGCTCACTCTGGATGTTGATTTAAACTAGATAGTAAGATAATAGAAGATACCAGTAACAATATAGTTATACCTACCAACTACAAGGTGTCTTCTTGCTATCAAATAGTTAAGTGTAAAAAAGGTTCTACGCAAAATTCCTTGACATTATTTCATCAAAATATTCAAGGTTTTGCTTCCAAACAATTAGAAATTGAACTATTTTTAGAAAAAAACATGTTTGAAATTGTTTGTTTAACTGAACATTGGTTGAAAGATTATGAAATGCTAATTAATTATGAAAATTATAGCGTGGGCAGCTGTTTTAACCAAAAATCTATACTGCGTGGGGGTTCACTAATCTTAGTTAAAAATTCTATTCAATCTAGGACTCTTAAAGATATAGTTGATCTTTCGGTAGAACATAACATTGAACTGTCCTGTGTAGAGCTATATAAGCATGTTTTAGTGTGCGTTTACAGACCCCCAAACTATCAAAACTACTCCATATTTGAGTCAGTAATAGGAGATCTTCTAGCAAAGCTTGCAACTGGTAAAAAATCGCTAATTATCTGTGGTGACTTCAATATTAATATCTTAGAGAATAGATCAAATAGCAGTCGATTATTAAGTCTTTTTAAATCATTAAATTTGTCAAATGTGTTTTCAGAACCAACCTGCATAACTCAAAATTCTGCGACATGTATTGATAATATTTTTTGTAGCTGCGACTACATAAATAAAGCCGTCGTAAATTATCTCCCTTCTGATCACAGCGGTCAAACCGTTGCTTTCAAGTCCAACACATCGTTACAAAAAATTCAGATACAATCTAGACAAATAACACCCAACAATCTAAATAAATTTAATATTAACTTAATTAGTAAGTTAAGTATACCGAGCCATATTATAATTTATGTAAATGAATTGTATGAGGAATTCTTTTCAGTAGTGCGCACCGAGTTCAATATCACTCTAAAAAAGAAAACAAAAACTATTTGCCCAAATTTTTTGTTCAGTGACTGGGCAACTAAGGGTATTAGGAAAAGTAGGGAAAAAATATTTGAGCTGTATGGCCTTAAGCCTTATATTAACTCTGAAACTTTTAATAAATACGTTGCTACTTACTCTAAAACTTTTAAAACTACCTGCAAGGTAGCTAAAGCCTTGTACATTAGCAACAAGATCAAATCATCCGATAATAAAATAAAAACGGTTTGGAAAATTATCAATAATGAAACTAACAGGAATAAAAGACATAATAATGATTTCAAACTCGAGACTTCTCGTGGTCCCATAAGCACTAACAAAGAAGTTGCTCAAGAATTTGTAAATTTCACTATATCCAATAACTATATTTTTACATAGACCAAATCACTATAGGTGTGCCTATAAAAGTTGAGGATTTCCCTAGATTTCCATGAGTTCCTCTCATCAGATTCTGAGTCGGTTATAATGCAATGGGACCACCTCGAGAGCATACCCTTTCAAACAAAAAAGAATTTTCATAATCGGTCAAAAATTGACGGAGAAATCGGTGAATATACATAAAAAAGCCGAACATTATAATCTCCTCCTTTTTGGAAGTCGGTTTAAAATAACCTAGAAACAAATATATTACCTTTTACTATAGTGTAATGTAATGTCAACCTACTACTTACATAGATACTAATGTTTCTGAGAATCAGTAAAATTTACACGTATCATAATGTAGCAAGCATCCGGCGTCCCGAATACTGACTCGTAGCCTAACGTCGTCCATGGAGTGATACAGAGCACTCGAGCATTTGATAATGTGAGAGCCTCGCGAACACAGCTATGAGTGAGCACTTCAATAATATTTTTTGTCTCTCGTAATTTAATTACACGTCGTCAGTACAACGGTACCGCTCACAACACAGTCTCACGTGCCGTGCAGTGCGCGTCCGGTGCTGAGCGCGAGAATAACTGTTCTATTGTTATATCTGGTAGATCAGTGGTCGCGACCAGGAACTTCTGACCCCTCCGATGAAGTACGTCGACACCGCCGCCCTTTCATGTGAACAAGCACACACCACACAACTATTTTTCCATTGTTGAGTATGTAAACTTCATTTAAAATAATTATGATTGCGCGCCTGCCACCGTCACCGAGCATCTACCGCCCGACTCTACCCAGTCTGTCTCTCTCAGCCTCTCTCTCAACATAATGAATTACTTAAACAAACTTCATTTAACTAATTGCATTGTCGAACGTAATTTTGTCGTCTTGTAACCATAACCTAATTAACAAAAGTTCTGTTGCTACGAGCGTACTACCGCGCACCGAGCGACGGCGACGCCACGTGAGCGCCACGCGATCTCCACACGACAGCCACAGCCACGGAATCTTCACACTACAGCCACAACCACACTGCGGTGAGCTTTCCAAACGTGGTTTACTGACTAATTAGCTGATTGTAAATTGATACGTACTTTAAATATTAATTACAATTTTATATATCTGACGGAGACGGTACATGTCTCTCTCATTATTATCAGCCATATTTTAATTACTGTGGGCGTACTATGGGTAATGTTGGTTATTGCGCAATAGAAAAACTGTTTAAAGTTTGAATCAAATCATAATTCACGATCAAATTAATCACACTAGCGAATCACACACTGTAGGTACACGACACAACTCTACGGAATGCGCGACAGTTTCTAAACGTGTTCACTGCTTAAGAGGGCGCAGCAAGACAGATAAAAATCAAGTTTCACCCGCGCCTCTTTGCCTACCCCTCTCATCAAACACGACGAAAACAAAACACAATTCCTTCCCGCCAGTAGAAACTTTTCGCCCGGCGTATATCTAGGCATTGTAAGACATCAGAAGGTACCAGTAATGTTATTAATCTCACCATCAACAAGGTATCTTCTAGCACTCAATTAGGTAAAAAAGGGGCTAAGCAGAATTCCTTGAAATTGTTTCATCAAAATAGTCAAGGTTTTTCTTCCAAACAATTAGAAATTGAATTGTTATTAGAAAAAACAATGTTTGATATTATTTGTATAACTGAGCACTGGTTGAAAGATTATGAAATGCTAATTAATTATAAGAACTATAGTGTGGGCAGTTGTTTTAACCAAAAATCTATGCTGCGTGGAGGTTCACTAATCTTAATTAAAAATTGCATAAAATCTAAGTCTCGTAAAGACATAGTTGAACTATCGGTGGATCATAGCATTGAACTGTCCTGTGTTGAGCTAGATAAGGATTTTATAGTGTGCGTTTACAGACCTTCAAATTATCAAATCTACCCTATATTTGAGTCAGTAATGGAAGATGTTTTGGCAAAACTTGCAACTGGTAATAAATTAGTAATTATTTGTGGTGACTTTAATATTAATATTTTGGAAAATAATTCAAATAGCAGCAGATTCTTAAGCCTCTTCAAATTATTCAATCTGTCAAATGTCTTTTTGGAACCAACGCGAATAACTACGGCTACTGCTACCTGTATTGATAATGTTTTTTGCTGCTGCGACTATTTTGATAAAGCCATTGTAAATTATCTCCCTTCTGACCACAGCAATCAAACCGTTACTTTTGTGTCCAACACACCAATACAAAAAGTGCAGATACACACTAGACCAATAACATCGGCAAACTTAAATAAGTTTAATAGCACTTTAATTAGCAAGTTAAGTGCTCAGGGCCTAAATATGAATAATGGTAACATTTTGTATAAAGAATTATTTTCATTAGTGCAAACAGAGTTCAATAATTCTTTTGAGAAGAAATCTAAAACTATTTGCCCTAAGTTTTTATTCAGTGACTGGGCAACTAGAGGCACCAGGAAAAGTAGGGAAAAGTTATTTGAACTATATGGCCTTAAGCCGTATATTAACAAGGAAACTTTTAATAAGTATGTTGCTACTTACTCGAAAACTTTAAAAAAAATTGCAAAGCAGCTAAAGCTTCATTCATTAGCAACAAGGTTAAATCAGCAGATAATAAAATAAAAACAGTTTGGAAAATTATTAACAATGAAACGAACAGGAACAAAAGGCATAATACTGATTATACACTGGACACTTCCCGCGGTCTCATTAGCGATAACATTGATGTTGCTCAGGAATTCGCATCTTTCTTTACTAATATTCCAATTAGAACTACAGAAACTTTTAATTCCTCGCCCGCACTTGCTATTGATTTATTAAGAGCAAATGTTTCAGTCTATCCTATGGATTTTAAATTTAAACATATTAACCCTGTGGTCGTTGTAAAGGCATTTAAGCAACTTAAGATCAAAATTACAGAAGATCTATGGGGCATGTCTACTAAAGTTTGTCAATCTATTATTGAGACAATTGCACCCTATTTGGCTTTAATATTTAATTTATGTGTAGCTCAAGGGGTATTCCCAGATTTAATGAAGTATAGTAAAATTATTCCACTTTTCAAATCTGGGGACAGCAAAGACACTAATAATTATAGACCCGTATCGGTTTTGCCGGTTTTCAGCACGGTATTTGAAAAAGTAATGTTAAATCAAATGCTCAATCATTTTAATCGTCATAACATCCTTCATGATCAACAGTATGGTTTCACCAAAGAACGTTGTACAACCGATGCCAGTGTCACATTATTAAAACACATCTTTAACGCATGGGAGGAGGCACAAGATGCAATAGGCATCTTTTGCGACCTATCCAAGGTATTTGATTGCGTGAATCACGAAACACTGCTCTTGAAACTTGAGCATTACGGACTGGGTAAACTTGGGCTTAGCTTAGTAAAATCATATTTGAATGAAAGACTGCAGCAAGTTGAAATAAACGGTGTGAATTCATTGGACTTAAACGTCAAAATGGGTGTACCGCAGGGCTCAATATTGGGTCCGTTCCTCTTTTTAGTATATATAAATGATTTACCTCATTTACTAAAAAAACCGACCACAAATGGTGTTATTTGCTGATGATTAATCACAGATTTTTAAAATAAACAGACATTCACAAGAGCTTGACGACGTAAATAACGCTATGCGTATGGTTCATAATTGGTTTACTGTAAATAATTTGGTATTAAATGAGAAGAAAACTAAATGCATAAGATTCGCGTTACCGAATGCTAGAAGTAGTAAATGTCACGTTGTATTGAATAAGGAGATACTAGAATTCGTCGAAAAAACGGTTTGCCTGGGGATCATGCTTGATTCAAAGCTACAGTGGGGTCCTCACTTAACATCACTTGCAGGGCGGGCCGCTTACGCTGTTTGGAAAATCCGTCAATTAACAGACGTGGATACCGCGAGACTAGTATATTTTAGTTACTTTCATAGCATCATGTCTTATGGTATTCTGATGTGGGGACGGGCTGCAGATATTGATTCTATCTTTATTCTGCAAAAGAGGGCTATCAGAGCCATCTACAACCTCCACAAACGCGAATTTCTAAGGGAACTGTTTAAAAAAAATTACATCATGATGGTACCTTGTCAATATATATATGAAAACATTATGTATGTTCGAAAAAATCTACATCTTTTTAGTAAGATAAGTGACAGGCATAATATCAACACTAGAAATAGGAACAAATTAGATCAACCACGTTTCAGGTTGTCTAAAGTACATACTTCTTTTATAGGGTACTGTGTAAAGTGTTATAATAAAATACCACTCGGTATTCTTCAACTAAATGAGAAGAAATTTAAAACATGCATTAAACGCACACTGTGTAGACAAGCATATTATAAGTTCAATGATTGTATCGTAGATATAAATGCTTGGCTTAATGCTGGTCCTCCCCCACAGTCACTTGAGCGCACTAGTTAAAATTTTATTGTTTGGAAGAGATACTTCTTTTTTATTTTCCCTTTTATGTTTTCTGACATTGCAAACTTATTTTTTTTTTTTATAACATATGTTTTAATATTGAATACTCCAATAGATATTTTAATGATTGTCTTTTCTTTTTGGTAGTAAAATTTTATTCATCGCTCAAATACATAGCAAAGTATAGTTTTGTATAATTTAGAAGCATTTTTTCAATTTTGTAAATGGGAGTACCATGGATTCGTTTATTATATCATTATTATGTATGTTGACTTGAAAGCATGGCAGTTGAGACTATGTCATGCTCACTTAAATGTCTCACTGTTGGTGTGACGCATGTGTTGGATCATTCGGTTCCCTACAAAATGGTTGAGCTGGATGTTGCTGATCCACGCATCATGTTCGTGAACGAGTGCCGTCAGTTGAGACTGGTCATCTCTTAACTGCCACGGCTTATTTTTATTATTCTTATATTTTGATTATTTTTTTAATATACATTTTTTTTTACATTGTTTTCACACATAGAAGCAACAAGAATTAATGTACCAACGATTTTGTAATATCTTGATTTAAAAAGAGTGTCCTTGGAGTTTCTTGCCCGTTCTTCTCCATAGAGATCGACGTTTTGGAATGGGCAACTAGCTTCAACTTTCTGACTAACTGACCGACTCTTTAACAATTCAAAAGTGCCTGTAAATGGTTTAATTGAAATAAATGCTTTGAGTTTGAGTCTGAGTTTGAGCATTTGATTTTGAATCTTGTGTGTAGTATGTATACGCAAAATAATCAGATGAAACCGCTCTATTTAATGTACCATGATGTATGATTGCTGTGTACCTACAAGTAGGTATATTATTCAATATAATTTTATGTCCCTGAATCTGTCACCGATGCTGGTGGGTTATTAGATTGGAGAGTAGACCGACTTGGATGAATTAAAAGACTAAATGTTAATTCAAGGTACGGCCTATAAATGTTCGATTCCGAATTGAAAGACAAACTTAACGTTGTAGTTGAGAAAATATGGTCCCCTACATTATGTAATATAACTACCAATGAACGATTTCCAGATATTTTCCTGTACTTATTTGTACTGTGAGACCTTGTTTCTTACCACATTTCGTGATTCTAGGTCAAACGGATGTATCTTATGGGTTTTAATTTATTTGCGAGTGTCAAAATATGCGAAATGCATGGCAATTTATGCCAAGATTCTAAGTAAACGTCTTAGAAGCTCGATTTTTTTACAGCTCCAAAGTAAGGCAGTTCCATTTCAACTTGATACCCCCGCGCATTCCTGAGAAAAGGGGTCAGTCAGGTGGATAACAAAGTGATCCTATAAGTGTTTCGATTTTTGACGATGACTTTCTTTTTTGACGATATGAAATCGAATAATTATAATGGCATTACTTACCTTCCGCTTTTTTACTTTGAGAAGATGTAATCAATTGAACAAAAATAGCAATCATCTAAGGAAATTTGTTGGACCGCTGTGATCAGCAACCCTATTCCTGGAATAGTTTTTCAATTACAATATTTAAACGAAATATGATCATTGTCCAGTCCCTTTATTTTCAAAGAAATTCTTGAGTAGGAAAATCATAAAAATCATAAATCATAAATCATTTATTTATTTGCAAATATGGGTAAGAGATATTTTCCTAATAATAAAGTTCTCCATATTTTACCATTACATGGGTATGCAAAAAAAAATTAAAACTATCAAAAATGTCAACTAAATTCACAATTCTAAAAACAATAAAAGTAAAAAATAAAAAATTAATAATAACTAAATTAAATAATAAATACATACCTAAGAATTAATTTCAGAATAATCAATATTAATTATGTTCAAAATAAATAAATAACCAATCTAAACTAACATCTTTCATTTAAATAGTCATTAATATGATAATAACATTTCGCAACTAAAAATTCGTGTGTTTTAGTTTTAAATAGATCTATATCTTTAATTTCCATGACGTGTTTACGTAGTTTATTATAAATTTTGGGTGCCATACCTAAAAGATTTTTATAGAAACTAGCTTTTTTATGTGGTGCTGCGCATATTTTATTTTTGTGTCGTAAACTTTTCGGGTGGTTATATAGGTACATATTTGCTTTAACATAGCTTGCTACATACTTCGTAAATGTAAAGACAGGGAAGAGTAAGTATCTGAAGCTTTCGGAAATGCGGTTCACAACTGTCTGTGCTTTGAATGCCACATATTGCCCTTATGCATTTCTTTTGCACTTTGTACGCCATTTCTCTATCAGTCGAGTTCCCCCAAAACATTAGTCCGTATCGCAATATTGATGACACATATCCGTGGTACGCCATTAATAATGTTCGCCGATTTGAGATTTTCCTTAAGTTAAAAAAGGGCATAGGAACATTGGCTAAGTTTTTTGCATACATTTTCAATATGTGTTTTCCAGTTCATCTTTTTATCGATCCAGATACCTAAGAATTTAGTATAATCAGTCTCGCGAATACTTTTGTCATCATATCTTATGTCTAGTTTTGTATTGTGTGTTTTTTGTTCGAATGAAATGTACGTTGTTTTTTCTAGATTAATTTTAAGGTTATTTCCAGTAAGCCAGGTTATTAAAAAAATCTGTTTATTTTGCCTATACTATACGCTAAGCTTGAATTCAGAATCATAGATCATAGTCAGGTTTTGGAACTAGTAACTCAATGCTGACGTGACAAAGTTCAAATTCTAATGTAACCAAATTTTACTAAGGGCCTTCTACAAGTTGGACCTCACGACGTCTTCGAGGAAAACAGTGTTAACCAAGTAAAAAAATATAATGGTAAATCATGGATATTGCTTTGCAGGATCGTGCAAAATCAATTACCAACCGTGTTACCAAGTAAAAAATAATATTGGTAAGGTGGATTTTGCACTGTATTGTGCAAAGTCAAATGGCATGTGTCATGGAAACCGTGAAAATCTATCCTGCGCGGAGCGCGTGTAGAACAAAGTCCTCGCCGAAAACATTTGTGAAAAATAGGTCAAGTTCGAAACAAACAGTACATTAGTCGGTTTTACCGACAAAATAATTGGCATATATATTAGAAGAAATCATAAACCTGAAGTTCAGTATTAATAATCTTTATTCTCTTTTTACAACACAATCAGGTAATTAATTAACATGCAATCACTTAATAATTTGTATGATTATAACAAAGGTAACAGGGATCCGTCAGATATGCTTATAATTCAACGCCTCGAAATAGACTGACTCTCTCTAAGCAAATCAGTTACCAACTGAATGCTCCCCACTTTAAACGGAAGTGAACACTCAGCCGGCTATACGACTAATCAGAGCAGAGTAAACAGTACATAAAATCACTTTACGAACTAAAATACATTAGAGCTTATAATTAACTGTAAATAAACTTTCTTAATTTAAACAACAATTATTTATTAATTATACAAAACAAATATACTTTAATACTAATAATCTACAAATGAATACCTAAAACGGATGTATTAAGTTTGTCCAACCATTAGCGCCATCTGTCGCTTGTAGAATAAAATCTTATTCTTAATAATATTTTACAAAATCATTACATATATAAATGCTTGCCAAAGAAAGTCGAAAGTTTATTAGGTTCCTCTTTTGGAACTGTTGAAACTGTAGCTTTGAAAAGCAAGCCAACAATCCCAAACATTGTGATCCGTCACAACCGTTACTTATCCCCACCATGATAAATAATAGTTTAAAAAAACTAAAAAACACGCTTTAGATATGAGAAGAAGGATTATCATTTCGATAATATCTTAAAAAGCACCCCACGCTTTTTTTTAAATAAAATATTTTTTTCTTATTTACACTATTATTCATTTATATTTATTAGAATTTTTTACACTATTCTTAATTAAAAATTATTAAAATTTATTTTCTATTTTTTAGTTGGGTTTTCTATATAAAGCGGGTTTTTAATTTTTTTTAAACTATTATTTATTTTCTACTTTTTAGTTTGGTTTATTTATAAGAGCGTTTATTTTTTATTTTTTTTAAACTGTTATTTGATCTAATCTAGAATCAATTCCGTGATAACTCTAAGTAACTGTAATTATTTTCCAAATTATTAATGTGTAAGATAAGAGCCCCAGTACCCGCTCAGGAACTAGTACCCGCTCACTCCATGTATTTGTATATCTATATTTGTGAATATAGGATCGGCTACCACATCCAAGGAAGGCAGCAGGCGCACAAATTACCCACTCCCAGCACGGGAAGGTAGTGACTAAAAATAACGATACGGGACTCATCCGGGGCCCCGTAATCGGAATGAATACACTTAATTTTTTTAAATTCTTGAATTTTTGATAAAAGCGTGTTTTTTCAGTTTTATAAACTATAATTTTTTTAGTTTTTTAAACTATATTTTTTTATTTTTTAAACTATATTTTTTTTAGTTTTTACAACTATAATTTTTTAGTTTTTTTAAAAACACACCTTTTGTTCATAAACTTTTTATTGTATTTATATTAATTAAGGAATTACAGAAAGACATCTTAACATTCTTGTGTGCAAGCAGGAAGAGGAAGTAAGTGTTGCACGGATGTAAAATATGAATGTACCACACAGTATATAATCTAACAAGTACTATTGTCGAGAGCTTATAGTCAAAAGAACTTTTGACTGATTTGCTAGTTAAAAGTACTTTTGACTGGATAGGAGTTTTGACTTCAGCATATACATAATTATTATTTGTGACAGTTGTTCGACGCAATTCTTTAGATCAATTAATCCTAATCCTAACTAATATCATAAATGCGAAAGTAAGTTTGTTTGTTACCTTTTCATGCATAAACAACTGAACAGAACATTCTGAAATTTTGTATATACGTGGTCGGGTGTACAGAAACGGACACAGGGTACCTTTCATCCCGAAAAAAAGTACTGTTCCCGAGGAAGATAGCAATAACGTTCTTATGATAATAGATGGCGCCACGTGTCTTTAAAATCATGATTGAATTATAACCTATTTTTGGTGTTCAATGCATAGGTGCCCTCAAAATAGGTGCTCAAACGGGAATACTCCATTTTAACAACAGAAACTTTTTTTTTGTGATTTATGGCAGGGGCAAGAGATGGGATTTTTTTGTAGGTATAAACGCATAGGGTAGAAATGGGAAGGGTAAGAGATGGGACTAAACCCTAGGTGGCATAGACCGACGCCAGTGATACCAAAGTGAGGAACAGCAGCAAGATTATATTCGTGACCCACATTGCCCCCCGCGGCGTTCTGGGCAAGGATCACCCCCGCCTTAGAGGTACTAGTACCCATCTTATCTGGTGATAATTTATAAATCCTGTAATGACGTCATTCTATGAGAGATGACGGGAACCCAAATTTTAATTTAGTTGTTAATAGCACACAAACTATGCTTGTGGACTGCTATGTCATGTGTCGCGAGCTCAAACCCGTCCGCCGCCAACATTTGTCTTTTTGCATTTCTAATAATTTAAAAGATCATTTATCCTCAATAAAGTAATAGCTAAAAAGGCAAGTCCCGTGTGTTTGAAGGACATAGCAGCGCAAGGCTAGTCGGAGACAGACGTGTCTCATTCACTGGTCAACAAAAAACACTTTTAGTAAGTAACATGACTTTTTTTGTCTCGTTATGTTTAGAGCAAGGATAATAGAAATAAAATTGGAATGTTCCAAATACGAATAGTTTTTTTGTAATTAGATTTTAAAATATTTTAGAAAATTTCAGTTTCTATCAACAAAATGAAGTTATTTCGTCGTATTGCAATATCAATATCAAAGTAACATTATGATTTACTTCTATATTTTGTTTCGGCGACGTCTCGTTGTAATGTCCAACAGTAATCCGCCAGCATTAGTGGTCTCCACTTGCCCTGATATAGTTTTTCTATCATAGAAATGTCTAGGTGGAATCTTTCACCGTGTTCATTGCTGACGGCGCCCAAACTTTCAGGAAAGAAGTAAATATCTAATGTAAAATTTAAAGTCACCTTTATGAAAACAAGCCTTCAAAAGCAAGATTCAAAATCACCAAATATAATCATCTTCAATCGCTATTCTTTAAATATATCATCTTTTGTTAATTGCCTGATTTGAGCTAATAAATACTTATGCCCTCTTTTATTTTTTATCACTCAGTTTAGGAAAATTTTCTTTCAAATGTAGAAAGCCATCACCACTCATATCCATAGCTTTTACTAAGTTTTTCATGAGCCCAAGCGAGATCTTTTCGCCCATTCAGATCCACATATTATATGTAACACAACAGATGTGTGGAACCCACGCTTTGTCTAGTTGTCTGATGGTAAAACCAAAATACTGTTCATATAACTGAGTAACTAATGGCGTCAAATTTCTTCATTGAGTTTAAAAGTAATGTCGCCACAAATGTGACAAAACTTGACAGGGTCCTTTTTACACTTTCTTGACATTCTTTTAGAATCACTTAACTCGGAAAACAGAAAACACAACTCCACTCTTAAAATAATAAATAGGTAGATACTCTGAATATGAAAATGAAACATAAAAATGGTTAATTTTCAATATACCTAGTGGATAATGGTTGTAACACTAAAATGAGACCTGATCCAATCAAAATTAATATGGTGTCGGAATGAGGGTAGGTAGGAGATTCAAAATTAGTAAGCACCTTTCTTGTTACAAAATTTTGTTGACCAGTGATATGAATGAATATTCTCAACATACCGCCATGTCAGAATTATAAATATTGTATTCGGCATTTTATACGGAAATCAAATCACTTTTATTTGTTAACACAGGTAAAGGAATACAGATGTTATATTTGATGAAAGAGCGCTATGTTATGCCAGGACGCGTACAAATATGATGTGCATCTAGCTCAAGATTACAAATTAAAGTTTCTTAAAATATATTTGATAATCATGCATAATTATGGTATTTAATTAACAATATAAATTGAAAAAATTACATAATATTATTTAACACCTTAAAAAATATATCTAAGTCAAAATAATTTAAAATGTCCAAAAATATTAAATGTCAAATATTAAATAATGGATTTCAAACCAAACATCAAGTTTTCTGTCACATAACATAAAAAAAGACAAAAAAAAAAAATCACACAATTTATATAGACGCATTTTAATAATAAGTAATTCTATTTTGTTTATATTGAGCCATCTTTGTTTTGAGAAATATACGGTTTCTAATTTGGTTTTGGGACATAATCGAAAGACTTCGGTGCATTGAAATCTATCAGTTAAATATGATTCTATCAATTTTAGAATATTTCCCCTTACACGGTAACCATATAACTTTTGTCGCAATATCTCATGGTCAACATAGTCAAAAGCCTTTGACATGTCAGTAAATATAGTACAAATAGGATTCTTTATATCAACTGATATCATAATGTTATTAATTAATTCAAACAGTGCCAAGTTCATATTTATGTTTCTGCGAAAACCTTTCAGTTCATTGCAAAACAAGTTATATTTTTCAAAATACGTGTAAATGGAATTGTACATAACTTTCTCTAAAAATTTGGAAAATACAGATATTTTGGCAATGGGTCTGTAGTTTTTCATATCCGTTTTGTCGCCTTTTGTCAATAAAGGTTTAATAGGTTTAATAATAACTTTTTGAGTCTGTTGGGGAATATGCCATCAGCAATACAAAGATTTATAATTTGTGTTAGTGGCTGTGCTATAACTTCCTTTACATTCTTTAGGACTTTAGTACAAACGCCATCACAACCATCAGTATTCGTATTGTTAAGATGAGAGATAATTTTTATAATGTAATTATTCGAAACCGGTGACATAAATAAAGAGTGTGACGAAAGATTATCAAAAACATTACCATTAGTCTTATTATAATTTATATTATTTTCAATTGTGTCAATATAGTAATTATTAAATTCATTAGTGATGTCAATGGGGCGTGTAAAAGTCAAATCGTCTCTGTTTATAGTCATAATTTGTTCCTGTGGTAAGCACGTTTTAGATTTATTAATAACTTGCCAAGCGGCTTTAGATTTATTCTGAGAAGAGCTTATGAAATAATTGTTTTGGGGTTTCTGAGTCAATTTTATATTTTTTTTATAGAGTGTAGAGTATTTCCTTAGATTATTCTTATTTGTTGAGCTAGGGTCAAATCGATATTTCCAAAGTAACTGTCTTTGTTTCTGACTGCATATCTTTATCCCTCGAGATATCCACTTAGTTTTTCTATTTAATTTGACAGTTATTATCTTTTCTGGAAAACATAATTTATATAATAATAAAAAATCTTCCATGAAGGCTTCAAAGGACACGTTTGCATCTTTAGCATTAAAAACTTGTATGAAAGATAAACAGCCTAGGAGATTTTTAAATTTAATCAAATTATCTTTAGAATAATCTTTATTTTTACATTTCCAAAATTGTAATTTGCAAGTTTTTGGAGATTCTATTTTGTTGGTGAATATCAAACACAATAAAGGGGTGAGTTGCATTATGAATTTTATTGCCAGTTCTGTAAACCCAATCGGGAATGTTGTTTGAACTTACTTATTAGTGTCAATTGTTCCAGCTTACCGTCACGCCCTTTGATTGTTGGAGAATTCTAGGAAAATCTCCCATAAGTGCTCATTCCAAACCGTATGTACAACGTTACATTAATTATATCCATATTCAACATTGTTCACCACTTCTGTGGGTAGACTCACGCCAGCCGGCAATTCTGAGGACTGGAAGGGGTCCATGCCCCCACCACCACCACCTGCCTAAAATCCTCCTGGCACCCTTTCTTGTTCGTGTTAAGTTAGTTGTAATTAGGTTAAGTTTAGTGTCATGCTGTCAACGCTCATACGGCCTATCTTATAGCCATACTATTTAAATAAACATATTGTTAAATCATTTACTTAAGCATTTTCACTAGCTAACCATCGCCGAGGTACGTAACAATTCTATTACCGACGTAAGAGGTACAAGTATTACAGAACATTGTGACCTTTTAGGCATCGTGAATGTAAAGAATTACCGTTTTTTTAATACGAATAAAAATCAAAACAATCGCAAGTAAGAGCGAGCGCACATATTGCCTCGCACGGAAAAAGAATGAAATCACCGAATATTAGTAGGAATATACGAGTCGATACTTTAATCGATTATTATTTATAAAAAATAACGATTGTTATTTAAAAAGAAACCGATTCGTTATTCTAATTACAAATAACTTTTAAAAGCGTGCCAGTGGTTGCCTTGCAGGTCAAAGGACTACACGTTTTTTTAATCTCTTCAAAGTGAGAGTGAATAGGCTTCTTCTGGGTAAGCTCACTCCAACGTCGACTTTGTCTCTGTCATCTCTGACCTAGACTAGAGTCAAGAGCAAACCAATCTAAAATAAAAAAAAAAATAAAAAATGTGTCGAAAATGATTCCACGAAATATTATTTCATAACCTTTCGAAATACATACAGAGCAGTATTCAAGCCGAAAGGTAAAATATTAAATTCATAAATAGAATGCTCAAACTGGAACCTGAGATATTTTCGAACATCTGTATCAATCTTAATTAAATAATGTGTCTTTTAAATACATAGTGCATGAGTAACAATCTCGTGATATCAGTTTTACAGTTCTCAAGTCTCCAGTTTGAAGTGATTAGTATCGATATACTTATTAAAAAAAAAAAATAAGATAAAACGCATCTTTCCGTTTGGCATGGGTAATAAAAAAAAACGAATATTGGTCGGACCTAGCTTCACATTCTGAAATAGCTCCTAATGATAATAAATAATTATTGATGGCTTCAATGAAATGTACTCTCTCTGACTCAGAATATTTCCAACTGTTAGGAGGTACTGATTGAGTTGGTGACCGAGAAAAGGGAATTTTATAACCCTTTATATATGAAAGGACCACTGGATCATGCGTAATCATTGACCATTCTTTATAAAATAAAGACAATCGACCAGCAGGTTTTACCGTGTTTCGCGACGTCTGTAGTTCTGTCGCTGCTGCAGATGCTGAGACTGCATGGATGAGTTGGCTTGCCGATTGGTCATCGGGCTCGTCGCAGGCTCCTTCATCCTTGGTGGACCCGTCCGCCTGCGAGTCGGACTCGGATTCTTCCAGTTTAAATTCCTTGAAGGATTAGCTGTGCTCTGTGTAAACTTCTTATTTAGAGGTTTACGTGCCGGTGGTTTAAGATCTGTACCGGCTTTATTGATGTTTTGCAATTTTTATGGTTTCGGCTAATTTAAATTCTCAAGGAAAAGAAGCTCATCAATGTTTGTATTCCGTAGCTGCTCTCTAACTTCTTTCTTTACAGCATTCAATAGGAAGTTTCTTCGCGTCACAGAGTCAGCATGTTAACAGTCACAGATCAGACGAGTAGCATCCATCAGAAGTTTGAGTAAAGCGGTGTTTGTTTGAAGGCTTCTGCTTAAGAAGTAATGCCTAAGGTTAGCTTTTTGTAACTTTCAATAGCTTTATCGCGTTTAGCAATAATATCTGAGACAACTGTTTTGATTTCAGCATTCAATTCTGGAGGATCAATCAACTTGGCATTTTCAGGAGTTAAATAATAAAATAATAAGCTCTTTACGCGGCTCTTTTGCTATACCCGCCGCCCGTAGTCCAGTGTCGAAATGTAATCGATAAATCTTTTTGTGTATTTTTCCATATTTTTTATCTGTTGTAGGATTAGTGTCTAATATATCCAGCAGTTAATTATCAAGTCCTGATTCTTCTGTTTCAGGTATCGTCGCATCTGCAAGCGGAACAAATTCTGGGCCTACGGGCGGTGAAACGTCCGCAGGATCTGGCGCAACCATCTTGACAGACTGAATCTGGACAGAGTTTTCATCGCGTGATGTGCTGGGGAGTTGATCTGGTTCCAGCATCACCTCGGCCTGCGTTAGGTTAGGTTAGGTTATCTGTTTGCTCGGGAGAAAGAAAAAAAAAAGAAGAAAAATAGTTTATTCTGCACAAACAAAACGCACATTACAAAAAAATTACATTAATAATAATACAAACATAGAATGTAGCCAAAAGCCTCGTACCCAAAAATTAAAAGGTTTAAAATTTTGTCCATGGCCAGGGACCAAAGACAATACATTTTGCTCTGCAAGGTTACTTAATTTGCTCTGTGTTACGCGCTCGCAAATGACAACAAACAAACTATGAAAACAAAAACAAAATGCCGATAGCAGAGTGAAAAAATGACTACTTTGTAACAAAAAAAACAACAATATTATGAACAATTTAGCCGTGCGTCGCATCTGTGCAAGAACAGGTCGTTGCTCAGCAAAATGCTGTGACTTCGGACGAACCTATCGTCAACAGCGCTGCGGTGCTGAGAAGGCTGATTTAGGTCTGACATGACCGCTTCATCGTTAAGCAACCCCTTATATTCTCCGTCTGAAAAGGAGACGTAAAGTCCCATGTAGCCTGGCAATGCGCGTCAATATTATAATCTATAGGTAAGTGACAGTCCCAAATTATCATAGACTCCAAGGTCACAGGGTTCCCCTAGTTTAGGAGGCAGGGTTTTTTCACTATTTGTGCACCCTTTTTCCCAAAATACAATGTACCTGTGTGAAATGTATTGGTATTGTATACAAAGGTATTTTGTGTCATTTTTTTTTTTTAATGTTAAAATTATAATTTAATGTTTTCAATGTAAAACACTTGTTAGTTACATAATAGTCTGAATAGTCTAGACTTAACTGAAATGTTAGAAATTAACAGTAAGAAACCGTCCCAATGCAAGTAAGTACTGTCCGCAAACTAATATTTCCTATAAAAAATATATATCTTATTTTGGCTCATATTAGTAAAAAAAACAGCGCCACTGACTGTACTGTCCGTAACACTAATGTACTAATGTACCAACATTTGTTTAGTAGATAAATACGATGTTAAACAAAGTAAACAAGACGTGTCATCTCTTATGCTTACATTTTTTATTAAGAGGGTGCAGCAAGACAGAAAAAAATCAAGTTTCACCCGCGCCTCTTTGCCTACCCCTCTCATCGAACACAACGAAAACAAAACACAATCCTTTCCCGCCAACAGAAACTTTTCGCCCGGCGTATATCTAGGCAATTGAATTTGAATCTTGTGTGTAGTATGTATACGCAAAATAATCCGATGAAACCGCTCTATTCTATGTACCATGATGTATGATTGCTGTGTACAAGTAGGTATATTATTCAATATTATTGTATGTCTCTGAATCTGTTACCGATGCTGGTGGGTTGTTAGATTGGAGAGTTGACCGACTTGAATGAAATAAAGACTAAATGTTAATTCAAGATACGGCATAAAAAATTTCGATTCCGTATTTTAAACAAACTTAACGTTGTAGTTGAGAAAATATGGTCCCCTACCTTACGTAATATAAATACAAATGAACGATTTGCAGATATTTTCCTGCACCTATTTGTACTGTGAGACCTTGCTTCTTACCAAATTTCGTGATTCTAGGTCAACCGGGTGTACCGTATCTTATGGGTTTTAATTTATTTGCGAGTGTCAAAATATGCGAAATGAATGGCAAGTTATGCCAAGATTCTAAGTAAACGTCTTAGAAGCTCGATTTTTTTACAGCTCCAATGTAAGGCAGTTCTAAGTATTTGATATCAATTTCAACTTGAAACCCACAGCGCATTCCTGAGAAAAGGGGTCAGATAGATGGATAACAAAATGATCCTATAAGTGTTTCCGGTACCTACCCTACACAAATTTGTATACCACTACTTGGTGTGTAAATAACAGTGACAGGAAATTATTAACACAACATCCATATAAACTAAGAGATAACTGAAAAACTACTTGTCAAACCTTGATCAAATTTAAATGGGACAGCATGTGAAGCACCAGCTATCAAATAAAAAAAGAATCATCCAAATCGGTTTACCCAGAAAAAAGTTCTGAGCTAACACACATAAAAAAAATAAAAAATAACATACGGACGAATTGAGAACCTCCTCCTTTTTGTGAAGTCGGTTAAAAATATAATGGTATATCGTGGATATTGCTTTGCAGGATCGTGCAACCGTGTTACCAAGTATAAAATAATATTGGTATGGTGGATTTTGCACTGTATTGTGCAAAGTCAAATGGCATGTCATGAAGACCGTGAAACCTATCCTGCGCGGAGCGTGAGTAGAAAAAGTCCTCGACGAAAACATTTGTGAAAAATAGGCCAATTTCGGAGCAAACAGTACATTAGTCGGCTTTACCGACAAAATAATTGGCATAATATATATAAATGCGTGCCAAAGAAAGTCGAAACTTTATTAAGTTCCTCTTTTGTAACTGTTGAAAGTTTAGCTTTGAATAGCAAGCCGACAATCCCTAACATTGTGATCCGTCACAATCGTTACTCATCCTAACCATAAAAAGGGCACTAGTCATGAGAACACTATCCGCATGAAAAATGTCATTTCTCGTGCACACCGTTTCGTACTTTTGCCCGCAATAAACCCTAACTTATTTTAGTTTTGCGATTTATTTATTTTGCTACTAATATTATTAGACCAATAACCAACCTATATGTTAAATTTCGAGTTTCAACTTGATTCGGGGGTTGGTCGAAAGTCGGTCGAAATGGTTCGTCTAAGGTTACCCTTATACGGAGTTTGTCAACGAAAGTGGGAGTAAACGAATTTGGATCTTGAGGTAATAGCAATAAGATCTAAAATCTCCAGCACGAACTCTATGTTGTAAATTTTCTCCGCAAGAAAATTGACCGAAATGCAGAGCAATGGCGCTAGTTGTACTAAACCAGTAAAAAATCTGTCAAATAAATGTAGGTATGTCATCTTGAGTTTTCAAATATCAACATTGAACTATTATAATATTTTTATTTTATAGTTTAGCCGCGGTACTTATTTAGTTTATCAATTCTTAACGATTTTAATAATCGTTTCGGAAGTGGTTTTATTGGTTTTTTCATTTTTCGTATTTCACAGTCTCTTTCCTACAATGTAATAAATTACGAAAATATTATTTACGCAAATAAATTATATCCCAGAGCAGCTGAAAATTGAAGCACAGTCCTCTCGTCTCAACAGAGCGACGGCGACTGACACGGTGCTGTAGCTTGGAACAAAAGTATGGAAATCATATCCGACCAGTTTAAGTAGGCTTCTGCTTTTTGAGATACACTACTCAAACTCAAACTCAACTCAAACTCAAAGCATTTATTTCAAATAAACCAATTACAGGCACTTTTGAATTGTCAAGGGGTCGGTCAGTCAGAAAGATGAAGCTAGTTACCCATTCCAAAGCGTAGTAGGTACCTATGGAGAAGAACGGGCAAGAAACTCCATGGACACTCTTTTAAATCAAAAAATGGTTACAAAATATTGATTACATCGTTCATGTTGAAATTATGCATGTGAGAACGATGCAGAACGTTAAAAGCGTCCGTAATAAAAAGACAAAAGCAATTCAAATATTAAATTAAATTAAAATAAGCCGTGGCAGCCAAGAAATGACCAGTCCCCACTGACGGCGCCCGTTCACGAACATGACGCATAGATCAGCACCATTCAGCTCAACCATTTTGAAGGGAACTTAATGATCAAACACACACGCCACCACCAGCGAGACATTAGAGTGAGCATGACAAACTCTCAGCCGCCAGGGCACATTCAAGTCAATGAAAGAAAAACCTATTAAATGGTAGCTTTATAGTAGGTGCATAGTACTCACACCTGTGCTATGCAATTATACAATACTAAAACATTGAATTTATACAATGCAAAGATAAGTTTTTAAAATCTTCAGCAGCTCCAACAGTAGTTTCAAATGCTAATCAATTATTTTATGCGCCCTTGTGGAGCAGGACCAGCGTTGAGCCAAGCATTTTTATCAGCGATGTAATCCCCCAACTTATAATATGCCTGGCTGCATAGTGTGCGTTTTATACAACATTTGAATTTAGTTTCATTCAGTTGAAGAATATGGGGAGGTATTTTATTGAAACATTTTAAACAGTACCCCATGAAAGATGAGTCTACTTTAGCCAGCCTGAAACCTGGTTGAACTAATTGATCCCTATTTCTAGTGATATAATTGTGTCTTTCACCTCTTTTACTAAAAAGATGTAGATTTTTCCTTACGTACATGATGTTTTCATAGATATATTGACAAGGTACCGTCATGATGTTAATATCTTTAAACCGTTCCCTTAGAGAGTCGCGCCTGCGGAGGCCATAATATATGGCTCGGATGGCTCTTTTCTGCAGAATAAAAATAGACTCGACGTCTGCAGCCCGTCCCCATAGTAAAATACCGTACGACATAATACTATGGAAGTAACTAAAATAGACTAGCCTCGCGGTACCTACATCAGTAAATTGACGGATTTTTCTCACAGCATATGCTGCTGAACTTAGCCGTCCTGCAAGGGATGTTAAATAAGGACCCCATTGAAGCCTTGAGTCAAGCGTGATGCCCAGGAAAACAGTTTTATCGACGAATTCTAGTTTCTCTTGATTTAATACTATCTCACAATTTGTACTTTTGACATTTGGTAAGGAAAATCTAATACACTTAGTTTTATTCCCATTTAATACTAAATTATTAGCAGTAAACCAATTTTGGATCTGCAGTAGGGCGTTATTTACGTCGTCAAGATTTGATGCACGTCTATTAATTTTAAAAATTAAAGAAGTATCGTCAGCAAATAACACCATTTGTGGTAGGGTTTTTAACAAATGGGGTAGATCATTAATATATACTAAAAAGAGGAAAGGACCCAATATCGAGCCTTGTGGTACACCCATTTTTACTTTTAAACCGAGTGAATTGACACCATTTATTTGAACTTGCTGTTGTCTATCATTTAAATAAGATTCTACTAAACTGAGAGCAAGTTTTCCAAGTCCGTAATGCTCAAGTTTCAAGATTAGGGTTTCGTGGTCGACGCAATCAAATGCCTTGGAGAGGTCACAAAAGATTCCTACAGCGTCTTGGGCTTCTTCCCACGCCGTAAATATGTGTTTTAATAAGGTGACACCGGCGTCAGTCGTACAACGTCCCTTGGTGAAACCATACTGTTGATCATGTAAGATTTTATTGGTGTTAAAATGATTGAGCATTTGATTCAGCATTACCTTTTCAAACACCTTGCTGAAAACCGGCAACACGGATACGGGTCTATAATTATTGGTGTCTTTACTATCCCCTGATTTGAAAAGTGGTATTACCTTACTGTATTTCATTAGATCCGGGAAGACTCCTTGATCCACACACAAATTAAATATTAAGGCCAAGTACGGCGCTATAGTCTCAATAATGGAGGAACACACTTTGATAGACATTCCCCATATATCTTCGGTTATTTTTACCTTGATTTGCTTGAAAGCTTTTAATACTATTATGGGGTTTATATGCTTGAATTTAAATTCAGTCGGGCAGGATGAAACGTTTGCTTTTAATATGTCAATAGAACGCGAGGGTGACGAGTTTAAGGTTTCAGTAGTTTTAAGTGGGATACTGGTAAAGAAATTTACAAATTCTTGAGCAACTTCTTTGTTAGTGCTTATGGGACCACGAGAAGTCTCGAGTTTGAAATCATTATTATGTCTTTTATTCCTGTTAGTTTCATTATTGATAATTTTCCAAACCGTTTTTATTTTATTATCGGCTGATTTGATCTTGTTGCTAATGTACAAGGCTTTAGCTACCTTGCAGGTATTTTTAAAAGTTTTAGAGTAAGTAGCAACGTATTTATTAAAAGTTTCAGAGTTAATATAAGGCTTAAGGCCATACAGCTCAAATAATTTTTCCCTACTTTTCCTAATACCCTTAGTTGCCCAGTCACTGAACAAAAAATTTGGGCAAATAGTTTTTGTTTTCTTTTTTAAAGTAATATTGAACTCGGTGCGCACTACCGAAAAGAATTCCTCATACAAGTCATTTACATTATTTATAATATGGCTCGGTATACTTAACTTACTAATTAAGTTATTATTAAATTTATTTAGATTGTTGGGTGTTATTTGTCTAGATTGTATCTGAATTTTTTGTAATGATGTGTTGGACTTGAAAGCAACGGTTTGACCGCTGTGATCAGAAGGGAGATAATTTACGATGGCTTTAACTAAGTAGTCGCAGCTACAAAAAACATTATCAATACATGTAGCAGAATTTTTAGTTATGCGGGTTGGTTCTGAAAACACATTTGACAAATTGAATGATTTAAAAAGACTTAATAATCGACTGCTATTTGAACTATTCTCTAAGATATTAAGATTAAACGATTGGGATTGGGGATTGTTTAGATTTTGAGATTATTGTTATTATTATTAAGTTGCGCTTTTTAAAGCGTACTGTCAGTGCTTTTACACCTGCAGCCTGTGGGTTAACTATACACAGCGGACATACAGCGATCTGCGCGTTCAATACAATAACGCGTTCCGGGTGTTGATGGGGCTGCCGCGCTACTGCAGCGCCTCCGCGATGTTCGCGGCGGCTGACACAGACGGTTTTGCGGCCATTATGCGCAAACGGTGCGCATCTATCATGCGCCGCACGCGCGACAGCCCCAACACCATCCTGCGCGCGCTGGCGGACCGGTGGGACTCTCCGATACTGGCTCGATGGATACGGCTCCACGCAGTCGTTTAGTGATTTTCCACCGTCATCGGGAAGTGCACCCGGACCTGCCACTAGTGTTTAGTTGTTATTGTATGTCATTAATTATTTTATTACTAACATTAGTTTGTAAGCTCACAGTTTTACTAACAAATATGGATGTAATCTTAGGATGAATCTGAAATAAATTATTTATTATTATTATTATTATTATTATTAATATTGAACTCACCACAGATAATTAGCGATTTTTTACCAGTTGCAAGCTTTGCTAGAAGATCTTCCATTACTGACTCAAATATGGAGTAGTACTCAATTCTATAGATTTTTAATTTACTAGTAGAGTAATATCAAAGATGAATTTTCTTATTGGTAGATGGCGCTGTTCTCAAATGTTCATGGGTTTCGTCTAAACCACAGACTACATAGAGATACTATGTATAAATAGGTTTAAACACAATATGTTCCATTTTAATCAGATTTTCTTAAAATAACAACTTTTTTTTTTACAAATAAATATATTTAAGGAGTGGAAACACCTTTTAAATTTATTGTGCTAACATACAACGTTTGTTGTAATGGATAAAATCATTTAATAACGCAACATAAATTTTTGAAACTGTTTTAAGTCTAAAAGGAAAAAAAGGAACGCAACTCGCGTAATTGTCAAAATATGTTGTAATTTTTTTTTCCGAATAGAATTTATGGATCCGGTTCGATTAATTTCTGGATTATTCTTGACGACTTTGCTTGTATGTACATTTAGGATTCTGCTTCTATACATTAACCTGGAAAGGTATTGGATACCGGGAACCGACAACTTCGCTAAATCGGAACGACCCCTGCATGAAAATCTGGACTGTGTACTTGTTTGTGAAACGCACCGATATTGTGTTGTTTATAAATATGAACGCGAGCAAGTGTTGTGTGCTGATCTGCAAAAAATCAAGAGTTGGCCTTCAAATATTGTAAAAAAATATTGAAGAAGAAATAAAGTAGGTATTTGACATTGGATTTAGTGTTTTATTTTTGGTTTAAAACTACTACCTAACTAAAAATGGAAGGAAATAGGACAGGGCATACTGCAGATTTGAAACTATTATAGCTTTATAAAGCATTATATGTATACGTATAGCTAGTAGCTATACGTACCTATACATTGCTTCATGGAGTGTTGTTTTTAGTTGTTGTTAGAGGGCGCCAGCTCCTTGAAATATTCGAGTGACGTCTCTATCTCCCTATATAAAATGTTCTCTGTGGTGACTGATTTGTGAAACAAAAATATGCTTGAAGTTCCCGCAACGTGCGACGGAAGGTGACTTCTTCTACAGAGTACATTTTATATAGGGAGATAGAGACGTCACTCAAATATTTCCAGGCGCTCGCGCCCTCTAGCGACAACTAAAAACAACTCTCCATGAAGCAATATATAGGTACATATAGCTACTAGCTATACGTATGCATATAATGCTATAATAGTTTCAAATCTGCAGTATGCCCTGTCCTATTTCCTTCCATTTTAGTTAGATAGTAGTTTTTAACCAAAAATAAAACACTAAATCCAATGTCAAATACCTACTTTATTTCTTCTTCAATATTTTTTTACAATATTTGAAGGCCAACTCTTGAATTTTTGCAGATCAGCACACAACACTTGCTCGCGTTCATATTTTTAAACAACACAATATCGGTGCGTTTCACAAACAAGTACACAGTCCAGATTTTCGTGCAGGGGTCGTTCCGATAAAGCGAAGTTGTCGGTTCCCGGTATCCAATACCTTTCCAGTTCAATGGATAGAAGCAGAATCCTAAATGTCCATACAAGCAAAGTCGTCAAAAATAATCCAGAAATTAATCGAACCGTATCCATAAAACAACATATTTTGATAATTACGCGAGTTGCGTTCCTTTTTTTTCATTTAAACTTTAAACAGTTTCAAAAATGTATGTTGTATTATTAGATGATTTTATCCATTTAAACAAACGTTGTATGTTAGCTCAATAAATTTAAAAGGTGTTTCAACTCATAAATATATTTATTGTAAAAAAAAAAACTTATTATTATAAGGAAAATCTGATTAAAATGGAACATATTGTGTTTAAACCTATTTATACATAGTATCTCTATGTAGTCTGTGGTTTAGACGAAACCCATGGACATTTTGAGAACAGCGCCATCTACCAATAAGAAAATTCATCTTTGATATTACTCTACTAGTAAATTAAAAATCTATAGAATTGAGTAGTGTTTCTCCAAAAACAGAAGCCTACTTAAACTTGTCGGATAAGATTCCCATACTTTTGTTTTAAGCTACAGCACCGTGACTTCTTCCAAGAATTAAAAACGTCGTAAGTGCTTAGAGCTTGTAGTCGTAATAAAACGAAAAATAAAAGGAATTTCAATAAATGCCTCCACAATTTTTTTGCTTTGTATTAATACAAATAATCATCTAATTTGTATCCTATTAGTCATGAGCATATTAAGTACAAATCGAAAATACGTGAAAATTGGAGGTGACTTCGTGATGTTGTTTTATAGAGAAAATTTCAACGTTTTGTGTTTCTGTTCCACAAAAAGTTTGAAATATCATGTAGTTACTCATATTATTTTTATTTTTTACCTAAGTCTTGTCAATTTCATGAAAAATCAAATTGAAGATAGGCAATTTTGGTTACTACCCGCTCTTAACAGATGAATTAAATTGAAGAAAAATAATTATGTAGTGGGTAAGTAGGTCAAACACTGATTTATATTATAGTACGAAAATAAACCACACCTTGATCATCTACATGGAACGGTGGCACAAACAGCGTCTTAATTTTCTTTGTAATCTTCTAATTGTATGTTTCATACGATCACAATCATCACCTTTTATTTTAGGCATTATTAATATATGACAATAATACTAGATATTAACTTGTTAAATAGGTAACTGCAATCGCGAGCTAGTGTGGAACGACGCAGCACTCTAAGCGAATTTTACGGATTGCGGGCGCAGGAATCAGGTGGACTAATCTATCCAAATAAAAAAAGAACAAAAACTTTAAGTGATGAAAATGCATAAGAGATCAAAATGTTCTAAAAAAAAAAACAACCGACTTCCAAAAAAAAACACTAAAAGACGTGAAAAATAACTTTAATTTCGGAAGTCGGTGTCAGGTTGTGTATTTTCGTTTTTGGTCACCGACTTCCGAAATTAAAGTTATTTTTCACGTCTTTTAGTGTTTTTTTTTGGAAGTCGGTTGTTTTTTTGTAAAAAAGTTTTTATTTTTCACTTTTTAGTTGCGGTACCTACCCCACACAAACTCGTATACCACTACTTGGTGTGTAAATAACAGTGACAGGAAATTATTAACACATCATCCATATAAACTAAGTGGAAAAAATATGCAATATTAAAGATAACTCAAAAACTACTGGTCAGACCTTGATCAAATTTAAATGGGACCACATGTGAAGCACCACCTATCAAATAAAAAAAGAATCATCCAAATCGGTTCACCCAGAAAAAAGTTATGAGCTAACACACATAAAAAAAAAAAAAAAAAAAAAAAAAAAAAAAAACATACAGACGAATTGAGAACCTCCTCCTTTTTGGGAAGTCGGTTAAAAAGAGTGGGAAGGCACGGTACTACGCGTTACTACATTTGTGTATAAAATGATAATCTCAAGGACGAAGCCTGAAGTATAATGATGTGGTTTCGGGCGAATTCCAGCTGCCAGTGTCAGTATTACATAACAATGACGACACTGACAGCTCTTGATCGCGTTCACTTTCATTGGTGAAATCAGCCCTTAGATGGTTTATCTAGCGAATAATAGGCAAACAGTCAAGTGGGGAATTAAATCATCACGTAGAGTATGCCTCGCGCTGTAAGTGACTCTCGTCTGCGCGGGACTCAACTGGTGGAGCGCTGATAATAGCTCATTGGTAGGAACCACATTACATAATAGGCAAACAGTCAAGTGGGGAATTAAATCATCACGTAGAGTATGCCTCGCGCTGTAAGTGACTCTCGTCTGCGCGGGACTCAACTGGTGGAGCGCTGATAATAGCTCATTGGTAGGAACCACATTATACACTGGATCGCAAAAATTCCGGGTCGCTAATAAATGGCGTGATAGTTTCTTAAATACTAATTATATACATAGTTGTACAGAAGTTAGATATCGATACACACACGGCCTAAGAAGAAGACTCTTACAAGGAAAAGACTGAGAAACTACCATCTTGGGAAGAATTAAAGGCTTTCCTGGAAACAAAATACCGGACACTGGAGATGATTAACCCTACAGCTAAAAGGGAGCAGACAAATGTTAAGGCGAAGTCATTTCACTCCACATCACCGGAAGAGAAGACAGTTACATCAGCCAGGTCATGCAGCATGTGTAACGCGGAGCACCTCTTGTGTCATTGCAAAGAATTTTGTAAGTTACAACCGAATTAATGCAATGAGTTTATTAAGAAAAACAAGTTATGCTTCAATTGTCTGACGTTAGGACATTCTGTCAGGAGATGTCGCAATCGAATATCCTGCCGAAGATGCAACCGCCGCCATCATACATTGTTACATCAATCCAGCAGCGGTCAGTCAGACAATGTGGAAACATATCGTAGTCAAACAGAGGACAACAGATAGCGGAACACAGTGAAAATTCGGAGTTGGCATTATCTACGCACTTTGTGTCGGAGAAGTCAACAGTGTTACTTGCCACAGCATTAGTGCCAGTAAGAGATGAAGATGGACATACTACGATATTGCGAGCTTTGGTAGACCAGGGCTCGCAAGCAAACTTTATTACTGAGCGAGCAGCGCAACTGTTAAGCGTCAAGAGATCGCAAATAAAGGGAACAATCACTGGTGTTGGAGCAACACAGACTACCGTCAGTCACACCCTGTACATTTGCCGATCACTACTGAAGAACTCAAAGACTCGCTGCAGATCTGCATAAAAATCACACAAGATGTTATATTTCAGGAAGAAATTAGAGACCTATTAGAGAGGAATCAAGTAAGAAATACAAGCCGTTTGAGGGTCTTCAAACGGCTTGTATTTCTTACTTGATTAATCCATATCTGGATGCTAGGATGATACTCAGGGTGGGCCGAAGATTACAAAACGCTTATTATTTAGAACACGAACGTCTGCATCCTATAGTCTTAGACCATATAAATCCACTTCCAGTCGCGCGCTGTATTAGCGAGTGGTCGAGTTTGCTGTTGACGACTTGCGCGATTGTAGCTTTTTACGCTTACCCTCAATTTTTTATTTTTTAATGCTTATCGATGAGTGAAAATGAAGAATTTTGTGACTCAAGTGGAAGTGAGATAGTGGAAGGGGATTTTGAGTTAGAGAGCGAGCAACAAGTTAATTTAAGGATGGAGAGGGAGAAAAATATGGATTTAAATAGAGAGCAACAAGTTTTACCGGAGAAGAGAGGCAGCGAGGAGAATGATGAAGAAATAATTGAAGGTAATGATGGATTCATAACCATAAAGCGTGGTAAACGACCAGCACGAAGAAATTCAAAAAATTATGAAGAATTACAATTGAGATTTTCGAATAATAATAATATGAATCACAAAGAACATATTGTGTGAAACACTGCCGAGGCAATTTGGGATGGCAAAACTTTTGAGATCTCATAATATCGGAAACATAATTAAATTAGTGTATTATACAAAAAACGTCCCCTGATATTACATTTGTTTCCACAGACTTAGCTTGTAAGTTTGAGTGGCATGTATTGAGTGAAAACCTGGGTAGTGATCATATGTGCATTAAAATTAAAAGTAATTATAGGGAAGCGCCATACATAAATAAAAAACGTAAATATAAATCGGCCAACTGGGAGAAATATACCAAAACATTAGAAGAAGTCATGTTACCATATTGTGAAGAATTGGATGCTCAACGAAATTATGATTATTTCATAAACATAATAAATAGTGCGGCTGATAAATATGTACCGTATACAAAACAGAGCACATACTCTAAACCGGGTTTCCAACCAAAGTCTTATTGGAATGAAACACTCCCTAAATTAGTAGCTGAAAGAAGGTTAGCACTAAGGAATTTTAGGTCAAATCCTACTCCCTTTAACTTAAACATTCTAGAAGAAAAGACAGTAATCGCTAAGAAAGCTTTTAGTAAAGCCAGAATAAATGAACGCCGTAATTTTTATACCGGCATTCATGAATCAACAACGACCTCAGAAATGTGGAATCGAATGCGATGGTTGAAGGGGTGTAGCTCAACTAAATCATACCCGTCAAGGGACCAGTAAGTCTCCCTAATCTGTGGTTTAGCTCCTGATTATGTTTGCTATGAGAAACCAACATTTAATTCAGCAAATGCACAGTTGGAAATCCCGGTAACATTACATGAACTATGTAATTCGTTAAAAACTAAAGATACAGCACCTGGTGAGGACGGAGTTTCCTATTCAATGATATTTAATTTACCAACGATTGGAAAAATATTTTTAGTTATTACATACATACATAAACTCACGCCTTCTTTCCATGGGGGTAGGCAGAAGCTACAGAACGCCACCTGCTACGATCCATACATACTCCTTTTGCCTCGTTTACGTTCATACATCTGGTCATACACGCACGCCGGTTGTGAGTACTACGCACCTGACCTTTGTGAAGAACATCACCAATAAGGTCACTATATGTCTTCCTAAGGCGTCCCCTCCCGGCGTTTCCACTCACATCTGCCTTGTAAATACCTTTTGTTAATCGCCCTTCATTCATCCTCTCAACATGACCAAACCATCTTAGCATACTCTTTTCAATTTTTGTCACTACATCTTCCTTTAAACCGCACCGTTGCCTTATCACATTATTCTTCAGTCTATCATTCATAGACACTCCACACATGCTTCGCAAGGAACGCATTTCCACAGCATTTATTCTACTTTCATGCTTCTTTTGCCACACCCAACACTCACTTCCATACATAAGCGTAGGCACCAGCACACCATTGTGAACAGCCAGTCGTGCTTTTTTGGACATCAACTGGTTGGTTACAATTGCATGTGTAGCACCATTCACTTTATTTCCCGCATTTACCCTTCTTTCCACATCTCCATCAATCTTTCCATCCCTTGTAAATAGACTCCCCAAATATACGAACTCACTTACTTGCTCCACACACTTATCATTTAATTTGACATCACATACCGATACATCCTATTCTCTTTCAAACACCATGACCTTCGTCTTATTCACATTTATATTCATCCCTTTCATTTTAAATGATTCATCCATCACAGTCACCATGTCTTGCAACCCTTCCGCTGACGATGCAAGTAGAACTTGATCATCTGCGTAGAGAAGGCATTTGACAGGCAACTCATTCATCGTCAATCCATACTCACCCTCTTTCAAATCTGTCAGACAACTATTCATGTACAAGTTGAACAGCCATGGTGACGCTACACAACCCTGTCTAACACCCCTCGACATGCAGAACCACTTCGTGTATGCCCCATTTATCCTAACACAAGCACTGGAATCCTTGTATAAAGATTTCAGTGCCCGTACTAAGCGCCAGTCCACACCGTACACGAATAGTGTTGACCACAGTTCTTCCCTCCACACACTGTCATAGGCCTTCTCCAAGTCCACGAAAGCACAGTAGACTTTCTTGTGCTTTACCAGATGTTTTTCGACTATGCACCTTAGGGAGAAGATCTGATCCTTACATCCCATTCCCTCTCTAAATCCTGCCTGCACATCCCATATTTTCTCACCTGTCACTCTTATCACTCTATTTATTAAAATCTTCGCATATAATTTGCCGACAACACTCAAAAGACTAATGCCGCGGTAGTTTTTACATTCCTGCTGAGAGCCTTTTCCGTTATATAGTGGTACGATTACAGCCTTACACCAATCATCCGGCAAACGGCCATATCTCCAACACATATTAAAGATCCGGCACAGCAGGCTTGCTACCACCCCGTCACCTCCCTTCAGCATTTCAGCAGACACTCTGTCGTACTCTGCAGCTTTCCCAACTTTCATGCCTTTCAGCGCTCTTACGATCTCATCTATTTCTATTTCATTCTCTTCATCTACATCTGAGCTTGGTTCTTCAGAACTGGCGTCTGCCCAGTTGCCCACTCCTTGCACACTATCCTGACAACTAAATAAACTTTCAAAATATCTCTTCCAGCGTTCCAACACCTTACTTTCTTCGCTTAATAAACATCCATCTTCTGCTCTTATAACATTCATACTCGATGTTCCTGTCACTCCGCGAGCCAATCTTACCTGTTTCCAGAACAGCTTAACATTGGCCCTGAAGTTATCAGAGAACTTCCTGTTATACTTTTCTTCTTTTTCATCCTTTTTAATTTTTACCATCTCTTTCACTTTCGTTTTCATTTCGGAGTATCTCTTCTTCACTTTTTTCAAATCATCTGTCACATTCGTTGCCTGATTCATTCTATTTTGGGCCTTACAGGCTAACACATTAAGCCAGGCCTCTTTTTTCTTCCTCACAACCTCTTTAACTTCACCATCTACCCAAGAATCATTAATTCTACTACCACCTTTTCTCTGCGCCAGACCACATACTTTTGTGGCTACTTGCACCATACAATTTCTTGCTATATCCCATACTTCTTCTAGGCTGTAGTCATTCGCATCATCAAATATTTTATCCGTCTTCATTTTTACTTTCCTCATATATTCCTCTTTTACTTTTAGTTCTGGCAGTCTTTCTACTTTTATTCTTTCTAGAGCAGTCACAGGAACTCGAACTCGATGACGCCAATGCCTGAACAGACCATCCACCCGACACATAACCAGATAATGATCAGTCCCTACATTAACTCCCCGATATGCTCTAGTATCTGTAACTTTACACTTTAATCTTTCATTCACAATCACAAAGTCGATCATACGTCTGCTGTCTTGCCTTTCCCACGTATACCTGTGAATCTTTCTATGATTAAACATAGTGTTCATAACATACAAATTCTTCTCTACACATATATCTAGTAAACTCATCCCATTCTCATTCACTCTATCATCCCCATACGCACCTAATACTTTTTCGTACCCATTCCTCTTCACACCAACCCAACCATTAAAGTCTCCAAGCATAACAATCTTCTCGTTTGACCTACATCCATTCACTAAATCCCTTAAAATGCCCCAAAATGTATCCCTCTCCGAAGGGGAGCTTCCCATATAGGGTGCATAAACGAACAAAATAAAGATAGGGTTTAGGCACACTTTTGTTCTTACCCATAGAATCCTGGGACTCACACAAACATAATCTTTCACACATTTCATCATCCGCTCGGAGAGGACCACCCCCACACCCTGACAGGCCCTATGTGTCTCTTGAACACCGGACCAGATAGCGGTCAGAGAACCGTGTTTAGATATGTCCACTCCCTTTCTTTTTGTCTCATTCACACAAAGCACATCTATCCTTTTATCCTTCACCATCTCACACACCTCATCCATCTTATCTTTTATATCTGCACCCTGCACATTCAGCGTAGCTAATCGACATTCTGCCGCTCTTTAATGATATTTTAAATACTACTGTGGTACCTGTACAGAGGCGTGACATAGTATTGATGCCTATTCCTAAACCAACTACACCTTCAGATAGCAATCCAAAATTAAGGCCTATCTGCTTAATATCATGCTTGTGTAAGATTTTTCATTCCATACTGACAAAACGCATTGAATGGTTTATAGAGAAAAACAATATTTTGTCTCCATATACGTCGGGTTTTAGAAGAGGACAATCATGTCAGGACTGTTTAACGAGATTGACCACACAAATTCAATTAGGTTTCTCGAAAGGTTATGCCACTGTTGCGTGTTTTATAGATGTTGAAAGTGCCTACAACAATGTATTAGTTAGTAAAATGTTATCGATATTAAATGAAATCGGGATTGGTAAAAAATTATGTTCATATTTATGCACTTTTTTGAATGAAAGACATCTTAAAATTATTGATGAATTTAATGAAAATTACAGTATGATTAGATATACAAGTTTAGGATTAGCACAAGGTGACCCTATTTCACCAATATTATTTAACTTAGTAACATTTAAATTATTCTCAAAAATTAACAATGTACATATGTGTCAGTACGCTGATGATTTTGTCTTGTTTAATACAGATAAAAATCTTTCAGACAGTACATCTAAACTACAAGAAGCATTAGATACCTTTTCGTCCTGCCTAAATGAATTAGGATTGTGTTTGTCGAATAGTAAATCAAAACTATGTATTTTTAGCAGGGGATTTAGGAGACAAAGTATTACATTGAAAATAAACAATAATGCCTTAGAGTTAGTAGACAGATCGCTAAGATGGGGACGTCATATTAATGAGGTAGACAGAAAGTCACAGAAATACTTAAATATACTCAAAGTTCTGGCAGGTACTTCTTGGGGTATACACCCCAAACATTTACGCAGAATATATATAGCGATAGTCAGAAGTCGTGTAGACTACAGTTGTTTTATTTACGACAACAGTGCGAATTCACATTTATATAAATTGCAGAAAATACAGAATCAAGCACTGAGAATTAAAGGTGGTTTTATAAAGTCTACGCCGATTCACACCATGGAGAGTGAGCTATGTATTCCGCCATTGCACATAAGAAGAAAATTCCTAGCCTACAAATATTGTTTAAAATCCCTACCTATCTTGGACGAACAATGCAACGATTAAATTATTAAAGGAACTAAATACGTTTATTACCAACAGTTATTGGACACGAAAAAACATTCCATTACTTGTGACTGTTATAAATGAAATTGAGGATGTTCAGGTAGCCTCGTCCTCTCCATTGGAGATATATACCTTAACAACATGGGTTTAGAGAGCATGCATCGAGCTAAAGATTCTTACGAATTAAATCTGTTGAAACACGCTGTAATGAAAGAATTAATAGAGAAATATGCTGATTGGGTAGTAATTTACACAGATGGATCTATGAGCAAGAAAGGCAGGGGAGCTTCATTTTATGCTCGCTCGCAAGAAAACGCTAGTAGATGTTTTATACTAATTGGAAACGTGTGTATCATGTCGTTGGAACTTATTGCGATCTCAGAAGCACTACCATATATCAAAACAATTGATGATACTAAAGCTGTTAAACATATGTTCAGGTAGTAAGAGTGCTTTATATCATATCGCTCGATGCGCCTCTGGTCGCAGAGGTACACCGATAGCATACGAGATACTCTCTAAAATCAATGAATTAGCGGAGAAAGGAGTGGATCTGAGGTTGCAGTAGGTTCATTCACACATTGGGATACGTGGTAATGAGGAGGCAGATAGATTGGCGAAAATTGGATGTACAGAAGGACAAGAAATTTATGTGAAACCATATTATTCAGAAATATTAACGAAATATAATGGACAGTGTTATGATTTGTGGAAGGAATATTTCAATCAGAGATCGTTGGAAAAGGGCATATGGTATAAAACTATCCAATGTCAGCCTCCTCGTATACCTTGGTGTACCTATAGTCGTTTAAGTAGAAAACTTATTATTATAGCGCACAGAATCAGAACCGGACATATTCCATCAAACAATTTTGCCTTTTTAATGGGAAAGGTTTCTTCCCCTAAATGTGATACTTGTGGAGTAATAGATGATGTATACCATTTGTTGATGGAATGTATTCAATTTTAAGCAGAGAGAGTGGAATTGTTGGACAAATTAGATCTGGACACATTGCAGGTTGGAATTATGAATTCTTTACTCTCAAATCCTAATAGTGAAGGAGCGTGTCTTTTGTTTAAACTATTATCATCTTAAGTTAAACTAGTGAAGTATTGAATAAGATTAATCGGACTGACATATACAAGTAGTATAAAAGTCCAAAAAAAATTTTTTTTTTTTTAAAGCCACTTACCTCTTTACTCATTGCTGTTGCTCACAAACAGACGCTGCACGGAGGAGTACAACTGATGAAAGAAAGAAAGAAAGAAAAATAGGTTTATTTGTCACAGAAACAGGTGCATACAAAAAAAAAAAATTGCTCAGGTAACAATGTAAATAAAAACAAACAAACAAACTAGATCTTTAATCACGAGCACAAAACAGAAATAGTCGACAGCTGCACGTCATGACTGTGACAAGAAGGCTTCCACTCAGCATGATGCTGTGCTATAGGGGACCCACAGCACGGCGCTGGTTTTCAGTGGTTACCCAAAAAGGACGTACGGAGACCAAGTCAGGTGTAATAATTGGTACTACATCTACGCAACAAAATATAATAAAACAAACATTACATATTATTAGATAACATAAACATTTATTAATAATTATATAGGCACTGCCGTGCGATCTTAAGCAATGTACCCACCCGTATTAGTATATTTATAGTCATATTATAGGTGATGCTAAATTACCTAAGGTCAAGATACTGGATTCTGAAAATTAAGGGTTTAGTAAAGACATACCTTCATAAGTGTTTTGTTTGCGCAAAATTAAATGCCAGAACTCGGACGCAATTAATGGACGAGTTACGGAAGGTGCGAGTAACCCCTGCACGGCCATTCCTTCACAGTGGTGTTGATTTTGCTGGCCCTTATAACGTCCTTATGTCCAAAGGCAGAGGTGCAAAAACCAACAAATCCTACATCTCCATCTTCATATGCATGTCGACAAAGGCAACTAATTTAGAGCTTGTGGGAGATTTGACGTCAGAAGCCTTTATCGCAGCTTTTCGGCGCTTTGTATCACGTCGTGGAAGATGTAGTGATTTATGGAGTGACCAGGTGCGAAATTTCGTCGGAGTGAACTAGTCACTTGCAGAGGCGTTCAAAGAAGCAAACTTTGGAGATCACCTGTCCAATCTACTGGCAGCAGACGGCACTCTGTGGCACTTCATACCTGCATATAGCCCAAATTTTGGAGGCCTTTGGGAGGCCGGAGTCAAATCTATGAAGTTCCACCTCAAACGCATCATGAATATGAATTTGACATACAAAGAGATGACCACCGTATTATGTCAAGTTGAAGCATGTCTTAATTCCCGTCCTCTATGCCCAGTTATTGAGTCGGATGTAAACAATTTCGATGTACTAACACCTGGCCACTTCCTCATTGGAGAGTCGCCAGTTACTATACCCTCACCAAGCCTGAAAGATATCTCCCTATCAAGCTTATCGCGCTGGCAACACTGTCAAAGGGTACTACCGAACTTTTGGCAACGCTGGCAATGTGAGTATCTCTCCAGACTTCAGCAAAGACCAAAATGGCAAAGAAAACAGGAAGAGTTTGACATAGACCAGATTGTTCTTGGCAAATTAGAGGGATTTCCACCTGGCAAGTGGCCTTTAGGACGGATTGTGGACAAACACCCAGGACCTGATGGAATCACTAGGGTTTATAGCGTAAAGATGGGTACGAATACTGTAAAAATAGCAGTCTCCAAACTATGTTTTCTACCAATCGTTAATTTTAGTGACAACAGTTCCATAACACAATAATTATGTTAAAGTTAATAACAATAATTGTTTGAAAGACTTCCAATTTGTTTTGTGAGATAAAACTTATGTTGTAGTCTATCAGGAACGCCATGTTGTTTATCTGATAGTTATACATTATCTATTATTTGGGGGACGTAATGACATAGTGCATGATTTGTTTGTTAATTGATTTAATTTACTCATAACTTAAAAATTTGATGGTAAAAGGAATTAAAGCCCCTTTTGGTGGGCGGTACGTTCGGTACGAATATATAATTGTCTGTCTTGCTCATTAAAGTAGTTCGGAATAAATCATCATTCAGTAAACACGTGTGTTTTTCTACGAGGTCCTATAATCAATATTGAACCTTAATCACTTCAACAGCCTGCCATTTCCTGGTCTCCTGATGTTCAGCCGGTCTCTTGAAATCGCTGGAGTACTCTTTGGACCGTTGATAAAGATACTCCTACTGTTCTAGCAGTCCTACGCTGACTTGTTCCTTCTTGTACCATGGTAATAATCCGTGTACATTCTTCTGGTGTTAACGACATGTTACTGCACTGAATGCTCTGATCAATCCAACGAACAAACCAGAGAAGTTTGAAACAAATCAGAACAAATATTCTTATCCTAATTTTAAATTTTGAAATTTTTCAAAGAGCTGTTTTTTTTTTTATCTGTCACTTGTACAAATGAAACCTCTATATAGATTTAGAACAAGCATTAGTAACCTGCTTAATACCTATTATATAATCTAGCGATCTAGGTATATAATTTATGGAGATATCACGGTTTTATTAGCGACCCGGAATTTTTGCGATCCAGTGTATAATAGGCAAACAATCAAGTGGGGAATTAAATCATCACGTAGAGTATGCCTCGCGCTGTAAGTGACTCTCGTCTGCGCGGGACTCAACTGGTGGAGCGCTGATAATAGCTCATTGGTAGGAACCACATTATAATAATTTTAGGAAGGAATAATTTTAAAATGACAGGATATAGATACATTATAATAATTACAAGTTCGTCATTTATCAGTTTTAAGAGTAAAACAGGCGAAAGTGCGTAAGTGCGGGTACCCGACGCGACCACAGCACACCCGCACAGGGTCAGGCTCGGCGAGCCGCACCGCCTGCACCCGCGGACAACTCAAACTAGAGGGGAATCAGTAAGTAAACGGCCTACTCTGTCCTTATCAGGAGGGTGTGTGGCGTGTGGCGGCGGCGTGTGGGGGTGGCGCGTCGCCGGCAGACGCCGCGCCGAGCGCTCTTTGAGCCGCTCAAGTGGCGCGTGAAATTATCTAAATATCGCGGCTCTGGGCGGCGGCGCGGCGGCGGTGAGTTTACCCCCCCCCCCCCCCCCACCGCTACTGGCCCCGCACCCCATCCCGCGCGCCACTTCAGCCGTTAAATTGGCCGTCCTCGCCGCACCACAATATTACACGCCGCTATTATATTTTTTATCGGCTTACAACGCATTAATTCAATCGCCGCGCGCCGTTGACGTTGACACTGAACCGTTACACGACGTCGCTCTATTAGATGCATTCAATACATTAGTTCGCATCACTGACGCCCGTATTATAACACTTATTATCAACGTGTAAATCATATGACATATGAATGATGATATATGACGCGTAGTAGAGGTAACAGCTAACAAGGGAAAATTTAAGACGAAATCATTTTACACCGACGCCGACACAAAGAACTAAAGATGTGGGTCGGTACAGTTTGTCGCCGAAAGCTCATGGTAACGCTCATGGTATTTGACAGTCGTAGCAACAAGGGTGGTTTTTATAATTTAAGTGTTAGTTGCGACGTGGTTTTGACTAAACAAGAGGGTACTGCGTAGGCTATAAGGTTACTAAATAGAATGGAGAAAATATTCTTTGAAAAATACGATGATGGTGTGATTCAGTTGTGCAGCTCGCTTTCCCTTAATATTAAGGTTTAGTTTAATGTAAGGTACGGAGTCTTACAAGAGACAACGCTGGCCGGTAGACAATGATGTTATACAAATAGGCTACCTACATATACACTCTCGTCTGGACGGAGCTGGAGCCCACCGCATCCTCGCGAGGAATTCCTCTTTATTAGCCAAATTAGTCGATAAGCTTTATTGTTTAAGTACTGGTTATTTTATGAATTAAATACCTACCTTTAAATACAACACGGCGCTCAGTGTGTGTGTTGCACCTACTCAATAATGTAGCAGCACGTTGGCACGTAATTGATTCGGAATTAGTAATAAATGTCGCGGTATTTCCGAGCGACGCGGGACGATGCGCGGCGACGCCACGCGATGCACGACGACGTGGAACGATGCGCGACGACGCCGAGCGATGCACGACGATGCAGGATGACGCGCGACGATGTGCGACGTCGCCGAAGGATGTGGGACGATGGCCAAACTGTATCAGGAGTAGGTAGCGAGCAGCTCCGGTAGGGGAGGTGTTCACGAGAGCGCACGGAGCACTGTCGTGTCGAGTTGTGAGTAGAACGTCAGCTAGATTCTCTTTGAGTGGCGAGTTGTATTGGTTCGCGTGACCTTTAGCTTCAATACCATGAGGCTGCTAGTTCGATATTAGACTTTTATTTCTCGGTATTATTATTTCACCGAACTTTGTAATAAAACCCGCCGGTGGCCGGTCCGGCCGTCCGGTGAGCGCTCTCATTAAATCATCTCGCTCTGATAATTCACCGCACTCGCCCCGCACTCGTGCCGCGCTCGCCCCGTACCCGCCCAGCATCGGTCGCGTACCTGGCCACTTTATGTAGGTATGTTACAAAAAATTAAAATATTACTAGTTAATAGTACTAGGTACTTGTCAGAAATTTAGTCGCGAACTCGCGGCGGCACAGTAGCTTTTTATGTAAGTTGTAATGTTATTAACTAAATAAGGTGTTATGTACGAAGCAGCGGAACTTGAATTAAAAAAATGTATCTATTTTTTCGTTTCTGTTACTAATAACACGCTATGATATCAGAATGCCTGTTCAGCGTTATAATTATGTTTTGAAGTAATGCATCCCCGATGTGTGCTCAGGTAGAACAGTGATTAGTCCCTGACGCAATCGCGCGACGTCACTTTTTATATTTGGTTTCAGAATTTTATTGGCAAACAGAGTCGTTTATTAAGAGCAGGAGAGTAATGCTTGTGTGTTCAAGCATACGTCGCGCGTCGGTGCGCGCGCGTCATCCGGTGCCACTGATTGCTAATGCGAAGTGTCAACGAGGCACCCCCCCGCCCCCCGTCCGCAGTCGCCTGCCGCCTCGTCTGATTATGTCAACAGAGCACACGCGAAGTACCCGGCGGCGTCATGTCGACGTCGATACATTACTATACAGTCATATTTGAGCAAAAATACAGTGCTCATTAAGTTAAAATTTAGATTAAAAAATGTCCAGATTCCGTTTTCAATACAAAACGCAACATTGTGAAACTAAAATTTATACGTGTGTTAGTGTGCGCGCCGCTCGCGAGTGTATTAGTCGCATCACACACTGCAATGCAACACGCAGCGGGGCGCAGATAACGCGCCCCCGCGCGTGATATCTTTCGAACAAATGCAATAAAAACGCGCTTCCGCGCCGGAATTTGTCGCCGTTTCCAGCGCCCCACCGCGTGATGTGTTGCAGTGTTTGATCCGCCTTACTTATCGCATTTGCGTCCGTGTGCAACACGCGTGCAATACCTGCGCATAGAGAATTCCATAAAAAAGTGGGAACTTTTTAATATATACTTAGAGAATAATTTTCATTATTACTGTAGATGATTAGTATGTTTATTTGTTTACAATTGTTTAGTCCGGTCAGTGGGTCATCTTAGGGGCGGATCATACTGGACTTACAAAATATCATATCATCATACCTATCTATACCTATAACTTTCCCACTGCTGGGACACAGACTTCTCTGTGAGAGGGAGTGGACCGTAATCCACCACGCGGGCCCCGTGCGGGTTGGTAAATGTCACGCCTTTGAATTTTTGGTTCTTGGACATGCCGGTTTCCTAACGATGATTTCCTTCACCGTTTTGAGAGCAGTGGTGATGAAATTAAATACACAAAGTAAAGTGCCTGCCTGGGTTCGAACTCACGACCTACAACTCGTAAGTCGGGGCCATAGATATAAGAAAGAAGGCGATATGCCCGGTATTTGAAAATGTATTGGAAGCCGGCGTCTCCAGTTTGCCCCTACCACGCGCCACTACTACACATGCAGTTCAGTAAAAGCAATAGATGCGAAGTCGCGCACACACTCGCAATTCGTAAATCAGAGCGTACTACACAATCAATTTTAAATCTTATCTCGTCAAGCACAACGTGCATTTACCATGCACCGTACAACTTACTCACACAAAAATGTTTGTCGTTATCGTTGTGTTGTGCAAAAGCAATTTATTTTACATATACGCTAGGATTGACTAAATCGGAAAGTTATCGAATCTACCATTTTTTACTGTACTAAAAAAAAATTGGGATTCTGAAAAAAATAAATATGAGCATATTAATACAGACAGGGCAAAAACAGCTTTTGACACTCAAGAAGGCCATTTTCAGTAGACCTGTCTACCATTTGCTTTGAAAACATACCACACATACATACCACCACCACCATACATATTTTTACCTTAGGTTATCACTGTATTTGAGAATGTTGGTTCACCTGTTATTGGCAACTGTATAAGCCCATGGCTGTTACCCACTGTTATGTGATATTTTATATACAGAAGCTGTTGGTGTACCTTTTTTAAATAAATAAATAAATAAAACATCACTGGCAATTTTCCAAAGAGTGTTGAGTAGTATTATAAGAACACATAAATTATCAGATTTCACTGTAAATTACATCCTAACTAATATTTTAAATGCAAAAGTCAGTTTATTTGTTTTTTTGTTACCTTTTCACGCCTAAACCACTGAACCATCAATCATCATAAAATTTTGCATATACGTTTTCAGGTGTACAGAAACGGACACAGGGTACCTTTCATCCCGAAAAAAAGTACTGTCCCTAGGAAAACAACAATAACGTTCTTATGATAATAGATGGCGCCACGTGTCTTTCGAATCATGATTGAATTATAACCCGAATTGATGGTCAAAGTCTAAATTAATGCGAGCGAAGCCGCGAACAAAAGCTAGTAGACGATATTTTCGTATTTTCAGAAACATTCACAGACCGCATTAAACACCTATCATTATTGTTAGAAGCGATATCAAAAGAAGGTTTTAGATTGTAACTTTGCACAAGATTCAGTAAAATATTTAGGCCATATTATTCAGAATAATACAATAAGTGGGTTATTGTATTATTTTGAATAATATGGCCTGAAGAACAATTTGGTTGCTATCAGAGTTTCCGGTACCAAAAACACAAAAAAATATCGGACAGTTTCTGGGCAAAATATTTTTTTATGGTAAATATGTACCGAATATCTCAATTATAATATACCCTCTACATATTTTTTTTAAGAAAAGGACAACCATTTATTTGGTCACAAAAATGTCAAGAGTCTTTTGAGACTATAATAAAATAACTTTTTTCAAAACCAATCTTAGCCATATATGATCCGGATTTATCAATACTTATATATATAGATGCCAGTATTCAAGGTATAGCTGCTGTCTTAAAACAAAAACAAAACAATGGAGAAGAAAAACCTTGTGCATATTTCCAAAAAAATTAATGACGCCCAAAGAAAGAAAAAACGCCGTATACCTTCAATGTTTAGCAATAAAAGAGCCTGTAAAATACTGGCTTGTTAGAAAAAGATTTACTATTTTCACAGATCACAAATCTTTAGAAAAAATGGATATTAAGGCTAGGACAGATGAAGATCTAGGAGACCTCACAATCACATATTACCTTACACAATTTAATTTTGAAGTAGTTTATTCACCCGGAAAATACAACATAGAAGCAGATAGTTTGAGCAGGAATCCAGTCTAGCCAACTGAAAACCAGGATGAGACTTTAAAAATTGTAAACTTCATTAAATTAAAAGATATACAAAATGATCAAGAAGAAAATGAAGACATAAAACAAAATAAAAATAATCTAAAATTGCAAAATAATTTATATTATATGAAGGAAAGGAAAAAAGAGAAGATTGTGCTAACTGAAAAACTTAGTAAAAAGCTAATAGAGAAAGTAAACAATGTTTACTGTTATTTAGGAAACCAACAAATGAATAGCAAAATTAAACCATTCTATACAGCCAAAAATTTAACATATAACGTAAAGAAAATTAGTGGAAACTGTGAAGTCTGCATAAAAAAACAAATCTAGAGGGAAATATAACTTGAGACTAATGTCTCACTTAGGCCCCGAGACTTATCCTTTTGGAATAGTATCAATAGATACTATTGGTGGCTTTGGTGGTTCACGCTCTACAAAGAAATATCTGCATCTTCTTGTTGACCACTTCACGAGATATGCTTATTCAAATTCAAATTCAAATTCTTTATTTCAGACATGTGTCCATAGTGTTAGTATCAATAAAATAGCTTAATAACTAGTATTAGTAATAAGGAGCCAATACTTTAAATATCAATTGGTGTGGACTCTTACCCAGTGGCGCAGCAGAGGAGAGTCCCACCGATCTGAGAACACGCTCAGGAGACTGTTGGTGGTGGCGCGTACCCGGCCGACTAAGGAGGCGGTCCTTTTTCTTATTATCGCGTAAAAATCGTCAGTCCGCGCCTCCGCAAACATTGTGGACGCACTACAACGCCACGGCAGCCCCAACAGTATCCTAAACGCGTTATTATATTGGACGCGCAGATCGCTGTATGTCCTCTGTGTAAAACGGGTCCAAAGACTGCACGTGTAGAAAAACTGACAGAAAGCTTTGAAAAGAGTGACTTTACCTTGATTTGTACAACGTGCAAATCTTCGACCCAGCATGTTACATCGAACAGCCAACGACCTGCGCTCCCTTTCTATATCCATATTGTCCTTAAGATCATCAGTGACCCAATGACCCAAGTACTTAAACTTAGTCACCCATGCTAAAGGAGTGCCACAGAGCGAGACACTGGGAACATCCGAATAGTTTATGGCATTCGCTTTAAACATAATAAGTTCGCTCTTCTTAATATTGTACTTTAGCCCATGGGACACTGCATAGGACTCACAAATAGCCACCAGTTTCCTCAAAGCGCCGATCGATGGGCTTAGCAGCACCATGTCATCCGCATAACTAATATTATTCAAACAAACGTTGTCAATATGACATCCAATTTTGGTGCTGCTAAGCTCACCGATTAGCCGGTTTATGTACAAATTGAAGAAGCGTAGTGAACTTAACCCCCCCTGCCTCACTCCGCAGTCCAGCTCGTACACATCCGACTGAGCCTCGGCCCATCTGACACTATTCCTCTGGTGGTAGTACCAGTAATGAAACAAGGATTTAATTTCATTCGGTAGTGTTGTACCACTCCGCAACTTATCCCAGAGTACCTCGTACGACACCAGGTCGAACGCCTTTGACAGGTCCAAAAAACAAGCAAAAACAGGTGTTTTTCGGGAAGTATAATATTGAACAGTTTGCTTGAGATACAGAAAAGCACTTTCTGTGGATAAACCAGGTTTAAAGCCAAATTGCGCGTCATGGAGTTCAAGGTGTTTAGCCAACTGTTGATCAAGCAAACTGTCCATGATCTTAGTGACTATCGTGACCAACTAAATAGGCCTGTAATTGGACACGTCAGAAACGTCCCCTGTCCTGTCCTTAATAATCGGAACTACCACTGTACGCATAAGGTCCTGTGGCAAATAATGGTGACTGAGACATAAGTTAAAAAGAAGAGCAAGAACCCTATACAGGTGTGGCCCCGCAGACTTCAGGTTCTCGACGCTAAGGTCGTCATGGCCGGGTGATTTACCTCTTGTCATTTTCTTAATAACAGTAGCAACCTGTTTAACTGTAAACATTACGGCAAGCTCACCAGACCCCGACAATTCCCCCTCATCGAACACCTGTGGCCGGTCCTTTTGCAAGAGGGACTGAACTCTAAAATGTCTTTGAAAAAGGTTGGCAATATCTTTCGGTTCACTCAGACCCGCCACACTTATAGGGAGACTCGGCTTGGTATTTAATTTGTTAGTAGACTTCCAAAACTTATCAAACTCTTTTTTCGAATGACTTTTTGCCAAAATGTCTAATTTAATTTGCTGTTGATTATTTTAAATAAATTTTAATTTAGTCTATGTCCTTCGTGTTTCGCGCATTTTCCCATACATAGTCCCCTGAGTGGGTGCACCATGCAGTAGCCACGTTTGGTAATAAATACGAGCCTCCCTATGAGCATCGCTGACATATTTGTTCCAGCCTGTGACATATTTTTGACTCTTGATGCAATCATCGAACTTATATTCTGACATCAAAAACACAAAATTCAAGTGATTTTATAAAACTTGTCCAAAAATTTAGTAAAAAAAAATAGGATTGATCCTAGCAGACCCAATACAAGACGAAGGAATTTCAAGACTTTTTAAACATACAAAATATATCAATAATTTTCACTGCAGTAAAGGCTCCTTTCTCCAACGGTTTGAACGAAAGATTAAACCAAACGCTGGTTAATAAAATAAGATGCGAGTTAAATGAAAGGAAGGAAAAATTAGCCTGGACAAAAATATTGCGCATGAATGTATCCAAAAGTGTAATGACACTGAACACACCGTAACGGGATTTTCGCAAATTTATCTATTAGATGGAAAAAATGTGGATATCTTACCAGTAGAATTGAAACAAGAAACAAGATATAAGGAATTAGAGAAAGATAGACAAGTGGCATTAGATAATTCTATAAAATCACATAAGATAAATAAAAAGCACTTTGACAAAAATAGAAGAGAACATGAATTGCAGGTTGGAGATTCAGTATATGTATGTTGAAAATGGTAATCGGTTGAATAGAAAAAACTAGACGAGTTGTGGGCCCATATAAGATTTTAGAAAAACTGTCCGGATCAATCTGCAAAATCAATACGGGGCATAAAAAAAGTGAATCGAATCTATTTGCCATGATCATGAGCCATGTACTATAAGTGCTATTTTTAGGGGGGAAGATGTAAGTGAAGATCGTTCCTCTTCATAAAATTATTTCAAAATTTGACAGTTGAGAATTGAGATGTCACTGGCGATAATGAAGGAAGATTATGTGAAACTAGAAGACAATTGAGAAAAGTAAAAGTACTAATATTGTGTAAAGTGCAAGAACTTGTGAAATAATAGCTTTAGATGTTGTTTCTCTTTTCAGGTAATATTACTATGTCATTTTGTTCGTAACACTTTGTTGCAAAATGTTCAAACGTGCTCTAACAAAACTTCTCTTTTCAGAGCAACGCAATTTAACTTTTTATTTCGAAGAAATCATAAATTGAATCTATTTACAAAGAACAAATTATATATTCATTTTCTCAATTATTAATTAGATACCAATTATTTATACAAATGTATCAAATAGTAGCAAATAGGTACCTATAAGATTTTAGTAACATTTTAAAGCTGATAGGTCATTTTGGCCAGTCATTCTGACGTTCACCTTCGTGTGCTATAAGTGTGGGAAACCAGGACATATCGCAGCCCGTTGCACGAACTGTGGCAGCGGATGGTGGAGGACGTGCTGCAAGCATTCAGTGAACGGCGAGTGGATGTTTGCGTTGTGCAACTACCCTCAGGCACTTTAGAACACAAATGTAACCTGTGTTGTTTTGTTTACGGTTCTGGTGCTGAATTCTCGTAATTAAAGGAGAGTTGTGCAGCCAAATTGAGTGGTAAACGAGTTAATAACGTTCCTGCGTTGACTGGTATTGGTTAAACACGTGTATTCAGCACGGAAGAAGTCTTATGTAGCCTAACGATTAGCGAAATCAGAATAAGTTAGATCGGAAGTTTAGAGATCCGTTTAAGGTAGCGGAAGTTTTGGATGGTGATCGCTATACGTTAAAAGCTTTAAATTCTAACCGTACTTACCAGTACGTTCACGATAGGTTCAGAAAGATGCCAGTAGGTCATGTACCAGTCGAAGTAGATAGTGATCACAGTGGTGAGCAGCAAGCCTAAGTTATGGAAAGCATGCGTGTTGAGAACCACAGCAATTTATATCGCACCTGGTGGCGAGTAGCAAGAACTAAAACGTTCATAGACGCACACAGGGACAGATCACTGGCTCAGAGGAGCAGGTTGTAACTTGTCGGTAGCGAATCTCAATGTCATGGACCGATGACGCACGCTGGGGAGCAGGTTTGAACTTGTCGGACTGCAAGTTTCTGCTTGACCAAAGTGTCCGCGCCGCATTTGAGTTGTATTGGGTGAGCCCTCTAAAATATTCCACTCAACATAGAGGTCCATCCACTACTTGTGCCATAGTGTTTTGTTTATAAATATAGGGACCAAATGCGGCTACAGTCAGTGTTTTTCTTGTGTTCTTCAGTATAAGTAGTAGTAACGGAGGGTGATCTGATATTATTGTGTGTATTAAACTGTGTATTTAAACTGTGTATTTCAATTAATATTTGCCTGGTTGATCGACATGGTTCGTCAATTACAGTTTAGTTTCCAATCAGTTTTGTCTTGAGTAAATCGTAATTCAGTGTAAAGTGTCACGGTATTTAAAGAATATAGTGTGTTTTATAACTTCATCACGTCTTGTTAATTTACCACCATCCACCCTGCACCTGCAATAGCTTACAATGCGAGTAGAGTTCTCTATCGGCCGTAGTAAAGTCGACCATACCAATAGTTACTGCGTAGTCGTAGCCGTACATCGGTGTCTCTTGAGACAACTCAAGTAGTCCGTAGGTGCGCGATGGGTGTGTATCTCTGGCGGAGGTCAGGGTCCGGAGAGACCGTATTGTGTAGTCAGTGGGTGATGCACACGGGCAATCCACTCGATGAATATGCGTACAGTTGATTCATGAGCTGGATCTAATTCTAAATATTTAAATTGCGAAGGCCAACTACGTGAGTCTTGTTGGAGAAAGTCAGGACCAGACCAGCACATGTCCAAACCCTGCAGATGACTAATATCCACCCCACGTGATATCAGGTCTGCTGGGTTCTTAGCGGTTGGGACGTGCCTCCAGGTACAGTGACCTGCCTGATCTAAGATTTCAGCGACGCGATTGCGTACAAATGGCTGAAGCCTTGAAGGTAATATTTGTAGCCATCCCAGCACGATGGTCGAGTCAGTCGAACAAAAGACGCGAGAGAATTTAAGCCGAAGGGAGTTCAACACCTTTTCATACAGACGAGCTCCCACAACCGCACCACATAACTCCAACCTGGGAATTGTAGTAGGTTTAATAGGGGCTACTTGACTTTTGGACATAAGTAACCGAACAATGCATTCACCTTCATAATTAATACTGCGTACATAAACGCACGCACCACATGCGCGCTCAGATGCTTCCGTGAATATATGGAATTCCAACTCCCGGTATGAGTGACACACAATAATTCGAGGAATACGAACTTCATTTAAAAGAGACAGAGCTTTAATAATAGTATGCCATTGTAAATTAATTTCAGTAGGCAATGGCTCATCCCATGACAATTGATCTAACCACATTCTCTGTAGTAACATTTTCAAAGTGATTACAAATGGACACAAAAGCCCCAAAGGATCGAATATCTTTGCAATAACAGAAAGTAAATCACGTTTAGTGTTACTATTACACGATATAGTTGAGCCTATTGGAAAGGCGAGTTCATCTGAACTTGCATACCAACCTAGTCCGAGCAGCTTGTCGGGTTCACTAGAACCTATATTTAAATCAAGCAAAGACTTAGCTACTTCAGGTAATAATTGAGGTTCGTTCGACTTCCACTTACGCAATGACATGCAAGCCGATTCAAGCATATTGGTGACCTCCTGACGAATGACTTTGACTTCATCCAAATCATCACCGCCACTTAGTAAGTCATCAGCCAATAAATCGTGTTTAATGATGTCAGCAACCTTCGGATTTTTACAATCAAGTCCTAATTGATTAAGGCACCGAAAAGCCAAAAATGGCGCACTAGCCGTGCCGTAAGTAACGGTGTTCAATTTGTAAAACTTAATGGGGTTGGACACCTTATCACGCCACAATATTTGTTGTAGATATCTGTCAGACGGATGGACGACTATTTGTCTATACATCTTCTCGACATCCGCTGACAAAACATACCTGTGCTGTCTGAAACGGAGAAGAATCGAGAACAGATCGTCCTGAACGGTAGGGCCGACCATCTGTAAATCGTTGAACGAAACGTCAGATGAAGATGGATAACTTGCATTGAACACCACTCGAAGTTTCGTAGTGGTGCTACTCTCACGTAATACGCCGTGATGCGGGATAAAATAACCAGACGAGTTTAAATCGAATTGTTTGCATTCAGTCATATGGCCTAGTAACTCATACTCAGACATGAAATCGTAATACATTTTACTAAAATCAGATTTAGGTTAATCTACATTCTAAAGACCTTAAACAATGACCAGCTTTAATGATAGAATCTCACAAAATAGAAGGATTTTGTTTGAGGGGAATACGAACACAGAAGCGACCGTCGGCCAATCAGGTCGTATTTTTTATAAAATGCTCCTCACACAATTTTTCTTCGGGCGAATAATGAGAAGATGTCTTATTTACCTCCTCAAGCTGCCAGAAGTGAGTTAAATCATTTAAAATTTTATCAAAACCATCGTCGCCGGAACAATAATTGATTTTAGTAAAATTGCACCTAATCTTACTAGATACCAATGCAACGTAATTACGACTAATCGGACCGGAGATAATCCAGCCTAACCTAGTCTCATATAAAATTGGCTTATCAGTGCCTAACTTTATTCTTTGTGAACCTAACAAATCCCAGAAGATATCAGCACCGATTAAAATATCGACATCACTAGTTATTGATGGTAAAACGAAACACAAAAGTTCAGTACTAAAACTATTGTGTAATGACGTCACGTTAATGCGACACGTTTTACCTACGTGAGAAGTCACGTTATTAATCCCAAATATCGATCTATCTACCTGCTTAGTCTCTTAATTTAACTGTTGACATAGTCTTTCTGTCACGAAACACGATGTACTACCGCTGTCAAGAACTGCACGAACAACATGTTCCCGACCATCACGATCATGTAATTTAATTAAAGCGGTTGACAATAACACATCATGACTCACACTTCTGTGTCCAGATTGGACGTTAGCCGACAACGCAACATTATTTGTCTCAGTCACCGAAGCCGCCGAAGCCGAGTGTGGCGACAAGTTATCAGACGAGTTATTATTTACATTATTATTAATATGTGGAATAGATTTAAAATCAGCGACTTAAATTACAGTATTATGTCTGCGTTTACAAAGCTTGCAACCCGGCCTTTTACAATGGTTCGCGAAATGACCCGAACGAAAGCAGTTATAACAAACCTTAAAACTTGGCAGCAATTTAATACGTGCTTCGTTACTTAGTGCGAGAAACTGCGCACACTCACCTAAATTATGGTCACCTTTGCATTTGGGACAGACTTTTGTACCTGACTCTAAATTAGAATTACCACCACTTTGAACGGTAACCATAAACTTCAGCTTAGCACCTGATTTATTACTGGATTGTGGCTGATTATTACGAGACAACTCTAAAGTTTCAATTAGCTCGGCGCGCTCACGTATGAATTTAAGGAATGCATCGAAGGTAATCTTGCTGTCTTTGTCTACGCAACCTTTGCACTCCTCCCACTCACGGAACGTTCTACTGTCTAACTTGCGAGTAAAAATGTAAATTAAAAGAGTATCCCAATACTTAACGGGCTCCCCTAATGTGTCTAATGCTCGTAAGTGTTTGTTTATTTGGTCAACTAAATTCTTTAAAGTGACCGAGGATTCCTTTGTAATGGTCGCCAAGTTAAAAATGGCTGAAACATGATTGTGGATTAGTAATCTCTTATTATCAAATCTTTCGCATAGTACGTTCCATGCCACAGAGTAATTATTAGCAGAAAACTCGATCGACTGAATCACCACGGCAGCGGCACCCTCCAGAGACGTTCGTAGGTAGTGGAAATTGTTGATTTCGTCTATAGCAGCATTGCAATGAATGAGACTCGTAAAGGCGTCATGAAATTCCAACCAGTTATTGTAAGACCCACTAAACTTTGGTAATTGAATTGTGGGTAACTTAACTGACTTATAACTACTACCACAATTACTTTTATTGCTACAAACAGATTCATTATCTTTATTATTATTACTGTTTAAAAATTCCTGAGCCTTTGCCAGTGCTTTAAAATACAGGGACTCAAAATCGGAACGCTCAGTAAACTGTGCCTTGATATCATCCACAATACATTCCATACGCAACTGTACCTCATCATATTGTTGGTATAACAATTCCATCTTGCATATGCGCAGCTGTAGTTCCGTTATATCGGAGCTAGACAATGTTTTTACATCCAGTGCGTCTAAATAATTAACAGAGACGGTTAATCGGCCTTTGAAGCTACCTCGCTTCTTTATTAACTCCTTTTCCTCGGCCATTTCTGGGAGCGGGTGTAAATCTGGAATTTATACAATATATAAAACAAACAATAATAACTAAGTATCTAAGTACTCCGTATTAATCTTTACTGATGTACAAATAACTATGCTGAATTAAATGATTCAATGAACAGTGACAATAACTATGCACCTATCTAAAATTTAACAACTCGTTTTCTAACACAAACTCAAATGACCTACAAACTTTAATGAAGGTCAACACAATAACATAATAACACGGCAATTAACTGCAATAACAGAAACAATTACCAATATCTAACACTCTTAAAATTATGTCGTTACTTAATAGAAATACGTACCTATGCATATGAATCCTTGAACTGACCTTTGGCAAAGACAATTAATTGAAGTAATGTAATATAATAAGTCAACATTAGTTTACTTTAATAAGTATGTTTTTTAACTTAATTGCTGCTAGCATAACAATAAAATATTGTTGCTACTGACTGCCATGTATCACCATGCAAATGGTCTGGTACATTTTCGAAAACTAATTAGGTACACATAAAAATTGATAATAAATAGGACTAACCTTATAACTCCTTAATTGGCGTTATATACTACCTGATTGAGTGTTGGGTGACGATATTATAAAATAATTGAACTTAACACCGTTTAATATCCACATACCACACTGCCGGTTAATAACCTCAAAGCTAGGGTCGAGGTTTGGTTTTGTCGGTAAATCCACTGTTCATTTCTTGTTCTTCCAAATATATGTATGAATATATGTATGTCCTCTCTCTGCTCAGTGCCCGTTCGGAGCGGACGTGTTTCTAGCTTTTGAGAATATAGAAATAATCGTTTTAACATATTTTAATTATTATTTTTTATTAAATTGTACCGACACACTCGGACCCTCCTGTTTCTTCTTGGGGTAGTACTCATAAGGAGTGGCGGACATATTGGTTGGTGTCGGAAGTCTTGCTTTCTCACGTGTCGCTGTTGACTTTGGTGAGTCAAGATCAAAATTTTAATAAACACGAAAAGTGGACCTGATCCTGCTGGGATTCGAACCACAGCCGGCACGCATCGGGGTTACGCTCATAGTGTCGGCGCTGAACTAACATTGCGTCATCACTCCAAATCACTTGTCCTGTTACTGATACGTTGCTACGGAGCTCGCAATACGTCACGTGCATCTGCTATGCGCATCGGCTACGCGCCGGCAAGAACCGCTACGACTGCTACGAATACTTTATCTGCTACGAGTTGTTTGCGGGCTGAGCTACATGGGACTACTTACGTTAAGATATTGAAATACTTTGTTGATAATTATAATTACACATTTATAGAATGCCTAAATTAAACAGAACGCCACCCTCTACTCCTACTATAGAGGTACAACGTGCTTCATCAAACCCTGACATTGCGGCTCCACCGATTGAATGTGAGTTCATCAACACACAAAAAAGATCAATAAAGCGCCTGTGTTTAGACTTCAGTCCCACAAGCGAACTTGAGGATTTTAAAGAGGAAATTCGTGCAATGCTTACTAAATGGAACACAAATCAGGAAACTATTTTGCAAAATTTTATGTCTAAAATAACGCTTGAGTTAGTAGAATTAAAAGAACAAAATGATAAACTACAGAACATCAAGACTGAGATTGAGGACTCTGCTAATTTAATGAATGCCAAATACGAGGAGATTAGAACTAGTGTGGGAAGGCTGGAAAGTGAACGCTCAGAGCAACGTAAATATATAGACCAGCTAGAAAAACAAATGAAAGATTATCAAGAAAATCATAGGTCTGCCGTAATCGAGCTGCGTAACGTCTCTCCAAAGCCAAATGAAAACGCAAGTGACTTAAGGGAAATAGTTGAGCGTGTATGTAGATCATTGGAAGTGCAGGTACAACCGGAAGAGATTCGGGACCTTTATCGAGTGCAGACTAGCCAAGGCCCATCTAAGCAAATTATTGCAGAATTTCAATCAGTCACTCTGAAAAACACAGTACTTCGTGCTGCGCGTGATTTTAACAAAGGAAAGCCACCCTCCGAAAAATTAAATAGTGAGCATTCTGGTTTTAAGGGTGAACGCACCCCTATCTACATCGCTGATCGTCTTCCAGCAACTGCCAGGAAGCTTTTCTATGACGCACGAAAATTTGCTAAAAGTAATGGATGCCAGTACTGTTGGACGGCAAATGGGATTTTTTTTATTCGCAAGAAAGAAGGGGAAAAACCGATACTTATAATCTCTGAATCCAGCTTTCAAAACATACTGCATGATAATAAGTGATTTCTTAATTGTTCAAGTAACTTTAGCTTCCATATTATGTAAGCATAATCTTATTTGTTATTTTTTAACCTTTTGTATCTTCTCTACACAGTCACATAAACACACAACTCTAAAAATTACCACTCAACTATACAACTCAATCACCTACTCGTACATTCAAAACACTCACAAACCACAAAGTTTATTAATTTTCGGAAATTGTTCTCATCTTATTATACAATATGGTGTGCAATATCGAACATATTGTTTATCCCAGGTTATATTAGGGAATAATAATGATCAGTTCTGTAATGCCCTAAAGTTAAAAATTAGACTAAACGTGAAACCTTTAAGTGCACTTAACATTAAATTAAATAAAAATGAATAATGTAAATGATATAATAAATAACTTGGATACATATGGGTCCCACGAATCCTATAGTTGTTCCCCTGATAAATGCCATCAGATTTTAGGAAACCCCAATAAAACAATAAATATGCTGCATCTAAATATACGTAGTATTAACAAGAATTTCAATAGCGTCCTTGTGTTATTATCATCTTTAAAAATCAGGTGTGACGTGATCATTTTCTCGGAATGTTGGCTGAACAAAAATACTAATACACCAATTCTGCAGAGATACTCGGCATATTCATCTACAAATAGCCTAAATAAAAACGACGGTCTAGTTATCTACGTTCTCTCAGATTTACAACATAACATTGTGGAGCCGGAGTTTGTTGATGCAAACTGCCTAATTTGCAAACTCACTGATATCGTAATTATTGCTGTGTACAGGCCGCCATCTTTTCGCAAAAAAGACAACTTTTTAAACAGTCTCAATACTGTATTAGCATCGGTATCCTCACATAAAAATATATTTCTGGTGGGAGACATGAACATCAACATTAGCACAACTAATAATGATCCTAATTATAACGAATACATGAATATGACTGCATCACATGGACTCTTACCGGCCTTCACTGTCCCTACCAGAGAAAAAAATGCCTGGATCACGTCATAATTAAAGTGTTGAAATTGGTAGTATCTTTTATCTTGGACAGTCACATTACCGACCATGTCCCAGTGCTAGTTTGTATAAAAGACGAAACAAAACATCAAACGTCTAAAGTTCTTTCGAAAGTAGATCTGCTTAGGGTTGTTACTGAAATTGAAAAAACCGATTTCAGTACTATCTTATCTACTGGCAATCCTAATTGTGCTACTGACTTTCTTATTAACACAATTGTCTCTATAATACATAAAAATACCATCACCAGGTGCATTCCTTCTAGGCTGAGAATAATCAAGCCCTGGATCACTCCGGGGCTACTAAGATGCATTAGGAATAGGAACAACATGCATAGAGAACACAAAAAGACACCGGACAATTATACTTTAAAATTAACCTATACACGTTACCGCAACTTTTGCAATAAGCTTCTACATAGGCTAAAAAATAATCACGAAAAAAATGAATTGGTGGAAGCTAAAAATAATCCTAAAAAGACCTGGAATATCATAAACACAATCATTAATAAACAAATCTCTAGATCTCCTCCTATGGAGTTATTGTCTATGTCCAACCTAGACTGCAAGTCTTCATTAAACTTAGTAAATAATTACTTTGCGAATATTGGCAAGGAACTTGCAGCTAAGCATACAAATACTGGTAAGTTACATGAGTCATATGTTAGGGACGACGCTCAGGTGAACTCAATTGTTCTTCTCCCTCCGGATCACGCTGAAGTTGAAAATATTATAATGGCCACACAGTTTCAGTTAAAGCTCATACAAATTGTAATGCTTTCCCAAACCAATGCTCCTGCCTCCCCCTGATAAGGAAAACCACTGTGAAGTATCTTGGAGTAATAATAGACAACCTCGTATCATGGAATGCTCAGATTAGGGCATTGTCTGGCAGGGTTAGGAAACTAATTGCTGTGTTTAAAAGCCTGCGGTATAGTGCTGACCCAGATACCTTACGCATGGTTTATTTCTCCCTCTGCCAGTCAATATTAACTTATGGCATATTGGTCTGGGGTGGTGCTTCAAAGACAAGTATGATACAACTGGAAAGGGCACAGAGAGCTGTCCTCAAGGTTATGACCTTTAAGCATAATCGGTATAGTAGGGCTCAATTGTATAAAGAATGTCAGGTCTTGACCGTGAGACAGCTCTTTGTGCTAAACTGTACGTTGCACAAACATGCTTCGTTACAGTTGGATCTCAATCACCTGACAAAACGAGGGACTAGAAACGTGTGTCCCATAGAGAGGCACAGAACGAAACTTGCAGAACGTCATTTTAGAATCCTTGGTAGTGGTATATACAGCTTTGTGAACAAACAATGTAACATATACACGTTCAATAAATTTGATTGTAAAGGTAAGGTCTGTAAATGGATAATGAGCCTTAACTATGACGATGTTGAAAAAATTCTCAATACCTAGATCTAACCCACACCTCCTTTCACCCAAACAGTACCCTGTCCGACACATCCCGGAATACACCGACCTTACAACACAACACAACGAAAACAAAAACATACGGACGGACACACCCTTAGACACACCATCAAACACATACACACACACACGTATACAGACGTACACACGCATACAAACTAATACACACACGCACACACACACACACACACATACAAACTATACAAATGGTTTTTCTTTTTAATTAGTTTATTTTAGTTTCTGTATAAAATCTTTATTTTCATTATTTTCTGTCTATAGTACCTACACTGTGAAACTCCGAACATTTATTTATCTAACCGGTGTTAACTTGAGAGCCCTGACACCCATAACACAAGTTCAATCTTAACTTGGGTGTTAGAGGTTTATAGCTCTGTAGTACCGTACAATTTATATTAAAAAGAAAAAAAAATGCAGGTTAGAAAGAAAGAAAGAGAAAGAAAGAATAAAGTTTATTTGGACACAGTACGTGAAACACAAAACACAAATAATAAAAAATAAAAAGTGATAACAGTGTGTGCCTCACGGCTGCGCCAAAAAGGTTCATTTCAGCATTAATGTCAGACAGGTGCTGTCTGACGCTGGTTTTCTAATGAACCCTTAGGGACTAGTGACGGGGAGTACAAACAGTTTCAACATACCTAATATATATTTTTATACTTATAAATAAATGAATAAACTAGTACAAACTTACTTTGTATCAAATACAGTAACAAAAAACAAAAACAAAAAAAATAGAATAAAAAAACTACAAGAAATTATCTCAGCAAAACATCATGTAGTTTTACCTATCATCCCGCATTTCTTCTCGCTCTCGGGAATATGTTCTAGTTTTAGTCGAACACTCGGCGAAAACACATCTAATTGCATCGAACGCAAGTATGCACATTCGCTCGTTCACCAAAATGGGCCAGATCACGTTAAGATCTCGTCAGTCTCTCATCTGTCTCAGTCAGTCATCAGTATCTCATCTATTTTAAACTCCGAGTTGTTTGATGACCGATATATGGTGTGGCGTCATGACCGTAATTATGCTATGACTGGACAAACGCGAGGTGGTGGTGTACTTATCGCGACGCGTAGGGAGTTACCTGTTACCCCGCAACCGCTCCTTCACTCTGCAGCAGAGGATCTCTGGATTAACATACGACTTAAAAAACTGAACTCACGAGATCACGTAAACCTATATATTTGTGTTCTGTATTTATGTAAACAAAACGAAGGCTTTTCGTTTTCGAATCAACTTAATAATTTCCTGACTAAATTGAACCATATAACTTTGAATAATAATTCCGATGTATTTTTAGTTCTAGGTGATTTTAATATGAGTGGAATCTCGTGGGCTCCTTGTAACAATATTAATTCGCGGGTCCCAGTGAACCCCGCCTCTAATGACGAATGTTTACTCGCTGACGAGTTATGTACGTTGGACATTGGACAATACAACGGAGTGGTCAATAGGTATGGGAAACTGTTGGATTTAGTCCTCTCAAATAAATTAGCCTGTGTCAGTGAGTGCGTTGACCCTCTAGTCGCTATTGACCCTTATCATCCCGCTTTATTAATTAATGTCGACATTTTTGAATTACCTCCCCTGGACCATGCACCGCGGTTACGGTATATCTATAGCAAAGGTGATTTTGAGTCTATAAATAACGACTTTTATGCCATTGATTGAGAGTTTCAGTTCTAGTCTCGATCTCTGGATGATTCAGTGTCGTACTTTATGGACACTATAAATGAACTTCAAAATAGGCATATACCGCAAAAGCTTATACGTAATAAAGCAAACCCAATTTGGTACAGTACTTCGCTCATCAGAACAATTAAGGAAAAGTATAAATATCTGAAAAAAATTAAGTCTTATGGCAATAAATCCGATGATTTAACTTTTAAATGCCTGCGCGAAAGAGTTAAGACTATGGAAGCTACATGTTACAACTGTTACCTCAATCAAACGGAAAAATCTATAAAAAATAACCCTAAGTACTTTTGGACCTTTGTTAAAAATCGGTATAACTCTAATGCTATTCTACAACAATGAATTATTGCTCACGGGTGATTCTATTTGTGAGGCTTTTTCTTCTTATTTTCAGTCTACCTTCGTTAACTCCACCTCAACTAATAATCCTAATTCAGCCTTTATTTCCTCCTCTGTCACCACTACACCCCCGTCTGATATTTGTCATATGGAAGTTAAGATCGACGTTGTGACCGATTTACTTCGCAAGTTGGATTCATCGAAAGGTGCAGGTCTTGACAATATATCATCAAAATTTCTCATTGAATGTGCGCCTTCCATTGCCTTACCTATCTCAATTTTGTTCTCCAAGTCTCTATCTCAGGGTGTTGTCCCCAGAGTTTGGAAATCTGCGTTTAATACACCCGTACATAAAAAGGGTTCTAAAAGTGAAGTAACTAATTATAGGCCTATATCTAAACTGTGCATTATAGCTAAAATATTTGAGCGGATTATCTATAATCAGGTATATCCCGCCCTTGCTAACTCGTTCAGCTCTTTCCAGCATGGTTTTTTGACAGGACGGTCTACCACTTCAAATCTTATTTTATTTAACGATTTTATTACTAGTACTATGGATGACGGCAGGCAGGTCGATGTGGTTTACACTGATTATAGTAAAGCATTTGACCGGATTGACCACGACACCCTGATAAAGAAGCTAAAGTATATAGGCATTCGTGGAGACCTCCTGAGGTGGTTCGCGTCGTATATCGATAACAGGTCGCAAGCAGTAGTACTCAATAACTACATGTCTGGATGGGTATCTGTACCCAGCGGAGTGCCTCAGGGTTCATTGCTCGGTCCCTTCTTATTTGTGGTCTATGTAAACGACATCGATCAGTGTCTGCATTCATCCAAATTACTATGTTTCGCCGATGATATGAAAATCTTTGCCAAGATCTCATCTCTTGAAGATGGGTTATTACTTCAGGCTGACTTATGTCGTCTTGAAGAGTATTGTCGGGCTAACAAACTGGATCTTAATCCATTAAAGTGCTCTGTTATCACTTACACTAGGAAACAGGCAGTCCTAGCTACCACTTATACTCTATCAGGCCAAACTTTGCCGAGGTATGATGCTATTCTTGATTTGGGCATCCACCAAGACAGTAAGTTAGTTTTTGACACACACATTGACGCCATTGTCAAAAAAGCCTCTAAACTGCTCGGGTTTATAATGCGTCTCTCTAAATGCTTCTTAGATGCTAAAACACTAAAAATATTGTACTGCACTTTTGTCAGAAGTCAGCTGGAGTATGCATCTCAGATTTGGAACCCACGTTATCATCAGTACATCGACCGCATCGAAAATATCCAAAGACGCTTTATTAAATATCTTTGTTACCATCAAAAGATTCCGTACCATTCAATAGATTATCTCCGACTCTGTAAGAAGTACCATCTGTTGCCACTTGAGGATAGACGTAGGATTGAAGATTTCTGTTGAAGATATTTAACAATAATATTGACAGTCCCGAGCTATTATCGGAGCTAGCTGAATCAACATTAGGCATTCAAAGCATACAGACGTGCTCATCGATGCAATTGAAAAATAAAATAAATTAACGTTTGCATAAATAGTGACCTAGTTTTAGTGTATTAGCGTGTTATACAGTGAAACATTTTAAGTGACAAGCTAAAATAATGATCTGACTCGATTATTTTGTAATATCCTGTGATATATGGAAGGCAGCCCCTTTAATCGGAGCGCGATGATACGACGCAGCCCTCCACCGACACCAATCCCGGTACCGACCCCGGCATCGACACCACCCCAACAACCAAGACAGGACCAAGATGGTACGGTTGAAGTAGTTTCCACTCCTGAGATCCAGAACTGGATGGGATCTATTGAGCAGTTCCTGAATGAGATATGTGCCATTGCTTCTGATGGAAAGCTAAACGCTGAGCATAAACTAAAAATAAGCAATCTATGCCGAAAAGTAGGACATGGAGTTTCGCAAATGGCTGTTCAATATCAGTCGCTTAAGCAAAAAGCCATACAAACCCATACCTCCCTCAAAACTATGACCGAAGCTCGAGACCTATCAGACTGTCTTACGGAGATGAACCGGACGATTCAGGAGTCCTGTACGAAGCAGGGTGCAGCTACTACAACTTTTGCAGATATGGTGAAGAAGGGGTCCAACAACTTTGTTCGCCCTAATACTTTTAGTTCCGTAGCGATTTATCCCTGTGATAACTCAAAGTCCAGTGAAGAAACGAAGAACATGGTCCAAAAAATCATATGCCCTGGAGAAATGAAGCTTAAAGTACGAGGCGTACGCAAAATAGGAAAAGGAGGACTCATAATCAGCACTGAGACCAAAGATGACCTAGATAAGCTCAAACAAACAGTTCAACTCGCTTCGTCAGGACTTACCGTCAACGAACCTCAAAAGCGCAAACCTCGCATTATAGTTATAGGAGTTCCCACAGCAATGGCTGAAAATGAGGTTTATAAATGTATTTATGAACAAAATTTGGCCGACAAACTGCCGACTATGTCCCAAGATACATTTTTGACCTCAATAAAACTGAGCCACAAATCAGGCAGGAAAGATGCTGAGAATTGCAACTTTATTATAAAAGTTCCAGCCATCATTCGTAAAGCCCTCATCACACAGGACAGATTATTTATAAATTGGACGTCCTGCCCGGTACGAGACTACTCACTGGTAACTAGATGTTTCAACTGCCAGCAGTGCGGTCATGCAGCCAAGACTTGCAAAATAACTGCCCCCACATGTGGACATTGCGGTGAAAAAGGGCACTCACTCCAAGACTGCGCAAAGAAAGCCAATCCTCCAAAATGTGCTACATGTTTGCGCATTAAAAAACAAGCCAACCACTAGACGGGAGACACAGATTGCCCGGCTAAAAACTTGCCGAATACAGGTATATAAATTCGATAGATTATGAAGGCGCCTAAGAGCGCCACATACTTGTTTGTATTTTAGACTTATTGTTATTTGTTTTTAGTTTAGTATGGATGATAATTTAATTACCGATATAGATAACACATTTTTAACTGTGTCAAAGACATGTGACGTTGAGGACTGCAGAAAATATCTTTCCGATTATCAAAATGCACTAACCGTACTGACCCAAAACATCCGGAGTATTTATAAGAACATAGATAGCTTTAATATTTTTCTTCATAGACTTAACTTTGATTGTGATATAATGGTACTTACCGAGTGCTGGCTATCTAATCGCTACGATAACCTTCCAGTAATACCGGGGTACAACTTATTGCATACCACAATAAACCACAATCAAAATGATGGTGTGGTAGTCTTTGCTAAGGAATCATTAAAGGTCACAGTCGAGGAACATAATCTACGTGACTGTATGAGTAACTATTTAGTCATCAAAATTGGTTCAACCACAGCGATAATAGCTATGTATAGATCCCCGTCCGCTAGAAACTTAGATCCTTTTAACAAATCCTTAAATCAGATTTTTGAATCACTAAGCCCATTTAAGAATGTTATACTAACAGGTGACTTAAATATAAATATTGGCTCCGAAAACTGCGGTGCAGGGACCCAAGATTATCTTAATATCTGCTTATTCCATGGTTTTCTCCCCGCTCACACATTACCAACTCATCAGAGCGGTTCCTGCCTCGATCATATGATGATCAAAACTAGCCTATCATAGATTACGCTTGTTACTAACTGAACAATTACTGACCATCACGCAGTCCAACTAACTGTAAATTTAACGCTGCCTAAGCTAAATCGTCCTCAGACTATTAGCAAATTAAACATAAACAGACTCGAATATGATTTATGCAACATTGATTTTAGCCTACTTTACAATACTGCTGACGCTAATTTGGCTTTATCGTATTTAATAAAACATGTACAACAAGCAATATTACGTTACACGACAGTTTCTACAGTAAACAAGAAACTTTATAATATTAAACCATGGATTACTCCTGGACTAATTCGGTGTATAAGACACAGAGATAAACTTCATCAGAACACTAAGAGATACCCTGATAATGTAATAATTCTAACCACCTATAAAAGATACAGGAATTTCTGCAACAATCTCCTAAAAAATAAAAAAAGTAATTACGATAAAAACGAATTAAATAGAGCAGGTAAAAATAGCAAACAACTCTGGAAACATATTAAAAATGTCACCAATATGTCTAAACAGCGTGAATTAAATTCGAGTTTACTGCTTGCTAATTCTTCACCACTCTTATCAGCTAACAATGTAAATAACTTTTTTGTAAATGTTGGTAAAACTCTTGCCGAACAGATTCCGAAATATTGCGACCAACTATCTTTTCAAAACCCAAACAATAGCTGTTACCCGAAATCTTTTGCTATTTTGGACACTGATGAAGATGAAATAACCCGAATCATTTCTGGGCTTAAGGATGACTGTGCAGTTGGATGGGATAATATAAGCAATAAGATCCTTAAACTCTTTAAGCATATTTTGGTACCACCCTTAACTCATATATTGTCTAAAAAAGGCAGTTGTAATCCCTATCTTTAAATCTGGATGTAAAGACACAGTTAATAACTACAGGCCAATATCCTTACTCCCCTCAATTTCAAAAATACTAGAGAAAATCATAAACAGTAGACTAGTCAATTACCTGGAAAAAAACAACATCTTATCTCCTGCGCAATTTGGTTTTAGAGCCAAACTATCGACAGCCGATGCGGTGCATAGCCTGACTGATTATATTTCAGAAGAACTCGGCAAAGGAAACCAGACCCTGGGAGTCTTTCTCGATTTAACCATGGCCTTCGACACGGTGTCTGTTTCTGTTCTTCTGAACAAATTAGAGACCATAGGAATAAGGGGAACGCCGCTGAAACTTTTTACTGACTATTTAAACGGCCGGTGTCAATGGGTTAGAATAGATAATATTACAAGTGATGAGCAGAAAAATACTGGTTTTGGTGTTCCTCAGGGAAGTATTCTAGGCCCCACCCTATTCCTGATTTTTAGTAATGATTTGTGCCATTTAAATATTAAAGACGGCGAAATTATATCATACGCCGACGATACGGCGTTAATATTTACCGCTACATCCAGTAGCGAACTGTTCGAAATCGCTCAACTAGGTTTTAATACTGTGACTAATTGGCTTCAAAGCAGTTTACAAGACAAGACAAAATATATACACTTCTCCATGCGCAAGCCTCAACTTAACATTACTAACACTCATCTATATGCCCATCACTGTGGAAACCGTACAGTCAACATGTGTAATTGTTCTTTTATCCTCAAAACGAGCAACATAAAATACCTGGGGGTTATAATGGACGATACACTTTCTTTTAGAAAACATATTGAAAGCCTAGTTAAAAGAGTGCGCAACTTAATATATGTTTTTAAGAAATTGCGAACATTAGCAGATTCAAAATTAATCACACAAGTTTATTTGGCCCTATGTCAATCTATACTTCAATACTGTATCACTTCTTGGGGTGGTGCACCAAAAACTAATTTGCTTCCTCTTGAAAGAGCTCAGAGAGCTATTTTAAAGGTAGAAAACTTCCATCCCTTCTTCTTTCCCACAGATCTGCTATATAAATCCTGCAACGTACTGACGGTTCGCCAGCTTTTCATAATGCAATTAGTATTAAAACAGCACACCATGCTTACCTATAATGTTGACAATACTAACAAGAGACGGAATGATATAGTATGCATATCTAATGCAACCTCAAAACATGTCTTTGTAGAAAGATTTTTCACATTTTTGGGCCCATTTCTGTACAATAAATTAAATAAAAAACTAAGTATCTATAAATTAAATTACTATAGCTGTAAAAACATTATACTTAAGTATTTACTAACCATCAATTATGCACAGACAGAAGATCTCCTGGTTGTCTGCAAATAGAACCGCTAACATGCTATTTTACATTTATTTAGCTAAGTTTTATTTTTTTGTAACTTTACGCTCATTGTTAATTTATTACATTAAGTATTTATGCACTTTCTAGCCTGAAGCACAGGTTCAACCTAGTTCAGGCAAATTAGCAACTGTGTTCTATTTTATTTGTTAAGGTATTTTTTGTAAATGTGTCCCTCTATAAATAAACGATTATTATTATATATTATGATTATTTATTTATCTCTTCATATTTCTCGGGACCCTGGGATCCCGGACCTTTGGAAGGCATACGAGGGGCTGAAGCCAACTCGCAGAGGCCCGTTCGACGTTTTTAATGAAATGAAGCACCAACCGACGATATATCGATATCCCTATTCGGACTATATAAGTGCACCCAAGGACAACCCCCGGTTGTTGTAGGACTATTGCAAGATATGGAAACAAATATATAGGACTATGGATTTGGGTAGCTTAAGTGGACTGGTTATCTAGGACTATGGAAAGACTATGGCCCCTGCCTGACCAATGTTTTGTAGAAAATAAACAGATAAAATGGCAGGGGGTGACTTGCACACTCAATAATCGGCCCCCGAAAATGGTCGCTAGCACATAGTGTCGAAGTGACAAAGGGGCAACATGTCCTGAGATGCTTATGAGGAGTGGAGAGGTATCCCACGGCTATCAGGACAATCCCGGAAGTACGGTCAAGATCCCTACCAGCTTCTTACTGGAATACTTCCTTCCCCCGAGCACGTTTACTCTTGCCAATCTCCACTCTAGCCGGCCAATAAAGGCAAGAGAGAGGCGGGAGCACTGTCCCTCTTCATTGTTCACTCCAGCCGGCCAATAAAGGCAAGCCAGAGGTGAGGAACAAGACTTCTCCCGGGAGATAGGGTCCGTGGGGTCGCTACTGCTCAGCAGCTCACCACATGCTGCCCTGCGGGTTTTCAGAGCCACGTTAGCCACGCCAGTAATTTCTTATTCGTGTGTCCGCCCCCCACGTGATTAGATGGTCAATCAGGACGTGTGGTTGTTGAGGGGACTTATTATTATTTCCTTTATTTCACTATATACATATAAATTATATTTTTAAATATTAGAATATAAAAAATTATAAAAACATTTAAAAATACAAAAAATAGTAGCCCACCGGTATCGGGAACAGGGTCCAAGTTACCGGCGGTCAGGGCTCCAGAACGAGGAACCTCCTAACAATGCGAGCCGTGTCCAGAAGTACCGCTTTCTGAATCAAGCCCTTGATCCAGCTGCCCAACGAGAGCCTCCTCAGGTGTTGGTCGAGGCTCTTGGCTATTAAGCCATTGGCTGTCACGACTATCGGCACAATGATCGCTGAGTCCACATCCCACATGTCGACAACCTCGCGAGCCAGGTCTAGATACTTGATTTGTTTATCTTTCTCGGCTTTCACGAGGTTCCCGTCATGCGGGACCGTTATGTCAACAATCATTGCGCGCCGCTCTAATCGATCCACCACCACTATATCAGGCTTATTGGCAACAATAGTCCTGTCAGTGATGATGGATCGATCCCAGTACAATGTGATATGTCCATTTTCGAGAACTGGGTCGGGCACATACCTGTAGTACGGCACTTCCGATTCTACAAGGCTGTATTTCAGAGCAAGTTACTGATGGATAATCCTGGCTACAAGGTTGTGTCTATGCAAGTACTCTTCGTTAGCTAGACGAGAACATCCGGAGATAATATGTCTGATGGACTCACCCGGACGATGGCATGCCCGACACACGTCAACCGTCCCGTCCTTCATAATATGTCTCCGGTAGTTATTCGTTAAGATAACTTCGTCCATAATTGCACAGACAAAACCTTCGGTTTCTCCAAAGAGGTCACCGAAACGCAGCCAGGCTACGGACGCTAGTTGGTCTACATCGGGCTCATGTAGGGCCCGAAAAAAGCGTCCGTGAAGCTCCTTACTCTGCCATACTTCCATGCGATCATTAGTGTCAAGCACTACTGGTTTGCGCCAGTTCTCTTTAGCTAAGGAGAGCGGGGTAAGGCCCTTGTCCACTTTGACCACATCCGTATGCATCCCCACGTCGGCTTCTAAGAAATATTCCCTAAGACTGCATATCTCGCGATTGTGGAGGGTCTTAGCATTTAAAAAGCCTCGACCTCCACACTTTCGCGGGATATACAGTCTCATTACCGATGATCGTGGGTGATGCATTCGATTTGCAGTCAGCAGTGTACGGACCTTCCTATCCAGGGCGTCGATTTCGGTCTGAGTCCATTTGAGTATTTATATTATTATTTATTTACCTCTTCACATTTCTCGGGACCCTGGGATCCCGGACCTTTGGAAGGCATACGAGGGGCTGAAGCCAACTCGCAGAGGCCCGTTAGACGTTTTTAATGAAATGAAGCACCAACCGACGATTATCCCTGTTCGGACTATATAAGTGCACCCAAGGACAACCCCCGGTTGGTGTAGGACTATTGTAAGATATGGAAACAAATATATAGGACTATGGATTTGGGTAGCTTATGTGGACTGGTTAACTAGAACTATGGAAAGACTATGGCCCCTGCCTGACCAATGTTTTATATAAAATACACAGATAAAATGGCAGGGGGTGACTTGCACACTCAATAATGGGCCCCCGAAAATGGTCGCTAGCACATAGTGTCGAAGTGACAAAGGGGCAACATGTCCTGAGGTGCTTATGAGGAGTGGAGAGGTATCCCACGGCTATCAGGACAATCCCGGAAGTACGGTCAAGATCCCTACCAGCATCTTACTGGAATACTTCCTTCCTCCGAGCACATTTGCCCTTGCGAATCTCCACTCTAGCCGACCAATAAAGGCAAGAAAGAGGTGGGAGCACTGTCCCTCTTCATTGTTCACTCCAGCCGGCCAATAAAGGCAAGCCAGAGGTGAGGAACAAGACTTCTCCCGGGAGATAGGGTCCGTGGGGTCGCTACTGCCCAACAGCTCGCCACATGCTGCCCTGCGGGTATATTATTATTATTATTATCAAAATTTTATTTTAATGTGCCAAGCAAATCATTTCGTTTTAATCAGCCCTTATTTGTACCTTATACCTCTACGAATTACAGGCCGAATAGTTATATTGTGCGTGCAAGCAAACAATTCAATGAAATATGTAAGCAACATGACTTGGATCCCTTTGCGACTAGTGTGACGTCAGTTAGAAGGTGTTTAACCCTTAATTTTTTCAAATAGTTTCGATTTGCCTTCTTAATTTAATTTAATTTGTTCTCCTTATAAACCAAATAGTTATAGACGAATATGTAACCTGTTAAACGACACAATGTATTACGTATTGCTGTTGTATGCTCACATATTTTCCAGTCTAATTTTAAACGCGAAGACTTGTAATTGGCTTCCTGCTGAATATTCCCTTTTTATTATGTTTTAAAGCTGTAAGTCTTCCATGTTTAAATAAATAAATAAATCTGTGTTCTCAGAAACACCAGTCAGTATCACAGGAGGAATTGGAGTCCTCAATTATCTGGGTAGTGTTTACTATGTGTCTTTCTGAAGCTGTATTATCTAGGTGGGACAAAGGGTAAGATATACATTAGTGTCAGAAGGATTAAAATTTTTATTTAATGTAGGGCTGGGTTTCTTTCTCAATTTTGTAATTGTTTATTTTTGTCAATTCTTAATGCAATTGCTAATATCTATAGTAATACTTACCGTTAAGATCAGGAGGCTTGGAGGGCAGTTTGGTTTGGCACTCCTTTGGTATGTCGATGGATCTTGCTCCTTGGTCAATCGAAGGATCTATGATTCATTCGGCCCACTAAAATAATATTACAGGATCCATAAAAACACTATCAAGCTGTACTAATGGGCTAATTTACCGGTTTGACCGAAAAAGCATGGTTGTCGTGTGACAACGCCATGCTTCAATGATTGCCGTAGTATGCAAATGGCGGCCATCGCAATTCCCATGGTGCAAAAAATTATGTTGTACCAATGAGGACTAAATTACATAATTATTGAGTATTGTTACTGTATCGAAATTATAGTTAGAAAAATAGTATTTATAGGAAAACACACCACACTTTATCTAAACAACAGCTAGAGATAATGCTTAGTTTTATTTTTTATTTTTATTGTGATATGTTTTATGTATTTATTAAAAGTTACACATAATACAGATATTTAAACATATATATATATTTATCTAGAAGTACAAACCATGTTCAGCTAGAATCGTACTTAGTTCTGTAGAAAATAATACTTTCCAGATTTAATATATCACGCAGGAGGACGTCATTACGTCATTCGAGAGGTGGTTGCTGAAAATCAGCGCTGTTGACGATAGGTTCGTCCGAAGTCACAGCATTTTGCTGAGCAACGACCTGTTCTTGCACAGATGCGACGCACGGCTAAATTGTTCATAGTATTGTTGTTTTTTAGTTACAAAAGTAGTCATTTTTTCACTCTGCTATCGGCATTTTGTTTTTGTTTTCATCGTTTGTTTGTTGTCATTTGCGAGTGTCGTAACACAGAGCAAATTATGTAACCTTGCAGAGCAAAATGTATTGTCTTTGGTCCCTGGCCATGGACAAAATTTTAAACCTCTTAATTTTTGGGTACGAGGCTTTTGGCTACATTCTATGTTTGTATTTTTATTAATGTATTTTTTTTTGTAATGTGCGTTTTGTTTGTGCAGAATAAACTATTTTTCTTTCTTTCTTTCTTTCTTTCTATGTACTCAAAACCATTACTGTTACCATTTTATCATACATTGTACCAAAATGTAAGTGATATAGTTTACCTACCATTTCTTGTAACTAAAAATAATAGTGATTCAATATAGCTATTTCCTTTATAATTGTAGACTTTAACTTTACCACATACATATTATGTACTATATCCTATCAATACGAGAAAGGTGTGTTAGGTCACCATAGCGCCAAACATTAGTTTCTACTCAGTAGACATAGACCTTTGAAATTTTCTTAAAAGCTCGAGGCTAGTCCTAAAAGTGTAAGAAGGACGTGCACGCCTCAAGCTTGTAAGAAAATATTAAAGTTGTACGTAAGTTTTAATTTGTACTTTTGAGTTCATTAAAAGCTTCTTTTTAAAAAGGTTTTTAATTAAATTTACATACATACATAACATCACGCCTGTATTCCCCGAAGGGTTAGGCAGAGGTGCACCTATAGCACTACTAAAAAACTAAAACTACTACTACTTAAATTAAATTTTCCATTAGTATATTATGTTATAACATGGTAAATGCCACAACAGACATGGTAACTCGAGGATCTGCAGTTCAGCTGTGGTGAGTCAGAGGCATAAAAATAAAACAATAATAATATGTTCTTAGATTTGAACTATGTGTTTATTTTAGCTTTCATAACTTAAGTGAAACGAGGGACGGGATAGTTCGTCAATAAATATCAACAGTACAACCAAACGTAACTGAACGTAATAAACAGTAGATACACAACGTAACAAACCATTCTTTAGTATCAGCCGGAGTACCGCGCGGTCAGCGACCACCACGTGCGTCACGGCGGCGCGCACACCGCCTCGCTGTACTCAGCACTGATTTTCTAAAACAGTTCTATTATAAATAATAACAATGCGCATCCTTCGTGTATTCTTTGCCGCTAGTGCGACGCTAACAGTAGCGTCGCAGGTCAGTTATGAAAAAAGTCGGCAGTAATGTCAACTCACAACCGATAGTCAATTATATCCGCAGTTTGAACACATTAAAGACCGCACCAGACTCTTTGTGCAAACTTCAACAGAAACAGTCGGGCGAAACTCTCGCGACGCGCATCGAACTGAAACTATCCGCACTGGCCGCGCAGAGAGCAACGCAACGAACTGAACCGAGACACAACGAATCAGGAGAACAAGTGCACACCGTATCACATAGCGAGCAGCCGCGCCGCCCGCGCTATGTACAGGAGAGGAGCGGGCAGAGGGCGCGCAGGGGGCGGAGAGCGCTCCGTCACACCGTGGTCTCGCGGTCCACGTGGATGTACTCGACGGAGCGCTCCCGACGTCAGGAGGACGCCGCCGAAGACGCGCGCGACGCGTCGAACAGCAGCTCCTCCGTGAGGCGCCGCCCCGCCGCCAGCGCGCCCAGCAGCTGCTTATCCGCGCCGGCGCGTCGCCGTCGCCGCAGCGCCGCCGTCACCAGCAGCGCCAGCGCCGCCGCGCCGCACGCCGCGCCCGCCGCCGCGCCCGCCGGGCCCGGCGCCGCCAGCGCCGCCAGCAGGCGCGCGCCTGCGCCGCACGCGCCGGCCTCGTCGCCGCCGCCCGGGCAGTCCGCCTCGCCGTCGCACCACAGCGCGCCCGCCATGCACGCGCCCAGCGCGGCGCACGGGTGCGCGCACGCCGCGGTAGCGTTGGGCCACGCCTCACCCGCGGCCAGCGGGCGCGGCGCGGGCCCGGCGCGCCACACCTCCATCCAGTGGAAGCGTGCGTGCCCCGCCTCGCGCGCAGCCCACACTACCAGCAGAGCGCCCGGCCGGGCGCCGCGCCCCCACCACTCGTCCGTGAACATGTGCACGACAGGCCCCGCGCCCGCCACGCCCGGGCAGATGGCGCGCAGCAGGCGCGACGAGTGCGCCTCGTACACCAGCACGCGGTTGACCGTGGGACAGGGCGGCGGCTCCCCCGCCTGCGCACCCCCCGCCCCTCCCGCACTGGCCATGGGCAGCTCCTCGCCCCATACTCGCAGGAATACTGACCGGTTGCCTCTTGCCTCCAGGAGAAACGGCGTCTCGCCGCACTCCGACATTCTGTTGCCACTAAATTCCAAAACGTTGAATTATGGATGAACGATAAAATTGAAGCTGAACTTTTCAACTCGTATATTTCGTAAAACATCATAATTTAAGAACTTAAAATTAACGGTACTTCAGTATAATTTTACTTGAGCATAAAATGTAACCTGTAAGGGTAGACCAGACGCACGCGTGTGCCGGGCGGAAGCAGGCGGCGTCGGGAGGCGCAGGCGGGCGCGGGCGCGGCGGCGCGCGCCCACGCGCCGTGGAACTGCACGTGGCGGTGGTCCTCGGCCGCCGACAGCGCGCGCGCCACCAGCTCCAGCTCCAGCGCCGGCCCGCCCGACTGCAGCCGCAGCGGGGCGCTGCCGTTGTCGCAGATGCACGCCACCGGCACCTGCACACGACACACTCACTGTACAGGTTGCTTCTACCGTTATGATACAATCTTCCGTCCGAGCATTTCTTAACTTCTTACTCTATATCCGGGCCACGGAGACTCATATATTCGCAGATGTGGCACCCGCAGTGGTGCGTCGTCGTCACCATCGAAGTCGACGAGCGTTTCGTCGGCACCGTCAGCGTCGTCAGGCCTCGGGTCGTGCGGGTCGTGCGGGTCGGGCGCGCAAGCCGGCCGCCCGGTGAGTGGGTCCGCACGCGTCGTGCAGCGTGGCTCCTTGCCGAACGTGGCCGCCAGCAAGTCCAGCGCCACGCGCGCGCCGTCCGCCTGCAACCGGTACACGCAGCGTAGCCGCCGCGCGCCGCCGCGCCCAAACCACAGCGCATTCCGTGGAGACGCGAACGAGCCCGGGGTCGTGATCCACCGAGCACACTCGTTCGGTAAAGCTCGCGGACGTCGACCATCATCGGGTAGAGGTGTTCCTTCGAGCCGCGCGTCCACGAACTCATAGTGAAGCGCAAACTCGAGCGGATGAGTGGCGGTGCCGGGCAAGGAGGTGGCCGCCAGCGACAGAAGCGGTGCGGCCGACACGTAGCCGTCGGGCGGCGCGCACGGGCGCGGCGAGCGCGTGGCGTTGGCGAGCGCGGCGCGTGCGCACAGCGCCGGCGCCACGTCACAGAAGCGGCCCAGCGCACGCGCGCCGGCCTCAAGCGCACCGCCGCCGTCCCAAATACGCAGCTCCACGGCGCAGGCGCCAGGCGTCACGCGCGCGCGCGGCTCTCCCGTGACGCGCTGGCTCAGGTGCGCTATGCCGTTCTCCTCGTCGCGCTCCCCGCTCTCGATGCGACGAGGCTCGACCAGCGAGTATTGCGTGAAGCTCGAGAAGTAAATCCAGACGAGATCTCCTGCAGAGAGTACCGACGTGAGCAGTTCGTATCGTCACCTGCACCTCTCCTCTCGGTCGCTTGCTCACCTGGGCGGCCGTGGAAGGTCCAGGTGCAGGTGGTGTTGGGCGGCAGCGTGTGTGCGGGCGCTCGTAGCCGGCCGCGACGCCCACGTGCGATGCCCGACGTAGTCGAATTCGTCTCCTCCTCAGACGACGACGCCTTCACATGAAACTCGCAACGCCGCGCCTCTCTGTTGTCAACGAACCAAATGTAACACGATTTAAAAATTATCAAGGTGTCATTATAGTACCCAATTCTTTAAAAAAAAGTATTTTTTCATGAACATTACCGCAATGATGTAGGTACCTACCTACTAAGGAACTTCTTAAATATTTTGCAACGTTTTTGTAGGATCTATCAATCAGACGCTTCAATAGGTTTATTTATTACCGGGCATAGTCGAGAGAGTCGGAGTCAGCGAACACGACGTCGACGTCGAGCTCGAAGCCGCGGAGAGGCGCGGCGGGCGCGGGGGGGCGCAGGGGCGCGCTGAAGGGCGACGAGTGAAAGGCGACTAGCATCTCGGGCCCGCGTGACGTCACGCGCGGCAGCCAGTCGCCACCGCAGTACTCCACCAGCACGGGGTCGTCGGTAGACGCGCCGTCGTAGAAGATGAGCCGGTCGCGCTCGCCGGTGCACTCGCGCCACGCACGCACCACGCGCCCCGTCTTGTTCAGGCTGCGGATGTACAACCAACCATGCCCACTGTGCTTAGCTGATAACCTTACAAATGCGCGATTACTTTCGAAGCGAGCACTCACCTTGCCATCGATATTGAGCGCTTAATTTGCATCTTGTGTGAATATTCTTGTCGGACTGAAATCATTGCGTGTTTACACGTAGGAATATCTTTCTGACGCAGACTCCAGTAGCAGGTGACGTTTCTGTCAAGAACGATGAAATGTAATAGCTGCACAACATAAGTGAAAAAACGCATGGACGCTCGTGGTACCTGGGGTACATGCCGGGGTAGTTGGGGCTCTGCAGGCGGCACGGCTTGCGGTGGCACTCCTCGTAGGTGCGCGTGCAGTACGTGCCCGGCGATACCGCGCCGCGCTCTAGCGGCGCCTCCATCGCGCCGAACCTGACACACGCCGCATCATACAAGTACACAATAGGAAATCTGTTCACCGAGATACGGCATTCAACGATTGAATCAGAATATAGTAACAAAAGTTATGGAATCAGGCGTTATTTTACGGAAATTCATATATATTCATATAATTATATAAAAGTAATGTGAGCATAATTATTTGGTTTTAATTCTGCAAATTTGAGAAAAATACCCATAATTTACAGAATCAATATTCGGACGGGCAATAAGGGCAGGTACCTTACCGTTGTAGTTAGAAAATCATTCTAAGACTAATTCCATACTTTGACCTGCCAACCGGACAAGTGCAAGTTGAACTCGCGTGGTGAGGGTTCCGTACGATTAATATGTTATCTACCATGTTTTGACGTGAAACGTCTTTAAAATCACACCGAAACATACCAACCAACAACCAACCAACTAAGCCATGCTATACCCATACATGCACACAAACTTGTGAACTCAAGTAGGCGTCACACGCCTGCTAAGCGTGAATCCACGACGACACACCAGTCGGTTACTAGCCGTTGCTCGCATTATTCGTGTCATTTATGATTATCCTATTTTCGTTATTTTTTATAATATGAACTGTGTTCAGTTTTAGTAACTTTATTGCACGACTCACAAAGCGCAGCGTGTGGTAGTGATCTACTCTCGATTTGTGGGCATTCCTCAGTTTCGCTACATAAAATCGTTCTTATACTCTCAGCTAGCCGTTAAATCCATATCAATTTTAATGGTGCTGATTCTCTTGTACACCGAACTAAACTAACTAAACTATCACTAAAATTCCTTACTTTTGGCTATGAGAATTTTAAAGCTATTCTGCAAAAAAAACATCTCTAAATTTAAAAATAATTTTGTCGTAACTAAAATTTAATTTGACAATCGTGACTCCACGTTGTACTTGTTTGCCCTACCCCGTGTTTTTTTTTTTAGAGTCGGAGCCACGCATTGGGGCTGCCTCGACGTATTTTATGTGGAATATTTCACTTTTTTATGGAAAGTATGAAAAAAATATTACCTACATGTAGAGTTTTAGGGGTTTAAGAGTTTTATAAAGGGTCAAAATTTTCATAATTTTTGCGATAGGACACACGATTTTCGAGATATAAACAAAATAAAATTAAAAAGAGATACAGTACTGTTTTGCACCTGAAATCGAGGTGTTGTGCTAAATTTTAGTTCAAACTCAAAGCATTTATTTCAAATAAACCAAAGGCACTTTTGAATTGTCAAGTGGTCGGTCAGTCAGAAAAAATAGTTGCAAAACGGGCAAGATACTCCACGGACACTCTTTTAAATCAACATAACGTTACAAAGAAAATTTGGTTACATCATTCATGTTGAAATTATACATGTGAGAACGATGTAAAAAGACGTGCACGTTAAAAGGTGCCGCCACTATAAAAAAAAATTGCCATCTGATTTTTTTTTCTTATTCTCTAGATTTGATTATTTTGAGTCAGATTTCAGATTTCTTCTAGATTTGATTATTTTGTGTCAGATTTTGTAATACGCGTGTGAGTCGTGCACTGTTGGATTTTTTTTGTAACATTTTTATACGTAAAAATAAAAATAAGCCTTATAAAAACAGTATTGAAATTCTATATGTCGGCCTCAATCCGTGCAAGAGCCAGTCGAAAATATAAATAATGCCTATCGTTAGATAGATATGGGCCACACACAGGTAGCCCAATGTCTGGCACCGAGCGACCGAGACGGTTACAAGAGCGTCGCAAAGTTGGCATGGAAAGCTCACGACGCCGCGACCACCTCTACTACTGCTGTACCTGTACTAGTGGATATCACGCGTGAAATTACCACCCATGTATTTCTGTGTATATTCTAAGAACTACATAGTTAGGTACATCCAGATTAATTTACTCCCTAGGTTTAACGTCATTTAGCTTTTTTTTAAGTTTTTTATTCGCTTTTTTGTTGTTTTTCTTGGGTTGTGATATATCACAACCCAAGAAAAACAACAAAAAAGCAAAAATAAACCTAAAATATATTTTAGGTTTATTTTCATTTATTAGTCTCTAGTTTTATGTCTTTAGTTACTCTTATAGTTGGTGGACTCACTTAGAGCTCGCACGGGTAGTAATAATATTTAAAAAATAATAAAAAAATACACAAAAAATATCAATAGTTGGATCAAACTTGTAACCACACATTTCCAAACAGTCTTCGAACCGCTATGATATTTGCTTTGTTGAGAGTTGACTAAAATTGCCGTTCTTATATACGAGTATATGTCATGATGGACTACTCCATAAAGGCATAGCGTGACGATAATCATTTAAAAGGTTAAAATCAGTTCCTATCTGCAATATTCTAACCTTTTGACTCGCTTTTTACAATTAGCGGTAAAGTGTAGAAGAATACGAACATAATGCAGTATTGCTCATCCTTCATAGCAAATAGCGTAATAATTTATAGCCTACTAGCTGCTGCTCGCGACTTTTCCCGCGTTGATGTTGGAACTATCCCATGGGAACGTGCCATCGGGACAAAAAGTAGCCTATGTACTTCGCGGGATGCCATCTATCTCCTTGTCAAATTTTATCGAAGTCCGTTTAGTGGTTTTGGGCTGAAACGGTAACATACAGTCAGAGTTACGAATTTACAATAATAGTATAATATATAATATAATATATCTTTATTTTCTCTCTTCACAAAGGTTCACATATTTATAAACAAGAGACAAGTGTTTCGACAATAATACACATAATATGACCCTTTGTGAGAGACTGGCGTCCATACTAGGATACCCTCTGTGACGGATCACCAGGCTCTCACCCCGAATTAAATAATTATATGTATGGATGTTAATGTATAGATATACTGACCAAACTTATAGGGAATATTTATGCAACATTTCAACAGAATCTATCCCGTAGTTTTGGCGTGATTGTGGGCGTGATGCTGGAACTTACATTAAGACAAACAGGCAAAAATTCTAAATAGAACATTTTTGGCATTAGAATCGTACCTATTCATAAATTCAATGTTTTAGTATTGTATAATTGCATAGCACATGTGTAAGTACTATGTACCTAATTTAGAGCTACCATTTAATAGGTTTTTCTTTCATTGACTTGAATGTGCCCTGGCGGCTGAGAGTATTTCATCCTCACTCTAATGCCTCGCTGGTGGTGGCGTGTGTGTTGGATGATTAAGTTCCCTTCAAAATGGTTGAGCTGAAAGGTGCTGATCCATGCGTCATGTTCGTGAACGGGCGCCGTCAGTGGGAACTGGTCATTTCCTAGCTGCCACGGCTTATCTTAATTTAATTTAATATTTGAATTGCTTTTGTCTTTTTATTACGGACGCTTTTAACGGTCTGCATCGTTCTCACATGCATAATTTCAACATGAATAATGTAATCAATATTTTGTAACTATATTTTGATTTAAAAGAGTGTCCATGGAGTTTCTTGCCCTTTCTTCTCTATAGGTACCTACTACGCTTTGGAATAGGTAACTAGCTTCATCTTTCTGACTGACCGACCCCTTGACAATTCAAAAGTGCCTGTAATTGGTTTATTTGAAATAAATGCTTTGAGTTTGAGTTTACCCAAACCGCGTTGCAATTACTTTTTTTCCGAAATTTTCTATTTACAGTTTTGACTTCGCTCAGACCAATGTTAAACAAAACTGTCGTCAGTTAAAAATCAAAATAAAGATATTATGGTACCATTCAGTGTCGGTTTTGTACTTTAGATTTTCTTTACACTAAAAGCGACTCGCTGACATAGACGTGTGGCGGAACAATAAATCAATTGGACCACCACCTTACATTTTAGAGCGGAATCGCTCCGCTCATGAATCTTGGGCTAAACATGCAGATCATACGATGTTTGTACCGAGTGACCATTAATTCAATCTCTTGGTATTCTGTAATTGCATAGCACATTTGTGTGAGCACTATGTACCTACTATAAAGCTAGCATTTACTAGGTTCGTCTTTCATTGACTTGAATGTGCCCTAGCGGCTGAGTATGTCATCCTCACTCAAATGTCTCGCTGGTGGCGGCGTGTGTGTTGGTTTATTATTAAGTTCCCTTCAAAATGGTTGAGTTGAATGGTGCTATCCATACGTCACGTTCGTGAACGGGCGCCGTCAGTAGGGACTGGTCATCCATTGGCTGCCACGGCTTATTTTGATTTCTGAATTGTTTTATTTTATTTTTATAAGGGACTCTTTTAACGTGCACGTCTTTCTACATCGATCGTTCTCACATGTATAATTTCAGCATGAATGATGTAACCAATTTTTGTATCAATATTTTGATTTAAAATACTTTTTTACAAAAAAACAACTGACTTCCAAAAAAAATACTAAAAGACGTGAAAAATAACTATAATTTCGGAAGTCGGTGTCTTTGGTTTTGTATTTTCGTTTTTAGCCATCGAAATCCAAAATTATAGTTATTTTTCACGTCTTTTAGTGTTTTTTTTGTAAGTCGGTTGTTTATTGTAAAAAAGTTTTTATTTTTCGCTTTTTAGTTGTAGTACCTACCCCACACAAATTCGTATACCACTACTTGGTATGTAATTAACAGTGACAGGAAATTATAAACACATCATCAATATTTAAAACTAAGTGGAAAAAATATGCAGTATTAAGGATAACTAAAAAACTACTAGTCAGACCTTGATCAAATTTAAATGGGACCACATGTGAAGCACCAGCTATCAAATAAAAAAGAATCATCCAAATCGATTCACCCAGAAAAGAGTTCTGAGCTAACACACATTTAAAAAAAACATACAGACGACTATTGAGAACCTCCTCCTTTTTTTGAAGTCGGTTAAAAAGAGTGTTCATGGAGTTTTATGCCCGTTCTTCTCCATGGGTACTTACTACGCTTTGGAATGGGCAATCAGCTTCATCTTTCTGACTGACCGACCCCTTGAAGTGTCTGTAATTGGTTTATTTGAAATAACTGATTTGAGTTTGTAGCTAAGGCGAAAAACAAATATTGTTCAGGTTATTACAAAATATGTGAAATCAGTTAGCATTTACTCAAAAGGATAGGGACCGTCTTCTAAGCACAAGATACCTGCCCTTGCAAATCCTATAAAAAAAAAAAAAACTTATAATTGTCGGGTCAGATTTCGATGCCCTTTTGCGCAAGGGTATCGATGAGGTATTCCTACACAAATATATAAACCGTATCGCTATTGGTCCATAGATTACTTCCCATACAAATCTCCTTTACGCGATCAGTCAACATCTCCTAAGGATGAAACACGTGTCGAGTATGGGTTTGGGTTGCATGTTCTATCTTGATAACCGCTGTAACGGACGGGTGTGATCGCTGGACACGAAGTGTGCGCAAGGAGGTTGTATGGTTATCACAGTTATCCCGCTGCCGCTGTGAGAGTAGGTTTCTCCTAGTCCAGGCTGCGCTGACGTCCTGCACCGATAGGTTCCGGGTATCTTCGCGAACTAATTTAGCTGACAGCCATGTCATGAAGTCTCCATGTGAAGGGTGTTCGTGACGAAGAAATAATACAACAAAGTGTTGCTGATGACTACGAATGTATTTGTAACGCGGCGCGAGAGTGAACCAAAACGTAACGGGCGTATGTAGAGATGTATATTCAGTGGATGATAGCTGACTACTATATCTTTATGTCAAGATAAGGTTTTTTTTATACTTCTGGAATGTGGAAAAACTATTGAGTGATGATTAAAGTCGTGCAATCATGCAAACACAGCTGGTGTGCTATTGCATAATGATTAAAGTCGTGCAATCATGCAAAGACAGCTGGTGTGCTTTTGCGTAATGATTAAAGTCGTGAAATCATGCAAACACAGCTGGTGTGCTATTGCGTAATGATTAAAGTCGTGCAATCATGCAAACACAGCTGGTGTGCTATACCGGAATGATTAAAGTCGTGCAATCTTGCAAACACAGGCGTGCTATTACGTAATGATTTAGCGTGAAAAAAACCCCGTACGTCATCGCTTCACGAGATGAAATGAAAGTAGTTTAAAAGCTCTATACACTGGCGCGACGCGACAGCCCGACACAAAGGCGCCACCCGTCGCGCTGCATGCGGTGCCTTTGTGTACGCTGTCGCATCGCGCCAGTGTGCACGAGCCTTGACAGCTGCAAGCGTAAAAGAACCCCGTTCGACATTGTCATTACGCAATATTAAAATATTGAAATTCTTAACTACTTTCTGTACACGCAGTTATTTTCAAAGTAAACTTATAGCTATTTACCTAATATATCTAATACTAATATCTTAACTAGGGGGTTCGCATTAATGTGCTTCGACCAGATTCCACCCCTTATAACAGGGTTCAGTCGCATTACAACATGGTTTTTCAGGGCGTAACGCGCCTCTGAAAGCAGGTTTGATAAACCATATTTGCTAACTTAACAAACTATTAGTGTTACAACTCATTTAAATAGGCTTTTCTCATGGACTAGATATCTGAAAGTTAGGTCTAGGGCTAGGTCAAGGCCTAGGGTACCTGGATGCACTAAAAACTATAAATTACGGCTACCATAGTCCACTTAATTGAGATTTGAAAGGTTGTACTTACAATTTACCACATATGCACACACACACACTCAAAACAGCGCTCGCGCATTAACACCTCTGTTAAAAAAAAGAAGAAAAAAAAGGGAATTTAGCTAAAAAAAAAAAAATTGTATTAATACAATTAGAGGGGATCGGCATTGTTACTCCTTAATACAGGCTATTTCATAGCCTAGCAAGGAGAGCAACACATCACCCACTTGACTGTAGAGATTAAATTTTTTTTGGAAAATCCAAAAGTGCACGCCTCATAATCTCATTCAATTCTATAAAAAATAAAAATATAAATAGATGTACAGTCTTGTAGTTTTCGTTTTTTATTAATTGTAATTAAATGACACTGAATTAATTAGCCATTTGCATTCAGTGACCTACAATTGTCGATTAGATTTTTTTTTTTTAAATTAACTCAAATGATGGATTTTTTCACAAGTTACAGTGTTTCCGGGTTTCACACATGACGGACAGGATTTTTTTTTGACCTATTTTGGTGTTTTTTTCCAATTCTATTGCAGTAAATCAATTTTTAAAAAGTATGAAATTAATCTCCATTAAATTATCTCGACAATAGTATGCAAAATATCTTGATTCCGTGAAGTAACAAGGCTATAATAATAAAAATAGCCGCCAAAATGACGCGAAATTTTTTTTTCGATCGTAAAGCACTCTCTGATGCTTCGCCTCATGAGTCGTGCAATAATGTAGGTACTACCCACTTTGTAAAAACTATTACATATTACAATCTGTTTTTATTATAATGAAGATTATTAAATATTATATTAATTTCTTTGCAAAATCATTATCCTAGGTATGTCTCTAAGTTAACTATCTATATCGGAAATACGATATATCAATCGTTTGACTTGACTAATCGGGACGCCGGTGCCTCCAGGTGGCGCTGGACAGAGTCTATAACGCTAGCACTTGACCAGAGTTAAAGCAGAGTTTATTGTTGGCAGTTAAGCAGTGAAGAAACTGTCGCGCGTCGCGTATAGTTGTGTCGTGTATCTGCAGTGTGTGATTCGCTAGTGTGATTAATTTGATCGTACGTTATAATTTGACTTGAGCTGCAAACGGTTTTTCTATTGCGCAATAACCAACACTATCCATAGTACGCCCACAGGTGGTAAAATATGGCTGATAATAACTAGAGAGACATACCTTCTCCGTCAACTATACATATGTATAATATAAAAACAAGCTGTTTGTTAACAACAAAAAAATGTTTTTTTTTTCAACACTTATACATATATTCTATAACACTACATAATTCAAAGCTGTTTGGTGACACATCGTCACGAACAACCGCATCTTCTGCATGTTAATATTACAGCGCTGCTGCTTACTGCATTTAAGCCTGGATCTAGTTATTGCGCAATTAAAACTACGACTACTTTTTACATAACATTTTACTAAACATATCGTGGAAATTAAGCTGAATAATATAATTACATAATTTCCTATGTCCACTTACCTAACGACGGCGTCGCGTTGCGCCAAGAATTTGTATCGCAGCCGAAAGCCAAACGGTTCCCCGAGCCTTGCGCGAAACAGCTTTACGGACACGGTAACGGTGGCGGTCTCGCTGTAGTAGAGCGCGGCGCCGTCCGCCTCGCCGCACCACGAGCCGCCCGTGAAGGGCCTCCCCAGCTCCGACAGCTGCATGTAGCCGTCCGGGCAGCCGTCCAGCGCGCCCGGCTCGTAGCGGCCCACGCGGAACTCGTCGAAGGCTAGCTGCACCAGGTCGCCGTGCGCCAAGCCGCCCGCCGTGAACGTTAGGTGGCACAGGAAGGGCGCGCGCGGCGCCGAGCGCACGCCCACGGCGTAAGCCACGCCCACGCGCCCGTAGTACGTGCGGTTGCACACGGTGCAGTGCACCGGCTCGTCGCTGCCGTCCGCGCACTGCGCCTCGCCGTCGCAGTAGGCGTCCAGGCGCACGCAGGTGCCGCTGCGGCAGGCGAACTCCGCCACGCCGCAGCCGCCCGCCGCGCCGCGCGCGCCCAGCGCCAGCAGGGCCAGCGCCAGCGCCGCGCCGCGCCACATGTCGCGCGCGCCCTCACCGCACCGCGCGCCACGAGCCCAGTGCGCGCCCTGCACACACTGCGCATTTGCTAATCTTTAGCTAGAGCAGCCTATCTAGCGACTGGGTTATTATGATTTAGGAGATAATTAAGATTTTGCATAAAAATATCTTTAGAACTTCTGCAAAATCTGCCGTTTGATCGGTGAAGGAAGGGTGGCCAATTCGAATGTACTTAGGTATACTTTTTTTTGGCAGCATTTTTATTTGGCGACAAATTTACGGTTCTGTAATATCCGCTATTTATTTAAAATGTGTCAAATTCGTTATGCACCATTTACTACTAGTATTAGACCATGACTGCCGCAATAATTTCAGAAATTTTATCCTAAAGTACTAAACGGATTGGGAGCGACCCAACTTTTTTAAACAAATTAACATAAGTATTAATTAGTACGAGTAACAAATCCCATTTCAATCACAGAGGTTTTGAAACAAACAACATTCGCAGAATTGTGGAGAAGAACAACCCTTGCTGACTCAGGCAGGAGCCTTAAACTATTGTTGTCTGACTGGTTAGGTGGTGTGATTGCACCATTCTTCCTTGAAGAGGCCAAAGGACAGGTGCTGCTGTTACTGCGACTGGCAATCGTATTAGTGTTTTTATTTTATTTTTATTTCAACAAATTAATTGGTTACATCTAGAAAACATGTGGTTCCATTAAGATGGAGCCAGAAACCATGCAGCACGAAACATAATCGAAACTTAGAGAGGAATGTTTCCAAAACAATAAAGCCCAATAAAAAAAACACTTTAATTGACCCCCAGATTCACCAGATTCAACAGGTCCAGACTTGTTTCTGTGAGGTTATCTAAAGTAACGTGTCTTGTTCAATTTTGAACACAACAAACAGAACATTTGTGATTCTGATAGTGGAATACCTAATAAAGTATGCGGAAGTTTGGTGATAAACACGATCAAAGTGAGCGCATTTTATACCAGCAAAAAACCTTTTTAAAAACAAGCATGTAGTGAACTAAAAAGTACTAAATAAAACTTACGTTAACATAAAACTTTAATATTTTCTTAGAAGCTTGCGGCTTATCTTAAGGCGGTACCCCGACCAAAACCCTGCCATAGTACGTTATTCAGAAGCTATTAACTCATTCACTATGGGTAATAAACTACATTTAAAAGCACATTATTAATGTTCGATATCCTATCATCACATTGCAGGTTCTTATTTGTTTTTATGTGTTTATATACATTTAAAATCTCCTTGTTAAAAAGTGACTAAAATTATTGATTGCATGCATCTTTTGTTAAAGGTGACGTTCTATTAATTTGAGGATAACAATAATGGATAGATAATTTAAAAATCTAAATAATTCACGTTTTATTTTATTTCAAAACATCTCTTTTTTTATAATTTTTTTTTTTTTTTTTTTGTGAAATTTATGTTAAATGAGCGTGCGCAGGGAGTGAGACAGAGCGAGACTCAGCGACGGGACAGAGAAGGACTAAACGCTCAAGGTCGTTTGGTCGGGGAAGCGCCTTAAAGTGTAAGAAGGACGTACATACATACATAAACTCACTCCTTCTTCCCAAGGGGGTAGGCAGAAACTATAGAACGCCACCTGCTACGATCCTTACATACTCCTTTTGTCTCGTTTACGTTCAGAAGGAAGGACGTTCACGCCTCAAACTATTAAGAAAATTTTAAAGTTTTATGTTAACGCAAGTTTTATTTAATACTTTTTAGTTCATTAAAAGCTTGTTTTTAAAAAGGTTTCTTACATACATTTTGTTATGTACTTTTTAGCATTAGTAAGTGGCCCTACGGGGAGTAAGTGGCCCTACCAACATCTGAAGAGCCAAAGTCAACCTCACCTGCCCGCGGTACACCCTGCTGAAATTACCAACGAGGCTCTGACGAATCGCCACTTATGAGGTTTTGTAACAAACTTATCCTCGTTTGTGTCCCGTGTGGTTTCCGGATAGAATAGAACCAACCCATTTCATCCCGTAGGTGTCGTAAAAGGTGTCTAAGGGAACAGCTGAGGCATTCTATTGTTTTCCTCTGTGTGGTACTAACAACACACACCCAAGCTAAGGTTGCCGTGCCGAGAGCTGCATGGCTAGGGGGGAGCCTAGTCGCAAGCGTGCCTGTTGTCTGGGATCGGGCGCCCCCAGGCACTAACAAGCCTTACCTCTACATGCGGGGCTCTGTAGAGTATCGATAGATTTTTTCCTCTGCTTTTCGTGGGAACTAAATGAGAAATTCAATTAATAATAATCAACTCGGAGGCGGCGGTGATGCTCGCCACACACCACGTCAGTTGTTTCCACGGGGCGAAAAGCGAGAGGCAGAATGTCGCTTAGCTACGCTGAATGTGCAGGGAGGTATAAAAGATAAGATGGATGAGGTGTGTGAGATGGTGAAGGATAAAAGGATAGATGTGCTTTGTGTGAATGAGACAAAAAGAAAGGGAGTGGACATATCTAAACACGGTTCTCTGACCGCTATCTGGTCCGGTGTTCAAGAGACAGATAGGGCCTGTCAGGGTGTGGGGGTGGTCCATTCCGAGCGGATGATGAAATGTGTGAAAGATTATGTTTGTGTGAGTCCCAGGATTCTATCGGTAAGAACAAAAGTGTGCCTAAACCCTATCTTTATTTTGTGCGTTTATGCACCCGATATGGGAAGCTCCCCTTCGGAAAGGGATGAATTTTGGGGTAGTTTAAGGGATTTAGTGAATGGATGTAGGTCAAACGAGAAGATTGTTATGCTTGGAGACTTTAATGGTTGGGTTGGTGTGAAGAGGAATGGGTACGAAAAAGTATTAGATGCGTATGGGGATGATAGAGTGAATGAGAATGGGATGAGTTTACTAGATATATGTGTAGAGAAGAATTTGTCTGTTATGAACACTATGTTTAATCATAGAAAGGTTCACAGGTATACGTGGGAAAGGCAAGACAGCAGAAGTATGATCGACTTTGTGATGGTGGATGAAAGATTAACGTGTAAAGTTACAGATACTAGAGCATATCGGGGAGTTAATGTAGGGACTGATCATTATCTGGTTATGTGTCGGATGGATGGTCTGTTCAGGCATTGGCGTCATCGAGTTCGAGTTCCTGTGACTGCTCTAGAAGGAATAAAAGTAGAAAGACTGCAAGAACTAAAAGTAAAGGAGGAATATATGAGGGAAGTAAAAATGAAGACGGATAAAATATTTGATGATGCGAATGGCTACAGCCTAGAAGAAGTATGAGATATAGCAAGAAATTATATGGCGCAAGTAGCCACAAAAGTATGTGGTCTGGCGCAGAGAAAAAGTGGTAGTAAAACGAATGATTCTTGGGTAGATGGTGAAGTTAAAGAGGTTGTGAGGAAGAAAAAAGAGGCCTGGCTTAATGTGTTAGCCTGTAAGGCCCAAAATAGAATGAATCAGGCAACGAATGTGACAGATGATTTGGAAAAAGTGAAGAAGAGATACTCCGAAATGAAAACGAAAGTGAAAGAGATGGTAAAAATGAAAAAGGATGAAAAAGAAGAAAAGTATAACAGGAAGTTCTCTGATAACTTCAGGGCCAATGTTAAGCTGTTCTGGAAACAGGTAAGATTGGCTCACGGAGTGACAGGAAAATCGAGTATGAATGTTATAAGAGCAGAAGATGGATGTTTATTAAGCGAAGAATGTAAGGTCTTGGAACGCTGGAAGGGATATTTTGAAAATTTATTTAGTTGTCAGGATAGTGTGCAAGGAGTGGGCAACTGGGCAGACGCCAGTTCTGAAGAACCAAGCTCAGATGTAGATGAAGAGAATGAAATAGAAATAGAGGAGATCGTAAGAGCGCTGAAAGGGATGAAAGTTGGGAAAGCTGCAGGGTACGACAGAGTGTCTGCTGAAATGCTGAAGGGAGGTGACGGGGTGGTAGCAAGCCTGGTGTGCTGGATCTTTAATATGTGTTGGAGATATGGCGATGTGCCGGATGATTGGTGTAAGGCTGTAATCGTACCACTATATAAGGGAAAAGGCTCTCAGCAGGAATGTAAAAACTACCGCGGCATTAGTCTTTTGAGTGTTGTCGGCAAACTATATGCGAAGATTTTAATAAATAGAGTGATAAGAGTGACAGGTGAGAAAATATGGGATGTGCAGGCAGGATTTAGAGAGGGAATGGGATGTAAGGATCAGATCTTCTCCCTAAGGTGCATAGCCGAAAAACATCTGGTAAAGCACAAGAAAGTCTACTGTGCTTTCGTGGACTTGGAGAAGGCCTATGACAGTGTGTGGAGGGAAGAACTGTGGTCGACACTATCCTTGTACGGTGTGGACTGGCGCTTAGTACGGGCACTGAAATCTTTATACAAGGATTCCAGTGCTTGTGTTAGGATAAATGGGGCATACACGAACTGGTTTTGCATCTCGAGGGGTGTTACACAGGGTTGTGTAGCGTCACCATGGCTGTTCAACTTGTACATGGATAGTTGTCTGACAGATTTGAAAGAGGGTGAGTATGGATTGACGATGAATGAGTTGCCTGTCAAATGCCTTCTCTACGCAGATGATCAAGTTCTACTTGCATCGTCAGCGGAAGGGTTGCAAGACATGGTGACTGTGATGGATGAATCATTTAAAATGAAAGGGATGAATATAAATGTGAATAAGACGAAGGTCATGGTGTTTGAAAGAGAAGAGGATGTATCGGTATGTGATGTCAAATTAAATGATAAGTGTGTGGAGCAAGTAAGTGAGTTCGTATATTTGGGGAGTTTATTTACAAGGGATGGAAAGATTGATGGAGATGTGGAAAGAAGGGTAAATGCGGGAAATAAAGTGAATAGTGCTACACATGCTATTGTAACCAACCAGTTGATGTCCAAAAAAGCACGACTGGCTGTTCACAATGGTGTGCTGGTGCCTACGCTTATGTATGGCAGTGAGTGTTGGGTGTGGCAAAAGAAGCATGAAAGTAGAATAAATGCTGTGGAAATGCGTTCCTTGCGAAGCATGTGTGGTGTGACTATGAATGATAGACTGAAGAATAATGTGATAAGGCAACGGGTGCGGTTTAAAGGAAGATGTAGTGACAAAAATTGAAAAGAGTATGCTAAGATGGTTTGGTCATGTTGAGAGGATGAATGAAGGGCGATTAACAAAAGGTATTTACAAGGCAGATGTGAGTGGAAACGCCGGGAGGGGACGCCCTAGGAACACATATAGTGACCTTATTGGTGATGTTCTTCAGAAAGGTCAGGTGCGTAGTACTCACAACCGGCGTGCGTGTATGACCAGATGTATGAATGTAAACGAGGCAAAAGGAGTATGTATGGATCTTAGCAGGTGGCGTTCTGCAGTTTCTGCCTACCCCCATGGGAAGAAGGCGTGAGTTTATGTATATATGTATGATGTAGCATTAGATTTTCTTTAAATATCCGTTCTATCACCTTCTCTTGAAAGGTACTCGTAAAGACAAATCCAAAGAACCCAAACGCGCCTTTACACAAGTCATGGTGTAAAGCCATCCGAGTTGCATTATCCAAGTTATGCCACACTTTAGAACGGGCTATCATCATAATATAACGAATACTTATACAACATTTCGTGCCTGTGCTGTTGACCAATGAGGAGTTCTCTCGTATGGAGCCAGTCCTGGCTACAGCAGCCAGATTATGGTAAACATTAGAACGAGCTATAATAATTGTATGCGTATATACAAATTTGTGTCTGTGCTGTTGACCGTTGAGGAGATCCCTCGACTGGAGCCAATTCTGGGTGCAGCAGCCAGGTCATGGTGTACTTTAGAAGGAACTACCATAATTAAATGCGTAATATACACCTCTGCACTGTTGACCGTTAAAGAGATCCATCTTCTGAAGCCGATCCTGGCTGTAGAGTCACAGGTTAACCTGTGATTCTACTCCCAGGATTGGCTGACAATCTGCTGACAATGCATTTTTATGATGCCTTGTCTTCGAAACAGAAATCAACATGTGAAACTCCATAGGATAATAGGAAGTGGTTCTTTTTCCAGCTTGCAAGATTTGCCCAGAATATACATACATACATACAAACATTGCAAGTTAAATAAAAGCTTGTAAAAAGGTAGAGCTTTGACGGATGTTAGTTTTCATACAAAATTACCAAGCCTGTAGATATTATATCAATATTGGAAAATATCTGGTAATTTTCGTTTTTAATAATCTTAATTACCTAAATAATTGTATACCTGCCTACAATTTCACCACCCACTATAAAGTGTTCAATTTTGTTAATGGAACTTATTTCCTGGATAAAAAGTACCTATACTATGTCCTATAACTCCTAATACTTGTCATGGTTGAGGTCTACCCGCGTGCCAGTCAGCATAGTAGTCCAGCTGATAAGGCGTGATTAATTAACACACATCCAAACACAAACTCACGAAGGCTAGTTGACAGTGAGAAAAATACTTTATGAATGTTGTATTGTCCTCAATACTTTATTTACGTTCCACAATGTGTACCTAGATGTATAATGTGCACAGGGTGTACTTTAAATTATAGTAGGACATGTAATCATTGTGGACCCTGTCGGGCACAGCAAAATAGAAGGAGAGATGAAGCTTTGAAAAACTTAGCTTATCAGTCTTCTTTGTAGCATGGTTGTGACCTAAAATATTTTTTTGTTTTTAATATTCCGTAAGTACTTATATTTATTTTACTATAATTAAAACATAAAAACAGTTTTTATTTACTTAGATGAGATGAACATTGTGCAAAGAAGACGGCGCTGCCGTCACGTAAACATTGAGCTCCGTATTTATTTCTCATAAAAAAATTAAAAGTCTGTCTAACCATGATATTTGTTTACTAATATAAACAGTAAAGTGTAAAGATTAAGTGGAAGTGTTATCAAAACTTAATTTTCGCGTTCAACAAAGTTATAATGTATTAACATCCTGATCTCAAACTGTGCCAAAAGCTAAGTGTAAAACTATGTAAAAATTCAAAATGTTGAACAATAACACTACGTTAATATTATAGTGTTCATATAATAGTGCTAGCAAGTCTTTGTTCTATGGTAATCTTAAATAATAACATAAAAGCAGAACACGTAAATTAAAATTGCGCGCGCATGCCAAATTATGAATTCGAGAATAGACGCGTCTAACGAACTTTATTTTTATTTTTATTTCTATATTTCTACACTTCTACATTTCTATGTCTTCACCTTCTTCTTGCGACAATGAAGAAACTGAACTGATCCATCAATATCCAAAGAAACTCTCAAAAAGCTGCAAGATGATGTAAAAGGATCACAAAAAGAACAGTCGCCTATAGATAAGTATAGCAGGATTGGAATCACGAGTCAGACCAAAAGTATCAAGACTTATATTCAGCGGGCACTTTCTCCAACCAAGAAGAAAATATGACCACTGAGTACCGACAGCAAGAACAAGGTTCCATCGGCTTCGGTGGCAGAAAATGTTTTAAAGGAAAAATATGATCTACCTACCTACCTCTGGAGCCAGGGTCTCACATTTTTCTGTAACCTATTTTTATGCCAATAAAGAAATTATTATTATTTCCTTTATTTCATTATTTACATATAAATTACATTTTTAAATATAAGAATATAAAAAATATAAAAACATTTAAAAATATAAAAAATAGTAGCCCACCGGTATCGGGAACAGGGTCCAAGCTACCGGCGGTCAGGGCTCTAGAGAGAGGAACCTCCTAACAATGCGAGCCGTGTCCAGAAGTACCGCTTTCTGAATCAAGCCCTTGATCCAGCTGCCTAACGAGAGCCTCCTCAGGTGTTGGTCGAGGCTCTTGGCTATTAAGCCATTGGCTGTCACGACTATCGGCACAATGATCGCTGAGTCCACATCCCACATGTCGACAACCTCGCGAGCCAAGTCTTGATACTTGATTTGTTTATCTTTCTCGGCTTTCACGAGGTTCCCGTCATGCGGGACCGTTATGTCAACAATCATTGCGCGCCGCTCTAATCGGTCCACCACCACTATATCAGGCTTATTGGCAACAATAGTCCTATCAGTGATGATGGATCGATTCCAGTACAATCTCCGGTAATTGTTTGTCATCATAACTTCGTCCATAATTGCACAGACAAAACCTTCGGTTTCTCCAAAGAGGTCACCAAAACGCAGCCAGGCTACGGACGCTAGTTGGTCTACATCGGGCCCATGTAGAGCCCGAAAAAAGGGTCCGTGGAGCTCCTTACTCTGCCATACTTCCATGCGATCATTAGTGTCAAGTACTACTGGTTTGCGCCAGTTCTCTTTAGCTAAGGAGAGCGGGGTGAGGCCCTTGTCCACTGTGACCACATCTCGATGCATCCCCACATCGGCTTCTAAGAAATATTCCCTGAGACTGCATATCTCGCGATTGTGGAGGGTCTTAGCATTTAAAAATCCTCGACCTCCACACTTTCGCGGGATATACAGCCTCATTACCGATGATCGTGGGTGATGCATTCGATTTGCAGTCAGCAGTGTACGGACCTTCCTATCCAGGGCGTCGAATTCGGTCTCAGTCCATTTGAGTATGCCGAAAGAGTACATCAAAACCGGCATGACCCAACCGTTAAAGGCGCGTACCTTGTTTCCACCTGATAAAAGACTATTAAATACTTTTTTCAGGCGGCCAAAGAAGCGTTCCTTTAACGACTGCTTCATGTCAGTACCATTGATGCCCAACGCTTCCGACATACCCAAATACTTATAGGTTTCGGATGCGGAGAGGGCTCTAAGGTTTATGGAATCCGAGAGTTGGGTTCCGACGGATTCCACAATCTCCCCTCGCTTCACATGCATGACCGCACATTTGTCCACACCAAATTCCATCCTGATGGCTCTACTGAAGGTTTCAGTTATTTTCAAAAGATCCATCAGTTGCGAATTGTTGGGTGCAAAAAGTTTTAGGTCATCCATGTATAGGAGGTGAGATATAACCTGACCACCTCTCCTCAGCCGATAGCCTAGACATGAATCCTCCAACAGTGTGCTTAGAGGATTCAAGGCTAAGCAGAACCAAAGCGGACTCAAACTATCACCCTGAAATATGCCTCGCTCGATCCTTATCGGTTCGTTATTCCTCTGGACATTTCGACATCCTGGATAGTGAAGGACCGTTCTCCATTGCCCCATACATGACCTCAGGAAGGTGCGCAGAGTTGCATCTACTTTATACAACTCCAGCACCCTCATAAGCCATGCATGTGGCACCGAGTCATAGGCCTTCTTGTAATCTATCCAACATGTCGACAGATCCTTTCAGGAACGACGAACCTGTTGGCTAATGGCCATATCAATGAGGAGTAGCTCCTTAGTACCACGGGACCCGTTCCTACATCTATTTTGAGAAGGAGACATGATGGAGTTGGTGTCTATTATGGTTGTTAATTCATTATTATTATTATTATGACATTTTTCACTACCTCAGAACTGACGGAAACATAAAACTTCTGCTCTATGATTTGGAAAAAAATTACTTTAAAATATTTTTGTATTATCTTGATAGGAGAAGAAGACTTTCAAACAACGAAAGATTACTTTGAAATATTTTTTTATTTAATAATAAACATACTAAAAACATTAAAAACAAATATAATTTGAGATTTTCTACTTACACACTTGTTAGGATAAGATAATATTTATTTGCTAACACACACCCATTTTCACTTTTTTTTTGGAACGAAGTTCCTTATCGCGCGTTGCGAAAGGGGGCTAGACGGAAAAAAATAAGACCAAAGTTGTAACGACACTTTTTGCTATAGTTGTAAGCCGTGCGGCGTGCGCGTGTTTCTCTGTCTGTCTCTCTCTCTCTCTCTCTCTCATAGAGAGTAAGCCAGAATGGAACTTCGTTCCATCCGGGTGTCCCTTGACACCTCTCAAGTTTTTTTGTTATTTATTTGTTATCACTTTAATACGTATAATTGAAGAATAAATGAACTTGCCAAGTGAAATTCGATCCCAAATAAGCCAGCAGCTTCATTTGACGCGATTTACGTTTAACATGATGCAGGATGTAAATTTTAAAATAAAATACAAAAAACAATGTTTGAACATTGCTTTTACTCCGGATATATAAATACCTAGGTAAGTATTCGTATGAAAGCACCTTCAGTAATAACATTATACCTATTTGAGAACAATCAAGCAATGATTTTAGTGAACTGATTATGATTTACAATTTCTTTATTGTAGAAGCGAGCAACAGCTGATGACGAATCAGACCATCCAGCAGTCTTTTTAATCGCATCTATGCTTACTCCTAATATATTTGCCCTTGATGTGGCTGCATGTCGCGTACTGTGCGGGCTAAATATTGAAGTGTCTACGCCACTTTCTAGTAGCGTCTCCTTTAACCAATGACATACAGTCTGATAGTTTTGGGGTATCAGTAATCCCCTTAAAGTGTCAGGCCATTGTAATTGGAAGCCCGCGCATGATGGGTAGGGTGGCGCTTAGCTCTCTTCCTCCTCTTATTTTTTGTGGTACCATCATACCTATTACCCCTACGGTGAAAGATCTCGGTTTGCATCTTGACTCAACGCTTAGCTGGCAGCGCCAGGTTTCTAGTGTTAGTCAAAGGGTCAACGGTACTCTGCGATCCCTGTATCGTTTGAGAAACTTTTTGCCCGCTAAGACGAAAACTATGCTTGTGCAGACTTTGATTTTCCCTATCATTGACTATGGTGACGTGTGCTACTTTGACTTGAATGCGGTTTTGCTGGATAAGCTCGTCAGACTACTCAACAATGGTATCCGATTCATATTCAACCTCAGGAAATATGACCATGTGTCGAGTTACAGGACTGAGCTCAAATGGATGTCCATCCGCCAAAGGAGAAGTTTGCGCGCTTTGACCACGCTTTTCTCGTTTCTCAACTCTCCCACCCCTCCTTCTTATCTTATGTCTCACTTTCAATATCTATGTTCTTCACACGCTAAGAATCTGCGTTCTTCCAACAATCTTCTCCTTCGCTGTCCTTATCATTCTGATTTTATTCATTCTTCCTTTCATATTCAGTCCATTCTTCTCTGGAATGCACTTCCTCTTGAAATCAGGACGGCTACCAGTCGGTATGCATTTAAGCGGAAATTGCAGAGTTATTTTCAAAATAAATAGCGTAGAGTCATCTCAATTACCTCCTTCCCTTTTTGTGTATATATATAGTATATGTATAATGTAGATATATTATAGTAAATATGTACATATGTATGTGTATTATAAGTTTATATTCTGTTTAGGCACTTGTATACCTATTTTATTTATAAAAACTTAGGTTATGTTTTTTTATTTTATTATTATTATTAGTAACGTCTGTTATACAGAGCACCTGCCATCTTATCTCTTCACCACCCTTGGTTGACTGGTAGAGAGTGCCTAAGGCATTATGTGCGCCTTTGTATACTATTGTGTGCGAGAAGTTTTAATAAATAAATAAATAAATACAGTTTGAGAACTACCGTTTGAATGTAGTTTTTTGAAAGAAGTTGCGAGAAGTTTTAATAAATAAATAAATAAATACAGTTTGAGAAGTACCGTTTGAATGTAGTTGTTTGAAACTTAAAAATAAACTATTATTGATATTCTTACGTATTACCTTAATTTTATTCTAATATGCCTGTAAACATCTAGTGGCAGATTTCTGGACGTGTATTATAAAATGGAAGTCTTAGGAAGATTGGTTGAAACTAATTTAATTTAGTTGTCTTTATTGTATCGGGAATTTTGAGAGTAATTTCATTGGGATTTGTAATTATATTGTTAATTTTAATTACAGATAAGGTTTGTATACGATGAGCGGTCACAAGCGCAATTAATGTTACAGTTTTCTTGGAAAGAGTAATCAAATCAAGGTTTTCATTACGCCATTTTTGGGCTAAGAAGTTTAAGACAATGTCAGGATCCCAAGTAATATTGTACTTTGGGTTTGTTGACCTTCATTAAACGTTTTAAGTCTTTCATTATCTATAATTATGATGACCTAACAATAAAGATAAAGTGGATTTGTACAAGTTGATTGTCCCATACTTTGTAACTTTGTCAGATACCTCTGTTAGATAATGAATAACTATCGGTATTGAAGCACAAAATGTGATAATAATTATGTTTTTGACAGTTAGTAATCCAGGCTTTTATGCGACGTATTCCACATTGGCACCCGCTTAAATGGCACCTGAGTAAATGCATCTGAGGTATTCCACATACGGCACCTATCGATATTTTTCGCAGGTGCCATTAGTGGAATAATTTGTAGTTTAAAACTTTATTCCACAAATGTCACCTAAGGATCAGTACGTACCAGTGTTGGGACGTTTATTATTTTTAAGACGTTTTTATCAAAAAATCGATTAGAATCAGTAGAGAGTTTAATAACCTGATAAATGATAAATGATTTTGTTTCTGTAAGTAGGTTTGTACAAACACTTTTACACGTCAATCATATTTTTAAACTAGATGAGGTCGACGTTTCCTATCTGACTACTCTGAGAAGAAAGGCCGAAACAAACTCTTAGGTCACAGTATCTTTTAAAGTCCACCCATAATCTTGGTCAGATCGTGTGAAGACTTACTAGAACTCAGAACTTAAGGAGCTCAACAATTCGACGAACAATACCAAAGAAAGGACATTTGGGTAGGCCGCATAAACTTCTTAAACTGCCAGATCAAGAACATAACTGAAACAATGACCCACATAGTCCTCATATTCTCAATAATGAAAATAATATAATACTTTTTACAGTAAATATTCATGTCTAAAAAACTTTTTTACAAAAAAACAACCGACTTCCAAAAAAAACACTAAAAGACGTGAAAAATAACTTTAATTTCGGAAGTCGGTGCCTTTGGTTTTGTATTTTCGTTTTTGGTCACCGACTTCCGAAATTAAAGTTATTTTTCACGTCTTTTAGTGTTTTTTTTGGAAGTCGGTTGTTTTTTTGTAAAAAAGTTTTTATTTTTCACTTTTTAGTTGCGGTACCTACCCCACACAAATTCTTATACCACTACTTGGTGTGTAAATAACAGTGACAGGAAATTATTAACACATCATCCATATAAACTAAGTGGAAAAAATATGCAATATTAAAGATAACTCAAAAACTACTGGTCAGACTTTGATCAAATTTAAATGGGACCACATGTGAAGCTTCACCTATCAAATAAAAAAAGAATCATCCAAATCGGTTCACCCAGAAAAAAGTTATGAGCTAACAAACATAAAAAAAAAAAAAAAACATACAGACGAATTGAGAACCTCCTCCTTTTTGTGAAGTCGGTTAAAAATAGCTAGCTAATTAAAATAAACATTCACCGTGTAATTTTATTGGAGGAGCTCAATCCCAAGCCTTTTTGTCCTCAATATAGTCTTTCACAGTATAATAGGCTTTCTGGCATAGTTTCCGTTTTATAAAAAAAAAAAAATATTAAAGCTTAGATCTTGAATGTGGCTAGGAAGTTTATTATAAAAACGTATACATTGGCATCTAAACGAGCCACCTATTTTCTTGAGCCTGGTTGTAGGAACAATAAATTTGTGTTTGTTTCTAGTATTTATATTGTGGATATCACTGTATTTTTTAGACAGATTAATATATTTATGTGCATACAAAAGATTTTCATAAATATACTGAGAAGGCACAGTAATTATATTAATCTCTTTAAATTTATCTCTGAGGGAGTGTCTGGGACTTAATTTATAGATTGAACGAATTGCCCTTTTTTGTAAAACAAAAATTGTGTGGATATCGGCGGCATTTCCCCACAACAGAATATCGTACGACATCACACTATGAAAATAACTAAAGTATACTAAACGGGCTGTCTCTAAATTAGTTAAACCACGAATTTTTCTAACGGCATATGCTGCAGAGCTAAGCTTTTTTGACAATTTATCTATGTGGGGGCCCCATTGAAGCTTGGTATCCAAAGTTATGCCTAAGAAAACTGTGGTATTTTGGGGTTTCAGCACTTCTTCCTTTATGAGAACACTAGTTTCTACTTGTCTAACATGAGGTATCGTAAACTTAATACATTTAGTTTTTTTCTCGTTAAGAAGTCAAACTCAACTCAAACTCAAAGCATTTATTTCAAATAAACCAATTACAGGCACTTTTGAATTGTCAAAGGGTCAGTCGTAGTAGGTACCTATGGAGAAGAACGGGCAAGAAACTCCATAGGTTATTAACATTAAACCAGTTAACTACTATTGCAAGGGCACTATTTACATTGTCAGTAATCAGCTGCTGACGTTTGAGTTTAAATAAAAGTGTCGTCTGCAAATAACACTATATCATGTTTATCCTTTATGAGGTAAGGCAAGTCATTTATATAAATAAGAAATAAAAATGGCCCAAGAATTGAGCTCTGGGGGACCCCCATTCTTACTACCGATCCGGGTGATCGTTTTCCATTAACATCAACTCTCTGAATCCTATCACTTAAGTAAGAAATAAGAAGATCCAGAGAGGCGTTTCGGATTCCGTAGCGGTGCAGTTTCCTGATTAATGTTTTATGAAGAACACAATCCTTAAACAAGAATGCCTTGGACAAATCGCAAAAGATTCCCAAAGCATCGCATTTGTCCTCCCATGCATTATAAACATGTCCTAAAACTTCAACTCCGGCAAATCAGTAGTCGAACGACCCCTCGTAACTATAACTTCTTTATGTTTTTAATCATTTTAATATCACAATCAGTTTTCTTAATCGCATGTATTGTAACATCAGCCTTGAGTACCAATAGAATTTAGACACAAATACTTTTCAGGTTTATTTCCACTGATCTTGGTGATAAAAATTTGTTTAATAGAGTCTGCCGGATAATCTCGCGGCAGCTAATGTTAATGTTCGATGCAACTGTGGGTTGATCTGTAAGGTGATTTTAGCAAATTACTATAGGGTACAAAGTAAATAATTTTAGATTGACATATTTTATTAAATAACGGAAACCAAGCTTGAGTTGGCCAATATGGGATAATAACTATACCCTCCGCTTTATCGGATATGATTTTATGGATCGTTTAAAATATCATTGCAAATGAAGGCATAAAACTTTAAATCTTTCCATGACATGGTGATCGCATCAATAGTCCACGCATCAGGATCATTCTTCCAGGTAACATAATTATGTTTAACATTTAAATAAATCTATATTTAGCCTAGCTACAGAGTTCATCGAACTCACCATATACATCTTTTGTACGTAACGCGGCCATCTGCTCAATTGTTCGCTCTCGCTTGCTGAAATGTGACGTAATAAATCACGTGGTGCGAATGCGCTTGGGGGTAGATCCTTTTGACCCCGCGGTGGGGAGAGCGGTCAATGGAAAATAGTAGAACAACGGCATATCAAAAATCGTTTTTACTAATGTGGTTACTGACACATTTTTTTTTATAGTATTTGAGTGGAACTTTAATATAATGTAGTCATTTTGCTTGAATTAAATTTGTTTTTTTTTAATACGACAAAGTGTCAATTCTAAAAAATGCCTATTTCAGGGCTGTCCGCTTCATTATGTAAAAATCGATTTCTTTCAAAAATTTGCGGTAATAGATATAAAGTGTTTAATATACGTAGTATGTAGATTTTAAAGCAATGATAATGTTGTAGGTTTTATGATTATATTTCTATAAAAAACTTTTTTACAAAAAAACAACCGACTTCCAAAAAAAAACACTAAAAGACGTGAAAAATAACTTTAATTTCGGAAGTCGGTGTCAGGTTGTGTATTTTCGTTTTTGGTCACCGACTTCCGAAATTAAAGTTATTTTTCACGTCTTTTAGTGTTTTTTTTTGGAAGTCGGTTGTTTTTTTGTAAAAAAGTTTTTATTTTTCACTTTTTAGTTGCGGTACCTACCCCACACAAACTCGTATACCACTACTTGGTGTGTAAATAACAGTGACAGGAAATTATTAACACATCATCCATATAAACTAAGTGGAAAAAATATGCAATATTAAAGATAACTCAAAAACTACTGGTCAGACCTTGATCAAATTTAAATGGGACCACATGTGAAGCACCACCTATCAAATAAAAAAAGAATCATCCAAATCGGTTCACCCAGAAAAAAGTTATGAGCTAACACACATAAAAAAAAAAAAAAAAAAAAAAAAAAAAAAAAAAAAAAAAAAAAAACATACAGACGAATTGAGAACCTCCTCCTTTTTGGGAAGTCGGTTAAAAAAACAATTTAACAATAAGTGAGGGGAACAAAATACAGATTTTTAACTTTTTCGAGACTTTTGACATTTACCGATGTCTCCCGATGCTTTACATTTGATGTTGTTTTGTATCGTAGATATTCATAAATATCTTTTATACAAATTAGCTGCGGAAACGTGCGGTTTCTGAAGTTATCGTGAAAAGTATGACACGTCAGGGAACAGAAAACCTCTATCTTTTGCGGTTTCTAATGTGAGTAGTTCACTGATTAGTTTGCGGTATATTTTATTTAAATATTAATTATTTATTAATAATAGGGCGTAGTAGTTTGCACTCATTTTGCGGTACAACTTTAATCAACAAAACTTTTTTACAAAAAAACAACCGACTTCCAACAAAAACACTAAAAGATGTGAAAAATAACTTTAATTTCGGAATTCGGTGTCTTTGGTTTTGTATTTTCGTTTTTGGCCACCGACTTCCGAAATTAAAGTTATTTTTCACATCTTTTAGTGTTTTTGTTGGAAGTCGGTTGTTTTTTTGTAAAAAAGTTTTTATTTTTCACTTTTTAGTTGCGGTACCTACCCCACACAAATTCGTATACCACTACTTGGTGTGTAAATAACAGTGACAGGAAATTATTAGCACATCATCCATATAAACTAAGTGGCAAAAATATGCAGTATTAAGGATAACTCAAAAACTACTGGTCAGACCTTGATCAAATTTAAATGGGACCACATGTGAAGCACCACCTATCAAATAAAAAAAGAATCATCCAAATCGGTTCACCCAGAAAAAAGTTATGAGCTAACACACATAAAAAAAAAAAAAAAAAAAAAAAAAAAAAAAAAACATACAGACGAATTGAGAACCTCCTCCTTTTTGTGAAGTCGGTTAAAAATGAACACTACCCTTATTTATCAAACAATATATAAATAGTGGATTCACTTAATATCGCTATTACAAATTCGTAATAAAACTAAACAGACGTTTGACTGTTACCTACCTTCGCTGAATTTCACAATGACTACAACTTTCAAGTATTCTAAGCGTGAATTATTACTCCCATACATCGAAGGAGGAAAAAAACTTGAAGGTTTAGCAACAGTTTTAAAAGAAAACTATCATGCTTCTGAAGACTATTATGAGTGATATTCAAAGAAATCTTATTCCCATCTTTAATAGACGATGGGCAGAAGTATAGTAATATAATAATAATAATAATCTTCAGTACATACAATTTTAATTCATGGTGAAAGTAACATTAAGCATTTTGCTGTGCTTCCTATTGGTCAATCTTCAGAAGATATGCAAGAATCCCGCAATAACGACAGGAAGTACTCTCGTACGGCTACAAATGAGGATGTATTTCATACTCTTCTCTACACATCAGATCCATACATTTCCAGTCTTAGAAAAACATTTAGCAGAAGTGTGAAGTCACTTGATGAAGATACCTTAGATCTTTTAAAAGTGAACAAACTCATTTTCGATCCCGAAATTCACCAAATATAATTAAGCAAGTGTATGCTTTATATTAATATACATATTTTTTTTAGTATTCATTTTACTTAGTTTCGTAGCTTTAAATGTTTTATGAGATAAATATTTGTAATCATAATTTTAATTATGTATTTAAATACTACAGAGCTATATTACTATTATTTTATAATAAACTGATATAATTATACATTTTTATTCACAATATAAATAGTGTTGTCCGTAAGGAAATAAATAAAGACCATTTGTAAAAGTTTTCCTTTTTTTATATTTATAATTTGTAAAATTATAGTATCTGAACTTTATCTAATGCCTTAGTTAATACTCTATGCATGTGCAAAAATCCAAGCGTCTTTCTTAAAAAATAAAGAAGTTATCGATTTTTGATCTGAAACAGAGCTCGATTTTCCATAGTGGGGCGGGGCGGCCGAAGGCTCGTTTCGCTGCCGTTAACTACGTGCGTTTGCCACGGATACGAAACATTGCGTGTGAGATAATAATAGATTCCAATAACGTTCCTGAAATAAATTCATGTACCGGTCATATTATTATTAGTCAACTGAAATCATATTTCTAGCCCGAAAATACTCCATCACAGCCTTCAACATTGTTGTGACATTATACGGAGCGGTGCATAATCCAAAAAGTAAGCAATTAAATTGAATAAGGTTCCATTATAATTAAAACGCAAGTATTTTCTTTGAAAAAGCAAGGGACCCAAAGGGGATCATTGTGGTATTCCTGAGGGTATTTTAACAGTTACAGAACTGTATCCATTCAGTAAAACTGTTTGACAGCGATTCTCAATATAAGATGTACTAAACCATCTGAATAAATCGCCTGTGATACCCACTGCAAGCAGCTTACGTAAAAGGACACCGTGGTCTATACGACCAAATGCCTTGCTGTAATCGGTGTAGACCACATCCACTTGAGAGGGTTCAGACATGGTGGAACACAAGTATTCGGTCCAGATAAGCAAATTCGACACAATAGACCTGTTTTTTAAGAAACCATGTGACTGTTATTAAGCTATTGTTTAATAGAACTATAATAAACTGAAGAGTACACATTTTTTTCTAAAACCTTTGCAAACAAGCAGAGCTTAGATATTGGCCTGTAGTTTTTTACATTGTATTTAGGGCCTTATTTATGCACGGGGGTAATAAAAGCTGTCTTCCAAACATGTGGCACCACTCCCTCACTAAGAGAACGCCGAAGTATTAGGGTAAGTAGTAAAGTTCAGCTTTGTGTGCACCGAAAGTCATCCATGAAAATACTATTTTAAGCTGATTTAATTGTGGGTAGTGCCGGTACGCACCGATTCTCATAAAAGCGAGCACTCGATCGAGTGCGGGCTCCCCCCCCGACCCTTGCTCGACGACGCGCCAGCCCGCGCCGTAGCTGAGCCTATAGTTTTAAATTCCCCTGTTAATAATAATATAATCTCGATCCAGCCTGTCCCATCTTGCTGCCCTCCCCTCAGTGACGCCCTAAGCCGAGGTTCGTACCCCACAGGGGGTGCCCTTAGCGTGCGGTCACCTAGTTTTTAAGAATTTTCGTCCCTGGCTGGAGGCTTTAAGTTAGTAGCTTAAGGCACCCACAGGCTTACCCGGTTAAGTAGCCAAGACCTTAGTGGTCAAAACTACGAGCTGCCCATTAGGAAAAAAAAGAAAAAAAAAAGAGTGCGGGCTCATTTGTTGCTCAGTCATCGAACGGTAAGGGTGTCTGTACCTATACTACTTTGCAGTGAGTTCGTTCCATATTTTATTTTTAGCGGATTTTCGATCAGTTTGGATAATTTTTTTTTGAATATTAACGGTTGTTTGTGATTGCTCGAATTTTGATGATTAATTGAATTGTTGTTGAAAATAAGTGTAGACCGAAGTAAATGAGTTTTGGGTTGTTTGAAATTGTGTTTTTCTATTTTTTTTTCCCTTCTGATCGCTAAGATCAGAAGTGGGATTGAACTTATTTGCTCACTTTTATTAAGCCTTGATACCTACACAAACAGCCGTTGATTTCAAGGGAGAATGCCACGTGCGTCAAGGTCACGTGAAAAGTTAGTTCAGACGCCGCAGCTGAGCTGGGCTGGGCGGAGCCGTCGCAGTGAAACACAACAAGATCGTAGGCATGGTTCACGATCGCCTCACGATGATGGAACACGTTCGTGCCGTGATAGAATGCCTTTACGGTCGCGCCGTAGTGGTGTTTGTTTGCATTCGCGTCGTGACAAGACTCACTCGCGTTCACGTAACGACAGAACTCGTACACGATCACGTCGCAGTGAAAGTCGCTCTCGTAACAATAATAATCATAGTTCACGTGAAAGGTCTAGGACGCGTACGGTCAATTCACATCATCGTCGTAGTAGATCTCGATCCTACCTCATGATGTTTACGTGAAAAATGTGTTAGGCACTAATAATGTCGCGACTGACAGCTACTGAGGAAAACACTGCTAATGTTTCGCATGTTACGATGTCAATTCGTGACAACACAGCTCCGTTAGATAAAAGTGATGTTTCCACGACCCAAGCGCTTGTTCATGCGTTAGGGCCCGCATTAATAAACGTTCCTCAGCCCAAGAGGTCGCACTTGATGACAACCTTGAGATCATGACCGTATTAATAAACATAATAATTTGTGTACTTAAGTTACGGCTTGGGTTTACGTTATCAGCCGAGTGATGGACTGATTAATAAACGGAACTCCACACTTAAGTATACAATAGATGTGTGTACTCGAGATGCGTAAACCTGAGTGTAGGCAGTCCGTGACTTAAGGTCGTGATTAGTAGCGCGAAACATGGAGTTTAAAAATATTTTGGGTGAAATTAATTATTACGATGAAATAGAGTACCTACTATGACGATATTTTATGACCGGTTTTATGCTACAGCATCATTTCAGGTAGGTACCTATGTAAATATTTTAAATACATTTATCATAAGTATAATTAATTAATTTTTATTATTATTAATTTTTATTTTCATTTGACATTGAGTTGCTTATTTTTATTTGACATTGTATTTATGATTTGATGACATTGTATTTATTTTTATATTGTGATTTGTATTTATCTCGTGTTTTGTAACTTGTGATTGTAATATGGGAGAACCTGAAATAAATGTTTTATTTTTATTTTTTTATAATAAAATTTATTTAATTACTATCTATAGGTATAACACAAAGCCATTAAGTCCACAAATATACTTCTTTAGTAGTATAAAGATTAATAAATAAATAAACTTTAAAAGTAGTTGGTACCATATAAATCCAATTAATCTAATTTTAAAACCCAATATATTTATGTGAAAATGTAATCTAATAAATTCATATTTCAGCTTTTTTATGGTGACCTAATACATTTATCACAACCTGCAGCACCAAATATAAAAATTTAAAAAATTAAATAAAAACAAACAAAAAAAAACTTTTTTAAATTATATTTTATTTTATTTATTGGGAAATAAAAACACATTTTTTTTTAAACAATTTATGGCTTTCTTGGGTAGAAAACAACTTTATAATTATTAGTTTTAACAAAATACAAGTATTTCAATAAATCTTACAACATAAAATAATTAAATGTGATGCATGTCATTCTAAACTTCGGTCAATGTGACGTAATCGTTCACGAAATCAAGCCAAGTACAGCGCATTGAGGAGCTGATCTTGGTAACTGAGATACTGTATTCATGTGTTTATTAATTAGCAATGATCTTGAGATGCTGATATCGAAATAATGGCGTTTCAAATGATTGCGTACTTGGGCACGTCATTGAGGAACGTTTATTAATACGGGCCTAGGAGTGTTAACAAAAAAGAAGTCTACAAATTATTACGTATCAAATTTTGATCTAGCTATAAATAATTTTGAGGTAATTGTAACGAAGTGGACAGGGCTAGGCATGTAAACCACTAGGGCGATCTCGAGTGTTTCACGCGTGTGGCTCACTGTTTGAAAGGTGACGCAAAAATCTGGTTAAACGAGTGGGCTAGAAATGACCGCTCATGGTCCAATTTTGTTAACGAATTTAAATCGTTGTGTGCGCAAAAGATTAATTATGCCCAAACTCTTCATGAGGTCATAAATACCACGTCCGACAAGTTTTCATCATACGCAGAGTATGAGCGTTGTTCATTATTAAGATTGCGTGTAGCTAAAGGATTAAGCGAAGAACTTATGGTTCAAATAGTTAGTCACGGTATCAGTGATGTACAGGTACGCCCAGCAGCTACCAATGCTGACCTAACGACAGAAAACCTAGTTTCCTTTTAAGCTACGTATGTAAAGCTTACTCGTAAATTTGATAATCGTAAATCCGATAAATCTGCGTCATCTAGTAATCATCTTATTACGCGATGTCTTGAGGACTTTGACTGAAGCCGGGTTCTCAATTAACGTGCGAAAGTGTTTCTTTCTTACCGCCAAAGTACCTAGGCCGCGTTATTAGTCACGGTCAGATTAGGCCGAGTCCCCACAAAATCGAGGCACTAGTTAACGCACCTATACCTAGTAACGTCAAACAAGTACGCCAGTTCTTAGGCCTTCCGGGTTACTTTCGGCGTTACATCGAAGTTTACGCGACAAAAACCGCATGTATCTCGCGTCTCACAAAGAAAGAGGTAGAATTTGAGTGGGGACCTGACCAAGATCAAGCTCGGCAAGATCTTATAAAACTGTTAACTAGCGAGCCCATACTCGCGATTTTTGACACGAACCTTGCTACAGAGCTGCACACTGACGCCAGCAGTGCAGGATACGGTGGTAAACGGTTACCTATTTTAGTAAAATCACTCAGGGCGCGGAGGCAAAATATAATTCGTATGAACTGGAAACGTTGGCAGTCGTCAAAGCATCGGTCGGTCGGATCGGGATAACTTTTAAAACCGTAACTGATTGCAATGCTTTGAAGGCCACCGTACGTAAGAAAGATCTCCTTCCACGAGTTGCACACTGGTGGATTTATCCACAAGATTTCAATTCTGAGATTGAATATCGAAAGGGCGTGATGATGGGCCACGTGGATTATTTAAGCAAAAACCCACCAACTTTGCAAGTCAATAACATTAATAGACCATTAAACTGGGAACAAATGGCCCAGTCGGCTAATTCAGAGACTGTCGATATCGTCCAAAAATTGAGGGACGGTCTTTTGGACTCTAGTCGGTACGTGTGTAAGGACGGTGTGCTCTATTGTCGCTATTCACCTGTTGGTGAGGAGTCGCGCTTACTGTGTTATATCCCTAAAGGGCACCTGCTTAGTATAATACGCGTTTTTCATGACAAGCACGAGCACATCGGAGCTGATAAAACTTATGACCTCATTCTAAAACATTTCTGGTTCAACACGGTTTATGTTTATGCATTAGACCCTTTAGCCGAGTCCAACGGATATAAATTTGTACTAGTTTTGGTCGATTATTTTACCAAATTTTGTTTACTCTATCCTATGTACAGACAAGATGCAAGTTAATGGAAAATAGTTTTCAATAGCGCTATATTTTTATCTGGAACACCTAAACTGATAGTTTCTGACCGTGGTCGCATGTTTGAGGCGACAGCCGGGTATCTGAAATGGGTTGTGATATCCATTACGTAACGCCCGAAATGCATCATTCCAATGGGCAAGTCGAGCGTTATGTAAGGACCGTCCTTAATATGATTCGTGTCGACAGTAATAATAAAAATGCCACCTGGTCTGATAGTTTAGGTAAAATTCAGTTAGTTTTAAATGTTACAAAGCAAAAAACAACGCAGTACTCAGCTTTGTGTCTCTTAATCGGTACTAACGCGACCACTTCTGTGATTCGTGCGCTGATCCGTGACGTTACCGTCGAGAACTCCAGTCCAAATCGAGAAGCCGCGAGGCAGTTGCCTCCTGCTGAGTTCAGCAGGAGCTCCTCTAAAGAATCTCTTGCCAGAAATCAAGATAGCCAAAATGTTCGGATAAATCGATGACGGGAGTTTTCCAGGTTAACGATCAGGTGTTCGTAATAAATTTTTCTCAGTCCGTTGGAAAGCTTGACCCTGGCATGAGGGGTCCATACCGCGTGAATAAAGTGTTACCAAGTGACCGTTATGAGCTGAAAATTGGTAAGTGGTGCTAGAGGCAAGACAACTCAGGCCGCAGCTCAGTACATAGTACCCTGGAAAGGCGAGTTGTGTCTTGAGCTGTGCTGCATTTTTTTAAAGTAAGTTTCAACCGAACATTTTAATATATTTTTTTATGTTCATGTAGCACATGTATTGGCTATGCGTGCGTGTGAGGCATGTGTTTGCCTTGCTGGTTGGAACGAGAACTTGCTGGTTGGAATAAAGATAGAAATTATAGGGTGATTGGAAGATGGGTGCAAAGCTTTAAGGTGAAGATAGTATAGACAATTTAGAACCATTTAAGCCATGGTTGTCTTAGACGAAGTCTTACCAAATTTTTTTAACCAAATTTTTAAGTTTTTTTTCGGAAATTCTCAAAATTTAATGTAAACTGCGTAATTATGGCCAAATTGAATGATAAATGAATTCATTTTTTATTTATTTAATTAAAGTAATGTGTAAGCAACCAAGCAAAACATGTTTTAGGCTTCTGTGTCATTAGACATTTTTTTTAAAGATATTTAAAGCTCAGAAAAAATAAAAAAAATGTACAATACGTCTTTTAAACCTTATTTAAAAAAAAACGGAGGGTGCTTTTTTTGTTCAAACCTTTTTGAAGACATGCTTGATAATCGCTCATTCTTTTGAGGTATTATTTATGCGGATATCTTACAAATTATTGAAATTAGGACCTACAAACCAATTCGAGGGAGAAATTTTAAATTTTAGGCAGTCTAACAAAACACAAAATTTTTGCTTAAAAGAATACTTTATGTGCTCGAAATGATAACATTGTTCAATTCTAAGAATTTTTGGCACATGCAGGAACCAATTGAGGGGAACCCATTGAGGGGATTCTCTAAACAATGGCCACCGAGCGCGGTGCGACGGCATTTCCAGGTAGAACGCCCAATGAATAGCAAAAAGCGATAAGAGTTGGTTTTTACAGCAAAATGGTCTTAGTTACTGAGGCTACAAAGTCGTTTTTCTTTAGTCAGGGTCAGTCGGTCTGTGATGAAGCCGTTACATCTTTTACTTATTAGTCAAACTACTGCCCTTGTGAGTGGACGTTGTCGTGTTGATTCACAATTTACCGTGTTCAGTTGTAGCCCTTTGCGTTTCTGCACGTGTTGTTTGCGTTAGTTTTGAACTTTTTTGTTTCACCGTGTCCAGTCGTAGCCTCGCGCTCCTACACGTGTTGATTTTTGACTTAATTGTGTTGAGTTGACATTTAGTGCGCTCCTACGCCGTTTTTCTTAATTGTTAAGTGACTATGGCTACTTTTTCCAATCAAGAATATGCGGATATCGTATTTATGTACGGTAGAGCAGACGGCAATGGATCTTTGGCGCGACGCATGTATCAAGAGCGCTATCCGAATCGCAGGATACCGAATGTCCGAGTGTTTTACAACACGTTTCGTCGTCGCGCCCAAGATGGGTTTCACCGCGTGGAACCTGGAGTCAACCCGGGCAGACACGAAACTGCTGTCGACGAAGACATTTTAGCAGCATTTCAAGTGGATCCTACTACCAGTACTAGAGCAGTAGCTCGAAATTTAAACATTTCTCAATGGAAGGTGTGGCATACAATGCACCAAAATGATAAGTATCCGTTCCATGGCAGGAGTGTGCAAGGTCTAGTAGAGCAAGATCCTCAAAGAAGAATTCAGTTCTGCCGTTTCCTCCTCAACAGAGACATCGAAGATGCGTGGTTTCTGAAATCAATCTTGTGGACGGATGAAAGTAAATTTTCAAGGGAAGGTATTACAAACTTTCACAACATCCATGAATGGGCCGACGCAGACAACAATCCACATTTTAAGAAGCAGGTGTCATTTCAGATGAAATTCTCTGTGAATGTATGGGCTGGAATAATTGGCAGGACATTGATTGGGCCCCACTTTTTGCCTGATCCATTGAATGGCGAAAATTATTTGCAATTTCTGCAAATTGATTTACCACTGCTGGTAGAGGAAACAGGTGTCCCGATCTTCGAAAGAGACCGAACAGTCATCTTTCAGCAAGACGGCTGTCCAGCGCATTGGACTTTAAATGTAAGGGAACACCTCAACAATTGCTTTCCTGATAGCTGGATCGGCAGGGATGGACCCATCCCTTGGCCCGCTCGCTCCCCAGATCTGACCCCGTTGGACTTTTTCGTGTGGGGCCGGGCCAAGGAACTGGTGTATAACAACGTAGAAATAAACACTAGAGAAGAATTGATACAAAGAATAAATTCAGCGTTTGAGACAATGAAGCAGGAGATGATGTTGAAAATAACGACTACAGAAGTTAGAAGACGGGGCCGTGCTTGTATTAGGAATCACGGCCGTCATTTTGAACATGAAAAATAAATAATTTTAATTCAAATGTTGTTGTAATTAGTCTGCCTAAAATAAAAAAAATCTCCCTCAAATTGGTTTGTAGGCCCTAATTTCAATAATTTGTAAGATATCCGCATAAATGATACCTCAAAAGAAAGAGCGATTATCAAGCATGTCTTCAAAAAGGTTTGAACAAAAAAAGCACCCTCCGTTTTTTTTTAATAAGGTTTAAAAGACGTATTGTACAATTTTTTTATTTTTTCTGAGCTTTAAATGTCTGTAAAAAAAATGTCTAATGACACAGAAGCCTAAAACATGTTTTGCTTGATTGCTTACACATTACTTTAATTAAATAAATAAAAAATGAATTCATTTATCATTCAATTTGGCCATAATTATGCAGTTTACATTAAATTTTGAGAATTTCCGAAAAAAAACTTAAAAATTTGGTTAAAAATATTTGGTAAGACTTCGTCTAAGACAACCATGGCTTAAATGGTTCTAAATTGTCTGTACTATCTTCGCCTTAAAGCTTTGCACCCATCTTCCAATCACCCTATATATGAATAAAGTCTTATTTTATTTTTTATTTTTTAATGCTGTGACCACACTGACATTTTTACTATACTTTTTAAAGGGGTTTGAAGGTTTTGGCCCTTACATCAGCCACCATTTTGTTTTTTTTTCATAATCGCGGTGCAAAATAAATGTCATATATTTGGATAGGGGACACTTATACAAACATAAAACGTTACTTATATAACATAACATCATAAAGCGTCACGTTTCTGAGATATTCAAAGATAAAAATAACAATTGTTATAACGAATTTATTTATTTTTAACCGACTTCACAAAAAGGAGGAGGTTCTCAATTCGTCTGTATGTTTTTTTTTTTTTTTTTTTTTTTTTTTTTTTTTTATGTGTGTTAGCTCATAACTTTTTTCTGGTTGAACCGATTTGGATGATTCTTTTTGTATTTGGTAGCTGGTGCTTCACATGTGGTCCCATTTAAATTTGATCAAGGTCTGACTAGTAGTTTTTGAGTTATCCTTAATACTCCATATTTTTGCCACTTAGTTTATATGGATGATGTGCTAATAATTTCCTGTCACTGTTATTTACACACCAAGTAGTGGTATACGAATTTGTGTGGGGTAGGTACCGCAACTAAAAAGTGAAAAATAAAAAGTTTTTTACAAAAAAACAACCGACTTCCAACAAAAACACTAAAAGACGTGAAAAATAACTTTAATTTCGGAAGTCGGTGGCCAAAAACGAAAATACAAAACCAAAGACACCGAATTCCGAAATTAAAGTTATTTTTCACGTCTTTTAGTGTTTTTGTTGGAAGTCGGTTGTTTTTTTGTGTAGTAACCATGTTGATTACGGCCGAACCCAATAACCTATTTTCAGTAGTAGACAGATCGCTATTGATGATAGACAATATAATTCTACCTGCCTTTGAATGTCGTACCACAGTCATCGATAAAGGCTATTCATCTAACGACAACAACGGTTCTTATACTCTTTCCTCCCGTGCGTTCCGTCACAACCAACAACAACTTTAACAAACAACGTCCTCATTCGGCGATATACAAATACATGAGAAAAGTATACATATTTTTGTCTCTTCGATCATAACTAAAATATTTGTAAAAAGTACTTTAAGGTCATTGGCGCTTAAGTCGTTCAGAAATACAAATCGTACAAGTTTACTTAGCTTAGAATAAGCACAATGTTGTAAGTGCCAGCGACCATACGGTACCTTTTCTCTTGGGCAGTCACATATTACCTATACATGATGCAATTATGTTGTCATACTTTAATATGCTTACCTAAAGGGAAAGAAAACAAAGAAATCCTTGTTTTTTCAAGGTTGTTTTCGACTTATATTTCGGTGAATAACTCCGACACCTGACGCTTTACGATATTATGTTACATTACATGTTTTGTTTGTATAAGTGGCCTCTATCTAAATATTATAACTTTCGTTGTGCACTGCGATTCTGAAAAAAAAAAACAACAAAATGGTGGGCGACGTTAGGGCCACCCTCCATACAAAAATCTTCAAACCCCTTTAATTTTCGTTTTGTAATTCCAATTATCTGCCACATAATATTTGATTTTTTATTTGGAATTGTAAACCTTTGCATGCCCACGTGACGGTGAAATATGGAGAACTATATTATAAAAACACCTATGTACTTAATATCTTGTTTGCAAAAAAATAAATGATTTGATTTGATTATCTTGAAAATCCCACATCGAAATTATATGCAAAAAGTTAAATCAATACTCATATGCACTCTATAACTTGAGAAAGATTGTAAATGAATCCATCGTCCTAGTAGCGTACAATGTGTACAAATTTTGTGCACTTAAAGGCTCGTGCACACTGGCGCGTCGCGACAGCGCGTCACAAAGGCACCGTGTGTAGCGCGACAAGCGGTGCCTTTGAGTTGTGCTGTTGCGTCGCGCCTTTTTGTGGGAACCTTAATTTGTTATTTTGTTTTATCATAAGTTTTATGACATTTAACGTGGAAAGATTTTGTCATTTAATTTTAAAGAAATTTAATTCTGTTACGTAACTTATTTCAGATACCTACTTTGTTGATTTTTGTACGTCGTCATCGGCAACACATAGTGTGCGTACACATATTTTATGTAGAAAGTAACTAAAATATACTAGTCTCGCGGTATCCACGTCTGTTAATTGACGGATTTTCCAAACAGCGTAAGCGGCTGAGCTTAGCCGCCCTGCAATTGATGATACGTGAGGACCCCACTGTAGCTTTGAATCAAGCGTGATCCCCAGGATAACCGCTTTTTCGACGAATTCTAGTATCTCCTTATTCAATACAACGTGACATTTACTACTTCTAACATTCGGTAACGCGAATCTTATGCATTTAATTTTCTTCTCATTTAATACCAAATTATTTACAGTAAACCAATTATGAACCTTACGCATAGCGTTATTTACGTCGTCAAGCTCTTGTGCATGTCTGTTTATTTTAAAAATCAGTGATGTATCATCAGCAAATAACACCATTTGTGGTCGGTTTTTCAGTAAATGAGGTAAATCATTTATACATATATACTAAAAAGAGCAAACTACACCATATTTTTAATTAAAGATTATTTAACTAATTCAATTTTGTAATGGATATTTTCTTACGAATAAAAGTCAGAGTATGTTAAAATGTATTAGATATATTTAAAAACCACTAAAATCTAATAAAATTTCACTGTTTTCTTGGAATACATGTCTCTCGCCTTCATTTAATAGAGACATTTCCGCATGTTTTATTTTCTTTGTTTGTATTCTTGTCTCTATTTTTATTAATTAGATATTCTGGATCACGAATCGTCTGAGTTCTTGTGTACCGAGGATCTACCAGTTCAGGTAAGATACAGTCAAATTAAAAAGACAATAACTTCGGCTCCATTTTCTCTTTCCAAAATTCTTCATCCTGGTAAACGATTTGTGTTTTTATTTTATCTTGACCATAACAAACTGCCACCAAGCATTTGTCTTTTTTACATAATAATATGTGCATTTGACCGTGGGCTTGTAAATAACAGTCAGATTTTTTATTTACTTGAACCTGTTTTCTTATCACAACGCCAAAAATGCATGTTTCCTTCTTGAATAGCAGCTTCGATTCCAATTTTGAATGGTGCTATTGGACATTTAATTTCTATCATCATGTCTTCTGTGATGCCGTCTGGCGCGGCACCAAGAAATGAGTAGGGTTCATCGATAAAGAGCCCTCATGCTTGTATTTCTTAATTTATTAGTCTTGATAATTGGTCTAATGTGACTTTCTCATTTTTATTTCCATGGTTTATGGAGGCCACATGGTCAATATTTTGCCCATACAGCATGTTTTTTACTACACCGGCACAACTATTTGTTTTAATTCTCTTAACTATCTTGCCGAAATTTTAATCAGTCAATAGATTTCGCCGTAGTTCCAGCCATTCTCCACTGTCACTTTGCAATATCGTCCTTTGTTCTATTTCTTTGCATCCTTCCTCCGTTTTTCTAAATTTCTTAAAAAGGTTGACTTCGCAAGCTCATAAGTTTCAGCATCCATATCAGGCTTGTTAGTCAAGTCCGGTTACATTCTCTTTTATTCTCCACTGCTTTTTCGTACTTCTTGATTTTTGGAACGCACGGAACGTTTGGTTGCGTTACCACAGCCCACCGTTATCATCCCCGAAACTGCCATTTTATTTAAATTCATTGATGTATTCTGTGCAGTGAAATCTTTCTTACATACCTACCTATTTTTCTTTCTTTCTTTCTTTTTCTTTTACATTGTAAGCAAGCAAATGAAAATACCGATGTTAGGCCAGACTGTTTTTTCTGACACAAATTTTATAGTATGCAAGCCGCACTCAAACAATGATTGGTGTTGTGATATTTCAAGCAGTCTATTAAAAAACATATCTATGTCTATGATTCTATGGCCGCTTACACTGCTGTTTATTACATCCTGAAAGAATATAAATAATAACAATTTAACTCAGTAGTCACTGAAAGACATTACACTTTCAGCTCACTTTTATTAAAAATGTTGCTTGAATACACTTGATTGGATAGGTACTCTTCGTTTTTGTTTTCGGCATTTGAATTATTAATTTCCAATTTGAAATAAATTGGCTCAAACGTTTTTTTGTTATTCCATGGACAGACATACAACTACCAAAGTGTTCGTTTTCCACAGGAGGGTTTCTGTTTTGTTGGAGCCTTTAAAAAGGTAACTCATATCATTATTGTCAATCTCTATTTCATATGGTAGAGGCTCATTATCTTCGCTAAGCTCCAGTGAATGCTCCAAATCATCATCATACTGTCTCGTCCTTGAAATATTTATTTTTCTAAAAATAAATATAACTATTATTACTAAAACCACAGGTCATATTTAATTGCAAAAAATGAGTTTCATGTTAGTTCAAACACTAGGACGGCAAGTAGTTTTAATATTTTGTTCAAAATAAGCTTTTATTCTTTTAGTTTTAAATGTAAAATTAAAAGGTAAAAAAATGTTTTTAGTATTAAAAACTTTAGGTATATTTGTACCTACTTCTATATATTTTTATTTTTATATTCTTACATACTACTGTATGTAAGAATATAAAAATATGTATCTGACTTTCACATACGAAGAATAATTTCTATGATTTTGCAGTTGGCTACATTTCTTTTGTCACCGCTCTCAAAAAGTATAAATTAGGGAAAATAAATGTTTGGCTAGTAGTTAGTTTAAAAGTGCGTCCTTGAATGCTTACTCTGGTTTATTTGGTGAGAAAGTCGTTGCGAAATGTTGGTCATCTAAAGGCAACTTCGATTGTCTCTGTTCTGTCAATCCAACAGCACAGTCCGGAGCTGACTGGGGCGGAGTGATGCCATCACTAAAGTTCTGTCCTGTAAAATTCAAATGAGTGGATATTGTATTTCTTTACAATAGGAAATAAATAATTTGTTTACCCATTTTTTTCCAACATGTTAGTAGTTAGACATTGTCGATCGTCCAAATTTAAAAATGATAATGGCGACTCTAATCTTTTGTTTTCCGAATCACATGTATGGTCCGAGGTCTGCTCCGGCGCTGTGATTTTGTCGCTTTTATTATATTTCGAGGATCGCTTTGCTCTGTAAAATAAAACTATAGTAAGATATCTAAATATTAAATTATAAGAAATAAAACAATATCATAATGTATAATATCAACCTTACTCAGACGTGATAAGGTCTAAGATATTTGAAAATATAAATTACAAAATCTATTCTCTACCCCAAGTAATTTTATCAGGAAGATGTCTTATAGTTATAACTATGTATAGTACATACATACATAATTCCTCACGCCTGTCTCCCAAAGGCGTAGACAAAGACTACTGATCACCATTGGTCACGATCCTGACATACCTCTTGCACTTCTTCCACAATCATCAATCAAGTCATGCAAGTATAATACGCTTATTCAATATGAAAACTAATTATTATAAAGACATGCAAACTTACTTTTTATTTTCCGTCATTTTTCGAGCATGTTCCCTCAGGCGTTTCAACTGTCGGGATTTGTTTACCTTTCGTAGTATTTTATATTTATTCCCTATATCGGCAATGTAATATTACATAAACCCTGTTCACTTGATAAATATAGATAAAGAAGGTCATGAAACACACTAAACAAAAACTATTGGGATAAAAAAATGGAATCACGGTTGCGGGAGGAACCGACACAGGTCTGTTACTGACAAAGGCCGCAGCCGAACTGGGCGGGCTTAAGAAAGTGACAGAGTCATTTACTTTCACATGCGCAAAAAGAGAGCGCAACAATGCAATGTAACCAGAATAAAACAACGTAAGCGCCAAATCAAATAAAAAATGTTTAAAAATAAATTAAGCTATGTATCAAAAATATGTTCAGCCAGAGTTTTCAATGACCTAATACGCATATTTTGAATGTAATTTTGCAATGAAATTACTTAGGATTTTAGAATTACAGGAAAAGATATAAAAAAGGAGAGGTCTTTTCGGAATTAAATTCTATCGAGGAAATTTAACCCAATTGCGTTTTTCTTCAGTCAGAGTATTAATCAAATAGTCAATAAATATATATCCAAAAATTAAATCCATACATGCTGTAATAGTGAAATAAATGGTTACGAAAAATAACCCAATTTATTTTGGTATCGCCTTAAAACAAGACATAGGTCGCGTCTGGTACAGTTGAATCCACTCATTGCGAGAAGGTAAGAGGTTAGGTACACTTTTAGTAACGACAATGACCAACAAAAAACAGTATATAATTATTGAGTATGCAGATATTTTGTGTAAAATAATTGACTTGAAACGTGTGCAAAATGTGGTAGAAATAATTAATTATCATTATGTGGTCATGCGGTTTCCGATATGTTTTATTGATCATTTATTTTGTATGTGAACTAAAATATGGTGAGAAATACTCGATAATACTCGATACATTATGTAAATATATACTACAATTAATAAAATATCGCAAGTCTAGCCTGTATCAACGAATAAATCAAACAACATCACCTACGTATTTATAAGATTTTTTTACTATTTCATGTTAACATATGTTCTGCAATGAATTTGCAACTTTTTCTTTCTTCCTGTATAATAATATTAAATTTCATATTATACATATAACATCATTTACAGATCTTCGGCAAACGTTAACTGTCAAAACTCTAATTTAAAGTTTCAGATACGCAAAAATGATGTCATGATATAAATATTTCTAGCAAATATAGTAACAAATATATAGCATATTTATGCATACCAAACAAAAGAATATATTATAAGCTTTCTGGAATACTTTTATTTATTGCTAGCTCACAGGAAAATAATTCTGAAATAAATACAAATTAAGATGTTTTTTTGATAATTTTTTAATCATCGTATTTAGATGCTCTTTTCTATAAACCAGTACCAGCCACATACATAATTTATGTATAATATAGTAGATTTAATTTTTAGCGACAGTTTGAGGTATAATACAAGTACCTATGCCGATTTTTACAAAATGTATTTACGGCCAGGCTCTCTTAGGCAGCTCCACATAGTGCACCGGTTGAACGCGTCCCAGAGGGTCATGCTCAACCGGCTGGGCCGGGGATACCGCATGGTCTCCTGCGAGGTGGCGAGCGTCCCTGCCGGATTGCCGGCAAAAGTCCTCGCGCGAATTTAGGAGTGGCGCGAGGAGGCGAAACGCCGGGGCGTAACTCTGCTGCCACGAGAAATCGCGGCACAGCTGACAAAGCTCCGGCGAGATCTCATGGCGGTATGTTGAGTGCGACTGTCGCAACCCAGTTCTGGGCACATCACAATTGCGGCGGTAAGTCCCCTCTTTGAGGAGTGGCTTGAGAGGCGCCACGGCTTCCTCACCTTCCGCCTGATGCAGGTCCTCACCAGACATGGCTGTTTCGCGAGGTTACTGTTTCGGATAAGGCGGGAGGAAATGCTTGGGTGTTACCATTGTGTAGATCGACTGGAAGACACGGTGGAGTATACGGTGTAGGCTGCCCGGCTCGGGCGAAGCACCACCGTGTCCTCGTGGCGGCGATCTCTCGCGTCCGGCCCTGGTCCAGACCATGGTACGGAGCGAGAGGGAATGGGAAGCCGTCACCTCCTTCTGCAAAGCAGTAATGCTCGCGAAGGAGCAGGCGGAGCGCGTGAGGGTGAGGCAATCGTTGTGCCGTCACGCTCCTAGTCACCGCAGGAGGAGACACCCAGGGCGTCGGGAGTCTATAGCTGACTCTCGGCCACCGTAGGCGCGGGCTTGCGGACGGCGAGCAATGGGCTGCTTGCCGTCCGGTAAGGACCAGGCCCGGGTCAATGGCGCGTTGTGTTCCAAGTGCGCCTCAAAGAGCTGCCAGCATAAATGATGGGGTCGGATAGGGCCGATGCCTGCCGGGGTCGCGGATTGTTCGAAAGAGTTACCTTGGCCCTGGCGCACAGGCAACTGAAGGAATACGGGTGGGTTTTAGTCAGTAAGAGTCTGACACGCCCTTCCGCTACGCCCAGAGCGGCACAGGTCATTTGATGACTTCCCACCCAAAAAAAAAAAAGTGTTGTATTCATGAGTATTTGTGACAATGCAAATGCCGTTTCAGAAGAAATTCGTCCTCAGTCCTCAAGCTTCTGACTATCTCTTTCGTTCTTTTCCTGAAAAGGATTTCGTGAATATACTTAATCAAAGCTAATGTAAACTGTACACTAAATCTCATGCCTGTTTTATAAATCCACTAATGTGCATGAAGTAATTGCCAAAACTAGCCACAGATGTACACTCGACTTGATAGCGTAACTCGTATTAACCTTGTTGCCAGAATTATCCATCAGCAACTTGCTCTGAAATACAGCTTTGTGGAATCGGAAGTTCCGTACTACAGGTGTGTGCCCGACCCAGTTCTCGAAAATAGAAATATCACATTGTACTGGGATCGATTCATCATCACTGACAAGACTATTGTTGCCAATAAGCCTGATATAGTCGTGGTGGATTGAAGAGAGCGGCGCGCAAAGATCGTTGAGATAACGATCCCGCATGACGGGAACCTCGTGAAAGCCGAGAAAGATAAACAAATCAAGTATCTTGACTTGGCTCGCGAGGTTGTCGACATATGGGACGTGGACTCAGCGATCATTGTACCGATAGTTGTGACAGCAAATGGCTTAATAGCGAAGAGCTTCGACCAACACCTGAGGAGGCTCTCGTTAGGCAGCTGGATCAAGGGCTTGATTCAGAAAGCGGTACTTCTGGACACGGCTCGCATTGTTAGGAGGTTCATTGTTAGGAGGTTCCTCTCTCTGGAGCCCTGACCACTGGTAGCTTGGACCCTGTTCCCGATGCCGGTGGGCTACTATATTTTGTATTTTTAAATGTTTTTATATTCTAATATTTAAAAATATAATTTATATGTATGTCGGAAATACGTTAAATCAATCGTTTGACTTGACTAATCGGGACGCCGGTGCCACCAGGTGGCGCTGGACAGAGTCTATAACGCGCAGGCTTGACCAGAGCACAGCAGAGTTTGTTGTTGACGGGTAAGCAGTGAACGCGTTTAGAAACTGTCGCGCGTTCCGTATAGTTTTGTCGTGTACCTACAGTGTGTGATTCGCAAATGTGATTAATTTGATCGTAAGTTATAATTTGTGTTGAACTGAAAGCAGTTTTTCTATTGCGCAATAACCAACACTACGCATAGTACGCCCACAGTAGTTAAAATATGGCTGATAATAACGAGAGAGAAATACCTTCTCCGTCATCAGATGTGTGATTCGTGTTGGTTCAGGTGTAAAATAAAAACGCTGCAAGTGACCGTTGGCGTGTCATTTTTGAACAATACGGATGCGCGATCATGGTGTTGAGCTGATTTGTGTTTTGTTGAAAACTCACTGCAATGTGGTCAACTTGTTGTGGCCATCAGTAAGGCGCTCAAACGAGCAGCAACTACATCAACGTGGCTATCTGTTGTGTTGGGCATAGGCTGTATGCAGAAATACCTTTGCCAAGTGACGCTCCGGTTGCGCCAGCGCTATATTGAATAAACAGTGTCTCTAACCGGCGCACAGACTAGTTAGCTTAACCGGCGTTTGAGTTTGACGTATCCCGATCCCGTAATAATAACTACCATCGCGTGTGCAAACTCAACACTATCGCAAGTAGCATACCAAGGAACGAGGTGGAGCGACTTAGAGAATTGAGCCAAGCCGCCCCGCAGCCGTCAGCGGACCCCTTCGTGTGATTCAAGTGTGGCAAACCAGGACATATCGCGGCCCGGTGCACCAACAGTGCAGCCAAGCGGATGGTGGAGTGCTGCAAGCAGTGAACGGCGAGTGGATGTTTGCGTCGTACAACTACCCTCAGGCACGTTAGAACACAAAGGTGAGCTGTATTGTTTATTTACGTTACTGATGCTGAATTCTCGTTAGTAAAGGAGAGTTATGCAGCTAAATTGAGTGGCAAACGAGTTGATAACGTTGCTGCGTTGACTGGTATTGGTTAAACACGTGTATTCAGCACGGAAGAAGTCTTATGTAGCCTAACAATTAGCGAAATCAGACTAAGTTAGATCGGAAGTTTAGAAGTCCGTTTAAGGTAGCGGAAGTTTTGGATGGTGATCGCTATACGTTAAAGCTTTAAATTCTAACCGTACTTACCAGTTGTACGCTCACGATAGGTTCAGTAAGATGCCAGTAGGTCATGTACCAGTCGTAGTACATAGGGATTACAGTGGTAATCAGCTAGCCAAAGTTATGGAAAGCATGCGAGTAGGGTTCTCTATCGGCCGTAGTAAATTCGACCGTACCAGTAGTTACTACGTAGTCGTAGCCGTAAATCGTGGCTCTTGAGGCAACTCAAGTAGTTCGTAGATGCGCGATGGGCGTGTTTCTCTGGCGGATGTCAGGGTCCGGAGAGACCGTAGTGTGTAGTCAGTGGGTGATGCACACGGGCGATTCACTAGATGGATATGCGTACAGTTGATCCATGCGCTGGATGTTTGAGAGAAATGCGATTGCTGGCTGGCTGGAGAGCCGTGGCGTTAGAGTAGCTACTCGTGTGTGGGTTTCCAGGTGTTAAAGGCTCTTATTGAAAAAGGCGATTGTCAATGTGGATAACGATGGTACATGGCTCTGGTTGATGTTTTTTTGCTATGATTAATTAAAGTGTGTTTAGTTAATGTAGAGGAATTGTTTCGTTAAAACTAAATGATTGAGCATAAAGTTTTGTGATTTAAAAATTGAAAACCGTAAATGGTCAGAATTGGCCGAGTCGAACATGCACTGTGGTTGAGTTTTTGGTTGCAGGTTAACACACGAGGACGTTTGCAAGCAGGATGGCCATGTCGGAAATACGTTAAATCAATCGTTTGAATTGACTAATCGGGACGCCGGTGCCACCAGGTGGCGCTGGACAGAGTCTATAACGCTCAGGCTTGACCAGAGCATAGCAGAGTTGGTTGTTGACGGGTAAGCAGTGAACACGTTTAGAAACTGTCGCGCAATCCGTATAGTTTTGTCGTGTACCTACAGTATGTGATTCGCAAGTGTGATTAATTTGATCGTAAGTTATAATTTGTTTTGAACTGCAAGCGGTTTTTCTATTGCGCAATAACCAACACTACCCATAGTAGGCCCACAGTAGTTAAAATATGGCTGATAATAACAAGAGAGAAATACCTTCTCCGTCATGTATATAATGAAATAAAGGAAATAAGAATAATTAGTTCTTTTATTGTCAGGCAACTGAGGCCCATAGATAAAATACACAAATTATCTATAAAATAACAAACTAATACATAATATAACTAAAACTCGTGATGATAAATATTGCTTAAAACTATGTTTATAGCACTTCAGTTCACTAGCTAATTGTTCTTGTGTTGTTCTGTGGTATTTTTCTGCGGAAGCGACGGAAAACCACGTCCTGTGGCCAAAAGTCTTCTTCCAAGACGACGGACAAGTAATAATTTGATACTCGCACCACAAACGCTTTGAAGTTGACGTTGCGGTGCGACTCCAGTAATTGCACGCGACTTTGCTGTGGCCGCGTAGTCGCGGTCGCGCCGCCACACTAGGTACCTATCGTCAAAAAGTTCACTATCCTAAATCCCATCAGCGAGCCAGGTCTCCGTTAAAGTGATTACATCATAGTGATTGATAAAGGTACAATAAGCGTTCCTTAGGTTTCTCTATAAGCGTAAACATGGCTATTATCCTTACCTCTATCCGACTAAATTTATACTGGGATGCCTCGGATATAACACGTTAGGCGAGCAAAAGACCAGGTCACCATAGCCTGTAAGACGCTCCGTGGCAGTATTGACGCACCTGATCTGTATGCCGCGTGCCGTGCTGGCTCCTTTCTTTGTTCCAGACAATGACTGCCACGCGGCAGAAAGCACAAGCTGTTTGATGTAGTTCCATGTCACACCGTTGCGCGTGTTAAGTCCCCAGTACCACGTACTGTGGCTCCATGTCGCATCGTTGCGCGCGTTAAGATGCCAAGTTCCCAGTACCACGTACTGTAGCTCCATGTCGCATCGTTGCGCGCGTTAAGGTGCCAAGTTCCCAGTACCACGTACACTGGCTGCACTTAATGGTCTCTTGGACTCTAATCCAACAAACGATCTATTTGCGGACGTATAGACAAAGATTTTGTTGTTTTACCTGAACTTGATGATTTTAAACTTTCACTTTGCATGTGTAATACAAACTTGGTCTTTAATTTTTCTAATTGTTTTTAAACCGTTTTAACAAGTCTGTCTTTGCATAGATTAAAACTGAATAAATGTTTACCGCGCTATTTATAATAGAAGAGCGCGAAATGGCTGTAATATGTTTTTTTTACGTTTACGTTTTGTACATTCAAGCGAGCATTCAACAAAACTGCGCTAAACCAACGTTGGCAGCAAAAGTTTCGTTCGCTGATATGGTAAAACCAATAAAAAAAATTACTTGCGCCCCAATAACGTCAGCTCTATTGCAATTTATCCAACGGATAAATTAAAATTTGGTGACGACACTAAATCTCTTGTCCAAAAAATTATATGTCCTGAACAAATCAAAAAATGGAGCCGTTATGATCAGCACGGAAACCAAAGACGACATACAAAAACTTAGGAAACCATCTCAGCTAAGTCGGGAACTTCTTAGCTGAGATGAATTCCTATGTTATAGTTAGTAAGAAGGAGAACAAGAAGTTTTAGTTTTAGTTTTTGTTTTCCGGAAGGCCTGAAAATGGAAGAGTCCCATAAGAGAAGACCAAGAATTGTAGTAATAGGAGTACCGACCGTTTTAAGTGATCAAGAAGTTTGCAGAATGTAACCGACAAGCTGCCCAGTTTGTCCCGTGACTCTTTTTTGGCCTCTATAAATTTAAGTCACAAATCAAGAAAACTTTTTTCCAAAAAAAAACAACTGACTTTCAAAACAAAACACTACAAAGTGAAAAATAACTTTAATTTCGGTAGTCGGTGTCTTTGGATCTGTATTTTCATTTTTTGCCACCGACTTCCGTAAATTAAAGTTATTTTTTACTTTGTAGTGTTTTGTTTTGGAAGTCGGTTGTTTTTTTTGTAAAAAAGTTTTTATGTTTCACTTTTTAGTGGGTTAGATAATAATTGATCTAAGTTACAATAGCCTAATGTCAACTGCTCATCACCTTTTACAAAATATTTATTTTCCCGATTAAAGGAATTGAGGAGTTTATTGTTGAGGAGTTCTCTTGGTAAAAACCAGAAGAACTGGAGCTGATGGTGTAGCCACCATCAGCTCCATTTCACTATATGCATTGTGACAAGCATAAATTGCTTAGCAACCAACGAAAGAGAATTGCTAGAGATGACGCGATTACGCAACTTAAATATAGTCGCAAATTGACGCATCAGCATGACTAGTAGGTAGTGGTTGTCCTATGTAAAACTTCAATCTTAATTAGGTATTATTTTTGTACGAACTGAATATTTCGGCATATTGAACCATATGAAGTAAGCCCAACAAAAGGTAACTGCTGTAAATCGTTGAGGAATTGCCTCGACATCTATAGTCTCCATCATCAGACCTGTAATGGCACTTATATCCCATATGGGTGCAAAGTTCTCATCAATATAAATGAATTAAGTCCAAACACAAGGTAGCTACTGTAAACCGTTGAGGAGTTCCCTTAACTTTCGTTCGTCTTCATCATCAGACCCCTAATGACAGTCACTCAGTTCAGACAGTTCTCATCAATACAAACTAATCAAGCCCAAACACAAGGTAACTGCTGTAAATCGTTGTAGAATCCCCTCGACTGTATTTCGGCTCCATCATTAGATCGACTCCAGACCTTCATTAAATTGTAGTGCTTTAGAATACTTAATGAAAAAATTAACCATCGCCCTAGTCACCCCTACGATTTTCGAAGGTTCCCCTCGATTTCTCTGATATGCGATCATCAGATCCTGGTTTCCTTATCATGGGACCACCCTTGGGATATCTCCTTTCCAACAAAAAAAAGAATCATACAAATCGGTTCACCCAGAAAAAAGTTCTGAGCTAGCATACATAAAAAAAAAAAAACATATAGTCGAATTGAGAACCTCCTCCTTTTTTTGAAGTTGGTTAAAAAAAGAGGGACCGACGTGCAAAAATTCTTGAAGTACCTGCTAGCATAAGAAACGCGCTTATAAACCAAAATCGAGTATTCATTAATTGGACATCCTGCCCAATGAGGGACTTCCCACTTGTGACCAGGTGCTTTAAATGTCAACAGTATGGACAAAAACATGCTGCAAAGGTATCTCGGGAGGCTACCTTTAGGTATGTGTACACTTTGTGGCGAACAAGGTCATCAGGCGAATGAGTGTACTACACAATATGCTGAACCGTCACATTGTGCAACATGCTTGCGATTTAAAAAACCACAAAACAAGCGATCAAGAATGCCCAGCAAAAAAATAACTGAGACAAGATATATAAATTCTATAGATTGTAATGAGGTCGCCTAGGACCGCCAACTTTATCTCTAAGTTTAAAAAAATAAATGTCATATACTTATTCTAATATTGTCTTTTACTTGTTTTAATACGGTCTACGTAAAATACTTTTAGTTTTTACAATTCGTATTATAAATAAACATGCAATCTTAACTTTTTGCTGACACGGTTTTTTTTACTTTGAATTTTTCTGTGTTACTAAGTAAACGCGGCCGCGTTAATAATGTAAAATTGCAAAAATCATTATAGAACATGGTTGCAAAAACGTCATACTTAGATGTAAAAAAGTTGCATTTTTGCTATTTTTTTTCTCAATTGGAATATAACCATAATTATTAGGTATTTATAATAGATATATTATTTGCTATTTGTTTTAGGAATTTTAGATAATACCTAGGTACTTTTCAAATCAAATCAAATCAATTTATTTGCCATAAGTGTTGGTACAATTTCGGTCTTAACATAAATAATTATACAGATCCATAACACTTAGTCATAATACTGTGACATGCAAACATTTGGGTATATAATTAGTCATGATGAAATTATATTTATAGTAATTATAATTGAATTAAAATTAAAATTGAGTAGAAATATTATTATAATTATTAGACACATTAAAAAAAAAATGTCAGAGGGTTGATTAATATTATTGATAGTTATCTTTCAATCTCTTATTAAATATATCGCTTACTGAGTAGAAATTCTTTTCCATCAACCATACTTTAAGACACCTTACGAATTTATTAGCTGGTAAAATTTTAATGCTGTCCGGTATAGCATTAAATATGCGACCGCACATTGCATAGCAATTCTTACTGTATAGTGCTGTCCTCGGAATTATGGGCAAAACTATTCTATTTCCGTGCCTAGTACTTTTTGCAAACATTTCATGAGCTTTTATAAATAGCTCTGGGTGCATTTTAACAAATTTTGCGCATTCAAAGACATACAGACTTGGAAGGGTTAGTATCTTGAACTTTTTGAAAAAGGGTTTGCAAGATTCCCATGGGCGTATTCCCGCTATAGCGCGGATGCATTTTTTCTGTGCGATGAACACTCGCTGACTTTCTGTTGAGTAACCCCAGGTAATAAGACCATATCTCAACACAGAATCAACATACCCATAGTATGCAGATAATACGGTTTTTAGAGCTGATGTTTTTGTAAGTTCGTTTAGGACGAACACGAATTTGTTTATTCTATTGCATACTTTAATGACGTGTGCCTTCCAGTTGCAGTGTTTATCAATCATGATCCCGAGAAATGTCGTTTCGTTTACTTCTGTTAATTTCAGTCCTCTATAATTGATGTCCAAAGTCTTGTTTTCGCGTCCATATGTACTAAATTGAATAAAATTAGTTTTTTTTAGATTTACACGTAGATTATTGTCGTCAAGCCATGTTATTATCGATTCAATTGTATTATTGATGTCAGTTGTATATTTATTAATGTCAGTATTATTCGATGTCATTATTAAAGATATGTCATCAGCGAATAAAAAACAGGGGTAGTTAGTAACTATTTATAAGCAGTTGAGTGAGATACCTGAGATGATACAGGTTTATTCCTAGTTCAGGTTGAATCCAATTAATATATACCTACCTCTAGTATAACGCACTATTTTTTTAATATTTATGTAAATCAATTATTTTAATAAACAATTTCAAACAAATCATATCGAAAGAAAAACAGTACCCTAAATTTGTAAAAAAAATGTGAGCCGTCACGGGACGCCTGGCAGATGTGGAACATCGAAATAATATTGTACAAGTAATACTACTATATTACTTGTACTAGTATATCACTTGTACAAAATTGCATATGCATAAAATAACATACATATAATATACCATCGTATAGCGTAGCGATCACGGCATGCGTCGCCACGCCAACAATCGGTTTTACCCGCGGCTATAGATGTTTCATATCAAAACTATAAAGTGTTGTGACTGTTCTGAGTTAAGGAACCCAAATAGAGTCGGGCAGGGCACCTGGCAGGGCGCTGAGGTGACAGCTGGAGTAAGGCAGTGACCGTGCGGCGTCCAAGGACTGGAAGACGAAGTGTCGGTCGTCCGGCGGCGAGGTGGGCGGACGACATTGTTTCCACCGCGGGTAGCACCTGGATGGGGAAGGCGCAGGAGCGCGGGGAGTGCCACGAGAAAAGAGAGGCCTATGATTGTGTGGTGGTGGTGATGGTTATAATATATAACCTACTTAATTTGATGTATAAATCCTACTTAATAAAAATAACCAACATGTTTATATTTGTACGCCGTTACGGCAAAACATGACTGTGCTATAATTTTAATGTAACATCTTGCATGCCATGTGTGTGTATACTTATGTTTTGGACAAATAAATGATCTATTCTATTATGTTCTATTCTATGCTCAGCAGTGGGTGAAGTTGGGCTGTGGATGATAATGTGTTTTAAGTTTTGCTCATTGGAGTTCAATTTACTGTCACGTCACATATGACCGATAAGCGGCTGACTATTGGATCCGCAAAGGCTGACCTCAGGTTCCAAGTAGCTGACTACCGGTGAAAAGTACCCTTTTTTGTTTAAAGTTGTTTTTCTTTATATTTCCAGCTGATTTTATATTGAATTTACTGATTAACCAAAGTGATTAATAATTAATGATAATTATCATTGATAAAATTATTGATTGATTTTTATTTGATTATTTATTGAATGTGGATATAGAAACAAAGTAGTACAATCAACATGATCATGTTGATTGTACTACTTTGTTTCTATATCAAGAAAAGTATATATAAAGTTCTATATAAAGAAACAAAGTAGTACAATCAACATGATCATGTTGATTGTACTACTTTGTTTCTATATCCACAATTCTTAAACTGACTGCTCTTCAAAGTTTATATATTCTTGCTAAAAGGCTGACTACTGGGTGTTTCAACTAAATAATGGTTTAAAAATAATTTATAATGGTTTTATTGTCCATACCAGCCAAAAGAGAGATAAGACTAAAGATAAGGTGGCCGTCAACACCGACTCAGGTATCGGTAACAGCTGCTACTACGAGTACAATCATTGAAGCAGTTACCGATGAAAATAACTGTAAGTCTATGAAATGTGATATAATGAAGAATTAAGTAAGTTAAGTTAATTTTAACAAGTTTAGTTACTTATCCTAATATCTTTCTATAAAATGTCTTAGGAAAAAACGTAACGTTCTTATCTGAAGGAAGAAGGGCAAGTATAAAACGGCCTGCGCCAGGTCTCTTGTCACACACAATTACGTATTTTGTCTATATCCCGAACTGCCATGCACAGTGCGCGCGCTGCACTTAGTTCATGCACAGTGCGCGCCCTGCACTTAGTTCATGAGATACTCAACAAAAAATCACGCGTCTTTTCCCAAATTTCTAAGGATTAATCGTCTCAGAATCTTAAGATCGGCAATGCCTGCGGATTTTCGATGTGTCGTTAATATCTGCGTTTAGGTACCTTAGGCTAGCAAAAAAAGTACAGTAGGTACTCGTACCTACAAACCGTGTCATTAGAATAGTTGTATTTTCGATTCAGCAGTATCCCACAAGCGGGTTGTATGGCTGGCTCGTGTACTGAATTATTGTAAATAATTTGAGCTTGAGCACGAGGTTCTGGGTTCGATTCCTAGGTCAGGCAAAGTGTTATTGGGCAATAGGCTCGCCCCCTATTACTAACATGGGACTCAAACTTAATATAACATCATTCACATAAATTTACCATCGAATGAAACTGGTTGTTTCCATAAATAGGTACCTATATAAAAAGTTTGGAGATTTTGAGTAAAATCCTTCTTTTTTTTTGCCAAATTCCTGATTTTTAGATCTTCCGAGCAATGAAAACTTCTACTTTGGGTCTTACTTCACCATAATAATACGTTTGCATTGAGTGGGTACCTACTTAGTGTATTATAAGTATTACTGTACGTCAAAATTCCAAAACCAAAACAAAACCTAAAAAACCTATTGGTTGTACGGAAGAGCACTCTGCACTCATAAACAAAGTGAGGCTCCGCCCGCAAGGCCACGAGCACGTCAGTAGGTACCACATTCACACAAGCGCGCGCCCGCCCCCCCGGGCACGTGCAGCCTGGCCCCGGGGGACCGCGGCTCGCATCAGCGACGCGACGCGCGTTATGTCGCAGTCCGCTACACCCATGACTTTATGATTTGCTACTACTCGTACCTAACTAATCAAAGAAAATATTCATGTTCCTCAGCGAACTTATCGTTTCAGTTACATTAGAACACTGCAACGTGGGATGGTTTAAGTGTGCAGATGACATGGTTTGAATAAAAGACATTCAATAGCAAACTACATACTATCTCCATGGAAGTGCAATCTGGTATTCATGTCGGATTGAGCCGGTCGCTGTGGTGACCACTAGCTGCACGCACTCGTCACTGTCGCATTCACAGCACTGTCACTCGCGGCGTATGTCGGGCGCGCGAGTCGCAAGCCGTGCGCGGTCGTGCTCGCGTGACGTAACGCCGCACCACACTGCAGCGCGGCCGCGCGGCCCGCGACCCGAGCTGTACCTCGCACCTCTCCCGCCCGCGCCCCGCTGCGCGCGCACCGCAACCGCCCCTGCACCGGCCACCACTGCTCGCTGCTCGCCTCCTGTACTCGTCTGCATCCCTCATACCTCACACCTGCCTTACAAAAGTTCCGTGCAATAATAAAGTTATTTCGGAATTAGGGCTTTGGTGCGGGGTACCACCAGTGTGTACATACATCCTTCCATCTTCCTAAAACAGCTGGTTGCGCTGGAGCGGCCGCTGCTGCTGCAGCTGCACAAATCCTCAACTGAAGCAAATATTACAACTTAATCAGCAGTTATCTTCGTGCCGTTTGGGGATGAAATGCCAAGCCTGTGTGCTCGCCTACTTTTTCGGCTAATGAATTGAGGCAGTGCTGCCAGCTCTTGGGCACTTTTCTTATTGACAATGACCTGCATGAACCATTTGTCCGTCTGCCACTAAGGTTTTTCTCAAGATCAAAGCAGCGTAGGAATTTTAATTTAGGCATACACTTATGATGAAGGGCTTGATGACTCGCAGACAGCTACCGGTTATAAGTATTTTTATTATTTCGGAGATCAGGTCGCACCCACTTTAAAAAGTTTTAATAGTTAGAATAGTTATCGTATTACGTATAATTTGGAAGTACTATTCCAAAAATATTATTACCTATTTCGTTTAATTACAAGCATTGGGCCCGATGGGATTACCCATCAGGAACTTCTCAGGAACCTTAGGTGAGGGACAGTTTACAAAAAACGATTGTGTAATGAAGTTTTACTTATAAACAGTTGTAAGTACAAACTTGCACGTTTCTAACTTATAAAATGGCGAACATCTTTAGCAGTATCTACACCGCCACATGCGAGCTACACGTCATACTGACGTCACGCAAATCCTGCATCGCGCAAGAAGAGTTTACCGACTAGCATATATACAACGTCCCGATATCAACCGTCGGGCAGTTGCTCACCAGAAACAACACCCATCTGGTTGGAAGATCCTCCCTTTTCTATGGAGGTATGAGTGAGCTTTACACCCTGTTCCTCATACCTCTATACATCCATACAAACGCGTATCCCCCCCCCCCACTTAGGGATGAGTGCTGGCCCAAAACTGATGATACAAATAACTTCTACCTGAAGACATAAGTCTAAGTATAAATTTTCACGTTTCTTACTTCACTATAAACTGACCGATTTATCCGCCTTATATCCAAAAACGGGGTCAAGTGCGTGTTGGACCATGCAGAGTGAAGGATTCCGTAGTAGAGATGAATATTAAGGGTCCCACGAACATCGCTTGCAACTCACAATTCGAGACAAGTGCAAAATTCGTTGAATATCGCTATCTCTGTTTGAAAAAAGAAGGCGTGCGGCGAGCGGGGGACAGACGCGGTGCGCAGCCATGTGTGTGTGACTGATAGCTCTTATTAGCTGTACTTACTATTCATTCATAACGTCTCGAGTCGAAGATATTAACAAAAAAAAAAAAAAAAAATAACTTAGGTACCTAAGTATGTTCATTGTGTCCTTTATTTTTGTCGACTACTTTATAGAATCGTTAGTGAATGTACAGACTAGTAATGCATTTTTTGGAAATTTCTTTACTATAATTATATCTCAACATATTAGATTTTTATTTTGGGTGGGAAATCATCAAATGACCTCTTCCGCTCTGGGCGGAGGGGAAGGGCGTCTCAGACTCTTACTGACTAAAACCCACCCGTGTTCCATCAGTTGCCTGTGCGCCAGGGCCACGGTAACTCTTTCGCACAATCCGCGACCCCGGCAGGCATCGGCCCTATCGGACCCCGTCAATGATGCTGACATATCTTTGAGGCGCGCGTCGAACACGACGCGCCGTCGACCCGGGCCTGGTCCTTACCGGACGGCGAGCTGCCCATTGCTCGCCGTCCGCAAGCCCGCGCCTACGGTGGCCGGGAGTCGGCAATCGACGCCCGACGCCCAGGGTGGCGCAACGAATGCCTCTCCCTTACGCGCTTCGCCTCCTCCTTCGCGAGCATTACTGCTTCGCAGAAGGAGGTGACGCCTTCCCATTCCCCCCCGCTCCGTACCATGGCCTGTACCAGGGACGGACGCGAGGGATCGCCGCCACGAGACGCCGCCGTCCTCCGATCGATCCACACAATGCCAACACCCGGGCGTTTCCTCCCGCCTTATCCGAAACAGGAACCTCCCGAAACAGCCATGTCTGGTGAGGACCTGCGTAAGGCGGAAGGTGAGGACGCCGTAGCGCCTCTCAATCCACTCCTCAAAGAGGGGACTTACCACCGCGATTGTGGCGTGGCGTGCGCGCGTGGCCTGGTGGGCAAATCGACTGACGAACGGCGCTAGAGTTGTCAGACACACGTCGCGTAAATACTTACCTATAAAATAGTTGGGATATTTATTATTATTGTCTTTATTTATTTTAGGCCTGTGTATTATGTTTATTTATTTCTTTTAGGATGGTGTCGACATTAAAAAAGTAAGGCTTCTTCTGTGTTATTTCTGTATTCCATACAAGAAACTTCAAATATTGTTATTAGTTACTGAATAATGATTAAAAGTCAAATAATAAAAGTGTTATGCAAAGTCGGTAGGTATTAGTAAAAGACAAATATTCCAATCATTTATATTTATCACGTAAATATACATAACTGGAATATTTATCTTTTTTATTGTCCATAAATTCATATCGTTCTGAGCTAAAAATAATAATAAAAAACAAGGATTTTTTAAATAAACATTTATTTAGTTGTGTCCTTACTTCATACATTTTTATATGTTTGTATTATTTTTTAAACAAGAATCGAAGCGTGATAAACACTTATACTTATACTTACTGTGAGATACATCCCAACGTTCGGAGTCCATGTCGGCAAAGCAACCAAACCACCAATTCGTAAATAAATTTCCAAGTCCGTAAACAAAACAATGGTCGTAAGAATATTGGTTACTCGATACCAATTATTCAAAAGCAAAATCTAAATCCAAGTTCATTGCACAGGACAATAGGGAGTCTCAGAAAAATATAACAATACAATTTGCAAACAACAATAGTTATGCACGCACGCACAGCACAGTTGATAGCACAGAGTATATAATTCTGTTCTGTGGCAGCGTAAGCCAATGTACGCCACAGTATACGTATACTATTATCAGAACATTTGAACTACCGTCATTTGCGTAATCGTATCGTTGTAATATAGACATTCTGTGGCTTATAATGGAGCATGTTGGGCCAACGTGTAGATGGTAAATCGTGACACTGACAACAAACACCCCGCCCGCGCCTCGCGTGCCCGCGTTGGGCTAGAAGAGTGCAGCGATACACACAGAAGCTACCGTGTGTGAGCAATACGATCACGCACACATTGATATTTCCTTGACGCGAGATGGCACTACTAGCTATCGCAAAACTATGATGAATTTGAATGTGTTCCGTAATTCCTAAAATGGTGAATGAAAATTTAATGTTTTACGATTTTTTTGTCGATAATTTGTAACCTGATAATGTAAGCTATGTTTCTGCAGAAACAATATGAAAATATGCCATTTACGCTGTAAAAATATGCAAAATGCAATTCACTCAAACTTCATTTTAGATAAGTTTAAAAAAATAAAAAAGATGTAGGAACCTAAATAAATACTGTCTAAATCCGAATATCAGCATAATATGGCGGAAATATGCTGAAATTGTAAATAATATGGGAACTACGTTTGTATGGCCAATTCACCCGTCGTCACGCTCTTAAGGTAAGGCATTCACAATTTTGTTTTTAACAACCGCAAAAAAAATTTTTATCTGCAGTTGTAACCGATAATATCCTTTATCTCAAAAACACTTAATATACTATTTAAGTAGTGCGTCCATTAGGCTCGCCGCATCGCAACGCATTACAAAAATCATCCTCCATAGTTTCTCTTTTTTTTTTGTTGGGTTTGAAACCAATAAACGTGTAATTAATTAATTAAATTATCAAATAACTTCTCCCGCTCTAAGCGGAGCGGGAGGTTGTGTCAGACTTTTACTGACTAAAACTCACCCATGTTCTTTCAGTTGCCTGTGTGCCAGGGCCACGGTAACCCTTTTGGACAAACCCGCGACCCCGCAGGCATCGGTCCTTGCGGACTCATTCAATTTGTTCTGACATCTCTTTGAGTCGCACGTGGAACACAACGCGCCATCGACCCGGGCTGGGTTCTTACCGGACGACGAGCTACCCATTGCTCACCGTCTGCAAGCCCGCGCCTACGGTGGCTGGGAATTGGCTATGGATTCCCGACGCCCAGAGCATCGCCCCTAGGGGCGTGAGGGCGCAACGATTGCCTCTCCTGTCTCTGGGACGCGTTCAACTAGCGGGCTGGTTGGTGCCTCAATGAACGCGCCCACACCGGTGCCCCGTAAGGGACCACAAACCGCCCGACCCCCACGTAGAGCCTCCAGTAGAAGGCGTTTGGACCCCCTAGGTTGGCCAAGAGCCGCTTCAAGGCAGCTCCTGCCCACTCCAGTCTAGGAGCCAAACGTCGGAAATGCTCCACGAAATTTCACTGGCTGTTGAGGACGAGTCCCAGGAACTTCATCATCCACTCGACGCCGATGAGAACCCCTCCTGCCGTTATTTGGGAACCCGACGGTTGCGCGTTCCGAGGACCATGAAATCCCATGTGTCTGCTTAAGGGTACTCGTATTACATTGCTCGATGACCTTGATGATTTGATCTCTGTACCGGTATTTGATACTTTGGCGCCACCTATCGACAAACGGCCATACTTCACTAAAACGAACTGAAGAGCAAGAACACAGATATGTCGCAGAGTTGTCATCGTTTTTGCCTATTTTATTCGCTCTCTGAGATATTTAATACATTTTGTTCCTCTAAGAGTCTTCTACCTACATCATAATTTATATTTATTTTGTAATAAATGATGCACTTTGCCTAATGAACTAGTGTTCATCAGTTATTTTATTGAGCATGGGTACTACTACATGATACATTCTGAAGGTCTGATGACGATCAGGTAACTGCTTGCAGGGTTCTCAGTACCGGAAATAGTTAGGACGACGTAGCTTTCATCATTTGTCTAATTGGGCTCGGGTTCTACTACATGATATATTCTGAAGGTCTGATGATGACCAGATAATTGCTTGTTGGTTGTCAGTAACGGAAATAGTTAAGACGACGTAGCTTTCAACATTTGTCTAATTGAGCTTGGATGCTACTACATGATATATTTTGAAGGTCCGATGATGACCAGGTAATTGCTTGTTGGTTGTCAGTAACGGAAATAGTTAGAACGACGTAGCTTTCAACATTTGTCTTATTGAGCTTGGATGCTACTACATGATATATTCTGAAGGTCTGATGATGACCAGGTAATTGCTTGTTGGTTCTCAGGAACGAAAATAGTAAGGATGACCTAGCTTTCAAGATTTATCTAATTGAGCACGGGTGCTACTACATGATACATTCTGAAGGTCTGACGATGACCAGGTAAGTGCTTATCAGTTCTTAGTAACCATATAATATCAAGAAGGATAAAACTAGAGCACGAATCAGTTGTATTTTGGTATTATAAGATAAGATAAGATATTTTTTATTTGCATAAAACATGGTATACAAGGTGGTATTAGAAAATATAGATCAAACATGTTTTACAGTATTAAAGCGTGCAAACTTACTTACTAAAAATACATTATGAAATTGAAATACATTAAATAGATTTCATATTAAAAAAATTCATTAATACCTTAAAAATTATTATTATTAAGCCATTTATATAATTTGGTTTTAAATAACGTGCAATTTAACGTTTTAAACATTTTTGGTAATTTATTATAGAGACGTACAAACATAACCAGAGAGTTTTTATTATATTTGGCTGGTCGAGGGAGTACATCCAACACAAGTCTGTATTGGTCTCGCCTACTTCGAGAGCTTATTTCCTCCGCTGTTTTAAATAGTTCTTTGTGTTTTTGAACGAACATGCATGCTTCATTATTATAATGAAGGTAACGGTAGCAAACCAAGCTCTTTAAATATAGGTTGACAGGATTCGTCACATGGAATCTCATAAAGAGCTCGTAAACATTTTTTCTGGGCGACAAATGCTCTATTGTGGTCAGTACTATTTTCCCACATTATAATTCCATACCGTAGTTAGGACTCAACATATGCGCGGTATGACATCACAGCCGTTTTTATATTAGTGATGTAGCGGTATCAACATCGCCACATACGAGCTACACGTCATATTGACGTCACGCAAATCCTGCATCGCGCAAGCAGAGTTTACCGCGTGACTAGCATATATACAACGTCCCGACATCAACCGTCGGGCAGTTGCCCACCAGACACAACACCCGTCTGGTCGGAGGATCCTCCCTTTTCTATAGAGTATGAGTGAACTTTACACCCTGTTCCTCATACCTCTATAGTGACTTTTTTTATTTGTCTCAGAGCATAGACAAATTTATTTATTTTCTTGCATACAGCATCAACCTGTGCTTTCCAGTCCAAATATTCGTCAATTACTACTCCTAAAAACTTAGTTTGTGCCACTTGTATAATTTTCGGTATGTCCATTTTAAAATTTAAAGTATTATTATAAGATTGATTAAATTGTATACAATACTGATTTATTAAGATTAATAGATAAATTATTATTATTTAACCAGTTAATTATATTGTCTATTGTAATATTTATGTCCGCTTCATGATCCGCAATGGATTTATATTTTTTATCGCTAGTGACAATTCATCATCATCATCATCAGCCTACAGCAGTCCACTGCTGGACATAGGCCTCTCCAATTGCACGCCACTTAGCTCGATCCTCGGCAACTCCTATCCAACTGCTACCAGTCACCCTGCGAAGATCGTCGCTCCACCTAGCCTGAGGGCGTCCTACCTTACGTTTGCCGATTCGCGGTCTCCTCTCAAGAACACGCCTACCCCAACGGTCATCGGTTCTACGGCTAATATGGCCGGCCCACTGACACTTCAGCTTGCTTATTCTGTGAGCTATGTCAACAACTTTGGTTCTCTACCGGATCACCTCATTCCGGATTCTATCCCTCAGAGAGACTCCATGCATAGCTTGTTCCATAGCTCGCTGAGCGACCTTGAATTTATGGACCAGCCGTATTGTGAGTGTCCACGTTTCGGCTCCGTAGGTCATAACAGGCAGGACGCACTGATCGAAAACTTTAGTCTTTAGGCTCTGCGGAATACGCGACGAGAAGACTCGACGAAGCTTCCCAAATGCTGCCCAGCCCAGCCGAATTCTTCTGTTAGCCTCCTTCTCAAAGTTGTTCTTACCAAACTGCAGAGTTTGCCCGAGGTAAACGTATTCTCGAACAACTTTGAGAGCACCGCCATTGACAGCAATCGGTCCCGGAGTGACGTGTTCGTTGAACATAACCTGGGTTTTGTCCAAGTTCATCCATAGACCAATGCGTACAGAAGAATTAACTAGGCCGTCCAGCATCTGCTGCAAGTCATGCAGCGATTCAGCCAGTACGACGATGTCATCTGCAAATCTCAAGTGTGAGATGTACTCGCCGTTGATGTTAATGCCGCGTCCTTCCCAGTTCAGCGTCTTAAACACATCCTCCAGTGCGTTAGAGATCAATTTCGGGGAAATAACGTTCCGTTGTCTCACACCTCGACGCAGGAGGTTCAGTTCGCTGGTCCTGAGTTTGGACGGTTATTGTCGCGTTTTCATAAAGACATCTCAGCACTTGGATGTATCGCCAGTCGACTTGGCAACGCTGCAGAGACTCCAAAACAGAACAGGTCCCAATAGAGTCAAAAGCCTTCTCATAGTCCACAAACGCAAGACACAGGGGTCGATTATACTCTTCGGACTACTGTATAATTTGCTGTAAATACACTTTGGATGTGGTCTATGGTGCTGTATCCTCTTCGAAATCCGGCCTGCTCCGGTGGCTGAAACTCGTCGAGTCTTCGCGCTAGACGATTCGTGACGACTCTCGAAAACAACTTATATATACGTGGCTTAGGAGCGAAATTGGTCTGTAATTCTTTAAAAGGGTCTTATAACCCTTTTTAAAGAAAAGAACGACCACGCTCCTTCGCCACGCTTCTGTAGTTCTCCCAGAGAACAGGACAGAGTTAAAGAGCTCCCGAAGCTCTTTCAGTACAGAATTTCCTCCCGCTCTTAGGAGCTCGGTCGTAATCCCGTCCTCACCAGGGGCTTTTCCACTTTTAAGCTGTTTAAGAGCCACCTCGATTTCATCTTGGCTGACTTCTGGCAGGTCTTCGGTGAAATGGCGGGTCAAGGTGGCTCTAGAATCCTAACTTTCAGGATCAGGTCGAGATGCATGCGATGCGTACAGTCGGCCGTAGAAGTTCTCGACTTCCGAAAGGATCTCCGGCCTCGAAACGACGATATCCCCACTAGATTTGGTCAACTTCGTCAGGTGGCTCCTCCCAAGGGATTGGACGAAGACTTTTGACCCCCGATTTTGCTCAATAGCTTCCTCTATAGAGCGTGTATTGGAGCGTTGGAAGTCGCGTCTTACCAATGTTCTAATGCTTTTGTTGAGTGCCCGTTGTTCTGACGAAGTGATAGGTGGGTTTTCACGTCGTTCCGTCATAAGCTGCAGAGTCTCTTCCGAAAGTTTGGACTTCTTGGCCGTCCGGCGCATTTTATCGCCGTCTTAAATTCATAATTTTGTTCTGCATTTACCTCTGATTTTTTACTTTCTTGTCGATCAGCCCGCGAGCAGGCGCGGCTTTTTACACCTCGCTCAATTTGCAAACGCTGAAAAAAAATAAAAAAAATATAATTTTCGTAATTTTCATTTCGTAAAAACACTACCTATAATCTCGATTTACTCGAAGCCTCTCCGTCTGAATTTCTTTGCGTATCGATAATTTATTACACACTGGCCACATCTTCAGCCAGTTGAGCCAATATACAGTTTTGCGACCCGATCGCCGGTTTGCAGACAAAGATTTTCTTATTATAAAATCACGATTTTTCGTCTTAAATTCGAAATTTTGTTCTGCATTTACCTCTGATTTTTTACTTTCTTGTCGATCAGCCCGCGAGAAGGCGCGGCTTTTTACACCTCGCTCGCTTTGCAAGCTCTGAGAAAAACAAAAAAATTAATACAATTTTTTGTAATTTTCACTTCGTAAAAACACTATCTATAATCTAGATTTACTCGAAGCCTCTCCGTCTGAATTTCTTTGCGTATCGATAATTTATTACACACTGGCCACGTCTTCAGCCAGTTGAGCCGGGATACGGTTTTGCGACCGGATCGCCGGTTTGCAGACAAAGATTTTCTTATTATAAAATCACGATTTTTGGTCTAAAATTCATAATTTAGTTCTGCATTTACCTTTGATTTTTAATTTCTTAACGATCAACCTTCGAGCCGGCGCGGCTTTTTACACATCGCTCAATTCGCAAACGCTGACAAAAAAAAAAATACAATTTTCGTAATTTTCACTTCGTAAAAACACTACCTATAATCTCGATTTACTCGAAGCCTCTCCGTCTGAATTTCTTTGCGTATCGATAATTTATTACACACTGGCCACTTCTTCAGCCAGTTGAGTCGGGATACGGTTTTGCGACCGGATCGCCGGTTTACAGACAAAGATTTTCTTATTATAAAATCAGGATTTTTCGTCTTAAATTCATAATTTTGTTCTGCATTTACCTCTGATTTTTTACTTTCTTGTCGATCAACCCGCGAGCAGGCGCGGCTTTTTACACCTCGCTCAATATGCAAACGCTGAAAAAAAATAATTCAATTTTCGTAATTTTCATTTCGTAAAAACACTACCTATAATCTCGATTTACTCGAAGCCTCTCCGTCTGAATTTCTTTGCGTATCGATAATTTATTACACACTGGCCACGTCTTCAGCCAGTTGAGCCGGGATACGGTTTTGCGACCGGATCGCCGGTTTGCAGACAAAGATTTTCTTATTATAAAATCAGTATTTTTCGTCTTAAATTCATAAATTTGTTCTGCATTTACCTCTGATTTTTTACTTTCTTGTCGATCAGCCCGCGAGCAGGCGCGGCTTTTACACCTCGCTCAATTTGCAAACGCTGAAAAAAAATAAAAAAAAAATAATTTTCGTAATTTTCATTTCATAAAAACACTACCTATAATCTCGATTTACTCGAAGCCTCTCCGTCTGAATTTCTTTGCGTATCGATAATTTATTACACACTGGCCACGTCTTCAGCCAGTTGAGCCGGGATACGGTCTTGCGACCGGATCGCCGGTTTGCAGACAAAGATTTTCTTATTATAAAATCACGATTTTTCGTCTTAAATTCATAATTTTGTTCTGCATTTACCTCTGATTTTTTACATTCTTGTCGATCAGCCCGCGAGCAGGTTTGGCTTTATACACCTCGCTCGCTTTGCAAGCTCAGAGAAAAGAAAAAAAAATTATACAATTTTTTGTAATTTTCACTTCGTAAAAACACTACCTATAATCTCGATTTACTCGAAGCCTCTCCGTCTGAATTTCTTTGCGTATCGATAATTTATTACACACTGGCCACTTCATCAGCCAGTTGAGTCGGGATACGGTTTTGCGACCGGATCGCCGGTTTGCAGACAATGATTTTCTTATTATAAAATCAGGATTTTTCGTCTTAAATTCATAATTTAGTTCTGCATTTACCTCTGATTTTTTACTTTCTTAACGATCAACCCGCGAGCCGGCGCGGCTTTTTACACATCGCTCAATTCGCAAACGCTGACAAAAAAAAAAATACAATTTTCGTAATTTTCACTTCGTAAAAACACTACCTATAATCTCGATTTACTCGAAGCCTCTCCGTCTGAATTTCTTTGCGTATCGATAATTTATTACACACTGGCCACTTCTTCAGCCAGTTGAGTCGGGATACGGTTTTGCGACTGGATCGCCGGTTTGCAGACAATGATTTTCTTATTATAAAATCAGGATTTTTCGTCTTAAATTCATAATTTAGTTCTGCATTTACCTCTGATTTTTTACTTTCTTGTCGATCAGCCCGCGAGAAGGCGCGGCTTTTTACACCTCGCTCGCTTTGCAAGCTCTGAGAAAAACAAAAAAAAAAATACAATTTTTTGTAATTTTCACTTCGTAAAAACACTACCTATAATCTAGATTTACTCGAAGCCTCTCCGTCTGAATTTCTTTGCGTATCGATAATTTATTACACACTGGCCACGTCTTCAGCCAGTTGAGTCGGGATACGGTTTTGCGACCGGATCGCCGGTTTGCAGACAAAGATTTTCGTATTATAAAATCACGATTTTTGGTCTAAAATTCATAATTTAGTTCTGCATTTACCTTTGATTTTTAATTTCTTAACGATCAACCTTCGAGGCGGCGCGGCTTTTTACACATCGCTCAATTCGCAAACGCTGACAAAAAAAAAAATACAATTTTCGTAATTTTCACTTCGTAAAAACACTACCTATAATCTCGATTTACTCGAAGCCTCTCCGTCTAAATTTCTTTGCGTATCGATAATTTATTACACACTGGCCACGTCTTCAGCCAGTTGAGCCGGGATACGGTTTTGCGACCGGATCGCCGGTTTGCAGACAAAGATTTTCTTATTATAAAATCACGATTTTTGGTCTAAAATTCATAATTTAGTTCTGCATTTACCTTTGATTTTTAATTTCTTAACGATCAACCTTCGAGCCGGCGCGGCTTTTTACACATCGCTCAATTCGCAAACGCTGACAAAAAAAAAAATACAATTTTCGTAATTTTCACTTCGTAAAAACACTACCTATAATCTCGATTTACTCGAAGCCTCTCCGTCTGAATTTCTTTGCGTATCGATAATTTATTACACACTGGCCACTTCTTCAGCCAGTTGAGTCGGGATACGGTTTTGCGACAAGATCGCCGGTTTACAGACAAAGATTTTCTTATTATAAAATCAGGATTTTTCGTCTTAAATTCATAATTTTGTTCTGCATTTACCTCTGATTTTTTACTTTCTTGTCAATCAACCCGCGAGCAGGCGCGGCTTTTTACACCTCGCTCAATATGCAAACGCTGAAAAAAAAAAATTCAATTTTCGTAATTTTCATTTCGTAAAAACACTACCTATAATCTCGATTTACTCGAAGCCTCTCCGTCTGAATTTCTTTGCGTATCGATAATTTATTACACACTGGCCACGTCTTCAGCCAGTTGAGCCGGGATACGGTTTTGCGACCGGATCGCCGGTTTGCAGACAAAGATTTTCTTATTATAAAATCAGTATTTTTCGTCTTAAATTCATAAATTTGTTCTGCATTTACCTCTGATTTTTTACTTTCTTGTCGATCAGCCCGCGAGCAGGCGCGGCTTTTACACCTCGCTCAATTTGCAAACGCTGAAAAAAAATAAAAAAAAAATAATTTTCGCAATTTTCATTTCATAAAAACACTACCTATAATCTCGATTTACTCGAAGCCTCTCCGTCTGAATTTCTTTGCGTATCGATAATTTATTACACACTGGCCACGTCTTCAGCCAGTTGAGCCGGGATACGGTCTTGCGACCGGATCGCCGGTTTGCAGACAAAGATTTTCTTATTATAAAATCACGATTTTTCGTCTTAAATTCACAATTTTGTTCTGCATTTACCTCTGATTTTTTACATTCTTGTCGATCAGCCCGCGAGCAGGTTTGGCTTTATACACCTCGCTCGCTTTGCAAGCTCAGAGAAAAGAAAAAAAAATTATACAATTTTTTGTAATTTTCACTTCGTAAAAACACTACCTATAATCTCGATTTACTCGAAGCCTCTCCGTCTGAATTTCTTTGCGTATCGATAATTTATTACACACTGGCCACTTCATCAGCCAGTTGAGTCGGGATACGGTTTTGCGACCGGATCGCCGGTTTGCAGACAATGATTTTCTTATTATAAAATCAGGATTTTTCGTCTTAAATTCATAATTTAGTTCTGCATTTACCTCTGATTTTTTACTTTCTTAACGATCAACCCGCGAGCCGGCGCGGCTTTTTACACATCGCTCAATTCGCAAATGCTGACAAAAAAAAAATACAATTTTAGTAATTTTCACTTCGTAAAAACACTACCTATAATCTCGATTTACTCGAAGCCTCTCCGTCTGAATTTCTTTGCGTATCGATAATTTATTACACACTGGCCACTTCATCAGCCAGTTGAGTCGGGATACGGTTTTGCGACCGGATCGCCGGTTTGCAGACAATGATTTTCTTATTATAAAATCAGGATTTTTCGTCTTAAATTCATAATTTAGTTCTGCATTTACCTCTGATTTTTTACTTTCTTAACGATCAACCCGCGAGCCGGCGCGGCTTTTTACACATCGCTCAATTCGCAAATGCTGACAAAAAAAAAATACAATTTTCGTAATTTTCACTTCGTAAAAACACTACCTATAATCTCGATTTACTCGAAGCCTCTCCGTCTGAATTTCTTTGCGTATCGATAATTTATTACACACTGGCCACTTCATCAGCCAGTTGAGTCGGGATACGGTTTTGCGACCGGATCGCCGGTTTGCAGACAATGATTTTCTTATTATAAAATCAGGATTTTTCGTCTTAAATTCATAATTTAGTTCTGCATTTACCTCTGATTTTTTACTTTCTTAACGATCAACCCGCAAGCCGGCGCGGCTTTTTACACATCGCTCAATTCGCAAACGCTGACAAAAAAAAAAATACAATTTTCGTAATTTTCACTTCGTAAAAACACTACCTATAATCTCGATTTACTCGAAGCCTCTCCGTCTGAATTTCTTTGCGTATCGATAATTTATTACACACTGGCCACTTCTTCAGCCAGTTGAGTCGGGATACGGTTTTGCGACTGGATCGCCGGTTTGCAGACAATGATTTTCTTATTATAAAATCAGGATTTTTCGTCTTAAATTCATAATTTAGTTCTGCATTTACCTCTGATTTTTTACTTTCTTGCCGATCAGCCCGCGAGAAGGCGCGGCTTTTTACACCTCGCTCGCTTTGCAAGCTCTGAGAAAAACAAAAAAAAAAATACAATTTTTTGTAATTTTCACTTCGTAAAAACACTACATATAATCTAGATTTACTCGAAGCCTCTCCGTCTGAATTTCTTTGCGTATCGATAATTTATTACACACTGGCCACGTCTTCAGCCAGTTGAGCCGGGATACGGTTTTGCGACCGGATCGCCGGTTTGCAGACAAAGATTTTCGTATTATAAAATCACGATTTTTGGTCTAAAATTCATAATTTAGTTCTGCATTTACCTTTGATTTTTAATTTCTTAACGATCAACCTTCGAGGCGGCGCGGCTTTTTACACATCGCTCAATTCGCAAACGCTGACAAAAAAAAAAATACAATTTTCGTAATTTTCACTTCGTAAAAACACTACCTATAATCTCGATTTACTCGAAGCCTCTCCGTCTAAATTTCTTTGCGTATCGATAATTTATTACACACTGGCCACGTCTTCAGCCAGTTGAGCCGGGATACGGTTTTGCGACCGGATCGCCGGTTTGCAGACAAAGATTTTCTTATTATAAAATCACGATTTTTGGTCTAAAATTCATAATTTAGTTCTGCATTTACCTCTGATTTTTTACTTTCTTGTCGATCAGCCCGCGAGCAGGCGCGGCTTTTACACCTCGCTCAATTTGCAAACGCTGAAAAAAAATAAAAAAAAAAAAAAATTCGTAATTTTCATTTCATAAAAACACTACCTATAATCTCGATTTACTCGAAGCCTCTCCGTCTGAATTTCTTTGCGTATCGATAATTTATTACACACTGGCCACGTCTTCAGCCAGTTGAGCCGGGATACGGTCTTGCGACCGGATCGCCGGTTTGCAGACAAAGATTTTCTTATTATAAAATCACGATTTTTCGTCTTAAATTCACAATTTTGTTCTGCATTTACCTCTGATTTTTTACATTCTTGTCGATCAGCCCGCGAGCAGGTTTGGCTTTATACACCTCGCTCGCTTTGCAAGCTCAGAGAAAAGAAAAAAAAATTATACAATTTTTTGTAATTTTCACTTCGTAAAAACACTACCTATAATCTCGATTTACTCGAAGCCTCTCCGTCTGAATTTCTTTGCGTATCGATAATTTATTACACACTGGCCACTTCATCAGCCAGTTGAGTCGGGATACGGTTTTGCGACCGGATCGCCGGTTTGCAGACAATGATTTTCTTATTATAAAATCAGGATTTTTCGTCTTAAATTCATAATTTAGTTCTGCATTTACCTCTGATTTTTTACTTTCTTAACGATCAACCCGCGAGCCGGCGCGGCTTTTTACACATCGCTCAATTCGCAAATGCTGACAAAAAAAAAATACAATTTTCGTAATTTTCACTTCGTAAAAACACTACCTATAATCTCGATTTACTCGAAGCCTCTCCGTCTGAATTTCTTTGCGTATCGATAATTTATTACACACTGGCCACGTCTTCAGCCAGTTGAGCCGGGATACGGTTTTGCGACCGGATCGCCGGTTTGCAGACAAAGATTTTCTTATTATAAAATCAGTATTTTTCGTCTTAAATTCATAAATTTGTTCTGCATTTACTTCTGATTTTTTACTTTCTTGTCGATCAGCCCGCGAGCAGGCGCGGCTTTTACACCTCGCTCAATTCGCAAACGCTGACAAAAAAAAAAATTCAATTTTCGTAATTTTCACTTCGTAAAAACACTACCTATAATCTCGATTTACTCGAAGCCTCTCCGTCTGAATTTCTTTGCGTATCGATAATTTATTACACACTGGCCACTTCTTCAGCCAGTTGAGTCGGGTTACGGTTTTGCGACTGGATCGCCGGTTTGCAGACAATGATTTTCTTATTATAAAATCAGGATTTTTCGTCTTAAATTCATAATTTAGTTCTGCATTTACCTCTGATTTTTAATTTCTTGTCGATCAGCCCGCGAGAAGGCGCGGCTTTTTACACCTCGCTCGCTTTGCAAGCTCTGAGAAAAACAAAAAAAATAATACAATTTTTTGTAATTTTCACTTCGTAAAAACACTACCTATAATCTAGATTTACTCGAAGCCTCTCCGTCTGAATTTCTTTGCGTATCGATAATTTATTACACACTGGCCACGTCTTCAGCCAGTTGAGCCGGAATACGGTCTTGCGACCGGATCGCCGGTTTGCAGACAAAGATTTTCGTATTATAAAATCACGATTTTTGGTCTAAAATTCATAATTTAGTTCTGCATTTACCTTTGATTTTTAATTTCTTAACGATCAACCTTCGAGGCGGCGCGGCTTTTTACACATCGCTCAATTCGCAAACGCTGACAAAAAAAAAAATACAATTTTTGTAATTTTCACTTCGTAAAAACACTACCTATAATCTCGATTTACTCGAAGCCTCTCCGTCTGAATTTCTTTGCGTATCGATAATTTATTACACACTGGCCACGTCTTCAGCCAGTTGAGCCGGGATACGGTTTTGCGACCGGATCGCCGGTTTGCAGACAAAGATTTTCTTATTATAAAATCACGATTTTTGGTCTAAAATTCATAATTTAGTTCTGCATTTACCTTTGATTTTTAATTTCTTAACGATCAACCTTCGAGCCGGCGCGGCTTTTTACACATCGCTCAATTCGCAAACGCTGACAAAAAAAAAAATACAATTTTCGTAATTTTCACTTCGTAAAAACACTACCTATAATCTAGATTTACTCGAAGCCTCTCCGTCTGAATTTCTTTGCGTATCGATAATTTATTACACACTGGCCACTTCTTCAGCCAGTTGAGTCGGGATACGGTTTTGCGACCAGATCGCCGGTTTACAGACAAAGATTTTCTTATTATAAAATCAGGATTTTTCGTCTTAAATTCATAATTTTGTTCTGCATTTACCTCTGATTTTTTACTTTCTTGTCAATCAACCCGCGAGCAGGCGCGGCTTTTTACACCTCGCTCAATATGCAAACGCTGAAAAAAAAAAATTCAATTTTCGTAATTTTCATTTCGTAAAAACACTACCTATAATCTCGATTTACTCGAAGCCTCTCCGTCTGAATTTCTTTGCGTATCGATAATTTATTACACACTGGCCACGTCTTCAGCCAGTTGAGCCGGGATACGGTTTTGCGACCGGATCGCCGGTTTGCAGACAAAGATTTTCTTATTATAAAATCAGTATTTTTCGTCTTAAATTCATAAATTTGTTCTGCATTTACCTCTGATTTTTTACTTTCTTGTCGATCAGCCCGCGAGCAGGCGCGGCTTTTACACCACGCTCAATTTGCAAACGCTGAAAAAAAATAAAAAAAAAATAATTTTCGTAATTTTCATTTCATAAAAACACTACCTATAATCTCGATTTACTCGAAGCCTCTCCGTCTGAATTTCTTTGCGTATCGATAATTTATTACACACTGGCCACGTCTTCAGCCAGTTGAGCCGGGATACGGTCTTGCGACCGGATCGCCGGTTTGCAGACAAAGATTTTCTTATTATAAAATCACGATTTTTCGTCTTAAATTCACAATTTTGTTCTGCATTTACCTCTGATTTTTTACATTCTTGTCGATCAGCCCGCGAGCAGGTTTGGCTTTATACACCTCGCTCGCTTTGCAAGCTCAGAGAAAAGAAAAAAAAATTATACAATTTTTTGTAATTTTCACTTCGTAAAAACACTACCTATAATCTCGATTTACTCGAAGCCTCTCCGTCTGAATTTCTTTGCGTATCGATAATTTATTACACACTGGCCACTTCATCAGCCAGTTGAGTCGGGATACGGTTTTGCGACCGGATCGCCGGTTTGCAGACAATGATTTTCTTATTATAAAATCAGGATTTTTCGTCTTAAATTCATAATTTAGTTCTGCATTTACCTCTGATTTTTTACTTTCTTAACGATCAACCCGCGAGCCGGCGCGGCTTTTTACACATCGCTCAATTCGCAAACGCTGACAAAAAAAAAAATACAATTTTCGTAATTTTCACTTCGTAAAAACACTACCTATAATCTCGATTTACTCGAAGCCTCTCCGTCTGAATTTCTTTGCGTATCGATAATTTATTACACACTGGCCACTTCTTCAGCCAGTTGAGTCGGGATACGGTTTTGCGACTGGATCGCCGGTTTGCAGACAATGATTTTCTTATTATAAAATCAGGATTTTTCGTCTTAAATTCATAATTTAGTTCTGCATTTACCTCTGATTTTTTACTTTCTTGTCGATCAGCCCGCGAGAAGGCGCGGCTTTTTACACCTCGCTCGCTTTGCAAGCTCTGAGAAAAACAAAAAAAAAAAAAAAAATTTTTGTAATTTTCACTTCGTAAAAACACTACCTATAATCTAGATTTACTCGAAGCCTCTCCGTCTGAATTTCTTTGCGTATCGATAATTTATTACACACTGGCCACGTCTTCAGCCAGTTGAGCCGGGATACGGTTTTGCGACCGGATCGCCGGTTTGCAGACAAAGATTTTCGTATTATAAAATCACGATTTTTGGTCTAAAATTCATAATTTAGTTCTGCATTTACCTTTGATTTTTAATTTCTTAACGATCAACCTTCGAGGCGGCGCGGCTTTTTACACATCGCTCAATTCGCAAACGCTGACAAAAAAAAAAATACAATTTTCGTAATTTTCACTTCGTAAAAACACTACCTATAATCTCGATTTACTCGAAGCCTCTCCGTCTAAATTTCTTTGCGTATCGATAATTTATTACACACTGGCCACGTCTTCAGCCAGTTGAGCCGGGATACGGTTTTGCGACCGGATCGCCGGTTTGCAGACAAAGATTTTCTTATTATAAAATCACGATTTTTGGTCTAAAATTCATAATTTAGTTCTGCATTTACCTTTGATTTTTAATTTCTTAACGATCAACCTTCGAGCCGGCGCGGCTTTTTACACATCGCTCAATTCGCAAACGCTGACAAAAAAAAAAATACAATTTTCGTAATTTTCACTTCGTAAAAACACTACCTATAATCTCGATTTACTCGAAGCCTCTCCGTCTGAATTTCTTTGCGTATCGATAATTTATTACACACTGGCCACTTCTTCAGCCAGTTGAGTCGGGATACGGTTTTGCGACAAGATCGCCGGTTTACAGACAAAGATTTTCTTATTATAAAATCAGGATTTTTCGTCTTAAATTCATAATTTTGTTCTGCATTTACCTCTGATTTTTTACTTTCTTGTCAATCAACCCGCGAGCAGGCGCGGCTTTTTACACCTCGCTCAATATGCAAACGCTGAAAAAAAAAAATTCAATTTTCGTAATTTTCATTTCGTAAAAACACTACCTATAATCTCGATTTACTCGAAGCCTCTCCGTCTGAATTTCTTTGCGTATCGATAATTTATTACACACTGGCCACGTCTTCAGCCAGTTGAGCCGGGATACGGTCTTGCGACCGGATCGCCGGTTTGCAGACAAAGATTTTCTTATTATAAAATCACGATTTTTCGTCTTAAATTCACAATTTTGATCTGCATTTACCTCTGATTTTTAATTTCTTAACGATCAACCTTCGAGCCGGCGCGGCTTTTTACACATCGCTCAATTCGCAAACGCTGACAAAAAAAAAAAATACAATTTTCGTAATTTTCACTTCGTAAAAACACTACCTATAATCTCGATTTACTCGAAGCCTCTCCGTCTGAATTTCTTTGCGTATCGATAATTTATTACACACTGGCCACGTCTTCAGCCAGTTGAGCCGGGATACGGTCTTGCGACCGGATCGCCGGTTTGCAGACAAAGATTTTCTTATTATAAAATCACGATTTTTCGTCTTAAATTCACAATTTTGTTCTGCATTTACCTCTGATTTTTTACATTCTTGTCGATCAGCCCGCGAGCAGGTTTGGCTTTATACACCTCGCTCGCTTTGCAAGCTCAGAGAAAAGAAAAAAAAATTATACAATTTTTTGTAATTTTCACTTCGTAAAAACACTACCTATAATCTCGATTTACTCGAAGCCTCTCCGTCTGAATTTCTTTGCGTATCGATAATTTATTACACACTGGCCACTTCATCAGCCAGTTGAGTCGGGATACGGTTTTGCGACCGGATCGCCGGTTTGCAGACAATGATTTTCTTATTATAAAATCAGGATTTTTCGTCTTAAATTCATAATTTAGTTCTGCATTTACCTCTGATTTTTTACTTTCTTAACGATCAACCCGCGAGCCGGCGCGGCTTTTTACACATCGCTCAATTCGCAAATGCTGACAAAAAAAAAATACAATTTTCGTAATTTTCACTTCGTAAAAACACTACCTATAATCTCGATTTACTCGAAGCCTCTCCGTCTGAATTTCTTTGCGTATCGATAATTTATTACACACTGGCCACGTCTTCAGCCAGTTGAGCCGGGATACGGTCTTGCGACCGGATCGCCGGTTTGCAGACAAAGATTTTCTTATTATAAAATCACGATTTTTCGTCTTAAATTCACAATTTTGTTCTGCATTTACCTCTGATTTTTTACATTCTTGTCGATCAGCCCGCGAGCAGGTTTGGCTTTATACACCTCGCTCGCTTTGCAAGCTCAGAGAAAAGAAAAAAAAATTATACAATTTTTTGTAATTTTCACTTCGTAAAAACACTACCTATAATCTCGATTTACTCGAAGCCTCTCCGTCTGAATTTCTTTGCGTATCGATAATTTATTACACACTGGCCACTTCATCAGCCAGTTGAGTCGGGATACGGTTTTGCGACCGGATCGCCGGTTTGCAGACAAAGATTTTCTTATTATAAAATCACGATTTTTGGTCTAAAATTCATAATTTAGTTCTGCATTTACCTTTGATTTTTAATTTCTTAACGATCAACCTTCGAGCCGGCGCGGCTTTTTACACATCGCTCAATTCGCAAACGCTGACAAAAAAAAAATACAATTTTCGTAATTTTCATTTCGTAAAAACACTACCTATAATCTCGATTTACTCGAAGCCTCTCCGTCTGAATTTCTTTGCGTATCGATAATTTATTACACACTGGCCACGTCTTCAGCCAGTTGAGCCGGGATACGGTTTTGCGACCGGATCGCCGGTTTGCAGACAAAGATTTTCTTATTATAAAATCAGTATTTTTCGTCTTAAATTCATAAATTTGTTCTGCATTTACCTCTGATTTTTTACTTTCTTGTCGATCAGCCCGCGAGCAGGCGCGGCTTTTACACCTCGCTCAATTTGCAAACGCTGAAAAAAAATAAAAAAAAAATAATTTTCGTAATTTTCATTTCATAAAAACACTACCTATAATCTCGATTTACTCGAAGCCTCTCCGTCTGAATTTCTTTGCGTATCGATAATTTATTACACACTGGCCACGTCTTCAGCCAGTTGAGCCGGGATACGGTCTTGCGACCGGATCGCCGGTTTGCAGACAAAGATTTTCTTATTATAAAATCACGATTTTTCGTCTTAAATTCACAATTTTGTTCTGCATTTACCTCTGGTTTTTTACATTCTTGTCGATCAGCCCGCGAGCAGGTTTGGCTTTATACACCTCGCTCGCTTTGCAAGCTCAGAGAAAAGAAAAAAAAATTATACAATTTTTTGTAATTTTCACTTCGTAAAAACACTACCTATAATCTCGATTTACTCGAAGCCTCTCCGTCTGAATTTCTTTGCGTATCGATAATTTATTACACACTGGCCACTTCATCAGCCAGTTGAGTCGGGATACGGTTTTGCGACCGGATCGCCGGTTTGCAGACAATGATTTTCTTATTATAAAATCAGGATTTTTCGTCTTAAATTCATAATTTAGTTCTGCATTTACCTCTGATTTTTTACTTTCTTAACGATCAACCCGCGAGCCGGCGCGGCTTTTTACACATCGCTCAATTCGCAAATGCTGACAAAAAAAAAATACAATTTTCGTAATTTTCACTTCGTAAAAACACTACCTATAATCTCGATTTACTCGAAGCCTCTCCGTCTGAATTTCTTTGCGTATCGATAATTTATTACACACTGGCCACGTCTTCAGCCAGTTGAGCCGGGATACGGTTTTGCGACCGGATCGCCGGTTTGCAGACAAAGATTTTCTTATTATAAAATCAGTATTTTTCGTCTTAAATTCATAAATTTGTTCTGCATTTACCTCTGATTTTTTACTTTCTTGTCGATCAGCCCGCGAGCAGGCGCGGCTTTTACACCTCGCTCAATTCGCAAACGCTGACAAAAAAAAAAATACAATTTTCGTAATTTTCACTTCGTAAAAACACTACCTATAATCTCGATTTACTCGAAGCCTCTCCGTCTGAATTTCTTTGCGTATCGATAATTTATTACACACTGGCCACTTCTTCAGCCAGTTGAGTCGGGTTACGGTTTTGCGACTGGATCGCCGGTTTGCAGACAATGATTTTCTTATTATAAAATCAGGATTTTTCGTCTTAAATTCATAATTTAGTTCTGCATTTACCTCTGATTTTTAATTTCTTGTCGATCAGCCCGCGAGAAGGCGCGGCTTTTTACACCTCGCTCGCTTTGCAAGCTCTGAGAAAAACAAAAAAAATAATACAATTTTTTGTAATTTTCACTTCGTAAAAACACTACCTATAATCTAGATTTACTCGAAGCCTCTCCGTCTGAATTTCTTTGCGTATCGATAATTTATTACACACTGGCCACGTCTTCAGCCAGTTGAGCCGGAATACGGTCTTGCGACCGGATCGCCGGTTTGCAGACAAAGATTTTCGTATTATAAAATCACGATTTTTGGTCTAAAATTCATAATTTAGTTCTGCATTTACCTTTGATTTTTAATTTCTTAACGATCAACCTTCGAGGCGGCGCGGCTTTTTACACATCGCTCAATTCGCAAACGCTGACAAAAAAAAAAATACAATTTTTGTAATTTTCACTTCGTAAAAACACTACCTATAATCTCGATTTACTCGAAGCCTCTCCGTCTGAATTTCTTTGCGTATCGATAATTTATTACACACTGGCCACGTCTTCAGCCAGTTGAGCCGGGATACGGTTTTGCGACCGGATCGCCGGTTTGCAGACAAAGATTTTCTTATTATAAAATCACGATTTTTGGTCTAAAATTCATAATTTAGTTCTGCATTTACCTTTGATTTTTAATTTCTTAACGATCAACCTTCGAGCCGGCGCGGCTTTTTACACATCGCTCAATTCGCAAACGCTGACAAAAAAAAAAATACAATTTTCGTAATTTTCACTTCGTAAAAACACTACCTATAATCTCGATTTACTCGAAGCCTCTCCGTCTGAATTTCTTTGCGTATCGATAATTTATTACACACTGGCCACTTCTTCAGCCAGTTGAGTCGGGATACGGTTTTGCGACCAGATCGCCGGTTTACAGACAAAAATTTTCTTATTATAAAATCAGGATTTTTCGTCTTAAATTCATAATTTTGTTCTGCATTTACCTCTGATTTTTTACTTTCTTGTCAATCAACCCGCGAGCAGGCGCGGCTTTTTACACCTCGCTCAATATGCAAACGCTGAAAAAAAAAAATTCAATTTTCGTAATTTTCATTTCGTAAAAACACTACCTATAATCTCGATTTACTCGAAGCCTCTCCGTCTGAATTTCTTTGCGTATCGATAATTTATTACACACTGGCCACGTCTTCAGCCAGTTGAGCCGGGATACGGTTTTGCGACCGGATCGCCGGTTTGCAGACAAAGATTTTCTTATTATAAAATCAGTATTTTTCGTCTTAAATTCATAAATTTGTTCTGCATTTACCTCTGATTTTTTACTTTCTTGTCGATCAGCCCGCGAGCAGGCGCGGCTTTTACACCACGCTCAATTTGCAAACGCTGAAAAAAAATAAAAAAAAAATAATTTTCGTAATTTTCATTTCATAAAAACACTACCTATAATCTCGATTTACTCGAAGCCTCTCCGTCTGAATTTCTTTGCGTATCGATAATTTATTACACACTGGCCACGTCTTCAGCCAGTTGAGCCGGGATACGGTCTTGCGACCGGATCGCCGGTTTGCAGACAAAGATTTTCTTATTATAAAATCACGATTTTTCGTCTTAAATTCACAATTTTGATCTGCATTTACCTCTGATTTTTAATTTCTTAACGATCAACCTTCGAGCCGGCGCGGCTTTTTACACATCGCTCAATTCGCAAACGCTGACAAAAAAAAAAAATACAATTTTCGTAATTTTCACTTCGTAAAAACACTACCTATAATCTCGATTTACTCGAAGCCTCTCCGTCTGAATTTCTTTGCGTATCGATAATTTATTACACACTGGCCACGTCTTCAGCCAGTTGAGCCGGAATACGGTCTTGCGACCGGATCGCCGGTTTGCAGACAAAGATTTTCTTATTATAAAATCACGATTTTTCGTCTTAAATTCACAATTTTGTTCTGCATTTACCTCTGATTTTTAATTTCTTAACGATCAACCTTCGAGCCGGCGCGGCTTTTTACACATCGCTCAATTCGCAAACGCTGACAAAAAAAAAAAATACAATTTTCGTAATTTTCACTTCGTAAAAACACTACCTATAATCTCGATTTACTCGAAGCCTCTCCGTCTGAATTTCTTTGCGTATCGATAATTTATTACACACTGGCCACGTCTTCAGCCAGTTGAGCCGGGATACGGTCTTGCGACCGGATCGCCGGTTTGCAGACAAAGATTTTCTTATTATAAAATCACGATTTTTCGTCTTAAATTCACAATTTTGTTCTGCATTTACCTCTGATTTTTTACATTCTTGTCGATCAGCCCGCGAGCAGGTTTGGCTTTATACACCTCGCTCGCTTTGCAAGCTCAGAGAAAAGAAAAAAAAATTATACAATTTTTTGTAATTTTCACTTCGTAAAAACACTACCTATAATCTCGATTTACTCGAAGCCTCTCCGTCTGAATTTCTTTGCGTATCGATAATTTATTACACACTGGCCACTTCATCAGCCAGTTGAGTCGGGATACGGTTTTGCGACCGGATCGCCGGTTTGCAGACAATGATTTTCTTATTATAAAATCAGGATTTTTCGTCTTAAATTCATAATTTAGTTCTGCATTTACCTCTGATTTTTTACTTTCTTGTCGATCAGCCCGCGAGCAGGCGCGGCTTTTACACCACGCTCAATTTGCAAACGCTGAAAAAAAATAAAAAAAAAATAATTTTCGTAATTTTCATTTCATAAAAACACTACCTATAATCTCGATTTACTCGAAGCCTCTCCGTCTGAATTTCTTTGCGTATCGATAATTTATTACACACTGGCCACGTCTTCAGCCAGTTGAGCCGGGATACGGTCTTGCGACCGGATCGCCGGTTTGCAGACAAAGATTTTCTTATTATAAAATCACGATTTTTCGTCTTAAATTCACAATTTTGATCTGCATTTACCTCTGATTTTTAATTTCTTAACGATCAACCTTCGAGCCGGCGCGGCTTTTTACACATCGCTCAATTCGCAAACGCTGACAAAAAAAAAAAATACAATTTTCGTAATTTTCACTTCGTAAAAACACTACCTATAATCTCGATTTACTCGAAGCCTCTCCGTCTGAATTTCTTTGCGTATCGATAATTTATTACACACTGGCCACTTCATCAGCCAGTTGAGTCGGGATACGGTTTTGCGACCGGATCGCCGGTTTGCAGACAATGATTTTCTTATTATAAAATCAGGATTTTTCGTCTTAAATTCATAATTTAGTTCTGCATTTACCTCTGATTTTTTACTTTCTTAACGATCAACCCGCGAGCCGGCGCGGCTTTTTACACATCGCTCAATTCGCAAATGCTGACAAAAAAAAAAAACAATTTTCGTAATTTTCACTTCGTAAAAACACTACCTATAATCTCGATTTACTCGAAGCCTCTCCGTCTGAATTTCTTTGCGTATCGATAATTTATTACACACTGGCCACGTCTTCAGCCAGTTGAGCCGGAATACGGTCTTGCGACCGGATCGCCGGTTTGCAGACAAAGATTTTCTTATTATAAAATCACGATTTTTCGTCTTAAATTCACAATTTTGTTCTGCATTTACCTCTGATTTTTAATTTCTTAACGATCAACCTTCGAGCCGGCGCGGCTTTTTACACATCGCTCAATTCGCAAACGCTGACAAAAAAAAAAAATACAATTTTCGTAATTTTCACTTCGTAAAAACACTACCTATAATCTCGATTTACTCGAAGCCTCTCCGTCTGAATTTCTTTGCGTATCGATAATTTATTACACACTGGCCACGTCTTCAGCCAGTTGAGCCGGGATACGGTCTTGCGACCGGATCGCCGGTTTGCAGACAAAGATTTTCTTATTATAAAATCACGATTTTTCGTCTTAAATTCACAATTTTGTTCTGCATTTACCTCTGATTTTTTACATTCTTGTCGATCAGCCCGCGAGCAGGTTTGGCTTTATACACCTCGCTCGCTTTGCAAGCTCAGAGAAAAGAAAAAAAAATTATACAATTTTTTGTAATTTTCACTTCGTAAAAACACTACCTATAATCTCGATTTACTCGAAGCCTCTCCGTCTGAATTTCTTTGCGTATCGATAATTTATTACACACTGGCCACTTCATCAGCCAGTTGAGTCGGGATACGGTTTTGCGACCGGATCGCCGGTTTGCAGACAATGATTTTCTTATTATAAAATCAGGATTTTTCGTCTTAAATTCATAATTTAGTTCTGCATTTACCTCTGATTTTTTACTTTCTTAACGAACAACCCGCGAGCCGGCGCGGCTTTTTACACATCGCTCAATTCGCAAATGCTGACAAAAAAAAAATACAATTTTCGTAATTTTCACTTCGTAAAAACACTACCTATAATCTCGATTTACTCGAAGCCTCTCCGTCTGAATTTCTTTGCGTATCAATAATTTATTACACACTGGCCACGTCTTCAGCCAGTTGAGCCGGAATACGGTCTTGCGACCGGATCGCCGGTTTGCAGACAAAGATTTTCTTATTATAAAATCACGATTTTTGGTCTTAAATTCATAATTTAGTTCTGCATTTACCTCTGATTTTTTACTTTCTTAACGATCAACCCGCGAGCCGGCGCGGCTTTTTACACATCGCTCAATTCGCAAATGCTGACAAAAAAAAAATACAATTTTCGTAATTTTCACTTCGTAAAAACACTACCTATAATCTCGATTTACTCGAAGCCTCTCCGTCTGAATTTCTTTGCGTATCGATAATTTATTACACACTGGCCACGTCTTCAGCCAGTTGAGCCGGAATACGGTCTTGCGACCGGATCGCCGGTTTGCAGACAAAGATTTTCTTATTATAAAATCACGATTTTTCTTCTTAAATTCACAATTTTGTTCTGCATTTACCTCTGATTTTTAATTTCTTAACGATCAACCTTCGAGCCGGCGCGGCTTTTTACACATCGCTCAATTCGCAAACGCTGACAAAAAAAAAAATACAATTTTCGTAATTTTCACTTCGTAAAAACACTACCTATAATCTCGATTTACTCGAAGCCTCTCCGTCTGAATTTCTTTGCGTATCGATAATTTATTACACACTGGCCACTTCTTCAGCCAGTTGAGTCGGGATACGGTTTTGCGACTGGATCGCCGGTTTGCAGACAATGATTTTCTTATTATAAAATCAGGATTTTTCGTCTTAAATTCATAATTTAGTTCTGCATTTACCTCTGATTTTTTACTTTCTTGTCGATCAGCCCGCGAGAAGGCGCGGCTTTTTACACCTCGCTCGCTTTGCAAGCTCTGAGAAAAACAAAAAAAATTATACAATTTTTTGTAATTTTCACTTCGTAAAAACACTACCTATAATCTAGATTTACTCGAAGCCTCTCCGTCTGAATTTCTTTGCGTATCGATAATTTATTACACACTGGCCACGTCTTCAGCCAGTTGAGCCGGGATACGGTTTTGCGACCGGATCGCCGGTTTGCAGACAAAGATTTTCTTATTATAAAATCACGATTTTTGGTCTTAAATTCATAATTTAGTTCTGCATTTACCTCTGATTTTTTACTTTCTTAACGATCAACCCGCGAGCCGGCGCGGCTTTTTACACATCGCTCAATTCGCAAATGCTGACAAAAAAAAAATACAATTTTCGTAATTTTCACTTCGTAAAAACACTACCCATAATCTCGATTTACTCGAAGCCTCTCCGTCTGAATTTCTTTGCGTATCGATAATTTATTACACACTGGCCACGTCTTCAGCCAGTTGAGCCGGAATACGGTTTTGCGACCGGATCGCCGGTTTGCAGACAAAGATTTTCTTATTATAAAATCACGATTTTTCTTCTTAAATTCACAATTTTGTTCTGCATTTACCTTTGATTTTTAATTTCTTAACGATCAACCTTCGAGCCGGCGCGGCTTTTTACACATCGCTCAATTCGCAAACGCTGACAAAAAAAAAAATACAATTTTCGTAATTTTCACTTCGTAAAAACACTACCTATAATCTCGATTTACTCGAAGCCTCTCCGTCTGAATTTCTTTGCGTATCGATAATTTATTACACACTGGCCACGTCTTCAGCCAGTTGAGCCGGGATACGGTCTTGCGACCGGATCGCCGGTTTGCAGACAAAGATTTTCTTATTATAAAATCACGATTTTTCGTCTTAAATTCACAATTTTGTTCTGCATTTACCTCTGATTTTTTACATTCTTGTCGATCAGCCCGCGAGCAGGTTTGGCTTTATACACCTCGCTCGCTTTGCAAGCTCAGAGAAAAGAAAAAAAAATTATACAATTTTTTGTAATTTTCACTTCGTAAAAACACTACCTATAATCTCGATTTACTCGAAGCCTCTCCGTCTGAATTTCTTTGCGTATCGATAATTTATTACACACTGGCCACTTCATCAGCCAGTTGAGTCGGGATACGGTTTTGCGACCGGATCGCCGGTTTGCAGACAATGATTTTCTTATTATAAAATCAGGATTTTTCGTCTTAAATTCATAATTTAGTTCTGCATTTACCTCTGATTTTTTACTTTCTTAACGATCAACCCGCGAGCCGGCGCGGCTTTTTACACATCGCTCAATTCGCAAATGCTGACAAAAAAAAAATACAATTTTCGTAATTTTCACTTCGTAAAAACACTACCTATAATCTCGATTTACTCGAAGCCTCTCCGTCTGAATTTCTTTGCGTATCGATAATTTATTACACACTGGCCACGTCTTCAGCCAGTTGAGCCGGAATACGGTCTTGCGACCGGATCGCCGGTTTGCAGACAAAGATTTTCTTATTATAAAATCACGATTTTTCGTCTTAAATTCACAATTTTGTTCTGCATTTACCTCTGATTTTTAATTTCTTAACGATCAACCTTCGAGCCGGCGCGGCTTTTTACACATCGCTCAATTCGCAAACGCTGACAAAAAAAAAAATACAATTTTCGTAATTTTCACTTCGTAAAAACACTACCTATAATCTCGATTTACTCGAAGCCTCTCCGTCTGAATTTCTTTGCGTATCGATAATTTATTACACACTGGCCACTTCTTCAGCCAGTTGAGTCGGGATACGGTTTTGCGACTGGATCGCCGGTTTGCAGACAATGATTTTCTTATTATAAAATCAGGATTTTTCGTCTTAAATTCATAATTTAGTTCTGCATTTACCTCTGATTTTTTACTTTCTTGTCGATCAGCCCGCGAGAAGGCGCGGCTTTTTACACCTCGCTCGCTTTGCAAGCTCTGAGAAAAACAAAAAAAATAATACAATTTTTTGTAATTTTCACTTCGTAAAAACACTACCTATAATCTAGATTTACTCGAAGCCTCTCCGTCTGAATTTCTTTGCGTATCGATAATTTATTACACACTGGCCACTTCATCAGCCAGTTGAGTCGGGATACGGTTTTGCGACCATATCGCCGGTTTGCAGACAAAGATTTTCTTATTATAAAATCAGGATTTTTCGTCTTAAATTCATAATTTTGTTCTGCATTTACCTCTGATTTTTTACTTTCTTAACGATCAACCCTCGAGCCGGCGCGGCTTTTTACACATCGCTCAATTCGCAAACGCTGAAAAAAAATAAAAAAAAAAATTTTTTCGTAATTTTCATTTCATAAAAACACAACCTATAATCTCGATTTACTCGAAGCCTCTCCGTCTGAATTTCTTTGCGTATCGACAATTTATTACATACTGGCCACATCTTCAGCCAGTTGAGCCGGGATACGGTTTTGCGACCGGATCGCCGGTTTGCAGACAAAGATTTTCTTATTATAAAATCACAATTTTTCGTCTTAAATTCATAATTTTGTTCTGCATTTACCTCTGATTTTTTACTTTCTTGTCGATCAGCCCGCGAGCAGGTGCGGCTTTTTACACCTCGCTCGCTTTACAAGCTCTGAGAAAAACAAAAAAATTAATACAATTTTTTGTAATTTTCATTTCGTAAAAACACTACCTAAAATCTAGATTTACTCGAAGCCTCTCCGTCTGAATTTCTTTGCGTATCGATAATTTACTACACACTGGCCACTTCTTCAGCCAGTTGAGTCGGGATACGGTTTTGCGACCGGATCGCCGGTTTGCAGACAAAGATTTTCTTATTATAAAATCAGGATTTTTCGTCTTAAATTCATAATTTAGTTCTGCATTTACCTCTAATTTTTTACTTTCTTAACGATCAACCCGCGAGCTGGCGCGGCTTTTTACACATCGCTCAATTCGCAAACGCTGACAAAAAAAAAATACAATTTTCGTAATTTTCACTTCGTAAAAACACTACCTATAATCTCGATTTACTCGAAGCCTCTCCGTCTGAATTTCTTTGCGTATCGATAATTTACTACACACTGGCCATTTCTTCAGCCAATTGAGTCGGGATACGGTTTTGCGACCGGATCGCCGGTTTGCAGACAATGATTTTCTTATTATAAAATCACGATTTTTCGTCTTAAATTCATAATTTTGTTCTGCATTTACCTCTGATTTTTGTCTTTCTTGTCGATCAACTCGCGAGCAGGCGCGGCTTTTTACACCTCGCTCAATTTGCAAACGCTGACGAAAAAAAATATACAATTTTCGTAATTTTCACTTCGTAAAAACACTACCTATAATCTCGATTTACTCGAAGCCTCTCCGTCTGAATTTCTTTGCGTATCGATAATTTACTACACACTGGCCACTTCTTCAGCCAGTTGAGTCGGGATACGGTTTTGCGACCGGATCGCCGGTTTGCAGACAAAGATTTTCTTAATATAAAATCACGATTTTTGGTCTTAAATTCATAATTTTGTTCTGCATTTACCTCTGATGTTTTACTTTCTTGTCGATCAACCCGCGAGCAGGCGCGGCTTTTTACACCTCGCTCAATTTGCAAACGCTGAAAAAAAAAAAATATACAATTTTCGTAATTTTCATTTCGTAAAAACACTACCTATAATCTCGATTTACTCGAAGCCTCTCCGTCTGAATTTCTTTGCGTATCGATAATTTATTACACACTGGCCACTTCATCAGCCAGTTGAGTCGGGATACGGTTTTGCGACCGGATCACCGGTTTGCAGACAATGATTTTCTTATTATAAAATCAGGATTTTTCGTCTTAAATTCATAATTTAGTTCTGCATTTACCTCTAATTTTTTACTTTCTTAACGATCAACCCGCGAGCTGGCGCGGCTTTTTACACATCGCTCAATTCGCAAACGCTGACAAAAAAAAAATACAATTTTCGTAATTTTCACTTCGTAAAAACACTACCTATAATCTCGATTTACTCGAAGCCTCTCCGTCTGAATTTCTTTGCGTATCGATAATTTACTACACACTGGCCATTTCTTCAGCCAATTGAGTCGGGATACGGTTTTGCGACCGGATCGCCGGTTTGCAGACAATGATTTTCTTATTATAAAATCACGATTTTTCGTCTTAAATTCATAATTTTGTTCTGCATTTACCTCTGATTTTTGTCTTTCTTGTCGATCAACTCGCGAGCAGGCGCGGCTTTTTACACCTCGCTCAATTTGCAAACGCTGACGAAAAAAAATATACAATTTTCGTAATTTTCACTTCGTAAAAACACTACCTATAATCTCGATTTACTCGAAGCCTCTCCGTCTGAATTTCTTTGCGTATCGATAATTTACTACACACTGGCCACTTCTTCAGCCAGTTGAGTCGGGATACGGTTTTGCGACCGGATCGCCGGTTTGCAGACAAAGATTTTCTTAATATAAAATCACGATTTTTGGTCTTAAATTCATAATTTTGTTCTGCATTTACCTCTGATGTTTTACTTTCTTGTCGATCAACCCGCGAGCAGGCGCGGCTTTTTACACCTCGCTCAATTTGCAAACGCTGAAAAAAAAAAAAAATACAATTTTCGTAATTTTCATTTCGTAAAAACACTACCTATAATCTCGATTTACTCGAAGCCTCTCCGTCTGAATTTCTTTGCGTATCGATAATTTATTACACACTGGCCACTTCATCAGCCAGTTGAGTCGGGATACGGTTTTGCGACCGGATCGCCGGTTTGCAGACAAAGATTTTCTTATTATAAAATCAGGATTTTTCGTCTTAAATTCATAATTTTGTTCTGCATTTACCTCTGATTTTTTACTTTCTTAACGATCAACCCTCGAGCCGGCGCGGCTTTTTACACATCGCTCAATTCGCAAACGCTGAAAAAAATTTAAAAAAAAATAATTTTCGTAATTTTCATTTCATAAAAACACAACCTATAATCTCGATTTACTCGAAGCCTCTCCGTCTGAATTTCTTTGCGTATCGACAATTTATTACATACTGGCCACATCTTCAGCCAGTTGAGCCGGGATACGGTTTTGCGACCGGATCGCCGGTTTGCAGACAAAGATTTTCTTATTATAAAATCACAATTTTTCGTCTTAAATTCATAATTTTGTTCTGCATTTACCTCTGATTTTTGTCTTTCTTGTCGATCAACCCGCGAGCAGGTGCGGCTTTTTACACCTCGCTCAATTTGCAAACGCTGAAAAAAAAAAAAAACAATTTTCGTAATTTTCACTTCGTAAAAACACTACCTATAATCTCGATTTACTCGAAGCCTCTCCATCTGAATTTCTTTCCGTATCGATAATTTATTACACACTGGCCACTTCATCAGCCAGTTGAGTCGGGATACGGTTTTGCGACCAGATCGCCGGTTTGCAGACAATGATGTTCTTATTATAAAATCAGGATTTTTCGTCTTAAATTCATAATTTAGTTCTGCATTTACCTCTAATTTTTTACTTTCTTAACGATCAACCCGCGAGCCGGCGCGGCTTTTTACACATCGCTCAATTCGCAAACGCTGAAAAAAATTTTAAAAAAAATAATTTTCGTAATTTTCATTTCATAAAAACACTACCTATAATCTCGATTTACTCGAAGCCTCTCCGTCTGAATTTCTTTGCGTATCGATAATTTACTACACACTGGCCACTTCTTCAGCCAGTTGAGTCGGGATACGGTTTTTCGACCGGATCGCCGGTTTGCAGACAAAGATTTTCTTAATATAAAATCACGATTTTTGGTCTTAAATTCATAATTTTGTTCTGCATTTACCTCTGATGTTTTACTTTCTTGTCGATCAACCCGCGAGCAGGCGCGGCTTTTTACACCTCGCTCAATTTGCAAACGCTGAAAAAATAAAAATATACAATTTTCGTAATTTTCATTTCGTAAAAACACTACCTATAATCTCGATTTACTCGAAGCCTCTCCGTCTGAATTTCTTTGCGTATCGATAATTTATTACACACTGGCCACTTCATCAGCCAGTTGAGTCGGGATACGGTTTTGCGACCGGATCGCCGGTTTGCAGACAAAGATTTTCTTATTATAAAATCAGGATTTTTCGTCTTAAATTCATAATTTTGTTCTGCATTTACCTCTGATTTTTTACTTTCTTAACGATCAACCCTCGAGCCGGCGCGGCTTTTTACACATCGCTCAATTCGCAAACGCTGAAAAAAATTTAAAAAAAAATAATTTTCGTAATTTTCATTTCATAAAAACACTACCTATAATCTCGATTTACTCGAAGCCTCTCCGTCTGAATTTCTTTGCGTATCGATAATTTACTACACACTGGCCACTTCTTCAGCCAGTTGAGTCGGGATACGGTTTTGCGACCGGATCGCCGGTTTGCAGACAAAGATTTTCTTAATATAAAATCACGATTTTTGGTCTTAAATTCATAATTTTGTTCTGCATTTACCTCTGATGTTTTACTTTCTTGTCGATCAACCCGCGAGCAGGCGCGGCTTTTTACACCTCGCACAATTTGCAAACGCTGAAAAAAAAAAAATATACAATTTTCGTAATTTTCACTTCGTAAAAACACTACCTATAATCTCGATTTACTCGAAGCCTCTCCGTCTGAATTTCTTTGCGTATCGATAATTTATTACACACTGGCCACTTCATCAGCCAGTTGAGTCGGGATACGGTTTTGCGACCGGATCACCGGTTTGCAGACAATGATTTTCTTATTATAAAATCAGGATTTTTCGTCTTAAATTCATAATTTAGTTCTGCATTTACCTCTAATTTTTTACTTTCTTAACGATCAACCCGCGAGCTGGCGCGGCTTTTTACACATCGCTCAATTCGCAAACGCTGACAAAAAAAAAATACAATTTTCGTAATTTTCACTTCGTAAAAACACTACCTATAATCTCGATTTACTCGAAGCCTCTCCGTCTGAATTTCTTTGCGTATCGATAATTTACTACACACTGGCCATTTCTTCAGCCAATTGAGTCGGGATACGGTTTTGCGACCGGATCGCCGGTTTGCAGACAATGATTTTCTTATTATAAAATCACGATTTTTCGTCTTAAATTCATAATTTTGTTCTGCATTTACCTCTGATTTTTGTCTTTCTTGTCGATCAACTCGCGAGCAGGCGCGGCTTTTTACACCTCGCTCAATTTGCAAACGCTGAAAAAAAAAAAATATACAATTTTCGTAATTTTCATTTCGTAAAAACACTACCTATAATCTCGATTTACTCGAAGCCTCTCCGTCTGAATTTCTTTGCGTATCGATAATTTACTACACACTGGCCACTTCTTCAGCCAGTTGAGTCGGGATACGGTTTTGCGACCGGATCGCCGGTTTGCAGACAAAGATTTTCTTAATATAAAATCACGATTTTTGGTCTTAAATTCATAATTTTGTTCTGCATTTACCTCTGATGTTTTACTTTCTTGTCGATCAACCCGCGAGCAGGCGCGGCTTTTTACACCTCGCTCAATTTGCAAACGCTGAAAAAAAAAAAATATACAATTTTCGTAATTTTCATTTCGTAAAAACACTACCTATAATCTCGATTTACTCGAAGCCTCTCCGTCTGAATTTCTTTGCGTATCGATAATTTATTACACACTGGCCACTTCATCAGCCAGTTGAGTCGGGATACGGTTTTGCGACCGGATCGCCGGTTTGCAGACAAAGATTTTCTTATTATAAAATCAGGATTTTTCGTCTTAAATTCATAATTTTGTTCTGCATTTACCTCTGATTTTTTACTTTCTTAACGATCAACCCTCGAGCCGGCGCGGCTTTTTACACATCGCTCAATTCGCAAACGCTGAAAAAAATTTTAAAAAAAATAATTTTCGTAATTTTCATTTCATAAAAACACTACCTATAATCTCGATTTACTCGAAGCCTCTCCGTCTGAATTTCTTTGCGTATCGATAATTTACTACACACTGGCCACTTCTTCAGCCAGTTGAGTCGGGATACGGTTTTGCGACCGGATCGCCGGTTTGCAGACAAAGATTTTCTTAATATAAAATCACGATTTTTGGTCTTAAATTCATAATTTTGTTCTGCATTTACCTCTGATGTTTTACTTTCTTGTCGATCAACCCGCGAGCAGGCGCGGCTTTTTACACCTCGCTCAATTTGCAAACGCTGAAAAAAAAAATATATACAATTTTCGTAATTTTCATTTCGTAAAAACACTACCTATAATCTCGATTTACTCGAAGCCTCTCCGTCTGAATTTCTTTGCGTATCGATAATTTATTACACACTGGCCACTTCATCAGCCAGTTGAGTCGGGATACGGTTTTGCGACCGGATCACCGGTTTGCAGACAATGATTTTCTTATTATAAAATCAGGATTTTTCGTCTTAAATTCATAATTTAGTTCTGCATTTACCTCTAATTTTTTACTTTCTTAACGATCAACCCGCGAGCTGGCGCGGCTTTTTACACATCGCTCAATTCGCAAACGCTGACAAAAAAAAAATACAATTTTCGTAATTTTCACTTCGTAAAAACACTACCTATAATCTCGATTTACTCGAAGCCTCTCCGTCTGAATTTCTTTGCGTATCGATAATTTACTACACACTGGCCATTTCTTCAGCCAATTGAGTCGGGATACGGTTTTGCGACCGGATCGCCGGTTTGCAGACAATGATTTTCTTATTATAAAATCACGATTTTTCGTCTTAAATTCATAATTTTGTTCTGCATTTACCTCTGATTTTTGTCTTTCTTGTCGATCAACTCGCGAGCAGGCGCGGCTTTTTACACCTCGCTCAATTTGCAAACGCTGACGAAAAAAAATATACAATTTTCGTAATTTTCACTTCGTAAAAACACTACCTATAATCTCGATTTACTCGAAGCCTCTCCGTCTGAATTTCTTTGCGTATCGATAATTTACTACACACTGGCCACTTCTTCAGCCAGTTGAGTCGGGATACGGTTTTGCGACCGGATCGCCGGTTTGCAGACAAAGATTTTCTTAATATAAAATCACGATTTTTGGTCTTAAATTCATAATTTTGTTCTGCATTTACCTCTGATGTTTTACTTTCTTGTCGATCAACCCGCGAGCAGGCGCGGCTTTTTACACCTCGCTCAATTTGCAAACGCTGAAAAAAAAAAAATATACAATTTTCGTAATTTTCATTTCGTAAAAACACTACCTATAATCTCGATTTACTCGAAGCCTCTCCGTCTGAATTTCTTTGCGTATCGATAATTTATTACACACTGGCCACTTCATCAGCCAGTTGAGTCGGGATACGGTTTTGCGACCGGATCGCCGGTTTGCAGACAAAGATTTTCTTATTATAAAATCAGGATTTTTCGTCTTAAATTCATAATTTAGTTCTGCATTTACCTCTGATTTTTTACTTACTTAACAATCAACCCGCGAGCCGGCGCGGCTTTTTACACCTCACTCAATTTGCAAACGCTGAAAAAAAAAAAAACAATTTTCGTAATTTTCACTTCGTAAAAACACTACCTATAATCTCGATTTACGCGAAGCCTCTCCGTCTGAATTTCTTTGCGTATCGATAATTTATTACACACTGGCCACTTCATCAGCCAGTTGAGTCGGGATACGGTTTTGCGACCGGATCGCCGGTTTGCAGACAAAGATTTTCTTATTATAAAATCAGGATTTTTCGTCTTAAATTCATAATTTAGTTCTGCATTTACCTCTGATTTTTTACTTTCTTGTCGATCAGCCCGCGAGCAGGTGCGGCTTTTTACACCTCGCTCGCTTTACAAGCTCTGAGAAAAACAAAAAAAAATATACAATTTTCGTAATTTTCACTTCGTAAAAACAATACCTATAATCTCGATTTACTCGAAGCCTCTCCGTCTGAATTTCTTTGCGTATCGATAATTTACTACACACTGGCCATTTCTTCAGCCAGTTGAGTCGGGATACGGTTTTGCGACCGGATCGCCGGTTTGCAGACAAAGATTTTCTTAATATAAAATCACGATTTTTGGTCTTAAATTCATAATTTTGTTCTGCATTTACCTCTGATGTTTTACTTTCTTGTCGATCAACCCGCGAGCAGGCGCGGCTTTTTACTCCTCGCTCAATTTACAAACGCTGAAAAAAAAAAAATATACAATTTTCGTAATTTTCATTTCGTAAAAACACTACCTATAATCTCGATTTACTCGAAGCCTCTCCGTCTGAATTTCTTTGCGTATCGATAATTTATTACACACTGGCCACTTCATCAGCCAGTTGAGTCGGGATACGGTTTTGCGACCAGATCGCCGGTTTGCAGACAAAGATTTTCTTATTATAAAATCAGGATTTTTCGTCTTAAATTCATAATTTTGTTCTGCATTTACCTCTGATTTTTTACTTTCTTAACGATCAACCCTCGAGCCGGCGCGGCTTTTTACACATCGCTCAATTCGCAAACGCTGAAAAAAAATAAAAAAAAAATTTTTTTCGTAATTTTCATTTCATAAAAACACAACCTATAATCTCGATTTACTCGAAGCCTCTCCGTCTGAATTTCTTTGCGTATCGACAATTTATTACATACTGGCCACATCTTCAGCCAGTTGAGCCGGGATACGGTTTTGCGACCGGATCGCCGGTTTGCAGACAAAGATTTTCTTATTATAAAATCACAATTTTTCGTCTTAAATTCATAATTTTGTTCTGCATTTACCTCTGATTTTTTACTTTCTTGTCGATCAGCCCGCGAGCAGGTGCGGCTTTTTACACCTCGCTCGCTTTACAAGCTCTGAGAAAAACAGAAAAACTAAAACAACTTTCGTAATTTTCACTTCGTAAAAACACTACCTATAATCTAGATTTACTCGAAGCCTCTCCGTCTGAATTTCTTTGCGTATCGATAATTTATTACACACTGGCCACGTCTTCAGCCAGTTGAGCCGGGATACGGTTTTGCGACCGGATCGCCGGTTTGCAGACAATGATTTTCTTATTATAAAATCAGGATTTTTCGTCTTAAATTCATAATTAAGTTCTGCATTTACCTCTGATTTTTTACTTTCTTAACGATCAACCCGCGAGCCGGCAAGGCTTTTTACACATCGCTCAATTCGCAAACGCTAAAAAAAAAAAAATACAATTTTCGTAATTTTCACTTCGTAAAAACACTACCTTTAATCTCGATTTACTCGAAGCCTCTCCGTCTGAATTTCTTTGCGTATCGATAATTTATTACACACTGGCCACTTCATCAGCCAGTTGAGTCGGGATACGGTTTTGCGACCGGATCGCCGGTTTGCAGACAAAGGTTTTCTTTAATATAAAATCACGATTTTTGGTCTTAAATTCATAATTTTGTTCTGCATTTACCTCTGATGTTTTACTTTCTTGTCGATCAACCCGCGAGCAGGCGCGGCTTTTTACACCTCGCTCAATTTGCAAACGCTGAAAAAAAAAATATATACAATTTTCGTAATTTTCATTTCGTAAAAACACTACCTATAATCTCGATTTACTCGAAGCCTCTCCGTCTGAATTTCTTTGCGTATCGATAATTTATTACACACTGGCCACTTCATCAGCCAGTTGAGTCGGGATACGGTTTTGCGACCGGATCGCCGGTTTGCAGACAAAGATTTTCTTATTATAAAATCACAATTTTTCGTCTTAAATTCATAATTTTGTTCTGCATTTACCTCTGATTTTTTACTTTCTTGTCGATCAGCCCGCGAGCAGGTGCGGCTTTTTACACCTCGCTCGCTTTACAAGCTCTGAGAAAAACAAAAAAATTAATACAATTTTTTGTAATTTTCATTTCGTAAAAACACTACCTATAATCTAGATTTACTCGAAGCCTCTCCGTCTGAATTTCTTTGCGTATCGATAATTTATTACACACTGGCCACGTCTTCAGCCACTTGAGCCGGGATACGGTTTTGCGACCGGATCGCCGGTTTGCAGACAAAGATTTTCTTATTATAAAATCACAATTTTTCGTCATAAACTCATAATTTTGTTCTGCATTTACCTCTGATGTTTTACTTTCTTGTCGATCAACCCGCGAGTAGGCGCGGCTTTTTACACCTCGCTCAATTTGCAAACGCTGACAAAAAAAAATATACAATTTTCGTAATTTTCACTTCGTAAAAACACTACCTATAATCTCGATTTACTCGAAGCCTCTCCGTCTGAATTTCTTTGCGTATCGATAATTTACTACACACTGGCCATTTCTTCAGCCAGTTGAGTCGGGATACGGTTTTGCGACCGGATCGCCGGTTTGCAGACAAAGATTTTCTTAATATAAAATCACGATTTTTGGTCTTAAATTCATAATTTTGTTCTGCATTTACCTCTGATGTTTTACTTTCTTGTCGATCAACCCGCGAGCAGGTGCGGCTTTTTACACCTCGCTCAATTCGCAAACGCTAAAAAAAAAAAATACAATTTTCGTAATTTTCACTTCGTAAAAACACTACCTATAATCTCGATTTACTCGAAGCCTCTCCGTCTGAATTTCTTTGCGTATCGATAATTTACTACACACTGGCCATTTCTTCAGCCAATTGAGTCGGGAAACGGTTTTGCGACCGGATCGCCGGTTTGCAGACAATGATTTTCTTATTATAAAATCACGATTTTTCGTCTTAAATTCATAATTTTGTTCTGCATTTACCTCTGATTTTTGTCTTTCTTGTCGATCAACTCGCGAGCAGGCGCGGCTTTTTACACCTCGCTCAATTTGCAAACGCTGACAAAAAAAAATATACAATTTTCGTAATTTTCACTTCGTAAAAACACTACCTATAATCTCGATTTACTCGAAGCCTCTCCGTCTGAATTTCTTTGCGTATCGATAATTTACTACACACTGGCCACTTCTTCAGCCAGTTGAGTCGGGATACGGTTTTGCGACCGGATCGCCGGTTTGCAGACAAAGATTTTCTTAATATAAAATCACGATTTTTGGTCTTAAATTCATAATTTTGTTCTGCATTTACCTCTGATGTTTTACTTTCTTGTCGATCAACCCGCGAGCAGGCGCGGCTTTTTACACCTCGCTCAATTTGCAAACGCTGAAAAAAAAAAAATATACAATTTTCGTAATTTTCATTTCGTAAAAACACTACCTATAATCTCGATTTACTCGAAGCCTCTCCGTCTGAATTTCTTTGCGTATCGATAATTTATTACACACTGGCCACTTCATCAGCCAGTTGAGTCGGGATACGGTTTTGAGACCGGATCGCCGGTTTGCAGACAAAGATTTTCTTATTATAAAATCAGGATTTTTCGTCTTAAATTCATAATTTTGTTCTGCATTTACCTCTGATTTTTTACTTTCTTAACGATCAACCCTCGAGCCGGCGCGGCTTTTTACACATCGCTCAATTCGCAAACGCTGAAAAAAAATTTAAAAAAAATAATTTTCGTAATTTTCATTTCATAAAAACACAACCTATAATCTCGATTTACTCGAAGCCTCTCCGTCTGAATTTCTTTGCGTATCGACAATTTATTACATACTGGCCACATCTTCAGCCAGTTGAGCCGGGATACGGTTTTGCGACCGGATCGCCGGTTTGCAGACAAAGATTTTCTTATTATAAAATCACAATTTTTCGTCTTAAATTTATAATTTTGTTCTGCATTTACCTCTGATTTTTGTCTTTCTTGTCGATCAACCCGCGAGCAGGTGCGGCTTTTTACACCTCGCTCAATTTGCAAACGCTGAAAAAAAAAAAAAACAATTTTCGTAATTTTCACTTCGTAAAAACACTACCTATAATCTCGATTTACTCGAAGCCTCTCCATCTGAATTTCTTTCCGTATCGATAATTTATTACACACTGGCCACTTCATCAGCCAGTTGAGTCGGGATACGGTTTTGCGACCGGATCGCCGGTTTGCAGACAAAGATTTTCTTATTATAAAATCACGATTTTTCGTCTAAAATTCTTAATTTTGTTCTGCATTTACTTCTGATTTTTTAATTTCTTATCGATCAGCCCGCGAGCAGGCGCGGCTGTTTACACCTTGCTCGATTTGCAAGCTCTGAAAAAAACAGAAAAACTAAAACAACTTTCGTAATTTTCACTTCGTAAAAACACTACCTATAATCTAGATTTACTCGAAGCCTCTCCGTCTGAATTTCTTTGCGTATCGATAATTTATTACACACTGGCCACGTCTTCAGCCAGTTGAGCCGGGATACGGTTTTGCGACCGGATCGCCGGTTTGCAGACAATGATTTTCTTATTATAAAATCAGGATTTTTCGTCTTAAATTCATAATTAAGTTCTGCATTTACCTCTGATTTTTTACTTTCTTAACGATCAACCCGCGAGCAGGCGCGGCTTTTTACACCTCGCTCAATTTGCAAACGCTGAAAAAAAAATATATACAATTTTCGTAATTTTCATTTCGTAAAAACACTACCTATAATCTCGATTTACTCGAAGCCTCTCCGTCTGAATTTCTTTGCGTATCGATAATTTACTACACACTGGCCACTTCTTCAGCCAGTTGAGTCGGGATACGGTTTTTCGACCGGATCGCCGGTTTGCAGACAAAGGTTTTCTTTAATATAAAATCACGATTTTTGGTCTTAAATTCATAATTTTGTTCTGCATTTACCTCTGATGTTTTACTTTCTTGTCGATCAACCCGCGAGCAGGCGCGGCTTTTTACACCTCGCTCAATTTGCAAACGCTGAAAAAAAAAATATATACAATTTTCGTAATTTTCATTTCGTAAAAACACTACCTATAATCTCGATTTACTCGAAGCCTCTCCGTCTGAATTTCTTTGCGTATCGATAATTTATTACACACTGGCCACTTCATCAGCCAGTTGAGTCGGGATACGGTTTTGCGACCGGATCGCCGGTTTGCAGACAAAGATTTTCTTATTATAAAATCAGGATTTTTCGTCTTAAATTCATAATTTTGTTCTGCATTTACCTCTGATTTTTTACTTTCTTGTCGATCAACCCGCGAGCAGGTGCGGCTTTTTACACCTCGCTCAATTTGCAAACGCTAAAAAAAAAAAAAAAACTATTTTCGTAATTTTCACTTCGTAAAAACACTACCTATAATCTCGATTTACTCGAAGCCTCTCCATCTGAATTTCTTTGCGTATCGATAATTTATTACACACTGGCCACTTCATCAGCCAGTTGAGTCGGGATACGGTTTTGCGACCGGATCGCCGGTTTGCAGACAATGATTTTCTTATTATAAAATCAGGATTTTTCGTCTTAAATTCATAATTTAGTTCTGCATTTACCTCTGATTTTTTACTTTCTTAACGATCAACCCGCGAGCCGGCGCGGCTTTTTACACATCGCTCAATTCGGAAACGCTGAAAAAAAATAAAAAAAAAATAATTTTCGTAATTTTCATTTCATAAAAACACAACCTATAATCTCGAATTACTAGAAGCCTCTCCGTCTGAATTTCTTTGCGTATCGACAATTTATTACATACTGGCCACATCTTCAGCCAGTTGAGCCGGGATACGGTTTTGCGACCGGATCGCCGGTTTGAAGACAAAGATTTTCTTATTATAAAATCACAATTTTTCGTCTTAAATTCATAATTTTGTTCTGCATTTACCTCTGATTTTTTACTTTCTTGTCGATCAGCCCGCGAGCAGGTGCGGCTTTTTACACCTCGCTCGCTTTACAAGCTCTGAGAAAAACAAAAAAATTAATACAATTTTTTGTAATTTTCATTTCGTAAAAACACTACCTAATATCTAGATTTACTCGAAGCCTCTCCGTCTGAATTTCTTTGCGTATCGATAATTTATTACACACTGGCCACTTCATCAGCCAGTTGAGTCGGGATACTGTTTTGCGACCGGATCACCGGTTTGCAGACAATGATTTTCTTATTATAAAATCAGGATTTTTCGTCTTAAATTCATAATTTAGTTCTGCATTTACCTCTAATTTTTTACTTTCTTAACGATCAACCCGCGAGCCGGCGCGGCTTTTTACACATCGCTCAATTCGCAAACGCTGACAAAAAAAAAATACAATTTTCGTAATTTTCACTTCGTAAAAACACTACCTATAATCTCGATTTACTCGAAGCCTCTCCGTCTGAATTTCTTTGCGTATCGATAATTTATTACACACTGGCCACTTCATCAGCCAGTTGAGTCGGGATACGGTTTTGCGACCGGATCACCGGTTTGCAGACAAAGATTTTCTTATTATAAAATCAGGATTTTTCGTCTTAAATTCATAATTTAGTTCTGCATTTACCTCTGATTTTTTACTTTCTTAACGATCAACCTACGAGCCGGCGCGGCTTTTTACACATCGCTCAATTCGCAAACGCTGACAAAAAAAAAATACAATTTTTGTAATTTTCACTTCGTAAAAACACTACCTATAATCTCGATTTACTCGAAGCCTCTCCGTCTGAATTTCTTTGCGTATCGATAATTTACTACACACTGGCCATTTCTTCAGCCAGTTGAGTCGGGATACGGTTTTGCGACCGGATCGCCGGTTTGCAGACAAAGATTTTCTTATTATAAAATCACGATTTTTCGTCTAAAATTCTTAATTTTGTTCTGCATTTACTTCTGATTTTTTAATTTCTTATCGATCAGCCCGCGAGCAGGCGCGGCTGTTTACACCTTGCTGGATTTGCAAGCTCTGAAAAAAACAGAAAAACTAAAACAACTTTCGTAATTTTCACTTCGTAAAAACACTACCTATAATCTAGATTTACTCGAAGCCTCTCCGTCTGAATTTCTTTGCGTATCGATAATTTATTACACACTGGCCACGTCTTCAGCCAGTTGAGCCGGGATACGGTTTTGCGACCGGATCGCCGGTTTGCAGACAAAGATTTTCTTATTATAAAATCACGATTTTTCGTCTAAAATTCTTAATTTTGTTCTGCATTTACTTCTGATTTTTTAATTATTTTTCGATCAGCCCGCGAGCAGGCGCGGCTGTTTACACCTTGCTCGATTTGCAAGCTCTGAAAAAAACAGAAAAACTAAAACAACTTTCGTAATTTTCCTTTTGTAAAAACACTACCTATAATCTAGATTTACTCGAAGCCTCTTAGTCTGAATTTCTTTGCGTATCGATAATTTATTACACACTGGCCATTTCTTCAGCCAGTTGAGTCGGGATACGGTTTTGCGACCGGATCGCCGGTTTGCAGACAAAGATTTTCTTATTATAAAATCAGGATTTTTCGTCTAAAATTCTTAATTTTGTTCTGCATTTACTTCTGATTTTTTAATTTCTTATCGATCAGCCCGCGAGCAGGCGCGGCTGTTTACATCTTGCTCGATTTGCAAGCTCTGAAAAAAACAGAAAAACTAAAACAACTTTCGTAATTTTCACTTCGTAAAAACACTACCTATAATCTAGATTTACTCGAAGCCTCTCCGTCTGAATTTCTTTGCGTATCGATAATTTATTACACACTGGCCACGTCTTCAGCCAGTTGAGCCGGGATACGGTTTTGCGACCGGATCGCCGGTTTGCAGACAATGATTTTCTTATTATAAAATCAGGATTTTTCGTCTTAAATTCATAATTAAGTTCTGCATTTACCTCTGATTTTTTACTTTCTTAACGATCAACCCGCGAGCCCACGCGGCTTTTTACACATCGCTCAATTCGCAAACGCTGACAAAAAAAAAAATACAATTTTCGTAATTTTCACTTCGTAAAAACACTACCTTTAATCTCGATTTACTCGAAGCCTCTCCGTCTGAATTTCTTTGCGTATCGATAATTTATTACACACTGGCCACTTCTTCAGCCAGTTGAGTCGGGATACGATTTTGCGACCAGATCGCCGGTTTACAGACAAAGATTTTCTTATTATAAAATTAGGATTTTTCGTCTTAAATTCATAATTCTGTTCTGCATTTACCTCTGATTTTTTACTTTCTTGTCAATCAGCCCGCGAGCAGGCGCGGCTTTTTACACCTCGCTCAATTTGCAAACGCTGAAAAAAAATAAAAAATATATAATTTTCGTAATTTTCATTTCATAAAAACACAACCTATAATCTCGATTTACTCGAAGCCTCTCCGTCTGAATTTCTTTGCGTATCGACAATTTATTACATACTGGCCACATCTTCAGCCAGTTGAGCCGGGATACGGTTTTGCGACCGGATCACCGGTTTGCAGACAAAGATTTCCTTATTATAAAATCACAATTTTTCGTCTTAAATTCATAATTTTGTTCTGCATTTACCTCTGATTTTTTACTTTCTTGTCGATCAGCACGCGAGCAGGTGCGGCTTTTTACACCTCGCTCGCTTTACAAGCTCTGAGAAAAACAAAAAAATTAATACAATTTTTTGTAATTTTCCTTTTGTAAAAACACTACCTATAATCTAGATTTACTCGAAGCCTCTTAGTCTGAATTTCTTTGCGTATCGATAATTTATTACACACTGGCCACTTCTTCAGCCAGTTGAGTCGGGATACGGTTTTGCGACCGGATCGCCGGTTTGCAGACAATGATTTTCTTATTGCAAAATCAGGATTTTTCGTCTTAAATTCATAATTTAGTTCTGCATTTACCTCTGATTTTTTACTTTCTTAACGATCAACCCGCGAGCCCACGCGGCTTTTTACACATCGCTCAATTCGCAAACGCTGACAAAAAAAAAAATACAATTTTCGTAATTTTCACTTCGTAAAAACACTACCTTTAATCTCGATTTACTCGAAGCCTCTCCGTCTGAATTTCTTTGCGTATCGATAATTTATTACACACTGGCCACTTCTTCAGCCAGTTGAGTCGGGATACGATTTTGCGACCAGATCGCCGGTTTACAGACAAAGATTTTCTTATTATAAAATTAGGATTTTTCGTCTTAAATTCATAATTCTGTTCTGCATTTACCTCTGATTTTTTACTTTCTTGTCAATCAGCCCGCGAGCAGGCGCGGCTTTTTACACCTCGCTCAATTTGCAAACGCTGAAAAAAAATAAAAAATATATAATTTTCGTAATTTTCATTTCATAAAAACACAACCTATAATCTCGATTTACTCGAAGCCTCTCCGTCTGAATTTCTTTGCGTATCGACAATTTATTACATACTGGCCACATCTTCAGCCAGTTGAGCCGGGATACGGTTTTGCGACCGGATCACCGGTTTGCAGACAAAGATTTCCTTATTATAAAATCACAATTTTTCGTCTTAAATTCATAATTTTGTTCTGCATTTACCTCTGATTTTTTACTTTCTTGTCGATCAGCACGCGAGCAGGTGCGGCTTTTTACACCTCGCTCGCTTTACAAGCTCTGAGAAAAACAAAAAAATTAATACAATTTTTTGTAATTTTCCTTTTGTAAAAACACTACCTATAATCTAGATTTACTCGAAGCCTCTTAGTCTGAATTTCTTTGCGTATCGATAATTTATTACACACTGGCCACTTCTTCAGCCAGTTGAGTCGGGATACGGTTTTGCGACCGGATCGCCGGTTTGCAGACAATGATTTTCTTATTGCAAAATCAGGATTTTTCGTCTTAAATTCATAATTTAGTTCTGCATTTACCTCTGATTTTTTACTTTCTTGTCGATCAGCCCGCGAGCAGGTGCGGCTTTTTACACCTCGCTCGCTTTACAAGCTCTGAGAAAAACAAAAAAATGAATACAATTTTTTGTAATTTTCCTTTTGTAAAAACACTACCTATAATCTAGATTTACTCGAAGACTCTTAGTCTGAATTTCTTTGCGTATCGATAATTTATTACACACTGGCCACTTCTTCAGCCAGTTGAGTCGGGATACGGTTATGCGACCGGATCGCCGGTTTGCAAACAATGATTTTCTTATTATAAAATCAGGATTTTTCGTCTTAAATTCATAATTTAGTTCTGCATTTACCTCTGATTTTTTACTTTCTTAACGATCAACCCGCGAGCCGGCGCGGCTTATTACACATCGCTCAATTCGCAAACGCTGACAAAAAAAAAATACAATTTTCTTAATTTTCACTTTGTAAAAACACTACCTTTAATCTCGATTTACTCGAAGCCTCTCCGTCTGAATTTCATTGCGTATCGATAATTTATTACACACTGGCCACTTCATCAGCCAGTTGAGTCGGGATACGGTTTTGCGACCGGATCGCCGGTTTGCAGACAAAGATTTTCTTATTATAAAATCACGATTTTTCGTCTAAAATTCTTAATTTTGTTCTGCATTTACTTCTGATTTTTTAATTTCTTATCGATCAGCCCGCGAGCAGGCGCGGCTGTTTACACCTTGCTCGATTTGCAAGCTCTGAAAAAAACAGAAAAACTAAAACAACTTTCGTAATTTTCACTTCGTAAAAACACTACCTATAATCTAGATTTACTCGAAGGCTCTCCGTCTGAATTTCTTTGCGTATCGATAATTTATTACACACTGGCCTCGTCTTCAGCCAGTTGAGCCGGGATATGGTTTTGCGACCGGATCGCCGGTTTGCAAACAATGATTTTCTTATTATAAAATCAGGATTTTTCGTCTTAAATTCATAATTTAGTTCTGCATTTACCTCTGATTTTTTACTTTCTTAACGATCAACCCGCGAGCCGGCGCGGCTTATTACACATCGCTCAATTCGCAAACGCTGACAAAAAAAAAATTCAATTTTCTTAATTTTCACTTTGTAAAAACACTACCTTTAATCTCGATTTACTCGAAGCCTCTCCGTCTGAATTTCATTGCGTATCGATAATTTATTACACACTGGCCACTTCATCAGCCAGTTGAGTCGGGATACGGTTTTGCGACCGGATCGCCGGTTTGCAGACAAAGATTTTCTTATTATAAAATCACGATTTTTCGTCTAAAATTCTTAATTTTGTTCTGCATTTACTTCTGATTTTTTAATTTCTTATCGATCAGCCCGCGAGCAGGCGCGGCTGTTTACACCTTGCTCGATTTGCAAGCTCTGAAAAAAACAGAAAAACTAAAACAACTTTCGTAATTTTCACTTCGTAAAAACACTACCTATAATCTAGATTTACTCGAAGGCTCTCCGTCTGAATTTCTTTGCGTATCGATAATTTATTACACACTGGCCTCGTCTTCAGCCAGTTGAGCCGGGATATGGTTTTGCGACCGGATCGCCGGTTTGCAGACAATGGTTTTCTTATTATAAAATCACAATTTTTCGTCTTAAATTCATAATTCTGTTCTGCATTTACCTCTGATTTTTTACTTTCTTGTCAATCAGCCCGCGAGCAGGCGCGGCTTTTTACACCTCGCTCAATTTGCAAACGCCAAAAAAAAATAAAAAAGATATAATTTTCGTAATTTTCATTTCATACAAACACAACCTATAATCTCGATTTACTCGAAGCCTCTCCGTCTGAATTTCTTTGCGTATCGATAATTTATTACACACTGGCTACGTCTTCAGCCCATTGAGTCAAGATACGGTTTTGCGACCGGATCGCCGGTTTGCAGACAATGATTTTCTTATTATAAAATCAGGATTTTTCGTCTTAAATTCATAATTTTGTTCTGCATTTACTTCTGATTTTTTAATTTCTTATCGATCAGCCCGCGAGCAAGCGCGGCTGTTTACACCTTGCTCGATTTGCAAGCTCTGAAAAAAACAGAAAAACTAAAACAACTTTCGTAATTTTCACTTCGTAAAAACACTACCTATAATCTAGATTTACTCGAAGCCTCTCCGTCTGAATTTCTTTGCGTATCGATAATTTATTACACACTGGCCTCGTCTTCAGCCAGTTGAACCGGGATATGGTTTTGCGACCGGATCGCCGGTTTGCAGACAATGATTTTCTTATTATAAAATCACAATTTTTCGTCTTAAATTCATAATTTTGTTCTGCATTTACCTCTGATTTTTTACTTTCTTGTCGATCAGCCCGCGAGCAGGTGCGGCTTTTTACACCTCGCTCGCTTTACAAGCTCTGAGAAAAACAAAAAAATTAATACAATTTTTTGTAATTTTCCTTTTGTAAAAACACTACCTATAATCTAGATTTACTCGAAGCCTCTTAGTCTGAATTTCTTTGCGTATCGATAATTTATTACACACTGGCCACGTCTTCAGCCAGTTGAGCCGGGATACGGTTTTGCGACCGGATCGCCGGTTTGCAGACAATGATTTTCTTATTATAAAATCAGGATTTTTCGTCTTAAATTCATAATTAAGTTCTGCATTTACCTCTGATTTTTTACTTTCTTAACGATCAACCCCCGAGCCGGCGCGGCTTTTTACACATCGCTCAATTCGCAAACGCTGACAAAAAAAAAAATACAATTTTCGTAATTTTCACTTCGTAAAAACACTACCTTTAATTTCGATTTACTCGAAGCCTCTCCGTCTGAATTTCTTTGCGTATCGATAATTTATTACACACTGGCCACTTCTTCAGCCAGTTGAGTCGGGATACGGTTTTGCGACCGGATCGCCGGTTTGCAGACAAAGATTTTCTTATTATAAAATCACGATTTTTCGTCTAAAATTCTTAATTTTGTTCTGCATTTACTTCTGATTTTTTAATTTCTTATCGATCAGCCCGCGAGCATGCGCGGCTGTTTACACCTTGCTCGATTTGCAAGCTCTGAAAAAAACAGAAAAACTAAAACAACTTTCGTAATTTTCACTTCGTAAAAATACTACCTATAATCTAGATTTACTCGAAGCCTCTCCGTCTGAATTTCTTTGCGTATCGATAATTTATTACACACTGGCCACGTCTTCAGCCAGTTGAGCCGGGATACGGTTTTGCGACCGGATCGCCGGTTTGCAGACAATGATTTTCTTATTATAAAATCAGGATTTTTCGTCTTAAATTCATAATTAAGTTCTGCATTTACCTCTGATTTTTTACTTTCTTAACGATCAACCCGCGAGCCGGCGCGGCTTTTTATACATCGCTCAATTCGCAAACGCTGACAAAAAAAAAATACAATTTTCGTAATTTTCACTTCGTAAAAACACTACCTTTAATCTCGATTTACTCGAAGCCTCTCCGTCTGAATTTCTTTGCGTATCGATAATTTATTACACACTGGCCACTTCTTCAGCCAGTTGAGCTGGGATACGGTTTTGCGGCCGGATCGCCGGTTTGCAGACAAAGATTTTCTTATTATAAAATCACGATTTTGAGTCTCAAATTCATAATTTTGTTCTGCATTTACCTCTGATGTTTTACTTACTTGTCGATCAGCCCGCGAGCAGGCGCGGCTTTTTACACCTCGCTCAATTTGCAAACGCTGAAAAAAAATAAAAAAGATATAATTTTCGTAATTTTCATTTCATAAAAACACAAACTATAATCTCGATTTACTCGAAGCCTCTCCGTCTAAATTTCTTTGCGTATCGACAATTTATTACATACTGGCCACATCTTCAGCCAGTTGAGCCGGGATACGGTTTTGCGACCGGATCGCCGGTTTGCAGACAATGATTTTCTTATTGCAAAATCAGGATTTTTCGTCTTAAATTCATAATTTAGTTCTGCATTTACCTCTGATTTTTTACTTTCTTAACGATCAACCCGCGAGCCGGCGCGGCTTACTACACATCGCTCAATTCGCAAACGCTGACAAAAAAAAAATTCAATTTTCGTAATTTTCACTTCGTAAAAACACTACCTTTAATCTCGATTTACTCGAAGCCTCTCCGTCTGAATTTCTTTGCGTATCGATAATTTATTACACACTGGCCACATCTTCAGCCAGTTGAGCCGGGATACGGTTTTGCGACCGGATCGCCGGTTTGCAGACAAAGATTTTCTTATTATAAAATCACAATTTTTCGTCTTAAATTCATAATTTTGTTCTGCATTTACCTCTGATTTTTTACTTTCTTGTCGATCAGCCCGCGAGCAGGTGCGGCTTTTTACACCTCGCTCGCTTTACAAGCTCTGAGAAAAACAAAAAAAAAAATACAATTTTTTGTAATTTTCATTTCGTAAAAACACTACCTATAATCTAGATTTACTCGAAGCCTCTCCGTCTGAATTTCTTTGCGTATCGATAATTTATTACACACTGGCCACGTCTTCAGCCAGTTGAGCCGGGATACGGTTTTGCGACCGGATCGCCGGTTTGCAGACAATGATTTTCTTATTATAAAATCAGGATTTTTCGTCTTAAATTCATAATTAAGTTCTGCATTTACCTCTGATTTTTTACTTTCTTAACGATCAACCCGCGAGCCCGCGCGGCTTTTTACACATCGCTCAATTCGCAAACGCTGAAAAAAAATAAAAAAGATATAATTTTCGTAATTTTCATTTCATAAAAACACAACCTATAATCTCGATTTACTCGAAGCCTCTCCGTCTGAATTTCTTTGCGTATCGATAATTTATTACACACTGGCCACTTCTTCAGCCAGTTGAGCTGGGATACGGTTTTGCGGCCGGATCGCCGGTTTGCAGACAAAGATTTTCTTATTATAAAATCAGGATTTTTCGTCTTAAATTCATAATTAAGTTCTGCATTTACCTCTGATTTTTTACTTTCTTAACGATCAACCCGCGAGCCGGCGCGGCTTTTTACACATCGCTCAATTCGCAAACGCTGACAAAAAAAAAATACAATTTTCGTAATTTTCACTTCGTAAAAACACTACCTTTAATCTCGATTTACTCGAAGCCTCTCCGTCTGAATTTCTTTGCGTATCGATAATTTATTACACACTGGCCACTTCTTCAGCCAGTTGAGCTGGGATACGGTTTTGCGGCCGGATCGCCGGTTTGCAGACAAAGATTTTCTTATTATAAAATCACGATTTTAGGTCTAAAATTCATAATTTTGTTCTGCATTTACCTCTGATGTTTTACTTACTTGTCGATCAGCCCGCGAGCAGGCGCGGCTTTTTACACCTCGCTCAATTTGCAAACGCTGAAAAAAAATAAAAAAGATATAATTTTCGTAATTTTCATTTCATAAAAACACAAACTATAATCTCGATTTACTCGAAGCCTCTCCGTCTAAATTTCTTTGCGTATCGACAATTTATTACATACTGGCCACATCTTCAGCCAGTTGAGCCGGGATACGGTTTTGCGACCGGATCGCCGGTTTGCAGACAAAGATTTTCTTATTATAAAATCACAATTTTTCGTCTTAAATTCATAATTTTGTTCTGCATTTACCTCTGATTTTTTAGTTTCTTGTCGATCAGCCCGCGAGCAGGTGCGGCTTTTTACACCTCGCTCGCTTTACAAGCTCTGAGAAAAACAAAAAGTGATACAATTTTTTGTAATTTTCATTTCGTAAAAACACTACCTATAATCTAGATTTACTCGAAGCCTCTCCGTCTGAATTTCTTTGCGTATCGATAATTTATTACACACTGGCCACGTCTTCAGCCAGTTGAGCCGGGAAACGGTTTTGCGACCGGATCGCCGGTTTGCAGACAAAGATTTTCTTATTATAAAATCACGATTTTAGGTCTAAAATTCATAATTTTGTTCTGCATTTACCTCTGATGTCTTACTTTCTTGTCGATCAGCCCGCGAGCAGGTGCGGCTTTTTACACATCGCTCAATTCGCAAACGCTGAAAAAAAATAAAAAAAATATAATTTTCGTAATTTTCATTTCATAAAAACACAACCTATAATCTCGATTTACTCGAAGCCTCTCCGTCTGAATTTCTTTGCGTATCGACAATTTATTACATACTGGCCACATCTTCAGCCAGTTGAGCCGGGATACGGTTTTGCGACCGGATCGCCGGTTTGCAGACAAAGATTTTCTTATTATAAAATCACAATTTTTCGTCTTAAATTCATAATTTTGTTCTGCATTTACCTCTGATTTTTTACTTTCTTGTCGATCAGCCCGCGAGCAGGTGCGGCTTTTTACACCTCGCTCGCTTTACAAGCTCTGAGAAAAACAAAAAAAGTAATACATTTTTTTGTAATTTTCATTTCGTAGAAACACTACCTTTAATTTCGATTTACTCGAAGCCTCTCCGTCTGAATTTCTTTGCGTATCGATAATTTATTACACACTGGCCACTTCTTCAGCCAGTTGAGTCGGGATACGGTTTTGCGACCGGATCGCCGGTTTGCAGACAATGATTTTCTTATTATAAAATCAGGATTTTTCGTCTTAAATTCATAATTAAGTTCTGCATTTACCTCTGATTTTTTACTTTCTTAACGATCAACCCGCGAGCCGGCGCGGCTTTTTACACATCGCTCAATTCGCAAACGCTGACAAAAAAAAAATTCAATTTTCGTAATTTTCACTTCGTAAAAACACTACCTTTAATCTCGATTTACTCGAAGCCTCTCCGTCTGAATTTCTTTGCGTATCGATAATTTATTACACACTGGCCACATCTTCAGCCAGTTGAGCCGGGATACGGTTTTGCGACCGGATCGCCGGTTTGCAGACAAAGATTTTCTTATTAAAAAATCTCAATTTTTCGTCTTAAATTCATAATTTTGTTCTGCATTTACCTCTGATTTTTTACTTTCTTGTCGATCAGCCCGCGAGCAGGTGCGGCTTTTTACACCTCGCTCGCTTTACAAGCTCTGAGAAAAACAAAAAAAGTAATACATTTTTTTGTAATTTTCATTTCGTAAAAACACTAGCTATAATCTAGATTTACTCGAAGCCTCTCCGTCTGAATTTCTTTGCGTATCGATAATTTACTACACACTGGCCATTTCTTCAGCCAGTTGAGTTGGGATACGGTTTTGCGACCGGATCGCCGGTTTGCAGACAATGATTTTCTTATTATAAAATCAGGATTTTTCGTCTTAAATTCATAATTAAGTTCTGCATTTACCTCTGATTTTTTACTTTCTTAACGATCAACCCCCGAGCCGGCGCGGCTTTTTACACATCGCTCAATTCGCAAACGCTGACAAAAAAAAAAATACAATTTTCGTAATTTTCACTTCGTAAAAACACTACCTTTAATTTCGATTTACTCGAAGCCTCTCCGTCTGAATTTCTTTGCGTATCGATAATTTATTACACACTGGCCACTTCTTCAGCCAGTTGAGTCGGGATACGGTTTTGCGACCGGATCGCCGGTTTGCAGACAATGATTTTCTTATTATAAAATCAGGATTTTTCGTCTTAAATTCATAATTAAGTTCTGCATTTACCTCTGATTTTTTACTTTCTTAACGATCAACCCGCGAGCCGGCGCGGCTTTCTACACATCGCTCAATTCGCAAACGCTGACAAAAAAAAAATTCAATTTTCGTAATTTTCACTTCGTAAAAACACTACCTTTAATCTCGATTTACTCGAAGCCTCTCCGTCTGAATTTCTTTGCGTATCGATAATTTATTACACACTGGCCACATCTTCAGCCAGTTGAGCCGGGATACGGTTTTGCGACCGGATCGCCGGTTTGCAGACAAAGATTTTCTTATTATAAAATCACAATTTTTCGTCTTAAATTCATAATTTTGTTCTGCATTTACCTCTGATTTTTTACTTTCTTGTCGATCAGCCCGCGAGCAGGTGCGGCTTTTTACACCTCGCTCGCTTTACAAGCTCTGAGAAAAACAAAAAAAATAATACAATTTTTTGTAATTTTCATTTCGTAAAAACACTACCTATAATCTAGATTTACTCGAAGCCTCTCCGTCTGAATTTCTTTGCGTATCGATAATTTATTACACACTGGCCACGTCTTCAGCCAGTTGAGCCGGGATACGGTTTTGCGACCGGATCGCCGGTTTGCAGACAAAGATTTTCTTATTATAAAATCACGATTTTAGGTCTAAAATTCATAATTTTGTTCTGCATTTACCTCTGATGTTTTACTTTCTTGTCGATCAGCCCGCGAGCAGGTGCGGCTTTTTACACATCGCTCAATTCGCAAACGCTGAAAAAAAATAAAAAAGATATAATTTTCGTAATTTTCATTTCATAAAAACACAACCTATAATCTCGATTTACTCGAAGCCTCTCCGTCTGAATTTCTTTGCGTATCGACAATTTATTACATACTGGCCACATCTTCAGCCAGTTGAGCCGGGATACGGTTTTGCGACCGGATCGCCGGTTTGCAGACAAAGATTTTCTTATTATAAAATCACAATTTTTCGTCTTAAATTCATAATTTTGTTCTGCATTTACCTCTGATTTTTTACTTTCTTGTCGATCAGCCCGCGAGCAGGTGCGGCTTTTTACACCTCGCTCGCTTTACAAGCTCTGAGAAAAACAAAAAAAGTAATACATTTTTTTGTAATTTTCATTTCGTAAAAACACTAGCTATAATCTAGATTTACTCGAAGCCTCTCCGTCTGAATTTCTTTGCGTATCGATAATTTATTATACACTGGCCACGTCTTCAGCCAGTTGAGCCGGGATACGGTTTTGCGACCGGATCGCCGGTTTGCAGACAAAGATTTTCTTATTATAAAATCACGATTTTAGGTCTAAAATTCATAATTTTGTTCTGCATTTACCTCTGATGTTTTACTTTCTTGTCGATCAGCCCGCGAGCAGGTGCGGCTTTTTACACATCGCTCAATTCGCAAACGCTGAAAAAAAATAAAAAAGATATAATTTTCGTAATTTTCATTTCATAATAACACAACCTATAATCTCGATTTACTCGAAGCCTCTCCGTCTGAATTTCTTTGCGTATCGACAATTTATTACATACTGGCCACTTCTTCAGCCAGTTGAGCCGGGATACGGTTTTGCGACCGGATCGCCGGTTTGCAGACAAAGATTTTCTTATTATAAAATCAGGATTTTTCGTCTTAAATTCATAATTAAGTTCTGCATTTACCTCTGATTTTTTACTTTCTTAACGATCAACCCCCGAGCCGGCGCGGCTTTTTACACATCGCTCAATTCGCAAACGCTGACAAAAAAAAAAAAACAATTTTCGTAATTTTCACTTCGTAAAAACACTACCTTTAATTTCGATTTACTCGAAGCCTCTCCGTCTGAATTTCTTTGCGTATCGATAATTTATTACACACTGGCCACTTCTTCAGCCAGTTGAGTCGGGATACGGTTTTGCGACCGGATCGCCGGTTTGCAGACAATGATTTTCTTATTATAAAATCACAATTTTTCGTCTTAAATTCATAATTTTGTTCTGCATTTACCTCTGATTTTTTACTTTCTTGTCGATCAGCCCGCGAGCAGGTGCGGCTTTTTACACCTCGCTCGCTTTACAAGCTCTGAGAAAAACAAAAAAAGTAATACATTTTTTTGTAATTTTCATTTCGTAAAAACACTAGCTATAATCTAGATTTACTCGAAGCCTCTCCGTCTGAATTTCTTTGCGTATCGATAATTTACTACACACTGGCCATTTCTTCAGCCAGTTGAGTTGGGATACGGTTTTGCGACCGGATCGCCGGTTTGCAGACAATGATTTTCTTATTATAAAATCAGGATTTTACGTCTTAAATTCATAATTAAGTTCTGCATTTACCTCTGATTTTTTACTTTCTTAACGATCAACCCGCGAGCCGGCGCGGCTTTTTACACATCGCTCAATTCGCAAACGCTGACAAAAAAAAAATTCAATTTTCGTAATTTTCACTTCGTAAAAACACTACCTTTAATCTCGATTTACTCGAAGCCTCTCCGTCTGAATTTCTTTGCGTATCGATAATTTATTACACACTGGCCACTTCTTCAGCCAGTTGAGTCGGGATATGGTTTTGCGACCAGATCGCCGGTTTACAGACAAAGATTTTCTTATTATAAAATCACGATTTTAGGTCTAAAATTCATAATTTTGTTCTGCATTTACCTCTGATGTTTTACTTTCTTGTCGATCAGCCCGCGAGCAGGTGCGGCTTTTTACACATCGCTCAATTCGCAAACGCTGAAAAAAAATAAAAAAGATATAATTTTCGTAATTTTCATTTCATAATAACACAACCTATAATCTCGATTTACTCGAAGCCTCTCCGTCTGAATTTCTTTGCGTATCGACAATTTATTACATACTGGCCACATCTTCAGCCAGTTGAGCCAGGATACGGTTTTGCGACCGGATCGCCGGTTTGCAGACAAAGATTTTCTTATTATAAAATCAGGATTTTTCGTCTTAAATTCATAATTTTGTTCTGCATTTACCTCTGATTTTTTACTTTCTTAACGATCAACCCCCGAGCCGGCGCGGCTTTTTACACATCGCTCAATTCGCAAACGCTGACAAAAAAAAAAAAACAATTTTCGTAATTTTCACTTCGTAAAAACACTACCTTTAATTTCGATTTACTCGAAGCCTCTCCGTCTGAATTTCTTTGCGTATCGATAATTTATTACACACTGGCCACTTCTTCAGCCAGTTGAGTCGGGATACGGTTTTGCGACCGGATCGCCGGTTTGCAGACAAAGATTTTCTTATTATAAAATCACAATTTTTCGTCTTAAATTCATAATTTTGTTCTGCATTTACCTCTGATTTTTTACTTTCTTGTCGATCAGCCCGCGAGCAGGTGCGGCTTTTTACACCTCGCTCGCTTTACAAGCTCTGAGAAAAACAAAAAAAGTAATACATTTTTTTGTAATTTTCATTTCGTAAAAACACTAGCTATAATCTAGATTTACTCGAAGCCTCTCCGTCTGAATTTCTTTGCGTATCGATAATTTACTACACACTGGCCATTTCTTCAGCCAGTTGAGTTGGGATACGGTTTTGCGACCGGATCGCCGGTTTGCAGACAATGATTTTCTTATTATAAAATCAGGATTTTTCGTCTTAAATTCATAATTAAGTTCTGCATTTACCTCTGATTTTTTACTTTCTTAACGATCAACCCGCGAGCCGGCGCGGCTTTTTACACATCGCTCAATTCGCAAACGCTGACAAAAAAAAAATTCAATTTTCGTAATTTTCACTTCGTAAAAACACTACCTTTAATCTCGATTTACTCGAAGCCTCTCCGTCTGAATTTCTTTGCGTATCGATAATTTATTACACACTGGCCACTTCTTCAGCCAGTTGAGTCGGGATATGGTTTTGCGACCAGATCGCCGGTTTACAGACAAAGATTTTCTTATTATAAAATCAGGATTTTTCGTCTTAAATTCATAATTTTGTTCTGCATTTACCTCTGATTTTTTACTTTCTTGTCGATCAGCCCGCGAGCAGGTGCGGCTTTTTACACCTCGCTCGCTTTACAAGCTCTGAGAAAAACAAAAAAAATAATACAATTTTTTGTAATTTTCATTTCGTAAAAACACTACCTATAATCTAGATTTACTCGAAGCCTCTCCGTCTGAATTTCTTTGCGTATCGATAATTTATTACACACTGGCCACGTCTTCAGCCAGTTGAGCCGGGATACGGTTTTGCGACCGGATCGCCGGTTTGCAGACAAAGATTTTCTTATTATAAAATCACAATTTTTCGTCTTAAATTCATAATTTTGTTCTGCATTTACCTCTGATTTTTTACTTTCTTGTCGATCAGCCCGCGAGCAGGTGCGGCTTTTTACACCTCGCTCGCTTTACAAGCTCTGAGAAAAACAAAAAAAATAATAAAATTTTTTGTAATTTTCATTTCGTAAAAACACTACCTATAATCTAGATTTACTCGAAGCCTCTCCGTCTGAATTTCTTTGCGTATCGATAATTTATTACACACTGGCCACGTCTTCAGCCAGTTGAGCCGGGATACGGTTTTGCGACCGGATCGCCGGTTTGCAGACAAAGATTTTCTTATTATAAAATCACGATTTTAGGTCTAAAATTCATAATTTTGTTCTGCATTTACCTCTGATGTTTTACTTTCTTGTCGATCAGCCCGCGAGCAGGTGCGGCTTTTTACACCTCGCTCGCTTTACAAGCTCTGAGAAAAACAAAAAAAAAAATACAATTTTTTGTAATTTTCATTTCGTAAAAACACTACCTATAATCTAGATTTACTCGAAGCCTCTCCGTCTGAATTTCTTTGCGTATCGATAATTTACTACACACTGGCCATTTCTTCAGCCAGTTGAGTCGGGATACGGTTTTGCGACCGGATCGCCGGTTTGCAGACAAAGATTTTCTTAATATAAAATCACGATTTTTGGTCTAAAATTCATAATTTTGTTCTGCATTTACCTCTGATGTTTTACTTTCTTGTCGAATAACCCGCGAGCAGGCGCGGCTTTTTACACATCGCTCAATTCGCAAACGCTGACAAAAAAATAAATACAATTTTCGTAATTTTCACTTCGTAAAAACACTACCTTTAATTTCGATTTACTCGAAGCCTCTCCGTCTGAATTTCTTTGCGTATCGATAATTTATTACACACTGGCCACTTCTTCAGCCAGTTGAGTCGGGATACGGTTTTGCGACCAGATCGCCGGTTTACAGACAAAGATTTTCTTATTATAAAATCAGGATTTTTCGTCTTAAATTCATAATTTTGTTCTGCATTTACCTCTGATTTTTTACTTTCTTGTCGATCAGCCCGCGAGCAGGTGCGGCTTTTTACACCTCGCTCGCTTTACAAGCTCTGAGAAAAACAAAAAAATTAATACATTTTTTTGTAATTTTCATTTCGTAAAAACACTACCTATAATCTAGATTTACTCGAAGCCTCTCCGTCTGAATTTCTTTGCGTATCGATAATTTACTACACACTGGCCATTTCTTCAGCCAGATGAGTCGGGATACGGTTTTGCGACCGGATCGCCGGTTTGCAGACAAAGATTTTCTTAATATAAAATCACGATTTTTGGTCTAAAATTCATAATTTTATTCTGCATTTACCTCTGATGTTTTACTTTCTTGTCGATCAACCCGCGAGCAGGCGCGGCTTTTTACACCTCGCTCAATTTGCAAACGCTGAAAAAAATAAAAAATACAATTTTCGTAATTTCCATTTCGTAAAAACACTACCTATAATCTCGATTTACTCGAAGCCTCTCCGTCTGAATTTCTTTGCGTATCGATAATTTATTACACACTGGCCACTTCATCAGCCAGTTGAGTCGGGATACGGTTTTGCGATCGGATCGCCGGTTTGCAGACAAAGATTTTCTTATTATAAAATCAGGATTTTTCGTCTTAAATTCATAATTAAGTTCTGCATTTACCTCTGATTTTTTACTTTCTTAACGATCAACCCGCGAGCCGGCGCGGCTTTTTACACATCGCTCAATTCGCAAACGCTGACAAAAAAAAAATACAATTTTCGTAATTTTCACTTCGTAAAAACACTACCTTTAATCTCGATTTACTCGAAGCCTCTCCGTCTGAATTTCTTTGCGTATCGATAATTTATTACACACTGGCCACTTCTTCAGCCAGTTGAGCTGGGATACGGTTTTGCGGCCGGATCGCCGGTTTGCAGACAAAGATTTTCTTATTATAAAATCACGATTTTAGGTCTAAAATTCATAATTTTGTTCTGCATTTACCTCTGATGTTTTACTTACTTGTCGATCAGCCCGCGAGCAGGCGCGGCTTTTTACACCTCGCTCAATTTGCAAACGCTGAAAAAAAATAAAAAAGATATAATTTTCGTAATTTTCATTTCATAAAAACACAAACTATAATCTCGATTTACTCGAAGCCTCTCCGTCTAAATTTCTTTGCGTATCGACAATTTATTACATACTGGCCACATCTTCAGCCAGTTGAGCCGGGATACGGTTTTGCGACCGGATCGCCGGTTTGCAGACAAAGATTTTCTTATTATAAAATCACAATTTTTCGTCTTAAATTCATAATTTTGTTCTGCATTTACCTCTGATTTTTTAGTTTCTTGTCGATCAGCCCGCGAGCAGGTGCGGCTTTTTACACCTCGCTCGCTTTACAAGCTCTGAGAAAAACAAAAAGTGATACAATTTTTTGTAATTTTCATTTCGTAAAAACACTACCTATAATCTAGATTTACTCGAAGCCTCTCCGTCTGAATTTCTTTGCGTATCGATAATTTATTACACACTGGCCACGTCTTCAGCCAGTTGAGCCGGGATACGGTTTTGCGACCGGATCGCCGGTTTGCAGACAAAGATTTTCTTATTATAAAATCACGATTTTAGGTCTAAAATTCATAATTTTGTTCTGCATTTACCTCTGATGTCTTACTTTCTTGTCGATCAGCCCGCGAGCAGGTGCGGCTTTTTACACATCGCTCAATTCGCAAACGCTGAAAAAAAATAAAAAAGATATAATTTTCGTAATTTTCATTTCATAAAAACACAACCTATAATCTCGATTTACTCGAAGCCTCTCCGTCTGAATTTCTTTGCGTATCGACAATTTATTACATACTGACCACATCTTCAGCCAGTTGAGCCGGGATACGGTTTTGCGACCGGATCGCCGGTTTGCAGACAAAGATTTTCTTATTATAAAATCACAATTTTTCGTCTTAAATTCATAATTTTGTTCTGCATTTACCTCTGATTTTTTACTTTCTTGTCGATCAGCCCGCGAGCAGGTGCGGCTTTTTACACCTCGCTCGCTTTACAAGCTCTGAGAAAAACAAAAAAAGTAATACATTTTTTTGTAATTTTCATTTCGTAAAAACACTACCTTTAATTTCGATTTACTCGAAGCCTCTCCGTCTGAATTTCTTTGCGTATCGATAATTTATTACACACTGGCCACTTCTTCAGCCAGTTGAGTCGGGATACGGTTTTGCGACCGGATCGCCGGTTTGCAGACAATGATTTTCTTATTATAAAATCAGGATTTTTCGTCTTAAATTCATAATTAAGTTCTGCATTTACCTCTGATTTTTTACTTTCTTAACGATCAACCCGCGAGCCGGCGCGGCTTTTTACACATCGCTCAATTCGCAAACGCTGACAAAAAAAAAATTCAATTTTCGTAATTTTCACTTCGTAAAAACACTACCTTTAATTTCGATTTACTCGAAGCCTCTCCGTCTGAATTTCTTTGCGTATCGATAATTTATTACACACTGGCCACATCTTCAGCCAGTTGAGCCGGGATACGGTTTTGCGACCTGATCGCCGGTTTGCAGACAAAGATTTTCTTATTAAAAAATCTCAATTTTTCGTCTTAAATTCATAATTTTGTTCTGCATTTACCTCTGATTTTTTACTTTCTTGTCGATCAGCCCGCGAGCAGGTGCGGCTTTTTACACCTCGCTCGCTTTACAAGCTCTGAGAAAAACAAAAAAAGTAATACATTTTTTTGTAATTTTCATTTCGTAAAAACACTAGCTATAATCTAGATTTACTCGAAGCCTCTCCGTCTGAATTTCTTTGCGTATCGATAATTTACTACACACTGGCCATTTCTTCAGCCAGTTGAGTCGGGATACGGTTTTGCGACCGGATCGCCGGTTTGCAGACAATGATTTTCTTATTATAAAATCAGGATTTTTCGTCTTAAATTCATAATTAAGTTCTGCATTTACCTCTGATTTTTTACTTTCTTAACGATCAACCCGCGAGCCGGCGCGGCTTTTTACACATCGCTCAATTCGCAAACGCTGACAAAAAAAAAATTCAATTTTCGTAATTTTCACTTCGTAAAAACACTACCTTTAATCTCGATTTACTCGAAGCCTCTCCGTCTGAATTTCTTTGCGTATCGATAATTTATTACACACTGGCCACATCTTCAGCCAGTTGAGCCGGGATACGGTTTTGCGACCGGATCGCCGGTTTGCAGACAAAGATTTTCTTATTATAAAATCACAATTTTTCGTCTTAAATTCATAATTTTGTTCTGCATTTACCTCTGATTTTTTACTTTCTTGTCGATCAGCCCGCGAGCAGGTGCGGCTTTTTACACCTCGCTCGCTTTACAAGCTCTGAGAAAAACAAAAAAAATAATACAATTTTTTGTAATTTTCATTTCGTAAAAACACTACCTATAATCTAGATTTACTCGAAGCCTCTCCGTCTGAATTTCTTTGCGTATCGATAATTTATTACACACTGGCCACGTCTTCAGCCAGTTGAGCCGGGATACGGTTTTGCGACCGGATCGCCGGTTTGCAGACAAAGATTTTCTTATTATAAAATCACGATTTTAGGTCTAAAATTCATAATTTTGTTCTGCATTTACCTCTGATGTTTTACTTTCTTGTCGATCAGCCCGCGAGCAGGTGCGGCTTTTTACACATCGCTCAATTCGCAAACGCTGAAAAAAAATAAAAAAGATATAATTTTCGTAATTTTCATTTCATAAAAACACAACCTATAATCTCGATTTACTCGAAGCCTCTCCGTCTGAATTTCCTTGCGTATCGACAATTTATTACATACTGGCCACATCTTCAGCCAGTTGAGCCGGGATACGGTTTTGCGACCGGATCGCCGGTTTGCAGACAAAGATTTTCTTATTATAAAATCACAATTTTTCGTCTTAAATTCATAATTTTGTTCTGCATTTACCTCTGATTTTTTACTTTCTTGTCGATCAGCCCGCGAGCAGGTGCGGCTTTTTACACCTCGCTCGCTTTACAAGCTCTGAGAAAAACAAAAAAAGTAATACATTTTTTTGTAATTTTCATTTCGTAAAAACACTAGCTATAATCTAGATTTACTCGAAGCCTCTCCGTCTGAATTTCTTTGCGTATCGATAATTTACTACACACTGGCCATTTCTTCAGCCAGTTGAGTTGGGATACGGTTTTGCGACCGGATCGCCGGTTTGCAGACAATGATTTTCTTATTATAAAATCAGGATTTTTCGTCTTAAATTCATAATTAAGTTCTGCATTTACCTCTGATTTTTTACTTTCTTAACGATCAACCCCCGAGCCGGCGCGGCTTTTTACACATCGCTCAATTCGCAAACGCTGACAAAAAAAAAAATACAATTTTCGTAATTTTCACTTCGTAAAAACACTACCTTTAATTTCGATTTACTCGAAGCCTCTCCGTCTGAATTTCTTTGCGTATCGATAATTTATTACACACTGGCCACTTCTTCAGCCAGTTGAGTCGGGATACGGTTTTGCGACCGGATCGCCGGTATGCAGACAATGATTTTCTTATTATAAAATCAGGATTTTTCGTCTTAAATTCATAATTAAGTTCTGCATTTACCTCTGATTTTTTACTTTCTTAACGATCAACCCGCGAGCCGGCGCGGCTTTTTACACATCGCTCAATTCGCAAACGCTGACAAAAAAAAAATTCAATTTTCGTAATTTTCACTTCGTAAAAACACTACCTTTAATCTCGATTTACTCGAAGCCTCTCCGTCTGAATTTCTTTGCGTATCGATAATTTATTACACACTGGCCACATCTTCAGCCAGTTGAGCCGGGATACGGTTTTGCGACCGGATCGCCGGTTTGCAGACAAAGATTTTCTTATTATAAAATCACAATTTTTCGTCTTAAATTCATAATTTTGTTCTGCATTTACCTCTGATTTTTTACTTTCTTGTCGATCAGCCCGCGAGCAGGTGCGGCTTTTTACACCTCGCTCGCTTTACAAGCTCTGAGAAAAACAAAAAAAATAATACAATTTTTTGTAATTTTCATTTCGTAAAAACACTACCTATAATCTAGATTTACTCGAAGCCTCTCCGTCTGAATTTCTTTGCGTATCGATAATTTATTACACACTGGCCACGTCTTCAGCCAGTTGAGCCGGGATACGGTTTTGCGACCGGATCGCCGGTTTGCAGACAAAGATTTTCTTATTATAAAATCACGATTTTAGGTCTAAAATTCATAATTTTGTTCTGCATTTACCTCTGATGTTTTACTTTCTTGTCGATCAGCCCGCGAGCAGGTGCGGCTTTTTACACATCGCTCAATTCGCAAACGCTGAAAAAAAATAAAAAAGATATAATTTTCGTAATTTTCATTTCATAAAAACACAACCTATAATCTCGATTTACTCGAAGCCTCTCCGTCTGAATTTCTTTGCGTATCGATAATTTACTACACACTGGCCATTTCTTCAGCCAATTGAGTCGGGATACGGTTTTGCGACCGGATCGCCGGTTTGCAGACAATGATTTTCTTATTATAAAATCACGATTTTTCGTCTTAAATTCATAATTTTGTTCTGCATTTACCTCTGATTTTTGTCTTTCTTGTCGATCAACTCGCGAGCAGGCGCGGCTTTTTACACCTCGCTCAATTTGCAAACGCTGACAAAAAAAAATATACAATTTTCGTAATTTTCACTTCGTAAAAACACTACCTATAATCTCGATTTACTCGAAGCCTCTCCGTCTGAATTTCTTTGCGTATCGATAATTTACTACACACTGGCCACTTCTTCAGCCAGTTGAGTCGGGATACGGTTTTGCGACCGGATCGCCGGTTTGCAGACAAAGATTTTCTTAATATAAAATCACGATTTTTGGTCTTAAATTCATAATTTTGTTCTGCATTTACCTCTGATGTTTTACTTTCTTGTCGATCAACCCGCGAGCAGGCGCGGCTTTTTACACCTCGCTCAATTTGCAAACGCTGAAAAAAAAAAAATATACAATTTTCGTAATTTTCATTTCGTAAAAACACTACCTATAATCTCGATTTACTCGAAGCCTCTCCGTCTGAATTTCTTTGCGTATCGATAATTTATTACACACTGGCCACTTCATCAGCCAGTTGAGTCGGGATACGGTTTTGAGACCGGATCGCCGGTTTGCAGACAAAGATTTTCTTATTATAAAATCAGGATTTTTCGTCTTAAATTCATAATTTTGTTCTGCATTTACCTCTGATTTTTTACTTTCTTAACGATCAACCCTCGAGCCGGCGCGGCTTTTTACACATCGCTCAATTCGCAAACGCTGAAAAAAAATTAAAAAAAAATAATTTTCGTAATTTTCATTTCATAAAAACACAACCTATAATCTCGATTTACTCGAAGCCTCTCCGTCTGAATTTCTTTGCGTATCGACAATTTATTACATACTGGCCACATCTTCAGCCAGTTGAGCCGGGATACGGTTTTGCGACCGGATCGCCGGTTTGCAGACAAAGATTTTCTTATTATAAAATCACAATTTTTCGTCTTAAATTTATAATTTTGTTCTGCATTTACCTCTGATTTTTGTCTTTCTTGTCGATCAACCCGCGAGCAGGTGCGGCTTTTTACACCTCGCTCAATTTGCAAACGCTGAAAAAAAAAAAAAAACAATTTTCGTAATTTTCACTTCGTAAAAACACTACCTATAATCTCGATTTACTCGAAGCCTCTCCATCTGAATTTCTTTCCGTATCGATAATTTATTACACACTGGCCACTTCATCAGCCAGTTGAGTCGGGATACGGTTTTGCGACCGGATCGCCGGTTTGCAGACAAAGATTTTCTTATTATAAAATCACGATTTTTCGTCTAAAATTCTTAATTTTGTTCTGCATTTACTTCTGATTTTTTAATTTCTTATCGATCAGCCCGCGAGCAGGCGCGGCTGTTTACACCTTGCTCGATTTGCAAGCTCTGAAAAAAACAGAAAAACTAAAACAACTTTCGTAATTTTCACTTCGTAAAAACACTACCTATAATCTAGATTTACTCGAAGCCTCTCCGTCTGAATTTCTTTGCGTATCGATAATTTATTACACACTGGCCACGTCTTCAGCCAGTTGAGCCGGGATACGGTTTTGCGACCGGATCGCCGGTTTGCAGACAATGATTTTCTTATTATAAAATCAGGATTTTTCGTCTTAAATTCATAATTAAGTTCTGCATTTACCTCTGATTTTTTACTTTCTTAACGATCAACCCGCGAGCAGGCGCGGCTTTTTACACCTCGCTCAATTTGCAAACGCTGAAAAAAAAATATATACAATTTTCGTAATTTTCATTTCGTAAAAACACTACCTATAATCTCGATTTACTCGAAGCCTCTCCGTCTGAATTTCTTTGCGTATCGATAATTTACTACACACTGGCCACTTCTTCAGCCAGTTGAGTCGGGATACGGTTTTTCGACCGGATCGCCGGTTTGCAGACAAAGGTTTTCTTTAATATAAAATCACGATTTTTGGTCTTAAATTCATAATTTTGTTCTGCATTTACCTCTGATGTTTTACTTTCTTGTCGATCAACCCGCGAGCAGGCGCGGCTTTTTACACCTCGCTCAATTTGCAAACGCTGAAAAAAAAAATATATACAATTTTCGTAATTTTCATTTCGTAAAAACACTACCTATAATCTCGATTTACTCGAAGCCTCTCCGTCTGAATTTCTTTGCGTATCGATAATTTATTACACACTGGCCACTTCATCAGCCAGTTGAGTCGGGATACGGTTTTGCGACCGGATCGCCGGTTTGCAGACAAAGATTTTCTTATTATAAAATCAGGATTTTTCGTCTTAAATTCATAATTTTGTTCTGCATTTATCTCTGATTTTTTACTTTCTTGTCGATCAACCCGCGAGCAGGTGCGGCTTTTTACACCTCGCTCAATTTGCAAACGCTAAAAAAAAAAAAAAAACTATTTTCGTAATTTTCACTTCGTAAAAACACTACCTATAATCTCGATTTACTCGAAGCCTCTCCATCTGAATTTCTTTGCGTATCGATAATTTATTACACACTGGCCACTTCATCAGCCAGTTGAGTCGGGATACGGTTTTGCGACCGGATCGCCGGTTTGCAGACAATGATTTTCTTATTATAAAATCAGGATTTTTCGTCTTAAATTCATAATTTAGTTCTGCATTTACCTCTGATTTTTTACTTTCTTAACGATCAACCCGCGAGCCGGCGCGGCTTTTTACACATCGCTCAATTCGGAAACGCTGAAAAAAAATAAAAAAAAAATAATTTTCGTAATTTTCATTTCATAAAAACACAACCTATAATCTCGAATTACTAGAAGCCTCTCCGTCTGAATTTCTTTGCGTATCGACAATTTATTACATACTGGCCACATCTTCAGCCAGTTGAGCCGGGATACGGTTTTGCGACCGGATCGCCGGTTTGAAGACAAAGATTTTCTTATTATAAAATCACAATTTTTCGTCTTAAATTCATAATTTTGTTCTGCATTTACCTCTGATTTTTTACTTTCTTGTCGATCAGCCCGCGAGCAGGTGCGGCTTTTTACACCTCGCTCGCTTTACAAGCTCTGAGAAAAACAAAAAAATTAATACAATTTTTTGTAATTTTCATTTCGTAAAAACACTACCTAATATCTAGATTTACTCGAAGCCTCTCCGTCTGAATTTCTTTGCGTATCGATAATTTATTACACACTGGCCACTTCATCAGCCAGTTGAGTCGGGATACTGTTTTGCGACCGGATCACCGGTTTGCAGACAATGATTTTCTTATTATAAAATCAGGATTTTTCGTCTTAAATTCATAATTTAGTTCTGCATTTACCTCTAATTTTTTACTTTCTTAACGATCAACCCGCGAGCCGGCGCGGCTTTTTACACATCGCTCAATTCGCAAACGCTGACAAAAAAAAAATACAATTTTCGTAATTTTCACTTCGTAAAAACACTACCTATAATCTCGATTTACTCGAAGCCTCTCCGTCTGAATTTCTTTGCGTATCGATAATTTATTACACACTGGCCACTTCATCAGCCAGTTGAGTCGGGATACGGTTTTGCGACCGGATCACCGGTTTGCAGACAAAGATTTTCTTATTATAAAATCAGGATTTTTCGTCTTAAATTCATAATTTAGTTCTGCATTTACCTCTGATTTTTTACTTTCTTAACGATCAACCTACGAGCCGGCGCGGCTTTTTACACATCGCTCAATTCGCAAACGCTGACAAAAAAAAAAATACAATTTTCGTAATTTTCACTTCGTAAAAACACTACCTATAATCTCGATTTACTCGAAGCCTCTCCGTCTGAATTTCTTTGCGTATCGATAATTTACTACACACTGGCCATTTCTTCAGCCAGTTGAGTCGGGATACGGTTTTGCGACCGGATCGCCGGTTTGCAGACAAAGATTTTCTTATTATAAAATCACGATTTTTCGTCTAAAATTCTTAATTTTGTTCTGCATTTACTTCTGATTTTTTAATTTCTTATCGATCAGCCCGCGAGCAGGCGCGGCTGTTTACACCTTGCTGGATTTGCAAGCTCTGAAAAAAAACAGAAAAACTAAAACAACTTTCGTAATTTTCACTTCGTAAAAACACTACCTATAATCTAGATTTACTCGAAGCCTCTCCGTCTGAATTTCTTTGCGTATCGATAATTTATTACACACTGGCCACGTCTTCAGCCAGTTGAGCCGGGATACGGTTTTGCGACCGGATCGCCGGTTTGCAGACAAAGATTTTCTTATTATAAAATCACGATTTTTCGTCTAAAATTCTTAATTTTGTTCTGCATTTACTTCTGATTTTTTAATTATTTATCGATCAGCCCGCGAGCAGGCGCGGCTGTTTACACCTTGCTCGATTTGCAAGCTCTGAAAAAAACAGAAAAACTAAAACAACTTTCGTAATTTTCCTTTTGTAAAAACACTACCTATAATCTAGATTTACTCGAAGCCTCTTAGTCTGAATTTCTTTGCGTATCGATAATTTATTACACACTGGCCACTTCTTCAGCCAGTTGAGTCGGGATACGGTTTTGCGACCGGATCGCCGGTTTGCAGACAAAGATTTTCTTATTATAAAATCAGGATTTTTCGTCTAAAATTCTTAATTTTGTTCTGCATTTACTTCTGATTTTTTAATTTCTTATCGATCAGCCCGCGAGCAGGCGCGGCTGTTTACATCTTGCTCGATTTGCAAGCTCTGAAAAAAAACAGAAAAACTAAAACAACTTTCGTAATTTTCACTTCGTAAAAACACTACCTATAATCTAGATTTACTCGAAGCCTCTCCGTCTGAATTTCTTTGCGTATCGATAATTTATTACACACTGGCCACGTCTTCAGCCAGTTGAGCCGGGATACGGTTTTGCGACCGGATCGCCGGTTTGCAGACAATGATTTTCTTATTATAAAATCAGGATTTTTCGTCTTAAATTCATAATTAAGTTCTGCATTTACCTCTGATTTTTTACTTTCTTAACGATCAACCCGCGAGCCCACGCGGCTTTTTACACATCGCTCAATTCGCAAACGCTGACAAAAAAAAAAATACAATTTTCGTAATTTTCACTTCGTAAAAACACTACCTTTAATCTCGATTTACTCGAAGCCTCTCCGTCTGAATTTCTTTGCGTATCGATAATTTATTACACACTGGCCACTTCTTCAGCCAGTTGAGTCGGGATACGATTTTGCGACCAGATCGCCGGTTTACAGACAAAGATTTTCTTATTATAAAATTAGGATTTTTCGTCTTAAATTCATAATTCTGTTCTGCATTTACCTCTGATTTTTTACTTTCTTGTCAATCAGCCCGCGAGCAGGCGCGGCTTTTTACACCTCGCTCAATTTGCAAACGCTGAAAAAAAATAAAAAATATATAATTTTCGTAATTTTCATTTCATAAAAACACAACCTATAATCTCGATTTACTCGAAGCCTCTCCGTCTGAATTTCTTTGCGTATCGACAATTTATTACATACTGGCCACATCTTCAGCCAGTTGAGCCGGGATACGGTTTTGCGACCGGATCACCGGTTTGCAGACAAAGATTTTCTTATTATAAAATCACGATTTTTCGTCTTAAATTCATAATTTTGTTCTGCATTTACCTCTGATTTTTTACTTTCTTGTCGATCAGCACGCGAGCAGGTGCGGCTTTTTACACCTCGCTCGCTTTACAAGCTCTGAGAAAAACAAAAAAATTAATACAATTTTTTGTAATTTTCCTTTTGTAAAAACACTACCTATAATCTAGATTTACTCGAAGCCTCTTAGTCTGAATTTCTTTGCGTATCGATAATTTATTACACACTGGCCACTTCTTCAGCCAGTTGAGTCGGGATACGGTTTTGCGACCGGATCGCCGGTTTGCAGACAATGATTTTCTTATTGCAAAATCAGGATTTTTCGTCTTAAATTCATAATTTAGTTCTGCATTTACCTCTGATTTTTTACTTTCTTAACGATCAACCCGCGAGCCCACGCGGCTTTTTACACATCGCTCAATTCGCAAACGCTGACAAAAAAAAAAATACAATTTTCGTAATTTTCACTTCGTAAAAACACTACCTTTAATCTCGATTTACTCGAAGCCTCTCCGTCTGAATTTCTTTGCGTATCGATAATTTATTACACACTGGCCACTTCTTCAGCCAGTTGAGTCGGGATACGATTTTGCGACCAGATCGCCGGTTTACAGACAAAGATTTTCTTATTATAAAATTAGGATTTTTCGTCTTAAATTCATAATTCTGTTCTGCATTTACCTCTGATTTTTTACTTTCTTGTCAATCAGCCCGCGAGCAGGCGCGGCTTTTTACACCTCGCTCAATTTGCAAACGCTGAAAAAAAATAAAAAATATATAATTTTCGTAATTTTCATTTCATAAAAACACAACCTATAATCTCGATTTACTCGAAGCCTCTCCGTCTGAATTTCTTTGCGTATCGACAATTTATTACATACTGGCCACATCTTCAGCCAGTTGAGCCGGGATACGGTTTTGCGACCGGATCACCGGTTTGCAGACAAAGATTTCCTTATTATAAAATCACAATTTTTCGTCTTAAATTCATAATTTTGTTCTGCATTTACCTCTGATTTTTTACTTTCTTGTCGATCAGCACGCGAGTAGGTGCGGCTTTTTACACCTCGCTCGCTTTACAAGCTCTGAGAAAAACAAAAAAATTAATACAATTTTTTGTAATTTTCCTTTTGTAAAAACACTACCTATAATCTAGATTTACTCGAAGCCTCTTAGTCTGAATTTCTTTGCGTATCGATAATTTATTACACACTGGCCACTTCTTCAGCCAGTTGAGTCGGGATACGGTTTTGCGACCGGATCGCCGGTTTGCAGACAATGATTTTCTTATTATAAAATCAGGATTTTTCGTCTTAAATTCATAATTTAGTTCTGCATTTACCTCTGATTTTTTACTTTCTTGTCGATCAGCCCGCGAGCAGGTGCGGCTTTTTACACCTCGCTCGCTTTACAAGCTCTGAGAAAAACAAAAAAATGAATACAATTTTTTGTAATTTTCCTTTTGTAAAAACACTACCTATAATCTAGATTTACTCGAAGACTCTTAGTCTGAATTTCTTTGCGTATCGATAATTTATTACACACTGGCCACTTCTTCAGCCAGTTGAGTCGGGATACGGTTATGCGACCGGATCGCCGGTTTGCAAACAATGATTTTCTTATTATAAAATCAGGATTTTTCGTCTTAAATTCATAATTTAGTTCTGCATTTACCTCTGATTTTTTACTTTCTTAACGATCAACCCGCGAGCCGGCGCGGCTTATTACACATCGCTCAATTCGCAAACGCTGACAAAAAAAAAATACAATTTTCTTAATTTTCACTTTGTAAAAACACTACCTTTAATCTCGATTTACTCGAAGCCTCTCCGTCTGAATTTCATTGCGTATCGATAATTTATTACACACTGGCCACTTCATCAGCCAGTTGAGTCGGGATACGGTTTTGCGACCGGATCGCCGGTTTGCAGACAAAGATTTTCTTATTATAAAATCACGATTTTTCGTCTAAAATTCTTAATTTTGTTCTGCATTTACTTCTGATTTTTTAATTTCTTATCGATCAGCCCGCGAGCAGGCGCGGCTGTTTACACCTTGCTCGATTTGCAAGCTCTGAAAAAAACAGAAAAACTAAAACAACTTTCGTAATTTTCACTTCGTAAAAACACTACCTATAATCTAGATTTACTCGAAGGCTCTCCGTCTGAATTTCTTTGCGTATCGATAATTTATTACACACTGGCCTCGTCTTCAGCCAGTTGAGCCGGGATATGGTTTTGCGACCGGATCGCCGGTTTGCAAACAATGATTTTCTTATTATAAAATCAGGATTTTTCGTCTTAAATTCATAATTTAGTTCTGCATTTACCTCTGATTTTTTACTTTCTTAACGATCAACCCGCGAGCCGGCGCGGCTTATTACACATCGCTCAATTCGCAAACGCTGACAAAAAAAAAATTCAATTTTCTTAATTTTCACTTTGTAAAAACACTACCTTTAATCTCGATTTACTCGAAGCCTCTCCGTCTGAATTTCATTGCGTATCGATAATTTATTACACACTGGCCACTTCATCAGCCAGTTGAGTCGGGATACGGTTTTGCGACCGGATCGCCGGTTTGCAGACAAAGATTTTCTTATTATAAAATCACGATTTTTCGTCTAAAATTCTTAATTTTGTTCTGCATTTACTTCTGATTTTTTAATTTCTTATCGATCAGCCCGCGAGCAGGCGCGGCTGTTTACACCTTGCTCGATTTGCAAGCTCTGAAAAAAACAGAAAAACTAAAACAACTTTCGTAATTTTCACTTCGTAAAAACACTACCTATAATCTAGATTTACTCGAAGGCTCTCCGTCTGAATTTCTTTGCGTATCGATAATTTATTACACACTGGCCTCGTCTTCAGCCAGTTGAGCCGGGATATGGTTTTGCGACCGGATCGCCGGTTTGCAGACAATGGTTTTCTTATTATAAAATCACAATTTTTCGTCTTAAATTCATAATTCTGTTCTGCATTTACCTCTGATTTTTTACTTTCTTGTCAATCAGCCCGCGAGCAGGCGCGGCTTTTTACACCTCGCTCAATTTGCAAACGCCAAAAAAAAATAAAAAAGATATAATTTTCGTAATTTTCATTTCATACAAACACAACCTATAATCTCGATTTACTCGAAGCCTCTCCGTCTGAATTTCTTTGCTTATAGATAATTTATTACAAACTGGCTACGTCTTCAGCCCATTGAGTCAAGATACGGTTTTGCGACCGGATCGCCGGTTTACAGACAAAGATTTTCTTATTATAAAATCAGGATTTTTCGTCTTAAATTCATAATTTTGTTCTGCATTTACTTCTGATTTTTTAATTTCTTATCGATCAGCCCGCGAGCAGGCGCGGCTGTTTACACCTTGCTCGATTTGCAAGCTCTGAAAAAAACAGAAAAACTAAAACAACTTTCGTAATTTTCACTTCGTAAAAACACTACCTATAATCTAGATTTACTCGAAGCCTCTCCGTCTGAATTTCTTTGCGTATCGATAATTTATTACACACTGGCCTCGTCTTCAGCCAGTTGAACCGGGATATGGTTTTGCGACCGGATCGCCGGTTTGCAGACAATGATTTTCTTATTATAAAATCACAATTTTTCGTCTTAAATTCATAATTTTGTTCTGCATTTACCTCTGATTTTTTACTTTCTTGTCGATCAGCCCGCGAGCAGGTGCGGCTTTTTACACCTCGCTCGCTTTACAAGCTCTGAGAAAAACAAAAAAATTAATACAATTTTTTGTAATTTTCCTTTTGTAAAAACACTACCTATAATCTAGATTTACTCGAAGCCTCTTAGTCTGAATTTCTTTGCGTATCGATAATTTATTACACACTGGCCACGTCTTCAGCCAGTTGAGCCGGGATACGGTTTTGCGACCGGATCGCCGGTTTGCAGACAATGATTTTCTTATTATAAAATCAGGATTTTTCGTCTTAAATTCATAATTAAGTTCTGCATTTACCTCTGATTTTTTACTTTCTTAACGATCAACCCCCGAGCCGGCGCGGCTTTTTACACATCGCTCAATTCGGAAACGCTGACAAAAAAAAAAATACAATTTTCGTAATTTTCACTTCGTAAAAACACTACCTTTAATTTCGATTTACTCGAAGCCTCTCCGTCTGAATTTCTTTGCGTATCGATAATTTATTACACACTGGCCACTTCTTCAGCCAGTTGAGTCGGGATACGGTTTTGCGACCGGATCGCCGGTTTGCAGACAAAGATTTTCTTATTATAAAATCACGATTTTTCGTCTAAAATTCTTAATTTTGTTCTGCATTTACTTCTGATTTTTTAATTTCTTATCGATCAGCCCGCGAGCATGCGCGGCTGTTTACACCTTGCTCGATTTGCAAGCTCTGAAAAAAACAGAAAAACTAAAACAACTTTCGTAATTTTCACTTCGTAAAAATACTACCTATAATCTAGATTTACTCGAAGCCTCTCCGTCTGAATTTCTTTGCGTATCGATAATTTATTACACACTGGCCACGTCTTCAGCCAGTTGAGCCGGGATACGGTTTTGCGACCGGATCGCCGGTTTGCAGACAAAGATTTTCTTATTATAAAATCAGGATTTTTCGTCTTAAATTCATAATTAAGTTCTGCATTTACCTCTGATTTTTTACTTTCTTAACGATCAACCCGCGAGCCGGCGCGGCTTTTTACACATCGCTCAATTCGCAAACGCTGACAAAAAAAAAATACAATTTTCGTAATTTTCACTTCGTAAAAACACTACCTTTAATCTCGATTTACTCGAAGCCTCTCCGTCTGAATTTCTTTGCGTATCGATAATTTATTACACACTGGCCACTTCTTCAGCCAGTTGAGCTGGGATACGGTTTTGCGGCCGGATCGCCGGTTTGCAGACAAAGATTTTCTTATTATAAAATCACGATTTTGAGTCTCAAATTCATAATTTTGTTCTGCATTTACCTCTGATGTTTTACTTACTTGTCGATCAGCCCGCGAGCAGGCGCGGCTTTTTACACCTCGCTCAATTTGCAAACGCTGAAAAAAAATAAAAAAGATATAATTTTCGTAATTTTCATTTCATAAAAACACAAACTATAATCTCGATTTACTCGAAGCCTCTCCGTCTAAATTTCTTTGCGTATCGACAATTTATTACATACTGGCCACATCTTCAGCCAGTTGAGCCGGGATACGGTTTTGCGACCGGATCGCCGGTTTGCAGACAATGATTTTCTTATTGCAAAATCAGGATTTTTCGTCTTAAATTCATAATTTAGTTCTGCATTTACCTCTGATTTTTTACTTTCTTAACGATCAACCCGCGAGCCGGCGCGGCTTACTACACATCGCTCAATTCGCAAACGCTGACAAAAAAAAAATTCAATTTTCGTAATTTTCACTTCGTAAAAACACTACCTTTAATCTCGATTTACTCGAAGCCTCTCCGTCTGAATTTCTTTGCGTATCGATAATTTATTACACACTGGCCACATCTTCAGCCAGTTGAGCCGGGATACGGTTTTGCGACCGGATCGCCGGTTTGCAGACAAAGATTTTCTTATTATAAAATCACAATTTTTCGTCTTAAATTCATAATTTTGTTCTGCATTTACCTCTGATTTTTTACTTTCTTGTCGATCAGCCCGCGAGCAGGTGCGGCTTTTTACACCTCGCTCGCTTTACAAGCTCTGAGAAAAACAAAAAAAAAAATACAATTTTTTGTAATTTTCATTTCGTAAAAACACTACCTATAATCTAGATTTACTCGAAGCCTCTCCGTCTGAATTTCTTTGCGTATCGATAATTTATTACACACTGGCCACGTCTTCAGCCAGTTGAGCCGGGATACGGTTTTGCGACCGGATCGCCGGTTTGCAGACAATGATTTTCTTATTATAAAATCAGGATTTTTCGTCTTAAATTCATAATTTAGTTCTGCATTTACCTCTGATTTTTTACTTTCTTAACGATCAACCCGCGAGCCCGCGCGGCTTTTTACACATCGCTCAATTCGCAAACGCTGAAAAAAAATAAAAAAGATATAATTTTCGTAATTTTCATTTCATAAAAACACAACCTATAATCTCGATTTACTCGAAGCCTCTCCGTCTGAATTTCTTTGCGTATCGATAATTTATTACACACTGGCCACTTCTTCAGCCAGTTGAGCTGGGATACGCTTTTGCGGCCGGATCGCCGGTTTGCAGACAAAGATTTTCTTATTATAAAATCAGGATTTTTCGTCTTAAATTCATAATTAAGTTCTGCATTTACCTCTGATTTTTTACTTTCTTAACGATCAACCCGCGAGCCGGCGCGGCTTTTTACACATCGCTCAATTCGCAAACGCTGACAAAAAAAAAATACAATTTTCGTAATTTTCACTTCGTAAAAACACTACCTTTAATCTCGATTTACTCGAAGCCTCTCCGTCTGAATTTCTTTGCGTATCGATAATTTATTACACACTGGCCACTTCTTCAGCCAGTTGAGCTGGGATACGGTTTTGCGGCCGGATCGCCGGTTTGCAGACAAAGATTTTCTTATTATAAAATCACGATTTTAGGTCTAAAATTCATAATTTTGTTCTGCATTTACCTCTGATGTTTTACTTACTTGTCGATCAGCCCGCGAGCAGGCGCGGCTTTTTACACCTCGCTCAATTTGCAAACGCTGAAAAAAAATAAAAAAGATATAATTTTCGTAATTTTCATTTCATAAAAACACAAACTATAATCTCGATTTACTCGAAGCCTCTCCGTCTAAATTTCTTTGCGTATCGACAATTTATTACACACTGGCCACATCTTCAGCCAGTTGAGCCGGGATACGGTTTTGCGACCGGATCGCCGGTTTGCAGACAAAGATTTTCTTATTATAAAATCACAATTTTTCGTCTTAAATTCATAATTTTGTTCTGCATTTACCTCTGATTTTTTAGTTTCTTGTCGATCAGCCCGCGAGCAGGTGCGGCTTTTTACACCTCGCTCGCTTTACAAGCTCTGAGAAAAACAAAAAGTGATACAATTTTTTGTAATTTTCATTTCGTAAAAACACTACCTATAATCTAGATTTACTCGAAGCCTCTCCGTCTGAATTTCTTTGCGTATCGATAATTTATTACACACTGGCCACGTCTTCAGCCAGTTGAGCCGGGATACGGTTTTGCGACCGGATCGCCGGTTTGCAGACAAAGATTTTCTTATTATAAAATCACGATTTTAGGTCTAAAATTCATAATTTTGTTCTGCATTTACCTCTGATGTCTTACTTTCTTGTCGATCAGCCCGCGAGCAGGTGCGGCTTTTTACACATCGCTCAATTCGCAAACGCTGAAAAAAAATAAAAAAAATATAATTTTCGTAATTTTCATTTCATAAAAACACAACCTATAATCTCGATTTACTCGAAGCCTCTCCGTCTGAATTTCTTTGCGTATCGACAATTTATTACATACTGGCCACATCTTCAGCCAGTTGAGCCGGGATACGGTTTTGCGACCGGATCGCCGGTTTGCAGACAAAGATTTTCTTATTATAAAATCACAATTTTTCGTCTTAAATTCATAATTTTGTTCTGCATTTACCTCTGATTTTTTACTTTCTTGTCGATCAGCCCGCGAGCAGGTGCGGCTTTTTACACCTCGCTCGCTTTACAAGCTCTGAGAAAAACAAAAAAAGTAATACATTTTTTTGTAATTTTCATTTCGTAGAAACACTACCTTTAATTTCGATTTACTCGAAGCCTCTCCGTCTGAATTTCTTTGCGTATCGATAATTTATTACACACTGGCCACTTCTTCAGCCAGTTGAGTCGGGATACGGTTTTGCGACCGGATCGCCGGTTTGCAGACAATGATTTTCTTATTATAAAATCAGGATTTTTCGTCTTAAATTCATAATTAAGTTCTGCATTTACCTCTGATTTTTTACTTTCTTAACGATCAACCCGCGAGCCGGCGCGGCTTTTTACACATCGCTCAATTCGCAAACGCTGACAAAAAAAAAATTCAATTTTCGTAATTTTCACTTCGTAAAAACACTACCTTTAATCTCGATTTACTCGAAGCCTCTCCGTCTGAATTTCTTTGCGTATCGATAATTTATTACACACTGGCCACATCTTCAGCCAGTTGAGCCGGGATACGGTTTTGCGACCGGATCGCCGGTTTGCAGACAAAGATTTTCTTATTAAAAAATCTCAATTTTTCGTCTTAAATTCATAATTTTGTTCTGCATTTACCTCTGATTTTTTACTTTCTTGTCGATCAGCCCGCGAGCAGGTGCGGCTTTTTACACCTCGCTCGCTTTACAAGCTCTGAGAAAAACAAAAAAAGTAATACATTTTTTTGTAATTTTCATTTCGTAAAAACACTAGCTATAATCTAGATTTACTCGAAGCCTCTCCGTCTGAATTTCTTTGCGTATCGATAATTTACTACACACTGGCCATTTCTTCAGCCAGTTGAGTTGGGATACGGTTTTGCGACCGGATCGCCGGTTTGCAGACAATGATTTTCTTATTATAAAATCAGGATTTTTCGTCTTAAATTCATAATTAAGTTCTGCATTTACCTCTGATTTTTTACTTTCTTAACGATCAACCCCCGAGCCGGCGCGGCTTTTTACACATCGCTCAATTCGCAAACGCTGACAAAAAAAAAAATACAATTTTCGTAATTTTCACTTCGTAAAAACACTACCTTTAATTTCGATTTACTCGAAGCCTCTCCGTCTGAATTTCTTTGCGTATCGATAATTTATTACACACTGGCCACTTCTTCAGCCAGTTGAGTCGGGATACGGTTTTGCGACCGGATCGCCGGTTTGCAGACAATGATTTTCTTATTATAAAATCAGGATTTTTCGTCTTAAATTCATAATTAAGTTCTGCATTTACCTCTGATTTTTTACTTTCTTAACGATCAACCCGCGAGCCGGCGCGGCTTTTTACACATCGCTCAATTCGCAAACGCTGACAAAAAAAAAATTCAATTTTCGTAATTTTCACTTCGTAAAAACACTACCTTTAATCTCGATTTACTCGAAGCCTCTCCGTCTGAATTTCTTTGCGTATCGATAATTTATTACACACTGGCCACATCTTCAGCCAGTTGAGCCGGGATACGGTTTTGCGACCGGATCGCCGGTTTGCAGACAAAGATTTTCTTATTATAAAATCAGGATTTTTCGTCTTAAATTCATAATTAAGTTCTGCATTTACCTCTGATTTTTTACTTTCTTAACGATCAACCCCCGAGCCGGCGCGGCTTTTTACACATCGCTCAATTCGCAAACGCTGACAAAAAAAAAAATACAATTTTCGTAATTTTCACTTCGTAAAAACACTACCTTTAATTTCGATTTACTCGAAGCCTCTCCGTCTGAATTTCTTTGCGTATCGATAATTTATTACACACTGGCCACTTCTTCAGCCAGTTGAGTCGGGATACGGTTTTGCGACCGGATCGCCGGTTTGCAGACAATGATTTTCTTATTATAAAATCAGGATTTTTCGTCTTAAATTCATAATTAAGTTCTGCATTTACCTCTGATTTTTTACTTTCTTAACGATCAACCCGCGAGCCGGCGCGGCTTTTTACACATCGCTCAATTCGCAAACGCTGACAAAAAAAAAATTCAATTTTCGTAATTTTCACTTCGTAAAAACACTACCTTTAATCTCGATTTACTCGAAGCCTCTCCGTCTGAATTTCTTTGCGTATCGATAATTTATTACACACTGGCCACATCTTCAGCCAGTTGAGCCGGGATACGGTTTTGCGACCGGATCGCCGGTTTGCAGACAAAGATTTTCTTATTATAAAATCACAATTTTTCGTCTTAAATTCATAATTTTGTTCTGCATTTACCTCTGATTTTTTACTTTCTTGTCGATCAGCCCGCGAGCAGGTGCGGCTTTTTACACCTCGCTCGCTTTACAAGCTCTGAGAAAAACAAAAAAAATAATACAATTTTTTGTAATTTTCATTTCGTAAAAACACTACCTATAATCTAGATTTACTCGAAGCCTCTCCGTCTGAATTTCTTTGCGTATCGATAATTTATTACACACTGGCCACGTCTTCAGCCAGTTGAGCCGGGATACGGTTTTGCGACCGGATCGCCGGTTTGCAGACAAAGATTTTCTTATTATAAAATCACGATTTTAGGTCTAAAATTCATAATTTTGTTCTGCATTTACCTCTGATGTTTTACTTTCTTGTCGATCAGCCCGCGAGCAGGTGCGGCTTTTTACACCTCGCTCAATTTGCAAACGCTGAAAAAAAATAAAAAAGATATAATTTTCGTAATTTTCATTTCATAAAAACACAACCTATAATCTCGATTTACTCGAAGCCTCTCCGTCTGAATTTCTTTGCGTATCGACAATTTATTACATACTGGCCACATCTTCAGCCAGTTGAGCCGGGATACGGTTTTGCGACCGGATCGCCGGTTTGCAGACAAAGATTTTCTTATTATAAAATCACAATTTTTCGTCTTAAATTCATAATTTTGTTCTGCATTTACCTCTGATTTTTTACTTTCTTGTCGATCAGCCCGCGAGCAGGTGCGGCTTTTTACACCTCGCTCGCTTTACAAGCTCTGAGAAAAACAAAAAAAGTAATACATTTTTTTGTAATTTTCATTTCGTAAAAACACTAGCTATAATCTAGATTTACTCGAAGCCTCTCCGTCTGAATTTCTTTGCGTATCGATAATTTATTATACACTGGCCACGTCTTCAGCCAGTTGAGCCGGGATACGGTTTTGCGACCGGATCGCCGGTTTGCAGACAAAGATTTTCTTATTATAAAATCACGATTTTAGGTCTAAAATTCATAATTTTGTTCTGCATTTACCTCTGATGTTTTACTTTCTTGTCGATCAGCCCGCGAGCAGGTGCGGCTTTTTACACATCGCTCAATTCGCAAACGCTGAAAAAAAATAAAAAAGATATAATTTTCGTAATTTTCATTTCATAATAACACAACCTATAATCTCGATTTACTCGAAGCCTCTCCGTCTGAATTTCTTTGCGTATCGACAATTTATTACATACTGGCCACATCTTCAGCCAGTTGAGCCAGGATACGGTTTTGCGACCGGATCGCCGGTTTGCAGACAAAGATTTTCTTATTATAAAATCAGGATTTTTCGTCTTAAATTCATAATTAAGTTCTGCATTTACCTCTGATTTTTTACTTTCTTAACGATCAACCCGCGAGCCGGCGCGGCTTTTTACACATCGCTCAATTCGCAAACGCTGACAAAAAAAAAAAAACAATTTACGTAATTTTCACTTCGTAAAAACACTACCTTTAATTTCGATTTACTCGAAGCCTCTCCGTCTGAATTTCTTTGCGTATCGATAATTTATTACACACTGGCCACTTCTTCAGCCAGTTGAGTCGGGATACGGTTTTGCGACCGGATCGCCGGTTTGCAGACAATGATTTTCTTATTATAAAATCAGGATTTTTCGTCTTAAATTCATAATTAAGTTCTGCATTTACCTCTGATTTTTTACTTTCTTAACGATCAACCCGCGAGCCGGCGCGGCTTTTTACACATCGCTCAATTCGCAAACGCTGACAAAAAAAAAATTCAATTTTCGTAATTTTCACTTCGTAAAAACACTACCTTTAATCTCGATTTACTCGAAGCCTCTCCGTCTGAATTTCTTTGCGTATCGATAATTTATTACACACTGGCCACTTCTTCAGCCAGTTGAGTCGGGATATGGTTTTGCGACCAGATCGCCGGTTTACAGACAAAGATTTTCTTATTATAAAATCAGGATTTTTCGTCTTAAATTCATAATTTTGTTCTGCATTTACCTCTGATTTTTTACTTTCTTGTCGATCAGCCCGCGAGCAGGTGCGGCTTTTTACACCTCGCTCGCTTTACAAGCTCTGAGAAAAACAAAAAAAGTAATACATTTTTTTGTAATTTTCATTTCGTAAAAACACTAGCTATAATCTAGATTTACTCGAAGCCTCTCCGTCTGAATTTCTTTGCGTATCGATAATTTATTATACACTGGCCACGTCTTCAGCCAGTTGAGCCGGGATACGGTTTTGCGACCGGATCGCCGGTTTGCAGACAAAGATTTTCTTATTATAAAATCACGATTTTAGGTCTAAAATTCATAATTTTGTTCTGCATTTACCTCTGATTTTTTACTTTCTTGTCGATCAGCCCGCGAGCAGGTGCGGCTTTTTACACATCGCTCAATTCGCAAACGCTGAAAAAAAATAAAAAAGATATAATTTTCGTAATTTTCATTTCATAATAACACAACCTATAATCTCGATTTACTCGAAGCCTCTCCGTCTGAATTTCTTTGCGTATCGACAATTTATTACATACTGGCCACATCTTCAGCCAGTTGAGCCGGGATACGGTTTTGCGACCGGATCGCCGGTTTGCAGACAAAGATTTTCTTATTATAAAATCAGGATTTTTCGTCTTAAATTCATAATTAAGTTCTGCATTTACCTCTGATTTTTTACTTTCTTAACGATCAACCCCCGAGCCGGCGCGGCTTTTTACACATCGCTCAATTCGCAAACGCTGACAAAAAAAAAAAAACAATTTTCGTAATTTTCACTTCGTAAAAACACTACCTTTAATTTCGATTTACTCGAAGCCTCTCCGTCTGAATTTCTTTGCGTATCGATAATTTATTACACACTGGCCACTTCTTCAGCCAGTTGAGTCGGGATACGGTTTTGCGACCGGATCGCCGGTTTGCAGACAATGATTTTCTTATTATAAAATCACAATTTTTCGTCTTAAATTCATAATTTTGTTCTGCATTTACCTCTGATTTTTTACTTTCTTGTCGATCAGCCCGCGAGCAGGTGCGGCTTTTTACACCTCGCTCGCTTTACAAGCTCTGAGAAAAACAAAAAAAGTAATACATTTTTTTGTAATTTTCATTTCGTAAAAACACTAGCTATAATCTAGATTTACTCGAAGCCTCTCCGTCTGAATTTCTTTGCGTATCGATAATTTACTACACACTGGCCATTTCTTCAGCCAGTTGAGTTGGGATACGGTTTTGCGACCGGATCGCCGGTTTGCAGACAATGATTTTCTTATTATAAAATCAGAATTTTTCGTCTTAAATTCATAATTTTGTTCTGCATTTACCTCTGATTTTTTACTTTCTTAACGATCAACCCGCGAGCCGGCGCGGCTTTTTACACATCGCTCAATTCGCAAACGCTGACAAAAAAAAAATTCAATTTTCGTAATTTTCACTTCGTAAAAACACTACCTTTAATCTCGATTTACTCGAAGCCTCTCCGTCTGAATTTCTTTGCGTATCGATAATTTATTACACACTGGCCACTTCTTCAGCCAGTTGAGTCGGGATATGGTTTTGCGACCAGATCGCCGGTTTACAGACAAAGATTTTCTTATTATAAAATCAGGATTTTTCGTCTTAAATTCATAATTTTGTTCTGCATTTACCTCTGATTTTTTACTTTCTTGTCGATCAGCCCGCGAGCAGGTGCGGCTTTTTACACCTCGCTCGCTTTACAAGCTCTGAGAAAAACAAAAAAATTAATACAATTTTTTGTAATTTTCATTTCGTAAAAACACTACCTATAATCTAGATTTACTCGAAGCCTCTCCGTCTGAATTTCTTTGCGTATCGATAATTTATTACACACTGGCCACGTCTTCAGCCAGTTGAGCCGGGATACGGTTTTGCGACCGGATCGCCGGTTTGCAGACAAAGATTTTCTTATTATAAAATCACAATTTTTCGTCTTAAATTCATAATTTTGTTCTGCATTTACCTCTGATTTTTTACTTTCTTGTCGATCAGCCCGCGAGCAGGTGCGGCTTTTTACACCTCGCTCGCTTTACAAGCTCTGAGAAAAACAAAAAAAATAATAAAATTTTTTGTAATTTTCATTTCGTAAAAACACTACCTATAATCTAGATTTACTCGAAGCCTCTCCGTCTGAATTTCTTTGCGTATCGATAATTTATTACACACTGGCCACGTCTTCAGCCAGTTGAGCCGGGATACGGTTTTGCGACCGGATCGCCGGTTTGCAGACAAAGATTTTCTTATTATAAAATCACGATTTTAGGTCTAAAATTCATAATTTTGTTCTGCATTTACCTCTGATGTTTTACTTTCTTGTCGATCAGCCCGCGAGCAGGTGCGGCTTTTTACACCTCGCTCGCTTTACAAGCTCTGAGAAAAACAAAAAAAAAAATACAATTTTTTGTAATTTTCATTTCGTAAAAACACTACCTATAATCTAGATTTACTCGAAGCCTCTCCGTCTGAATTTCTTTGCGTATCGATAATTTACTACACACTGGCCATTTCTTCAGCCAGTTGAGTCGGGATACGGTTTTGCGACCGGATCGCCGGTTTGCAGACAAAGATTTTCTTAATATAAAATCACGATTTTTGGTCTAAAATTCATAATTTTGTTCTGCATTTACCTCTGATGTTTTACTTTCTTGTCGAATAACCCGCGAGCAGGCGCGGCTTTTTACACATCGCTCAATTCGCAAACGCTGACAAAAAAATAAATACAATTTTCGTAATTTTCACTTCGTAAAAACACTACCTTTAATTTCGATTTACTCGAAGCCTCTCCGTCTGAATTTCTTTGCGTATCGATAATTTATTACACACTGGCCACTTCTTCAGCCAGTTGAGTCGGGATACGGTTTTGCGACCAGATCGCCGGTTTACAGACAAAGATTTTCTTATTATAAAATCAGGATTTTTCGTCTTAAATTCATAATTTTGTTCTGCATTTACCTCTGATTTTTTACTTTCTTGTCGATCAGCCCGCGAGCAGGTGCGGCTTTTTACACCTCGCTCGCTTTACAAGCTCTGAGAAAAACAAAAAAATTAATACATTTTTTTGTAATTTTCATTTCGTAAAAACACTACCTATAATCTAGATTTACTCGAAGCCTCTCCGTCTGAATTTCTTTGCGTATCGATAATTTACTACACACTGGCCATTTCTTCAGCCAGATGAGTCGGGATACGGTTTTGCGACCGGATCGCCGGTTTGCAGACAAAGATTTTCTTAATATAAAATCACGATTTTTGGTCTAAAATTCATAATTTTATTCTGCATTTACCTCTGATGTTTTACTTTCTTGTCGATCAACCCGCGAGCAGGCGCGGCTTTTTACACCTCGCTCAATTTGCAAACGCTGAAAAAAAAAAAAAATACAATTTTCGTAATTTCCATTTCGTAAAAACACTACCTATAATCTCGATTTACTCGAAGCCTCTCCGTCTGAATTTCTTTGCGTATCGATAATTTATTACACACTGGCCACTTCATCAGCCAGTTGAGTCGGGATACGGTTTTGCGATCGGATCGCCGGTTTGCAGACAAAGATTTTCTTATTATAAAATCAGGATTTTTCGTCTTAAATTCATAATTAAGTTCTGCATTTACCTCTGATTTTTTACTTTCTTAACGATCAACCCGCGAGCCGGCGCGGCTTTTTACACATCGCTCAATTCGCAAACGCTGACAAAAAAAAAATACAATTTTCGTAATTTTCACTTCGTAAAAACACTACCTTTAATCTCGATTTACTCGAAGCCTCTCCGTCTGAATTTCTTTGCGTATCGATAATTTATTACACACTGGCCACTTCTTCAGCCAGTTGAGCTGGGATACGGTTTTGCGGCCGGATCGCCGGTTTGCAGACAAAGATTTTCTTATTATAAAATCACGATTTTAGGTCTAAAATTCATAATTTTGTTCTGCATTTACCTCTGATGTTTTACTTACTTGTCGATCAGCCCGCGAGCAGGCGCGGCTTTTTACACCTCGCTCAATTTGCAAACGCTGAAAAAAAATAAAAAAGATATAATTTTCGTAATTTTCATTTCATAAAAACACAAACTATAATCTCGATTTACTCGAAGCCTCTCCGTCTAAATTTCTTTGCGTATCGACAATTTATTACATACTGGCCACATCTTCAGCCAGTTGAGCCGGGATACGGTTTTGCGACCGGATCGCCGGTTTGCAGACAAAGATTTTCTTATTATAAAATCACAATTTTTCGTCTTAAATTCATAATTTTGTTCTGCATTTACCTCTGATTTTTTAGTTTCTTGTCGATCAGCCCGCGAGCAGGTGCGGCTTTTTACACCTCGCTCGCTTTACAAGCTCTGAGAAAAACAAAAAGTGATACAATTTTTTGTAATTTTCATTTCGTAAAAACACTACCTATAATCTAGATTTACTCGAAGCCTCTCCGTCTGAATTTCTTTGCGTATCGATAATTTATTACACACTGGCCACGTCTTCAGCCAGTTGAGCCGGGATACGGTTTTGCGACCGGATCGCCGGTTTGCAGACAAAGATTTTCTTATTATAAAATCACGATTTTAGGTCTAAAATTCATAATTTTGTTCTGCATTTACCTCTGATGTCTTACTTTCTTGTCGATCAGCCCGCGAGCAGGTGCGGCTTTTTACACATCGCTCAATTCGCAAACGCTGAAAAAAAATAAAAAAGATATAATTTTCGTAATTTTCATTTCATAAAAACACAACCTATAATCTCGATTTACTCGAAGCCTCTCCGTCTGAATTTCTTTGCGTATCGACAATTTATTACATACTGACCACATCTTCAGCCAGTTGAGCCGGGATACGGTTTTGCGACCGGATCGCCGGTTTGCAGACAAAGATTTTCTTATTATAAAATCACAATTTTTCGTCTTAAATTCATAATTTTGTTCTGCATTTACCTCTGATTTTTTACTTTCTTGTCGATCAGCCCGCGAGCAGGTGCGGCTTTTTACACCTCGCTCGCTTTACAAGCTCTGAGAAAAACAAAAAAAGTAATACATTTTTTTGTAATTTTCATTTCGTAAAAACACTACCTTTAATTTCGATTTACTCGAAGCCTCTCCGTCTGAATTTCTTTGCGTATCGATAATTTATTACACACTGGCCACTTCTTCAGCCAGTTGAGTCGGGATACGGTTTTGCGACCGGATCGCCGGTTTGCAGACAATGATTTTCTTATTATAAAATCAGGATTTTTCGTCTTAAATTCATAATTAAGTTCTGCATTTACCTCTGATTTTTTACTTTCTTAACGATCAACCCGCGAGCCGGCGCGGCTTTTTACACATCGCTCAATTCGCAAACGCTGACAAAAAAAAAATTCAATTTTCGTAATTTTCACTTCGTAAAAACACTACCTTTAATCTCGATTTACTCGAAGCCTCTCCGTCTGAATTTCTTTGCGTATCGATAATTTATTACACACTGGCCACATCTTCAGCCAGTTGAGCCGGGATACGGTTTTGCGACCTGATCGCCGGTTTGCAGACAAAGATTTTCTTATTAAAAAATCTCAATTTTTCGTCTTAAATTCATAATTTTGTTCTGCATTTACCTCTGATTTTTTACTTTCTTGTCGATCAGCCCGCGAGCAGGTGCGGCTTTTTACACCTCGCTCGCTTTACAAGCTCTGAGAAAAACAAAAAAAGTAATACATTTTTTTGTAATTTTCATTTCGTAAAAACACTAGCTATAATCTAGATTTACTCGAAGCCTCTCCGTCTGAATTTCTTTGCGTATCGATAATTTACTACACACTGGCCATTTCTTCAGCCAGTTGAGTCGGGATACGGTTTTGCGACCGGATCGCCGGTTTGCAGACAATGATTTTCTTATTATAAAATCAGGATTTTTCGTCTTAAATTCATAATATAGTTCTGCATTTACCTCTGATTTATTACTTTCTTAACGATCAACCCGCGAGCCGGCGCGGCTTTTTACACATCGCTCAATTCGCAAACGCTGACAAAAAAAAAATTCAATTTTCGTAATTTTCACTTCGTAAAAACACTACCTTTAATCTCGATTTACTCGAAGCCTCTCCGTCTGAATTTCTTTGCGTATCGATAATTTATTACACACTGGCCACATCTTCAGCCAGTTGAGCCGGGATACGGTTTTGCGACCGGATCGCCGGTTTGCAGACAAAGATTTTCTTATTATAAAATCACAATTTTTCGTCTTAAATTCATAATTTTGTTCTGCATTTACCTCTGATTTTTTACTTTCTTGTCGATCAGCCCGCGAGCAGGTGCGGCTTTTTACACCTCGCTCGCTTTACAAGCTCTGAGAAAAACAAAAAAATTAATACAATTTTTTGTAATTTTCATTTCGTAAAAACACTACCTATAATCTAGATTTACTCGAAGCCTCTCCGTCTGAATTTCTTTGCGTATCGATAATTTATTACACACTGGCCACGTCTTCAGCCAGTTGAGCCGGGATACGGTTTTGCGACCGGATCGCCGGTTTGCAGACAAAGATTTTCTTATTATAAAATCACGATTTTACGTCTAAAATTCATAATTTTGTTCTGCATTTACCTCTGATGTTTTACTTTCTTGTCGATCAGCCCGCGAGCAGGTGCGGCTTTTTACACATCGCTCAATTCGCAAACGCTGAAAAAAAATAAAAAAGATATAATTTTCGTAATTTTCATTTCATAAAAACACAACCTATAATCTCGATTTACTCGAAGCCTCTCCGTCTGAATTTCCTTGCGTATCGACAATTTATTACATACTGGCCACATCTTCAGCCAGTTGAGCCGGGATACGGTTTTGCGACCGGATCGCCGGTTTGCAGACAAAGATTTTCTTATTATAAAATCACAATTTTTCGTCTTAAATTCATAATTTTGTTCTGCATTTACCTCTGATTTTTTACTTTCTTGTCGATCAGCCCGCGAGCAGGTGCGGCTTTTTACACCTCGCTCGCTTTACAAGCTCTGAGAAAAACAAAAAAAGTAATACATTTTTTTGTAATTTTCATTTCGTAAAAACACTAGCTATAATCTAGATTTACTCGAAGCCTCTCCGTCTGAATTTCTTTGCGTATCGATAATTTACTACACACTGGCCATTTCTTCAGCCAGTTGAGTTGGGATACGGTTTTGCGACCGGATCGCCGGTTTGCAGACAATGATTTTCTTATTATAAAATCAGGATTTTTCGTCTTAAATTCATAATTAAGTTCTGCATTTACCTCTGATTTTTTACTTTCTTAACGATCAACCCCCGAGCCGGCGCGGCTTTTTACACATCGCTCAATTCGCAAACGCTGACAAAAAAAAAAATACAATTTTCGTAATTTTCACTTCGTAAAAACACTACCTTTAATCTCGATTTACTCGAAGCCTCTCCGTCTGAATTTCTTTGCGTATCGATAATTTATTACACACTGGCCACTTCTTCAGCCAGTTGAGTCGGGATACGGTTTTGCGACCGGATCGCCGGTATGCAGACAATGATTTTCTTATTATAAAATCAGGATTTTTCGTCTTAAATTCATAATTAAGTTCTGCATTTACCTCTGATTTTTTACTTTCTTAACGATCAACCCGCGAGCCGGCGCGGCTTTTTACACATCGCTCAATTCGCAAACGCTGACAAAAAAAAAATTCAATTTTCGTAATTTTCACTTCGTAAAAACACTACCTTTAATCTCGATTTACTCGAAGCCTCTCCGTCTGAATTTCTTTGCGTATCGATAATTTATTACACACTGGCCACGTCTTCAGCCAGTTGAGCCGGGATACGGTTTTGCGACCGGATCGCCGGTTTGCAGACAAAGATTTTCTTATTATAAAATCACAATTTTTCGTCTTAAATTCATAATTTTGTTCTGCATTTACCTCTGATTTTTTACTTTCTTGTCGATCAGCCCGCGAGCAGGTGCGGCTTTTTACACCTCGCTCGCTTTACAAGCTCTGAGAAAAACAAAAAAAATAATACAATTTTTTGTAATTTTCATTTCGTAAAAACACTACCTATAATCTAGATTTACTCGAAGCCTCTCCGTCTGAATTTCTTTGCGTATCGATAATTTATTACACACTGGCCACGTCTTCAGCCAGTTGAGCCGGGATACGGTTTTGCGACCGGATCGCCGGTTTGCAGACAAAGATTTTCTTATTATAAAATCACGATTTTAGGTCTAAAATTCATAATTTTGTTCTGCATTTACCTCTGATGTTTTACTTTCTTGTCGATCAGCCCGCGAGCAGGTGCGGCTTTTTACACATCGCTCAATTCGCAAACGCTGAAAAAAAATAAAAAAGATATAATTTTCGTAATTTTCATTTCATAAAAACACAACCTATAATCTCGATTTACTCGAAGCCTCTCCGTCTGAATTTCTTTGCGTATCGACAATTTATTACATACTGGCCACATCTTCAGCCAGTTGAGCCGGGATACGGTTTTGCGACCGGATCGCCGGTTTGCAGACAAAGATTTTCTTATTATAAAATCACAATTTTTCGTCTTAAATTCATAATTTTGTTCTGCATTTACCTCTGATTTTTTACTTTCTTGTCGATCAGCCCGCGAGCAGGTGCGGCTTTTTACACCTCGCTCGCTTTACAAGCTCTGAGAAAAACAAAAAAAGTAATACATTTTTTTGTAATTTTCATTTCGTAAAAACACTAGCTATAATCTAGATTTACTCGAAGCCTCTCCGTCTGAATTTCTTTGCGTATCGATAATTTATTACACACTGGCCACTTCTTCAGCCAGTTGAGCCGGGATACGGTTTTGCGACCGGATCGCCGGTTTGCAGACAAAGATTTTCTTATTATAAAATCACGATTTTAGGTCTAAAATTCATAATTTTGTTCTGCATTTACCTCTGATGTTTTACTTTCTTGTCGATCAGCCCGCGAGCAGGTGCGGCTTTTTACACATCGCTCAATTCGCAAACGCTGAAAAAAAATAAAAAAGATATAATTTTCGTAATTTTCATTTCATAATAACACAACCTATAATCTCGATTTACTCGAAGCCTCTCCGTCTGAATTTCTTTGCGTATCGACAATTTATTACATACTGGCCACATCTTCAGCCAGTTGAGACGGGATACGGTTTTGCGACCGGATCGCCGGTTTGCAGACAATGATTTTCTTATTATAAAATCAGGATTTTTCGTCTTAAATTCATAATTAAGTTCTGCATTTACCTCTGATTTTTTACTTTCTTAACGATCAACCCCCGAGCCGGCGCGGCTTTTTACACATCGCTCAATTCGCAAACGCTGACAAAAAAAAAAAAACAATTTTCGTAATTTTCACTTCGTAAAAACACTACCTTTAATTTCGATTTACTCGAAGCCTCTCCGTCTGAATTTCTTTGCGTATCGATAATTTATTACACACTGGCCACTTCTTCAGCCAGTTGAGTCGGGATACGGTTTTGCGACCGGATCGCCGGTTTGCAGACAATGATTTTCTTATTATAAAATCAGGATTTTTCGTCTTAAATTCATAATTAAGTTCTGCATTTACCTCTGATTTTTTACTTTCTTAACGATCAACCCGCGAGCCGGCGCGGCTTTTTACACATCGCTCAATTCGCAAACGCTGACAAAAAAAAAAAATACAATTTTCGTAATTTTCACTTCGTAAAAACACTACCTTTAATCTCGATTTACTCGAAGCCTCTCCGTCTGAATTTCTTTGCGTATCGATAATTTATTACACACTGGCCACTTCTTCAGCCAGTTGAGTCGGGATACGGTTTTGCGACCAGATCGCCGGTTTACAGACAAAGATTTTCTTATTATAAAATCAGGATTTTTCGTCTTAAATTCATAATTTTGTTCTGCATTTACCTCTGATTTTTTACTTTCTTGTCGATCAGCCCGCGAGCAGGTGCGGCTTTTTACACCTCGCTCGCTTTACAAGCTCTGAGAAAAACAAAAAAAATAATACAATTTTTTGTAATTTTCATTTCGTAAAAACACTACCTATAATCTAGATTTACTCGAAGCCTCTCCGTCTGAATTTCTTTGCGTATCGATAATTTATTACACACTGGCCACGTCTTCAGCCAGTTGAGCCGGGATACGGTTTTGCGACCGGATCGCCGGTTTGCAGACAAAGATTTTCTTATTATAAAATCACAATTTTTCGTCTTAAATTCATAATTTTGTTCTGCATTTACCTCTGATTTTTTACTTTCTTGTCGATCAGCCCGCGAGCAGGTGCGGCTTTTTACACCTCGCTCGCTTTACAAGCTCTGAGAAAAACAAAAAAAATAATACAATTTTTTGTAATTTTCATTTCGTAAAAACACTACCTATAATCTAGATTTACTCGAAGCCTCTCCGTCTGAATTTCTTTGCGTATCGATAATTTATTACACACTGGCCACGTCTTCAGCCAGTTGAGCCGGGATACGGTTTTGCGACCGGATCGCCGGTTTGCAGACAAAGATTTTCTTATTATAAAATCACGATTTTAGGTCTAAAATTCATAATTTTGTTCTGCATTTACCTCTGATGTTTTACTTTCTTGTCGATCAGCCCGCGAGTAGGTGCGGCTTTTTACACCTCGCTCGCTTTACAAGCTCTGAGAAAAACAAAAAAAAAAATACAATTTTTTGTAATTTTCATTTCGTAAAAACACTACCTATAATCTAGATTTACTCGAAGCCTCTCCGTCTGAATTTCTTTGCGTATCGATAATTTATTACACACTGGCCACTTCATCAGCCAGTTGAGTCGGGATACGGTTTTGCGACCGGATCGCCGGTTTGCAGACAAAGATTTTCTTATTATAAAATCACAATTTTTCGTCTTAAATTCATAATTTAGTTCTGCATTTACCTCTGATTTTTTACTTTCTTGTCGATCAGCCCGCGAGCAGGTGCGGCTTTTTACACCTCGCTCGCTTTACAAGCTCTGAGAAAAACAAAAAAATTAATTCATTTTTTTGTAATTTTCATTTCGTAAAAACACTACCTATAATCTATATTTACTCGAAGCCTCTCCGTCTGAATTTCTTTGCGTATCGATAATTTACTACACACTGGCCATTTCTTCAGCCAGTTGAGTCGGGATACGGTTTTGCGACCGGATCGCCGGTTTGCAGACAAAGATTTTCTTAATATAAAATCACGATTTTTGGTCTAAAATTCATAATTTTGTTCTGCATTTACCTCTGATGTTTTACTTTCTTGTCGAATAACCCGCGAGCAGGCGCGGCTTTTTACACATCGCTCAATTCGCAAACGCTGACAAAAAAATAAATACAATTTTCGTAATTTTCACTTCGTAAAAACACTACCTTTAATTTCGATTTACTCGAAGCCTCTCCGTCTGAATTTCTTTGCGTATCGATAATTTATTACACACTGGCCACTTCTTCAGCCAGTTGAGTCGGGATACGGTTTTGCGACCAGATCGCCGGTTTACAGACAAAGATTTTCTTATTATAAAATCACGATTTTTCGTCATAAACTCATAATTTTGTTCTGCATTTACCTCTGATTTTTTACTTTCTTGTCGATCAGCCCGCGAGCAGGTGCGGCTTTTTACACCTCGCTCGCTTTACAAGCTCTGAGAAAAACAAAAAAATTAATACATTTTTTTGTAATTTTCATTTCGTAAAAACACTACCTATAATCTAGATTTACTCGAAGCCTCTCCGTCTGAATTTCTTTGCGTATCGATAATTTACTACACACTGGCCATTTCTTCAGCCAGATGAGTCGGGATACGGTTTTGCGACCGGATCGCCGGTTTGCAGACAAAGATTTTTTTAATATAAAATCACGATTTTTGGTCTAAAATTCATAATTTTATTCTGCATTTACCTCTGATGTTTTACTTTCTTGTCGATCAACCCGCGAGCAGGCGCGGCTTTTTACACCTCGCTCAATTTGCAAACGCTGAAAAAAATATTTTGTCAGCGTTTGCGAATTGAGCGATGTGTAAAAAGCCGCGCCGGCTCGCGGGTTGATCGTTAAGAAAGTAAAAAATCAGAGGTAAATGCAGAACTTAATTATGAATTTAAGACGAAAAATCCTGATTTTATAATAAAAAAATCTTTGTCTGCAAACCGGCGATCCGGCGGTTAGGTTAGGTTAGGTTAGGTTAGGTTAGGTTGGGGTGCATGTTGAAGAGCCTCCTCGTGGCGCGCTCTGGGCAACGTCAGCTCCAATTGCCCGCCTGCTTTTGGTGGTGGACAATTGGGGCTGGCGGCTAATCTTCAACAAACGGGGAAGGGTCATGGTTCCAATCACCTATCATCCTTGTTGATCGGTGATGGGAACCGGGCTAGGGGCGAGACGGCCAGTCCGTCATTGGGGTAGGCCTGGTGGCCATCTAACGTCTACACCCCCTCTGATTGCAGAGGGCAGGTCGTAGGCGTAGATTGGGAGGGGAAGAGGAAGACAACCTCTATAAAAAATTAACCCAATCCCAAGGTCGAGCGTGCCGAGGGGATGAATGGCCGGAGGGGATCCGGTCACTAGCGCAGGGGGGGGTTAACAGGGGAAAAAGGGACCGCACCCTTCAAAGGAAAAAACTTAAAAATGGATCAGACAAATAAAAATAAACTACCCCAGGGCGGTACCGGCTGCTCAGCAGTCGGAGAATCCGTCACGTTCTCTTCGAGAACGTCAAGCCCCCATTCGTATTCTGGGGGGGGCAATTTTTGTCAACCACTTGCCGATGGCAACAAGAGCCGAGGAGGCTCCATACACACCGCCGACACCACCGAACAGCGAGAAAAGGAGCTTCAGACGAATCTGAAGCCCCTGCGCGTGGTGGTCACACCGCTTGCCGTCACCAACGGCAACAAGAGCCGAGGAGGCTCAAGTTCCGACAGGGACCAATCATATGACCTGGAGGAATCTAGGAGGAAACGCAGCCTCTCCTCTAGTGAGGAGAACCTGTTCGCCGCGAAGGTGCCAAAGGCACAGAGAGGGCGAGGTGGTACGGTGGCGGGCGGATTGCCCGCTCGGGTGCCGGAACGTGACGGAAGGGGTCGCTTCATGCCCGTACGCCGGACCAACACGCCAGCTCCAGTGGAGCGCGTGGAGAGCGCGGAGAGCGGCCCCGAGCCCATGGAGGCGGACCTGAGCGGGGGCTCCACTGTGTCCCTGCTGGGATCGAACAGAGCGGAGGCGAGTGCTGCAAAACGGGCGCAGCGAAAGACTGTCGCGGCTGACGAGGTCAGCGAGTTGGCCCGACAGGCCCGTGAGCGGCGCTCTACCCGGATGGCTGACGGCGGGAGCGTTACAGCGGTGGCGCTTAGCCGCCAAGTCTTGGACGGCGTGGATGTCGTCCTGAAGGTTGCCACCAAATCGGGCAACCTGAAGGGCACATTCACCCGTGCCCTGAAAGAGGCGGCTAACGGAATTAAGGAGGCGGTTGAGGTCCTCCTAACCCGCACTAGCACAGAGGAGACGGCGAAGCTATGGGAGGAGAACGGCCGTCTCCGAGCTGAGCTGGAGGACCTCAAGCGGCAGTTCGCTGCCCAGAGGGCTGCTTCCGCGGCCACCGGCTCTTCTTCCGTCGCGGCGCCGTCGTCGATTCCAGCGCCGGTCCCGTGTTCGACCCCTGCACTTGCGGATGCGGAGATCGAAAAGATCGCCCGCATCTGCATGATGCAGTGTGGGACGATGGTGGGTGCCCGCTTGGAGGCCATAGAGGCAAGGCTCCTGCCAGCGGAAACCCTCCGCCCACCGCTCGCTGCAGACAAACGGAGAAAAGAGGGGCCGGCTAATCAGGGGCCACTAATAACCACGGCGGCAGAGTCGAGCCAGTCCGGGAAGGGGACCGAAAAGTCCGCAGAGGGTTCGTCCGTGCCCACTTCCCGGGTGGCTGCGCCACCGGCGGCCGCGCCTGGGCCTACCACGGAGGCCTGGACGACGGTCGTCAAGAAGGGCCACCGTAACGGGAGGAAGACGGCACCACCGGCACCGGCTGGGGCACCGACACCGGCACCAAAGCAGGCCCAGGGACCGCCTAAGATCAGAGCCCCACGCTCCGCGGCTGTAGTTATTACGCTGCAGCCCGGAGCCGTCGAAAGAGGCGTGACCTACAAGGCGGTCCTTATGGAGGCAAAAGCCAAAGTCGCGTTCCCAGACCTTGGCACACCGTCCGGCTTCAGACTGAAGCCGGCGATTACGGGGGCGCGGCTGCTCGAGGTGTCGGGTGCCTCTAGCGGCGAAAAGGCGGATATCCTGGCCGCCAAACTGAGAGAGGTCCTCAACCCGGAGGACGTCAAGGTGTCCAGGCCGATGAAGACCGCTGAGCTGCGCGTTGGAGGCTTGGATGACTCGACGACTCCGGCCGAGGTTGTGGCGGCCGTCGCCCGAGTCGGTGGATGTCCGCCCGACGACGTGCGGGCGGGCGAGTTTCGCGCCGATGCTTCCGGGCTCGGCACGATTTGGGTGCGGTGCCCGGTGGCGGCGGCGAACAAGGTCGCTGGCGGTGGGCGTTTGTTGGTGGGATGGGTTGCAGCGAGTGTCAAGCTGCTGCAGCCCAGGGCTATGCGGTGCTACCGGTGCCTTGACATTGGGCATGTTAGGGCACGGTGCACCGCCGAAGTGGACCGCAGCGAGCAGTGCTATCGCTGCGGCCAGCCCGGCCACAAGGCGGCCCAGTGCTCCGCGGCGCCAAACTGCAGCCTCTGTACAGCTGCAGGGAGGCCCGCCGGGCACAGAGCGGGCGGAAAAGCCTGTGGCGCCCCCGCCAGCAAGAGGAAAAGGGGTGCCAAGGCTGCGGGGGGCTCTTTACCCCCCCCTCAGCTTGGCTGCCCTTCGGCCGACTCCCGGCCTAGGAATGGTGCGGAGGGAATGGATTGCGCCTAATGGCGCTCTACCATTTCCTCCAGGGCAATCTCAACCACTGTGCCAGAGCTCAGGATCTCTTGCTCCAGAGCATGGCGGAGTGGTTGATTCGCGTGGCTGTGGTCGCCGAGCCGTACTTTGTCCCCCTCCGGGATAACTGGGTGGGGGACCTGGATGGCTTGGTGGCCATCATCGGCGGGGCTCTCGTCAACGCGTCCCGAGGACACGGCTGGGTGGCCGCCCTTGCGGACGGCATTGGCGTGGTTGGGACGTATTTTTCGCCCAACAAGAGCCTCGCCGACTTCGAAAGCTTCCTTGTCGAGTTGGGTGCCGTCGTGGGCCGACTCCACCCTCGCCCCGTGCTGTTGCTAGGGGATTTCAACGCCAAGTCTGCGGCGTGGGGATCTCCGGTGACCGATGCTAGGGGTGAGGCGCTGGAGGAGTGGGCGGTCACGACTGGCCTGGTCGTCCTGAACGTGGGCTCGGTCCACACGTGCGTGCGGCAGCGGGGCGGGTCAATAGTGGACGTCTCGTTCGCTAGCCCTGCTGTTGCGAGTCGTGTTCGCGACTGGCGTGTTGCCGCGGAGGTGGAGACGTTGTCGGATCACCGATACATCCGTTTCGACGTCTCCGCCCAGACCGCCGGCGGCCGCAGTTTATCGGGCCCGCGAACGGACGGCCCGCGCTGGGCGCTCAAGCGCATCGACAGGGAGCTTCTCGAGGAGGCCGCTATTGTCCAGGCCTGGATCCGGGAGTCGGCAATGAGCGGACCCATCGACGTCGAACAGGAGGCGCTGTGGTTCCGCGGGGCGATGACGCAAATCAGCGACGCGTCCATGCCCCGCGTCCACACACAGTCAGCAAGGCGCCAGGTGTACTGGTGGTCCGCTGCGATTGCGCAATTACGCATCGCGTGTGTGACGGTGAGACGCCAGTACACCCGTTACCGGAGGAGACGTCGTCGGGTCCCTGACGAAGAAGCCGCGCTGTATGAGGTGTACCGCGCGGCTAAAGAGACTCTGTGGCTGGCCGTCGGCGAGGCGAAAACGCGAGCCAGGGAGGAGATGCTGGAGACTCTAGACGGGAATCCGTGGGGGCGCCCTTATCGAGCGGTTCGAGGGAAACTTCGAGCCGCAGCGCCTCCACTTACGGAGAGTCTTCAGCCCGAGCTGCTGGAGGAAGTAGTTGCAGCCCTCTTCCCGGCAAGAGCGGAGCATACTCCGCCGCCGATGGCTTTGTCCACAGCTGCAGAGTCTACAGAGGAGAACGCCATTAGCGTCCCAGAGGTGACACAGGCAGAGATGAGGGCGGCCGTGATGCGGCTCCGGGCCAAGAACGTGGCTCCGGGGCCCGACGGGATCCACGGCCGAGCGTTAGCCCTCGCTCTGAAGGAGCTGGAGCCCCAGCTGAGAGGACTCTACACAGCGTGCCTTGAGCGGGGCCAGTTTCCCACTTTGTGGAAGACTGGTCGTCTGGTCCTGCTCAGGAAGGTGGGGCGCCCTGCGGACTCGCCGTCCGCGTACCGGCCCATAGTGCTGCTAGACGAGGTGGGGAAGCTGCTGGAGCGGATACTCGCAGCCCGCCTCGTCGGCCACTTGTGCAGAAAAGGGCCGGACTTGGACGAGAGCCAGTTCGGCTTTCGGCATGGGCGCTCCACCATCCACGCGATATCGCGGGTGAGAGTCCTGGCGGAGGAAACGGTGTCCCGGGGTGGGGTGGTGGTGGCGGTGTCCTTGGACATCTCCAACGCATTCAACACCCTGCCCTGGAGTTGTATTCGGGAGGCACTGCGGTATCATCGGGTGCCTCTCTACCTCCGCCGCATCGTTGGGGCTTATTTGGCGGAGAGGTGTGTCACCTACATGGGACGCGATGGCGTTAGCCAGCGCCACATGTCGTGCGGTGTTCCACAGGGCTCGGTCCTGGGCCCGCTCCTGTGGAACATCGGGTACGACTGGGTGCTGAGAGGCGAACTCCAACCGGGCGTCGACCTGACGTGCTACGCGGACGACACGCTGGTCACGGCCCGGGGGAGTTCGCACAGGGAGGCAGCGTTGCTGGCGACGGCTGCGGTTTCACAGACGGTGAGCCGCATACGGCGCCTCGGCCTGGAGGTGGCCCTCAACAAGTCGGAGGCCATGGTGTTTCATGGTCCCCGGCGGGCGCCACCGTCCGGATCCCACATTGTGGTGGGAGGGGTACGAATCGCTGTCGAGCCCACCATGAAGTACCTGGGCTTGGTGCTCGACAGTCGGTGGGATTTCGGCCCCCACTTCCGGCGGCTGGCGCCCAAGTTGTTGGGCGCGGCTGGGGCGCTGTCAACGCTGCTTCCCAATCTGGGGGGCCCGAGCGCCGCTTGTAGGCGGCTCTACGTAGGGATCGTGCGATCGATGGCCCTTTACGGGGCCCCGATCTGGGCGGCTGACCTGACGGCCGGCAGCATTGCTGTTCTGCGAAAGCCGCAGAGAGCGATGGCCGTCAGAGTCATAAGGGGGTACCGCACGATCTCCTACGAGGCGGCTTGTGCACTGGCCGGATCCCCGCCCTGGGACCTGGAGGCGAAGGTGCTCGCGTCACTGTACCGGTGGCGCGAGGAATGGCGGGCGCGGGGCGAGCGACCGATGCAGCGACATATGGAGCAGCGTCGGTCGCAGCTCCGCGAGGTCCTGGTGGCGGAATGGCGGGACAGGCTCTCACGCCCTACCGCCGGCCTCGTCACTATCGAGGCGGTCCGGCCGGTGCTCGACCTCTGGCTCGGGAGGAGGCACGGCTCTCTGTCGTTTCGGGTGACGCAGGTGCTTTCGGGGCATGGTTGTTTCGGGAAGTACCTGTGTCGCATAAACAGGGAGCCGGACGCCCGGTGTCACCACTGCGTCGACTGTCGGGAGGACACGGCGCGGCATACGCTGGCAGAGTGTGCCGCTTGGGAGGAGCCGCGCCGTGCCCTCATCTCAGGAGTAGGCAGTGACCTGTCGCTGCCGGCCGTAGTGAATGCTATGGTCGGCGGCGACGAGTCCTGGGACGCGGTGGTATCCTTCTGCGAAACAGTTATCTCGCAGAAGGAGGCTGCGGAAAGGGAGCGAGAGATCTCATCCTCTCACCCGGCCCGCAGCAGGCGCACCGGGCGTCGGCGGAGGGCGGACAACGCCCTCTTCCAGCCCCCCTAAGTGGGTCCAGGGACGACGGACTTGGGGACGTCCGTCGCCCCCCATACGTCAGGACCCGAGGCGGCGGCGCGTAGTGTTCCACGCGCGCCCCTCTTAGACGTCGCGGGGGGAGTCAAACACCTCACTCCCCCCGCTCGACCGGACGGGGCCCGCAGAGGCGAGCCGGCACCAGTCGGGGGTTGCGGAAGATTCGTATGTTCCCGCGACCCCCGACGCAGGTGTGAGATGGAACACCGGGGTGGTTTTTAGTCAGTAAGAGTCTGACAGACCCCTCCGCCCCCCCAGGGCGGGGGACATCCATGAGGATTTTCCACCCCGGATCAAAAAAAAAAAAAAAAAAAAAAAAAAAAAAGGTTAGGTTAGGTTAGGTTAGGTTCCGCGCCGGGCCCTACCTCGGAGGCCTGGACGACGGTAGTCAAAAAGGGCCGCCGTCACGGCAAGAAGACGGCGCCACCGGCACCCGCTGGAGCTCCGGCACCGGCAGCCAAGAAGGCCCAGGGACCGCCTAGGGTCAGAGCCCCACGCTCCGCGGCTGTAGTGATTACGCTGCAGCCCGGAGCCGTCGAAAGGGGCATCACCTACAAGGCGGTCCTGACTGAGGCAAAAGCCAAAGTCGCGTTCCCCGACCTTGGCACACCGTCCGGCTTCAGAATGAAGCCGGCGATTACGGGGGCGCGGCTGCTCGAGGTGTCGGGTGCCTCTAGCGGCGAGAAGGCGGATATCCTGGCCGCCAAGCTACGTGAGGTCCTCAACCCGGAGGACGTCCGGGTGTCCAGGCCAATGAAGACCGCTGAGCTGCGCGTCGGTGGCCTGGACGACTCGACGACCACGGTCGAGGTCGCGGCGGCCGTCGCCCGAGTCGGTGGATGTCCGCCCGACGACGTGCGGACGGGCGATATTCGCGCTGACGCTTCCGGGCTCGGCACGATTTGGGTACGGTGCCCGGTGGTGGCGGCGAACAAGGTCGCTGACGGTGGGCGTCTGTTGGTGGGTTGGGTTGCAGCGAGCGTCAAGCTGCTGCAGCCCAGGGCCATGCGGTGCTACCGGTGCCTTGACATTGGGCATGTTAAGGCACGGTGCACCGCCGAAGTGGACCGCAGCGAGCAGTGCTACCGCTGCGGCCAGCCCGGCCACAAGGCGGCCCAGTGCTCTGCGGCACCAAACTGTAGCCTCTGTACAGCTGCAGGGAGGCCCGCCGGGCACAGAGCGGGCGGAAAAGCCTGTGGCGCCCCCGCCAGCAAGAGGAGAAGGGGTGCCAAGGCTGCGGGGGGCTCTTTACCCCCCCCTCAGCCTGGCTGCCCTTCGGCCGACTCCCGGCCTAGGAATGGTGCGGAGGGAATGGATTGCGCATAATGGCGCTCTACCATTTCCTCCAGGGCAATCTCAACCACTCTGCCAGAGCTCAGGACCTCTTGCTCCAGAGCATGGCGGAGTGGTTGATTCGCGTGGCTGTGGTCGCCGAGCCGTACTTTGTCCCCTCCCGGGATAACTGGGTGGGGGACCTGGACGGCTTGGTGGCCATCATCGGCGGGGCTCTCGTCAACCCGTCCCGAGGACACGGCTGGGTGGCCGCCCTCGCGGACGGCATTGGCGTGGTTGGGGCGTATTTTTCGCCCAACAAGAGTCTCGCCGACTTCGAAAGCTTCCTTGTCGAGTTGGGTGCCGTCGTGGGCCGACTCCACCCTCGCCCCGTGCTGTTGCTAGGGGATCTCAACGCCAAGTCTGCGGCGTGGGGATCTCCGGTGACCGATGCTAGGGGTGAGGCGCTGGAGGAGTGGGCGGTCACGACTGGCCTGGTCGTCCTGAATGTGGGCTCGGTCCACACGTGCGTGCGGCAGCGGGGCGGGTCAATAGTGGACGTCTCGTTCGCTAGCCCTGCTGTTGCGAGTCGTGTTCGCGACTGGCGTGTTGCCGCGGAGGTGGAGACGTTGTCGGATCACCGATACATCCGTTTCGACGTCTCCGCCCAGACCGCCGGCGGCCGCAGTTCATCGGGCCCGCGAACGGACGGCCCGCGCTGGGCGCTCAAGCGCATCGACAGGGAGCTTCTCGAGGAGGCCGCTATTGTCCAGGCCTGGATCCGGGAGTCGGCAATGAGTGGACCCGTCGACGTCGAACAGGAGGCGCTGTGGTTCCGCGGGGCGATGACGCAAATCTGCGACGCGTCCATGCCCCGCGTCCACACACAGTCAGCAAGGCGCCAGGTGTACTGGTGGTCCGCCGCGATCGCGCAGTTACGCATCGCGTGCGTGGCGGTGAGACGCCAGTACACCCGTTACCGTAGGAGACGTCGTCGGGTCCCTGACGAAGAAGCCGCGCTGTATGAGGTGTACCGCGCGGCTAAGGAGACTCTGTGGCTGGCCATCGGCGAGGCGAAGACGCGAGCCAGGGAGGAGATGCTGGAGACTCTAGACGGGAATCCGTGGGGGCGCCCTTATCGAGCGGTTCGAGGGAAACTTCGAGCCGCAGCGCCTCCACTTACGGAGAGTCTTCAGCCCGAGCTGCTGGAGGAGGTAGTCGCAGCCCTCTTCCCGGCAAGAGCGGAGCATACTCCGCCGCCGATGGCTTTGCCCACAGCCGCAGAGTCTACAGAGGAGAACGCCATTAGCGTCCCAGAGGTGACACAGGCAGAGATGAGGGCGGCCGTGATGCGGCTCCGGGCCAAGAACGTGGCTCCGGGGCCCGACGGGATCCACGGCCGAGCATTAGCCCTCGCTCTGAAGGAGCTGGAGCCCCAGCTGAGAGGACTCTACACAGCGTGCCTTGAGCGGGGCCAGTTTCCCACTTTGTGGAAGACTGGTCGTCTGGTCCTGCTCAGGAAGGTGGGGCGCCCTGCGGACTCGCCGTCCGCGTACCGGCCCATAGTGCTGCTAGACGAGGTGGGGAAGCTGCTGGAGCGGATACTCGCAGCCCGCCTCGTCGGCCACTTGTGCAGAGAAGGGCCGGACCTGGACGAGAGCCAGTTCGGCTTTCGGCATGGGCGCTCCACCATCCACGCGATATCGCGGGTGAGAGTCCTGGCGGAGGAAACGGTGTCCCGGGGTGGGGTGGTGGTGGCGGTGTCCTTGGACATCTCCAATGCCTTCAACACCCTGCCCTGGAGTTGTATTCGGGAGGCACTGCGGTATCATCGGGTGCCTCTCTACCTCCGCCGCATCGTTGGGGCTTATTTGGCGGAGAGGTGTGTCACCTACATGGGACGCGATGGCGTTAACCAGCGCCACATGTCGTGCGGTGTTCCACAGGGCTCGGTCCTGGGCCCGCTCCTGTGGAACATCGGGTACGACTGGGTGCTGAGAGGCGAACTCCAACCGGGCGTCGACCTGACGTGCTACGCGGATGACACGCTGGTCACGGCCCGGGGGAGTTCGCACAGGGAGGCAGCGTTGCTGGCGACGGCTGCGGTTTCACAGACGGTGAGCCGCATACGGCGCCTCGGCCTGGAGGTGGCCCTCAACAAGTCGGAGGCCATGGTGTTTCATGGTCCCCGGCGGGCGCCACCGTCCGCATCCCACATTGTGGTGGGTGGGGTACGAATCGCTGTCGAGCCCACCATGAAGTACCTGGGCTTGGTGCTCGACAGTCGGTGGGATTTCGGCCCCCACTTCCGGCGGCTGGCGCCCAAGTTGTTGGGCGCGGCTGGGGCGCTGTCAACGCTGCTTCCCAATCTGGGGGGCCCGAGCGCCGCTTGTAGGCGGCTCTACGTGGGGATCGTGCGATCGATGGCCCTTTACGGGGCCCCGATCTGGGCGGCTGACCTGACGGCCGGCAGCATTGCTGTTCTGCGAAAGCCGCAGAGAGCGATGGCCGTCAGAGTCATAAGGGGGTACCGCACGATCTCCTACGAGGCGGCTTGTGCACTGGCCGGATCCCCGCCCTGGGACCTGGAGGCGAAGGTGCTCGCGTCACTGTACCGGTGGCGCGAGGAATGGCGGGCGCGGGGCGAGCGACCGATGCAGCGACATATGGAGCAGCGTCGGTCGCAGCTCCGCGAGGTCCTGGTGGCGGAATGGCGGGACAGGCTCTCACGCCCTACCGCCGGCCTCGTCACTATCGAGGCGGTCCGGCCGGTGCTCGACCTCTGGCTCGGGAGGAGGCACGGCTCCCTGTCGTTTCGGGTGACGCAGGTGCTCTCGGGGCATGGTTGTTTCGGGAAGTACCTGTGTCGCATAAACAGGGAGCCGGACGCCCGGTGTCACCACTGCGTCGACTGTCGGGAGGACACGGCGCGGCATACGCTGGCAGAGTGTGCCGCTTGGGAGGAGCCGCGCCGTGCCCTCATCTCAGGAGTAGGCAGTGACCTGTCGCTGCCGGCCGTAGTGAATGCTATGATCGGCGGCGACGAGTCCTGGGACGCGGTGGTATCCTTCTGCGAAACAGTTATCTCGCAGAAGGAGGCTGCGGAAAGGGAGCGAGAGATCTCATCCTCTCACCCGGCCCGCAGCAGGCGCACCGGGCGTCGGCGGAGGGCGGACAACGCCCTCTTCCAGCCCCCCTAAATGGGTCCAGGGACGACGGACTTGGGGACGTCCGTCGCCCCCCATACATCAGGACCCGAGGCGGCGGCGCGTAGTGTTCCACGCGCGCCCCTCTTAGATGTCGCGGGGGGAGTCACCTCACTCCCCCCGCTCGACCGGAAGGGGCCCGCAGAGGCGGGCCGGCACCAGTCGGGGGTTGCGGAAGATTCGTACGTTCCCGCGACCCCCGACGCAGGTGTGAGATGGAACACCGGGGTGGTTTTTAGTCAGTAAGAGTCTGACAGACCCCTCCGCCCCCCCAGGGCGGGGGACATCCATGAGGATTTTCCACCCCGGATCAAAAAAAAAAAAAAAAAAAAAGGTTAGGTTAGGTTAGGTTAGGTTAGGTTAGGTTAGGTTAGGTTAGGTTTTTTTTTTTTTTTTTTTTTTTTTTTTTTTTTTTTTTTTTTTTTTTTTTTTTTTTTTTTTTTTGGCAGGAGTGGGAAATCCTCATGGACGCCCAGACTGACTCACTGGTGAACCAGTCTGGGCAGTGCCGGACTCTTACCGGCTAAAACCACACTCCTGCCTTACAATAAATCCACAGACTTGGGGGTCCGTGCCTTTGTTTACAATGAATTTTAATTTTTTTTTACGCGTTCTTACAGCAAGGTGTACAATTATTGTGCTCCTACGTCGGACACTTAATGCTATATTTACTTAACTAACTTAAATCTACGTGAGTCCATCCGTTTTTTTTTTTTTATAAATTTTTTTTTTTTTTTTTTTTTTTCTTACTTTTTTTTTTATTTTTTTTATTATTATTATTGATACATACGCATGCTCATGCAATATATATATATATATATATATTTTTTTTTTTTTTTTTTTTTTTTTTTTTTTTTTTTTTTTTTTTTTATACACAGGCATTACAATTTTGGTTTACTTAATAACTACTTACTTATTCTAGATACATATTTGGTCTTTAATACAGGGGAATTACAATTGTTGTTGGTTAGTGTTACTACTAAGGTTTTAATTATTTATTAATTATTACGGGTTTAGGAAAGAGAGAGAGAGAGAAAACTACATGGCAGTACGAGCCGACCAGCCCCAACAGACGGCTTCCGTTCACGGACATGACGTAAACATCCGCGCCGTTCAGCTCAACCATTTTTTAGGGAACTCAACGACCGAATGCGTAGCGCCACCATCGGCAGGACATTTACGTGAGTATGACAGACTCGCTCCGCCATGCAGCCTTTCTAACTGTTTTGATTTAATTTACAGGGGGTTCAGACTGGTTGATGGTTTAGTTTATTTGGATTTGGATCGGGTTTGACTTTTGAACGGGGAATTTTTAGGTGGAATTTAGGTGGGGTCTGGTGACCAGGGACTTCGCTAGCCTGAGCAAGGCTTCCACGACAACTCCGTCTCGATGCTGCATGGCCGTCTTCAGATTGTACTCGACGACCGTTTTAGTCGGCGCATCCATCGCTCTCTTTGCAAAGCGGCCCGTGGCGTCGTCGGCGTCGTCGGAGTAATAGACGCAACTGACTGTGTGTCTCGACACCGCCACTACCGCGTGAGAGACGCTGTCGTGTATTTGGAGCCTCCTGGACTTGGTGTTGACGATGATGACGCTATCGTAGGTCAACCCCTGAGCCTCGTGAATGGTTAGCGTGCGTGACCCTTCGCCGGACCCATATCCCTGGCTTATAAGAGAAGTTTTCTCCTCTTGTGTATGAACCAGGAACAGGGTGTTTTGGGCAGTGCTCGGTATTTGCGCACCTGTGTAACCTTTCACTCTCAGGGAGTGGACCCGCGACAGCGACGATTTGGAGGAGTATATACCGGAGTATATCTCGCTCAGTGCAAACGCCACATCCATCGGATTACGGTGTGTGCAAAGCAACTCCTGGGTGATGCCAGCCACTAAGTTTGGACGGGTATACCTTAACTCGAATAGGTTCTCTCTGTCCAAAAATGGAAGCTGGTTTACGTCTCCGATGAGGACAATTTCGCTTGCTCCAGACAACTTTACTGCCATAACTATGGCCCCAAAATGGTTCATAAGAGCCTCGTCTACCGTGAGGCGGTAGCATTTCTCTCCTTTCTTGAACCCGTTGGCTAAGATTGAGGCCATAGTGCGCACCTTTGTTTTTACTCGATCTCCTAAGCGGTGCGCCAGCTTCTCCCTGAGATCTTTGGCAGCTTCGGTCGTCGTGGTTGCCACGACGTCCTTCTCCTCATCGAACTGCTTCACCACCCAGGTAGTCTTACCGCAACCCGGGACTCCGTTTACCCACCTGATACTGGGCACCGCCCAACTTTCCTGCGATGCTGGACTGTCTGTAGTCCCCAAAATGGATTGCGCCATTTTAAGGATCTTGTCGTCCAACATGATTTTGGTACATTTGGCGGTAACCAGTATCGGGTCGTCGTCAGGTGCTGTGAATTTTAGTTTGCCTGAGCGCTCCGTTTCCTCCTCGTCCAGGGCCACGAATCCGCTCTTCGCGCTAAAGGCTGCCATGTACGACCCCGTCATTTCTCCTCTGATGACTAGAGATCTGACGTTGTCGTACACTGCTGCCTCTGCTTCCTCGAGTAGTACCCTTAGCAGACCTTCTGTTTCTCTCTGGAAGGTCTGCAGGATCTTCCTGCATGTCATGAGATTGACCTCTCTGGTCGCTCTCACGATTGCTACGTACTCGAGGAAGGCGCTCTTCACGTGGTCTGTGGTGCCCGAATTCACTGCGAGGGTCGGCGGGTTGACTTGCCCTTTGTCGGCTCTTGTAGGCGTAGGCTTCTGCTGGATTGGTTCTTTTGGTTTTTTCTTGAAGAACCTCTCCACCGCTGCTTCCTGTTTCAGGGATGGTGATGTGCGGCTGGTGCTTGGGAGCAGTGCACTGAGGAAAGTGCCGAAGGCTTTCAGGCGACTCCTCGACCGGGCCCGGTCCTCCGGGCTAGTGGTTTTGCTCTGCTCCCTTGCAGCTTTTTCGGCGGCTGCCTTCTGCTGGGCCCTCTCTGATCCGCTTTGAGTGGTCGGGTTTGTTGTGGGGCTCGTCGCGCCGGCTGTTGGGTGTCTGGGGGCTTTGAGGAAACTCAGAGTTTCCCCTCTGTCCTCATAGACAACTACCTCATGATGTTCCGAGGCTTTTAAACAGCCAAAGCGGTCTGCGACGTCTCCTCTCTCCCCCTCGATCATCATCGCGTCGATGCTTATAGTACGGGCTGTCACTGCCATGTACTCCCCTGCCTCCCTGATCTTCTGAAGGAACGAGCTTGCCTGAGCAAATGGAGTCTCCAATCCCCACTCGAATAGTGCGATCGTCTTCCCTTTGGATCGCAGTAGACGGAAACGGTGAGTGGCAACTTCCACTTGCGGCAGTGCAGCATATTTGCTGCCTTTCATCCTCGTTTTGGTAGTACTTCCGTTGATCAAGGCGGCAAGGCCTGGAGAGATGGGTATACGGGCCGCAGCTCGGCTTGAGCCTATGCAGAAGCTTATGCCTAACTTTTCTCCTTCTCTGTTCATGAAAAGGGCGACGCCTCGCAGTCTGACGCCTGGGACTCCGTCTCCTCCGCATGCCAGGAATTGCGTGATGGGCATGGTGCTAGGGGCTGGTTGTAGGCTGGCTTCTGCTGGTGTTGCTGCTGCTGCTACCGCTTGTGTGGGCTGTTGGTTGGTATTTGTGTGTGTAGTTTGTGTTAGGGTGACTGCTGTGGGTGTCGGGTTTCGTGTTGTTGTTGTTGATTGTGTAGTAATTGTCGTAGTTGTCGGTGTGGTCGTGACTGGTTGTGTTGGATGTTGGTTGGTATTTGAGTGTGTGGGTTGTGTTATGTTGAAACGCATGCGTGTTGGGTTTCGTGTTGTTGGTGTTATTGTCGTTTGTGTGGTTATTGTTGTGATTGTTGTTGTGGTCGTTGATGGTAGTCGGTTTCGACTGTGCAAGGTTGCGTCCGTTTTATTAGCCCCTGCTGCGACAGTGGCGACTTTGCTCGCGAATGCCAAGAATGATTTGCTGGTAGCCGGTCTCCCCATGATGGTGTGGAGTGTGGACTGGCTTAGCTGGGTCTCAATCTTTGCTTCCAGCTCCATTCTGTCGTGACTGAACCTTGGGCATTCGAAGAGCAGGTGCCAAACTGTTTCTTCGCAACTGGGGTCACAGACGCACGAGGGACTATCTTTAAGATGAAAGCGGTGGAGATACGCTGAGAATCCTCCGTGTCCTGTAAGGACTTGTACATGGACCGGTGTGAGAACTGAGTCTCTGAGTGTCCTTTTCGCCGCTAGGACGTCTGGGAAGAACACTTTTGTGACCGCTCCTGTACTCGAGGACTCGTATCGCGCTTGCCACTTCTTTATAGTCTCCTCCCGTATCTTCCTCCTCACGAACGATACGGGGACCTTGTTATAGTCTGCTGTCGTGTTTTTTAGGGCTGCCTCCTTGGCCAGCTCGTCCGCTCTCTCATTCCCGGCGGTTCCCACGTGGGCCTTGAGCCAAAAGAGCCTCACTTCTCTGCCCTCCTCTCTGATCTCTCGGACGCTTCTCTTGATGTGGAGTGCCAGGTGGTGAGTGACAGACGGTCTCCTCAGCAGGTCAAGTGACGATCTTGAGTCACTTAAAATGCTTACGGAGGCCGCCCTGGATTCTCTTACCATCTTGACAGCTCTGAAGAGAGCGTACATTTCCGATTGGAAGACTGTGTTGTGAGGCTCCAGGCCAAAGGTGCTGGACTTTGACTCCTTTCCGTTTTCCCACCAAGTTAGGGCAGCTCCGACTTTCCCCTCAATCTTGCTGCCATCGGTGTATATTTGGGGACCGATTACTTGATGAGTTTCCAGGGTTTCGGGAGTCAAGTCCTCTAGGCGTGTGTACTCAGTTGTTGTGAGTTGCGCTGGGTGGGGAATCTGAGAGTGGTGCACGTTGCACTCCAGCTCGCGGCCCAGCGGTATGAACTCTTGGGAATGACCCTTTCTGATCTTGAAAAGGGTTGCGGCCTCGATTACCCGGAGGTCCAGGGGGAGTTGGCCTGACAGGATAAGTGCCGATGTCAGAGACACCGTGCGGTATGCTTTGCAGATCTTCTGCGTGAAGCCTCTTTGCAGTGAGTCAAACTGATTCCTTGTCATCAGTTTCTCAGCTGCGGGGGCCCACGCGCTCGCTGCATACATCACGATGGGCTCTATCACCGACACATATATTGTCCTAATTATCTCTCTGTTGAGACCCCAAGTCACCCTTGCCGCGCATGCCAGCTGCTTATAGATGTCTGCAGCCTTTTTACAGGTCGCAGACACGTGCGCGTTGAAGGTGAGTTTGGAGTCTATTGTGAGACCTAGCAGTTTGACCTGTTCGACCAGGTTCAGCCGCGTGCCCGACATGTGGAGTACCGGAACGTCGTACTTCAGCTTTCTCGTTAACACCATCGCGTTGGTCTTGTGCGCGGCGAAACGTAGCTTATTTTGGACGCCCCATTCCGATACTATGTCTAGCGTATCGTTGGCTGATTGCTGCAGGGGACCGGCTGTAAAGTCCGAGAAGACTAGGACAACGTCGTCTGCGAAGGCTTGACAATATACCCCCATACTAGCCATCTTGTGTAGGAGCGGATCTAGGATAAGGTTCCAAAACGTCGGTCCGGCAATTGAGCCCTGGACGCATCCTTTCGTGGTACCCTTCTCGCTAGTCGCTCTGGCGTAGTTGACCCTGATGTTCCGGTCTTCCAGGTATGAGGCGACGAGAGCGTAGATGTTGGTAGGACAGTTCTTGACTACCATCTGTTTTTTGAGTGCTGGCCACCACGCGTTGTCGAAGGCCCCCTCTATGTCCAATGATATCAAAAGCACGATCTTTTTGGCTTTGATTTCGGCTCGTAAGTGGCCCATTAGAGCATAGAGGGCGTCTTCGGTTCCGCGCTGTGGCATGAAACCGTATTGGTTCGCGTTGAGTGTTGGGAGGAAGTGCCACTGGAGTCTGCCTACTAGGAGCTTCTCGACGATTTTTCCTAGGACCGAGAGCAGACCTATTGGTCTTTACGACTTTGGGCTGGTGTAGTCGTCCTTACCTGGCTTGCGGAGAATGCACACGTGGGCGACCTTCCACTGCTTCGGGAAGTGGGACAGCGACAAGCATCTGTTGGCTATCGCTAAGAACACTTCCCTATTGTAGTTTATTGCCGCTGTACAGATGTCTGCCGTTAATCCATCGGGGCCGGGGGCTTTTTTCGGATTTTGGTTCTGGAGAACCATTTCCAGCTCCGCGGTTGTAAATGGTGGATCGTCGGCAGACAGACCTTGGGGGTTCTTCTCCTCCGCTAGCCTCCTCAGAGCTGTGTGGTATGGCTGTTCGGCATCCATTGAGTCGTCAGGGTAGAAGGTTTTTGCCAGAAGCTCAGCAGATTGCTCCGGACTGAGCGTCTCGCCTGCGGCGTTTCTTAGGAGCGCGTCGTCCTGTCTTCTGGCTGTCTTCCTTAAAACCCTGTAGATGCCGTCCCACATGCTCTCTCGGTCCTGCTTCGAGCAGAACTCCTTCCAGTTGGCTGTGGCTGCATCCGTTGCTGCTGTGGTGTAGGTTTGTTTTGCCAGCACGTATTCTTGGATGGTGAAGTGTCTCCGGCTTGCGGCTGCATTCCGGATCCTTCTCTTCTTCGTCATGGCTTCTTTTTTAAGACGTTCTAGAGAAGGGGTCCACCATGGGGGCTTGGCGTCGTGTTTTGGCGACCCCAGTTTTGGGATCGCTTTCTCGCATGCGCGGTGGATGTCTTGTGTATATTGTGTTATGATTTTCTCCAGATCCTCAGGGTTCGAGACGTCCGAGACTCTGACTGGTGTAATGTCTCTGTCCGCCAGGCTGGTCTTGAAGTGCGTGCCGAAGTCGGACCACTTTGCCTTCTTAGTGTTGTAGATGCGCGTCGAGACTGGCCTTAAGGGTTCCAAGGCCTTTTCTAAGCGCATCGAGAAGGTTATTGCGTTGTGGTCTGAAGTTATTAGACTTCTTTCTACACGCCACTCTTCAACCTTGCCTAGCAGCGACAGGCTGCATGCCGTCACATCGACGACGCTTGTGCACCACCTGTCTCCTCTGTAGGTCTCGAACGTCGGTGTTTGGCCCGTATTTAGGATGTGGAGATCCCGCTCGTTGAGGAACGAACTGTACGCCGCCCCGCGATGGTTTTCGGAAACACTTCCCCACCACTGACTCCAGGCGTTTATGTCTCCTCCCACCAGGATGTTGGTTGTGTGTAGTTTGCGTGTTGTGTTGTGCGTTTCCGAGAGGTACGGTTCGATGTCCTGGTCACCCTCAAAATAGACCGATAGCACCCCAAAACTGAGCTGGCCCACTTTCAGCAGGACGGCGGCGATGTTCTCGGTCACCAGCTGGGGGTCGTGGACGACCTCCAGATGGTTCCCGAAAACAACGATCGCCGCTTTTACTGGTTTTTGGCGGTTGAGGCTGCACTGGATGACTTGTGTGCCGGGACTTTGTTTCATCACACCTGTTCTTCCTACATAGGGCTCTTGAACAAGTGCTACTGAAACTCCCCTTGCCTGAGCCGCCAAGTGGAGTTCTTCTGTGGCCAGCTTGGAGCGCTGAAGATTGACTTGGATGAATTTCAATCTTGCTGTCGGTCTTGTTGCGTTTTGAGGGGTGGCAGGTTGGCTGGTTGGTGTGTTGTCTTGGTCGCCCTTAGCAATAGGAAACGCGCGACCTTGCTATGCCATCCCATTTTTGGCGTTCCTGGCAGTCTTCGCTGAACGCTGTGTGTGCCAGGTCGCTGCCCGTCCTGTGTGCTACTTTGCAGTTTATGCATGTGGGTTGTTTGCCGTCAGCTCGAGTGAGGCAGTCCCCTGCGTTGTGCGCTCCGCTGCAGAAACTGCAGGCTTCTTTTGCGGCCTTGCATAGGGACTTGTTGTGTCCGTATCCAAGGCACTTTGTGCACTGTACGAGAGGGGACTGGTCCTCAATCGAGCATCGCTTGATGCCCACATGGACTTTCTGCACCGACGTGTAGCATTTCCAGAGCTCCGGCGAGAGCTCCAGAACAGGGTGGCACTCATGGGGGTTCCTCGCGCGCTTCCTATAGCGCACCTTTAGGGTCCGTCCATCCACAGCGACGTTCTGCAGTAGGTGTTTGTTCTGCGCCTTTAGGAGATCGACAATCTCCCCGTCGCTGTAACTGGACAGCACTCCCTTGATGCAGACGAGTGGGTTTTGTGCTTTCGGCTCCTGGACCTTGAGCCCTGCGTGCAACTGGAACTGGTCCTTTATTTTATTTAGGTCCGTCTTGCTCGCGCACCTTAGGACCACTTTCTGGTTGCGCGCTTTCCGGACTGTGTCGACTCGGGCTCCACTTGTTTTGAGGTCCAGGGCGGTCCTGATCCTCTCGATTACGTTGTCTCCAGTGTGCTGGGGGTTCGTTGACGAGACGATCAGGGTGTGGTTGGGTTGTGTGGGTGGTTTGGGGGGCTTAGGTGTGCTGGCGACCTGGGCAAAGGTTTTGGGGCCCTGCTGCTGATGGAGCGGTCTGTCCGCTTTGCCCAGGTCTGCTACCCCCTTCTCGATGTTCTGGAGGGTCTTTTTTACCTCCCCGACTGCGATTTCCGCTTCCAGATTCAGCGCAGGGGGCGCCTGGATTGGCGGCTCTTTGTCGCGCAGTACGCGGAGGTCTGCCGAGACGATCTCCAGCCTCTCGGAGATGGGTTTGAGGTGTTGTTGGATGTTAACGTGTGGTTGTGGTGGTGGGGGGGAGGCTACAGGCTTGTTGGCGATGGCCTGTAATTGGAGGTGAAATCTCTCCATGTCCTCCTCAAATTTCGCCATCGTGAGTAGGCCTGTCTCCCGGCTAATCGGGTCCGTTTCTGTTTCCCTCGGCCGGTTGAGATCTTCCTTGAGCCTTTCTAGGGCCTTCCGGAGCACGTCCAGCTGGTTGGATATGCTGGTCATGTTAGTGTCCAGGCGTAGAAGGCCAGCCCCCATTGTCTCCCACTTGGGATCCCCTGGGGCTCTTGCGCCTTCCTGCCTGGTCTTCTCGTGCTCCTTTTGGTTCTTAAGGCTCGCAGATATGACCTCATCTTTCACCTCCTTGATGCCCTTGAAGGCGTCAAGGGTTTCGTGGCCGAGCCATTCCCGGATCCCTTTTGCCTCTTTCTTTGTCTCAGAGACGTCTGTCCGCATCATGGAGAGCTCCACTTTCATCGCCATAAGCTCTCGAGTGTGAGCTCTCTCGACCCGCACAAGCTCTTGTGCGTGTCGAGAGCGCTCCTTCTCGAGGTTGTGCTTGTGGCGCGCTCTCGAGTCTGCTAATGACAGGGACGTCTCGTACAGGCCCTGTAGGCACTCGTGGACCGTAGCCTTGCACTCACGCTTCATGTTTCCGGCTGCTTCCAGTGCGTCTTTCCCTTTCTGAAGCAGGTCATTTGCTTCCCTCGTGGCCAGGTCCATCTCCACCCCTGTGCCCCTTCTCGGAGTTCTGTATAGGAGGCTCGGCCGTCCGCTCTGGGGACGTTCGGTCGTGCTCGCTGTGGAGGCCACCGAGCTTTCCTCATCCGAGATGATCTGGTGGGGGGGGGAAATGCCACACTGCTCCCAGTCAATGACTATCTCAGCGACTCTCGTGCGCTGCTCCGTCTGAGGCGTCAGAGGCGACCCAGGCACCGATGGCAGTGGCGGTAGCCTGCTCGTTACGTCCGGCTCCGACGCTGCCCTCGGCGCCTGTGGCCTCTGTGATGGATGCGCCGCCTTGTCCGAGACCACTGATTTTGCCGTATTTTTTAGGACTTTTTCCCTGAGGGATTTAGGGGCTTTAACAGACTCCGTGGAAGCTTTGCGGGAGGTGGTGGGCTGTTTGGAAGACATGGTTTTGTTTTTTTTTTTTTTTTTTTTTTTTTTACTGTTTTAATGGGAGGGGAGGTTAAGTGGAATATATAATATGATGATTTCTGACTCTTAACTTAAAGCTATTGTTACTTACTATGCTATGCTTGTGTTCTATGCTAATTTGGATGGACTCACGGATGCTCTGCTGGTGGTCTGCTTCTGCTGTCCGATGAGGAGCCCGACAATTGATGTGGCTCGATGTTTTGAGCCGTGTGTGCACGCTGGTGGTGGTCCTCAGTGGTATTCTGCAGGTAGGTTGGATCGTTGCGTGTGTGTGGTACCGAATTTAAGGTTTCTGTTGGGGCCAAGTTGTAGAGCGTTTTGCGCCCTTTTAAATGAGCCCAAACTCGGTTTCCTAGCTCCAACGGGTACGAAGTTAGACCGCGGGGGGGTGAGGTAGCCCAGAGGGGTGAGGGGGGAGGGGGGCGGGGGGAGGTTTTCGTGGGGAGACTATCGAGGGGGGGTGAGGTAAGGGGGAGGGGGGAAGGGGTTTCGTGGGTCGAAGATTGGGGGGAGGGGGGGTGAAGAGGGTTAGTGGGGGTGAGGGGTAAAGGGTTGGAGGAGTGGGGTACCCTTTTTCGGGTCTCAGATGGTGGTGGGGATACTTTTGGAGGGGGGGGTGGAGGAGGGTGGAGGGGGGGTTGGGGGCTGTCTGGAGTGAGGGGACCCTTGGTGTCTTAGGCAAGGTCTTGAAGTCCCAAGCCGGATGAGCCCAAACTCGGGGGGGGTGGGACTAAGGGTTGAGGAGTTCCCTCGGGGCTTACTTGGTGGTGAGCCGTAGAGTCGTCACGCTGGTGGATGGTCTGCAGGCAGATTCCTCGGCCGGCTTCGGAGTCTCCAGTAAGGGCTGTGATTGCTGGCTGTACGTCACGCCTCGTGTCTTTAGAAACACGTGGGTCACAAGTGAGGTTAAATTCACAAAAAACCACGTGTTTTTGGCGTTTTTCGCACCTTAATTACTCACAAACCCCTGCTCCGATTTTCCAGATCTAGGTGTCGCTGGATAGGCCTCTGCCGCGTTTCTTGGGTGTATTGTTTGCAAAACGACTCCACTGACCTTTGATGAGTTATTCACCGCTGAAGTTCCGCAGGTCCTGCTCCGCAACCCGTGGAGTTAGACACTTGCCCACACGTATCCTGGTGATTTGACACTGCACAATTCCACTGATAACTTTTTCGTGCACGTAACTCGACGCGTGTAATTTTGGCGAATTTTTTACGCGGAGGTGATGTTAACAGTGCGATGTATTATCGGTTACTGGGTTAGGTTAGGTTAGGTTAGGTTAGGTTAGGTTAGGTTAGGTTAGGTTAGGTTAGGTTTTTTTTTTTTTTTTTTTTTTTTTTTTTTTTTTTTTTTTTTTTTTTTTTTTATATATATTACTTCTACCTCCAACATAATCGGAGCCTATGCCTGTCTGCTTTACTTATCATTCCAGTTCTCGCTTTCGTGCCTCTCGTAATTTCATTCCTCATACGTGATCTTTCTTGCATTCATCCTCATTTGTGTCTATTATGGGTGGGATTCCCAACTATCGTCTTCTTTCTGACTATCATTTCTTATTATCTTTATTTATTCATTCTTATTCGGGTGTTACAGGAAAACAGGAAGATAGTTTTTTATTGTGTGACTTCTCCAAATACATTTACTCTTAATCTAAGCTTATTTCTATTTACAGTTTCTTGTTTATTACATAACTAGTCTTACATTAGGTTTACAATTTTCTTATTTCTATCTTTATTCTGGTCTTACAGAGATGGGGAGCTGTTTTTATTGTAGCTCTTACTTTAACATTTATTTTTATTCTAAACTTATTTCTACTTTCACATATATATTATTTATTTCCTATTTTACCTTAAATTATTTTACATATTTTATTGCTATGCTAGTCTCTAATATAATACACTATATTATGACAGCATGTTTGCTTATGCGGTTTTATTTCGATCTATTACTTTTTTTGCAATATATCTACAGTAGTCTAGGAATATTTCTACATTTTTACCAGTTATTATGTCCTTTACACTGTTCGGGGTTATTTTAATGTCTAATATATTTTCGACGTTAAAGCGGTGATTCACAAATTGAGGGCAATCGAATAATATGTGCGGGATTGTCTCACTTGCATCCGGATCGCAGATGCACGATGGACTCTGCTTGCACTTGAAGCGGTTCAAGTACTCGGAGAATCCACCGTGCCCCGTCATTATTTGCGTGTTCAGGCCGTTGGTTCCTATCTTGCGAATTACCCTATAAGCTGCTTGCACATCTGGGAAGAATAACTTGGTAACCGATGCTGTGTTACCAAGTTCGTATCTGCGATTCCATTCATCAAGCGTCGCCATACGTATGCTGCGCTTGATGAATGAGATCGGGCACTGATCGTAGTCTGGTTTTCTCTTGGAGTTCACAGCAGCCTCTTTCGCCAATTGGTCGGCTCTTTCGTTCCCCAGTAACCCCACGTGAGCTTTGATCCAGAACAAGTTTACCACCTTGTTCTGGCGGGATACGGATCTTATATTATCCCTAGCTTCTACAGCAAGTGGGTGGAGCGAACCAGGATTTGTTACTGTTTGAAGAGCCGCCATTGAGTCACTGAAAACTCCAAAAGAAGATGCCTTGATCTTGCTTATCTCCCTTGTCGCCCTTGTTATTGCAAGGAGTTCAGCCTGGTAGACTGTGCAATAGTTCGAGAGAGCAAGTTTGAGGGCTCTGGTCTCGGCCTCACCATTCCATATAGACAGTGAGGCGCCAACCCCTCCTCCGATCTTGCTCCCGTCCGTGAAAATGCGGATGTCAAAGTTGCAATTGTTTTCAAGTTGCTCTTGGTCTACCAGGCTGTCAAAATGCAATGTGTCATGTGCTGCGGGATGGGGAACCTCGAGTGCAGAGGTCATTCGCTCGACCTCCCTGTCCCCCAGTGATGTCCAGGGCACACCCTTCTTGGCTTCATAGAGTGATGCCGCCTCACGAACTCGGAGGTCCAGGGGGAGTATTCCAGACAGCACCAGTGCTGAGTTCAGGGAGACCGTGCGATATGCCTTACAGATTTTCTGGGCGATTCCACGCTGGACGGTCCCGAGCTGTTTAATGATGCCCAACTTTTTGGCAGCCGGAGCCCAAACGCTAGCAGCGTATAGTATAATGGGCTCTACCGCCGCCAGATACATCACCCGTATGACCTCTGGATGAAGCCCCCAACTGACCTTTGCGGCTCTACACAGCTGTTTGTAGATAGCGATTGCCTTTCTACAAACGAGTGAGACGTGGGTGTTGAAGGTCAGTTTTTCATCGAGGGTTACACCCAGAAGCCTCATTTCTTTTGATATGGCAATACCGATCCCCCCCATGCTCAGGCGTGGCGTGTCATATTTGAGTTTTTTGGTTATCACCATAGCGATTGTTTTATCAGGTGCAAATTTGAGCTTATTCTCGACACCCCACGCCAGAACATGATTAAGAGCGGCACTGGCACACCTCTCTACCTCTTGTGCGGTCTCTCCATCAAAGACTAAGAGAACATCATCCGCAAACGCCTGAATATAATTACCCATATTCTCTAATGCTTTTAGGAGGGGGTCCAGCACCAAATTCCACAAAATTGGGCCCCCGATAGAGCCCTGGACACAGCCTTTGTTTGTGCTCTTGCCATATACTTCCCCGCCATACCTGATTGCCACTTTTCGGTTGCTAAGGTAGCTGTCTATGACCCGCCTAAGGTTGATTGGACACTTTTCCTCCGCCAGACGGACCCTTACCGCTGGCCACCAGGCGCTGTCAAATGCTCCCTCTATGTCTAAAGATACGAGCGTTACTATCCTTTTTTGTGCTAGTTTTTTGTAAATATGCTGCATGAGAGCATAGAGGGAGTCCTCGGTGCTCCTTTGCGGCATGAATCCGTACTGACGGGTACTCATCCTAGGTAAAAGGTGGAACTTCAGACGGGCCACCAACATCTTTTCGAATATTTTGCCCAAAATAGGCAGCAGTCCAATCGGCCTATATGATTTGGGAGTGCAATAATTATCTTTTCCAGGCTTCCTCAGTATCACGACTGTCGCCTCCTTCCAGGCTGCGGGGAAGTGATAGCATTCTAGACACTTATTTAAAATCTTTAAAAATAGTTCCGGGTCATTACCCACGGCGTGACAACAGATGTCGGCGGTAAAGCCGTCTGAACCCGGTGCTTTCTTCGGATTAAAAGACTCCATCGAATTTTTCAATTCTGCCATTGTAAACGGTGGGTCGCAAAGATCATTTTGTTCGCCAGAGTTTACGTATTCGGCTTTTATTCGAATTGATTTATGATGAGCGTTGTCACATTCTGGAGGGTCTTCCGGATAAAAAGTTTCCGCTAGCAACTTCACGGAGCCCTTGGCATCCAGCACATCACCATTTCTTTCCAATGGTAGGTCCTCCTCCCTACGCCGCGTCCTACCTATCACCCTATATATTCCCTCCCAAACCCCCTCCCTATCCTGTTTGCCACAGAATTCCTTCCAACTCTCGGTCTGAGCTTTGGCCGCTTCTAACTCATACTCTTCTTTCAATTTCAGGTACTCTTCTATGACCTTCGACCTTCGGATTTGGGCGGCACAACGGATCCTGCGCTTCATGGTAGCAACGGTCTTCTTCATCTCCGCGAGTCTCTCGGACCACCACGGCAAGGTAAGTTCCTCATTGACTTTTTTGGTGGGTATTGTCTGCTTGCATGCTTCGTCTATTGCTTTTGTGAGGTTATCTATTGTTGTGTCGATTTGTTCTATGTCTTTAATTTTATCTATTTCAGCTGCTGTGAATTTATAATCTATTTTCAGTTGGCCAAACTTCTCATGAAATTTGGACCAATTGGCTTTTTTGGTGCTAAATTTCCTAGTGGTTCTCTCAACTTTTATGCCTTTAGATTTCTGCAACAGGATTTTAAATACGATGCCGTTGTGATCCGAGCTCGTGAGTCCTTCGTCAACCTTCCAGTCGTCTATCAAGTCCAAGATATCATTGGAGCAAGCGGTAATGTCCACATGACTGCTGTACCGTTTTCCTCCTCGGATAGTGTCGAAGGTCGGGATTTCCCCTCGGTTCAGTATATTCAGGTTTAGCTCACCGAGAGTTCCTGCCATCTCTTCCCCCCTAAGGTCAGCTATCGGGCTTCCCCACCATATGCTCTTGGCATTGGCGTCCCCTCCAACGATCAGTTTTTTGGAACCGGCTACGAGCTCTATTTGTTTAAGGTGTTCTAAATAGAGCTCGATAGGCTGGTCTGGCTCAAAGTAAAAAGAGACAAGCGTAATCTCCCAGGCACTGGTCTGGATCCCCACCACTGAGATGTTGTTTGTGGTAAGTTTTGGGTACTGTTTAACTGTGAAGTCACTGTTAAAGACAGCTATTGCTGCTTTAACAGTCCCCTCTCCTGTGCCAGTGTTTTGGAAGACTCTAACGCCCCTGTGACTCCTCATTACTTTCGCTCCACCCACGTACGGTTCCTGAAGAAGTGCCACCGCTATTCCACGCTTCGAAGCTTCTGTTAGAAGCTCATTGGTCGCTAGCTTCTTACGTTGGAGGTTTGCCTGTACTACTCCATAGGGGGTTTTTTCCACTGGGGTGCCGTTAGCAATAAGCAACGGTCGATCTGGCCATGTCATCCCACTTTTTCCTTACTGGACAGTCGTGGCTAAAGGCATTGTGCTGTATACCGTGCTCAATTTTTGCTTTGGTACAGTTTCGGCAAGCTGGTGGCGAGCCCGAGAGCCAGTCCGAACACTCTGATCTCATATGGGGGCCACCGCAGTGGCCACATAGGTCTGCAGGTTCTTTGCAGAACCGCTTGCCATGCCCAAAGCCCAGACAGCGAGTGCACTGTACAAGCGGGGTCTGATCTTCGATCCTAATGCGCTGGAGATCTATGTGCACTGTCTCGATTTCCATTGCTCGTCGCCAGATGGTGGGCGAGACGCTGATGATGACGTGGCCGGTATGAGGGTTTCGTGTCCTTCTTCTGTACTTCACCTCCACTCTGTTTTCTCCACTGTCGAGGCCGTTAAAAACACCCTGGTTCTGATTTCTCAGCGCTTTTAAGACGTCTTCGTCCGTATTTACGGCCAAGACGTTCTTTAAAATCAGAAGCGGGTCCTTGTTTTTCACTTCCTCGACAGTGAGGTCTACTCCTTCTCTTTCCAGTCGATCCTTTATCTTGCTCCTTTCTTCTTTACTTTCCAGACCTATTATTATTTTCCTGTCTTTGGCTTTCCTCACCTTTTCCACCTTTATCCAGCCATCTTTAGCATTTACTGCTTTCCTTACCCTACTAAGGACTTCGTCGCCTGTCTCTGTATCATCCTTAGACGTGACCACGACCGAATGCAAGGTACTGCGCTTTGGCAGTGACCTTACGCCCTGGGCTGCGGCCACACTCGCATAGGTGTTACCCTTCTCCAGGAATTCTCTTTGGTGGTCTATGGTCTCCTTTAGCTCCTCTATCTTCTTGTTGCTTTCGAACAGGAGCTTTGTATGTTCTTCTATCTTGAGTATGATTTTACTTGTGTCGGCAATTTCGGGAGAAGGCGACTTTATTGTTGTTGATTTTGGGTCTGTCTCAATGAGGACTTCACTGGTCCTATTTTGCTTAACAGCAGCTTTCAGCTCCGATTCGACTTCCTTTACTAGTTTATAGAGTCGGTCCGTCGCTTCAGTGATGGCGGTCTTTATCTCCGTTTTAGTGTTTCTGGAGCTATTTAGGTGCAGTTTTGCCTTTGTTAGACAGGCTTTAGCTTCCGCTGTTCGGTCTGCGTATTTAATTTTAGGCGGTGAGTCTGTGTCGACGGACTTTCTCATTGAAGTCGCAGCTTTGCTCTCCTGCATGAGAGCAGGCTTAATTTTAGTTTTATTTTTCGCAGGGCCAGCCTGCGACGTCTGTTCAGTTGTAGAAGGGGTGGGGCTGCTATTTGTTGCTTCCCACTCCCCTATGCTGCGTCTAACATTTGGAGGGGCAACTGCCCCAGATGCAGACGGTGACTTTTCACCGTCGGCCGCCTTTACCGGTGTTCTAAAACCGAACATTCCGGGAGGTATGCGTCAAATATAGATTAAAAATAATATAAAATAAAAACGTCAATAGGGACGATAAAACAGTGTAGAAGTAAAGTAAAAGTATAAACAGAGTTGTCGCGGTCGGACTTACGTTCAAAAGAACGGGTCAAGCATGTAAACAGTCGAGAATCCCTTCAGAAAGTCAAAAAGAAATAAAAAATCGCAAATAAATAGCGATCTTCGTCAGGACTCTATGTAGAGCCAAACAAGGCTTTTCAATAGATAGCTCTCGCCAAACCCTTTACGATGACACCAAACTCGGTGCGGTTACACCAGGGGATTACGGAGATATCCTTACTTGAAGTTTTTGGTTTTTTGCCAAGATGGCAGCCAAAGGTGGTTACAAGTGGTTATCTCCGGAACCACCGGTCCAAAGACCCTAGTGTTTGGGCTTTTCGCACTTGGCTCAGCGAGACCAATCTACCGGAATGGTTTTCAGCCTGAAAAAATTTTGTATCCTGAAAACACCTGAAAAATATTCCGAAATATACCCTATGGTCTGCCGATATGCACAGAGAAAACCCCGGCCCTCTACGACTCTCCGTTCGGAAGCTATAGATGTTTGAATTTTTTCCAAAATGGCCGCGGTCCTGTCAAAGGTTAACTTTGACAGCGGATAACTTCCTTCGGGGGAGTCGCAGACCCCTCGAGTTTGGGCTCTCCTAACTCGGCCTGAGTTTCCCTGTCCGCCGAAAATGCTTTCAGGACCCCGAAATTTTTTCGTTCCAAACCGCCTGAAAACGTGGGGTAGACAGGACACTAGTGCCCTGAACCCTATATGCAAAACGGCAATCTCCCACGGCCTCTGGTTCAGGAGATATGGCGGTTTGAAAATAAGCAAAATGGCCGCCGAACTGTCAAACGTCAATTTAAAATGCCCGTAATTTTGGAACCCTTCGTCGCAGAGGGACGGGGTTTTGGATGCACAGCTCGGCGTCACTTCAGGTATCCTCTGAAAGCAATTTCAGCGACAAAATACTTTTTGGCCTGAAACAGCCTGAAATACAACCACACTTAAAGTCGGCAGTATACTACTGGCCGAAGTGAAAATCAGAGAATGATCGGACCAGCGGTTCCCAAGATATCGTGTTCTGAAATTTTTAACCTAAAAACCAAGATGGCGTGATATTGTCAAAACAGCCAAATTTGAAGGTACACAGACAGTGTTTGGGCTTAAATGGGTCACAATGGGTGTATTAGACCCTGTCCCGGTGTCAAATATGGTTAATTTCTATTAAATTTTGAATTAAAGCCAAAAAACAATTAAAATTCGATATCTTAGGAACTACACATTGGAAAATTCTGAAAAATTTATATTAAATACTTAAATTAGAACGCTACAAAGTGCAATAAACAAATATTTTAAAATTTAAAAACAAAGTAGAAAAAATCCTGAAAAAGTGCTTTTCTTATGAAATACCTTATAATTATAAAACTATTTAAACTAAAAATCTAAAACTTAGGATCTCTATTATGCTGAGAAGCGCGCCAAGGACTGCAGTTGAAAAATTTTAAAATCTTGATAAGGACCGAAGATATGGACGTCTATATTTTCAAGGTTCTAAGTCCTTTTA